>CM053147.1:18984228-23784228 GCA_028571685.1 Heterohyrax brucei
TACAGCTCAGGGCTGTCAGACTCATCATGGCCCCTTTAACCAGCTATGCCTCAAGCAGCTCCTCTCCTTCGCATGGCTGGCCCTTCTCTGACCTTTTCTTCCATCTACACAGCCTCCAACCTGACGGTAACCCTACACACGCTACCTGCTGGGCCCCCCAATATCTACTGATGTCCCTACTTTGCCAACACATAGGCTTGCTGTGCATTCTTACCGTCCACATGGGCCACCTCGCTGATTCTCAAAAGCCATGCCAATTCTAAACATTCTCTCCTCTCTTAGACGCCTTCTGTGCTTTCTATCACTTCTACCGAGTGAGGGTTGCATCTGACCTATCAAACTCTATAACGTGTCTACTTACACCTCCCTCAGAAAACAGTCGGTATATGTAGCGGACCACAGCCCTCCTGGACCCTTCAACCTGCTTTTGTCCTCAGGGGGTACTGGCTCCATCTAACCTCCATCCACAGGAACGGAGCCTGTGACAGACCAAGATAGACTCACACCAGCCTCTCATGGATGTCCCCATTCCTGCTGACATACCCTCACTGCTCCCTCCATTGTGAGCTTCTCGGCTCCCCATCTGCTCTTCTGAGTCCATTGGTTGTCTGAAGTCAACACTCAACATCCTACATTCTCCCTTCTGATGTACTGGCCACACTGCTGTTCTCTTCCACCCATCTCTCTAGCTTTTCATCCCTGGGACTCTTTTGACTTTCTCTTGGCCCTGCTCATGTCCACATCATTTCAAAATGACACTCTCCTCACAAGCCTACACAGCTGTCACCTCATCCCACCTCTCTTTTCCTTCACCCTTCTTACGCAGCGTCATCCTCTTTGCTCCTCCTTTGTCTTTCTCAGCCCCTTTATGCCTCTTTTCACAAAACTTCCTGGATTAGCCATTTTGAATCCACCTTCAGGGTGCACTGTCTTTCTCAAACATCTCACTAAGCCTGTCCTCTCTTCCCGATGGCCCTTCTGCTCTTCTTTCTTCTTCTCAACTATGCACCCGCTCAGGAGCTATCAAAGCCTCCTAGGTTTTCAAGAGCCCTTACCACTTACCTGACTCGCTCGGCCCCATGTGACCCACTTCCACTGCCATTCCCTCTCCACACCCTGGCCAATTTACACTCCAAACCCTGAACCCTCAGAAATTTTCTCAGCTACCGTCTCTCAGTCTCTCCCCTTGATTGATTACACTTCTCGGTGTCTCTCCTCTCTTCTTCAACACCCAGCACACTGCTTAAACCAGTTGACTCGGCCATGCTTTTGACTTACGCTATGGATTCCACCTGCTCTACCCATTTCCCATACTCATGTCGCCCACAACTCATGCTCCGCCTTATTTAGGTCCTGAGAACTCCTCCCCTCTGTAACCTTTCCCTGAGTCCAGTTCAGATCTCTTCTGTCAGATCGTTCCGGCAAAACTCTGCCTCGCCTTCTTCCTGTGCGTCTCCTACCTTGTCCTGTCCACCAGAGCTTCTGCCCCCTGCCCCATGCTTCGCCCCCTTACCCATCTGACACACGTCCCGCCCTGCCATCCTACTGTGCACACAGCTCTCAGGGCTGGCTCCAATGCACCCTCTCCTTCTTTCCTTGCGACCCTACCTGACACTCCTCTTTCCACAATGCTCTCTGTAATGTGTGTCTTCCCACTCTTTGGGCCCTACCCGCCAGCATCGACACCCTAACTAATGCTATTTCCTAACAGCCACACACAACCCATCAGCCCCGTAATGGTTACTCCTTTGTGGCTCTGCCTCACTTCTACCTTCTCCGTCTCTCTCTATGCATTAAACACTGCCTTCCAACTGCCCTCCCTCCACCTGACCATAAGTCCCAACACAACTGTCCTCACTTTAGGTGCCTTCACGGCTACATCTATTTGTTTGCTCTCAAACTCCTCCACATCCACCATTCTTCCATTCCAACCCCTGTCTCGAGTCTCGTGCCCTCCAGGTAACCAAGCACCATCGCCTCCTGCTTCCTGTCTTCCCCTCTCTTCCCTGTCCCCCCTCCCCCCGGTGATTCTCCCCCGAGGATGCATGACCCCCAAGGGGGTCTATCAGCTTCATCTGTCAGGGTTGTTTTTGAGCAGAATCCTCGCTCATCCCCCTAGATGCTCTGATAGGCCCGCCTCAGGGGTTCATGCCCCACAAACCCCCCTCGGGTGAAACCCACCCACACCCCCACTCCTCGGTGAGAATCACTGCTCCCCAGACATGACCACCTCTGCTCGTTGCCATTCCTTTTCTCTTTCTTGCTTCTGGTTGCACTTTACACATTCTCCCCCAAACGTCTTGACCTTTTCCCTACTCTGATATACATCTGCCCATCTGCCTTGCAGTGAGTCCCCTCATTGCCTTCCACACTGACTTGAGCCTACACCCTGCTCCTCAACCACGCTCTCAAGTGTTCTTGCCTTCAGTGCACCATCAGTTCCCAGCCACTCCTGCTCTAGAGCATTTTCTCCCTGTCTTCGGCCCTCCAGTCACTGTCTTAGCGCTTGTAAGTCCTCCTTCCTTCTCAAGGTGACTTTCTGCGGTGTATATGACACATTGACGCTATACAGCCTTCCTCCTTTGGCCCTTGAAGCCTCTTCAGATATTGTGCCCAACCGGATGTCGACCTTCCAGTCTCCTCTTCCGACACTCCTTCTCTCAGTCGGATCCTCTCGTCCTTCCAGCCTTTCCTCCACTTACGTCCATCTACCTGAACCCTCCACACATCATCATTTCATCGGCTCCGTTCCATCCCATTTTCTCTCACGGCCTCCACTTCTGTGCATCACTCTACTTTCTACAACCCCCATCCGGTTTCCTCCCACCATGTCCACCTGTCCAGCCGTTTCAAACCTATCCCAATCTTCATCCCAAGCAGCCACCATTATCTAAAGGATCCCATCCACCAGAAGTGTGGCAGAAACAGTAACTCTTTGAACACCGCGCAGCGATACCTTCCAACCCATCACTCTCCATCACGTTTCCTCTTCTCTGCATCCCGTGCTTCCTGACTGGGCTTCACATCCTAAGTTCTTTCCACTGGGCACATCTGAAACCTACCAGCCTTCCTCTGTTGGAACACCCACTCTTCTACTTGCTCCCCCTGGCATTGTTCAGCCGGCCTCCCATGGACAGCACTCTCATTTTCCCTACTTCCTCGAGTGCTTCCCGCTCCCTTCTGTTTCACTCTGCTAACTCTCTGCATGGTCACTTTCCCATAATTTCATACTCTGTCTTCCTTAAGTGGCACGTGTCTTCCCTTTGGCCCGTACTTTCTCAACGGACAACCCACCTCTTCTCTATGTTTCTGTATACCTTTCAGCTGGAAACTGCCATCTCCATGGCTTCCCTCAACTTTCCTGCAGTGCCACATGCTCCCTTCTTCGACCTGCTCTCCCTGTTCAGGCTCTTCGTTTTGTATTGCCCTGCCAGCATCCTTCTGGAAACCATGAGTTTTCCCACTCCTGATATTTCCTTCACGTTCTAACCTCCACCTTCCCGTTCAACGTGTTTCCTGAGCTTCCCACATTCTGATGTTTCTTCCTCTTCTCATAGAGTCCACTTCACTGCCTTCTTCCTCTTCTTCTCGCTTCCGTTTTGCCTTTACGTTGCATCGCGGCACCTCATGGCACATCTCCACCAGTTGCACTCTTCTCTCCACTCCGTAATGAGAGCCTGCACTTACACCCTTGTTCCTCCTTCCATACTCCCTTCTCCAAACCTGACCTTCTGATGGTAAGACCTTCCTCTGTCTTGTGCCCTGTGATCCATCCTCTTCTTCTCTCCTTGTCTGCTATGCCTTCTCTGAAAACAAAGCCATTTGTGCCAATTTCATTGCGACAATGACTTTGTGGTATGTAATTCTCACACCTTACCCATTTGGCCAGATTTCTGGTCCGGGCAACCTCTAGGAAGGTGTTCTGCATCACCAAAACTGCCATTGTCTTTGCCATCACTGAACAGCAGAAGCCCACATTGAAGAACCGTCCCTAAATGCCACCTGAATATTGATTCCCACCCATGCTCTGCCATTTACAGACACCTTTGCCTCCGCTGCCCTGGACGGAATTCACTCGAGTCCCTTAGATGACCTGCGAGGTGGTCTCATTTAGATCGTCTCTTCCTGTGTGTGCAAACCTGTCCCTCTTCCACTCTTCAGCCCAATTCCTCGTGCCCCTTTAACCGCCTTTCCCTCAAGCACCCCTCTTCTTGGCATGCCTGGGTCTTCTCCAGCCTTCCCTCTCCTCCATTTCCACAGCCTTCAGCCTGACCCTACCACTTCACGTGCCACCTGCTGTGCCCCCGATACCTGCTCATGTTCCTACTTTACCAGCAAACAGCCTGTTGTGCATTCTTACCTTCTACATGGGCCACCTCGCTGATTCACAAGCCCATACCAATTCAGAATATTCTCTCCCCTCCTACACACCATTTATTCTTTCCATCACTTCTTCTTAGTGAGGTCGCATCTGACTCAGCACTGTCTACTGTGTGGCCAGTTGCACCTCGCTCTGAAAACACTCAGTATAGGTAGAGGACCACAGCCCTGCTGGACCCTGGAGGCTGCTTTTCTCCTCTGGGCATACTGGCTCCATCTAAGCATTCATCCACAGAACCCAACCACATCAAAGATGGACTCAGTCAGCCTCTCATGGAGGTCCCCATCCTTGTTGACATACCCTCACTGCTCCCTCCATTGCCAGCTTCTTGACTTCCCATCTGCTCTACTGAGCCCATTGGTTGTCTGAAGTCACCACTCGACGTCCTACCTTCTCCCTTCTGGCCTACTGGCAACACTCCTGTTCTCCTTCACCACCTCTCTGGCCTTCATCCCCAGCATTCCTTTCTCCTTCTTGGCCCTGCCTTTGTCCACTCATTTTGAGATGACACTCTCTCTACAGCCTGACTCTGCTGTCACTTCATTCCACCTCTCTGTTCCTTCACCCTTCTTACTCAGCATCACCCTATTGCTCCTCCTTTATCTTTCTCAGCCCCTGACTGCCTCTTTTCACAGACTTCCTGAATTATCCATTTTGACTCCTCCTGTGGTTTCTGGGCTGTCCCACTTCTGGTGTACTGACTTTCTCAAACATCTCAATAAGCCTACCCTCTCTCTTTCCGATGGACCATCTGCTCTTCTTTCTCCTTCTCAACGATGCACCTGCTCAGGACTGTCAAAGCCTCCTAGGTTTTCTAGAGTCCTTTCCAGATACCAGATTCCCTGGGCCAATGTAACAATTTCCACTGCATTCCCTCTCGATGGCCTGGCCAGTTATGCCCAAACGTGAACCCTCAGAAATTTTCTCAACTACTGTCTCTCAATCTCTTTCCTTGATTCATTACACTTCTAGGTTCTCTCCTCTCTTCTTCAACGCCCCGCACACTCCTCAAGCCACTTCAGTTGGCCATGCTTTAGACTTACTCTGCGGACTCCACGTGCTCTACCCATCAGCCCACACTCATCGCCCTCACAACACGTTCCCATCTACTCAGGTCCTGAGAAATTTTCCCCTCTATACTCCTTCCTGAGTGCAATCAGGCCTCTTCTGTCAGATCGTGCAGGCAGAGCTCTCGCGCACCTTCTTCCTCTGCTTCTCCTACGTTGTGCTGTACCTAGAGCTTCTGTGCCTCCTGGCCACATGCTTCACCCCTTACCCAACTGACACACATCCACCCTACCATCCTAGTGTGCACACAGCTCTCAAGCTGGCTCCATCACACCCACCATCTTTCCTTGTGACCCTACCTAATCGTCCTATTTCCAAAATACACTTTTTAATGTTGTCTTTCCCCTCTTTGGGCCCTGCCTCCACGATGGACACCCTATCTAATGCTACTTCCTAATTGCCACATACAACCTGTCAGCCTTGTTGTGGTAACTCCCTTATGGGTTCGCGTCACTTCTCGTCTGTCTCTATGCCCTTAACACTGCCTTGCATCTGCCCTCCCTCCACCTCAACACGAGTCCCAACACAGCAGTCCTCACTGTGGGTGCCTTCACCGCTACATCCATTTGTTTGGTGTCAAACTCCTTCTTATCCTCCCTTCTTGCTTCCCTCCCCAGTCTCCAGTCTCATGCCTCCATCGTCTCAAGCACCGTCACCTCCTGCTTCCAGTCTTCCCCTGGTGTCCACTGTTCCTCTCCCCCCAGTGACTGTCCCCCAAGGATGGATGACCCTAAGAGCGTCTGTCAGCGTCATCTGTCAGGGTCGTGTTTGATCAGAAACTTGCTCAGCCCTAGATGTCCTGATAGACCCGCTTCAGGGATTCATGCCCACAGCCCCCCTCGGGAGAAATCCACCCCCCCATCCTCGGTGAGAATCACTGCTCTGCAGAGTCGACCATCTTTGCTTGTTCCCCTTCCCTTTCTCTTTCCTCATTGTGGCTGCACCGTGCACATTCTCCTCAGACATACTGGCCTTCTCCGTACTCTGATATACGACTGCCCATCTGCCTTTCATTGAGTACCGTAATTGCTTTCCATACTGACTTGCAACCATACTATGCACCCTGAACCATGCTCTCAAGTATTCTTGCTTTCAATACACCATCAGCTTCCAGCCTCTCATACTCTTAAGCAGTCTCTTCCTGTCTTCAGCCCCAGTCACGTCATACTTAGCGCTTCTAATCATCCTTCCTCAAGCCACCTTTCTGCGGTGTGTATGAGCCACTGACCCTGCACAACCTTCTCACATCTATCCCGAAGCCTCTCCAGATATTCTGCCAACCAGACAGCGATCTTCCACTCTCTCTGGCTACACTCCTTCTCCTCTCCTTTAGATCCACTTGTCCTTTCAGCCTTTCCTCCACTTGTGTTCATCCCCCTGAACCTTTCACAAGTCATCATTTCATGGGCTCTGTTCCATCCCCTCTTCTCTCAGGGCCTCCACTTCTGCCTATCTCTGCTGTCTGCTGCCCCTTCCAAGTGTCCTCCCACCCTGTCTGCCTGGCCAACCATTCCAAACCAGTCGCAATCCTGACCCCAAACAGCCGCCATTATCCAAAGAATACGTATCAGCGAAAATCCTGGCAGAAACAGTCACCCTTTCAGTACAGCTCAGGGCTGTCAGACTCATCATGGCCCTTTAACCAGCTATGCCTCAAGCACTCCTCTCCTTCGCATGGCTGGCCCTTCTCTGACCTTTCTTCCATCTACACAGCCTCCAACCTGACGGTAACCCTACACACGCTACCTGCTGGGCCCCCAATATCTACTGATGTCCCTACTTTGCCAACACATAGCTTGCTGTGCATTCTTACCGTCCACATGGGCCACCTCGCTGATTCTCAAAGCCATGCCAATTCTAAACATTCTCTCCTCTCTTAGACGCCTTCTGTGCTTTCTATCACTTCTACCGAGTGAGGTTGCATCTGACCTATCAAACTCTATAACGTGTCTACTTACACCTCCCTCAGAAAACAGTCGGTATATGTAGCGGACCACAGCCCTCCTGGACCCTTCAACCTGCTTTTGTCCTCAGGGGGTACTGGCTCCATCTAACCTCCATCCACAGGAACGGAGCCTGTGACAGACCAAGATAGACTCACACAGCCTCTCATGGATGTCCCCATTCCTGCTGACATACCCTCACTGCTCCCTCCATTGTGAGCTTCTCGGCTCCCCATCTGCTCTTCTGAGTCCATTGGTTGTCTGAAGTCAACACTCAACATCCTACATTCTCCCTTCTGATGTACTGGCCACACTGCTGTTCTCTTCCACCATCTCTCTAGCTTTCATCCCTGGGACTCTTTTGACTTTCTTGGCCCTGCTCATGTCCACTCATTTCAAAATGACACTCTCCTCACAAGCCTACACAGCTGTCACCTCATCCCACCTCTCTTTTCCTTCACCCTTCTTACGCAGCGTCATCCTCTTGCTCCTCCTTTGTCTTTCTCAGCCCCTTTATGCCTCTTTTCACAAACTTCCTGGATTAGCCATTTTGAATCCACTTCAGGTGCACTGTCTTTCTCAAACATCTCACTAAGCCTGTCCTCTCTTCCCGATGGCCCTTCTGCTCTTCTTTCTTCTTCTCAACTATGCACCCGCTCAGGACTATCAAAGCCTCCTAGGTTTTCAAGAGCCCTTACCACTTACCTGACTCGCTCGGCCCATGTGACCACTTCCACTGCATTCCCTCTCCACACCCTGGCCAATTACACTCAAACCTGAACCCTCAGAAATTTTCTCAGCTACCGTCTCTCAGTCTCTCCCCTTGATTGATTACACTTCTCGGTTCTCTCCTCTCTTCTTCAACACCCAGCACACTGCTTAAACCAGTTGACTCGGCCATGCTTTTGACTTACGCTATGGATTCCACCTGCTCTACCCATTTCCCATACTCATGTCGCCCACAACTCATGCTCCGCCTTATTTAGGTCCTGAGAACTCCTCCCCTCTGTAACCTTTCCTGAGTCCAGTCAGATCTCTTCTGTCAGATCGTTCCGGCAAAGCTCTGCCTCGCCTTCTTCCTGTGCGTCTCCTACCTTGTCCTGTCCCCAGAGCTTCTGCCCCCTGCCCCATGCTTCGCCCCTTACCCATCTGACACACGTCCCGCCCTGCCATCCTACTGTGCACACAGCTCTCAGGCTGGCTCCAATGCACCCTCCTTCTTTCCTTGCGACCCTACCTGACACTCCTCTTTCCACAATGCTCTCTGTAATGTTGTCTTCCCACTCTTTGGGCCCTACCGCCAGCATCGACACCCTAACTAATGCTATTTCCTAACAGCCACACACAACCCATCAGCCCCGTAATGGTTACTCCTTTGTGGCTCTGCCTCACTTCTCCGTCTCTCTCTATGCATTAAACACTGCCTTCCAACTGCCCTCCCTCCACCTGACCATAAGTCCCAACACAACTGTCCTCACTTTAGGTGCCTTCACGGCTACATCTATTTGTTTGCTCTCAAACTCCTCCACATCCACCATTCTTCCATTCCACCCCTGTCTCGAGTCTCGTGCCTCCAGGTAACCAAGCACCATCGCCTCCTGCTTCCTGTCTTCCCCTCTCTTCCCTGTCCCCCTCCCCCCGGTGATTCTCCCCCGAGGATGCATGACCCCCAAGGGGGTCTATCAGCTTCATCTGTCAGGGTTGTTTTTGAGCAGAATCCCGCTCATCCCCTAGATGCTCTGATAGGCCCGCCTCAGGGGTTCATGCCCACAACCCCCCTCGGGTGAAACCCACCCACCCCCATCCTCGGTGAGAATCACTGCTCCCCAGACATGACCACCTCTGCTCGTTGCCATTCCTTTTCTCTTTCTTGCTTCTGGTTGCACTTTACACATTCTCCCCAAACGTCTTGACCTTTTCCCTACTCTGATATACATCTGCCCATCTGCCTTGCAGTGAGTCCCCTCATTGCCTTCCACACTGACTTGAGCCTACACCCTGCTCCCTCAACCACGCTCTCAAGTGTTCTTGCCTTCAGTGCACCATCAGTTCCCAGCCACTCCTGCTCTAGAGCATTTTCTCCCTGTCTTCGGCCCCAGTCCTGTCTTAGCGCTTGTAATCCTCCTTCTTCAAGGTGACTTTCTGCGGTGTATATGACACATTGACGCTATACAGCCTTCCTCCTTTGGCCTTGAAGCCTCTTCAGATATTGTGCCCACCGGATGTCGACCTTCCAGTCTCCTCTTCCGACACTCCTTCTCTCAGTCGGATCCTCTCGTCCTTCCAGCCTTTCCTCCACTTACGTCCATCTACCTGAACCCTCCACACATCATCATTTCATCGGCTCCGTTCCATCCCATTTTCTCTCACGGCCTCCACTTCTGTGCATCACTCTACTTTCTACAACCCCCATCCGGTTTCCTCCCACCATGTCCACCTGTCCAGCCGTTTCAAACCTATCCCAATCTTCATCCCAAGCAGCCACCATTATCTAAAGGATCCCATCCACCAGAAGTGTGGCAGAAACAGTAACTCTTTGAACACCGCGCAGCGATACCTTCCAACCCATCACTCTCCATCACGTTTCCTCTTCTCTGCATCCCGTGCTTCCTGACTGGGCTTCACATCCTAAGTTCTTTCCACTGGGCACATCTGAAACCTACCAGCCTTCCTCTGTTGGAACACCCACTCTTCTACTTGCTCCCCCTGGCATTGTTCAGCCGGCCTCCCATGGACAGCACTCTCATTTTCCCTACTTCCTCGAGTGCTTCCCGCTCCCTTCTGTTTCACTCTGCTAACTCTCTGCATGGTCACTTTCCCATAATTTCATACTCTGTCTTCCTTAAGTGGCACGTGTCTTCCCTTTGGCCCGTACTTTCTCAACGGACAACCCACCTCTTCTCTATGTTTCTGTATACCTTTCAGCTGGAAACTGCCATCTCCATGGCTTCCCTCAACTTTCCTGCAGTGCCACATGCTCCCTTCTTCGACCTGCTCTCCCTGTTCAGGCTCTTCGTTTTGTATTGCCCTGCCAGCATCCTTCTGGAAACCATGAGTTTTCCCACTCCTGATATTTCCTTCACGTTCTAACCTCCACCTTCCCGTTCAACGTGTTTCCTGAGCTTCCCACATTCTGATGTTTCTTCCTCTTCTCATAGAGTCCACTTCACTGCCTTCTTCCTCTTCTTCTCGCTTCCGTTTTGCCTTTACGTTGCATCGCGGCACCTCATGGCACATCTCCACCAGTTGCACTCTTCTCTCCACTCCGTAATGAGAGCCTGCACTTACACCCTTGTTCCTCCTTCCATACTCCCTTCTCCAAACCTGACCTTCTGATGGTAAGACCTTCCTCTGTCTTGTGCCCTGTGATCCATCCTCTTCTTCTCTCCTTGTCTGCTATGCCTTCTCTGAAAACAAAGCCATTTGTGCCAATTTCATTGCGACAATGACTTTGTGGTATGTAATTCTCACACCTTACCCATTTGGCCAGATTTCTGGTCCGGGCAACCTCTAGGAAGGTGTTCTGCATCACCAAAACTGCCATTGTCTTTGCCATCACTGAACAGCAGAAGCCCACATTGAAGAACCGTCCCTAAATGCCACCTGAATATTGATTCCCACCCATGCTCTGCCATTTACAGACACCTTTGCCTCCGCTGCCCTGGACGGAATTCACTCGAGTCCCTTAGATGACCTGCGAGGTGGTCTCATTTAGATCGTCTCTTCCTGTGTGTGCAAACCTGTCCCTCTTCCACTCTTCAGCCCAATTCCTCGTGCCCCTTTAACCGCCTTTCCCTCAAGCACCCCTCTTCTTGGCATGCCTGGGTCTTCTCCAGCCTTCCCTCTCCTCCATTTCCACAGCCTTCAGCCTGACCCTACCACTTCACGTGCCACCTGCTGTGCCCCCGATACCTGCTCATGTTCCTACTTTACCAGCAAACAGCCTGTTGTGCATTCTTACCTTCTACATGGGCCACCTCGCTGATTCACAAGCCCATACCAATTCAGAATATTCTCTCCCCTCCTACACACCATTTATTCTTTCCATCACTTCTTCTTAGTGAGGTCGCATCTGACTCAGCACTGTCTACTGTGTGGCCAGTTGCACCTCGCTCTGAAAACACTCAGTATAGGTAGAGGACCACAGCCCTGCTGGACCCTGGAGGCTGCTTTTCTCCTCTGGGCATACTGGCTCCATCTAAGCATTCATCCACAGAACCCAACCACATCAAAGATGGACTCAGTCAGCCTCTCATGGAGGTCCCCATCCTTGTTGACATACCCTCACTGCTCCCTCCATTGCCAGCTTCTTGACTTCCCATCTGCTCTACTGAGCCCATTGGTTGTCTGAAGTCACCACTCGACATCCTACATTCTCCCTTCTGGCCTACTGGCAACACTCCTGTTCTCCTTCACCACCTCTCTGGCCTTCATCCCCAGCATTCCTTTCTCCTTCTTGGCCCTGCCTTTGTCCACTCATTTTGAGATGACACTCTCTCTACAGCCTGACT
This sequence comes from Heterohyrax brucei, assembly GCA_028571685.1. Classification (NCBI taxonomy): domain Eukaryota; kingdom Metazoa; phylum Chordata; class Mammalia; order Hyracoidea; family Procaviidae; genus Heterohyrax; species Heterohyrax brucei. Next base: position 18,996,132 of record CM053147.1, read on the forward strand.
CTGCTGTCACTTCATTCCACCTCTCTGTTCCTTCACCCTTCTTACTCAGCATCACCCTATTGCTCCTCCTTTATCTTTCTCAGCCCCTGACTGCCTCTTTTCACAGACTTCCTGAATTATCCATTTTGACTCCTCCTGTGGTTTCTGGGCTGTCCCACTTCTGGTGTACTGACTTTCTCAAACATCTCAATAAGCCTACCCTCTCTCTTTCCGATGGACCATCTGCTCTTCTTTCTCCTTCTCAACGATGCACCTGCTCAGGACTGTCAAAGCCTCCTAGGTTTTCTAGAGTCCTTTCCAGATACCAGATTCCCTGGGCCAATGTAACAATTTCCACTGCATTCCCTCTCGATGGCCTGGCCAGTTATGCCCAAACGTGAACCCTCAGAAATTTTCTCAACTACTGTCTCTCAATCTCTTTCCTTGATTCATTACACTTCTAGGTTCTCTCCTCTCTTCTTCAACGCCCCGCACACTCCTCAAGCCACTTCAGTTGGCCATGCTTTAGACTTACTCTGCGGACTCCACGTGCTCTACCCATCAGCCCACACTCATCGCCCTCACAACACGTTCCCATCTACTCAGGTCCTGAGAAATTTTCCCCTCTATACTCCTTCCTGAGTGCAATCAGGCCTCTTCTGTCAGATCGTGCAGGCAGAGCTCTCGCGCACCTTCTTCCTCTGCTTCTCCTACGTTGTGCTGTACCTAGAGCTTCTGTGCCTCCTGGCCACATGCTTCACCCCTTACCCAACTGACACACATCCACCCTACCATCCTAGTGTGCACACAGCTCTCAAGCTGGCTCCATCACACCCACCATCTTTCCTTGTGACCCTACCTAATCGTCCTATTTCCAAAATACACTTTTTAATGTTGTCTTTCCCCTCTTTGGGCCCTGCCTCCCCGATGGACACCCTATCTAATGCTACTTCCTAATTGCCACATACAACCTGTCAGCCTTGTTGTGGTAACTCCCTTATGGGTTCGCGTCACTTCTCGTCTGTCTCTATGCCCTTAACACTGCCTTGCATCTGCCCTCCCTCCACCTCAACACGAGTCCCAACACAGCAGTCCTCACTGTGGGTGCCTTCACCGCTACATCCATTTGTTTGGTGTCAAACTCCTTCTTATCCTCCCTTCTTGCTTCCCTCCCCAGTCTCCAGTCTCATGCCTCCATCGTCTCAAGCACCGTCACCTCCTGCTTCCAGTCTTCCCCTGGTGTCCACTGTTCCTCTCCCCCCAGTGACTGTCCCCCAAGGATGGATGACCCCCAAGAGCGTCTGTCAGCGTCATCTGTCAGGGTCGTGTTTGATCAGAAACTTGCTCAGCCCTAGATGTCCTGATAGACCCGCTTCAGGGATTCATGCCCACAGCCCCCCTCGGGAGAAATCCACCCCCCCATCCTCGGTGAGAATCACTGCTCTGCAGAGTCGACCATCTTTGCTTGTTCCCCTTCCCTTTCTCTTTCCTCATTGTGGCTGCACCGTGCACATTCTCCTCAGACATACTGGCCTTCTCCGTACTCTGATATACGACTGCCCATCTGCCTTTCATTGAGTACCGTAATTGCTTTCCATACTGACTTGCAACCATACTATGCACCCTGAACCATGCTCTCAAGTATTCTTGCTTTCAATACACCATCAGCTTCCAGCCTCTCATACTCTTAAGCAGTCTCTTCCTGTCTTCAGCCCCAGTCACGTCATACTTAGCGCTTCTAATCATCCTTCCTCAAGCCACCTTTCTGCGGTGTGTATGAGCCACTGACCCTGCACAACCTTCTCACATCTATCCCGAAGCCTCTCCAGATATTCTGCCAACCAGACAGCGATCTTCCACTCTCTCTGGCTACACTCCTTCTCCTCTCCTTTAGATCCACTTGTCCTTTCAGCCTTTCCTCCACTTGTGTTCATCCCCCTGAACCTTTCACAAGTCATCATTTCATGGGCTCTGTTCCATCCCCTCTTCTCTCAGGGCCTCCACTTCTGCCTATCTCTGCTGTCTGCTGCCCCTTCCAAGTGTCCTCCCACCCTGTCTGCCTGGCCAACCATTCCAAACCAGTCACAATCCTGACCCCAAACAGCCGCCATTATCCAAAGAATACGTATCAGCGAAAATCCTGGCAGAAACAGTCACCCTTTCAGTACAGCTCAGGGCTGTCAGACTCATCATGGCCCTTTAACCAGCTATGCCTCAAGCACTCCTCTCCTTCGCATGGCTGGCCCTTCTCTGACCTTTCTTCCATCTACACAGCCTCCAACCTGACGGTAACCCTACACACGCTACCTGCTGGGCCCCCAATATCTACTGATGTCCCTACTTTGCCAACACATAGCTTGCTGTGCATTCTTACCGTCCACATGGGCCACCTCGCTGATTCTCAAAGCCATGCCAATTCTAAACATTCTCTCCTCTCTTAGACGCCTTCTGTGCTTTCTATCACTTCTACCGAGTGAGGTTGCATCTGACCTATCAAACTCTATAACGTGTCTACTTACACCTCCCTCAGAAAACAGTCGGTATATGTAGCGGACCACAGCCCTCCTGGACCCTTCAACCTGCTTTTGTCCTCAGGGGGTACTGGCTCCATCTAACCTCCATCCACAGGAACGGAGCCTGTGACAGACCAAGATAGACTCACACAGCCTCTCATGGATGTCCCCATTCCTGCTGACATACCCTCACTGCTCCCTCCATTGTGAGCTTCTCGGCTCCCCATCTGCTCTTCTGAGTCCATTGGTTGTCTGAAGTCAACACTCAACATCCTACATTCTCCCTTCTGATGTACTGGCCACACTGCTGTTCTCTTCCACCATCTCTCTAGCTTTCATCCCTGGGACTCTTTTGACTTTCTTGGCCCTGCTCATGTCCACTCATTTCAAAATGACACTCTCCTCACAAGCCTACACAGCTGTCACCTCATCCCACCTCTCTTTTCCTTCACCCTTCTTACGCAGCGTCATCCTCTTGCTCCTCCTTTGTCTTTCTCAGCCCCTTTATGCCTCTTTTCACAAACTTCCTGGATTAGCCATTTTGAATCCACTTCAGGTGCACTGTCTTTCTCAAACATCTCACTAAGCCTGTCCTCTCTTCCCGATGGCCCTTCTGCTCTTCTTTCTTCTTCTCAACTATGCACCCGCTCAGGACTATCAAAGCCTCCTAGGTTTTCAAGAGCCCTTACCACTTACCTGACTCGCTCGGCCCATGTGACCACTTCCACTGCATTCCCTCTCCACACCCTGGCCAATTACACTCAAACCTGAACCCTCAGAAATTTTCTCAGCTACCGTCTCTCAGTCTCTCCCCTTGATTGATTACACTTCTCGGTTCTCTCCTCTCTTCTTCAACACCCAGCACACTGCTTAAACCAGTTGACTCGGCCATGCTTTTGACTTACGCTATGGATTCCACCTGCTCTACCCATTTCCCATACTCATGTCGCCCACAACTCATGCTCCGCCTTATTTAGGTCCTGAGAACTCCTCCCCTCTGTAACCTTTCCTGAGTCCAGTCAGATCTCTTCTGTCAGATCGTTCCGGCAAAGCTCTGCCTCGCCTTCTTCCTGTGCGTCTCCTACCTTGTCCTGTCCCCAGAGCTTCTGCCCCCTGCCCCATGCTTCGCCCCTTACCCATCTGACACACGTCCCGCCCTGCCATCCTACTGTGCACACAGCTCTCAGGCTGGCTCCAATGCACCCTCCTTCTTTCCTTGCGACCCTACCTGACACTCCTCTTTCCACAATGCTCTCTGTAATGTTGTCTTCCCACTCTTTGGGCCCTACCGCCAGCATCGACACCCTAACTAATGCTATTTCCTAACAGCCACACACAACCCATCAGCCCCGTAATGGTTACTCCTTTGTGGCTCTGCCTCACTTCTCCGTCTCTCTCTATGCATTAAACACTGCCTTCCAACTGCCCTCCCTCCACCTGACCATAAGTCCCAACACAACTGTCCTCACTTTAGGTGCCTTCACGGCTACATCTATTTGTTTGCTCTCAAACTCCTCCACATCCACCATTCTTCCATTCCACCCCTGTCTCGAGTCTCGTGCCTCCAGGTAACCAAGCACCATCGCCTCCTGCTTCCTGTCTTCCCCTCTCTTCCCTGTCCCCCTCCCCCCGGTGATTCTCCCCCGAGGATGCATGACCCCCAAGGGGGTCTATCAGCTTCATCTGTCAGGGTTGTTTTTGAGCAGAATCCCGCTCATCCCCTAGATGCTCTGATAGGCCCGCCTCAGGGGTTCATGCCCACAACCCCCCTCGGGTGAAACCCACCCACCCCCATCCTCGGTGAGAATCACTGCTCCCCAGACATGACCACCTCTGCTCGTTGCCATTCCTTTTCTCTTTCTTGCTTCTGGTTGCACTTTACACATTCTCCCCAAACGTCTTGACCTTTTCCCTACTCTGATATACATCTGCCCATCTGCCTTGCAGTGAGTCCCCTCATTGCCTTCCACACTGACTTGAGCCTACACCCTGCTCCCTCAACCACGCTCTCAAGTGTTCTTGCCTTCAGTGCACCATCAGTTCCCAGCCACTCCTGCTCTAGAGCATTTTCTCCCTGTCTTCGGCCCCAGTCCTGTCTTAGCGCTTGTAATCCTCCTTCTTCAAGGTGACTTTCTGCGGTGTATATGACACATTGACGCTATACAGCCTTCCTCCTTTGGCCTTGAAGCCTCTTCAGATATTGTGCCCACCGGATGTCGACCTTCCAGTCTCCTCTTCCGACACTCCTTCTCTCAGTCGGATCCTCTCGTCCTTCCAGCCTTTCCTCCACTTACGTCCATCTACCTGAACCCTCCACACATCATCATTTCATCGGCTCCGTTCCATCCCATTTTCTCTCACGGCCTCCACTTCTGTGCATCACTCTACTTTCTACAACCCCCATCCGGTTTCCTCCCACCATGTCCACCTGTCCAGCCGTTTCAAACCTATCCCAATCTTCATCCCAAGCAGCCACCATTATCTAAAGGATCCCATCCACCAGAAGTGTGGCAGAAACAGTAACTCTTTGAACACCGCGCAGCGATACCTTCCAACCCATCACTCTCCATCACGTTTCCTCTTCTCTGCATCCCGTGCTTCCTGACTGGGCTTCACATCCTAAGTTCTTTCCACTGGGCACATCTGAAACCTACCAGCCTTCCTCTGTTGGAACACCCACTCTTCTACTTGCTCCCCCTGGCATTGTTCAGCCGGCCTCCCATGGACAGCACTCTCATTTTCCCTACTTCCTCGAGTGCTTCCCGCTCCCTTCTGTTTCACTCTGCTAACTCTCTGCATGGTCACTTTCCCATAATTTCATACTCTGTCTTCCTTAAGTGGCACGTGTCTTCCCTTTGGCCCGTACTTTCTCAACGGACAACCCACCTCTTCTCTATGTTTCTGTATACCTTTCAGCTGGAAACTGCCATCTCCATGGCTTCCCTCAACTTTCCTGCAGTGCCACATGCTCCCTTCTTCGACCTGCTCTCCCTGTTCAGGCTCTTCGTTTTGTATTGCCCTGCCAGCATCCTTCTGGAAACCATGAGTTTTCCCACTCCTGATATTTCCTTCACGTTCTAACCTCCACCTTCCCGTTCAACGTGTTTCCTGAGCTTCCCACATTCTGATGTTTCTTCCTCTTCTCATAGAGTCCACTTCACTGCCTTCTTCCTCTTCTTCTCGCTTCCGTTTTGCCTTTACGTTGCATCGCGGCACCTCATGGCACATCTCCACCAGTTGCACTCTTCTCTCCACTCCGTAATGAGAGCCTGCACTTACACCCTTGTTCCTCCTTCCATACTCCCTTCTCCAAACCTGACCTTCTGATGGTAAGACCTTCCTCTGTCTTGTGCCCTGTGATCCATCCTCTTCTTCTCTCCTTGTCTGCTATGCCTTCTCTGAAAACAAAGCCATTTGTGCCAATTTCATTGCGACAATGACTTTGTGGTATGTAATTCTCACACCTTACCCATTTGGCCAGATATCTGGTCCGGGCAACCTCTAGGAAGGTGTTCTGCATCACCAAAACTGCCATTGTCTTTGCCATCACTGAACAGCAGAAGCCCACATTGAAGAACCGTCCCTAAATGCCACCTGAATATTGATTCCCACCCATGCTCTGCCATTTACAGACACCTTTGCCTCCGCTGCCCTGGACGGAATTCACTCGAGTCCCTTAGATGACCTGCGAGGTGGTCTCATTTAGATCGTCTCTTCCTGTGTGTGCAAACCTGTCCCTCTTCCACTCTTCAGCCCAATTCCTCGTGCCCCTTTAACCGCCTTTCCCTCAAGCACCCCTCTTCTTGGCATGCCTGGGTCTTCTCCAGCCTTCCCTCTCCTCCATTTCCACAGCCTTCAGCCTGACCCTACCACTTCACGTGCCACCTGCTGTGCCCCCGATACCTGCTCATGTTCCTACTTTACCAGCAAACAGCCTGTTGTGCATTCTTACCTTCTACATGGGCCACCTCGCTGATTCACAAGCCCATACCAATTCAGAATATTCTCTCCCCTCCTACACACCATTTATTCTTTCCATCACTTCTTCTTAGTGAGGTCGCATCTGACTCAGCACTGTCTACTGTGTGGCCAGTTGCACCTCGCTCTGAAAACACTCAGTATAGGTAGAGGACCACAGCCCTGCTGGACCCTGGAGGCTGCTTTTCTCCTCTGGGCATACTGGCTCCATCTAAGCATTCATCCACAGAACCCAACCACATCAAAGATGGACTCAGTCAGCCTCTCATGGAGGTCCCCATCCTTGTTGACATACCCTCACTGCTCCCTCCATTGCCAGCTTCTTGACTTCCCATCTGCTCTACTGAGCCCATTGGTTGTCTGAAGTCACCACTCGACATCCTACATTCTCCCTTCTGGCCTACTGGCAACACTCCTGTTCTCCTTCACCACCTCTCTGGCCTTCATCCCCAGCATTCCTTTCTCCTTCTTGGCCCTGCCTTTGTCCACTCATTTTGAGATGACACTCTCTCTACAGCCTGACTCTGCTGTCACTTCATTCCACCTCTCTGTTCCTTCACCCTTCTTACTCAGCATCACCCTATTGCTCCTCCTTTATCTTTCTCAGCCCCTGACTGCCTCTTTTCACAGACTTCCTGAATTATCCATTTTGACTCCTCCTGTGGTTTCTGGGCTGTCCCACTTCTGGTGTACTGACTTTCTCAAACATCTCAATAAGCCTACCCTCTCTCTTTCCGATGGACCATCTGCTCTTCTTTCTCCTTCTCAACGATGCACCTGCTCAGGACTGTCAAAGCCTCCTAGGTTTTCTAGAGTCCTTTCCAGATACCAGATTCCCTGGGCCAATGTAACAATTTCCACTGCATTCCCTCTCGATGGCCTGGCCAGTTATGCCCAAACGTGAACCCTCAGAAATTTTCTCAACTACTGTCTCTCAATCTCTTTCCTTGATTCATTACACTTCTAGGTTCTCTCCTCTCTTCTTCAACGCCCCGCACACTCCTCAAGCCACTTCAGTTGGCCATGCTTTAGACTTACTCTGCGGACTCCACGTGCTCTACCCATCAGCCCACACTCATCGCCCTCACAACACGTTCCCATCTACTCAGGTCCTGAGAAATTTTCCCCTCTATACTCCTTCCTGAGTGCAATCAGGCCTCTTCTGTCAGATCGTGCAGGCAGAGCTCTCGCGCACCTTCTTCCTCTGCTTCTCCTACGTTGTGCTGTACCTAGAGCTTCTGTGCCTCCTGGCCACATGCTTCACCCCTTACCCAACTGACACACATCCACCCTACCATCCTAGTGTGCACACAGCTCTCAAGCTGGCTCCATCACACCCACCATCTTTCCTTGTGACCCTACCTAATCGTCCTATTTCCAAAATACACTTTTTAATGTTGTCTTTCCCCTCTTTGGGCCCTGCCTCCCCGATGGACACCCTATCTAATGCTACTTCCTAATTGCCACATACAACCTGTCAGCCTTGTTGTGGTAACTCCCTTATGGGTTCGCGTCACTTCTCGTCTGTCTCTATGCCCTTAACACTGCCTTGCATCTGCCCTCCCTCCACCTCAACACGAGTCCCAACACAGCAGTCCTCACTGTGGGTGCCTTCACCGCTACATCCATTTGTTTGGTGTCAAACTCCTTCTTATCCTCCCTTCTTGCTTCCCTCCCCAGTCTCCAGTCTCATGCCTCCATCGTCTCAAGCACCGTCACCTCCTGCTTCCAGTCTTCCCCTGGTGTCCACTGTTCCTCTCCCCCCAGTGACTGTCCCCCAAGGATGGATGACCCCCAAGAGCGTCTGTCAGCGTCATCTGTCAGGGTCGTGTTTGATCAGAAACTTGCTCAGCCCTAGATGTCCTGATAGACCCGCTTCAGGGATTCATGCCCACAGCCCCCCTCGGGAGAAATCCACCCCCCCATCCTCGGTGAGAATCACTGCTCTGCAGAGTCGACCATCTTTGCTTGTTCCCCTTCCCTTTCTCTTTCCTCATTGTGGCTGCACCGTGCACATTCTCCTCAGACATACTGGCCTTCTCCGTACTCTGATATACGACTGCCCATCTGCCTTTCATTGAGTACCGTAATTGCTTTCCATACTGACTTGCAACCATACTATGCACCCTGAACCATGCTCTCAAGTATTCTTGCTTTCAATACACCATCAGCTTCCAGCCTCTCATACTCTTAAGCAGTCTCTTCCTGTCTTCAGCCCCAGTCACGTCATACTTAGCGCTTCTAATCATCCTTCCTCAAGCCACCTTTCTGCGGTGTGTATGAGCCACTGACCCTGCACAACCTTCTCACATCTATCCCGAAGCCTCTCCAGATATTCTGCCAACCAGACAGCGATCTTCCACTCTCTCTGGCTACACTCCTTCTCCTCTCCTTTAGATCCACTTGTCCTTTCAGCCTTTCCTCCACTTGTGTTCATCCCCCTGAACCTTTCACAAGTCATCATTTCATGGGCTCTGTTCCATCCCCTCTTCTCTCAGGGCCTCCACTTCTGCCTATCTCTGCTGTCTGCTGCCCCTTCCAAGTGTCCTCCCACCCTGTCTGCCTGGCCAACCATTCCAAACCAGTCGCAATCCTGACCCCAAACAGCCGCCATTATCCAAAGAATACGTATCAGCGAAAATCCTGGCAGAAACAGTCACCCTTTCAGTACAGCTCAGGGCTGTCAGACTCATCATGGCCCTTTAACCAGCTATGCCTCAAGCACTCCTCTCCTTCGCATGGCTGGCCCTTCTCTGACCTTTCTTCCATCTACACAGCCTCCAACCTGACGGTAACCCTACACACGCTACCTGCTGGGCCCCCAATATCTACTGATGTCCCTACTTTGCCAACACATAGCTTGCTGTGCATTCTTACCGTCCACATGGGCCACCTCGCTGATTCTCAAAGCCATGCCAATTCTAAACATTCTCTCCTCTCTTAGACGCCTTCTGTGCTTTCTATCACTTCTACCGAGTGAGGTTGCATCTGACCTATCAAACTCTATAACGTGTCTACTTACACCTCCCTCAGAAAACAGTCGGTATATGTAGCGGACCACAGCCCTCCTGGACCCTTCAACCTGCTTTTGTCCTCAGGGGGTACTGGCTCCATCTAACCTCCATCCACAGGAACGGAGCCTGTGACAGACCAAGATAGACTCACACAGCCTCTCATGGATGTCCCCATTCCTGCTGACATACCCTCACTGCTCCCTCCATTGTGAGCTTCTCGGCTCCCCATCTGCTCTTCTGAGTCCATTGGTTGTCTGAAGTCAACACTCAACATCCTACATTCTCCCTTCTGATGTACTGGCCACACTGCTGTTCTCTTCCACCATCTCTCTAGCTTTCATCCCTGGGACTCTTTTGACTTTCTTGGCCCTGCTCATGTCCACTCATTTCAAAATGACACTCCCCTCACAAGCCTACACAGCTGTCACCTCATCCCACCTCTCTTTTCCTTCACCCTTCTTACGCAGCGTCATCCTCTTGCTCCTCCTTTGTCTTTCTCAGCCCCTTTATGCCTCTTTTCACAAACTTCCTGGATTAGCCATTTTGAATCCACTTCAGGTGCACTGTCTTTCTCAAACATCTCACTAAGCCTGTCCTCTCTTCCCGATGGCCCTTCTGCTCTTCTTTCTTCTTCTCAACTATGCACCCGCTCAGGACTATCAAAGCCTCCTAGGTTTTCAAGAGCCCTTACCACTTACCTGACTCGCTCGGCCCATGTGACCACTTCCACTGCATTCCCTCTCCACACCCTGGCCAATTACACTCAAACCTGAACCCTCAGAAATTTTCTCAGCTACCGTCTCTCAGTCTCTCCCCTTGATTGATTACACTTCTCGGTTCTCTCCTCTCTTCTTCAACACCCAGCACACTGCTTAAACCAGTTGACTCGGCCATGCTTTTGACTTACGCTATGGATTCCACCTGCTCTACCCATTTCCCATACTCATGTCGCCCACAACTCATGCTCCGCCTTATTTAGGTCCTGAGAACTCCTCCCCTCTGTAACCTTTCCTGAGTCCAGTCAGATCTCTTCTGTCAGATCGTTCCGGCAAAGCTCTGCCTCGCCTTCTTCCTGTGCGTCTCCTACCTTGTCCTGTCCCCAGAGCTTCTGCCCCCTGCCCCATGCTTCGCCCCTTACCCATCTGACACACGTCCCGCCCTGCCATCCTACTGTGCACACAGCTCTCAGGCTGGCTCCAATGCACCCTCCTTCTTTCCTTGTGACCCTACCTGACACTCCTCTTTCCACAATGCTCTCTGTAATGTTGTCTTCCCACTCTTTGGGCCCTACCGCCAGCATCGACACCCTAACTAATGCTATTTCCTAACAGCCACACACAACCCATCAGCCCCGTAATGGTTACTCCTTTGTGGCTCTGCCTCACTTCTCCGTCTCTCTCTATGCATTAAACACTGCCTTCCAACTGCCCTCCCTCCACCTGACCATAAGTCCCAACACAACTGTCCTCACTTTAGGTGCCTTCACGGCTACATCTATTTGTTTGCTCTCAAACTCCTCCACATCCACCATTCTTCCATTCCACCCCTGTCTCGAGTCTCGTGCCTCCAGGTAACCAAGCACCATCGCCTCCTGCTTCCTGTCTTCCCCTCTCTTCCCTGTCCCCCTCCCCCCGGTGATTCTCCCCCGAGGATGCATGACCCCCAAGGGGGTCTATCAGCTTCATCTGTCAGGGTTGTTTTTGAGCAGAATCCCGCTCATCCCCTAGATGCTCTGATAGGCCCGCCTCAGGGGTTCATGCCCACAACCCCCCTCGGGTGAAACCCACCCACCCCCATCCTCGGTGAGAATCACTGCTCCCCAGACATGACCACCTCTGCTCGTTGCCATTCCTTTTCTCTTTCTTGCTTCTGGTTGCACTTTACACATTCTCCCCAAACGTCTTGACCTTTTCCCTACTCTGATATACATCTGCCCATCTGCCTTGCAGTGAGTCCCCTCATTGCCTTCCACACTGACTTGAGCCTACACCCTGCTCCCTCAACCACGCTCTCAAGTGTTCTTGCCTTCAGTGCACCATCAGTTCCCAGCCACTCCTGCTCTAGAGCATTTTCTCCCTGTCTTCGGCCCCAGTCCTGTCTTAGCGCTTGTAATCCTCCTTCTTCAAGGTGACTTTCTGCGGTGTATATGACACATTGACGCTATACAGCCTTCCTCCTTTGGCCTTGAAGCCTCTTCAGATATTGTGCCCACCGGATGTCGACCTTCCAGTCTCCTCTTCCGACACTCCTTCTCTCAGTCGGATCCTCTCGTCCTTCCAGCCTTTCCTCCACTTACGTCCATCTACCTGAACCCTCCACACATCATCATTTCATCGGCTCCGTTCCATCCCATTTTCTCTCACGGCCTCCACTTCTGTGCATCACTCTACTTTCTACAACCCCCATCCGGTTTCCTCCCACCATGTCCACCTGTCCAGCCGTTTCAAACCTATCCCAATCTTCATCCCAAGCAGCCACCATTATCTAAAGGATCCCATCCACCAGAAGTGTGGCAGAAACAGTAACTCTTTGAACACCGCGCAGCGATACCTTCCTACCCATCACTCTCCATCACGTTTCCTCTTCTCTGCATCCCGTGCTTCCTGACTGGGCTTCACATACTAAGTTCTTTCCACTGGGCACATCTGAAACCTACCAGCCTTCCTCTCTTGGAACACCCACTCTTCTACTTGCTCCCCCTGGCATTGTTCAGCCGGCCTCCCATGGACAGCACTCTCATTTTCCCTACTTCCTCGAATGCTGCCCGATCCCTTCTGTTTCACTCTGCTAACTCTCTGCATGGTCGCTTTCCCATAATTTCATACTCTGTCTTCCTTAAGTGGCACGTGTCTTCCCTTTGGCCCGTACTTTCTCAACGGACAACCCACCTCTTCTCTATGTTTCTGTATACCTTTCAGCTGGAAACTGCCATCTCCATGGCTTCCCTCAACTTTCCTGCAGTGCCACATGCTCCCTTCTTCGACCTGCTCTCCCTGTTCAGGCTCTTCGTTTTGTATTGCACTGCCAGCATCCTTCTGGAAACCATGAGTTTTCCCACTCCTGATATTTCCTTCACGTCTAACCTCCACCTTCCCATTCAACGTGTTTCCTTAGTGTCCCACATTCTGATGTTTCTTCCTCTTCTCATAGAGTCCACTTCACTGCCTTCTTCCTCTTCTTCTCGCTTCCGTTTTGCCTTTACGTTGCATCGCGGCACCTCATGGCACATCTCCACCAGTTGCACTCTTCTCTCCACTCCGTAATGAGAGCCTGCACTTACACCCTTGTTCCTCCTTCCATACTCCCTTCTCCAAACATGACCTTCTGATGGTAAGACCTTCCTCTGTCTTGTGCCCTGTGATCCATCCTCTTCTTCTCTCCTTGTCTGCTATGCCTTCTCTGAAAACAAAGCCATTTGTGCCAATTTCATTGCAACAATGACTTTGTGGTATGTAATTCTCACACCTTACCCATTTGGCCAGATTTCTGGTCCGGGCAACCTCTAGGAAGGTATTCTGCATCACAAAAACCACCATTGTCTTTGCCATCACTGAACAGCAGAAGCCCACATTGAAGAACCGTCTCTAAATGCCACCTGAATATTGATTCCCACCCATGCTCTACCATTTGCAGACACCTTTGCCTCTGCTACCCTGGACTGAATCCACTCGAGTCCCTTAGATGACCTGCGAGGTGGTCTCATTTAGATCGTCTCTTCCTGTGCAAATCTGTCCCTCTTCCACTCTTCAGCTCAAGTCCTCATGCCCCTTTACCCCCCTTTCCCTCAAGCACCTCTCTTCTTGGCATGGCTGGGCCTTCTCCAGCCTTCCCTCTCCTCCATTTCCACAGCCTTCAGCCTGACCCTACCACTTCACGTGCCACCTGCTGTGCCCCCGATACCTGCTCATGTTCCTACTTTACCAGCAAACTGCCTGTTGTGCATTCTTACCTTCTACATGGGCCACCTCGCTGATTCACAAGCCCATACCAATTCAGAATATTCTCTCCCCTCCTACACACCATTTATTCTTTCCATCACTTCTTCTTAGTGAGGTCGCATCTGACTCAGCACTGTCTACTGCGTGGCTAGTTGCACCTCGCTCTGAAAACACTCAGTATAGGTAGAGGACCACAGCCCTGCTGGACCCTTGAGGCTGCTTTTCTCCTCTGGGCATACTGGCTCCATCTAAGCATTCATCCACAGAACCCAACCACATCAAAGATGGACTCAGTCAGCCTCTCATGGAGGTCCCCATCCTTGTTGACATACCCTCACTGCTCCCTCCATTGCCAGCTTCTTGACTTCCCATCTGCTCTACTGAGCCCATTGGTTGTCTGAAGTCACCACTCGACATCCTACATTCTCCCTTCTGGCCTACTGGCAACACTCCTGTTCTCCTTCACCACCTCTCTGGCCTGCATCTCCAGGATTCCTTTCTCCTTCTTGGCCCTGCCTTTGTCCACTCATTTTGAGATGACACTCTCTCTACAGCCTGACTCTGCTGTCACTTCATTCCACCTCTCTGTTCCTTCACCCTTCTTACTCAGCATCACCCTATTGCTCCTCCTTTATCTTTCTCAGCCCCTGACTGCCTCTTTTCACAAACTTCCTGAATTATCCATTTTGACTCCTCCTGTGGTTTCTGGGCTGTCCCACTTCTGGTGTACTGAATTTCTCAAACATCTCAATAAGCCTACCCTCTCTCTTTCCGATGGACCATCTGCTCTTCTTTCTCCTTCTCAACGATGCACCTGCTCAGGACTATCAAAGCCTCCTAGGTTTTCTAGAGTCCTTCCCAGATACCAGATTCCCTGGGCCCATGTTACAATTTCCACTGCATTCCCTCTCAATGGCCTGGCCAGTTATGCCCAAACGTGAACCCTCAGAAATTTTCTCAACTACTGTCTCTCAATCTCTTTCCTTGATTCATTACACTTGTAGGTTCTCTCCTCTCTTCTTCAACACCTCACACATGCCTCAAGCCACTTCAGTCGGCCATGCCCTTCAGACTCCACATGCTCTACCCATCAGCCCACACTCATCGCCCTCACAACACATTCCCATTTATTCAGGTCCTGAGAAATTTTCCCCTCTATACTCCTTCCTGAGTGCAGTCAGGCCTCTTCTGTCAGATCGTGCAAGCAAAGCTCTTGCACACCTTCTTCCTCTGCTTCTCCTACGTTGTGCTGTACCTAGAGCTTCTGTGCCTCCTGGCCACATGCTTCACCCCTTACCCAACTGACACACATTCCACCCTACCATCCTAGTGTGCACACAGCTCTCAAGCTGGCTCCATCACACCCACCATCTTTCCTTGTGACCCTACCTAATCGTCCTTTTTCCAAAGTACACTTTTTAATGTTGTCTTTCCTCTCCTTGTGCCCTACCTCCACGATGGGCACCCTATCTAATGCTACTTCCTAATTGCCACATACAACCTGTCAGCTATGTAATGGTAATTCCCTTATGGGTCTGCGTCACTTCTTGTCTGTCTCTATGCCCTTAACACTGCCTTGCATCTGCCCTCCCTCCACCTGACCACGAGTCTGAACACAACAGTCCTCACTCTAGGTGCCTTCACCGCTGCATCCATTTGTTTGGTGTTAGACTCCTTCTTCTCCTCCCTTCTTCCTTCCCTCCCCTGACTGTCTCCAGTCTCATGCCTCCATCTTCCCAAGCACCGTCGCCTCCTGCTTCCATTCTTCCCCTGGTTTCCACTGTTCCCCTCCCCCTGGTGATTGTCCCCCAAGGATGCATGACCCCCAAGAGGGTCTACCAGCTTCATCTATCAGGGTCATGTTTGAGCAGAAACCCACTGAGTCCCTAGATCTTCCGATAGGCCCACCTCCGGGGTTCATGCCCACATCCCGTCCTGGGTGAAATCCACCCCCATAATCAGTAGGAATCACTGCTCTGCAAAAAGGACCACCTGTGCTGATTCCCCTTGCCTTTCTCTTTCCTGCTTGTGGTTGTACCTTGTACGTTCTCCCCAAACATCTTGACTTTTTCCTTACTCTGATATAAGACTGCCCATCTGCCTTGCAATCATTCCATGCCTTCATACTGACCTGTGGCTACACCATGCACTCTCAGGCATGCTCTGAGGTTCTTGCTTTCAGTGCACCATCAGCTCCCAGCCACTCGTACTCTTAACCATGTTCTCCCTGACTGCGACCCCAGTCACGACTTAACCCTTCCTGTCGTCCTTTCTCAAGCCACCTGTATGTGGTGTATATGACAGATTGACCCTGCACACACTTCCTATTTCATCCCCGATGCCTCTCTAGATATTCTACCAACGGGACACCAGACATGGACCTTCCCCTCTCCTCTAGCGACACTCCTCCTCTCAGTTGTAAACACTAGTCCTTCCAGCCCTTCCTCCACCTGTGTCCATCTACCTGAACTCTCCACACATCGTCATTGCATGGGCTCCGTTCCATCCCATTTTCTCTCACAGCCTGCACTGCTGTCCATCTCTCTCTACTTTCTACAGCCCCCACCTGGTTTGCTCCCACCCTGTCCACCTGTCAAACCATTCCAAACTGATTGGAATTCTGATCCCAAACAGCCACCATTATTCAGCGGATCCATATGAGCTAGAAGCCTGGCAGAAACAGTCACCCTTTCAGCACCACCCAAGAGCAGCCATACCTTCTTACCCATGGCTCTCCATCATGTTTGCTCTTCTCCACATTCCACTGCTTCCCGACTGGTCTTCACATCCTACGTTCCTTCCACTGGTCACACCTGAAAGCTACCAACTTTCCTCTGTTGCAAAACTCACTCTTCTACTTGCTCCCCCTATCACTGCTCAGCCTGCCTCCCTTGGACAGCACTCTCTTTAGCCTGCTTCCTGTGGCGTTTTCCACTCCCTTCTGTTTCACACTGCTAAGTCTCTGCACGGTCACTTTCCCATAATTTTGTACTCTGTCTTCTTTTCCTCAAGTGACTCATGTATTTCCTCCGACTCCAGCTCTTGACGGACAACCCACCCTTCTCTACATTGCCATATGCCTCTCAGCTCTCATCTCAACTGCCATCTCCATAGCTTCTGTCACCTCTCCTCCAGCACCACGTGCTCCCTTCTTCGACCTGCTCTTCCTGCTCAGACTCTTCCCTCTCTCTTACCCTGCCAGCATCCTTGTGGAATCCATGACCTCTTCCACTCTAGATATCTCCTTCACCTCTAACCTCCACCTTCCTTTACAGACCTGCTTCCTGAGCTTCTGCAATTCTGATGTTTCTTTCTCTTCCCTCTTCATTTACACAAAGGCTTCTCATAGAGTCCACTACCTTCTTCCTCTTCTTTTCTATTTTGCCTTTACAGTGCATCGTGGCACCTCATGGCACATTTCTGCTGGTTGTGCTCTTCTCTCCATTCTGTGACGAGACCCTGCACTTACTCCATTATTCCTCCTTCCGTACTCCCTTCTCCAAAATCGACCTTCTCATGGTAAGACCTTCTTCTCACATGTGTCCTGTGCTCAGTTCTCTTCTCCTCCTCTGCTATCCCCTCCTTGAAAACAAACCCACTTGCCTCAGTTTCATTGTGACGACGACTTTGTGCTATGTAATGCTCACAACATACCCATTTGGTCAGATTTCTGGTCTGGGCAAACTCTAGGAAGGTGTTTTGTGTCACCAAAACCGCCATTGTCTTCGCCATCCTTGAATAACAGAAGCTCAGACTGAAGAACCTTCCCAACACACCACATCAACTTTAATTTCCAAACATGATCTGCCATTTGCAGACAGCTTTGCTACCGCTCTAGCGGACTGAATCCCCTGGAGTCCATCCTCGAGTCCCTTAGATGACCTGCCGGGTATTCTCATTTAGATCGTCTCTTCCTATACAGTGCTATCCCTCTTCCTCTGTTCCACCCAATTCCTCATGACCCTTTACCCCACTTTCCCTCTAGGACCCCTCTTTTTGGCATGGCGGGGCCTTCTCCAGCCTTCCCTCTCTTCCATTTCCACAGCCTTCAAGCTTACCTTAATGCTGCACATGCCACTCACTGGGCCCCCGATATTTGCTGATGTTCCTGCTTTGCCAGCAAACAGTCTTACTTTCCACAAAGGCCACCTCGCTGATTCAAAAGCCCATGCCAATTAAAAACATTCTGTCCCCTCTTACTTGCCTTCTATTCTTTCAGAGACTTACCAGTGAGGTCACATCTGACCCAGCATGCTCTACTATGTGGCTACTTATCCCTCCCTCCAAAAACACTTGGTATACATAGAGGACCACAGCCCTCCCGGAATTGCAGCCTACCTTTGTGTCATCAGGGGGTACTGCTCCATCTAACCATTCATCGACAGGCCCCCGACCACGTCAGAGCCTACATATGGACTCAGTCAGCCTCTCGTGCATGTCTCCATACCTGCTGACATACTCTCACTGCTCCCTCCATTGCCAACTTCTTGGCACCCCCTCTGCTCTACTGAGTCCATTGGTTCTCTGAAGTCACCACTCGACATCTCACATTCTCCCTTCTGACGTACTGGCAACACTCCTTTTCTCCCTCACCATCCCCTTCACCACCATCTTGGAGCTCGGGATGTCCTTTCCCTTTCTTGGCCCTGCTTCTGTCTGCTGATTCCGAGATGCCACTCTCTCCACAACCCCATTCTGCTGTCAATTCATCCCATCTGTCATTTCCTTCACCCTTCTTAGTGTCCAACTCTTACTTCTCCTTTATTTTTCCCACTCCCTTTCCCAGTTTTTTTTTTTGGCAAACTTCTTGGATTAGCCATTTTGACTCTTTTTTTGGTCTCTGTGCCGTCCCACTTCTGGTGCACTGTCTTTCTCAAAGAACTCAGTAAGCTTGTGCTGTTTTCCTGATGGACCATCTTCTGCTCTTCTTTCTCCTTCTGAACCATGCACCCACTCAAAACTATCATAGCCTCCTAGATTTTCCCGAGCCCTTACAAGATACCTGACTCCCAGGGCCCATGTGACCACTTCCACTGCATTCCATCTTGACGACCCTGCCTATTACGCTCAAACCTGAACCCTTGGAAATTTTGTCAGCTACCATCTCTCAGTCTCTTGCCTCAATTCATTATACTACTCTGTTCTCTCTTATCTTCTTCAACACCCCGCACACTGTTCAACACACTGCAGTCAGCCCTGCTTTCGACTTACTCTATGGGCTCCAGGTGCTCTACCCATCATCCCACATTCATGTCCCTCATAAGACATTCTCCATCTTTTTCAGGTCCTGAAAATTTTTCCCCTCTGTAATCTTTCCTCAGTGAAATCACACCTCTTCTTCCAGATAGGTCAGGCAAAGCTCTCAGGGAGCTTCTTGCTCTGCTTTTCTTACCTTGTCCTGTCCCCAGAGCTTCTGTACCTCCTACCCACATGCTTCACCCCTTACCCAACTGACATATGTTCCTCCCTACCATTCTACTCTGCACACAGCTCTCAGGCTGGCTCCAACTCACCCACCATCTTTCCTTGCCACCTGACGCTCCTGTTTCCAAAATGCTCTCTTTAATGTTCTCTTCCCCCTCTTTGGGTCATACCCCCAACATCAACACCCTATCTAATGCTCTTTCCTAACAGCCACACATGACCCCTTGGCCCCGTAATGGTAACTCCATTATCGCACTGCCTCACTTCTCAGTCTGTCTCTATGCCCTAAACACTGCCTTCCATCTCCCCTCCCTCTACCTGACCACGAGTCCCAATACAACAGCCCTCACTTTAGGTGCCTTCATGGCAACGTCCATTTGCTCACGATCAAACTCATCCTCGCTTTTTTGCTCCCACCCTTGAATGTCTCCGGTCTCATGCCTCCATCTCTCCCCAGGCACCATCACCTCCTGCTTTCCGTGTCTGCCTGCCTATGATTCACCCCCGATGACACATGACCCCCATGGAGGGGGGCTTCATCTGTCTGGGTCGTTTTTGAACATAAACTCACTCATCCTCTACATGTTATTATAGGCCAACCTCAGGGGTTCATGCCCACAGCCCCCCTCGAGTGATGTCCACCCCCTCTCATCCTCATTTAGAATCACTGCTCTGCAGAGAGGACCACCTTTGCTCACTACCCTTCCCTTTGTCTTTCCTCCTTGTGGTTGCACCTTGCACCGTCTCCTCAAACATCTTGACCTTTTCCCTACTCTGATATGAGACTGTTCATCTGCCTTGCAGTCAGTCCCCTTATTGCCTTCTATACTGACTTGTACCTACGCCATGCACCCTAAACCACATTCTCAAGTATACTTCCCTTCAACGCACCATAGTCTCACATCCACTCATACTCTTAGGCATGGTCTCCCCATCTTCAGCCCCAGTTACATCTTACTTAGTGCTTCTAATCATCCATCCTCAAGCCACCTTTCTGGGGTGTGTATGAAACACTGACCCTGCACGGCCTTCCTAATTCAATCCTGAAGACTCACTATATTCTGCGAACCAGATGTGGACCTTCCACTGTGCTCTAGACACTCCTTCTCCTCCACTCATCCTGCCACTTTTTCCTCCACCTGTGTCCACCCCCCTGAACTGTCCACACATCATCACTTCACAGGCTCCATTCCATCGCATTTTCTCTCATGGCCTCCACTTCTGTCCATCTCTCTACTTGCTGCAGCCCCCACCCGGTTTCCTCTCACCCTGTCCACCCATCCAGACATTCAAAACTGATCCGAATCCAAATAGTCACCATTATCCAACAGATCCGTACCACCCAAAAGCTTGGCACAAACAGTCACCGTTTCAACTCTGGCAAGAGCAGCCATACCTTCCTACCCATTGCTCCATTACGTTTGCTGTTCTACTCCGCATGCCACTGCTTCGTGACTGGGCTGCACATCCTAAGTTCCTTTGCTGGGCACATCGGAAAGCTAACAGCATTCCTCTTTTCAGACAGCACTCTCATTTGCCTGCTTCCTCGGGTGTTTCCTGCTCCCTTCTGCTTCACACTTCTGACTCTGTTAATGGTCACTTTCCCGTAATTGCACACTCTGCCTACTTTTTCTCAAGTGTCGCATGACTTCCCTCTGGTGCCTGCATTCCCAACAGACCACCTACTTCTCCTCTACGCTTCCATATGCCTCTCAGCTCCAAACTGCCATCTCCACGGCTTCCATCACCCTTCCTCCCATGCCACCAACTGCCTTCTTTGACTTGCTCTCCCAGTTCAGACTCTTCCCTTTCTCTTCTCCTGCCACCATCCTTGTGGAATCCATGACTTTTCATACTCCTAATATGCCCTTTACATCTCACCTCCACCTCCCCTTTCAGGACCGTTTCCTGGAGCTTCTCCCATTCTGATGTTTCTTTCTCTTCCCTCTTCATTTACATAACGGCTTTTCATACAGTCCACTTCACTGCCTTCCTCCTTTTCTCCTTGCTTCCTTTGTGCTTTGATGGTGCATTGTGGCACCTCATGGCACATGTCCACCAGCTGCACTCTTCTCTCCAGTCCATAATGAGACCCTGCACTTACCCCTTTATTCCTCTTTCCATACTCCCTTCTCCAAACACCATCTGCTCATGGCGAGACTTTGTTCTCTCTTGTGTCTCATACTCAGTCCTCTTCTTCTCTGCTATCTCCTCCCTGAAAACAAACCTATTCATGCCAGTTACATTGCAACAATGACTTTGTGCAGTGTCGTGCTCACACCATACCCGTTTGGCCAGATTTCTTGTCCAGGCAACCTCTAGGATGGAGTTCTGTGCCACCAAAACTGCCATTGTCTTGGCCTGCATTGAATAGCAGAAGCCGACATTGAAGAACCTTTCAGACACACCACCTCAACATTGATTTCCATCCACTCTCTGCCATTTGAAAACACCTTTGCCACTGCTCAACTGGACTGAATCCACTGGAGTCCATCCTTGAGTCCCTTAGATGACCTGCTGGGTGTTCTCATTTAGATCGTCTCTTTCTGTGCAACCCTGCCCCTCTTCCTCTCTTCAACCCAACTCCTCATGGCCCTTTACCGCACTTTCCCTCAAGCACCCCTCTTCTTGGCATGGCTTGGCCTCCTCCGACCTTCCCTCTCCCCCATCTCCACAGCTTTCAACCTGACCTTAATGCTACACATGCCACCCGCTGGGCCCCCAATATCTGCTGATGTTCCTACTTTGCCAACAAACATCCTGCTTTGCATTCTCACCTTCCACATGGGCCACCTCACTGATTCACAAACCCATGCCAATTCAGAACATTCTCTTCCCCTCTTACATGCCTTCTGTCCTTTCCATCACTTCTTCCCAGTGAGGTCACATCTGACCCAGCACTATCTACTATGTGGCTACTTACCCCTCCAACTGAAAACACTCAATCTATGTAGAGGACTGTAGCCCTCCTGGACCTTTCAGCCTGCTTTTGTCTTCAGAGGATACCAGCTCCATCTAACCACTTATCCACAGGCCCCTGACCACGTCCAAGACCACAGATGGACTCAGTCAGCCTCTCATGGATGTCTCCATCCCTCTTGACATACCTTCACTGCTCCCTCCATTGTTCTGGCTTCCTGTCTGCTCTACTGAGTCCATTGGTTGTCTGAAGTCACTACTAGACATTCTATATTCTCCCTTCTGATGTACTGGCAACCGTCCTTTTGTCCACCATCTTTCCACCTTTCATCCCAGGATGTCCTTCCCTTTCTTCTTGTTTCTGTCTGCTGACAGGGAGATGCCACTGTCTCCACAGCCCTACTCTGTGTCACTTCACCGCATCTCTCGTTTCCTTCACCCTTCTTACTCACCACCCTACTCTTGCTCCTCCTTCATCTTTCTCAGCCCCTTTCCCTCTTTTTTGGCAAACTTCCTGGGTTAGCCACTTTGACTCCTCCTTTGGTCTCTGAGCCATCCCACTCTTGGTGCACTGTCTTTCTCAAGCATCTCAGTAAGCCTATGCTCTCTTCCCGATGGACCATCCTCTGCTCTTCTTTCTCCTCAACCATGCATCCACTCAGGACAATCACAGCCTCCTAGGTTTTCCAGAGCCCTTAACAGATACTTGATTCCCAGGGCCCACGTAGCCATTTTCACCGCATTCCCTCTCAACGACTCGGCCAGTTGCACTTAAACCTGAACCCTCGGACATTTTCTGGGGGTTCTCTCAATCTCTTGCCTCGATTCATTGCACTTCTCTGTTCTCTCCTCTCTTTCTCAACACCCCGCACACTGCTCAGCCCACCTCAGTCCACTGTGCATCTGACGTACTCATTGTCCTGCACTCGTGTCACTCATGTTCATTCTCCATCTTATTCAGGTCTTGCGAAGTTTTCTCCTCTGTAATCTTTCCTGAGTGCAGTCAGACCTCTTCTGTCAGATTGTTCTAGGCAAAGCTCTCTCGGAGCTTCTTCCTCTGCTTCTCCTACCTTGTCCTGTCCCCAGAGCTTCTGTGCCTCCTGCCCGCATGCTTCACCCGCTACCCAACTGACACACATTCCACCCTACCATCCTACTCTGCACACAGCTCTCAGGTTGGCTCCAGTGCGCCCACCGTCTTTCCTTGCTCCCCTACCTCACGCTCCTCTTTCCAAAATGCTCTTCTTAATGTTATCTGCTCCCTTTTGGGGCCCCACCTCCAGCACTGACACCCTATCTAATGCTATTTCCTAATAGCCACACACAACCCATCTGCCCCGTAATGGTAACTCACTTATCGGTCTGCCTCACTTCTCAGTCTGTGTCTGTGCCCTAAACACCACCTTCCATCTGCCCTCCCTCCACCTGAGCACGAGTCCCAACACAACAGTCCTCACTTTAGGTGCCTTCATGGCTATATTCATTTGCTCGCTGTCAAACTCCTCCTCATCCTCCGTTCCTCCTTCCCACCCCTGAGTATCTCCAGTCTCATGCCTCCTTCTCTACTCAAGAACTGTCCCCTCCTGTTTCCCGTCTTCCCCGCTCTTCACTGTCCCTCTCTCCCCAGTGATTCTCCCCCGAGGATGCATGAGCCCCAAGGGGGGTCTATCAGCTTCATCTGTCAGAGTCATTTTTGAGCAGAAACCTGCTCAGCCCCTAGATGTGCTGATAGGCCCTCCTCAGGGGTTCATGCCCACAGCCCCCCTCGGGTGAAACCACCCCCCCATCCCCGGTAAGAGTCACTGCTCTGCAGAGAGGACCACCTGTGCTCATTGCCCTTCCCCTTCTCCTTCCTCCTTGTGGTTGCACCTTGCACGTTTCTCCTCAAACATCTTGACCTTCTCCCTACTCTTATAAGACTGCTCATCTGTATTGCGGTCAATCCCCTTATTGCCTTCCATACTGACTTGTGCCTACACCATGCCCCCTCAACCGTGCTCTCCAGTATTCTTGCATTCAGTGCACCGTCGGCTCCCAACCACTCGTGTTCTTATACACTTTCTCCCTG
Source organism: Heterohyrax brucei (assembly GCA_028571685.1). NCBI lineage: Eukaryota > Metazoa > Chordata > Mammalia > Hyracoidea > Procaviidae > Heterohyrax > Heterohyrax brucei. Next base: position 19,019,965 of record CM053147.1, read on the forward strand.
TCGTTGGCCCCAGTCCCGTCTTACTTAGTGCTTCTAATGATCCTTCCTCAAGCCACATTTCTGCAGTGTGTATGACATATTGACCCTGCACAGCCTTCCTAGTTCAGTCTCGAAGCCTCTCTATGTATTTTGCCAACTGGACATGGATCTTCCACTCTCTTCTAGCGACATTCCTTCTCCTCTTGGATCCATTCATCCTTCCAGGCTTTCCTCCACATGTGTCCATCCTCCTGAACCGTCCACACATCATCATTTCACAGGTTCCCTTCCATCCCATTTCCTCCACGGCCTCCACTTCTGTCTCTCTATTTCTGCAGCCCCCACCCGGTTTCCTCTCACCCTGTCTGCCCACCTAAATGTTCAAAACAGATCCAAATCCTGAACCCAAGTGGCCACCATTATCCAGTGGATCCGTACCACCAAAAACTTTGCCATTTCAGCACCACTCAAGAACAGCCATACTTTCATACCCATTGCTCTTCTCCACATCCCAGTGCTTCCCGACTGGGCTTCACATTCTAAGTTCCTTCCACTGGGCACATCTGAAAGCTACCAGCATTCCTCTGCTGGAACATCCACCATGAATGGAGTCAGTTGGCCTCTCATGGATGTCTCCATCCCTGTTGACATACCCTCACTGCTCCCTCCACTGCCAGGTTCCTGACTCCCCATTTGCTCTACTCAGTCCATTGGTTGTCTGAAGTCACCACGCGACATCCTACATTCTCCCTTGTGAAGTACTGGCAACACTCCTCTTCTCCTTCACCATCTCTCTACCTTTCATCCCCGGGATGCCCTTCCCCTTTTTGGCCCTGCTTCCATCTGCTGCTTCCCAGATGCCGCTCTCTCCACAACCCCAGTCCACTGTCACTTCACCCCACCTCTCATTTCCTTCACCCTTCTTTCTCAGCATCCTCCTCTTGCTCCTCCTTTATCCTTCTCAGCCCCTTTCTCCCTTTTTTGACAAACTTCCTGGATTAGCCATTTTGACTCCTCCTTTGGTCTCTGAGCCATACCACTTCTGGTTCACTGTCTTTCTCAAATAGCTCACTAAGTCTGTGCTCTTTTCCTGATGGGCCATCCTCTGCTCTTCTTTCTCCTTCTCAACCATACACCCGCTCAGGACTGTCACAGCCTACTAGGTTTTCCAGAGCCCTTACCAAATACTTGTCTTCCAGGGTGCATGTGACCATTTCCACTGCATTCCCTCTCAACAGCCTGGCCAATTACACTCAAACCTGAACCCTCAGAAGTTTTCTCAGCTACTGTCTCTCAATCTGTTGCCTTGATTCATTACACTTCTCTGTTCTCTCCTCTCTTTTTCAACACCCTGCACACTGCTCAACCCACTTCAGTCCGCCATGCTTTCAGCTTACTCTACCATCTCCTCATGCTCTACCCATCATCCTGCACTCATGGCCCCCATGTCACATTCTCCATCTTATTCAGGTCCTGACAATTTTTCACCTCTGTCATCTTTTCTGAGTGCAATCAGACCTCTTCTGTCAGATCGTTCAGGCAAAGCTCTCTCGGAACTTCTTCCTCTGCATCTCCTACCTTTTCCTGTCCCCAGAGCTTGTGTGTCTCCTGCCCATATGCTTTACCCCTTGCCTCACTGACACACATTGTGCCCTAACATCCTGCTCTGCACACAGCCCTCCGGCTGGCTCCAACTCACTCACCATCTTTCCTTGCAACCCTACCTGACGCTCCTCTTTCCAAAATGCTCTCTTTAATGTGGTCTTCCCCATCTTTAGGCCCTACCTCCAGCATCGACACCCTATCTAATGCTATTTCCTAACAGCCACACATGACCCATCAGCCCCGCAATGATAACTCCCTTATTGCTCCACTTCACTTCTCAGTCTGTTTCTGTGCCCTTAACCCTGCCTTCCATCTGTCCTCCCTCCACCTAACCATGAGTCTCGACACAATAGTCCTCACTTTAGGTGCCTTCATGGCTACATCCATTAGCTTACTGTCAAACTCTTCCTCATCCTCCCTTCTGCCGTCCCACCCGACTGTGTCCAGCCTCATGCCTCCAGCTTCCTGTCTTGCCCGCCTCTACTGTCTCCTCTCCCCGGTGATTCTCACCCAAGGATGTATGACCCCCAGGGTGGCCTGTGGCTTGTCACCTTCATCTATCACGGTTATTTCTGAATAGAACTCTGCTCAGCCCCTAGATGTTCTAATTGGCCTACCTCAGGAGTCCATTCCCACATCCTCGGGTGAAATCCACCCCCCACCCTGGGTAAGAATCATTGCTGTGGATGACTACTGGCTGCCTTTCCTCCCTGTGCTTCATTTTCCCATTGCACACTTCTGGCATTTTCATGGTGGCAACTGACACATCTTACTCAGAGTTCTAGGTGTTTTCCCCAAGATAAGTCTGGCTGTCTTGTGCTGGAAGCATGTATTGTTTTCCTTGTTTCCTTTTTCAGCTGACCTTCCACAGGTTTGTTCTCACCACTGTCAAATCCACCCAAGTCTCACTCTAAAATTGTTTCTTACCATGAGCTTGTTTGAAAACTTCCACCTTTTCTAAAAACCTGGGTATTTACAAGCAACCCATCCCAATTCACCTTCTTTAGCCTCATTTCCCTTCTATTTCTCCCCTTATTTCTCTTCTAGCTTTGCCATCCATAACCTTTTATGTTTATATGGTCTTGAGAGGCATAGCAAAATTCTCCATTTAAACCATCCTTATTTTACCCATTCATTTAACCTCAGCCCTGTCATGCATTCCTTTTACTGTACTCTGCTGTTTTTCAGCATCTCTATCCGTACTGTAATTATGCAGAATTATCATCCTGGATTTTATTAGTTTACTTCTATTTTTTCTCAGGTACTCCTTTACTCTTGCATGCAACTGTCTTTTATCCCATCATGACTCTGTTCCCCTTTTTCTCTCCAGCAGACTCCCCTTCTCATTTCCTCACTTCCACCGTATTTTTCTCAGTGCCATCTTTCCAATGTATTAAGTAGTCCTTTCTACATATGAATGTGCATTTCCAGTTTCCTTACAATGTGCACTTTCTCCACTTCAATTTCAATCCTCTTTATCAATTTCTAAACTTTTTTTTTCTCTGTTCCATTTTAGGAATCAACTTTAAAAATATAACTCAACCTGTCTTTTCTACTTTTCTTTTTCTAACATTCCACTCTAATGTATGTACTTCTAAATTCTTTCCACCTTGACTTCCCTCATTTTCCCATCAGTATCTTTGGCCCATTTTAATCCTACATTTCTTTCTCTGATTTATGCATTTCTTCTACTGGCTTCATTGCTTTGAGTTCTCCTTATTTTGAAGCTGATTTGCCATGTATTGACTTTGGTTACTTTCAGCTGTTGTCTAAGTCCATACAGTGCTCTTCCTCTTTGACCTCCATCATCTGTCTTCTTCCTTATTCCATTACATTTGCTGACATCATGATACCCAATCTTGTTTTTCAGTTATCAGTCATTCTTCTCATGACCTTTCCCATCTAAAATAAATTTAAAGTTGCTTTTCCACTTATTTTCTTGTTTCTCCTTTTCTACCCCAGAAAAATATCCTTATTAGCCAGTCATATACTATGTATCATTCTTCTGCATCCCCAGATATCTTCCTGTTAGCTGCCTCTTTTAAGTCTACATTCTTATCTCAGTCCATTTTCATATTTTTCTTGTCTACAAGATGTGCTCAATTGTCTTAGACTATTCGTCTATCTTTGTTTCAGGTGCTTGTCACTGACCTCTAATTGTTCTACTAACTACATTTTTTTATGCAGATGCACTTTTCTGGACAGTATCCCTCTTATATCTAATTTTTTGTTTTCAAATTATCTCCTCCCTTTCTCTCTTCCTTTGTGTAAAAATTGCAGTGCCACAGTTTTCTTCCCACCTTCTTGACTCAGCTCATTTATAAGTCCAAGCAGTTTTCATTAACCTTTATTTAATGTACATTGATTACCAATACTTGATAGGAAAAGCTTATACTGTCAAGATATTTGAGGAAAAGAAACCCTTCATGCATCTCCCTTAGCCCGATAGATTTTTTCAGCCATCAAATACCATTATAAAAGCTTACTAAGTATTATAAATACCAAACATTTTAAGAAGTAACCTAATTATTTAACATATAATTCATTCATTAGTAGACAGTTGTATATAGTAGAAAATATTCCCATATTAAACATAAGGCTATAATTACCTTTTCTTTTATACTCCAAGAAGCAATGAAATATTTTCAAGATAAATAACTTAATGCATATACACTTTTAAAATAAATAAATAAATGTTTTGGAAGTGGTTACTTACCATTGGTGAGTTGCTTGAGTTGCCCCCTCATTTTGTGAAAGATGATAGGAGGTATGTAGAACACATTGTAAAACCTTGAGCATAGGCAGTAGAGCTAAGATACAGCTGCGGCAAAATCATACCATCTCAAACAGACTTGTGTGAAAACTAAGTTTTGCTAGCACAAGATTGCTAGTTTACTGTACCAAGTCTCCAAAGCACACATGACAGGACAACATGTTTCAGGTGAACTTAAGAAGGATTCGGACAGTGTGAGTGGACAGCTGGTGACACCTGCAGTGCTCATTCTGGCCCTCTGTAATGCCTGCCATTTGGTACTTTGCATATTTCAAATGCCACCTGATTCATCCATCCCCTCTCCATCCAGTATCTTTTCTCTCTTCTCCTTTCTTCTTAATACAAGTCTTCTCAGTTGCTTCTCTCACTTTTAGATCTTCCTAACATGATTCCTTACCTTCTCAGCACACATTTAACCAAACACCTAATCGGCAGGTCTTCTCTAATTCCCTTGGAATATTTGCACTACCGTATTTTTTGCCCACTGATTCTATGATAAATCAGGTAATAAAAAAATTCACTCCCTTAAGGTTAACCTCATCATGATCCCCAACCACTCTCCAACCAATAACAGTCACTCATTTTACAGAAGTGCCACCTACAGAAGTGCCATACCTTCTAGAAGACCAGCTGTTTTTAAGGTTTTCACCAGTGGCTTCTTATCAAGGGTTATCTTAATTCATCCATCTCTTTCTAACCTTTCCTGTCAACCAGTCACTTCAGTCATAAATTTGCTTCAAAAGCCAGCCTTCCCCAGTTCCTATTCTATTTCAAGCCGTTGATCCTCTTCTGTACACAAGACTTCTGACACCTGTTTTCCTATTATTTGTTTAAGTCACACCTGAACTGCCATGTTGTCCTTCTGCCTACTGGGAATTGCTCCCTGGTTCATACAGCACCCTACTTTAATGGCCACCTAAGTCTTTTTCTTCTGTTACCTTAGGCCCCAAGTATGGAGCAATGGCCATTTCTTCCTTCAATATCTCTTAATTATTTAAATAATGCCTTTCCTCTGCAAGTAACTGGAGCATTGCCTCTCTCTGCCTTTCTTTCTCTCTCTGTTTGCTGCAGACACCCTGTGTTTCCTTCATCTTGTATCATCTCTTCTGGGTATGTACACTCATTGTATCCAGCACTCACTATTCAGACCTCTCCCATCTACCTTATATCCTATACTCTGTACTGAATCTGTTTCCACTGCCCATTGCATTTAATCTTTCTCTGATCTCTCATTCTATTGACTGTACCCACCATTTCAAATGTTCTTCCACCAAAACTTTCTGGACAGCCACACTTCATACCTCAAATTCTTACCCACACTCTTACTGCTCTCTTTCCTCACTTAACCTGAATAAACATACAACTCTTCCCTAAACTTTCAGTCTCTCTCAGTATTCCTCCTTCTGGCCCTCTGTAACACCCTCCTTATTTAACATTTAGCAAAACTACATGCTTTGCACCCCAACCTAAACCCTACATCACCTCTCTTTATTTAGATTCCAGCCTGTCTTTTTCTCTACTCTTTTCTTTTTTTTTGACTTTTTTACTGTGATTAAGTTTACAGTCCAAGTCAGGTTTCCGTATAAAACCCACATAACCCCATCTCTGCAACTTTGTCTGCTTTCCTCACCCTGGGACAGCACACTCTTCTTTTTCACTTCTCCAGCGTCCACTCAACCAACACTATCCCCTCCTCTCTACCCTCTTCTGTCCCATCTAAAAGGAAACCAGTAGAACTCTTTTTTTAATGTAAGTCTCACCATACTGACTTCTCTTACTGACAGCCAGTTTTAGCATGACAGTTTAATTTTGAGCAAACTTTAATATCACACTTTTAGCAAGTTCATTCTGATTTCCTTTGATTATTCACACTGCCATGTATGTTAAACATCTATAATATTTTCAAAATTTAATATACACAGCATTAAAAAACATCTATAATATTTTCAGAAACTGTGGTGGCATAGTGGTTAAGAGCTATGTCTGCTAACCAAAAAGTCAGCAGTTTGAATCTACCAGGTTCTCCTCAGAAACTCTGTGGGGCAGTTCTACTCTGCCCTGCGGGGTCACTATAAGTTGGGAACAACTTGACCACTGCAAGTTTGACAGTTTTTTGTTACAGTATTTTCAGCTTCCATTTCTAATCACATAATGGGCACAATATTTCTCATCCTGAGGTATACTCTTTTAGGATACCCACCCAGTTCCTATCAAATTTAGATAAACTACTCACCCATACCCCCTAGTGGGTCAGACTAGGCTGGCAATAGCTTTTTATTAAGATTCATCCTAATTTTCTACCTATAACATCTCCTATCATTCAAGCCTTCTGACTGAAACTTTCCCATCCCCCCAAATTTATATACCCATTACTCATTACTTCTTTGTAACTTTATGTTGTATTTGCTTCATATCTTCTTTTAAAGCAGTTAAGTATTACACCTACAATTGAGACATCCTTGGTACCAGTCCCCAGAATTAGGTACCTTTCTCACTGCCAGGAAAAAAGCACTGCATCAAGTTGATACTTCTCTTCATATATGGTTTTACAATTTTATTAAATGTTTATGTATCCTCCATAAATGCATAATGCTTTGAGAGTTTTTAAATGTATATAAATTATGAGTTCTGCCAAGTCCACAAAATTGTTCTAAGCACTGCATACCTCATTGTTGAATATCCCTATGGTCACCTTCAAAGTACTCCCCTTGGGAAGCTGTGCACTGACACCAGAGCCTAGTCTACCCTTCAAAGAAATTTTGGAACTCTTCCTGGGATGGCAATTGCACACAGTAGCTTAGTGGTAAATACACAAACATAATTGTATAGTTGTCTGTGAGGGAGTTTCTAGCCAGTAAACAAATAACTGTATTGGAACACCCTCCCTACTCACCTGATCTGGCCCCCAGTGACTTTTTCTTTACCTGAAGATAAAGGGAATATTGAAAGGAAGACATTTTGATGACATTCAGGACATCAAGGGTAATACGATGGCAGCTTCAGTGGCTATTCCAGAAAGAGTTCCAAAATTGCTCTAAAGTGTGGACTAGGTGATGGCATCAGTTCATAGCTTTCCAAGGGGAGTACTTTGAAGGTGACTGTAGTGATATTCATCAGTGAGGTATGTGGCACTTATTCTAGGATGAGCTTGTGAACTTAATTGGCAGTCATCACATGCATTGCTATGATAGTGACTGAAGCTGAAATGGATAGTTAGTATACAGTAGAGCATAGCAGGAGAAGAAAGACAAGAAGGTTGTTAATCTTAAGTGATGAGAGTGTTGCATGAATTAGAGAGGGGTTCTCAGTAGTCAAAGTGACAAAAAGGCAGATAAGGTTTCTGGATTAAAGACACCCAGAATGGAGAAATGTGTCAAGTCTCAGAACTGCTCTAACTGGTTAAATGTTTACATTTACACTGGTTAAGTGTTTACAGTGACTGGGGTATACAATGAGAGAGAAGCAGAGGCCTCAATGTGAACAGAAATCAGAAAATAGACAAGCTCTTGAACTCTTGGTAAGAAAAAAATGTGAAGAATATAGGAGGACTGCCAATTAAGTTCACAAATTCATCCTAGAAAAAGTGCTACATACCTCATTGCTGAATATCACTATGGTCACCTTCAAAATACTCCCCTTGGGAAGCTATGCACCAATGCTAGCGCCTAGTCCACCCTTCAAAGCAGTTTTGGAACTCTTTTTCTGGAATTGCCAGCAGAGCTGTCATCATATTACCCTTGATGTCCCGAATGTCATCAAAATATCTTCCTTTCAATATTCCCGTTATATCTTTGGGTAAAGAAAAAAGTCACTGGGGGCCAGATCAGGTGAATAGGAAGGGTGTTCTAATACAGTTAAATTGTTTATTGGCTAAAAACTCCCTCACAGACAACTATATAATTAAGTTCACAAACTTGCCACCATGCACAATGGCCATTCCAAAAAGAGTTCCAGAGTTGTTTTGAAGGTGGACTTAGGCACTGGTGTTGGTGCATAGCTTCCCAAGGGGAATACTTTGAAGGTGACTATAGTGGTATTCAGCAATGAGATGTGGAGCACTTAGAACAATTAAGTTTGCGGACTTAAGTGTCGGACCGTGTACCGTAAGTACTCTTTCACTGAGATTTATTTCTGTGATGATTCCCAGCCTCTCCTCAGGAAATCCAAATCAGTCATCTTCTCCACAGACAAACCAATCACCCGTGCTCCCCAATTAGTCAATGTAAGTGTCATTTAAGGTTGCTAGTGAAGCTTTTTTAGGATAACTCATCTTAATAAAACTTCCTTAAAATGTCCTATTTACCAAATTTTTCGTTAAAAATTTATAACCAAGACATCAAAAGCTAGCCTACTCCATAATTCCCGTTCTCGTCCAGGCCCCTGAAAGCCTCTTGTCAGATACACACCACGTATTGCCATTGAGCCTCTTCATCCACCGGACCAACTAGATCAGCTGGAGAGCTTACCGGTTTCTCCATTCTAGGGTGCTCTGTGACTACACCCTGACCTTCCTGTTGTCACCCTACCCGTAACTCTTCTTAATTCATTTAATGTTTCTTACTCTACTCTCTCTGCCATTCTTCAGATGACCTCTTCACAATGACAGGCATCTTCATTTTGCTCTTCCGCTCATTTCCTCTTTGTTGTTATTTTGCCCAGAGAAGCATGCTGCCTTGCCTTCTCTGTCCCTCTGGTTTCAGCCACCAACCTCTGTGTCATTCTTGCGGATCCCATTTTGTCTTCTGGATTGATTCCCCCTTGGCTTAGGAACTCGCCCTGGTGGCCTGCGTTCTTTACTACATTCATTCGCACCTCGCTCAACCTCAGCTTTCCTGGGATCCCTACCCTGGTGCGCCTCCTCAGTCCGCCACATTTAGTCTCTTCCTCATCTCTCACTGTACTGACCACATACTCATAACTTCAGATATTTTCCCACCCATGTTCCATGGACAACAAAATCTCATACCCGTTTTTACTTTGCCTCGCTGTTCCCTCCCTCTCTCACTCCTTGGTAAGGCATGGCCCTGACAGATGCCCGGCGCTCTTTCCTGCTGTTCCCATTTGGGCCTTTCAGTGAATGCCTTTGCACATGTGTTGTTTTCTGTGCTCCATGCTTAAGCCCATCATTGCAGCCACTGTGTCAACCCAGAGGGTCTTCCTCTTTCCGTGACCCTCTACTCTACCAAGCACGATATCCTTTTCCAGGGACTGATCCCTCCTGACAACATGCCCAAAGTATGTAAGACAGTCTCGCCATCCTTGCTTCCAAGGAACATTCTGGTACTTCTGCCGGAACAGATCTGTTTGTTCCTTTGACAGTCCATGGTACATACAACATTCTTCTCCAACACTACAGGTCAAAAGCATCAATTCTTCTGTCTTCCTTATTCACTGTCCAACTTTCACATGCATATGATGCAACTGAAAATACCATGGCTTGGGTCAGGTTCGCCCTAGTCTTCAAGATGACATCTTTACTTTTCAATACTTTTAATGAGATCCTTTGCAGCAGATTTTCCCAATGCAATGTGCCTTTTGATTTCTTGACTGCTGTTTCCATGGGCATTGATTTTGGACCCAAGTAAAATGAAATCCTTGACAACTTCAATCCTTTCTCCATTTGTTGCATACTGTTCCAGTTTTGAGGATTTTTGTTTTCTTGAAGTTGAAGTGCAATCCCTACTGAAGGCTGTGGTCCTTGATCTTCATCAGTAAGTAATTCAGATATTCTCCACTTCTAGCAAGTAAGGTGGTGTCGTCTGCATAACGCAGGTTGTTAATGAGTCATTCTCCAATCCTGATGCCTTGTACTTCTTCATATAATCCAGCTTCTCAAATGATTTGCTCAGCATACAGATTAAAAGGTATGGTAAAAGGATACAACTCTCAGGCACACCTTTCCTGACTTTAAACCATGCACTGTCCCCTTGTTCTGTTCGCATGACTGCCTCTTAGTCCACATACAGATTGCTTCAGAGCATAATTAAGTGTTCTGGAATTTCCATTCTCCACAATGCTAGCCATAATTTGTTATGATCCACACAGTTGTATGCCTTTGCATAATCAATGAAACACAAGTAAAAACCTTTTTGGTATTCTCTGCTTTCAGGCAAGATCCATCTGACATCAGCAGTGATATTCCTGGTTCCATGTCTTCTTCTGAATCCACCTAGAATTTCTGGTAGTTCCTTGTCAATATACTGTTGCAGTCACTTTTGAATGATTTTGAGCAAAATTTTACTTGTGTGTGATATTAATGATATTGTTCCATAATTTCCACATGTGGTTGGATCACCTTTCTTTGGAATGGGCATAAATAGAAATCTCTTCCAGTCAGTTGGCCAGGTAGCTGTCCTCCAGATTTCTTGGTATAGATGAGTAAGCACTTCCAGCACTGCATCCGTTTGTTGAAATATCTCAATTCATAGTCCATCAGCTCCTGGAGCCTTGTTTTTCACCACTATATTCAATGCAGCTTCGACTTCTCTCTTCACTACCGTCACTTCTTGATCATGTGCTACCTCTTTAAATGGCTGAACACCAACCAGTTCTTTCTGATGTAATGACTGTGTGTATTCTTTCCATCTTCTTTTGTTGCTCCCTGAATCATTTCATATTTTCGCTGTAGAACCCTTCACTATTGCAACTCGAGGCTTGAATTTTTTCTTCAGTTCTTTCAGCATAAGAAGTGCAGAACAGGTCCTTCCCTTCTGGTTTTCCATTTCCAGCTCTTTCCACGTGTCATAATAATACTTCTTGTCTTTCTGAGCTACCGTTTAAAATCTTCTGTTTAGTTCTTTCACTTCGCCATTCCTTCCTTTCTTTTGCTTTGGCTGCAAACTTGACATGTGAGCCCAAGTTTCAGTCTCTTCTGACCTCCAGTGTGGCCTTTTCTTTCCTTCCTGTCTTTTTAATGACCTCTTGCTCTCTTCATAGATGCTGTCTTTGATATCATCCCACAGTTCATCTGGTCTTCAGTCATTAGTGTTTAACAGAGCAAATCTGTTCTTGAGATAATCTTTAAACTTAGGTGGGATATACTCAAGGTCCTACTTTGGCTCTCGTGGGCTTGCTCTAATTTTCTTCAGTTTCAATTTGACTTGGCAAGTGAGCAATTGATGATCTGTGCCACAGTCAGCACCTGGTCTTGCCCTGACTGCTGATACGGAACTTCACCATTGTATTTTTCCACAGATGTAGTCACTCTGGTTTCTTTGCATTCCATCTGGTAAGGTCCATCTGTTTGTGTTGGTTGAAAAACGTATTTACAATGAAGAAGTCATTAGTCTTGCAAAATTCTATCAAGCAATCTCCAGCATTACTTCTATCACCAAGGCAGTATTTTCTAACTACTGATCCTTCTTCTTTGCCAACTTTTGTATTCCAGTCACGACAGCAAAAGCTGGTAAAAATCTTCAGTTTCTTCATCTTTGGCTTTAGTGGTTGGTGCATAAATTCGAGTTAATAGTCGTATTAACTGGACTTCCTTGTAGGCATATGGGTATTATCCTATCACAGACAGCACTGTATGTCAGGACAGATTCTGAAATGTTCTTTTTGACGAAGAACACAACACTGTTCCTCTTCAAGTTTTTCCCTATATAATAGACTATATGACTGTCGGATTCAAAATGGCTAATATCGGTCCATTTCAGTTCCCTAATGCCTAGGATATCAATGTTTATGTGTTCCATTCCATCTTTGATGATTTCCAATTTTCCTAGATTCATACTTCATACATTCCATGTTCCAATCATTAATTAATGTTTGCAGGTGTTTCTTCTCATTTTGAGTTGTGCCACATCAGCAAAGGAAGATCCCAAAGGCTTTACTCCATCCATGTCATTAAGGATGACTCTACTTTGAGGCGGCAGCTCTTTCCCGGTGGTCTTCTGAGTGCCATCCAACTGGGGGGCACTCATTTCCTGGCACCATATTTGACAATATTCTGCTGCTGTTCATAAGGTTTTCACTGGCTAATGTTTTTCAGAAGTAGACTGCCAGGTCCCCTTCTTGCTAGTCTGTCTTAGTCTGGAAGCTCAACTGAAATCTGTCTACCATAGGTGACCCTGCTGTTACCTAAATATCAGTGGCATAGCTTCCAACATCAGAGCAACAAGCAAGCCTCCATTGACAGACAAGTAGGGCAGCTCACTCTACCTTTATTCCTTTGCTCCTTTACAGTGGGCTTAAATCATAAAAGATGATTGTGGGCATGGTGAAGGACCAGATAGTGTTTTGTTCTGTTGTGCACAAGGTCACTATGAGTTGGAATCAACTCGACGGCACCTAAGAACGTAACAATAACACATTGCATATTCTGCACCCTGGCCTGATCCACAGAACCCCTCTCCTTGTTTAGCTTCCAACCTCATTCTTAGCGCTCTCCTTCTTTCCTATTTTTCATACAAGTCTTCTCATTTTAGGAGCTCTGGTGGCATAATGGTTAAGCACTCATTTGCTAACTGAAGTCAGCAGTTTAAAGAGTTGGTTATCTGCTCCTGTGAAGATTACAGCCTAGGAAACTACAGGGCAATTTCTACTTTGTCCTGTACGTAGGGTTGCTATAGATCAGAATCGACTCAACGGCACCCCAAAACAAATCCTCAGTGCTTCTCTCATTTGCAGCAAATCCTAAGATTTCCTTTATTTCTGAATACATCTTTAATGCCTCTCTTCTAGGACATTCTTCCCAATTTCCCCTTAGAGATTCACACATTTATCTTAACCTTTCTTAGTAATGGATATATATTCTTTTTGAAATTTACTTCCATTATGATGCCTGTTCTCTTCCCTCACTCAAAACTAACCCTCATCTCTTTAGACAAGCCATTTCTGACCTCTCTTCTTCATTCTTCATCATGACCTTTGGCCCACATATGTTGCTATGTTCCTCCAGTAAGTATCAGTGACAATTTTTGTCAGTATTAAGTGATACTGTCTCATCTCTTGGCAACTTTAATTTCACTATTCTTTTTTTTTTCTTTTCCTTATAAAAACTAAATCTTTGACGTCCCTCCTTCATTCAGATCATTTCTTGGCCCAGGAAGATCACTCCCATGAATTCAGCCACCTCTGGGTAGATAAGACACCTTACATTCAGCACTTGCTGTTCAGATCCCATAGGTAGGGTGGATTTTAGGGCTATCCATCCTCTTTAGACTTTCTCACCCCTTTCTCTCCAGAAAGCTTCCTTAACAGATCACCCTTATAACCTCAATTCTTATTTGGCCACATTCTCTCCTCCCCGTTTTTGATAGCTACAACCTGGATTAACATAAAATCCCTGTACCAAATTTCCTCCTCTCCCATTTCCCAGGATTCCTTATCCTAGCACTCAAATGCCCTTCTTCACTGGCCATTTTATCAGGTAACCATGTTACCTGCTGTGTACCCCAGCTCTGTTGTGTACCTTCACCTAATTCCTAACTCCCCTTTCCCTTCTTTAGCCTCATTTTCTCTTTCCTTTCATTCAAGTCTCCTCAGTTCATTCTCTAACTTTCAGCTCATCCTAACATGACAGATTCCTAAGTTTTTTGTTTGTGTTTTCGTTTTAATCACAATTACTCTTAATCTGCCTCCATCTGAAACAGTGGTTCTGATGAGCCTCACCCCAAGTTTATGTTTTAGTAAATCTATACTTTTTTTTTAATTCAGCAAATTCCTAGGTAATGCTGATGGAGCACATTTTAAGCACTCCTGTAAGCTTTCCTCTGAGCCAAGCTCTTTAAAAATTTCCCACCAAGGCATCGAGAACAAAGCCACTCCTTTTCTCATTCCTATTCAGACCTTCTCTCCCATTATATGTCCAAGTCATTGCAGTTGGGCCTTACACCCAACATATTTCACATACTAGAGCCAGTCTGGAGACCTTTGTGGGGTATGTGGTCTGTCTTACTACCATACAGCCTCGTAGATCATCTTCTTATTTATACAATGCTGCTTATAACTTCGATCCCTGTCCTTTTCTGTATCTTGTGGCCCAAGTACAGGGCCTTCTCCCTCCAGTCAGTACCTTCCATTCTTCAAATAACCCTTTACATCTGGGGGCCACTTTAATGGTGCTCCCGTTCCTTTTCTCATTACTGCCTAATCTCGCAGTACCTCATCTTTAACCTTCCATCTTCTCTTAGCTGCCACTTGTATTTCCTTCAAATGGAGCGTCTCCTCCTGGACAGCACTCCCTCACCAGTTTCTATCCCCGAGAGCTGTCTCTAACTTTCAGGTGTCTTTACTTGACAGAGTAACTTGTAAGAGGAATCTTCATGTGGCACTGAAATGATATTGACTTGTAGCTCCTTTTGGCAGCGTGCCCTCTTAATTATGTACATACAATACTTTCATATGCCACATGTACATGGAAATAGCAAATGAAATTGTACTCAAGTTGGGTTCGCAACATGATCTCCAGCCACTTATTAGGCATCCATTCTGCAGACATATTATTCACAGATCTACCTTGATATCTTTGCCCTTGACTTAAGAGTAGGCCTCATCTTAACCCATCTCCTGTAATCCTTCTAATTAAAACATTCCCATGAAAGCTTCCTGTTACTCTTCAGGCCTGTGTTCTACTGTCATTTTATATGCTCCTTTTCAAAATCTGGTATTAAGACCCAACATTTGACCAAAGACCCATTCTAAGATCTTGCAGGATTTCTCATTCTGGGTCTCTCTTCTTTGTGGTATCTGCCCTGGTGCCACTCTACCTCCTCTTTGCTACACTTCATATGGTGCTCCCTTTACTTAGTTTCCTCTCTCTCCTCTTTCTTATTCAATCATAGTCTTTGGTAACAAGAGTAGTACCATATTCCTCCTGTCAGTACCTGCCAATCTTCAAATGACCCTTTGTCTTCTACAGGTTCTTCCACTTTTTCCCTCAGTTAATCCTAGAGAAACTCCTACTTATTGCTGTTGTTTGCTGAGTTGACTTCAGCTCATAGCCACCCTATAGACAGACCCCCATAGGGTCTCCTAGGCTGTAAACTTTACAGGAGCAGATTGCCAGGTCTCTTCTCCCACAAAGTTTCTGGTGAATTAAGACCACCAACCTTTTCATTGGCATCTGAGTCCTTAACCATTGCACCACCAGGGCTCCTTCTGCTTGACCTACCTAGCCTCTTTTGTTTTCAACTTTGTATCATTTCCATGGATTCAGTAGTCTTTTCTTCATCTTCCTGCTCTTCCATATTGTCCTAAATATATTGTACTCCCATTCAATCCAGACCTTCGTAGATTTCTACTGGTAGTCTGTCCATGGCTCATATCCTTCCCATTTAGACTCTTTGACCTTTCGCTCTACTGACCACACTCACTGCTGAAATACCACTCAAAGATTGCCACCAGCACTCCCTTACAACACCAGTGGTTATTAAGCCACTCTCTGTTCACATTCTCCCCCCTTCTTTGGTTGCAATCTAACTTAACTGTCTCTCTACACCAACTCAGCCAGTGTCCAGTATCCCTCATTCTGGCCCTCTGTAATGCCCTCCCCTAGCCATACCTTATATCCTGTACCCCAAGCTAAATCCTACATCCTTACTCCTTTTTTCAGCTGCCAGCCTCCATCTTCTACCCTCTCCCCTCCTCTGTGGTTTTTTCATGTAAGACTCCCTAGGAAATGCCTGTCACTTTTGGCCAATGTTTACATGTCAGGGAACTCTAAAGAGCAACTTTAATGGCACAGTACACAATACAGTATCTTAACTCGTCATTATCTTTTCAATTAGCCATCTCTCTAGAGAAGGAATGGATGCAGAATTTTCCTTTACAAAGGTACTTCCCTCATAATCTTCACTCATTTCCTATCTACTAGCAATATTTCAGTCTTGAGCAACCTACCTAGCCACACCCTCTAACAAGTTAAGCCTACTCTATAAAAGTTCTCTTGGCATTCATCTTAACCAGCCGCCTCCTTATAACGTTTCCTATCAGCCAGGTCCTCTGATTACCAGTTCCCCTCCAAGGGTTCAAGAGCTAGTCTCCCGCTGCCTCCTCTTCAGGTCCTTTTCCTCACCCTTTCTGCAATGTTTCTCATCCCATTGGCCTTTATAGCCAAATGTGACCCCTTAGGCCTGCTGTTAGTTCTCACAGGATTCTCCATTCTAGATCTTCATTCCATACCTGCTCTACTTTGTGGGTCCTCCACCACACTGCTCTCTTTCCTTAGCTTCCAGTTTCTTTTTTCTTTTCTTATCCCATCATGACTTGGTATCTCTCATTCCTTCATGACTCCTTTCACTGAGGGCCACCTCAGATATGCTTTTCTGTACCTTAACTCCTTTTCTCCTGTATTTGCCCTACATAAAAACATTACCTTCAGCCTCTCTGTCCTGCCATTTGTATGTCACTCCCATGGATTTAACACACTTTTCTGGGTAGGTGCGCCTCATTCCTGGCCACTCCCTGCTCAGCCGGCTTCCGTCTGCCATGATCTCCTGCCCTTACACTGCACACAGTCCCTCGGTTCAGCGCTGACCTGCGTAGACTGCTGCACTTGGCCTGTGCTTCCCATCCATCCCTTTTACCCGCTTTCGAACTCTCCACCGTTGGCCACATCCTGTACTTAACCATTACAGTCAAGCTTTCTGGAATCACCTCCTAGCCCCATTCTTAGTTAGTGAGAGTCTGCCCTCAAGTGGTTGAGACCTGGCAGCTCCCGACCAAGGTCACCACTTGGCCACACTGCACGTCCAGGCCACCCTCTCGACTGAGCATCCCGCAGCCATCTTTTCTCTAATTCTGAGTTCTTTCCACCTAAGCCTTCTCAGTAGTTCTGCCATTTTCAGTCAGTCCTCACAAGACAGGCCTCCTTGCTGGGCACGTTAATGTCGCTGTTCAGAGTACACTCCACTCCCTATTCCCTGTGGCCGTTTGCCTTGCTTTGCTCGTGAAGCTCTCCTTTCCTGTTATGGCAGTAGATTCACCACTGCTGTCTTGCCATGAAAGCATTCCTTCTCATCACCCAGTGTCAGTAATTCTAAGCCACCGCATTGATCGAGTGCTACCAAGGGTTTTATCAGAGTTCATCTTAGATTTCTGTAATATCTCATCGTATCAGTCAAACCACTTAATTAAAACATTTACCACAAAGCTTCCGAAACATTATCTCTACTAACGCCATTCCTGTTGACTTCCTTAATCCTTTCCTCTGTGTCATTTACTAATACGTAAGTATTTTCTGCCTGTATTTCTACATAAAATTCAACCAGCTTGCCCCAGCGGGTGGCCACCATTGTTCTTGATGTTTCTCTCTAATTCCTCCTCCTCCTTTACCTGTGGCCTTCCTGTTTAATCTCAACCAATCTGGGATTCGTATGATTTTCTCTTACTGGATGTCTGTTCTACCTCTTCATTCTTATTTGATCATGACCTTTCTCCCTACCATAACCCAGGATCCTTCCATTTTTTTGAACACTTCAACTGACCTATTCTGGATCTGTATAAGCTTCTTTCTTCATTCTACTTTCACCCCACAGAAAGCCATCGATCCCTTTACAGCATTGAAATCGATTCTGTAGTCTTGATAGGTACACTCTTTCCTATACGGCACTCACTGAGCACCCGCTGCCATCATCTGTTTCTAACCTACTCTACTGAATCCACTTGCTGTCCGTATTCAGACCTCCTCTTCGTAAGGTTCCTACCAGTGGCTTGAATGTGGCACTGTTTATTTATCTGTAACCTTTCAGTCTCTCGAATGCCTCAGCTCACCAAGCTCACCAGCCAGCCAAGCCAAGCTCACCAGAGCCTGCTGGAAATTGTCTAGTCTCCTTCATTTGGAAGAGTGGGTTTTTAACAGGTAGTCCCTAAGCAAATTCTCTTCTCAGCACTTATATACTAACATACTTCTTGCTGTTTCCAGACTATCTCATGGCCTCTCTGGCCACTTTTCCTTTCCTCTTGTACCTCCCTCTGTTTGCAAAGCTCTTCCACATCTTTTGAGATCCAGGCAAAGTACAACATCCTTTCAGATATTTTATGATTTTCCCAGACTTGTGGAAGGTAATCCTGCACCCTCACCCAGTGCTCTGTTAACACTGTAATGACCCTACAGCACTGAATTGTAACACTGCATCTCACACATGCACACTAGTTTAACTCCCAGACAATCAGCTTTTGGAGATAGAGGTCATGTCTGAGTGATCCTTAAGTGTCTGGCACATGCTCTTTCACCTATACATGTAGCGTCAACATGCACTGGTGTCGGGATGTTTGGATGTTTGGATGGATGGATGGAGTTTAAAGTCACGACTCAGCAGATGAATATCTCACTGCCAGGCCTTGGTACTCATGGTCTTTATATCTGAGTCTGTTCTTTCCTCTTCTTGTTATCCCCCAAATAATTTCCAATTTACGTTCTAGTAATCATTGTACCTATAAGTCTAAGGGTGTTTTCCTCATCCATGCTTGCTAAATAATTCCGCCTTCAGACAATTCAGAAAACCCTATCTTCTTTGTAAAGACTTCACTTTCTAGAAAATGCATCCCATTTCTATTATGTCTTCCTCTGGTCACCTCAGAACATCCAGTTGCCCACCTGCTTCTCCATTTCAAGACTCTAAGTTTATTTATATTAGAACCTCATTATTAACCTGCTCACCATATAGGGTGAAATTTGACATAAAACTGTAGTCCCATCAGTCCACAGTCTAAAGATAACACTGATACTGACTCTGATGTACTTAACCCACTGCCATCAGTCAGTTCCAACTCATAGTGACCCTATAGGTCAGAGTAGAACTGCCCCATAGAGTTTCCAAGGAGCACCTGGCAGATTTGAACTGCTGACCTTTTGGTTAGCAGCCATAACAATTAACCATTATGCCATCAAGGTTTCCAAAGTCAGTGTTAATTTGATAATCAGTGTGCTAGTTAACATTGGGTCTTTTTTTTTTTTTTTTTTTTTTTTTTTTTTTGCTTGTCTTTCGCTCCTAGAACAGTAGTTCTTGAATTTTTCAATGCTAGTCCTTTGACAGGCAGGCAGAAAACCCAGCAGGCATCTCTCCTGCTGTTTTCTTTATAATAGTACAAAAATACAAAAACTGAGTTTGGCCCATGCTGTCTTTTTTGTACTATCCGAACCCACAGTAGAGAAAAAGATTTTTAAATCGTACTTTGTGAAAATGCCTTTCTGACCAGGCTGCATGCTACCTTTGAGAAGTGCTACCCCAGAAGACAGCACCTGTATATGTTGAATTCAGTAATGAGGAACCCAGTGCCAAGGGCGAGTGGTGCTGCCCGGGGCACTGATGGAAGCTCGGTACTTGTGATACCCAGTGACACAGGTTTCCTTCTTTCTCTACCAGTTGCCTGCACCTTTAGCTGCACCATGAAGTTCACGGTCCGGGACTGTGACCCTAACACTGGTGTTCCGGATGAAGATGGCTATGATGATGAGTATGTGGTGAGTGGTTCCTGCCTACAGCCACACACTGACACCTGCCTGCAGAAAACATTTTGTTCTCGGACTCTCTGGTATGAACCTGTGGGGTAGGGATTCTTCTCAAAGAGATGATGACCGAAGACCTGGTCTAATTCCCCTCTGTAATGGGACTGTGTCACACTAAAGAGTTGACATTTGCTACTTCATGACTGATTAAAAACACACTCTTTTTCTCTTTATGATAGGGCTAGTTAAGAAAAGAAAGTAACTTCACTATTTTCACTGAAATCAGTTTTATGTAAAGTTTCTGGTAACTTTTAGTTTGGTCAGGATAGAGCCATATCAGGGACTGAAAAGCCCTCACCTACTAGAGACAAAACTCCAAAAAAAAAAACCAAACCTGTCAGTGAACTCTAAATTCTGAAGCTACTATATGGCGAGGTGTGGTGATGTGATGACGTGGGACCTGGGGACTTCAGCTATGGATCCCAGTATGGTTCTTGCCGGACACACTTGCTTACTTTCCTTTGCTGAGGCCTACAGTGCTAGACCATTCCAGACTACAGCCTGAAGCTGTTTTGGTGGTAGAGTTTTTCCTAGGCTCTAGCAAAGGACATAACACAGAATAACAAAACCATGTCACCTAGACCCTTCTCCCTTTATTCTGTACTACATGGGTATTGTTGACTGACCCCTGCTTGTCACCTTCCAGCTGGAGGATCTTGAAGTGACAGTGTCTGACCACATTCAGAAGGTCCTGAAGCCTAACTTTGCTGCTGCCTGGGAAGAGGTGGGGGATACCTTTGAGAAAGAGGAGACCTTCGCCCTCAGTTCTACCAAAACCCTCGAAGGTAAGAACAGTTTTGCTATCAGTGTCATGCCTGTATCAGACTTAATCAGCATATTTGTTATTCCAGGAGGACTCCCTTTTCTGTAAATACTTTGTAAATCACTTCACTTAACAGACGGGGACCTTATCTCCATCACCTAATTGAATCACCCCGTTTCTGTTCCACTGGCCTCCCTGCACACACCACCAGCACTCAGCACATGCTGGAGTGGAGACAGATCCCTACTCCAAGCTTTCCTAACGCTGTCACATAAACCTTCTCAACACAGAGGCTGTCAACAACATCATCACATTTCTGGGCATGCAGCCATGTGAGAGGTCAGACAAAGTACCCGAGAACAAGAACGCTCATTCCCTCTATCTGGCAGGTAAGACGCATCCATCCAACTGCCCTGGTATTTTGTTGTAAGATTTAATGGGGAGGATATGGGCGCATCTCCCCTCCAGCTATTGTCCTGTCATCCTACCACACGAGTTATGATTTGAAGGCCAGTCAAAATGAGGAATTTGTTTTAGGAGCTTAATTAATTTTGGCTTGGCATTCTTAGGTTATTCTTAAGATGTACATTTGGCTTAAAAAACTTAATAAATCTCTCCCACAGATACCCATGCCACCCTATCCCTGCTTGAGTACTCCAAATCAGTATTATTCAATACCTTCTATGCACCTGGTATCATGGGAATAGAAAAATTTAGACTCTGTCTGTAGGATTTCAGTTTCCATCATAAACACGCATCTCCAGAGAAGCTAATCTAAAGGCTAGTAAGGAGGAGGTGAAGGCACAGCATGCCTTCCACTATTCACAGCTTGTTTTACCATCTGAGCCTGATTTTTCTCCCTTTTCTCTTAGGTGTGTTCAGAGGTGGCTGTGATTTACTGGTGAGGTCCAGGCTGGCCTTAGCAGATGGTGTGACCATGCAGGTGACTGTCAGAAGCAAAGAGGGAACACCTGTAGATGTTATCTTGGCTTCTGTTGGATAAGTTTTTACTGGGCCAGATGAAGCCGCTGTACACACTGTCAGTGGGCTTAAGCTAATGGCACGAGTTTCCCAAAATCACCCTCGTCAAGATGCTTTTGGAAATGCAAATTCAATGTCTGGCCCTAAGCCGGCAGATCAAGCAAACGTCTGTCCTTGTGCGTGGTTGTTTTTTTCCCTTTTTATTATACTTGGTCAACTTTGGTATGATAGTGCAGCTTTGGGTGGTCTTGAAAATTAAGTGCTATTCTATACCCCAGCTGCTTGACTTCATTATATTCTTTAATTTAACGTGTGTCTGATAGCTCCTGAAAATTTTTATCCCAGAAAGGTCAGGGGGGAGGGGAAGTCAGAGTCCGCTTTTGTCAGAATTCATTTTTATTAATGGAAAATAAACACTTGTTCCACTTTCATTGTTATACTTGAAGCTGCTAATAAAAAAAAAAAAGAATTTAAAGTAGTCATGCCCTCTTGTTTTGACTAAGACAATGAACCTGTGGTTTAAAAAAAAAGTATTCAGCACCATTTGCTCATACATGTGTCAGGTGTTTTCTTAAAAACTTCTGGAACTTTCCTGTCTGTAAAGCCTCTCTGGGACAACCAATGAGAAGTTGAACAATCATCATCAAAGGAGTCACTGTACATTCACATAGTGACGGGGACACCCCACGCCCGCCCCCCCTTTGGCTGCAGCACAGGCGGGACAGGCTTCCTAAGTACTGGGGAAGGACGAGTCGGACTGTTACTGTTAGAACGGTCTTCCCAGCTAAAGACAGTCAATTTCTGGCACAGCCGCTATTAGTAATTACTTGTGATTTTAGGAAATTCTGAAAGTAGTATGGATTTACTTCAAATTTTCTTCAGTTTATTTAGAAATTAAACAGGTTTAAGAAGGTTCACGATTCTGCCAGCTGTAAGTATCTGCTGGTTTAGTACCCTTATAAAATATGTGTCTACATGTGGATAAATCACAGTTTCAGAGCATACTTAGAATACTACATTATTTAAACCAAAATCTATTTTAACAAAATGTCTATAATTAGAATAAGCTGATGGAACTAAATGCAAAGTTATGACAGGAGCGAACCACTCCCGTCGAAGCAGTGTAGCGTAGAGAACTGAGAAGCACATGCCCTTAAAGCCATTCAAGGAAAGGGAAGCCCCCTCCTCACTCTTTAGGGTTCCAGCTGGGGTGGGACCAGAAGTCAGCCTCTCTAAACATGTCAGAAAAGCCCACAGATGTGTTAAAAAAGCCTCTCATGAAAAGAAATGGCTGCCTTCCCTACTGCATTAGAAACTAGTCGTGTTCATCAGAATTTCCTAATAACACAAAAGACAAGGGCAAAGCCATACATGGGATCAGGTGTCAAGGGCACGGGAGGTGGACTGTTAGATCAACCCTTAGTCGGAGCTTCTGCTGGCTTGTCAGTTAGTGTACTTGTTCACCAATGTGAATCTAGTGGACTTTTGTGAAAGAATAGTGTTTAGTGACCAGGACCTCTCTTGGGCATTTCTTCCTAAGCAGATACACAATAGACATGGAGCAGGGAAGGCAATACAGGGAAGCTACTCTTTCCAGCTCAGAAGGAGTTGATGAAGCCCATATATGCATTCAAGAAGCCCATGGGATCCTCTAGCTGTGGGTAGTGGCTAATGTGGTCATCCAGAATCGACACTGTGGACCGCGGCAGCGTTTTCCTAGTGGAAGAGAACAGTATGTAGATGAACGTGAGGCTGGAGGGAGGGGGAGATGTCAGCCAGTGGGAAGCCCCCTTCAGTGCCACTGCAGACGTACCACACTGGAAGGCACCATCAAAGGGCTCAGGCACCTCCGACTCCTGAATGTATCTTACACAGGTAAGCCTGCCACTTCCACTTATGACATAGAAAACTAGTTCTCGAATGTTCAGGATTCAACAGACACCACTTGAAAACAGAACACATCTGCAACAGATGCTGAAGCAGGATAATGTTCAGCTCCTTAGAGAAGTGTGAGGTGTCCAACAGGGGGACCGCAAAGCGACTCAGTACCCACGAGTAAAGGTAACAAGGGATCCTCCGTACCCCCATGAGATAAGAGAGGATGTTTTATTTAAAATTAGAGGGAAGCCACTGGCTTCCGGGTTGTTCCCACGAGGGCGTATGAAGGTATGGAACACTCTGATGTGACATAATCAGGTGTCATGTTCCGACACCTTCTGTGTAAACACAGAGCCTAGGGAGAGGGGCAGCTGACCAGAAGGCACCTGTCCACAAGGAGCTCCCATCAGCCTCTCCTTGCAGTCAGCTCAGCTAGGCCCGTGGGTGACCTCCACTGTCTGACCCGAGCAAACCCGTCCTGAAACAGCCCTGCTTTCAGGCCCTGGTTTACATGATGGTGTTCTGTTACCCACATATATGTAGTATGTATATGGAGTGGCCCTGACAGTGGAAACAGGCTGCATAAATCAAGAGAGTGTGTAGCTCAGTTTGTTGACCTTTATACTTATGTACAAAGAAGATTCCCCAACACAGCCTCTCACGCTGCTTCCTGATGGAACGACCAGTGAAGCCGAGACAGCGGCCAGAGCAGCAGCCCTCAGGGGTCAGTGCTGCAGCAACTGTCAGAATGAGCTTACTAACAAACCGAGGTCTCTGAGCAAGGCTCACCTGTACAGCTCCAAAAACTCCGGGTAGGGGTTTACGGGATCCAATGGCCCGTAGATAAAATGAACTGGGAAAGAGAAGAAGGAATCAGAGTCAGCCATCATAGCCATTCAGCTGTCCACCCCAAATTAACTCCTCCACCCAAAAGACATCTCTCACCAATTTTTTTTTTTTTTTTAATGATAGAACAACCTATGGTAGAAAACCTTGCAGCTCTGATTCAGTAGGCTACAAGGAACTGCTGGGAATAAGCCAGTTAGTCCAGTGGGCACTTTCTTTACTATACACAGCTGCTGAGTCCCCCACCAACTCTTCCGTGCCCTGGAACAAAGGCACGAAGCTCCACTTTCCACATTTTCTTTCTGTAAATCCAAGATACCATCATTCTTTACCCCCTCTCCTTCACTCGTCGGCTATAATTGACCCCAGGATTTGAAATCAACCAACAATTTCCTGAGCACTAGCTACTGTGTGTAAGACACCACACTGACTTCCTTTCTTTTAAATCTGTAAGAACAAAGTAACAAATGAGCAGAAACTACAGATAGCCTCTTGATAACTGTCTTCTGTCCCCACAACTCAGCATCTCCTGTGGCAGTCGCTGACAACGCACACCACCGAAATCAGCCTCACTCCCGCTCCCAACGGGTAGACCACCTGCCCTTCACGATAGCATCAGTGTTGATACACCCCACTTTACAACCCTGACACTGGTGTCCCAGATATCGCCAAGTAAAATAAAGGATACTCAGTTACATTTAAGTTTTAAATAACTAATGAGTACTTTTTTTTGTATGAGTATATCCTATGGTGTATGTATCGCACAGGACATAAATTTACATGAAAAATTATTTCTTTATCTGAAATTGAAGTATTAGCAGGTGTCTTCTATTTGTATTTGCTAAATCTAACAACCTTAATCAGGGTGGTGGCAGGAGTTGCAGTGATTTTGACCGCACAGTCTCTCTATCAGGAAATTCAGTAGAAACACTTACTGGGAATAGACACAGAGGCCAGAGCTCCCACCCAGCGTCTTCTGAACTTCTTCCTCTGATTGATGTACTGCAAGAGACTAGAGGAGAGATTAAGTCAACAGGAGTAAAAGCATAAAATCTTACAGTTATAGGACCACAGAAGCTGGCCTGAACCCCAAGGACTCAATAGATGTTTTCTTAAGCCAGAAGAACTCAGCATCCTGAGGACCGCCACCTAAGGCATCCATTTCTCGTCACAGCTGGAGGTAGCCTCCCTGTGGCTAAGGCAGTGATCATCAGTATAGGAAGTAATGGTTTCATGTGCTGACAAGAGGAGGAGGTCTAGGAAATCTGAAATGTGTTTAAACATGACGGGATTAATGTGTGGGTCTAAAGCTCTGCTTTGGGCTCAATCACTCCCTCACTCTGTGACTCCGTGATGGAACACCCGTCTGTCAACCTCAGTTTCCCCATCTTTAAACTAAGAGGCCTGCATGACATGACCCGTAAGCTGACCTCTACTTCTGAGACTCTGGATATAGAAGTTTATGAGCGTAAACTTCCTTCTCTACACTGCATCTAACCATGTCTTTACTTCCACAGTATAAGAGATTACAGTCACATTTTACTACTCAAAGTCATGTGTTCTAACTATGCTGCCCAGCCAGCTCCAAGAGTTATTTTTGTGAATCTCAAATATCATCTCTTAGACTTGATGTTTACTTTCTGGAAGAAAAAAAAGCAGTTGTCATCAAGTCACCTCCAACTCATGGCAAGCCCACGTGTGTAGAAACACAACTGTGCTTCATGTGCTTTTCGGTGGCTATTTCTTAGAAGCGGAACCCCAGGCCTGTCTTCCTAGGAGCCTCTGGGTACTCAGACCACCAGCCTTCCATTAGCCGCTGATCTTCATAACCATGTCTACTGCCCTGGGACTCTTTTAAAAAGGGAAGTACAAGGTTTTAAAGAGGCATTTTCTTTTTCAATTTTTTATATTAAAATGAATTTCTAGGTGTTTGATGGAGGGACCAAAGGGGTAGGAGGGAATGGCTCCCTCTAACACACAATTCCTAGTGAAGCTATCAGTTAAAGACAGGATGCTACATGGCCCCACTGGCAGAAGGACGGTGTTTTGTCCCAAGAAGTTTGCAGATCTCACCATCTCTAGGTGCCTCAGTGAAAGCTGCTACGTTCCCATTTGAACCAAGGCATGGAAACTCTTTATACAAGACCAAGAATGTCTCCCACCCAGTCCCGTTGCTACAGTACAGAAATACAAAAGGAGGAGGCTTGCGCTTAGAGAGTTTCTAAGGTCCATCCACAGCTCCCCTTCACAGGAGCATGGCAGTGTCTGCACACATCACTTGCCAACCACAGTGCTGGTGTTGCAGATGTTACCAGATACAGGCTACCCAGTTAAATTTGGAACTGCTTCAAAATTTAAACATTTTAAAGCATTTAATACTAGCATAATGTGCACAGGAAGGTTCAGCAAAACCAAAGTCTAGCAACTGAATTAGTTTTGAATCTACAGCTGTTTATCCAGACTGTGTGTCACACAGCGTAGGCTCAGGTCTCAGTGTTTTTCCTTCTTTGTTTTGGGGACACCAAAACCAAAGCAAAGGGGTGTCTCTTACCTGTCAATGACTAGGTTCCCATCATTGTGGCGTATTCCTGCCCACATGTCCCACAGCTCACTCTCAGAGGGCCGGGTGTAAGGCCCAAAGACCGGGGTGAGACTGAAAGAGCCCAAAAAGGTAAGAGTGAGGAGCACTCAGAAGGTCACACCTGACCGGAACATCGGAACTGATTCATGAATTCGTACTACTTCCCTCGCCAAGTGGTCAAAACCTTTGCTTAAAGACACTGAACCCTAGGACTGGGTCTGAAATCCTCCCTGCAGCAGTTTTTTACTGTGTTGTTGCTAAGCTGTAGCCACAAATCTCTGACAATGACTTACCCTCGAGAGAACACAAAGAAGTTCATCAAACGTGTCAGGATGGGTGACAGCACGCCTCCGTCTTTAAGAAGCTGCAGGGAAATAGGTCAAGGTGAAAATCCAGGCTCCAGCAAACAAAGGCAACTAACTCACCAAGACACACGGTTTCTACTGGGAACTAAAAGGGCTTTTGCCAGTTCTCCCTCATCTGAGAGGTTTGATGGGTGGCTTTTGAGTTTTGTTTCAGTCTGCCCTTATGCAAGACAAACCTGCTGCTGTTTCCTTGTAGGATTACACGTCTCTACCTCCGTAAGACCCTAAGTTGTATTCCAGTTAGAGATCAGAATCCCAATTTATTTGAATATCATGCTCATCACACAAAGGTTTATTTGGCTGCACTTCTCCAAATACCTGTTGATCTTTTTTTTTCCCCCTCAGAAATTGTTTCAAGCTCTCTGTAGTGGCCATTTTCACGACTTTATTTGTTTAAGAAGCGGGGGGGGGGGAAATCCTAACTTCACTGGCATACAGAGGGAGAAGGATTTTTAGGTCCCAGCATTGCTTATGTCTGCAATCTTAAAACCAAACATCTATTCAATGGAGTAGCCAACCTTCTGGAGAAGGAGAGGACGGTGAGTCTCGGGAAAGATACCTGCAGAAGCAGAAGAGACTTGTCATTTACCATCAACTTTAGCTCAGCGCAAACCCATTGTCCAAGATTATCTGTCCTACTCCATGTCACTCTTCGGCCTTTGTTGCCGAAAAGAGAATTACAACTACTTAGTACAGTTATCTAATTATGTTTCCACGGCACTGGGTTTAAGAGGTCAAATTCCATCTCACTGGTCTTCTGGGCCCCATTTTAGAAGCAGAGACATGGCAGGGGTCATCTGCATGACCATCCACCACATGATGACCAGGCTGGGCTCCCTGTAGCATGCCCTTCTCTGCCTCAGAACACACAGTTAGTGATGTGGGGTGCAAAGGAAACCAGAGAGAAGGTTTTTAGGCAGTGCAGGTCCTCAAAAAGATCCAGTTTTCCCTTCACTGTTTCTCTCCAGAGTCAATAGGGCAAAGGCATGAACATTGCTGATAAAGGGACAGACAGCCACCTCTCCAGGGCAGAAGCTGATGATGTATTCTTAGAGTATGCAGAAGTCACTGGGACATTTATAGATTTACAAATGGGGCTCAGTGGCACACAGAGAAAAATGAAACTCTCTGGAAAGTCTAATCAGGGCTTCATTCATTTCTAACTGAAATCTGGCATCACTGTCAGGTACGAGTCTAGGATGCAAACCACAGCAGGATTAGAGACACCTGCAGCTTCATCTCAGCTCTTTTCATAAGCTGTCACAGTGGCTGCAGACGTCACCGATGTTCCTGCTGCTTCTGTAATTGTTATTAGAACCTAGAGTTTGCTGTGTAGTGCATTAAAGAAGGACACAATACCGTAACAGATTTTTTTATTAAGTATACATCAGTAATCACCAGTTTCCTTTGTAATTCTGTTTATTTTCTATATTTAAAACCATTCTTCTGCAAACAGGCCTATAAACCACATCAGACCCCCAAAGCAGTTCATGGCTCCAAAAAGGTGATGGTCCCCTTGTCTAATTGCTCTGCCTGTGTCATCATCGGATTACCATTTAGATGAAACCCTGGTGGCATCGTGGTTAAGTACTACAGCTGCAGTTCAAATCCACCAGGCACTCGCTGGAAACGCTATAGGGCATTGTTACTCCATCTTCTAAGGTCACTGTGAGTCAGAATCGGCTCAGTGGCAATGGGTTTGCTTTAGAGTTCTGGCAGCTCAATAGTTAAGTTCTCAGCTGCTAACCGAAAGGTCAGCAGTTAGAACTCATCAGCCACTGGGCAGGAGAAAGATGTAGGAGTGTGCTTTCATAAAGGTGTATAGCCCTGGAAACTGTGGGCCAATTCTGTCATGTGATGTCACTACGAGTCCTGAAAGGAGAGCCCTGGTGGTGTAATGGTTAAGAGCTCAGCTGCCGAGCAAAGGTCAGCAGTTCAAACCCATCAGCTGCTCCCCAGGAGAAAGAGATGGCAGTCTGCTTCATAAAGCTTTACATACAGCCTTGGACACCCCACATGCAGCTCTGCTCTGTCCTACAGGGTCACTAGGAGTCAGAAATTGACTTAATGGCAGTAGCTTATGAGTCAGAATCAACAGCAACGGGTTTAATGAGTGGCATCTAAAGGTGTCCCTTCTAGGCTACACCCTCCCTCCCCCCTACCACCAAGGCAATTACCTCCATTTGACAGGCACAGACTCTTTATGGTAAGCCGCCCAGATCGATTCTGCTTGTACCTGGAAACGGGATGGCGAAATACACACGTCACTCAGACTCACACCAGCCCAGGAACGGAAAAGAACCTCCTCAAAGGGAAATGGCCACACAGACCCAGGAACAATTTCAAGGTCCTGCAGCCTGTGAGTCGTGGGCAAGCCCCGGGGCCTCACTGACCTGTAGAGCAGCTCCTGGGCCACGATGTCCCCATAGTCGTGAGACAGGAGGTTGATCCTGCGGTTCTGGAGCCCCAGGTGCCGCAGGAGTGCCTCCACGATGCTGGCCTGCTCAAATATGGAGTAGTGGTGTGGTCTCTGAGGGGGACAAAGCCAGGAGACGCGGGTGAAGGCCTGGGCGCCGGGGGCTGTCAGCCTGCCCCCACCCCAACACCGGGCCCACACAGATGCGGCTTACCGGTTTGTCGCTGAAGCCAAAGCCCAGGAAATCGAGAGCAATCACTCGATGAAACTTCAGGGTCAGACCTTCCCAGATCTACAAAAGAAAACGGAGGAGCTGGGCTTTCGGCTCCTGCCTGTGCCCCCTTCCCTGACCTCAGCCCAACAGGAGCTTCGTCCTTAACTCAGCGTAACAAATAGTCTTCCACTAGGGAGAACGTCACGAAACCACCACAGTCCCACAGACGATCCTCTTGGAAAGTGTTTTATTCCTAGTAATTAATCTCTATTGACGGAGGAACTCCAGCATTTTTAACTTGGCAGTGATCCTTTCCAGATTGCCAGAGAGTTTTTATTCCCTTACAGTAAATGAGAAACAGTCTACATGTAATCTTATTTTATTAAGCAGTTCAAATTTGCAAGAATCTTCCATTGCCGACAACAAAAGACTTGGCGTGGGATTTTTTTAAGACACAGTAGGTCTCAGAAATGCGATTTCCTCACCTTGTACCAGTCATAGCTGGATGTTGGAAAGCCGTGCAAGAGCACCACTATCTCCGGGCTTCCAACCACACCCACGGAGTCTGGAAGGAAGGAGAGGGTTAATTAGGCTGAACCACTGAAAATCACCAGGAAAATATTAAAATTAAGTAATCTGGTATAAAGGACCAAAAAAAAGACCAAATTAATGAAATTTAAACAATAGGTCTCCTTTCGAAATGTAAGTGTATTGTTTTAGGTCAGAACAGGCATGTGATTCCCTGTGCTCTCCGTTAACACGTCCGCAGGCTGTCTCCAGGTCATGAATGTCCAGCGTATGACCTACAGGACAAACCGACCACCCGCAAAGCCTATTATACTAAAATTTGAGGTACACACAACGGCTCACGATAAGAAATGGGTGCAACTTTGCAACACACGTCAAAACATTATCATTACTCTATTATTATATTAAAGATGGTTTAGTGTATCTGAACGCATTTCTCTCATTTTTTACACAGGGAAAGGTAGACGATATACAATATACTACGAGCAAACCAAGTGACTTTAGATACCAACCGCACCTAACTTCTGACCGACGTACAAATTCAACTTAAAGACAGATTTAGAAACAGAGCTCATTCGTAATCAGCAACTGCTTTATGAAAAAATTGTAAATAGCACGTATATGAACATGCCCCTAAAGTTATTTTGACAATACTTGAAGGCAGTTTGCTTTCATCTAGATTTTTTAAAATAAGCTCGCTTCCTCCATTTTCCCCATAGTCTATACTAATAACAATAGTAATATGCAAATTGTTTTCAAAAGTTAGAAGTAAACATCAGCACAATATAAATCACGACAGGTTCTTTGTGCTTTATGATTCACGGCCTCGCAACAATCTTCTAAGCTACAGGTCCTCTCCCTGGCCAGGTGAGCGCCTGAATTTATGCTGTTTTCTCATATTTCCAGCAGAGGAGCCCCAGTCCAGTGTCAGGCTATAATGCTCTGAGCAACGCAAATTCTATAAGCTCTCATAAAGGCTACATTAATATAGACACGAACATTTTTTTGGATGCATATGACAAAAGGTGATCACTAAGCATCTTTTTTTCTAATGTTTTTAGTATCTTTTTTAAAATTAGCTGAACATTCAAACAGTACTGTGCTGTTTGGATTAAAATGGAAACAATCAGACACTGCCAGCATCAGGAAAATGTGATAATAAGTCAGGTTTCAAAAATAATGTAGTTAGAAGCAATTAAAATACGTATAAACTTGAACCTAAGAGTCTCATTCTAGAGAATCCATGCAAAGAAAATCACCCCATTTATAACTAGCATAGCTTGAAAATATAAGGGAAAATCTACCTACATGAAGATTTCCCAAAACATTAACTACTTAAAACACTGAAACACCTGGAAACAACCAACAGGAAAACAATGACGTACTCACGCAGCTGCAGAGAGCAAATGGGGGAGGTCAGGAGCAGTAATGAAAAACAGTTTCTAACCAACGTTTTCCGTTATTGCTCTTGACCCCCACCCAAAAGAAGTCTCTTCCAATCTGTTTCTCAGTTTCTTCACCTACAAATGAGGTTACCGGCACCTATCTCCAGGTGCCGCTGTAAAGATTAAATGACATATGAAGGTGACAGCGTAACTCAGTGCCCGGCATGTGGTGATGATTTGATAAGTAAGTGATAATACTAATTATCATTAGCAAATTCATTTATACAAAAGCATAAAACTGAAATCCCATTTAGTTATGCGTATAACAATCTTGGAAGGAAACAATTTAATCAAATGAAATTGGATTTTTTGAGGGCAAAAAAACCAGAACGAGCAATAGTTTTACCTTCTGAATATTGTATATATTACCCGATACTAAACCACCAAAATGATCCCTTCACCCAGGGTCAATTCCAACTCATAGTGACCACTAGGGACTCTCAAAATAGAAAACCAGAATCTATCAATATAAGTCAAAACCAAAAACCAAACTCATTACCGTCAGGTTGACTGTAACCCATAGCAACCCTATAGGGACAGAGTAGAACTGCCTCATGGGGTTTCCAGGGAGTGGCAGGTGAATCTGAACTGCTGGCCTTTTTGTTAGTAGCCGAGCTCCTAACCACTACGCCACCAGGGCTTCTGCGTAAGCCAAGCTACCAAGAAAAATTACACAAAAAGAAAGTCTACAGAGATTGGAATTTCAAGTCTGCCTGCTCTACCCCCACCCGCCATAATTCTCTGCAGTTTTCCTGCTATCAAGTACCAGCAAGCACCTTACACAGAAAAAGGGCTTGGTCCGCTCCACCAGTGGTGGGCCACAGAGACCAGTGAACCCCAAATGTGCCCCTGAGCTGGGTCCTACGTGCCTGCACCTGCAGTGTGCCAACATTTCAGTTCTCACCTTGGTAGAAGATGCGTAGACCCTTGTAGGTGAAAAATTTGCCTGAGGCCTTCCAGGACTGAAGCGCAGGGGAGAGTTGCGGGGGTGGGATGTGCAGGTAGGCTGCCAGGAGGGGCACGGCCAGCAGCCCCACCTGAACCCACCACTCCCTCATCCTGCGGGAGAAGCAGAAACTGGGGTCAGCGGGTGGGGCACACTGTCTACTCTACAAGGCACGCGGGTACAGCAGGGCGGGAAAACCCTGTCCCAGGCCAGCAGCACCCAGCCCTCTGGCTGAGCCATGGAAGTTCACCAAGAAAAATGTAAGCGCACCCCTGCCTGCAACAGCAATCGCCATATTTGCTCACCCTTCTCATTGTAAAGAAAAAAAAAAGTTATTTTAATACGTGATTTCCACCCTCTTCTCCACCTTATCGTCCCAGCATCTCCCTTTGCGTCTTGGTGCTTGTTGAAGAGGTTTTTGTGTCAAATAAAAGAACAGTCACTTAAAAAATTAAAAACTTAGTACTGGATACCTTTTCACTGGCTTTTATCAAGGCTTCCCAGAGAAAAAAAATAATCATTTCCTTCATACTTACTCTAACAGTTCTGTCTTTTACACACTGGCCCCCACTGGTAAATTTTTTTTTTTTTTTAAATCTGTCTGGGCACATATGTGGACTAGCACCACAGGTCCTTAAGCAGAGGGCTTCTCCTTTTTCCTGTCTGTAACCCTCAAGCCCTGGGTATTCTACAAGATCTATGCTGAGAAACCCTCAGGGTAGAGGCTTTGCGAATCCTAGAAGGCAGCTGTACTGGGCAGTCCCAGGTAAGCAGCTTTGTCAAAACCCTGAATATCTAATCTCTTGAGAGGTCAGGGCAGCAGATTATACTTCTGCTTTTCTTAGCAGGTTCCTGAGGAAGTTTCCATTTATTTAATTTCATATGATTACACCCCCCTCCAAAAAATAATCAGGCTGTTTTCACACACAGCCTCAGGGTACTGGTACTGTCTCTGGAGGCAACCCGAGAGGAGAATGCTGGTTTGTACACCAGACCATGCCATGCCCAAGTCCAGAGGTCCTGCTCAGCTCTCCTACCACCAAAGAGGCACCATCAACAGCTTCCTACCTGGTGATCAGCACACAAAGAATTATCAGTAGGATAGAAATAATAGCCTCCCAGATGAAAATTAGAGTCGTCAACAAAAAAAAAAAAAGGAGTCCCTGCCATCCCCAACAATCCAGCTCACACAATATTTAAATAAATCTATAGCTCCACCTCAGTTCAGCCTATTTTTTTTAGGTATCACTAAGGTGTTATTTTTTATTTTATTATTATTATTATTTTTGGTTTGTTTTTATCCAAGGTGATGAAAATAAAACAGATCTAACGAGTTTGTTCCTGCTTTTCAAAGTAATACTGGGAATGATTAGAATGTTGCCAAGCCCCAGTGTCAAAGCACCCCGATCGTGATTCCCTCCTCCCCCCCCCAACACTAGTAGGCTACGTGCCAATTCCTCCTTGAAACACGCAACGACGAAAATAGCATTAGGTTCAGAATTTCATTTTCTCAGCTACATCTCAGCTCTACCACAGTTTGCACGTTCGCATCTCGCCACTCCTTGGCACCTATGCTTCCCATCACGCTCATTCACCGTTCTTGCAGCCAAGGCTCTGCAGTGACTCAGCAGAGAGGCGGGAGGGGCTCGGCCGGTGCCGGGGGGCACGCAGCTCAGCAAAGCCGAGCGCGCCGCTGGGCCAGCTCGCCCTCCGCGCCTTCCCCCTACTGCAAGCAAAGAGCGGCTCTGCAGGTAGCCATTTGCGGTCTTAATTACATTCCTAAAAATTCCCCTAAAGACATTTCTGGGATTTTTAGTAAAGACGCAATCTGGCAGTCAGTAATCTAAATGGATTAAGCACGATTTGGTGAGCCAGGAGGCAAGACAATCAATTCAGCAAACTCCCGCAGCAAACCTTCTGGAAATTTCTGAGCCTTGACTGCTTTGCCTTGTAAATGCAAAAAATACACTCATCAAAGACCACCAAGCCTGTGACTTCATGGTGGGCGCTGCCGCGAGGCTCCAAGCTACTTTGTACACCCACACGACTCCGGCGCACCGCGACTCAGGGTGACGTTGCGACACTTTGGTCACATCGCCATCCTCACCTGCGCTTCCCGTTACTGAAAACCGAAAAACACTTACACCTTAAAGGATAAGGTTTTGAAATTATAATCACATCATGCGCTAACTTAAGCCAGAGTAATATCCTAAATCGCGCCAGGGCAACCCCGGGGTCTAAACACCCGAAGTCCCGCCAGGGCAATACTGAGGTCTAAGAATCCCAAATTGCACCCGAAATTCCAGGGTCTAGAAACTGTAAGTCGTCTCTGGGCGATACTGGGGTCTGGAAACCCTAAGTCTTACTAGGGCAATGCAATTGTCTAAACACCCTAAACCATGCCTGGGCAATACCGGGGTTCCAAAATCCTATGTCGCGCCAGGGCGATACTCGGGTCTACAAACCCTACGTCGCACGAGGGCAGTGCTGAGTTCTGACCATCTTAACGGGCACAGGGGCGGATGCTCCTGGGGACAGAGACCCTCTGGGGGTGCGAATGCACCCCCAGTTCCTGTCCGCTGCCTACCCCACGGGACCCCTACAGAGGGAGTCGTCCTCCCGGACACAGCACGCCCCAGGAGCCGGTTCACCGTCTCCACAGGCGCGCAAGCGGCCACACCCCCTGGTGCCTCGGAGGGGCTCATACCCACCTGCGCAGGCGATCTCGGCGCACCATGGCCACCCTTAGCCCATGCCGCCCACGCCGCGCCCAGGCTGCAAAGGCGCCGGCACAAGGCCGGGCGGGGACCGCGGCGGCCAGCAGCTTGGGAGGGAGGTGCCGCGGCCCAGCGGCGCGGCCACCCGGATGGGCGTCTGCTGCGGCACTGCACGAGGCTCGGCTGCCGCAGAGGAGGCACCGGGCCACTGCCGGCGCTGCTGCGCTCTGCTGTGCTGGTTGCCGCCGCAGCTGCCGAGCCAGTGGGCGCCGGCTTTTAGAGCCCACCCGCGCCCCGCCCCGTGCCCGCCCACCGCCCGCCTGGCCCAGCCCCCGCCCACCGGCTCCTCGGAGGCCAGGTCCTCTCTGCGTCCTCCTGCCGCCTCCCCCAGCCCAGGGCAGCAAGGTCTGCGGCAGATACAGTCTTCAGGCAAGTTGGGGGCCCTGATGGTCTCCCAACAGCCCCCAGCCTCCTTTACCCTGCCTCTTAGATCACTCTTACCCTACCCCGCCTAGAAAAATTACCGCTTGACTCATGGGTACACCGCGCTCAAGGGTACCACCCGGGCTCAGGGATAGCAATGTGGCATCCCCTCTAGTCCGGCGCATGGCATGGGTTTCCAAACAGTGCCAGTCGTCATTTCCAAAGCAGTTATTCGCAAGTGCCGTCCACCTTCTGAAGTCCCTAAATACCCGTGACAACCAAAGGGACAACCACATCTAGGGAACGACATGTGCTGTCAGACCTACCACCAGACCACACGGGCAAATTCCCGGAGTGGCCACAATGTATCAACAAGGGAGAAACTTGTAGAAAGTCTGATGTCTGGCGGGACTCTGGTGAGGCGACCTCTGTACCACGCGCGCTCCTTGCAGCAGCGCGACGTGGTCCGCATGCCAGACACCCCACCGCATCCCTGGCCACACTGTTCCACCGCGCGAGCGTCGCAAGTACCCAAGCTCTCCTTAATCTTAAGTGGAATCAAAATGCAAGGGCTTAAAGGGTACAGGAGAAAAGGAATTTTTCTTTTTTTAAACCATGATCCTTTAAAATTCATCTACGATGTCTTTAAAATGAAAAGTAGGGGAACATCGCTTCATGTCTGTATCGGGTTTCTGACTTCAACCTGAAATCCGCACGGAGGTGCCGGCCCGGCTCCCACCAGAGGGGGCGCTCAGGTCTCGCTTCCACCGCGACAGTGGCCAGCAGGCCACGTCCCCAGCACAAGCGGGCACCCTGCGGCCCGGGCCCGGGCCACCGAGCCTGGGAGGGCATCTGACTGTGTGCTGGGGACATGAAGGACACAGCCAGAACACTAGAGAAACCACCACAGATAAACCCGCCATCATTGTGGGCGAATGCAACAGAATCCTCCTAGCATCTAGTTAAGAGAGCCATTAACCAAATGCTTACTTATCACACAAAGAGAAACTGAGAGATGGTCCCTGCCCTCGGTCCCAGTGCCTGCCATGGGGGGAGGTGGGGAGGGACAACACAAAAACGGATGCTTTTTTCCTGGCACCGTTTTGTGACAGGCTGGCCTCCTCCCGCAACGGGTAGGGTCCTCAGAGCTCTCCACCTTTGTGTGCCTGAGCCCGCCACAGTGCCGGACACAAAGCAGGCCCCTAATAAATCCTGCGTGAATAAGTCCAAGAATTTGAGGGCACACAGGGGAGGAAGTAATTAAGGGGAGGGGGAAGGGTTGTCTCGAATGATGAATAGACATTTACCAGAGGGACAAAGGACATTCCAGCTGGAGGGGCTGGCCTCCCAAAGCCCCTGTGCGCAGAACCAAGCGACCTTTGGGGGAAAACGGCCAGTCCTTCGGGCTGGCTGGAGTGCAAACGGGCAAAAAAATGAGACTAGAAAAATGATTACATCCTAAGGAGTTTGGAATTTGTCCCGAAGAAAATGAAAGCCACAGATGGAGTTAAGCCCTTTATGGCCTTAATTGGTTACTCAACAAAATTTAAATTAGTCCCCTTACAAGTCAAGGATTACCTATTTTAACTAGCAGCCACCACCTTTTAAGAACTGAATTAATTACTTAAAATTTAAATCCGTATTTTCAACAGAGCAAAGGATTTCCTATTTTAACTAACAACGGGCTAAAAACAACCTTTGCATGATGTGTTTTTTTGAATTTATTGTCAATGGAATCTATGGGTCCTACAGACAATTCCCTGCTTTCAGTATTCAAAGTGAAGACAATTTTCTCTTTAATGGGCTGAGTACCGCATAAAGGGTCTCATTCTGAATGCCACGGACAGGTCTACTCACGTGGAAAAGATGCAGAGACAGGAGGAAACAGGAAAAACTGGGAAAGGGAGAGACCTGGGAGGCCAGGAGAAGCTCATCTTCAGACTGGCACTCAGGACAAAGTGACCAGGAAAAACACACAAAGTGACCGGGCAAAAACATCCTTGGGGAAGCAGGGACTGGATTGGGATGGGCCTGGAACCCAGAATTTGGTTCTGCGGAGAAAGCATTCTTGTTTGGAAGAAGCCCCAGCATGAAGGGAGGGCTTAGAAAAACACGAAGGGGTCTCAGAGAAAGGTCAGCCGGGCTAGAAAGCCAGAATTTGCTTTCAGAAGCCAAGGGAGAAAATGCTGGCAATAATGTGCCAGAAGCCAAAGAGTTAATCTTCTAAATGTGCCTCCACACTTCCAGAAGGCCCTTCCGCCACAGGAGAGGAATCTGACCCAACGGAGGGGCCCCTGGGAACACCAAGACAGCAGGTCAGCAGGTAACCGCCCCTAAATTCCAGCGCTGCCTCCCACTCTTTGCACTGCCGGCTTTGAGGTCCTCTGTTCAGAGATGCCCTTGTTATCCATGACACGGGCAGCGAGGTTCTTCCAACCGGCAGTCTGTCACGCATGCCTACCATATTCCACTTCTGACATGGTTTCACGGAATAAGCAGCCTTTGAATTTGTGCAAAAATGAGTGTGAGAAGCTCTGTGCTTATTGTCTCACTGATACGTACTAGATCAGCTGGGCAGGTGTCATGGGTCCAATGATCCTACTCACCTAACTCCAACTTGAGAACCAAAATATGACAAGCACAAGGGTATCCATGGAGACAATAGGACAGAATTGGGGCTGCCACTTTCAAGAGCCTCTACTATCAATTCAAATAAACTCGAAAAGTTCCAGATGGGAGAAACATGGCTGAACAGCAGCACGTGTGAAAGGGATCCAGTCTGAGTTGACAAACTAAGTGAGTCAATGGGATACAGCTACAAAAAAGCCAAAGCAATTGTAGACTATAATTAGAGAAGTACCCAGAATGAGCTAACCCGGCCCTATTCTGCTAGTTAGACCTCACGGAAAGAATTTTATTCTGTCCTACAAAGAAGATAGATACTAAAGACACACTTGAATAAACAG
The DNA here is from genome assembly GCA_028571685.1 of Heterohyrax brucei. NCBI lineage: Eukaryota > Metazoa > Chordata > Mammalia > Hyracoidea > Procaviidae > Heterohyrax > Heterohyrax brucei. The sequence goes on from CM053147.1 coordinate 19,058,842, forward strand.
GAATTTGTACAGAGAAAACTGAACTGAATCAAAAAACATGTTAGGTGGTTGAGAATATACCATACCATCGCCATCAAGCCAATTCCAGCTCACAGCAATCTGATAGAGTAGAACTCCTCCACAGGGTTTCCAAGGAGTGCCTGGTGGATTTGAGCTGCCAGTCTTTTGGTTAGCAGCCATAGCACTTAACCAGTATGTCACTGCGGTTGAAGGGCTCTCATATTTGAAGCTCCTACTATGAGCACACGGAAACCCGGAGACACACTGGTTAAGTCCTCAGCTGCCAACCAAAAGGTCAGCAGTTGAAACTCACCAATCACTGCACCACAGAAAGAAATGGCATTTTACTTCCATACAGTTGACAGCCTAGGAAACTCAGAGGCACTTCTACTCTGTCACATGGGGTCACCGAGTTGAAATCCACTCACTGGCAACAGGTTTTTTACTCTGAGCATAGCTCTTTACCCAACTTGCCCCCAGCCCCCACAATCACCCAGTAGTATTAGCCTTTTCACACACTTCTGTAGAGTTCCAGCTGCTCAGAGCACGAAGCGCGCGGGAGGTATGAGGGGCCGAGAACTGGGTGCCCACGTGCTGGTTGCCCAGGTAGCGTTCTTTCCACTACACTACACTGTCTCCCTGTTTGAAATCACTGGGCAGGCTTCGCTGGAAGAAAAGAAGCTTTGTGGAGGGAGCGGAGGAAGGAAATGTGTTAGTAGTCCTCAAATATTTGTGGAAGCAGTACTGGGCATTTTATTCTGTATGTCTCCAATGAGTGCAAATTCTAGTGAGACAGATGTCGATTCAACATAAAGAATTTTCCAACAGTCGGGGCTGTTTAGGGGGACGAGGCAGCTGGGCAACCTCGGGACAGTCCAAGTTCCCTGCTTCTAAGGGCTAGTTATCCTGTGGCATTATGCAAGCTCTAGATAAAGGGATCGAATGAGTGATCGAGAGAGTGTGGTTCCATTGGACAGAGACCAAGGCTCAGAGAGACCTTGGAACTTGGCCAAGGTGACCCCTGTTCCTAGGGATCAAATCCACCAGGTCTCCCTGCACAGTACAGAGCTCTTTGCCCAACATGCCGCTTCAATGCTGAGGGCCAGACCAATGGAAGAAACCACTAATGAGATTATGCTAACTTCCCTCTCAATTAATATGTAACCAACACATCCCAGAAGTGACTGGAGTCTTCCTACCTCTTCAGGTTGTTCTGGATAAAATTGCCTGGCTGTGAAAAGCTCAAGAGATGAATGGCAAACAAGAGAAACAAACGAGCTGAATATTCCATGAGCAAGATAAGATGACCCTAAGTGACAGTCTGTGGCTTCCATAGAGTGAAACTGGGTACGCTACAGTATTGTGACACACGTTTTGCATTTCCCAGACACTTCCCATAATCTCACACCTGGAACCTCATGCTTAGACTATCTTACCCATGTCTCCAGATAAACAGCTTACAGGATTTTAATTAACGGTATCTTACATTCTTAGAACTCTTCACCCCTTCATGTATACTTTTATCCAATGTTTACTCCAGCTCTCTGAGGAAATACCTGCTTTCTTCCAAATCTGCACCCACCACCAGCAACCTCCTATTGCCTGAGAATGGGCTACAGCACCCAACGCACTGTCCTTCCCCCCTCGCCCCTTCTACTCTCTACATCACATTACTCCCCCAGCCTGGTGAGTCACCCCATGAGCAGATGTTCCACTGCTCCTCCATTGCCCTTCCCGCCTCACAGCTTCGCCAACTGTCCTTCCCCACCCGTCCTTCCCCACCCATGCGCCCTCGTCTGCCACCCACACTGCTACCACAGCTCTTCTCACAGTCACGACGCCCACGGCCACCAACACATCACTCGCTGGTGTCCCCAGCTCGGGAAGACAGCCCACCCGCGCCTTCGCAGGGAAGCCGCGTCCTGTGCCCCCTGCCGTTCTGGCGCACACGTGTGTATGTGTGTGCGTGTGTGTGCGTGTTTGTGTGCGTGTGTGTGTGCGCGCTAGTGACTCACTGAACACTACAAAGCACAATACTGCTTCCCGTAGGTGGCCCTCACCTGGGTGCGGCCCACCAGGCTTGGCCACTGAGAGCCCCAGGCAATATCCTAGCCCCAGCCCCTTCTCACACCTTCCTGGGCTTTCCCCCTGACAGCTTTGTCACCTGGATTGGTGTGGCCCATGCACACTAGCCATAGGCACTGAGGGTGGCCAAACCCTCTCAGGGTGGGCTGAGGCAGTGGGGGAATCGTCTCCTCTCCGCCCGTCTCCTACTTGAGTCAGGTAACACCCTGGGCTACAGGACTCGGTGTTTGGGAGAACGGGTTGCACGAGTGCTTCCAGAGGCCAGAGGCGCCAGGCCCTATCTAGAGGACGGCGGAAGCCCTAAATTCGCACTTCGGGGCTAGAGCGTCCCTGCCTCTGCACCAGCACTCTGCCTGGAGCCCAGGTTGTACTGCCCTCTTCTTCCTGGAGGGCGTTAGCGCCGCTTATGGCAAAGGGTATGTAATAGAGGACAGCTATCCTGTCTTTGAACGTAATTTAAAGAACTAGATAAATGACAATAAAATTTTAGAATGCGTCATCTAAGTACCTTTTACTTAATAAAAAACTAGCGCAACCAAACCGGTTGCCGGAGAATCGATTCCGATGCATGGCCACCCTATAGGACAAAGTGAATTCCAACAGCTGACCTTTGGATTAGCAGCCTAGCCCTTAACCGTTACACCAGTTGGGATTCCTCACCTGTATTAAACCCCAAAACCAAACTCACTGCCGTCGAGTCAATTCTGACTCATAGAGACCCTATGAGGCAGAGTACAATGGCCCCATAGGGTTTCCAAGGAGCACATGGAGGATTTCAGCTGTAAACCCTATGGTTAGAAGCTGTAGCACTTAACCACTAGGCCACCAGGGTTTCCTCACCTCTGTGACACCTTGTAATTGGCTCTAGGCCTCCTCCAATTGTCCTTCATACACCTGCCAAAGTGATCTTTTTGAAACGCAAACCTGATCACATCTCTTTTCTTCCAGAAACCCTTTAATGACACTCTATTGCCAATGCCAAGTCAATCTCTTTAGCTTGGTGTACAAAACACTTCAAACCTGAACCCTGCCTTTCTCTAGGATCTGTTCCCCTGTCCCTCCACTCCACCCCTCCTACCCCTGGAAACATCACACACCGACCACACCTGGCTAGTTACAGTTCAATACGCTGTGCAGTTGAACATGCCAAGCCTTTATACATGTTCTTCCTTCCCCACAAGTATCTCCCCTTTGTCCATCTCCATTTGGTCCACCAGGTGCCCTGGAGGCAAAGTGGCTGAGCTGGTAACCGAACAGTTGGCAGTTAGAAACTTGGAAACCCCATGGGGCAGTTCTACTCTGTCCTATGGGGGTCACTGTGAGACGGAATCAACTTGATGGCAGTGGGTTTGGTTTGCTCTTTTTTGTGTCTTGGTTTTGGTTTTTTGTTTTGGTTTTGATTTTGCCACTTTTACTACCTAAAACAAAACACCTGTTCATTCTTTAAAACTCAGTTGTCACCTCCTTAGGCAAGTCTTCCCTGGATCCTTGTCATAGAAACAGTCACTGCCTATTCTGTGCTACCTCCAACCCTTGTCTGCACTACAACAGCTGCATTTGTTGCACTGGGTTGTGATGCTGTTTTCACAGTTGTCTTACCTCTCCTATCACATTGCTGAATTCCTTGAAGACAGGGACAGCATCTTATTTCTGTGTCTCTTATGCCAACCCCGGGTTTTAGAACAATGATGACAAGAATGAAAATTAGCCAACATTTATTGAACACTATGTGCCAGGAAACCCTGGTGATGTGGTGGGTAAGAGCTATCGTTGATAACCCAAAGGTTGGCAGTTCAAATCCACCAGACACTCCCTGGAAACTCTACAGGGCCATTCTAGTCTGTCCTGTAGAGTTTCTATGAATCCAAATTGACTTCATGGCCATGAGCTTTTTACTTTTTAAAATGTACCAGACACTGTTGTCCTATATCAAAGAAGCCAAATCCACTGCCTTTGAGTCACTTCCAACTCATAGTGTCCCTACAGGACAGAGTAGAACTGCCCCTGTAGAGTTTCCAAAGAGTATCTGATGGATTTGAACTGCCAGCCTTTGGGTTAGCAGCCATAGCTCTTCACCACTACACCACCAGTATTTCTGATATCCCATGGTGTTCATTAAATGTTTGTTATTATTTATGGAGAAACTCTGGTGGCGTAGTAAAGAGCTACAGCTGTTAACCAGAAAGTCAGGACTTCAAATCCACTGGACGTTCCTTGAAAACTATATAGTACAGAGTGAGTACATTGTGGAGCTAAGACTTCAACCCATATCTGTCTGCTCATATTTACCTGTTCATTAGAAAAGTTTATAGAATTAAACAAGGGCTTTGAGCTAGTTCATTTCAACTGAAACTCCTGCTGAGAATTTGCCATTTGTAACAAATTCCCAGACTGCTATACATGAGAATCACTCAAAGATCTTGTTAAAATACAGATTCTGATTCAGTATCTCTGCTGAGAAATGCAGATTCTCAGTAGAGAACTTGTTTGAAATGCAAATTATGAGCAGGGCTTGATCAAACTGGGTCAGACAGACTTGAAGCCCTGAATCAAAATATTCCTGAAAATTATAAATCAATTTTTAGAAGTATTGCTGCTTGATAAGTTTGTTTAAAGTGAAAATATATAGTTTTTCTACTCTAAACCAAAAAAATCACAAAAACAAACGCATGACTGTTGAGTTGATTCTGACTCATAGTGACCCCATAGGACAGAGTAGATTTGGATTTCCTTGGATCTCCAAGGAGCGGCTGGGGGGATCTGAACTGCCAACCTTTTGGGTAACAGCTGTGGCTCTTAACCACTACAGATGATAAACATAGTGTTCTAATTTAAACAGCCAGAGTTGGTCTTTTTTTGTTTTTGACAAAGAAGGTGAAATAAATACTCTTGAAGTCACACTTAATAAGAAAACAATCCTGATGTTATTCCGTACAGTCTGTTGTTACATGGATGTTATGATTGTATTTGCTAAGGGATTTACATACTGTGAGCCAATAATGAAGAGTTTTTTGTTGTTGCTATTGTTGTTGCTTGTTTTTTCCAGAACTCCTTATATGTAAGGAGGGGGAAGGGAAAATCTAAATTGAACGAATTATCACAAAATGTTCAAGAGTGGACAGAGATGAGATATCAAGATATCATGAAGGCTGTGATGTCAGGTCTAAATGAGTTAACCAGTGTAAAGCTCTTAGAGATTTCCTACAGTACAGGTTGTTAGGGGCCATCCAGTCTGTTCTGACTCATAGCAACCCTGTCTTTAACAAAATGAAACGTCCCCCAGTCCTGCATCATTTTCACACCACTCGTCGTGTTTGAGCCCATTGTTGCATCCACTGTGTTAAACCATCTCATTGAAGGTCTCCCTCTTCTTTGCTGACCCTCTACTCTTCCAAACATGATGACCTTCTCCAGGGACTGGTCCCTCCTGACAACATGTCCAAAGTTTGTGAGACATACTCTCACCATCCTTGCTTCTAAGGAACATTCTGGCTCTACTTCTTCTAACACAAATTTGTTAATTCTTTTGGTGGTCCATGGTATATTCAATGTTCTTCTCCAGCACTACTCAAAGTTGTCGATTCTCCTTCGGTTTTCCTTATTCATTGCCCAACTTTCACATGCATAGAAAGTGACTGGAAACACCACATCTTGGGTCATGCACACTTTAATCTTCAAGGTGACATCTTCTATTTTCCACACTTTAAAGAAGTCTTTTTGCAGCAGATTTGCCTAATGCAATGAATCTTTTGATGTCTTTGCTGTTACTTCCAGAGTGCTGATTGTGAATCCAAGTAAAATGAAATCTTTGACAACTTCAGTCTTTTCCTTGTTTATCATGATTGTTGCTTATTGGTCCAGTTGTGAGGATTTTTATTTTCTCTATTTTGAGGTGCAGTCCACACCGAAGGTTATAGTCTGGTGTTCATTGGTAAGTCCTTCAAGTCTTCTTTACTTTTACCAAGCACATTTGTATCACCTGCCTAACACGGGCTCTTAATATCTTCCTCCAGTCTTAATCACCTATTCTTTTCATATAGTCCAGCTTCTCAAATTTATTCAGCATGCTGATTGCCTATGTATATGAAAGGATACCATCCTGTAGCACACCTTTCTTGACTTTAAGCCATAAAATATCCCCTTGTTTTGCTTGTACAACTGCCTCTTGATCCATGTATAGGTTCCTCATGAGCACAATTAAGTGCTCTGAAATGCCCATTATTTGTAACATTCATAATTTGTTAAGTTTCACACACTCAAATGGCTTTGCACAGTTAATGAAACACTGGTAAACACCTTTCTAGCATATTCTCTGCTTTCAGCCAAGATCCATCTGACATTAGCAATCCTATTACCTAGTTGCATGTCCTCTTGTGAATCTGGCCTGAATTTCAGAAGTTCCCTGTCAATAGACTGCTGCAGCCGCTCTTGAATGATCTTCACCAAAATTTTACTTAAACATGATATTAATGATATTATTCAGTAATTTTCATATTCAGTGGGATCACCTTTCTTTGGAATAGGCATAAATACAACTTTCCCCCATCAGTTGGCCACATGGCTGTCTTCCAAATTTCTTGGCATAGACTAGTGAATACTTACAGTGCTGCATCCGTTGTTGAAATATCTCAATTGATATTCCTTCAGTTTCTGAAGGTGTGCTTTTCACCAATGCTTCAGTGCAGGTTGGACTTTTCCCTTTAGCACCATGCGTTCCTGCTCATATGGTACCTCCTGAAATAGTTAAATAATATAGAAAACACTGTATAATTGATATTACTATTATTGCTGCTACATTGCTGATAATATTAAGAACATCCAGGAGAACTCAGTCCAGAGGTAGAGCTGCACATACAAGCTAAAACAGGCAATATGAAGAATGAAACATACAGCTATGTACAAACTTCTGTAGGACTTCCAAGGGGTGAAAGTCCACCAGAGTACAGAAAGAGGGACTGGGATTCACGATGCCACCAAGAGACCACATGGCTTAAGAACTAGCAAGTATAACTGTTGTTGTTCTTAGGTTCCTTTGAATTGGCTCTGACTCATAGCAAACCTACATGCAACAGAACAAAACACTGCCTGGTCTCAGGCCATCCTCACGATCACCTCATGATCATTGGCAGGCTTCAGCCCGTTGTGGCAGCCACTACGTCAGTTCATCTCACTGAAGGTCTTCCTCTTTTTCATTGACCCTCCACTTTACCAAGTTTGACACCCTTCTTCAGAGACTGATTCTTTCTGGTAACATGTCCAAAGTATGTGAGTAAAGTCTCACCATTCTTGCCTCTACGGAGCATTCTGTCTGTACTTCCAAGATGAATTTGTTCATTCTGTGGCAGTTCATAGTATGTTCAGTGTTCTCTGCCAATACCCTAGGTGAAAAGCATCAAGTCTTCTCCAGTCTTCCTTATTCATTGTCCAGCTTTCACACACATATGAGACGATTGAAAAAAGCACAGCTTGGGTCAGGCACACGTTAGTCCTTAAAGTGACATCTTTGGTTTTTAACACTTCAAAGGGATATTTTGGTGTAGTAGCTAAGTGCTATGTCTGCTAACCCAAAGGCTGGCAGTTCAAATCCACCAGGCACTCCTTGGAAACTCTATGGAGCAGTTCTACTCTGTCCACAGGATTGCTGTGAGTCAGAATCAACTCGATGGCACGGGGTTTGGTTGTTTTGTTTTTGCAGCAGATTTTCCCAGTGCAATACATTGCAAGGGGGCTGTAACCGTCCATTTAGAACTAGAATGACACCATCTAAACTTCCGATCTACAAAACATTGTACTTGTTGGCAAGTCTTTTATTACCAAAGACTCTGTTTCTTAGAACCTATAAAGTTTACAATTTCTACACTGTCCTAAGCATTGCTTTGCCTCTGGTACTGAGATGCAGCTGTGGCCACAGAACAAATGAACCAGGCATCTACCACAATGACACAAGAGCTTTATGGAGGAGGAGGAAGGTGTGACTGGAGCTGACGATAGTGTGGCCCAGTTCTCAAAGAAAATTGCCTTCCTTCCCACCCCTGCCTGGTTTAACTGGGATGATCAGACTCTAGGAGGTCAAAGCACATTCCCCATCCCCCAGGCTCCATTGCCTCTCCCACCAGAGAACAAACTGTTGAGCACAGACTTGATGATGTGTGCACTGAGCAGAGAGGAAAGAGGCAGGCAGAGGAGGCCAAGGTCCAACTTGGCGGCACTACCGAGAAGGCCCACCTCTTTCCTCCAAACCCTTGCCAGGTGTCTAGCACACTAACCCAGTGTTTCCCAAGCCAAACAACATGGAAGGCTGCTTAAAAGTCGACATTCTTTACCACAGGCCATTAACTTTATGTAGGTAAAATGTATTTTTGTTTCCCTGGTTCTTCAATAAATAGAGTAAAGAAAGTTTCTCTGGACGGTTCACTCTAGGCCAGTGAAATAAGGCAGCTATTCGGGTGGGAATAACTCATGAGACACGTAAAGAAAAAGAGAAGTTGAAAATTAAACAGAAGGACACTGTTGGTAGGTATTAAATAGATACAACTGTTTGGAGGGCAGTATGGCAAGAACCATTAAAATGGGCCCAGCAATTCCATCTTGTCAAATTTATCCTATGTGTATACACCCAGATAGATGTCTAAGAATGAACAAAGCTGCATTATTTAAGGAAACTCAAAAAGACAAGAAACCTGTAAACAACCTAAATGTCCATCTAGACAACAGTAGGTGTGAGGCAGTTTAACATGTAAGACTTTCCAAAGTTAAACACAAAAAAGTGAGGCTTAGAACAGTACGTATGTTATAAGCCTACTTGCGTAAAAGATGATCATGTTTCAAAATATCTATGTTTACAATATTGACGTATCTGTATCCATATTAGAAGTGACTAGAAGGGCTGGGAATAATATGACAAACTGCCAGACCCAGGACAAATTTGGCCTGCAAGCACATTTGTTTATTTGGATTTTTTGTTTTCAATTTTAATTTGAATGCTTTGGGGAGGGGTTCTCCTGTCTTCCCCATGACTCCCTGTTATACTCCATCCTCTGCTTCTCTCAACAATTCCCTGCCTTCTCCTAAGTGCACATGGAAAAAGGGATAGGGTTGCAACTGGAGGGATGCTCTTTGTTTTTATTTTTCATTTCTCCACTAGGAGCAAATACTACTTTCCTAACTCAAGAGAGGATGTTTTAGGGACTGGGCTATTTCAAGGTCAGAGAGAAGAAGGACTGGAGGAAAACAAGGGTTCTAAAAGAAGAGGCACCAGTTTGGTACAGATAAGGGGCAACAACAGCAGACTTGTCAGTGATGGCAAGCAGGCTTTGTGAAACCTGCATTTGAAACTGCTTTTTAAATCCCTTGTGGGCTGCAGCAGTTAAAAGAATGCTGGGTTCAGTATTGTGTTCTTTCAAGACCTGTCTATACAGGATCAAAGTGACAACAGCAACTCAAAAAATAGGGACCTTAGGGGGCAGCGAGTCTATGCTAGTGGGGGAGGAATAACTCAGAAACAGAAGGTAAGACGGGTTTGCACAACTCCAAAAATGTCATCACTGCTGCTAAATTGCACGTGTAGAAACCGTTGAATTGGTATATGTTTTGCTGTGCCTATTCTCGACAGCAACAAAATACATTTGAAAAAAGAAAAAAAGACTACCCAGGCTCCCTGTCCCTATCCCTTTCTTCGTCACTAGGAAAAATTGCAGCTTGTGGTTTATCACATGGTCCACTGGGCAGGGCTCTGTTATACGCGGTGGGAATCCAATTCTGCTCATAGTTCTCCTGGAAAGTCTCATCCTCTTGTGCCTGTGAGTTAATTCTGTTTCCTCACTGTGTTGGTACCAGTTGTACTGGGAAGCAGGATTCAACAGCACCAAAAGTACCCCCCAAAAAATTCTGTTGAGTTGATTCCAACTCGTAGTGACTCTATAAGACAGAGCAGAACTGCCCCATAGGGTTTCTGAAGAGTGCCTGGTGAACTAGAGCTGCTGACCTTTCGGTGAACAGCCATAGCTCTCAACTATTAAAACAGGGTCCCATCTCCCAAGGCACAGTGGAAACCAAATCCAATGTCTAGGCCCAAGGTCGACTAGATAGCCCTGTCCTAGCCCTTGCTGTCTACCACGTAGGATCAGATGTTTCCACGGCTAACTTGGAAATAATATTAGAAATCTGACCATCTGCAAACAAGAGTAAAGATTTACTTAAAATCAGAACAAGTAACACTTCCAAAGGAAACATTCTCTCGTTTTTGGGCAGCCGCTAAGACAAACTGGTATGAAAGTCCTGGATTCTCTACACTGTTTCATCTACTGGAAATTCTTCCGTTGAATGAAATTATTTGAAAAGGTCTCATTGAATGGAGGCTGGTATTTCAGAAACTTTCTCTTACAGGGTTGGCACAGTGAAGAGTGCAGCATGGTACTAACTGGGGAGACTGGCCCATGAGTAAAGTCAGACTCGTGATTTACTCACCTCCTTGGCTGACTCATTTCTCCAAAAAGAGTTGGTGGGGGTGTGCAGTTTCTGCAAGCAAAGAAGTGATGACTTGCCGTTCCTGTATAACCTGTCTGACCCCCATTCCAACTATTTCTGGGCTGCAACATTGTGCCTGTCGCAGATGTTGAAATCCTTCCACAAAAATCCATGGAGTTTGCCCAAGTATCTGGGCTCATTTCTGTGGGAGGCCACTGGTTCTAAGAAGCTCACAGTCTAGTGGAGGAGACAGAGGTACACATAGCTAAATATCTGATGGAGGCTGATGAATACCATAATCAAGTAACAGATGCTGTGGGAATTTTCATAGCAACCCTATAGGACAGAGTAGTACTACCCTCATGTGGTTTCCAAGGCCTGGACATCTTTACGGAAGCAGACTGTCATGTCCTTCTCCTGCAGAGCAGATGCTGGGTTCAAACTACGGACCTTTCAGCGAATAGCAGAGTCTTTCAGCAATCGCACCACCAGGGTTCTTACAGCGTTGCTGCCAGTCGGACTTAACAGCTGTGGGCTTGGTTCTTGGTTTGGAAATAACTGTCGGACCAACAATAGATGAAGAAAGTCTTCATGACCTGCCAGACAGCTCAGGGAAAGGGCACCTAGAGGAAGAGGCATTGGAGTCAGACATAAGGATGAGTAGACCTTTGTCACATCAAGGTCTGAAAAAACATTCAAGTTACAGGGTGACTGGAAGGAAAGAGGGGAAGTGAGAACATGATGCCACACTCAGAGAAAAGTACGGCTGGGGCAAAGAAGATCGAGAAACAGAACACATGAGGGCCAACAATTAACTCTGCTATGTACCTAATTGCAGAATATCACTACACCTTTGAGGCACTCCCCTTGGAAAGCTATGCACTGATGCCAGCACCTAGTCCTCTCTTCAAAGCAGTTTTGGAACTATTCCTAGAATGGCCACTGTGCACCATGGCACAGTGGCAAGCTCCCAAACTTAATTGCATAGTTGTCTGTGAAAGAGCTTTTAGCCAGTAAACAAACAACTACATTGGAACACCCTCCCTGCTCACCTGATCTGGTCCCCAATAACTTTTTTCTTTACTCAGAGATAAAGGCAACACTGAAAGAAAGACATTTTGATGACATTCAAGACATCAAGAGTAATACAACGACAGCTCTGATGGCCATTCTAAAAAAAAGAGTTCCAGCACTGCTTTGAAGGGTGGACAGGATGCATAGCTTCCCAAGGCAGAATTCTCCAAAGATAACTGTAGTGATACTCAGTAATGAAATATGTAACACTTTTTCTAGGATGAGTTTGTGAACTTGACTGTCAGACCTGAACAGAGTCATCATGTTTTTAAAACTGGACTTCATTCCATAGACAATGGGAAATTGAAGATTTTGAATAAGGGAGTATTATGACCAGATGTGTGTTTTAGGAGAAAAAAGTTTAACCACATTAGAGGGTCCCCTGCTCTCCACTCTGCCCTCCACTCCGAGGAACAAGCTACTGCCTTCTCTCACCCGCTGCCCTGTCTCAGCACTTCAGTTCCACCTGTCCTGTTTGTAAAGGCCTATGTAGGGAGCTGGTGGAACCTTGTTTTGACTCTAATCCATGTCGACTGCTAAGATTCAGAAGTTTCTACTCATTTTTTTTTAATCAAACTGGAGAGTTAATCTGTCGGGAATCCGTAGACAACATGAGTCTGAGAAGCTTCCCGAGCAGAATTTATCTTAAGAGAGAGGGAGTTCAGGCAAGCGTGACAAATAACAAATTCTTAGTCGGCAAAGGGCAGAAGCAACTCTGTGATCAGCCTAGTGTCAGGCACTTAGCTTTCTTGCTGTGAACTCATCTCTAAAACCCAGGAGAAAGTGGGCTTCAGTGAAAAAAAAAAAGAATAAGAACTATTTTTTATTGAAGTTCTGGAAGAATCATTAAAAAGATACTGATACACACTGATCAGTCTGGCAGGGATCACAATGGAGGATCCTAGACAGAGTGGGGGAAAAAAACGTAGAAAAAAAGTTAAATTCACGAAAGAAAAGCAAAGAAGAAGCCAGGCTTGCTAATCTGACAGAAGCTGGAGAAACCCTGAGAGTATGGCTCCCAGACCTCCTTTAACTCAGTGCTGAAATCACCCCTGAGGTTCACCCCTCAGTCAAAGATTAGATAGTTCTATAGTGTTGCTAAGCAAAAGGTCACCAATTTGAATCCACCAGTTGCTCTTTGTAGTCCCTGTGGGGTGGTTCTACTCTATCCTATAAGGGTGCTATGGGTTGCCATTGACTTGACAGCAAGAGGTTTTGTGGTTTTTGATAGAGCCTATAATAAAACATGTGAGAAACATACTTTGTAGTTCAGTTGTGTGCATGACACTAATGGGCACACCAGCCCAAAAGCAAGGGCAAGAAGGTAAGAAGGGGCAGGAAAACTGGACAAATAGAAACAGGGAACTTGAGACAGAGGAAGGGAGAGTGCTGGTACACTGGGGGGCTGGCAACCAATGTCACAAAAGAATCATGTATTAGCTATTTAAATAAACTAAAAACCACTGATTTTTATATTTTAAATAGGGGAGTTATATGGTATTTGAATTGTACCACAAAAAAACTTATTAAAAAGAAAAATATATGTGAAGAAAACACTAATTTAAAAATCTGAAATTTCTATGTTAATATGAGAAAAATAGGGAAAGAATGAAAAAGGATTAATTCATAAAAAATAACAAAAATCCTATCTATACATATAATAGAGCTTCAAAGTAACTGAAGCAAAAAATGTTAGAGCTTAAAGGAGGAATAGACAAATCTGTAATTTGAGATTTTAACACTGCTTTGTCAATAATTTAATAAGCAGGTAGACAGAAAATCAGACTATGGAACATTTGAAGAACCCTATAAATCAACTTGAACTAATTATGATTGATAGGAAATGACATATAATAAAAGTAAAACATACTTTTTCCAACTGCATGTGGAATATTCACCGAGATAGATTATATTCTAAACCACAAAACAAGTCTCAATAGATTTAAAATGATTGTTGCAGGCAGTCATCCAAAGTATGACCATTAATCCCTATTTGCCTGGAACAACAAAGGAAGAAAGAGAGTCAGGAACAGGAAGATGTGGACTACAGTTGTCCTTCAGTATCTACGAGGGGTGACTTACAGGACCCCCACCCCTTCAGTGGACACCAAAATCTGCAGATACTCAAGAACTTTATATAAAATGGCATAGTATTTGCATATATCCTCCTGTATACTTTCAATCATCTCTAGATTACTTATATTACCCGAAACAGCGTAAATGCTATGTAAATAACTGCTATACAGAACTGTGTTGTTGAGAGAATAACAACAAGACACAAGGCAAACAAGTGCTCAAACACTGAGTGTTGGAGAGGGACTGAGGATCTGTCGGGTGTGCCTATACATCGTTTCGTTTGTGTGGATTCAGTGGAGTGCTCAGCATGTGAACAAATTCAGGTTTCACTTTTTCGAACTCCCCTTCTCCCAGTGTCTTCATTCCAGGGTTGGCTGAATCCACGGAGATGGAGCCAACAGATACAGAGGGCTGACAGTACGTTGGCTAATTGCCTCCATGAACAATGACCTCCTTTGCCAGGTGACCAGAACTGGATGGTGCCCAGGTACCACAGCAGAACATTTTGGACAAAGATTCTACAGAAGAATCTTGACTAAAAGGGGGAAAATACGGAATAGCACTTTATAGTCTCATGGAATCCAGACTTTCTGGAGCCATGAAAACTGGATACACCCCTGAATTAGAGCGCTGAGATAATTTTTACACTTTAAAACCAAAGTAGTCCCTGAAGTCTTCTTAGAAACGCAGAACAGTTTAGTGCAACTAGTAAAGAATGTCTGCCTTGAGTACTCTGCTCATTTAAACAGGGGTCTGGGGACAGTGTTTTCAGGGGACATTGAGGCCAATTGGCACAACTAGCTTTTTGCTAAGAGAGTCTTCTGAACCTCAAGAAGCATCTGGGGTCTTAAAAGCTAGCAAGCTGCCATCTGAGGAATACCAAGTGGTCCCAACCCATCTGGAACAGATGACAATCGAGAACAACAAAGACACAAGCGAAAAAAGAGCCCAGCAGACAGAAGCATCCATGTGAGTGGGAGACTGCCTCAGCATGAGACCAGAAGAACCAGACGGTGCCCAGCCATCACCAAAGTCAACCTTGGTGGGGGACACAATGAGAGTCCCCAAGGCAATACAAGAAAAAGAGGTGTGCAGTTCAAGAGCTCTAATAAAAGACCAGAACTGGTGGTCCAACAACCTGGAGGGTCCCCTGGGAATGTGGCCCCTAGACATGCTGCTGCCTCTTACTGGAAACCAGTACTGAGATCAACCCTTCAGAAAAGAAGGGACAGGACTCAGGGGCACAGTGTGATCATATGATGTGCGTACTTTATGGTTCTATGTACTTATAGGAGGTGTCCTACTGGTTTCTTTCTAGATGGGAGAGAAGAGGGTGGAGAGGAGGGGACAGTGCTTGTTAAGAGGATGCTAGAAGAGTAAAAAGGAGAATTTTGCTGTCACTGGGTGAGGAGATCAGATGGATCTATAGACAGGCGAGCATGCAAAATTGGTTTGGATTGTATACTTTCACCTAATCACAATAAAAAAAAGAAATATCTATATGACATCAAACTGACAGTAGCAACTAGAAAGACTAAACAGGAAACTTACCAGGCAGTAAGTTTTTCTGTTAATGGGGGAGAAAAAAACTCAGAAAGGAGAGTGAAGACAGCTGCACAATTTGAAGAATGTATTCAACATTACTGAATTGTGCATCAACAACAAATTAAAAACATTTAAAACAATTGAACTTATATGTTCTCTGACCCCAATGGAATTATAAATCGATAACAAAAAGATAAAAGAGAAATCTCCAGTATCTAGACATTTAAAATGACATATTTCTAAATAATCCATGGGACAAGTAATAAATTACAAGATGCATAATGAAATCTTTTGAACTGGATTTAAATGAAAACATAATATGTGGAAATTTGTGTGATGCAGCTGAAGCTGTGCTAAGGGGGAGGTTTATAGCAATAAATGATGGTATTCAACAAGAAGAAATGTCTCAAACTAAAATGATAATCTTCCACATTAAGAAAGTGTAAAAAGAAAAGTAAGTAGAGGAAGAAAATAAGGGGCAGAATTAATGAAATAAGAAAAAAGAAAAACAATGGAGTAGATCAATAAAAATAAAAAATGTTCCTGTGAAAAGAGCAATAAAGTTGATTAAGTCTCCAGGTAGACTGAGAAAAGAACAAGTAGACAAAAATTGCCAATATCAATAATAAAGGAGAGAGAGCACCGCAGATCAGCAGACATTGAAACAGGACATTGAACTGAATCATTCTGGTTTGAACCCCTTTTGAGATTTTGCATTTCTAATGAGCCCCCAGGCGATGCTAATACTTCTGGTTAGGCACCAGTTCTGGAGAATCACTAGCAAAGCAGTGGCTCTCAAAATTTGTTATACATGAGAATCGCCTGCAGATCTTGTTAAAATGTAGCTTCTGATTCAGTGTCTCAGGTGGAAATGTAAACTCTCAGCAGGGGTTTAAACCAGAATGACCCAGCCTGTATTAAAAAGATAAAAGAGAATATTATGGACAGTTCTGTGCCAATAAATCCAACAGTGTCAGTGAAATAGAAAAAGTTCTTGGAAAATACAAACTACCGAAATTCACTCAAGAAGAAATAAATAAACTGAAGAGCACTGTATGTACAAAAAAAAAAAATTGGATTCATGATTTAAAACCTTCCTGCAAAGAAAACTAACAAACAACCTAGGTAAGCTGACTGGTAAATATTTCTGAACACATAAGCAAATAATAGTGTTTTTACACAAAGTCATCTAGAAAATAGAAGAATTTCCATCTCCTAAAACCCACATTTCCCAGATGCTGGAACCAGAAAAAGACATTCCCAGGTAATCATTCCGCTCCAGTGTTCTCATGAACATAGATCAGAAAGCCTTAACGATTTTTTTTTTTGACAAAACAGATGACATATCATGACTAAATGTGATTTATCCCAGAATACAAAATTGTTTTCACCTTAAAAAAAAATGTAATTCACCACATTAACAAGCTAACAAAGAAAACCCATATGATCTAACAGAGAAACAGCCTTGACAAAAGTCAAACCCAATTCTTTTTTAAAAAAATTTATTTTGTTATTGTTGAGAACATACACAGCAAAATATACACCAATTCAACCATTTGTACATACACAACTGAGTGACAATCGTGAACTCCTTCTAGTTGTACAACCACTCTCGCCCTTTTTCTGAGATATCCCTCCCCCACTAACAGAAACTCATTGCCCCCTAAGTTTTCTGTCTCATCTTTTGAGTTGCTATGTCACTTTGACCCTAGACATTTCTTAACAGAGCACAAAGCTCAAAGCAGACCTTCTTTACTAGTTAGACTTAACTATTGTTTAGTTCTATGAAGACATCAGGCAATATTTTTGTCAAACCCCTTTCTTGACAGAAAATAAAAAAAAAAAAAAAACTCTCAGCAAAAGAGAATTGAAAGGAACTTCCTTGACCCCCAAAAGGACACATATGTAAAAACCTACAGCTAGTCTCCCTTGAAGTCTTCTTAAAACCAAACAATAGCTTAACCAGTAAAGACTACCTGCCTTGAGCACTGTGCTCTTTCAGCTCTACCTATCTGGGATCAAACTGTCAACACAAAGTCAGAGGGTAAATAGAAAACTCAGGGGGCAGTGTGGCTGTGAGAGTGAGGGAGGAACAACACAGAAAAGGAGAGAGAGAATGGCTGCACCACTCAAAGATGTCATCAGTGTCACTGCATTGTACATTGGGAAGCTGTTGATTTGGTGTATGATTTGCTGTGTACAGTCTGAACAACAGCAACAACAAAATAAATTTAAAAAGCCTACAAAGCCTACAGCTAACATATTTTTGATACCCCCAACACACACAAGACAGAGAATAAGGCAGAGATGTCTGCTCTACACAGCGCCACTCAGCACTGTGCTGGAGGATCTGACCAATGGGATAATCAAGAAGGAAGTGAAAGGCATGGTAACTGGAAACGAAGAAGTAAAATTGCCTTTCTTTATATCCATCATAATCATCTATGTTGAAAATCCTGTAGAAGCTACAAAAAAAGACACTGGAATTTAAACATGAGTTTACTAAGTTTGCAAAATTCAAGGATATGTACAAAAAGTAATTGCATGTCTATGTACTAATGATGAATAATTGTATTTAAAAAAAAAAAACCCACTGACAATATCATCCAAAAATATGAAATGCTTAGCTAAGTTAGATGACTTCCACAATCTTACTTCAAGATCTGCTGCCATACTTTTACACAAATAATGCATGCCTTGTCTATTTGTTGGTTAACCACATACTTCCCCTTTACATGAAGTATTTTTTTGTAAATAAGCTGTGGTAATTCTTTTACAGCAACACATAAAAAAATTGGCATGGTGGCACTTACAAAACTACCTCATGAAGGGGAGGGTATGATTGGCAAAGAAAGATGAGGAACAGCTAAAGTTTTCATACCTAACTGGTGAAAAAACAGTTTCTTATAGAGTAGCTGTTTGTTATAAAGTGAAACATATACTTATCATAAAACCATTGCCATCAAGTGACTAATAGTGACCCTATAGGACAGAGTAGAACTGCCTCCATTGCTTTTGCAAGAAGCACCTAGTAGCTCTGAACTGCTGAACTTTTGGCTAACAGCCATAGCACATAGCCACTTTGCCCCTAGTGTTTCCCCATGCTTAACAAGGACTCAATAATTCTGATCTAAGAGATATGAACATGAATATCCGTATTAGTTTTATTCATGACAGCCAAATCTACAAAGAACTCAAATGTTCATCAACTGGTGAATGAATACATTATGGATTATCTGTTCAGTTGAATACTACTCAACAATAAAAAACAAATTATGGATGCAGGCAACAATATGGATGGTTCTTCAAGGCACTGTGCTAAGTGACAGTAGCCAGACACAAAAGACTACAAACTGTGTGATCTTATTAATGATGAATTCCAAACAGGTTGTGACTAAAGCATCTATAGATAAAAAACAAATCAGTAGTAGCCATGGTCAGGAGTTTGGGCAGTACCACAGTGAACATTCTGGAATTGTAGAAATATTCTATATCATAGTTGAGGTGGTAATGAAGCAACTATATACACTATACACTTAAATTTATTAAAGTTTATTGCATGTATGTTATATCTCAATAAAGGTGTTTTTTAATGTTGTAAAAATAATATTCAGTAGAAATTTACAAAAAAGTCTGGAAGAAGGCATAACAAACTCTTAACAATGGGGATGAGATCGCAAACATTTTCTCACATATATATATATTTTACCAAAGAGACTCCTCTATTATTAGCTAATGCCATAAACCAAACTCAGATTTATAGAAATAAAGGGGAAAGGGAAAAAATGGCAACGTGTGGCTAATTGCTTCCATGAATGACTGCGTTCTTTGTCATGTGACCAGAAAAACTGGATGGTGCCCAACTACCACTGCTGACCATTTTGATTAAAGAGTCTATAGAAGAACCCTGTTCAAAGGGGGAAACTATAGAACAGAATTTAAAATTTTCAGGGACTCTAGATTTTTTGTCAAGCCATGGAAGCTGGATGAACCCCCAAAACTATTACCGTAAGGTAATTTTAAAAACCAAAACTATCCCATGAAATCTTCTTAAAACCAAACAGTAGTTTAGCTTAACTTATAAAGAATGTCTGTCTTAAACAGTGTGCTCTTTTAAAGTTTATCTACATGAATCAAATTGACGATAGCAACTCAAAAGATGAAATAGGAAACTTGGGAGACAATGAGTTTACGTTAGTGGGAAAACAACATCTCGTAAGAGGAGAGTGAGGATGGCTGCACGACTTGAAGATTCTGTCAGTGTCACTGTACTCAACCTGTTGAAACTTGAATTGGTGTATATTTTTGTTGTGTCTATTCTCAACAACAACAAAAATAAATTATTTTTTCAAACAGAAAGAAAAGGAAGAATTTACTCATTCATGTGTCTGAATAGCCTGGGGATGGCTTCAGATATTTGAATGCAGGCGCTTCAGTGACTTTCTGGGCATAAGACTCACCATCTTTTGGCTCTTCTTTCTTCTGCGTTGGCTTCACTGTCAGGCTGCCAGGCCCCCTGAAATGATGAAGCAGCTCTTGTCAAAGTCCTGGTCTACCTGGGACACACACACATCCTTGGCACTATGTCTCTGATAGCCAGGCCTGGGTCACAGCACCATCAAACGAGCTAAGCAGGGCAGGGCCGTGCGGTGGTGTCCATACCACACCCAAGGGTGTTTCCCAAAAAAAGTAAAATAAAAAGGCAGTTAGTTCTGCTGTTAGAGTGCAAGCATTTCAGAGGGCAATAGTAGCAGATGACTACTACCGTGTACCACAATGTAACTGAAAAAAGGTTTTCTATTCAAAGCAGGCTTTAAACCAGTTGTCCAGTCTATCTCGATTAGTGGCAATCCATGTGTGTCACAGTACAGTTGTGCTCCATAGAGTTTCCTGTAGTTGATTTTCCAGAAGTAGATCACCAGGCCTTCCTTCCCAGGTGCCTCTGCATGGGCTGGAACCACCAACCTTTTGGTTAGCAGCTGAGTGCATTAACGCTTTGTACCACTTGGAAACTTCCACGACGGCTTTTCCTGCTCTGCTGACAGAGCATCACTGAAAGGAGAGAGAGGCAGTCCTTAGCCCCTGTATCAGACTTCTTTCTCTGAGATGGATGGGAGAAGAGCTAAGGAAGATGCCATCTGATATCCAACAGAAGATAATTTCTGGATCGAGGTAGAGGTCAGGTTTGGCTTTCACAAGCTCAGGCTGAGTTTTGCATTTTCTTGAGGGAAATGCCACAGGAGGTTGATTTGAGATGAATAAAGGATTTCTGCACTAACTTAAGGGTGAGTTAGATGATACAATTGCCCTATATGGGGAACAGAGATGGGTGGGGCCCTCATGGGGTCATTCCACCTGTCACCTGCACTCAGAGCTTCAGCGTAATGATAAAGCAGCAAGCGATAGGTTAGAAGTGTCAAACTGGGACTGCTTGATAGTAAATAATTTTAAACACTTTTATATTCATGTAAATAGGGACATATTATGAAGTAGAATGCAAAAATTGCATGACTTTTATTTTGAAAGTAACATAATAATTTCCTGCTTACAGTAACCCCTTCTCCTGCACTCTCCATTCTCTCCTGCACGCCAGTCAAGTCTCGTCTGCCGTTAGAAATTCTTTCATGAAAAACTCGAGAAGTACCTCTTTAAGGGATAAAGGCTGGAGATAAGGGGTGTTCTTAGGGTTTTTACAATGTCCAGATGCCTTTGCCAGAAGAGGAAACTAGGCAAGGATTCAGAATTTGAAGGTTTGGGATTTTGAGGACAGAAGTAACATCTGGCCGAGTTGGCAGAATGGAGGTAGGAGCTGAGATTCAAGGCCGCTCATGCAAGGCCTCGGCGCAGCTGCATTCCTGGGTGACATCTCATGCGGAAAGTATGGGATCCTGCCCTGGCTCGGGGTCTGATTCGTGTCCCTTGGTAGGATGAATCCAGTGTTCTTGGAGAGACAAATTGATTCCTGGGGTCAGGGGGAGTTCATCTCAAAACAAGGAATTCAAGTGAGCTGGCTTTTAGCTTTAAAATTAATTGGCGGTGGAGAGAGATGGATCCAGAGGTTTGGAGTTCAAAGGTCTAGTAAAATATGGGAGATCAATGAGGGTCATTAAAAAGAAAAACAGAGAGAGAGACAATTAACACCAAACAAGCAAGAAGGACAAAATAGGAATGAGTGCCCTCACCCCGAAAAAAGGCTATTAGTTGGTATTAAAGAAAAAAAGCCTGTCTCATCAAATTGATTCCTGTTCATGGCAACCCCAAATGCCACCATCACTAGCTCGGACCTGATCTTATATTTTTCTTTTAGTCATTAGTCAGAAAAAATCCTTTTCACAGATCACATTGCTCTGAGGAACGGGGATCCAATGAGGAAAAGGGTAGATCAGTCTTTTGGGACTGTAGGAAACTGACCCCAGGCAGTCATTATTAAAAGGGCCCCCCAAAGTATAGCCCTGAAAAGTTTTTATTTAATCTTTAAACCTTAAGCCAAAAAAATATGCCCCTGCAGCCTTATAACTAAATAATAGTTAAGCTTAAGCAGTCGGCGTTGAACACTGTAATCTTTCAAGATCTGTCTATACAGGATTGAAAGACAACAGCAACTTAAAGGTTACATAGGAAACTGGGGAGGCAGTGCGTCTGTTGGTGAGGGAGGAATAACTTGGAAGAGAAGAGTGAGAATGGCTGCACAACTCAGACTGCCATCCGTGTCACCAAATTGTACAGGCAGAAATTGTTACAATGGCTTATGTTCTGCTGCAGACTTTCTTAACAACAGAAATACAATATGTGAAAAAAACAAAAGTTTGGGGTGGTGTGGGGAAGATGGGCTGGTGATCAGCAGGCTGAGGCCATTGGTGGCCTGACCACGAGAAGTCCAGAGACACTGCTGTGTCTGTCTCTGCTGATTGGGGCCCTCAGGAAACTTTTAATCAATAAGTCTTGATTACCATGGTGATTGCAGAGATCAAGAAACAAAGGAAGATAGAGAGCAGAGTGGGAGCATTACATTGCAATATAGCTTCTTCGGCTTAGGTGGAGGAAAACTGTTAAATTAAATCATTACAGACCTGAAGGCTGAAAGAAGAAGGGGAGAAAAAGGAACAAAAGGAAAGGGAAAAGAAAAAAAGAAAAAGACAATCAGCCTGCACCTGGAACATTAGGTTCTGGAAATCCAATTTGCACATTGAGTGGAAGGGCCTCAGTGGAGCGGGCAGGGGCTGAGGCCTCGCTAGCGAGCAGAGGCCCGTTGCCCTGGAGACAGTCTTTGCTTGAAAATGGCAAATAGGAAACTAGCAGGGGCTTAGGGGAAAAAGGAGAGGAAACAGAGAGAGGGAGAAAAAAAAGGCACTACTTAGGATGGCTGAAATCTTAAAAACCAGACCAGGCACACATGAAAGAAATGTGCTTAAAGGGACAAGTACAGATTTAACTGCTTTGAGAAAAATGAAGATAGGGAGAAGGAATTTATTTCAGTGGTTTCCACATCAGGAGCTGAGACACTTGTGAGATTTCTCAGAGGCAGGGAAGGGAATTTGGAGGAGCAGAAGCTGGGGTACACTTGCCACTGCCCCAGGGGATACTATGGAACTCTGCCCCCAGCAAGCCACAGAAAGAAGAATAAAACCAAACCCACTGTTGTCTAGTGGCTTTCGACTCACAGTGACCCTACAGAGTAGAACTTCCACATAGGGTTTTCAAGGAGTGCCTGGTGGATTTGAACCACCACCCTTTAGGTTAACAGATATAACCACTTAACCTCTATGCCACCAGGGTTTCCCAGAAGCCAAAGCCAAGTGCTGTCGAGTCGTTTCCAAGAAAGAGACGTAATAATAAGTAAAAGGAGGCCCCCCCCCCTTGGTAGCTGTAATAACAACCTGAGCCGGTGAATTTAAGGGGGCGGCCAGGGCTATCAGTGCGACAGGTCGGAGGGCTTCCACATAGGAGAGAGCCGGGGAAACCAAGACCAAGGAAGAACAGAAAGGACAGGTGTTTAGCTGAGCACGGCAGGCCGTCACCAAGAGCAGCAGGAGCCGATGGCTAATGCATCAAGAAGGGCCTTGAGAGGGAACTAAATTGGAGGCTTCATAGTCTAGTCAGTTCCCTGGCCAGCAGAATCAGCATCACCTGGGGATTTGGTCAAAGCAGACTTCCAACTGGTTCAGTCTGATTCACTCTCCTCTCCTGAGAGTTTGTGTTTCCACCCAGATATACTGAAATCAGAATCTACACGTTAACAAGAGTCCTACATTGTTATGCATACATAAGAATCACTTGGAGATCGTCAGTCTGAAGCCCTGGATTAAAGATAAACACTTGCAGGTCTGGAAATAGGGGCCAGCGACCTGTGTTTCAAAGCCCTCAAAGTGACTCTGATGCTTACTGATGTTTGAGAGTTTCCCTGCTAAAGCACCTCCAACTTACCTTTGATGTCTACTGAGCTCAAGGTTGCTGAGTAGCTACCCAAAACCTAACCTGTTGCCATCCAATGGATTACAACTCATAGCGACCCCATAGGACAGAGTAGAATTGCTTCACAGGGTTTTCAAGGAGTGGTTGGTGGATTTGAACTGCCCACCTTTTGGTTAGCAGCCGAGTTCTTAGCCACAGCATCACCAGAACTCCAGGGCTCGCTTACAACCCAGGGCATCCTAGATAGGTGGGTAAATAGTTGTCTCACCAAAATTAAATTCATGGTTGCCACAGGTGTTGGGTTGATGATGGGAGCGATATTTAACCAAAATTAAACTCTGGTGGTGTGGTGGTGAAGTGCTATGTCAGCCAGAAAGTCAGCAGTTCAAATATGGCTGGCACTCCTTGCAAACCCTATGGGGAAGTTCTACTCTGACCCATAGGGTCACCGTGAGTCGGAATCAACTTGATGGCAGGTAGGTTTTTTGTTTGTTTGTTTCCCCAGCTCAGAGAAGACAGGCAGACAGAACTGGTTCTAGCAACTGGACTTTGAGGAAGAATCACTGATCCTTTGTCCCTATAGGAGAACTGACTCTGGAAAACTACAGGCTTGGAATATAGGGATTAATGAACCCAATAACAGAAAATAAATAATCGAGGGTGGCCCCATGATCTTCCTATTGTGTAGGACTACTGATCAGAGTGCCCCAGGAAACGGGAAAGGAACATTTTCAGTTTACAGAGATGGGGGGGAAAGCAACAGAAAGATTCAGACATCAGGACCCAAAAACCACGCAGATGGAGCTGGATGGGGTCAGGGCACTAATGGAGGGAAATGTAAATGACTGTAATTTTCAGAGCTGTGAAGCCGTAGATTGCGCTGGGAGGGCTCCTGCTATTAGCGCGGCACTCTCTGCTCTCAAGATGAAGCAGATGGAGGCTGTGGAACTGGTTAAAACAATTTCTGGAAAAAGAAAGAAAAATGTGTATGAAGGATAAGAGGTCTTCTGTCACCCTTTCTAAGGGGTGAGACCAAGACCCCCAGGAATTAGAGCCTGGACCACCTTTGGACATGGGACTCTCATACTTCTCCCTTCCAAGGATGGAGTTCTGCCACTAAAAACTCAAGGGCACTGAAAAACAACCCTGCTAACTGTTGCTGCACTAAACTTTGGGTTTGACACAGAGGCAGTGGAAGGCTCCTGGTCTGGGGGGAGGCAGGGACCATCCATAGCGTGAAAAGAAGACACAAACACTGTTGCTCTGGAAACTGTCTTGCTTTGGAAATGACAGAAGGCAAACTAGGGAAATAGCAGGGGCTTAAGAGAAAGACTGGAAAGACTCAATTCCCCCTTCAAGTCCTAACCCCATAAGCTGCTGAGACAGCAGTAGGAAATAAAAGCTAAGACAGGGAGGGAGCCCAAATGAGGGTGGATCAAGAGCCTAGGAAATCCAAGTATGAGGACTAGGGGAGGGAATCAGCCAGAGAGGGAGAAATGCCAGAGACCAAGTCCATGTAAAAGCTGTCTTCAGTACTATCTCTTGATTCCTCTTTCTTGAGGGGGATTAGGAGGGAGGGGTAAATTTTTAACAGCTTATGGAGCTAAAACTGATACACAAGAAAGGCACAAATATTTGAAGTGCTGTATCCTGGTGGCCTGGTGATTAAGAGTCACTGCTAACCTAAAGGTCAGCAGTTCAAATTTGCCAGGCGCTCCTTGGAAACTAAGTTTGGTCCTTGGTCTCTATAAGTTTGAAACAACTCAACAGCAATGGGTTTGTATCATCAGATGAATGCTGACATATGTATATACCCCTCACATCTTTATAATCAAGAGAATAAGCATATTCACCTACCCCCAAAGGTTTCCTCATGCTCTTTTTGTAATCCATCTTCTCTCCCCCTCAAAATCCCTTGTCCTCCTCCTTGATCCCCTCAGATCCTAGGCAATCTAGGTCACCTTTTCTAGCATTTTCTATAAATGTACAGTAAAAAAAATACAGTATGTACTCTTTCCTGATTTGCTTTTTTAACCCAACCTAATGATTTTGAGGTTGAGTCATGCTGTTGTAAGCATGTACTGAGAGCTTCTTCCTCTTATTGGAAAGTAGTATTCCACTGGGTGGAAGCAACTATGTAGTCAACAACCATGTATATGTTGTTTATTCCTGTGCATATTCATCTGCTGATGGATATCTGGATTGCTCCTCATCTGTGGCTATTATAAATAAAGTTGTTATGAAATTCTTGTGCAAAGCTTTGCTTGGACATGTTTGTCTTAGGTAAATACTGATGATCCATTTGATTTGGACTTGGTTTGCTAAAACTTTGTTAAGAATTTTTGTGTCTATACTCCTGAAACATATTGGTGTCTGGATTTCTTTTCTTGTAATGTCTCTGTCCAGTTTCAGTATCTAGGTTGTGCTGGCTTGACAAGATGAGTTGGGAAATGTTTTTTTCCTCTTCCATTTTCTGGAACAGTTTAGAACTGGTTTTATTTCTCCCTTCAATATTTTGTAGAATTCATCAGTAAAGCTATCTTGGCTTAGAGATCATTTTTGTTTGTTTCAATGGGGCATTTTAATCTACAAATTCATTTTCTTTTAATAGATACAGACTATTCAGGTGGCCTGTTTCTTCTTCAGTGAGCTTTGGTAATTTGTATCATTGCAGTTTATTGGCATTGCTGTAAACAATAAACACCCTTTTAATGTCTGTAGGATCTGTAGTGACATTCGCTCACACATTTCTAACATTTTGTGTTTTCTCTTTTTTCTTCCTGATCAGTGTAGTCAGAGGTTTATCGGTTATCTTGATGTTCATAAAAAACTAACTCTTAAGCATATTTCCAGGACCTTAAATCATTAATTAATTCTACAGGGTCAAATGAACTATTTTAGAGCGACAACCGCAGCAAGTTTTCTGTTTTCAATTATACACTGGTCAAGAATGCTCTCTGGTATGTCTGTCTTCAAAGGACCTCAATTGCTATCACAGTTGAAGTCTTCTGAAGTAGGGAGGATACTAACAGCACAAGATTGGTAACCACAAGTAGACATTTACTGCTTGGGTGATGCTCAACAGACACTTACAGCTTGGGTGATGCTCTGCCTTATCACAAGAACATTCCAGACAACATGTAATAGGACTCAGTGCTTCTCAGCCACTGAAGCAACTAAAGTAATTCAAGCCTGTCAGGGAATTATACGTGAACATAAATTTAACATCCATCTGGATACATGGATCCCCAGCAGGATCAAGAAGGCTGGCTGTCCTAATACCGAGAAATGCAATTTTTCATTGAAAGTAAAAAAAAAGTTCTACAGTGGTTCTTAAACCAGGGAGTGGTCCCTATAGGACCCGTATCTTGTAAGAACCAAAGGTTATCAGGGCTAACCAAGAAAAAAAGCAACAAAGTGCATATGCTAGTATTACGAATGAAGAAAGAGTTATCACTGCAATTCCACAGATATTAAAAGGATAACAAGGAAATGCTACAAAAGACTGTATGCCCAAAAGTTCAAAAACTTTGATAAAATGGACTAATTCTTTGGAAGATACGAATTATCAAACCTCACTACAGAGGAGTAGTTAAGAATAGGCCTGGTAGCCCTGCATCTATGAAAGTAGTACAATCTGTAGTCACTCTCAACCACTCAAAAACACACACACACGCACAAACACAATGATTGTTTATATAGAAAATTCCACAGGATCTTAAAAAGAAAAAAAAAAAAAAAAAACCTCCTAGAACTAAGAGTGATATTGCCAAATTTGTAGGACATGAAAATCAGTTATATTCTTATATACCAGCAATGAAAATTAGAAACCAAAATTTTAAATATACGTATCATTTACAATAAGCCCCCCCCCAAAAAAACCTGTCGCCTTCATGTTGATTCCAATGCATAACAAGCCTACAAGTCAGAGTAGGATGCCTCGTAGAGTTTCCGAGAAGCACCTGGCACACTTGAACTGCTGACCTTTTGGTTAGCAGTCATAGTTGTTAACCACTACACCCCCAGGGTTTCCCCATTTATAATAGCACTACCAAAAACTGTACTTAGGTGTAAATCTAACAAAATATGTGCATCATCTGTATGTAGAAAACCAAAAAACAGTAACAAAAGAAATAAAAGAATTAAATTAGCTCAGAGATACACCACATTCATGGACTGGAAGATTCAATATTGTTAAGATGTCAGTTCTACCAAATACGGTCTATAGATTCATTGCAATCTCAATTAAAACCCCAGCCAAACTTTTTATAGATTTTGACAAGCTTATTCTAAAATTTACATGAACAAAAGAATTAAAATAGCCAACTAATTCTGAACAAGAACACATTACTTGACTTCAAAACTTATACTTCCGATAACCAGTAACCAATTGCTATCGCGTCAACTCACTCTTACTACAACATTACAGTAACCATGACAGTGGTTAGGGACAGATAGGGTATAGGGTAGGGACAGAGATGGGCCAAGATGCTGGAGAATTCCAGGATGGAGTATAAACAGTGGCAGACAAAATTCAAAAACCAAAAACCAAACTGATTGGCATCAAATAGATTTCAACTCATAGGGAACCCGTAGGACAACCAGTACTGCCTCACGTGGTTTCCAAAGCTGAAATCTTTACCAAAGCAGATCACCACATCTTTCTCCCACAGAGCAGCTGTTGGATTTTAACCACCAACCTTTCAGTTAGCAACCAAGCACATAACTGATGCATCTCCAGGAGAAAATCTAGTAGTACGAAGTCTGACAATGAAGTTTGCGAACTCATCATAGAAACGTGCTACATACCTCGTTGCAGAGTATCACTACCACCACTGTCGAAGTACTCCCGTTGGGAAGCTATGCACTGAGGCCACTACCTAGTCTACCCTTCTAAGCAATTTTGGAATTGTTTTTCTGGAATGGCTATCAGAGCTGTCATCATATTACCCTTTGTGTCCTGAATATCATCAAAATGTCTTCCTTTCAATATTTCCTTTATCTTTGCATAAAGGAAAAAGTCATTGGGGGTGAGAGCAGGTGAGTAGGGAGGGTGTTCCACTACAGTTATTTGTTTACTGGCTAAAATCTCCCTCACAGACAACTATACAGTTAAGCTCACAAACTTGCCACTGTGCAACTGGGCACAGTGGCCATTCCATAAAGAGTTCTAAAATTGCTTTGAGGGGTAGGCTAGGCACTGGTGTCAGTGTATAGCTTCCCAAGGAGAGTACTTTGTAGGTGAACATAGTGATACTCAGCAGAGAGGTATATAGTGCTTAGGACCATTTAGTTCACAGACTTAATTGTCAGAATTGTTATAAATGTAGCTGCTGCAAAAGACCTCACTAAAGTGTAGCAAAGCAGAAATGTCACCTTGAGGACTCAGGTGTGTATGATCTCAGCTATGGTATTTTCAGTCATCTCATAGGCACAACAAAAGCTGGGCAGTGAATAAGGAAGATCAAAGAAGAGTTGATACCTTTGAATTATGGTGTTGGTAAAGAATGTTTGAATATATCGTGGGCTGCCAGAACAACAAGCACATCTGTCCTGGAAGAAGTGCAGCCAGAATGCTCCGTAGAAGCAAGGATAGTTCAAATCCATCTTTGTACATATCATCAGAAGGAACCACTCCCTGGAGAAGGACATGATGCTTGATAAAGGAAAGGATCAGCAAAAAAGAGGCAGACCATCAACAAGATAGATTGACATTGTGGTTACAACAGTGGGCTAAAACATAGCAAAGACTGTGAGGATAGTGTCTGATGTGTTTCATTCCATTGTACACAGGGTTGCTATAAATTGGCTCCCACCAAGTGGTACCTAGCAACACACAAGAATATAACTGTATGGCATAGTCACACTTAAGGGTATAGGGAAAAACAGAATTATAATTTGATTGGAAGCTGTCAAACTAAAGACAAAAGAAATTGCACATAAACAGCATGTTTTAGTTGGTAAATTTGTTTCTCATCAGAGGACAAATTACCAGTTCTGAAATTGCTTTACACATATCATGGGGCTGAAAATTAAGTCAATGATCGGTAGAAGGTATGAGCCAAGTCTTTCACTGTTGGAGAAGGAAATGACAGAGAAGCAAGAAAGGAAGGCTAGAATGAACCTCTGCTCATCTTAAGGTTCATGTGTCATATAACACAAAAGTCATGGATTTAATTGTATCTCCCAAAAATGTATGTGTCAATTTGGCAGTCCCATGATTTCCAGTATTGTGTGATTCTTCCCCATTTTGTCATCTGATACGATTCTCCTACCTCCTATAAATTCTGCCTGTATGATGTCAGTGAAGCGGGATGGGTGACAGCTGTGTTGATGATGCAAGACTCAGTCAACAGGATTGGATTGTGTCTTTGACTGTTTTGGGGGGGTTATAAAAGAGAGAAGCAAGCCGAGAGACACACAACCAAGAAAGCAGTGCTGGGAACAGAGCACATTCTATGTACCTGGGGTTCTTCCCAGAGAGTCTCCTAGTCCAAGCAAACATTGAGGAGAAGGACATTTCTCCAGTGCTAACAGAGAGAGAAGGACTTCTCCTGGATCCGACCTACAAATTTGAATGTTTAGCCCACCTTTCTATGAGGATATAAATTTCTCTTTGTTAAAGTCATCCATGTATGGTATTGCTATTATAGCAGTATTAGGTAAATAAGACAATAACTTAATCCTGGGGGTAAAATCCATTATATTCACATTCCTGGAGATCATGGTGTACAGGGCATGTACATCAAAGGGACAAGAAATCTTGTAAATCATCTTAAAAAGTCTTCCTCCTACAGGGCACTTACTAAAGACAAAACAATCGACTCGTCTAGACACAACAAGCCTAAAGACGTATGTACCTAACAACAAGACTTCAAAATACATGGAGCAAAAGCCAGTGGAACAAATATAACTAATATCACTGAATTGTACCTATGAAAAATATCAAAATGGCAAATGCTTTCTTATATACATATAATTTTTTTTAATTAATGAAGCTAAAAACAGAAATAAACAAATTCACAATTATAGTTTGAGATTTCAGCTTTACTTTCTCAGTAATTAATAAAAGAGATGGAAAATTAGTTAAGATATAGAAGACTTGAATAACAGTTTTAACCAAATTGATCTAACTGATATTCACAGAGCACCATAAAAGCTTGGTGGTTCAAATCTCCCCAGTGGCGCTGTGAGTGAAAGACCTGGTAGTCCACTTGTGTAAAGATTATAGCCAAGAAAACCCTACAGGATCATGAACAGTCAGAATCAGCTTAATGGCACCTAACAACTCCCAGTGATTTTAGAATGCTCTTTCTTTTCAAGTTCACACGGTACATTTACCACAATAAACTATATGTTAAACCATAAAGCAGGTTTCAATAAATATAAAATAATGGAGATCATAGTGTATTCTCTGACCACACAGCCATTAAATTAGAACGCAATAAAACCCATTATAACAACTCCACTGTGACATCCTGGAGACCTTGAAAGTTTATGTTTGGATGTCAACAGGACAGTAATCCTATGGTACGATCAAATAAAAATGCATTGCTCACACAGGTGCAGAAATTCTGTGATACGTGTGTGGAAGGGGTGGCTGTCTCTCCAGGAGAAAGTCCAGAACATGAGGGAAAGTCCAGAACAGTGAAAAAGTAAATAGCAAATGTAAATAGCAATGTAAATAGTAAAAAGCAAACAGCAATGTTTGGGTGGAAAATTACCAGCACAAAATTTGAAGGAGATTCAGTTCAATGGGAAATTTCAAAGAGGCAGTAAAATGATGCACGTGCTTGGGGGCTGGTTAGTGGGCACACTGAGCTTTATCAGGATGCTACAGGAGGGGAAAAACACAGGCTTACATATGTGAATGGGATTCACTCGGCTTCAAAACTCCAAATACTTGGAAATTAAACAACAAACTTGTAAATAACACATGGATCAAAGAAAACAATCACAAGAGAAATGAGAAAATATTTTTGAACTGAATGACAATGGAAATGTTGTTGTTAGGGGCCGTCGAGTCTGTTCTGCCTCATGGTGACCCTATGAACAGCAGAACAAAAACATTGCCCAGTCTTGCACCATGTCCACAATCATTTTTATACTTAAGCCCATTGTTGTGGCCTCTGCACCAATCCATCTCATAGAGGGTCTTCCTCTTTTTTGCTGACCCTCTACTCTACCAAGCATGATGTCCTTCTCCAGGGATTGATGCATCCTGACAACATGTCCAAAGTATACAAGATGCAGTCTTGCCATCTTTGCTTCCAAGGAGAACTCTTGTTGTACTTCTTCCAGAACAGATCTGTTTATTGTTTTGGTAGTCCATGGTACATTCAACATTCTTCTCCAACGCCACAATACAAAGGCATCAATTTTTCTGTCTTCCTTGTTCACTGTCCAGATTTCACATGCATATGATGCAATTGAAAATACCATAGCTTGGGTAAAGTGCATTTTAGTCTTCAGCGTGACATCTTTACTTTTCAATACTTTAAAGAGATCCTTTGCAGCAGATTCTCCCAATGTAATGTGTCTTTTGATTTCTTGACCGCTGCTTCTATGAGTGTTGATTGTGGACCCAAGTAAAATGAAATCCTTGACAACCTCAGTTCTTTCTCCACTCATGACCATGTTGCTTACCGATCTAGCTGTGAGGATTTTTGTTTTCCTAGTGTTGAAGTGCAATCCATATCAAAGGCTGTGGTCCTTGACCTTCATCAATAAGTGTTTCAAATCTTCACTTCCAGCAAGTAAGGCGTGTCCTCTGCGTAACACGGGTTGTTAATAAATCATCCTCCAATACTGATGCCTGATTCTTCTTCACATAATACAGCTTCTCAGATTAATTGCTTGGCATGCAGATTGAAAAGGTTTGGTGAAACGACACAACCCTGATGCACACTTGTCCTGCAGTGTCCCCTTGTTCTGTTCACACGACTACCCCTTAATCCATATGCAGATTCCTTAAGAGCACAATTAGGTGTTCTAGAATTCCCATTCTCCACAATGTTAGTCATAATTTGTTGTGATCCACACCATAGAATGCCTTCGCATAGTCAATGGGACACAAGTAAACGTCTTTCCGGTATTCTCTGCTTTCAGCCAAGATCTTCCTGACACCACCAATGATATCCCTGGTTCCATGTCCTCTTCTGAATCCAGCTTGAGTTTCTGGCAGCTGTGTGTCAGTATACTGTTGCAGTCACCTTTAAACAATCTTGAGCAAAATTTTATTTGTGTGTGATATTAATGATATTGTTCACTAATTTCTACATTCATTTGGATCACCTTTCTTTGAATGGGCATAAATATGGATCTCTTCTAGTCAGTCGGCCAGGCAGCTGTCCTCCAAGTTTCTTGGCATAGACGAGTGAGCACTTCCAACACAGCATCTTCCTGGTATCTCAATCTTCCTGAATATCTCAATCGATATTCTATCAATTCCTGGAGCCTTGTTTTCTGTCAATGCCTTCAATGCAACTTTAACTTCTTCCTTCAGTACTGCCAGTTCCAGATCATATGCTACCTCTTCAAATGGCTGAACATCGACCAGTTCTTTCTGGTATAATGACTCTGTGTATTCTTTCCATCTTCCTTTGATGCTTCCTAAGTAATTTAATGTTTTCCCTGCAGAATCCTTCGCTATTGCAACCAGAGGCTTGAATTTTTTCTTCAGTTCTTTAGCTTGAGAAATGCAAAATGTATTCTTCTCTTCTGGTTTTCCATTTCCAGGTCTCTGCACATGTCATTATAATACTTTATTTTGTCTTCTCAAGCTGCTCTTTGAAAACTGCTGTTTTAATTCACCATTCCTTTCTTCTGATTTAGCTGTTCAACATTCCAGAGCAAGTTTCAGAGTCTCTTCTCACATCCAGTTTGATCTTTTCTTTCTTTCCTGTCTTTTTAATTACCTCTTGTTCTCTTCACGGATGATGTCTTTGATGTCATTCCACAGTTAGTCTGGTCTTCAGTCATTAGTGATCAGCACATCAAATCTGTTGTTCAGATGGTCTTTCAACTCAGGAGAGATAAACTCAGGTCATACTTTGGCTGTTGTGGACTTGTTATAATTTTCTTCAGTTCCAATTTGAATTTGCATATGAGCAATTGATGATCTGTGCCATAGTCAGCACCTGGTCTTGTTCTGACTGCTTGTATGGATGGAGATTTTCCATCATCCTTTTTCCACAGATGTAGCCCATTTGGTTCCTGTGTATTCCATCTAGCCAGGTCCATGTATACCGTCGCCATTTGTGTTTGTTAAAAAAGGTATTTGCATTGAAGAAGTCATTAGTCTTGCAAAATTCCACCACATGATCTCCAGCATTATTTCTATCAACAGGCCATATTTTCAAACTACTAACCCTTCTTCTTTGTTTCCAACTTTTCCATTCCAGTCACCAGTAATTATCAATGCATCCTGATTGCATGTTCAATCAATTTCAGACTGCAGAAGCTGGTAAAAGTCTCCAATCTCTTCATCTTTGGCCTCAGTGGGCTGGTAAAAGTCTCCAGTCTCTTCATCTTTAGCCTCAGTGGTTGATGCATAAATTTGAACAGTAGTAGCATTAACTGGCCTTCCTTTTAGGTATATGGATATTACCTTATCACCAACAGCTTTGTACATCAGGACAGATCTTGAAATGTTCTTTTTGATGGTGAACACAATACTGTTCCTCTTCAAGTTTTCATTCCCAACACAGTAGACCATATAATTGTCAGGTTCAAAGTGGCCCAAACTGGTCCATTTCAGCTCACTAATGCCTAGGATATCCATGTATACACATTCCATTTCATTTTTGATGATTTCCAATTTTCCTAGATTCATACTTCATACATTTCATGTTCCAATTATTAATTTATGTTTACTGCTGTTTCTTCTCATTTTAAGTTGTGCCATGTTAGTGAACGAAGATCCCGAGGACCTTACTCCATCCACATCCTTAAGGTCAACTCTTCTTTGAGGAGGCAGCTCCTCCCCAGTGTCTTCCAAGTGCCTTCTAACCTGGGGGGCTCACTTTCTGGCACCATATCTGAAAATGTCCCACTACTATTCATAATGTTTTCCCTGGCTAATTCTTTTCAGAAGTAAATTGATGGATCTTTCTTCCTAGTCTCAATTTGAGTCTGGAAGCTCAGCTGAAACCTGTCTAGCATGGGTGACCCTGCTGTTACGTAAATACTGGTGGCATAGCTTCCAGGATCACAGCAACATGCAAACATCCACTGACAGACAAATGGGGGCTGCTCACTCTATCTTTGCCCTCCTTATCTGATGGAAATACAGTATATTATGATACATTAAATATATTATCTTTTTTGTTTGTTCGTTTGTTTGTTTTATTATGACTGAGTGAAAATGTACATTCCCATATAAAATATATTATCTTTAAATTTCTGGAATGCCTAAAGCATGGCTTATAGGGAAACTTACACATTACAGAAAAGAACGATCTGAAATCAGTGATTTAAGTTTCACCTTAAGAAACGAAAAAGAGAAGAGAAAAATAAACCCAGAATACATTAAAGGAAGTAAAAATAAGAGCAGAAATTAACAAAGCAAAACA
The DNA here is from genome assembly GCA_028571685.1 of Heterohyrax brucei. Taxonomy (NCBI): domain Eukaryota; kingdom Metazoa; phylum Chordata; class Mammalia; order Hyracoidea; family Procaviidae; genus Heterohyrax; species Heterohyrax brucei. The sequence goes on from CM053147.1 coordinate 19,094,073, forward strand.
GATACCTAAAGAAGAAAATTAACAAAGTTAAAGGTGCTTCTTTGAAAGGATCCACACAACTGAAAAACCCCTAACTTGACTGATCAAGAAACAGAGAACACAGATCATCAATATCAGGAACAAAAAAGGTTATTACCACAGACCCTACAGAGACTGAATGGGTAGTAAAAACATGTTATGAAGAACTTTTCATCAGCAAATTAAAAAAAAATCTAACTGAAATATTTTTTTGAAAAATGCAACTTACAATAATTGATACCAAAAATAAAAAAGGTAAGTGTTTAGAGCACATCAGTAAAAGAACTTGAATCTAGGATGTATAAGGAACTCTTAGAGCTCAATAAGAAGAAGAAAAAACTGGCAGTTTAAAAATGGGCAAAGAATTTGATGAAAACTTCACAAAACAGGATATACAATTAGCGAATGTCGTTGTTAATGCCATCAAGTCTGTTCTGACTCACAGCAACCCTATGAACAACAGAATGAAACACTGCCTGGTCTTGTGCCATGCCCATAATCATTTTTATGTTTAAGGCCACTGTTGCAGCCACTGCATCAATCCACCTCCTTGAGGTCTTCCTCTTTTTCTCTGACCCTCTACCAAGCATAATGTTCTTCTCCAGGAACTGATCCCTTCCGACAATATGTCCAAAGTATGTAAGTCTCACCATCCTTGCTTCCAAGGAGCACTCTGGTTGTACTTCTTCCAGACAGATTCATTAGTTCTTTTGGCAGTCCACAGCATGTTCAATATTCTTCACCAACACCACAGTTCAAAGGCATTGATTGTTCTTCTGTCTTCCTTGTTCATCATCCAGCTTTCCAATGTATACAATGCAATTGAAAATGCCATGGCTTAGATCAGGAGCACTTCAGTCTTCAGAGTGACATCTTTATTTTTCAACACTTTAAAGAGGTCCTTTGCAGCAGATTTTTCCCAATGCAATGTGTCTTTTGATTTCTCAACTGTTGCTTCCACAGGCATTGATCGAGCAACCAAGTAAAATGAAATCCTTGACTACCTCAATCTTTTGTCACAATGCTTACTGGTCTAGCTGTGAAGATTTTTGTTTTCTTGATACTGAAGTGCAATCCATACTGAAGGCTGTGGTCCTTGATCTTCATTAGTAAGTGTTTCGAGTCCTCTTCACTTTCAGCAATCAAGGTTGTGTCATCTGCATAAAGTAGGTTGTTAATGAGTTCTTCCTCCAATTCTGATGCCCTATTCTTCTTCATAGTTTCTTGAATAATTTGCTTGGCATACAGATTGAAAAGGTATGGTGAAAAAAATACAACCCTGATGCTCACTTTTCCTGACTTTAAATTATGTAGCATTTCCTGTTCAAGTGACTGCCTCCTGATCCATGTACAGATTCCCCATCAGTACAATGAAGTATTCTTGAATTCCATTCTGCACAATGTTATCCGTAATCTGTTATAATCCATACAGTTGAATGCTTTGCATAGTCAGTGCAGTTACTTCAGGTAGACATCTTTCTGGTATTCTCTGCTTTCAGCGAAGACCCGTCTGATATCAGCAATGATATCCCTGGATCCAGATCCTCTTCAGACTCTAGTTTAAGTTTTTGGCAGTTCCCTGTCAATATGATGTTGCAATCGCTTTTGAATGATCTTGAGCAAAATTTTACTTGTGTCTGATATTAACAATATTGTTCAATAATTTTTGCATTTTGTTGGATCACCTTTCTTTGGAATAGGCATAAATATGAATCTCTTCCAGTTGGTTGGCCAGGTAGCTGTCCTCCAAATTTCTTGGCACAGACAAGTGAGTACTTCCAGAACTGCATCTGTTTGTTGAAATATTTCAATTGATATTCTATCGGTTCCTGGAATTTTGTTTTTCATCAGTGCCTTCAACACAGCTCAACTTCTTCATTCAGTACCATCAGTTCCTGATCATATGCTAAAATGGTTGAATGTCGACCAGTTCTTTTTGGAATAATGACTGTGTATTCATCTCATCTTCTTTAGATGCTCTCTGAGTTGTTTAATGATTTTCTTTAGAATCCTTCACTACTGCAACTTGAGGCTTGAATTTTTCTTCAGTTCTTTCAGCTTGAGAAATGTAGAACATGTTCTTCCCTTTTGGTTTTCAGTTTCTAGCTCTTTGCACATGTCATTATAATACTTTGCTTTGTCTTCTCATGCTGCCCTTTTGAATCTTGTGTTCTATCTTTTACTTCTTCATTCCTTTTGCTTTAGCTATTTGACATTCAAGAGCAAGTTTCAGAGTCTTTTCTGACATCCAATTTGTTCTTTTCTTTCTTTTCTGTCTTTTTAATGACCTCTTACTTTCTTCACGGATGATGTCTTTGATGTCATTCCACAACTCCTGTGGTCTTCAGTCATTAATGTTTGATGCATCAAATCTGTTCTTGAAATGGTTTCTAAACTCAGGTAGGATATATGCAAGGTTGTGTTTTGGCTGTCATGGATTTGTTCTAGTTTTCTTCAGTCTCACTTTGACCCTACATATGAGCAATTGATGGTCTGTGCCACAGTAGGCATTTTGTCTTATTCTGACTGCTGACACAGAGCTTTTCCCACAGATATAGTCGATTTGATTCCTGTATATCCCTTTTGGTGAGGTCCATGTGTATAGTCACTGTTTACGTTGATGAAAAAAGGTATTTGCAATAAGGAAGTCATTGGTCTTGCAAAATTCTATCATGTGATCTCTGGCATCATTTCTGTCACTAAGGCCATATTTTCTAACTACCAATTCTTCTTTTTTGTTTCCAATTTTTGCATTCCAGTCACAAGTAATTATCAGTACATCTGACTATGTGTTCAATCTATTTCAGACAGCAAAAGCTGGTAAAATTCTTCAATTTCTTCATCTTTGGCCTTAGTGGTTGGTGCATAAATTTGAATACTAGTCATATTGACTGGCCTTCCTTTTAGGTGTATGGATATTATCCTGTCACTGACAGCATTGTACTTCAGGAGAGATCTTGAAATGTTCTTTTTGACGATGAATGCAACACCATTCCTCTTTAAGTTTTCACTCCCTGCATATTAGGCCATATGATTTTCTGACTCCAAATGGCTGATACTAGGCCATTTCGGCTCACTAATATGTTTATATGTTCTGTTTCACTCCTAGTGACTTCCAGTTTTCCTAGATTCATTCTTCTCACATTCCAGTTCTGATTATTAATGGACTTTTGGGGTGTTTCTTCCCATTTTGAGTTGTAATTAGCCAATAGGTACAAGAAAATATATGCAACATTATTAGTCATTGCCAAGCCAAGTGCCGTCGAGTCGGATCCAACTCATGGCGACCCTAGGGGCCAGGGAAGCTCAAATTAAAACCACAGTTTACTTCTACACACCCACTAGAATGACCACAATTTAAAAGACTGACAATATTAAATGTTGGAGAAAATGTGAAAAAATTGGAACTCTTTTATTTGGTATGGAAATATAAAATGGTACAACCACTTTAGAAAACAGTTTGACAATTCCTTACGAAGTTAAACACATGTTACCATACCACTTGTCAATTCTATTCCTATTTACCCAAGATAAATAAATGTCTCTATAAAGACTTGTACGGAAATGTTCATAGCAGCTCAATTCATAACAGCTAAAATCTGAAAAGAGCTCAAAAGTCAATTCCCAGGTGGATGGGTTCACAAACTGTGACATATCCACACTCAACATGAAAAAGAAACTGAAGACTGATGTCTATAACAGCATGCATAAACCTAAAAAAAAAAAATGAGCAAAAAGAACTAAAGCATATGATTCCATATAAATACAAATCTCATCTATAATGACAGAACGCAGACTAGTGGTAGCCTAGTGTCTGGAATGGAGCCCAAAACTTTGAAGGGTGGTAGAACTGGTTGCCAGCATGGTTGCATGTATTTGTCAAAATGTATTGCACTGTATGCTCAAAATGGGTGAACTTGTTTGCAGGTAAATTACACCTTCATAAATTCAAGTGTGAAAAAAAATCTACCCACAAGGAAAACTCCAGGGCCAGATGATTTCAACCAAGCAATTAAGGAAGAAATAACACCAATCTTATATAAACTCAGAACATAGAGGAAACAGTTTCCAATTCATGTTATGAGGTGAGTAATGCCTTGATACCAAAACCAAACACATTAGAAGAAAACTACAGGCTAACATCCGTTGTGAACATAGATATATAAACATAGACAAAATCTGAATAAATTGAATGCAGAAATATATAAAAATTATAATATATTATAACTAAGTGGGTTTACCTCAGGACCAGAATATTGGCTTAACATTAAAAAATCAGTTCACGGAATTTAATACATTTGTGGAATAAAAAAGAAAAGTGATTCCTCAGGAAGATACTCCTGCAGGTATTGTAAGAATACCTTTTAAATAAGACTCCCTCCAGCTAAGTCTAATTCAAGATACATTAATACTATGTGAGTGGTTTGACCTCACCTTTGACTTGCCCCACATCGGACCACCAGCTGTCTTCTGAAGCAGCTTTGTGTTGTTGACGCCTAGGCCCACAGCCGCGTCCTTTCCCAGGAGGGTCAGAGCAGGCTTTCAGAGAGCGGCATCATCCTTGCTGCCTGTCTACTTTCCTGAAAGACTCCTTGTAGAGCAAGAGTTTTCACTGCTGTGGCAATCACACTGGCTTCTAGGATTCAGTTGTATTTTCTTTTCTGTGAGGAGCATCCCAGTGTTTGCTCCAAAACAGGAAAAACCAAACTTTTTGTCACTGAGTCAATTCTGACTTATAGAGATCCTACGGGACATAATAGAACTGCCCCATCAGTTTTCAGAGGGCACCTGGTGGGCTCCAACTGCCAGTCTTTCGTGTAGCACATGTAGCACTTAACCACTAACCCTCTAGGGTTTCCAGAGTTTGCCCCAGACAAGAAGAGTTCCTCTCCGGTGTTTCTGTCCTCCCAAATCTTAAAGAAAGGCTGCTTCAACCTTCCATGCCCCAATAATTTCCTGCTTTAAACTTTTTGTTGGTAACATGTGTTTTCATTAACGGAAATATGCTGAATTATTGAGTGCCTCTTGCTTTTTGGTAGATAGTGTGGATTTGTTCTGTTGTTGCTGCCCTTCCCACAAGCCTACCCTCTTAGCATACATGGGAAGTATCACTAATTATATCACAGAGTCCCTACGTACTCTGTTGGTACACATGCATAACAAAAAATTTCAGAATATGTGTTTTTCCTACCAAGACTTCAGGCACCTCATACAATAGCCCAAATAACAGTAATGCATAGGATGTGTCCATTTTTTTCATCTCTAACAGGTATAAACGCCCCTGCCTTGCAGCCCCACATACATCAGTAGCAGAGTAGCCTCCCTATAAACTCCAGAGGCTGATGGAACTCGTGATCGCCATGTGTATTTCAGACATGAAAGATTAAAAGTGCTGCTTCCTACCTGGAGCAAAGGAGAATGAAGAACACCAAGGACAAGAAAAAATATGAGCCCAAGAGACAGAAACCAAAAAAACCAAATCCAGTACCATCGAGTCAGTTCCAACTTATAACCACCCTATAGGACAGAAGTGAACTGCGCCACGGAGTTTCCAAGGAGTACCTGGTGGATCTGAACTTCTTGACTTTTCAGTTCAAAGACATAGCACTTAACCACTACACCACTAGGGTTTCTGGGAGTCAGAAAGGGTCACATAAGTCAGAGACTGTATCAGTATGAGACCAGAAGAACTAAGTGGTGCTGGTCATTGCCGATGACTGCCCTGACAGGTAACACAGCAGTCTCTGACGTAGCAGGAGAAAAGTGGGGTGCAGAACCTGAACTCTAACAAAAAGACTAGACTTCATGTTCTGGCAGACTGGAGGGTCTCCAGAAGACAAGGGTCCCAAACTCTCTGTAAGTCAGTTCTTCAAAGATTGGGTTAGGCCATGAGACACAAAATGATAACTGGCAAAGACTGTGCTCTTGGCTTGAGTAGCTACATGAAGCTAACTGGGCAGCTCCTGTCTGGAGGTGAAATGAGAGGGCAGAGGGGTACAGGAGCTGGTTGAATGGACCCAAGAAGTACAAGGTTGAGAGGAAGAATCTGCTGTACAGAGTTGGGGAGCAAGTAGGGACACTTAACAATGCATGTGTAAGGTTTAGTATGACGAACTGACTTGAATTGTAAACTTGCACATAAAGCACATTAAAATTTAAACAGATAAAAGAAAAAGAAACTGTTAAAACAACAACAAAAAGTGCTGCTTCCCCTACACCAGAAAAGGCCAAAGGAAGCTGTTCACCGCCGCCAGACGCTGCACTGAAAAGCTACCCTGAATCCCGAAGGTGTTCTCACCAATCTCTAGGCCTCAGGACTCAGCTTCCCTGCCTCCAAACCTGTTCCCTTACCTAGGTCCTCGAAGGTGACATGGATCTGTTTTCCTGCACTTCTTAGGAAACTTCAGCAGAGCTCCTAACACCAAAAGACTGTGACAGCGGGATTTCCTCCAACCAAAGAAGTCAAGCCATAACTTGGCCAAAAGAGGCCAGAGGGACTTTTAAGAGGCTGCTGTCACAGTGATCAATGGAAGAGGTCTACAAGGCCGCGAAGGTGGGCCTGACAGCCCGACTAGCCGAAGCAGATGACAAGAGGATCCAGTGATGGTTTGCAGCTAACTCAGGAGGAGTCGGCTTGAACCAAGGACTTACCCAAGGTGGAAGTCCAAGAGGCTACGGTTCATTACCTGCCGCTTCCCAGCTGCCCTCTTGGTCCAGACTGGCTCCCACGTCTTCTGATCATGCAGCAGCCCTTGGGGCATCTGCTGACTCATTTCCTTCTGCTGCCACTTGGTTGCTGTTGTTGGCTTAACTGCCATCAGTCAGCCCCTCACTCCTGGTGACTCCGTGTAGAGCAGAACAAAATGCTGCCCGCCCCTGTGCCTGCCCCACGATTAGTTATGGATTGGATCGTTGTGATCCCCAGGGTTTCCAGTGACTGATTTTTTGTCAGTAGATTACCAGGCCTTTCTTCCTAGTCAGTCCTAGTCTGGAAGCTCCATTGAAGCCATTTCAGCATCCTAACAACACACAAGCCTCCACTGACAAACAGGTGTCAACAAGGGTGATCACATAGTTGATCATTCAAATGCAGGCACTTCTGGGAAGGAAAAGTGGGTGCTATTGATTATCACCCTTCAACAGCAGATGTAAACCAGACTTGTCCCATGAAAATCAGAACTTGGAAATCCTGGTGGTGTAGTGGTTGAGTGTTACGGCTGCTAACCAAAAGGTTGACAGTTCAAATCCATCAAGAGTTCCTTGGAAACTCTATGGAGCGGTTCTACTCTGTCCTATAGGGTCACTATGAGTCGGAGTTGACCTGACTCAATAGCAGTTTTTTTCCCCCCAGTCACCTAACTGCTTACCTCTCCATCCAAAGAGTTCTGTCTCTCAAGTCTTCCTAGAGACTCGCAAACACCCTACCAGCCCCTTCTTAGTTATCCCTAAAGCAATGCAGACAGGCTCCTTATTTTTTAAAAAAAATCTTTATTTCTAATCATTACAGATAAATTGACAATGACAACGGAAACAACCAATAAGAGAAGTTAAAAAAAAAGTTCCTAACTTACGGTCCCTGGTTCTAAGTAGTCAAATGCCAGATGGCAACTAATAGTCTCACAGACTTTAAGATTGTGTTCCTTTTTTAATATAAAAGATCACATAGTCATAGACATCATACGTGTATTGCAGACAGCTTTCTAACTAATGATGCTAAACATCTTTTCATGCACTTACTGGGCATTTTTGTAGCTTTGAAAGCATCTGAATATGAATTTGAGAAAATTGAGTATGGATTGAGAAATAATCTAATGTTCAATCCATAAACAAATTTACCCATTTGTTTCAAAAAATGTCCTTAACAGCTGGTTTTCCCAAATCAGTATGTAATCCAGGACCACATATTATGCCTTCTTGTATGTCCCTTAAGTTTCCTTAAACATAGCACAGCCCCTTTCCTATAATTACTTGTTCAAGAAATCAAGCCAGTTGTCCTACTGAATGTTTAGTTGCTTTGTCCTGCTTGCTCCTTCATATCTTATTTTCAGATAAAATAAAATTTTATCTAAAAGATACCCCAAAACCAAACCCACTACCACTGAATCAGTTCCAACTCATAGTGACCCTATAAGACAGAGTAGAACTGTCCCATGGAGTTTCCAAGGAGTGCCTGGCGGGTTTGAGCTGCCAACCTTTCGGTTAGTAGATGCAGGACTTAACCACTATACCACCAGGGTTTCCCTAAAAATACATTCAAGTTAAATGTATTTTGCTAAGCTCGTTTTCTCCAAATCATGGCAATTCCATGTGTGTCAGAGTAGAACTGGGCTCCCTAGAATTTTCAGTGGTTGATTTTTCAGAAATAGATTGCCAGGCCTTTCTTCTAAAGCACCTCTTGGTGGACCCAAACTTACAAATTTTTGGTTAACAGCCAAGCACATAAACCATTTGTACCACTCAGGGAGGACTTCCATAATTGACTAGAACATAGGTTATGTGGCACAGTCCATACTGAGTCATGTTGGAGGACACATATCTGGCTGACTGTCCATTAATGACACCAAGAAGGGCTCCTGGTTAGGAGATTGATAATAGCACAACCTCTTCGTGTACCATTTTGATTTTCTCCTTGCCACTAGAAAGCCATCCTGTTTCCCAACAGTCATTCCCCTAATGGTTTTTAAAAAGCAATTGAAACTCCTTGCCTGAATCAATAATTTCATTAGGGTTTCCAAAGTACTGTTTTTCTTATTGTATTATTTCTTTTACATTTACTTTCTGGCATTCTTTTGGTGGTGCTTTTCATTGACTTGGACTATTTACTGATCCAGAATTATAAATTACCTATTGGTAAAGGAGGATAAAACATGAGTCTCAATCATTTAATTACAAATTTTCAAAATTTTTTCCCCCTGAGAATAGATTCAACTAGCTCTATTTTTCTTCCCTTTGCTTTCTGTGGGTCCCACTCACCATCTGAAATGTTTTCAAATCTCCACTTAGCCCAGCGAGTGACCCATTTTTGGCATTTCTTCATAGGTAACTTAGCCCCTAAACTTCTTCTAGAACTCAAAGCAACCCATTGGGACAAAAAAACAAAAACGATAACAAGTCCATGTCTGTTGAGTCAGTTCCAACTTGTCGTGACTCTACAGGACAGAGTAGAATTACCCCACAGAGTTTCCAAGGCATGCCTGATGGATTGAAATTGCTGACCTTTTGGTTAGCACCCACAACACTTAACCGAATCAGACTTGCTGCCACTGCGTTAATTCTGACTCACAGCGACTCTATAGGATGGAGTAGAATCACCCTATAGTTTCCAAGGAATGCCTAGGGGATTGTTTGGCAGTCACAGCACTTAACCACTGCTCCACCAGGATTTCTAAAGCTTCTGTACAAGCATTGAAAAGCATTACTTGAGGCCCTAGGCCCTACAGCATCCATTCCAACAAGACTAACTCCACCAGTAGGGGCTGATCTCCTTTCCTTCTTCCATTCCAGCTGTGCCCAAGTTTTTGTCAGGGTGAGCCCTTACCATGCTCATCTCAGTTCTAACCATGTTCTCTGAAAATGTTTGCCTTCACCTAACCTTTGAAGAGCATTACTAAGGATAGAAACACACAGGCAAAGAACCATGGTACTGGAAAATCAGAACTGTGTCATGAATCATACCCCGGTATTTGAGGAGAGGAAAAGCCTAAGGAAAGACTGCCTAGCAGTGCTAATTGTGGATCCAAAGCTCTTTTCTTCCCCAGAGAAGAGGTGGGCCAGAAGCAAGGTGGGCCAGAGCAAGGTGGGCCAGAAGCAAGGTGGGCTTGAAGCAGCAACAACTGTTGTAGATGCTTGGTACTTTGTCCTCAGCTCACGCTGAGGAACAGCCCTTTGCTGCAAGTCCTAGTGAGAGCTGGGAGAACAAGCACTTCTGTAGCCCCTGGTGGGTATAAACTGACTAACATACAAACCAGAACCTGATGCCTTCATATGAAAAAGACTACTTCTTGCCAAACAGACCAGATGTTCATGGTGACTGGTCAGTGCATTCTCTCCTGGTGGAAAATCTACATGGAAAGCCAAATTATAATCAAGAGGTTGTTTGTGAGCATGAAATCAGAACAAAGGGAAGGAGTTGGATGAGCTCGGAGACATCCATAGGGATATAGTGTGGACAGCATGTTTGTGTCTAGCGGTCAAAAAACAACTCTTTCCCTTGTCAGGGCTGGATATAAAATGACAAATGTTTGTTCTTTGGCTCCACTTCTCAGCACTCCCTGCAGACCACCCCACTTCTGCTCACATATTCTGTCTTCAGCTGTTAGGGCCATTGATTAGGTTACAGCTTTCACATTCCGTCATGCCTTGATTAGATTTCCAGGCGCAGCTACATCCTGTTTCTTCCGATGACATTTGCAGACATCTATTCACATCCACTGTGCATGGATTTCACTAGTTCAACAGTCAGCAGCTGATGGTAGGTGTCACTTTGAGAGACACTTCACCATCGAGCTCTACTTGCTGATACACTGGACAGGAAGGATAAAGATCAACAGTTTTAACACTTGCTGTGTTTTGGTCTCCCAAGTGCCTTCCTGAGGACTATCATAGAATTTCATTCATGGGACAAATATTTATGAATGCCCACCACACACCAGGCAATGTACCAGGCCCTAGGAATTCAAAGAATGAGATAGGATGTCCTTGCCTTCAAGGAGTTGACAGTCTCCGCTTCCATTTGCTTCCTATCCTTTGCACCTTTGTTGCTGTTGCTGTTATTCTACTTCAGATGAATGTTTACAAAACAAAGCAAGTTCTCATAAAACAATTAGTATGCATATTTTTCTGTGACATTGGTTACCAACCTCACAATATGTCCGCGTTCTCCCCTTCTCCACCTTGGGTTCTCAGTTACCAGCATTCTTGTCTCTTCCTGCCTTGTCCCTGGTCAGGTATATCCCTTTAGTCTAATTTTGTTTTATGGGCCTGTCTAATCTTTAGCTGAAGGAGGAATCTCAAGAGTGACATCAGTACTGAGCTAAAAGGGTGTCCAGGGTATCCTTTGCGCTATTTTCACTAGATTTAATTGTATGTATGTTATAAATCCCATAATAGATGTTACTATTTGAACCTTGTGATTGTTATTATTAGATGCCTTCGGGTTGATTTTCAACTCTCAGAGACCTCATGTGACAGAGGAGAGCTGCCCCCATAGGGTTTTCTAGGTTGTGCTTTTTATGGGGGCAGGTCCCCAGGTCTTCCTCCCACAGAGCTGCTAGGTGGGTTCTTAACTTCCAGACTTTCAGTTAATAGGCGAGCATTTCGTTGCTGCAACATTAGGGCCCCTTAGGTAGACAATTATCTTTCAAAGAGAATAAAAAATAAAAGGAAAAATGTGTTTTACCTTTACCCTCATTTTTATCATTTCTGGTGCTCTTCTTCTCTTCGGCTAGTGCTCCATCTCCTCTGGTGCTCCTTCCTGATAGCTTCCCTTACTGTTTCTTGCAGCACAGGTCTGGTGACCATGACTACCTTTAGTCTTTGTCTGGAAGACTCCATTTCATCAAAATTTTTTGGAAAAATACTTAAACTGGACCTAGAATTCTAGGTTGTCCTATTTCTTTCTTTCAACACTTAAAGAATATGCCACCCTCGTCTTCTGTCCTGCATAGTCAGTGCAAGGTTTGATGTCACCTTTGTTATTCCTTTTCCCCGGCTGCCTTTGAAATTTTACCTCTGGTGCTCAGCAGTTTGGCAATGATGAGTCTTGATTTTGTTTTTCAGTCACTGATAATCTTTATTTTGCATCTCTCTTTTTTTTTAAAAAAAAAATTGTGATTAAGTGGAAGTTTACAATCCAAGTCAATCTGCCATATAAAACTCCAAGCACCCTCTCTGCAACTCCGTCTGAGCTCTTCACTCTGTGACAGTGTACTCTTCTTTTTGACTCTTTACTTCCAGTATCCACTCTACCAACACTTGTCCTTTCCACTTCAGCCTCTCCTTTCCCTTCTAAAAAGAAACCAGTAGGACAACGTCATATATGTGTTAAACCATGAAGTACACACACCAGAGTGTAGGTATATTTTTTTTGTTTTTATTTCACTTTGTTTTGGCTTTGGCTCACTTTGTTTTACTTTGTTCATATTTATCTAGCTTGGGCTCCTTGGATCCATGGTTTGTTGTCTTTCGTTAATTTTGTGAAATTCTTGACCCCTATACATTTATGGTGGCATAGTGGTTAAGTGCTACATCTGCTAACCAAAAGGTTGGCCATCTGAATTCACCAGGTGCTCCTTAGAAACTCTATGAAGCAGTTCTACTCTACCCTAGAGTGTTGCTATGAGTCAGAATTGATTTGATGAAAATGGGTTGTTTTTTTTTTAGTACACATATATGCATGTATATACATAACTGTTCTTTCATTGCAAGTTTGCAGCTTAAATTAGTTTCTCATACAAAAATTTATATACATATTGTTATGTGACTCTAGTTGCTCTCCCTGTAATGTGACAGTACACTGTCCGTTTCCACTCCAGGTTTCTGGTGTCCACTTAATTAGCTTCTGTCCCTTTTTCCTTCTCATCCCACCTCCAGACAGGAGCTGCCCATTTAGTCTCATGTATCTACTTGAACTAAGAAACACACTCTTCAGCAGTATCATTTTATATCTTACAGTTCAGTTTATTATTTGTCTAAAGAGTTGGCCTCAGGAATGGTTTTAGCTCTATCTTGACACAGAGTCTGGGGGCCATATCATCTGGCGTTCCTCCAATAGCCACTGAAATACTTCTTCTGCCCATTCACTGTCTTCTCCTTGATGGTGTCCCATAGTTTTTCAATGCTGTATTCCATTCTCTGTGTTTCATTTTGGATAATTTCAACCTTATTAATAACAAATTTGTGAATTCTTTCATCAACAGTGCTCAGTTTGCTCTATTGCAGACATTTTCATCTCTAATACCAGTGGTTAATTCTCATGTCACCTTTTTATCTATTTGTGGAAGTTCCCCATTTATCCCCGCATGTGTTCTACCTTTTCCAATAAACCCACTGCCGTCGAGTGGATTCTAGCTTGTAGCAACCTTACAGAACAGAGTAGAACTGCCCCATAGAGTTTTCAAGGAGCACCTGGTGGATTTGAACTGCAGACCTTTTTGTTAGCCCACATAGCACTTAACCACTATGCCACCAGGATTTCTGCTTTTTCCAGTAGATCTCTTAATATATCAATCATAGTTACTTAACACTTCCTGCTTGATAAATCTCCATTGCTCAGATCTGGTTCTATTGATGACCTTATCTCTTGATAATAAGTTTCTTTCTTTCTTTCCCTTTTCTTGTGTTGTTATAATTTTTCATGGAAATTATGTATAGAAACTGCTAGAGATTGAGATAAATCATATTTATACCTGGAAGTAGGCATGACTTCACTTAGGCTGTTATTTTGGGAAGATTGAGTCATCCTAGTTAGTAGTTGAGCAAAGCTTGAGTTTCGCTGTTGCTCCTCATAACCTCACTGCGTCAGTCTTCAAATTCCTCCCCAATGGTATGCTGAGCCTAGGGAGTGGATTGCCAGAGGGTCTTCCTCAACACAGCTGCTCTGACATCAGCTTTCAGTGGTACTGTCATACCTGCACCACTGAGTGAGGTTTTCCTCCAGTCTCACCCTAAGCAACAGATTTTGGGGCTTGCTACTTGTTGCAGCAGTCAAGAAACCAAAAGATGTGTTACATCAGGAAAATCTGCTGCAAAGGACCTCCTATACAGTATTAAAAGTAAAAACATCACCTTGAAGACTAAGGTGCGCCTGACCCAAGCCATGGTATATTCAACTGCATTATATGCATGTAAAAGGTAGACAATGAACAGGGAAGACAGAAGAATTGATGACTTTGAACTGCGGTGCTGGAGAAGAATAGTGAACGTACCATGGACTGCCAAAACAACAAACAGATCTGTTCTGGAAGAAGTACAACCAGAGGGCTCCTTGGAAGCAAAGACGACAAGACCACGTCTTACATAGTTTGGACATGTTGTCAGGAGGTGTTAGTCCCTGGAAGAGATCATGCTTGGTAGAGTGGAGGGTCAGCAAAAAGAGGAAGACCCTTGGCAAGATGGAATGACACAGTGGCTACAACACTGGGCTTAAGCATGAAAACAATTGTGGACATAGTGCAAGACCGGGCAGTGTTTTATTCTAATGTACATTGGGTAGCTATCAGTCAGAACCAACTCAACAGCACTTAAAAACAACAATAACACTTGTTGTTAGGCTGTAGTGGGCACAGGCTATGGTTCCTGGTTCTCCTTGTCCAGCCTCAATCTTAGGCAGGGTCTGTGTACTTGGACCTCACCATGGAGCCTTGTCATTGTTCATACTCTCCTTTGCCTCTTCCAGGTGGTAGCCAAATTTCAACTTTTATGTTTGGAGGGCCTTAGGCAGGAAAGAGTTATCTGTCTGTCCTTCTCCTGGCGGTAGTATATTCCTGTTTGTATTGGTATAGGTTCTTGGGCCCAAGAGGTTTTGATACCCTCCCTCCTCTAGGACCCCCACTCGTCTGTCAGTTTGTCATACTGTGAAACAGCTGGAAGCTATGACACCAGTATTCAGATACCAGCAGGGACACCTGCAGTGGACAAGTTTCAGCTGAGCTTCCAGATTAAAACAAACTCAGAAGAAGGACCCGGCAGTCTACTTCTGAAAACAATTAGCTAATAAAACCTTATGAATAGCAGTGGAACATTGTCAGATATATTGAAAAAGAACCTCCAAGGTTGGAAGGCACTCAAAAGATGACTGGGGAAAAGCTGCTTTCTCAAAGTAGAGTCAACTCTAATGATGTGGATGGCGTAAAGCTTTTGGTACCTCCATTTGCTGTTGTGGCATGACTCTAAATGAGAAGAAACAGCTGCAAACATCAATTAACAACTGGAATGTGGAATGTATGAAGTATGAATGTAGGAAAATTTGAAATCATCAAAAATGAGATGGAACACATAAGCATCAATATTCTAGGCATTGGTGAGCTGAAATGGACAGGTTTGGGCCATTCCGAATCAGTCATGTGGTCTACTATGCCAGGAATGACAACTTGAGGAGGAATTGTGTTGCAGTCACCGTCAAAAAGAACATTTCAAGATTTGTCCTGAAGTACAATGCTGTCAGTGATAGGATAATATCCATACACCTACAAGGGAGGCCAGTTAATATACCTATTATTCAAATTTACACAGCAACCATTAAGGCCAAAAATGAAACTGAAAATTTTACCAGCTTCTGCAGTCCAAAATTGACCAAACATATAATCAAGAGCCCTAGATAATTACTGATGATTGGAATGCAAAAGTCAGAAACAAAGAAGGATCAATATTTGGAAAATATGAGGTTTGATATTCGTTCTAAGGGCTATATATCTCATTGCAGAATATCACTATGGTCACCTTTGAAGTACTCCCCTTGGGAAGCTATGCACTGGTGCCAGTACCTAGTCCACCTTCAAAGCAGTTTGGGAACTCTCTTTGGAATGGCCATTGCATATGGTGGCACAGTGGCAAGTTTGAGAACTTAATTGTATGGTTGTCTGTGAGGGAGTTTTCAGCCAGTAAATAAATAACTGTACTAGAACACCCTCCCTACTCACCTAATCTGGCCCCCAGGGACCTTTTCTCTTTACCTGGCGATAAAGGAAATATTGCATGGAAGACATTTTTGTTTTTTATTGTGATTAAATGAAAGTATAGAATCTAAATTAATTTTGCATGCCCCTCTAACTGTGGCTCTTTCTGGTCTCCTTGCCCAGTGACAGCATACTTCTCCTTTACGTTCTATACTTGTCATATCCTTTTTTTTTTTTTTTAACAAACAGGAATTCATTCTCTCACAGACTAGTAGGCTACAAGTCTGAATTCAGGGCACTGGCTCTGGGGAAGGCTTTCCTTCTCTGTTAGCTCTTGAGGAAGGACCTTGTGTAGCATCAGTCATCCCTTGATCTGGGAACATCTCAGTACAGAAACAGGTCCAAAGAACTCTCTCTGCTCCTGGCACTGCTTTCTTGATGGTTGCTTCTCTGCTTGCTTCCCTTTCTTTTTATCTTTGTGTGTGTGTTTGTGTGTGTGATTAAGTGAAAGTAAACAATCCAAATTAATTTTGCATGCCCACTTATCTGCAGCTCCTTCTGCTCTGCTTCTCCAGTGAAAGAACACTTCCCCTGTTTAGTCTATACTTGTCTTATCCTCTTAAAAATCTCCTGTCCTCTCCTCTCCACCCTCTTCTCTACCGTCTAGAACGAGACCAGTAGAACAACATCCCATAAATGCATAGAACCATGAAGTACACACACCATATGGTCACATTGTTTCCCCAAGTCCAGCCCACTTTTGTCCTGAGACAGTTTGTCCTGAACTCAGTGTTTTCTAGACAGGGGCAGCAGCAGGTCTAGGAGTTACACTCCCAGAAGATCCCCCAGGCTCTCAGACCATCAGTTCAGGTCTTTTAGTAGAGGTCTTGAGCTACACACCTCTTTTGAAAGGAACACATTTTGATGAGATTCAGGACATCAAGGCCATTCCAGGAAAAAGAGCTGCAAAATTGCTTTGAAGGTTGGACTAGGCACTGGCATCAGTGAATGGCTTCCCAAGCGAAGTAGTTTGAAGGTGACCATAGTAATATTTAACAATGAGGTATGTAGCACTTTTTACAGGATGAGTTCACAATCTTAACTACGAGAGTTCATATGGCTGTGGTGACAGAAATGATGCCAGAAAATGCATGATAGAAGTTTGCAAGATCAATGAGTTCTTCATTGCAAATATATTTCTTCAGCTAAACACATGGATACGAAGGAGTCAAATTGACTACATGTGTGAAAAAAGATGATAGAAAAGCTCAATATCAGCATTCAGAACAATACCAAGTGCTGACTGCAGAATAGACCATCAATTGTTCATATGCAAATTCAAACTGAAACTGAAGTAAATTAGAACAATTCTTCAAGAGCCAAAGTATGACCTTGAGTATATCGCACTTGAGTTTAGAGATCATCTCAAGAACAGAATCGACACATTGAACACTAATGACCGAAGACCAGATGAGTTGTGGAATGACAATAAAGACACCATCCATGAAGAAAACAAGAGGTCATTAAAAAGGCAGGAAAGAAAGACCCTAGAGATATCACCACCTTCTTATGAGCAGCTGATATTTGATGAAGGCCCAAAGGTCATAAACCAAGGTAAAATCAGTCTCTTTAACAAAAGGTTTTGGCAAAAGTGGATGTCCACCTGCAAAAAATTGAAACAAGACCCATATCTCACACCTTACACGAAAACTAACTCAAAGTGGATCAAAGACCTACATATCAAACCTAAAACAATAAAGATCATGCAAGAAAAAATAGAGTCAATGATGGGAGTTTTAATACAAAGCTTAGACAGACTACAAAACCTGACAAACAAAGCATGAACAACAGAACAGAAAATGGATAAATGAGAACTACCAAGAACCAAACACTTTTGCTCATCTGAAGACTTTATCAAGAGAGTTAAAAGATCACCTACAGAATGGGGAAAAATATTTGGCAACTATGAGTCAGACTGATGCCTGATAGCCCTAATCTGCAAGGCACTGCAAAATATCAACAAGAAAAAGGTGAATAACCCAATTAAGTGATGTCCAGAGGAGATGGATGGACACTTCACCAAAGACGACTTCCAGGCAGCCAAAAGATACATAGGAAATGCTCACAATCATTAGCTATTACAGAAATCCAAATCAAAACAACAATGAGATACCATCTCACCCCAACAAGGTTGGCCATGATCCAAAAAACACAAAACAAATGCTGGAGAGGCTGTGGAGAGATGGGAACTCTCCTGTATTGCTGGTGGGAATGCAAAATGGTACAACCTCTTTGGAAAGCAATTTGACACTTACCTAAAAACTAGAAACAGAAATACCCTTTGATCCAGTAACCGCACTGCTCAGAATATATTCTACAGAATCAAGGGCAGTCATACAAACAGATACATGCACATGAATGTTTACTGTAGCACAGTTCACAATAGCCAACAGATGGAATCAACCCAGATGCCCAGCAGCAGATGAGTGGATAAATAAACTGTGGTACATACACTCAGTGGAATACTATGCAATGACAAAGAACAATGATGATTTTAAGGAGTATCTCATAACCTGATTTCAACTGGAAGACATTATGCTGAGTGAAATCAGTCAGCAGCAAAAGAACAAATATTTTATGATATCCCTGCTACAAAGACCTAAAAATAAGCTAATGCACAGAAGAAAAAGACTCTTTGATAGCTATAAGGATGGAGAGGGAGGGAAAGGGTTGGGCATAGATTAGGTAGCTGATAGAAATTCAGTTAGGTGAAAGCAGTGACAGGACACAGTAGAGAGTAAATCATCTTGATTGAACTAAGCCATAAACTGAAAGGTTCTTTGAACTCAACCCAAATATTTCAAAGGTAGAGTAGCAAGAATGGGAGTCTGAGGACTATGTATTCAGGGGACATCAAAGCCATTTGGCATAACTAGTCTATTGCTAAGAAAGTCTTCTGCCTCCCATATTGGTGAGTGGCATCTGGGGTCTTAAAAGCTAGCAAACTGCCATCTGAGGTACACCAAGTGGTCCCAACTCAGCAGGAACAGATGATGACTAAGAACAACAAAGATGTAAGGAAAAAAGAGCTCAGGAGACAGAAGCACCCAAGTGAATGGGCAACTGGATCAAAATGAGACCAGAAGAACCAGACTCTGCCCCGCCACCACCAAAAACAGCCACGACAGGGGACACAATGTAGAGTCCCTGAGAAAACATGAGAAAAAGAGGTGTGCAGCCCAAGAACTCTACTGAAAGACCTGAACTGATGGTCCAACAGCCTGGAGTATCCCCTGGGAACATGACCTCTACATCTGCTGCTGTCCCTGACCGAAAACCAATAATAAAGCAACTCTTCAGACAAGAATTGGCTGGACTTGGGGTCACAGTGTGACCATATGGTGTGTGTACTTTATGGTTCTATACACTTATAGGATGCTGTCCTACTGGTTTCTTTCTAGATGGGAGAGAAGAGGGTGGAGAGGAGGTGGCAGCTGCTTGTTAAGAGGATACTAGATATATAGAGTGGAAAGAAGGAGTGTTCTGTGACTGGGTGGGGACAGCAGAGGGAACTGCAGATAGGTGGGCATGTAAAACTGATTTGGATTGTATACTTTCACTTAATTACAAAAATAAAAAAAGAAGACAGGAAAGAAAGAAAAGACAAAGTTGGATGTCAGAAGAGACTCTGAAACTTGCTCTTGAATGTCAGATAGCTAAAGAAAAAGAAAGAAATGATGAAGTTAAAGAACTGAAGAGCAGATTTCAAAGGACAGCTTGAGAAGACACCGTAAAGTATTCTAATTACATGTGCAAGGAGCTGGAGATAGAAAACCAAAAGGGGAGAAGATACTATGCGCTTCTGAAACTGAAAGAAATAAGGAAAAAAATTGAAACCTTGAGTTGCAATAGCAAAGGATTCTACAAGGAAAATATTAAACAACTCAGGAAGCATCAGTGGACTATGAAAGGAAAACACAGAAAGAGCTGGTTGGCATTCAACCATTTGAAGAGTTAGTGTATGATCAGGAATCAGTGGTACTAAAGAAAGAAGGCAAAGTTGTATTGATGGCATCGGCAAAAAACAAGGCTCTAGGAATTGATGGAGGATCAACTGAGATGTTTCCACAAATGAATGTAGTGCTGAAAGTGCTCACTCATCTATGCCAAGAAATTTGGAGGGCAGATACCTGGGCAATTGACTGAAAAAGATCCATATTTATGCCTTTTCCCAAGAAAGGTGATCCAATCAAATGCAGAAATTATCGAACAATATCATTAGTATCACATCACAAGCACTATTTTGCTCAAGATCATTCAAAAGCAACTGCAACAGTATATGGACAGGGAACTACCAGAAATTCAATCCAGATGCAGAAGAGGAGATGAAACTGGGCATATCATTGCTGATGTCAGATGGATTTTGACTGAAAGCAGAGCATACCAGAAAGATGTTTATTTGTGTTTCATCAACTATGCAAATGCATTCGACTGTGTGATGAGTAAAACTGAGGAGAACAGGAAGCATGGAACACTTAATTGTGCTCATGAGGAACCTGCAAGGATTACGATAGGCAGTGGTGTGAACAGAACAAAGGAACACTGCGTAGTTTAAAGTCAAGAAACGTATGTCTCAGGGTTGTATCCTTTCACCAAATCTTTTAAATCTCTATGCCAAGCAAATAATCCAAGAAGCTGGACTATGTAAAGAAGAAGGAGGTATCAGGATTGGAAGCAGACTCATTAATGTTGTTATGTAGATGACATAAACTTCCTTGCTAAAAGTGAAGAAGATTTGGAACACTTACTGATGCGGATCAAAGTCCACAGCCTTCCATATGGCTTGCACTTCAACACCAGGAAAACAAAAATCATCACAAATGGGCCAATAAGCAACACTGTCGTAAATGGAGAAAGGATTGACGTTGTCAAGAATTTCATTTTACTTGGTTCCAATGTCAACACCTATGGAAACAACAGTCAAGAAATCAAAAAATACATTGCACTGGAAAAATCTGCTGCAAAGCACCTCTTAAAAGTGTTGAAAGGTAAAGTTGTCACCTAGAAGACTAAGGTGTGCCTGATCCAAGTCATGGTATTTTCAATCGCATCATACGCGTGTGAAATCTGGACACTAAACAAGGAAAACAGAAGAAGACTTTACGCCTTTGAATTGTGGCATTGGAGAATAATATAAAATGTACGATGGACTACCAAAACAACAAACAGATCTGTCCTGGAGGGAGTATAACCAGAGTGCTCCTTGGAAGAAAGGACAGTGAGACTGCATCTTACGTATGTGGGATGTGTTGGGAGGGTTCAGTCCCTGGAGAAAGGCATCATGCTGCGTAATGAGGGGAGTCAGCAAAAAAGAGGAAGACCCTCAATGAGATGGGTTGACACAGTGGCTCCAGTAATGGCCTTAAGCATAAAAATGACTGTGGGCACGGTGTAGGATCAGGCAGTGTTTTGTTTTGTTGTTCATAGGGTCGCTATGAGTCACAACCAACTCGACAGCACCTAACAACAGCTCCTATAGTATCAAACAGCTTTTGCTTCTGCCCTTCTCCTTGAAATGGGTGTTTGCCAAGTCCTTGGGTGCAGAAATGGTATTTTCCGACCTTCCCCCAGATGCTGACAAGTTTTGCTTCCACCCCTTCCCCAGTGACCAAGGGGGCAAGAGATTTGTTGCTCCTCTTCTATCTCAACTTACCAAAAAATCCCAAATCTTTGCTGTTGAGTCAGCTGCAACTCAAGGTGACCCCATGCTTTATAGGTGTTTTAGGTATCTAGTGATGCTAGAGCAGAAATATCACAAGCATGGCTTTAACAAAGAGAAATGCATTCTTTCATGGTCTAGAAGGCTAGAAGTCTGAATTCAAGGTGTCAGCTCCAGGGGAAGGTACTCTTTCTCAGTGGGCTCTGGGGAAAGGTCCTTGTCCTCAATCTACTTCAGTCGAGGAGCTTCTGAGCACAGGGACTCCAGATCCAAAGGATATGCTCTTCTCCTGGCTGCTATTTCTTGATGTTATGAGGTCCCCCTGTCTCTCTGCTCGCTTCTCTCTTTTATATCTCAGAAGTGATTGACTTAGAACACAACCTAATCATGTAGACTGAGGCCTGCCTATTAACATAATTGTCTGTAGTCCCGCCTTATTAACATCATAGGATTTACATAGGAAAATCACATCAGATGACAAAATGGTGGCGGATCACGCCATACTGGGTATCAGAGCCTAGCCAAGTTGATATGTATTTGGGGGGAATACAATTTAATCAGATCACTGTGGCCTTTCTTCTGATGTGCCACCAGTATGTATTTGGGGGGAACACAATTTAATCAGATCACTGTGGCCTTTCTTCTGATGTGCCACCAGGTGGGTTTGAACCACTAACCTTTAGGTTTATGTGTGCCAGTCAAGGAGCTTCTAGTGATTTAAGGCTTTGTGCTTCAATAAGAGAAGGGTTAGAGGAGGCAGGTAGTATTTGATGCATGGCCCCCAGAAGCAGCCAAATGCCTCTGCAAAAGTGGCAAGGAAAGGGTGTCCCTGGTTTACTGCCCTATCCCCAGTCTTACTGTTAAACATCCAGAGGAGGTCTCTGGATCAGACCATGCAAGCGAATGCAAGCTCTACTTGTGTCTGGAGCTCCCAGTTATGCTAAACTGATATGGTAGCCCACACTCAGTCTTGAGACATTTCTAAAATTACAGCTGATTTTTTTCATACCCACTTCTATGGCTTGGCTCTATGGCAGCTACATTTTTCTATGGTATTGTGCGCCAAGTGGCATTGTTGGTATGTCCCTTGTCACTTTTGAAATTCAGGTTGTTTTGTTGGCTTATGACTTCAGCTCTTTGAAGAACTCAAGAAAATGTACAATTTTGTAGACGATCCGGCATTTTGTTTTCGGTAGGACACGAACGATGTTTCTTCGCAGCTTCCTACAACTTAAGGAGAAGTGGGAATGTCAGTACAGTTTTTACTTTTCAGCACGGGCAGATCTTGGTTATTTAAAACCCATGAAGGACAAGAGTTGTACTTAACAGAGTAAGAAGAATTTACACAAAAACGTAGGTTTCTACATTACTGGGAGGAATGCAGATGTCTGACACACTTGCCCTACATTTACCCATTTTTTCACGGGGCTTTGAACTCTTCACCTGTCCCTTGTACCCAGATTTACCCAGGCCTGCCTCAAACACTGACTCTTTCTCCATCCCCTTGGGACAGACCCTTCTGAGACTCAGATGTGGCAGAGAGCATTGTTCTGTGCAAATCCCAAACCAGAAGCCAGAATTGACCTGTATGAGCAGACTTCCCTGGGCTTGGGTTCCATCGTGGGTGATATACATAGGAGGCTTGGATTCCATGGGTTGGGGGCACATTATACAATCCCATGCAGTCCTCAGAAGAGGCTGCAGAACATTTCCCTCAGCTAAGTAACCAGGATTTCAATTTCTTAGGTTCACCAGAAAGCAGGATGGCTTGTGGAAGTCCCAAAGAAACCCTAAAACCATTTGCCAGGGATTCACACTCACAGAAACCCTAGAAGACAGAGTAGAACTGCCCCATAGGGTTACCAAGCAGTGGCTAGTGGATTCAAACTGCTGACGTATGGTTAGCAGCCATAGCTCTTACATGGAGCCACCACAGCACCCATGAAACCTTGGGTGGTATCTATTTCTTCTCTGGGAAGGACTGCAGGGGTGTTCAGCAATAAGGGATGAGTCTTCCAGCCTAAGCCAGAAGAGGGCAAGGGTCAGGTTTCTTCTCAAAGCCTCCTCCTCCAGCCTCATTCCAACCAGGAGACAGAGGCTTAGGGAGGCGCCAGGGGAGGTCACTTGCCCCCAGACTTAAGTCCAAGGGGGCATTAGATGCAGGGCAAAATAACATTCCCAGGCACCATAAATATGAAAGGCGACTGACTGAGGCAGCCAGACAGGAGGCAGGAAGGATTTTCTGCTGACAGGTCACTGTTAGTAACATCTATCCATCTGGAAACTGCTGGGGGATTGCAACTTTGAGATTGTCCCCGGCCAACTTAGAGATTGTCCCTGGCTGCTCTTACCCTCGCTAGGCCCCTGTCAGGAGGTAGGATGACACCAAATTGTTACCTGAATGCAGGGACTCTACCACACGGTTTAGCCTGCCCCATCTGTGGGTTCACTGCTTCTGGGTGCATTTCCATTTCTGGGGCTCAGAAGAAGGATCTCAGATTGTGTTGGATTAGGTTAAATTGTTTCCTTAAGTGTCTGGAAGCATCTGTGCTTCAAAGAATGAGTGCAAATGCAGCCAAGGAAGTGAACCAAGGCCCCTATCTGAGAAACAATGTCAGGAGGCCTGTCCGAGGAGAGGAGGTTGGCCTCTAACCAGGGAAACCAGGCTTGAGGCTGTTGGGAGAGGAGTGAGAATTTATCAGAGGATGGGAGGCAGGACAAGAAAATGGGTTCAGGATGTAGAAGGTTCAAAGGGTTTTAGGTCAATGGACGGCGGCCACCCCATGGGACCAAAATTGACCATGAACATGGATGTGAGTATCTAAAAAACAAGTATCCTTAAACCAAGCCACATCTACCTGTGTGGGGCTTCCACCAATGCAGCAGAAACTCAGTTTCCTGAACATATACAGGGTTAAAAAGAAGACAGCAAACAAATGGAAGTTCATAAGAACACTTCTAAGTTCATGAAAAATAAGATTAATCAGTGGAAGTAGGAACTTTTAAAGAAAAGAATCAGAACTTCTTCTCTTACAAACAAAGCTTAAACCTCTTAGCAATCACGACTCTGATTGCAAAGATCTTACTCAAGTGCCTGGAGAGTCTTTTACTGCCAGGGAATGGGGGAGTTTGCGGCACTTCAGATAGAGGAATTACAGGGAATTTAGCACCGGTCTAAACCAGCCCAGACAAATGCCATAGACAGTTTGTGGCATCAGGCTTTTTGTTTCTTAGGAGAAAAATTTTAATTTTCAAAGTGTAAGATTAATTCAAGAAAATGGGTAAGATACACGAAAGCATAGAGAATAAAACAAACACACATATCTCATAATTCAAAGAAGGTTTACCTTTTAAATATTTTTTCCAGTTTTTCTGATGAATAGATACCTGTAGTATTCTCCCTGAAAATCAGGGTTATATTGTATACAGAGCTGTTTCCTGCTCTTTTAATTTACTGCATTATGAATGTTTCTCTATTGCCTTAATTATTCCTCAAAACATACCTTTTAATGGTTCCATAATATCCTTTTTATAGGACTGACATAATTTATTTTAATCACTTGTTTATTCATAATCACTTAGGATGTTTCCCTACTTTATTATTACAAATAGGATTCCAGTAAACATCTGTGGATACAATCTGTGCACCTCTCTGATGATTTATTTCTTTAAGTTTTCAAAAATTAAGATGCGAGGGCTTGTTGATATCCACCCTCACCTTATTGTCCAAAAGGTCACATTGTTTACATTCATACCAACAATGCATCAACACGCTTGTTTCATGAATCATTAGCCAACACTAAGCATTATCACTTGAAATAGAAACAGCCAAGCCAAGCCAAGTGCCGTCGAGTCGGAGCCACACAATCAAAACAAAAAAACATTTGCTTGATTATTAGCTGAAAAACAGGATCTATCTGTTTTCTATTTCTTTGCTCATTAGTTAGACATTTCTTCATATGTTTATTAAATATTTTTATTTTATCAATTATTTTGTTCTATTTACTTATTTTTCATTTAAGGGGTAAGCACCTTACTTTAATTTTGATCCTTTTGGGGCAGCTAGGCCCAAAAGACATCCTAAAGAGAACTTCATACTATTAAAAGGGTTCACTTGAGGCAAAATGTGAAGGGGGGTGGTGGTGGTTTTTCCAGAGCTGAGTCTCTTCAAATGGTGCCCTTGAGCCCTTGCATCAGAATCAAGAAGAGGGGGGTATATATTTAAATTACAGGTTCCTAACCCCCTACACCAGATACACAGAACTGGCATCTCTAACCACTGGATCCAAGAACTCCAGTTTCTAACAATCTCTTTGCATGCTTAACCAAACCAAACCAAACCCACTGCCACTGAGTCAATTCTGACTTACAGTGACTCTATAGGACAGAGTAAAACTGCTCCATAGAGTTTCCAAGGAGTGCCTGGTGGATCCAAACTGCCAACCTTTTGGCTAGCAGATGTAGACTTAACCACTAGCCACTATGGCTTCCATACACTTGTAACCCAAATTTGACAGTCATAGTGTCTTAATTACCTGTTGTTGTTGTTAGGTGCCGTCGAGTCTGTTCCAATTCATAGCGACCCTATGAAAAACAGAATGAAACACTGTCTCCTCTTGTGCCATGTCCATGTTTCAGCTCATTGTTGCAGCCACTGTGTCAATGAGTCTCATCGAGAGCCTTCCTCTTTTTCCCTGACCCTCGCTGACCCTCCATTCTATCAAGCATGATATCCTCCAGAGACTGATATCTCTTGACAACATGTCCAAAGTATGAAAGATGCAGTCTTGCCATCTTTGCTTCTTCCAGAGGAGATCTGTTTATTCTTTTGGTGGTCCATGTACATTAAACATTCCACCACAGTTCAAAAGCATCAATGCTTCTTTTGTCTTTGTTCATTGTCCAGCTTTCCCATGCATATGATGTGAACGAAAATGCCATGGCTTGGGTCAGGTGTACCTTAGTCTTCAAAGTGACATCTTTATTTTCCAGTACTCTAAAGAGGTCCTTGCCAGCAGATTTTCCCAGTGCAATGTATCTTTTGATCCTTGACTGCTGCTTACATGGGCACTGATTGCAGACCCAAGTAAAGTGAAATCCTTGACAACCTCAATCCTCAGTTGAGGTTGTTAATCTTAGTTGTTAATCTTAATTACCTAGTGCTGGTGTAACAGAGATACCACAAGCGGGTGGCTTTAACAAACAGAATTTTATTTTCTTACAGATTAGGAGGCTGTTGTTAGGTGCTGTCGAGTCAGTTCTGACTCACAGTGACCCTATGCACAACACAACGAAACACTGCCAGGTCTTGAGCCATGTCCACAATCATTTTTTATGCTTAAGCCTATCTTTGTGGCCACTGTGTCAATCCATCTCATTGAGGAGCTTTCTGTTTTTCCCTGACCCTCCACTCTACCAAGCATGATGTCCTTCTCCAATGACTGAGTTTTCCTGACAACATGTCCAAAGTATGTTAGACGCAGTCTATCCATCTTTGCTTCCAAGGAGCACTCTGGTTGTACTTCTTACAGAACAGATCTGTTGGTTCTTTTGGTGGTCCATGGTACATTCAGTGTTTTTCTCCAACACCACAATTCAAAGGCATCAATTCTTCTTCTGTCTTCTTTGTTCATTGTCCTGCTTTCCCATGCATATGACGCAATTGAAAATACCAAGGCTTGGGTCAGGTGCCTTTTAGTCTTCAAGGTGACATCCTTACTTTAAAATACTTTAAAGAGGTCCTCTGCAGCAGATTTTCCCAATGCAATGTGTCTTTTGATTTCTTGACTGCTGCTTCCACGGGTGCTGACTGTGGACCCAAGTAAGCTGAAATCATTGACAACCTTAATCCTTTCTCCATTTATGACGATGTTGCTTATTGATCCATTTGTGAGGATTTTTGTTTTCCTGATGTTGAGGTGCAATCCATATGGAAGGCTGTGTCCTTTATCATCATGAGTGTCTCAAATCTTCTTCATTTCCAGCCAGTAAGGTGGTATTGTCTGCACAATGCAGGTTGTTAATGAGATTAGGCGGCTAGAGGCCAATATTTAGGAGTTCAGCTCTAAAGGAAAGCTTTCTCTCTCTCTGCATTGGCTCTCGAAGAAGGTCCTTGTCTCCTTTTACTTTCTGTTCCTGGGTCCATGTGTGATTGTCCCGTCACTAGGCAATTATCTTCCCTCATGTATGCTTGCTTAATCTGCTCTTTTACATCTCAAAAGAGATTGATTTAAAACAACCCTACATTGGTACTGCCTTATTAACATAAGAAATCCCATTCATTAACGGGATACTAACCACAGGTGAGAGGGGTTAGGATTTACAACACATTTTGAAGAGCTATAATTCAACCCATAACATACAGTAACTAGGCAAATAAACCTGATATTCTCAATACCTTCTGGAATGAAAGAAAGACAATAGCACAAAGAAGTGAGTCGAACATTGAAGAAGGGAGTTTGAATGGGCCATTGGGTCTTGTTGTAAGTACTATTCTTTTGATTTCTTGATCTCCACTGTGCTTTAACTAGATTAATGCATTATCAGCCATCCATTCAGTCCCCTAAAATAGAAAATTGATAACTGTCCTCGATGCCTTCCTATTCCTTACCCTTTACCTACCCTCAGTAAACGACGATTTCGACTACAAAAGGTTTTACATCTCTCCTTTACTCTATTCTTACCATCTCTTAGTTCAGTCCCTTATTATCTTGTTCTCTTCTTTTCATTCTCCTACTTACTCTCTTCTTTCTCCTGCTTATGGTATCTCCTCACCTCACCCTCAAGCTATACCAAGCAAGCATACATTCTAAGTAATAAGTATCTACATGTTTCGGTTTGCTGCGAAAAATCTTCTACAGTAATAACCCCCCACCACCACTTTTCTTCCACTGTTTTGCATCTCCTAAACATTTTCTAAGGATTCTTTGTCCTCCAGCAGGTAAGTGCTCTACTGCTGACCAAAAAGCCACTTTGAATCCACAAGCCTCTCCACAGAAAAGACGACAGACTTGTCAACCCTCTGAAGCAGTTCTACTCTGGCCTGTAAGGTCACTATGAGTCTGAATTGAATCTGTGGAAATGGGTTTGGAGTTTTTTGTTGTTATTGTTTTCTTGTTGAAATTCTGGTGGAAGGGTGGGGACAGGGAATTTCCACGGCTTAAAGACTGAGGATCACTGGGGAAGTTAAAACAAGGATCAGCAGGCATGAGAGGTTACAAGTGCTACAGGAGACAACGGTGGCCAGAACTCAAGATCCTGGAGGTCAAGCAGTTCTGAGTGACAGCACAATTCAAGGTGTGGCTGTAAGGGTGGGTTTCTGAAGTGTGTGGGAGGCCAGAGACATGTGCTGTCAGGATATTGAATGGGTTATCTTCATTAACAGACCCTGAAGTAGCTCAAATGTGTGCTGTTTACAAGAGTCAGAGAATAGAAATAGCTCAAGGTAACCTTTCTCCGTTTCTGAGGAAAAAAAAAAAAAACTTAGAGCAAAGGACAAAGGGTTATTATGTTTTTCCTTCCATGTAAAAAGAAATAATAATTTTGATGGATTTAGTGGGACATTTAAGAGCCAAGTCAAACTGCGTATGTAATTGTTTTGTAAAGGTGCTAGGACTTAATTTTCAGATCTGGAAGAAGAACAGGTGGTGGCTGGTGGCAGGAGTCACAATGGTTTCCATGACGACAGGATTGAGTCTTAGTTCTCCCATCCTCCACAAAACCTACTGCGGCTTTTCTCATAAGGTGCTTATTAAAATTTATTAAATGAATGATGAATCACAGAATGGTGCGTGTGATTTGCAATTAAAACTGCCGTTCTCTCGCTTGCCTAAAAGCTTTTAAAGCAACAATAATTATTGTATTTACACATGATATTTTGCATAATTTGCATATTAACCTGAAAATAAGCTACACACTTCCATTCTTGCTGAATAACCCTGGAGCCCATAGTATTCCCCACAGCGGACATAGCAGCCCAGATGTTTAGTTCAAAAGGCCTTAAAAGTGGAAAACGGGATATTGCGCTGTATCTGGGCTGCACACTAGGCTGAAAACGTTTGGTTTTCCACTCCCGAGCCCCTCCCCGCCGCGTGCTCCAGCCAAGCGCGGTCGCCCCAGCACAGGCGCCAGCCACCCATCCCCCTCCTCTACCCCCGCACCGCCCCCCATCCCCCACCCGCTTCCCGCGCCCTTCTTCCCGCGCAAAGGCCGCAGTAGCGGCGAGCCGGGCCCAGAGTACAAAAGGCAGGGGCCGCTGGCGTCTCCGTTGCCCTAGGCAACCATTGAGCAGAGGCCCGCTCTCCCTCCGACCCTGCAATCAAAGAGTAAACAGGGCTGCCATTGGCCTGTCAGCGAGGTCAGGCCAATCGGAGACGAGGTTCTAGGGAGGTGGCTGAGAGCGGTGGGGGGCGTAGAACGCTAGGGTTACAGGGAGCCGGTGAGGCTAGAACCCTGAACGTGGTCGGTTGGAGAAAATATGTCTGTTCGGAGGCACATTGGCAACCCTGAGGTGAGGGCCAGCTCCGGACGGCAGAGCCGGCGGGGGCAGGTGGACCGGAAAAGGCCCCATGTGGGAGGGCAGAGCCTCTGGCGACTTCCGGGAAGGCGGGAAGGCGGGAAGGCGGGAAGGCGGGAAGGCGGGAAGCCTGGTGTGAGGAGGGGGCAGGCGGGCGGAGGCGGGGCGGCCTGATAGGGCCGGAGAAGCGGGCTGCGGGTCAGAGAGCCGTCCTGCACGCGCCCTTGTACCCCAGAAGTGCCTCGCGAGGGGCGAAGCTCAAAGACACCAGCCTTCCCTCAGAGAGCTTTCAGTCTAGCAGGGTGAGGCACAAAACTGAAGTACAAAAAAGCGCAAATACGAATAAAGCAAGGGCAGCCATAGTTCTAATTGAGAATTTACGAAGCATGGGGGCGGGGGGAGTGAACAAGGACATTTGACTGTAGGAAAGAATACGACATTAGTTTTGTTAATTAGTAGGGTAATTAATTTAACTCCCTCTAGGGTGTTTTCCTGTCTTCTGTTTCGCACCTTGTGCCCCGCTGTCTGTTCGTGGCGATTGAATTTCAACAAATCCTACTGAAATTCCACCAGGCGGTAATTGATGGAAATATAAAGAGAATACAACTAGGCCTTTGCCCTTTAATAAGTTCAGTCTACTAGGAGAGACTTGTAAACAGAATTTGAGGGCCATTGGTTGCTAACCAAAAGATGGGCAGTTCTAATCCACCAGGCGCTTCTCGGAAACTCTATAGGGCAGTACTACTCAAATCTATAGGGTTGCTATGAGTAGAAATCGACTGGACGGCAGTACTCTTGGATTTGGGCCTAGACTAAATGGTTCAGGAAGAAAAGCCTGATGATCTACTCAAAGTGAGCCATTGAAAATCTTGTCTATCACAGATGGTTTGCTCTTAAAGTAATCATGGTGAGGGAGCAGGACTTAGGTGCTTTTGTTCCATTTGACATGGGGTTGCCACGGGTTGGGAGCCAACTTGAAGTCAGCTGACAACACAACATGAGAGGAGGTTAGACAGTTTGCCATGTATTTATCTTGCCTGCTGGTCAGAAGTTGAGAATATTTTGGAAGTTTTATGTAAGAGGAGTGACTCGGTCAAATTTGCATTGTGGGCCGAAGGCTGTAGCCACATTGAGGTGGTTGGATTTGTGGAGACCGGGAGATTGGTTAGGTAGTTATTATAATACAGACCTAAACCAAGGTTGTGGAACTAGAGACGGATCAAGGAGAAATCTTCTGGGGTAAAATCATCAAAAGGAGCCCTAGTGGTGGTGCGCTGGCTAAGCTCTGAGCTGCTAACTGAAAGTTCAGTGGTTCGGATCCACTCTGGTTCTCTGAGAGAAAGGCCTGGCAATCTCTTCCCACAAAGATTATAGCATAGAAAACCCAGTGGGGCAATTCTGCCCTGCCACATGGTGTTGGTGTGAGTCAGAGTTGACTCAGTGGTACCTAATAGCAACAACAAAATCATCAAGACTTGATGACTGGATTTGAGAGATTAGAATGTGATGGATGATGTAGGTTTTTGACTGGGACTACTTATTGGTACTGGTGCTGTTGAGATCAGGAATATAAGAGAAAGAGAAACTGTTAGGAGTGTAGCAGGAGAGGAACAAAGATGCCCAGTGTGATTCTAAATTTATGCTCTGGATGTAGATGACCAGCTTCTTGTTTTGGTGGAACACAACTTCCAGGAGCTTCTTGACAAAGTGCATAGGAAATAAATATATGTAAAATGTTAGGCGTGTATAAAAATGTTTTTACGCTACCCACTTATTTGCCTGAGAGTTTGGCTAAGTATAGAATTCTTGGCTGGAACTCATGAGCATATTGAAAACATTGCTTCATTGACTTTGTTGATGCAGCAACATCCAGTGTAAAATGGAACATCCAGTGTTGCTGTGGTGAAGTCCAAACCATCCTACTCCTTTGGTTTTCTTTCCTCTGAAAGCTTGTAGAATCTCTGTCACCCCACTATTGTGACATTTCACAATGATGTGTCTTGCTGTGGGTGTGTTTTCACTCATTTAGTAGACCCCAAGAAACTCATGTCTTTTCATTTCGGAAAAATTCCTTCACTTACTTTGTTGTTGATTTTCCCTCCCTCTGTCCCTCCTTCCGTTCCTCCATCCCTCTTTTCTACCCTCCTCCTTTCTACTCATCCTCCCTCCCTCCCTCTCACTCTTTCTTTTTGAGCAAGGTATGAGATATGGGTCTTGTTTCAGTTTTTTGCAGATGAATATTCAGTTTTGCCAACACCCTTTGTTAAATGGTTTTTTTTTCCCCAGACTTTGGGCCTTTGTCAAATATCAGCTGCTCATAGGTGGATGGTGTTATTTCTAGATTCTCTGTTCTGTCCCAATGGTCTATATATCTGTTTTTCTACCAGTACCAGGCTGCTTTGACTACCGTGACGTTAGAACAGCCTCTAAGGTCAGGTAATGTGAGGCCTCCCACTTTGTTCTTCTTCTTCAGGAATGTTTTACGTATCTGGGGATTCTTCCCTTTACAAACGAAGTTAGTGATTTGTTTCTCCATCTCATTAAAAAATGACTTGGAATTGGTGTTGGGATTGCATTGCATGTATAGATCACTTTGAGAAGAATAGACGTTTTCACAATGTTGTCTTCCTATCTGTGAGCACAGGTAGGTATCTCCACTTATGGAAGTCTGTTTTGGTTTCTTGAAGTAAGGTCTTGTACTTTCTTTGTATGGGTCTCGTATATCTCTGGTTAGATTTATTCCTATGTATTATCTTCTTGGGGGCTATTGCAAATGGTATTGGTTTTGTGAGTTCCATGGTCTCTTTGTTGGTGTGAAGGAATCCAATTGATTTATTTATGTTTATTTTGTATCCTGATACTTTGCTGAACTTGGTTAGTTCTAGTAGCTGTTTTTTTTTAATTTTATTTTTCTTGTGGTTTTGCGAAGGTTTGCAGTCTAAGTGAATTTGCCATATAAACCTCAAACATCCACCTCTATATAACTCTTATCTGCTTTTCTAACCCTGTGACAGCACATTCTTCCCTTTCACCCTGTAGTTAACAGTATTGACTCACCCAGTACCTCACTCCTCTCCATAGTCTCCTCTCCCCTCTAGAGAGGAACAAGTTGGATAGCCTCATATGTTTTTTAACCAAAGGACACACACCACCTGCATCACTCTATGTCCTATAGTTCATCAGTCTTTCTCTGAAGAGTTGGCTTCAATACTGGTTTCAGCTTTGGGCCAACAGAAAGTCCAGGGGCCATGTTCTCAGGGGACTTTTCGGTTGTCGGACTGTCAAGTCTGATCTTTTAATAGAGTTCTAGGTCTGCACTCCCTTTTTTCTCGTATTTTGTCAGCGAATCCCCATTGTGTTTCTCGTCAGGGTGGTCTTTGGAGGTGGCCGGGCACTATCTAGTTCTTCTGGTCTCATGCTTATGTAGTCTTCCAATCATATGGACCCTTTTGTCTCCTGGGCTCGTATTTTCCTCATGTATTTGATGTTCTTGGTTTTCATCTGCACTACGTGGGTTGGGACTAATTGATGTTCCTCCCATGGAAGCTTGCTGGCGTTTAAGAATCCAGGTGCCACTCACCAATATAGGATGCAGAACAATTTATTAGAAAAAGGAAAATAGTTATGCCAATTGGTCCCTCTGTCCCCTGACCCTTGCCCCTGCAACTTTGTCCTTTAAACTGTTGGATTGTAATTTAGAAAACCTTCTAGCTTATGGTGTAGTCCAGTTGTGTTGAACTGCTTTCCACTGCATGCTGTCACTTCCTTCACCTAACTGGATTCCTAACAACTGTCTAATCTGAATAACCCTCTCCCTCTCTTTCTACCCTTGTAGCCATCGAAGATTATTATAAGCCTTTTCTTAAGTCCTTGTAGTAGTGGTCTCATACAGTATTTGCCCTTTTGCAGTTGACTGGTTTCACTCAGCATAATGTCTTCCAGATGATTCCAGGTTATGAGAGCTTTCCTAAAATCATCGTTGTTCTTTATCGTTGCATAGTGTTCCAGTACATACATATACCATAGTTTGTTTATCCATTCATCTGTTGGTGGACAACTAGGTTGATTCCACCTTTTTGCTATTGGACAGTGCTGCAGTAAACATTTGTGGGCACGTATCTGTTCATGTGACAGCCTTTATTTCTGTAGAATATATTCCAAGCAGTGGGATTGCTGGAGCATATGGTATTCCTATTTCTAGCTTTTTAAGAAAGAGCCAAATTGCTTTCTAAAGAGGCTGTACCATTTTACATTCCTACCAGGACTGTAGAAGAGTTCCAGTCTCTCCACAACCTCTCTAACATTTGTTATTTTGTGTTTTTTAGATTAATGCCAACCCTGTTGGGGTTAGATGGTATCTCATGGTGGTTTTGATTTGGATTTCTCTAGTAGCTAATGATCACAAGCATTTCCTCATGTGTGTTTTAGCTACCTGGATGTCTTCTTTGGTGAAGTGTCTGTCTGTCTCCTTTACCCATTGTTTAATTGGGTTATTTGCCTTTTTCTTGTTGATAATGTGCAGTATCTTGTAGATTATGGAAATCAGATGTCAGTCCAACATGTAGTTGCCAAATATTTTTTCCCATGCTGTAGGTAGTCTTTCAACTTTCTTGATAAAGTCTTTGGATGCACAAAAGTGTGTGAGTCTCAGTAGTTCCCATTTATTTTCTCATCTGTCGTTAATGCTTGCTTTGTCAGATTTTGAAGTCTCTGTAAGCCATGTATTAGAACGTCCATTGTTTTCTTGTATGATCTTTATGATTTTAAGTTTGATATTTAGATCTTTGATCCATTTTCAGTTAGTTTTTCTGTAAGGTCTGAGATATGGGTCTTGTTTCAGTGTTTTGCAGATGGACGTCTAATTTTGCCAACACCATTTGTTAAAGACACTTTTTAAACCCAGTTTGTGACCTTTGGGCCTTTGTTCAATATCAGGTGTTCATAAGAGGATGATGATGTATCTGGGATCTCAATTCTGTTCCACTGGTCTTTTAATCACCTGGTACTGCTCCAACAGAAAATACAACAAGTGGATGGTTTCATGAAGAGAAACTACTGTCACAGTCCAGTAAGCCACAAATCCATTTACGAATTGCAAGTCCATTCTATAAGAGAAATTATCACAGTCCAGTAGGCTGAGTCCAAATTCAGTGATAGCATCTCGGCACAGGAACTTTAAGTCCAAATGACATGCTCTGCTCTCAGTGCTGCCTTCTTTGTGGAATGAGATTCCCAGCTTACTCTGCTCATTTCTCTCCCTTATACTGCACAAGCTGATAATGTGAGTCCTGTCTCACTGATACAACTGCTGTCCATTTTCCCTCATCAGCATCACAGAGAAGGATTCACAGCAGATGGGAGGAATTGCACCACACTGGGACTCATAGCCAAGTCAAATCAATACATACATTTTTGTGGGGAAACAATGTAATCCGTGATGGTTGGTCTGTATGTCTCCTTGTAACGTACCAGGCTGTTTTGACTACCGTGACAGTGTTAGGTTCTAAGGTCAGGTAGTGTGAAGCCTCCCACTGTGTTCCTCTTTTCCAGTAGTGCTTTACTTATCTGCAGTTTGTTCCCTTTCCAAAGTTGGTGATTTGTTTTTCCATCTCATTAGAAAAATGGCGCTGCAGTTTGTATTGGAATTGCACTGTATATGTAGATCACTTTGGGTAAAATGACATTTTCACAAAGTTCAGTCTTCCTATCCATGAACAGGGTAGGTTTCTCCACTTATGTAAGTCTCTTCTGGTTTCTTGCAGTAAGGTCTTGTAATTCTCTCTGGATACGTCTGCTGTTTCTCTGGTTAGATTTATTCCTAGGTATTTTATCTTCTTGGGGTCTGTAGTAAGTGGTATTGATTTGGTGACTTCCTCTTTGATGTTCTCTTTGTTGATGTAAAGGAATCCTACCAATTTACTTATGTTTATCTTATATCCTGGTACTTTGCTGAACTCTTCTATTAGTTTCAGTAGTTTACTTGTGGATGCTTTAGGATTCTCCGTTCATACGATCATGTCATCTGCAGATAGGGAGGTTTTTACTTCTTTGTTGATGCAGATGCCTTTTATTTCTTTGTTTTGTGTAATTGCTCTGGCTAGAACATCTAGTGCAATGTTGAATGGAAGTGGTGACAGTGGGCATCATTATCTGGTTCCTGTTCTCAGGGGGAATTCTTTCAGTCTCTCTCCATTCAGGATGATGTAGGTGGTAGCTTTGTGTTGGTGCCCCTTATTGCCTTGAGGAGTTTCCCCTCTATTCCTATTTTGCTGAGAGTTTTTAATATGAATGAGTGTTGGACTTTCTCAAATGTCTTTTCTGCATTGATTAACAAAATCAGATGATTCTTATCCTTTGTGTTGTTTATGTGGTTGATCACATTAATTGTTTTCCTGGTGTTGAAACAGTCTTGCATCCGTGGTGTGAATCCAACTTGGTCATGATGAATTATTATTTTTTAATATTTTGTGAAATTCTATTGGCTAGGATTTTGTTGAAGAGTTTTGTATCTAGGTTTATGAGTGATATTGGTCTGTACTTTTCTTTATGTGGGATCTTTCCTTGGCTTAGATATCAGGTTATGATGGCTTCATGGAATGAATTTAGGAGTATTCCATCCTTTTCTGTACTTTGAAATAGCCTCAGTAGTATTGGAATTAACTCCTCTCTAAAAGCTTGATAGAATTCTCCAGTGAAGCCATCTGGGCCAAGACTTCTTTTGGTTGGTAGTTTTTTTGTTTGTTTATTACTTTTTCAATCTCTTCTTTTATGATGGGTTTATTAAGTTGTTCTACTTCTTGTGATAATTTTGGTAGGTGATATGAATCTAGCAATTTTTCCATTTCCTCTAGATTTTCAAATTGTTGAAGTACAGTCTTTCATAGTATTTTGTTATGATACTTGTGATTTCATTGTGTCTGTTGTGACATCTCCTATCTCATTTCCTATTCAGTTTATTGTTTCTGCTCCTCATTTTCTTTTATGAGTTTAGCCAGTGGTTTACTCATTTTGTTGATCTCTTCAAAGAACCAGCTACTGGTTTTGTTAATGTCTTTTTAAATGTTTTTCTATTTTCTAATTCATTTAGTTCTGCTGTAATCTTTATTATCTGTTTTTTTCTGATGCCTGAGGGGTTTCTTTGTTGCTCTCTTTCTACTTGTTCAAGTTGCAGGGTTAATTCTCTGGGCCCTTCCTTCATTCTGGATGTGTGCATTTATAAAGATAAACTGACCTCGGAGCACTGCTTTTGGTGTATCCCATAGGTTCTGGTAGGATGCATTTTCATTCTTATTTGATCCCATAAATATCTTTATTCCATCTTTGATTTCTCCTATAACCCATGGATTTTTTTTCAGTTTCAGTAAGTTCCAATTTCTACCTATGTTTTTTCTGCTCTTGATTACAACTTTTATGGGTTTATGGTCTGAGAACATGCTTTGCAATAATTCAGTGGTTTGGATTTTGTTGAGACTTACCTTATGACCTAAGATGTGGTCTATTACGGAGAATGTTCCATCTGCACTGGAAAAGAAGGTATACTTACGTGTTGTTGGGTAAAAAGTTCTGTATATGTCAGTGAGGTCCAGTTGGTTGATTGTCGCAATAAGATCTGTATCTTTCCTGAGCTCTTTTCAGGATTATCTGTTCATTACTAAAAATAGAGTGTTGAAGTCTACTACTATTATTGTGGAGCGATCCATCTCATTTTTCAGTGTTGTCAGCATTTATTTGTTGTATTTACTCTGGTATTGAGTGCATAAGTATTTAATATTGTTATATTCTGCTTATGTATTGAACTTTTCAGCAATAAATAGTGACTGTTCTTGTCCATGATGGTGGACATTACATTAAAATCTGTTTTATCTGAGATTAGTATTGCAACTCCTGCTCTTCTTTGTGTGTTGTTAGCTTGCTATATACTTTTCCATCCTTTGATTTTCAATTTGTTAATATACTTGAGTCTAAGGTGTGTTGTTTATAATCAACATATAGATGGACCATGTCTTTTGACCCAAGCTGTCACTCTCTGCCTCTTTATTGGAGCATGCAGTCAGTTTACATTCAGTGTAATTATTGACAGGTATGTGTTTTGTGCTGTCATTTTGATATCTTTATTTTTTGTTGATGTTTTGTGTCTCTTAATATTTTGTTCTGGGTTGTTTGTCTTTATGGGTTTACTTCTCATCTTTTACAGTGTTGTTTTATGTTTGTTGAGACTCCTGTATTATGGTTTTTGTTTTGCTATGTTGCAGTGTTTGCTTTGCAGCTACCCCTTTGATTTCCCCCTTAATGTTCTAAGTTTAAACCAATCTTTGACTCTTGTATATCTTCTTAAGTTCCTTGCCATCTGGAAGGGTTATAACTGCTGTAATGTATCCCTCTTTATAGTTTGATGGTCACATAGTTTTCATGTTAAGATCACTGGTCCCATTCTTTTAATATTCTAGCTTTGATTGAGCTTTGTGACTTCCCTTGCTTGATAGGATTCTGGATACTGTGTCCTGCATTGCGTCTTTAAGTATACATTTGTTGTTTTTGTTTTTCTAAATAAAGAGCTTTTTCAGTACTTCTTGTAGTTTTGGTTTGGTTTTTACAGAGTCTCTAAGCTTCTGTTTATCTGTGAATGTCTTAATTTCGCCTTCATATTTGAGAGACAGTTTTGCAGGATATATAATTCTTCGTTGGAAGTTTTTCTCCTTCAAGGCTTTGTATGTATCATCCCGTTGCTGCTGAGAAGTCAGACAACTTACAGGACTTCCCTCTGTAAGTTAGTTTTAAGTCTCGCTGCTTTTAGGAGCCTCTCCTTATGTTTTATTTTATTAAGCTTGATCATAATATGCCTTGGTGTCTTTCTTTTGGGGTCTAGTTCTTGTGGCATTCGATAAGCATCTTGGATAGCTATGTTCTCTTCTTTTATAATTTCAGGAAAGTTTTCTGTCAGCATTACTTCAGCAATACTCTCTGTATTTTTGGCTGTACCCCCTGTTCAGAAACTCCGATTATTCATAGATTATTCCTCTGATAGAGTCTCACATGTTTCGTAATGCTTCTTCATTTTTTTGGTATTTCTTTCCTCTAATTTTTCCTCATAAATGCTCTTGTCAGTGCTTTATCTTCAAGTTCAGTAATTCTGCCTTCCAACTCCTCAAGCATGCTCCTTTGGCTTTGCATTGAATTGCCTAAATCTGTAATTTTATTATTGGTCTACTGGATTTCAGACCATTGATGTTCCAGCAGTTCATATAGCTTACTTAATTTCTCATTTTTTTTTCTGCATTTTGTTTAATCTCTAAGAGGCTGTGTACATAATTCTATTGTATTCTACCTCCGGTAATTTCGGAAAGGCTTCATCTGGGAAGTTTCGATTCTTTATTTTAGGAGTTTTCTGGAGCAATGGTGATCTGCCTCTTTAAATGGTTAAATATTGATTGTTGTCTTTGTACCATCAAGAAGCTGTTCAGTTTCTCTAGTGTTACACCAACAGGAGCCATGACGTAGTTCTAAAGGGAGTAAGCGCATTGCTAGATTTGGTTGCCAGCCTTCTCTGTGTTCTCTAGTGGTTGGCCCCGCTTGAGCTCTGAGGAGTGTCAGGCCCCACATCCTGTCTGCTAAAAGTGGCAAGTTACTTGTGGCAACTCTCCATCATTATGTCAGTGGAGCCTATGGTGTAGTTCAATAAAGGGAGGAGAGAAGGATGCCACCACACTCAACTGCCTGGAACCACTGTGCTCTCTAGATGTGTTTAACTTAAAAACTGCTTTTCTGCTGAGAGGGATGCTGTCCAGCAGCTTCTGAAAGTAGCCAGGCCCCCAAGGTTGGAAGGCTGGCCTCCTAGTTGGCAAAGACAGCACTCTACTTATGGAGTCTCTGGGGGACCATCAGCCAATGCTGTGATTGGCTCATTGAAGGGTGGTGGAAATGCCGCCAACCCACTCAGATGCCAGTCACTGCTATGTTTTCCAGCTGGTCTTATTTTAAAAGCTGCTTTACTGCTGAGACAGGTGCTGTCCAGCATCTGCTAAAAGCATCCAGGCCCTCAGGGGTGACAGGCTCTACCTCCTGGCTGACAACAACGGCACCTCATAGGCTGTCTTCAGATGCTATGGCATGGCTCAAAGAAGGGAGGACTTAGGGCACTGCTACCTTCAGCCACTGGCTCGACCTTCAGCCACCAGGCCCCACTATGATCCCTAGGTAGGATTGTCTTAAAAATAGCTTTTCTGCTGGAAAAGCACTGTCCAGACAAGTCCTGCTTTTCCACATAGAATTAGCCCTAGCTGAGACCTCAGGCATGGCTGACCAAGATGTCATCCCGCCTGAGCCCCCTTTCTTGCCGTGAATCAGCACAATTTATGGCACAGCTCAGAGAAGAGAGGTGGGCGGGCCACTGGCACCCTCAGTCAGTTGTC
This sequence comes from Heterohyrax brucei, assembly GCA_028571685.1. Lineage (NCBI taxonomy): Eukaryota > Metazoa > Chordata > Mammalia > Hyracoidea > Procaviidae > Heterohyrax > Heterohyrax brucei. Next base: position 19,134,348 of record CM053147.1, read on the forward strand.
CGTTCTCAAGATGTGGCTGTCCCAAGCACAGTCTCTCTGCTGTGGTATATACTGTTTACTTAAGCACTGCAGTTCAGTGTATTAGCTGGCTTGTGACAGGCTTACAGACCCATTCCCCGCATCCTAAATAACAAAGAAGGTGTCCATACCTGTAGTCCCCTCAAATGATGTGTCAGCAGAAGCAGGACTCAGAGTACCGCTGCCTCTTCTCTGACGGGTAGTTTCCCCTTTCCCGTTGCCCAGTCCAATCTCATAAAACCCTGCGCCAGGTCTTGGGGCTCCCAGAATGTCCACACTGCTCTGTTCACTTATTATTCTAGGCTTTAGTTCTCAGAGGGAATCAATGAGACATGTGTTTGGTCTGTCATCTTGACCCCATCTCTGATTTTGTATTTTTTGATTAGTGCCAACCTTGTTGGGGTGAGATGGTATCTATTATACTTTTGATTTGTCTAATGGCTAATGATTGTGAGCATTTCTTCATGTGTCTTTTGGGTGCCTGAATGTCTTCTTCAGAGAAGTGTCTGTCCATATCCTTTGCCCATTATTTAATTGGGTTATTTTCTTTTACTTGTTGCTATTTTGCAGAACCTTGTAGATTATGGAAATTAGATGTTGATCAGATATGTGGTTTCCAAATATTTTTTTCCTAGTGTGTAGGCAGTCTTTTTACTGTCATTCGATGTATTTAGAAGCTCTCTTGTTGGGTGTGTAAATAGTTAATATTGTTATATACTCCTTATGTAGTTATCCTTTAAGCAACAGTGTTCTTCCCTGTCCACAATGTTAGTTTAAAGTCTATTTTATTTGAGATTAATGATGCCTCTCCATCTCTTCTTTTCATGTTGTGAGCTTGGTATATATTTTTCCATTCTTTGAGTTTCAATTTGTTCATAGCCTTGAGTCTACCATGTATTTCTTGTAAGGAGTTTATAGGCAGATAGTGGGTTTTTTTCCCCCAACCTGTTACTCTTTGTCTCTTTATTTGTGCGTTGTACCCATTTACATTCAGTGAAATTATTGATAGGTGTATGAATTTAGTACTGTGATTTTGGTGCCTTTTTATGTGTTATTGACAGTTTCTTTATTCCACTGAATATTCTGTTCTGAGTCTTTTAATGGGTTTTCTTTTCACCCTATTAAGTGTTTTTATATCTGTTGAGACTTCTAGATTGCGTTTCTTATCTTGTTGTGTAGTATTGTTAGTTTGCTTTGTGGCTACCCCAATATCACCCCCTATGATCTGGGTTTAAACCATTTGTTAACTTCAGTATATCACCTTGAGTTCCTCTCCATCTGAAAGGTCTGTGAATATATTAACGTGTCCTTGTTTTTAATATAATGTCATAATTTACATACTGAGATCTTTGTTTCCCTATTTTTAATATTTTAGCTTTGATTGGGCTTTGTAGATTCCCTATCTAGGCTGGCTTCTGGGTGCTGTGTCATGGATTGTATCCTTAAGCATACAAGTTCTGACAATTCAGTTTGCAAAGTCATCTTAGAAAAGGCACTATATACCTCATTGCTGAATATCACTAAGGTCACCTTTGGGAAGGTATACACCAATGCTAGCGCCTAGTCCACCTTTCAAAGCAGTTTTGGAATTCTTTTTCTGGAGTATCCATCAGAGCTGTCATTGTATTATCCTTGGTGTCCTGAATGTCATAAAAATGTCTTCCTTTTAATATTTCTTTTATCTATGGGTAATGAAAAAAGTCACTGGGAGCCAGATGAGGTGAGTAGGGAGAGTATTCCATAGAGTTTTTTGTTTACTGACTAAAAGTTCCCTCACAGACTCCCGTACAATTAAGTTCACAAACTTGCCATCTTGCCATCATGCACAACTGCCATTCCAGAAAGAGTCTCCCTTGCTTTGAAAGGTGGACTAGGTGCTGACATCAGTGCATAGCTTCCCAAGGAGAGTACTTCAAAGGTGAGTAGTGATATTCAGCAATGAAGTATGTAGCACTTACAGAAATTAAGCTTGCAGACTTAACTGTCAGACCTGACATAGCTGATGTTATTGATTTTCTAATTGAAGAAGTTTCTTAAGTATTTCTGTAATTTGGGTGTAGTTTTTACTGCTTATCTGTGAATGTCCTAATGTTACCATCAAATTTGAGAGACAGTTTTGTAGGGTATTTAATTCTTGGTTGGAACTTTTTTTCTTCAAAGCTTTGTATCATCTCATTGTCGTCTTGCCAACATGACTTCAGCTGAATAGTTGGAGGTTAGCCTAGAAGACTTTCATTTGTACATTAGTTTTGGTTTAAGCCCGGCTGCTTTTAAGAACCTCTCCTTATGTTTAATTTTGTTGAGCTTGTTTGTAATATGTCTTGATGTCTTTCTTCGGGGATATACCTTTTGTGGAGTGTGATGTGCACTTTGAATAGATCTCTTCTCGTCTTTCATGATGTCAGGGAAGTTTTCTGTCAGCAACTCTTCAACAATTCTCTCTGTATTTTCTGCTGTCCCTCCCTGTTCTGGTATTCCAGTCATTCATAAATTATTTCTCTTGATAAAGTCCCACATAACTCTTAATGATTCTTCTTTTTTCTTGATTCTTTTGTCTGATTTTTCCTCATAAATGCTGGCATCAGTTGCTTTATGTTCAGTCTCACTAATTCTGCATTCCATTTCCTTGATCTTGCTCCTATGACTTTCCACTGAATTGTCTAACTCTGAGATTTTATTATTAATCTGCAGAATTTCAGGTCATTGTTGTTCTAGCAATTCATGCAGCTTGTTTAGTTTTCTATTTTGTTTTGCTGCACTTTGATTAATCTTTGTCATAAGATCTACGTGGGCTCTTTTCATAGGTCTTTTATATTCCACTTCTAATAATTTCAGGAAGGCTTCTTTATCAGTGAATTTGCTTGTTTGTTTTCAGAGTTTTCTGGAGCTATGGTAGTCTGCTTCTTTAAACAGTTAAGGATTGATTGTTGTCTCTGAGCCATCAAAACACTGTTGTGATTTAATTGTTAGGTTATCGCAGTCTAACCTGTATATATATGTATTTTAATTTGAGTTTGACTGTCCAAAGAGTCTAGTCCTTCAAGCTAGTGTAGTTACTGGAGCCTTTATAACTTTGATGTCCTGTCACTCAGTGCTTGGAGTAATGACTACACTGAGAAATGTAATAATAATTGCTGGCTCAGGGGAGCCAGTAGAATTCTTCTTCAAGCCCTTCCTTTGTTTCCCTCCCCAGGTCCAAGAGAAAATCTCTGGGCACATGTGTAAGATACTCCACTACTGGCCTAGGTAGTACGCTAGAATTGAGAGTCAGGTATGGAGCAGAGAATGGAGGGGGAAAATGCTGGGTACAGGGAGTGTAGTCTATGCATAGGAAAAGTTGAGTCACAAAAGCTGAACTTCTGTGAATCTGAAGGTGTAGCAATCCATAGCTCAGAAGAGTCAGTGGGGGTTGTCCTACATCCCTCCTTTTGTTTCCCCTCTGAGACCAGAAGAAAAGGTCAGGGTGCGCAAGTAAAGTGAGCCTCTTCCTCCTGGGTAGTGGGCCATAATTTAGCCTCCATTGCAAAGCAGAGAAAGTTGGTAGACAAGGCTGGGAATAGGGAGACAACTCAGCACATAGGATTGAGCCCTGAGGAATCACGAATACTTATCTTGAGATGATCTTTAGGAGTAGCCTCAGGCTCTGTACCTTGGCTCCGGTGACTCAGCAGAGGTTTGTTTATGGAATTCCTTTTGTCTCCCTCTCTGTGACTGGGAGAAAAGCTCAGTGGTCACGTACAATGCCACTTCTAGTCTGGGTAGGGCACCAGAAATTCAATATAGCACAAAGAAGGGAAGAGGGAAAGGTGCCACTGCACTCAGCTGCCAACCATCACCACACCCTCCAGGCATGACTGTCCCAAGCTCATCCCCTCTGTTGAGAGGCACTCTACAGTCAGGTGCCTTTGTTCAGTGTGGCAGCTGGTCCCAGCCATGCTCCCAGGGGCAACAGTCCCAGCCAACAAAGATGGCCCTCACATCTGAGCTGCCTCTCCACCACCACATCAGCAGAAGTGAGACCCTTTGCACTGCCAGTTTGCTTCCGACAAACGTAGTTTCTCCACTTTCTGTCACTCAGTCTGATCTCACATGTTTCCACCTGGTCTTGGGGCTCCCAGAGTGTCATTTTTATTCCATTCACTTGTTTTGCCCAGCCTTAATCATTAAAGGGACCAAAAGAGATGTATGACTAGTCTGCCATCTTGGCCCCACCCATCCTAATTTTTCATTTTGTTCTGCTGCATTTTGTCTAATCTCCATTCTGATTTCTTGTAGGGCTCTGTACATAGCTCTTTTGTACATAGCTCTTAGTACATAGCTCCGATAATTGCAGGAAGACTTCTTCAGTTGGGAGATTTTTTGGATTCTTTGTTTTGAGAGTTTTCTGAAGCCACAATGGGCTGTTTCTTTAAATGATTAGAAATTGATTGTTGTCTTTGAGCCGTCAGAAGCCTCTTGTGATTTATTTGTTAGGTTATTGTGATCTAGCATATATATGTGTATACACTCAGAGAGAGAGAGACACACACACACACATTTCATTTGGTATTGAGTGTCCAGTTAGTCTAGTTGTTTTAACTAGAGTGACTGTTAGAGCCTTAATAATTCTAATGCCCGGTCACCGGATGGTTGGAGAATTGACTACACTGAGAAAGGCAGTAGAAATTACCGACTCAGGGAAGCTGCCAGAACTCTTCTTCCAACCCTCCCTTTGTTTCCCTATCCAAGTTCAGGTGAAAAGCTCAGGGCACATATGTAAAATATCCCACTTCTGATCTAGGTAGTGCACCAGAGTTAGCAGTCTAGAGTAGAGCAGAGAAGAGGGGGAGGAAAGGTTGGGATAAGGAGTATATTTTGTGCATAGGAAAGATTTGAGCCACGAGAGTTGATGAACACATAGCTCATGATGCTTCAGCCTAAGTCTTCTGCAGCTCTTGTTGGTGCAGTGACTTGCAGCTCAGAGGAACCAGTAGAACTTGTCTTCTATCTCTCCCTTTGTTCCCATCTCTGAGTGCTGGAGCAAAGCTCAAGGAATAGTCATAAAATGTCCGACTTCCAACCTGGGTAGTGCACCAGCATTTAGTATCCAATATAGAGCAGGGAAAGTAGGAGGGAAAGGCTGGAAATAGGGAGAGAGATCAGCACATAGGAAAGGTTTGAGCACAAGGGTTTACAAGCACTTAACTTGCAACACTCCAGTGGAAGTCCCCTGTAGCTCTGTAGGTGCAGCGATCCACAGCTCAGGGGAGCCAACATAACTTTTCTTCTTTGCCTCCTTTTGTTTCCCTTTCCAAGTCAGAGAAACTCTGGGCATACACATATAATATCCCCAGATAGTGCACCAAAATTTAGCCTCAGCTCAGGGAAGAGAAAGGGGAAGGGCCAAGAACAGGGAGAGAAATCAACATGTAGGAAAGGTTTGAGTCATGCAAGTTTGTGAGCATTTAGCTTTTGATGTTCTGTTGAAAGTCTTGTGCTGTGATTTGCAGCTCAGATTCTCTTCTAAGAAACCTGTGCTCCATCTGCTCACTGCTGCTGCACTCAGCTGCCAGCTGCCACCGTGTTCTATAGGTGCAGCTGTTCTTAGCTCAGCTTCCCAATTGAGAAAGACATGCTTCACTCAGGCACCTCTGCACTCTGTGGTGGCTGGCTGCCACAGTGCTCTCAAGTGCAGCTGCCCCAAGCTCAGCTTCCTAGCCAAGACAGGTGGCTTTGCCCCTCTGCTGCTGCTCTGCTTCCACACCAGCAGAAACGGTCCCCTCTGCAGCTGCAGTCTCCTTCTGGCAAAGGTAGTTGTTCGCCTTCCTGTTGCCCAGTCTAGTCTCTCAGCTTTGTGCCTGATCCTGGGGCTCTTAGATTTCTGTTGTTTTTCAAGGTCTTAGTTGTTAGGTGGATCAGGGGAAATGTGTGGCTAGTCTGACATCTTAGCCCTGCCTCTGTTGTTGATTTTCTTCATTCTCTTTTTCTTGAGCTCATTGTTGTCATGTCGTACTCATATAACTGGTCTTCCAAATTCATCAGCTTTCATCTCCTGTTTTCCACATTTTGTCTTTTTGCTCTATCTTCTGAGAAATATCTTTGACTTTTAGCTTTCAGTTCTACTGAATTTTTAATTTCTGGTGTCATGTTTTTAATTTTTTAAGAGCTGTATTTTGTATTCTTAGGTCCTTTTTTAAAATTTGCTTTTTGAGATGTAGTGTCACAGGAAGTTAAAAATAGTACAGAGAGATCCCATGTACTCTTCACCCAGTTTTGCTCCATAATTATATTTTACATAATGAGTTGGATCCAACTCGGCGGCACTTGGCTTTGGTTACTACAAGATCAATACCAGAAAATTGACGTTTATACAATGTGTGTGTATAGTTTTATACTACTTTTTCACATGTGGGAAACCCTGGTAGCCTAGTGGTTAAGAGCTACAGCTGGTAACCAAAAGATCAGCAGTTCAAATCCACCAGGCAGTCCTTGGAAACTGTATGGGGCAGTTCTGCTCTGTCCTATAGGGTTACTGTGAGTTGAAGTTGACTCAGCAGCAGTGGGTTTTCACATTTGTAGATATGTATAACTACGACTGCAGTTAAAATACAGACCTGTTGTCACTACAAAGATCTCCTTCTTGTTAACTCTTTCTAGTTATACCCTCTTCCCTCTCCTTCACCACCACAACCCCAGCAAGCACTAATATATTTTCCATCTCTATAATTATGTCTTTTTAAGAATATTGCATAAATCATACAGTATATGAGCTTTTGAGATTGGCTCTTTTCATTTGTTATAATGCCATTAAGATGCATCCAAGCTGTTGTGTATATCTATAGTTTCTTTTTAGTGGTGAGTAGTAGTCTATAGTGTGGATATACTGCAGTTCCTTTAACCATTCACCTGTTGAAGGACATTTTGGTGGTTTCCATTTGGGGGCTGTTACAATAGAAGTATGAACACTTGTGTACAGGTACTTATAGATGTAAATTTTTATTTCTCTGGGATAGCTGTCCAGGAGTGAAATTTCTGGGTTGTGTGGTATGTGTGTGTTTAGTTTTCTTAGAAACTGCCAAAATTATTTTCTAGCATGGTAGTGCCTTTTTACATTTTCACCAGCAGTGGGTGAATGATCCAGTTTTTGCATGTCCTTTGCAACATTTGGTATTGTCAGTATTTTTATTTTAGTTGTTCTAATAGGTATGTAGTGGTATTTCATCCTGATGTTATTTTATATTTACCTAATCATGATGCTGAACATCTTTCCCTGTGCTTTATACCATCTGTATATCCTCTTTGGTGAAATCTGTCTTTTGTCTAGTTGAGTTTTGAGAGCTCTTTATATGTTTTAGATATGAATCCTTCATCCACCCATGTGGTTTTGCAAATATTGTCTCCCAGTCTTTTTCATTCTCTAAACTGTGTCTTTTATAGAACAAAAGATTCTTTGTAACTTTAATGAGAAAATAATTCACATACCATAAATCACCCATTTAAAGTGTACAATTAAATGAATTTTAGTGTATTCATGTGCTTTCAACTATCACTGCAGTCTCTTTTAGAACATTTTAATTTCCCCATAAAGAAATCCCATATCCTTTACCTATCACCTCACAAACCCACTCACTCCTGATCCAGCCCAGCCCTGGCAACCACTAATCTACTTTTCCTGTCTATACACATGCCCAGTCTGTACCTCTCATGTCAGTGGAATCATGTAATATGTCTGGCTTTTGAGTCTAGCTTCTTTCACTCAGCATAATGTTTTCAAGGTTCATCTTTATTGTGTCATGTGTCAACACTTCATTACATTTTATAGCTGAATAATACTCCAGTGTGTGGATAAACTACATTTGTTTATCCATTCATTAGTGGATGGGCATTTGGGTTGTTTCCACTTATTAGCTATTATGGGTAATGCTTCTATGCATCTTTGTGTATAAATTTTTGTGAGGATATTTTTTTTTCTTTAATGATACTTTTTAAAAATGGCCTTTCTCCCTGAATAGGTTAAATTTCTTCCAAATTAAGGTTTTTTGTGTTCTTGGTGATGTTCACAAACTTCCTTGAGTTTTCAGTCATTAACTTATGTTTTCATGTTGGAAACTTAAAAAGATAATTAACATGTTGTATACTTGGGAGGGCCATGCTGATGGTCAGCTTCAGCTTTCTTACAGGATGATCTTGTGGCACCGTGACTGGGGAGCCCTGCCTCCTTTAGCTTCTGTTCTTCTCTCAAAGTCTGGATATTTTCTCCCAAGAACTTCCTCATTCTTTGGAGCCTAAAAATATATCTGAATTCCTGCAGGGGCTAGGGGTGAGAGCTGGTCTCCTCATTATTATACATCATTCACTTAATAATTTTATTTTCAGTAATCGTATCCTGCCTTCTGCCGTGTCTGAAGACTTCCCCATCTAGAAACCCTTTTCAGGGTGGGGAAGGGTAACCACCCCTTGTCACAATGGGGAGAAGGATTTAGAGAACTCTTTCTTAGCAGGTGGCTCACAGTTCTTATTTCAGCAGTTCCTTTCACCTCCTTCACCCCTACCTGTGGAGTTACCCAAGGCTGTTCATTCCTCAACCTTTTAAGAATTGTTCTTGGTTTCCTCTGTTACCCTCTTAGGCTGCAGCTTTCTTGAGCCATAAAGGCATTTTTGTTTGTTGATTTGCTTTTAGCCTTTAGAGACCTATTGGCTGTCACTGCTACTACACCCTGTCTGTGGAGCTTTATGCATTCAAAATAATATCATTTTCCTAATGTTTTATTAAGGTCTTAGGAGGGAGTGAAATTAGATGCATTGTTCAATGTGCCATCCCAGTAGACCATAATCTGTAATTATTGTGTTTGCATGTCTGTTTTCTGGCATTTGTACAAGAACATCAGATGATGACATTGTCTGCATTGTCCTACTGCCTGATAGTTGTTCCATAAATATTAGTTAAATGAGAAAATGAATATCTGTCTGAAGCATGGAGAAGTCAAGCCTAGAGTTCACTATTTGGAAATCAAATGTGTATAAATGAAATTAAACCAAATGTTTGGGCCATTGTTGTTGTTAGGTGCTGTAGAGAAGATTCCAACTTACAGCAACCTCATGTGACACAGTAGAACTGCCCTATAGGATTTTTATTTTTTTAATATTTTATTGTGTTTTTAAGTGAAAGTTTATAGTGCAAGTCGATTTGCCACACAGAAGCTTGCATACACACTGCTGTGTAACTCTAACCCCTCTCACACCCCATGACAGCACACTCCTCATTTCCACCCTGTGTTTCTCATGTCCATTCAGCTAGCTCCTGTTCCCCTCTGCTCTCTCATCTTGTTTCTGGACAGAAGCTGCCCAGTTAGCCTTATATATATATTTAAGTCAGGAAGCACACTCTTTGCCAGTATCATTTCATATCTTATATTCTAGTTCAATCTGTGAAGAATTGACTGTAGTTACAGCTCTGGGCTAACAGAGAGTCTGGTGGCCACATCTTCTGGGGACCCTCCAATCAATGGGACCATCAAGTCTAGTCTTTTTAGTAGAATTCTAGTTCTGCAAACCCGTTTTTCTTCCACTACACCAGGGTCTGTATGTTGTACTCCCTATCAGGGCAGTCACTGGTGGTGGCCAGGCACCATCTAGTTCTTTTGATCTCATGCTGATCTCTGGATTATATGGCCCTTTGCTGTCCCTTGGGCTCAAATTTTCCTTATGGCTATGATGTCTGTCATTCTCCTGTGCTCCAGGTGGGTTGGGACCAATTGATGTTACTTAGATGTCTGCTTTGCTGGCTTTTAAGACTTCAGATGCCACGCACCAAAGTGGCATGAAGAACATTTTCTTTAAAAAAACAAACTGTTTTATGCCAGTTGACCTAGCTGTCCCCTGAAACCTTGGTTCCCAGACCCATGCCCCTCTGACCCTCAAAGTCTTGAGTTATATGAAGACTGTCAGTTAAGTTCACTAACTCATCCTAGGAAAAGTGCTGTATGCTTCATGGCTGCATATCACTACAGTCACCTTTGAAGTACTCCCCTTGGGAAGCTGTGCATGGACGCTAGCACCTAGTCCACCTTTCAGAGCACTTTTGGAACTCGTTTTCTGGGTTGGCCATCAAAGCTGTTGTTGTATTACCCTTGACGTCCTGAATGTCATCAAAATTTCCTCTTTTCGACATTTTCTTTATCTTCAGGTAAAGAAAAAAGTAATTGGGTTGAGTAGGGAGGGTGTTCCAATACACTTATTTGTTTACTGGCTAAAAACTTCCTAACAGACAACTATATAATTAAGTTCATGAACTTACCACCTTACCACCGTATGCAGTGACCATTCCAGAGAGTGCCAAAATTGGTTTGAAGGGTGAACTAGGCACCGACATCAGTGCATAGCTTCCCAAGGGAAATAGTTCAAGGTGACTGTAGTGATATTCAACAATCAGGTATGTAGTACTTAGAACAATTAAGTTCCCAGACTTAATTGTCAAACCTCATATTTAGGAAACCTTTAGCTTTAGGTTTAATCCAGCTGTGCTGACCTCCCCTGTGTTGGGTGCTGTCCCTGTCTTCACCCAGCGCAATTCGTATCTACTGTTTAATCCATGAATAGCCCTCTGCCTCCATCCCCACTCTCGTAGCCCTCAAAGACTGTATTTTCTCTGTGTTTAAACCTTTTCTTGAGTGGTCTTATAAGTATTTAGCCTTTTGCAATTGACTAATTTTACTCAGCATAATGTCTTCCAGATTGCCATGTTATGGAATGCTTCCCAAGATCATCATTCTGTGTCGTTGTGTAGTATTCTGTTGTATGATTATACCATAGTTTGTTATCCATTCATTCCTGATGGGCACCTAGGTTAATTCCAGCTTTTTGCTATTGTGGACAGTGCTTCAGTCAACATTCGTGTGCATGTACCTATTTGTGTCACAGCCCTTATTTTTCCAGGATAAATTCCAAGCAGTGAGGTTGCAGGATCGTATGGTATTTCTATTTCTAGCTTTTTAACAAAGCATCAAATCTATTTCCAAAGTGGATGTACCGTTTTACATTCCCACCAACAGTGTGTGTTTCAGTCTCTTGACAGCCTCTCCAACATTTATTATTTTGTGTTTTTTGCATTAATGGCAGCCTTGTTGAGATGAGATAGTATCTCATTGTAGTTTTCATTGGGATTTCTCTAATGACTAATGATCGTGAGCATTTCCTCATGTGTCTTTTGGCACCTGGATGTCTTCTTTGGTTAAGTGTCTGTTCATATCCTTTGCCACTTTCTAACTGGGTGATTTGTCTTTGTTGTTGAGGTTTTGCAGTATCTTGAAGATTATGGAGATCAGATGCTGATCGGATTTGTTGTAGCCAAAATATTTTTTTCTATTGATTGTCTTTTTACTGTTGTAGTGAAGTCTTTAGATCAGCATAAGTGTTTGATTTTTAGGAGTTTCCAGTTATCTATTTTCTCTTCTAGTGTTTGTATATTATTAGAAATGTTTTGTATTCTGTTTCTGCCATATACTAGGGCTCCTAGCATTGTCCGTTTTTTTTCTTCGATGATCTTTATCATTTTAGATGTTGTATTTAGGTCTTCAATCCATTTAGTTAGTTTTTGTGCATGCTGTGAGGCATAGGTCTTATTTCTTTTCTTTTTTTTTTTTGCAGATGGACATCCATTTATGCCAAAACCATTTGTTATAGAGACTGTCTTTTCTTCGGTTTATGGATTTTGGTCCTTTGTCAAATATCAGCTGTTCATGGGTGGTTTTGTGTCTGGATTCTCACTTCTGTTCCATTGGTCTATGTATCTGTTTTTATAGCAGTGCCAAGCTGTTTTGACTACTATGGCAGTGTTATAGGTTCTAACATCAGGTAGTGTGAGGCTTCCCATTTTGTTCTTCTTCAGTAATGCTTTACTTACTCAGGGCTTTTTCCTTTTCCATATGAAGTTGGTGATTTGTTTTTCTGTCTCATTAAAAAATTATGCCATTGGACTTTGTATTGGGATTGCGTTGTATCTATGGATTGCTTTGGGTAGTATAGACATTTTCATGATGTTGAGTTTTTCACTCCACAAAGAAGGAAGGTTTCTCTGGTTGTATGGGACTCATTTGGTTTCTTGTAGTAGTGTCTTATAATTTTCTTTGTATAGGTCTTTTACTTATCTGATTAGATTTATTCCTAAGTACTGTATCTCCTTGAGGGTCTTTTGTAAATGGTATTGATTAAGGGATTTCCTCAGATGTTTCTTTTGTTGGTGTAAAGAAATCCAACTGTATTTGTATGTTTATCTTATATTCTGATACAAGATAACATTAACTTTTCAATCTCTTCTTTTGTGATAGGTATCATGGATTGATTTGTGTTCACCAAAAACTATGTGCAGAAATTTGGCTGAACCAGGATTCTTGGTTGTGTGATGTTCCTCCGTGTTGAAAACCCTGCCTCTATTATGTTAATCAGGGTGCATGGGCAGCAGGTGTGTTGATGGGGCAGGGCTCTGTAAGATTGTTTTGTGCCTTTTGGCAGTTGCTTGAGATACAAAGGAAAGAAGCTAGCAGAGACATTTGGGGATCTCATGCCATCAGAAAGAAAACAGTGCCTGGAGCTGAACGTGTCCTTTATAAAGGACCACGGTCCCTACGCCTCTGAAGCTTCCAGTCCGGAGGAAGATTGACATGGACCTTCCTCCAGTACCAGCGGAGAAAGCCATCTCCTGGAGCTGAGTCCCTGAATTTGGACTTGTAGCTTACTGGACTGTGACAAATAAAATTTCTCTTTTTAAATCCATTCACTTGTAGTATTTCTGTTAAAGCAGCACTAGATAACTAAAACTTGGGGTTTATGTAATTGTTCTCCCTTTGTGTTAGTTTAGATAGGTAGTGTACTTATAGAAATTTGTCCAGTTCCTTTAGGTTTTCAGATCTGTTAGAGTACAGTATTTCATAGCATTGTTATGATTCTTAAAAATTTTCAATTGAATCTTTTGTGATATCACCTATCTCATTTCTTATTCGGGTTATTTGCTTCTTTTGAGTTTTTCTTTTACCAGTTTGGCCAGTGATTTAAAGATTTTGTTGATCTTTTCAAAGAACCAGCTTTTGGTCTCAGTAATTTAGTGATTTTTATGTTCTGTGATTCTTTCAGTTCTGCACTAATTTTTATTATTTTTTTCTTCTAGTTCCTCAAGGATTGTTTAGCTGTTCTTTTTGTACTTGTTCAAGTTGCAGGGTTAATGCTTTTATCTGGGCCCTTTCTCGTTTTGGAATATGTGCATTTATTGAGATAAACTGACCTCTAAGGGTGGCTTTTGCTGTGTCTCAAAGGTTATGGTAGGATGCGTTTTCATTCTCATTTGAGTCTGTGAATTTCTTTATTCAATTCTTGGTTTTTTCTACAACCCAGAAGTTTTTGAGCAAGGTGTTGTTCAGTTTCCATGTGGTTGATTTTTTTTCCTTGCTTTTTCTGTTATTGATTTATTTTATGGCTTTTATGATCTGAAAAGATACTTTGTAATATTTTCATTTTTTTTCAGTTTTGTTAAGGCTTGCTTTATGGCTTAGTATGTGGTCTATTCTGGAGAACTTTACATGTGGTTTGGAAAAGAAAGTATACTTGGCTACTGTTGGGCAGAGTATTTTATGTATGTCTTTAAGGTCAAGTTGCTTGATTGTGGCATTTAGATCTTCTGTGTCTTTATTGAGCTTTTTCCTGAATGTTGTGTCCTTCACTGAAAGTGGTGTGCCGAAGTCTCCTACTGTTACTGTGGAACTATTTTTCTTTTCAGTGCAGTTAGAGTTTGTTTTATGTATTTTGGAGCCCTATGGTTGGGTCCATAAATATTTAATATGGTTACATCCTCCTCGATGTACTGACCCTTTATTCACTATATAGTGACCTTTTTATCCAGTGTGGCAAATTTTACTTTAAAGTTTATTTTTTATAAGAAATTAATGTTGTCACTCCTGCTCTTTCTTGAATGTTACTTGTTTGATATATTTTTTTCCATTGTTTGAGTTTTAGTTTGTTTGCATCTTTAAGCCTAAGGTGTATCTCCTGTAGGAAGCACATAGATGGATAATGTTTTTTAATCCAGTCTGCCACTCTCCACCTCTCTACTGGTACATTTAATCCATTACATTCAATGTGATTATTGATAGATATGAGCTTGTTGCTGTCATTTTGATGACTTTTGTGTGTGTTGTAGACAATTCCTTTGTTCCCCTTAATTTCCTGTGCTGAGTCATTTTTTCTTTATGTATTTTCGTTGATGGTTTTACGATTGATGAGAAGTCTTTTTTTTTTTTTTAATGCGTAAGATCGATAGTTTCTTTTGTGGTTATCTTAATTTTTACCCCTGTTTTTCTAAATTTAAACTAGTCTTTAATTTCTTTATATTGCCTCAACTTCCCCATATGAAAGATTTGTGAATACAATTTTTTTAATCCCATTTTTTTATTATAATGTTTACGTAATGACATCTCTGATTCCCTGTTTTCAGTGTTTTGCCTTTGATTTATTTTTGTGATTTCCCTATTTGGGTTGGTACCCAGTTGGTCTCTCCTGTGTTCTAGTCTTGGTTTGTTATCAGATATTATTGATTTTCTAACCAAAGGACTCTGTTCAGTATGTCTTGTAATTTTGGTTTGGTTTTTGAAATTCCCTAAATTCCAGTTTATCTGGAAGTGTCCTAATTTCTCCATTGTATTTGAGAAAAGAAAATTACTGGATATGTAATTCTTAGCTGGCAATTATTTTCCTTCAAGTCTTTGTATATGTCACCCCATTGCCTCCTTGCCTGAATGATTTCTACTCAGTAGTTGGAGCTTAGTCTTATTGACTCTACTCTGTAGATTATTTTTTGTTTATCCCTAGTCAGTTTTGAGATAGTCTCTTTATCTTTACTTTTGGCAAGTTTGATTATAATATGCGTTAGTGTATTTGTTTTGGGATCTACCTTGTATGGAGTTCAATGGGCATCTTGGATAGCTATCTCTGCATCTTTCATGACATCAGAGAAGTTTTCTGTCAACTAGTCTTCTATAATTCCCTCTGTATTTTATATTATCCTCCTATTCTGCTACCCTAATCACCTGTAGTTTATTCTACTTCACAGATTCCCACATAATTGTTAGTGTTTCTTGATTTTTTTAAACTGGTTTTCTCAAATATGTTAGTATCACATGCCTTATCTTCAGTTTCACTAATTTGGCCTTCTGCTGTCTCAGTTCTGCTCCTTTGACTTTCTATTGAGTTGTCTAATTTTGTAATTTTACTATTAATTTTCTCTATTTCCTGTCTGTGTATACTTTCTTGTAGCCTCTCTAACTTGTCACAATGCACTGCTGCATTTTGTGCATCTCCTTCCTGGTCTCTTGAAGAGTTCTAAGTACTAATGTTCTCTGTTTTACTACTGATAATTCCAGGAAATTTTCTTCATCTGGAAAACTTCTTGATTCTTTGTTTTAGAAGCTTTCTGAAGTCATTGTGGTCTGCCTCTATAAGTGATTTGATATTGACTGTTACTTCCCAGCCATCAGTAAGTTGTTTATTTCATATTTGCCTACTGTGTTGTAGTTTTGTGTTTTATCTTGTTTTGAAATGTCCAAATAGTCAGGTTGCATGTGCTGGTTTGGTTATTGGTGCCTTCAAAGCTCTGCTGTCCTGTCACCAGGTGGTTAGAGTTGTTAGTAGATGCATGAGCCCAACAGTCCATTGACTTTTCTTATATGAATTCAGCTCAGGTGTCCAGGTAGTCATCAAGTGCGCGTATGATGCAGGCTCTTCTCCACTTGGCAAGGGATGATTGGTGTAGGCACAGGTATCTGGTTGCAGGCACTGAGAAAGGCAGGGGGCTAACAGTTATCCTTGTCTATGAAGATGTTGCGTCCCCTTATATCCACCCCTAGGTGAAGGAACTGTTTCAGCCCTGAATTTCCAGCTCAAGGGAGTTGGCCAGCTCCTGCATTCCCTTACCAAGTTTGTGAAATTGTTCTCTCTCTGAGTCTCAGAAATGGAGCAGGGCACAGTGCAGAGAAAGGAGATTGAAGTGCAGGAAGAAGAGAGAGAAGTTTATCCTGAAGGAAAGATTTAGATTTGTGTGCAGTAGGTTAGACATAAATCACTAACTTTTGATGGTATAATGCTGTTTTTCGCTGTTTTGGAGGCATGAGTGGATTATCTGGTCAGTTTTTCCTATTGAGTAGGACAGCCTGCAAACATCAGTGTTCTGTCACCACACTGGCTGCACTGAATTCCCAGCAGGTCAGATCTGGCCAGTCCTAGGTACTTCTGGACCTATTCTGTCTTCCCATTTGCTCAGTCTGATTTCTCACCTTTCTCTTTGATGTTTAGGGTTCCTAGGGTGTCACATGTAATTGATTCATTTGCTCTTTTGGGTCTTTTTTTTAGAGGACTCACAGGAAGCCATTGTCATGGCCCCACTCCTCCCCATAGGGTTTTATAGGTTGTAATCTTTGCAGACTACAGAAGCCAGTTGCCAGATCTTTCTCCATGGAGCTGCTGGGTGGGTTTGAACCTCCAGTCTTTGGGTTAGTGGCCAAGCTCTTAACCATTGCTCCATCATGACTCCTGTTTGGCCCATAGGGAACCTATAGATGGAGAAGATAGAATCTTTGGGAGCTTAGTGTTTAAGTGGCTGACAGAAGAGTGCTCTGAGTATCATTGGAGAATCAGAGAGACAGAAACTAAGAGAGTAGAAAGTGAGAAACTGAAGCTATATAAAACAGTTGTCAAATGGTACAGAAATGTTGTGTAAGTTAAGGACTGTTTTAATTGGGTAGTGCTGCTCTAACAGAAATACCACAAAGTGAATGGCTTTAAAAGAGAAATATGTATTCTTACACAGTCCAGTAGGCTACAAGTCCAAGTTCAGGATGTCGACTCCAGGAGAAGACTTTCCCTCTGTCAGCTCTGAAGAAAAGTCTTTGTGTTGCATCAGTCCTTGGCCAGGGAGCATCTTGGCACAGGAACCTTAGGTCTGAAGGATGCATTCTATTCCTGGTGTTGCTTTCTTGTTGGCGTGAGGTTCCCAACTCTCCGCTTGCTTTGCTTCCCTTGTATCTCATAGAGGATGAAAGGACAAAGGATGGTGCAAGCCATACTCCAGGGAAACTCCCTTTACAGTGGAGCAGGGATTTGATTTTATCAAGGGATTTGCAGCTCACCCCACCCTAATCCTCTAACATACAGCACAGTCACAAAATATTGGAAATCATGACCCAGCGACATGGCTACACACATCTTTGGGGGAACACAGTTCAATCCATGACCAAGACTAAAAAGTTGTCCTTACATTTGGTAAATAGGAGCATCTATCATATCTTTAGCTGTCATAGAAACTATAGAAAATGGTAAGGATAGCAGCCGTATTGCAACAGATTGAGGAATAAAGTACAGGTACGTGATGTAGATTTTTTTTTTTTCCTCCTTAGGAGCACAGATAGAAAGGAAAAAGGATGGCATGGTATTCCATTTATGTATTGGTTTGTAATACATCATCCTCAAATTTAGTGGCTTTAAACAACAGTAGTTTTATTATTATCTTTCATGGTTTTGGAGGTTGACTGTGCTCAGCACAGTGCTTCTCACTTGGAATCTCTCATGTGGTTTTACACAAAGATAGTAAGTGCTAAAGTTATCTTAACGATTTCTTGATATGTATGCCTGGCCATTGACGCTGTCTATTGGCTGGAACTTCAGCTAGAACTGTCAGTCATACCACCTACTCATGGCCTTTTCCATGTGGCTTGGCATTCCTCAGATGTAGTGGCTGGATTCCAAGAGCAAGTGTCCCAAGAAACAGGTAGAAGCTGTCGTGGCTTTTGTGGTTCTCTTAATTTCCTAGGGCTGCTGTAACAGATTACCACAAATAGGTGGCTTAAAGCAACAGACATTTATTCTGTCATAGTTCTACAAGCCAGAAATCTGAATTTGGGGTGTCAGCAGGGTCACACTCCCTCTGAAGGCTCTAGGAGAGAATCCTTCCATGCTTCTTCCTAGATTCTCATGGTTGCCAGTAAACCTTAGAATTCCTTGGTTTGTAACCACATCACTCCAGTTTCTGCCTCCATGTTTACTTGTCTGTTTTCCCTTTATGTGTATTTGTGTATCTTCAAGTTTCCATCTCCTTGCAAAAGCACCAGTAATTGAATTAAGGAATCCTTAGTTGGTACAAATGGTTAAGTGCTTGACTGCAAGCTGAGAAATTGGCAGTTTGAACCCACCCATAGATACCTCAGAAGACAGTCCTGGGAGTCTGCTTTTTTTTTCATTGTAACTGAGTGAAAATGTACATCCCTTATAAATTTGCATGCCCACCTATATGCAGCTTCCACTGCTCTCCCTGTCCACTGACAGCACACTATTCCTCTCTGCTCCATACATGTCTCATTCTCCCAACAGTCTCCTTTCCCCTCCTCTCCACCCACTCCACTTACTCCAGCCAGAGGTCAGCAGGATGATATCCTATAGATGCGTAGAACCATAAAGTGCATCCAATATATGGTCACTCTGCATCGCCAAGTCCAATCCATTCCTGTCCAAAGAGTAGACCTTCATTATGATTTATGGGCAAGGGCAGCATCAGGGCCAAGGGCCATGCTCCCAGTGGAACCCCAAAGCCGCTGGACCTTCAATTGTGGTCTTTTAGTGGAGACCTCAGGGTGCACCCGTTTTTATTCTTGTGTTGCCAGTGAGGCTCAACTGTGTGAGCTCCATCACAGCTATCACAGGTGGTAGCCGGTCACCATCCAGTTCTTCTGGTCCCAAGCTGATGTAAGCACCCATTCATGTGGGTCTCTCTATCTTCTGGGTTGTCTTTACCCTGTGTCATTTTGGTCCTTAGTGAGCATCTGCTCCTGCTGAGTTGGGACCATTTGCTGTGCCCTTGGATGGCAGCTTGGCAGCTTCTAAGACCCCAGATGCCACTCACCAATGTGGGGGTGTACAGAGCCCTGTTAGCAAAATGCTAGTTGTGCCAATTGGCCTCGATTTCTCCTAAGAGCATGGTCTCCTGACCCCTGCCCCATCTACTCTGTCCTTATAATATTGGGTTAAGATGGAAGGAGTACTCAAGTTACCCTGAAGTCCACTTAATATTGTTCTTGTTTCTAATGTGTGCTATCACCGATTTCACCCAACCAAATTTCCACCAACTATCTAATCTGACTCCCCCCCACTTGCTCTCACTCCCTCCCCTCCCTCGGAGCCGTCAAAGAGTCTTTTCTTCTATGTATAAGTCTGTTTTTGAGTTCTTATTGTAGGGGTCTCATACAATATTTGTCCTTTTGTCACTGACTACTTTCACTGAACATAATGTCTTCCAGTTGAAACCAGGTTATGGGATGTTTCCTGGAATCATCATTGTTCTTTATCACTGCATAGTGCTCCATTGAGTATATATACCATAGTTGACCTATCTATTCCTCTGTTGTTGGGCATCTGGATTGATTCCATCTTTTTGCTATTGTGGGCTGTGCTGCAGGAGTCTGCTTTTGAAAACACCGCACAGCACTACTCCGATACAATTGATTGCAGTGAGTTGGAATCAACTGGACGAAAACTAATGAGTCATTAAATTGAGGCCCCAACCTCATCCAGATGAAATACAAAGGAACCAGATTGACTATGTCTGTGGAAAGAGGTGATGGAAAATCTCAGTCTCATCAGTCAGAACAAGGCCAGGGGCTGACTGTGAAACAGACCATCAACTGTTCGTATGGAAGTTCAAGTTGAAGGTAAAGAAAATTACAATAAGTCCATAAGAGCTAAAATATGACCTCAAATATATCCTACCTGAATTGAGAGACCATCTCAAGAATAGATTTGGTGGGCTGAACACTAATAACTGAAGACCAGTAGTAGAATGACATCAAGGACATTCATACATGAAGAAAGCAAGAGGACATTAAAAAGGACAAGAAAGGAAAAGAAGGCCAAAATAAATGTCAGAACAGACTGAATATTGGCTCCTGTACACAGAGTAGCTAAAGTGAACAGAAGAAATGATGAAGTAAAAGAGCTGAAAAGAGGATTTTAAATGGTGGCTTGGGAAGACAAAGTAAAGTGTTATAATGAAATATACAAAGACTTTGAGATAATAAACCAAAAGGGAAGAACACACTGAAAGAAATGAAGGAAAAAAATCAAGCCTCAAGGTGCAGTATTGAAGGATTCTACAGGGAAAATGCTAAAAGATGTAGGAAGTATAAACAAAAGGTGGAAGGAATAGAGTCAATGTACCAGGAAGAGTTGGTTGATGTTCAGCCATTTGAAGAGGAAGCATATGATCAATAATCAATGATACTGAAGGAAGAGGTCCAAGCTGCACTAAAGGCACTGGTGAAAAACAGGCTGTAGAAACTGTCAGAACACCAGCTGAGATGTTTCAGCAAATGCTTGCAGTACTGAAAGAGTTCGTTCGTTTGTGCCAAGAAGTTTGAAAGACAGCTACCTGGCCAGCCAACTCGAAGAGATTTGTATTTGTGCCCATTCCGAAAAAAGAAGATCCAACAGAATGTGAAAATTACTGAGCAATATTAATATCACACACTAGTAAAATTTAAGCTGATGATCATTGGAAAGCAGTAGCAGCAGTATGTCAATAGAGAACTGTCAGAAATTCAAGCCAAATTCAAAAGAGGGCATGGAACAAGGGCTATCACTGCTGATGTCAGATGGATCTTTGGCTAAAAGCAGAGAATACAAAAAAGATGTTTATCTGTGTTTTCTTGACTATACAAAGGCATTCAGCTACATGGGTCATTGCAAATTATGGATAACATTGTGAAGAATGAGAACTCCAGAATATTTAATTGTGCTCGTGAGGAACCTGTGTGTAGACTAACAGGCAGTGTTCAGACAGAACAAGAAGATACTATGTGGTTTAAAATCAAGAAAGGTGTGCATTAGGGTTGTATCTTTCCACCATACTTATTCAGTCTGTATGCTGAGCAAAGAATTTGAGAAATTGGACTGTCTGAGGAAACCCTAGTGGCTTAGTGGTTAAGTACTACAGCTGTTAACCAAAAGGTTGGCAGTTCACATCCACCAGAGGATCCTTAGAAACTTTATGGGGCAGTTCTGCTCTGTCCTATAGTGTCACTGTGAGTTGCAGTTGGCTTGGACAGCAGTGGGTTTGATTGGTTTTTGGACTGTATGAAGAAGAATGGGGCATCAAGCTTGGAGGAAAACTTGTGATGTGCAGATGACACAAGCTGGCTTGCTGAAAATGGAAAAGACATGAAGCACTTACTGGTAAAGATTAAAGACCACAGCCTTCAGTATGGATTACAATTCAAAATAAAGAAAACAAGAATCCTCACAACTGTAGCAATAAACAACATCATGATAAATGGAGAAAAGATTAAAGTTATAAAGGTTTTAGTTTGCTTGGATCCACAATCAACATCCGTGGAAGTAGCAGTCAAGAAATCAAGCGACACATTGCACTGAGCAAATCTGCTGCAAAAGATCTCTCTAAAGTGTTAAAAAGCAAAGATGTTACTTTAGGACTAAGGTGTGCCTGGCCCTAAGCCATGGTATTTTCAGTCATCTCATATGCATGTGAAAACTGGACAGCGAATAAAGAAAATGGAAGAAGAATTGATGCCTTTGAAGGATGGTGTTGGCAAAGAATATTGAACATACCATAGACTGCCAAAAGAAGGAAACCCTGGTGACATGGTGGTTAAGTACTACGTCTGCTAACCAGAAAGTTGGCAGTTCGTATCCACCAGGTGCTCCTTGGAATCTCTATGGGGTAGTCCTGCTGTGTCCTGTAGGGTTGCTGTGAGTTGGAATCGGCTCAACAACAGTGGATTTGGTGTTTTGGCTAAACGAACAAACAGATCTGTCCCAGAAGAAGTATAGCCAGAATGCTCCTTAGGAGTGAGGATGGCAAGAGTATACCTCTTGTTATTTTGGAAATACTTTCAAGAAGGATCGGCCCCTCGGGAAGGACATCATGCTTGATAAGGTGGAGGGTCACAGAGAAACAGGAAGATCCTCCAGGAGATAGACTGACACAGTGGCTGCAACAATGGGTGCAAACAACGTTTGTGAGGATGATGCAGGACTGGGCAGTGTTTTATTCAGTTGTATATAGGGTTTCTTTGAGTTGGAACTGACTTGATGGTACCTAACAGCTAGTTGTTGAAGCCTCATCTTAATTTGATTCATCTGCAAAGATCCTATTTCCAAATAAGGTCACAATCCCAGGTACTGGGGGGTTAAGATTTCAGCATATCTCTTGGGGAACAAAACTCAACCTATTACAGTGACCTAACCTCCAAGGCCGTATAGCATCACTTCCGGAACAGACCCACCCAGGTTCATCAGGAGAGGATAGACACCCCTACCTTTTGGTGACAGGAGTGTCATTATCACAGGGAAACTGGAGTAGGAAATCTTGTTGTGGCCATATTGAAAAATACAATAGAGGCAGAGAAGGGATTTCTAACTCACTGTGTTCTTCACGGAGCCTTACTGGTACAGAGGCTCAGAATTTGGCTGTTAACTAAACAGCTGAGAGTTTGAATCTACCAGCTATTCTTTGGAAACCCTACAGAGCAGTTCTGCCCTGTCCTGTAGGATCACTATGAGTTGGAATTGACTACAGCAACAGGTTTGGTTTGGTCTGTGGTCTTCAGAAGGACCCCCAGTGGTACAGTAGGTAGGTGCTGTTTTGCCAACCACAAGATCAGCAGTTCAAACCCACCAGCTGCTCTGTGGAAGAAAGTTGTGGTGGTCTGCTTCTGTAAAGGTTACAGCCTTAGAAAATCCTTTGGGACAGTTCTATTCTAGGACTGCTATGAATCAGAAGTGACTTGACAGCAATGAGTCTGGGTGTTTGGTTGTTGGGGTCTTCAGAGATGTCTTTTCGGAAGATATGTTTCTACTAGGTAACGAAAACCAAGCAGGGCTGGGATACAGCAGGTGTAGTGGAAAGGCATTATCTTTTGAACTCTCTCTGGAGGTTGAAGCCCCATACATCATTATGGCCCCACTTCCTCTTGAATTCTTTTGGGTCTCATCCTCGGGCTTCTCTTCTACACCTGACCTTAAATGTTGGTTTTGTTTTTCCAGTCTGCACACTCTGTCATGGTTTCACCTATTGCCTCTATAATCGATGATTCTCCCAGTCTTGCTTTCTACAGCCCAGATCATGCTTCTTGTATCCAAACCTCGAGAGTCAGCTTGACGGTTCCATTTTAAATAACACACAGATACCTCATACTCAGCATGTCCAAAATCAAACTGATTGTGTTTTGTAATACATGCTTCTTCCTGGAGTCCCTGTTTTGGGATTGGCATCACCATGTTCCCTATGTTAGAATAGTCCATTTGAAATCATACTGATTTTACAACTTAAAAGATTTCATGAAATTATCACTTAATTTCCATGCCATTTAGGACTATAAATCCTGTTAATCACAGCAGCCTTCTGATATTCCTGCTTTCATTCTTGACCGTAATCCTATTTCTTAAAAAAGACAACAACCCAAACCCGCTGTCATGTGGTTCATTCCAGCTCAGGGCGACCCTGTAGGACAGAGGAAAATCGCCTCATAGGGTTTCCAAGGCTGTATTCTTTACTGAAGCCAGCTACCACATCTTACTTCCGTGCATAGTGGTTACAAACTGCCAACGTCCTGCGTAACAGATGAGCACTGGGCCACGAGTGCTCCAGAACAATTCTATTTGTTCTCCACATTGCTGCCAGAGTGGTCTTCCTAAAATGGAAATATCCTGTTGTTCCTCCTCATGCCTTCTTCAGTGGTTCCTCATTGTCTGTGCTAGGGTTTCTCAGACCTGTCACTGTAGGATGTTTAGCAGCGTCTCTGGCCTCTATCTACTAGATAGGTGGTAGTACCCTCACCCTCAGCCTAGTTGTCATAACCAAAACTGTCTCTAGATATTGCCAGATGTTCCCTGGGAATGAAGAAGGAACAAAATCAGCCCTGTCTGAGAACTGTTGATCTACAGGATAAAATCCAAGTTTCTCAGCATGGGTACAAGGCCTTTTGTGATCTGCCCCACCTGCCTCTGAATTCAGCCCCATCTTCAGCCCCTTGGCCCCCCTTTTGTCCCAGGCTTCCAGTTACTTTCAGGTCTCCTGAAACTGCCCATAGTCTCCTAGTCTCCAGGCTTCACCCCTACATTCCCCTCTGCAGTAGTCCCAGAGCCCCACCACCACTCCTTTCACTTGTTTAACTTCCTCACCCCTCAGGATCCAGCTCAGAATCACTCCTTGGCAAAACAGTTCTTGTCTCTTGCAGTATGGATTAGGTACTGGTGGTCGGAGCCCAACCGATCATGGGTATGGTGCAGGATAGGGCAGCGTTTGTTTGTGTCATGCACTCATGGGGTCTCCACAAGTCCAGGGTCAACTCCCGTGCAGCCAACAACAGGTGCCAATCTTTGGTGCTCCTGTTGCAGCCCTGCTACGTCCCTCTCCTTGTTTACCATGCAGTGTGGTATCCATTTATTCCCTCATCTTTCTTCCCAGCCAGTCAGTGAGGGCCGGGTGGCAAAGCCTGGGTTTTGTACCTCTGTGTCCCCAGCCTGGTGACTGACTCCTAGTAGACCCTTTGGCAATGTCTGCCGAGTGGGAAACTGGTGCTCAATGAGTCTTTGTGGAATGAATGAATAGCCCTCCCTGAAACAGCTGCTTTTTTCAGCTCTTTCACTTTCTACCATTCCATCTTGTTTCTGTAATTGAAACAACGCCAGTTGGTCAGTAGGTCAAGAACAGTCCCGCCACAAAGTGGGAATTTTTAAAGAAAACAGTATGGCTGTTCATAAAATCTGTGGCTTACTGCTTTGAGCAGAGCTCATATAGTTGTACACGGTGCTGGGTACTAGAACATCAGGAGAAAGAAATCAATCTGAAATGGGAACATGAGGAAGCAACAAGGCATTTTTCTCCTGCAGCAAATGGATTTCTCATTAGTCTGTGTGAGGGACAGTGGCAAGAGTGAGGTGCAGCAGGGAGCTGTGACTGTGACTACCACTGTCCACGCTCGCTCCCCTCCTCAACCCTCCGCCGCCACACCTGGTCTCCAGCAACAAGTCTCAGATGTTTTGGCTTCAACCAAAAAACCAGACCCATCACTGTGTAGTCAGTGATTTTGGCTTAGGTATGGACAAATCCCCTTGGGTCAGCAGAGACAAGCCTGGAATTTTTCAAAAGGAGCTTTGCTAGGAAACTACTGGGGCAAACAAAACAAAAGTGAAAACAGGAAACAGAGTATAGAAATGATAAAAATACAGAGTGGAAAAAAAGTCCTTTAACCTAAGACGTAAGTCTGGTGTTAGCTTTATTTGGTGCTCTTGACCAGGCACCTGTCCTCCCCTGGTTTTTTTTTGGTAGCTTTTTTATTTTGCTTTGCCATTATATTGTCTCTCTCTGGAACCCTAAACCCCCCCCCCCTTTTCAATCTTGAAATATTTACCTTCTCTCACTTAAAAATCTTCATTTTTCTTCCAGGGGAAGAGTTGGAATGAGAGTTATAGTTGCTTACAGAGTGGGTCAATAAGAAATAGAGAACTGAGCTTCCCAGCCTTCTCCAAGGAGAAGATTGGTCAGTAGTTCCAAAAACACATCTGACCACCAAGGCTGAACATCATGACAAAAGATGAAATGAAAAGCAAAGACAATCTCACAGGTCTTTTTACAACAGGAAATGTATTCAATGACTGTCCTTGTTATTCTGCAGTTGATTTTTCTTTTTAGCGCGTTTGAAAGCATTTTCATAGACAGTGTATGAGAGTTATGAGATTCTGTTTCTGTTTTTGTTTTTTATGCCCTTGGCAAAATTAAAGGTTGATAATTCTCTGTAGGTACCCCCAGTTCTTAAAAATCCTTCGTAATTATTGAAGTCTACAGCTGGCTGACAAATATTTTATAAGACTGAAATACTTTACATTGTTCTTATGCTTTGTGGGTTATCTTAAGAGGTGTTTTTATATGTAAATTATTAATCTTCCTATTCTTTCAAGAGGGCATGCTGTGGGTAATTATGTTTTCAAGGGCAAGTGATACAGTTTTTGTGTGTTTGATGTTCTCATCTAAGGAACCAGGTATTTGCTATAATACAATATTCAGTTATTGGTTAACTACTTATAAATATCTGATGTGGTCTAGGTGTTGGGAGAATGCAAGTAGGGGGAAGTTATTGTCTCAGCCTTCAAGGAAATACTAGACTAGTGAGAAGAGAAGTGTAAACAATGGGACAGGATGTCAGTACTGCAAGGCCCAGGGAGAGGAAATGGCTGATTCCGCCTAGGACAGCTTTATAGAGGAAATACGGTTTTACCCAGGTCCTTGGACATGTTGAGAAAAGACATTCTAGGCAGATACGTGCCCAGGCTAAAGACCTAAAGGAGAGTGACACGTTGGAGGGGCATTCTGGGAGCTTCAACATGGGGACAGACAGTGAAGCTAGAAAGATGGTATTGTTGTTAGTTGCCTCTAAGCCCGTTCCAACTCACGCAACTCCTTGTGTGCAGAGTAGAACTGCTCCACGGAATTTCCAAGGCTAAGAGCTTTGGGGAGCAGATTGCCAGACCTGTCTTATTTCAAGATGCCTCTGGACGGGTTCTAACTGCCAGGTTTCCAGCAAATAGTCAAGCACTTGAACTGTCTGCACCACCAAGGGCCTACGTGGAAGAGGGACTAGACAGTTATAATTCATACAAGGACTGCCGATTAAGTTTCCACACTCATCCTAGAAAAAGTGCTACGTGCATTGTTGCTAAATATCACCGTGGTCACCTTCAAAGTACTTCCCTTGGGCAGCTGTGCATTGATGCTAACTCCTAGGCTACCCTGCAAAGCAATTTTCAAACTCTGTTTCTGGAATGGCCATCAGAGCTGTCATACTACCCTTGATGTCCTGAATATCATCAAAATACTTTCCTTTCAGTATTCCCTTTGTCTTCGGGTATAGAAAAAAGTCACTGGGGGCCAGATCAGGTGAGTTGGGGGTGGTGTTCCAACACGGGTATTTTTTTACTGGCTAAAAACTCCCTCACAGACAATTATACAAATAAGTTAATGCCACTGTGCCACCCTGAGCAGTATTCATTCCAGAAAGAGTTCCAAAATTTCTTTGAAGGGTGCCCTAGGTGCTAGCATCAGTGCACTGCTTCCCAAGGGGTGTACTTCAAAGGTGACCACAGTGACATTCAGCAATGAGGCATGTAGCACTTGAAACAATGAAGTCTGCAGACTTAAATGTCAGACCCCTTTCTGTCCCACAGCTACCCACTGCTGAAGGAGCCCTGATGCACAGCAGTTAGAATGGTGGAGCCCTAATCGAACAATTGGCGGTTCAAAACTGCCAGAGGTGTAGCAGCGTGTTGCCATAGAGATTGCAGCCTTGGAAACCCTGAGGGGTCCCTAAGAGTCAGAATCAACTTGCTGGCAGTGGTTGGGTTTACCCATTGCTGAACATATAATTTTTCATACTTACAGGCCAGAAAAACAGCCTGTGCAAAATTAGCCTACCCCAATTCATGACCTTCACAAGTACCACTGACCTGTAACATGGCTGGGTGCTTTATGCTTGGATTCAAAGAGTTAACTATCAGAGGACAGGACAGCGTCTCGCTGCCACAGACTTAATTCTGAGCCTGCAGTGAGCCTTGGCTGCGATAAGCACAGCCGTACATCCAGGGCAGCAGCAGGGCTGATCAGCCAGGTGCTGCCGGATAACCGGAAGCACATGTCAGGCCTGGATTACACCTGGTACTTTTTAGGGGAGAGGCTGGTAAAATCTAGGGGAGGTAGGCTAGAAACCACCATAAAAAAGAAACCCACACCCATTGCCATTTGTCTATTCCAACTTATAGTGACACCATCGGACAAAGTAGAACTGCCCCTATAGGGTTTCCGAGGAGCAGCTGATGGATTTAAACTGCCAACATTTTGGTTAGCAGCGCAAACACTTCAACTCTGTGCCACCAGGGCCCTTAGAAACCATCATTCAAAGAGTCAAGTATCTTTTTTTCAATGGATTTCTTAAGGCAGAGGGAGATGACTTATTCTAGGTTGAAATGATGGACTGGATGAGTGTCACAGGGAGACCAGTTTTGGCTCAGTAAATGATTTTTCAAAACTTTTTTTTTCTTATCACATTGGTGCTATGAGAGCATTTTGACCAAATATGAAAGTATTTTGACCAAAACAGGATCACCACCTTTACCTGTGTGTGTAAAAGAATCCTGCGAGGAAGCCTGTGTCAAGAAGGACTTCTAAAGCTCTTTCCATCTGTCTTTAAATTCTATAAAATTGTAACATTCCTTCTATTTTTTAAGCACTTGACTCTTTCCCAACTTTACTCCTCTTAGCCTGACATGAGCCCAATTGATCGTGACTCTCTCTGTTTTTCAGTATCTGACGAGAAGGATACCACAAAACCCAAAGTATCAACATATCAAGTCTAGACTGGACACTGGTGAGTACAGATTAGAAAACAAGACCTTTTTATTTTAAGTCTGACATCTCATTATTGACAGAATGTAGCCTATCATAACTGGTATAGGCCACAGCTAATATATTTGCTGATATATTTCAGAGCTCAGGACTTTCTTTTTAAAATTATTTTTCAAATGGCCAGTAAAAAATTGCATTCAGATAATTTAGCTTATTATCCCTTCCCAGAAGATGGTGGGAGAGAGAGAGTAAGAAATAGTAAAACTTGAGAAAGGGAAATCCCCAGAGATTGAAAGTGTTGTTCACTAAGTTACAGGACTGTGGCTGCGTACTCATTAAGAGAGCTACCTCAGTTTTGGGACATATTGAGATATTCCTTTCGACTGACAGGGATAGATGATCCATGTGCACATTAGTTCAACTTGGTATTTACAGAGTGCCAGCTACGGATGATGGGAGGTACAGAGATGAATGTGAATCGTGATTTTTGCAATCAAAGAGCTTAGATTCAAGTGCAGGCAGGCACACTTGAACCAAAATGCCAGACAGAATTAAATTTGCGCTGCAATTCATGATGTTTAAGAGTGCGTTGCTGCTTATTTCCATGTTCTTAACATTTTTCAGCGTCACATAAAGACAGCTCCCCAGGCCCCGGTGGGTGTGCAGCCTCGTGAGGTCTTCGTTGCTTGTTTAGTTTTTTTCTGAGTGTGGGACTGTAAGCTTTAGCTGTACTGATTTTTTCCTTACCATCCTCAGTGGGAGACGGCTGAGAGAGTAAACTGGGCAACTGCCCCTTGAAGTGTTCTCATTCTTCTTCCCCTTTGTTTTCTTCTCTCTCCTCAGAGTTAGTGTCTCCTGTTATATATTTCCTCATATAAAATGGACTTAAATGTTTTAAATGAACCACATTTGCGGATACTATTTCTTGGTTCCTTTCTTTCAAACATTTTACTTCTGTGTGTGTATATATATGTATATATATATATATATAAAACCCCAAACTAAACCCTGTGCCATTGAATGGATTCTGACTCATGGTGACCCTATAGACGGAATAGAACTGCCTGTAGGGTTCCAAGGAGCACCTGGTAGATTTGAACTGCCGACCTTTTGGTTAGCAGCCGTATCTCTTAACCACTATACCACCAGGGTTTCTGCATATATATGTACAGTGTGTGTGTGTGTGTGTGTGTGTGTGTATCTTTTTAATTGTACTTTAAGTGAAAATTTACAGTTCATATCTGTTTATGATACGAAAACTTACACACACGTTGTTCTGCGACCACAGTTGCTCTCCTCACATGGTGTACAGCACACTCCTCCACTCCACCCTATATTTCCTGAGTCCATTCATCAAACTCCTATCCCCTTCTGCTTTCTCTTCTTGTCTCTAGACAGGCGCTGCCCGTTCAGTCTCATGTGTCTGCTGGAGCCAAGAAGCACATACGTCACAGTGTCATCTTCTGTCTCATAGCCAAAACAAAACAAAACACTGTTGTCATTTAGTTCTAACTCTTAGCAACACTGTAGGACAAAGTTGAACTGCTGACCTTTAATTAGAAGACATAGCTGTTAACCATGATGGTTTCCTTTTGTCTTATCGTCTGGCTTCAGCGTTATAGTCCTGGGCTAACACAGAGTTTGGGGGCCATGTCTTCCAGGCCATGTTCCTCTAGTCTTATACTATTAATTCTGGTCTTTTTCCATGAATTTAAGTTCTGCCCCCAATTTTTCTTCTACGCCATTTGGTACTCTCCATTGTGTTCCCTGTCAGGGTGGACATTGGTGGTAGCAGGGCGCTATCTAGTTCTTCCTGTCTTAGGCTGATGAAGTCTGTGGTTTATGTGGCCCTTTCTGTCTCTTGAGCTCATAGTTTCCTTGTCTTTGGTGTTCTTCGTTCTCCTGTGCTCTCATGTACTGGGACCAGTTGATACATCTTAGATGGCCACTTGCTAGCTTTTAAGACCCCAGATGCTACTCATGAAAGTGGGATACAGAACATTTTCTTAGTAGATTTTGTTACGCCAGTTAATCTAGATGTCCCATTAAGTCATAGCCATCAGACCACCATCTCTGCTACTCTGTCCTTCAAAGTATTGGGTTGTATTCAGGAAACTTCTTTGCTTTTGGTTTGGTGTAGTTATGCTGACTTCCCCTGTATCCCTTCCCTTTAAACAGTTCTTGTATACCATGTAGTTTGTGAATATCCCTCTCCCTACCTTCCCACCCTCATAATCATCAAAGGATGTTTTCTTTATGTTTAAACTTCTCGAGTTCTTACAGTAGTGGTCTCATACAATATTTTTCCTTTTGTGACTAATTTCATTCAGTGTAATACCTTCCAGATTCATCCTTGTTATGAGATGTTTAATGGATTCGTCTTTGTTCTTTATCATTACAAAGTAGTCTATTGTGTGAATATACTGTAACTTGTTATCCATCTGTTGATGGGCACCTAGGTGGCGTCCATCTTTTGGCTATTGTAAACAGTACTGCAGTGAATGTGGGTGTGCATAGATCTATGCATGTGAGGGCTCCTGTTTCTTGGGATATATTTCAAGGAGTAGGATTGCAGGACTATATGGTAGTTCTATTTCTAGCTTTTTAAGGAAGTGCCAAATTGACATCCACAGGGATTGTATCATTTTACATTCCCCCAGCAGCGTATAAGTGTTCCAGTCTCTCCTCAACCTCTCCAACAGTTATTATTTTGTGATGTTTGGATTAATGCTAGCCTTGGGGTGAGATGGTATCTCATGTAATTTTGATTTGCATTTCTCTAATAGCTAGCAATCGTGAGCATTTCCTCATGTACCTGTTAGCTACCGCAGGTCATCTTTGGTGAAGTGCCTGTTCATATCCTTTGCCCACTTTTTAATTGGGATATTTGTCTTTTTGTTGTTGAGGTTTTGCAGTACCTTACAGATTTTAGAGATTTGGTACTGATCTGATTTGTTGTAGCCACGAATTTTTACCCAGTCCATAGGTTGTCTTTTTACTTTTTGGTTAAGTCAGTGAGTGTAAAACTCATTGCCGTTGAATCTATTCCAACTCGTAGTGACCCTAAAAGACAGAGTAGAACTGCCACATAGAGTTTCCAGGGAACACCTGGTGGATTTGAATTGGCACCCTTTTTGTTATCAGCCTTTTCTTAACCATTATGTCACCAAGTTTCTAGGATAAACATCAGTGATTTTTAGGAGCTCCCAGTTGTCCACTTTCTTTTCTGGTGTTTGTGTGTTGTTAGTAAGTCTTTACATTTTGTTATGCCATGCATTCGGGCTCTTAGCATTGCCCCTATTTTTTCTTCCATGATCGTTTAGATTTTAATTTAGTTCTTTTATCCATTTTGAATTATTTTTTGTGCATGCTGTGAGGTATGGTTCTTGTTTTTTGTTTGTTTTTCTTTTTTTGCCAATGGATATCTAGTTAACATCAGCACCATTTACTAAAGAGACTGACTTTTCCCCAGTTAATGGACACTGGGCCTTTATTCACAGGTGGATGAATTTACATCTGGATCCTCAGTTCTGTTCCATTGGCATATGTATGTGTCTCTTGTTCCAGTACCAGGCTGTTTTGACTACCATAGCGGTACAGTAGGTTCTAAAGTCAGATAATAGTAAGGCCCTCACTTTGTTCTTTATCTTTGGCCGTGCTTAACTAATCCAGGGCCTCTTCCCTTTCCATAGGAAGTTTATTTGTTTCTCTATCTCATTAAAAAGTGCGTTTGGAATTTGAATGGGGATTGCATCATATCTGTAAATCTGCTTTGGGTATCACAGACACTTTTATAAATGTTGAATCTTCCTAACCAGGAGCAAGGTAGGTTTCTCCACTTATGTAAAGCTCGTTTTCTTGCAGTAGTGTCTTGTAATTTTTTTTTTATGTAGTCTTTTATGTCTTTGGTTAGATTTTTTCCCAAGCATTTTATCTTTTAGGGAGCTATAATAAATGGAATTAATTTGGTAATTTCCTCTCTGATGTTCTCTTTATTGATGTAGAGAAAGCCAACTGATTTTTTGTGTTTATCTTGTATCCTGATACTTTGCTGAGCACTTCTGTTAGTTTCAGTAGTTTTTTGTTGTTGTTATTGTTGTTTGTGTGTGTGTATTCTTAAGGACTTTCTTTGTATAAAATCATATTATCTATGAGTTGAGATACTTCTTCATTACTACTTTGGATGCCCTTTATCACCACTTTTATTCAAAATTGTGCTTGAGATCCTAGCCAGAACAATTAGGCTAGAAAAAGAAATAAGGCATTCTTGTCTGGTTCCTGTTCTCAAGGGGAATGTTTTCATGCTGTGCAAATATTTATCCTTGAAAATATCCTGTTGCATAGGTAGGTGAAAAATATTCTCTCTGCTTTAATGAAGGAGGTAACTGTGGAACAGAAATTATATGATTTACTTGAAGTCCAACAAACGAATGAGAAGTAGGACTTGTGTGAGGACGTCAGTGCTGGCAGTTGAATGCCAAGTCCAGTGTACTGTTTCAGGCCCTGCTGCACTAACTTTCCCTGTAGCCTGTATCTTCTACCACCAGTACCTTCAATTCCTCCATCTCTACCTGTCTACACTTAAACTGCGTCTGGCACTCAACTCACCTTTCTGGAATAAGCTGTCCTGTGAGGTAAGCACCTCAGTGAAAAATGCCCTATTTTCTCTGAGGATCCAGCTGTAATTTCAAAGACTGTTAGGGAGGAATGGAAGACCCTGTGTGCAGCAAAATGGTTAACATGCTGAATTGCTAACCAAAAGATTGGAGGTTCAGGTCCATCCACAGACACCTAGAAAGAAAGGCCTGGCAATCTACTGCCCTAAAATCAGCCATTGAAAATCCTGTGGAGCACACTTCTACTCTGATGCTTCTGGGGTTGCTGTGAATCAGAGTCAACTCCACAGCCACTGGTACTGGTAGAGGGGAATGAATTTCTTCTAGAAGCTTTGTGTAAATTAAATATTTTAGGAATTGAAGTTTATTTCAAATATATAGTTTTGTCTGTATCTTCATAGTTTTGTTTTTTCCCCCTCTAGTGAGTTGACTTGAGATCTGTGAGTTGAAGCCGGCTTTTTTCTCTTCAGTTCTTTAATTTGTAACCAAAATATGACTCAGTAATGGTGCCACCATGAGTCGGTTCCGACTCGACAGCACTTGGCAATGGTGTCTGAAATTAGTTTCAACTTTTGTGACATCAGGACACTTAAACCTGGTTTTTGTAATTCACAATAAATATCTGTATCTTCTTCTAGCTTGGGATTTTTAAGTTAATATTTTTGTTGTCATTAATTAAACTTATTTTAAGCTAAGCATAGATTCATATGCAATTGTAAGTAAGGATAGATTCAACATATCTCTTACCCAGGATTCCACAATTGTAACATCTTAGAAAACTAGAGTGCTGTGTCACAACTGGGATATTAACGTCAGTAACCATGGTTGAGATACAGAACATCTGCATCACAGTAAGGATCCCCATATTATCCTTCCCATTCTCACCACCTTCAGCTGCCGTTGACGACTAATCTGTTTGCTGTTTCTGTAATTTTGTTGTTATCACAAACGTTGTATAAATGGCATCCTTCTGGATTGGCTATTTTCCCACCAGCATAATTCTTTGGCAATTCATCCCCATTGTTGCATCTATCAGTAGTCTCTTCCTTTTCATTGCTGGGTGAAGGACATCTGGGTTGTTTCCAGTTTTTAGACTATTACAAATACAGGTGCTATAAACTTTCACATACGGATTTTTACTTCAGCACAATTCTTCATTGCCCAAGAGTGCAATTATTAGGATGTATGGTAGTTACATTATAGTTTTTGTAAGAAATGGCCAAATTGTTTTCCAGAGTTGCTATACCATTTTTTATTTCCACCAGCAGTGTGTGAGTTTCTCCACGTCCTCACCAGCATTTGGTGTTGCCACTGTTTTTTATTTTAATCATTCTTACAAGTATGCAGTAGTATATCACTGTAATTTTAATTGTATTTCTCCAGTGGCTAATGATGCTAAAATCTTGTCATGTGCTTGTTTGCCATCTGTTGATCTTCTTTGGGGAACTAACCCACTCATGTCTTTTTCCCACTGTTCTGTTTGGATTGTTTGCTTTTTTACTGTTGAGTTTTGAGAGTTGTTTATTCTAGATGAAAACTCTGATGGCATTGTGGTTAAGTGCTATGGTTGCTGTTTAAAAGGTTAGTAGTTCAAATCCACCAAGTGCTACTTTGGAAACTCTACAGGGCACTTCTGCTCTGTCCTGTGGGGTTGATACAGATGTTCTCTGTCTCAACCATGGTTATTGAATTCACTGATGGCAGTGGATTTCGGTTTTTTTGTGGGTTTTGTTTGTGATAACAACAAAATTACAGAAACAGCAAACAGATTAGTCGTCAACGGCAGCTGAAGGTGGTGAGAATGGGAAGGATAATATGGGGATCCTTACTGTGATGCAGATGTTCTGTATCTCAGCCATGGTTATTGAATTCGCTGATGGTAGTGGATTTGGGGTTTTTTGTGGGTTTTGTTTTGTTTTGTTTTATTCTAGAGCCCAGTCCTTCTCTCAAATATATGGTTTGCAGTGTTTTCTCACAGTCTGTAGCATCTCTTTTCATTCTTTTTACAGGGTCTTTTGAAGAGCAAAAGTTTTTAATTTTGATAAAGTCCTATTTATTAGTTTTCCCTCTATGAGTCATGTTTTTATGTCAAATTCTAAGACTCTTTGCTTACTCCCTGACTCAAAGATTGTCCACCATTCTTTTTTCTAAATGTTTTATAGATTTGTTTTTGCATTTAAGTCCGTGGTATGTTTTGAGGAAATTTTATAATGTGAGACTTCGGTTTTTTTGCCTGTGGATGTCCAATTGCCTGAGCATCATTTGTTAAAAGTGTTATCTTTCCTCCACTGAACTACATGTACACCTTTGTCAAAAATTAGTTGGGCATGTTTGTGTGGGTCTGTTTTTGGTTTCTCATTCTGTTCTGTTGTCTGTGTGTCTGTCCCCCCACCATTCTAGTTGTTGTTGTTGTTAGGTGTCGTCGAGTTGGTTCTGACTCAGCGTGACCCTATGTGTAATAGAATGAAACAGTGCCCAGTCTTGTGCCATGTCCTCAGTTGTTTTTATGCTTAAGCCCATTGTTGCAGCCACTGGGTCAATCCGTCTCCTTGAGGGTCATCTTCTTTTTACTGACCTCCACTCTACCAAGCATGATGTCCTTCTCCAGGGTCTGATCTTCCGGACCACATGTCCAAAGTATGTAGTCTTGCCATTTTTGCTTCCAAGGAGCACTCTGGTTGTACTTCTTCTAGAACAACTCTGTTTGTTCCTTTGGTGGTCTATGGCACGTTAAACATTCTTCTTCAGCACCATAATTCAAAGGCATCAATTCTTCATCTGTTTTCTTTGTTCATTGTCCAGCTTTTGCATGCATATGATGCAATTGAAGATACCATGACTTGGGTCAGGTGTACTTTAGCCTTCAAGGTGACATCTTTACTTTTCAATACTTTCAAGAGATCCTTTGCAGCAGATTTTCCGAATGTGTCTTTTGATTCTTGATGGCTGCTTCTGTGGGCATTGGTTGTAGACCCAAGTAAAATGAATTCCTTGACAACCTCAATCCTTTCTCCATTTACGATGATGTTCTTACTGGTCCATTTTGTTTTCTTGATGTTGAAGTGCAATCCATACTGAAGGCTATGGTCCTTGATCTTCATCAGTACATGTTTCAAATCTTCTTCATTTTCAGCAAGTAAGGTGATATCATCTGCGTAATGCAGGTTGCTAATGAGTTGTCCTCCAAGCCTAATGCCTCATTCTTCTTCGTATAATCCAGCTTCTTGGACTATTTGCTTGTCATACAGATTGAAACGGTATGGCAAAAGGACACAACCCTGACACATACCTTTCCTGACTTTAAACCATGTAGTGTCTCCTTTTTCTATTTGTGGTAAATTGGGTACTTGAAATCAGGTAGACTGCCTGTCCGTTTTATTTTTGTTTTCAGAATTGTTCTAGCTCTTCTAATTCCCTTGCCTTCCTGTATAAATTTTAGAATAGTCTTGTTTACATTTACAAAAATATATATATATTTGCTGAAGTTTATAGGAGCTGCATAAAGCCTGGATATATAGCAGTTTGGAGAAAGCTGGTATCTACTGTGTTGAATTGTCCAGTTCATGAACACATCGTGCCTCTCCATTTAGTTGTGTAGTTTTAGATGTACAAGTCCTATACATGTTTTGTTATATTTACACCTAAGTATTTGATTTCTTTAGCAATTAGAAATGGTTTTTGTATTTTCAGTTTTGGTGTCCAAGTGTTCATTGCTTGTATATAGAAATATAATTTATTTGTGTATGTTTATCTTATATCCTATGACCTTGGAACTTGCTTATGAAATAAGAGAGTGGATTCCTGAGAATTCTCTTCATAGACAATCATGTCATCTGCAAGAAATAGTAATTTTTTTCCTTTCTTAATACTCTGGGGGTCAGTTCTACCCTGGCCCCTAGGGTCACCATGAGTCGGATCCAACTTGACGGCACTTGGCTTGGCTGGCTAGCTATATGCCTTTTATTTCCTTTTTGCTTTATTGCACTGGTTAGAACTTGCAGACTGTGTTGCGTAAGAGTAGTGAGAATAGACATTCTTGTCTTGTTCTCAATTTCAGGGGAAAATCATTCTTTCACCATGGAATATAATGTTAACTGTAGATTAACATTATATTCCTCAGGTTAAGGAAGTTCCCTTCTACTCTTTTTTTTTTTTTGAGAGTTTCTTGTGAATAACTTGCATTTATCAAGTGCTTTTTCTAAATTAATTAATATATTCATGATCTTATGTCTTCATTTTATTTCTTTACCTTGTTAAGATAGTGAATTACACTGATTGGTTTTAAAATATTGTACTTATTTTGCATCCTTGGAATACAGTGCCTGGAGCCTTATGGTACAATGGTAAGAAGCTGCAACCGAAGTTTTGAATCCACCAGTCACTCCTTGGAAACCCTGTGGGGCAGTTTGTTTGACTGGCAACCAGTTTGTTTTTCATTTTTGGTGGAAAGTTATCTTTATATATGTATTGCTAAATTCTATTTTCTAATAGTTTGTTAAAAACCTTTCT
Organism: Heterohyrax brucei; assembly: GCA_028571685.1. Lineage (NCBI taxonomy): Eukaryota > Metazoa > Chordata > Mammalia > Hyracoidea > Procaviidae > Heterohyrax > Heterohyrax brucei. Next base: position 19,171,911 of record CM053147.1, read on the forward strand.
GATTATCTTCATCAGGAATTTGGAGTATAGGTTTCTTTTGGGGGACTGTCTTCAGTATCAGAATAGTATTTGTTTCATACAATGAGTTGGGAACTATTGCTTCCTCTTCTGTTTTCTGGAAGAAATCGTATAGACTTGGAGTTAATTCTTTTTTAAATGTTCGATAGAATTCTTCAGTGAAACAGTCTCGGCCTGGAGTTTCTTTTATGAAAGTTTTTCAATTTTGAATTCCGTTTTTTAATAGTTTAGGGCTGTGTCAAGAAATTTGGAATACAACTATCTGGCCAACTGACTGGAAGAGATCCATATTTATGCCTTTTCCAAGGAAAGGTAATCCAACTGAATGTGGAAATTATCAAACAACATCATTAACATCACACACAGCAAAATTTTGCTGAAGATCATTCAAAAATAGTTATAGCAGTACATTGACAAGGAGCTGCTTTCATAATCTGATTAATGCTTTCATAATCTTTTTCCTGTATTTTTATTTTTCATCTCCCTATATTGTGTATTTGAAGTGGGGTTCTTATAGATAGCATACATTTGGGTCATGTTTTTTTCTAATCCATTGCGCTAATCTTTATGAAGCCCTGGTTACACAGTGGTGAAGAGTGTGGCTGCTAACCAAAAGGTCAGCAGTTCAAATTCACCAGCTGCTCCTTGGAGAACTTAGAGGGTAGATTTACTCTGTTTTGTAGGACAGATTGACAGCAACAGGTTTGTTTTCTGTGTGTATGTGTGCTGACTGCTGTCTTTTAATTGGTGTGTTGACCATTTACATTTAATATAATCATTGATATGTTAAAGCTTAAGTCTGTCAGTTTATTTTGTTTGTCCTTTCTGTTTTTTACTCCTCTGTCTTCTTTTTTCTGCCTTTGTGTGTGTTACATGAACATTTTCTTATTATCCGTTTTGATTTATCTGATGTTTTTGAGTGTGCCTCTTTCTATAGTATTTTTAGTGATTGCGTTAGGTTTTGCATTTCACATGCACAACTTCTGGTAGTCTACAGGTGTCATCATTTCATTAATTTGCGTGACATATAGAGGCTTTACTTCCTTTGTGTCTTTTTACCCTCTTCCATTAATAATTATCTTAAATATTTCTTTCACATCATTGTCCATGTTGGACAGCTTTATAATTTTTCCTTCAATGGTCCAACTTTATTTTAAAAACCCAGGAGAAGGAAAATACATTGAATTTGCCCATATTTTTACTTTATGTATTCCTTCTTCTTTCCTGATGCTCCAGAGTTCTTTCATCATTTCCTTTCTAACTGGAAAACTTCTAACCATTCTCTTAGGGGAGATCTGCTGTCAACAAGTTATTTTCATTTCTCTTCATCTGAGAATTTCCTTCATTCCTGAAAGATATTTTTTCTGGTTGTAGGATTCTGCGTTGACAGTTCTTTCCACATTTGAAAAATACTGTGCTATTGTCTTCTGCCTCCATGATTTGTGGTGAAAAACCCAGTATCATTTCAATTGTGTTTCCTGTATTGGCTAAGGTATCATTTTTCTCTGGTTGTTTCCAAGATTTTTTTCTTTGTCTTTAGTTTTCAGAAGTTTGATTATGATATCTGCTTTAAAATCTTTGTCAGATAATTCTAACATCCCTGTCATCTTGGTATTGTTATCTGTTGATTTTTTTCATTCAGTTTGAAATCTTCCTAGCTCTTGGCTCTTGATATGATGAGTTATTATTACTTCTGAAACCTGGATGTTTTGTATTATGCTGTAAGACTTAATGTTCTGCTTTAGATGGTTCCTTCTGACACTGCTCTGGCATGGGAATGAGGAACCTAACTTCATTACTGCCAGATGGAGGTAGAAGTCCATCATACCTGTTGGGCCTCTGTTGACACCCAAATGAGGAGTTGGGCTGAGGTAGGAGTTCTGACCTCGTAAGAGACCTCCAGTGACTCTGGGGTTTGGATTCTTGTTACCAGTCAGGCAGAGTTCTGGTTCCCTTCTTTTATGTCTCCGATACCATGCCCATAGGGGGTTAGGTTGGATCACCTCATTGCAGTTGTGAGTGTGAAAGTCTAGACTCTCTTCTTGGCTCTTGCTGTCATAAATGGGAGTAGGACCACAATTTTTTCTGTGACATTTGGCTAGAGTGTTATGTTTACTACATAAAAGTTTCCTGTCTTTCCAAACTTCCCCTTTCCTGGTCTTCTGTGTAGAGAGAGGCGGCTTTTGTTGGGGATTATTTTGTCTGCATCTGTTGATGTTTCCAGGTTGCTGGCTTTTTCAGTTGTGAGTTGGGATATATGAGGTCAAAGGAAAATCCAGAGAACTCTATCACTGAATCATTCCCAGCTGGTCTGTCTTTTTCTCTTCACCTATCAGAGTCTTACTGTGTTTATTTTATACATATATACATACATGTATATATATGTATGTATGTGTATGTCTATGGTCCAAGGTTTGTTTCATCTCAATTTTTTCTCTAATTAGTCTGTTACTTTTAAACATTGAAATATAATTCACATACCATAAAATTTGCCCTCTTAAAGATTATAACTTAAAGGTGGTTATTGTATTCACAAGTTGTACACCCATCACCACTAAGAACACCCTCACCCATTCTCAGTCACCGACAGCTTTCTGTGTCCATGGATTTCCCATTTGGGATAAAAAAAAAAAAAGACCAAACCCCTGCCATCGAGTCAGGTCTGACTTACAGCAACCCTAGAGGTCAGAGTAGAAGTACTCTATAGAGTTTCCAAGGAGCACTTGGCAGATTTGAACTGCTAACCTTTTGGTTAGCAGCCATAGCACTTAACCCACAATGCCACTAGGGTTTCCACCCATTTAGCATGTTTCATATAAATGAAGTCATTTAATAGGTGACCATTTGTGTCTGGCTTCTTTCACTTAGCATATTGTTTTCAAGGTTCATCCATGTTGTAGCATGTATCAGTACATCATTCCTTGTACTGCCAAGTTCTATTCTGTTATATAGATACTCTGCATTTTGCTTATCCATTCATCAATTGATAGGTATTTGGGATGTTTTTGCTTTTTCGCTACTATGATTAACGTGGCTGTGAGCATTTGTGTGCAAGTTCTGTGTGGCATATGCTTTCGGTGCTCTTGAGTATACACATAGGATTAGAATTGCTGGTTCAGATGGAAACCCTGGTGACGTAGTGTCTTTAAGTGCTATGGCTGCTAATCAGAAGATTGGCAGTTCGAACCCACTAGCCTCTCCTTGGAAACTCTATGGGGCAGTTCTTCTCTGTCTGTAAGGTCAGTACGAGTTGGAATTGACTCGATGGCAGTGGGTTTGGTGTTTGTTTATTTATGGTAAGTCTGGAGGCCTGATGGCACAATGGGTTGAGCACCGGGCAGTTTGAGTCCACTGGCCGCTCCATGGAAACCCTCTGGGGCAGTTGTATTCTGTTGTGTAAGGTCACTGTAAGTTGGAATCCACTCAGTCGCACCTGCAAGCAGCAACAACATGGCAACTCTAAGTTTAATTTTTTGAGGACTTGCCAGACTGTTTTCCAAAGCAGCTGTGCCATTTTTATTCCCCCCAGGAATGTACGAGGGCTATGTTTCCTACAAATCCTCTCCAACAATTATTGTCCTCTTTTTTTTTTAATTATAGCCAGCTTATGCTCACATTTCAGTGAATTTTCCAATTTCTTCAGCTCTGCCAAATTCCTTAAGCTTTCTTGACTCAGTCCTTCCTAGCCTTAATTTGATTGTTTTTTTAATTTCCCTTCCTTATCTCCATATGAACTGGTCCTTTCCTTTTGTCTTCTGTAATCCTTACTTTTCCTGACTATTTGCTAATAGTAGGTCTGAAGTGGTATCTTGTGTTATTGATTTGCATCTCCCTGATGACTGATGATGTTGATTGGGTACCTTTTCATGTGTTTATTGTCATTTGTGTATCTTACTGAACATTTGTTTTCAAATCATTTGCCTACTTTTTTCTTTTTTTGATTGCATTGTCTTTTTAATTGTTGAGTTACAAGAGTTCTTTTATGTAATCTGGACACTAGACCCTTCTCAGGATTATGATTCGCAAATTTTTTTTCCCACCCATAGATTGTTGAGGCTTTTTATTCTTTTCAGCTGAAGGGATAGAGAAAAGTACATCTACCCTGCCTTCTGGGAAGTGGAAGTCATCCTGACTAGTTTTGTAATAGCTGTTGCAGGAACATACGTAGGTTTTCTTTATTGCTTAAATTTCAAAGTATTTTAAAGTCATTGTGGGCGAGAAATCCTATTACGGTGTTTGATTTTTGTTGCTGTTGTTTCAGATTTGAAAATTATTTTTAAGTCAACTGAGAGATTTTCTTTTTCTTTTGTTTTTCTGGGCATTTTGGTGACTTACCTCACTGTGGATTGGGAGAACCTCCTGCCTGGTACACAGTGGCCTGTGGGTTACGTGTCGAGACACACACCCCTTCAGCCCTCTGGGTGGCCATCAGGGGCCTGGAGCAGTGCAGACCAGCGCATTTCGTCATTTCTGTGTGTGCCATGAAGTGCGAAGGGTTGAGGAATCCTTGTTGAAAAAAGCACAAGAGTGACCTTACCGCCCAAGAGAGCGGAAGGCACTCCCATCTGTGGTATGCGTTTAAGCTCTGCAATCAGAGGAATGGAAACAGCACAGGAATGCAAGAGCTTTTCTAGGCTCAGTAGATGGATCTTTAATCTTTTCTTACCAAACAGTGAGCAATTCAGAGTTAATCACAAGAAATCAAGAATTCGGTGATATCCTCTGTCTTCACACAAATCACCTCCTACTGAGTTCTTCAAAGACTGATATCTTCTTCCTGGGTAAAGATGATGATTATTATTATTTTATTTCTGTAATTCTGGCTCAACTTTTCTGATAAACTCAAACTTTGATGTACAGCCTTTCGTGAGAAATCTCAGAATTATCTTGCACTTCAAATATCTTGTTTGTTCCATAGGTGCCTGAGAGTTGACCCCCCTCCGCAGCCCAGTGGGCCTGGGCTGGGACTGGACTCGCTCTGATGAGGCCCATGACACAGCATTCATTCCAGCGCCCCCGCAGGCTTCTTGACCCTTCCCAAGCACCCTCGCCGGGCTCCTGCTGTGCAGACCCACAGGCTGATTGGAGCCACTGTCCTGGCCTCAGGCCTGTCCCTGATGAGCCCCCTGCAGTTCTGCCTTGCTGCCATCATCCTAGCGTTTCAGTCAACTTTCTAGTTTCTTCCAGCTCTCCCAGATTCCTTGGGCTTTCTCCACTCAGTCTTTCTTAGCCGAATTTTTTATTTTTTTAAATTCCTCTTCCTTTGCGTATCTCCATGTAAACTGGTCCTTTTCTTTTTTCTTCTTCAGTCCTTACTTGTCCTTACTGTTTGCTGAGAAATGTAATCCTGTATCTTCCACCTCATCCCAGACTAATGACCTGTTCATTTTTCTTTGGTCTTTAATTCTGTTTCTTACGTCAGATGAAGAAGTGTACGTGAAAGCCTTTTACAAGCCAGAAAGCATTATGCACACATATAATTTATTAACAAAGGACCACTATGCCTCTTTTCACACTCTCTGCTCCTTTGAGCCCAAAGACTGCAGAGGAGGGAAATTTTGGGGGGTGGGGGGGAAGCCATGAAGGTGTCGCTTAGCAACTGAGTTCGTGCCTTATAAATCCTACCTACTTTAAATAACTGTCATTCAAAACCACTTGTTTTTCTTACCAGCTTAGTACAAATAATATTATTAAATTATAGGAGAACAATGGAAAAGATCGGATGAGTGAGTCACTCAGTTAATTGATTGTGGTTTGTCTTCGCGTGGTGCTGCTGATGCAGTTGTGATGTCTCTCACTCTTGACACTAATTGTAAAACTTCTGTTACATATCTTTTGTTAAAAGTTAAATTGTAAACAAAGTAGAAACTAAACACTGTCTTACACATTTCTGTTACTGAGTCCTTAAACAAGATGAACTGTAAGGAGTACATACTGTATAGAAACCAAGCTATGCATAGTTTAAAGAAAATCAAGCATACAAAAGCTCAAAGGAAATCATAGTGTGATGATTTGCATTACAAAAGAATTCATAATAAGGATTCATCAAAAAGTAGATCTTCCGAGCACAATTTCAGTCAGCAAATACATTTAAGTACTTCCTGTGCTGGACAGGAGCCCTGGTGGCACGTGAGCAAGAGCTCAGATGCTAACCAAAAGATCGATGGTTTGATCCCACCACACGTGCACTCTGCAGGAGAAAAGAATAGTAATCTTCCCCTGTAATAATTACAGCCTAGGAAACCCTGTGGGGCAGTTCTACTGTCACTTGGGGGTCACTGTGAGTTGGGATCAACTTCATGGCACACAACAACCACAACCTACACTGGACATTGGGGGTGGTAAATATACTATGTGTGTGTGGAAATGGCCTTGGGCTTAGTGGTGTACAAGGTCTCTATAATTGGACATGCACACAAAGAAGGCAATACACTGTGGATGCCTTGTATGAGGCCGATAATTAGATGTGCACACACGGAAGGCGGTACACTGTGGATGCCTTGTGAGTGGCAAGCAGAGGGCTGTAGAATAAGGCAGATATTTAGATGCACACACAAGGAAGACAGTGCACTGTGGATGTCTTGTGAATGGTAAGCGGAAGGCTGTAGGAGTTCCACAGAGGGAGATGTCACTTCCAGCTAGGCAAGCTGTTGTGAATATGTGGACAAGGTGATGCATTAGAGAGCTGGAAAGACTAATACTTTGTCAAGCTCAGTAATTAGAGTGAGATTGAAGAAGTAGGTAAATGGTCGTTCCTTCGGCGCTGGAGCAAGGCGTGTAAACTTGATCCAGTTAAGCACTGGGAGCCACTGAATCATGTTAGCAAAGACTTATCTTGGAAACTTTATCTGGCATTAGTATGTCGTTTCAGTTTTTTTTTTAATTAGTTTTCTGATAGTCTTTCAGGCATCTTGTTTGTGGATGACGCACAGATGTGTGTCTTGGTTTATCTAATGTTGCTGTAACAGAAACACCACCAGTAAACAGCTTTAATGAACAGATTTCGTCTTTCACAGTCTAGGAGGCTGGAAGCCTGAATTCAGGGCACCAGCTCTAAGGAGAGGCTTTGTCTTTCTGTTGGCTCTGGAGGAAGGTCCTTTTCATCAATCTTCTCTGGTTTAAGAGCCTCTCAGTGCAGAGACCCTGGATCTAAAGGACACATCCTGCTCCTGGCACTATTTCCCTGGTGGTATGAGGTCGCTCTCTGAAGGCTGATCTTCAAAGACTTGAGTACCACAAAGAGGGATTTATGGTTTTCGTAGAGGCCTCTGACCAAATATAGAAAAACTTCCTACGTCAGACACTCAGTAATGTTTGTAATTCTTTCTTGAGACAGTGGGGATTTTTCGGATTTGGCCATGAATTTTAAAATTAAATTACAAAATTATAAAATGAATTATAAAATTGATTCATTTCTAGTCTTTCTAAAAGGTGGTCAAAAAGTCTTTGAAATGAGATGTACTAAGATAAGCTGCTTAATTAAGATGCAAGCAGTGTATGAGGTGGACAAAATGCCACTTTCCACGTTTTCTAAAATCCCTATTAGGGCTTTTCATGTTGATTAGTCAGCCTTGCCATGCCTCATCTCTCCAGCTGAAGCAGTCAGAAATCTTCTGTTTCCTTCTCCTTCCCTGCTTGGATAGAAGGAATAACTATAATGGAAAGACCTTTCCGTCAACATCCCTCTTAAGTTTTGTTCTTAATTTTCCTGAATGTTTGTATCACTTTGTAAGACTGTTTCTGTGCCTTCTCCTGTCCTGGGGGGAAAAATGCATAAAAAATCAGGAGAAGTGCCAGGCTAACTCACAGGGTTCTTGTGAGAATCTGCTGATATAATAATATGAAAACAAAAACCAAACCAGTTGCCATCAAGTTGATTCCAACTCATAGTGACCCTGCTAGGGAAGAGTAGAACTGCCCCACAGCATTCCCAAGGAGCAGCTGGTAGAATTCAAACTGCTGTGCCACCAGCAACCAATACAGCCAAACCAAGTCTGTTACCTTTGAGTTGATTTCAACTTGTAGAGACTCCATAGGACAGCGCAGAAGTGCCCCATACAATTTCCAAGGAGTGTCTGATGGATTTGAACTGCTGACCTTTTAGCACTTAGTCACTGCACCACTGGGGTGTCCATGACATAGTGTACAGTGCTCTGTAAGTACTCTGAAAATGATGGTAACAGAGAAACGGACTTTAAACATCTTGTTACTAGAAACGGCTATAAGTTGGAAATGCAGTTGTTTTTTTTTTAATAAAGACTATGTAATAAGGTTGACTCTTGTTTTGCATTCATACTAAATCCTAGGAATTTAGAGCATAAACTGATTCCCACTTGCTACTATTCAGGAAGTAACACTCCCTGCATATTTATCTCACAATTAAGTCTTTGTTGTTTGTTTTTTTCTGTCACAGCACAACTAGAGAAGCCTGTGTTTCTGTGAGTGATATCAGAAACGAAGATGTTGGAAAAAGCTTAGTTACTAATTGTCGTTGGGCAAGTCAGGAATCCTTTTTGTTTCCTGATTGCTGTTAGGTGCTGTTGAGTCAGTTCCAGCTCAGAGGAGAGCTGCCCCATGGGGTTACCTAGGCTGCAACCTTCACAGGAGCAGATTGCCAGGTCTTCTCTCCTGCAGAAGCAGTAGGTGAATTTGAACCATCAGTCTTTCAGTTAGCAGCCGGTGACCTAACCATTGCACCACCGGGGCTCCTTACAGTTTCCTGACTAGACTGCCTACAGCTGACCTAGCCTAATGAAAGTGACTGCAGCATGTTATGACATGCAGCTGTGGAAGACTCAGTAACATACTCGTATAACCAACAGCCACCACAGAAAATATTTTAAGAACAGGACTGTGGGAAAGTGAACAGCATGCTGCTTTCTCCTGCCTTCCTCCCCTGTTGTACTGACCAGGCAAGTTCAAGCCTCAGTGCAGGAATAACTTGTGGTTTCCTCTCTGGAAGTCTGGCCATGCCTTGGATCAGTTCCAGTCTAGAGAACCTAGAAAAGATTGTATTTGGTTCCCGTCCTGTTCTTTGGTGACATTTGTACCTCTTCTGATACATACTCAGTGTGTCTCCTAAGAAAACATGCCTTGGGTGCAGCCTGGGCTGCCTCCATCAGTGTCTCAGCTTCTGGAAGGATACAGCCTGGATCTAGGACTGCAGGGACTCCTCCTTTCAAGTTCAGAGAGAGAGAGGATGTGTCTTAAGAGGAATTTTTTTTTTAAGTGGGGTTTTATTACGTGGTGTATTCATGGTAAAAATTTAATAACCAAGCCAAACCCACTGCCATCAAGTTGGGTCAGACTCACAGCAACTCTAGAGGTCAGAGTTGAACTGCCTGATAGAGTTTCCAAGGAGTGCCTGGTGGAGATAGAGTTTCCAAGGAGTGCCTGGTGGATTTGAACTGCCGACATTTGGGTTAGCAGAAGTAGCACTTCACCACTACGCCACCAGCTTTTCCCAGGTTTAGTAACGGATTAATTAAATTGTTCTTTGAAAATGTATTTCAAGTTTTTGAGCAAGGATTTTCCTTCCCTTTTCCAGACCCCAAAATTCAGACTAGTCCTTGAAAATGTCAGTCCATGCCATGAATTGGAAGCATTTCTTTTATCTGGAGTTGGGGCAGAATTTGACCAAAGCTCAAAAAATTAGGAGTACAGTTTCACAAGTGAGAAACTATTTTGAACGTTTTCACTTTTTCCCCTCATGCCTTCTAGATGCCCGATAGAGCTTGCTAAGTTGAAATGAAGCCTACTGAAGCATGCCCAGTCAAAAAGCATGCCCATGGCTTCAGAGCTAGGATTTAGTTCAGACAGAAACCAGAATAATCCTGGCCCGGTTTTAATGTAGGAAAACTCTCCAAACCACCTTGGCTAGAATCTAGTGTTGCAGAACCAGACCATAAAAGCAGGAGGGCTGGGAACTCTCCACATGATGGGACTCGGCAGTGGCTTCTCAGGAAGTCAGACCCACAGTGGAGATGAGTCGGGAGACCCTATGGTCTCGTTCAGGCTGCAGCGTCACCGGGACAGGCAGGACTGAGTGCGGGCGGGAGTGGGAAGCCACACAGATGGCAAGGAAAGGTTTGCCTGGCTAGCCACAAGGGCATACTGTGGACTTTCAAAGAACATTGCTTCTCTTTTTCTTTCCCCTCCATGGCATATCTTTCCCACAGAGAGATTACAGGGGCTTATAAGGAGAGGGAAACTTGGACTTGGAAAAAAAAAGAAATCAACATGAAACAACCAGCCGCACCCCTTGGATCTTGTAGATGTTTATGTGGTATGCACTCAGCTTATATACATTGGACCAAAACATGTCCCTTGTCTCCTCATCTGTCAGTGACGCTGTATAACCCTAAAAAGATTGTTTATTCTGCGGCCCATTTGCCTCACCCACAATCTCCCAGAGCAAGATAGGACGGCTTAGGGAATGCTTGTTCTCCATTCGACTTTCACAGGGTTGTTCATTTTCTTCCATTAAAAACAAATCTAAACTGTTCTGTCTCTTAAAAAAGAATTCACCAAGAGTTGATTGAGTGCTGGTTGTGTTGCAGCCATTCTTTCGTGGCACGATTTTTATGTAAGTGATTCAACAATGAGAATTTGAAACCAAGGTCAAATTGACAGAAATAAGGAACTCAAGAAAAAGCTGTCTTTCCTCCTTTGTATGTTATAGTCTTTCACTCATAAATACGGTTTTTAGTGTACCTTTTTTAAAAAAAAGTATGGTAAAAAGATATATAATAAATCATTTGTCCTATGTACAATTCTATGACGAGTTTACACGTTGTATAGTACAAGCATCCTCACCGTGTATGTTTCTTATTGTCCTTTTAGGTAACAGTATGACTAAATACACTGAGAAGCTAGAAGAGATTAAAAAAAGTAAGTAACACTGTTGAGGGTTTGGGAAAAATGGAGCCTTGTAGCTGCTCTATAAGTTGGATATGTCTTTATAACCCTGACTGTGGGCTCTGGCTGACATACACTGTAAGTGTGGGACCTGAGACCTGTCTGACACTGTGTCAGGAGCCATAGGAGGTAGACAAGCCTGGCAGATGCCCAGAAGGAAGTGGAAACTCTATGTACCATCCTTATCCAGCTGCTAGGCTTCTGGCCTGTGGATCTGCCTTCTGCCCAACCCACGTTACATTAAAAAAGAAAACCCTATTGCCTTTGAGTCAGTTCCAATTTATGGCAACCCTACATGTGATACAGTAAAACTTACAGGGGGTTTTCAGTGGCTGTGATCTTTACAGAAGCAGATCTCCTGGTATTTCTTCCAAGTAGTCTCTGGGTCAGTTTGAACCACCCATCTTTAGGGTGGTAGTTGAGCAAGGCAAACTATGTGCACCCCCCAGGGACCTGCCTGCATCCTGCAGGTATTACTGTTGCGGTGTGGAATCAAGTATGGTGGGATGGAAGTTGTCTTAGGTCTCTAGGTCTGCTGGAACAGAAGTACCTCAGCTGAATGAGTTCAACCAAGAGACTATTCTTGCATGGTTTAGGAGGCCAGAGGCCCAAATTCATGATGTCAGCACCAAGGGAAGTCTTCTCTCTCTCTTTCTCTCTCGCTCTATCTCTCTCTGTCAGCTGTCTCTCTCTCTCTCTGTCTCTGTCTCTCTCTCTCAGCTCTGGGAGAAGTTCCTTGTCATTAAGCTTCCCCAATCAGAGAGCTTTTCAGTGCAAGGAGCCCAGGTCCAAAGACTTGCTATTCTCCTGGATGTTGGTCCCCCTGTTTTTCTGCTCTCTCTGTCTTCTGTATCTCAAAAGAGATTGATTTAATACACGATCTAATCTTGTAGACCAAGTCCTGCCTCATTAACATAACTGTCTCTAATCCTGCCTTGTTAACATCATAGAGGCAGGATTTATAACACATAGAGAAAATCACACCGGATGACAGAATGGTGGACAGCCACACGATACTGGGAATCGTGGCCTAGCCCAGCTGATATGTATTCTGGGGGGGACACAATTCAACCCAGAACAGGGCTCTAGCTAAGCAGTCAAACTCTGAGCTTCTTGTCTGATTTCACTGCAGTCTTCGTGGCCTTTTTCAAGGTAATTAATCTTTCTTGTCATCCCACTTTATACCTGTGATAGGGTAATAATATCTTCATAGCATTCCTTTGAGTACAAATTAGAGAGTAGTCATGAAAGACTTAGAAGTGTGACAGAGAGCTTATTCTTAAACTGGTCTTATGCCTTATCAACTCACTGAAGTCTGATTTTCTGTGAATTAAAAATCATATTTCACGCCCATCCTTTTTTTTTTTTTTCTTAAAGCAATCTTAAGCAAAGATATGCTTCTAGCCACTGAGTGCATGGATGGCCCTTTCACAAATTCCAAATTGTTTGTTCTGCGTCCATAGCTGATGTGAACACAGCACACCAAGAGCAGAATCAAAGCAGCAGCAGCAGCATCCGCTTTCTGAGACAGATTTGCCTGTGGCTGCAGCAGGAGCACCTTGTGTTAGGACAGTGTTTAGTTACTGATAGGAAACAGGTACCCTGATGCATAGCAGTTCAGAACTCGGCTCAGATGATCTTCTCCTGCAAGAGAATATTACAATCGTAGAATATAGTAGAACTTTTTTTAAAAAAAACACAAAAGTCCTTTAAATTTTAAAGGGTAATGTTTCTGTTCCTTCTGAATTGCTACCCTGTTGGGAAGCCCGTGACAGTAGATGTGGATTCAGGAGAGACTTTAATGCTGAGTCTGTTGTGATTGCTGTTTTTAGCTCTGGGAAGTAGTGCTAGAGGCCTTTTCCCAGCATAAAATACCACAGTCTCCACTTTTCTTGGATGTTTTATACGTTGGATAAACACAGGCTCCCAGGGCCTCCTCTATAACATATATGTATATATTACGTTTTTAATCTCTGGCGATCATCATGTTTACTCACTGTGTCTCCTTGTTGGCGGCCTTCACCCCTTGAAGCCAGGTAAGTTCAGCTGGCCCACTTTTATTCCCACGTGCCACCTTCCATCCATTTGTAGCTGAGGTAGGCTCGCACGTCCACACCAGAAACTTGTCCCATGAAAATATCCCTCTCTGCCCATGTTGCCAAAACCCTGTTGAAGTTGTTTCTTAAAAATTACTGCATGGTTACGGCAGTATCTAAACTTCTCAGGGATTTTTCTGCCCCAAGCAACCTTTGGAAGAGAACCCTTGGAAGCATTCACTCCGCCTCCCTCTGTAGAAGCCACGGCTTCCTTTTCGTCAGACAGAAGATTCCTGTCACCTCGTTTCACTCACTTTGTGTTGAGTCCCTGGCTAGAATTACTTCAGATTCCAGTTGGGGATCTTCATTTGGAGAGATATTTCCTTATCTTTTCCCATCTTCTGTTGTTGGTATTCTTTAGGGTCGAAAGAGAAGAGAATGTTGTCTTGTTTCATGACACCCTAGACCCATCCCTTCCCGCGGGTTACCTGAGGTGCCCTGTCTTTCTGTGAAATCACAAGCCTCTTTTTTGTGACTTCCTTTGATTTATCTTTCACTGTAGCCCAACTTCCCTTTGCTAATAAGGGGTGTCAACAGAACCCTGAAAACACAGCGCAACTTTGTAATCTGAATATTCTTTCAACTCTGCGTAGAGAAAACAGATGCTCTGTGTCCACTGACTGCCAACAAAGCCCGTTCTTGGTTCCCGGTGGTTAGATGACACTAGTTGGCCCGAGTGTGAAACATCCTGGATAGTCAGGCCTCTGTCCTTCCAGTAACTTGAGAGAGACAGGCTTAGACCCCAGCCTGACTGAAGAAGCACAGTTTGATAACATACCTGAAGCGAGGAGCATCTGCCTTGACCACAGAGCTGTGGAAGGAGCCGCGGTAGCCGAAGCTCCGTTCTTAACGCTGTTCGCACTCGTGGGGACAGACGGATAGAGCTTTCTGAGTCGTCCTTTTTGTAAAATTTCAAACTGAACCACAAAACGTTTAGTTTGATCATTATCTCTGAGTAATAATGTCAGAAAGTCCTAGTGATGGCTGCCCTTCTAAACCAGAACCAGGTACGTGGAGTCCAGGCTCAAGCATGCGGCGGGGTTTCTAGCGCTTGAGCAGCGAACGTTAGAAACGGCAGTCACTAGAAAATAGCAAAGCTTGCATCTTGAAGGTAGTCACTAGCTCCAAGGGGGCTTTCACGTGCACGATTTATACTTTAGAAGGCAGAGAGTTAGAGGCAGAGATACTGGAAGGGTATCAGTGGATCCATGTCGTGGTGCAGATGACTTGAAGGCTGTTAATTGTTGACGCTGGCTGGCTTACCACTGCTTCTTCCTGGCCTCAGTAACTGGGGGTGGGCACGCTGTTGGCAGTTGGGTGGGGGGCCTGGAGTTACTCAGTTGCTGTTTCTAAAGGCTTGGCTCTGCCTGGCTCTGCCTGGCTCTGACTGCATCCTGCAGGTTGTAGAAGCTGCTTTACGTCTCTCCAGGTTTGTTACCGTGTTGTATTCAGAAGAAACAACTCTAGGAATCTTCCAATAGTAATGGTCAGTTACTAGCTAAATTGCTCTCTTTAGGACAGTTTTGAACAGAGAAGCTTGAATTTCCTTTAAGGAGGGTCTTGATATATTGACAGAAGGCTAGCTTTGAAGGTGATACGATATCCCAACTCTGAGTCTCGAGGTGTTTGGTAAATGGAGCTCCCATTATCCTACAAGGTAACTAGCCAATCTGTGCTGGTTTTTTCTTTTCTTTTTTTTTTTTTTTCCTTTAAATTTGTGGAAATGGTTAGTAATGCCAGGTAAAAAATGTTAAATGCCTTTAATCCTTTCCTTGGTTGCTAGGAATCTTAGTTTATGAGACATTTGCAGCCAAAAGGCCGTAGCAGCTTTCCAGCCAGCCTTGAGTGATTTTGAAATAATGAGGCATTATTTAAGGAGTCATAGTTGCCAGTGTGAAAACTTAGGAAAGACAAGTGAGAGGTGAGAGTAGGCAGGAGTGCCATGCTGGGAACTCTTCAGTGGGCAGTCATCTTCAGGAAAGTTCTGGGGCTGCTGACTCTTCACATGCAGCTAAGAGGCAGTTACTTGATGAAGTTAAACTGGCAGAGTTTCAAAAATCTACTTAAGGTGATATGAAGAATCACTCACACATGTGCAGAAGTACCCCACTGGACTTCTGTGTCAGCATCATGAGGATGAAAACCTGTTGTCCTCAAATCTGTCCCACTCACGGTGGCCCTGTGTGTAAAGAGAACCCTGAATAAATAGTGATGTTTCAGCTTGCTTTTTATTGGAGTTGGAGAGAAGCTGATCACAGGAGATGATCAGGAGGGTCATAACTGTGTGCCTGGCTTTGTGCCCTGGGAGGGGTTACCTTTATCCTACATGTCTAACGGAGTGTGGAACCCCAGGATGGCATTGGTATCAGTTTCCTGCCAGTTGTCTGACCTGGGACCCCTCAGCCGCTCTGGGCCTCTCCTTATTTGCAAACTGGAGACGTGTAGTCCCTGTTTTGATCCAAAAACAAGTATTCATGGCAGTTTACAAAAATGTATGCAATGCAGTAGGGGAAAAGTGAAAACAGCATAGGAAAAAGAAGAGAGTGGACTCATAAAATGAAAGCCAGCAGGGGTCAAGTCACTAGACTCAAACAAGGTGGCTCGTAAATTTGCCCTTAAGCTATTCATATAAGTAATGCTGTCCAAAAAAATGAAGGTACCATAGTAAAACCCACCACACCTAACTTGCGAGGTTGCCCTGTAGATAACACAAGACAATATGTGTAAAAGCAAATAAATAACTTGAAAAATACAGCCTATGACTTGATGACTAGGAAGAATTACTAGCTCTAAGAAAACAAAATAAGCCTAGAAAAATATTTGTCCCATCCTGTTTTTCAGATTATAGATACAAAAAAGACGAACTTTTCAAGAGACTAAAAGTTACAACTTTTGCCCAGCTGGTAAGTTGAATGAGCTTCCACTGGAGACAAGAGTGGGAATGTCTCCTTTGTGCTGTCTTATGTGTGTTTTGAATTCCACTCTGGGGAATGTTTGCAAAGGGGTTTCTTCTGATTCTTGTATTTCAGCGTGGGAAGATGTGTGGTGTGTCTGTTCACACAGGGTGATATAAAACCTTTCTGTAAAGTGAAAGTCTGTTTTACTTTTAATTCATCCAAATTATGGCTTGGGTTTTATTTTTCCTTGTAGAGTTGATTTAATATTGGGAGTAGACTTCTGGCTGTAGATCATTAAGGTATTTTTCTTTGTGAAAACCAGGTGATCTCTGTTTTCTTCTCCAAACTGAGCTCCTTTCCCAGTTGTTCTATCAGGGCTGTTTTGTTACTTGGACAAGTCCATTTTCTCCTTCACTTAAAATTGTGGACACAGGTGTCTGTCTGGCCCCTAGACGAGAGTTAGACTGTTACAAGTCAATTTGCATCCTGGGTCTTGTAGTTTATGAAAGGTGCTTCAAAAGGGAAAATTTTATATAGATATATGTAATGCAGTCATCGATATAGTCACAATTATACTTATTTATTATGTGAAGAATTGATGTAATTATGTGATATTATTGCAGGTCAGAGTTGCATTTTCAAGAAGTAATGTGTTATATATGTGACTCAGAATACATAGAAGTTTAGATTTAAACTCTCACTCTTATTTCTTCTCCCAAATTGTCCCTCTGGACTTTTAAGTTAATCCTGTAATGTTTTAAATTAACCTTTTCTTCTGGAAGGATTCTCTGCAGTGTATGAGGAGACCTGAGGACACTGGCAGCTTTTTCAAACAAGAAATCTTTGATGTTTCTTCATCTTTTGTAAAAGGCAGAATCACTTCTGCTGAAACACATACACACACACCTACACTTTTTTTTTTTCCCCATCAGGTCATCCAGGTGGCTTCCCTGTCTGATCAAACCCTAGAAGTGACAGCTGAGGGGATTCAAAGGCTAGAAGGTAATAAGAATGATTACGGAGAGTGTAGGCAAAATAAGAGAGCGGCCATTTGGCTAAAGGATGCACCAGTACACATTTGTCCTGTTGGCTGGGACATGGAACTTTAATGTGCATACTTGTAACTAAGTTGTTCCTCTCAGAGAAATGCTCACTGCTGTCCTAGTTGCACTTCTTATTCTCCAAAACAGTCACCTGATTTTTGACTCTAGCATTGTAGTTTCGAATGTTTAAAATATGTTTAATTTGCTGTGAAACCCTGGTGGTGTAGTGGTTAAGTGCTGTATCTGCTAACCAAAGGGTCAGAAGTTCAAATCTACCAGGTGCTCCTTGAAAGCTTTATGAAGCAGTTCTACTCTGTCCCATAGCGTCACTATGAGTCAGAATCAACTTGATGTCAGTAGGTGGGTTAATTTACTGATTACTTCATTCCACAAATATTTTTTAATGCCTTCTATATGTATACAGGAGCCCTGGTGGGACAGTGGTTAAGAGCTCAGCTGCTTAATCAAAAGGTTGGCAGTTCACATCTACCAGTTGCTCCTTAGAAACCCTATGGGGCAGTTCCACTTTGTCCTGTAGGGTCACTGTGAGTTGGAGTTGATTCTGTGGCAAGAAGTTTCGTGGTTATATGTGTACAGGAGCCCTGGTAGCACAGTGGTTAAGCTGTTGACTGCTAACTAAAAGGTCAGCAGTTCAAACCCACCTGCTGCTGCAGGGGACAAAGATGCAGCAGTCAGCTTCTGGAGAAACCCTGTAAGGCAGCCCTACCCTGTCCTGCAGGGTTGCTGTGGGTCAGAATCAGTCAGCGGTGTTGGGTTTGGTTGGGTGTTACATGTACACAGGGGAACTCTGGTGGTATGATGGTTAAATGCTCTTGGCTAGCACTCAGAAGTCAGCAGCTCAAATCCAGTAGCAGTTCTTCAGGAGACAAGATGAGGAGAGCTGCTTCTGTAGAGATTACAGCCCGGGAAACCCTGCAGTGCTGTTCTACTCTGTCCTGTAAGTTCTCTGAGAGTTGGAATTTATTCAGAGGTACCCAACAAAAACAGATGTATATAGGGCACGGTAGTAGTCAGCGCTTTGAGCCTACAAAGATGAACACAACACAGCTCTGTTCTCATGGCACTTACAGTCGTGTGTGTGTGTGTGTGTGTGTGTGTGTGTGTGTGTGAGAGAGAGAGAGAGAGCGCACATACATGTATGCATATGTATATTGGGAAGGAAGAATGGTGACAAGAATGCAAAGTTACAATATGCAGAATTTAAGCCTGGAGGTATGGAAACACATGGTCATTTGTTGAATATTCGCTAGATACTACACACAGATTTTCTTGTTTAATGTTCTCAAAAAGGCTAAAAGGAAAGTGTTAACATCTGCACTTTACGGATGAGAAAGCCAAGCTCAGAGAGCTAATTACTTGCTAAAGGAGACACAACTGACAGGCTGGACCTGGGATGCGGATCCAAACTTTGCCAGGAGCAAAGCCCAGCGTCTTCTCACTGCCTGTCCTGTGTCCTTCGGGAATGCTGGAATGTGCCCTTAGAGAGATGCAGGGTGCCCTAGGAGTCCAGGGGAAAGAAAGGAAGTGTTCCTCCTAGAAAGTGGAGGTACGCTACCTCGAGGACAGTGCTTCTGAGCTGGGCCTTGACGGGAAGTGGGGGTCGGGGGGGAATTCTCAACAGGTGCAAGTGAAAGGGGAGGACACTGCAGGCGCAGGTGAAAAGGCCCCAGACCCACTGAGTAACCCAACCCCACTCTCTGTGGCCTAAGGGAAGAGTAGGTATTGGGTAGGAGATAAAGCTGGAAAGACAGGTAGGCTCCAGATTTCCTTTCTGAAATACCAAGTTGAAAATAAAACCCCTCAGTTGTACTCACTTGAAAAGAAGACACGGAATTAAACTATTTTACCCTGACGCGCCCAGCCATCAGTGTGGCACTGTTTATTGGCAGGGAATGTGTTTTTGTCCAGGCTGATGTAGGCCAGGAATTTGACTTCTGATTTCAAGACAAGTTTCTCAGGACGTCTGAACACTAGGTTTGTGCAACTCGCCTGTCGTTTTCCCTGGGCTTGTTTTTGTTAGACAGGATAAAGAGAATCTGAAAACGATGGAGATTTGTCTTTGACAGCTGCCTCTCACACCGCCAAGAAAGAAGGTTCTTTGTAACCGAGATAATTGAGTCTCCTCGTCCGAGCACTCCCGGCTTTAACCTGGTTGTATAAGCAGCTGCACTTGGCCCTTTAATTCACTGTTGGGATTGCAGCGTCGAGACATATGGGCACATGCAATCTTCTCTTCTGAGATAAATGTGCAAAGGAAAATGGGCACTTAGAAAGTAGGACGCCCTAATGTGTGAGTAATATTAGTGTCTTTCTAGTGCTCTATACAGAATAATAACTCACTCAGGAATGGCGCTGGGACAGGTTGGCTCTGTGTGCATACTGGCTGTGTTTGAAAGAATAAAACATCTCTTTATAATGTTCATTGTTTTCTCTTGGTTCAAAAATACATTTAAATTGGCAGATTGGTGTATGTTTTATGTCAGCTTTCACCACAAAAACCTTCTAGAAGTGTATTGACAGAAAATTAGAAAAATTTTTAAAATACGGTGAAAACGAAAGGAAATTGAATAACTCGTCAGCACTATTAACATGTGGTCCACTCCTCCATCTCACTCCCCACCCCAATCAAATCCATACTTTTGTATGTAGTTTTGTATTGCACTTCTTCTAGTTAACATTGTCTCATGCCTGCTTTCCTGTGTCGTTGAATAGATCTTAAAAGCATGATTGTAAAGGTGGTGCTGTGAGATAGCGTCTATCCTTTGGATATCCTATAATTTAGTTGATGACACTCCTCGTTTGGGGCATTATAGTTTTTTCTCATTTTTTTACCTTTATCGCAGACCACGGCAGTGTATGCGTATACATTTGTGTTTGATTCTGATTAGCCCCTGAAGATAAATTGCTGCAGCTGGTCAAAAGTGTCACCATCTTAAGAGCCTGGGTGCTTGTTGCACGCTAACTTCCAGTGTGGTTGCACCTGTTCATACTCCGTCAAGAGTGGATGAGAACGTGCGTTCCTCCCTCTCACAGCCTGCCCTGAACAATGATCTTTGTTGTAAATATTTGAGCGTTTGATAGATGAAAAATGGTGTGTACTCATTTTTATTTGAATTTCTTTGATAGTGAGGTTGAACCTTGTGTGTGTTTATTGGTCATATAACCAAGAGCCAGACCTGTTACCTTCAGGTTGATTCCAACTCACAGGGACGCTGAAGGACAGTCAGACTGCCCCATAGCGTTTCCAGAGAGCAGCAGGTAGATTCCAACTGCCTACCTTTGGGTTTGCAGCCATAAGCCCTTGATCGCTGCACCACCACACTTCGTCTCTTGACGACTCTGTGGGTCCTTTCCTATTTTTTAATAATTGTTCACCTTGTTCTTACCAATCTGTGAAAGCTCTGTGTAATTATGCTACCTTTATACAATGGAAACAAATGCATACAGTGTTGAACATGAATGAGATAAATGTTGCTAATTGGGAATAACTATTAAGTTTAAGTAAAAATAAAACAAAGCAAAGGTGAATGGCATGCTCATGTATATTTAAAAAGGGAAAGAAGTAGAATGCCTGCAGATCACGGGGTGATTTTCTTTCTGAGGTAGCAACATGTGAGCATGGTTCCCACTGGGGAGGAGCCCTGAGAGCCTTGGGTGTGAAGCATTAAGAAGTTGTGTTAGTGATTTGATCCCCTTCACGTTTCTACCTTGAGTGCATGATCCTATTTCAATTAAAGAGGTAGTTCATTAAAAAAAAAAACAACGCTCTTGTTAAACTCGGTATATTGACCTATTCTTATGTATACATTTTACAGATATTTTCCCTAATTTATTTACCTCTTTACTTTCTTCATTCCAGTTTCTGTCTCTATACATAGTTTGCATTGTTACATGATAAAATCTGTTAGCCTTTACTATTGTTTTTTTCTTGTTGCTGTAGACTCAGAAACTCCTATTATTCAATGCATTTTCTTTTGCTGGTTTGCTTTATGTACTTTTTCTTCATTTGATCCATCTGTAATTTCTTTTGGTGTATGGTGTGAGGTGATGATCTAAATTATATTTTTACAGGTAATTAAATGATCCTAGCACCATTTATTGAATAGGTTTCCCATTGCCCACGGATTTGTGTGTGATAATATGCTATATTCTAGGATTTTGTTTTTCATTTTTTGTATATATATTGCATTATTCTGCATTGCTTACTTTTTCAATGTGCTATCATCTGATAAAGCAAATTCTCCAGAATTTTTGTATAGATGTGCACACATGCACACACACCTTTTTTTCCCTTCTCATCCATAAAATTTAATTTATTTTAATTCTAATGAAGTTAAAAATTAAATTTAGAAAAGATTGACATTTCAATAAAGTCACCATTTGGGGGTCTTCTTTATGCTCCCAGGTAAAGTTTATATATGTCATGTAAAGGACTAAGAAGCTTTTATAGATCCTTTATGTTTCTCGTTAGGTAGTTTCTAGGAGAGTGTATTTTATATCTAGAGTTGTTAGTGTAAATGAGATCTGCTTCTTGCTATTTTCAAATTTGCATGTAGGAAAACTATTGTTTGTTAATATTTTTTTACTCTAACCGTGTATTCACTTTCCGTATTCTGAAAATAATATTCTTTTGAAGTTTTTAGGTATGTTACCTTTACATCTGCAAATTAAATTTTAGTATCCTCTTTAATAGTTCAAAACCAAACCCATTGCCACCAAATCGCTTCCAACTCATAGTGACCCTTCAGAACAGAGTAAAACTGACCTATAGAGTTTCCAAGGCTGTAATCTTTCCAGAAATAGATTGCCACGTCTTTCTATCATGGAGTGGGTTCACACCACCAGCCTTTTAGTTGGCAGCTGAGCATGTTAACCGCTGTGCCACCGGGGCTCCTTTTCTTTTCGTAATTAGGCCTCTTATTTCTTTTTATCTCCTCATTATGTTGACTAAAATGTCAGACTCTCAAACTTTTTGATATTAGGATTATATCTATTAACATTTACTATATTAAAAATTTTAACCGAGAACTCAAAAATATTTCCTATTTCACTTAAAAATAGCGCTATGAAACCCATTACAAACAAATATTTTAATGGAAAAAGAACTATTTTCCAATGCAAAAATGCTTACTGTGAAAAATGTCATCATTTTACATTTTTGCAAATCTCTTAAATGTCTTAATAGAAGACAGCTGGATTCTTTCTTGCGTTTATATTCAGTCTGTTACAATAGCCTGTTTTGGATGAAGCATCTGAAGAAAATCTAGCCTCACACAGACCTGTAGTTGGAAAAAGGTGGAGTATTTTAATAACTGTCTCAGATAGTTGTGGGTATTTTTCTTTGATACTACACCAAAACTCAGTTGGGAGTTTCTCACAAGTTAGTTACCATTTGGAATCTATTAGTGAACTTTCCATACTCATATTAAAATCCTTTGGTCTGCCCTATGCTTTAAGTAGCCCTTTTACTCTTGCATGAATTGGTAACACCATGCCTTTAGAAAACAGTGGTTCACTGGGTTGTACAGATCTTCCTAATGCTGATGCACTTCATCATCTAATATAATAATAATGAAAATGCCTTAACCTCACTGTCTTGCTCATCAGAAAAATCTAGTAAGCGCTGGGAAGCAGTCAGCATCCTGATGAAAAACTCAGCTTCCCAAACTTCTGATTTTTGCAGGAAATTTTACCATAAGCACCAAACACTCCCAGGTCTTCCTTGAAATGACAGGCTCCTTCAGTTCATTTTTGAGAAAATCTGTGTCAGATACCCAAGTCTAAATAATCAGTTTTGCCATCCCTTTTTCTTTCAAGTAAAAGTGATGTTCACAGAAAAGGGGCCGGTTTAGCTTGCAGCTCACAGCCACACGAATCTTTTCCTTGAGATAGCCATGATTCTTTGGTCTACAGCAAACACTCTCTGCACACTTCTCATTTCATCACACAACACATTAAAAAGGTGTGTGCTTAAGGTGACGTTTAACACAATGATAACTTTTTACTGCTTCATTAAGGACAAGTTTAGTGAGCCTGGAGTATTGGTTTGCTGTGACTATGTGGTTAATGGGGGATAAATACACTGCATACTGATGCAGTTTGTGCCACTGCCCTGATTCTTGCCAAGGCACTGGCAGTTTTAGCCACTATTTCTTTGGTACCATTTGCACAAATATGCACACAGTAAAAAAGACAAATCACATCGTAGTATTACTACAAAAATAGTTTTCACCTTGCAGAACCATGAGAAGGTCTTGAAGGATTCTCAGGGTTCACAAATACTCTCTGAGAATGTCTAGGACGGTTCTATAATAGTGATAGGATTTTTTGTCTTGACGTCATTTCAGTGGAAATGCCTAACAACCCAAACCAAACCAGTTCCCACTGATTCTGACTTAGAGCAGAGTAAAACTGCAGTCTCTAGGAATTTCAAGGTTGTGATCTTTCAGAAGCCAGATTGCCAAGGTACCTCTGAGTGGGTTGGAACTGCCAGCCTTGCAGGTAGTTGAGCGCTTAACCTTTGCACCACCAAGGACCCCTGGAATGGCCTAATAAATGAATGGAAGTCCTGAGGTTAAATGTAATTCTTTGTTCCTTTGAAAATGTTAGACAATGATTTGGGGGCTTCAGACCCTGATGCGGAGGGCACTGCCAGGACCAATGGGAAGGGGAGCCCCAGTGAGCAGCCACGTACTCCTGTCCAGTTCATAAACAACACCGGAGCCGGGGACTCCAGCCGCTCGACGCTTCAGAGGTACTCGAACCTGATTTGTGTCTTCCCCACATTTTACCTTCATGCCAATTGAGAGCACGATTCTGGTGGTTTCATCCCTGCAGAAATAGAACTAGCGGGAGAGAAGTCCCTGTTTTAATCCCAGCCTTCCCACTCTCTTTGTATGAATGCCATCCCCTGAGTTCTCTCACAGTGTTCTTAGTAGTTAATGGAAAAGTATTATTAGGAGATTATTAATTGTCACTCGTCACTTCCACGCTTCTCAGTCTTCCTATGTGCAAATTTGCTGTTAGGACCTAGCTTTACAGCTACCCTCTTTTGATTCAAAGAGTGTGAGTTTTTCCCCCATTATGCCTGTTACAGCTGTAATTACCCTGTCTGGAATCAGAAAAATAGTTAGAGTGCCGTCCGTACACAGTGCTCTGATGCTGAACAGTAGGCACTAAGGAGAGCGAAAGCAGGCGGCCGCGTCAGCCCTTAGCAGTGACAGGGAAACTGCACATGAGCTGGTCCTTCGTAGCCTGTGAGCTAGGCTGCAGCACTTTTCCACCAGTATCAACTCTGGACTCTGTGACAGTGCCGATTGTCACTTGCCTTCTACTGATAAAGCACCCAGACCAGGTTCTACTAGAGAAGGAAATGCTCTTATCCACACCACTGTTGTTATTCTTTAGCTACTTTTGTAGAAAAAAGCTAACACCAAACCCACTGCCATCGAGTCGGTTCCAACTCCTAGTGACCCTACAGGACCGAGTAGAACTGCCCCATAGGGTTTTCCTGGTGGATTTGAACTGCTGACTTTTTGGAGAGTAGCCATGCTCTTAACCACCGTGCCACCAGGTCACCCTTTGTTTTGAAAGAATTCTTAAAATTGTATTCCAAAAGAGATGAACCTCCACTGAGGACAGAGTTTTAGACCAAGGGGATTTTGTTCTCCCTTGGTTCACTAAAATATACACTGACAGCATACAGGTATAGTGTTTGTCAGATGTAAATGCAGAATCTGGTTTTTTGATATGAAAGAGGCACTAAGCTACCTATTAATCTGTGGCTTGGCATTGTGTCTTAATATTTGCTGGGGAGAGGGGATATTGTCTTATTTTAAATCAGAAACTCACTACTAGGCATTTCATTTGTGACACTCACCTTAGCCATCCGTGTTTCACCTCACCGCATTTTAGGTATCACGTTAACATGACGGCCAGTGTTAGCGATTTAATGACCTCAGAAACAAAACAAGAAGAATTGTATAGTTTAACATTTTAATCCCAGCTGCTCCTCTCAGTATTTGAGGGCCACCAAATCTGAAAGCCTCCCTAGCCTCAACATTTGAGCCTGTAAAGTAGAAGTTAAGTACGGATAATTTTTGCAAACCTTAAGGTTCCCGATCTCTACTGGATAGCTCATTGTATGTTGCTGTTGTTCAGTGCCTTTGAGCTGGTCCTGACTGAAGGCAAACCTGTGCACAGCAGAACAAAACCTGCTCTGTCCTGCACCGTCCCCACAGGTGGTGCTGTGTCTGAGCCCCCTGTTGCAGCCTCTGTGTCAGTCTGTCTCTCTTTTTCACTGACCCTCCACAACTATTGTGTAAGTATGTGAAATACATTTAAATGGTACTGTCCCTTTATACTACATATAAGGTATCCATAAATACTGTTTTCCTGTCTTACCAATTTTATTAAGTAGCCCTGGTGGGGCAGTGATTCAGCACTCAGCTCTTGACCAAAAGGTCGGTAGTTCCAACCCACAAGCCACTCTGTGGGAAAAAGCCCTGGAGATCTGTCCCCATAAATATCACCAAAAGGAAACCAAACCCATTGCCCTCGAGTCAATTCTGACTGATAGGACAGAGTAGAACTGCCCCCATAGAGTTTCCGAGGAGCTCTTGGTGAATTCAAACTGCTGACCTTTTGGTTAGCAGCTGTAGCTCTTAACCACACTATGCCACCCAAGTTTCCCCCTAAAGATTACAGCCTAGGAAACCCTACCAGGAAGTTCTGCTCTTACAAGTTGCCATGAGTCAGAATTGAGTAGAGTACCATGGGGTTTTTATCAACCTTTGTCTCTTTTTGTTCTGCTCCCCTGCACTCACCGAAGCTCAGCTGTTGCTTTCTCAGTGGCTGGAGATAGCATGTCCCCTACAGTTTCTGTCCCCTCTGCCACACTGATGGCCTAACATACATTCTCTGAAGGGGAGTTTGGACACTTGGATTCCTCTTTGGGGTCCAGTGTGATAGACTAGGAATCAGAGGCAGAACTGAGGCACTGTATCTATTTTCCTTTTTCCGTCAGAAGACATGGTGCATTTGTCTGTCTCTTCTAATGGAATGGGTTTGACCTTAAAGCCACTGGCCCCTGACTAGTTTCTGCTGCCTCCTTTTTCATTTTCAGCGTCATCAGTGGTGTTGGGGAGCTGGATCTAGACAAAGGACCCGTGAAGAAAGCTGAGCCCAACACCAAAGACACGCCCTACCCCGACTGCCCCTTCCTGCTGCTGGATGTGCGTGACAGAGACTCTTACCAGCAGTGCCACGTAGTCGGAGGTAGGAGAGAGAAGGCATGGGAGGGTCGGCTCCCAGGGTCAGAGCCTGGTCTTGAGTCCGGGTGGCCTGGAAACACAGCCTGTGACCAACAGTTGGGGAAGCCCTGTGTCATCTGGACCTATTATGGGGACTACAGAGTTGGCTCTCTCGTCATGCTCTGAGAGAGGCTGGTGAGGCTCTTGGACAGCTCACAGGCCTGGGCTAAAGATGGGAACAGTGAAGCAGCCTGTCTTGCTCATAGTGTGCTTTTTTATGTTTCACAAAAATAGCTTGCCTGAGGGTTTTGAAAAGGCATGTGTTTGACTCTACCTCGATCTTTTAACTCCTAGGTAGATCTTCTGTTAGCTGGAAACTGGGAGCAGGTTGTACTGAGGGAGCTACAGACTTCCTAAGCTTTTTCTTCTCTTCACAGCCTACAGTTATCCAATTGCAACTCTGTCTAGAACCATGAACCCCTATTCAAATGATATTCTGGAATATGTATCCTTTGTTGCATTTTAACAAGTTGAATGGTTTGGGGACTGTGACAATCAAATACACCAGGAATCAAACCCCTGCAAGAAAACTATGAGAAGCGCCTTTGATATTAATCAGCTTTGCATATTTTAGAATTTGAATCCTTGACTGTTGCTGAGAATTCTTACTCTGTGAAGGCGACTCTTCCAAACCAATACTGCACTGGGCTAAAAGACATCCCATTGAGGGCTCTGATCTGTTGAGAGTCAGTCCCAAGTAAAACTTTAGAAGTAAATTTGGTTTTTGTCTTTTACTTAAATTTTTTTCTTAAAATTTTAATCTTTTTCTGTTCATAAAAATTATATAAGTAGGAAACAATTTAAATTCTAAAAACTATAAGAAAAGAAATCAGAATCTCCTATGACCTTATAGTTGACCAACAATGCTGATTGTATTTTTGGCATGTTTTATTCCAGACTGCCTTCCATGTGTTTTCTCAGTGAAGTGGAGATCACACTGTTTCTGTAGTTTAGTGTCTTGCTTTTTTATACTTCATGTGATAGTGTATTTCTCCGTGCTAACACAGATCTTTGTAGACTCCATTTTTGAAGTAGTATAATCTCTCCTCTTCAGATTTACTATAATTGGCTATACTGTTCCTCTATACGGAACTTTTAGATGGTTTCCTTTTTGTTTTTTCATTTTTTTAACTTTATGAAAAAGTCTGCAGCAGACACACTGGAGTGTGTGGACATTGGAGTTTGTCTATTTCCTAGTCTGTAAAATGAGAATTAGAATAGGTACTTTCCGAGATCATGCAGATAAAAGAGCTGAAAGGTGTGAAATGTGTCGCCTAGTGCTATCTTGGACCATGGTAATACTAGTTTAAAAAAGAAAAGAATACAAGCTTATGTGGTTTCCAAGACCAGAAACCACTCAATAGCTGCTGGTGTGATGGTGAAGAGCAGTGTCATTCAGCTTCCTCTGAGCTCAGCCTTTATTTCCTGGGAGTTTCGGGTAGTCTAGGTGCATTAGCTCCATGCTATTGATCCTTAACTCACCTGACTGTTAGAAAAACGCTCACGGCAAGGTCATCATTCTGTATGATGACGACGAGAGACTGGCCAGCCAGGCAGCCACCACCATGTGCGAGCGGGGCTTCGAGAACCTCTTCATGCTCTCCGGAGGTGAATGGGCTTTCCTTCTTCTTGGGGCAGAACAGACGCTTAGACTCCCAGTTCTTCCACCCCACTCCCTTTTTCCTTTTGTGCTCATAGTTTAGTGTTCTGGGAAGGTCAAAAACAAGTTGGGCTGAAAGGATGGGGTGTCCAGGCACATGTCTGATAGCTCTGTCAGCACATTAAAGTCCTGAAATGAGGTAAACCTGGTTGCCTAGTGGTTAAGTGCTACAGGTGCTAAGCAAAAAGCCAGCAGTTCAGACCCACCAGGCGCTCCTTAGAAACTCCTTGGGGCAGTTCTACCCTGTCCTGTGGGGTCACTGTGAGTCATGTCGACTTGATGGCAGTGGGTTTGGTTTGGGTTAGGGTTCTGTGAGAAAGCTTTAGTGTGGAATACTTGAGCAAAAGGATTTTGTGGCAGTCTCAGAATCCCACACAACAACTGACATTTTCTGGTGCAATTTCCTGAATGGTGAAGCAATTGAGAAAATGTCAGGTCCTCATAATATTGGCCTCTACTTAGTGACCAGAATTCAGAAGAAACTCTGGATTCTTTCCACACTTTGGCTTGGCCTTACCGTGCTAATGCTACTTTTTTCTGATAATTTGAACCTAGGTCTAAAAGTCTTAGCTCAGAAATTTCCAGAAGGACTGATCACTGGTTCCCTGCCAGCATCCTGCCAGCCGGCCCTTCCTCCTGGTTCTGCTCGGAAAAGATCCAGCCCCAAAGTGCCACCCCTACCAGCTGAGAATAAATGGAGATTTACCCCAGAAGACTTAAAAAAGATAGAATATTACCTGGAAGAGGATCTGGGTCCTACAGAAAACCCTAGTAAGGAGATTTTAAGCTTCAAAGATAGTGTTTTCTTTGGAGCTTGAGATTTTCTTTCAGCTCTGACTACCACCTTGTCACATCACGTGAAAAGCTTGATCTCTTATATTCAGATTCACAGGGTCTGGGGGAGGTTGGGAACATGGGATTCAGGCACTGCAGAAGAGGAGGTAATCTCAAATAGGGACAACGTTTAGCTATTGAGCGCAGGCGTAGAAAGAGAAGAGAGGTTATCAGTCAAAGTGTCTATCTCAGCTACAGTGGACAAGTTACACATAGGCACCCCGGTTCCTTCTTGAAAAGCTTCTGTTCCCTTCTGATCCACCTGGGCACTGGTAAGCCACTTTGGAACACCCTTGTGATTTATCTTCCCACCTGACTCTTCTCTTCCTGGAGTCTTCTGTTATCGTTATCTTCTCTATCAGGAAAGGAAGGAAGGCAGAACAGAGGTTGGTTGGAGATAACAAAGAAAAATAAGCTGTCTGGGTTGCCTGCAGGAGGCTCAGTGGTTAAAAGCAGGGCTGCTAACCAAACAGGCAGGCAGTTCTAATCCATCAGCGACTTCTTGGAAACCCTACCAGGAAGTTCCACTCTGTCCCGTAAGGTTATTATGAGTTGGAATCCATTCAGTGGCAATGGGTTTGGTTTGGTTTGGGGTTTCCCTCCGTCCCTGTCTGTTTCCCCCCACCTTCCGGTTGATCTGAAGGGTAAGGAGGAGGTCATCAGCAGCTGAAAGGAGATGTTGAACAGAACTTCATTAGTTTAAAAGTGGCTGTAGAATAAGTCTTCATTAGCTTAAAAGTGTACTTGGCAGATTGTGCCTGGAACATTCCTGCAGCTCTGCCCTCTGCTTTCTCGCTCCCACAGGCCGGCTGAGCCAAGCTAACTCCTCTGCAAGAGACTCCAGGGCTGGAAGAGACTCCAAGGGTCCTGCTGCACCCACAAGCACTCGCTCTCATGTCAGCGGCCCCCCGCAAGGCAAGCCCTGGAAGTAAAGACTCCGGCTTTCGGCTCTCGTAGTCAAATAAATTTTTCCCTCCTTTTGGAATCCCTGAGCACTTCCCAAGTTGGTCATTTTGAAAAACTGCTCAAAGGAAAGACCATGACCTACCTG
Organism: Heterohyrax brucei; assembly: GCA_028571685.1. Classification (NCBI taxonomy): domain Eukaryota; kingdom Metazoa; phylum Chordata; class Mammalia; order Hyracoidea; family Procaviidae; genus Heterohyrax; species Heterohyrax brucei. Next base: position 19,201,759 of record CM053147.1, read on the forward strand.
TGCACTAGGCCCTCTGCCCTCTTCCCGCCTCCACTTGCTCCCCACATCACACAGGAAGGATCTTGACAGGTAACCCCTAAACCGAGAGGCCTGACAGGCTCCAGTACCCTCCCTGTTGTTTATGGAATATTTATGTCTTTGAAACTGGGTAGAGGAAACAGGAATCTACGTTTTTAGGATTCTATTTGACTTAATAAGGTCCAGTGTATTTGGTCTGTACCCGGTATCACTGTGTAAATATGTCAGTCCCATTTGCTGGTATGTTCTTCTCAACCCCTTCCTTTTTTCTCACTGTTGTGGTTTTACAAAGAGTTCCCTGAGCAGGCTTTCATGCCAGCAGCATTGGAAGCTGTCCCAGCGTTGTGTATGTTCTGAGGTCTCAGCAGCCCTCGGGCCCCACACCATGAGTGGGCCCTGGCTCAGATCTCCCCCAGCACATCCCGAAGGCTCTGTCAGTGGCTGTGAGCATGGCTCAATTTTAAAATTTTGTGGAGTAGCTCTTACCCTTCCAGCACCTTCCTCCTCATACCATGTTTTGCTGGAGCCAGTCAAGGTGATGGTGTGCTTAGCTGCCCTAACACTGAGGAGCAGAGACCCTCTAGGGAAGGCCTCGTCCTTCTATCCAGGGTCAGTCCCACCGAGTGTCCCTCACTGTGGCAGGTTGGCCAGTTGCAGCTCCCCGTTGCCCAGCACTGGCTCATCCACGTTGTGTAGAAATGGCAGCCACTTAAAGACGTCAGTGTCAATGGGGCAGTCACAGGCGCCCGAGATGAGCAGGGCTCCACAGCTCTTTGTCAGAGCTGACAACCCCTGAAACCCGTGCTTAAAAATACAGTATTAGTCTAATTGAGTAATTAGTGCAATTTTCTGCTTACTTTTCATTCTTAGGACTGAGCTGTGATTAGGAGGTTGTGATTATGGATTCTGGTTTGGGCTGGGATTTTGAATCAGCATTAATTGAATTGCTGGATGACTGACGTTCATTCCATTTAATTGGGGGAACAAAAGACCACAGGTAAGGAAGAGGAACTCTGAAATCAGAAGGAAAAGGCAAAGAGCCTTGTTAATGTTTGTGGTCTGTGATCTGTAGCCGCGATAAGGGACTAAGGAATAAATCGCACTCTTTGTCATGGCAACCAGCTTCTGAAAAGCCACCTGAACATTGCCTGTCCTTAGGTGGTTACTGCTGCTGGGTAAGATTTGCCTTAATGGTACTATTTTCTAGCCACCGGGGGAAAAAACACACCACAGTATATCTGGCATGGGGGAGGAGGGCTGGACTTGCTAGAGATGCAGAGCTCTAAGGATCGCGTAGAGATGCAGGGAAAAGGAACGCTGAGATTCAGCCCCGTTCCCTTTTAGGATGTGTTTATTCTTCTCCTCCGCTTGATTTCCAAAGTGCAACGTTTTCCGATGCTTTAGAAATCACACAAACCAGGGACATTGTTCAGATGTCAAGCCTTGCCCAATTTTCCACAAGATTCAAGAATCTTGTATAAAATTGAGCCAACATCCACATAGCTTTAATGAGGAGCCTGTCATGTTTCTCCATAAATTTATTGCCTGAGAACTTAGTTCAGCCTTTCACTGATGCCAAAATGCTCTGGGTTTTTATTTTCTTTACAGCATAGACAGAGAAATGCAAATGTTTCCACACTTGGCTTTCCCCCGGCAGAGACAAGATTTTTGGTCTTTTTTTTTTTTTTTTTTTTTGACATATATATGTTTTTAAGAAAAACATATTTTCCTCTGTAACAAAATTCTGGTGATGCCGTTTTAAAGTTGACTGATCTGGAGTTTGGATGTCCCCACCTTGTCCTCATCAGAAAGTAACTGGTCACCCCTCTCAGGTCCTGTGTTGGGTTCCATCTTCCAGACATCTCCAGAATGTTAGAGAGGACTTCTTGTGTGTGTGTGTGTAGACAGTCGAGTTAGCTGAAGCTGTCAACCTTGCTGTGTGTCCCCCCCGAATGGGCAGGTGGAAGACCTGGATGAGGGTGGCTCTGTCATGCTTTGCCTTCTGGGAAAGGATTATGAAGAACCACTCCACAAAAAACCAGTTTGGACTTGGCACTTCTTACATTTTTAATGTCACTAGCAGACATTTTTTGCATGCTTGAGGTATTGCTTTCAATGTTCAAGTTTACTAGTTTCTTCATTAGATTAATTGACCTGTATTATTTAAATGATCAGTGATATTTTGTGCAATTATGAACACTGAAAATTAAACTACATAGTAATTAATGTGTTGTTTACTATTGTGGTGCTGAAATCTATCACCTTCTCTCTCCGTCTCTGGTTGAAATGATTTGGGGGAACTGCATGAGGCCGACATGATTTTTAAAAACACACCTGTTTTTGTTGTATCTTCCAGAAAGGGATATGCCCTTTCTCGAAGTGGTCAGGAAATAATTATTCCAGTTACAGAGAGGGACCTCAGTGCTCCGATCAGGAGACCCGGTTTTCTTCTCCTGTGCAGGCAGGGACTGATGCCACCTTAAGCAGATTGTGCCATGGCTTTCTGGTCGTTGTTTCTGGGGTTGACGAGCCGCCCCTGCCTGGAAACTTGGGACACCCCCCACCCTTTATAGAGGAGGCTTTATCAATGCACCGTTTCCTCGATAGTGGTGGCCAAGATTTTAATAAGTTAAATGCTTTAAGGGGCTATTATTAAAGGAAAAGAGGGAGAGAAAGAGAGAAAGAAAAAGAGAGAGAGATGACAGAGGGGGGAAAGGAAGAAAAAGTATGTTACTCATTCAAAATCAAAAAGAACATTCTGGGCCATAATATATGCTGGATTTCATCTACTGGAATGTATAGATGATTCAAAATGCCTGAAAGTGATTTAACTTTTTAGTTTTAGTTTAAAAAAAAAATTAGAAAAGCTCAGGACCAACAGAATTATATTCCACTTGGTATAAAGCAGAATTAAAAGGGAACACACAATGTCCATTAGTTTCTCAGGGATTGTCCCTGTGGTGCTGTTTCAATTATACAGAAGTTGTCAAGATTTTAGGCTACCCACCAAGAAAACAGAACAAAACAAAGGCCACCTTTTCTCTAGTTTCCTTGGAGAATATAAGTGAAATCAGAATCCTAGACTGTAATGAAATATGTAGATGGTTTTTCTTGTGTGTTTGTGTGTTTTCTGGTGTGTTACATAGTGGGGATAGACACTTTGATGTTATCTGATGTTCTTTGGGGTGATTAATTTCTGTCCACGTGAGTTACGTCCATGACTCCCCGTTTACGACACACCAGAGGTAGTCAATAAGCCTTCTTTGCCCGAGTTCCAAAATATTCTCAGTGTCTTTAATGTGTGTTGACTTTATTCTACAACTCTTTCAGTGCTATAATCCCCATAATACATTTTTCCCCCTAAGAAACATCAGAAATGTGAATTATAATTCATCGGTTTAATCTTTTGTGGGCCTGTTGAGTGCATATATGCAGGGCAATTAATACTTGAATAAGCCAATTTATTTTTCGTACAAGGCAGTAAATAAGACATGCTTTGCCTGCAAGTATTCAGAATACATTTGGGTAATAATGCCTTCCTGGAATTGTGGTAATTATTGAAATTGTTATTATGGTGTCCTTAAATTGGTACATGGGTCAGTTAACATATTAAACATGTACCAGGGGGAAATTTGTCAGCCTTAAATTCTGACAGGACAGGTGCACAATGGTACGTGTGTTTACAAAGCTGTTCTTGTCACCATGCGATCCTGTCTGTCTCACTCTGCCGTGCTGATTCTCTTTGTTCCGACTGCAGAAGCCAGTTCTCCTTGCCTGTATAACGTCCTGCGGCACCTGGTAAAATGCGTGAGCGACAGAGGTCACTTATTAAATACTGTTGGCTGACGGGCTACGTTTCTTAGAGGATGTAAATGCATCTCCTGCGTGGCATCATTTTGCCTCTAAGCTCCTGGGGTGGAAATCACCAACCCCATTACAGGGGCCCTGGCTGAGCATCTGTGAGGAAATGAGTTGAACCTGGTCCTCATTTACTCGGTCACTCAGATTGAAGTCCAGCATGGGAGGCCCGTTGTGGTCACCACTGCGCACTGGCCGCCCTCTCTGGGGACCCGGAAAGCTCGTTATCTTTTGTCCCCTGCTTTTGTAGGGGGAGCATTCAGAACCTTGAGAGCGTAAGGTCACCCTCTGCGGGAGGCGCCCACAGAGCTGCTGGGGCATTGTTAGCAGCCTGGCTGGTCTGCAGTCGGCGGGAACTGTTTCCACAATGCCCGCAGACACCCAAGTCGCCTTCAGAATTCCACAAATACAGGTTGTACCCCATCTCCCTCTGAGAGGGGATTATTTTTCTGTTTCAAATCTTGACCTTTTCCAGACGTAACACTAGCTGACATTTATGGAGCTGTGTTTACTGTGCGGAACTGTGGCGGCGCAGTGGTTAAGGGCTGCGGTGAGCTGTGGCCGCGCGAACCGCCAGTCGCTCTTGGAAACCTTCTCGGGCAGTCCTACTCTGTCCCGTGAGGGTACTGTGAGTCGCAGTCAACTCGATGGCATTGGGTCTGGTTGTTTGTTTGTTTGTTTGTTTGTTTACTACGTGCTGGGCCGTGTTTCTAGATTCTTTATTATGTTAAAGTATTCTCGATTCTACAAGGTAGGTAACGCCTGTTTTTAGGTGTAGAATCTGCAGTTCATGTAGAAGTGAAGCCCCTTGCCCTGAGTCACTAAGCTGACCAGCGTAGACTTGTGGCTGTTGGGGCCGTGCTCTTCCAGCCTCTCTGCCCTTTGCTAGCCACTCGTGGCAGGCCCAGCCACCTTCTCCGTCGGCAGTGCCCGCCGCTGACGACAGAAACGTGCCTATCCCTGGGCGGTCAGCCCCCTCCCCTCCTAGGCACCTGGGACTCCACCGGAAGCTCTGACACAAGAGGCTCTGTCAGCTCACCGATGGGAACATCTGCTCTGGAGAAAGCGTCCCTCTGCATTTACGTTGTCTCTGTCCAGTGTCCAGTCTTGAAGGTGCTCCAGGGTTTCTGAGGGCCTTTCCATCTGTTAACAGATACCCCAGGAGGTATAACAAAGGAATGAGAGTTACAAACTTTTAATTAGAGTGTAGGGAAAAAAAAAGTAGGCTGAACTATTTGTTCAATAAACCATATTGGTATGATTTGTGTCTGATCTCTTGTTTCCTGTGTGGTGATGTTTCTGATTTATTCTGAGACGTAAATTGCATGAATTGGCTGTGACCTGTGACCCGGGTTTCGTGGGAAGGAACAGACAAACCTCTGTGCTTTGGTCTGTGTTGGTGGAGCCCAAACCCCATTACCATCTTCTAGAACTGTAGCTGAACACCGTTAACTGCGGCTAAGAGAAGACTTGTAATTTTCTGCATTTAGTTTGGCAATAAACACTTGGCAGTCTCCGTCCCGGGGGCTAATGGATGATGCTAGCGGTGCAACTTGCCAAATTAGTGTAGATCCCAAGAGCTCTGGGGGAATTCACCACCCTCTGACAACTTCTTAGCTATGACAGGTGCTCTGTGCTTCTTCCAGAGCTCCGCCTTGATCTGGCCAGTGTGACTGTTACGGTTGGTCATGTCAGTTTCCGCTAAGTAGCATCTGGGTCATCGAGTATTCACAGAGTGCTATTTCTGTAGTCCTTGGAGTGAGAGGCCCTGGGCAGCATCCAATCCACCTGGGCCCACTTGCCCTTGTAAAACGATTGCCAGGATGACCAATACCCCTGGACTGGGTCAGGTACCAGTGAGGTCATTTCTGGAATGGATTCAATGACATTTTGATTTTAACTTCAGACCAATGCCAAAAAGCTAGACACATGTTATCTAAATGCTCATTTAAGAGACCACCCAAAGGACTGTCACAGACCACCAATGGCTCACAGCTCACGTTGGGAACTGCGTGGTATGGTCCGAGGAAAAAATGAAAAGAGAGCTTTTAGAAGAAGATTTTTCTAAAGGTCCCAAAGAGTAGACCTTAGCACACATAGTTCCCACAATGGCTATGAAATGAAGGAGAACAGAAAGGACTCTTGGGGTTTTCATGTCAGCTACAGCAGAGTGCTCATGGGGGACCTCCAGGTAGAGACATGAGTCACCCCTCTCCTTGGTAGTAACTCTCTGCTTCCAGCTCTCTCTGGAGTGTTTTTCTGAAGGTAAAACAAACTAACTGCATTGTTCTGGAGGAGATGGCAAAATACAGCACCAGAGTAGAAGACGTGCGCTTAGACACATTACGCGAAAGAACCTGGGCCGCAATTAAGGTGGCCATTTAGATGTCTGATGTTGATAGGAAGTTGATTTTAAATAACTTTAGACATGGGTTACCTGGTGTCTTTGAAATGGCTTTGTTGTTTTTCTGATTATAAAAGTAGTGTGGGCTTTCTTGTAAGAAATCCAGGAAAGTGTAAAGAGGAAAAACTACTATTTACGGGTATATCCTTCCAGGCTGTGTGTTTGTTTGTGTGTTTTAAACAAAAACAAAATTCATACTCAGTATATTGTTTTGTAGCTGGCTGTTTTTAACAGCTGCACTGAGGTTAAAGTCATGTACCATAAAATTCACCCATTGTAAGCATGCAATTCAGTACATTTTAGTATAAAATTTACTGAGTTGTGCAACCATCTCCACGATCCAGTTTTAGAACATTCCCATTAGGCAGCCAGCTTCTTTCACTTAGCATGCTGTGAACATTTTTGCATGTCAACACAGACCTTAATAGCTTTGTGATATTCCATCATTTGAATATGTCACAATTTATTTTAACCACTTCTGTACTGGTATTTTATGTAGTGTTACTTAGAAACGCTGTTGGCATAGCAGTTAAGAGCTACGGCTGTTGACCGAAGGTTTGCACCTTGAACCCGCCAGACACTCCTTAGAAATTCTGTTGGGGCGGTTCCACTCTGTCCTATAGGGTACCTGTGAGTCAGAATCAACTCTGTGGCAGCGTTTTTATTCTAGTGGTTAGGTGTTTTCCTTTTGACTACTACAATCTTGTACATATGTATTCTTGAGCTTGTCCAAATATTTCTGTAAAATCTTGCAAGTGGATTTTGAGTCAAAGAAGCAATATGTTTTAAAATGTCGATTTATTTTGCCACGTCCCCCTCCGGAAAAGTGGTGCAAATTTCTTCTCCCACCAGCAGTGTCTGCCAGGGCTTACTTCTTCATGCCTGCGGTCACAATGAGTCATCGATCTTTTTATGCACCGCCAGTCAGGTGAGAGAAAAGAAACGTATTCATTTTTCTTGCACGTACAAGAAACCCTTGGAGAATCAGTATGTTTTCATACATTTGTTGGCTTTTTGTTTTTTCTTTTGAAAATGGCTTGTTTTTCTTTTGAAATGTTGTTGTTAGGTGCTGTCTAGTTAGTTCTGACTCATAGCAACTGGATGTACAACAGAACAAAATGCTGTCTGGTCCTGTGCCATCCTCATGATTGCTGTGATGCGTGAGTCCATTGTTGCAGCCACTGTGTCAGGCCCGCTCATTGAGGGTCTTCTTCTTTGCTGACCCTCTACTTTACCAGGCATGATGTCCTTCTCTAGGGGCTAGTCCCTCCTGACAACATGCCCAGAGCATGGGAGACAGTAGTCTCACCACCCTTGCTTCTACAGAGCATTCTACTGTACTTCTTTCGAGACGGATTTGTTTGTTTTGTTGACAGTTCAACATATATTCAGTGTTTTTCACCAACATGGTAATCCAAAGGCATTAGCTCTTCTTGAGGCTTACTTATTGACTGTCCAGCTTTCATGTGCAGAGGAGGCAATTGAAAACACCATGGCTTGGGTCAGGTGAACCTTAGTCCTTGAAGTGACATCTTTGCTTTTTAATACTTTAAAGAGATCTTTTGCTGCAGATTTGCCCAATATAATGTATTCATTGATTTCCTGACTGCTGCTTCCAGTGGGCATTGTTTATGAATCAAGTGTAATGAAATCCTTGACAACCTCAATCCTTTCTCTGTTTATCATGATGTTGCTCATTGGTCCAGTTGTGAGGATTTTTGTTTTATGTTGAGGTGTGACCCATAATGAAGGCCATTTGAAGTCTTGGTCCTTTTTAACCCTCCCTGTATGTGTAAGAGCTCTTTTACCCTCAAGATTATTAATGCTTTCTCATATATGTTGCAGTATTGTCTGAATTGTTGTCTTTTAGCTGTGTTTTTGTGTATGAATTTAAAACTTCTTATCCATAAATGTGTGAAAATTATAGCTGCAAAGTGTAAATCCTTTCCCATGCTTGAAAATATTAAAATAATTATAAAGTATTATCAATTTCCATGCATCCATTTAACAAGCATTTAATAAATACCTTCTGTGTGCCAAGCATTTAGCCAAGAAGTAGATATTAACTGAGCAGAACAACATAATCTTCCCTTCACAGAATGTGCATTCTGGTGCTTCATGCCTTGTCTTCAGCGTCTTGAAACTCTTACTTGATCAGAATCTTATTTCTGAAACTTCATCTTTGAGAATTCAAAGTAACTTCGGTGGGTATTTCCAGCAAGCCTACAGTATATGAATTATAAAATTTTATGAATTCATTAGGAAAATTGGAGAGTGTTCACTCAACAGATAATTATTGGACCTCTGTAGGTCAAGAGGAAACCCTGGTGGCACAGTGATTAAGTACTACAGCTGCTAACCAAAAGGTCGACAGTTCAAATCCTCCAGGTGTGCCTTGAAAACCCTATGGGGCATTTCTCCTCTGAGTCAGAATCAACTCGATGGCAGTGGATTTGAGTTTGGGGGGAGTATAGGTGAAGAAGTCTTATTGGTACAAATGGTTAAGCTCTTGTCTGCTAACCAGAAGTTACCAGTTTGAACTACCCAGCAGTTCCACAGGAGAAAGACCTGGCAGTCTACTTTCATAAAGATATATGACCAAGAAAACCTGTGGGGCAGTTTTGCCCACTTCATGGGGTTGCTGTGAGTTGGAATTGACTGGACAGCAACAGCAACAGCACAAGTCAAATACAAGTTGATGGTTCTAGAGACCGAACGTCAGACAGTGTGGGCCCAGTTCTCAGGGAGCACAGTTTATTTTCAGTTCAGTAATTTCAGGGTCTAGGTAATCCAATTTTATAAAATGGTATGTTGTCTTGCTAAATATTTGTCTGTTATCAGCCTTTATTAAACAAAAGGTTCTGTGATCCGCTCCCTGTTTGTCCAAACTAAGCAATTAAAATGGATTAATTTTGTTATCCTTGTTACACAGATTCTGTGCTTCATGTTTTTCAAAAAATAAAGTCAGTGTTTTAAATTCTTTAGGATGTCCTTCTATAGCTAGAGATTAAAACACCATTTTATCTTATCTCATACAACTTCCATATCTAGTTATATGTATGGCTAGCTCCATTCTTTTTAAGTGTTCTGTAGCAAAAACTACTGAAATAAAACTCCAATATGAAAATTCCCCAGGGCCCCTTAAAAAAATAAAGCATTTTGACTTGAAGGGCATTTTATGTGGGAAGGACAAGACTCTTGAGTCAGTAGAGCTGGAAACATCATGAAATCTGGCCTGGGTGGAGTCAAGATGCAGACTAAACACACATCTCTGTAATTCCCTCTGGAAACCAAGGCCTAAGCTGATAACTAAGCAGAGCCTTCTGGACACCTAGTGAGCCCTAGGACACAACATAGGGCTGTCAATTTGGTGTACATACCACTGAACAGGAAACTTCTCCTTTGCTGATCCCTGCCCCTGTTGAGTGCCAGCTCTCGTGGTCTGAAGGTAGTTCATCATGTTAACTTTTTTTTTCCTCTGTCTTAGCTGGCATGGTGCTTAACTGGCAGCAAAGCTCAGATGTGCTGCTCATGAGACCGGCAGGTGGAATAGCCACATTTTGAGAGCCTGGCTCCGGGCTCTGTGGGGCACATAGGCCCCACCACCCTCTCTTTCTGAACCTCCATTAATTGGCTGTTTCACAGTGGGTGGTGAGCTTGTGCAGGATCCCATCTGGTTCCACTGGGAGGTGGAGTTACCCAAACAGAGGCCCCAACAGGACCTAATTCTCAGGCTGGGAGGCAGTGCCTGCCCAGGGACCACTTTTCCAGCAGAAAAGCAGTGTTTTTCACAGAGTGGCACTATGGGTGGGGCCCGGCAGCAGATGACAGCAGAACAGTAGCCTTTCCATATTTTCAACTAGTTTACAGCATCTGGGGTTGGATATAGAGGTGTTTACTTTGCTAGCTGGGAAGAGGGACTTGCACACCTGAAAGCCTGACTGATCTTGGAAGCTGTAAGATACCTTTTACCTTTGAATATAAGACTGCATAGAGAAATACCTGCAGTGTATTCTGATGGCATCTCTTCCAGCCTTTACTGACTCACATCATAGGATCAGCTGACAGCCCTCCTGTGACTCTGTAAGTAGAGCTGTGCCTTTGCCAATCAAGAGATGGATCCTGCTATCCCAGAAATTCCACTGGACCCAGTCACTGGAGTACATAGAAGTGACTGGTGATCACCCTCGTTTTCAGACTGAGCTTTAGATCCCATTAAGGTAACACTGGATAAACAAAACAAGCTCCAGATGCCCAAAAAGCAACAAACTTTGGACCAGAACATTAGGAAGAATTCACCTATGGCTCCAGAAGGCCCCTAAAAAGAAAGAACAAAAGAACTTCTGACATGAAGAAGCCTTTCTGAAACTATCGGAGGGCAAGTACAAAAGGATTATATAGAGAGCCCTCCTAGACATTATACAAAATGCAGCAGAGCAGAACGAAACAGAAGGCAAGCTGTTCAATCTGATGGAACACTAGTACTCTGAAATCCAACAGATCAATAACAGAATCAAAGAAAGAGAAAATTCAAAGACAAGAAAACAGAATTGAACAAATGGACAAAAGACTTTCTGACTTGGAAGACAGAGCTACTGACTCCAGTATCTATGAGAAGTAATCAGAAAAAAAGAAACAAGAAAAATGAAGAAGCATTAAGAAGCATGTGTGACTCAATTAAGATGAACAATATACAATTAATTGTAGTTTCTGAACAGGGAGGGACACCTGAAAGCACAGAGTATTGTTGCTGAGCTGCTGACAGGAAACTTCCCTGAAATTATGAAAGAAGAGAATATAGAGATCCAATATGCATATTGAACACCACTCAATATAGATCTCAAAAGGAAGACTCCAAGACATTATAGTCAAGCTTCACAAGATGAAACATAAGCAGAAACTCTTAAAGGGAGCAAGACTCAAAGCAAAGCTAACATTCAGAGGGAAGCCTTGTAAGCTTTCGTCTGACTCCTCAGCAGAAATGATGCAGGCATGGAGGCAATGGGGTGACACATTCAAAGCCTTGAAAGAGAAAACTTTCCAACCAAGAATAACATATCCTGCAAAACTATCTTTCAAATATGAAAATGAAATAAGACATTCACAGATAAACAGAAACTCAGAGACTTTGTAAAAACCAAACCAAAATTACAAGAAATACTGGAAGAAGCTCTCAGCTCAGAAGAACAAAACCATTAACTATTTTAGGAGGAAATACAGAACACATCATTCAGAAACCTATTCAGTTAGGTTTCCAAACTCAATCAAAACTATAATATTAAAAGAAGTGATCCAGTGATCATATCATGAAAACTATGATATCATTTTAAAAAGAGGGATGCACTACAGTAGTTACAGTCCTTCCAGATGGAGGAGAAATTAGTAAGATTTGTAGTTAAAATTGGGTTTAAACATAGATTATTAAAGGGGATTATAGGGGTAGCCACAGAGCATAATGAAGATACAACATATCAAATCAAGAAACATAATACAGGAGTCTCAACAACCAGAAAACCAACACTGAAAAAGGTGAAAGATCAATTCATAAAGAACATACCAGAACAGAATAGTAACGACAGAGAATGTAGACAGGCTTCAAAATCTGACAAAGCACAACCAACAGTAGAGAAAATAGACAAATGGGAACTCCTAAGAATCACACACTTTTGCTCATCCAAAGACTTTATCAAAAAATAAAGACCAGCTACAACGTGGGAAAAAATATCTGGCAACTATATGTCAGACTGAAATCTGATCTCCATAATCTATAAGGTACTACAAAATATCAATAAGAAAAAGATAAATCATCCAATTAAGTGGTGGGCAAAGGAGATGGACAGACACTTCTCTAAAGAGGAGATCCAGGAAGCTAAAAAAAAAGTGTGGAAATGCTCAGGATCACTAGCTATTAAATTCAAAGATACCATCTCACCCCAACAAGGTTGTCCATGCTCCAGAAAAACAAAAAACAACAAAAGCTGGAGAGGCTGTGGAGAAATCAGAACTCTCCTAAACTGTTGCTGGGATTGCAAAATGGCGCAACCTCCCTGGAAAGCAATCTGGCGCTTCCTTAAAAAGCTGGAAATAAATACACCATTTGACCCAATAATTCCACTGCTTGGAATATATCCTGCAGAATCAAGGGCATTCACACCAACAGATAATGCACATGAATGTTTATTGCAGCACAGTCCACAATAGCAAAAAGATGGAATCAACCCAAGTGCCCAACAGCAGAGGAATGGATAGGTCAACTATGGTGTGTATACTCAATGGAACACTATGCAATGATAAAGAACAATGATGATTTTAGGAGGCATCTCATAACCTGGTTTCAATTGGAAGATATTATGTTGGGTGAAAGTAGTCAGTGGCAAAAGGACAAATATTGTATGAGACCCCTTCAATGAGAACTTAAAAACAGACTCATGCATAGAAGAAAAGACTCTTTGACAGCTGCAAGAGTGGTGAGGGAGGGAGGGCAAAGGTGGGGTATAGATGAGACAGTTGAAAGAAATTTGGTTAGGTGAAATCAATGACAGCACACAGTAGAAAGAAGATCAATTTTAACTGGACTTCAACATGATTACTCCTCCCATCTAACCAGTATTGCAAGGACAGAGTAGCTGGGATGGGGGTCCAGGGACCATGCTCTCCAGGAACATCAAGACAAGTTGGCATAACTAGCATTTTGCTAAGACAGTCTTCTGCACCCCGTATTTGTGAGTGGCATCTGGGGTCTTAAAAGCTGCCATCTGATATACACCAAATGGTCCCAACTCAGCAGGAACAGATGATCATCAAGGACCAAAACAACATGGTGGAAAGAGAACCCAGAAGACAGAGAGACCCATGTGAATGGCTGACTATATTGACATGTGACCAGAAGAACTGGGTGGTGCCCAGCCACCAGTCGTAGCCATGATGGGGCACAAAAGTTGAGTATCACTGGCAACACGAGAATAAAAAGGGGTGCACCCTGAGATCTCCACTAAAGAACCACAATTGATGGTCCAGGGGCCTCGGGGTTCCCCTGGAAGCATGGTCCCTGGCCCTGATGCTGCCCTTGTCCGTAAATCATAATGGAGGTCAACTGTTCGGACAGGAATGGATTGGACTTGGCAACACAGAGTGACTGTACTGTGTTTGCACTTTATGGTTTCATGCATCTACAGGATGTCATTCTGCTGACCTCTTACTGGATGCAGAGGAGAGGATGGAGAGGAGAGAATAGGCGATTGTTAGGAGGATATGACATGTTTAGAATGGAGAAGAGGAGTGTGCTGTCACCAGACAGGAAGAGCAGAGGGAGCTGCGCATAGGTGGATATGCAAATTTATAGGGGATTGTAAATTTTTGACTCAGTCATAATAAAAAAAAAAACCTGGACTGGCTGGTACAGGTACACTCCCCAGAATCCCTGTTTAGGCAGCTCCCAATCCTCCCCAAACTACCCCAGCAACTGCTTTAGAAGTAGCTTGGCTACACAGGCATCACTTGGGAAATTTGGAAGAAAAGATAGAATAATACTGCTTGGCAAAAGTTGGGATTCCCTTTGTAGTGCAGTGCTAGCCACCAAGCATTATATCACCAAACGGAAGGAGGGAAGCTAGAGTCTAGGAACTGTAGAGGGCATTGATAGGAGAGCCTCAGGTGAGAAACTCTGGGAATGGGAAGGAGTACTGATAGGCAGCAACAGGAGAGGCAGCAGAGACAGTATACAGAAGATGCAGGAAGGAATGTTACAAATGGAAAGTCCACTACTTCCACCCCCTAAGGCAAAGTCTTCATGATCTACTACAGTCAGTAGTGTGTCCTGGGACTGGCATTTGTTCTTGCTCTTCAGTAAATGACTTAATTAAGCCCAGTTGTCTTCTGATTTGATTCTGGAGTGGGATACCCTATTTTGTTTTACAGATGTTTGCTCTCCTTGGTTGAAACATCTGTTTGGGGCAGCAGTGGCCACCAGGCTTATTGTATTTCATACTCTTGACTATTGCTTTTATAAATGAATGCAACTAGGTATTGTGTGAGCTGAATTCCCTGCCACCATGAGGTGCTCGCCATTTGGCTAGCAGCTGTCACTGCTGCTTGCTACAAAGGTATGAAAAAATCACCCTACTGAAGAGCTGTGCTCAGGGTGGTCTAATTAAAACGGACTCTACTTGGATACAACTTCACAGGACCTTGGAATGCAAGGAAATTTAGGGGTCATGTCATCCAGCCACCCACACATTTCCAGCAAGGCTGCAGGAACTCAGTCGCTTTTGCCTCAACTTCGCAGGCACACACGTGCATCCCACACACTAACCCAAGATTCTAGACCATGAACATTCAGAATTTATTTGGTGTTCTAGGTGAGGCTGGGAAGGAGAAAGAGGAGGGTGTTGATGGACCAGCTCAGTATAGGTGGCTCCAGGTGTAGTCAGTGATGACCCGAAGTGCCAGCCAGGTCTCCTGGGCGGTGGGGATGATCTGTGAGGCTGGTAGCAGGAAGCCATAGCTCCCAGTGTCCCGAAGCTCAAAGGTGAAAGAATACTTGATACCCTCATTGTAGGCCCAGTCAATACTGCTTCCACTGGCTTGGTCTGGGGTGAGGACAAGAACAAGAAGGAACAACAGTCAACCACTTTGGGAACATCTACATGGGCCAGTTAATGCTGAAAAGCATGGAGCTAGTGTCTACCAGTTACCTGCTGTTGACCTCCCAAGAGACTCCTGCAGAAGGGTAGAAGCCCAAGAGGTCCAAAGAGGCTGACCAGCCAAGTTTCTGCCCCTGTCCACCAGCCACTTCAGTTAAGCCTCAGATGAAACCAGGGTTTGTTCCTCTGTGGCTTGGGTCTTCAGGGCAAGTAGGGCAGAGCCCCTTCCATGCCAAAAGGTGAAAACAGCACAACTGCCATCCACAGATGAATAAACCAAAGCCAACCCATTGCCATCGAATTGATTCTCACTCACAGAGACCCTACAGAGTAGAACTGCCCTGTAGAGTTTCCAAGGATGCCTGGCAGATTTGAACTACTAACTTTCTGGTTAGCAGCCATAGCACTTAAAACCACCAAGGTTTCCCCATACATGAATGTACAAACAAAATGCTCTATCCAAGCAATGGATTGCTACTTAGCCGTAAAGAGAAATGAAGTCCTAATACATGCTACCACATGGATGAACCTTAAAAACATGCTGAGTGAAAGAAGGTAGACTCAAAAGGATAGATAGTGTATGATCTCACGTATAAGAAGTATCTGGCAAAGGCAAAGGTACAAGTGAACTAATGGTTGCTGGGGCTGAAAGATGAGAAAATGGGGAGTTGGTGCGTTTTTTTTTTTCTTTACTAAAGAAGAAAACAGGTCTTTTCTCTAGGCAGAAACTGTCCAGGTGTGCAGTTGAACTGGGCAGGTTAAAGGGAGGAAAGACATAAGCCAGGGTTTAACCTAAAACACTGGATGAAGCAAAACCTTTGGACTCCCTGTAAACAGACAGACACTTCCAAGGAAGGCCTGGGGCTCAGAAGCAAGGCCATCAGCAGGTAAGATGGCACCTCATCCCCACCACACCAGGGCACTCAGCTCAGGAGGTACATGAGGGGCATGTGCCCCTGGCTCCCGGTCCCTGGAACCTTCCTTGTCCTCTCATTTCCTGTCAGTTGACACACTTGTTCTATCCCTTAGGACTGGTCATGGACTGCATTGTGTCCCCCCTAAAATGTACGTATTGATTTGACTCAGCTACGAGTGCCAGTACGGTGCCATTCCTCATGTGTTGTGAATCCTGCCTCTGTGATGCTGATGGAGGAGAATGGACAGCAGTTGTGTTGGTGAGGCAGGACCCAAGTTACCAGCTGTGGGATGTAAGGGAGAGGAAGTGAGCCTAGAGAGCTGGAAACCTCATTCCACCAAGAAGGCAGCACCAAGAGGAGAGCACATCCTTTGAAGTTGAGGTTCTTGTGCCAAGATGCTCTCCTTGACTTTGGACTCAGCCTGCCGGACTGTGATAGTTTCTCTTACTAAGTTGACCTATACCCTGTAAATGGATTTGTGGCTTACTGGACGATGACAATATTCTCTTCATGAAACCGTCCACTCGTGGTATTTTCTGCTGGAGCGGTACCAGGTGACTAAAAGAGGGCCTATAGGATATCCCCCCAAGCCTGTCTCCCACCGTAACCTCTGACGTCACTCACTGCAGCCCTACTGTGCTCTTTGCTATTCCTACAGCCCACCAGCCACTCACACAGCAGGGCCTAGCTGGTGCTCTGCCTATGTGGCCCTTCCAGCCTTCATTTCCTGGGATGAGGACCCAGACTCCACCTCTCAGCGAGGCCTCCACTGCAGCCTGTCCACTCCACCCAACCCCTGTGTTCCTGACCTCCTCACCTTTCTCCTGTTTTTCTTTTCTCCTAGCACTTGTCACAGAACATGTCCTTGATGTTCTTAGTTACCTTCTGAGTCCCTGGCTAGAACGTAAGTGTCACAGTCTTTGCTATCTTATCCACAGCTGTGTCCCAAGCATGCAGACCGGGGCTTGCTACAGAGGAGACACTCAAGAGAGAGCTGTCCTTCCCATGCTCACACAGTACGCCTCCCAGGGCATTGCCTTTCTAAGAAAGCTGAGAAAGGACAGGGTGTATTCTTTAATTATGGCATACGGGGCTGCAAGAAGTTAAGCTGGACTACTAGCTGAATGATGGGTGATTCGCACCCACCCAAAGGTACCTCAGAGTACAGGCCTGGGATCTTATTCTACAGGGTCACAGCCTTGACAACTCTGGAAAGCACAGTTCTGTACCGCACACCTGGACAACTAACATTCTAATTGAAGGGCCTCAGAGGAGTAGTTTTGTTTAAGTGGAATTTCCTGGTGATATACAGATCCCAGCAGAACTATGCACTCCATCCATGCGTGAAGCCATACTTAACTCTAAAACAAGGGAGAGAGTTTCTCAGGAGAGCTCATGTATTTGAGTGAAAGTGCCAAGGAAAGCAGACCCCACTTTAGAAAAGGCACTTCCCAGCCCTCCAAGCCACTGAGCGACAGCCAGGGTGCCTTTCTCCTCGCCCACACTCACAGATCCAGGCACCTTTGGTTACTTCCTCCCAGAAGGGATGCTACCCTTGAGTAGGAAATGCCAGCTGAGGTTCCACCCTGGACCACCAGAAGAGACCACACCCCCACTTACAAATTGTGCTGATGATGCTGCCATAAGTAAACTTGGTCCCATACAGAGAAGACAGGGCAGCCACTGCGGACTCGGCCACCTGATCCTGGGGAAAACACGGAGCAAGGCCACTTGTCATGTCCAGGGATACTGGGGGGTTGGTCACTGGCAGTGACCCGGAGCATGTGCACCCTGCAGAGAACAGGCCCCAGCAGGGATCCAAGGCCTTTGTGGCCCTGCGTGTGTTTTGCCAGCACATCTCTCCTCCAACGGCAGAACTCCAAGTTCAAAGCCTAGCCCAGCCCCTTGATCTTCAAGTCTTCAGTGGAGGCTCAACCACTTTGTGCCTGAGTTCCCAAGCCCTCAGGGGCCCCCAGGAGGAGGGGCATGCTCTGTGCAATGTAGGCACCAGTAAGTGGCAGAGCAGCACCTACCAGCTCACTCTGGTCAGGGGCTGGCTCTGTTTTGTAGCCGTAGGGATAGAGGAGGAGCTGGGAGTAGCTATGGATGGAAATGAAGGCCTTGATGTTCCCGTGGGCCCTCACGAAGTCCACAATGGACTGGACCTCCACTTCAGAATTGGCATACTTGCCACGGTAGGTCTCTGAGCAGGGGTTGCTGCTGGCTCCAGCCTCTGTGGGAAGGAGAGGGGCCGTCAGCATTCCCCACCCACTGGCATGTTCCACACTTCCAGGTCTCGGTGTGGGGTTGGGGAGAGTGAGATTTGGGAAGGCTCTCCCTTTGGATTAAGGCAGGCTGGGGGCCTTTTCTGACCTGGGGGCCTGCCCCCCTCCCGCAGGACTTGGGCAGAGTGGATGGCCATGCCCAGAGGCGTGAAGTCAGTGCCTCAGCCAAGCCACCCGAGCCGTGGTTGCAGCAAAGTGGTCACGGGGGAAGGAATAGACCTTCAGCTAGAAAAACCCTAGCTAGGTTTTCAGACAAGGAACAAGTGCCTCTCACAGGGTGGCACCCATCTCTGAGAGCCCTCAGAGATTGATCTAACATCCCCCCATCTTCTCCTCACTGCTGGACCAGGAAGGGGCTGGTAGTGGCAGGACAAGGTGCCGTTCTGTGTTATCCCAGATCACACAGGGTCTTACCCCCAAAGCCGGCATCCCAGTTCCTGTTGGGGTCTACCCCAAAGCAGAGGGAACCCAAAGTAGGGGATCGTGTCTTGCGCCACAGGCGATTCTACAGAAGCAAAAAGGATATGTGTCAGGTACCTGTCCAGCATCGTACTGGCCTTGGGCTTGGGTCTGCAGAGAACAGTGGGGGCTAGGAGAGTTCAGGAGGTACCTTACAGGAGGTAATAGTCAACACCAAGTGCCCAGGCCTGGAGCTTAGGGGCCCGCAGCATGGGATCAGAACCCGTTTTCAATTAGTGAGGTGGGGGAGTTCACAGAGGGGACTGTCAGTCTTCAGGGAGTAGGGAAGTCAGTGGGATGGCACTGGGCCAGAGGGTCACAGTGGAATGAAAACGGCTTGAGTTGTCTTCCCAGTTTGGACAGTAGGGTGGTACATTTACTGTCAAAAGTAGTCCTAGGAGGGCAAGGTGTAGTACAGTCGTTATCAACCAGGGATCATCTTGCCCCTCCTCTGGGGATATATGGCTGTGTGTGAAGATAGACTTGTCACCTGCGGGATGCTACTGTCATCTAATGGGTAGAGGTCAGGATGCTGCTAAATAGCCTATAAGGTACAGGATAGCCTCCACAACAGAGAATTATATAGTCCCAAATGCCAATGGTGGGACGTTGAGAAATCCTGGTCAGGGGACAGGTCTGTTTGTCCTTCCCTTGATTGGAGGTAGGTCACTTGTGAGAATACAAAAAGGTCTGTACCTCACTGTGAGTGAAGGCAAAACCATCAGGATTGGTGACAATCTCCAGGAAGATGTCCACATTGTCAAGAAAGGCTGTAAAGGCTTCCTCCTGGCCATAGTCCTGTGTGATCTGATGGGGTCAGAGGGTCCAAATGGTCAGAAAGGGCTAGGCAGGGCATCTGCCAAGAGAGGGCAGTCGAAACCACCCGCGGGCCCCTGTGTGGTCACTGCTTCTGGCTCCAGGTCTTAGACACCAAGGCTCGCCAGGCCAGCAGCCCCCTCACCTCCCCCAGGCTTACCTTCTTGGCAAACCAGACCCCGCTCGCCTGGGTGACCCACTCCCGGGAATGGATGCCTGTGTCGATCCAGACAGCAGGACGGTTGCTTCCGCCAGTGCTAAACTAGGGAGGGAGAGGCAGCTCAGTGGTCAGCAGGGGCTCTGTCCTGATGACCAAGGGCAGCGAGATCCTGAAACTGGGGATTTAAGTCATTTCCTAATGGGGACCTAACGGGTCGGTCTTGCCCTCACAGCTGAGGCCTCACCTCCCCAAGAGAACCCAACCTCAGACAGGGACAACTGCTCTCTGTGGATCTCAGGCAGATACTACTGCTTATGGGACCTTCACCAGGCGGGACATGGGGCTGGGGCTGGAGCTGGACAGGTCCTGCAGAACTTGGCTGCCCACCCTCAGCCTAACTTGGGACAGTTACAGCTCCACCTGACTTCCAGGCCACAACCTATCCCACTGTCCATATAGAATTCTCTGTGGGAGGTCACTGTTACAAATTTTGTTCCCCCAAAATATGTGTTGTAAGCGTAGTGGTTAACAGCTATGGCTGCTAAGTGAAAGGCTGTCAATTTGAATCCACCAGGCACACTTTGGAAACTCTTTAGGGTAGTTCTCCTTTGTCCTATAGGGTTGCTGTGAGTCGGAATTGACAGCCACAGATTTGAGTTTTTTTGGTATGCCTGTGTTTGTGATCCCTTTTGTGTGTATAATCTCCCTTATAAATGGAGCGATTTTTCTGTTACGGTAACGAGGCAATGTAAGTGTAGGGTGTGTCTTAAGTCAATCTCTTTTGAGCTATAAAAAGAAATGACTGGGCAAGCAACAGAGCAGGTGTGCAGAGGTGGAGAAAGATGCTGGCGACGAGTTCTCCAAGGAACCAAGACACAGAAGCCAAAAAGAGACAAGGAACTTCCTTCAGAGCCAACATAGACCAAGAGTGTTCCCCTAGAGCCAGTGCCCTGAATTCAGACTTCGTAACTGTGGAAAATAAACTTCCGTTTGTTAAAGCCATCCACTTGTGGTATTTTTTATTACAGCAGCACTAGATAACTAAGACGGTCTCCAATACATTTTATCTCCCCTATCTTCTCCATTGTCCCCACCTGCTATGTGGCCCAGGTGCCACAAAACCTTCCATGATGTGACATCTGATGGTAAATATTTGTATCACCAAAAGTTTTTGTTGTGAGACTGTGTGTGTGTGAGTGTGTGTGTGTGTGCACTCATGTGTGTGCTCACACGTGTTTCTAGAGCAGCACAGAAATCCAGACCTTCCCACATGTCCACACAGTGGTGTGTCCCTGTCATCGGGTTTATGCATGGGTGCCCACACCCCTGTGTGGGTCCACAGGTGAATGCCACGTGTCCTCAGGTTACCTTCAACACGTAGATGGGACGGCCTTCATAGGAGCTGCCAATCTGGATCTTGCTGACCAGCTGTGGGTTCTCAGCCACCAGCAAGTCTATGAAGTCATAGATCTGAGAGGAAAAAGAGCATACGATGGCCTTAATGGCTTCTGGGGATGCAGACATCTCCCCTATCCGCTCCATTGTCCCCATGGGCTACGGGCCCTGCAAGGCAGAGGTGCCGTGACCCAGGCCACATGCCCAGGCTACCCAGCTTTTGCCCAAGTTCTGCCAGCCATGAAGAGGAAGAGCCCGACACCTTGGGGCACAGCCAAAGTGCCTCACCTCCTCCAGGGTGTGGTAGGCAGCATAGTTGAAGGAGTCGGTGGAGCTTGCCCGTCCCCGCAGGGTGAACATCTCTTCCTGCTCCTTGTCCAGCAGCGACTGCACATCCTCAATCATGGCGAAGTACTCGATCTCGTGGCTCTCCAGAAAGACCTTGACGGCCTGCAGGCTTAGGAAGGGCACACGGATGTCGATGGGGGAGCCAGGTCGGGTCGGGCCTCGCCAGAAGTCTAGCTGTGAAGAGAGAGGCACTGTCACAGGGCAGCAGGGGGCAAGGGCAATCTGGAAGAGTGGTGCCAGAATGTGCCATATAACGAGGAGCTGGTGGGGTGTGGGTGTCAGGGGCAGAGAGGGAAGGGATACCTGCAGATGGGACAGAGTCTCATGTGGTCACAGAAATGGTCAGGGAGCAGAGTGGAGGGTCATGGGACAGGGAGGGAAAAGGAGGTGCCCAAAGTGGTCCTGGCACTTTGTTCAGATGACCCAGGGCAGCAAGACTCTGGAACTAGGAGTTTAAGTCATGTCCTAGTGGGGACCAGCCCCCTGTCTCCTTCCTGGGAGGCTGGAGAGAGGGCAGCCCAAAAGAGGCAGGTCCCCGGGCCTCGGAGGCCTTCTCCTCGTCCTCTTTCTCTACCTGTAGGTGCTCCAGCTCCTCCAGCTCCTTCACCTTCTGCACCTGGGCCTCGCTGACGGGGGAGATTCGGAGCACCTGGTGCCTGGCAGGGTGGGTAGATCCAGCGTCAGGGCTTCCCTGCCCAGCTGTACCCTCCACAGTGGGGGAAGAGAGGCAGACAGCCTAGAAACCTCGCAGAGTATCCAGCCCTGGATCTTATCACAGAGGCACCTGCCTTCCCTCACCCCTCCTTTCCCCATCCAGGGAACCCCTAGAAGACTGCCATCCCCACTCTGGTTCTCCAAAGCCAACCAAGGCCTCTTCCCTCCGGTGCTCCTAAAACTTCCCCCTCAGAGCATCAGATTTCTCCAGGACTCAGAGCACTGCCCAGGAGGGACCCAGTCAACCTGCCCTCCAAGCTAGGGCTTGTCCATGCCTCCCTGGCTATGTTCCTTCGCGTTTATCTATTTTCTGTCTCTGCCTTTGACTCGCCCAGAGTCCCTGTGGGCCAAGGCCTCCCATCTCCTATCCACGCATCCATGTCCCTACCCTACAAAGGCCTCCTTAGCAAAGACTGTCACCAACAGCACACTCAGCACCAGCAGTCCCCGCATCTTGCAGCTGGCAGAGGGTCAGACTGAGGCCGGAAGAAGGTCCAGGGCCTTTTATATTCTCCAGAGCTAAAGTCACCTCTGGGCCCAAGGTCTGTTGGTCCCCTTGCACCTGGGCCCTGTCCCACAGGGGGAAGTTTGAGAGCTGATACCCTCTCTTTCCCTCTGATAACACTGCAGGAAACAGAACATCTGGAAGATAAGGCAGTCCAGGGCTAACCGGAATTTGTGGCTGCCCAGCTGGGCCCCCGTAACCCACCGCCCCAGGCTGGCGTTGCCAGCTGAGCTATACTGTTTACCGACAAGGCAGTGCTGAAGAGCCATGACAAGGAGCAGCCATCCAGCTGGGGCTATAGCTGAGGCCACATGGAAGGCGTCACCGTCCTGTGTCCCCGAGCGCCGGCCCTTCATTCCGGGGCCCTCCATGCCCTACAAACCACAGGTCCTGCTGTGTACACGGGTCGCTGAAAACACCTCCTCGGCCCCCTCCCACGGGACTACAGTGGCTGTGGGAACACCCTGCATCCCCTCATGGGCTCCCATGGGCTGTGGCCAGCTGTTTATGCTATAGGTCTCCTCCAGGACCAGGGCCGTCCTTAAAGAGGACTGCATCCAGATTTCATCTTCATGGGCAGTCTGATGGTGACAACCAGACCTGGACCCCTGTGAAGAATGCACCGTGTAGAGAAGAAACTGGAACTCCCAAGGGGGGAATTCACTGTGGCTCTGGACACTGTGCTCACTTCAGAGACATCCAGCAGGAATCTGCAGGGCCCAGGGCTTCCCAGCACCACAGGCCTGCACTGTGTCAGGGCCAGGGGCCTGGGCAACCACGACAGGCCAGCCAGCCCTTTCTGGTTTTCATCTGCTCTCGCTGCCTTCCCTACCTCGCCCCCTAACCATCTGGTCGGCCTTCCTACGCAGGGCCAAGACGCCTGAGATCCTCACCCGCAAGTCTCTGCTGAGGCTAACACAACCCAAACCTCCACAGTCGCCAGCTGAGGCTGCACCTCCGTCAGCGCTGCAGGCCTCCACCCAGGCAGCTGCACCTGCTCTCCGGGCCCCAGGACGAAGCTCACCTTCTCCCGTGGCTCTCGGCCTCCTCCTTCTCTGCGTGCTCCTTTACGAGCCTTGGCTCGTGTCGTTGCATCGTCGTTCATTCATCTAGGAACTTCGCTCTACACTGGCTGACGCCATGATGGCTAGAGCTCACGGCCTCCTCCAGCTTGTAGGAGACGCTGTCACCAGGACAGGATTAGACATCTGTCTTAGTCTTCTCGCGCCGCTGTAGCAGAAATACTCCAACTGGGTGGCTTTAATGAACAGAAATGACTTTTCCAGCCCCAAAGCTGAACGTCCACATCAGAGTCTCAGCTGTGTTGATTTCCCTTGTGGAAGCCCCAGGCAGTCCTTGGTTCCCTCTACAGACAGCTCTGATGTGGTATCTGTCTTTCCCCTCAGTGTGCCAACCTCTGTGCCTACTCTGCCCTTTTTATAAACTTAGAAGTGATTAGATTTAGAATCCATCCTTATAAGCTAAAGAACATACCAAAGAAAACCGTGTGTCCAAACAGGATGACATCCACAGGTATAAACTGTAAAACCCAATCCTGTTGCCACTGAGTTGATTCTAACTCGGAGGGGTTAAAATTCCAGCACATATTTTGGGGGAACACAAGTGTATCCATCACAATGTGCAGAACACTGATGGGAAAAAATGCTTGTGTAGGCTGAAGGGGAGAGAGTGTAAGACGACAGCAGTCTTCAGACCTCAATGCAGGGTCAGACACGTGGGAAGGAAGAAGGGAAGGACGGAGGACGGGGCAGAACAAGCCGGGACGGCAGCACGGTTCCGAGAAATCTCCAGCCAGGCTGTTGGCACCTCCAAGTCCAGCTACGCCTCAGAGGAGCCCCGCTTCCAGTGGGACACCTGGGCTCCAGCACTAACTGGGAGTAGCCCAAGGGAAGGGTGACCTTGTCACAGACGTTGTGGTGGATTCACAAGTCAGCCACGCTTATGCAGATGGGAGCCCGGGTCGCACCTTCTCTACAGTCTCGTGTGAAAAGAGCCACCAGGGCCGTGGACACAGCTTTCTGGACTCGTAAAGGAGGTTTCAGCGAAGACTTTACTGAGAAGCAGACATTTGACCTGGGTCTTAGACAGGATTGTGCCAGAAGGAAAAAGACAGGCCATCTATCACACTATCCAGTGCTGGACAAGAACTCACGTTTGTCCCTCCATCGTTCTTCCGGAGTGTGATTTCTGTCTCCCTAACGAGACCATAAATATCCTCCCTGAGGAGCTGTGTCCCATGCAGCCCCAGTATCCCCCTCACGCCCACTGGCCCTGCAGTGCTGGCGAGCTTTTAGAATCTGCCCCCCGCCAGGAAGGAAGAGTCTGGAGAGTTGCCCTCTCCTCCGTTCACATCATGAAAACAACATTTCTTTTTCTATTTCTGAATACCAAGCTGTCCTATAATTTTGAGTATGTTTTGTTCATGCCACACACATGGGGGGAGAGTGCCTGAGCCTTCCTGGATTCCTTCAAGAGAAGACAAGCCCAGCTGCAAGAGGAGAGGCATGGGGGAGGACCCCAGCGTCCAGCAACACTCTGAGCTGTCCGGGGGGGCAGAGTGTCCGTTTTCTCACGAAGCTGGAACAGATGCATTCAGCGCCGCAAGCTGAAATTGGGCCCAGGCAGGAAGGAAGCCTAGAGGTGAAGGAAATAGGGCCTCAGGGGATGCTGAGTCTAATCAACTGGCTCTTCCCATGCCACTCGGGAAGGTGAAAATTAGCTCTTCATAAACGACCGTCTTCTAGAAGGCAACCTGGGGTGGGGGTCGCAGTGGTTAATTAAGCCCTGTGCTTCCAGCACTCCCTTCCAGCACCCCTATTTCCATCAGAGGCCCCCCCTTCCTCTCTCTGAGGCCACATGCTTCAAGTGGGACTAGCCACCTCACTCTTACCCAGCTCTAGGAATGGACCAACAAGTTCTTTGTCTTTCTCAAGCTTTCCAAGTTGGGTTTCTGTCCCAAGACATTCTCAAACTTCAGCAAAGAGCAAAAGGAAACAGGAGCTGGCTTTGCAAAGCAGAGTGTCACAAACCCATGCTATGACTTGGGGCAGGTCACATTACATCTCTGGACCTCAGTGTCCTTGTCTATAAAATGGGGAAGCCGGACAGAATACTCTCTGGGATCCACTCAGCTGTGGCGTTTTACGACTCTAGGACTTCTGGATTTTTTTTGCCCCCAAACAAGTCACAGCTCTGGTGACCTCTCCCCAGGAGAGTGGCTAGGTTCACACACTGAGAGTCACCACTCTCCAGGGGGGCTGTAGGGCTGGGGAGTCCTGGATCCTGGGAGAGGGTGTCCAGCCCGCAGCCGCCCTCAGGTGGGCTTTCACACCCGAGCCTCCAGGAGAACCCACAAAAGCCCCCAGGAGAGTTCGTGCATATGTCTGCTCGCATGTTTTCTTTGCTTAGTGCTGCCAACTGTCCATTTCAAGAGGCAAGTGGTGTTTGCTTCCAAAATTAGAGGCGGAATTTTCCCTTGGAGGAAGAGACACCTGCAGAGAGCAGCGTTCTAGTGGGTCTTTAGGAAATGTCACATCACAGCCCAAATCCCAGGCAGGAGCCGTGCAGAGGAGACAGGAGCTAGGCAGGAAGGCACCGGGGAAGATGGGGGGCTTCATGGCGAGCCAAGGGAGGTGTTGGGGAGCACTGCGACCCCAGCAATATGGGAGCAAGCAGAGGGCACGCAGGCAAAGGCCTGTTGGCTACCCCACGAAAGAACGTGAGTCACCGGCTCCCACAGCAGCAACCTCCATCATCTGACTTGTTTCTCTTTGCTGCGTGGTATTTCCTCTCTGTATTCCCAAATCTTCAGTAAAATTCTGTGGAATGTAACCCCTAGGCTTAGCTTTGTCTTCGGGGATCAAGAGTGGTGGGTGACGGGGGTACAGAACTGAGTGAAGTTGGTTAGGAGACAGCAGGCAGCCAGCTGCAGCTTCTGAGGCAGGCTGCCAGTGAGGGCCGAGCCACATGGAACAGGTATCATTCCTGAGAACGGCTGGAAATACTAGAGGAGGGAGGCTGAGCAGGCCCAGGGTTGTCCTTCAGTAGACCTTCCAGAAGAAAGTTACTGTCCCCAAGCTCTGGGCATGGTCGGCCACTTCGGGGATGAGGCTGAGGGAGACCCACAGCCCACAGCAAGTCGGCCAGAGGGTAGAACCTGTGTACACATCCCAGGAAATCCCAGAAACAGTCTTTGTACTAGAAACACTGCCAGAAACACACAACAGGGCTGATCATCTCCCAGTCTGGGAGCAACAGTGGCCGGGCTCGGCCCTGGGACATCAACAGAGGGACAGTGGCAGCAGCATGTTGGGGTGCTACTGACCAGTCAGCAGGGTGCTCGCTGACAGCCCTGCTGCTTAGTGGACTCTCACAGCCCTTACTAAGTGGTTCCCAGGCCTGCTTGTTTTTCTAAAGGGGCTTTTCTTCTTATGTAAACCCGTTTTTCTCTCTGACCCTGTCTGTCTTTGGAGGAGGGTGGGGGAAGTTAATGGCACCTCACCAGTCTCCCTGGATGCCGGCCATCAGCCTGGGTCTGAGATGCTGTGTCTGCGGCCCCTGACCCCTCGGCCTGGGCCCTGCCTGGCCTCGCACTGACATTCCTCACATCCCACCAGGCCCGTGGTTTGCCTTTTTTTTCTAAGAAAGCCTGTAACCGCACCACACTCAGTGTGATTCTTTATAGCTTTCCATATGTGTAATTGCTCTTTCCCTCTTCAGTTTTTCCAGGGTGTTTTTTTTTTTTTTTTGAATAAATGTTCATAAATTTTATCGGTAAAAAGGATTTAAAAAAAAAACTACAAAGGGCAGTGTGTTGGATGGGGGGTTTGGGGTTACAACCCCAAGGAGAATGCAAAAAATGGAGCTCCTATTGGTGTTTTATACGTAAGAAAATGGGGGAAATTTTCCCCTTTTGGAACTAAGATAATTCTGTCAAATGTCTATTACTTGAGCTTTATTATGATTATCGTGGTGAGTAGGTAGGAAACAGAACATTTGCCATTTCTACAATCTTCACTGAGTTTTTTGTCTATCAACTTAAATCCCCAGCCAACAACCTGGGCTTGCTAAGGAGACCAGCTGGATACCTCCGGGTTCTGGGGCTGGGAGAGGAGGGCCTTAGCTTTCTCTCAGCCAGCAAGGCCATGTGAGACCTTGCAAAACTCACAGACCCAGAGACCTTCCATCTTTTTAACTGCAAAATGAGGGTTTGGACTAGAGGCTTTTAAAGGGCCTGTTCATCCAGAAGGAAAACCTGATGGTGTAGTGGTTAAGTGCTGTGGCTGCTAACCAAAAGGCTGGCAGTTCAAATCCACCAGGTGCTCCTTGGAAATTGTAAAGCAGCCCTGTTCTGTCCTATAGGGTCACTACAAATTGGAATCAAGTCAATGGCAGTGGGGTTTTTTTCACCTGAAAAGTTCTGGCTTTGTGATGAAGTCAGCCTCTTGATAAACTAGCTCAAAGGAGCTAATTCTCAGGCTGGTTTAGACCTGCCTCCCCCTCAGAGAAGTTGCTAGCTATCTTCCCAATATCCATTCCCTCCTTCCTCCTTACCAAGCTGTGTCTTTATTTTGGGGTTGCAATACACCACCTATAAAGCAATTTCCTAGCCTCCCTTGCAGCTAAGTGTGACCATGTGACACAGTTCCAACCAGTAAGATGCCAGCTGAAGTCTATGGCTGGAGCTGCTGGAAAGCCTCTTCAAGTGGAGCTAACTCAGCCAACTCACATAGTTTGCCCCTGACCTGTCCTGCCTAGAATTCGGTTACACAGCAAAGTGGGACAGCCATCTTGCCACTGGAGGTCAAAAGGATTGCTGAGCGGCAAAATAGAACAAGCCAGAGGAGTCTGGGTTCCCAAGATATCAAGTCACTGAACTAGCAAAGGACTGGCTTACCTCAAGATTTCTTGTTATATAATAAACACCCTCTACCATGTTTTTTTTATTGTGAACTAACAACAATTTTAGTCTATATCATGTTGCCATGTAACACCCAGAACTTTCACCTCTATTCTTGTGGAGCTGCCCTGCCCTCTCCCCTATGTGACAGCATACTTCTCCCCTTTTGTTCAGTACTTTCTGTGACCTTTTGACCGCAGTGTGGCTCACCTGACCCAATCAACTTGGTTCCAGCAAAGTGTCCCTCAGACAACCCAGTGTACATTTTTAAAGATTTGTTTGCCTCCAGTACCACTCTATGTTTTGCATGGCCCAGGTGAGTCTTTGGGGAACTAGACCCTGTGCTAGATACAGTTTGGGGTTAGAGTCTGGGGACCACACTCCCAGGGGGCCCTCAGTTCAGAAGGACCATCAAGTGCAGTCTTTTGGTAGAATTCTAGCTCTGTCCTCTACTCCATCACCTGCTGTGTCTGGAGCTCCATTCCATGTACTCCAGACAGGCTGTCACTGGTAGGAGCTGGGCACCATCTAGTTCTTCTGGTCCATGTTGAAGCAGGCTATGGCTCATATGGCTCCTTCTATCTGGTGGGCTCATATTCTTCTCCTGTCCTCAATGTCCTCCATTTACCTCAAGTCCAGGTGGATTGGGACCATTTGCCATTTAGATAGCAGCTTGCTAGCTTTTTAAGACCCCAGTCGCCAACTCACCCAGGTAGTATGTGGAACGATGTCTTAAGAGAGGGAGACAGAAAAAACCTTGGGTATGCCAATTAGTCTGGCTGCCCCGACAGCATGGTCCCTAAGATGGGTTTCTGTTACATCCAGCTATACCTGGTTTTAATTGGTACTGAGGCTGAAAAGGAAGAACATTCCTCCAACAATTATTGAGCACCTACTGTGTGTCTGACACCACTAGAAACTGAGTGAAGATAAACAGCTCCCTGCCCTCCTACAACTCACCAGCCAGCAGGGGATACAAATAGCAACAAGTAAGCAAAGAAGTCAGTTAATTAAAATTATCACTGCTGTGAAGGAAATGTCAGGCAAAGTCAGGAGATCTACTTCCCGTGGGCGGGCCTAATAGGATTTGTTGTTGTTGTTAGGTGCTGTGAAGTTAATTCTAACTCATTGCCACCCCATGTGTGCAGAGTAGAACTGCCTGACAGGATTTTCGAGACTTTCTGGAAGCAGATTACCAGGACCGTCTTCAGCTTGTAGTTAAGCGCTTAACCCAGGGATTCCTCCTAGCAGCACCAGGGAGAAAAGGAAAGGTGTGGACCACTTCAAGGATGGGTGGGAGGAAAGAATGTTGCTGACAGGCAGAGCAACTAGAAGGCTTCTAGCTGAGATGGAGACTCAGTGTTCAAGGAACTGAGAGGAAGCCAGCAAGGCTGGCACTGGTGAACACGCAGGGCAGAATTAACGCACAAGCAGGAGAGGTGGGCAGAGAGGGTCTTCGGTTGGTTGAGTGGTACCTTGGGCAGGATTTTGAATGTAAGTGGAAGTTGAAGAATTTTTGAGAAGAATGTCACCTTTGAAGAAGACTCCATCTGGGTCCTAGAAGTTTGTAGACAGCCATCCACCGTGCAACACATGGTCTCTATTCACTCAGAGCAACAAGGAAGGAAGGAGAGTCAGCAGCAGGACGACAAAGTGGGACACGTGGCTAATTCCCTCCATCAACAATGGCCTCCTTCGCCGTGAGGCCAGAACGGGGTGGTGCCCGGCTAGCGTTACCAAATATTTGGATCAAAGATTCTATGGAAGAATCTGATCCAAAGTAGGAAAATGCAAAGCTGAATTTCAAATCCTCGTGATGTCTTAGCCTTGGTACTCTAGAGAAGCAAAATCAGTGAAGCCTGTGTATAAATACAGATTTAATTCAAGAAAATGGCACATGCAATTGTGAAGGCTAGCAAGCCGTGACTCCAAGGATCAGGTAGCAGGATGGGGGCTTCTCCCGACTCACACGGTGGCAGGGGCTGGCAAGCCCAGATTCTGATGGTCAAGCAGTAAGCTGCGGGCTCAGGGCACTGTAGGAACTGACAAGTCCAAAATCTTGGGGTTAAGCAGCAAGCTGAAGGCTTCTCAGGTCCCAAGAGGTTGATAAGATGAATGCAGGATTGGAAGACCAAGAGTTTCACCAGAATATCTACATATATATTGGATATAGGATACATACCCAAAGAACTTGATTGGCTGTTCACATCAGACTCTCAAATGCAGGAAGATGATGTAAGATCTGCCAAACCACCGAGAATCACGGACTAGCCAAGATGACACATAACATTAACCATCACCCATGGAATCCAGGTTTTCTGGAGCGACTGAGGCCAGATGAACCCCTGACATTATTACCCTGAGATAATCTTTAAATCTTAAACCAAAAATAACACCTGAAGTCTTCTTTAAACTAATGATACAAAAACCCACAAACTCATCGCCCTCGAATCAACTCCGACTCATAGTGACCTACAGGGAAGAGTAGCACTGCCCCATAAGGTTAAACTAACAATAGTTTAATTTAAGTAGTAAAGAATGTCTGCCTTGAGCACTGTGCTCTTTTAAAGAACTATCTACATGAGAATCAAATTGATAATGACAACTCAAAGATTAGATCGGAAACATGGGGTGATGTGACCTTATGTTAATGGAAGAAGAAAAACTCAGAAAAGGAGAGTGAGAAGGATTGCTCAATGTTTTAGTCATCTGGTACTGCTCTAACAGAAGCACCACGAGGGAAGAATAGCTTTAACAAAGGCAGGTTTATTCTTACACAGTCCGGTAGACTTCGAGTCTGACTTCAGGGTATCCCCTCCAGGGAAAGGCTTTCCCTCTTTGTCAGCTCTAGAGGAAAGTTCTTGTGTTGCATCAGTCTTTGGACAGGGAGCATCTTGGTGCAGGAACCCCTTGGTGCTGCTTCTTGATGGTGTGAGGTTCTTCATTCTCTGCTTGCTTCCCTTTACTTTTATCTTTCATAGGATAAAAGGTGGTGCAAGCCACACTCCAGGTAAACTCCCTTTACAGTGGAGCAGGGAGGGGACCTTAGGCAAGGATTTACATTCCACCCTAATCCTCTTTAACAAACAGCATAGAAAAATCACAAAAAGGAGGACAATCATAAAATATTGAGAATCATGTCCTGGCCAAATAGCCGCACACATTTCTAGGAGGACACGGTTCAATCCATGACACTCAACTTGAAGAATATAACCAATGTCACTCAACTGTCTGTGTAGAAATTATGGAATTGGTGTATGTTTTGCTGTATCTATTTTTTTAAAAAGATCTCATTGGAAAGCAATTGCAGCACTGCCTTTGGGAGGCTGTACAGGAGAAGTCTTGTCAATCTGGTGGTGAAAACAAGTCCTTCCTCTTGCATCTGTGGGACCTCCTGGAGGCAGATGGCAGGGATGACAGTCCACCCCTGTCCCTCGTAGCTGGGTACTCTTCAGCTGCCATCTTCTCTAAGCTTCCTCGTTGGAAAATAAGAACAGTGCATGGGTCGTATCTCTGAGAGCTGGGAAGAGGCAGTGTGTTGAATTTCATAAGTCACTTGGAACAGTGCCCGGCAGGTAGCAAGTGCTGTAAAAGTTTTTGTTTTTGCTAGGAAGCTTATCAGAGTCCAAATATTGCTGCCTCTGTGCCAACACTCCTCAAACTTGCATCAGAATCACGCGGTCCCACCCCCAGAGAGTCCGAATCAGTAGGTCCAGCTGGGGTGGTCTGAGAATTTGCATCTCAAACAAGTTCCCAGGTGGCGAAGACCTGTGTGGTCTACAATCCTCCAGCTTCGGGTCAGGGCTGGCACAAACCCCTTAAAAAACCAAACCCACTGCTATTGAGTTGAACCTGACTCATAACAACCCTGCAAAAACTGCATAACCCCTCAGAAATATTATGGACAACAACGGCTGGCCTCTCACCATGGCAGCTACCTCTAGCTCAATGAACAGTGGCAGAGAGAAAGAGACCCAAAGCCCCAGGGTTCCCTAGAAAATTCCAAGTGTTCATTCTCAGAGACAGGAGAGCAGGGCTTAGCAAGCCTCAATCTTTAGGGCACACCAGAACTCCTTGTGCAGATGGTAAAAACACAGATTTTTGTGGGTCCACACACAGAGATTGTGCTCCATTCTGGGGATGGGATTCAAATGTCTTCTTGCTATACAACTCCTCACGTGATTCTGCTGAGGTGGACCATGGATCACACTTGAACAAATAGGGACACAGTGTTATTAACACTAGATGAACTCAAGTTCTCATCTCCCTCAACCATTTTGTATCTGTGTGACCTTGACAATCTCCAAATCTTGCTTCCTTATCTGAAAAATGACCTGCTTAATACCAGGAATATCTTCCCCATGAAGATTAAGTAAAAATATTTGTGTAGAGACCATAGAAGTTAGTATCACAGACTTCAGAGTACAAATCTATAGCTTATACTAACTTAGCCCATGACCTCTTATTTCTGCTCAAGGCAGAAAATATTAGCGTGGAAATTCTCTCATTGACTCAGACCACATCAGTTTAAAAAAACCATCACTGGACACTCAGCTTGGCCAAAGTCAGGATTCTCTCTTTGTCCTCCTTTGCCAGTTCTCTACCGGGTGACAGGTGAGCTCTTCAGGGACTTACGACACTGACACTCCTTGTGTGTCCACACTGCAGGGCTGGTCTTGGCACGGGTATCCTCCGCCGGTGTCCACTGTGTCTCTGTGGCCACTGGTTGCATGGCTCTTGGGCTGGGTCTCCTGGCCTCTCTCCTAGGCCTCCTCAGCTACCTGCCCTCTTGCTTCTTTGCTCAGAGCTCTCAACAGCTGCACCTCTGAGGTATTCCCAGTCCATCTGGCTGCCTCTAATTATCCAGCCAGACCCCCTTCCTCTGCTGTGGTTGATGAACTGCTTAGGCACCAACTTGAACATGGACCTTACTTGGTTTCCATCACTGCTGACCCTTCCTTCCACCAAATGGCCCAACCTCTACTTCCTTTTACAAATTGAGTGGAAAGAAGGCTTTCTGCCCTTTCTGTGATTTGTAGGAAAACCCTAAGCTCTATGCCCAGCAAGGGCAGGCTCACTGTTATCCATGATCCTATTCTGTCTCAACAAAGCCTGGTTCTTACAAACAAAAGCTTGGCTGTCTGATGAATGCTTTTGCTTGAGATTTACACGAACCTACACAGCATCTTGAATTCTTGCTTGGAGGGTGCATCTGCCCTTCCCTGAGGGCAGGGCATACAGTCCCAGTAATCCTGCTTCCCAGTGGTGGGGGAAAGCAATAAGTACACAAAGTTTGGGAGTTGGGAGAAGATATCTCAAAATTGTGCCACTGTATCTCTCTTAGCCACCACCCATCTGTTAGTTTGTCACACTGTTGTGGCTTGAGTGCTAGAAGGTATGCTATCAGTATTTCAAATATCAGCAGGGTCATCCATGGTGACAGATTTTCAGTGGTGCTTCCACATTCAGAGAGACCAGGAGGAAAGGCCTTGTGGGATCCTTCCAAAAACAGGCCAATGAAAACCTTATAAAGGAGCGTGAGAATGGCTGCACAACTCACAGAATGTCATCAGTGTCACTGAACTACACATGGAGAAAGTGTTGATGTATGTTTTGTGGTGTTCTCAACCAAAACAGCAAAAGAAATTTTAAAAACCTTACGGATCACAACAAAACCTTGTCCATATAGTGAAGAAAGATGATCCCCTTAGATTGGAAAAACTC
This sequence comes from Heterohyrax brucei, assembly GCA_028571685.1. Classification (NCBI taxonomy): domain Eukaryota; kingdom Metazoa; phylum Chordata; class Mammalia; order Hyracoidea; family Procaviidae; genus Heterohyrax; species Heterohyrax brucei. Next base: position 19,235,924 of record CM053147.1, read on the forward strand.
AAAATACACCGTGGCCAAGATAGTGGACTTGGGTATGTTAACACAGAATGGCACAGGACCAATGTTTTGTTCCATTGTTGGCAGTACTGCCATGATCCAAAGCCACCTTTCGGCAGCTGAGAGCAGCCACCGCCCCTAGATGAAGTCCCTGTTCAGCGTGTGTCTGGCCTACAGTGACTGGCCCATGGAGACAGCTGTAAAGCTTGTGACAAGGAAGAGGAGGGCTTCCTCTCCCAGATGTGACGCTTTCCCATCCTAACTGTCAACCGGCTATCACTCTGCTCCTAAGACCAGACTGGAAGGACACTCAGGAGCAGCAGGTGATGAATCAGTGACTTGTCTGCTTTGGGCTCTGGGGTCAGTGGAGTCTCTGTAATGAGCGCTATTCCGTGCCCAGCCTGGGGAAAGCAGCAGGAGAGACGCAGGCTTGCAAGTGTGTGCCCACCTCTCCTCCGCCACAGGACCGGGAATGCCACCCCCAGAGATCCAAGCCTTAGAGTTGAGCACTGTCCCCTCCAGGGTCATCCTGCAATGTAAATACCCCATTTCAGTGCATCTGTTGGTAGCTCCTAGGGTTGGTGAAAAAGAGGAAGATCCTTGAACGAGACGGACTGACACAGTGGCTGTGAGCATGTGCCCAAAAGCAGTGACTGTGAAGCTGGTACAGGGCCAGGCAGGGTTTCCCTGCATCGTACCCAGGGTCGTTGTGAGTTGGAGCTGACTCAGTGGTCTCTAACTGCAACACACTGGTAGGTAGCTCGTCTGCAGTGTGTCTATCTGGACTGGGCCCCAAGAATACCTCAAGAGGAGCAAAGGCCTGGGAACATCTCACTCTCCAGAAGGCAGACTGGGGAGCACCAAGGTCGCCCTCAGCATTTCGGGTTCATCTCTTTCCCTGGCCCCTGAAGAGAGGCCCAAGCTCTGCACCCACCCCCCATGCAGAGCGTGAGGGGCGATGGCAGCCAGCACAGAGGCAGTAAAGCCTGTTCAAACTTGTTTTTATTTTCTACAGGGCCAGGGCTCGGCTACGGGGAGAGGGGTGTGTCTTGGGTTTCAAGAGGAGCCCTGGCCCTTGAGGGTGTACCCTGGGTGCAGTCCCTAGTAAGGGTGCTTCAGGGTGTGCTCCATGATGGTGCGAATGGCCCTCCACGTCTCCTGGGCCGTGGGGACAATCTGCGTGGCTGGCAGCAGGAAGCCATAGTGCCCGGTATCCCTGAGCTCAAAACTGAAGGCGTACTTGATGCCACTGTTGTAGGCCCAGTCAACGGCGATCCCACTGGCCACATCTGGAAACAAGCAGGCTGAGAAATACCGCAAAAGGAAGAACAGGATGTGGCCGCGGGGAACAGAGGCTTCCTGAGCAGGCAGTAGGGCCTAGGACCAAACCGTTACCCACCTTGGGCCACACCAAGCTTCCTGGCCTAGGCCTACCTGCTCTTTCTAACCTGGACCCCACCCACACAGCCCATTCCCTGCAGGAAGACAGTTCCTTGAGGGCATCAGACTTAGGATCTTTTCCCTCAAGAAATTCAGCCTAAGGCAGGACCATGCACCATCGCTGGGGAGAAACACTCTCTGCCCTCCCCCGACTCCCACCATTCACCCAGCCATCCCAGGCTGGGAGTCCCTTCTGGCCCAGTCTGACTAGGTGTCTTGGAGCCTGCACCTGCCTGACCCAGAGGACAAGGGGCCTGAGCGGTGCCAGGGGCAGGGCCACTCACAGAGGGTGGCACTGATGCTGCCGTAGATGTATTCGACCCTGTGCACCTCATACAGGGCCTCCACCGCTGCCCCGGCCAGACGGTGCTGCAAGATTACCCCAAAAGGTCAGAGGCGGGCACCCCAAACAGCCCTCACCCCTACTCTCATCAGCTGAAAAGAGGCAGGAACTTAGGAGTCCTGTGACGCGGAAGCTCAGGTTGTTCTCAAGGGAAGGGAGCAGAGCACCTCTGACTTTGAACCTGACCACACATGAGATAGTGAGTCCCCTCCTACCCCGCCCTGGAGTCTACTTGAACTTGGCAAAGGCATTCACTCTCCATTTCTTGACAGAGAAAGGTTCTCGGCTTGAATTCGCCCTGGTCTACTCTACCATTTGCTGTTGAGTTGATTGTGACTCATGGCAACCCCATGAAGACAAGACAGAAATGCTCCATAGGCTTCTTGGAAACCCCGGTGGTATAGTGGTTAAGCGCTACAGCGGCTAACCAAAAGGTCCGGGGTTCAAATCTGCCAGGCGCTCCTTGGGAACTCTATGGGACAGTTCTACTGGGACCCATAGGGTCACTATGAGTCAGAATCAACTTGACGGCAGTCGTTTGTTTTGGGTTACGGGGTTTTTGTGGCTATGACCTTTCGAAAGCAAACTGTCAGGCCCGTCTTCTAAGGTGCCTCTGGATAGCTTTACACCACCAGTCTTTTAGTTAATAGCTGCACCATCCAGGGACCCCTCTGGCGTCTATTGGTCCACACTCTTTTCAGAGTGGTCGGCACTCTATGGGAGTGGACCAGATGTGGATTTTCCTGGGGCAGGGCCTCCTTCCGCCTCCCCTAGACCCTGAGCAGCCAATCTCACCAACTCCTTCTGATTAGAAACAGGCTCCAGTGTGTGGCCATAAGGGTACATGAGCATCTGAGAGTAGCTGTGGACGGAGATGAGGGCCTTGATCTTCCCGTGGGTCGTGATGAACTTCACAATGGCAGCCACCTCTGGCTCTGACTGAGGAAAGGGCCCGTGGTAAGTCTCTGAGCAGGGGTTTTTGTTAGAACCATTTCCTGGAGGTAAAACAGAACCACCCAAAGAGTTAGAATGCCCAGGTGTGGCGGAGACGTGTAATACTCACCAAATAGCTGCATGTCCCCTACAATTCCCAGCCTCCCTTGCAGTTTGGTTGAGGCCATGTGACCAGTGTGACCCATGAAAATGTGAGCAGAACTGATGTGTCACTTCAGGCCCATGGCTGTTAAACCAAACCAGCTTCTGTGGAGTCTGTTGCCACGTGTATCAGAATAGAAGTGGGCTTCATAGGGTGATCAGTGGCTATTTGTTCAGAAGTAGACTGTCGGGCCTCTCTTCTGACGGGCCTCTGGGTAGACTGGAATCCCCAACCTTTGGGTGGGCAGCCCAGCACGTCCCATACATTCTCTTCTGTCTGTGTGGCAAGAAACTCTAGATGAAAGAGTTAAATGATGGCAGCATCCTGAGTCCCTCTGTCACCGTGGGAAGAGAGCTGCTAAGGACAGTCCCCTACCTGCCCTGGAATTCGTGTGTGTGAAAAAGAAACTTTTACTGTATTAAACCTGTTGTGGTGAGTGTTTGTTACTACAGGAGTCTCCGGTGGTACAAATAATTCATATGCTCAGTTGCTAACCCAAAGTTTGGAGGTTCGAGTCTACGCAAATGCACCTGGGAAGAAAGGCCTGGTGATCCACTTCTGAAAAATCAGCCATCGGAAAGCCTATTCTCGATTCTTCCTCTTCCCTTCTTCTTTTTCCCCCTCCTCCCTGCCCAAGGGTCATGTTCTTAACACCCTCATTGGTCAAGATTTGTGGGTGAGGGGTGTATTTCGAAAAAGGTCATTCTCATTTCTCTTCTTGCTCCCTGGAACAGTAGCACCCATGGCCAGCCCAGAAGCGAGGGAGGGATCCTCTCAATTCCAGAAGCCTCCTGAGGATACAAAAAGCTCCCTACCTGCCTCCAAGTGTGGTGGCTGGCCAGAGAGCTGCTGGGCTGGCTGAGGGACAAGCTCAGGTGAGTCACTCAGAGTGCATCAGACTGGTCCTCCCCACTGAGTGCGGGCGATGGCGCACGCAGGTGGGAGGGACGGTCTACGGATTACTCATCACACGGCAATTAAAGTAAAGGTGATACTAAACCCGTCAACAACATCTTCCTGCCTGAGTCACTGGCCCAGACACACGCTATTTTTGGCCCGGAAGCAGCTCTGTCACCCTGGAGGGCACCTGCTCTTCGTCTGCTGCTGCCCACCTGGGGTAGAGACCCTGGTTGGAAAGGGTTGCCCTGTGAGAACAGAGGGGGTACGGAGCAGAACGAAGGGCTGGAGTGGGTGCAGCTCACGGTGGCCCTTGATTGTTGTGTCTGCCACGAGTCCTGCACCTGCCACACTTGATGAATGACAAATTGCAGCAGATGAGCTGAGCGGGAGGCTGAAAGCTTCATCTGCGTTCCCAGCCCACGCTCGGCGAGCGGTTCCCCTGCCAACGGCCAGGTGGCTTTGCCCAAATATGGAGAAACACTTCAGGCCATTAGTTCTGGTTTGAGCTAAGCAGAATACACTCATCTTTCCCCAACCAAACGCGAATTAGCTGCCTGCCTCTCTCTGCGTTTGGAGTCAAGGTCCTCTGAGTCGGCCTGTTTCACAAGCACCTGCTAATGGATTCATCAGCTATTTACCTATCCTTTGTTGAAAACGTAATTTGGAGCATGGGGAAATCTTTGGGAGGACCTGGTAAATCATTAAAAGCAGTGATCTTTCGATGGGGGGATTCAGGAACTCTATCCTTCCTCTGTATTGTTTTTTTCCCTGTTGAATATATATATTTTTACATTATACTTGTACATATAGTTACATTATATTGGTATTTTTTCCTGTGGAGAATCCCACAACAGTTATTTCCTTTAAAGAGTTTATTTGTCTTTCTACTAGGCAATCTCCCTCGGGTCCCCGGGCACTCACTTTAGTCAGTTCTGGGGTCCACATGGATGCCCCCTAGGGCAAGCATATGATCTTCTGGAGATGAAAACACTGTTTTTGTGTGATCGTGTTGCTTTTCACAAGGTGTCACATACCCAGCCTCAGACCGTCAGGCAACTCCCACATGACGGGTTGGGGTCTTGCTCCGGATGGTTCAGAACCATCTGACTTTCCAATGAGAACTGATCCAAATAAGTTAGATTTTCAAAGTAATGGACATTCAGATCTAGAATATTCTGTCTCCTCGGTCCGGCCACCAGGCTGTCCATCTGATTTTCAACGGCAATGGCACTGTCTACTATGGAGTCGGGCCCTGATCCCTTGGTGTGCTGTGAACTTCAGGGGGCCAATGCTATGTCCGTGAAACTTCTGGCTCTGGGGACCTGGCCCTGCCAACTCAGGGTTCCATCCATCAAACTTCGCATTCCTGGGACCTGTGTCCCAGACTGCAGCCTTTCTGGAGGCCTCAGTTACCCCATCTCATCCCAGTGTCCCTGGCATGGTAAGGGACACAGCCAAGGAAGACCACCAAGAAACTCAGGAGAAAGATACTCCCACACCTGCCCCTGGGATCACACAGCCGTGCCCATGTACAACAGCCTGCTAGCCCAGGATTACAAAGTAACTGGGCCCAAACTAGACACCAGGTTGGGCAGGTCAGCCTCCTTGATAAGGAGGTGGTCCCTTCTATATTTGACTTGTCCCTCCAATTCCTCAAAGAGCAAACTGCAGATCCCAGCTTTCAAAGGACGATCTAGAAGCCTTGTCGTGTGGTGTGCTCCCTGAAAGGAAAGCCTAGGGACATTTACAAACCAAAAAACCCAAACCCATTGCCGTCAAGTCAATCCTGGCTCACAGTGACCCTATAGGACAGGGTAGAACTGCCCCACAGAGTTTCCAAGGAGCAACTAGTGGATTTGAACTGCCAACCTTTTGGTTAGCGGCCTTTGCACTTAACCACTATGCCACCAGGGTTCCCAAGGACATTTAGGACTCCGTAAACACTGGATATTGAGCAGCCACAGGCTGCCTTGAACCACTTTATGCCCTTCCTGCCACAGTTAGTGCTTGACCCTGGCCGCGAGCTATCCCTCCATTTCAGGAGTTGGGGGATCCCTTGTGGGCTTTGTGTGAAGGCATAGCACACACTGAACACGCATGTGCCACCTCTCCCCACGTGCCACAGTCACTGCTAGCCACTCGCTGGCCTGTCCCCAGCCATTACTCACTCAGTTTATGGCACCGCCCCATGCCTCCCAAGTTGTGAATCAGTGTAATCTGACTGTGCAGGAGAACCTGCCAAGCACCAGCAGCTCCCTGCCAGCCCTGCCCCGGGGGCCAGCCAGCTGCCCTACCTCCAAAACCCGCCTTCCAGTTCCTGTTGAGATCCACGCCGATGCAGAAGGTTCCAGGTCTGATGGACTTGTTCTTCCGCCACAAGCGGTTCTGAGAAAGCCCAGGTCAGCAGACCTCATTAACTGGGCCACCCCAGGTGAGCACCTCTCCTGACATTCTGGCTGGGGGGGAGGGGTGGGCTGGAGGGGCAGGAAGTGCTAGGACAGGATGAGAGCCTCAGGTGGGGACTGGGCCAAGGCTGCAGATGAGATTCTGTTGGGTCAAGTTCAAGGTCTGGGAGAAGCCTGAGCTGAGACTGCCTCACTGGCTTCCCTGGCAGCAGAAAGGAGGTAGGCAGGCAAGAAGCTATAGGTCTTTTGCTGTCCTACCGACCCTCAGGGGTGTTCTCAGCAAGAAGCCCCTGAAGGGCTAGCCCCGAGGGACCTCGCCTTAGGGGCCTCTTCTCCCTCGCCCAAGCCGGTCCCTGCCTCTCAGTGCCCTCACCATGCTATGGGTAAAAGCAAACCCATCAGGGTTGGTGATGATCTCCATGAAGACATCCATGGCATTCAATATGTTTGTCAGGGCAGGGTCTTTGTCATAGTCACTGACAATCTGCATGAAAGGGAGGGTAAGGGCAGGTGAGGGTGGGGTCCCTGCTGTCTCCTTGGAGATACAGAAGGTCATCTCCACAGTCAGTGGCTGCAAGAAACAACGTCACCAAGCCAGCCAGGACATCTTTCCTGCAGAACCAAAGACCTGGATTTCCAACACGGAGAAGGCCAAGGAGATGTACGGGCTCTGGCAGCCAAGGGTCGGAGCACCTAATCACTGTTCTGAAGGGCAGGAGGGCACAGAGCACCCAGATTCTGAAGGCATCAAATATCATTTTTCAAGTGCAGGCACCCTTAAGTAGTTGGACAGCCCCACCCCCACCCTGGTTTCAGCCCCTAACATGCTGACCTTCTTGGCAATCCAGATGCCAGTGGCATGGGTGATCCACTCCCGGGAGTGAATTCCAGTATCGATCCAGATGGCTGGGCGCTGAGAACCTCCAGTGCTAAACTGGGAAAAAGAACCAGGCACCCAAAGGTAGGTCACCGAGATGGTACCTGGAAGAAAGTTCCAGGAGCAATCCTTCCTGTCTGGGTACCCCCACGCATGAGGGCAGCCTTGCCAAGAGACAGGGTGTGTATGTAGGTGCCTGTGTGTGCCATGTAGCTGCACATGGGGAGGTCCTGGTGAGATGGTAGTGTTCTTGCAAAGTAAAGTAATTCAGTCAGAAGCACAGAATCTCCCGAGTGCTTCTCAGACTTTCTGTGCACATCGGGGACCTGGGGTCTTCTAAACTAAAGGAGGCCTGGGGAGCAGCCTACATCTCTAACGAGCTCTCAGGTGACGCTGACAATGCAGTCTGCGAACCAGACTTTCAGTAGCCAGGCTTCAGGCATCCGAGAGAAGATGGATGGCCTCTGGGTGAAATGAAAGCTGGAGGACGGAATTCAAGTCCCAGGAGTCAGGGCATACCAGCTGGCCAAAGTGAAGCGTCTCCCTGGCATTCTTGAGGGCAGGAGGGTCTGTGTTTCCTGGAAGCTGGTGTCAAACGCCAGCCTGGCCATTGCTCATTAGGGAAGACACTGAGAATCGGTTTCAGGAGGTGAGTACATGTGGTCTCACACTTGCCCCTCCAAGGGCACTGCAGTAGCAAGTTTGCTCAAGTGTACACCCGGTAGCCCCTGGAAAGGGCTGGGCAGATTCCCCATAGACTCAGGTCTGTCTGTGGGGTTGATTCATCCAAGCGACCTTGGTCATTTGGAAACAAGGCCTCCAAGTGTCTCTTCTTGTTTAACAAGTGAAGCCACCGAGGCGACAGGAGGAAAGGTAACTCAGACACACTCACATCCCACATTCAGGGTGATGTCTGCCCATTCTGCAGCTCCCTCTTCTTAAGCCACCCTCCCGCCCAATTCCCAACCCAGGGCCTTCCAGGTCACCTATCCACACCTACAAGGGTGGGTAGATCCCTGAATACCACAGTTCCAAGTTCTACAAGCTACCTTAGGACAGGGCTACACAGTCCTCTTTCTCCCCCAACCTCCCACCCCGCCATTACTCCCACAAGCTCAGCCTTCTGCCAGAGGCTCTCAAGGAGTCTGTACTAGTTCCCAGGGCACTTTTACCTTCAGGACAAGAATGGACCGGTTTTCAAAGCTCTGGCCAATCTGGATTTTTGAGACGATATCTGAATGTTCTGTTACAAAACTATCCATCCAGCTGTATATCTGAAAGGAGTGAGAGTTCACACAGGCAGTTAAGCAGGAAGAAGGGTGAACTCCAGGGCTTCTCAGAATGTTCTCCTTTCCCATCCCTCCTTCCCCTTGCTTTCCCAACTCTCTTGAGTGTACAAAAGAATCCAGATCAAGAATACAAACATTAAAGAAGTGCTCTACAGCTAAAGGCAATGAGTGGTGACCTACCTGAGGTTTAGGTTTCTCATCCCTGTGCAGAACTAAGCCTCTGCCTAGGAAAACAGCATATCCTGCACCTACTCCATTCCCTAAGCCTACCTACACGGCTGTCTCTGACTGGACCTTTTCCTCTTGCCTCCATTCTCTTGGACCACTCAATCCATTTGACAGATCTCAGAAACCTGGTAGTGCTGTTTTTGTTCTTACTGTCCCTTTAGGTTCTAAACCCACTGAAGGCAGGGCCCAAGTCTTATTTTTGGCATCCATAAATACTGACTATATTCGTTCATTCTCTTATTCTTTCAATCAGCCAGCCAAGCCAAGCCAAGTGCCATCAAGTTGGATCAGACCAGCAAATATACAAAATAAAATGGATCCTCTGTCACAGACTTTGTAAGGTGCTGGTGACAATAACCAAATAGACAAGATCGTTAATGCCATGCCCTTTCCATGTGAAATGGGGCCTATGTCTGAAGTTTCTTTCACGAATGGCCATCTCTATGCTGCCCTGCGTATTTACCTTCTTAAAAAAAAGTCAGCAATCAGTGCTGCCTGTCCCAGCTGGCTGTAACAGAGATCACTCAATTTCCCCATGTGAAGTCAACTTTGTTTTATTCTACAACCTATCTCTCCAGTGTGCCTAGCTTCCAGCCCCTTTCACCTTCTAGAACCCACAGCTTAGGGCCACTTAATACAGGGCTGGTTGCAGACAGGTCAGCACCCCTGGGCCCTTAGCCAGACTAAAGGCAGCCTCCTACCTGCCCTGTTCTGGCGGGTAGCAGGTCCCTGTCTCAGTGTTCTGCCACAGACCCCTCATTCTGGTCCTGAGCGCTGCCTTGCTCCCAGACCTCCCTCCTGCTATAGTTTGAACTGCAGTCTCACTGTGAATCCTGGGCTCTGGAACTCTTTAAGGCTGCCTGTCTACCTAGCAGATAACCACCTACTGTCTGCTCTGCCTTCCCGAGTGTCAATTTACAGTTTCCTGTGGACCCGTTGAGCCCTCTACAAGCGTCAGCCTGAGTGTGGAGACCCCAAGGGACAACAGTGCCTGAGCCTGGCTGGGCGACGCACCTCCTCCAGGGTGTGGTAAGAGGAGTAACTGAAGCTGCTGGTGCTGCGCTCGAGCCGGCGGGATTTCCCCATGGCTTTTCGCTCCTCATCCAACAGCACCTGGAAGACAGGAGCCCGCAGTGGCAGGGGAGGGGCAGGCCGGCAGCTCATGCCTCTTGGAGCCCTCCCTGTGCACAAAGACGGCATCAGCACAGGCCAATCAGCCACCACGAGCATGCACGGCATGACAGACGGAGCTGGCAGATTGCTGGGGATGCTTCTTGGTGGAATCCATGCTGCCATCTCCCACAGGAGCAAAGTTTGGAGAGCTGGGTTCTAGGTCTGCCTCTGCCACTAATATGCTGTGTGACCTCGGCTTTAGTCTCCTCAGCTAGATAACTGGGACAGCAATATACACCTTTCCCACTCCTGGAATAAAATGTAGTAATGGATCCAGGGCCCTCAGGGGCACAGTGGTTAAGCACTTGATCGCTAACCAAAATGCCAGCCATTCAGATCCACTAGCCATTCCTTGGAAATTCTATGGAGCAGTTCTATTCTACCTTAGGGGGTCATTATGAGTCAGAATTGACTCAATGACAGTGAGTTTTTTAAATGAATATGAATGTTTTGAAAAACTGTATCGATGGCCTACTGCCAGCACGGCTTTTGTTCTCTGTAAAAACGCCACTGAGTCAGGGCCTAAGCTGAGCCAGGTACACCAACAGCAACCAGGGTGAGCAGCAGGCTCCTTTGTCCCCAGTGCCAACTTCATCCCCAGGAAGTAGCCAGGACACCTAGTGCCCAAGCCATTTGGAAAGCCAATCCAAATCGTTACGAGTGTGCTAAGAGGCTCTGACCTGCCATGTTCACTGCCTGCTGAACACAACTCCAGGTGAGCTGGACGCAGTCCTGGGGCCAGTTTCGAGGTAGGATTCAGCCTCCACATGCACTTTCCAGGACCACAGAGAGGACAGTATAGTGCCTGGGCTGGGTTAGCTGCCCTCTGCTTGGATCTCCCACGTTGTCTTGGTTTGTTTCTCCCAGCTTGCGTCACAGTGAGCCGGGCAGGAGTCCTTCCCTCAAGCTCATGCCCTCATGCTGGCATCCAGGACCCAAGGCAACCAGGATGCAGCACTGGCAGCTCAGCCTGGGGAGAGACCCTCTACCACAGAGCATGCTGGGACAGTGGGGAGCCCCAGCCCAAAGTTGCTCTTTGTTGGCAGCTCTGGGTCACATCAATCCTGACCATATCTTGTTTGTGGCCAAAGCCTTTCTTTTCATCGCAGTTTACCCTCACTGTCTCAGCTGATCCCATCAGATGACCAGACAATAAGGCAAGAATGAGCCCATCCCATTTTAGAGATTTTGCAGATCAGAGCGATGATCACGGCACACTTTAGAGATCGGGAAGATTAAATCTAACAAGTGGCAGACGTGACACAAGAACCGGTTATTACTGAGTTCCTGACGTTGTGTTCCCTGAGGCTAGCTATCAAAACTAAAGCCTAACAATAATAACCATGTGTACGTTGTCATCTTGCTTACTGTGGCCATGTCTTCAGGAAAAACCAATCCCTAGAAAAGGACATCTGTTTGGTAAAGAGTAAGCAAGAGTCATAGCAACCCTCAGTGAGATGAATTTTAACAACAGTCACAACGGACTCCAGCACCCTAACAATTGTGAGGATGGCCGAGGATGGGCAGTGTTTTGTGCTGTTACAGAGTAGTCACCATCAGTCAGCACTGACTCAAAGGCAATTAAAACACTAACAACCACAGGTCTATCCATGTGCACACAGAGAGAGAAAGCAAGTGTGCAAAATACTAACAGCTAAAAACTCCATCATACTCTTCTTGCAATAAAAAGATTTTAGAATGATGAAAAAGCAAATCCTGTTCCGTACAGGAAAAAAAGACACCACAATGCTGAACACATACACACAAATGTAATAATATGTGTTAGGATACAAGGACTGTGATTTTGAGTAATTTTATTTTAATGTATTTTTCTTTATTTTTATGTAGTTTTGTAGTGTGCTTACATTACTTCAATAAGTAAGAACTTCGAAAATGAATAAATAATACGTATTTTTAAAAAAACCCTCATGGTTAAAATGAAGCGGCACGTGAAGTCCTCAAACACCCGAGCCAGAAAAGAGGATCCGTGATTTATTTCCCATGAGGCCACCACCGGTGATGTGTGGTCTTCTCTAATGATCTAGTCTCTCGCTCACCACCCTCAAGTTCACAGATTTAAAAAAAGGGACCAAAGATAGATGTCTGGGGCTCAGTCTTATTGGGGGGCACCAGCTACACCCCAGGCCCTTGTAGTAACTGCAGCCGGATTTAGCTGATGACGTTCCCACTTGGGCAAAGCTAGGCCTATCTGTTCATCCAGCTGGTAACACCTGGAGAGCCCCAGTCCTCACTGGCACAAGCACCGCCCGAGGACGCTCTAACAGAAGGAATTTTGTCTTCTTCCCAGGAAATCAGACAAGCTGTCCATGGTCCCCCATGACCAATGTGTGCCCATTGCTGTGGGGCAGCCGGGTGCTACCAGCTGCGGTGAGCAGTTGCCCATGCTGAAGCCGGCCAGGCTGGGGCACACATGGAGTTGGCGGGCCTGACGCCACGATACAGCCCCACTGCAGCGAAGCCAAAGGGCCAGGACATCTAATCTCCTAGGGACTGGTGTTCTGTTGTTATTGGATAACGTCAAATTGTTTCCGACTTAGAGCAATGCTATGTTCAACAGAACAAACCCGTGCCTGACTCTGTGCCACCCCCACAGGCCCCGTTCTGCTTGAGCCCACTGTTGCAGTGACTGTGTCAGCTCGTGTCACTGAAGGTCCTCCTCTTTCTCGCTGGCCCTCTATTTCACCAAGCATGATGACCTTCTCCAAGGACTGGTCCCTCCTGATAACGTGCCCAAAGTCTATGTGACATAGTCTCAACATCCTTGCTTCTGAGGAGCACTCTGATTGTACTTCTTCCCAAACAGATTTGTTTATTCTTTTGGCAGTCCATGGTATATTGAGTATTCTTCACCAATATCACAGTTCAAAGGCATCAATTCTTCTTCCGTCCTCCTTATCCACCGTCCATCTTTCACATGCATATGAGGCAATTGAAAACACTATGACTTGTGTCATATGGACTGACTGGGCGTAAAAAAAAAAAAATTGCTGTGGAGGAACTGACGGGTGATGCAGATGGTTAGCCCCTTAGGCTGCTAATGACAAGGCTGGAGATTTGAATTCAGTCAGAGGCATGCTGGAAGAAAGGACTGGTGATCTACTTCTGAAAAATCAGCCATTGAAAACCCCGGGGAGCCCCTGAGATCATTTTAATCCTTAAACCAAAAGTGTCCCCTAAGTCTTTTTAAAACCAAACAATAGTTTAGCTTAACTGACGATAGACCTTTGCTGGATTTGTCAGAGTCAAATATTTTTTCCCAGTCTCTAGGTTCTTTTTTTACTCTTTTGATGAGAATAAGTGTTTAATTTTTAGGAGATTCCGATTAGCTTACCTTCTGGTGTTGGTGTGTTATTCGTTACGGTTTATATCTTGCTAATGCTGTGTATCAGGGCCTCCAGTGTTGACCATATTTTTTCTTCTATGATCTTTATGGTCTTTAGTTGTATATACAGATATTTGAATCATTTTGAATTAGCTTTTGCATGTAGTGTAAGTTATGGGTCCTGCTTCATTTCTTTGCAGACAGCCATCCAGTTTTGTTAGCACCCTTTGTTAAATGGACTGTCCTTTCCCCATCCTGTGGCCTTTGGGTCTTTGTCATAAGATCAGGTAATGACAGGTAGATGGATTTACATATGCATTCTCAATTCTGTTCTAGGGGCCAACATGTCTGGCTGTTTGACGACCGAAACTGTACACAAGGTTCTGAGGTCAAACAATACAAGTCCTACTTTCTTCCTCTTCAATGGGGTTTTACTGACGCAGTGCCTCTTCTATTTCCATATAAAGTTAACGATCAGCTTTTCCATCTCGTTAAAGAGTTTAGCTTCACTGGTGAAGAATGCCTGCCTTGAGCAGTATGTTCTTTAAAGACCTGTCTACGTGGGATCCAAGTAACACCAGCAGCCCACCGGACAGGAATCCTAGGCAGCTGAGTTCATGTTCCTGGAGAAGGAATGACTCAGAAAAACAGTCGCACAGCTCTAAAAATGTCATGAGCATCACTGAATTGCACATGTAGAAACTGTTGAATTGGTGTGTGTTCTGCTTGTGTATATTCTTAACAACAACAGAAATTATTTTTTTAAAATTTCCTGTGAAGCACAATTCTACTCTGACATACATGGAGTAATCATGTGGCACAACTCAAGGCAGCTGGTTTAGTGTGGCAGGTCCCAGGCAGTAGGTGAAGGTGGAGACCAGTGAGGAGGAACTGGAAGGCAAAGACCAGAGGAGCCAGTTTCTCCTGCACGGCCTGGGGCCCTCAGCGGAGGGAGGCTCCCAGGAGGCCGACCTGTGCTCGGCCAGCCTGAAGGCAAACGGGAAGTGGGTGCCAAAAGGTGAACAACTTCCCAGACATCCTCATAGCCATGCGAATCTCTGTGACACCCTCTCACCAACGGGGACTACTGCCAAGCCCCCACAAGCCCCTCAATTCCAGATCTGGAAATGGCACAGATGTCAGCCCCCTTCACAGGGCCACGGGAAGGGGTAAGAGAGCTAAGGAATGCTGCCTTGCCACCAGCTCCCTCCGGAAGGCCTAATTACAGCCCTGTTGGGCTTCTTAGGGAAAGAAAAAGCTCAGAAATAAGCCATTTGCCTTTCTGGAAGCCATAACCTGACAGGGAAAGTCATACCTGGGTGTGAATTAATTTATGGTGGAGCCAGGTGGGCCCTAAGCAGAGAACAGCCTCCAGGGTGAGGGACGGAAGGGACACAGGGCCCTGGAGAGGCCACGCTGAGGCCTGAAAGAGCTGGTTCTCTCAGCAGCTGACCAACCGCAGACGGGAAATGGGCAGAGCTGTGGGACACGGAGAGGAATCAGCTCTGTGACAGCAGTAGCAGGCACATCTCCTGGTCCATCCCTGGCCTGCCTTCCGGAACTAACCTCCACAGTAGCAGCTACCTGGCCAGTGGTCGCTACAGTCCATGCCCGCAGTGGGGTGGCTGATAGAACGGACCCCTGCACACACAGGTCAGGCCAAAACCCGGGTTCACTGCTCAAAAGGCCAAGCTAAAACACCACGTGCAGGACGAGAATGCCCACGGAACAGACAGATGGAACAACAGCCAAGATACGGTTTCAGGAGCCAGACAGTCTCAGATTAACCGCTGACTCTGGCACCTACTCAGGCAAGTTACAGACTTCTCTGTGCCTCAGTTTCCCCATCATCAATGGGGAGCATGTTAGCTAATTTAAAGGGTTCTTTGGGGGATTAGCAGGGCCCGTACACGTAAAGTGCTTCAATGCGGTGTGGCAAATAGCAAATGCACACCCCGACGGTGATGACGGTGACGTGGACGAGGACAACCACAGTAATCCTGAGGTGACTCCAAGGCTCTGTGATGGAGCAGTCATTACAAAGCACGGCCAGGAAATCTGGGTTTCTCCAGAGGGAATACGGAGCTCTGGTGGTACAGTGGTTAAGCACTCAGCTGTTAGCTGCACCATGGGAGACAGACGTGGTGTCTGCTTCCATAAAGATCACAGCCTTGGAAACCCTATGGGGCAGTTCTACTCTGTCCCATAGGGTTGCTATGAGTTGGAATCAATCTATGGCAACAGGGTTTGTTTTGTTTTTCCATGGTGAAAACAGCATCCGTAGTACTTGGGTGACACTATTAATGGTGACTTGAATGAGCCAGCCAGCACCTGCCCTCCTCGGGCCAGACAGAAAGATCTGATCACTCCTCTGTCCCTTCCCCTAGGTGTGGGCATGATTGCTTTGTCTTCCCAGCACTCTTCCCAACCTGCCCTCTTTTCCAGGGCTTCATCAACTCCCACCCCAGCCAACAGCCACTCCACTTCTAAAACTTCTCTTTAGCAAACAAGTGTTTATTGAGCATGTACTATGTGTTGGACAGTAAGATACAGCAGCCTGCACCCCAAAACTGCCTGCCTCATGGGGCTTACGCTCTAGTGGGGAAGGCAAACAACAGAATAATGAATTATATAGTGTATTCAAAGGCAACATGTGCCCAGGAACAAAGCAAAATGGAGCTGGGGGAGTAGAAAGCAGAGTGTACAACTGAAGTTAAGCAGATGTCTGCAGAAATAGCATCCAGGTGAACCAGTACCAGCTGCCATCATATTGACCCTAATTCACGATGGCCTCGTGTGTGTCAGTAGAACTGCGCTCTAGAGAGTTTCCAATTTTTTTTCCCCAGAGGTAGGTTGCCAGGCCTTTCTTCCACGTCTGCCTTGGTCTGGAAGCTCCAATGAAGCCCGTTTCACATCACAGCAGCAATCAAGACCCCACTGACAGACGGCTGCTAGCTGCACATAAGGTCCACGATCTGAGAACTGCACCTGTGTCCAGCATGGAAGGTGAGAATTCCACCTCTGCACCACCAAGGCCTACTGGTCAGGAGCTAGAAGGTACTTAACACCATGATCCTGGATCAGGGTTTGCAGGAGGCAGCCAAGGATGAGCTAAGCAACAGGAAGAGCAAAGGAGCTGTCGGTGAGGCAGGAAAACCCAGGAGAGTGGGCCATCCCGGGAGCCGAGGGAGGAGACGGGCTGGTTGTCACTTGCAAGAAAGACACTGAGTGTGGCCATGCAGAAGCCACGTGTGACATCAGCAAGGGCAGAATCTCCATCGGGATTGGAAGGGGAGCCCGGAAACGGGGTGGTAACTGGAGGGGGGTAAGTGCCGCAGAGCGGGGCAGGGGGAGAGGAGAAGGGCACTTCAGATCAAAGAAAGAACTATATATTTGTATACTGACGGGCATGATCTGGTAACGAGTGACCAATTTGTGAAGCCACATTTATGCTCAGTTATGTTTCTCTCTAGATGGTCGAGAGCATGGGTGAGTTTTGTTTTCTTCTCTGAGCTTTTCCCTGTTTTCCAAATTATCTGGCATGAATATTTATTAATTTTGTAATCAGAAAAAGCCATTAAACTCCACAAAGCTGATTGCTGAAGTGAAGCTTCACCTCGGTGACTCGCTCCCAGGCGGGTGGGGTGGGGGTGGGGGGACAAAGCGAAGGGCTGTGAAGAACAGGGAGGGACAGAACAATTACATGCAAACGGTGCTCACTGGGAATCAGACCCTTTCTTGCCTGGCCCACTGCAATCTCCTCACCTCTCTTCTGCCTGTCAGTCTCCGAGTGGCCCCAGCCCAACCTCCACACTGTCACGACACGCGCACCGGCCGTCATGGGGACTTTTCTTCAATGCAGATCTGATGGCATCAAAACCACCCAAAGACTCCCCACAGTCTCAGGATAGAACCCAAGCCCCTCCTCAGTGCAGGGGATGCCTTCTGGGATTTGATGGGGCCTTGGTGCGCCCCTCCCAGCCCCAGCCCAGTACCCCCTAATTACAGCCTTCTCCAACAAGCTAGCAGTAAGCAGCAAGCAGACAGACCTACAAGGCCTCTTGTATCCGCTCCCATAGCAACCTGCCCGCTCTGCATCCAGCCCTGGCCTCACAATTGTCATCTTAGATTTGCTCCTCCGCTCCTCCACCCCCTCAACCCTCCAACTGCCCTGGATATAGGCTGTGTATTATGGGGCCAGGTTTGCAGTCTTTCTCTTTCCAGCACTTGGCCCAGTCCATAAGTGGGTCCTGCTGGTCAGTGGTTAAGCATTCATTCAGCTGTTCAAAAACCACAGTATCTCTGTGGGAGAAAGAAGTCACAGTCACATCCATCTTCCCTGAAGATTTATAGCCTCAAAAGAAAACCTGTAGGGCCATTCTACTCTGTCTCATATGGTCTCTGTAAGTCGGAGTCACCTTGACAGCAATGGATCGCTGTTTTGTTGGCCCAATCCCTGGCACACAGTAGGTGTCTCTGGGTCTGTGGGTGGGAGTAAAGAACTTGATCTTTGTCATTTCCCTCTCTGATCACAGTGAGGGAGCCCTTCCCTTCTTCAGAACTCTCCCCTCCTCTGTGACACTAGCCTCAGGGTTTGTCACATTCAGCTGGGTCCACAGCACGAGCATCCCCTCCACTGCTTCGTTTCCGGCAGCTATGAATTCAGTGGACATTTATTAAGCCCTGGCTAACCACTACGGCCACCACCTGTCACTTTGCCATCCTTCAATGCTTTGCGTGTTACTATAAGGCTGGAAGCTATGCCACTGATATTTCAAGTACCAGCAGGTTCACTTATGATAGACAGGTCCCAGTGGATCCTCCACACCACGACACACTAGGAAGAAAGGCCTGGACACCAGCTTCCAAAAATCAGCCAGTAAAAACCTTGCAGATCACAACAGAACACTATCTGATAGGCTGGAAATCAAAACCGAACCCACCGCTGTCGAGTCAATGTTGGCTCACAGTGACCTTAAAGGACAGAGTATAACTGCCCCATAGAGTTTCCAAGGAACACCTGGTGGGTATGAATGGCTAACCTTTTGGTCAGCAGCCATGGCAATTAACCACTATGCCACTCGGCTTTCCCCCTAGGTCAGAAGGGACCGGAAATGCACAGTGGGCCTGGAGCATATCAATGATCACAGAGATGACGCGGGACCCAGCAACGGTTGACTCTGCTGTCTGTGGGATCACCACGAGGCAGAGCCAGCTCTGTGACAACCAACAGGCAGCAGGTCTGTCTGAGCAGGTGCTGGGTCTACAGCAAGGTCAACAGTATAATTTTGACCTCGAGGAGCCGAGGGAGGGGCTCATGTGAAGACCCACGTACTCACAAGCCTCTCTCGGGTCCCCATCCTGAACCTGCCAGCCGGTGAATCCATTTGGCAGACGTGTGCAAAGGGCCATGCGCAGGAGACACTGTGCCAAGTACCGGTGCCAGGAAGTCTCAGGAGTCAGGTGCCTGCAGCGGTGACTACTACGTCTGCCTGGACACCAGCTCGCGGCTCCCTCTGTCAGTGTCTCTGAGTCTTCCTCCCCTTGGACACCTTTCCCAGACTCCCATTAAACCAGCTCAACATAGCAGTCTCCCTGGCTGGGATCCCATGAAGGCCAAATCTGATCTTGAATGCGTGCACTTGGTGCTTGATCCCATACAGACAGAGCAAGGGGTCAGCGAAAATCCCACTCGGCTGCTTTAGGGCTGTGAGTCCAGGGCATTTGACTGAAAGAGGGAGGGCAAGGCTGCAGGGAGGGAGCCAGGAGGGGGGCAGGTAGGACAAGCTGAGGAAAAGGAGACCACCAGCGCCAGAAGAGCCAAGTCAAGGCTTGTGGAAAGGACTCCAGGGCTGTTCCTGAGGTGCAGAAATCAACAGAAAATATTCCAGAGACCTGTGGTATCTGTTTGCCATAACTGCACCTTCCCAAGATAGGGCTGAGATAGGGAAGGGCTAACTTGAAAATACAGGCTTGGCCAACCCCAAAGAAGGAAGTCCCGTGGCTGCTGATGCAGAGGCCTCTCTCGCCTGCGGGTGCTTCCCCGTTGGTGTGTGCCGATTTAGAGTCAGAGCAACAACCCAGCCCCACAAGCTGGGCGGGAAGCAGCTGGGCCTGCCGAGGGGGTGGCGTTGGCCTGGGAAAGGAAGGAAAGCTGTCTAATGTGATGATCCCTTGGCATGTGGTGTCAAATGCACACTCTGGGAGGCCTCTGCGTTCCCACACTCGGGGAGATGAGCTCCTGCGCAATATGTTTGGAAGTCAACCTACGTGGGCACATCTCCATAGGTACACAGCTGTCAACAGTCATCCTCAGGGAGATGAGGGGTCCCAGGAAGGGAGCCCAGTGACTGCTGCAGGAAGGAGGCCGTGCAGGCAGCACCTCTCAGGGGCTCTAGGCATGTCCTCGGAGACAGAGCAGTTGAAACAGGACATGAGAACACTCGGGGAAGACGAGGAAGGTGGGGGTAGAGAGGCTGGGGCTGCTGGGGCTGCTGGGGAGACAGCCCTACTGAAGGGGGGCTCCATAGCCACTTGTGCCCCAGGCTGGTCCTGGAGGGTTGCCACCCCTGCAAACAGAGAGCCCAGAGATGGAGGTGGGGGCAGGAACGAACACTAGAGCTTGCGCCAGGCACCCTTCACTCTCCCAGCTCCCCTGGAGGGATGCTGTCTGCGTTGGGGGACAGAGGGCCAAGGGCAGACAGGAGGCAACAGCCAGGAAAGCAAGGGAGCCACCAAGAGCTGTGTCCCCACAGCACGGCAAAACCAAAACCAAACCGCTGCCATCCAATCAACTCCAAGTCATAGTGACCCCATAGGACAGAGGAAAACCTCGCCATAGGGTTTCTAAGACGATAAATCCTGACAGCAGCAGGCTGTCTTTCTCCCACACACCAACTGGTGGGTTTGAATTGCTGATCTTGAGATCAGCAGCTGAGTGCTTAACCCCTGTACCACCAGGGCTACTTCACGCCAGGAAAAGGCCTGTGCCATCCTGTATTCCCTCCTCTCTCCTGTTTCTCCCTGTCGCTTCATTTGCCACAAAGGCCTCCGTAAAGTGACATGTCCCTGGAGACCATGCATTACCACCGTGGGTGATTTCTCATGAGCTGGGCCGTGAGTCGGAGGTTTCCTGAGGAGCACAGGGCTCAGCTGTTCACACCGGCTGCCCATCCAGACACAGACAATGCTCCCACCGACCAGCGTCACACAGGGATGTCCCCCCGACCAGCCCTGGGAGGTTCCTCCACATTGGGCCCAAACTAGAAAGAAATATGGAAGGGCAAAGCCCGGCTCCAACCCGCAGAGGACCTACCTGGATGTCCTTGATCATGACACTGTAATCAAGGCCATGAGAGTCCAAATATGACTTGACGTTTTTCAGTTCAGAGAAAGGAACTCTCATGTCCACGGGGAGGCTGGGCCTGGCCGGGCCACGCCAGAAGTCCACCTTGGTCACAAAGAAAGAAAATGGGTGAATTTAGCACCTCCTCACCACAATATTGGAGGCCCCCGGAAAGCCAGACAGTCCCCTTCTCTTATCTAGTTCGAGGGTTCGGCTCCAAATGGAAATTCTAAGGCAGAACAGAAGGATCGGGCCAAAAAAAAACACCATTCCGGTCACCGAGTTTCTGTCCTACTTTTGATCTCCTTTGTCTCCCAGCCTCACTTACACACTGCAACTTCCCAGGGATGCAGACAGCCCCGAGCAGTTCCTAAAGGTTGGCTCATGCATCCCCTAGGACAGCAGCAGAATGAACAAGATCCCTGGTCAGAGAAGGAGACTTCATTGTCCCCAGCCTCCGCGAAAGGAGCAGCGTGATTTAGCTTCCCAAGTCATCTTAATGCGACATCTAATTTTTCAATTTGCAAAATGGAGAGAATTATTATAAAGGCTTGATGAGATCTTGTTGAGAGCACTGTTTGTACAAATTGGGGTGAGAGGGCTTTGGGCCCTGTCCACAAGTCTCTGAGTGTTTCAATGGCCTCCAACAAAACCCTCCTATTACAAGAGACGAAAAAATGCTTCCCATTGTGAAAATGTGGAGAAGACAAATGTCCTTGGTGGAAACAAGTGTTCGGGCTGGCAGGGACAAACTCAAATAAAATACTAGCTTGCCAGCAAGCCAGTGTAACTGGGAAAAGATGTGTCCAGTCTGCCTGCGCCATGGCTTCCCACCCAGACACACACAGCTCTGTGCGTCTGGGGGAAATTCCAGCGGCAGACAGTGAGGCCTCCAGGACAAAACAGGACAGCAGAGGAACTGAAGCCTGACTGCCCCCCAGCCTTCTGGACCACTGTTCACAACCATTACCTGAGGAGGGGACCCACGCCATCTTTCCACAGAGCTGTAAGTAACCTTTGGAAGGACATCAGCAGCTCAAGTTTGTGGAAGGCCAGGAGGGCACGTTCCCAGGCCCTAGGGCTCCTCACCTTCTGGGGCTTCATGCCCTCCAAGTTCCTGAGAAGCACAAGTTGCTCTTCATCTTTGGCCAGGACTCGAAGGACTTGGTCTCTGGAAAGACACACGGAGGTCTGCTGAGGAAGGAATTCCTGGAAGGCTGTGTCACTTGGGAAAGACAGAGAAGAGAAGACCCAAGGCTGAGGGAGCCCTGAGAAGGAAGGACTGACATCTGAGAAGCACACAAGTCCCTCAGTCTGGGGCCAGTGTCCCCTCAGCCCCAAAGCCGGATCACCGAGGGGGCTAAGCCAAGCCTGCCAATGCTACTGACGAGCCTAAGAACTTAACAGAGAAAGAAGGGTGAAAGATGAACATGTAGGGGCAAAAGGAATGAAGAGGAAGCAGCATAGACCCTGAAGGAGCCTGGGGACCAACAGTGACAGTGGTTCTCTTCACACTGGCCTTCCGAAGCCATGGTCTGTTCAAACCCCATGGCCCCCTTCTGCCTCCTCCCAAGAGTTCAAGGACATTGAAAGGAAGACAAGGTGCACTCAGTCCACAGGCAGCTGAGCTCCTTCATGCCCAGTGGGCACACACTGAGCCCTAGGATCAGAAGCTGGGACCTCAGGTGGCGACCCCTTAGCCCTGTCTTGTCTTCTCTAATATGGAGACTCTGTCTTTCAGGATTCTTAGCCTGAGAAATTACTTCCATAGAGGACCTGTTGGGTAATATGAGTACTTTCTTCTGAAAACTCAGCCATTGAAGACCTTAGGAACACAGCTCCACACTGACACTCATGGGTTTTCATGGTAGAAGTCAACAGCTCCTGGTTTTTGTTAGTTAAAGGAAGAAAATGCCACGTCCATCAGTGACACCAAGTCTTTGGGGAGTGGAGTTATCAATATGTTTGAGAATCTGAGGAAAGCTATGGAACCTTCTGCCCGAAAAATGTGCCTACCCACAAAATGTTACATGTGATTGCAAGGGATTCTTGTACTTCCCCAGGGACCCCAGAACAGAAGAAGAAATAGCAGAGCCTCAGTGTGGGGAGATTGGGGAACTGGGGGTGGATTCAGGATGGGCCCTGAAGTCCTGATTACCTCTGTCTTGACCAGGTCACAGGAGGACAACCAGCTCCCCGTGAGACCCACCTGTCCTCCCCTCCACAGCAAGGTGGCCACTCACCCCGTGAAGTTCATTTGGCCTAAAGCTGCCACCAGGATACAGCTGCAGACCAAGAGTGTCCGCCTGTCCATGGGGGGCCGTCCAGGGCCCATCTGTCCTCTGGGGATGTCCCAAATGCTTCTTGGTCCGGAATGTCACGGGCCCTCTGTGAGTGTAGGCATGGCCCAAGCCTCAGGACACTGCAGCACCAAAAGGCCAGCAGTCTGGCCTGAGAAGGTGCATCAGGGTCTCTCCTGGGGGCCAGAGACCGACACCCATGCAAGGTCCTTGGGAGAGCTAGGGCCACCCCTCCCCACCTCGAGGCAAATCCCTTGGGACGGGGAGAGAGAGAGAAGAGAAGAGGAAGACACAACCCTTTACTTCTCTTTCCTCTGGGAAGTTGGCTGGGCCACCTCTTCTAAGCATCACTCCCTTTATCTCCAGAGAAGGGCAAGAGTTACTGGGGTCCTAGGAAAATGCTCTTGGCCTCTCTCCTCTATGAAGTCTTATCTTTGGCTCTCTTTCTCCCTCTCAGTTCACTCACACTTCCCGTGGGTCATACCTTCCTTATGCATAAGGGTGTGGACAGCACTGAGAGACAGAAAATCAGGGTGCTCACCTCCTGTCTACAAGATCCGGGGTAATTCCCCTAATCTCTCTAAATCTCAGTTTACTCATCAGTAAAATGCAGTTAATAACAGCTCCCCTCCCTACCTCACAGGGGCTCAGGAAGGGATTAGATGACACGACTTCAGTGGATGGACTTGACAAATGGTACAAGCCCACAAATGGAATCTAGTGTTATTTCCAAGGTTTTAAGTCTCAGTCATAGCTGCGTTTGAGGTCGGGGCACCAATAGCAATGAGGAGGAGAAAAGAAAGAAGACAGGAGCAAAGGAAGAAAAGTGTCCCTCTCATAGAAGGAATTCAGCACAGGATTCCCTTGTCTCTGTCTTCAGGTGGTCGCCGCTACGCTGGGATAGGAAGCCCATTTTCTGCTAGACGTGAAGGTCACTGCCATCGTTATGACAGTTCTTAGTGGCTTCAGCAGAGCAGAGTCCGTTTCCCAGTCCTGCTGCAGCCCCGCACAGCCCCTTTATGGTCTGGGAACAGAAGGAATGAAGCCGGGCCAGCACACAAAGCGGTTATACTGGAGAGGTAGAGTGAAAGACGATGCTTCAACAGCCAACCATGAATCTAACAGAAGAAGGTCGACCTGGGGTGGGGGGAGGTGCAGGCGGGAGGCCAAGATGAAATCTAACAAAGTCCCGCTTCAGCAGAGGACGACGACAAACAAAAGGCCACTAACTGTCACTAGTGTTTCTCAGAAGCCCCCTTCCCATCTGTATTTTCGCAGAAAGGCCAATTAACTGGCCATGAGTGCCGAGCCAGGAGCTCGTCTGTTGAGAGGATGCCGTCCCCCGCCCCCGCCAGGCCTACCCCATTGCCTCACAGGTCAGCTCTCTCAGACACGCCAAACTCTTCTAGAACCCTGGCTTTGGGGACTCTCAGGCCATAACATTAGCGAAGGATTTAAGGACCCAGAAAAGAAGCAATTACGCTTGCCGCCCCGATCACAGTCAACGGCAGTGGGAATGGGAATAGAAGAACGTGCTGGTAGACCAGAGTTCAGGAGCTGAAAAGAAAAAAGCAGGGATGTGCTAGTCACCCAGAGTGGCCAGCATCTTCTTGTTCAAAAGCGACTGTTTAAGTCACTAAGAATGAGAAAGCTATCCCGATACTTGGTTTAGGAGTGGGAAGAGAGGGAGAGAAAGCGAAAGAGCGAGGTAGGAGCAGAAGGAGAGCAGCAGGCAGGAATTCTTGAGAATTCTATGACAGCACTTCTACTAGAACTTTCTGTGATAATGGAAATGTTCTGTCTGCGTTGCCCAACGGGGCAGCCAGTAGCCACTGAAATGTGTCTAGTGGGATGGAAAAATTGAATTTTTAATTTTGTCAAATTCTAATTAAGCTGAATAACTTGGATAGCCACTTGTAGCTAACGGCGACTGGACTGGACAGCAGAGTTCTATGGGAACTCACTGACACCAAGAGCACCGCCTCAAGGGGCTAAATCTGAAGCAGAAATGTACAGCTATGTTTGAGCTAATCCCTGATGCTGGCTTCTCACTCAGAAGTATTCACCTAATCCTTGACTCAATAAATGCCTATTGAATACCTACTATGTGTCAAGCACATCAGTAAGGTCTGGGAATAAAACACTGGGCAATTACAGATGTCGCCCTAATACTTCTCATGAGGTAAGTAGACAATTTAAAAAGCATACAGTTAAGCGTGAAAATGTAGCTGGTATATATGCTACAGTGAACATGCACTGTACCAGGAGAACTTGGATAGATCATCCTCTGGAGGAGGGACATGGAGGGTTTCCCTACAGAAATTTTGTTGGAGGACTTTTATTTCCTGTGGATGGATGAATTAAATACCTAAACAATCCTACCTCCCTGAAACCATTAAAATGCTGCTGGATCAAATATTGTAGTTACTTTTGAGATACGTCACCAGGTTGAAAGTAAGAATCCACACAGCCCAAAGAGAAATGAAAAGCAAAATACTGGAGAGGTAAGCAAAAACTCCCCCCTAGGGATTTCTCCTAACCCTAAAGTTCTTGAGCTTTTTCCCAGAAGGTTACAAGGGGTCTGGGGAAGAAGAAATAAAGCCTGGAGCTCATCCAAGGAAGAGACTGCCATGGGAGATGCTGACGAAACCCTGATGGAATACACCCTCAGTGTATTCCAACAAGAAATAAAGCTATAAGCCAAAGGAAGCAGGAAGGAAACTTACCTGTCATATTTTGGTGTTAGGTGATGCAGGGAAAGATACCTCCTGAAAATTCATAACCACAAGTCAATCTCTGAATGCAACTGTGGTCTAAATTAACACTAGCTATAAAGTGAAAAAAAAAAAAAAAAAAAACCCTCAAATGGATAATTTAATTTAGAGTGGTCTCAGGTGGATAGCGTTGTCAAGGTCATACGCAGAAGTAAATACCAACTTTCTCTGGAGGAATTCAACTCCAGCTTAACTCAAAGGATTTCCACAGACAAAGTTCCAAGGAAAACGATTGGCTTACAGCCAAATGGCAGAAGGAGACGCTGCACAATGAGAACCAGTAGAAACCGTGAGCAGCAGAAACAGACTTGTCAAGTCTTCAGGTATTATATTACCCGACGGGCAGTATAAAACAGTATGTTTTACATGTTGAGAGAAGCAAGAGGTTCTAGGTAAGAAACTCAAGTCATTTGGGGCTTCATGAAGTGTCAGACAGAACTAAAAACAAATACCATATTTTGTTGACTGTAAAACACCACTGATTATAAGACGCACCCTAAATTTGTGTACTGCTGAGTATGATGGCAAGATGCTTCTGGATGTAAGAGGGACCCTCATTTCAGATGTATTAAATATGAAAAATAAAATTGTTTCAGAATCAATGAACTATAGAAATTGAAATTTTAAACTTACCAGATCAATTAAATTGCAAGTTAAACTCATCTGATAGGAGTCTACTAATTGTTAATAAAGAAATAAATCACTGGTACAAAGAAATTATCCTCACTGTAGCCTTGAGAGACAATGAAATAGAAATACAACAGAATGGTAAGCGTCTTGGAGGATAGAAAGAGAAGGCCTGACATAGACCTAATTAAAGCTTCAGAAGAAGAAAACAGAATGAAAAAGAGTCAATATTTAAAAAGATAATAACTGAGAATTTTTTAAAATAGTACAAAGAGAGCAATCTCCAGATACTTGAGACTCAAACGAATCTCAAGCAGAAGAGAGCTATACTTAAGACACGTGTTGATGGGCCGTGAGAGGACATGATAAAAAAACTGAAGAACATCAAAAGTTAAGAGGGCTTCAAAGCAGCCAGAGAATAAAGAAGATGGGCTTTTAACAGCAAAAATGGAAGGCGAGAGACTGGAGGATAATATTTTCAATGTGCTGAGAGAGAAATAGTCATCAATCTAGAATTTTATGCCCAGTAAAACTCTCTTTTAAGAATATGCTCTTAATTATTAAAAGCAAAAACTTCCCCCCTAGGGATTTCTCCTAACCCTAAAGTTCTTGAGCTTTGTCCCAGAAGGTTACAAGGGGTCTGGGGAACAAGAAATAAAGCCTGGAGCTCATCCAAGGAGGAGACTGTTATGGGAGATGCTGGCATATAGACGAAACCCTGATGGAATACACCCTCAGTGTTAAACACTTTACTTTCAGTAAAGGAAACAGCTGAAAGATATGTTTCATGAAGAAAAACAATAATCCCAGATACAAGGTACAAGAAGCAATGGTGCAGTTATGTGCAATAAAGTTAAAGAAACATTGACTGGAGAACAATCAGCATTCGTGCACTGTCTGATGCTAGAGCTAGGCTAGATTTTTAAATCCTGGCTAAAACAGCGTGTTATCTGTTGCTGTTACATTCTGTCCAGTCGGTTCCAACTCACAGCCACTGTATGTGTAACAGAACGAAACACTGCCTGGTCCCGCACTGTCCTCACAGTCGTTGGCATTGTGCCCGAGGCCATCGCTGCAGCCACTGTGTCACTCCATCTCACTAAGGGTCTGTCTTGTTTTCACTGACCCTCTGCACCAAGCGTGATATCCTTCACCAGAGACTGATCCCTCCCAATG
The DNA here is from genome assembly GCA_028571685.1 of Heterohyrax brucei. Classification (NCBI taxonomy): domain Eukaryota; kingdom Metazoa; phylum Chordata; class Mammalia; order Hyracoidea; family Procaviidae; genus Heterohyrax; species Heterohyrax brucei. The sequence continues at coordinate 19,263,237 of CM053147.1, forward strand.
ACACGTCCAAAGTCTCAAACACACATCCAAAATCTCAGTAACATGTCCAAAGATAAGCCTCACCATTCTTGCTTAGAAAGGAGCACTCTGGCTGTACTTTTTCCGAGGCAGATTTGTTCATTCTCCTGGCAGCCCTCGGTACATTCAATATTCTTTGCCAACGCCATGATTCAAAGGCATCATTTCTTCCTCTTTCTTCCTTATTCATCATCCAGCTTTCAAAATCTTGCGAGGCAATTGAAAAAAACATGGCTTGGGTCAGGTGGACCTTCGTCTTTAAAGTGACATCTTGGCTTCTTAACACTTTAAAGAAGCAAGTAATTCGAGCCTGGGCATGTGTCAGAGCCGAACTGTGCTCCATAAGGTTTTCAGTGGCTGAATTTTTGAAAGCAGATTGCCAGGCCTTTCTTCCAAGGTGTCTCTATTGGGCTGGCACTTGCAAACTTTCGGTTAACAGCCAAGTATGCCCAATGTTTGTGCCACCCAGAGTCCATGTGTGATACACTTCACGATAAAATACATTTTAAAGAAAACACTGGAAAGCTAAATTCTTGTTTTTCACAGGGGAATATCCATGGAAAAGAGTTACAACTGGAAAATCAGGAAGTAGCAATAGAAACACCTTATCTAGGTTGCTGAGGGTGAATGCCAACGTGCAGCTCTCCACAGTGGTTGGTGCTGACAAGCAAGTTGTGCCAAGAAGAGAGAGGGCTCTCCGCTGCTTTTTACAACAAGTCTCGTAGAACTATTTGCCCTTTCCAACAACGCACTGCATAACTGTTTAAAAATAAAAGGTAAGTTATAATAATGAAAATGGGCATTTGAGCCAGGTAGGTCAGACGTGTGGGAATCAACAGCCATAGCAGGTGGGAAAGTTGCAGTAAGCTGATCCTGCCCTGAGCCCCTTCCTCATTAATGGTATTAAGTCCCCACTCTGGTTGGGGACCTCCCAGTGAGTCTGTGGAGATTGCATGAGGCACTCCAAAGAAAACTTTTGCAAAGAAAATTCCCAAATTAATTATGTTTCTCTCCATCCTACCCCTTCACTGGCTTCCTGAAAACAAATATAGCAAATGCCATCTGAAAAAACCAGACAAGCAAAAGAGATATCATTCACGTTACAGAGGTAACAGGAGGAATTTGTCACACAGTTTCACAAAATAGCCAGCTGCCTCGTCGTACATGAAAATGTAGTTTCATTAGCCAAAAAACAGGCTTATCCAGCTTTATAGAAATGTGCCAAATGACTGCTTTCAGAGGAAACTCACTATTGAAAAATCCAAGAAAGCAATGGCCTACCAAAAGGTGGGTTAACGCTGCTCTAGATTGGGGTTCTAGACCTACACTGTCCTTCAAAATCCCACACGGAGCCAAGCCCTCGGGGAGCCACAGCTGACTGACCACGTCTCCCCACCTAGCTTATTAAATCCTCTCCCTGTTGTCACACATCTGTAGGTTCTAATCCTTTGCAGGAAACTATCTAGCTGTTGCTGCTTTAGGTGCGGTCAAGTTGGTTCCGACTCATAGAAACCCTATATGCAACAGAATGAAACCCTGCCCCGTCTTGCACCATGCCCCCGGTCATTTTTATGCTTAAGCCCATCGTTGCAGCCACTGTTTCAATGCATTTTGTTGAGGGTCTTCGCTTTTTCGCAGACCCTTCAATCTACCACTGACTGTCTAGCTAGCACCCAACAAACTCCTTGCAGGCAGGGGCAGGGTCATCGCCATCTATGCGACCCTAGGACTCTGCATGGGACCCAGGCTACTGCTCGGTGCCAATTTGTTGTTGTTTGAAAGTGATTTTTTACTGGGATATAATCTACTTAACCTAAATGTTACTATTTTAGAGTGGACACTTCACTGGTTTTTAACATATTCACTACGTTGTACAACCATCCACCCAAACCAAACCCATTGCTATTGACTTGATTCTGACTCCTAGTGACCCTAAAGGACAGAGTAGAACTGCCCCATAGAGTTTCCAAGGAGTGGCTGGTGGATTCAAACTGATGATCTTTTGGTTAGCAGCTGAGCTCTTAACCGCTGCATAACCAGGACTCTTGTACAGCCATTTACCCTCTTGAAAAAAACAAAATAAAAACCCATAATTATCAGTCACTCCCTGTTTCTTCAACCCCTGCCTTCCCTAGTAGCCACCACTCTACTTTCCACCTCTCTGCCTTTGCCCATTTCATATAAATGGAGTCACACAACACGTGGTCTGTGGGGCCAGTCTTTTTCACTTAGCGTAACGTTTTCAAGGTTTATCTATAGGACCTCCCTTGAACAAATGAATTAACTCTCTAAAGCTAAGAGGAATAGACCCCAAATCCCAGCGGTGGCATCCTTCAACAGTGCAGGGGTTGCACACCACACGCAGTGCCACCATCAGGCGGTGCCACCAAAAGGACCGTCTGTAAAATTCCTGTGCAGTATTTCAGCAGTGATGTATTATTTTTTTAATGATAATATCCCTGCAGTTAGGTATAATAGGAAACCCTGGTGGCATAGTAGTTAAATCCTGAACCACTCACTCTGCCAAAAGGTCAGCAATTCAAAACCATCAAGTGCTCCTTGGAAACTCTATGGGGCAGTTCTACTCTGTCCTGTGAGTCAGAATGGACTCGACGGCACTAGGTTTTGTTTTTTAGTTATAATAATAAAATTATTTTTCCTAAGCCCAGCTTGCATGTACCAACATACCTACCAAAAAAACCAAACCCACTGCTATTGAGTCGGTTCCAACTCATGGCAACCCTGTAGACAGAGTAGAACTGCCCCACAGAGTTTCCAGGGAGCGCCTGGTGGATTTGAACTGCCAGTCTTTTGAACTGCTCTTGGTTAGCAGTTGCAGCAGTTAATCACTCCGCCACAGCGTTTCCAACACACCCACAAGACTAAAATTCTACACTATTTTACTTTTTGAACTTTCTAACACATTCCCACCACAGCTGACATTATTAGCCAAGTACAAGAATGCTTTGAATTGTGTGGTCTTGTCTGCACTTACCACAAACAAGCGCTGTTGTTTTGGTGACTGCCGGTGTTTTTATAGTGGCTGATTTTGTCAAACTTTCTGGTGTTTTAGCTATAATATTGTATGGGGGGGAAGGGTGACATCATGAGTCACCACACTGGGTGACACCAACTTCAGTAACATCACTACATCCTAGTCCTTTGTTCTTCCTGAACTACTCACTCTACTTGTCTCAACCCAGAGCCCCTAAATCTCTGCCCTGGCCTCCCACCTCAGAGACCTCACCTGGTGACAGCCTTAAGCTAATCTCTTCGAATATCAGCGCTTCCCCTCCCCAGGACCAATAGCCAAGCCAAGTGCCGTCGAGTCGGAGCCGACTCCCCAATCCAGGGTATCATGGCTTGAATTGTGTCCCCCTCAAAAATGTATGTAGTAAATCGGCGGTACCGTGATTCTTACTACAGCGAGATTCTCCTCCGTTTTGTGATTTTCCTATGCTGGAAATCCTAGTCTCTGACCCTAATCTCTGCTGGTTTTTAATAGACTGGATTATGTTAAACGGGATTAGGGTGAGAATGTAAACACCCTTCCTAAGCTCACCTCTTTGCTCCAGAATGAAAAGGGGGTTTCCCTGGACTGTGGTTTGTACCACCTTTTATCCTTTTAAATCCTACACTAGAGGAAAGGGAAGCAAGCAGAGTGGAAGCCTCACACCATCAAGAAAGCAGAGCCAGGAGCACAGAGCATCCTTTGGACCCAAGGTTCCTGCACCAAGATGTTCTCAGACCAAAGAAAGACTGATACAACACAAGGACCTTCTTCCAGAGCCAACAGAAAGGGAAAGCCTCCCCCTGAAGAAAACACCCTGAATTCAGACTTGTGGCTCACTGGACTATATAAGAATAAACTTTTCTTTGTGAAAGGCATTCACTTGTGGCATTTCTGTTAGAGTAGCACTAGATGACTAAAACACAGGCCCAGCAGTTGATGACTGGCTTTTACACCAATCTCTAACACAGGGTCACCCCCAACCCGATACTACACCCACCTCCTTCCCTGAAGGTCCAGCACCCACCAATGGAGTCCCTAGCTCTAACACCTCCAACTAGTCTTGAGGAAAAGAGACTTGCTCAGTTAACTGTTACAGACTGAATTATGTCCCCTCAAAATGTCTGTCAACTTGGTTGGACCATAATTCCCAGTATTGTGGGTGATTCACCGTTTTATCATCTGATGTAACTTTCCAATATGTTATAAACATCTATGATGTGAATGAGGCAGTATGTCAACGAGGCTGGATTCAATTTACAGGATTAGGTGGCATCTTGAATCAATCTCTTTTGAGATATGAAAGAGAGAAGGCAGCAGAGAGACAGGGGATCTCATGCCACCAAGAATGAAGAACAAGGAGGGGACTGGGTCCTTTGGACCTGGGGTCCCTGCAGTGAGAAGCTCCTGGACTGTACTTCCTCCACCAGGGAACAGATCAATGACAAGGACATTCCACAGAGCTGACAGAGAGAGTAAGGTTTCCCCTGGAGCTGGCACCCCAAATTTGTGCTTCTAGCCTCCTAGACCATCAGATAATAAACTTCTCTCTGTTAAAGCCATCCACTTGCGGTATTTGTTATAGCAGCACTAGATGACCGAGACAACCACTCTGGCTCTCAGTCCCATATTTCTGTGGCTAGAGGCATGGCTACCTAGGAGTCAGCTAATGACCACAAGTGGTGCCAAAGATCACAGGCCAAGGGTCTGTTTGCAGCAGGCAGGGGGTTGACAGCTATCAAGGTGTGTTGTCTTGTGCCATCCTAGGCCCTGCCTTGGGGACTGATGGGGCATAGGCAAGGCTAATAAGACACCTTACCTGTCCTGAGGGAGTCACCACTTAGTTCCAGGATGGCCAAACTTTTTCTGTTCAAGGCCAAATGATACGTATTATAGGCATTTGGGGACTATAAGGTAAAATAGAGCAACTGTTCTCTCTAAGAAGATAATAGTCCTCTTTACATTAAAAAGTGTAAAAAAAAAAAACCCATATATCTATGCTCAACTGATTTTCAACTCACTGGTGAAAAGAGTAGTCTCTTTAATAAATGCTGCTTGGATTTCCACAGCAAAAGAATGAAGCTAGACCCATACCTCCACCTAAATAGAAAAATTACCACAAAAGGGATCAAGGACCTAAATGTGGGGACTAAAACCGTAAAACTCTTAGAAGAAAACACAGGGTGATGATGCTTCAGAACTTGGTTTTTGACAATGGATTCTTAGACATGCCGCCAAAGGATGAGCAGCAAAAGACAAACTAAACTTCATCAACATTATAAATTCTTGTGCATCAAAAGACTATTAAGCTGAAGAAACAGAAGTCATTTACGAGACTATTAAAAATTATTAGCAAGTTCAAGGTAAATCACAGATAAGAGTTACAGGCATTCTTTAATCAAATCGAATGATCTCCAAAGGGGTACATTCATTTCTATTGGAGGATCAAGGAAGAAATTATTAAAACTTCTAAGGTATATTTTTATCTCACTCTTTTTTATTTCAGTTTTGTTGTGACCTGTCTTAGTCATCTAGTGCTGCTATGCTAGAAATACCACAAGGGGATGGCTTTAACATGAGAAATTTATTTTCTCACAGAAAATCAGGCTAAAAGTCCAAATTCCCGGTGTCGGCTTCTGTGCTAGCTCTGGAGATTGGTCCTTATTGTCAGTCTTCCCTTGGGCTGGAGCTTCCGGGGCACAGGGACCCTGAGTCCAGAGGACATGCTCTTCTCCCAGTGCTTCTTTCTTGATGATATGAGGTCCCCAACTTTCTGCTGGCTTCCCTTTCCTTTACAGTCCAAGAAATTGCCTAAAGGCACAACATACTCTTACAGATTGAGTCCTGCCCTGCCAACAAAACCGCCACCCACCTTCCCTCATTAACATCATAGAGCTAAGATTTACTACATATAGTAATATCACACAATACCAGGAATCATGGCCCAGCCAAATTGCTACGCACATTTCCAGGGGCACGCAATTCCATCCATGACATGTCTTATACATAATATGAACATAATGGTATTTGTACAGAATTCATAAATATGTAATTACGTATATGGGATGTGACATGCTGAAATTCTTAAACTGGTACAGAAAGAAAAAATTAAAGAATACTGGTCTAATGAAAGGATTGCAGTTTATTTTGAGGCAGTTCACACCATCATCCCTTTGTTTTTTACAACTATCTCTTCTCTCAAACAGTGCTGGGTTGCAAACGCTCATTTTTTTTCCAAGTAAAAATTATTGAAATCAATGTGGATAGGTATTAGAGAATTTCACTGTATTTGAAATCAATGCAATCTCAAAAAAGGCCACTTGTTGAGCACTGCTATGACCACAGTTCTGCCTCTGGAACCTACTATCTGATTGGGATTTTGAATCTTTACTGCTGTTTTTTGTCACATAGAGTCAGAACCATCTTCTTCCACAGCAGGCCTCTGGGATCAAGAATTTTAGGACAAGAATGCAAACAGAAACCTGTGCACTAATGTGCACTAAGCCTGGCTGGTGCACCAACCTGGCTGGACCACGATTCTTCAGGGTTTGGCAGTCCTGTGACATTGTTATCACGTCCGTGCTGAGACCTGATATGGTGTCATCATGTCTATGACGGGATCTGTTGTGAGTAGCCGATTAGCTGAAAGAGAATTTTCTTGCTGGTGTAGTTGGCATCAAATATAACTGGACCTTCTGGCAAGGCTCATGGGGTTTTTTCCTTACTCTAGATCCTGTGGCTGACTCCTGTTCATCTGACCTCCAGTCTTTGGCCTTCAGGTAACAGCGTACCTGTGGTCTTGTCTACCCAACTTGAGATTTCTCAGTCTTTGAAGCCTGTGAGCATGAGGCATGCTCTCTGATCTGCCAATTTGGGTTTGCCCTGTGGCTACATAAATCAGAAGAAACTTCTATCTTGACCCCAAAAGCAAGAGAGTGAGTGTCCTTATTGTTTTAGTCAGCTAGTACTGCTCCAACAGAAAATACTGTGAATGGATGGTTTCATGAAGAGAAACTTCATTGACACAGTCTGGGTAAGCCGCAAATTCATTTATGAGCTATAGGTCCACTTAATAGGAGAAACCGTCACCGCCCTGTAGGCTGAGTCCAGGTTCCAGGAGAGCATCTCAGCACAGAAACCTCAGGTCCGAAGGATGTGCTCCGCCCTCAGTTTGGGTGGCATAGGGTTCCGCACTCTGCCCGCTCACTCCTCTCTTCTATCCCACAGCTGGTCACTGGAGTCCTGCCTCACCAGCACAACTGCTGCCCGTTTCCCTTCACCCATACCGCAGAGGCAGGATTCACAACACATAGCAGGAATGGCACCATGTTAGGACTCTTAGCTAAGTCAAATCAGTGCCTACGTTTTTGGGTGACACAACGCAATCCACAACATTTATATAGGAGGCTTCCTAATGGAGTGTGGCGCCTAATGGCACTTATCGGTAAGCTAGCCTTGCTGGCCCACCGAGCAAGACAGCTAAATGCCTTTCAGTCAAATCTACTGTTGGAGGAGAGAGCCCTCCAGGCACCTACTGGTGGAGCTAAGGAGCTTCAGACCGCTTATGTGAGCAAGACAGAGGTGGGCAGTGAGACCCAACAGGCCAAAACACCGTGCAGCCAGAAAGCAGAAGCTGTAGAGACAAGGAACCCAGGAGGTACAGCTGCCTCAGTCCTATTGTGTGGTACCATGATCTCCAGGGTCTCAAAGGGTGCAGTCACCACGCAAATGGACTAAGAGAATGAAGTCGCTCAAATCTGAGGGAGCAGAGTTGCATTCCAGTGGGACAGGAAGATGGAACTAAAACCTAAGGCCGAGGGGCCTCCACTTAGAAGCCAGATGACACCCGGAATCTGGAGGGCAGGGCCACTATGTCTGTAAGAGAACAGAGGAGTATTTTCAAGCCTGGATGGCTAAGATAACGTGTTCTGCGGGCCTGCTTTAGTACCTGCCTCCAATTTCTCCCTTTTCAATGGAGTGTCAAATTAGTGCCCATCTCCTCATTACACTTTAGAAGCAGATAACTTGTATTTTAGATTTCACAGATAGAGGGAATTTCTGGATTTGGGATACTTTGATTTAAGAATTTTGCTATGATACGATGGGGCGGATGCAATTTACACGTGGCAAGGATGTGAATGCTGGGAGGCCAAAGAGTGGAATGTTATGGGTTGAAGTGATATCCCTCCAAAATGTGTGTCAACTTAGCTAGGCCGTGATCCCTAGTAGTAAGTAATTGTCCACCATTTTGTCATTGCATGTGATTGTCCCATGTGTTGTGAATCCAACCTCTGTGAGGTTAATGGGAAGCCTAGTTGTGTAGTGGATAAGAGCTACTTTCGCTAACCAGAAGGTCGGCAGCTGGAATCCACCAGGTCCTCCTTGGAAACTCTACAGGGCAGTTCTATTCTGTCATATAGCACGGCTATGAGTCAGAATAGACGCTGGCACCTGGTGTGGTTTTAGTTTGCTTTGTTTTTTTTGCCATGTTAATGAGGCAGGGTTAGCAGCAGTTACGTTAACGAGACAGGATTCAATATGCAACGTTGTTGTTGCTGTCAGGTGCCTCTGAGTCAGTTCCAACTCTTGCCAATTTGTAGCAACCACATACACAACAGAATGAAACACTGCCTGATGCCAAAGACCAGATGATTTGTGCAATGACATCAAGGATATCATCCATGAAAAAAGCCAAAGATCATTAAAAAGACAGGAAAGAAAGAAAAGGCCAAAATGGATGTCAGAAGAGACTCTGAGACTAGCTCTTAAATGTCAAGTAGCTAAAGCAAATGGAAGAAATGATAAAGGAGCTGAAGAGAAGTTCTGAAAGGGTGACTTGGAAAGATAAAGTATTATAATAACATGTGCAAAGAGGTGGAGAGAGAAAACCAAAAGAACACATTCAGCATTTCTAAAGCTTAAAGAAACGAGGCTTCCACAGGAAAATATTAAATAACACAGGAAACATCAAAAGAAGATGGAAGGAATACACAAAGTCACTACAGCAAAAAAGAACTGGTTAGCATTCAGATGATCAGGAACCCATGATGCAGGAAGAAGCTGTCTGAGCTGCACTGAAGGCACTGGTAAGCAGCAAGACTCCAGGAACCGACAGAACACCAACCGAAATGTTTCGACAAACGGATGCAGCACTGGAAATGCTCACTTGTCTGCGCCAAGAAATCTGGAAGCAGCGACTTGGCTAACGCACTGGAAGAGATCTATCTTTATGCCTATTTCCAAGGCCAGTGATCTATCTGAATGTGGAAACTACTGAACAGTATCATTAAATCATACACAAATTTTGCTGAAGTTCATTCAAAAGCAGCTGCAGCAGTGTGTTGTCAGGTGCCATCGAGGTGCTTCAGGGCCATAGCAACCCTGAACAAATCCCTACCTGGTCCTGCTCCAGCTTCATAATCATTGCTATGCTTAAGCCCTTGTTGCAGCCACTGTGTCAGTCCATCTCGTTGAGGGTCTTCTTCTTTTTCGATGACTCTCTAGATCACTGAGCATGATGTCGTTTTCCACGGACTGAGTCCTCCTGATAACATGCCCAAAGTACGTCGGATGAGGTCTCGCTACCCTTGCTTCTAAGGAGCACTCTGGTTGTGCCTCTTTGAAAACAGATCTGTTCTTTCTTTCTGCAGTCCATGGTATACTCAGCATTCTTCTCCAGCACCATAATTATTCAGACATCAACTCTTCAGTTCTTCCACGCTCATTGTCCAGCTTTCTCATGTGTATGAGGCAAATGGCTTGGGTAAAGTGTACCTTAGTCCTCAAGGTGACGTCTTCACTCTTCAACACTTTAAAGAGGTCTTTTGCAGCTGATTTGCCCAGCGCAGTGTGTCTTTTGACTTCTTGACTGCTGCTTCCCTGAGTGTTGATTGTTGATGCAAGGCAAAGGATATGCTTGACAACGTCAATCTTTTCTTCGTTTATTATGATGTTGCACATAGGTCCAGTTACGAGGACTGTGGAGGTGTAATCCACACTGAATGCTATAGTCTTTGATCTTCACCAGTAAGTGCTTCAAGCTGTCTTTACTTTCAGCAAGCAAGATTATGCTACCAGTGTAACACAGGCTGTTAATGAGTTTTCCTCCAATCTTGTTCTTCATAGCGTTCATTTTGCTACGTTATTTGCTTAGCATACAGGTTGAATAGGTATAGTGAAATGATACAACCCAGACTTGCATAACTTTCCTGACCGTAAGCCAGGCAGTATCTTCCTGTTCTGTTAAAATGACTGCCTCTTGATTCGTGTATAGCTTTCTCATGCACACAAGTAAGTGTTCTGGAATTCCCATTCTTCACAACATTATCCATAAGTTGTTACGATCCACACAACAGAATACCTTTGCATGGTCAATAAAACACAGGTAAACATTTTTCTGGTATTCTCTGCTTTCGGCCAGTATATCAACAGGGAACTGCCAGAAAGTCAGGCTCGATTCAGAAGAGGACACACAGAACCAGGGGAGATCATAGCTGACATCCTATAGATCCTGGCTGAAAAAAGATAATACCAGAAAGGCAGTTACCTATGTTTTATTCTGGCCTTGTTATGACTATGATATTGAGCTTTTCCATTATCTCGTTCCACAGATGTCATGATTTGATTCCTGTGTATTCTATCTGGCAAGGTTCACGTGTATCATTACCAACTATGTTGGCAAAAAAGGGTATTTGCAATGAAGGTGTCGCTGGACTTGCAAAATTCTGTCATGTGATATCTGACATCATTTCTATCACCAAGGCTGTATCTTACAACTTCTGATCCTTCTTCTGTTTCCAACTTTCATGTTTCAATCACCAGTAATTATCAATGCATCCTGATTGTATGATCGATTTCATATTGCCAATATTGGTCAAAAGCTTTAATTTCTTCATCTGTGGACTTACCTGCAAGATTAGGTTGTTGCCTTAAGTCAGTGTTTTGTGAAACATAAAAGAAAGAAACAAGCAGAGAGACATAGGAATTGCATACCATCAAGAAACAAGAGTCAGGAGAACAGCACATCCTTGGGACGTGGTATTCCTGCCACTGAGAAGGTCCACGACCAGGGAAGACTGATGACAAAGCCTTTCCCCAGAGCCAAAAGACAGAAAAAGCCTTTCCCTGGAGCTGGCACCCTGAATTTGGCCTTCTCGTCCCCTGCACTGTGATAGAGTAAGTTTTTTCTTTGTTAAAGTCACCCATTTGTGGTATTTCTGTTGTAGCAGCACTAATTAAGACACCAATATTTATTTAGCACTTTTTACAATAGTCAAGGGTGGAAGAGTCCAAATGTCTATCAACTGATGAATGGATATGTAAATGTGGCACCTACATTACTAGAACACTGCTCAGTTACAAAGAGAAATGAAGTCATAATGCATGCCACATGGATGAACCTTGAAAACATCTTTGCTGAGAGAAGTCACCAAAGAGCAAATATTGTATTTTACTTATATGAAATAAGCAAATATTTAGAAACCAAAGGTTATTAATGGTTACCAAGGGTGAGATGGAGGGGGAAGGAGGCAGTTTTTGCTTAGGGGCATTCCAGTCGTATAAATGGTGGCTGAATGATTTGGAAACGGATGGCTGTAATGGTTACACAACTTAAAGAATGTCATAGATGTCCTAAATTGAACATGTAGAAGTGTCGAGACAGCACATGTTTTATCATATATATGGTCACCACAGTAAATGTTATTTTTTCTGTTAAATTTTTAACTACTGGTGGGCCCATGTTGACTTCAAGCTCTTTCTGAATCCTCATAAGCTAAATATTAACATGCCCACGTATGCAGAATTCAGTGTCCTGTACAACAGCCAACTTTTGCGCAACAGAGGATGGATAGCAAGTGTACATGTGGGGGAATGCTGCCTGCAAATTCAGCTCCTCACCTTGACTTTGTCTGAACAGTAGTGTCTGTACATTTTGCCCCTTTTGTAAACATGAGTGGAAAACAAACAGATTACCTGTGCCAATGATGAAATGACTGAGATAACACTTGATAGAACTAAGATACAAATGGAAGCAGTGTGCCGGATGCACATCTTTTCTTTAGCCTCCCTGGGACACAGATGAATCCAGGTAGCAGGGTGCTGATTTGGGCATGAAAAGAATAAAACTACAAACGATGACAAGAACTGTGAAGGATCTAAGATTTTCCCCTACTTCCAAGCTAACAAATTAGCCTGCCATAGTTTGATAGATCATGATAGAAGACACAAGATTCCTGGGTCGGAGACAAAGGACTTTATTACTCACAGCAATAGCAGCATTTGTGCCAATATCCTGAGTCCCAGTTTTCTTGTCTTTGTTTCCCCTGTTGTCTTTGGACTTCCCTGAGTACTCCTCCTCAGAGAGTGCACTTGGCATTGCTTTCAGCCATACATAACCCACCGTTATCATGTTGTTATACCAGACCCCTATTGCTGTAAAGAAAGGGAAGCATTCAATACTCTTAGCATGAAGTCTCAGTCACCCAGTGAGTGCCTGGACTGTGACCTTCACAAGAACTTCTTAGTTTCGCTTTATATATATATATATATATTTTTTTTTTTTTTTCCTTTTTTAGGTGAGACAGGATGTTTAGAGGAAGCTAGAGTCAGGGAAATGTCCTTCCCTGAAGTCAGAGGACCCTCAAAAAAAAAAAGAAAAAAAGTGGATCTACTACATGGAGTTGATTCCAACTGATAGTGACCCTGTAGGACAGCGGAGAACTGCTCTATAGCGTTTCCAAGGGGCATCTGGTGGATTCAGACTGCTGACCTTTTGACCAGCAGATGTAGCACTTAACCACAGGATTTCCAAGTCAGAGAAGGTTCTGGCAAAGTCTTTCCCCGAGCACAGCCTTTGTTACAGGGAACACTGTGGGTAGTATTTCAAAATGCTGCCTTTCCACTCCCCATGCCAGAACCACTGGGGTTATTTTTCTTGGCTCTTCACCCTGAGACCCTGATGAGGTTCCCAGCGGTAAAAACCTAGGCATATGAGGGTGCACCCCAAGACTGCTGCTCTCAGGAGTTTCTCCCTCTCGTGCCACTCCACACTCACTGCCTGCAATTTATCCAAATTATCATTTAAGTGTTTATGGCCCCAGCAGCCTCTGCTGCAAAGAGCAGATTCATTTGTGACTCTCCAGATTTCAGGGTGGCAGTTTCCCCGATGACCTCAGTCTTCTGGTGGATCTACAAGAAGCACTGATTTCCAACTTGTTCAGCATTTTTCTTGTTGTTCAGGTGAACAGGATCAGTTTCCAAGTTCTTCAAGTGTCAGAGCTAAAAGATGACGGAAATCCTTGAGTCCTTTCAGAATGGGCAGTCAGCCAACTTATCCTTTGCTCTGGAAGGAGACTTCGTTTTCCCAGGACTGGACGTCAACATCCTGTAGTTCGCTCCGAAGGGAAACATCATCTGTCTTGCAAGGCTGTCTGTTGCACTAACATCTTTGTGTTGAAGATAATTTAAGAAAAAAGAAATGAAAGTAGGTAGGGTTTATTTGAGCAATGAATCTGCATGCATTCAGACGAACATGTCCTACTCAGAAGGATAAATAGCAGAGCCCCTCTTAGGCTAGCTACAAGGAGGTATAACCAATGAACCAGAGGACAAAATGAACCACTAGCTGATCAGTGGTTGACCAAGTCCTGCTCCCTTTCCGAGATCACCTGACCTCAGGTTGTAGGTGGTCTGTGTGGCCTGGCCAGCCCCTCAGTCATTTACACAAACCCTCAGGTAGAGTCTGGAGATTTTTCAACAATAAAACCACCTCCACTGCTCAGAAAATTCTAACACTAGCATTCTTTCTCAGGAAGCAAGAGAATGACCTAAAGTTAAATTCTTTGCATTAGATAAACTTTAAACTGAATTCATGGTTAACAGATGTCTTGTCAGAAAAAGGGGTTTGTGTGATTTTATGACCACTGTGTCGCCACCGTGTCTCCTTCGTTCCTGTTTATTTGTTCCTGAGAACATTCCACGTCTGTCAGTGACCTCTGTGGAATTTCCTACGGCTCAGATGAATCTGTCAATTGGGGCCTCGATTTCCTTTTTATTATCACTCACAAAGATAATCTGGAATAATCTGGACATGGGGAAACATAAGAGATTCATGGAGAATTGTGTCCCAACTGATGTGTAAAACAGTTGGAAAATGCCACGGACAAGTGGGTATGAAAACATTAGTTCTCAACCTTGGCTGTTGGTTAACACCATCTGGTTTCTCTTTAAAAAAAAAAATAGCAAAGTCCAGAGATTTTGCTTTAATTGGTCTGAAACAAAGCCCAAGCATCAGTGGTTCATAAAAGCCCTCAGGTGATTCTAATACATAGCCCACGATCGAGACCACCCATCTAAAAGACAACCTGCATGATTTTTGGAAGGAGATCACCAGGCCTTTCTTCTGAGGCACCTCTGGGCAGACCTGAACCCCCAACCTTGGGGTAAGCAACCAAGTGAGTTAGCTGTTTGCACTACCTAGGGGCTGAAAAGAGGATAAGGTGAGGCTCAGTTTAGCATAGCACTTCTTAGACTTTGCTGGGCGTGTACATTAACTGAAAGTCCTGTTCAAGGCAGACTCTGGGTCAAGAGGTCAAGAATGGGGAACAGGCAGAGTAAAAGAAGTGGCCATATCTTGTACATCATAACCTGCACCACTTTTTTTCTTAATTCTGTCTCCAAGCACGTATTCCCAGTCATGAGTCCATTGTTCCTCTTCATTTCTCTCAAGTTACGAACTAACCTATGCTCTCTTTAGGACTGTGGAAAAACAAGCGATAATAATCTAAAAACCATAAAAGAAAAACAAAGGAATTTGCCCTGTGACCGGGAACTCATATGACAGCCAGACCACCTCCGGGCCTGAAATACCCGTCAACACATCTAGGACGTGACTGCAGTGAATACCTAGCAAAGAATAAACAGTCTACGAATTCCTAGAACTCATAAAACCTTATCCTCTTTTTTCTATAAAAAGTCCAGCTAGTCTCCATTTCAAGGAGACAGACTTGGGAGGCATCTATCCCCCTGTCTCCTTCTGGACCAGAATAAAACCTTCCTGCTTCTCATCTCATCCCTGTTTCAAAGATTGGCTGTTTGTGGCAGGTGGCACCAACTCCACTTAGATTTGTGGTAACAAGATGCTGTTTTGGACAAAATCTCTGCTGTCACCCAATGTGTATGTTGGGTGGCAAGGTTTGGCTCACTGGGGACAAATTTCCCATTATGACCCATGTCTAGGCAGCTGCCTCTGGAGATGGTCCCTGCAGTGAGAGGGAATGCCTACCCCTTTCGAGGACCACAGAAACGGCCCATGGGCTGAGATCAGGAGGAGTGGGAGAGACACCGAGGATGCTGAGAAAAGACCCTCAGGATACTGGGCCCTTACATCCCAGGCAGTGCCACTAAGTCGTACATGGCTCAGCTAGGATGGGAGCAGTTGAGAGGTCTGCATATTTGGACCCCGCTGTCAGAGACACAGAAGGGAAAATCTTGGTATTGCTGGAATACAAGCTCCTGGTACGAGAAACCCAAGAAAACACTGATCAACTTCTTACTATTTCTCCTTCTACTGGGAATAAAGGAGTTAAGTGCTACTGCTGCTAACCAAAAGGTTGGCGTTTCAAATCTGCCAGGAGTTCCGGGAAACTCTATGGGGCAGTTCTACTCTGTTCAATAGGGTTGCTATGAGCTGGAATTGACTCGACGGTACTGGATTTGGATTTATTTTATTATGATGATTTTCTTTTTTGATGATACCATGGGCCTCTGAGACCACGGAGCTGGCACCTGCACCCTTTCTACCTTTCGGGAAGCGGGAAGGAGACACACACAGGCCAATACTACTCCTGGGTGGGCCTCTCCCAGCCCACTTTCCAGCCTGAACAAATATGCTTTCTGGCCCCATGAGTCTTCATTTGTTTTCCAGAAGAAGCTGAAGATTCTTGTACCTCCTACCAGGTTCCTGGGAGCCCAGAGGACATGCAGAGACACGTCCACTGAATACAGATCCTACTGATGGCGCTGGGCAGCAGGGAGGGAAGGAAAGCTTCTTTGACACACCTCCTTAACTGAGTTAATACCTGTCCATCCAACAGCTGCCTCCGGAAGCATTTTGAAAATATCACTTTACTGTGACAAGGCAGATCACTCTCCCATTCACTGGGCCTGGTCTCTCTGAGTTTTCCAGCACAGATTTGCTGGAGATGAAGTGGAAACTTTGGTGACATAGTGGCTAAGTGCTACGGCGGCTAACCAAAAGGTCACCAGTTCAAATCCACCAGGTGCTCCTTGGAAAGTCGATGGGGTAATTCTCCCCTGTTGTACAGGACCACTGATAGTCAGAATTGATTGCATTGGGTTTGTTTTTTCGGTTTGGAATTGAAGCAGAAGGTCTCTGCTTATCCTGATCTCTTATTATTTCTTTATGTCCCTCAGAAAAGAGCGATGCCATGGCAAGAAGGTGACAGCTGAGGGAAGAAGACCCAAAGGCCTGGCTGCTCAGCAGGAAGAAGACACTGGGCTCCTCTGGGTCAGATGTGAAGCCAACACCGGAGACATCTTTGTGAAGCATCACTAGATGCTTAGGGGCCGAGATCCAAAAATAAATTCATCTTTATCTCTGGCCTTGAAGGGCTTCGAAGTCCAAAACCTGGGTTAATGGTTTTCCAAAGTCAAGCCAAATTGTGTAAATGCTCAAATAGAAAATATCTATTGGCCTGCTGAGAGAAAGGCTCCGCTGTCATCCAAGGTTAAGGGAAGCCAATAGTTAAAGGCGAGGGGAGATGGTCCGATGGGTTGTACCCAATCCCCAGGAAAAGGCATCAAGCCCTTGGCAGGAAACATGTATGGAATACGTGTTTTTAACCCATCCAGATGTTTCATGATTATTAAAATATCACCCCCGATTCTCCCTGGATGACCATCAAAATGCAGGCCCAGAGTGGGAGGCCCCACAGAAACAAGAGAATGCCCTCCATCCATGTGGGCAGCAGCCAGCCACCACAGCCAGGGAGGGACAGTAGCCACACAGTCCCTCCCTAAAACTTCTCCCGTCACTCCAAAGGTGAAAACCAAGTGCCTTTGGTGGCCAGACAGGTAATGCTGAGGTGTGAGCCCCGGGACACTGGTGGGACTGCGTGCATTTTAAAGGCACTCAGACTCAAAACCAGGTCAACAATACACCCCTTGTTCCTTCCTCAGCCACAGTCTGCAGAGCTGGATTTGAGAATCTGCTCCCCAACTTTACCATGTTACTTTAAACCTCTGACTCCTTTTCAGCTAAATGTGGATTTTTTTTTAATATGTTTTATTTATTTATTGTGATTGAGTGAAAGTGTATAATACAGTTGAAATTTGCATGCCCGCCTATGTGCAGCTCCTGCTGCTCTCCTTACCTGGTGACAGCACACTCCTCCTTTCTGTTCTATATGTGTCATATCCTCTTCTTCTTGTTGTTGTTGTTTTAATTATGACAGAGTGAAAATGTACATTTCTGTGTAGATTTGCATGCACACCTATGTGCAGCTCCCACTGCTCTCCCTGCCTGGTGACAGCACACTCTTCCTCTCTGTTCTATACAAGTCACATCCTCCTAACAATCTCCTATCCCCTCCTCTCCGCCCTCTCCACCGTCAAATGAGGATAATTTAAGTGCACACATCACCAGATGGCTGTGATAATTTAACTCTCCAGTATCTACAGAAGTGTTTTTAAACTGTAAATCATTACAAAAATGCAAGCAACTGGACCACTATCAAGCCTTTCTTATCTCTCAGTGTTTAATTTATGTTCTGTTGCTTGTACAACTCAGGGACATACATTCCAGTCTCTTTTCCAGAATCCCATGGATGATTTTTGTTGGGAAAAGCACTCCTTTCCTGCTGCCCTAACTTGAGAGCATAGCTTATGTGAAACTGCTTCCCCGCCGCAAGTCAAAGCAACCAGTATTTTGTAGCTACTGAGCTCGGCCTCATACCAGATACGATAGGCGAATCACTCTCCGCATTAATTTCACGGAGCCAACACCCATGCACTCATATATTCTAGAAGCCGTAAAAGACCTGTCTGTGCTCTCTGGAGCCCACAACACCTGGGGCTTTACCTCAACTCTAAGCAGCAGCTGGTAGTTTTGATTTAAGACTCAGGACAAGTAACAGAATTTACTTCCAAGCTGCCTGATTTGGCAGAATTCCAGGAAGATAAGGCTAATGATGTTAAAAATGATTCTACATAGTTTGTCTTTATACAAAAATATAAAGTGCAACCTGCACAAGCCAGTCCAAAGCTAGAACACACTCTCAACTGGACCTTAAAGAAATTTCTAGCAGGGCCTCCCCAGCAGCTGGGGTAAACGGAAGTGGCCCCAAAAGCTTGGCACAGTGGTGTTTGGTCTCAGGCTGGACCTGGAAAGATTTCAGACAACAGGGGTGGCGGTGATGGCATGAGTTACCATCAAGTCGGCCCCCGATTCACGGCACCACAGCACAACGGAAGGACAGGCCTGAGCCCTGCAGGCTGCCCCCAGGACTGGCTACAGAGAGCACTGCATATCATCCAGGGTGTCAGCATCTATCCAACGTGGAAGGAGCCCCCAGAGAAAGCACTCCAATATTTCAAATAGTCTTAACTACTCTGCCACCAGGGTTTACAAATAACGCTAATACTAGGGGTTTTTATAGTATCAAATACGACTAAGTCATAGGGAAAAGGACACTTGCCAAGTAGTGATTTTCTGGGAGCTGTTGAGATTTTTGTCATTAAGTCTCATTAAAAGTCTAAAGCAAATTAAGGCTCATACTTAGGGAAAATGCCAACGACCTGACTCATAAATCAATTTCCACTCCTCGCTGGGAATAATAATTGTAGCTAACACATCCTCTGCTATAAAAAATTAGTTTTATCCTGATTTGTATGTCTTCCTTAAAAGTGTGTCCTCCCCCCCCCCCAGTAGTCTGGAACTTTATGGAAAGGCTATCATAATAACATTTGTTTTGATAGTTGTATAATGTTTCAGTGGAAGCTCTGGGTAATGCAAATAGTTGACGTGCTCACGAAAGGTTGGAGGTTCGAGTCTACCCAGAGGGACCTCAGAAGAAAGGCCTGGTGACCTGATGCCAAAAGCTCAGCCACTGAAAGCCCCACAGAGCCCAGTCCAACTCTGGCACACATGGGGTCACCATGATGTAGAATCCATTTGACCACAACTGTTGTTTTTTAAAAAATACATTTTTCAATATGCCATCCTTTGTCTACCCTACCCTTCCACTGATGGGCTTTTCAGTTGTTTCAGGTCTTACCTGTTATGAACAGAGCTGCTGGGAGCATTGCTGCATATGTGTCTTGCTTACACCTGCATGAGTTTCCCAGGTGTGTGGCTGGGGTGGGACAGCTGGGTCATGAGGTCTGAACTTCAGAAGACGATGTCAAGTGCTTTTTCTAAAGGGGCTTCGCTAATTCACACTCACATTGGGAGTGCATATAAGCAGTCCAGTCACCCACCTCTTCTCTAACTGCTGAATTTTTGTAAATCTGGTAGCAAAAATGGAGCATCTCATTGCAGCTTTGATTTGCACTTCTTGGACCACTGGTCATTTATTCATCTGTTTATCAGACACTCTTGTTTCTACTTAGGTGAAAAGCCCGCTCATGTCTTCTGCCCGTTTTACTACTGGGTTGTTGGAGCTTTTCTTACTAATCTACAACAATTCTTTACACACTCTTTATCTGCTAATGTATACAGCAAGTACTGTGGCTATCTTCTCCCAGTGCATAAGCTTCTTCCTCACTTTCCTTATGGGGTCTTTTCTTGACTGAACAAGTTCTTCATCTCCATTAGCCATAGATGTCAGCCCTTTCTTTTTATGTCTTTTTTTGTTTTGTTTTATGTCATGTTTAAGAAATGTTTTCATTAAAGAATGTAAAAAGCAAGCTCAGGGTGAGCGGACGACAGATACAGCCTTGCTGAGTCACCGAGGCCAGCACTGCCGTGCCTCCAGAGCCCTTGTCCGGTCCCAGTCAGCCCTGACCACCCAGCACAAGGGCCGGCTGGGTGCTGGCAGGTGTGTACTGGTTGCAGAACTGGGTACCTCAAGCTATTAGAGCCGGGAGCCATTAAAAATTCTAATCATAGACTGTAATTAACTTTCCTTGCTCTGCCGCCCCACTCACTAAGCAACCTTCTGATTATAATTTGGCTTCCCATGTATCTTGCCTACAGGGAGAGAATGTACTGTTCAGGTCAACGTGAGGCTCCAAGCCACTAAACAGTTACATGCCACGGTGTAAATTAATAAATTTGTATTCTGATTTTATCATCTGTCGTCTGAGCTCCGTAGGCATGAGTTAGCATCCCCGAGTCTAATCAACATGGTCACCGAGAATATTAAGCTTGGGAGCAGGGACACTAAGAGGTGGACCCAGGATCAGAGTGAAGTCACCAGGGTAACACTGCCCCAGAGGCCCCCTGGCCCCATGGACCAGGCCTTCCCACCTGCCAGGTGACAGGGACAGGGATTAACAGTGACTTCTGACATTACAAAGAGCCGCAGATTCAAAAGCACAGCTCAGTGCTGCTGAGGTGAAGGTGACAGACAGGAGAGGATCATGACATTCACACTGAACATTATTTATTGGCTGTGGAGCAGACGCCAGATGCTGCAGCGAGGGGGAAGGAGAGAACCAGAGGAACCTGCCGCCGTGTTCCTCCCCATCTAGGTATCCATGTGTGCGTGGTCCGGGACACACAGTGAAAGAAGGCAACTATCAAGACCAAAAAAGAAACCCAGGAAATGACAGAGTGAGGACAGGAATGTGGCCCGACTTGAGACTCTGCTGCCAAGGAGTAATTTAGGGCCTACAGGGTGAAGGCGAGCTCTTTGAAGTAAGTTCAAACAGCACAGGGGAGAGGAGCCCTTTAGGGCCCGCAGAGTGATTTAGCGGCCTATCAGTTAGATGACTCTCCACCCTGGGTTTCTGCTTGACCAGAACCTGGAATGAGAGACTTTTCCGGGGATCCCAGTTTACACCAAACAACGATAGGATAAGCAGTCGCAGGAGCCAGAACTGAAGCCCACCTGTTGTCACAGAGTCAGTTCCCCTCACAGTGACCCGACAGGACAGAGGAGAGCCCCAGTGTTTCCAAGGCTGTCATCTCGACAGCAGCAGACTGCCACGGCTTCCTGCCATGGAGCGGCTGGTGGGCTCCAACTGCAGGCCTTTCGGTTAGCAGCTGAGTACTTAACCACAGTGCCACCACTGCTCCTGATAAAAACAGTAGTATCTGGGAGTTCTTGGCCCAGTGATGGGAGGGGACACTCTACTTTGTATCAGAGCCCCCCTTCCCCCTGCAAAACAGAAGGTCAATACTGACAACCATAAAGGATTTGTTGCTTAGAGAAAAACATGTTCAAGGACAGAGCTGAATTCAAGGAAGCACTGCATCATCTTTGAGGCTTTGATCTAAAAGGCAAGCCTCATGTCCTTCAGCGCCTCCCTTGGGCCCCACTGGACCAAGGTCACAGGTTTGCATGGATGTGTAGGACGCTCAAGAACCATCTCAGAAGTGCTTTGCTCTGAAAATGAGGTAGAGGTGTACCACAGAAGGGTGGCCTTGGCAGAAGCAGCAGCCATGTGGGAGAAGAGACATAGGAGGGGCCCAGAGAGCAGGATTAACATGAGGGGGTGGGCAGCACACTCCTCACAGCAGCACCAGCTCCAGGGAGGGGCTGCAGAAGGGCCTGAGACTCAGGCAGAGGAACGAGCCCCTGTGACAGAGGCTGCTGGGCCTGTGCACCTGTGGTGATGACTCAGCGTATGCGAGTGGGGGGTCCCGGTCTAGTAGAGGTGGTCCCGCACGTGTTCCATGATGGTCTTCAAACCCAGCCAGGTCTCCTCTGCAGTGGAGATGATTTGGTCGGCTGGCAGCAGGAAGCCGTGATGCCCAGTATCTCGTAACTCGAACGTGAAGGCATACTTGATGCCGTTATCATACGCCCAGTCAATGCTGCTCCCGCTGGCTGGGTCTGTAAGTCAGAAGAGAAAACACCTTTGACGGCTGGTTCCCTCCAGGGTTCGACGGGGAGGGACTAGAAGTTCGGCCTGGGAGCTTCCATCGGCATCCAGAGTCCTTGCTACAGGTTATCAAGCCTGTAGCACAGAATCTGAAGCCTGATGCACAGTCTCAGGCTCTCCTGCACTGTGAGGCCTTCACCAGCCTCCAGACCTTCCCACCTTGTCAGTAACTCACTGCAGAGATTCCTGCAGGTCACTGAAAACCAGTCTTTACAGAGACGAGCGCATGGCAGGCTGCTCCCAAGCTGGCCCCAGCGATCCTTGTCCCCCAACGTTACACCTACTCAGCCCTGTCCTACACTGAGTAGGGCTGACCTGACCTGTGTAAACAACAGTTGGAGCTACAGAAATGAAGGTTTGACTTCCACGGCTATGTCATGAAAGGGAACTGCTGTCTCCTCCTTGCTTTCTCTTGGGTCCCTTCACCTGGGGGGAAGCCAGCTGTCACACCGTAAGGCCACTCGGGCAGTCCTACGAAGCGCATGTGTGCTGAAGAACCGAGCCTCCTTGCCAATAACCCGCACTGACGTGGGGCTCCTGAGTGAACCAGCTCAGGGGCAGAGCCTGCAGCCCGGCCCGACCTTCAGATGACTGCTCACTGCAGCCCCAGTAGGCTTCTTGACTGAAGCTTGGTGAGAGGCCTGGAGCCAGAGCCACCCCGCTGAGCTGCTCCTGAATGCCTGACCCACAGAAGCCCTGCGAAGAAATGAATGCTTGCTGGTTGAACGGCTTTGGGGTGATTTTTTGTGTGTAGCAATAGACAACTGACACACAGAGAAAAGGAAGGAGAGCCCTTGGAACTTCCTTTTGCCAAAAGCCTTGGGGAAGGCAAGAGGCCTGCCCGTCAAGACGCCTGGCGCCATTGTAGTTAGGTGCCATGGGATCAGTCTCGACTCACAGTAACCCCGTGGCACAGAGCAGTGTTACCCCACAGGGTTTCATATCTGTCATCTTCATGGAGCCCCAGCGGTGCAGTGGTTAGGATCTTGCCTGCTAACTGAAAGGTCAGGAGTTCAAATCCATCAGCTGTTTCTTGTAAACCCCAAGCGACAGTTGTACTCCACCCTCTTTACAGCAGCAGAGCACCGAGTCCTACCCCTGGAGAGCCTCTGGGTGGGTTTGAACTGCCAGTTTTCCAGTCAGCAGCCGGGTGCTTCCCTGTTGCCCCACCAGTGTTTCAGTCAAACTCTGTGAGAGCAGAAATGGGCTCAAACGGCAGACTGTAGACGATACTGAGAAACCAAATAACGATGCCACTGCCCATAAAACCCACTGACAGTGACCCGACAGGACAGAGTAGAACTAACGGCCCCACAGGGTTTCAAAGAACAGCCGGAGGGTCTGAACAGCTGACCTCCTGGTTACAGATGAGCACTTAACCGCCGCACCACCAAGCCTCCCTGATGCCAGCAGCCCCTACGGTTTATGAAGTATCTACCATGAATCCATCAATATGTTACCAACTCTACATTTAGGATCTCATTTAATCTTTGAAAACCCAGTGAGGTAGGTATGATTGTCCTTGTTAAACAGAGGAGGGAGTCCAGGCTCAGGATGGGTAGTTTGTCTAAGGAAACAGAGACAGTGAGTGACAGAACTGGCATTTAAACCCAGGCCCATGAGACAATAAAACTCATGCTTCCTTCAGCCTTCTCTAGGCCCACTTGGTATATTACATCTGTTAAATGTGAAGATGGATCCCTTTGCTTAGCCCTAGTGGTGCAGGGGTTAAATGCTGAGCTGCTAACCAAAAGGTCAGCAGTTCAAACCCACCAGCAGGTCCTCGGCAGAAAGATGTGGCAGTCTGTTTCCATAAAGATTACAGCCTTGGAAACCCTTGCTGAAGTTGAATTGTTTTATGGGGTGGCTATGAGTCTGAATCGATTAGACAAAGTGGTGTGCCTTCCCACTGTCCCTAAGGGCCATTTCACACGAAACCACTGTGGGTTTTCTAGAAATGTTGCCTGCTCTGAGATTACATGCTCCCTGAGAGCACAGAACGGGCTCGCCTATATTTTCTGCATCCCCATGTAACTCTCAGGCCTTTCTCTATCCTGAGAAAATACTGAATAAATGACAGACATTGGTGCCAGACATTCCTAGGATTTGTTTCTAAGGCAAGCTCCAATATTTCAGAATAGGCCTGGGATTCAGGCAGGAGGCAAAACAGACTCCACTGAGCAATCAAAGTGGTCATGTTCATGAACTTCAATCTACTAGGGGCCCCCTCAAACCCCACCAATTCTTTAAACACAATGGGGAACATTCTATAACCACTGCTTTGCGGGCGCCATTTTTCCACTGACAGCTGAAGACTACCCCCATCAGCACAGAATGTCCCATCTGTCTGAGTGTGACAAATCTACTTACTAGGCACTGCACTGATGGGCATTTACATGCTTTCCGGCCTTTTGCTACCCTAACCGACACTGCCATGAACATCCTTAATATCCCACGGCTTAGACCACTGGATCACAACTACTATCGCCTCCACCAGGCTGGGTCCAGCACAGCTAGATGGTGCCCGGCTACGCCACCAACTGCTCTAACGAGGCCCACAGGAGAAGGTCCTGGACAGAGGTGAGGAAACTGCAGAACGAAATTCTAACTTACAAAAGAAAAAGGTCAGACTTGCTTGTCTGATGGAAACCAGAGAAACTCTGAGAGTACAGTCCCTGACATCTTTTTAACAGTATTGATGTCACTCTGGTTAAGTGCTACCGCTGCTAACCCAAAGGTCGGCAGTTCAAATCCACCAGGTGCTCCTTGAATACTCTAGAGGGCAGTTCTACTCTGGGCCCTAGGCAGGGTCGCCATGAGTCGGATCCGACTCGACGGCACTTGGTGAAGGGTGACTCTCCAGCCAAAGGTGAGACTGAAGGAGTATGCTAGCTCAAGGGTAAGGAGGTAAAGACATAAGGGGACAGGAAAGCTGGCAATGGGGAACCCAAAGTCGAGAAGGGGAGAGTATTGACACATCATGGCATTGGTGAACAATGTCACAAAACAATGTGTATTAACTGCTTAATGAGAAACTAACTTGCTCTGTGAATCTTAATCTAACGTGCAATTAAAAAAAAAATTCATGATTTATCCAAGAGTCAAACAGGCCCTGAGAACTTATTTCCAAGCCCTTGGTAGATGAGAGTCAGTGAAGAGCTGGAGAAAGGCTTGCTGGAAGCAGCCAGCCAGAAAGCAACGTGAGCCTGAGAGGAGAACGCAGCTTAAAATCTCTCAAGGGCAGAAATGAGAAGGAAGACGGCAAAAGAGGTTGGGGCCATTTAGCATAGGGATGGAGCAATCCTATATGGCATAGCAGGTCTTCAGGATATATGGTTTTATATATGTTATGCATGTAGATAGATAGGTACAGATATACAGAAAATAACCAATGGCCGAAAGACCACTGGCTCCCAAAGAGAAGGGCTCACATCCCTCTGACGCACAGCAGAAGAAGGCAGGAAAGCGTGACACCCATGTTAGAATTATTTTCATCTAAAATGATTAACGTACAGGAGGTTCTAGCACTTAATGGGAAAAACATCAACAATTTATGTAGCACATACCATGACCCGAGGGGTTAGAGAGTATGTTATGCAAACACTGATGACTTTTTTTGTGGAGCTAGGAGTGAACAGTCAGTCTATAGAGAACCCAGAGGAGGGGCTTCTGAAAGAGGTGAGGGGTGGCCTGTCTTCTGGACAGTCCACGGGAGACCCTC
Source organism: Heterohyrax brucei (assembly GCA_028571685.1). NCBI lineage: Eukaryota > Metazoa > Chordata > Mammalia > Hyracoidea > Procaviidae > Heterohyrax > Heterohyrax brucei. Next base: position 19,289,054 of record CM053147.1, read on the forward strand.
CCTCTTCTGTTGGTGGAATCAGATGAGCGTCTCTGAGCTCGGCAGAGGCTGGCCGGGGAGATTAATGCGTTTCATGTGGGAGGACAAGGCCATTATTTAAACTGGTGTTTGGCCCCAAAGCCAGGACCTGGTGACCCACAAAGATCTTTCCAGAAGTCCTCCTCTGAGGGCTTGTACCAGGCTGCTCACACTCTTTAGACCCTAAGTTCTGACTAATTAAGCTGAGGGTGGAGAAACCCCCCTGATGTGTTCTCTGGAGAGCTCCATTTAACAACAACAATAATAATAAACCATGAATAATTAATGGGTGTTGCTGCAATTAGCAACACAAACACCTCCATCACGCTAATGGCTTCATGCAGCCTGGTGGCTGGGGAGAGACCGACGAAAGTGTGGAGCGGAGAGTGGAGAGGAGGGCCAGGTGGATGGGGCTCCTGAGGGGAGCAGCCAGTGAGGGGAAGCGGGTAGGGTGGACCATGGGGCGGAGAACTGAAAAGGCACGTTGGCAGGGGCTCTGAGCGCAGACCAGCTGCTGGAAGACAGCTGGAGGAGGAGGCACAAGAAGGCAAAAGAAGGGCACCAGCTTGAAAAAGGAGGCAGAGGTGGTTCCATGGTTGAACGCTCGCCTCCCACACAGGAGACGCGGGTCTGCTTCCCAGCCAAGGCCCCCCAGGCTCAGACACCACCCAGTCATCTGTCAGTGGAGGCCTGCATGCTGCCATGATGCGGAACTGGTTCCAGCAGACTTTCCAGATCAAAAGGGGCTAGGAGGAAAGGCCTGGTGATCTGCTGCTGCAGACCAGCCAACAAAAACCCTGTGGCTCACAACAATCCTATCCCAGGAGGCATGGTGTCCCCATGAGTCAGCGGGCCACCTTGACAGCAGCTGTAACAACAACAGCATCAAAGAGATCAGAGCTGCGCTTCCTGCGTTCACACATCGATTCTTGCTTACAGCTGGGGTCCTGGATATTTTCCCAAAGGGAACATTTCAAGATAGACTCACAAAAGACGAGAACAGAAAGTATCTCAGCAGGAACGGAGTGAATTGTTCAGATGAAACCTGCTGAGGTTTTGCAATTCTAACACACTCCCAGTAACCTAAGAATCTTTCCTGGAGTATCTTATTAAATTGTAGATTCTGATTCAGTACATCTGGGGGGCAGTCAAAATGTAAACTCTCAGCAGGGGTTCCAAACAGAAGGAACCAGTTTGAAGCCCTCTATGAAAGAACTCAGTGAGAAACCAAGACAAAGGCTCCTCTGTCTCCCAGCAAGGGCATGGTGTTGAGCCAGCCTTGGGCTTGGGGACTTGGCAGATTGGGTTTGTTTGTTTGTTTGTTTGGGGCTGGATGCTAACCCATACTGGGGGTCCCCACCCCAGCTCTCTATGCTCCAGCACTTGTTCATTCCTGATAAAAGGTGAGGGCATCTCCCCTACCCCTCTGGCATCACCTTTTTCTGTGTGCCAGTCCAAATCTGGATTTATTTTGACAATGGAATGGGCTTGAGGAAGTTTATGTAAACTATGCCAGGATCTCTAATGCCAACTTAAAAACACAGACTCCACCACGCTGCAGGACCAAACTCTTCTTGGGCACGAGATCAAGAGAATGGCAGTGGTGGTGACAGTGACAAAGACCACTTCAACAGCCACTGTCACATGAAACCAAAAACAAACCCCCTGCCATCTAGTTGATTCTGACCCATAGGACAGAGTAGAACTGTTCCACCGAGTTTCCAAGGAGCATCTAGTGGATTTCAGCTGCTCACCTTTTAGTCAGCAGACTTAGCACCTAACCATTAGACCACCAGGGTTTGGCACCAAGTCCATCTACTTACTACGAATGACAAAAGCCATGGGCCACGGCCAGGGAAGTCTGGCTGGCAGCTCTCTCCCACTCCATTTCAACTTCCCTCTCCAGTGTTTTCTAAGTGACTACTAAGGACAGGAAGTACTTACAGACAGTGGTGCAGGTGGGACCCACTTTGTACTCGGTGCCTGACAGGGAGGCCAGCGCTCTGGCCGCACGCCTTGCCACGTCGTCCTGAGAGGGAGAATCGGCAGAGTGAGAAAGAATGGATCCGGGAAACACCCTTTCACTGACCCGCACTGTGATGGTTTGGAAAACTCGTTGCACCTTCCCAGATTTTCCCTCCTGACCTCTTCTCTCCCATCCAACCAGAGCCCCATTACCAAAACATCCTTTGCCACCGAGTCAATTCCAACCCTGTAGGATGGAGCAGAACGGCCCCACAGGGTTTCCAAAGAGTGGCTGGTGAGTTCAAACTGCTGATCTTCCACTTAGCAGCCAAACTCTTGACCACTGCACCACCACACCACCAGGGCTCAGGACTAGACTATGAACTGAGGGACATGGACCAGTTCCTTTAATGTCTTCTTTGGCCACACAGCCAGTTCTTCACTGCCAGTTGAAGGAAAGTGTCAGAGAGGAGGAGAGGTGTAAGACGGTGGACGAGCACTCCATCAGCAGGAGTACTGCACATGCAGATTGGAGGAGTTGCATTCAAGCTTTCCAAAGATCTGCAGGGCTGCTCCCCAGCCCACAGGGACTATGACAAAGGCATCGTCACCTCCATCTGCTCTGAGAGAGGTGAACGTCCTGTCGACTACATGAGGGAAGACCAAGTACACTCCAGAGGAGACCATCTAAGCAGTGGGTGTGCCAGAGTGGAAGTGGAGGCAGGGCCACCCCATAGGGATGTGGCCTGCGCAGGCACCCGCCACAAAGGACCAGCAGGGGCTGGAATCAAGTCCACAAGGCATCTGGAGCCCCGGGCAGGGGTGCATCTGCTTAGGGGTTCAGGGGCCCACAAAACCCCATGCAGAGGGGTGCACTCAGGCCGGCTGGCACAGTGGCATCACTGCCACTCCCCTGTAGATGTGAACGCTGTTCCATCCTGAGTGCCTCTCTGTGTCCTGGAGCACATCTCAGCATGTGACCCAGGGCATGCTCTTCACAACCCTCCTCAACAGGAACAAGGAACATCTCCCTCCCGACCACCACACTGCCAACCACAGTTCTTGCCAAGCCATGGGCTCTCGACACATTTCAGTCCAAAAAACAAGTGAGAAGTTAAGGCAGGTTTGCAGGTATCACTCACGGAACTCACAGCAGACACAGAAATGAAGAACACTGCCCTTCTTCCCATCCCCAGGAAGCCCAAGGGCCCTTCCCAAAGGGCAGCAAGAGAAGGCCCCAAACCAGCTGCCATCGAGTGAATTTCGACTCATCGGGACCCCACGTTGTCAGAGCCAAACTATGCTCCACAGGGTTTTCAACAGCTGATTTTTCGTAAGTAGATCGCCAGGCCTTTCTTCTGAGGTGCCTCTGACCAGACTCAACCCCCTTCCTCTCACTTAGCAGCTGAGTGCTGAGACAGCTGCACCACTCAGGGAGAAGACTGGACCCTTAATAAACCAAGCCCAGGCTCTGGACTTTCTCTACAGAGACACAGACCAGCCACTTCGGCAGCCCCTGATGGTCAGGCAAGCTGAGGGTGGGCAGAAGGGGGCTACTCACCAGCTCCTCGGCATCTGGGGCCTTGCTGACCGTGTACCCGTATGGATATATCAGCAGCTGTGAGTAGCTGTGCAGGTCAATGAAGCATTTGAAATTCCCATGTTCTTGGATGAAATCTACCACTGATTTCACCTCCACTTCTGAATTGGCATGGGGCCCATGGTACACGTCAGAGCATGGGTTGTCGCTGGTTCCTTGTCCTGAGGGTGACAACCCAAGAAGAAACATTCACCCACAGGCCACGGAAACACACAAGGCACTCAGTGAAGTGGAGAAGGATGGAGTTATCAGAACGGTGGGCCACCGCCAGGCCCGCCTGAGAAGCTGGCTGGGTGGTATACACAGGAGGCAGGGCACAGCACGGGAGGCTGGGGTTCCTGGTATACTGCTGCAAAGAAAAACCGCTGGGACTCCTTTAGATGGATAGAGTTGACCTTGTATTCATAACAGCTGTTATGAATAATTAATACCATATTTGACAACAAGTTGTAATTAATAAGTATTCTAGATAGTTAATATGAAGACCAATTAATAATGAAAATGACTCCATTTATCCTAATGTCAACCCGTTCTCTTGGTTCAGATCCTGAGAGCCAAGGGCTGCTAAAAATAATCTATTGTTATGGCTCAAATCTCTTGATTATTTGACATGCATTTAGAAATATTGCCCTCTGTGTCACTTCATGACACAGTTCCCTGAGGTATCTGGCGTGTGTGTGAAACCACCCCAGCCTAACGCGGATGCCCTCCATGCTCAGACTGGAATCAGCCCCCTCCCCGCACTCACAATAGTATCCCCTTCACAGTTGTTATGGGATTTGCAAGCATGTCAAAGAAGTACGTGAACAGAAACAGAGGGATAGTGAAAGAGACCTGCATGGATCTGGAATAGGACAGTGAGATTAGGGCCTAGTTCTGTCCAGCTATACGGTCTTTGCGGTGTTCTGAACTACCACGTTCTCATTTCAGAGAACGTGATTCATCCACAAAAGAAGAATAAATACGATGATACATGAGAAAGTCACTGGCACTTCTGGGGGGGCGGGGGAGTGGCCTTTAAATAACTTCAACTCAGAGCTCCAGTCTCCTACTCTTACTCTGGTTCCATGACATTGGGTTGTCAATGTTCATTCCAGCGCACACACGGAAGGGTAAACTGCTAAGGTTTCATCTTCACGACACGATCCCATGTTCTAACAGTGGAAAATACTCTCTTCTGCCTCTGGGAACCCCCGACCCTGCTAAGCAACTCAACCTAGAGAAGGTGGTATGGTCAGTGAATAAAGAAGGCCCTGGAATTTGTACATTTAAGACTAGAGTGGGTTATAAGAGATTAGGAGAAAAGGTCACCAGCAACTCCAACTCTTGGCAGCCCCGTATGTGCCAGAGCAGAAGCGTGCTCCTTAGGGGATCTGATACGGATTCAATTCATACAGAATATGCGTTGTAAACCCTAGCCTGTGGTTATAATCTCATTTGGGAATGAGTTGTCTTTTCTCACTTTAGTGAGACAGGATTAGGGTAGGGTGTGTCTTTTGAGATACAAAAGAGATTAAACAAGGAGTCGAAGGGAGGAGAGACGGGATCAGAGAAATGCCAAGGCACATGGAGATCTCCAAGGACCCAAGAAGCTGAAGAGACAAGGACCTCCTTCCAGAGAGGACAGAAGGCCAGCTTTCCGCTAGAGCTGAGGTGCTCTGAGTTCAGATCTCTAGCCTCGAAACTGGTGAGAAAATAAATTTCTCCTCATTAAAGTCATCCACTTGTGGTATTTCTGTTACAGCAGTACCAGCTGACTAAGACAGTTTTCAACAGCCGATTTTCCAGAAATGGATTGCAGGCCTTTCTTTCAAACACTTTTGAGTTGTCTTGAGCCTCAACCTCTCTGTTAGAGGCCAAGTACATTCACCATTTGCTCTGCCCAGAAAGTGCATAAACATCAGTGTCAACTGTAATCCCAATACAAAGGGGCTTAGGCCCACCATTCTCTCAGAAGGGCAGCAATCTCTCAATAATTCTCTTTCAAAATTAGAAAAATGAGATCTAAAGAGAAAAAAATACCCTGAGATACATGAATATAAGGGGTTCCCACAAAATCTCTCAGTAAATCAGCAATGCAGCTACACTGCAAGGTGGTCCCTTCCTGGAGTCTGGGGTCCTAGTGGACCAGGCTACTCCAGCAGTAGCAGGATTTGATAACAGTCCCACCTCTTCCTACCTGCAAAACTGGCATTCCAATTTCTATTTGGGTCAACACCAATGCAGTCACTTTCAGGATTTCGGGACCGTGTCTTCCTCCAGAGCCGGTTCTGAAAAATCAACAAAACATTCAGAGACAGGTCAGGGTGCCAGGGAGAGGCCCATGACAGGAAGAGCACCAGATGGGCAAGCTGCTGGGGCTCTGGATGCCAGAGAACCATCAGGCGGCAGTCCTCAATCATGAGCAGTCTCCTCTCACCCCAGAGAGATGCGGAGTAGTCCTCTCTGGTACTAGGAGAGAGAATCCCCAAAAACTCCCCGATGAGAATTCATACAGCTGGAACCAGACAGCACTAACCAATTTGGGGGATGATCATACAGCTCCAATTTCATTCTTGCTGAAAAAAACCAATTCTGAACCCAAAAGGCTCTAGCTCTGACCTCCCTTAAAGGGAGTAAAGGGACAAGGAGACGGATGAAATGGCGTGAAGCAGCCAGTGGCCCGATTCCCAATGTGAGCCATTCCACAGGACAAACCATGTGGGTTTTCCAACAAAAGAGGAGCACCTGGCAACAACACGGGAGGCACAGCCTTATTAGAGAGAGAGTCCGGAGACCTAACCACCAAATGCAGGGTGCAGGCCTTGTTCGGATCTGACTCGGACAAACTGTCTCTTAAAAGACTTTTCTTTCTCCTTCTGTTGTACGTAGGTTAACTCGCTCGCTTGCTCCCTCGCTCTTTTTTTTAAATTGTGATTGAGAGAAAGTTTACAATACAATTCAAATTTACATGCTCTCCTATCTACAGCTCCCTCTGCTCTCCTTGCCCGGTGACAACACACTCCTCCTTTCCATTTCATACATCTCATATCCTCTTTACAATCTCCTGTCCCCTCCTCTCCATCCTCTCCACTCCTCTCTAATAAGAGGCCAGTAGGACAACATCCTATAGATGCGTGGAACCATCAAGTGCACACACGATATGGTCACCCTGTGGCCCTGAGTCCATTTCATTCCTATCTAAAGAGTTGACCTCACTAATTATCTTTGATCAGGGGCAGCATCAGGTCTAGGGGCCATGCACCTAGGGGAACTCTCAGGCCTTCAACCATCAATTGCTGTCTTCTTAAAAGACATTTTTAAGACACTTGGGAGTATTAGAAGATACTAAAGAACTGGCTAGTTGTTTCCAGCTGATAGTGCAGGGTGTCATTTCATTGTATTACCTAGATATGCGTACCCAAGTTGTTTTGGGTAGGATAACATGGAATCTGGGGGCTTGCTTTACAATACCTCAGTAAAAAAATCTAGGGGCAGAAAATATGTAAAGAAGGCTGGGAAAACGTGGGTAACTGTTTCAGATAGGTGATAAAGGATGCATTAGACTATATTCTCACTAAGACAAATGATTTCCTGGTGATTCTCAGCTGGGAGAACGGCTGGCAGGTGACATCCCAAGGACGCTCACAACATGCACATCTGTGGCAGTGTTCTCAGAGTCACAGAGGTGCTTAAGGGCAAAGCACGATACTCATCAAGAGCCTTCACTCTTCTCTCTGCCCAGAGGGGGGTAACTCACTTTGGTCTGAGTGTACACGTATCCATCAGGATTGGCCACGGGCAGCAAGAAGATGTCCATTTTCTCCAGGATGGAGGTGATGGCTGGGTCCTTCTTGTAGTCAGACACAATCTAAGCACAGACAGAATACGCCTCAGCTGTGCCTTGTCTTGGCACACCCCCTTGGCACCCAGCTCCGAGAACAGCACCCACCCTGGGAGCCTCCCTGCCTCTCTCGCAGCTCTCTGCCAAGCCCTCTGAGCTACCACTCCCTGGGTGGGACAAGACTGCTTGAGTGAGTGAAATCTATAGCAGTCCTGGGGCCCAGGCTACTCATTCCTTCCTGGAGCTGGGAATAGGGGTGCCACACATCCAAATAAACCTACTGCCATCAAGGTGATTCCAACTCACGGCAACCCCACGTGTTAACAAGAGCAGAACTGAGGCAGAGGGTTTTCTTTGCTATAATCTTTATGGAAGCAGACCACCAGGCTTCTCTTCCATGGTGCCACCAGGTGGGTTCAAACCACCAAACTTCTGGTTAGAAGGCGCATACAAACTGTTTGCACCCCCCAGGGCCCTGTAGGAATTTGATTCCCCATCTCCAGGCAGAAGAGGCCTCGGCCTTCTGCATCTGCGCCAAGCACCTCGTCCCCTCGTGCCCGGCCACACAGGACGCTGCAGGGGCACCCCAGTCCCATCAGAACGCCTGGCTAATCCCAGGCGGTATGACCTTCCTCGCCGTCCAGATGCCCGTGGCCTGGGAGATCCACTCTCGGGCATGGATGCCTGCATTCAGCCATACAGCTGGCCGCCGCTCACCTGCTCCAGTGCTGAACTGTGGGGGTGGGAAAGAGGCCAGGAGTGACTGCCAGGCAGCATCTCCACTCACCTCCCTCTCCCCAGGGTGCCCCTATTCATTTAATCCATTTAAGATCCTCCAGAGACCAAATGTTCCGGAGGGCACCATCTATTTATCTGGCTGCTCAATTGTCTGGTGGGCTGAGCTGCAGCTCCGGGCAGCCTAAGCGTCTCCCACTGGAATCGTACAAGAAAGGAAAGCCAATGCTATTGTGGATTTAATGACACTGTGATTAACGTTAATGGTTTCTGAAAGACCTAGAATGGTATCCTAACAGAAAGACACAGAGCTCAGGAACCAGGCTGTCCTGGCCGATGCAGTCAACACATTCGTTCTTCAAATTGGGATGGGGGGCTGACTACAGATCTTGATGAATGGCACTCATGAACTCTGTCTCCTGCCTCCGTCATGGTCAGAGCTTGGAGCTAAGGACGTCTAGGTCTCCGTTAGCTTGAATGTAATTATTTCACAGCAACCAGCTCAGTGGCACGTATCCTCTCACCCACTGCTCTAAAGTCTAGGCTTATAGGAAACTAATGGCTTAGTAACTTCTTAGCACTATCCATTGTCCCATGGTCTCTATCTCCAAATTTCTTTTTACTCATTTGATGGAATTATTTAAATATAGTAAAACTTGTGAAGACCAGAACCGAAAAGTGGTCAGACTGCACCCAGTCAAAGGTGGAAAACCTGTCAGACCCAGAAAAGCAAGGCAGTCCTGGTGAGTTCCAGCTCTCACGGGCTTCACTGCAATTTATGTCATAATCACTGTGCTCTATCTTTGCCAATGTGGACCTCTTAGAAATAGCTGGGAATTAGGCCTTGTGCAGCCAGGGGCCCAAGGTTTTGTACCCAAGGTTGCTTTTCCAAAGAGCCAAACCAAACCAGAGCTCTGGCAGCACGGCAGTTAAGAGCTGCTAACCAAAAAGTCCACACTTTAAATCCCCCAGCTGCTTCTTGGAAACCCTGTGGAACTGTTCTACTCTGTCCTGTCAGGTTGCTGTGCATCAGAATCAATTCAGTAGCAACAGCTTTTGTGTTTCGTTTTTTAACCAAACCAGCGATCATCAAGTCATCTGCAACTCATGACAACTCAGCGTGTTTCATGGGAGAACTGCTTGTCATAGGGTTCTCAATGGCTGTGAGCCTTCAGAAGCAGGTCACCAGATCTTTCTTCCTGGGTGCTTCTGTGAGGACTTGAACCAGCGGCCTTTCAGTTAGTAGCCAAGTGTCCCTAACTCTCTGCCCCACCCAAGGGCTTGCTTTTCCAATAAGTACCCCTAAAAAGCAGAATAGTTTGTAGAACCACCCTGGTTTGTCTTGCTATTTGGAGAAGCTGGGATGGAAGGAAAAGGTTGTGATCCATCCCAGAGCTTTCGGGAATACTCGCCTCATCCCACTGATCTTGCGTTTCTAGGGTGTGCTCACTAACTCTCTCTGTGTGACGCAAAAGCAGGGGACTTGGTTGGAGCCAATTCTAACCTGGATAAGAGGTCTCGCAATCTTACTTTCCTCCCTAATGCCAGGAAGGTCCTTCAGAGGCCTGGGGCCTAGAGGTGCCTGGGGCCTCACCTTCAGTACGTACAGCGACCGGTTCTCAAACGAGTGTCCAATCTTCAGCCTGCTCACGAAGTCAGGGAAATCTGTAGCCATGCTGTCCATCTCACGGTAAATCTGAGGTAGGAACAGTGAACCCAAGGGCGTTCTTAAAAAGCTATCAGCTCCAAGCGGTAGGTGCCCCTGAGCAGTATCTGCTGGTCTCAATGGTTTCCTAGCCTCGGGGTTGACAATGTTATCAGCAAAGAATGTTTATTCTGGACAAACAACCTAAAGAGTCCTTTACAGTCTTCTACAGAATAACATATTTTATTTGCTCACAAAATTAGCATCCATGAAACCAGAGAGATTTCTGCAGCTATTTCTCCAGCAGCCGCAGACCTCTGCTCCTTACGAGACTGGATAACTGGCAACAGCCCTATGAGCCAAGTTTTTCCATCACTTTCTCCATCAGTTAAAAAGAAAATTAAACATGCCCTAGATATGTATATATAGAAAGAAACCCTGGTGATGTAGTGGTTAAATGCTACCTCTGCTAACCAAAAGGTGGGCAGTTCAAATCCACCATGTGCTTCCTGGAAACTCTACCCTGTCTATAGAGTTGCTATGAGTCAGAATCAACTCAACAGCAGTGGGTTTATATAATTATAGATGGCATCTCAGTGGCACAGTGATTATGAGTGCAGCCACTAGCCAAAAGACTGGCAGTTTGAATCCACCAGCTGCTCCTTGGAAACTTTCTGTTCTATAGGGTTGCTAGGAGTTGGAATTGACCCGATGGCAATGGATTTGCTTTTGTTGTTGATACACACACACAGAGAGAGGTACTGTTGTTAGCTGTCATCAAGTCAATTTCAACTCCCAGCAGCCCAACGTGTACCAAACAGAACTGCTCCATGGGCTTTCTTAAGACCATGACCTTTCCCAAACAGACTGACAGGTCTGTCTTCCCAGACATCCCTGAGTGAGCTGGACCTGCCAAAATTTGGGCCAGCAGTTGAATGCTTAACTGTTTACTCCACCCAGGGGCTCTCTCTGTGTGTGTGCATGCATGTGTGTGTGTGTGTGTGTGCGTGCGTGTAGATATAATACATATATACTACAAAAATAAAAAAAGGTTGAGTTCATAATAAATATAAATACATGCAGAAACATGGATGGAAGCTGGCATCATTTCTTCCTCCACCCCAAGGGACCATCTTGCTTGCAGCCTCTTGTAGAAGACGCCCCACTGTGGAAATGACTTCCCTACAGGCTCTGTGACAGCAAGTGAAACACCATGAACAGTGGCTCAGTAAGCTTCCGTTTGCTTTCAGGAATTAAAAAAAAAAAAGGTTTGATGGAAACAGAATTCATCCACCTTCACTGCTCAAGTCTTTTGAGAGTCAAAAGTAGGAAATAATTAAATATGTATGTAATCCTTAAACCTGGAATTATCAGCTACATGAAAACCCATCACTGTCAAGTCAATTCTGACCATGGAGAGGAGGAATGGAACCAGACAAAAGGTTTCTCAGACTTGCAGTCAATTCAGCAGACTGAACAGAAGCAAGAAACTACTCGCAAATCCAAATGCATGCCACAATTAGTCAATTCAAGTGCACAGTCAAGTTTAAAAGCAAAAGCAAAAAAAAACAAAAAACAAAAAAACGGAGCATGGAGGTACGAGGGGGAGAGCAGGAGATGAATCCACAGGTCCATCCTTGCACCTCAGGCTGAGGGTTGACAGCAAATCTAGAATAAAAGCCACTGGACCAAGCATGGGGCAAGAGCTGCAATTGAGCTCCTTACACAAATGTGAGAGCTGGGAATTGGCAGTTCCAGCTACGAACAGAGCCCAGAAAACTCTAGAACCTAGAAAGGGGAGCAGACGTAGGATGCCCCCTCCACCCCGTGCCATGAGAGGAAAGAGGTCACCCAGGGAAACTTAAAGTACCACACTGTGTCCAGGTGTGGGTTCACACTCCCATTGGCAGCCTCAAGGGAACAAGAAACTAATAAATGTAATGGCAGTCAACCCAAAAGGTCTGGGAAACACTCCTCGCCCCTGGCAAAGACAAACTAAAATTTCTGGGTGGCTGAAAGTTGTTTTCAGAAAGCACTGAATGACGACCAAGCTAGGAAGGTGATAGGACTCCAAATTCCACAGCAAAAGGCCTCACAGGAAGGAAGAGCCAGCCACCGAACAGGCTGCAGTGTACACCAAAAGGCAGAGAACCAGAACCAAGGGTCTGGGGAGAAGGTGAGGCTCCAGGAGCAGGCAGGTGAGGGGACGGGTGACACTAGTGACTGGCTTGCCTAGCTGGGTGTGTTCCACACTAATGAGGCACACATCACAGCTTGATTCCTGTGTGGGCCCATTCACTCTGCTGTCATCTGTGGCCTCCAACTGAACTCTTAACTTCATCCAGCTGTTCTGCAGATGTATGTCACTGGTCACAAGAGAGATCAGGGGGCAGTGCGATTGGAAGTATATACAATAAACAAAACTTCCAACAACCATGGGAAAGGAATGGAAATAGTTGGTCAATCTTTGAAACAATCCCATTTAGGAAAAAAAAATAGCTGAAAGTATACTGCCTTGTGAAAAGGATATACACCGTCTCTGTATCTGAAGAACTTCACGTAGTAAGGTATATGAAGGAGAATATCCACGTAGATTTCAGGATGCGTTCCTGAGTTTGTGGAGGGTCCACAGATGAGTGAAACTAGTGAGAGACCTGAGAGAACCGTGGTGTACGTGTCACAGTGCCAGCCCAGGAGCACATTAAATTATTCTGCTCCAAGCTTTTCGTTTGAAGGGTTGACTTACCTTGAAAGTCCGTCATCTACGTAAAGTGGTTTCTAACTACACACAGAATCAAAACACACTACAGAACAAATACACGTTGTAAGTCATCACGATAAACGAGTGGAACTATTTGGTTAACCTTGGAAATAACCACTTGTCTAGTTACCTGGAATGTGTAACATTTTATTCTAAGTGAACAAAATAGAGATGTTGTGGTGGATGTCCGAGGCTGAGTTAGAAGGACTGGAAATCGCTGCAATTATTTCATGGTTTTCTCTAAGGGGTTAAGACACGAAGAACACACTTGGGGGAAAATGTCCAGTTTGTCAATCCCCAGTAGCAAAGAACACACGGGCTTACCTCTGCCTCCTTACTAATCTTAGAGCACCATGTCACCCATTCTCATCACAAACCCATGTGAAATTGTGCACTACAGATTAGTAATTCAACACAATTCAACACATATGTACTGCTTACTGTAAGCCCATACATAATTGCTTAGTATAAGCAATTATAAAAGTATAATTGCCTTCCTTACTGTAAGTCCATATGTACCTTGCTTACCGTGAACCTGAATGTACCTTGCTTAGTGTAAACCTGTGTGCGCCTTCCTTACTGTGACAAGCCTGTGTGCACCTTCCTTACTGTAAGCTTTTGTACACCATGCCTAACGATTACTCTGCCCCTGTAACTACGCTTTTAGGTGCCTATTGGAGTCAAAATACCCAAGAATTAGCGTGGAATGGAAGAGCACACATTTTCTTGCCCCTAAGTAATGGAAATCCTGGTAGTGTAATGGTTAAGGGCTAGTCTGCTAACTAAAAAGTCAGCAGTTCAAATCTGCCAGGACCTCTCTGGAAACTCTATGGGGCGGTTCTACTCTGACCTCGAGGGTCACTGTAAGTCGGAATCGACTCAGCGGCAGTGGGTTTGGGTTTCGTTTCAGGTGAAGTGACAGTGGATGAACCCAGGAGGCAGACACTGCTGGTCATCTGCTCCCAAACACTTACTGCTTCCAGAGAATGGTAGGCCCCATAGTTGAAACGATCACCACTCCGTTCTTTCCCTTCATTGTATTGCATTTCTTCATCTTCGTCATCTAAAAGGGACTAAACCAGACAGGGCAGCACCGTCAAAGTGGCCCACAAGGCAGAGGTTCGTGTTTTTTCTACTGTCTCTTTCTTGGAGGTTGGGCTCACCAAAACGGCGGCGCCCTCGCCATACATACCAAGCAGGGCAGACACTTAAGTTTAAAAGCAGGCTACATTTCCTCCCTGTATCTACCAAAGTCTTACTTCTTGGCACCCAACTTACATCACCCCATTCAAAGCCCACTTACTCCCTAGAAGCAACATATGTGCTGTTTGGTTACTGCACTACAAACTCTCTAGGCATCAGCCTGCATCTGGTATCCAGCGCCTCTGAAATACACCACTTGGGAAACCATTCAGAAACAAAGAAATTCTTATAACCACTCATACTTTGAAGGTTCCTGGCAGATCTCTGTGACATATGAGGATGATTAATAAGCTCACAGCTGCTCACGCCATCAGGAAACTCCCAAGCCAAATCACCAATTAGTCCATAACCCACCTCAGCAAGGGACAGAACATGACACTGCCTTGCTGCTCAGATAGAGGAGACAAGGCTGATGTCTGGCTTGGAAGGTGATGTTCCCTCTTCTGGGGGCTGCTGGCAACATGCCCCCCCTTCTCAAGAGGTACATTTTATGACTAGTCTCCCACATCCGCACCCCTCTCTGCTCTTGCCTCCCGACTTCGGATAAGAAGAGGGAGGAAACAGTATTTGTGGGGCATCTATGATATACAGATACTGTGAGACAGTTTTCTCAGTCTTCTCAATAATCCTGTGAAAAAGCTATCACCACTACCATTCTACTGATGAGAAAACTGAGGCTAACAGCTTATTCAAAGTCACACAGCTGGTAGTAGCAAAATCAGGCTTTGGATGTAGATTGGTGTGATTTCATACCCTCATGTACGGCCTTTCCTACCAAAACACATTGTTCTTCAAACAAGTCACTCACTTTACTTTCAGATACCTCCATTTCTTTTTCACCGACGAAGGGCAGAAGGATTAGAGGAGAACTTGGAAGTCTCTTGAGTACACTCTAGCTTGGCTACAAGACCAGCGAGGGAACCTGACTACCTACTTGCAGGTCTTCAATCATCACTGAGTACTCTAAGCCCTGGGTCTTCAGGAAGGATTTAACTGGGCGCAGACTGCCAGACGGGACCAGGACATCCACAGGGCCACCAACGGAGGTGGGATGTTTCCAGAGGTTGAGCTGAAGAGAAACAGAATCAGATGAAAGCCCAGTTCAGGTAAAAGGCATAAGAGGCTCATTCTTCCAGAAGCACTGCCAGGGTGACCCCTAAGGGGCGGGTAGTCCGAGAGCAAAAACTCTGCCCGTTGCACACTGTCTCTGGTCAGTCCTGCCAGGCTTGGGCCAAGATCCAGTAAGACACCCATGGCAGAGAGCATGATGAAGCCCACGACCCCTGCCTTTCTCTCTCTATGACCGCTCACCCTTCCCTCCATCATCAGCTCAACATGTAAATGGCATGTTTACTACTGTGGGATTACCCACAGAAAACCTTCAGGAACATTCATCACAGTAATGCCAATGGCACAAAAGTCTTCCCCTCCCCCAACTCAGAAAACACCCAAGAAGACCCAGAAGGTTACCATAAAATTGTCCACATTCACTAGCTGAGTCAGGGTGTTGATCTCGTCTCCATTTCTGACATTGACCCTAAAAACCTGGTGCCTAGAGGAGGGGAAAAGAAGCCAAATATAACGGTGAGCTTTTAGCTGGCAAATAAACCCAAACCTACTATCCCAGACATAACTGGGCTGAAGAAGAGGAAATGGTCTAGTCTTTGGTTATAATATATAGCCATTAAAAATAAGACTACGAGGCAAATATGAAAAAGCGCTTATGGTATAACTTTAAAGGAAATACTAAGTGAAAGAGCAGAACATGAAATTGTATGTATGCCATGATTATAAGTATGGAAATAGCAGACACACTGGAAGAAAAACAGACAACGGAAATATACCAAATGCTGACAGTGCTTATGTTTGGGTCATGGGATTATGGATGACTGACTCTTTCTTTTCTCCCCCGTGTATCTGTTTTCTGTAATGTGGTCACATTACTTTATAATGAAAAACATATATAGTTTCCAGAAAAGAATGTTCCTTAGTTACACGCACAGCTAACTCAAGACATAAAGAAGCACTTCCTCGCTGTCAGGGGCCAGGGCTGCGATGCTGGTGGACCCTCCAGGCTGGGAGGGCCCGGGGCAGAGAACAGACCTTGGAAGTTTAGCTACTCTCTTGTTACAAAAGAGACAAGAGGTTGGTGGAGGGGGGTCCCTCAATCCCTTCACCAGAATTCTATACAAATGCGGATTACACAGGGCCTTGAATACAGCCCAGGGCACTGATGCTGAACTGGTGCCCGAGAGGGCCTAGAGACCCCACCCACCCAAAGCCCCCTTTGCTGTTTGTCCGGCACTTATTTCAAGCACACCGTGAGCAGCAGGGGAAGAGGCCCCTGAAGCCTGGGTGTGGGTGGGAGAAGGCCGAGCCTGAAAAGCTGCCTTTGTGTCCCACGCCTGCTCAGGGAGCCAGGGGATCCATTAGGCCGTTGCTAGGTGACGGTCCAAATGAATCTGCACTTGATGCTGTCACATGCGTCATCCCTTTGACAGGGATGAATGCGGGGAAGAGCGGCTGGAGAGGGCTGTGGGCTGAAGGACCTGTTGACAGAGAAAATGCGTCTGTCACCAGGAGCTAACCACGCAGCCTCACGTGGCAGCTAGGCCTCTCACTGTCAAAAAACTGGCTCCATCCAGATGGGCCCTTGGGGACTGACTTTGTTCTGAAAGGATTTAGGGGCTCTGGAGGTGGGGGAGCCAAGCCAGCCCCAAGAAGGCAGGCTGGGGCCATAGCAGAGCTGCTGCCACTACAGACGGCAGGTCTGGAGAAGCTGCTGGCACTGAAGCTTCCCCCGAAGGTCTCATCTCCAAGAGGTCCTGCAGGGGAACAGCCTGTCCACATCACCAAGAGCAGCCAAGGCATCTAGGAGAAACCACTAGCTGGGCAGCTCTCAGTCAGAACTAACAGGCTTGTCCAGCGCTCAGCCACAGTCCTTGGGACTGTAGAACCGGGGTACGAGAGATGAGGCAGGGACCCGACTACCCTTCCCTGATGTGAGCACACAGGTCTGCAAAATGGGGCAAGTTGACAACAGAGAGAATCCCTCTTCCTGACTGTGGACTAGGGCCAGTCATCCAGTGTCATGCTCTGCCCCGACCTACCCCCAACAATTCAGAAAAAGGAGTGTACCCCAGGTGAGCACTTAGACTTCAGCCAGTGCATGCACACAATGTTCACGGCAGCATTACTGACAACAGGCAAGGTAGAAATGACCCAAACGGCCACAGGCGAACCAATGAGCAAACACAGTGTGGTGTATACACTGCTGTGGTCACTGAGTGGACTCTGGCTCATGGCAACCCACATACCACACAACGAAACACTGCCCAGCCCAGCGCTGCCTTCCCATGGCTGGGAGGCTACAGTCCAGTGCTGCAGACACTGGGTATTTTGAATGGTTTCCAACTACGGGGCTCACCTTTTAGGAAGGAATCAGACAGTATTCTGTTGGGAGCCATGAGATTTTCATTGGTGAATTTTCAGAAGTAGATCACCAGGCTCTTCCTCCTGGTCTGTGTTAATCTGAAAGTTCTACTGAAACCTGTCCACCATTGGTGACCCTGCTGGTATCTGAAATACCAGTGGTATAAGCTTCATATTAACACACGAGCCACAATGTGACAAACAGAACACTGGTGAGTTATATACAGTATATACAGTGGAATACTATGTGGTCATAAGAAGGTACAAAGTTCTGATACAGGCTACAACATGAATGTTGAAGACATTATGATAAATGAAATAAGCCAGACACAAAAGGGCAATTATTGTAGACCCCCACTTAGGTGAAAAATCCAAAATAGGCAAGTTTATAGAGACAGAAAGCAGAATAGAGGTTACTAGGGACTTAGGGGAGAGGTAGTAGGGAATAATTCTTTAATGGACATAGAGTTTCTGTTGGGCATGAAGAGAAAAATAGCAGAGACAGTTACACAACACTATGAATGTTCTTAATGTCCCTGAATTCTACACTCAAAAGTGGTTAAAACGATCAATGTTATATATTGTGTATTTTGCCACAATAAAAAAATGGGCATTCTAGAAAAAGCATGTATCTCTTGACATCTTCACAGACAAAACTCTTGTTGTGGTAGCCAGTGGTCATCAAGTTAATTTCAACTCATGGTGATCCCACGTGCACAGAATACCCAAAAACTCGTTGTCAAGTCCATTCCAACACACAGGAACTCTATAGGAAAGGGCAGAACTGCTCCCCAGGGTGCCCCAGGGTGCCCCAGGAGCAGCTGGTGGTATGCACTGCCTCGCTTCTTTGGTTGGCAGCCCTAGCATACCACAGATCTTAACTAATGTCCCATCAGGGATCTGTGTGCAGAATATCCACTACCCAGCAGTCAATCGCAGCTCACGGCGACCCTATAGGACACAGCAGAACTGCCCCACAGAGTTTCTGAGGAGTGTTGCTCCTGGCAGATATGAACTGCCAACCTTATTGGTTAGCAGCTATGGCACCTAACCACTATGCCACCAGGGCTCTGGGGAATAGGTGTTTGTAAATACAACACTGACCAGAACTTGAACAAAAAAGCAAAGGAGGAAGGAAAAAAGAACCCAACAATAAGAAGTTCTTTGGAATGCAAAAACTCCACTAGGCATCCACCCAGACCGTGTACCTTGTACCCTCGAGGTGAAGACCTCATGCCAGAACCTACGTACTCCGGAGCATAGACCACAGCTCTGGCACACAGTGAATCTGTGACTCCAACCTGGCCTAGATGGTGATTAAATCCACCACCCAGTTCATCATGTTGTCATTGGCCAGGCTACAAAAGATAAAGCGACGTGCACAGTCACAGAGGTACAGATGCAAGAGCTGGGCCTCTGTCCCTCGTCTGCCTCTCTGCCCTCTCAGCTCCAGCGGCCCGAGATCCCTGATTCACTGTGTACCTTTGCCCTCTTAAGCCTCTGCACAATCCCTGGATGGCAAAAATGACTTGTGTCCAGCTGGTAACCAAAAGGTTGGCAGTTCGAGCCCACCCAGACGCTCTGCGCAAGACAATGCCTCATGAGCTGTTTCTATGGAGACAACAGCCTGAGAAACCCTTGGAGCAGTTCCACAGAAGGTTGCCCCGAGTCAGAATCAACACACCGGCATAAGACAACCACCATCGATGCCTTGGCACATGCTGCTCCCCCTGCCTGTCTGCCTGCCTGTCCCTTTTCCTTATCTGCCTGGCAGTGTTCCAACCGGTCCCTATGACCTAACTCCCATCAGCCATGAAGCTTTCCCTGCCAAGGGGCAGAGTCAGATACTGTCTTTATATGGTCCATCAGTTAGAGGAAAGAGCTACCTTTGTTCTTTGGAACATAAGCACATCAGTACTTGAAAGCAGGGAGAAAACAAGTGGGGTGCCAGGTGAAGGGCAGCCTTTTTCCTGCCTTCACTGGCCTTGTCCCTGATGGAAAAATGTCTGCCCAGGTCACGAGTGTGGACAGTTGATAGAGCCTGTCTCTGCTACCTGGAAAGTCACTGTAGACCTTAGGTTCCTTCCAAAGATGAAAGACTTGCCTAGGGGGCTGGGAGCATGTTGGGATTCGCAGGCGGCCGTATCCACCCCTCCCGACTTCTGGGGGTTCTCACAGCTGTTCTTAAGTCTCTGACTCTTCCATCCACTGCTGTCCAGCTGTGGCCAATGCAATGGTTGGTGAGATCCTCTCGTTCACCCTCACATTTGTCCCACGTACTGACCAATCAACAATCACCCGGTTTCTGAGCTTCTGCCACTTCCTTTGTCCCAAGCAGGGCTTCCAAGAGGCCTGTTGTTCGGGCCTTTCCTATCTACTTTTTTCTCTTCCTCAGCAGCACATCCAGCCAGACTTAGCAGCGCCCCCAAGCACTAAGAGGTGGTCTCACACATCTGTGAAACATCTGCCAGGTGCTGCAGAGGCTACAATCAGTGCTGCAACTACTTTGGGCCCTGGGCCTGCTCCCCACACACCGCCCATCCTTCAGACAAGTGAGGGCTAGGGCAGAAAACACCAGCTGAGCAGGAGAAGTTGGGCAGCTTGGGTGGAAGGGAAACAAGCAGGTGAGGAGAAACCCCCACCCACATCTCCATCACCCTTCTACCCCTCGAATTCCATTTGAGTCCTGACTTCCCCACCAAGCATCCAAAGGAGAGGCCAGCTTCCCCTTGTTTGAAACATTCATCAAGCCAGGTGTCTGGGACATATCGGCAGGCTCCCAGAAGGATTCCACAATCTCTGTGGGTTTCCTTCTGTGAGGAGAGCACAGATTCTGGGAAGAGGATGACACTTTTGGTTAAAACGCACTGCAGTTAGCTCCGGTATTAGCCCCATCCATGGGGAACACCAGGGAGCACTCCAGGCCCAGCCCAGCTGTCTCAGAGCCAGGTGTCTGCACTTGGTGAGAGAGGCCTGCATCCTGAGGAACAGAGAATTTTCAGGCATGTCAAGAGTAGCAGTGGGTGCCTGACTGCTCTGTGCGTCAGCCCGCACGGCAGCAAGTGGCAGCGCATGAAGCTATTACACAGCTACTGCTGAGCTGCCTGTGGAAAAATCTCCTTCCTGGGCCACCTGCCATGCCTGACCCCTCCAGGCGACGTGGCATAGAGAACAGGTGTGTTCAGGAGTCATCACTATAAAAATTACTCAATCCCATATAAGCCACTACCTGAATAAACAACCCCAAAGTCCCTTTATCTTGATCCTGATAACAGAAAGCAAGTGAACAGCTACGCTTGATCCACAAGATGCAGCATCCTCTGGCGACGTTAACCGGTGTTCCAGCAGAGGGTTAGGGGACCTGATTACGCATTCAAAGTTCCAGCTGCCCTGTTTACCAGCTAAGGGGCCTTGGGCAGGTTCCTTAACCTTTCTGAGGCTAACTTTTTTCAGGTTTAAACTCAGGAACATAACACCCCTGCCCGGCGGGATTATCGTAGGATCTGAAAGATGACGTACAGGAAAGCTTTTAGCAAATAGCAAAGCTCGACATGTTAACGAGTTATTATTAATCTTCCGGCAGGCCACTGTAGCATCCTGTCATCTCTCCCATCTCCCGGTGTCCTCTCCTTTGCACACCTCAGAGCATCCTGTGTGGAGCGTGTGGAGCAAGTGTGCAGGCACATGTGCACACACAGAAGACAGGTGTGTCCTTGCATGTCAATGACCTTTAATACTGGGGCAAGGTAAGACCTATCAAATCCCATATCCCAAAAGTCGATCAGAAAACACCCATTAAAGGCCAGTCCCATTAGCATAGGCAAGATCAAGTGTCTGAGATTCAGCCTTTCCCTCCTGAGAAGCAAAAACAAGAAATGATTTCCAGTAATTCGTGGCAACTAATAACACAGAGAAAAGCAGAAGACGTCTGCAACTAACTACAAATAAGAAACTAGAAGACAAATTGGCAGAAGGCTAGGGAGCTAGCAGGCAACCACAGGGACCATCCCATCTTGACTTCACAGATGAGGAAATCAGTCCCCTGACAAGAGCAATCGCTTGTCTAAGGAGACAACAGCAGCTGAGCAGGGACAGAAGCTAATGTCTTCTCCTTCCCCAGTGTCATTCTGCTGGGAGGATAACCAGCTGTTCATGTTCAGTTTAATTTTGTTCCCATGCTTCTGAACTAACCACAGAAGAAGTCCAAGAGGAACTTACCCCAAAAACTTCTCCTGATCACAGATGGCGGGCCCAATAAGGGCCCCAAGGAGCAGTATCCACCTCATGTTGCGAGAGTACCAATCACCCACTGGCTGAGTCAAGCTGTATTTATAAGGATCTGAAGCAGACTCATGTCCTCAAAATGCTAATGCATTTCCCAAGCACCCTTAGGGCTCTGACTGTAGGCAAGCTGGCCCGTGCCTTGCCTTTTGCATGATAAAGGTCAGGCCACTCCACTGACAACTCAGAACCTGTTCCACAGGCTGGAAAAGTCTGCCACAGATGCCCTGTTGCTCATCCCTCAGCGTTTAAATAGTGTTTTCTGAATAAGCAGGAGAGTCTCCTGGAGCTGGATGGAGTTCCTACTGACAGCAGTCAGATCATACAGTAAGACAGAGTTACTTCTAGAGTGACAAAGAAGTGAAGCGTATCAAAGCAAACCCAGTCCAGTTTCCAAGCCCTCACCCAGCAAGTCATAAGGATGTTCCCAGGTCGCGGAAATGATTTCTGCTGGACAACTAACCCAAAGATTGGCGACTTCGTGGAAAAAAGACATGGCTATCTCTTCTGTAAAGATCGCAGCCAGAAAACCCCTACGGAGTTCGCGTGTTGCTCTGTAACACACAGGGTCGCCGTGAGTCACAATCAACTCTGTCAACAGGTTCAGCTTTTTCCGGTTTGGGTCTTGATGAGGGAAGTCATGGCCTCCGTTATATATAAACCTACAGCCTGATTTTTATGACTTGACTAAAATCAGAAATACATGAGGCAAGTGGTACAGGAAGAATGTGTTACTCTGAACACTGGTTTTCCTTGGGGTCTCAGCTAAACAGTGATACTTAATGATATAAATAATATCATTATTAACGACAATTAATAATAATAAATTTGTGGTCTTTCCATCCTGTCCAGTAGGATAAACACCAAGCACCCAAGATCTCCAGCACTTCTTCAAGGGTTCTGAGGCCTCTGAGTCTGTCCTAGAAGCCCCAAATCCCACAAGCCTCCCCTATCCCACCATCCCGCAGTCTACATTCTTGCCCAAAGGCACAACCAAGGGTCAGAGTTGAGAGTTGTGACACTGGAGCCTCTATCCCTTCTCAGGCCTCTTTTGTCCTTATTACACAGAAACTGTACCCCTGTGCCCACCCTGTGCCCACAAAGGCTGAGCTCTACTTCGCCGAGAGACTTCATCTTTGAAGCTGGTAATGAGAGAAACTGGGATCCAGTTGTGCGAGTCATGTGAAGATCAAGACTCCAGCACCTAGAATTCTAGGCAAGCTGAAGCTCATTTCCCTCTCTTCTCTCCCAGAGAAAAGCATAAACGTGAAAAAAAGCTAAATCCCAAACAGAAATGTCCACAGAGAAACTATGTGAGATCTCAGGCCCAGACTTGACAGGGCAGCCAGGGTCAGGGACTGTCCTTTTCTTTGGTCCCCACCATTTTCTATAATTCAAGAAATGAAAAAACAAAAGGCAGCCACAAGGACTGGAGGCACTAGCCCCTAAAACAAGCCTAGTACAGTAGGGCAGCTACTTCAATAGCATCTACAGGGTACAGGAACTCGAATGGCCCTTTACAGGTCCAACAAAACCAAAGCAGCTGCCTGTTGACTTGGTTCTGACTCATATGATCCCAGGCATCACAGAGAAAACTGTACCCCACGGGGTTTTCCAAACTGTACCTTTTAGAAGCAGGTCTCCAGACCTTTCTTCCAAGGTGCCTCTGAATGGGTTTGAATTCTCAGTGAAGCACTTACCCATTTACAACACCCAGGGACTTCTAGCTCTCAAGACTACTCTGTTAGCACAGAAGAGTAAAGCAGAGCGGCTTGCTGGGTTTTATGGCAGCATAAACAAAAAACCTGATACTCCTAGATCAGCATTAGAAATAGGAGTTGTTGAGATACTGCAACTGATTAGAGCCCCAGTGACCCTGGTGCAGATTCCAGAGATTGGTCTAGCAAGTCCGCTCTCCCAACAGGTGGCAAGCCTGGCTCTCCCTCCTCAAGGCATGCAACCTTCTTGGCAGCAAAGCTTTATTAAGTGAAAGGACATTCCAGAGAGGAAACGGGTCAGTCACCGTAACTGGAGAAAAGACCTTGTACAGATTTTGGGGGTCCCTTTTATTGGCAAAAGCAGGGGGTGGATCTCATAGATGAGAAGGGATGTAGCAATTTGGTTTTGGGTTCCAGGTTTGGGGCTACATGTCAGCAACTGTAAGATGGGTCCCCTCCCAGAAAGTATGATAATGATAAGGAGGTAGGATGGAAACAGGGGCTAGGTCACTTTTAGGTCATTCTTCTTGGGCATGTGGTCATGTCCCAGACAACCAGGTAAGTTGCTGTGTTCCTACTGCAACTGTCAGGATGAAACTATCTTCTCTGCGATTACCCTTCCCAAATCTCGAGCTGGGGTGACCAGGTTCCCTTGGTAACTTTATCAGGAATGACCACAATCCAACTCTGCTTCACACCCAAGACATTTTAATGAAGTTGATTCCCTGGAGCCCTTATATGGGTGGTCCAAGACATGCTCCCTGATGGTCTTCAGGCCTAGCTAGGTCTCTTCTGCTGTAGACAAGATCTGCTTGGCCGACAGCAGGAAGCCACAGCGACCTGTGTCTCTCAGCTCAAAGGTGAATGAGTATTTAATGCCATAGTCATAATACCAGTCAATGCTTCCGCCATTGGCTTAGTCTGAAGAGCAAAAGAGAGTCAAGGCTGCTGTGCCATGTCACCGGCGCCTCACAGCCACATAAACTCTGTATTCAGTTCCACTATCATCAAAGGTAATACAGGACCCTATGTTTGTGGACTGTGAGCCCAAGGACAGCTTCTTAGAGGGTTGCTGTTATGAAAAAAATGTAAGAATAATCTAAAAAGCAAAAGGTGTTACTCAAATGGACACTCAGCCTCCCTTCCTTTTAGCTCCACCCACCTGTTGGAAACCCTGCCTCCTCACGTAATTGGCATCTTCTGAACCTTCAGGAGGCCCCATCACTTCCTGAAGTCCTTCTCTATGCTAGCAGTAGGCTTGCCCTTGTCTTCTCTAGCAGAGCAGGAGGGACCACACTAATGGAATAAGAGACGTGACCCTTGCGCTCAGGGGACTTCCAGTACCAAGGTGGGGCATGCCCTCCTCTGATATCAAATGACAAGCCCAGTAGCACTGCATGATGGGTTCAACCTACACAATAATGTACACCTGAGACATGTGTCACCGCTCTCGAGACAGATGATAAGGGAAGATGGCATTAGCCTACCAAGGCCTTAAGCAATGACTTGGAAGAGCTGAGCAATGGACCAGCCAGGGGACCTTCCCACAGAGTGCAGGTGGAGGCCCTGGTTGGGGTGGACAGAAGAAGCCCTGTAGTCCCTGAAGAATGGGGCTGGACAAGGGGAAGATGAGTGAGGCTACATCGGGAAAAGCGGGACCAGTGGTTAATACTGTGAATTAATCCTGTCAATGCCTGTGATGATGTCTTTGCCCGCAGCAGCTATGGTAACCAAATCAAAATCAAACCCACTGCCATCAAGTTGACTCTGACTCAGAGACCCTAGGAGACAGAGTGGAACTGTCCTATAAAGTTTTAAAGGAGTGCCCAGTGGATATGAACTGCTGACCTTTTGGTGAGCAGCTGGAGCACTTCACCACTACAGCACCAGGGTTCCCACAGGTATGGCAGCACCTGATAAACAAAAAACACTAAATGGTTACTGACTTGAACTGAATCTGCCCTGGGCACCAAAATTATTTACACCTTTGGTGTGACTACTCAACACAGCTGATCCTACTGACAAGTCCACACCCATATCCTGTTGTCGTCAATTCTGACTCATGGTGACTCCACCGGACAGAGTAGAACTGCCCCATAGGGTTTCCAAGGATTAGCTTAAAGACTGCCCCAGGGCTCCAGCAGGTCTCAAAACAAAGAACACCTAGTGCCATCGAGTCAATTCCAACTCATAGCGACCCTGTAGACCTGGAAGGTCTATAGTGGACAAAATACTGGCTTCAGGTTGAATCCTGAGTCTGCAAATCTTTAGCTAGAAGGCCTAAGGCAAATCATTTCTACGAGTCTCTTATTACTTCATCTGTCAAATGAGGATAATATCTCATAAGGCCAAGAAAAACCCAAACTCACTGCTACTAAGTTGATTCTGACTCATGACGATCCTACAGTGACCCACAAGGCAGTGAAGGTTAAATAGGACATAGTTACAATGACACTTGTTGAGAGCTTACTAAACCTGCTCAGTTCTATGCTAGTCACTTGCTGTGTACTAACTGATTTAACTCTAGTTGTATGGCCATTTTACAGATGAAGAAACTGAGATTTGGAGAGATGAAGGAGTTAGGATAATGTGCATAGAGTAGGTATTCAACATGTGTCAGTTATGATCATGACTATAATTGTGTGTATTACACTAAGATCCTATCGGAGAGGCTGGGCCCCACTAGCGATCAGCTGTGCCTGGAGACAAGCCAGTGACCAGGAAATGAGCAACAAGCATTCACACAATGTTTAATGTTAGTGATCACTATTCTATGTTCTATTTTTGCAGGCTCTCCACAACTCACTTCACAGATGAGGAAACCAAGGAAAGATGAACGACTTGTCCAAGGTTCCTTGGTCCCAAAGTGACAGAGCTATAACTCAAGGCCAGACCTCTGTCCTCAAGATCTGGAATTTCTCCCTTATGCCTCACTACAAAAGAACTCAAGAAACTTCTGGACTAAACACTGACTGTACAGGTCCTCCAAGTCCCTCTAGATGGAACACTTCAGAGGAAGTGTCTCTGCCACCACAGAACCTTTGCCAACTCTCAGGTGGCACGAGGAGCCAGGTGTTCAGCTCTGAGCCACATACCAACCTGGGGCAGGAAGCAAAGAAGCCTTAATTGGGATTGAGGCAGTGTGTGTCTGGGCTGAGGACAGGATACAAGAGTCAGCCCCACGAAGGGCTGTCACCAGAACCTGCTTGGCCACCCATAGTCACATTTCCAAGGATCACACAGCAAACCCTGATGCTAGTCTGAGATCTGCCTGTTAGAAACAGTTCAGCTTTCTCTCTCCTTTGTGACCTTACGAAGCAAGCACATGAAGCCTGCAGCTTTCCAGGCCCATCTTGCCTGTTAATTCCTCCAGACTGTACAATCATTGCAATGGCATATGTGTCTGACAGAAACCTTGCTTTCCAACAACTCATTTCTCGGGAGTCAATCGCCAAGTCTTTCTTCCAAAGTACCTCGGGCTGCTCTCAAGCGGCCTGCCAATCTTCTGGTTAGCCCCCAAGTGCATTAACTGTTCGCACTACCCAGGGGCTCCACCTCTGGATAAGAAGTGTGAAAAACTAGACTCCTTACCTAAAACAATAAAGCTCATCCAAGAAAAGGTTGGATCAACAATGGAAGTTTTAATACACAATGTAGACAGACTTCAAAATCTGTCAAACGGATCACAATCAACAGAAAACAGATAAATGGGAATTATTAAGAATCAAACACTTTTGCTCATCCCAAGACTTTATTAATAGAATTAAAAGGCTACCTACAGAAGGGGAAAAAATATTTGGGAACTCTATGTCAGACCAACACTTGATCTCCATAATCTGTAAGATACTACAAAATATCAGTAAGAAGAAGGTAAATCATCCAGTTAAGCAATGGGCAAAGGAGATGGACAGACATTTCTCTAAAGAGGAGATCCAGGCAGCCAAAAAACACATGCAGTCATGTTCACAATCTTCAGTTATTAAAGAAATTCAAATCAAGACTACAATGAGATAACCATCTCACCCCAAGGTTGGCCATGATCCAAAAAACACAAAACAACAAATGCTGGAGAGGCTGTGGAGAAAGTGGAACCCTTCTACACTGTTGGTGGGGTTGCAAAATGGTCCAGCCTCTTTGGAAAGCAATCTGGCGCTTCCTTAAAAAAATGGATATAGATATACCACTTGACCCAGTAATTCCACTACTTGGAATATATCCTACAGAATCAAGGCCTTTCACACCAACAGACACATGTACAAGAACGTTTATCACCGCATAGTCCACAATAGCAAAAAGATAAAATCAACCCAGATGCCCAACAACAGAGGAATGGATAGGTAAACTATGGTACATATACTCTATGGAGCACTACGCAATGATAAAGAATAATGATGATTCCAGGAAACATCTCATAACCTGGTTTAAACTGGAAGACATTATGTTAAGTGACAGTAGTCAGTGACAAAAGGACAAATATTGTATGAGACCCCTACGAGAAGATCTCAAAAACAGACTTATGTATAAAAGAAAAGACTCTTTGTCAGCTGCAAGGGAGGGGAGGGAAGGAGGGCAAGGGGGGCGCATTTAGATTAGATAGTTACTAGAAATCAGGTTGGATGAAATCAGTGATAGCACACATTAGAAAAAAGAACAATACTAGTTGGACTTCAGCATAACTTGAATACTTCTTCCATCTTAACCCAATATTGCAAGGACAGAGAAGATGGGGCAGGGGGCAGGGGACCATGCTCTTAGGTGAAATCGAGGCCAACTGGCACAACTAGCATTTTGCTAAGAGGGCTCTCTGCACCCCACATTGGTGAGTGGCATCTGGGGTCTTAAAAGCTGCCATCCGAGGACACAGCAAATGGTCCCAACTCAGCAGGAACAGATGCTCACCGAGGGCCAAAACAATAGGGAGTAAAGACAACCCAGAAGATAGAGAGACCCACATGAGTGGGTGCCTACATCGACTTGGGAGCAGAAGAACCGGATGGTGCCCGGCCACCAACAGTGATAGCCGCAATGGAGCTCACTAAGTTGAGTCTCACTAGCAACACAAGAATAAAACAGGATGCATCCTGAGATCTCCACTAAAAGACCTCAGTTGATGGTCCAGCATGGCCCCTGGCACTGATGCTGCCCTTGCCCATAAATCATAATGCAGATCCGCTCTTTGGACAGGAATGGATTGGACTTGGCAATGTAGAGTGACCATATACTGGATGCACTTTATGGTTCCATGCATCTATAGGATATCATCCTGCTGACCTCTGGCTGGAGGAAGGAGAGTGGGTGGAGAGGAGGGGAAAGGAGACTGTTGGGAGGATGAGATACGTATGGAGCAGAGAGGAATAGTGTGCTGTCACCGGACAGGGAGAGCAGTGGAAGCTGCATATAGCTGGGCATGTAAATTTATACAGGAATGTACATTTTCACTCAGTCATAATAATAAAAAAAAGAGAGAGAGAAACTAGACTCCTTGAAGTAAAATGAGAGCCTATGGGAGGGACTTGGGGATGCATGGTGCCATCCAGCTCACATTCTTGGCTCTGTCCTCCATTCCAACAACATAGGCCTCCTGGCCCCAAGCTTTCATCATAGTTGTGGGCATGGACAAAATGTCACTCTTCCTCCCCACCATGCATTCTGAGGTTACCCCCATCCTGGCTTCTGCGAATAAAGCAGAGGACAATCCTACCTGGACAGTGACAAAAACAGTCTGAGCAACTGTAAGCAGCTAAGTGTTCCCAGAGAATGTGATGATGCCAAAAAACACATGACAAGAGCTAGACTGCCATGTATCCCATGTGACTTGGTAAACTTGCCTTGGGAATACACTCCACCAAGAGAGACTCTAAAAGGAAAGGGAATTTGCACAACGACGTTCACAGTAGCACACTCCAGGGAAAAGTGGAAGCAGTCTACAGGTTCGATAACTGGGACAGAGCAAGAAAATGGATAAGAAAGATCTCGACTGCAAATACATGAAACCACACAGGAAATACAGTGTTCCCTAAGAAGAGCCGGCCACGAAACAAGAGCATAAGCATTGATGACAACCAGATAGATGTGTCTGTGTTCTCCAACAAAAAGTTGAAATGAAAAGTGAGAAAATACGACGGGCACTGGGTTTTTTATTTTTCTATCAAGTTTTTAAAATCTATCATAATAACCAAATAGTGGAATAGGGCAATAAAGGACCTCTGTAACCTTGTCATTTTACCAGATCCGCAGTTCCTGCATTTCTATTAGGTGACCCACTCACCGGTGTGGATGTGCTACGTGACATCTTTCTCCTCTGCTCTCCAAGACTCCCCTTCAGAACACTGCAGTGAACAGCTGAGTATTCCCTCAGCTCCCCACCCCCCACCACAGGTATGGAGACAGCCAGGCCACAGCATGTCTGAAGACTCACATCTCTTGGTCAAGCCTCATCTACCCACTTCCGCCTGCCTCTGTACACCTTTATCCATCTCTGCCCGCCTCTGTCCATCTTTGTCCATCTGTCCTCCCCTGCCCTCCCTGTCCTCCCAATCCACACTGTCCGCCCCTGCCCCCCTGTCTCTGTCCTCCTCTGTCCATCTCTCGCCCTGTCCACCCCATGCTCCTGTTTCTGTCCACCCCTGTCCTCCTCTGTCCTCCCTTCTCCTCTGTCCATCTGTCTACCTCTGCTCTCCTCTAATGCCCCCTTGCTCTCCTCTCTCTGTCTCCTCTGTCCATATCCGCCCTCCCTGTCCTCCTTTCCCTCTGTCCTCCTGTCCTCCTTTGTCCTCTGTCTTCCTGTCTCTGTCCACTCTGCTTGTTCTATCCTAGCCTGTCCTGTCCAACTCTGAAGCTGTCACCTCACTGCTGATTCATTGCTCTTCCATGTCTTTCACCTCTTCCTCTCAATTCATTCCCACCATCAATAAGCACATTTCATGTCTCAAAACCCAAGCCTTCTGTCTGTCTCTAATTTCTTCCTCCCCAAAAGAGCAGTCTCCACACTGCCCCCATTCCCTCCCTGCATGCACACCTCCAGCTCCCCTCACTACTCTTCAGAAACTGCTCTGGTTATTCGGTTATCATCAGCAATGAGTCGCTGGTAAAATCCAGCGGAGAATATTCTGTCCTTGTGGTCTTCGGCCCTGGTCACTGGTAACCACTGCCCCGTTTTTACTAGTTGCTTTTCTCCTGAAATCCATGTTCCCTGCTTCTTTGCCTGGCCCTGCTGTGCTTCCCTCCCTTGCTGTGACCCCAGCCTGACACCTCATCCCTTCCCTACACACCATCCTTCCCACTCCAATATTCTCAGGCTGTCCTGTCCCAGTCACCTTCCCTGTGTCAGCTACTCCCAAATCTCTCTCCAAAGAACCCGGGGCCACACTGCCCAGTGCCTGTTGACATCTCCACTGGAATGCCCGACAAGTCTTTTGTTATAGATTGAACTGTTTTCCCAAAATATGTTGTTGTGAGGTGCCATCAAGTCGGTTCTGATTCACAGCGACCCTAAGCACAACAGAACACTGCGTGGTCTTGTGCCATGCCCACAATTGTTTTTGAGTTAAGTCCATCACTGCGGCCACTGCGTCAGTCCATCCTGTTGAGGGCCGTCCTGTTTTTTGCTGACTCTCCACTCTACCAAGCATAATATCCTTCTCTAGGGACTGATCCTTCCTGAGAACATCTCCAAAGTACAGGAGACACAGTCTTGTTATCGCTGTTTCCAAGAAGCACTCTGGCTGTACTTCTACCAGAACAGATCTGTTTGTTCTTTTCACACACTCCATGGTACATTCAATATTCTTCTCCAGCACTGCAATTCAAAGGCATCGATTATTCTTTTGTATTCCTTGTTCACTGTCCAGCTTTCACACGCATATGATGCAACTGAAAACACCATGGCTTGGGTCTGGTGCACTCTAATCTTTAAGGTGACATCTTTACTTTTCAATACTTTAAAGAGGTCCTTTGCAGCATGTTTTCCCAATGCAATGTGTCTTTTGATTTCTTTACTGCTGCTTTCATGGACATTACGGATGTTATAAATCCTACCTCTCATACCTGAGGATGTAATCCCATTTGGGAGTGGGTTTTCTTTGTTATGTTAATGAGGCCGTATTTGTGTAGGATGTGTCTTGAATCAAATTCTTTTGAATGATTAAAAGAACTGATTAGGCACAGAGAAACAATCAGGGAGGGTCACCAGGAGCCAAGAAATAGCTGAAGAGACAAGGACTTTACCATCCAGAGGGACCGAGAAAGCTGTTCTGAGATCCAGTTCCCTGAATTCAGACATCTAGTTCCCTCAAGTGTGAGAAAATACATCTCTGTTTGTTAAAGTCAGCCACTGGTGACGTTTCTGTCAGAACAGCACTAGGTGACTAAGCCCAGTCTGTCTCGAACTGGACTTTTATCTGTCGTCACACCCTTCTGTCACCTCCCCAGAGCCTTTCCCAATTAACAGCACCATGCAGTGCCCTTCAGTGGAAACCCTGGTGATGTGGTGGTTAAGAGCTACAGCTGCTAACCTAAAAGTCTACAGGTTGAACCCCCCAGGTGCTCCTTGGAAACTCTATGGGGGCAGTTCTACTCTGTCCGATAGGATTGCCATGAGCTGAAATCAACTTGACAGTAATAGGTTTGGTTTCTGGTTTTAATGCACTTCAGGGAGAAATTCCACATGCAGTAAATAACCAAAGCCACAAGCACCTTCCCCATGTTTATTGTGGGGTCATCACTGTGACCTGAGCTTCTCCGGGATCACCCCTTCCTCCAGCCCCCCATCACTCTGCCCTCCATACTGCTGTTCACTCATATCGTGCTAAAAGCCCTCCCAGTGGCTTCCAGAATCATCTAGTTAAATTCTAAACTCCTTAACACAACACACAAAAGTCTTCTCTCCCACACTCCCCTCTTTATACTCATCCCAGCAGCCCCAACCCATTCAGAGTTGCCAGAGTCAATCATGCAATTTTATACTTGTATACCTCTGCAAGTACTGCTAACTAGCCAAAATGCCTTATCTCTCTTCTCCTTTCCCAACTACATGGTGGCCAACCTTCAAAACCTTGCACTCTTCCCATGTGACACCTCTGGTCATCATTGCCACTGTCAAATCTTCTCACCTTTCCAATACTTTTGTACCATGTTTAGTTAATATCACAGTAAATGTCATTAGTTTTCCTACTTCCCACAATGAACAGTGAGTTCTTTGTGAGTTCAGTATGTCCCTTATATTTGGCATGTTGAGCACACAGTTTTTTTCTTGTTGCATGCTGTCAAGTCAATTTCCACTCATAGCAATCCCATTTAACAAGCTAGAACTGCCCCATAAACAAAACCAAACCCACTACCACTGAGTGGATTTTGACTCATAGCGACCCTATAGGACAGAGTAGAACTGCCCCAAAGAGCTTCCAAGGAGCACCTAGTGGAATCAAACTACCAGTCTTTTGGTTAGCAACCATAGCTCTTAACTACTATGCCTCCATGGTTTCCAAGAGGTGCTCCACAGTACATGCTTAAGAAAAAGGTGATGAAACAAAAGGGGTGTCTACAAGAGGCATTTGCTGCCAAAGGATTCTTGGGCACAGGTTGCTGTTGGTAAGGGCCACCAAGTGAATTCTGACTCATAATGATCCCGTGTACAACACAACGGAGCACTGCCCAGTCCTGTACCGTCCTCACAATCACTGTCACACTTCAGCCCACGGGTGTAACCACCGAGTCAAACCATCCTGTTGAGGGTCTTCCTCTTTTTCACTGTCCCTCTGCTTTTACCAAGCACAGTGTCCATTTCCAGGGACTAGTCCCTCCTGGCAGCATATCTAAAGAACATGAGACGAAGTCTTGCTATCCTCCCTTCTAAGGAGTATTGTGGCCATGCTTCTTTTAAGACAGATTTGTTCATATTTCTGGCAGTCCATGGGATCTTCAATGTTCTTCATCAACACTCTTTATTAAAAGGCATAAATTCTCTCTGGTCTTCCTTATTCATGGTCCAGGTTTCACATCAACGTGAGGCAAATGAAAATGTCATGGCTTGGGTCAGGCACATCTTAGTCTTCAAAGTGGTAGCTTTTTACTACTTCAAAAAGGCTGTTTGCAGCCCAGCTGCCAAACTTACCATATCCTTGGATTTCTCGACTACTACTTCCATGGGTGTTGATTGTGGATGCAACTAAACGGATATCCTTGACAACTTCAATCTTTTCTCCATTTAGCGTAATTTTGCTTATTGGTCCAGTTGTGAGACATTTTGTTTCCATTATATTGAGGTAGAATTCATACTGAAGGCTAGTCTTTGATCTTCATCAGTAAATGCTTTAAGTCACCTTTGCTTTCCATAAGGTTGAATCATTTGCATACAGTAAGTTGTTAATGAGTCTTCCTCCAAACCTGATGCCCATTCTTCTTTACATAGTCCCACTTCTCTTATTCTTTGCTTAGCAGGTTAAGTATAGTGAAATAATAAAACCTTGACACACACCTTTCCTGATTTTAATCCATGCAGTATCCCCTGTTCTGTTCAAACAGCTGCCTCTTGATCCATATACAGTTTCCTCAGGTACACAATTAAGTGTTCCAGAATTCCCATTCTTTGAAATGTTATTCATAATCCGTTATGATCCTTACAGTCTAATGCCTTTGCATACTCCATAAAACACAGGTAAGCATCTTCTGGTAGTCTCTGCTTTCAGCCAGCATCCATCCGACATCAGCAACGATGCCACTTGATCCACATCCTCAACTTAATCAGGCTTGAATTTCCAGCAATTCCTTGTCAATGTACTGCTGCGACTGCTTTCGTACTATCTTCAGTACAATTTTATTTACATGTGACAAAAAAGAAAACTACAGATCAATATCTGTCATGAATATGGATATGAAAATCCTCAACAAAACTCTAGCCAACAGAATTCAACATCATATAAAAGATACAATACACCCTGACCAAAGAGATTCATATGAGATATCAGGAGACAATTCAACATTAGAAAGTCAATCCATACAATCCACCACATAAATAACACAAAAGAAAAGAATCACACTATCATCTCATTTGACACAGTAAAGGCATTCAATAAAATCCAACATACATCTCTGACTGACAGGAAAGAAAAATTCAAAAAACTCATGCCATCAAGTCAAGTCTGACTCATAGTGACCCTATATCAACAAAACAGGTACAAAAGGGAAATTCCTGAACATAAGGCATCTATACAAACCAACAGACATCATTCTTAACAGGGAGAGGCTGAACACAGTCCCCCTGAGGAAAGGAACACAACAAGATGCCTTTATCACCACTCTTATTTAATATTGTGCTTCAAGTCCTATCTAGACCAATAAGGCAAGAAAAATAAAGGTGTCTTAATCATCTAGTACTGCAACAACAGAAATACAAGTGGATGTCTTCAACAAAGGAAAATTTATTTCTTCATAGGAAAGTGGGCTGAAAGTTGAAATTCAGGATGTCAGCTCCATAGGAAGGCATTCTCTCACCGTCAGCCATCACATCAACCTTCCCCTGGACCTGTATCTTCTCTGCTCAGGAACCCCAGGTCCAAAGGATGCATTACGCTTCTGGAACCATATCCTTGGTGGTATGAAGTCCCGCTTTCTGCTCACTTCCCTTTCCTTTTATTTCTTGAGAGATAAAAGGTTGTGCAGGCCACACCCCAGAGAAACTCCCTTACACTGGCTCTGATAGGTGATCTAAGTAAGGGTGTTGCAGTTCTATCCTAACCCTCTTTAACATAAAGTTACAATCACAAAATGGATGACAAGCATACAATACTGGGTATCATGGCCAAAACAAGTTGACACATATTTTGGGGGGACACACGTCAATACCTAACAAAAGCCATCCAGATTGTTAACAAAGAAGTAAACTGTCCCTATGTGTGGAGATACTATACACAGAGAATCCAAAAGACTCCATAAGAAAACTACTTGAACTAACAGAAAGATTCAGCAGAGTTGCAGGATACGAGATACAAGATTGACATACAAAAGTCACTTGGATTCTTATACATCAATAAAAAGAACCAAAAAAAAAAGACCTATAAAGAGAAAACTAAAACACTGCCACATCTGACACGCCAATGGCCAGACAAGGGGATGAGAAAAATCTCAGTCACACATGAAACACGTCAGTCACACAAAAACAAATAAACACATCACACACACAAGATAAAGTTGGGACCACGTGGGACCAAGGTCTTGATGGAGAATGATGGACAACACTGGTCCACTAACACAAGCTTTACTTACAGGCTTAACAGGTAAGAAGTCAACAGGGTGGTACACAGCCAAAAATGGTTATGATCTTTGTTACAGAACAAAGGACAGGAACATGCAAATAGTTTTAACCTGAGCAATTATCCTGCAAACAGTTTCAAGGAAATAGTTCTTAGCTAAAGACTTATTATTTTAGAAATAGTTTTGCCTGAGTCAATTAAACCATAACTAGTTTGAAAGAAATAGTTTTAACTTGCAAATAATTTAGTCTGGGCTAGTATCCTACAAACAATTTCAAGGAGATGATTCTTATTATTCTGTAAATAGTTTCAAGGCACCAAGCAGAGAAGTACAAAACATGGGGAGAGGGAGGAAGGGGCAGGGGGCTGGGGCACAGGAGCTCCCAGCCGGCAGCAAAACACTACTGCAAGAAACCAAAAGGGGCCTGCAGAAATGGGAAAACATACCATCCTCATGGAAAGGTAGACTCAACATTATGAAAATGTCAAAACGTAGATGCTACCCAAAGCAGCTACAAACACAATGCAATCCTGACTCAAATACCAACAGCATTCTTTAATAAGACAGAAAAATAAACCATTAACTTCACATAGGAAGTAAAGAGGCCCTGGATAAGCAGATCACTATTGAAGAAGAAACACGTAGAAGAACTCACACCTATTACATGGCTACGGTAGTCCAAACAGAACCTAGCCTCAGAACCTACTACACAGCTACGACAGTTACAACAGCCTGGTATCGGCACATGACAGTACATTCATCAGTGGAACAGAATTATGAACCCAGATGTAAATTCATCCACCTACTGTTGCCTGACCTTCTGTAAGGGCCTAAAGTCCATCAAATGGAGAAAAGACAATCTTTTTATCAAATGGTGCTGGCAAAACTGAATGGTCATCTGTAAAAAAATGAAATAGGAGCCATACCTCACACCACATACAAAAACTAATTTTAAATGGATCAAAAACCTAAATATAAAACCAAGAACTATAAAGATCATAGAAGAAAAAATGTGGACAATGCTAGAGGCATTAATACACTGCATAAACAACATATAAATCATAACAAACAATATACAAACACCAGAAGATAACCCAGATAACTGAGATCTTTAGAAATTAAACACTTATGCTCATCAAAATATTTTACCATAAGAATAAAGAGAACCTATAAACAGGGAAGAAAACAACGGCTATGACAAATGCTACAAATGTCTAATCTCTAAAATCTGTAGGAAAATCCAACAACTCTACAACAAAAAGACAAACAATCCAGTTAAAGAATGGGCAAAGGATATGAACAGACGCTTCAAGAAAGAAGACCTTAAGGCACTAAGACACATGAGGGAATGTTCACAACCACTAGACGTTAGAGAAATGCAAATCAAAACTACAATGAGATATCATCTCACCCCAACCTTACCGGCGTCAACCAAAAAAGCAGAAAATAACAAATGTTGGAGAGGCTGCAGGGAGACAGGAACTCTTACACACTGCTGGTGGGAATGCAAATTGGTATAACCATTTTGGAAAACAATTTGGTACCTCCTTAAAAAGCTAGAAATACTCAGCAATCATACAATCCAGTAATCCCACTCCCAGGAATATACCGTAGAGACAAGAACCATCCTGGGAATAGAGACATGCACACCCATTCTCACTGCAGCACTATTCACAACAGCAAAAAGATGGAACCAATCTAAGTGTCCACTGACAGATGAACATATAAACATACGTACACACAATGGAATACTATGAAGCAATAAAGAACAGTGGTGAATCAGCAAGAACATGGAGGAAACTGGAGAGCACACTGCTAAGTGAAATAAGTCAATCACAAAAGGACAAACGCCACATGATACCACTAATACAGAAATTCATGACAAGGTTTACACACAGAAAGAAACAATCTTTGATGGTTATGAGGGAGCAAAGGGGTGGAAAAACACTAAATAGACGATAGATAAGTGGTAGCTTTGGTGACAGGTACGAGTACCTAACACTGGTGAAATCAGCACAACTTGACCAAGGCAAGGTCATGGAAGCTTCATACACACATCCAAATTCACTAAGGGACCAAACTACTGGGCTGAGGGCTGGGGACCATGATCCTGGGGGACATCTAGCTTAAATGGCATTACATGGTATCCTGTCTATCCAATGCTGCCAGCAGAAATACCACAAGTGGATGACTTTAACCGAAAGAAAAGTAGCCCTTCTCAGTCTAGTAGGTTACAAGTCCAAATTCAACTCCAGGGGAAAGCTTGCTTTCTCTGTCTGCTCTGGAAGAAGGTCCTTGTCATCAATCATCCGCTGGTCAAGGAATTGCTTGAATGCAAAAGCTACATGATTCTTCTGACCCTTACTTCTTCGTGATACACAGTACCTATGTCTCTCTGGACACCTCTCTTTTATATCTCAAAATCTTATAGACCAAATATTGCCTCATTAGCATGACTATCCCTAATCCCATCTCATTAACACCACAGAGCTAGGATTTACTACACACAGGAAAATCACAACAGATGACAGAAAGGTGGACAACCACACAACACTGGGAATCGTGGTCGAGCCAAACTGATACATATACTTTGAAGGGACACAGTTCAATCTGTGACATACAGTTTATAAAGAAAATGTCCCATATTCTACTTTGGTAATTAGTGTCTTAAAAGCTTGTGAAAAGCCATGTAAGATATTCCACTAGTCCCACCCCAAGTAGAGCAAGGAAGAATGAAGAAAACCAGAGAACCAAGTGAAATACTAGTCCAAAGGACTAACAGACCACAACTACCACAGACCCTACCAGACAGAGTCCAGCACAAATAGATGGTGCCCTGCTACCACGACCAACTACTCTGGCAGAGGGTCCTTGAGAGAGCTGGCAAAAAATGTAGAACAAAATTCTAATTCATACACACACACATGCACCGAAAAAAAAAAAAAAAAACAGTCTTGCTAGTCTGATAGATCCTGGAGATCTATCAGGCCCTAGAGTATGGCCTCTGGGCAACTGTTTAGCTCAGAAATGAAGTCACACTTGAGGCTCACCCTTCAGCCAAAGATTAGAGAGGCCAATAAAACAAAACAAGACTAAAGGAGCCTACCAACACAGGGGCATGGACTAGAAGGCAGGAGGGAACAGGAAGGTTGGTTACAGGCAACCCGAGTTTGGGAAAGGACAGTGGTGGCATGTCATGGGGTTGTAAGTCAACGTCATAAACAATGTGTGTACTAACTGTTTAATGAGATGCTAGTTTGTTCTACAAATCCTCATCTAACGTACAACTTTTAAAAAATAAAAGAACATAGATCATGAAAATTAGAGAAGGGAGTTTCAATAAGGAGTGGTCAGCAGTGGTCAACACTGCCAACAGCTAAGTTACAAGAACAGCACAAAAGTGAATTTCAATTTGGAAAACCAGGAAACTGTTGACACCCCTGATGGAAGTGGTTACAGACAACTGATGAGCCAAAGCAAAAACAACAGGCTGAGCTCCCGGGAGGGGCTTTTCTTTGCTCAAACAGATTGCTAATGGATCGGTTTGCTGTTGGGTTTGTTTTAGAAAAAGAGATCTGTGTAAATTTATAAACTAGTGGGAAAGAGGAAAACTGGGCAGGAGGGTGTAGAGGATGAACCCCAGGGCCTAGAAGGTGCTTCTTTCCATATGTATTTAAATAAAGATGAGATAGATGGACATAATGACATTCATCAGGAGGACACAGGAAGCTGGCACAGATAGTGTTTGCGGTATTACTAGGGGCTCTGTGACAGCATTGAAACCGTCAAAGAGGGGGTTTAAATCTCTGGAGTGAGTCAAAAGATAATGCCTTCTCACTATACCCACTCCACTCCAGCCCTGTTTGCCTTTAATGACCTAGCAGAAAATATTTTCAGGAAGACACCTCTGAAGACCCCAACAACCAAACACCCAGGCTTATTGCTATCAAGTCACTTCTGATTCACAGCAATCCTAGAATAGAACTGCCCCAAACGGTTTTCCAAGGCTGTAATCTTTACAGAAGCAGACCACCACATCTTTCTCCCTTAGAGTGACTGGTGGGTTTGAATGGCCAATCTTTTGATTAGCAGCCAAGAGGTAAGCCAGAGTGCCACCAGGGCTCCTTCTTGAAGATACCAAACCAAACTCATTGTCATAGAGTCAATTCTGACTCACAGCTACCCTACAGTAAAAAGTATCACAACAGAAGGTCCTAGACAGAGATGACAAAAACTGTAGAACAAAATTCTAACTGACCAAAAATAAACCAGACTTAACTGGTCTGATGGAGACCGGAGAAACCCTGAGAGTATGGCTCCGGGACACATTTTTAACTTAGTATTGAGGTCACTCCAGAGGTTCACCCTTCACCCAAAGATTAGACAGGCCCCACAAAACAAAGCAAGACAGAATGGACACACCAGCCCAGAGGCAGTGACAAGAAAAAGTTGGTACTGGGGAAGCCAAGGTAGACAAAGGAGAGTGTTGACATGCCATGGGGTTGGCAAATATGTCACTAAACAATGTGTATACTCCCAGGTACCACAAACCTGTTTCATGAGAAACTAATTTATTCTGTAAAAATCTTCATCTAAACCACAATTAAAAAAAAAAAAAAACTCAAGAACTTATGCTAATTTTATTTCACTTATGTGTGATACTGCAATGAAGTCATTGGTCTTATAAAATTCTATCACAGGATCTCCAGCATCTTTTCTATCACCAAGGTCATATTTTCCAGCTACCGATCATTCTTCTTTGTTTCCAACTTTTGCATTCCAATTACCAGTAATTATCAAGGCATCCTGATTGTACGTTTGATCAATTTTGGACAGCAGAAGCTGGTAAAAATCTTTAGTTTCTTCATCTTTGGAATTAATGGTTGATACGTGAATTTGAATAATAGTCACATTAACTGGCTTTCCTTGTATGCATATGAATATTATCCTGTCACTGACAGCGGTGGCTGCAACAATGGGCTTCAGCACAAAAACGATTG
Source organism: Heterohyrax brucei (assembly GCA_028571685.1). Taxonomy (NCBI): domain Eukaryota; kingdom Metazoa; phylum Chordata; class Mammalia; order Hyracoidea; family Procaviidae; genus Heterohyrax; species Heterohyrax brucei. The sequence goes on from CM053147.1 coordinate 19,329,484, forward strand.
TGGGCACGGCACAGAACCAGGCAGTGCTGTATTCTGTTGTGCATAGTGTCACTATGGGTCAGCACCAACTTGATGGCATCTAACAACAATAACGTGTATGATATTAATAATATTGCTTGATAATTTTCCCATTCCTTTGTGTCACCTGTCTTTGGAATGGGCGCAAATATAGATCTCTTCCAGCTGACTGGCCAGATAGTTGTCTTCCAAATTTCTTGGCATAGAGCAGTGAGCACCTCCAGCACAGCATCTGTTTGTTGAAGCACCTCAACTAGTATTCCATCAATTCCTGGAACCTTGTTTTTTGCCAATGCCTTCTGGTAGCTTGGATTCTTTGCTTCAGTATCGTCAGTTCTTAATCACATGCTACCTTCTGAAATGGTGAAACACCAACCAATTCTTTTTGGTTCAGTGATTCTGTACATTCCTTCCTCTTGTGTTGATGCTTCCTTTGTTATTCAACATTTTGCCTGTAGAATCCTTCAGTGTGGCAACTTGATGCTCAAATTTTTTCTTCAGTTCTCTCAGCTTCAGAAATGCCAAGTATGTCCTTCCTTTTTGTTTTTTTAACTCCAGGTATCTGCACATTTCATTACAGCACTTTACTTTGTCTTCTCAAGCCACCCTTTGAAATCTGTTCAGCTCTTTTACTTCATGATTTTTTCCTTTTGCTTTAGCTGCTCTACATTCAAGAGCAAGGCAACTCTGGGGCATTCAGCTAGGGGTCCTGAGTTTCTGGCTCTGTCTATAGAGAATGGACTGTGGCTTTGGGAAGGAACCCTGGTGGTGTAGAACTAGGGGAACAGGGATGGTAAAAGAGGGTACTTGCCCCAGGCACAAGTCCAAGGGGGCACCTGGCAAGGCATAGAATGACATTCCCAGGTACCACAAACATGAAAGGCACCTGCCTGCCTGAGACAGCAGGACAAGAGGGGGAAGGGGTTTCTGCTGATGTATCACTGCTATCAATGTCCATTCATCTTGAGATGGGGGTGGCACACTTAGAGATTGACCCTCTGGGTGCTCAAATTAGGCAGGGAAGGTTCAATTTGGAGACTGCCCCTGAGTGGTTGTTACCCTCACTAAGCTCTGTGGTAGCGCAGTGGTTAAGCACTCAGTATCATCAGTTTTTAATCACATGCTACCTCCTGAAGTGGTGGAACACCAAACAATTCTTTTTGGTTCAGTGATTCTGTATATTCCTTCCTCTTGTGTTGATGCTTCCTTTGTTATTCAACATTTTGCCTGTAGAATCCTTCAGTGTTGCAATTCGATGCTCAAATTTTTTCTTTAGTTCTCTTAGCTTCAGAAATGCCAAGTATGTTCTTCCTTTTTGGTTTTCTAACTCCAGGTATCTGCACATTTCATTACAGCACTTTACTTCGTCTTCTCAAGCTGCCCTTTGAAATCTGTTCAGCTCTTTTACTTCATCATTTTTTCCTCTTGCTTATCTGCTCTACATTCAAGAGCAAGGCAACTCTGCTGAAAGGTCTGTGTTTTGAGCCCAACAGCTGCCCCACAGGAGCAAGATAATGATAGCTAGCTTCTATACAGGCTACAGCCTGGGAAACTCTATGTGGCAGTTCTACTCTGTTCTATGGGGTCACCATGAGTCAGAATTGACTTGCAGGCAACAGTTTATTTTTTTGTGTGAACGCCTTTGAGGGAATTCCCTAGGCAGAGCAAAGAGCTAACATGCTCCTTCCTAGACCAAAAGGTTACTGGTTTGGTTGCAGTCTACCAAGGAACACTTTGGAAGAAAGGCCTGGTGATCCACTTTCAAGAAATCAGCTAGGAGTCACAATCTACTCGACAGTAACTAACATTGACAGCAACCACAAAATCCTTAAGGAGCACAGTTCAACTCTGACACACTTCGGGTCATCATGAGTCATCACGGACCCGATGGCAACCAGTCTGTTTTTTGGCTGGGTAATGCCTTTGGAGATTTCAGACTCTGCACAAAGGTGCATCGCGGTTGCCCACAGCATGGCAGTAGTTTCCTGTTTCTCTCCCCATCCACCACTGTGTAGGGAGACAGGAGTCTTTGAAAGTCTGACAATAGCCAGCTCAGACTCACCCCTGACTTCACTTTACTCCTGACTCGCCCTTCTCGTCTCTCACACTCAACAAGGACAAACGGCCGCTACGGAGTCTACTCACTGCACCACCTGGGTCCTCTTAGAATCACACCATCTGTCTCCAGGCATCGGATACCCAGGCTGTGAGCTGCTCCCAATCAGGGAAGGGCAAACCAATAAATGAACATGAGTTTGGGCCAGGTATCAATAAAAGTCTATTTCTATTCAAAGAGATTCCACATAACAAGAGTGGGCTCTAAGGATCTGGAAATGCATAGCAGTGAGCACAAAACCCAAACATTTAGAAAGTTCTTTATTCTAGAAATTTCACAATAAGTATCTCCTAGAGGAGACCTCACTTTACTGAGGGAAAGTTGGGAACACTGAAGGGGTCCGCACATGATGGCCTGTCCATTTAACATGGGAACTTTAAATTAGGGCTTTGGCTCAGACCTCCCATTTTAGTAGGTCATTTGTAAAAACTTCCAGCACATTTGATACTTACAGATGTCTGAACAGATAGGTCTCACTTTATAACTGGTGCCATGCAGACTTGTCACTAACTTGGCAGACTTTTGGGCCACTTCATCCTAGAGTGAGACAACCAAAGAGACACAGATGGCTAGTGCTGTCTTGGCAAAACAGGTGCCCATCAGCGGAAGGTAGACTGGGGTGGTCTGACCAACTGGACTCTCCAGTTAACTGAGGCTTAAACACAACACCCTCTGCATCTCAACCATTTTTACTGAGAAGTACACACAAGTTCACTTTTGTGCTCTCTGAAAGTGTAGCATAAAGACCCTAGTTGTTTATTTGATCATCCAGGTGCCATGTGTCAGAGTCACCATTTTGTCACCAGCTCTCCTTATTCAGGAAGCCATGGTGGCACTGTGGTTAAGTGCTGCATCTACTAACCAAAAGGTGAACCGTTCAAACCTGTCAGGTGCTCCTTAGAAATTATGGGACAGTTCTACTCTGACCTATAGAGTGGTTATGGGTCAGAAGCAACTTGACAGCAGTGGCTTTGGCTTTTGACTTCTTATTCGGGACTGTGGGTAGAAATAGGACTACTCTAAGAGGCTAGGGCGGACCTAGGAGATTGGTTTTTGTTTTTGTTTTTGTTTTTGTTTTCCACTAGAGCCGTACATTGGCTTCTTTCCTTGTTTCCAAGAAGCAGAGCTCAGCAAAATATTTTCCATTATTTGAGGGTTCCAATTGAGACTGATTAAGACTTTATTGTCCTTGCTTGGGACAGGTCTTGAACTTGTGTCTAAGAAAACAACTGTACCATTACCAGATGGGGAAATTCTGGCTCAGCAGCATCCTCAGAGAGCCTAGAGGTTTCAGTTGTCCATGAGCCCAACATGAGTCAAATACACAGTGCTACTGCCAAAGAACTAATGTGACCTTGACTGTGTGAGCAGAAGTGCACAGTCTAGATGAGGACAGTTATGGTCACATTCAGCTGTATGCTGATTACCCACAGCATGAGGTTTATATTCACTGTTGGCAGCCAGACTTGCAGAACACAAAATAAAGCCATGTCCAGAAAACAGCCACCAGATAAGAAGGGAACTCAGGGCCATACTATGAGTGCAAGAATAAACTAGGGGTATTCAGCAGCGCTAAGAGGCCTTGGTGGTTCCATGGTGGAATCCCTACCTCCCACGCAGGAGATGTGGTTCAGTTTCCTACCAATGCGCCTCACAGGCCGCCACCACCTACCTGTCAGTGGGGGTGTGCTTACTGCTGTGACTCTGAACAGGCTGCAGAAGAGCTTCTAGACTAAGACAGACTAGAAAGGAAGACCTGGTGATCTACTTCTGAAAACCCAGCCAGTGAAAACCCTCTGGACCACAACAGTCTGAGCCCACTTGCATGGGGTCACCATGAGTCAGAGGACAACTTGAAGGCAGCTAACAATAATTAGGGATAAGGAAAGATCTAGGGGAGACAGCTGACTGGTTTTCAAGCAAGAATAGGCTCACCTCTCTCTCAAAGGGGAATATATTTGCTCTACAAAGCCAGTGGATACCCCAGGGCTGACAGGTAGAAACCACAGGGTTTGATTCTCCATAAGGGAGAACTCCAACAATTAAACCTGCCTGAACATGAAACATGCTTAGCTGGAGGCAGGAACCTGTTCTTTTATCCAGTACTTTTGATCATCTGCTAGATGACTATTTGGCAAGTTTTCACTACCAGCTTGGGAAAACTTAAGGCAATCTAGGTCTACTAACAACTGCAATATGCAGGTGAAAGCAACTTTGCTTGTTGAGAGGCAAGATGACATGAAGAATTTACTGATGAAGAGCAGTATAGATTATGCCTCGACATAAAAAAAACAGAAATCCTCACAAATGGACCACAAGCAACATCATGATAAACGGAGAAAAGATCGAAGTTGTCAAGGATTTCATTATACTTGGATCAGTGATCGACATTTATGGATACAGCAGTTGAGATATCAAAAGATGCATGGCATTGGGCAATCTGCTGCAAAAGACTTTTTTCAAGTGTTAAAAAACAAAGACGTCACCTTGAGGACTAAGGTGTGAAGCCATGGTATTTTCAGTCACTTCATATGCTGGTGAAAACAGGACAATGAATAAGGAAGACTGAAGAGGAATTCAAGACTTTGAATTATGCTGTGAATTAACGTTATGGACTGGATTATGTTCCGTGAAATTGTGTGCCAACTTGGCTAGGCGATGACTGCCAGGATTGTGTGATCTGACATGATTATCCCATGTGTTATAAATCCTGGTGGTCCAGTGGTTAAATATTTGGCTGCAGTTTCAGTCAGCTAGTGTAGCTCTAACAGAAATACCACAAAGTGGATGGCTTTAACAAAGGAAAGTTTATCTTTTCACAGTCCAGTAGGCTACAAGTCCAGATTCAAGAATTCAACCTCAGAGGAAGGCTTTCCCTCTGTCTGTTCTGGAGGAAGGTCCTTGTGTTGTATCAGTCTTTGGTGAAGGATCCTCTCGACATAGGAACCTCACGTCTGAGGATGTGCTGTACTCCCAGTGCTGCTTTCTTGACAGTGTGAAGTTCCCAACTCTCTGCTTGCTTCCCTTTCCTTTTACCTCTCCTAGGATGAAAAGCTAAAAGGTGAAGCAAGCCACCCTCCAGAGAAACTCCCTTTAAAATGGAGCAGGGAGGTGACTTTCAGAAGGAATTTACAGCCTCACCCTAATCCTCTTTAACATACAGCATAGGAAAATCACAAATCAGAGGACAATCATAAAATATCGGGAATCATGGCCCAGCCAAACGGCCATACGCTTAGTTGGGGGAGCACAGCTGCTTACCAAAAGGTCAGCAGTTCAAATCTACCAGCAGCTGGTTAGAAATCCTACAGGGCAGTTTCATTCCATCCTACAGGATTGCTATGAGTTGGAATCGAGTTGATGGAAACAGGTTTTCATTTTTTGGTCTTCTTATGCCTGTGGTTATGATCCGTTTAGGGATAAGTCATTATGTTAATGACTGATACATAATCTACAGAATTAGGTTGTATCTTGAGTCAGTCTCTTTTGAGATATGAAAGACTGAAGCAAATAGAAGAGACAAGGGACCTCATTACCATCAAGAAAGAAGAGCCAAGTGTACAGCACATCCTTTGGACATGTGATTTCTGTGCTAAGAAGCTCCTAGACCAGTGACAGATGGATGACAAGGACCTTCCCCCAGAGCAGACAGTATGGTGCTCTGAATTCAGATTTCCAGCCTCCTAAACTATGAGAAAATAAATTTCTCTTTGTTAAAGCCATCTATTTGTGGTATTTTCTTTTTTAGCAGTGCTAAATGACGGATGACAGAATTCTGTAAGACCAACAATTTCTTGATTGCAAGTACCTTTTTGCACCAACACAAATGGTGACTATGTACATGGGCCTCACCAGGCGGAATACACAGGAATCAAATTGAGTATACCTGTAGAAAAAGACAACAGAAAAGCTTCCTATCAGCAGTCAGAACAAGACCAGGTGCTAACTGTGGCACAGATCAGCTGCTCATGTGCAAGCTCAACCTGAAACTGAACAAGTTAGAACAAGCCCACGAGAGCCAAAGCATGACCTTGAGTACATCCCACCTGAGTTTAGAGACTATCTCAGAAACAGATTTGATGTGTTGAACACTAGTGACTGAAGACCAGACAAATTGTGGAATGACATCAAAAACATCATCCATGAAGAAAGCAAGAGGTCACTGAAAAGATAGGAAAGAGCCAAAAGATCAAACTGGATATCAGAAAAGACTTTGAAACTTGCTCTTGAAAGTCGAGCAGCTAAAGCAAAAGGAAGGAATGACAAAGTAAAAGAATTGAACAGAAGATTTCAAAAGCCAGCTCAAGAAGACAAAAGAAAGTATTATAATGACATGAGCAAAGAGTTAGAAATAGAAAACCAAAAGGGAAGAACATGTTCTGCATTTCTCAAGCTGAAAGAACTGAAGAAAAAAATTAAGCCTTGAGTTGTAATAGTGAAGGATTCTGCAGGGAAAATATTAAACAACTCAGGAAACATCAAAAGAAGATGGAAGGAATGTATAGAGTCATCATACCAGAAAGAAAGAGTCAGTGTTCAGGCACCTGAAGAAGTAGCACATGACCAGGAACTAAAGGCACTGAAGGAAGAAGTCGAAGCTGCACTAAAGGCATTGGCAAAAAACAAGGCTCCAGGAACTAACAGAATATCAACTGAGATATTTCAACAAACAGATGCAGCACTGACGTGCTCACTCATCTATGCCAAGAAATTTGGAGGACAGCTACCTGGCTAACTGACTGCAAGAGACCCATATTTATGCCCATTCCAAAGAAAAGTGATTCAACCGAATGCAGACACCATCGAACAATATCATTAATACCACACACAAGTAAAATTTTGCTCAAGATCATTCAAAAGCAGCTGCAACAGTTATATTGAAAAGAACTGCAAGAAAGTCAAGTGGAACCAGGGATATCACTGCTGATACCAGATGGATCTTGGCAGAAAGCAGAGATGCCAGTAAGATGTTTACCTGTGTTTCATTGACCATGCAAAGGCATTCGACTGTGAGGATCATAACAAATTATGGCTATCATTGTGTAAAACAGGAATTCCAGAACATTTAATTGTACTCATGAGGAATCTGTGTGTGAATCAAGAGACAGTGCTGTGAACACAATAAGGGGACACAGAATGGTTTAAAGTCAGGAAAGGTGTGTATCAGGGTTCTATCCTTTCACCATACATTTTCAATCTGTATGTTGAGCAAATAACCCGAGAAGCTGGATTATATGAAGAAGAATAGGGCATCAGGATTGGAGGATGACATTAACAACCACAATATACAGATGACACCACCTTACTTGCTAGAAGAGGATTTGAAACACTGATGAAGATTAAAGACCACAGCGTTCAGTACAGATTGTACCTCAACATCAAGAAAACAAAAATCCTCACAACTGGACAAATAAACATCATCATCATAAATGGAGAAAGGGTTGAGGTTGTCAAGGATTTCATTTTACTTAGGTCCACAATCAATGCCCATGGAAACAGCAATCAAAAAATCAAAAGACACATTGCACTGGGAAGACCTGCTGAAAAGGACCTCTTTAAAGTATTGAAAAATAAACATGTCACCTTGAAGACTAAGGTGCCTGACCCAAGCCATGGTATTTTCAATCACATCATACACACGTGAGAGCTGGACAATGAATAAGGAAGACAGAAAAAGAACTCATGCCTTCAAACTGCGCTGTTGGAGAAGAATACTGAACATACCATGGAGTGCTAAAAGAACAAATAGGTCTGTTCTGGAAGAAGTACAACCAGGGTGCTCCTTGGAAGCAAAGATGGAAAGACTGCATCTTACATACTTCGGACATGTTGTCAAGAAGGATCAGTCCCTGGAGATGGATATCATGCTTGGTAGAGTGGAGGGTCAGTGAAAAAGAGGAAGACTCTCGACGAGATGGAGTGACACAGTGGCTGCAACTATGGGCTTAAGCATAAAAACAATTGTGGACACGGCACAAGACCAGGTAGCGTTTCCTTCTGTTGTGTACAGGGTCGCTGTGATTTGAAACTGATTCCATGGCACCTCACAACAACAGATGACTGAGACAATGAAGAATAGTGAACATACCATGGACTACCAGAAGAACAAACACATCTGACCCGGAAGAAGTACAGCCAGAATGTTCCTTAGAAGCATAGTGAGGACAGTGGGTAAGAAAATAGTGCGACTTTGTCTCACTTACTTTGGACACGTTACCAGGAGAGGCCGGTGCCTGTAAAAGGAATCACGTTTGGTGAAGCAAAGAATCATCTGAAAATGAGGAAGATCCACAACGAGATAAACTGATGCACTTGCTGCAACAATGGGCTCAGACATAACAATGACTGTGAGAATGATGTGGGTTCAGGCAGTGTTTTATTGTGCATGGGGTTGCTATGAGCTGGAACTGACTCAACAGCACCCAACAGCAACAACAACAAGTCTACTTAAGACACTTTTGAGGTTGCTTCCAACCCTGAACTTCTTTTTCTGTAATTCAATCTCGAGTGGTAATACTATCAAAACCCTTAAAACTGCCCTACTGGGCTAAAATCCAACCGACAAGATGGAAAAGATACCCAAATTGCCATAATTAATTCCATTTCTGACTGGAGCTGCTGACAATATCTATTTGAATGTAAAACTGAACAAAAAGTGCCCTCTGAGGGGCTTATCCATTACATACAGGCTTCAAAACCCAAGCCTAAAAGCCCAGTTGAAAATATAGGCACATATTCTTCGGCTAAGGATAGCTCTTATTCAACTGTCAGTAGCCCCCTGAGATGTCTTCACCTGACCAGTCTGATTACTTCTGAAACAAGAAAGATGGCGGAAGACATCAAGTTAAGGAAGCGGTTATTTTACACCAGTACATCATGATGGCAGGTTCTGTGCCAAAAGCACCAAGAAAGTACCAGGCTAGCAGCCACGATAGGGCATTTCTTAGCATAAGCATTCCATCACAGATTGATTTCTGCCCCCCAAAAATGAGTGCAGCAATTTGGTTAGGCTGTGATTCCAGTATTGTGTGATGTTCCCATGTGCCATAAACCCTGCCTCTACGATGTTAATGAGTGAGGATGGGTAGTGGTTGCATTGGTGAGGACCCAATATGTAAGACTGTATTGTTCCGTGAGTCAATCTTTTTGAATATAAGGGAAAGGGAAGGAAGCAGGGAGCTGGGGACCTCACACCATCAGGAAAGAAGCAGTGCCAGGAGCACAGCGTGTCCTTTGGCCCCAGGGTCCCTGAACTTCAGAAACTTCTAGTCCGGGGAAGACTGACAACCAGGACCTTCCTCCAGAGCCAACAGAGAAAGACCCCCCTCAAGCTAATGTCCTGAGTTTGGACCGGTAGCCTACTGGACTATGACAGAATAAAATTGTTCTTTTTTTTATTATTATTTAATATAACCGAGTGAAAATGTACATTCCCGTATAAATTTACATGCCCACCTATATGCAGCTTCCACTGCTCTCCCTGTCCGGTGACAGCACATTATTCCTCTCTGCTCCATACATGTCTCATCCTCCCAACAGCCTTCTTTCCCCTCCTCTCCATCCACTCTCCTTCCTCCAGCCAGACGTCAGCAGGATGATATCCTATAGATGCATAGAACCATAAAGTGCATCCAGTATATGGTCACTCTACATCACCAAGTCTAATCCATTCGTGTCCAAAGACTGAACCTTTGTTACGATTTACAGGCAAGGGCAGCATCAGGGCCAGGGGCCATGCTCCCAGGGGAACCCCGAAACCACTGGACCATGTGGAGATCTCAGGATGCACCCCTTTTTATTCTTGTGTTGCCAGTGAGACTCAACCTAGTGAGCTCCATCACGGCCATCACTGGCGGTGCCCCGGCATCATCCGGTTCTTCCAGTCCCAAGTCAATGTAGGCATGCACTCATGTGGGTCTATCTTCTAGGTCGTCTTTGTCCCCTGTTGTTTTGGTCCTCGGTGAGCATCTGTTCCTGCTGAGTGGGGACCATTTGCTGTGTCCTCGGACGGCAGCTTGGCAGCTTTTAAGACCCCCAGACGCCACTCACCAATGTGAGGTGCAGAGAGCCCTCTTAGCAAAACGCTAGTTGTGCCAATTGGCCTCGATTTCACCTAAGAGCGTGGTCCCCTGCCCCCTGCCCCAGTGACTCTATCCTTGCAATATTGGGTTAAGATGGAAGGAGTACTCAAGTTATGCTAAAGTCCACTTAATGTTGTTCTTATTTCTAATGTGTGCTATCACCAATTTCTCCCAACCAGATTTCTAGCAACTATCTAATCTAAACCCTCCCCCTCTCGCCCTCCCTCCCTTCCCTCCCTTGCAGCTGTCAAAGAGTCTTTTCTTCTATACACAAGTCTGTTTTTGAGATCTTATCGTAGAGGTTGCATACAGTATTTGTCCTTTTGTCGCTGACTACTTTCACTCAACGTAATGTCCTCCAGTTGAAACCAGGTTATGAGATGTTTCCTGGAATCTTCGTTATTCTTTATCATTACATAGTGCTCCACTGAGTATGTGTACCATAGTTTACCTATCCATTCTTCTCTTGTTGGGCATCTGGGTTGATTCCATCTTTTTGCTATTGTGGACTGTGCTGAGATAAACATTCTGGTGCATGTGTCTGTTGGTGTGAAAGGCCTTGATTCTGTAGGATATATTCCAAGTAGTGGAATTACTGGGTCAAATGGTATATCAATATCCATTTTTTAAGGAAGCGCCAGATTGCTTTCCAAAGAGGCTGGACTATTTTGCAACCCCACCAACAGTGTAGGAGGGTTCCACTTTCTCCACAGCCTCTCCAGCATTTGTTATTTTGTGTTTTTTGGATCATGGCCAATCTTGTTGGGGTGAATAAAATTAAAGCCATCCACTTGTGGTGTTTATGTGATAGCAAGCAGCACTAGATGACTAAGACAGATCTGACTACAGGTCCAAAAGCCCCAGGTGCAAACTCGGTGGGTACTTCGTAAGCAACAGAAAAGCACACCCCGGGAACTTATGGTCTAATCAGGCTCATGCTCATCTAGATTACAGCAACAATAATTTCATGAATTCTATTTTCCAAGGAAAAAGAATTCAAGAAAGATGATAATCAGCCTTCAAGCCTTTGCCTGCATTGCAGTCATCTCAGTGGTTGGATTATGTCTCCTACAACTTTGTAACCTATCACTCCTCAACTTTAATCCCAGCATCTAACTTCATGACTGAAACACAGCTGTCCACACAGTGGATATTTGTTGCTCAACTGAAACGAAGTTTCAGAAACTCAGCAGCTCCTCCGAGTCATAGGTGTTGGAGCACTGGTACCTGTAGGGGGACATCAGCAGCTGGGCATGGCTGTGGAAGGTAAGGAAGATCTTGATGTTTCTATGAGTCTTGATGAAGTCCACAATGGCTTTCACTTCTACTTCCGAGTTGGCACAGGGTCCATGGTAGGAATCAGAAAGCAAGGGCTGTTGCTGGCCCCAGGTCCCGAAGGGATAGAGAAGCAGCCCAGAGAGAACAGGGAGCTGTGAGATGCTGTATGGTGGCAGTGACCACACATCATTAAATTTCTCCTCTGGAATTCAGAGTAACAGTGTTACTATATTAGATCAAGTCACTACCAAGGACAGAATCAAGAAGTTGAAATGAACTGATTCTGGCTTCCTCTCTTTTCTTAAAAAAATATGGGTCCTCTATGGGGCAGAAGGAAACCCTCATGGCATAGTGGTTAAGTGTTACATTTGTTAACCAAAAGGTTTGCAGTTCAAATCCATCACGTGCTACTTGGAAATTCTACAGGGCAGTTCTCCTGTCTTATAGGGTTGCTATGACTCCATGGCAGTGGGTTTGTTTTGGATGTGACAGAAAGAGTTATTAATCATCTCTTTGTGGAAGTCACTGCAAGAAAAGCAACTTATAATCCTGGAGATGGAATGCTTGCATTGGTGGAAGTTTAGCAAGTTTGTTTCTGGGATCATTTCCAATTCTTAGGGTCCAAGCGTAGAAGAGTCTATATATCTGTACTCTAAGGCACAGGGCCACAAACGCAAGGAACCTCTGACACCCTTTCTCCAGTGATGAAATCACAACTACATGCGACAACAAGACCACTTTTAGGTGATGGGGCCTTCTACCTACATTCTCCAGCAACTAGAGGTGCTCATGTCCACTGGAATGAGTCTAGTGTAGGCCTGGCCAGGGGTCTGCAGACTACAGACCCTCTGAGGGCACCACTAGGGTTTGGCATTTCTCAGGATCTCAAGTGATACTGACAGTGTAGATACAACTTTAACACCTTATTTAAAGATTATATGATATGAATAATAACATTTCAGGAAAAATTCTGACACTGGATTTCTGGGTATTGTTCCATATTTGCATCTGATATTTTCTTTCCCCCTACACTAAAAAAATATTTTGTATGAGCAATGAATGAAGCTGCCATTCATCCCTATCCTGTCCCAATTCACTGATGTGCTCTTATTAGTTTCATTAAAAAATATATGTGTATCAATAGAAACAGAACAAACAGAATGGAAATAACGAGAATGCTGACACATGGTAAAAACTGTAACCAATGTCACAACATTTTCTACAAAAATTGTTAAATGAGAAGCTAATGTGCTTGTGGAAACCCTGGTTGCACAGTGGTTAAGAGCTATGTCTGCTAACCAAAAGGCTGGCAGTTTAAATCCACCAGGTGCTCCTTGGAAACTCTATGGGGCAGGTCTACTCAGTCCTACGGGGTCATTAAGAGTTAGAATCGACTCAACAGCAACAGGGTAATCTGCTATGTAAGCTTTCACCAAAAACACAGTATAATATTATTTAAAAACCAAAAACAGTTGCCATCAGGTTGATTCCGACTTCTGATGACCCTACGTGTCTCAGAGCAGAACTGCACTGCACAGGGCTTCCAGTGGCTGTGACCACGTGCAAGTTGCTGATGAGGCCTTTTTTCTGAGGTGTCCCTGGGTGGACACGACCCTTCTCAAACCTCCAACATTTCAATTAGTAGCTGAGTGTTTAACTGTCTATACCACCCAGGAACATCTCTTGGTTCCCTGCCACTTTCCACAAGTTCATTAAAAAGCCAAGTGCCCTCGAGTCGGATAGTTTTACAAATAATTTAGTGACTGTCTTCCACATTTCAGACACAGTGGTTATACTACACAAAAAAGACATAATTCTTAACCTCACTGTGACCATAGCTCCACAAAGGAAAACAAACAAAAGTGTGAACCCAGGGAAACCTAACAGGGTTTTCCTGCTGGCATAGTGCATAACTGCTACGGCTGTTAACCAAGAAGCTGGCAGTTCAAATAGTTAGCTGCTCCTTGGAAACTCTATGGGGCACTCCTACTCTGTTCTTCAGGGTCACTAGGAGTCAGAATTGACTCGATGGCACTGGCTTTGGTTTGGTTTTTAATGGGGCTTTCAGGTAGTGCTTTCAACAGAAAGGAGGCCTCCCTGCCAGCCTGCCACTAAGCTCTGAACAGTCAGGGCTGCCAGTCCACAGTGCCAGGGCAGGACACTAATACTCCATCTCTGCATCTGCTCTGAAAATCAATGTTTTCATCAGATTTGTAATTCTTTTTGGTTTTCTTTCTGGAAGCATCCACAGATGATGTAATGCTTCTCCTCTGAGCAGGTCTTCACGCCCCCTAGTGGTCGGTTGAGGCCTTCTGGAGGCTTCCGTCCGCCGCGCACAGCCTGGCTCCCAGAGCTCAGAAGCTGAGCGGGAGCCGGCCTAGTGCTGGAGGAAAAACCAAGACAGGAGGCAAAAGACATCCACTGCTGCTCAGAGCGCTAGCACTGCGCCTGCAGCCTGTGAAGGGAAGGAACTGTTTCTCAGCCTCATTTCAGAATGGTTTGAAACCTGACGGGGATTTGTAAACTGACAGCTCTGCAGAATGACGCAAGGTAGCTGAGGTGGTCAGACAATGGTCTCCCCAGCTCTGGGGACAGGGCCGCACTGGGGCTGACCTCCAAAAACCTGCACCCCAGTTCCAGTGAGGATCAGCACCCACATAGAGGCTTCCGGGGGTCTTGGACCAGGTTTTCCTCCACATTTGATTCTTAAAAATCCAGGAAAAAAAAGAAAAGAAAGCTAGTCATTCCACCTGATGATAAGGTCCCTTTAGAATTCTGGCAATTTCTCTTGCTCCCTGCTGGGAAGGCCTTTTGGAACTGTGCTAATCCTCCCCCGGCCCCAGCCCCCCACAAGTGCCATGAGCTCTCATCCTGGGTTCTGCTTGGAGCTTCTCGGCCACCCCAAAGAGAAGTGGCCGTTCCCTCATCTCTCAAATGAATACCTGCCAAGCACAGTCCAGAAACAGCTGATGTTGAGTGTAAACCAGAAAGAAAAGAGGGAGAGACTGGGGAGGGTTCTGTGATAGAATTATTTTGGGGAAACATGAAGCTAAATAGGTTAACTTACTTGAGAACTTCTAAGAATTTTTAATGCTTTAATGCGTTTTAGGAGCCCCCAAGAGAGGCCAACAGTGGGAGGTAGTTCCCCAATTTGCTGCGTAGACAGCCCATTTATTCCGAGGGTCTCTCATGGGATTAGTACAAGTATTAATACAAGTTCCTTTGAAAAATGCTCCCATGATCAACTCTCTCCAAAAATACACCTGAAGCTCTTATTCATTTCGAATTTACGTGGGGTTATGGCTGCCACAATGGTGTTTTGTAATGAGATTTCAAGGAAAGAAAAATGGTCTAATTCTTTTAGCGATATTACAGAGGATTTTGTCTACAGCTTGTGAGTAAAACATTAGATGCATTAGGCTGCCTACCTAAATCCCACTGCAATCTAATTGTCAGCAGGTAACATCCGCCTCTTCTTTCCTATCAATCCTGCCACGAAAACGCACAGATAATTGGAACAAATCTCCTAGGTGACTCACCAAGAGCAGCGAGAGCTCTGATAGCCCAGCCGAGCCGCGGAAATAGGCTGTGACACAGAAAGCCACTGTGTGCTGGGGTAAGAAGTGACTATCAGGCCAGTGACATGCCCCGCTACAAGGCCACTGGCAAGAGAAGAGGAGTTCCATTTTGGTTTTTAATGTTCCCACACATCTCCTTAGATCCCTGTTGAAAAAGAAGAAAAGTTCCGGCCTACGGTGGCTTGAGGAAACACACATCTGTCAGGGTTTGTAACCAGCAGCAGGAAGACATACACCATGTCCAAAACGGGGGTGACAGAAGATCATTTCCATAATTGGAGGCAATCTGCGTAAAGACGATCTACCCGTCAATCTCACACTCTCCTTTTGTCAAGGAACACAAGGAGAGGCTATTAAGGCAATGTATTATTATTATTTTTTCCTCCAAATGTGAACTAGAGATTACTGCTGGTAATTGTGAACGTTCTGGAACAACTCAATCCAGTCTCCCATAGTGTTAATGCACTTAACATGCTAGTGTCTCTACTGTTACTTCTGGTCTGAATAGTTCACTTCTATTAAATACAAAATTGAGTAGGATTTGTCAGCTGTATCTCCAGAGGAGAAGCATTCTTCCTCTGGCTTCCAGCGAGGCATTTTGCAATGGTGGGTTAATGGCATATGGTTTACGGAGATTCTGACCACCTCCTCCTGCCCCCCTAGGGATCCAGGAAGCAAAGAAAGTTTCTCCTTTTACTTTATCACCATCCCCACATGTTTCAAAAGAATTTGCCACCAACTTCTGATTACGTAAACAAGCCAGGACTTTTCAAAAAATACAGATAACTGGTGAAATTCCATTTGGGGAATCGTGATCAATTGCAGTGGCGTCAACGTTTCTGCTGGATTGAAATTTATTCATTTCCTGTGCTCAGCCATCCTAAAACATTACTATTCAACTGTTAAATATCCATTTCATAATACCCTCAAGGTAACTGCATTTTAATTGAAGGGAAAAATGTATCAGCCGGTTTGCACGTGGTGGCACACGCTTGAACGATCCGGCCTGGATTGATTGCCTTTGCTCATGAATTAGCATTCTGATTTATGGCATGTCATTTCTGAATTACTTAAGAAACACCAGACTAGGTCACACCCAGCCCCGTGTCCTGACTGTGATCTGAGGAACACGTTGAAGAGGGGTATTGCTACACCCTGACTTCAAAACCACATTGGGGAAATTTTCGGAATCAACCGAACACCCATGACTAATTCCACTTTAACTCTGCGGGTCAGTGGGAACTCTTTTCAGAGCCACTCATGTTTGCTGTGTGACCTCGTTTGTGACTGTATGGTTTTCTAGCCCATCATGCCTCTGGCTCCAGAGTCCCAGGCAGCAAAGCAATTTTTATCAAGTCAGTTGTTAGCCTAAAATTCAGGGCCCCTATTCGCCAACCTCTTCATCTCCTCCAGCTCACTGTCATCAAAGACCTCCCCGCTGCATGGAGGGGCCTAGGAAGGGGGCCAGAGGCGGTCCATGTCAGGATGCTGGGTGGGGCAGCACCCAAAACAGCTGGCAGGATCCGCTTCCTGCCCACATGGCAAAGTGTGTGGACTGAAAGGGCTGCTGTGTGACTAGGTAGGTCCTGACTCCAGAAAGAGACAATCATCGAGGCATTTTAGATAAAATGACCTTATTTGTGGTCCACAGTGTGGTGGCTTGTGTAATCCACTTGTGAGCATGAATCCCAGCACCCAGCCAGGTGGCCAGCTTGTCCCCTCCAGTGTTGAACTGCAAAAGAAGCAAGCACGGAAAACGTGAACATTTCCCAGGCAGCCACCACATCCCACCAGTCCCCATTTCTGTGCTTGACACAAATGAGAGACCTAGGCAGCAAAGCTGTTGATCAATTCATCTCACTCCTGGTGAATTCTTATTTATTTATTTTTTGGTTCCCGTGTTCACGGAAGCCCAGATACAGGCAAACAATGGGGGTGGACTTTTTCTTCTTTTGAGGTTTATGAAAAAAAACCTTTGCAGAGAATGGACTGATATGAAAATATGTTCATCACATGTCGTAGAGTGGAAAAAACAGGTTATGGAACAACGTGACGCCATTTTTACTTTTTAAAAAGGCATACATATATGTACTGATCCACTCATATACACATACATATATATTGGTACAGGGAAACCCAGGTGCCCTAGTGGTTAAGTGCTACAGCTATTAGCCAAAAGGTTGGCAGTTCACATCTGCCAGGCACTCCTTGGAAACTCTATGGGACAGTTTTACTCTGTCCTATAGGGTCACTACAAGTCAGAATCAGTTCAACAACACCAGGTTTTTTGGTTTTACACTGGTATACATAAAGGGAGACAGGAGGAAGAACAGAGAGAAGGAAAAAGAATGAGACCAAGAAAGTAGAAAAATATAAAACAAAACGTTAATAGCTACTATCTCGCAGCTGCTGAATTAGAATTACAAGGACACCACACCCTCTTTCCCTGTTTTAAAAAACCTGTTTCTCTAATGTATGCAGTGATTGTATTTTTTGTAATAAAAATATTTGCTAAGCTATTAAGTCCTTCATAAAAACGGACTGGCAGGCTGCAACCATGCTTCCCAGACTTTCCCTTTTCTGACCAAAGTGACTTCATCTTATTTGGAACAGTGACTTTGCCAATTGGATCACTAAATAGGGAGGAAAAGGTTATCTCCCACCACTAACTTCTATCTCCGTGTAGCCTTCCAAACACAGCAGATAAGGTCAATGAGAAATGCAAACCTTTGCCAAAAATTTCATTTTATGAGTCTGGATTATGTGTGTTTTGTGCTTTTTCCTCCATAGATCTCAAATGTAAAAAGCAGGGAACTTTCAAAAACAAACACATCACATTCTCAACTGCCTAAATGCCCTGGAGAAGGGAATCCGCGGGAAGAGACAACGTGAGGCTCAGCAACCATCTGTAAAAGAAACAGGAAAGGAGGGTAATACACATCAGCCTTCAAGTAGGCCAACCACTCCTCTTGGGTCGGCTCTGGGAAAAACGCTCACTCTTGAAAAACCCATTTGTCCCAGTGAGTCAGTTGGTTCCCAGCCACAACTTTTCCAAATTTGGCAGGGAGTTGTCACATTACCAACACTTCCCTCCTTCAACTCTTTCTAGGAAATCTGGGAAAATAATTTCCAGTCTTGTTCAGGGCAAGGTGAAGATACTTAAAGTCATCAACACTAAGGCTATTACAGTTTATAAGCAAACCCTTGACCTCTTTCCAGTGACTCCTTATGAAAAGGCTAATCTTTGTAAAATAGTGATTAAAAATCCTTGTCTGATTTCTCAGCCTGAACCTGGAGACTGAGCTTTTTTTTTTTCCCCCCAGATCCTGCCCAGGGCACTGAGCCAGATAACATCACCCACCTTGCCCAGGGATCTGAGAAAGCTGGAGACCAGGTAACATCCCAGTTCCTCCAACAATCCCTCAACCCCACCCCGCACCTGAATAACACCCCCTTTTTTTCTGGAACCCTTCCTCTTCCTATGAAAACCTCTGGCCTGAGAAGAAATGTTAAAATGGTTTTTAGGGTACTAACCCACTATCTCCTCAGATCACCGACCATCAGAATGAAGTAGAATCCCTCCCTGTCTCTATGTCTGGCTCTGTGGCGACAAGAAACATGAAGCTGTGACCAGGTTTTCCAGTGACGCTTACTAAATGCAAACCTGAAACCAAAAAGAGCCCAGTAACTGTTTTTCTAAACCAAACAGCTTGGCTTAACCAGTCAAGAAGGTTCGGCTGCAGCAGGGCCCTCTTTTAAAAACCATCTGGGATTCAGCTGACAATAACCACTGGAAGGTGAGACAGGAAACGTAGGAGCAGGGAGGTTACGTTAATGGGGAAACAACAATTCTGGGCAAAGGACAGTGAGAACAGTGGCACAACTTGAAGACCGTCACTCGCGTAACTACCTTGGCATTTAGAAACTGAGGAATTGGTGGCTATTCTGCTAGGTATATCCTCCACAACGACAAAAATAAAAGACTTTTTAATTTATTTTTTTAAATGCCTTCCTTTCAGGGCTTTTGCTGTGGTAGCTTGGTTGCTTGCCACCCGTCTGCACGATGCAAGCTCTTTTATTTTAAACGCAGCTCGGTCAGGTACTCAGGGCTCTTCACCCCCTTTCCCCCGTCCCCAATTCGGTTAATGAAAAACAGAGAGAGCTAAGAAGACCAAAAAAAAGGAAAGAGAGAGGAAACGGCAGAACTCGCCCCTCGGGTAACGACACACGCCCCGGGAGCCGGCCCCTCACAGAGGAGCCCGCTTCCGCCGCAGACCCGTGTCGGGCTGCAGGAAACCGGAAACCGGGAGAGGAACGGGCGGGAGGCGGGGAGCGGGCGCCTCCAAACCGGCCAAGACCGGTTAGAAGGGGAGGGGGAGCGCCTGTCTGCAGGCTGAGCGGGGGCTGCCGGGTAAGAGCGGCGTTCTAGAAGCCTCCAGAGGAAAACGGCCCTGCCCGGGTCAGCGCATATCTTGAGCACATTCAGGTTTTTTCAGAAGAATAGCCAATTTGCACTTTGCTCACCAGACCAGGGGACTGGGCTACAGGGTGTTCCATTTCTTGGGAAATTTGAAAGGTTTCCAGTGACTGTATAGCCATGTGGAATAGATGCCTCACTTGGTGGTTTCCCCCTCCCTTCCCCTCCATTTTCCCTCCCTGGGGAGAAAGTGGAGAGGGCAGCGCGGCCGAAGCTCCGGGACTGAGACATTTGCATCAAAGCCGAGAGCTGAGGCGTCACCGCGTCAGCAGAGGCTGCAAGGGGGACGCCATTTTGTGGTCGCTCTGTGCAGCTCGGTGCCTCCACAAAATGGCAGCTCTGTCCCTGGCCTTTGGTTTTCCTCAACCCCGGTATTGGGAGGGGGGCACCTCGCGCTCGCCGACAGAGGAATGCGGGTGGTGGGGAGGCCCACCGACAAGGCGGACTTACGGGGGGCCCTCGATGCCGCGGCGTCGCTCAGGCCGGGCTACAGAGGGGCGCCTGCCGCGGGGCGCTGCAGTCACCAGCCCGTCTCGTCCGGCTCCTGTTTTCAAGGCGGATTGAAATTCTGTGGGTCTGGGCCACCCAAGCTGTGTCCACTGGACTGAGGCCTGTCTGGGTGTGTCTGGAGAGTTACGAGAGTGAAAACAACTTTCTGTCAGCTTTTTCTCTCCGTAGGGTACAGACACCATGTTGTGGAACCAGGCAAAGAAAAGACAGCATCTTGTTTTCTCTCCTTCCTTTTGTCCTTCGGACTTGGAGTACCGGATCATAGCCTCTTATCCAAAATACTTGGGGCCATGTGTATTTGCAACTCAAAAACGGGTTTTGTTTTCTTAGGGAGAGGGAGAATTTTTTTAAAAAAGTAATAGAAAGCATATAGTATGTATTATATATGCAGCATCACTCCATATTCGAACCTGTCAATATTTTGGGCAGCGAGACAGTTAACAACATGTGCGTTCGGGTCAGATTTTGCCCTCAAATGCGTTCAGATCAGGTCAGATTTTGCCACCAGTAAACTTGGAGGAGGAAAAATGTTCTCGGGGCAATTTGCATTTTAGAATATTTCATTTAGGGAATCTGTACTTATAAGGGATATCCTTGTGATGTGCAAATTAAGAGCTACAGCCGCTAACAAAAAGATCTGCAGTTTGAATCCACCAGGTGCTCCTTGGAAACCATATCGGGCAACTCTATTCTATAGGGTCACTATGAGTCAGAATTGACTTGATGGCAATGGGTAGCTGGTACCTCTCAGAGGAGCCCTGGTGGCCCAGTGGTTAAGAGTTCAGCTGCTAGCCAAAAGTTCGCACCCACCAGCTGCTCCTTGGAAACCCTGTGGACAGTTCTACTCATCCTATAGGCTTGTTACCAGTTGCAGTACACTTGACAGTGGTGGGTGGATACCTACAAGATAGACTTTCCAGTCTACTCACCCTTCTACCTACCCCTCAAAATCAGTCAATGTAACTAGACCCCTGTGGGCCCCCCAAAGAGGTCCATGTCACAAGCAGTTAGAAATGGGTGCCCAGGTGTCCAGATGGCCCTGTGTGACCCTGGTGGAGGAAGGGGGCATTCTTCACAGAACCACCAAAAATAAGGAAAGACAGTAGAAACTGCATAGACTTTGCCACCTGAGGCCTTGGTGCCTTGAACAGGTTACGGAGCCCTGCCTTTGGCAGCAATCAGTAAAGTCAAGGTGGCCTTGGATCCCATCCTCAAGACCAGTCATAGATTTCACATGGCTTTGTGGGCAACACATGAAGAAACCAGCAAGGATGCCCTTGTGGAAGAGCAGGAGCAGGAGAAGGCTATCCTTCGTGCAGCTGAAGATTGCGTGGACACTTCCAGAGTGGCTGGGTTGCTGTTGAGATGGGCAGCTGGGCTTCAGGCCCTGCAGCATGAAGCCGGTGACACTGATATAGGCTATGAAGTCCTAAGAAAACCTGGAAAAGTTGGGAAATAAAATGAGAATGCTTTGTAGGTCAATGAGTCACCAGTTGGTACCCAGGCCTCATCGTGGTGGGAGAGAATGGCCCATTTCTGGTGCTCATTTTTAAATACTCACCTCTTCCAAGTTATGGTAGGCCCCAATGCTGAAGTTATATTTCATTCTATTCTCTGATTAAATAGCGTTTCTTCACTCTCTTTATCCAGTGGAACATAAGACAAATCAGTTAATACACCTGTGATGAATTTAACAATACACTTCGATCTACACTCATGAAGGAAATGGTGACACTCTGGTCCCCGTTGCTGAGCTTGCTTCTTCCTGTCCTGTCAGCTGTAGGGTCATACCTTTCCCTTATTCTGGGAGAGCTCAGAGCAAACTTTGGAGAACTAAAGCAAGAAAAGTACCCTGATCCCAGAGGAGATGGGACTTTAATGGGACTTCTGGCCATCCAGATGCTGTAGATACAGGAAGACAGTTGGTCCTGTGGTGGGCTTGCAGGCACAGGCAGGGAAATGACCTTACCTTGTTTTATGGTTCATCCTACATTGCTACCCAGGGTAACCTCCAGTTAAAAAGAAGTAGCAGCAGCTTTTCCCTATGTTGACTGAGACTCTTCAGGCTGCACTTTGCACTCCATGCTTGTCTAAGCCATGTGGTGCTACTATAACAAAAATACCACAAGTGGATGGTGTCATAGATTGGACTGTGTCCGCCTCTAAATGTGAGTAGCCATTGGCTGGGCCATCATCCCTAATATTTTGTTATTTTCCTGTACTATACATCATAATCTCTGCCTTTGGCTAATAGATGATCATATTAAAAGAGGGTTGGGAAGGGACTACAACACCCTTGCTAAGGGAGTTTCGTTGGAATGTGGCTTGCACCGCCTTTATCCTTTCATCCTACGGGAGACAGAGAGAAGTAAACAGAGAATTGGGAACCTCACACCATCAAGAAAGCAGCACTGGGAGAAGGTACGTCCTTCAGACCTAAGGTTCTCGTGCCAATGCCAATGCTTCCTGAACAAAGACTAAATGCAACACAAGAACCTTCCTTCAGAGCTGACAAGGAGGCAAGCATTCCCCTGGAGTGGACATCCTGAATTTGGGCTTGTAGCATACTGGACTGTATAACAATAAATTTTTCTTGTTAAAGCCATCCACTTGTGGTGTGTGTTAGAGCAGTATCAGATGACTAAAACGAATGGTTTTAACAAAGAAAAGTTCATTCTCTTGCAGTCCAGTAGGCTACAAGTCCAAATTGAGGATGTCAGCTCTAGGGAAACATTTTCTGTCTGTGTTAACTTTGGAGAAAAGTCCTTAACATCAGTCTTCCCTGATGATGAGGAACCTCGGGTACAACGGACACGCTCTGTTCTCAGTGCTACATTTTTGGGGGTATGAAGTCCCCGTATCTCTCTGCTTGCCTCTCTCTCTCATATCTCGAAAGAGATTGGCTTAAGCCACTATCTTGTAAACTTCATCAATATAACTGTTGTTAATCCATCTTACTCAGTCACAATGATAGATAGAAATGACAATACACAGGAAAATGTCTTGAAATGACAAAATGGTGGGTGATCACACAATCATGGTGGCACCAAGTTGACAGATACATTTTGGGGAGACATAATTCAGTCCATGCCATTGCTATAGCTTCTCGTTTGCTCTTTCTCTTCGATTTTTTGTTTGTTTCCATATTCCACCTATACCCCGTGTAAAATGGAGAGGGAGAGTGCATCACTATCCACCCTGCAGGAGTAGCCCACAACACAGAGCAGCCCTAGTGGTACACACAGGTCCCTGCCCTGGCAAAGAGCATCCAAGGCAAAAAAGGGGCTTCCCTGGGACTCCAAGAAAACTTGGACTGGAGGCTGACAAAGGGAAACTGCACATGGGCTGTCTGGTAGGCGGTGGTGGCTGATTTCCACAAATCAAGCTGAAATGGACAAAAGGGCAAACCAAGGCAATGAATGGACAGAGGATTGGACAGTTGAACATTAATATGCTTCAACAAAGCAATTTATATCTATTCTGTCCTAAGCACCCCACAAGACCAAGTCATTATGGAGTCCCTATGATTTTGCAATGAGAGTTTGAAATATCCAAGCATCAGCAGGTACGTTTCTTTCGATGGCTGGATACTAAAACCAGCAGAAGGAAAAGATTATAACTGTTTTTTAAAAAGCCGGCCCTCAAGAGATCCAAGTCATTTCATGACAGGATATTAAGACTATAAATTATCTTAGGAGGGAAATAATGCATCAAAGGTGTTCAACAATTTTTCAAAGTAACTTTCACATTTGACCTCTCTTTTCAGTCTGACCGTAAACCTATGAGCTAGGTGAAGGGTGCATTTACCTCCATCTTACCAAGAGGGAAAATGAGACATGCGCAAGAGAGGGGGCTTGCCCAATGTCTAGTTGGGACTAGAGCCCGGGTCTTTCTATTCCAGCTCTGTGAGTGTTAGCAGCCATCCCAGACAGTACCAGGGGAGATGAGGTGGACTCTCGAGTAAGAGACGTCTGTCATTGTGTCTAACTGTAGAGAATTCTCCATAGGAGACAGAGACGCCTGCCAGGACAAATACCTGAAGATCCTCTTCGGCCTCCACCTGCTCCATACTTTTGTTTGCTCTTCATTCCGTGGTATAATCTCAAGAACTTGGTCCCTAAAGTGTATGGAACCACAGACATGACCTTACAAGCAAAGCCTGGACAGTGTTTCCTGTTGCTTTCTGCTCCAGTTGGTCCCCACATGTAGGAAGTTAATGGAACAGTCAATAATCCTTTTGACAGTCCAGAGCTAATGAGAAGGATGCTGACCTGCATCCCCAGAATGAGAAGTTGATAGAACAGTTTATTTTCCCCAAGGAAATATTATCTAAATAATAATTAAAAGGTGTACCTGCTCCTAGCAGGAAGCTTGCCATTAGAGTTGTCTTTCCCTTAACTAATGATTATTTGCCGGATAACACCTGCTGCTTATAAAGCATTGACTTTAAAACGTGTTTGTTCCTGTTTTTCAGAAATTTTTTTTAAGTGAAATAATTAATTTGGTGCTGACAAGAGGAATCAAATTCACATCTGAGTACACCTAGAAGTTTTTAGTTTTGTTTCTTTGGTCAGTTGCTGAAGCGTCGGAGTTCCATCTGGCAACCCTGTTCATACATCCCAAATCAAGATATGACTAGGGACATTTGGAACTAAGACACATCAGGGTACATGTGCGTGCGCATGTGCGTGCACACACACACAAAATAGCGAATAAAGACTACCTGTCCTCGAAGAAGTAATACCAGAGTGATACTTAGAATCAAGAATGATGGGACAATGTCTTACATCCTTTGGATATGTTGTCAGGAGGGCTCAGCCCCTGGAGAAGGAAATCATGCTTGGTAAAGTGGAGGGTCAGCAAAAAACAGGAAGACCCTCAATGAGATGGACGGACACCATGGCTGCAACAATGGGCTCAAGCTTAATTGCGGGCATGGTTCAGCACTGGACAGTGTTTCGTTCTGTTGTACACAGGGTCATATCAGTCAAAACCAATCTGACAGCACCTAACAACAACAAAGACACCTGAGGAGCCCAAGTGACACCATGTTTAAGAGCTACAGCTATTAACAAAAAGTCTGACAGTTCAGATCCACCAGCTGTCCTTAGTAACACTCTAGGGCAATTAAACTCTTCTTACAGTGTCACTGTGCATCAGAATTGACTGAGTGGCAATGGAGTTCAGTTTTTGTTTGAGGGGGTTGGTTTGTGTGTTTTAGCTGGGACACCTTGAATGAGCCTGGGTGGCACAATGACTGAGTTCTGCTGCTAAATCAAAGTTCAGGGATTAGAACTCACCAGCCACTCAGTGGAAGAAAAGACCTGGCAATCTACTCCCATAAAGATTTCAACCTAAGAAACTCTCTGGGGCAGTTCTACTCTGTCCTATAGGATCCCTGTGAGACTCACAACGACACACAACAACAACCACAACAGCAACAAGACACCTTGTCAGAGCCCTTGGTGGCACAAATGGTTAAATGTTCCACTACTAAGTGAACAGTTGGTGATTTGAACCCACCCAGTGGCACCTTGAAGAAAGGCCTGGTGATCTGTTTCCAAAAGGTCATAACATTGAAAACCCTACGGAGTACAGCTTTACGCTGCAAATTCAGTCACCATGAGTTCAATTCGACTTGAAGGCAACTGGTTTAGGACACCTTGGCAAGAAAGAGAAGTCTCAAAACAAACAAGTGCATATCCTTAGAGAAGGAGTGAGCCATGTAGCTGAATTTTTAGAGCCTTCTCCTTGATGACAGAAGTTCCCTCTCTATTCCTTCATCCAAAGAAGACTGCCTTTCCCAGTTAGTCTAGTGGGAAAGAGACTAGTATAAGGAGTCACATGCAGATTCTAAGTCTCTCGAAATCAAGTCCCACACAAGTGTCAGTAAACACTAGTGACATATATGCCATTGAAAGTGACACCTTCAAGCTCTCTTGTCTCCAATATCCACCTATACAAATGGTCTGAAAATTGTTTTGAGTCTCATTCCTTTTTTTTAGTACATGGCCACTCCCAGAGTCCTCTTTTAAAATGGGAAAATCACAAAGAAAGCAATATGTTAGATTAACGTTTCCTGGTATGTGCTCTAAGAAATAGTAGCCTTTTGAGTTGCTCCCCAAAAGAAGAAGAGGAGGAGGAGAAGTTGTCTAATACTTAAAGAAAATAACTGGGTAAATGCTGTAATGTAGATCCCTTCTCATAGATCAACAATGTATACTCATTTAGTAAAAGTTCTTAGACATTCCATCGTTTCTTAAAAAAAACCTATGGCTCTCCAATTTCTTTGATGAGAGTAAATAAATCTGACCATCTACTTTTTTTGGCGAAAAATATTCGACCACTTCATTCCTTGGCACAGTGTACAAGAACTGCTGCCTGGAGCCATTCGTAGAGTCTTGGAACTGAAGTTCTTTGGAGCCTTTTGTAAGTGGTATCTGGGGTCTTAAAAGCTGGCAAACTGCCATTTAAGTAGCATCAATTGGTCCCAATCCACCTGGAGCAAATAAGAATGAAGAACATCAAAGACATAAGGAAAATACAAGCCCAGGAGACAGAAGAGGCCATATGATCCATAGACTACATCAGCATGAGACCAGAAGAACTAGATGGTGCCCACCACCAATGACTGCCCTGACAGGGAATACCACATAGAGGTCCTGAAGCAGCTGGAGGAAAGTGGATATGCAGAACTAGAACTCTATTACAAGACCCAACTTGGTGGTCCAACAAACTGGAGGGTCCCCTGAGGACGTGGCCTGGTACCCTCTGTTAGCCCAGAGCTGAAACCAGTGCCAAAGCCAACTCTTCAGATAAAGATCAGTCTGGGCTTATAAGACACAGAGTGATGCTGGCAAAGAGTGTGCTTCTTGGCTTAAGTATATACATGAGGCTGTCTCACCAGCTCCTATCCTGGGGCGAGATGAGAGGGTAGAGGTGGACAGAAGTTGGTTGAATGGCTATAGGAAGTACAGGGTGGAATGTAGGAGTGTGCTGTCAGAGGGTGGGGAGAACAACAAGAGTTACATTTCAGTGTGAGTGCAGGGTTTTACTTTGCGAATTGACTTGGACTGCAAACTTTCATGTAAAGCACTATAATTTTTTTTCTTTTTTATTGCGATTAAGTGAAAGTATACAGTCCAAATCAATTTTGTGTGCCCGCCTATCAGCAGCTCCTTCTGCTCTACTTGTCTGGTGACAGCACATTCCTCTTCTTTATTCTATACTTCTAGTATCATCTTAACAAGCATCTGTCCCCTCATCTCCACCCTCTTCTCTCCCATCTAGAAAGAGACCAGTAGGACAGCCTCCTATAAATGCATAGAACCATAAAGTACACACACTGTACGGTCACATTGTGTCCCCGAGTTGAGTCCATTCTTGTCTGAAGAGCTGACCTCAGCAGTGGTTTCTGGTCAGTGGCAGCAGCAGGTCTAGGGACCATGCTCCCAGGGGACCCTCCAGGCCATCGGACAATCAGTTGTTGTTTTTTACTAGAGTTCTTGAGCTGCACCCCTCTTTTTCTTGTGTTGCCTCAGGGACTCTACGTTGTGTACTCCATCATGGCTGTCTTTGGTGGTGGTCAGCATTATCTGATTCTTCTGGTCACATATTGATACAGTCTCACGTTCACATGGGTCCTTCTGTCTCCTGAGCTCTTTTTTCCTTGTGGTGTCGTTCTCAATCATCATCTGCTCTAGATGAGTTGGGACTATTTGATGTACCTCAGATGGCAGCTTGTTAGCTTTTAAGACCCCAGACACCACTCACAAATATGGGGTGCCAGAAAACTCTCTTAGCAACAGGCTACTCGATTTCCCCCAAGAACATGACCCACAGACCCCAATCCCTGCTACTCTATCCTTGAAATATTGGGTTGAGATTAGAGGAGCTTTCAGTTTATGTGAGGTCCAGTAAAGTTGACCTACTTTCTACTGTGTGTAAAACACCATAAATTTTTTTTTTAAAAAAGCAAAGTCATTTAGAGCAAGAATGACTCCTCATTTGGGGCCTTACAAAGACAGTATAGAAGAAGTTGAGCTAAAGTTCACCCACCTCATAAGGTTCCACCACCTGGACCCTTAGACCTGAAGAAGGGGGGCAAGGTTTGACATGGAAGATAAAGCCCAGAAACGTGGGGATGAAGAGATGGAACAGTAACCTTCAAGTCACCAAACAATTTGATTGTCACTGATGTCTGTCATCCCTGCATTCTCATCATTAGAGGAAAAAACTGAAGTCAAGACAGAGGGAAATAGGGCTATATGTGTTGAGCTTCCATTTGGTTTTGTTTAATTTTCCTTTAAATGTTATTCATCTCTTTTGATCACCTCACTCTTACTGTCCTCACCAGTCACCACTCCTATTCAATCTCAGAGTTGTAGCTGGGTACCATTGAGTCAATTCCAGTTCATAATGATAATCACATGTAACAGCATAGAATTGTCCCAATAAGGTTTTCTTGACTGTAATCTTTATAAAAGCAGATCTCCACATGTTTCTTCCGTGGACCCTATGGGGTGACGGGGGGTTGAACCACCAACCTTTTGGTGAGCAGCTACGTGCTTTACTGTTTGTACCACTAGGGCTCATTCAATCTAAGAGAACTTCTCTGAGAACAGTAAACATTTAGACACACCATTCTGCCACCTCCAAGGAAGAATTTTGGATTCATAGAGCCAAACCACGGATCAGGTCAGCCAAATTGAAACAGGTACCAGAAAGTACAACTTACCCCACAAATGTTTCCTGATAGCAGGTAGGCCCCAAAAGGGCACCAAAAATCAGCATCAACCTCATGGTCTAAGGGTCTTCCAGAGTCCAGACCTCAGGGTCTCCTCCCGAGCTTTATTTATAGGGACTCACAGCTAAGCCATTGGCCTTCTAAGAACTCAGGTGAATTCCCACCTGGGTATGAAATGCTCAAGGTTGCAGACACCTACCTGGGCGCTTTCCATTCCTAGGATGAGATAGCAAACTCCAGTGAAAAGAAAACAAAACTGCTAGATCCTATCAAGGACAAATCATATATTATGATTTAGAACACGAAGTGCCACTAACTCTGGCCTGTGATAGAAGCCAGATTAACAGACCTAGAGGTTAAAGTTCATTCTGGGTCTCTGACAAAGAAAAGGGCACAGCATTTAGAGTAATTACTCCAGCATCCTGTCTATCACATTCCATTAACTTGCTCATTTGTTTATTTTTATAAAGTTTGCCCTGAAACACTGCAATTACTCATGCCACATTTGCGGAGACTCCCTGTAGATGGCCTGTTCCAGTCCTCATTCTACATTAAAACACAACAGAAGGTCTTTTAATATTTGATTTTGGACTGTCTCTAAAGTGCTCCATCTGCATTTGCACTAAATTGATATCCCTGTTTCTGTGACTTTCCTCAGAATGACAGTCTTTCTGATTCAAACTGTGAAACTATTTATTATAGAAAATTGGGATAAAAAAGTGTTCTCTTTAATCACCGATAATTCCTCTACCCAAAGAAAACCATTTGGTATATAGTTTTCCAAATGTTGTTCCATGCTTTAGAGTTTTTTATTGAACAAAGATTAGACACTACTGTATTATGAGTCATGTACCATTTTCTAGAGCAAAGGTCTGTTAAACAAAGATGATCTTTCCTTATCAACAGATATAGATGAATAGTAGTCTGACTTTGTTTTGGGGGGGTCAGTTCTACCCTGGCCCCTAGGGTCGCCATGAGTCGGATCCGACTCGACAGCACTTGGCTTGGCTAAGATAAAAATACATTTACCTGTTTTTAGGAAGCATACTTTATTGCATTTTAATAATTCGAATGCATTAGGTTCAGTCTAGTGAGACTCAACCACAAACAGCTACAAGGAAATTTTCATTTGTCCTCTGTGAAATTCTTCATGTGTACACATTTTAAATTCCTGGATTAGAATTCTCAACTACATACTTGAAGGGAAAGGTGTATATATGATGATTCTGGTTTAAGAAATTTCTGGATTAGCTTAGTTTTCTCTTGGGTGTCAGGGTGAAGACAGAAACCAAAAGGCAGAGACTGTAGTTCATTCTGATGTCACCTAACCAAAAACTAAACCCATGCCACAGAGTCAATTCTGATGCATAGTGATCCATAGGACAGAGCACAACTGTCCCATAAAGTTGCCAAGGAGCATCTAGTAGATTTGAACTGCTGGCCTTTTGGTTAGCAATTGTATCACTTAATTAGAGTTTCCTCATGTCACCACTACCTGTCAAATAAACAGTAGTCAAACTGAAATCAATATACGTGGAGAACTGGTAAAAGCTTCCTGGAAAAGATGGATGGGCTTGAGCTGAGTGTGACAGCAGGTAGGACTTGCTAAGGCACATGTGAACAGAGTCTGAATTTCTGGCAGTAGAGAAATGTGAGAAAATAAGACAACTGGGAAAGCACATGGTGCATAGTAGGGATAAGGAGGAAACTTGCCACACTATGGAACAGACTTAACACTGGAGGTGATGGGAAAGGTAGAATAACTCAAGCTGAAGCTCCATGGTGGAAGGCTTCTTCATCCAAGCAAAAGAATTTACACCTGATGAAATGGAGAAACAAGAGTCTCAGAAGGTTTTTGAAAATGTGAGTGATTGATGAAGGCAGTATTGAGAGTAATAACTCTTACAGTATGGGTTCCAATGGACACAGAATGTAAGCAGGGAGCCAAGTAAGGAGACTTTTGGAGAAATTGAGAGTTAAGAAGACACATCTGGACTAGGTGGTAGCAGAAGGAAGATATAAGAGGAGCCAGCAGTGGTAATTGAGTGGAAGAATGTCATGTCCTTGGTATGTAACTGATGTCTGGCTGGGTATAAAAGCTGAGAAAGGACACTTTTCAGTGTATGTTATAGGAGGGTCAAATAGCCATCTCCACAGCTGGCCCTCAACATCTCCTGCTCAATTATTGCCCTGTGTGAAGTTCCACTTTAAGAATTTGTTCTGATTATCTCCTCTACAGGTAAGCTTTCAAAGAGAAATTATTGCTGAGAAGTACTTCCCAATGAATTGAATCCACTGTGTTAGAAACCTGATAGCTCCTTTTTCTTCATGCAAAATAAAATGAAGAAGAGCCCAGGGCTGCAAGGACCCAAAGCATCCCAAAGGAGAGGAACTCCAGGATAACACCTGAGGTTAGCAAAAGGTACATCCCCTGGAGTGGATAAAAATGGGAATTGAAAAAATGAATAGAAGTTGGAGAAAAAGAAGGTACAAGCCTTGATAGAAGAGTCTGTATAAAAATTCCAGAAAACACTTTTATTTCTCCGTTACTTATAAAGAGTTCCATATCAGAATAAGGCATCACCTTTTCTGCCTCCTCAGTACTTCTTGAGGAATATTTGTCTCTATTCATTTAACTATGTGCCAGGGATCCTTCTAGAAACTAGGGGAAAATATATACACACACACACACACAGCCTTATTGAGATACACATGAAACACAGTATACTGCATATATTTAAAATATGCAATATCTTAAGTTTGAGCATGTGTGTCCACCTGAGGAGCCATTGCCACAATCCACATCAGAAACATAGCCATTATCTCTAATAAGATCTATTTTTGAGAATCACCAAGAAAATCTCCAACCAGAAAGTGGTCACAGAAGCCCCTTGTTTTACATGCGAGGAGATGAAGCCTGAGAGGAAGTGGCCTCAGAAGCCCCAGGGGTGGGTGGACACTAGAAGCACATACTCAGACCCTGCTTCAATCCCATGTTCTGACACTTCAAACTGTCTAATTATCCAAGGTAATTCTATTCTGATCTAGGAAAAGGCCATTTTAGACCACAGACTTCTTTATAAAGCTACTCCTGGGACAGCTGTCATTCAGAAAGAGGGAGATAATAGCTCTTTTCAGAAAAGTGCCCTAATGGCGTGTTACTGCCTGTGAAGGTTACTGTTACATGTCAACTTCGGCAGGCTATGATTCCCAGGAGTATGTACTTGTCCTCCATTTTCTGATCTAATGCAATTATCCTCCATTTTGTGTTATTATGTGATTATTCTCCATTTTATGTGTTGCAAATCCTAACCTCTGTATATTAATGAGGCAGGATTACTGTTTCCTGAGTCAGAGCCTTACAAGAGGTCTGATTCAAGTTCCATGGTTTCTCAAGTCCTATCCTTATTCTGACGTAGGGGATGTTCCTCAGAGGTGTGGCTCGCACCCAGTATATGTGTGGATACCCTGGCAAGCCTTTCCCTTGTCCTAAATCCTGTGCCCAGCTTCTCATCATCTGACTTCCAGTTCATGGGACTTGTGCCTGTCCTCCTCTCACCTGCCAATTCCAGAATTCACCAGTTTCTGCTGCCCAGCGAGCCAACAGTGTGCTGTCTGACCTGCCCATCATGGGTTCATCAGTCCTTGCAACCATGTTGAGTCAGGAGAATCCTCCAGCCTGATGCCTAATCCATGGATTTGGGATTGCCAAACTTCACAGCCATGTGAGCCATTTCTCTGAGATAAATATCTTCATCTCTCTCTCTCTGTAAGTATAAACACATATATATACATTCATATGTATGTGTGTATATAAACACACATGTATATATGTACATATACACATATGTGTGTGTATATATATATACACATACATACATATATAGACACGCACACACATACTTCACAGGTTGTGTTTCTCTATAGAAGCCAGCCTAAGACACTCCTTATGAGGAAGTCAGTAGACATACTTTTCACTTTTACCCCTATAACCCTAGAAAGGGAAATAGCCTAAGAGGGAGAGTAGGACACTATATGGAACTATCAAGAAACAACCACAGAGTAAATCTTTCAGGACAGTTACTGAATTCCAAAGCACTGCAAAATCAAAACTCTGAATATCTTTGCCTGTAGAAACACTGTCATTCATAGTCAAATGAGTTCTTCAACACTATTTATAAGCTATCAATAATATTCAAAACATTATAGATTAAATAAACATCTGTGCCCTAGCTGGGAAACACACAAAGTCATTGTTTCTGTGAGGGAAAAAAAAAATTTTGTTTGAATTTCCATCAAGCAAGTTTTAAGTGAAATTTGTACATCACAGAAAGATGAAGATTGTGTCAGGGTTGGTTGCATCTCCACTGCACAGGGAACAAGACATTTTTAGAACCTTATGGGAACCCTGAAGTTTTCTTCAAAGCAAACAGTAGTATAGCTTAACTCATACAGAATGTCTGCCTAGAGCATTGTACTCTTTCGAGATCTACCTATGTGGGATCAAACTGACAACAGCAACTTGAAAGATTAGATAGAGAATTTAGGGAGCAGGGAGTTGATGTTCATGAGGGCTGAGCAATTCAGAAAAAGAGGTTGGGAATGGTTGCACAACTGAAAGAACGTAATCAGTGTCACCAAATTGTTCCTTTAGAAACAGATGAATTGGCGTATGTTTTGCTGTATATATTCTTGATGACCACAAAATCTTATGGGAGTTCTTTGAAAGACTGTGTGGTTATCAGTTGAGCGAAAAGTATATAGGAGCTCTCTATACTGCCTTGCCAATTTTTCTGTAAATCTAAAATTATTCCAAAAATTTTTCTAAAGTTAAAAGTTTTTGGGGAAACGTGGCGCTAAGATGGCCAAGTAGTCAGACTTGGACACTTTCTGTGCTTCCTTGTATAACAAAGGCTCTCCAAAAAAACCCAAAACAAATTAATCAATTATATATGACATTCTAGGAGACCTAAACATCAAAGGCAAATTTAAGAAATTGGACTGAGTGACAGGGAAGGGAGAAAAGGTCCAAAACTACCAAGAAGTGGCCAGTGCTGATCTGGGAGGCAGTGGCACCCCACCAGTTAACTGACTGGAAGGGGCACAGTGCTGTGAGAGTCGACTCACATCTCCAGAATCAGTGAAAATGGCATCCAGATGTTGAAAGTGAAGTAGCTTGTATCAAACCACCATGTATGAAGCAAAAACTTTCCTTGTCTTTTACCTACAACCCCTGTGGTCTCACTCTGCATTGCACCTGAGCTGGCTCCAGAGACCAACATATCCCCTGTGCGAGCCATTCGCACAGCCTTGGACAGGGTACAGATTTTTAACAAACAGGGGAAACAATAATCTGCTGGCTCCCCTAAGCCAGGATGTCAGGGAGGAAAGAGTTCCTTTGCTTGGGTGCAGGCTTAAGGGGTCCATGGACTTTGAATGTCTTTCACCCTGCATAAACCTATGTGGGCCCACTACAACAGCATAGACCTTCATTAGCACAATACAACAGAGTATATACCTGAACCTGAATTTGACTGTTATCAGCTATTTGGTAGAAAGGCAGGTTCCTGACATTTACACTACTCAGCCTATTAAACATGGTCCTCATCTACCCACAGCAGGAACCTGAGGACTGGTGGCTCTGCCAACACCAAAGAAACACCCACAAGAAGGATCTAAGAATAAGTGGTGCATCCCAGTCCTTACAGCCAACAGGATTAGGTACCTATAGTCTGGCTGCAAAACCTAGAAACCTACATGCCCTAAGGAACAGAGGCACAGTTTCCTCACAGACACTCAAAGGCAGCTGTCAGCCTCCTGCATTGCTCAGAGCCTGTAGCCAGACACCTGTGCCTACACCAACCATCCCTGCCCACTTAGGACTCTCAGGGAGAGCCTGTATCACACACTTGGTGACTGACTACCTGGATACCTGAGCTGCATCCACATAAGAAATGTAAACATACTCCTGGGCTCACATATCTAATAACAGCTCTAGCCAACTGGTAACAAAATGTTAGAGCTTCAAAGCCATCAATAATCCAACTAGTTCACACAACCAGCCTATTTGGGATTTCAAAACAAAACAAGAAGCTAAAATACAGTCAGCAAACATAAAATAAATATGTACAACAAATTACTGATGGCTCAGAGACAACAGTCAATATCAAATCACATAAAGAAGCAGAACATGATGGCTTCAGAAAGCTACCAAAACAAAGAATCAAGAAATCTTTCTGAAAAAGAGAATTTCCTACAATTATCAGATGTAGAATACAAAAGATTAATGTACAGAACTCTACAAGAGACTGGGAAAATCATGCAAAACATAATGTCAAATTGAACAGGCTGCAAGAAACTGTAGAGAGACAGCTTTCAGAAATCCAGAAGATTAACAATAAGATTTCAGAATTAGGCAACTCAACAAAAGTCATAGCAGCAGAATTGAGGAAAAGAATGTCAGAATTAGTGAGACTGGAGATAAAACACTTGACACCAACATATTAGAGAACAAAATCAAATTAAAGAAATTTTAAAAATGAAGAAATTGTAAGAATTATGTAGGACTGTATCAAGAGGAATAATCTATGAGTGACTAGAGAGTACCAAAAGGGAGGGATAACAGGAAATAGAGAAATGTTGAAGAGTTGTTGACAGAACACTTGCTTCATATTGTGAAAGATATCTGTCCAAGATGCTCATCACACTCCGTATAAGGTAGACCCCAAAAGAAAAACAAGACATAATCAAACTTGCTCAAACCAAAGACAGAGAACTGCAAGAGAGACTAGGGATAAGCAAAAAAAAAAAACTACGCAGGAAAGTCAATAAAGTTAAGCTTGGGCTACTCAGCAGAAACCCTGTAGGCAGAAAGGCAGTGGTATGACACATACAAAGCCTTGAAAAAAAATTGTCAGCCAAGAATTATGTATCCAGAAAAGCTGTCACTCAAATATGATGGCAAAATTAGAACACTGAAGATAAACAGAAGTTTACAGAATGTGCAGAAACCAAATCAAAATCAAAAGAAATACTAAAAGGAGTCCTTTGTTAGAAAATCAGTAACATCAGATAACAACCCAAGATTAGAATGCTAGACAGAACAAGCAGGTATTAACCCAGATAGTGAAATCACAAAATAAATCAAAGCTAAAATATTGAAAATAGGGTAACAGAGATGCCATTATCTAAAAGACAATAACATTATGACAAAAAAGAGGGACTAAAAAATGTAGTCATAGATATTTCATATGGACAAGAAGTTAAAATGATATGGAGAAATTAAAGACTGGTTTAAATTTAGGTGACCACAAAGAAAATTAACAATTCTACACATCAAAATAAAAAACAAGAAAAATATAAAGTCTCAGCAAATACAAAACCAACAATGAAAGAGATGAAAACACATAAAGAACAACTCAGCACAGAAAATTAAGTGAACAAAGAAATTGTAAACAGTACACAAAAAAGGCATCAAAGTGACAACACTGAACTCATACCTATAAATAATTATGATGAATGTAAATGGGCTAAATGCACCCCTCCCAAAAAAGACAGAGAGTGGTGGAATAGAGTAAAAATAAATAAATAAATACAATCCATGTGTGTGCTGCTTACAAAACACATGTCTTAGTCTTAAAGACACAAAGAAACAAAAACTCAAAGGATAGAAAAAGAAAAATCAAGCAAACAACATTCAAAAAGGAGCAGGAGTGGCAATGTTAATTTCAGATAAAATAGATTTTAAAGTAGCATCCACTACAATAGATAAGAAAGGATATAATATAATGATGAATGGTCAATACACCTGAAGACAATATCCATACTAATTATTTATGCACCCAACAACAAGGCTCCTAAATACATAAAACAAACTTTAACAGCATTGAAAAGAGAAATAGACAGCTCCACAATAATGGTACAAAGCTTCAACCCACCACTTTCGGTGAAGGACAGAAGAACACCCAGAAAAAAGTTCAGTGAAGACACAGGAAATCTAAACACCACAATCAATCAACCTGACCTTGCTGACAAACACTTTACCCAACAGCAGCCAAGTATACTTTCTTTTCTAATGCACTTGGAACATCCTCAAAAATAGATCACATATTAGAATATAAGGCAAGCCTTAACAAAATCCAAAGCATCAAAATATTACACAGCATTTTTTCTGACCATAAAGTCATAAAAGTATATATCAATAATGGAAAGAAGAAGGAAAAAAATCAAACTGGAAATTGAACAACACCTTGCTCAAAATGACTACGTCATAGAAGAAATCAAGGACAGAATAAAGAAATGTACAGAATCAAAAGAGAATGAAAAGAAATCCTAACAGTACCTTTGGGACATAGCAAAAGCAGTGCTCAGAGGTCAATTTATAGCAATAAATGCACACATCCAAAAAGATGGAAGGCTCATTGATATGGCCTATTGATAGCAAAGCATTAACTCTACAACTCA
Source organism: Heterohyrax brucei (assembly GCA_028571685.1). Classification (NCBI taxonomy): domain Eukaryota; kingdom Metazoa; phylum Chordata; class Mammalia; order Hyracoidea; family Procaviidae; genus Heterohyrax; species Heterohyrax brucei. Next base: position 19,366,751 of record CM053147.1, read on the forward strand.
AACAAGTAGAAAGAGGTCAGCAAAAGAAGACACCAGGCATCAGAAGAAAGAAAACAATAAAAATTAGAGCAGAACTAAGTGAATTGGAGAATAAAAAAAATAACTGAAAGAATTAACAAGACCAAAAGCTGGTTCTTCAAAAAGATCAACAAAAGCAATGCACCATTGACCAAAATGTGGGAGGGGGAAAACAGGAAAGAAAGCAAATAATATAAATAAGAAATGAGATGGGCAGTATCACAACAGACCCAACTGAAATTTAAAAAACCGTAAGAGAATACAAGGAAAACTGTATCCTAACAAATTTGAAAAACTGAAGGACATGGACAGGTTTCTAGGAACATATTACGTACCTAATACAAATAGAGGTAGAAAAAACAAACCCATAACAAAAGAAGAGTTTGAAAAGGTAATTTAAAAACTGTCAGTAAAAAGAAGCCCTGGCCTAGATGGCTTCATTGGCAAATTCTACCAAACTTTCAGAGAAGAGTTGACCCCACTATTCCTAAAGGTATTTTAGAACACAGAAAAGGACAGAATACTCCTAAACTAATTCTATGAAGCCAGCATAGCCCTGGTACCAAAAATCAGGTAAAGACATCACAAAAAAAGAAAATTACAGATCAATATCTCTCATGAATTTGGATGCAGAAATTCCCAACAAAACTGTAGCCAATAGAATTCAGCAACATATCAAAAATATAATCCACCATGACCAAGTAGAATTCATACCAGGAATGCAGGGATGGTTCAACATTAGAATAACAATGTAATGAATCATATAGGTAAAACAAAAGACAATAATCATATGATTTTATCAGTGGATGCAGAAAAAGCATTTGACAAAGTCCAACAGCCATTCATGTTAAAAACTCTCAGCACAATAGCCATAGAAGGGAAACTCTACAACGTAATAAACAGACATTTATACAAAGCCAACAGTCAACATCAACCCAAATGGGGAGTCTCAGAGTATTTCCCTTAAGAACAGAAACCAGGAAAGGATGCCCTTTGTCACAACTTTCATTCAGCATTGTGCAGAAAGTCCTAATCAGAGCAATTAGGCTAGAAAAAGAAATAACGGGCATCCAAACTGGAAAGGAAGAAGTAAAAATATCTCTATTTGCAGACAATGTGATATATACATAAAACTGTAAAGAAATGACTGGAACTATTAAAAGAGTTCAGCAAAGCATCAGGATACAAGATACACATACAAAAGTCAGTTGGATTCCTTTATACCAACAAAAGGAATATCAAACAGGACATCATTGCATCAATACCACTTACAACAGCCCACCAAGAAGACATAGTATTTAGAAATAAACCTAACCAGAGACATAAAAGACCTAGACAAAGAAAATTAACAGGCAGTACTGCAAGAAACCAAAAGAGACCTATGTAAGTGAAGAAACCTTCATTGCTCATGGATAGGAAGACTCAAGGTTGTGAAAATGTCTATTGTATTCAAAGCAATCTATAGTTACAATGCAATCCCAATACAAATTCCAATGGCATTTTTTAATAAGATAGAGAAACAAATCTTCAACTTCGTATGGAAGAAAGAAGAGGCCCCAGAAAAGTAAAGCATTAATGAAGAAGAACAAAGTGGGAGGCCTGACACTACCTGACTTTAGAACCTACTACACTGCAGCAGTAGTCAGAACAGCCTGGTGATGGTACAACAACAAATACATAGAACAGTGGAACAGAATTGAGAATCCAGACACAAAATCATCCACCTAATCAGCAGCTGGTATTTGACAAAAATCCAAAGGCAATTAATTGAGGGAAAAGACAGTCTCTTTGACAAATGGTGTTGGTATAATTCTGTTAAAAAATGAAACAAGACTCATATCTTGCACCGTGCACAAAAACTAGCTCTGAGTGAACTAAAGACCTAAATACAAAATCTAAAATAGTAAGAATCATGGAAGTAAAAATAGGGACAATGCTGGGAAACCTAATACATGGCACAAACAGAATACAAAGCATTACTAACAGTGCACAAACACCAGAAGAGAAAATAGGTAACTGGGAAATCCTAAAAATCAAACACCTTTGCCTATCCAAAGTCTTCAACAAAAAAAGTAAAAAGACAACCTACAGACTGGGAAAAAAAATCTGTGGATACAACATATCCAACCAACATCTAATCTCCATAATCTAACTCTGGAGATTAACTGCAATCTAACTGCAAAACCTCAACAACAAAAAGACAACCCAATTAAGAAATGGTCAAAGGCTATGAACAGTCACTTTACCAAAAAAGATGGGAAATGAAGATACCATACCATGAAGCAGTCTCACTCCTTGGAATAGATCCTAGAGAAATAAGAGCTGTCACATGAATAGATATATGCAATGTTCACTGCAGCACTGTCCACAATAGGAAAATGATAGAATCAAACTAGATTCCCATCAATGGATGAATGGATAAACAAAGCATGGTATATTCACACAATGGACTACTATGCAACCATAAAGAACAAAGATGAATTTGCGAAACATCTTGTAACATGGAAGAACCTGAAAGGCATTATGCTGAGTGATATTGGTCCGTCACAAAAGACAAATATTGTGTGAGCCCACTATTATAAGGACTCAAGAAAAGGTTTAAGCACAGAAGGAAACATTATTTGATGGTTATGAGAGTGGGGAGAGAGATAGAGGAGCATTCTCTAATTAGATACCATACAAGAATTATTTTAGGTGAAGGAAAAGACAACATACGATATAGGAGAAGTATGCACAACTGAACTAAACCGAAACCTAAGAAGTTTCTTTAATTCAACCAAACACTTTGTGAGACAGAGTAGCAGGGACAGAAGTCTGGAGACCATGGTTTCAGGGGACATCTAGGTCATAAGAAAGTTTATTAAGAAAATGTTCTGCATGCCACTTTGGTGAGTGGCATCTGGTGTCTTAAAAGCTAGCAAGCAGCCATCTAAGACTCATCAATTGGTCCCAACCCACCTGGAGCGAAGGCAAATGAAGAACACCTAACACATTAGGAAGATAGGAGCCCAGGAGACAGAAAGAGCTGCATAAACCAGAGACTATATCAGCCTGAGACTGGAAGATCTAGATTTTGCCTAGCTAGCAGCAGTGACTGCCCAGGCAGGGAACTCAACAAAGAGTTTCTGATGGAGAGGGAGAAATGTGGATGTGGAGTGCAGTACTCAAACTCTAGTAAAAAGACCAGAATGATGGTCTGACAAACTGGAGGGTCCCTGGAAGACACAGCCCCCAGACACTCTGTTAGCCCAGAACTGAAACCATTCTTGAAGCCAACTTTTCTGAGGCTGAAGTGGTCTATAAGACATAAAATGATGCTGGTAAAGTGTATGCCCTTTGACTTAAGTAGATATAGGGTGCTAACTGGGCAGCTTCTGTCCAGAAGCAAAATGAGAAAGCAGAGGGGGACAGGAGCTGGTTGAACGGACATGGGAAATACAGGGAGGAGAGGAGGAGTGTGGAGAGAGCTGCTATGGTCACATAACACTGTCCACATAAATTTTTGTATGACAAACTGACTTGAACTATAAACTTTCACTTAAGGCACAATTAAAAAAACAAAAAAAGACAAGCGTTTGTACATAATAAAACATTCAATGAAAATTTTTTCTAAAGGTTTGTTTTAAAAAATAAAGCCTTATGGGATGTCACATGCAAGAACAATCAAGAGGCAAACAGTGTACCACCACCAGTTGCCTTCAAGTCAATCCCAGCTCAGAGTGACCCCATTTATGTCAAAGCAGAACTGTATTCCGCAGGGTTTTCAATGGCTGATTTTTCAAAAGTGGATAGCTGACTGCTTTCTCCACAGCACCTCTGAGTGAACTCACAACTCCAAGATATTCTTTAGAAGCTGAGCAAGTTAACCACTTCACCATCCAGGGACACCAAGACAATGCACAGGGGGAGATATTTGCCGCATATACCATGAAGAGTTAACCTCCTTACTGTATAAAGAACCCTTACAAGACTCTAAAGAAAAAGACAAGCATTCCAATAGAAAATGAGTAGTGAGAGAAGTGGACAGGCCTCTCTGGCTCTGGCTCTGTCTCTCTGTGTCTTACAAACACACACAAGTGTTTGTTGTTGATGGTGCTGTGGAGTCAATTTTGACTCATAGCAACCCCATGTGACAAAGTAGAACTACGCCATAGGGTTTTCTTGACTGTCATCTTTTCAGGAGCGGGTCACTTGATCTTCCACTGGGTGCCCTTCAGTTAGCAGCCAAGATCTTAACCACTGCACCACAAAGTGCAATGATTAAGATCGAGTTTGCCATCGAGTTGGTTCCAACTCATAGTGACCCCATAGGACAGAGGTGAACTGCCCTATAGGATTTCCAAGGAGCAGCTGGTGGATCTGAACCACCCATCTTTTGATGAGCAGCCAGAGCTCTTCTTAACCACTGTGCCACCAGGGGTCCCCCAGATATTTACATATGTAAAGTGTTCAACATTTGTAGTAATCAAAGAAAAGTTATGTTTTGTTTTTAATGAGATGCTATTTTTTTTCACCAGTCCAGAAATAGACACGGACCTCTGACCCTACAATTCTACTTTTAGGAATGCATTGTAAGGAAGTTATCATGGAGCTACACAAAAGTTAAGGGACCTTAAAAGTCTACAGCCAACTCGTAGCAGTCCCTCATAGGGAACTTTGTTGTGCAGCAGTTAAACAGTTGGCTGCTAACCGAAAGTCAGTGGTTCAAACCCACGCAACCATTCTGCGGGAGAAAAGACCTGGCGAATCTGTTCCCATACCCGTAAAGATTTCAGCTGAGGAAACCCTATGGAGCAGCTCTACTCTGCCCTATACAGCATGAAATCAAAATTGACTTCATAGAAAATTGACTTATATGCAAAGATTCACCTAGTATTTATTGTAGCATTGTTTAAAATGGTGAAATAAAGAAAGAGAAAAATCTCTGTGTCTTCTTATTGACTGTTGGTTAAAGCAAGCAGAACAAATTCACACAACCAAAGATGAAGTGGCCATAAAATTAATGTTGTATAGGAACATTAAGAATATTTAAAGACCTGGAAAGATGTTCACAGATTATTCAGTTGGGAGAAGAAAAGGTACCTACAAAACAAAATATGCATTCCAAATGGTAATTATATGGTGAGGAGATATACCAAAAAGTTAACACAGAAATTTGGCTGCACAAATCACCAAAATCTCTTTGTGATTAATAATAACTTTAATTTTCTTCTTTTGGCTTATAATTTAAAAGAGAGAGAGGCAGGAAAGCAGGTAGGAAGGAAGACAGGAAGAAAAGGGAGAAAACCCCAAATGTCCCTTTGAGGTGGAATCGAAAACCATGTGTTCTCTCTTTGTACCGTGATCCCGGCCTCTTTAGGGTCCCCTCTTAATACTGTGACTTGTAGCCTTGCTTTTGTTTTGACCTGTGAACTTCTATTTGGGGTTCCATTGGGAACCCTGGTGGCACAGTGGTTAAGAGCTATAGTTACTTACCAAAAAGTCAGCAATTCAAATCCAACAGATGCTCCTTGGAAACCATATGGGGCAGTTCTACTCTGTCGTGTACCCTATAGGGCTGCTACAAGTTAGCCGTAAACTTTGTAAGGGAGCGGATTGCCAGGTCTTTCTCCCACAGAGATACTGGGCAGGTTCAAACAGTCAGCCTTGCAGTTAGCAGTCAAGTGTTTAACTATTTGTGGTGCTTGGGCTCCTTTTGTGTTAATGGAGATAGGATAGAGTCATTTGGAAAAGGATAGCAATAGAGGTTGGATGACATGAAGAATCTAATCAGTGTCACTGAATTGCTGCAGGTTTTGTTGTGTATACTTTCACCAACCACCACAAAAACAAAACCAAAGCAGTATAAAATATTTTTCCTTTATATAGACCATTGCTTTGGTAGGACAATTTTTTAACTGTTGAAAATGTAATGTCCAAATTGAAGTATAAGATTCTATGATTTCATGATAAAGTAGGAATATAAAAGATCTCACTAGTAAGTTTTATATTCATTACATTTTGGAATGATAATATTTGGGACGTATTGGGTTAAATATATTATTGAAATTAATGATGCTAATTTTCTCTTACCTTTTAAAAAAATTGTTTATTAACCTAAAACCCCATTGCCACTGGGTCAATTCCAACTTACATTGACCCTATAGGACAGAGTACAACCACTCTATGTTGTGTTTCCAAGAAGGAGCTGGTAGAGTCAAACTGCTGACCTTTTGGTTAGCGGTGAGCTGTTAACCACTGCACCATAGGGCTCCAAAGTGTTTACTTGAAAATTTATCAAAATTGCACATGTGGTTTGCATTATATTTTATTGGCCAGCACTCATCTACAGAGAAAAGCAGATCCCTCAAGAGTCTGCAAAGACGTCACCTTAAAGACTATGGTGCGCCTGATGTGAACCACGATGTGTTCAGTCACCTCCTATGCATGTGAAAGCTGGACAAGGGGTAGGGGAGACCTAAGAACTGATGCCTTAAAATTACGGCATTGGTGAAAAATATTGAATATGCTGTGGACTGCTGGAAGAAGAAAGAAATCTGTCTTGGAAGAGGTACAGCCAGAGGGCTCTTTGGAAACAGGGATGGAAAGACTCGTCTCATAGACTTCAAACATGTTATCAAGTGGGTCCAGTCGCTGGAGAAAGATGTCGTATCTGGTAGAGAGTCAGTGAAGAAGAGAAAGACCATCAGTGAAATGGATTGACAGCGATGGCTGCAACAAGAGGCTCCAGCATAGCAACAAGTGTGGGGTGGGGCAAGACTGGGCAACGCCTCATTCTGTTGACTGCAGAGTCCCTGTGAGTCAGAACCAACTCAACAGCACCTAATGCCCCCGAGAGCAAACAGTCTGCTACTATAGTATACATAGGGGGTTCCTGGACAGTCATACAGAAGTCTGGTGGTAAAAGTTAAAGCAACAGATTTACCCAAACATGCTAGGGAGCTAATTCTCGAGAGGTAAAAAAAAAAAAAAAAAAAATCGTATAATCCTTAATTTCAGCCAGCATTAAAGGATAGAAGGATAGCCTTTATCCCAATAGCAGAAGTAATTCACTCTGCTTAATAAAAATTAAAGTGTTACAGAAACAACTCAAAAAATTAAAGTATCCTTAGAGAAAACCACTATTAACAGTCTAGTCTATATTAAAACATATTGTAAATATTGGTTATTTTTGTGAGAGTGGAATTATACTATATTTCGGGGGGAATAGAATTATATTCTACTACAGACATATACAGAAACCCTGGTGGTATAGTGGTTAAGAGCTATAGGTGCTAACCAAAAGGTCAGCAGTTCAAATCCAGTAGGCACTCCTTGGAAACTCTCTGTGGGAGTTCTACTCCTTCCTGTAGGGTTACTATGAGTCAGAATTGCCTCAGTGTCAGTGGTGGTAAGGATAGACTATATGGATCGACTATAATTTATTTAACAACCCGTATTTATGACATCTGAGTTATATCCTATTTTGTGCTATTTCAAAGATTACAAAGAGTGTCCCTATGCATATCATTGTATACTTTTTATATTTATTTTTCCTGCTTCTAAAATAATGTTCTCGTAATAAAAACATTCAAACATTTGCTCCCCACCCCCACCCAATCTGGTCAGCTAATGATTCTTAACAGTTGGGTACAGACTCTATCAGATATTTTTTCTGTGTATATGTTAACCAACATGACTTTTACAAAATTTTAGATATACTTTAGGGTTACTATAAGTCAGAAGTAACTTGATGGCAACAGATTCAGAGTTTTTATTTTATTTCACTTTATTAATTTCTACATTGCCAAAGAACAATCTGTCTTGGAAGAAGTACAGCCAGAACACTCCTTAGAAGCAAGGAGCAAGGATGGCATGACTACATCTTGTATATTTTAGACATGTTGTCAGGAGAGATCCGTCCCAAAGAAGGACGTCATGCATAGTAAAGAAGCAAAAAAAAAAAAAAAAAAAAAAGGAAGACCCTCAAGCCTGTGGATTGACACAGCGGCCACAACAATGGGCTCAAGCAGAAGAATGGTGAGAACGGCACAGGACAGAGCAGGGTTTCATTCTGCTGCACACATGGTCACTGTGAGCAGGACCTGACTTGGTGGTACCTGGCAACAACAACATCCGTCTTATCCGAGGCCCTGCTGACACTGTGGTTAAAGAGCTCAGCTGCTAACCCAGAGGCTGGCAGTTTGAATCCACCAGCCACCCCTTAGAAATCTATAGGCCAGTTGTACTCTGTCCTGTACGGTTGCCATGAGTCAGAATCCACTCAGTGGCAACAGTTACATGGTTTTATACACATGATCCAAACTAATATTTAACTGAAAAATATTATTTGGACTTTTTCTTGCCAATAAATATACTTACATTGTCAATTAATGTCCAGTAGTAAGGAACTAGCTAAACCAATATGGTATACCTATGCCGTGGAGTACTATGCAGAGCTCTTTCTGCACTAACATGGAACAATATCCATATTATATATTTAAAATATATACTTGTGTGATACATTTAGTCACCAGGTGCTGCTTCAACAGAAAATACCATAAGTGAATGACTTCACAAAGAGAATCTTTATTGTCACAGTCAGAAAGGCACAAATCCATTAACAAGTTATAGGTCCATTCAGTAAGAAGCTATCACAGTCTGGTAAGCTGAGTCCAAGTTGAAGGAGAGCATCTCGGCACAGGAACCTCAGATCTAAAGGACGTGCTCTGCTCTCAGTGCTGCCTTCTTGGAGGCATGAGGCTCCCAACTTCCGCTGCTCACTTCTCTCCCTTATACCCCACAGCTGCTAACTTGAGTCCTGCCTCACCAACACCACTGCTGCCCATTTTCCCTCATCAACATCACAGATGCAGGATTCACAATGCATGGGAGGAATGGTACCATACTGGGACTCATAGCCGAGTCAAATCAATACATATATTTTGGGGGGGACGCAATGTAATCCACAGCAATGTACTTAGAAAGCAACAAATATATTTATAAAGCAAAAAATCAACAGCTTGACTTTACATTACAACTCAACTTTCCTAAGAGAAAAAAATATTTGTACGACTATCCCTGGCTATATAAATCCACTTATTTCTATATTCAAACAGCAAGAGCTAAAATTTGGATGATGAAATCAGACATGAAGTACCCTTCACCAGGTTTTCAAGTACATTTTGCTCCTATGTTTCCAATAGCCAATAACAAGAATTTGGATGTAGAAAAGCGCACTTTTGAGTCTGTTCAGTTCCCACACTTGGAAAGGGAGGGCTCAGATCATTACATTTGCTTATGCACAAAAAGTGTCTTAGAAATAACATGCACTGAACTGTTAACAAGGAACCCTGGTGGTACAGTGGTGAAGGTTCAGCTGCTAATTGAAAGGCTGGCAGTTTGAACACAACAGACACTTCGTGGGAAAAAGGATGTGTCAGTCGGCTTCTGTAAAAATTACAGCCTTCAAAGCCGTATGGGGCAGTTCTGTTCTGTCCTACAGGGCCACTATGAGTCAGAATTAACTCAGTGGCAGTGGGTTTGGGTTTTGTTTTTTTTTTTAAATTGTTAACAGTACCATGTCTGGGAGAGGCATTCTCTTTCTACTGGGAAATAATTGTGTTACTCGAATATTTTGCAATGAATGTGGGTACTTCTCATCAGAAACACACACACACAATAAAGATGTCATTTTTAAAAAGTGGATTCTAGGAACTTCACAACTTAGGCACAGACAGTATGCAATGGGTATTCTTGGGTAGATATCTGTATTTTTGGTGCATCTGAAGAGATACTTCTGTTGGAAAAATGCTTAGTAACGGAATTGTGGGGTCAGAAGGTAGGAACATTTTTGATTCGTGCAGGTTGGCCTCCAAAGAAATTACATCAAATTTCTTTCCTACTGAAAGCACTGGAAAAAGTAAGCATGCTTCCCACATCTTTCTGATGATACTGGTATTGTCAAAATTTGGATCTATGCCAATCTAAAGTAAGAAAAATATTATCTTGTTTTATTTTTCTTCAATTATTTGTGAAGTTGAGCATCATTTACTGTCTTTATGAGTCATTGGCAATTCCTTTCCTGTAAGCTTCCTAGTCACATATTCCAACCGTACGTCTACTAAATTGCTAAGCTTTATCTTATTTTTAAAAACCTCTTTATATATTAGGGAAGTCAGGGATTGCTCTAATTCTGTGTTCCAAAATTTTTCCTGGTTTGCCTTTTTTACCTTATTTACTGAGTTTTGTTTGTTTCTTCTTCTCTTCCTAAAAGAATTAAATCTTTTTATGTATCAGGCTTTTCCTTTAAGGTTTCTGGTTTTCATTTAATTTATGTTTGGAAAAAAATCTTCCCTACCTTGAGATTAGGAAACTTTTTGCTAGTGGTTTTTTGGCTGTTTTTTCCCCTTAGTACATTTATGGTTTCCTTGTTTTATCTTTCAATGTTATGCTATCTGGAATTGATTTTTGTAACAGGAATTTGTTCACATCACCTGGGAGATACTTTCTTCAAGGATACATTTTCAGTATTTTATATGTGGCCTTTCATTTTGACCTTTTTTGGTCTGTTTGTTTTTCTTTTTCACAAGCGATCATCAACAGGCTTAAATCCAAACCTGTGATTGATGCTACCAATACGCCCTTTCCAGCATGCTGCACAATGTCCAGCTCTGTCTCAATGGAACCAAGTTTACAAGGTCCGCTCCACTCTCCCTGACGTCCACATGTGCATTTTTCCACGTATAAAATGTCAAGGACTAAGTATGCAAATATACACACAGATACCAACGCCCAAAGACATCGGTGCCGCCGAAACTGAACAATGTGGGCATTTGAAAAGTTCATTCACCAACTTGAGTACAAAAATCCAAACTCTGGTATTTCAGGGCGTCGAGGCATAATGTCCCAAAGTTCTAGTGATCTCAACATCAGACACACAAGTGGAGGTATTGGGAGCCACTCCAGGACAATGTGACCAGTGCTGCGGCAGGAGCCTGGTCTGCTACAGGGAACCCAGCATCCCTGGCGAGGCAGTGTTGCAAAGGAGCGGGCACTGAGACTGGTCTTAATGCAAGAGGAATTCAACATTTGGAGATCTGGAGATGTGTGCTCCAGCCAGAGGCCTCCTTATGGCCCTGCTGGTATCTTTCTGAGCTTCTCCAGCCTCCCATCATCAAAACTGGGAAGGATCTGGTCCTAGCCTCTTTACTCTGGTGGCTTATTTGTCCTCTTTCACAGTAAAAGTGTTGCTTCAACCCTGATACGCATGTAATCCTCTTGTCTTATCTCTGTATAATAAAAGGCTTTTCTCCATCCAAAGGAATTCAGAAAAAAGCAAAGCAAGTCAGGCTATTTTAAGAGATGGCCAAGGACTTGAGTCCTTTGTTGGTGTGAGGACTGCTGTACCAAGCAGTCCAGGACTTGTCCGCAGAATATCCCTCCTCACCTTACACAGAGCAACTTCTTCACAGTCTCCCAGCTGCACTCCCAGCTCCTTCTTCTTCCTCAGTGCGGTGGGAGTAAGGGTACAGGTGGGGGGATAGCAGGGTCTCACCGTACATTCATGAGAAGGGGGACAAGAGGAGGCTCTTAAGAAACAAGGTTTGAGAGAGCCAAACCCCAAAAGCTCATGTATAAAGCCTTTTTCCCACTATCAATACCTCCCAACCCTACCATTATCAGCACCACAGGCAAAGCCACAGGCTGCCATCAAGACAACTGTTGTTGTTGTTGTTAGCTGAAGTCAAGTCAGCCCACAACTCATGGCAACCCTATGCACAACTAAAGAAAATGCCAGCTCATCCTGGGCCATGCCCTTGGTCATTTACGGGTCAGACTATTGTGATCCACAGGGTCTGCACTGGCTGGTTTTCAGAAGTGGAGAACCAGCCCTTTCTTCCTACTCTTAGTCTGGAAGCCCCACGGAAACCCGCCCAACATCATAGCAATGTGCAGGCCCTCACAAGGGCCTTGAGGTGAGGGCCTGGCAGTGGAACCTTGTTGGAAAGCAATAATTCTTCCTCTGAACCACCACTGCCCATATCAAATATAAAATCTTTATTCAGTATCTAACACCTTAGACATTACAGATCACCTTTTACATAAAAAGAGTGCTCTAGGAATTACAGACTACAAGATGACTGTGCTTTGACACCCGTTGCCATTGAGTCAACACCAGGCCCTATGTCAGCTACAAGTAAAAACAACTTAAGCTTCAACAATAAGAGGAGAGATCGTCTTGACTATCATGCCGTCCAACAAGATGGGTCTAGAGTTTGTTAATTCAGCAGCTGTTGCACCCGTCCGCTCTGTCATAAGAAGGCCAACTCCTTCACAGACATGACCTGGCTGTCACAGTTCTGATCATTACGTTGAGACTCAGGAACATCCACCTAAGAGAAGGAATGTTTCTTCTCTGTGCATGTCTTTCTTCAAGTCTGAAGAAACTTTTCTGAGAACATCCCAGAATGAGGCATGCCTAAGTCTGAACCATTTACGACAAGGGGGATGAATGATACCCTCACTGGCTGGGTTAGGCCAACCAGGGCCTAACTCGGAGTGATGAGAACGGGAGAGAGGGAAAGCAATCGAAGGAGCCGACTACAGACCCGTCGTGTACCCAAAGCGGTGCAGTTAGATACAAAGCTCTCACCCTAAGTGGCATTTCTGCAGGCTCTTTGTCTCTTCCTCGGCTCTCCAGCCTGCTTGGTCATACTAACCCCTGCTGCAGACCCTTCCATGGGGACCTGGTTTTTCTCTCCCCGCCTGTCCCTTTTTGATTTATCCTAATTAGTAACAGATTTGGCTCCCTGCCTCCCGTTCTCACTGTTAAATCAAGATTTTGAACACACGAAACTTCCCAGTGACAGAGGGCTCTAATAAACAAAGACAATTATAGACAATGGGCCCAGTAATGAGGCAGCTGGAGGGCTCCCCTGTGAAAGGGGCCAAGCTCAAGATAAACGATAAAAACTAGAAAACAGGATTGCCGAGGATTAGAAAATGTTTGTTTAAAAAAAGAACCTTAGGCATTCTTTTTGTGCAATGAACAGTCACGCTTAATGAGAAATAAAAGTTACCCCAAAAGGGATGATACAATTTTATTTGTAACGCGTCTTTTCCTTTTTGCCTGCTTCCTTAGGCCTCTCCAATAACTTACAATCTAAATATACAACCTCTTGGTTTTCTGGTTTCAAGCGCATCTGCGGCTTTGTTCAATTTAGGTGCAAAGTGCAGCTCTTCTTCACACCTGAAAGTCTCTGTAATTTAATATATTTGATTGCTATGGAAGGGATACTATATTTTTTGTAAAGCATTTCTCCCTTTTGTCTCGCATTACTGTCCCTGCATGTTTGTGCCTGATTTGTGGGTGCCCCCACCCTCCCATCCCGCCTGTGACTACATGTGCCTGACAGAGAATATCCAGGTGGCCTGGTGCTTGGGAACTTGTCAGATGGTATTCAGAGCAATAAAGCACACATCCTACAACTCTTGGGTATATAGTTACAGGGAAACCCTGTTTAGAATTCACTAATTGGGAATTTGTGATCATTTGAGGAATGGCTGGCTGAAGTTAACCTTTGTACTATCTACAGGGGTAAAAAAGAGTTTGCTGAAGTTCTGAATAGTATAAACAAGATTGGAAGAGGGATGATTATCTACTTAAAAGAGCCAGTTGTTTTGAAAAGCTTTAGAAGTATCCTTTTACATACAAACAGGGTAATTATGACCTAAACAAAGAGTGGCCTGTCTGTTAGGCTTCTCTGAAATGTCAATTAGGAATTACTGCTGTCTGGGGACCACGGCACACCCCTCCCTGCTGACCAGGCAACAGTTGGTTAGCTTGCTTTCACTTACTCTATTAGAAAATAATAAACCTGGAGTTCTTTTAAAGCAGTCTAATTTCATTCAAGCTTTTCACTCCATCCCACAGTCTGAGTGAGGGTTTGCTAATTACCAGCATTCAACAATCAGGAATGCAGGGAGAGCCTTCATTCACTCACTTTGCAGCACCAACGGCTAATAAGGGAAAATCTACAAAGAAAACTACTCCCGAGCAGTGGCTTTTTGTTGTTTTTTTCTTACCCTTAGTGAGAAACACAATCTGCATGGCAGCCAATACACTCAACACAGAAACAAAAACAATACTGCTCTTGTGTACCATGCACACTGTTATTTTATGTTTATTTTCTTTATAGGCACTAGTCACAACCCACTGAAGCTAATTGCACCATCTATTAAGGGGTTGCCAGTTTGAAAATATTCCTGTACAATATGGTGGGTGATAGTGTCCCACCACAAGCGAAAGGGGTGGTGGTGACTGCGGGTTCCTGTCTGGTTGGCTTGGGAACGTCTGCCTTGGAGCAGAGCCCACTTGGGGTACCCACCCCCCTGAGAGTACCCACTCACCCTGCTGGCCCTTTCTGAAAGCCAGCCCTCTTCCTGCACTCTCTCAAACCCTTGGCCACCAACTTCACTACTCCGGTCACTACTGCCTTGTGTCTGCATTCAGTACAAAGCTCCTTCCTATCCTGGCGATCCTCTTCAGTGTAGACCACCCTGGGTGTCTGACCTACCCTGAAGCTGGCCAGGTGCATCCATCCACTCCAGAAAAAGCACGTGATGCTTTAAGGCCTCGCAGGGGTAGACCCACTCCAGCTGACTTCTAACTGTGCTTATCTCTGCTGGGTTTCTTACCCTTGCCTTGTTTTCCGTTAACTGTCCTTCTCTAGTCTCTCTGGATTTCATCTGGTATTTGGTATTAGGTCTAGCAAGTTTTTGCTCTAATTGCTCTCTGTTCAGAATGTGGATAATGTATTGTCACCATAGTGAAAACAAAATATTTGCAGTCAGACAGGACCCCAGACCCAGCTCCCCGACACCGACCAGCTATATGGAACCTTGGGAATGTTGTTTCACTAAGCTGAAGTTTCATCATCTGAGAAATTAGGAAAATATCTTACAGCCTTGAGAAGGGTAAATAAACCCCAAACCAGATCAGTTCTTCTGACTCATGGCAGCCCAGTGCATGCAGAGTAGAACTGCGCTTTACTAAGTTTTCATGACGGTGACCTTTTGGAAGTAGATCACCAGGCCTTTCTTCTGGACACCCTGTAGGTGGAGTGGCTAAGAGATATATCTGCTAACCAAAAGTTTGACAGTTCAGATCCACTAGGGCAGTTCTACTCCACCCTATAGGGTCACTCACTATGAGTCAGAGTTGACACAACAGAAACAGGTTTGTTTTTTTTTTTTTTTCCTTCCAAAGTGCCTCCGGGGAGATTGAACTGTTCCCAAACCCAAGCAAGTTTGTTCCACCTGTTCCTGCAGCCAAACCCAGAGACGGGGAAAGGTTCGAGCAATGCTTTATTAACAGAAAAGTATGTGAATCTGGGGAACAGTGAGAAAGGCTTCTCCAAGACTGTTCCACTTGGGTTACAATTCCAGCAGCTTTTATAGCTAGATGACAAAGGGATTTGCATGTGGAAAATGTCAAACTTCATCATATGATAGAACAGGGAGTCACAAGACTCCTTTACATCTTATGGAACAATATAAATTACCCAAAATATCATTACCTCCCTGAAAGTATGAAATAATCTATTTACTACCCCAGAGACAGAGAAAGGAATGTAAGTCTGTTGATCCAGTTGGAAGAGGGAATGGAATGTAGTCTAGCAGTCTAGGCCTTGATGAAGCCCCATCTACTAACAGAACTGCTAACCTTTTTTATTACCTTATAAAACACTGGCCTCAGTGCCTGGTATATGGTAAGCACTCTTTAAATGTCACCTATTATCATCACAGGAAACCCTGGTGGTGTAGTGGGTTAAGTGCTATGTCTGCTAACTGAAAAGGCTGGCAGTTCAAATCCACCTGCTGCTCCTTAGAAACTCTACCAGCCAGTTCTACTCGGACTTATAGACTCACAATGAGTCAGACACAACTCAACAGCCGTGGATTTGATTTTTCTGGTGTTATCATTACAGAAGTCTTGGTGATGTAGTCGTTAAGTGCTACAGCTGCTAATCAAAAGGTTGGTTGCTTAAATCCCCCAGGTGCTCCTTGAAAACTCTGTGGGGCAGTTCTACACTGTTCTATAGTATCACTGTGAGTCTGAATCCACAGCAGTGGTTTGTGTTTGGTTTTTTATTATCATGACTGTGAATGCTGTTTTTGTTAACATCCATTTAGATTATTGGTTCATCTCTCCTATTAAAACCATACCACTCTGTCCAAGCTCAAAGGGTGGTACTCTCTATCCTGTAGACTGAAATCTCCAGCTCCCCCATTCCCTAACTACAGGTAGGAGACAAGCCAAGTCACACCTCAAACCAGCCACCCAACGTCACTGTCTTCTTCTACCCTTAAAAACCCAAGGAGGCCTAGCCTTATCCCATCGACCCAGAAGGGGCTGAGAGGGGACTGTTATCTAGCCTGAGCATCCCACCACAGTCCCACCAGACTTTGCGTAAAAGCCACTTCCTTGCCAAGGTGAGCATCTGCAGCCCTAGTTTCACGAACTGTGTCCTACCTCACCATTTCTATTCCTCACTCATTAACTCAGTCTCCCCCACACTACTGCTCCTCACCCTTGGCATCATTCCCTGTTGGCTCTGGATATCCTCCGAGCCACATTTTGGCATCTGTTTATGGTTTAAAGTACTTAACAGATTACCTGGTTAACCCTTCCAGACATCAAGTTTGTGGTTCCACGTGACCCTGCTTCCTGCAAACAACCATCTCTCCTCCCAACTCTGACCTGTCCTGGCTCCATGGGTGAGACCAGGAAAAGTAACAGTCTTTGACACAAATGATTCTTGGGGTAATAGTGGGGAAGCTCTGGGGGTGTAGTGGATTAAGTGCTAAATCTGCTAACCAAAAGGTTGGCAGTTCAAATCGGCCAAGTGCTCCCTGGAAACTCTGTGGTGCAGTTCTACTCTGCCTTAAGTTGGACCCAACTCATTGGCAGTAGGTGGATGGGGTAGTAGTGGCATGAGTTTGCATTCTAGATCCACAATACCCTTGGGACGTGCACCTTTGCTTCATTATCTGAAAAACAGTCATGGTCATTCTATAGCATAGATCTCGGTGAGGCCGATGCTTACCTATATTTATGGCTGTGTGAGAGGCAGTGGTAACTTCCCTTGAAGTTAACTCCCATCTTCAGAGAATAACGGCTGTGATCACAGTAGCTAAGAGTGTATTCCAAAGCCAAGCGACTTAGGTCTAAATCCTGCCCTTGCAACTTCCTCCATTTTTGGTTTGCTTTTACAGTTCTGTTTAGATCAGCAGGATAATTTAAACATGACTTTGGTCAGCTGCAGGAAGGCATATCAGAATCATTCACAAAGTTTTGGATAGTAGGCCACCTGTGTACTTCATCTGCCTGCTTTTCCGAGCTCCTCCTTTTTGTGTTCATGAATCCACCTGTTGGCTGACCTGGCCATATTAGTCATCTGCCCTGCCACCTGGCACTGTGCTAGACCACAGAGCTGCAAAGGAAACATATCATGGACTCTACCTTTACCACATCCAAATCCAAACCCAATGCCCTCGAGTCAATTTTGACCCACAGCAATGATGGGTAAACACAGATAAGGGACTAAAAAGCTTGTAAACAAATACATTCATTCAGATGCTAAGGGTGATGAGGTAAGAGGACTTCTGGGGGTACACTGGGGCATGAGGGGGGACATGGTAAGTTCTATTGGAGGTGAAAAACCAAAGGAAGGTAGCAAGGAGTAAAGTCCTCATGGAAAAGGTCAATGCTTGAACTGAATCTTGACATTCTCCTGCAGCCTTCTGAGGCAATCTGAATAAGATAAAGTCCCTGTAAGTAGGCTAAGAGATGTCACCCCAAGTCCTGGGTTGTAGTAGCCTGGTTCCAATGGTTGGGGTTCTCACATTGCCCACAGGTCTCTTTGATGAAGTTATTAATGACTTCTAAGCCCGGTCACAGCTCTCTGGTCTCCCTCCCCATGCTCCATGAGAGGCTCAGTCCCTTGGATTAGGCTTCATCTGAATTGTGTATGGTACCCAAGTCCTTCCCCAAGACTTAAGCCCTTCTCTGACTGCTGGCCCAGTGACCAGAGCTCCTCCTGCTTTATCTCATCCTTGCTGACTCTTCCTTTGGAATTGGGACCTTGTTTTACCAGCAGCTAGGGTTCATGGGAAAAACACATCATCCACCTCGGCCTGCCCAAATTCTCCCCAGCTAGGATTCCTACTCACCCGGAAAACTCAGCCCAACTGTGCCTGGATTGTGGGTCACTTGCCAGGCACTCTAGATAAACAACTGTGGACAGGGCCACAGCCCAGCTGCCTCTCTGGTTCACTCTGCCTCCCCTCCGTGGTCTACTCTAGGAGTTAGATCTGATTCCACCTTCTCCTCCCTGCCAGCCCCCAGCTGACACGTGTAGCAATACAGCCCTGCTGCTAGTGGGGTCACCCGAAAAAAACAGGACACTCAAGAGGCTGGACAATTCCATTTAAACTAACTTGTGGCCATAGAGCTAATTCCAACCCAAGGCAACCCCATGTGTTACAGAGTAGAAAGTCTCCCTAGGGGTTTCTTGGCTGTAATCTTTATCATGGCAGATGACCAGACCTTTCTTCCGTGGTACCTACCACAGGGTGGGTTCAAATTGTCAACATTCAGATTAGTCATTGAGTACAAACTGCACCATCCAGGGACCCTTCTATACCAGCTCACTCCACTCCATTCATTCACTCAGCCAGATCATCCACCCAATACCTGAGTCGACTCACATCATTTCTCAGATGGTGTATTTTCAAGGAGGTTCCTTCTTAGTGTTGCAGACACACACAAAATACATGCATTCAAGGCATGAAATGTCTGCCTTCTGCTCTACTGAATAAAAACCACAGTGGACGCAAAGCTTTGATGTTCCCATGGCATCAGACACAAACTCACAGGTCTGTTTTTCGACAAAGATTTGGCTGCAATTTTACCTCTTGGATTCTAAGTGTATTTTTTGTTAGCTGAGAGACTTTATTGCAAAAGTCTCTTCACCTAGAGCTCTGGTGGGTTATCTTGTTTAAGTCATCTCTTTCATTTGGCTTCAAGTTAGGTAAAGAGTTCGTAAAGCTCAAAATTTACTGAATTTTGTCTTTAAGTCAAGCGGAGATTTTTTTTCTTGAGTATCTCCCTTCTTTGGAGCAGCTACCAAAGGATTTTGAAGGAAATGACGTGTCAACCACTCATTGGTTCTCAAGGCTTTGCAATGCCGGCAGGGTTTATCCCTGACCCGGAAACATCTCAGATCCTTTTGCCCATGGACTGTTCTCCTCTTGATACTGGGTGGTGATGGCTGGTGTTCACTCACACTCTCCTTCCACGAGGAGGATCCCGAATTGGATTCTTCACTGTCATAGTCAGTAGTATCACTGTCATGTTGGATCAGATTCCCCTGGGTGAGCTGAGAATGGTGTCTGAATCGTCTCTGTCCAAGATATGTATTGATCAAAGATGCTTCTGAGTCAGTTATGGGTGTCATCAGTTGGATATGTTTTAGTTTCTGCATCATCTGTACAGAGTCCCAGACAGTATCTTTGCTTTGCTGCTTATAGGAAGCATCTCTGCTTGCTAAAAACCAACAAAAGAAATCAACAAGTTAGAAATGTTGACGGGTATTATAACTTCATGTGACTTACAGAAATCTAAGGACACATGGGCTTACTCTTAGTGGCCAGTTGCCAAGCTACTACTTTTCTCTAGTCATTTGTAGTGTTGGCATCTGACCATACCCCCATCTCCTACAGACAAGAGGGATCAGACAGGGGTCACTTAGAAGTTTTTTGGTCTCTTAATAGAAAAGTCTCCAAACTTTTTCAGTTTTCTCTTCTTCTTCTTTCCTTTGCCCTGAGGTTTTGACGCTTCAAGTGTAATATGAATGTGACTTAGTCTGCAAAAAACTAAAAACAATGGTTTTTGCACAGTGGCATACTGGAGCTGGCACAAACCAGCTTATAGGAGCCGACACAAACCAGCTTATAGGAGCCGATTGCTAAAGTTTCAGGAATTTTACAAGACGGCTGTTAAACTTTCATTATTTAAAAATGACACAAATTTACTATTAAATCATGTCCTTAAAAATAAAGTTAACATACTCAAATCCATCACTTCCTATTCATTTTACTCTATTTTATTACAATTTATGCTCTTGAAGGTATTTCTGTCTGTTGGAGCTGGCTGGTGCAAATGCTATGCAAAAGCACACCATTGCACACGTCTTTCCATCTCCATGTCCAGCAACATCAAGTTGGTAGCATGAAACCTGCCTTTGTGGACAAACTTAGTGGAGCTTGCTTTATGATTGTGTTCATTGACTAGGTTTAAAAAATGATGACAGTTACTCATGCAAATGACATTTAAATGTGCCATGCCTACAGCCACTACACGGTGAACAGCACGCACAGAGTAAACACAAGAAACAGTCTTCCAGTATTCTAAAACTCAGTGAGATGGACCACCATGGTGGCTGCAGCCCTGAGTTCAAACACAGCAAGATTTGTGAGGATGGTGCAGGAAAGGGCAGTGTTTTGTTCTGCGGTACACAGAGCCGCTATGAGTTAGAATTCACACAACGGCTCCTAACAACAACAATATTCTAAAACTCTTTTGCCATTCAGCAAAGTCACTCACATCACAGACCACCAAGTCAAGTTCCCACAAGTCAACTTTAAAGGAAATTACATTTTCACCTTCATGCTGCCCCTTAACTTACAGGAAAGTAGCATTCATGTTGGAACTACACTGGTCCACTGCCTTCTCCCCTGCCGCAAGTTGTGTAGGGATGCAAGTGTTTGCCAAAAATCAAGGAAAGCCTTTGGTGAGAATTGAATGGCTATATGTAAATCACCACATAAAAGGCATTATATATCTTATTATTTGTAAATCATGTGATATATATCCTTTATGTCAGTAAAAAAAAAAAATCTTAGTAAGCATGTGTATACACATACACATTTTTAGAGAGCCAGTAGGCAAACATTTACCAGCAAAGCACCTATTACAGGTTATTTTGGGACGGAGGGGAGGAATTTATTTTGTTTTGTTGTATTTTAATTTTGGTTAAAATAAACACAGTTGAACATGTATCCATTCATCAACTTCTACATGTACAATTCAATAACTTTGGTTACATTCTTCACATTCTGCCACCATTCTCACTATCTCTACCCATACTGTCACCACCGTTGACTAAGTCCCTACCACCTAAAGTTCTCATCAATGCCTTAGAGTTACTGTGGACAGCTTGGTCTCATATAAACAATTCTTTAAAAGGATGAAGTGCTCGTGGCAAACATTCTTTATTAACTTAGGTGAACAGCTATTACTCATGAGACCAGAAGAATCAGATAGCGCCCAGTTACCATTACTGAACATTTCAGTCAAGGAAAACAATAGATGAATCCTGATCAAAAGGGGGCCAAACACAGCACAGAATCTGAAATCCTTACAGAATTTAGACTTACTGGATCATTGAGACTGGAGAAAGCCCTGAATCTACCACTCTGAGAAAATCTTCCCAACCACAAGCCATAATTATTCCCTGAAGTCATCTCTAAACTGAACAATTGTTTAGCTTATAGGTTATTGAAAAAGAAGTTGTCACATGTAGCTCTTGATCTTGTAGTAACATGACAAAGGAGTGAGAAGGCTGTGGGATGGAAGAATGCTGAGCAATGGAAGAGAACTTGAGCTCGGCCTATCAGTCAGTCACTGCCTCAGTCACTGCCTCACTCCACAGGGCAGCTAAACTGACCTTCTGCACCTTTTGTGTGTCGTTAGGGACCTTCAAGTCGATTCTGACTCATGGAGACCAAGGAGCTTGCCCCAGAGGGCTCTGCTGGTATGCAGAAGCCCTGTAACACTGTTAGCTGTTCTCCTTTGTCATCTGCCCTCCACACTCGGCCCAACACCAAACACACAGTGGCTCTCACCTTTACTTCCTGAAGCGCTTGTGTCGCTATCTCCACCTTTTTTCTTTTTCTCAGAAATCTGTGTTGAAAATAGAGATTAGTAATATCTCTTCCCTGGAGTGACTAATAGTCACTTTTTTAAAAGTACTATTATTGCCTTAGGCCTTTCTACATTGAACAATTTCAAACACTCGGAGCCCTTCAGTATTTACTGAGTTCCTGTTTGTAGCTGCTGTATTTCTGTTGCCTGTTAGGAAGACAAAAGTTTGATAGCAGAGACTACCCTGGCTGTACAGAGCGGAGCTCCAGAGGGTCTGCAAAGCCGTGACCTTCTGGGAGCACATCCCCTGAACGTGCCACAAGTCAGAACTGACTTGATGGCGACCCGTGCCACCACCCAACTACTGTGAACTTTTAGATCTGCAAACTTAACGTTTTCATGATCATCTGCAAACATATTACATGTTTAGAACTAAGTGAAATACAGTAATGACTTGAAAGAAAATAACAATGATGCGGTGTTAGAGGTTATAACGTTTTCCTGAATCATGCTATTTGGTTTAAAAACAGATCTCATAGTATTCCATACTACTGAAAATTACCTTTTTTTAAGGACATTTGATCCAATCACATTATTGATAGTAAAAGATCTGACCCAAGACATCGAAACACACTCAAGATCTTTGTCTCAATGCATGCCCTTAATAATCTCCTAAATCCTTCAGAAAGTTTCCCCCAAACTGGAACTATAATGTATTATCTGGGAATATGGCAACCAAAAGAAACAGATTTCTATGAATAAATATAATTCCAAATATTCTGCTCCACAACTTCATAGATAAATTTGTGCCATTTCTCAGACCAGTGCCCCAGTTTTTGACGCTGAAAATGTTTATGCCAAAGGGTACAAGTGTAAAGTAACTCTTTCCAAATGTATCAAAACTTTTAGACATATTCATAACTTCTCTAACACATAATTCTTCTTTGGGGGGAATCTATCATGAAGAAATAATCCCCCACAGAAATAGTCTTCACAGTATAATTAGGATAATATAAAATCCCAAATTCGAAAGCAGGGAATCATTAAGTAGACGATACTACAATTGTATAATATATGGTTATAAAAATGGTAGTTAAAGAATGTTGTCACATAAGAAAATGTTATAATTGAAGTTAAAAATTGAGACGTAAATTTATATATTCAGGATCTCCACAATTTTGCTAAAATTTGAAAAAAAAGAACACGTTAAGCAATGCATATAACTCTTAGCAATGGTTGCTTTGAGGTCTGAAGCAATGATTTTTTTTTTCCTTCTAATTTTTCAAATTTTCTATAACAAGGAAAAAAAAGTCATGCTTAAGTATTAATTCCTAACTGCCCCATTCCTTTCTCAGCATTTGATCCCTACAATGGCGTGCAAGTATCTCTAGGGGACTCCTCTTGCTTTGGGGGGGTCACAGCAATCGTACACTGAAACCTTTAAGTTCTCTTTTGAAGGTAGCAATGGCTATGAGGATGGCACAGGACCAGGCGGCATCTCGTTCTGTCATATGCACGGTTGCTATGAGTCACTAACATCTAACAACTTTAAAAAAAAAATTCTTTTGGGGAAGCCATAAGTATTTTAAATGTAATATGTTTGCAGATAATCATGAAAAGGTTAAGTTCGCAAACCTAAAAGTTCACAGTAGTTGGGTGGTGGCATGGGTCGCCATCAAGTCAGTTCTGACTTGTGGCACGTTCAGGGGATGTGCTTCCAGAAGGTCACAGCGTTGCAAACCCTCTGGAGCTCCACTCCGCACACCCGGGGTCACCAGGGGTCACAAGCGACTCAACAGCGGCTAAAAACAACCAACTACTGTAAAACTTGGGTTTATAAACTTACTAAATTTAATTTTACAGCTTAAACTTTTAGGTTATAAACTGATGGAATGGTTACTGCAACCCAAAAAGCAACAGAAAGAGTCAATTAGTCTTATGTGATCTGGAGGAATTTTTATTTTGTTCTTTGTGCTTTTCCTATAATTCTCACATTTTCTATAATGCATATACTTTTGTGATAGGGGAGACATTTAAAACCAGATATTATGTTAACATCATGTTCACAGAACCCATTTGATTTGATGGCAAATGAAAATTGAATCCCAAAATCATAAGCGAGATTTTTGCGTCAAGCTAAGTGGAAGCATTATGAACTGTGGTGACTGAAAGTATTGTATTCACCGGTCTTTATGGGCGACTTAGCGAGGGAGAGTAACAGCCATGCCTGCCCTGAGGGGGCAGGGTAGCAGAGGGGAGAAATGGGTTATAACACTGCCTCTCTGCCCCTAATCATCTCTGTGACCTCACCATGCCACCTACCACCTTCCAAGCTCAGTTTCCACAGCTGCAAACTCAGGTGTTTGGACTAGTGTTACTGGAAAAATACTAGCACTAAAATCCAAACAAAAAAAATACTGCTATCAAGTGGATTCCAACTCATAGAGACTATAGGACAGAGTTGAACTGCTTGATAGAGTTTAGCCTAAATAAACCCCAAACAAATGCTTAAACTAACCCTATTACTTACAGTCTATGCAAGCAAAAGGGCAAATGCGTCTTCAAAAGTAGCAAACCCAGAGAAAATAGGCGTACTTCATGTTTGAAGACAATTATCACTGTATTTCCATCACACTTTTGCCCTTACTTCAAGGTTTGTAAATAAAGGCTCATAGCTGAAAAGAGAAAGGGAAGTTCAAAAGGAAGGGAAAATTCCATCCTCCTTAACTAGCTCTGACATGGGTCTCAGATTTCAAATCCAGGATTCCTGAGAAGAAGCAGTCCAGCAAACTGTAGCTGCCATAAGCATACAAAATATAAGGCCAAACTTCTAAGTCAAGTTTCAACCCACACTGAATAGATTAATTCAACATTTCCAATGATACTTTAAAACAACTGACCAATATGGAAGGAAACCAGTCTATTCCTTCCTCTGCCACAAATCAAATGTGAGACATTGGACAAGTCACTTAATTTCTTCAGACCTCATCAATAAAAAAGAGGACAATGATATCTTAATTGCCTACAAACAGGAGGCTGGGCTACATGGTCTCCTGCAGTCTTTGGAGCTCTGGGTTCTAATACTCCAAAGAGCTAACAGAGGCAACAAAGCACAGGAACAGCCCAGACCTCCTGGGTAGGCTTCGTGATGAAACTGCCAGTGATCAATTTCAATTTTTGGTTAATTTTCTGAAGTAACTTTTCTTGCCAGGCCAGGCAAATTCAACATACTTAATGAGGGAGTCCAAGATGTGTATACCCTATCACTATTCTCAATCTCCCTTTGGCAAAGTATTCACTTTAAGAAGCACTGAGGATTGCAGTTGAAATTTACTGTTGTGGGAGAAGGGAGAGTCTCTGATTATTCAAATAGAATCCAGCTGGCATAGACACAGCAATTCTTCCCCTCTCTGTCTCCAGCCGATAGAGACTCAGTCTAGCTGACCATTGCCGGCTGGGCATTCTGGCTGTAATACTAACTGGTGGTGGTTTGATTAATCATCATCCTGGGATTGACAGCCTGCCACGATTCCAAGTCAGTGGTTTATAGGGGCTCGGTCATCCACAGTAACAGTGGAGCATCACAGTCCTGATAAAGTGGGCTAACTCATTCTTCAGTGATGGCGTGTCTTCTGCTACGAGGTAGCCTAGAGGGTGACTTTAGTTGTTTTGTTTAATTCTGCATCTTATGGGGGAGTGAGCCACCTCTTTCCCCCCAATCCCCAAGCCTACAACATGTCACCTAAAAATATAATGACAACTTTTGCATGATGGCAACAAAAGGAATCTGGAGGTCACTGACCAGCAGGGAGGTTTATTCCAGTATTACACAGCGCATGAACAAACTGCAAACAAACTACCTGTCTCAAAATTGCAGAATTTTAAAAAATTTATGATGCAACCACAAGACAAAATTACGCAGTTATGAAAAATACCGCTTTGTGAACAGAAAAGCTAAGAAAGCAGGATATTAAATACAATATAATACCAATCATGTAAGATCAAAGATGGAAAGAGAGATGTGTAGAGACAAACTGGCAGAGACAAAGCAAAATTAAACGAGAAGGTCATAGTCCAAAACGTTAACAGTGGTTATTATCTCTGGGCAATAGGACTGCACTCATTTAAATTTTCTTCAACCTTGTCTATATTTTTTGATTCTCTGGGACGAGAATGAATTATTTTTAAAACTGGAAAACCCTCTGTCGTCAAGTTGATTCCTACTCATAGCGACCCGACAGGACAGAGCAGAAACACTTCATTTGGTTTCCAAAAAGAGCCTGAGGATTCGAACCGACAGTCTTTTGTTAGCTAGCCACAGCCCTTAACCACTACAACACCAGGGTTTCCCAAACTAGAAAACAAACTTAAAAAGAGTGGTCTCATTAGTGTCGAGTGAATTTATTTTTATGGAAAATCTCCTGGTATACAGTAACCCTTTGCTGCCTCCATCCATTCCAACTCGCAGTAACCCTGTAGAGTAGAGTAGAACTGCCCCATGGAGTTGCCCACTGGATTTCCTGGCATGTAATCTTCCAAGCAGCAGATCACCAGGTTTTTCTCCCAAAGAAAGGACGATGAGTTCAAACCTGCGACTTTTCAGTTACTACCTGCCAGTGCTCCTCAGCCTTACACCGTTGTACGCCGTCCAGTCCATTTTGATTCATAGCGACACCACAGGACAGTGTAGAACTGTTCTACACAGCTCCCAAAAAGCGTTTGGTGGATTTGAACTGCAGACCTTTTTACTTAGCAGCCCGGTAGCTCTTAACCATTGCATCACCAGTCTTTCTGATGCTGGTAATTGGCACACCCTCTTAGGCACTCTCGAGGGCACCTCCCTTACCTGCCCCGCCCACCCAAGTAGCCCTCCGCGACTTGTTTCCAAGGTTGGCTGCTGGGTTGAACCGCTGGCCTTCTGATGAGCAGCAGTGCAGTTAACAACTGAGGCCCCAAGGCTCCTTGTATACAGTAAAGATCTGATTTGAAATAAAAAAGGAGATCCTACCCAGACAGAAGTCCTACAGAAGAGCATCACGAGTGAGATAATGGCAAAATACCAAAGCAGGAAGCTCCCAATTGCCATGCAAGAGTCGTCCTTCCGGCACTCATAATCCTGCTTTGGAATGGTTAGAGTTAAAGGCTTCGGGGGAGGATCCATCTCCCAAAATAAGGACAGGAGGTCGCCCATGATGGCGTCTTGCTTCAGACCGAGAAAACATGCTGCAAGGGAAGAAGATGACTAGGAAGTGTTTCTCTCTGCGATGTATGACAACTTCCTTGGCAACCTATTGTGACATGCGCTTGAGCAACCGTATTAGGAACTGACCATTGTTTCCTAGAGCTCTAAAAGTTTTGGGAATAATTTATCTAAATTACTTCTGTAAACGTTTATGACAGTTTCTCCTGTACCTCATATTGGCTCGTTCTATCTTAATCTATTTTTTTTCTCCCTGAAACTTGCATACACTGTATTGTTTTAAAAATCGAAGTTATTAGCTCCTTATTTAAAGTCTTTTTTATATGTATAAGACCATTGGCTTGGCTCTGGCAAGACCATTGTAAATTAACATACTCAGTTCTAATGCCAACTGTACATCAAATTTGGATGGTAGTACTTAAGCCTTAAATAAATACCCCAAAACTTATAGATCACGTTAGAAGGAAGATAGAGGTGTGTCCCTTATGAATGACATCAAATGTATACTATTTCCCGGAAAAGAGACTCAGGGAGGGGTTAAGTATTCTAATTTGACTGAACATAGAACCCTTTGACAGTTTTCAAGTTGGTTTACATCTACATCGAAAACTAGTACAAAACATCACTGCTGTTAAAGCAATCCAAAAATGATTTTTTTAATTTCGCTTAAAAAGATCTTTAAAGGTTCATTATACTTGCATATTTTTATTACACGCAATACCGGGAGAAACTTCATTTTCTTGTATTTTGGTCACTGAGATGTCAGTGATGGAACAATCCACTAAGCTGTGATACTGTGTGCCGGTTTTATAGAGGCATCTTTATCTATATCCCAATGGCAAGTCCCTGACCCTTCGTTTTTCCTGGGCCGTGGCAGGCCGGCTGCTCTAGCCCTGTGTGGTCTCCTCCAGGAAGTCAGCGGGGAAGCCCACCTACTGCTCTCCTTGTACCGGGGCTGAGCTCCTCCAGGCAGTATAACCGAGAAGCTATTATTTTTATATCCCCGCACCTGATTGCTATGTTAAGTCGGAAATTAACTTGATGGCAGTATGTTTATTTTTTGGTTTTTGCTTCTAGTCACATTGTAGGCGTTAAGTAAAACCAAACTGAGGGGGTTTTCCTCATAATTAGAAATTTGCCAAAGAATATGCAGAAAAACTGTTTAAAAACAAACAAACAAACGTCAAACCCCCTAACAACTTCAAGAATGGAACGCATTTACCTGGAGATTTTTAGGGTTTTTTGTTAATGTTCACCCTCGTTACATGGATGTGTAAGAATTAGCACTGGGCCAGAACACTAGATTTTGTTGTTGTTTGTTGTTCCGTGTTCCTACACGGAGATAAGAAAAGTTTTGTTATTCTTGATGGTGTCTGGGACACAGTATCACTTACTGTGTATCCTACAGTAGCCTGCTTAATAAAATCCCCGGAAACTTTATGCATTGATGCCCTAAACTCACTGCCGTCGAGTCGGTTCTGACTCATAGCAACCCTATAGCACAGAGCAGAACTGCTCCATGGAGTTTTCAAGGAGCCCCTGGAGGATTCGAACTGCTGATCTCTGGTTAACACCCGTAGCACTGAACCACTACGCAACCAGTGTTTCCACAGATGCCCTAAGGAAGCTAAAATGTTATATAATTATATATATACACACACGCACACTCGTATATGCACATGACATTCTGCGGTTGAGAATCAAGCCTTAACGTGGTCTTCCGGTGCCTTTCTCAGATGCCGAGCACGAATACTCCCCAGAGCTGTTTCCTTGGTAACGTTCCTTAGCCTCCGTCCCGCCCCATTGCCCTCCTCTCGCGAGAGAAGCTATTCGGCCCTTCCGGTAACCGCCACGCCAGCCCCCTCCGCCTTAGCGCGCTCTTTTGCGCATGTGCAGCAAGGAGTGTTGCAACCCCGCGCCTTTCCGCCGAAGAACATGGTTCGTTTTCTGGGTCAAACTTAGACGTGGAGTCCACGCGGGCAGTGGAAGTTCTGCCCCTGCTGATCTGCTGGGGTGTCAGCTAAGGGAGAATGTGGCATGCACCTCTCCACTCACACTCATAGAGAGGACAGAAGCAGTGGGGATTGTTAAGAGTTTGTGTTGCGGAAGCCAGCGTAGGAAGCTCGCGGAATGGGGAGGCTTTGACGAGGGGCTGGGTGGCGGGAACGGGGCGGCTCTGTACCCAGAGGGATACGACTGCTCGTGGTTGGAACAAATTTTACACTGTCTGCAAGAGTTGAGACCTAACAAAACAAATGAAATAAATCCCAGTGTGGACCAAAATAGTGCACCTCTCTTACTTCACTCCTTTCTTAGTGTGCGTACTTGCCCGTCTCAAAACGTGACAAGGGGAAACCTTACCCTTGGCCAGCAACACAAAACAGATCCCTGGGGTATACCCCGAGAGGGAGCGTTTTATAGTGGATTCGTGAAGAAGCAAGAGGCGAGCCCTTAGGGCATTTAGTAAATAGTTTCCCCTCAAACTTGGTGTTTTGAGTTTCTGAAATTCGCCCTTGGGGTAGCTCTTGTGACATACTCCAAAAATAAAATAGGCTGTAATTTCAGACAAACTCACCAATCCCGAAATTACAAAGTGAGGTGTATTATTTGTGGAAGTGCTAAATGGTTCTCTGAAGGAATCAGCCAGTTCTCTGTTGATGACCTTATAGTACTGTTGCAGGCATGATTTAGGGTTCCTTTTTCGTATATTCATATGGTAAAGGTCGTGGTAAGACATTTTAGAGATGAGAAATAGGTGCTGTTTTTAGTTAACTTTATAAAGGACACAAATGTTTGATTGCTTACGAGGGGAAGTGGTTTTTATTAATTCCTTGGCTTTTTTGTCTTCAAATAGATGCAAGGGGAACCCAACTCTAGTGTGTCCCTTATTGACAGAACCATCAAGATGAGAAAAGAAACAGAAGCCAGGAAGGTGGTTTTAGCCTGGGGACTCCTCAATGTATCTATGGCTGGAATGATATATACCGAAATGTAAGTTAATTAACCAAAAAAGAAAGAAAATGTAAGAAGAATCTGGTTCCATAGACTTTTGTGTTTATGTCTTTATTTTTTAAAATAATGAAAAAGTCTTTCTAATTTTTTCAGGACTGGAAAATTGATAAGTTCGTATTATAATGTGACTTACTGGCCACTCTGGTATATTGGTAAGTCGTCCATTTTTCCCATGATTTAGACTTACCACCAATGAAAAGTAGCACCAAGTTTAATTCCCCTTAGTCTTTGTTCCTTGTTTCAACAAATATTTGAGTTTCACTGTGTTCCAAAAACTGGGAATAGAGCAAGAAGGGAACAACATAAACTCTCCCCTCATGAAAGGAAAAGTCTATTAATAGAGACAGACAATAAAATTAACAAACAGTACAATTTCAAGTAATCAGGAGTTTAGGAAGGAAAAATAAAGTTTGGAGATGGTAGGATTTATATTTATTGAAATACCCATCCTTCTTCCCAGCTTAGTGAAAAGCGACTATCCCAGGTTATCTACTCCTTTGATACTTTTCTCAGTTTCCTTTTTCCTCTCTTGTGTCTCGTCTTCCACAGTCCCAGGGTATAAAGAGACTTTGTGCCTATAAAAGCGAGCTCACAGTCTTAGAAGGTTGGTTGATATGAGTCAGAATTGACTCGACAGCAATGGGTTTTAAAGTCTGTGGTATGGAAGTGGTGTGGTGAGACGAAGAGAGGCCCTGGGCTTTGGAACCAGCAGGCGTGAGTTGGAGAGGTGGCTTCACTGATTTGCTGTTGGCTCTACCAAAGTCACTTGGCTTCTTTGAAACTGGTGACTCATCCTTAAAATGAAGATGACAGTATTTATCGTACAAGGTTGTAAGGAATAATGCTAATACTTTGAAATTCACTAGTAAATTGTATTCATGCAGCTGTTACGAGGAATCCAGAGATAGTTCTGAAGTTTTTCTTACTGGTGTTAATTTGCTGAACTGAATTGTGCCTTTTTAAAAAATAATAATAAATTGTTGTTCTCCTTCCAGAGCTTGCGCTTGCCTCTCTCTTCAGCCTGAATGCTTTGTTTGATTTTTGGAGATATTTTAAGTATACTGTGGCACCCACGAGTCTGGTCGTTAGCCCTGGACAGCAAACACTTTTAGGATTGAAAACTGCTGGTAGGTGTTTTATATCTCTTGCAGAAGGGGGAAAGGTTGACAATAAATCTTTCTCGGTTTAATTTTCCCTTTTCATTGACTCTGAGGTGGAAGGGACTTCTGAGGCTCTCTAATTCGGGTATATTAATCAGATCTATAATAAGTTGCCTTAAGGGTAGTGATTATTGTCCCTATTTGTATAAATGGAATGGAGTGAACATTCGACAGCCTCATGGAGGTTTGTTCCATTGGTTAATGAAAATTAAATTAAATGACTAACTGTTACTGCACTGAAGCCAATTTTTTATCTTTCTAACTCAGTGAAAATAGTAAACTAATTTGTGTTCTTTGATAGTAATACATCATGTAATTTAACAACCAAGTCACCTCGCTACTTTTTTCTTAAAGAACAAGGTTCGCTAAATCTGGTGTCAGGTTTTTTCCCCCTTTTTTCTTTTCCTTTCTAGTTGTACAGACGACTCCTCCACATGATCGTGCAGCCACGCAGATCCCTGCCTCCCCACCCTCCCCTTCCATTCAAGGTCAGAGCGTGCTGAGTTACAGCCCTTCTCGTTCACCCAGCACCAGCCCCAAGTTTACCGCCGGCTGCATGGCTGGATACAGCCCTCAACTGCAAGGTCTGTCCTCAGGTAGCAGTGGTTCCTACAGCCCTGGAATGGCCTACTCGCCCGTCAGTGGTTATAGTAAGGTAACGACGCTTCTCTGGCCAGTCATGTTAGGTTTAGGGTTGGGAGGTGCCTCGAAAGTCATCTTATGAGTCAGAGCTTCTCATGTTATAGATGAAAAAATTGAGGAGCAGTGGGAAATTGACTTGCCCAAAGCACACATTTAGTAAAGACCCAAGATTTCCTGACATGTTAGAAGTTCTTCAGACCACGTCCTAAAATGAAGAAAAGAAATGAGCAGTTGCAATGATAACCAACTGAGATTCACCATGTAGATCTTTTCAGTGTAAAAAAGAAATAATAATAACTGAAGCTGGAATGTTTTACTTTAGTTTCTCTAGTCGCATTTTCTCTCTTTGCTTCTTTCTGTAACGCGTCTGTGTATCTGTACTGACTTAAAATGGTTATCATGTTGGAGTGTCTTCTAAACTAAAAACGGATTGTTACATAGTCAGACTGTTGAGTGTGGCCTTTCCATGGGATGAGTGGCAACCTTCATTCCAGCTACCCCAGTAACGTGGACTTTTGTTCTGACTATCAGGCTTAATAATAGAAGCAGCGTTCACAGATTTGATTTTGTGACTCCTGTCTGAAGCACAAGAATGTAAAAGGAACCTTAAAAGGAGCGTGGTCACATTTTCAGATGCTCTCAGTGGCTGTGTTGTACTGACATCTCCATGGCTGCTTGTTAAAAAAGGAGCACCTGGGAATAAAACCAATACCGTATCTGCCTTTGCACTTTCATATAGTATTTCTTTGGAATACTTAACTTGTACAAAGTCCTCTAGATTTTATGACCTGTCAAAATGGAATTAATACTTGACAACCTATAGTATGAAATTGTGCTGCAAAGATAGGAGTATAACTTAGTACAACATTTTCACTTGGTAGAATAGGAGTATGTATTAAAAGTGTTCATATGATTTGACTTAATAATTTTAATTTTAGTGATCTAGCCTAAAAGAAATCATCAGAAGTCCAAACACTTACGTAAAAGGATATTCATCATAACATTTCTAGCCACAACTTACAGACAGTCTAAATGTCTAAATGTCCAGAATAAGAATAGGGAAAGAAATTACGGGATATTCATACAACAAACTATTATACCCAACCCACTGCTGTCAAGTCAATTCCTACTCGTAGTGACCCTTTAGGACAGAGTAGAACTGTCCCATGGAGTTTCCGAGGAGTTCTTTGTGGATTTGGACGGCTGACTTTTAGTTAGCAGACATAGCATTTAACCAATACACTACCAGGGTTTCCAAAATATTGTACAGCCAGTAAGAATGATGTTTATAAAGGAAATAAAATTAACTTAAATTTTTAAAGACTATAAAGTTACATAGTATTATCTCAACAAAAATATATTGACACTGCTATGTACATTTTAAAGATTTCAAATATATGAAAAAAGGATTATATCATCTCCAGGTGGTAAGGTTATAGATGTCACTTATTCATATTTTTTATTTTTTTTTAAATATACTCTTGTTTTACAAGCAAAAGTACGGTTTTAGTCAAAAAAAAAGGTCCGTTTTTTTACTGTGGCAAAAATACATACAGCAACCCAAACCAAACCCGCTGCCATCGAGTCAGTTCCAGCTCATAGTGACCAATGGAACAGAGTAGATCTGCTCCACAGTGTTCTCCAGGAGTGCCTTCCGGATTTGAACTGCTGACCTTTTGGTTAGCAGACGTAGCACTTAACCACTACGCCACCATGGTTTCCAGTAAAAGATTTGCCAGCTCAACATTTTTCACACTTGTGAGCTGGTGACATTGATTACGTTTACCATGTTACACAACCATCACCAGTATCCTTTAAGGTTGCTGTTAGTGGAAATTGATTCCATGACAATCGGTGTGGCTTTGTTTGGGATTTCCTAATTGTTCTGCTACCATTAATAGACACTTAGTGGCCCGTGAGCGGTGACTCTCCTTTCTCCTGTCCCGCTCCCAGTCACCACTGATCTTTGATCTCTATACCTTTGCCTGTTTCATGTGAGTGGGATTATATACTTGGCCTTTGGTGACTGATGTCACTCCACGTAATGCTTTCAAGATTCATTCATCCATGTTGTAGCACGTGTCACAAATAAGGTTCTTTTATTTTGTGTGTGTAGTTGACGAGCTACAGTCCCCCCTCCAGCTCTTCTCCGTACCCCACCACAGTCGGAGCCATGGAGAGCACCGGGCTGAGGTCCCGCTACCGCTCCTCCCCGACGGTCTATAACTCCCCTACAGACAAAGAGGATTACATGACAGACCTCCGGACTCTGGACACTTTTCTGAGAACTGAAGAGGAGAAACAGCATAGAGTTAAGCTAGGTACATGTGTTTTTTAATCTGGATCTAGTTATTTGTTTTTATGTCAGTTTATCTAGTTGTTAGACTGTTATTTGCGTTATTATGATATGTGTATGTAAAATTTTCCCCCTTTGGCCAGATGATGGCCCCTTTTTGTTTTTTAATTTTATTGTGCTTTAGGTGAAAATTTACAGCTCAAGTTAATTCTTCACTGAAAATGGATACACGTGTCTGGTGATATTGGTTGCAATTCCTACCATGTGACAGCATTTTTCCCCTTACCCCTCCGTGGTCCCCTGTGTCCATTCATCTAGTTCTGTCCCTTCTGCCCTCTCACCTTGCTTTTGGGCAGCAGTTGCCCACTTGGTCTCGTCTACATGGTTGAACTCACAAGCACATTGCTCACATGTTATAGGTTGTTTTATAGGCCTATCTAATCTTTGTTGAAAAAGTAGATTCCAGGAGTAGTTTTCATTCTGGGTGGTGTATGTAAATGTTTACGTGTCTTTTACCAAGAGACCTTTATTAATTTAGAAGGGGAATGTATTTTATTTTGCCTTATATGTAATTCAAATTTTTGTTGTTGCTGTTTAATATTGTTAGTAGTATGTTGGCTTGGTCTATTTTTTAATTGTGCTTTAATTGCAAGTTTACAATTCAAGTCAGTTTCTCATACAAACACTTATAGATTGTTATGTAACCCTAATTGCCCTCCCTACAGTGTGACAGCCCACATCTCTCCTCCACCCTGGTTTTCCTGTGTCCATTCAACCAACTCCTGTCCCTTTCTGACTTTTCACCTTGCTTCTGGACAGAAGCTGCCCATACAAGTCTCCTCTGTCTACTTAAGCCAAAAAGCACACTTTTCACCAATATCATTTTATGCCTTATAGTCTGTTCTAATCTTTGTCCCAAGAGATGGCTTTGGAAAATGTTTCTGTTCTGGCCAGAGAGTCTGGGGGCCATGTCTTCAGGGGTCCCTCCAGTCCCAGTCAGACCATAAAGTCTGGTCTTTTGGTAGAATTTGAGTTCTACATCCCACTTTTCTCCCATTCTGTCAGGGACTCTGCTGTGTTGCTTCTCAGGGTGGTCGTTGGTATAGTCAGGCAGCATGCAGTTCTGGGTTATGTGGCCCGTCCTGTGTCACAGGCTTGTATTTTCCTTATGTCTTGGGTTCTCTTCATTTTCCTTTGCTCCAGGTGGGTAGGGACCAGTAGATGCACCGTAGATGGCTATTTGCTTTTAAGATCCCAGATGCCACTCACCAAAGTGGGGTGCAGAACATTTTCTTAATAAACTTTTATGTAATACAAATTTTATGCAGTTAGAATTTAGATGTAAGAAGCAACATACACCTGAAGTGAGTGATCTTTAAGCCTTTCATCTAGAATAAGATTGTGTTTTTTCATATAATGCAAACTTAGAGTTTCTACCTAAAAGTCATGGCTGTAAAATAATGTTTTTGAAGCCATACATAGCAGATTATTTATGTGATGGCTGTTTGTTTGTGCAGTAGTCTTTGGAAGCTCAGGGTGAAGGGAAGGTTGGGGTGGAAGGCGACCTTGGGGGAGACAGAGCATGAGTGTACCATAGAAGAGTTGTGTTTTTCAAACACTTTCTACAGCCAGTAGTCTGCCTTGGGATATAGTGTTGAGCAAATCTTAATCTCTTTGGGTAGATTTGATTATTTACAAAGTCTGATCGAAACCAGATTACATTGTGAGCTGAGTAATGATTTTCCCCTCAGGAATGTCTACAGAAGGCAATCAGGTGCTAAAGTGCAACTGGGCAGAGGGAGCCAGTTATTGGACCATGGCTCTTTGTGTCACTTGGACTCTCCTGTGACGTTTAATTCACTTTTGCCTGAAAGTGCCACCTATGTCAAAGAAAGAAATCAGTGTTATCTTTGTTATTTTTGATAACATACTCTTTTCTCCTTGAAAAAATGCTGAAATATTTCAGGTATACCAGAAATGATGAGGCAAAACACAGAGAAGAGCTGATCTTTATTGCCACGTTCACGTCTTCACAGACCTGTGGGAGTTACTTGTACGAGTGTTGCTGTTGTTCTGGGAGTGTATCGGCTTTGCTTTTCATTGGCAGACGTACAAAAAGGCTTGGTTATCTTTGTTTTCTGACTTAATTGTACTGTGGTTACAGATTCTGATCTGTAATCTTTCCAGTTTTTTCACATTTTTGACACTTGTTTTTAGGTCTGTGGTATATGGGCACTTCTGGTAAATGGCTCTTGGCATGTTGATAAGAGTGTATTATTCTTAAATGTTGGGCAGTATAGTTTGTCCTCTGAATGACGCTTCTTGATGCTGTTCTTAAGTTCTTTATCTCAGTAATTTTTACCTGCTTAATCTGTCAGTTGCTTTAAAAAATGTGTTAAAATTCTCCATTGTCTCCCTTTAAACATTTCCTTGTGTAAAATTTAGTGAATACATATGAGACTATGTTAAGTGCATATAAGTTCAACGAAATGAATTAACACAGTGCCTGTAACAATGGGCTCAAACACAGCAACGATTGTGAGAATGGAGTAGGGCGGGGCGGTATTTCATTCTATTATATGTAGGGTCACTGTGAGTTGAAACTGGCTTGATGGCAACAACAGAAATTCAGAATTGTCCTATCATTCTGGTGAATTGGCTCTTTTATCTTTGCTAGAGATCCTTTTTATATCTTAGGCCTTAGGCCTTAATGTCTATTTTGTGTGGTACTAACATAGATACCGTAATTTTCTTTTGGTTACTCTGTCTCTCTTAATCTTTCTGTGATGATGTTTAGAAGTTAGTGTCTGTGTACTGGTTGTACTGCTTGTTACTGGGATGTCATTGCTTCTAGGCGTTCTCATCAGACAAAATGAATGTATTACACAGAAATACAGAGAGCTGTGTGCACACATGCATCTGTATTTGTTTCTGTATTTATCATGTCTGTATATATCATGGACCATGAGTTCACACTGACCTCCGTTTTACCTGCACCGGGTTTATCCTCATCCCCCTCATCCTGTAGTTGGAACTTCTCTGTCCAGTAGTAAGAAACCAGTCTCTCCTAATCATCAGAGGATTCATCTGTTTGGTCAAGCTCCCTGTGAGTAACCAGTCTGACCGGGCTGATCTATAGATTGTGTTTTTCTCAGCTGCTTTTTGCACTGCTTATTCCCTCTCTCTCTCTCTCTTTCTCTCTCTTTCTCTCTCTCTCTCTCTCTCTCTCTCTCTCTCTCTTTTTAATGTATTTTGACCAGTTTTCTTAGGCTGGGTTCTCCAGAGGAGCAAAACCAGTGAAACACAGAGAGAAAAGAGAGAGAGAGAGATCTGTCCCAAAGAAATGGCTTGTGTAGTTGCAGGGGCTGACAAATCCAAAATCAGCAGGTCAAGCAGAAGGCTACTGGCTCATGGGGTTACAGGAGTTAGCAAATTCCAAAATCTGCAAGTCAGATACCGGGGTGCTTGACTCACATCCTGAAAACCAGAAGTCAGAGGATCCAGAATATATGAGCTTTGCCGGAACATCTGTGTGTATTGGATGCAGGCCACACCCCTAAAGAAACTCTCTTTTCCGTTGGTGGGCTAATTATATCTTACCAGCAAATGGGGTGTGACTGCATCAGATTACAGAATGGAAGATGATCGCATCATTGTATGACTGCCCCATCACTGAGAATTGTGCCTCAGACAAGGTGACATACAACCTTAACTGTCATAGTCCACCACTTGTCAACTTGGCACCTGTGTGCATCTCATCACAGCACATAATAAGACTTACTATTTATATTCATTATCTTAAAGACAGTCTTTGTTGGTATTTTTCTGAAGCTCAAATTTTGTCTTAGAAGGTTTGATTGTCATTCTTAAGGTTCATAGTCAGAATGGTCACCAGAGTAATACAATTCCTGTGCTCTGTTGTGAATGCGTCTCTCATCTTCTTTTTATTCCCTATTAAATCTTCTATGTTGCTTTAAAACTTATTTTTTGACATTAATTGATTGCTGTAAATCAATTTTATAAAAAGTGCTACTTGAAAACTTAAGTTGCTTGAAGTATGATAATTTTTTATTATACAAAACTATGTATTTTTATACCGGCATCAAACATACCACTCTTCACCAAAACTACTAGCGTGAGACTGGCTAACCTTCAAGGTTTTAGGATTGTGACCTGAAATGTTGCCTCTTGTCCCTTTTGTGATGTCTCATCCTTTGGGCCTGTAAATAAAACAAGAAAAGCAGTCTTATTTTGTTATAGTCACTCCTTGAAAAAATTTTGCTGACATTAAAAATAAAAAAGAATCCATTTTTTTTTTTATGATTTTCGTATGTGGTTGTAAAGTAGTAATTGGTATTTTGTATTCGTTAAACTCTGAAAAATACCATTTAGGCCATTCATAAATATGATTGTCATTGAAAACTTGACTGTCAGCTCCTCCAGGCTGCCCCATAGGGTCACTGTGAGTCAGAATCAGCCCCGGGGTAAGGGCTTTTTTTGTGTGCTAAATGTAGTAGCCTTGGTGCTGCAGTGGTTCAGGTGCTCAGCTGTTAATCAGTAGGTGGGTAGTTCAAATCCACCAGCCACTCCGTGGGAGAAAGGTGGGGAAGCCAGCTTCCGCAGGGAGGTACAGCCTGGGAGACCCTCAGGGGCAGTTCGCCTGTGCCCTCAAGCATTGCTGGGAGTCAGAATGGACCCACTGGCAGTGGGTTTGATGGTTTTGCTTTTGCTATGGCAGATGGTAGGGAAAAAATATTCCCTGCCCTCAAGGAGCTCAAATTCTGCTTGGGAAATCTGAACAAAGTATAACCTAAAAATGTGGAGGAAATTTCTAAAGATAACATTTTTATATTTCCTAAAAGTAAATTTATAAATTCAGATGTGTGACCAGCAGAAATCTTCTTTAATAAAGTGTCAGAATCGCTGCACACCAATAAATGGCACACACTGTGGTGTGAGGACAAGGAAGTCTGGCCTGTGGCCCAGGGCACTGGTGTGTTAGTAGTCATTGCTTCTTTCATAAGGAGTTTCTAAAAATTTGAGCAAGCAACTTGCTTAGCCTACTTATTCCTGCAGAAATTCATCTTTTGTTTGTTTCTCTCTGATTGTTTGATTTTGGTAGTATTTCCACAGCAGCTGTCTTTTAAAGATGGGGGAAAAAAAGTGCCCAGTTCTACCTGTTAACAAAAAAACAGTGAAATGAATGGAAAGGACAGTGACCTGAATACTGTTGCCGTTCAGTTCAGGTCTTGGGGATTGCAAGAAGCTTAATGTCACCATAAAAATAAACAGGCACATGGGCTGCTTGTGCTTCTTACGGCTTTTCAAACGTGACACTCTTCAGAATGTTCTTTTTCATATATGACTGTGGACACACAGAATCACTACAACAGACTGACTCTCTTTACATTAATCGTGGCAGGGAGTCCAGATTCTGCCTCTCCTTCCAGCAGCCCTACTTTCTGGAACTACAGCCGTTCTGTGGGGGATTATGCACAGACTTTAAAGAAATTTCAGTATCAGCTCGCCTGCAGGTCACAGGCCCCATGTGCTAACAAGGATGAAGCGGATCTCAGTTCTAAACAAGCTGCAGAAGAGGTAAATGGAAGATGAAACTGACCGTTCATACTTACAAATGGTTTACAGATGGTTACAAGGTGGTCCCCTGTGCAACTTCTTTTTATTTTTTCCTGAAGCCTACATTTCTTTTATGTAAAAACACGAATTCGGCACACATTAAACAGTAGAAAGGCTCCTGTCTTACTTTGTAAACCTAACACTGAATTTGATTGTACATTTTACTTTTCGTGACACGTAGTTAACATTAGGATCTTGCCTGAAACATTTTTCTTGTTCATTACAAAAAGACTGTCAAGGATCTAACTGAACTTAACATAGACAAGCCTCTTGCTACTTAATACACTTGAATGAGAACATTTGGCAGTGTGTAACCTCAGCAGCTTAATTCCGAATGTAGGGTTTTTTGTTGTTGTTAATAAAAGCAAGAAGAATATTGTTTAAACTGTCAGTGCAGGGAACTTTTAAAGACATGTCTGTACATGAAGTACAACCATGAGGGGACAATAGGGAAATGACTGCATTG
This sequence comes from Heterohyrax brucei, assembly GCA_028571685.1. NCBI lineage: Eukaryota > Metazoa > Chordata > Mammalia > Hyracoidea > Procaviidae > Heterohyrax > Heterohyrax brucei. The sequence goes on from CM053147.1 coordinate 19,407,152, forward strand.
TAACTAGATGAATGTTGGGGTTTGTAAGGACTTTTTTCAAAGTTCATTAAATTTTTTTTTTAGAGGGAGAGAAAGAATGACTGATTTCTGGTAAGATTTTTCCTCACTGATTTTCATTTTCAACATATATTTTTAATAGGTTTGGGCAAGAGTGACTATGAATAGACAACTTCTTGATCATATGGATTCCTGGACAGCTAAGTTTAGAAATGTAAGTTCTGACATTATTCTTCAAACGATAATTGTTTCCTCTGAATGTGCAAAATGTGTTTCTAGAATATTAGAGTTCTTATTAACTAGAAAATTAGAATTAACTGTTATTAACATAGAGTATGAATGGTATGTTACATAATGATAAACATGACACCTTATGGTGTCTGTTTTCATGACAGTTTTTCCCCCATAGTTAGTAAATTACATCAATTTTGAGACAACAGTGGCACAGTACATTTACTTATTAAGACTTTCCTGCCTTTCCCAAGTTCTCAATTTTACTTTTCAAAGAACTTCTCTGTCAGAGCCTGCTCTGCGGCTAGGATTGTGAAATACGAAACCAAACCCACTGCCACTGAGTTGATTGCGACTCATAGTGAACCTTTAGGACAGAGTAGAGATGCTCTCTGTACACAAGGTCTGACAATGAAGTCCGCAAACTTAATTGTTCTAAGTGCTGCCTACCTCATGGCTGAGTATCACACAGTCACCTTCGAAGCACTCCCCATGGGAAGCCATGCACTGGGGCCAGCGCCTAGTCCACCCTCCAAAGGAATTTTGGAACCGTTTCCGAAATAGCCATCACGCACAGTGGCACAGTGGCAGGTTCACCAACTTAACTGTGTAGTTGTTGGTGAGGGAGTTTTTAGCCAGTAAACAAATAACTGTGTTGGAACACCCTCCCTACTCACCTGATCTGGCCTCCAGTGACTTTTTTCTTTACCCAAAGAGAAAAGAAATATTAAAAGGAGGACATTTTGATGACATTCAGGACATCAAGGGTAACACAATGACAGCTGCGGTGGCCATTGCAGAAAATCAGTTCCAAAATTGCTTTGAAGGATGGACTAGGCACTGACATTGGTGCACAGCTTCCCAAGGGGAGTGTTTTGAAGGTGACCATAGTGATGTTCGGCGATGAGGTATGTAGCACTTTTTCTAGGGTGATTTTGTGAACTTAGTTGTCAGTCCTCAGAGTTTCCAAGGAGCACCTGGCAGATTCGAACAGCCCACGTCTTGATTAGCAGATGTAGCACTTAGCCACTGCACCCTCAAGGTTTCCTAGAGTTGTGAAGGAAAGAAAAATAGGATCCTTGACCTCTGAAAACTTAGAAAAATAACATATGCTTGCAGCTACTTCAGACTACACACAATCTGTTGGATGTTTCTAGAGAAGAATCCTCTGCCCTTAGTCTAGTCAGCTGTTCTGTATGTGAGTTATTTCCTTGTTTTCAGCCCTCTCTGTGGAGGCCGGACAGCCCAGGTCCTGCTGGGCAGATGAGATCTCTCCTCCACCGCAGGCGGCTCTGCTGAACATTCCAGACCACCGCCGCCTCGGTGGTTCCATCTTCAGCACTCTACCACTCTGCATCCTCTAGAAACTTGATGAAGTCACTCCTGCTTCTTTTTTACTCATGTACTATACTTCAAATAGAGTATCAAGAGGGAGGTGAAAAACACAGCCCATTTTCTTGAGCCAGAAGCGTGTATGGCTTTTTAAAAATAAAAATTCCTGGTTCCAACCCCAGAACTCAAGCAGAATTTCTGGGGTGAAGTCTAGTCCTCTCTCCCAGCCCCTCAGGTAACTGTGTTACAGCCCAAGAGTAGCTGGCAAAGAGACGGCGCCAGATCAGCATGGGGAGAATACATGGGCGAGGTGATGTCCTGGAGCCGTATTCTTTTTCATTCCACTTAGAGTCTTGTCTAAAATGCAGAGATATGTAAAATAGATGAAATCTTGGTCAGGAATATTAGCTACACAGGAAAAATCACGCACACAATCCCTTACCTGAATTCTTTCAGCAACAGTGTTTTGGAATCCAGAGCTGTTTTTGATTTTTCAAAAAGCAGTGTGTAATCTACTGCCATTGAGTCAATTCTGACTCATAGCAACCCTGTAGCACAGAGTGGAGCTGCCCCATAGAGTTTCCAAGGATAAGTGTCGTATATTTTGTAACACTGGTGCTGAGTTCTGGGGTAGCACCTTGCTTCAGTATTTCTGCACCAAAATGTATGGATGGTCACAGTAAGTGATATTAGATCTAAAAACTGCTTTGTGTAAATTCAGTTCTTGTCAACAAATCGAATTTCTTTTGTTAAACAGATTACAAAACAACTAAGTTTTCAGGGTTTTTTTGTCAATTCAAAAAAAATTGTGGATTTGTATTTTCATCACAAAGTTTTTGTAATGCTTTTATTTGATAATTAGACGAAAGCATGGGAACACATACACAAAACCCTGTGGCCGTTGAGTGGATTCTGACTCACAGTGACCCTGTGTGGTGGGATAGAACTACTCCATAGAGTTTCCGAGGAGTGCCTGGAGGATTCAGACTGTCAACATTGTGGTTCGCAGACGTAGCACTTAACCACTGTCCCACCAGGGTTTCCTTGGAAACCTAAGTGATGGTCAATGTTGCTGTCAGTAGTCGCATGTGCACACACATACAAACAGCATGTAACACACGAACCAGGCCGGGTGTTTCCTTGGACAGTTTTTTCACGTCCCAGAATCAGTTTATATTCGTCATGCAAAATAGCATAGGAAATTCCTAGCCCTAGAGGAGTATTCACAGACCAGTTTCAAAGATAGTCAGTTTTTGTTTTTCAGCATGGTTGGGGAATTTGGTGAACCTGCTAAATGAAAGTTAATTATGATCTTTTGAAAAACTTGTACTGATCAAAACCATTGTAAACATTACATGAATACGTGAATAAAGAATTAACCTGGAAGTATTGTCTGAAGATTATCTATCCTTGCAGCTGAGCATAATAATCATAGAAATAAAGCGGAAGAAAAACTTCATATATAGCTGAAAGTTTTATGGTTTCTTCAGACAAAAACAAGCATCTGTTTTGAGAATATAGTTAACTTACCCTCCCATAGGAAACCCTGGTAGTGTCGTGGTTAAGCATATTTATTTAATGGTCTCTAAGCTTCAGGTTAAAGAGCTCAGCTGCTACCTGAGAGGTTGGGTGTTAGACCCCACCAGCTGCTCTGCAGGAGGAGGCTGTGGCAGTCCACTCCTGTAGAGATTTACAGCATTGGAACCCTAAGGGGCAAATGTACGCTGTCCTCTAGGGTTGCTATGAGTCAGAATCAACTCAGTGGCACTGGTGTAGTGTTTTTGGTTTTAGACTTCAGGTAGTTGGAATTCCTGTTCTTTTTTACTGTACTTTATTACTCTGTGAGTATTCAAGTGCATGACCGCAAAAATTTTCTTAAAGGAGTTGAGTGTAAAAATGAAATTGCAATATTTTTTGGAATTATCTATGCAAATTCTCCTCTCTTCCTAGTGGATCAATGAGACCATCTTAGTGCCCCTTGTACAAGAGATCGAGTCTGTCAGCACACAGATGAGACGGATGGGTTGTCCAGAGCTGCAGATAGGAGGTCTGTGAAAATGGAGCCCAGTGGTTGATTTACTGTCAGTGAAGCTGCTGTGTGGAGTAGTGGTTAGCAGCAAGGTGAAAGAAGCAGTGGAGAATGGCCTTAGTCCTTGAGGGAGGCGGGCTGAAATCTGACGCTGGTCGAGAATGACCTCCCCAACTTTTGTGGAAAGAGTTCATGGCAGCTAGGGAGCTGGCTGGTGTCTGAATTCTGGGGAAGAGTGCTTCAGGTTCGTGGAGAAACCTTGTGGAAGGATAACCTGTGTTCGTGTGTTCTGTTTCTCACAGAGGCTAGTATTACAAGCTTGAAGCAGGCTGCTCTGGTCAAAGCCCCTCTCATTCCAACCCTGAACACGATCGTGCAGTATCTGGATCTGACGCCCAATCAGGAGTATTTGTTTGAAAGGATCAAAGGTAACTGTTAATTCAAAGTGACAAGTGTTTCCCACTACTTGAGGTTTTATAAATAAAAGTAGCAATAAAACAATTATTTTGAAAAAAATGTTAAAACGTATGATTTTATGTTTCATAAAGGTACATATTTATGTTTTAAGTAAGGCTTATACTTAACAACTTTGGGGTTTTATATTTTGTGTGCTCAGAATTCGCAAAATAGTATAAAGTAATACAAATAATATAGTTAGCATTAAAGATGTTAACTAATTAAAAAAACCCGCCAAAACCACTGCTGTCGTGTTGATTCCGACCCATAGTGACCCTATAGAACAGGGTAGAACTGCCCCATAGAGTTTCCAAGGAGCGCCTGGCAAATTTGAACTGCCGACCTTTGTTTAGCAGACGTAGCACTTAACCGCTACACCACCAGGGTTTGCTAACTGAAAAAGGAAACAGCAAATGTGAGCTCACCAGGCTCAGGTGGATACTTCAGTCAGGTTTCTGCTCTGAGACTGTGAAATATGGGTGCCCCTGTGACACTTTTCACAGTTTCAGTGCTCTGATCTCCATTTCTTGTAAGATTTCTCTTTACTTTTATAATTTGTCGTTGTTATGCTACTTTCTTGTATTTTTATTATCTGGAGGAAGACGTGATCTTCATTGGAGATTTAGCTGGGAATCAGGACATTCAGCCCTGTAAGCCTTCCCCACACATCTGTGATGCCACTCAGCCCAGAGAACAATTCATCGAGTTAGACTATTTTTTTTAAATTTGGATAAACCTTAAGAACGTCCTTATCATTAAAAGAAGTTTTAGAAATAGTATTTCAATATTCAGATTGATCATAAATCTGAATCTTAAAATGTTACAGTGCTTCCAGGTTTGAGTTGGAACTCAGGAGTAAGCATTTCTTCATGACTTTTTAAAAACTCTTCATAGGAGGAGAATTTCAGCTGTCCGCGAGCCTGAAGGGAAGAGTGTGCTCAGGCTTCTCGCACACAGCACCCAGTCCGGCCGCTCTCGGGACAGCCCTGCGCTGTCCTTCTCCCACCTCAACTTCCTTCCTTCCAGTATCGTCTGAAGCAAATCCTGTATCATTATCAGTTCATCTGTAACTATTTCCAGATACATCTCTAGAAAGATAAGGCCTTTTGCAAGCATCCCTATAATACCATTCTCACAGCTAATATTTTGTGACAATTTCTTTCTGTCAAATTTCCATCTTCATAAGATACATACCTTTTTTTTGGTATTGTTTGTTTGACTCAAGACTCATACAATATCTACACATTGTAGGTGGTTGATATCTCTTAGGTTTCTCTGAAGCCCTAGGTCTCCCCTCAATCTTTTTTTCATTTTTCCTGTGCAGTTTGTTTGTTGAGAAAACTATAGAGTTGAAAGAACAACATAGTTGTTGAAAGAACCGTAGAGAAGGACAGCGTTTTCCATGACCTGGAGTTTCCTGGTGGAATGAGTTGGGATCGCCTCGATAGCACTGGGTCGTTGTTGTTATCCCTAGGTATAGTTTCACATCACCCTCCACCCTCTGTATCTCCTGTGAATTCTAATTAAATACTTCGGCACGATTGCTTGACAGACACACCCCCTGTGTACCCCCCAAAAGTGCATCTGTCTGTCTGTGCACATAGACCATTGCTGTGTACCGTCAAGTCAGTCCCAGCTGCTGACAGCCCTGTAGCATAGAGCAGAACTGCCCCGTAGGGACTTTTAGGCTGTCAGCGTGACAGGAGCAGCTTCTCAGGTCTTTCCTCCCAGAGAGCCGCTGGTGGGCTCCAACCACTGAGCTTTCCACTAGCAGGCAAGCACTTCCCCACTGCACCACCCAGGGCTCCTTGTACAAAGTATATAAAGCCCTACTGTGTGTAAAATGGACACAGAAATTTAAAATAGACCAAAGAGTAAAATAATACAGTAATGCTGTACCTTCTAGATTGATCCTCTTTTCATGTACATTTTCTATATTTTTCAGTAATTGATTCACACTTTTTTTTCTGGTACTGCTTGAAAGTCAACAGTAGACACCATTACTTTTCAGCGTGCTTTTCCTAAAAATAAGAACATCAGCCTGTATAACCACGGTACAATTACTACACCTTAAAAACGAGCAATAATTATATAATACTGTCTGATGCACACAGTTCATATTAAAATTTGTCAACTGTCCAAAGAATGTTACGTAGGCTTGTGTTTTCTAACCAGGAGGTAGCTTGGGTTAACACATTGTGTTGGGTTGTTCTGTCTTTTTAGTCTGTCTTTCTAGAACAGCTCTTCTGTTTTTCCTTTCACATGACATTGAGTTTCTAAAGAATCCAGAGTTGGGATTTCTCTGAGTCTTTTTTCCGTGGTGATGTTTGACTTGATCGTCTTTGTCTTGTATTTCTTTGTTTGGGTGTCTCAGTCAGGACTTTAAGATGATGGGCTTACTTTGTTCTAATTCCTTGACCTCTTTTTTTTTTTTTGAATATTTGTGTTGCTTCTGTTGCTGCAGAACTCTCTCAAGGAGGCTGTATGAGCTCATTTCGATGGAATAGAGGTGGAGATTTCAAAGGTCGCAAGTGGGATACAGACTTGCCCACTGATTCCGCTGTAAGTCCCTAGTTTTGTTTTTCCAGTTGTACTATTTTTTTAAATTGGATTTACATATACTTTATTTTGATTTTGCTGCTAACTTGTGTAAGAGTAAATGATACACTTAACAGGAAATTAGTCATCTCCTTGCTTTCTAGTGTTGCTGTGAAAAAATGAAAGTGGAGATCAGGTCTTTAGGGAATAGAAGTATCATTTAAACACACACACTGGTAATTTGGTAGGCTGGCATGTTTCTACTCTTTTCTTTCACAATTTGAAAAGGAAGCCTTCCTATCAAAATACAGGTCACTTAGATGGCAAATACGTTTTTTTGTATTTTAAATGTGGAGTAGAGTCATTTAAGGCTATGCTTGCCCCTGGAATACACCAAATTCCTTTAAGATTTAAGAGAGGGAAAAAAGTTCTAATTAGTAAGTTTCTTATCCTTATAGGAAGCAGTACTCTTTATTAAAAGAGTGGGTATGCTATCTGAAATAGGTTTTTTGTACTTGTATTCTGTAGATTTAGCCTCATAAGTATAACTGCTTGAAAGCAATTTTGCCAGTTACCTTTTTTAAGGAAAAATTAAGTTTGGAGTCATTAAGAATACAGATGTTTTAGAAGGGTTCCATCCGTGGTAGAGTTCTGTGCTGATGCTGAACCATGGCTGCTTTGTCTTCAGATCATCATGCATGTATTTTGCACCTACCTGGACTCCAGATTACCGCCACATCCTAAGTACCCAGATGGAAAAACCTTTACTTCTCAGCACTTTGTCCAGACGCCAAATAAACCAGGTAGGGCCCTCTCCTGAGAGACGGAGGTCTGCACGTGCAGAACCCTGTCCAGTGGTTTCACTCGGTGTGTTGACGTTTGATGTTTCCTTTATAGATATCACCAATGAGAACGTGTTTTGCATTTACCAGAGTGCTGTCAACCCTCCCCACTATGAGCTCATCTACCAGAGTCACGTGTACAATCTTCCAAAGGTACTTCTCTGAGAAAGGCTGCAATTATAGAATGTCACAGATGACTTGCCGTGATGATTTTTTTTAAATTAGTTTCCCTTGTTTATAGAATAGTTAAACTTTTTAAATTAAGGAAAATGTGTTCCTTCTATGTTGTATATATGTTTAATTTGGAAAAGTATAAAGAAAAGAGAAATCACCCATTCTGTTACTCGGAGGTGGCCACTGTGGGCTTTGCGGGACATTACCTTCTGATAAATTTCAGTTTGGTCTTTCTCTGCATTTTTTTCTTTTAATGGATTCAAATTATACTGTTTATGTGGTGTCATGCCCTGCTTTTAAAAACTAACTTTCTAATGTAATTTTCCCTACTAAAAATCTTCATAAAAATACTTTTTAATGACCGTAAAATACTTCATCATAAAATTACAGCATCATTTATTCAACCGTTCTCCTACTGTTGGACATTTTAGTTGTTTTTCCTTCTTTGCCATTCTAAAAAACTGTGAATATTCATCTTTATTCACAAAACTGTCTGTATTTTGGATCATTTCTTTGACTCAGAAGTTCCAGAAGTGAAATTCTAGGTCACAGGAGACTTCCAAGACTTTTAAAGTATATAATCAAATTGCTTTGTAAAAAAGTCCCTGTACCAGGTTACATGTCTGTCCCAACTATTTTATGCTTGATTGCAGACATTGTCATTGATAACTTCTGTTGTTTTTCTTTTGTTGTTACCATAATCTTGACTGAGACGTTTTACATTGGCTATAGTCATAAATTGTGTTTTGTCACGCCCAGAAGGCGATATATTTATTTCATTTTGTAACTTTATTCGGAGTGGCTTCAGTTCTAAGTTAACATTAACTTTGTAAGTGTATAAATAGTTTGGGCCACTGACATTCCTGTGAGTACCCTTGCAGATCCCTCGTTTTCTTCCATTCTTTTTTAAGAAACACTCTTATGTCCTCAGATTCTTGAGTAAAAATACTAAATTAGTAGCAAGTAGAGAGTTAGTAAATTGAAATGCTAAATTGGAAGCTATTTTTACAGAACAGCAATTATGTATAATAATTTTGTGTAAGGGCTACCAAAATGTTGCCTAGTCGTCTCTTGTGGATAAAATTAATGTGTAATTACCACAGTCTTGTTTAGGCTGTTAATTTTGAGTGAGAGAGCATGTGTGTATGTGTATTTACACGGTCCACCAATCTCAGAATAGCTCTCATCTCCAAAACCAAACGTCGTTCATGGTGACCCCGTGTGACAGAGAATTGCCCCAAAGGATGTTATTTGCTGTGATGTTTTTTTTTTCCTGGTGGTAGTAGTTTTAAGTGCAACTTCATAGAGCAAATTCATTTCCCATTCTTCGGTCTATACAGACTGTTTTGTGGCATTGGTTGTAGTCCCCACGGTGTGTCAGCAGTGTCTTCTTCTACACCCTAATTCCTTGTTTCCATCCATGCATTTTTCCTGTCCTTCCCTGCTTTCTTCTCATTGTTTTTGGGCAGGTATTGCCCTTTTGATCTCATATATGTGGCTGAAGTAAGAAGCACGTTCCTCATGTTATGAATTGTTTTATAGACTTGTCCAAACTTGGCTGAAGGATAAACTTTGGAAGTGGCCTCCGTTCTGAGTTAAAAGGGTACCTGGGGGCCATAGTCTCGGGAACCCGTCCAGCCTCTTCCAGAGGTGCATTTGAATTTTGTTGGACTTTTTTCTTTTCGTCTGCCCGGGACTCTATTACAATCCCTGTCAGCGGTTTATGGTGGTAACTGGGCACCATCTAGGTCTTCTAGGCTCGGGCTGCTGGAGCCTGGCGTACTTTGTCCTTTGTCCTATTGTTTCCTGTGTGTCTTTGGTTTTCTTCGTTCTCTTTTGCTCTAGATAGGATGAGGCCAGTAGTTGTGTCTTAGATGGCCACTTGTAAGCTTTTAAGAGCCCAGGCACTACTCACCAAAGTTGGGTATAGAGCATATTCTTCATGACTTTTGTTACTCCAGTTGACCCCCTCGTCCTTCGCTGTGATCTGTATGGGGACAGATGGCCAGCTCCTTCTCCCATGGCGTGGTGGACGGGGTAAACCACCAGCCTTTCAGTCAGCAACCCAGCACTGAACACTTGTGCCACCAACGTGCCCTCTGTCCTGTCTAGACCTCCATAAATGCTGTGCTCAGTGTGTGGAACCTTCCAGTTTAGCCCTCTCCTGTCTAGACCTTCATAAATGCTGTGCTCTGTATGTGGAATCTTCCAGTGTAATCCTCTCTCCTGTTTGGGCTTTTGTAAATGCGGTGCTCTGTGTGTGGAAACTTCCAGTTTAACCCTCTGCTGTCTAGGCCTTCAGAAATGCTGTTCTCTTTGTGTGGAATCTTCCAGTTTAACCCACTCCTGGCTAGGCCTTCGTAAGTGCTGTTCTCTGTGTGCAGAACCTTCAAGTCTGTTTAACTGCTTTTCATCTTTCAGGTCTGTCTCTTGCTCAGGGAGGTATATCCCCTCCCCTCCCGTCCCTGCCTCTCTCTGTCTCCTCGTGGTACCCCAAGCTCCCCCTGGCATAGTAGTCATTATGCTTTACTGTAATGCCTGGTTTACTGTTGGCCCTTTCTGATAGACTTGAAGGTCTTCATCGCGTGGAGCTTCTCTGTGTTACTTACGACACTGTACCTACTTCCTAGCACAGAGTAGGCCCTTTTTGTAATGAATGAACGCCAGTGTAAGTTAGCCAGCATTCTGAGTTGGCGGGGTGTGGATTCGCAGGATCTGTATGTACCTATCAGATCGCGTCTCTGATTTGCTTTGATTTGGTTTAAATCTTACTTTTTTTTTTTTTTTGTCTTTGTTCCAGGGCAGAAATAATATGTTTCATACATTGCTGATGTTCCTGTACATCATAAAGACCAAAGAGTCAGGAATGCTTGGGTAGGTATTTATGTTTTAAAAATGCAGGTATTTATTTGGTTTGTTACTCTTTTTCTTCCTCTGTTAAGATTCTGCAGAAGGCAGCAGCATGCACTGAACAGGGCTGTGGTCTGAACACTAGGAGCTGTGGCTTCTCCACCCACCTCGGCCCTGTAACCAGCTGGCTCTGGGACCTTGGCACATCTGTTAGCCGGTCAGAACCTCTGTTTCCCTGCTGCTAAAGGGTGTTTGGACCATGTCATTGCCTTTAAATGTGTGCCGCCAGGAAGAGGAATCCTGAGGCTCTTGAAAATAAAGAGAAATTTGTGTCTGTTTTTGTCCAGGTTTTCCATTCAGACAGCCAGCTTTCTACAAAATGTTTACACTTTCAGAGAGAGTGAGTCAGTTATCCATTCCACAGTATGGCTAACTAGGTTGGAAAAAGGGTCACCTTAAATTATTTACTCTTTAAATATTTAGTAATGAAGCTCAAATATTGTTTCAACAGATGTAAAAGAGCTACATTGTTATTTTTATCATCCTACATTTTATTGCATCAAATAACATACGAAAACAATGGACCAGAGCCAGAATCTGTCTGCTACAGGGAGTCTGGAGATGTGGCTCCTGGCTGTAGTTCTGCCCTCACTAAGGAACCGTAGGCTGACGACAGGTGACGTCAGAGGGGTGGGAATGGAAGGTGTCTGTGGTCACCTCCAGTTCTGATACACTGTGTGTCTTTTAAGTTTTGTAATTTAGAAGTTACGCGTGCCTTAAGACTGGGGTGCCACCGGGTAGCCCTGTCACACAGAGCACTCGACACTTGAGAGGCGGCTGGTCCACACTGAGATGCGCAGTAGGTGTGAGCATGTCCACTGAACTCTGGAGACCTCAAAATAAGAAAAAAGAACAGACTCGTGCCGTCAGGTTGATTCCAACCCATAGCAACCCCAGAGGTCAGAGTACAGCTGCCCCATGGAGTTTCCAAGGAACACCTGGGCAGATTTCAACTGCCAGCCTTTCGGTTAGCAGATGTATTACTTCACCACTATGCCACCAGGGTTTCCTGAAGACCTAGTACAAAAAAAAAGAATGGAAAAAAAATCTCATTGAGAATTTTGCTGGTTGATTACATGTTGAAGTAATATTTTACCCATATTGCCTTAAATGGAATGTATGTACATAAATTCTCATTATTTACCCAGTCAGTATTTGCAAATTCACCTGCTCACTACAATTTATTTGTAACCCCAAAATCACTGCTTGGACTCTTAAGGTCATTTATGGACACGATGAAAATTTTGAGTCTGCCAATTTGTGCATTTCCAGCTGATTTTGAACAAGGCGATTGTATTTCAGCTCTCTCACTGGAAACCAGCATCCCTCTCTTGGGCTGTTTAGTCGTGATTTCGCTGTCGAAAACTTCCCCAGGCATAGTGCTGTCTCGGAAGTGGGAGTGCTGTGGCCGTCCTCCAAGAAGCTGGGTGTCCCGGGTCAGTGATGCTCAGGCGTGAGTTCAGTGTTGAGGAGCTAACGGTGCATTTTAAACAAGGCTCCTTTAAGCAGAAACACACATAAACCAAGGTTCTGTATTGATTAGTTGATGAAAACACTGTCGGCCAGAGACTTGAGGGGACCTAACCCTGTGTTTCCCCTGGGAGCAGTGGTTCAGCATTTGCTAATCCAGTGCTGTGGAGGTTTTGCAAAACCTAACCAACCACCTCAGATGACTAGAACTGACTATTTAAAATCATTTTATATGTTTCTTTTTATTTCAGTTTTTCTTTCTTTTTAACATCAGTACTAGAAAATGTAAAATGACCTATGTAGCCTGCATTTGTGAGTCGTGTTGTGTTTCTCTTGGATGGTAGTGCTCTAGAGAAAGCAAAGCTACTGTGCTTAGTTAGACGTGTGAACTGCGAAGGCTCAGACAGAAGTGAATGGAATTGTAGCGACCTTTCTATTTCCTGTCTTTTTTTTTAATGTAAGTCAGATCAAATAGAAAACTCACTTTTGTCACACACCTCAGCTAACATGGTTCTTTTTTTTTTTTTTTCAATTATAAAAATAATAAATATTTAGTATCACAGTATTTCCACAGTACATCAGTGTAGAAACTAGAGAGTGTTCTGTTCTACTTCCTCAAGGTACCAGGTGGTAAAAGTTTGGGGTGAATGTTTCCAGGATGCTTTCTGGGGATAAGTTGGTTTTGCTTTTTAAAATAAAAAAATGGACCAAAATGTATTCCTTGATGATATGCTTTTTAATTTTATTGTGTATTGTAGACATTTTTACCATGTCAGCAGCAATGCAGATGTTTTCTGCAATTTCTAGGAATATTTATAAATATGTTCATACATTAATATAGAAAGGGAATTGTCTATAAATGTTATTTTGTAATTCTTCACTTAATCAGTGCTTCTGGCAGGCTATTTTGCAGTGAAAAATTAATTTAGAAACATTTTAAATAAACAGGTAATTTTTTAAAAATTTTAGTTAAGAATTGATGTTTTCCTTTCTAGATTCAAAATGATATTTTGATGCATAAATGATTTATCACAGTAGCATGAAGTTTGTGTTGGGTGCCATGTATAATTTGTCATATGCATAAAAATAGGAAAACTTGAACAGTGCTTAGGAGGGGTCATAATTTATTCAGAGACCAGAAAGAGTGGGTACAGGTTTTTAAAGTGCTTACCTTCTCCTAATGAGCAACTGCTATGTGGGAAACAGGGAAGCATTTTAGACTAGAACTAGTCATATGTTCTATTTGTTTGTTTGTTTGTTTGTGGTTATGTTTTAACCAGTGGGAGGAACCTTTGAAATTCTCAGCCTTTTAATATGACTGATTAATCTTTTTAAAACAATGAGGTAGTTTAAACCTCTGCTATCCTGTGACCTAAAGGAAATAAATGAATGGTTCCAATCTAGTCCCTTTGGAATCCTGTCTACACAGCAGCAGACTCATCCAAATATATTATCAAAGCTTGCCAGATATTTATGCCATTATTGGAACGAGATGCATGTTTTACTCCCAAAAGGGGTTAATAATCAAGACAGCGTTGACTGCGCAGTAATTTAAATGCTCTGTTCAGCAAAAGGCGCCATCAGTGAAATTTACAGGGAACTGAGAAACTGAGACAAAGCGTTTTGGTGCCTCATATTAGCAAACACGTTGCTGTCCATGAGATCTAAAGAACGCATATGGATTAATTAGCAAAGAAAATGTTCAGAAAAATGGGCAAAGTTGTGACTAGGCAGTCCAGCAAAGAGTTTTGTGGAAATGGTAGTATAAAGAGATCTTAGCCTTTTACATACACAAGGAACAAGTGAGACTTTTTTATATCTAATTGAGATTTATGATTCACTGTGTTGGTGAGTGTGTGAAGAAATGAGAAGACTGTATTACCCTCTTAAAGTGTATTTGCCAGTGTATCCATATTGTAATATTTTCTCCGTTTTACTACATCCCACAGTTTAGAAAGCCGTAACTGCTAAAACTCCATGACAAGAAGAGCAGTTCCCCATGTCCCGGACCTCGCTTCCCAAAGGCACCCATTTTAGCAGACGTTTTCTTCTGGTATTTTCATTGTTCCAAATCAGTAGTGAAATGCTGCCCTTTTGTGCTCTGAACATTTTATTGTGATTTAGGTAAAAGTTTACAAGCAGATTAGTTTCCTGTTTAACAGTTCACACCCGGCTTGTTTTGTGATGCTAGGTGCCTTCCCCTCCATGTGCTGGAACCGTACCCACTTCTGCGGGTTCCCTGTTTCCAGTCGCCCAGCTTTCCTGCCACTTCCTGCCTTCTGACCTTAAATAGGGGTGTGACAGTTGTGAAGTGGTTCTTCCTCCCCTGCGTTACTGTTCAGTCTGTGGGGAGGGGTCCGGTTCCAGGTCTGAGGCTGCTGCTCCCCCTCAATGGCCCAGAGGTTCTGAGCAGTGTCTGCTGATTTCTGTGGTTAGCTGCCTAACTGCTGTCTCTGCTCATCCTCTTCTCCTGCCCCCAGGCTTTCAGTGGGGTTATGTTACTCTCTAGAGTAGATTTTGCATTTGCTGTATGCAGTACGGTTTAGTTTAAGGTCTACTAATAACACACACATGGAAATGCATTAAAACATTGTTAGTAATTAGTAGATGACTAACTCGAGTCAGGTAAAGTTGTGTAAGAGACCCAACAGCTCTGTAGCCTCCCTTTGTAAGTAAGTTTTACTCTTTCTCTTACTAAAACTGTTTCGTTACTTCTACTGTAATAGTTCGTGAAACCCACTGAAAAATTCATTTTCAACACTCCATAAATCTGCCCATTCTGAATCTGGGTTCTAAGCACTGAGTTAGTTAAGAAAAGAATTCCTGGTACCATAAGCACAGTGTCAGTTAAGAAAGTAATTGCTGTTACTAGAAGTGACGTGATAAACCTGTGTAACATAACCCTTTGCAGAGTAGTGTTAAATGTCATCAAACATGAATTCCTTGTCAAGTTTCTTGTTTTATTTATTAGGGAAAAATGCTTGCCAGTTGATTCCACTAAAACTTTTTTCCTTTTTTTCTTTGTAGGAGAGTTAATCTTGGCCTATCTGGTGTGAATATTTTGTGGATTTTTGGCGAGTAGTGGGTCATTTAGTTCCAGGCACTTGGACTTTTATTTGAACCAGAAATTGCTGATTCTGAGCATCCCTCTGCCTCTCCTGAAATACGATACATATGTGTATATGTTACAGACTCTGGATCCAACAAAACATTAGCTATTAGGAAACTTCCTTGTGGAAATGGGTCCTGTCTCTTCCTTAACAAGAAATAGTATCTTCGATTTTATATGACTTTTTAGATTTGTCAGCTGCCTGCAAATCGCCAGCCCTTCAGGTTTCTGTAAACAATGCCAGTGCAGTTCTTCCTTAATGAATGGCAGCCTTTGTTGTGACTCCAAAATAACACCTTCCATCGTGAAATTTTTTCAGTTTTCCAGTGGTTTTACTAAGTATAAATACTTAGAAAAGACAAATTGCTCACTTAGTATTTATATCTGTTATTTCCCCAGTCTTCTGAAAGTCAGCCAAAGGTTCATATACAAGGAAATGAGATTAGCGTCTGAGTAATAAATTGTTAAATACTAAAAGAGGTCTAGACAGCAGTGTTGGTATTACTGAATTAGTTTTAACCGCTGGAGTGACCTTATCTGTTATGTAAGGGTCTGAGGACAGCAAGAGAAGTATTCTCTGCAGTTAGCTTGAACAACTCAGATTCTGCTCTTCGGTAGTAGTGTATTATTTTAGTAGTTTCCTTTTTTAAGAACTTCGTGACACACTATCTAAAATTTTTAGGTGTATTCAGAATATCCAAAGTGAGAAATCACCAAGCTTGTAAGTTTTCCGTGACTCCCTGTCTGTGTTTTCTTACGTGTGTATGTAGTATCTGTAGTGCTAGCTAGCAGTTTTTTGATTGGTGTTATTATAAAAGTTTTTTGATTGGTGTTATTATAAAAGACTGCTTCCAACATCAGTATCTTCTGAAAAGCTATATGTCAGTTTTTTTATATTTGTATCCCATTTTGTGCTGACTCAGTGGCACCTAACAACATTTTGTGTAATTTGTAAATTCTATTATTGCTCCTGTTTTTTGTCAAAGGTCCAAAAAGAAAGATGTTATGACTTCCTGTCACTTGAAGTATTTTTGATGCATGTTAACTACATTTGGTATATGTTAGAAGAAAGTATCAATTAAATGTATTCAACATAAGAACATGTTAAAAATCTTAAGTCTGTGATGGCCGGCGTTATTCTGATTTCGTGGAACCACAGTTGCTGTGCTGTTGAAGTGGACTGCTGCACAGACCTCATTAAAAACAGTGAACACCCAGCGTGGAAATGGGGAGAGTGCCAGTCCCTCGTGGGGGTGCAAACCAAGGTCATGAAACACTTCGTGTACCAACTATCAAATGGGAAACAGGTTTGCTGTCTGCACTCTGACGGAATGCAGAGAAAACCCCGTGGAGCCAAGTTCTGCTCAGAAGCCCATGGAGCCGTCCTGAGTTAGAAGTGACTGAGCCGCAGTGGGCTTTTGGTTTTGCTGCCAGAAAAAACAAAACTCGATCACCTTCCCGTAGAGCTAGAACCACACTGTCCAGTACAGTAGCCACCACCTGCGGGTCCCTGCCAAACAGCGAGACGTGGATGGTCCGAAGTTAGATGTGCTGTAAATGGAAGGGTCCCACCAGGTTTCTGAGACTCACCGTGGAAATAGAAGAATGTGTAACTATCTCATTAATGCTTTTCTGTTTTGATACGTGTTAACATGGTCAGTTGGACATGTGTGAAATATAATAAAAGTAAAAAAAAAACTTTTAACAATACTCAAAAGGTACTTCTTTATACGAGTTAGGCCACTATTATTAGACTTATAATCTGAAGCTATAGTATTTTTTAAGTGGTTGTCATAAAAAATACAGTAAATATATATGTAAATATATAAAAATTATATATAAAAATAGTAAATGCATATATATAAATATATATGTAAACATACGAGGAATGTACACTAGGGAAAAGAAACACTATGGTGTTGGCATACTGAGTCCAGTGTGGATTAATGGCTCCTGGGTAGCTTTCCTTTGTTAACTTTTGTCTATGAACGTGTGAGCCAATTTCCACTTAGACCAAATGCTTCAGTGAATTAGTTTAAAAGTGCACTGCGTGAAGAAAACAGAACAACTGAACCCACTGCCATCCAGTTGATCCTGATTGACAGCAACCCTGTAGCTATAACCATCCGCTGCCACGGAGTCAGGTCTCAGAGCAGACCTCTAGGACAGAGTAGAATGCCCGTAGCACTTCCAAGGAACCCCTGGTGCATTTCACCTGCTAGCAGCTGTAGCCCGTAGACACGATGTCCCCAGGGTTGCTGCCACAATTACAGCGCTCTAAATGTGGTGGATCTTCTGGTCCCTGTGTCACAGGAGCCTGTACCTACTTTTCTGTAATATTTGTAGGACGTTTGTCACAAGTTTCTTTTCATTGCTTGATTGTAGGATCAAATGTGCCAGTGTTCTGGACTATGTTCCCATACATTTATCTTTTTTTTTCCTCCATGGACACCAGCCTTTACTTGTACCAGGTTTGTTTTAGGGGCATACTTTAGGTATGTAAATTATAATTTAGTTCCTCCTGAGGGAGACATAAGGAAATCCTGGTAGCTTAGTAGTTAAGTACTACAGCTGCTAACCAAAAGGTGTAAGACATATGAACCTACCAAGTCCTCCTTGGGAATTCTATGGGACAGTTTTACTCTGCCCTGTAGGGTCGCTGTAAGTCAGAATCAACTTGAAAACAGAGTATTGAGACATACAGAGCTGTGTTGCTTGGCTTTCTTAAACTGATCCATACTTGGGTCTCTGTAACAGGGGTGACACCCCACAGAACCGATGGCACCTCTAAACTGAGCTTTGCCTTGGAAATCCTTTAGGTGTGGACATTTCTCGGGCTGTTCCCTGATGTTCTCTGTCACTGTATTTGCATCTCGTCCACTGCATGGCTTCGTATGTCCCCTGTTTGCATTGAAGTCTCACGTTAATCATTCCCTCTGTCTTCTATCCCATGGTCTGGAGTCCATTTCCATTTACCTGTCGGGTCCACCTGGATGTCCTGCGAACCCTGCTTGAAACCAAACCGACATCTGCCAAAAGCAGCGCCCTCTTTTTGCGTCCCTTTCTCTGTTGACTGCCCCTCCGGTTGCCCGCACTCAAAGATCTGTGGTGTCATCGTTCATTCCTTGAGCTCCCGGGGTCCCCAGTCCAATCAAGCAGTAAATCTCGCACATTCTCACTTAACAATGTCTCCTGCCGTTGTCCCCTTCTACTTCTGCCGCCACCGTGCTCACTCACCCCCTTACCAGCTCACACAGGACTCCTGAGCAGGCCCAATCTCACAGACTCCACCTTGTCACCATGCTTCCCAGCTTTCCAGTTCGTCATGTGCCCTCTCTTCAAATGCATCTTCCTAAAACACCTGTTGGATCATTTGTTCCCCTGACAGATTCCGTAGCCTGACTTTCAAGCCCTCTGCAGTCTGGCCCTAACCCAGCCTCACCCCCGTAAAGCCCAGGCTCCAGCCGGCACAAGCAGTTCATTGCTCGCTTCGCCCTCAGCTCGCCACCTCCCGCACATCCTCATCACCTTCTGGAGATGCCCCTTCTGTCCCACAGGCCGCCTGAGCCTGGACGCTTGGCTCTAATTAAATCTGTGTGGAGTGGGTCCTGGCCGCTCCAGCTAGCAGGTGGTGCCCCCCTGAGTGACGAGGTCTGCACGGCTGCCTCGGTGCTCAGACGCCGTTCGGATGGGTCCACCAATGACTTGTCTCTGACAGTGGCGCCTTACATCTTGTCTCATCCTCACAGAAGACCTGAACGACGTGTTGCATTGGGCATATCTGCAAAAGACCACTTTAAAGAGTTAAAAAGCAAAGACATCACTTTCAGAAGCTGACCCAAGCCATGGTATTTTCAGTGCTTCACGTATGTGCAAAAGTTCGGCAATGCATGAGGAAGACTGAAGAGGAATCGACGCCTTGAAGTATGGTGTTGGCGAAGACTGTTGAATGTATCGTGGGCTACCAGAAGAAACAAGTCTGTCTTGGAAGAAGTACAGCCAGAATGCTTATACGAAGCAGGGATGATGAGATGTTTGCATACATTGGACATGTCATCAGGAGGACCCTGTCTCTCGAGAAAGACACCATACTTGGTAGAGAGTCATCTGAAGAGAGGAAGGCCCTCCCCAAGCTGGACGGACTCTGGCTGCCACCATGAGTTCCAGTGCGGTGACAAGAGGGTCATGCAGGACTGGACAGCGTATCTTTCTGTTGTTCAAGGGGTCACTGTGAGTTGGATCCAACTCAAGGGCACCTAACAACAACGGAGTCACCTTGGGGAAAGCCTGGCCCACTCCAGATGGCACCTTTGAGCAGCGTGTCCCAGGAGCTCCTTTGTGGCCAGGCCAGGCCTCGGAGGATGCAGTGCAGGCCTGGGCAGCTGCAGCAGGGGTCTCTTAAACAGCCAAGGTGTCGGGAAAGCAAGGCCATCAATTTCCTCACTCTCTGAAGGGTCTTCCTTGTGACCTGGAGGTGAGGTCGCTGCATGTGTATGAAGTAACACCTTGCCCCAGGACCATAGGCTGTCCTGTGATGTTCTGGAAGTGGTTGGCTAAGCCCACTCTTCGCTCTGGGTGGTTTCAGTCCACTGAAGAGTTCTGGAGGGTAAGCAGCAGAAGACTGGGCTCTGGCAGGAAGATTTCTGGAAGGATCTGTGTGGGGTCTTGTCGGCCTGCTCGGGCGGTGGGGTTTGCACATCGGCACCTGCGTCACCTGGGCCCTAACGGTCCTCTGTCTCACAGTCTGCAGGACTGCTAGGCACTGGCTCTGAGCCTCGTCTCTAGTTGATCACTGGGCAGTCACCTGGAGTTTCATTTCCAAGTTGTGTGATTGGGACTGACCCAGGCAGAGCAGGTAATGGATCCTGGGCAGGGTGGGCCCTCCATCAGCGCTGGGAGGAAGGGTCCTTGCAGCTGAGTGCACATCCACCTAGGAGAGCAGGGACCCCAGAGATGTCGTGTAGCTGGTTCACACGCACACGTTCCCAGGCAACGCTGTGGACAAAAGTACAGATGCGAGGACATCCCTCACACCGCCGAGCCACACAGACTGATCCACGGTTGGTGTGACTAGAAGAGCTGCTGGCCGGAAGGGACAGAGACTCGGAGGACTGAGCTCTGTCCTTAGTCGAGGCCGGGCAAGTCATCTCCACCGCTGTGGTTTCTGATGATTGGGGAAAGGTGCTTCCCTGACCTCAGGTGATTGAGAAACTAAAAGTGAGAATGACAGACTGCTGCTAGGTGAATGAAAAATGGCTTTAGAAAATCTTTTAAAATAACAGAGTATAAAACTAGCAAATGGCCCGTCTGGCGCTGCCAAGCCAGCACCTCATTCCTCATTCACTCTGAGATGACCATCCATAGATCAATCATCAGGCCCCGACACACCCCAGCCCAGGGACACTCCCCAGCCCATCGGGGCCCTGCTCCGGCCTCTCCCTCGCCCACCCCCACGTGCCCCCCCAACAAGCCAGTGCTGTCTGTTGTCTCACAAACTGCACTCTCTGCTCAACTGAGAAAATGCCTGCCTTCCTCGCCCCTGACTGGACTAGAAGAGAAACACCTGACCCAGACTGGCTTTCACGGGCTGCACCTGAGAGAAGGAAAGTCTGAAGGTGGTCACCTGTGCTGTAGGGTGCAAAACTTATTTTCTCAGAAGCAGTGGCTGGGTGAGTCCCCCTCAGACACGTAGTGTGTGGACTGGAGTCGGGCGGCTCTGGGATGGTTTGGGCCCAGAATACGGGCATCAGCTTACAGAACTCCAGCTCCAAAGAGAGGCCCCTGTGTTCCTGCTGGGAACGGGGCATCATCTCCTGGCCAGCCTGTCAGGGAGGACTAACCAGGCTAAATCGTGAAAGAGCGACTTGGCAGAAGGAAGCCTGAAGTACAGCCACACACTACCCCATCCTAAACCTGGTGGTCTGAGAGGGTGTTACATGACTTCCGTCTCAAGCTAGCTGGCTGAAAAAAAAACCAAACCCACTGCCATCGAGTCAGTTCTGACTCACAGTGACCCTATAGGTCCGAGTAGAACCCAGATGGTTAACAAAAGAGCACAAAACAGGCACCTTAAAGAACACAATGTTACTTTCTCACAGTTCTGGAGGCCGAAGTCCAAATTCAAACTTCATCAGAGCTGCGATTCCTCTGTCTAATTCCATTGCCGTTGAGGTTAGTCTGACTCATAACAACCCTATAGGACAGAGTAGGACCACCCCATCCGGTTTCCCAGAAGTGGCTGCTGAATTCAAACTGCCAACCCGTTAACCACTGGGCAACCAGGGCTCCTCGGGGGATATTCTCTGTAGTCCTGGGCTTTCTCTGATGGCTCTTAGCATACAGACATCACCTCACAAGCTGTCTTCCTCCTGTGTTACTCTTTCCCTGCCTGTCCTTTTATAAAATACCACTCAGAAGGAATTAGAGTTAAGACCCACCCTATCCTGGTATAACTGCATTAAATTAACAGAAACTCTGCCAAGAGAAGCCCTATTTCCACAAACAAGGACCCATTCACCAGCACAACTGTCAGGACTTTGGCATGTCCATTTGAGGGACACAACCTAACAAGGCCCGTACGTTTTTCACTGTTAGTCTATATGAATATTGGTTCAGTAGGGAAGGGGTAGGAAACCCTGGTGGTGTAGTGGGTTAAGTGCTACGTCTGCTAACAAAGAGGTCGACAGTTCAAATCCACCAGGGGCTGCTTGGAAACTATATGGGACAGTTCTACTCTGACCTATAGAGTCATATGAGTCAGACCTGACCTGACAGCGGTAGGTTTGGTGGGTTTTTCTGATTAGAAAAGGGGTAGTGGAGCAAAGACCATCTAGGTAATTCTCTGCGGATTCTCTGCGGGTAGTTTCTCAGTAGGAGGCAAAATTGATGGCATCTTGCAAGCCTTCACAGCTGGAGCTGTATGGGGGGTTGCAGGTGTGAGGTCTAGGAATGATCTGACCTGCTACCTGGGTGCCAGGATCCTACTCACTGAGACTTGGTCGAGTTTTCTCCAAGCATTTGTCTATATAAACTAGAGGGTGAGTTTTCTGAGCTGTTTGTCTAGAATTTCTTTGATGAGGAAGCCAAGACAGCCTCAGTCTATTGAATGACAGATTGTTGTCTCCTGGCCAGCACAGCCTCAGAGATATGCATACCAGTTGTGTATACTTTTCACAAACACACAAGTATCTACTGAGTGCCTGCTATGGACGGTGCCATATGCTGAGAATGGTGAACAAGGACGCAATAATGCGTCATCTCAAGGAGGTCACAGTTTAGAAGTGGAGATGACATTCAGAAAGTTTAGGATAAATGTCCCGAAAAAGGCAAGCTCCAGTGCTCATGAGATCGTGATGAATCGGTCCCAGCCGTCGGCAGCTGGCGGTGCGGCCAGTTGGTACCAACCTTTAGGAACACAGCACGGGACGATAAATGTGCTCCAGTTACTCCAGCTGCATAACAAATTTCTCCAGTTGACAATAATCATTTATTCTCTCGGCGGATTGAGAATTGAGACAGGGCACAGTGAGGACAGCTGTCCTCTGCTGCACAATGCCTGGGGCTGGAAGGTGGAAACACCTTCAGGCTTGTTTGGGGCTATTGACTGGAACCCTAACTGGAGAGGCTGACATGGAATATAGCTGCATGTGACCTCTGTATGTGGCCTGGGGCTTCCTCATGATATTGTGGCTGAATTCCAAGTTCAAGTGGGGAGAAAGAGAAAGCTGGGAAGAACAGACTGCCTTCTACAACCTAACCTTGGAAGTTTCACAACGTCTCTTCCACTACATTCTATTGACCAAGGCAGTTACGAAGACCTGCCCAATTTCAAGGACAGCGATTATAAACTTCACCTCTCAGTGGAAGGATGTCTCAAGTCCAAGCACGAGATGTACATTCATGTGGCCATTTTGCGAAAATACAATCCACCATCTGAAAATTATAAAAATGTTAATATCCTTTGCCCCAGTCATCTCAGGAAAAATTATCCAAGGAAATATTAAACAGAAAAAAAAATGGTTATACCTGAGAGTCTTCCTAGTGTTCATTTCTTCATCTATTCCATAAATACTGGTTGACATACTCTGCTGGATACTTAGGAATACTGTGTATACACACACACACACAAAATATCCTTCTTGCCCTCAGATAGCTTCTAGTCTGTAATGACTGCAAACAAAGTCTATCCAAATGTTTGGTAAATTCAACTCCGTGAGATTTATCTTTGGATGAGACTTTCTTTTTAAAATTACTAAGACTTGGAAAAGAAGTGGGGGAAAATGTTGGATTAGAAATGAAAACCCATCAAAGTTATGTAGAAATATGCATAATATTGCCAAGAACTGGGAGAGAACATCCAGATGTGAACTCACTTGTTGAACTGGGAATTTGCCTCCATAGGACTGAGCAGAACTGCCCCATAAGGTTCCCAAGGAGCAGCTGGTGAATTCAGACGGCCAGCCTTGTGGTTAACAGCTATAGCTCTCCACCTCTGTGCTGTAGGGTCACTGTGAGCTGGAACCGACTTGACGGCCCTAGTAACACAACTGTTCCTTCCCCAGGCACCGTAAATGAGGAGATGTTAAAAATTTCTGTCACAGACACCCAAATCCTTCAGCACTATCACCCTGCGGACAAGTCCACGCTACTTCTGCCTAAGTACCTTCAGTCAGCACCGATCACAAAATTTGCAAGACCTGATGCACAATAAAAATGCAGGTTCCCTTGTCCCAAAGTGGGTAAGATGGTGCCCACAGAGCATTAAGCCAGGCGGGAGACCCTGTACAAACGTGCAGGTCACATGCCCAGAAAACCACGTCTCTGTCTAACCTAACAAAGGGAGGCTGTCTCCATCCTGTATCACCCCACACAACCCAATCTTAAAGAGAAATGAAATCCAGGTACATGCCACAGCATGAATGAGCCTTGAAAGCCTTATACTGGGTGAAATACGTCAGACACAAAGGACAAATACTGTATGGTGCCACTTAGGTAAAATTAGTCCGTCTAGAGTCGGCAAATGCAGAGAGACTCGAATTTCCCAGTGCTCCAGGGGATGGGGGAGGGGAAGGTGGGGCCCGATTGGTTAGGGGGCTCTGAGCTTCCGTTTGGGGTGATGGCAGGCTTGGAAGGGGATAGCGGAGACAGCCGCACAGCATGGTAAACACGATTCACATCACTGAACTGGACACGTTAAGAATGATGGAAATGGCAAATGTTTGTCACGTGGTAACCACACTTAAAAAGAACAAGAAGACATAGTGTTGGCTTTCCCGACTGCTTCAGCTTGTAGCTGAGATTTTCTTCTTCTGTGTCCCGACTCAGGGAAACTGAGACGTGGTCTTGGAGATCGGGCAGTTGGGTTGTCCCACTTTACGACAACACAGAAGCCCCGAGAGGCTGTATGAGTGCCCTGTGGTCATGGGTGCTGGTCACAGCCCGCCCTGGAGGTCCGGCCTCTGGCCTGCAGACCCGGGAGCCCTGTGGTCAGCCGAGAAGTGGTGGTTTTCTCCTCTCTGTTCATTCCTCTTTCCCACCTGACCCTGTTGCCAGGAGACTGGTTTCATCTGTTAGTCCCCAGCCCCACTGCCTCTTGGGTCCAGAGTGCAGACAGCAGACAGGCCTGTCCCACTGCCCCTTAGAGGTCTGGTGGTCTGGGAAGGGCTGGCCTGGTGGTGACTGATGCCTCCTCCCACAGGACTCCCTCAGGGGGTTGTGCTCCTGGGTGTGAGGTGGGTACACAGGTCCCAGAGGATGTCCTAGCTGGACACACAGTGCCAGGGACTCACCCTGTGGGCACTGGAGCGGGGACAGCACGGGGGACAGCACATGAGATGGAGGTTGCAGCAGGAGGGACAAGCAGGGGCTTCTGTAGAGCAGCAACAGCAACAGGAACAGATAACTGTGTCCCCAGGGACCCAGGGCAGGCACCAGAAGGGCACACTTCTTTAGAGGGCAGATAGGGGCATGAGGAGTAAGCCAGAGGAGGCACGCATCTGGTCCCCTGGGCAGTGCATGTGACCGCAGCTCCCCTGGGTGTGGACTCTGTGCCAGCCCACAGCTGGTACCAGGGACATGCCAGGCTCTTGTTGGGCCTCAGTAGACAGGGCAGGACCTGGGCAGCATCTAATGACCACCTGCTCCTGGCTGGAGTCCACATTCTGCCCTCAGCCCTGCCCTGGGCCCCGCCCCCACCTCTGCCGTCCTCCCACTGTCTGCCCTTAGTCCTCCCCAACTAGCGCGTCCCTGCCCACACTCTCCTCCTGGTCCTTCCAGCATTGGCCTCACCTGGTGGGGCCCCACCAGCATGGCCCTGGAGCACTGTGAGGAAGAAACTCCAGCACAGGTTTGGGTCTCCATCCCAAAGGAGGAAGGAACCCCTTCTTAATTCATACAGTGATGCTACCCTGCCAGAAACCCCTGAAGACAGCTCACACGGCTGCCCTGCTGCTCTGATGACTTCCAGGCAGGGCTGGGGTTCTTCTGAACTGGTGTGGACAGGCACCATGTCCCACAACTAACTGAAAGATTGGAGGTGCAAGTGCCTCCAGAGGCACTCTGAAGAAAGGCCTGGTGATCTACGTCCAAAAGTCAGCCACTAGAAACCCTGCAGAGCACGGCTCTATCCTGACGCAAGTGGGCCACCATGATTTGGAATCGACTTGGTGGTCCCTCGTGGTGGTGCTGCTACCGTGGACAGCAGAGGTGCCAGCAGTTGGCGGAGCCCCCAGCCTGTGGCACTGCCCCCAACCTCCCTCTTCCCCTTCCACCACTGCCTCTGTTGGCACCTTTGCTAGGAGATGTGGCCTCTGTAAAAACCGTAGCAGGTCCTGCGGCGGGAGGGAGACAGGGCAGGTCAGGGGCAGAGAGCACCACAGTGGACAGGATCCCTGAACCAGTGCCCCGGCCACCCAGCCCTTTTCTGGAGCCGTGGGAAGCCAGCTCCTCCTCTGGGGCACTGGGACACGGGGCATGACTGACGTGTGACTCTTGGCACCCATAGTAGCCTCAGAATCTGCAATCGCTCAGGAAAGTCCAGAGCTGGTGCTGAGCAGCCACAGGGACCAGGAGGAGGACAGGGCATTGTTTCTTCCCATTCCAGGCACACGTCACCACAGCCTCGACGGAGGGTGGAGCGGAGGGAGGGAGTTTCCTTCTGGGACCCTGAGCTGGCTTCCCACGGCTCCAGAGAAGGGCTGGGTGGCCGGGAAACTGGTTCAGGGATCCTGTTCCCTGTGGTGCTCTCTGCCCCTGACCTGCCCTGTCTCCCTCCTGCCGCAGGACCTCCTGTGGTTTTTCCTAGCAAGGGGCACTGGTGGAAGACGAAGAGGGAGTGCCCACCCCGCATCGGCCGGGCTGGCAGCCAGGCTGGGTTAGCCTGGACACCTCACCTGGTCTGCGTACCAGCCCTTTCCTTCCCACACCCCATGCTTCCGCTTCAGCCCAGCAGAGGTGATGGGCCATTTGGAGCTCTTGGCCAGAGGGCAGACCTGAAGCGGCACCTCACCGTTATTCCTGGGCAGCAAGGGTCTCAGGGAATGCTCCAAGTACATTTTCTTTCTTTTGTTTTCAGACTGTGAACAATATTTTTTTAATTATAATTGAATGAAAATGTACATTCCCATATAAATTTGCATGCCCACCTATATGCAGCCCTCACTGCTCTCCCTGCCCAGTGACAGTGCACTCTTCTTCTCTGCTCCGTACATGTCTTATCCTCCCAGCAATCTCCTATCCCCGCCTCTCCACCCACTCCTGTTCTTCTAGTAAGAGGTCAGCAGGATGACATCCTATAGATGCATAGAACCATAAAGTGCACATATGATATGGTCACTCTGTGTCACCTGTTTGTTACCAAGTTCAGTCCGTTGCTGTCCAAAGAGTTGATTTCCATTATGATTTATGGACAGGGGCAGCATCAGGGCCAGGGACCATGCTCCCAGGGGAACTCTGAGGCCCCTGGACCATTAATTGCGGTCTTTTAGTGGAGTTCTCAGGATGCACTCCTTTTTATTCTTATGTTGCGAGTGAGACTCAACTTTGTGAGCTCCATCACGACTATCACTGGTTGGGGCTGGGCACCATCCGGTTCTTCCAGTCACAAGTCGATGTAGTCACCCACTCACATGGGTCTGTCTGTCTTCTAGGTTCTCTTTCTCCCATGTTGTTTTGGTCCTCAATGATCTTCCATTCCTGCTGAGTTGGGACCATTTGCTGTTCCCTCAGATGGCAGCTTGGCAGCTTTTAAGACCCCAGATGCCACTCACCAATGTGGGGTGCAGAAGGCTCTTAGTAAAATGCAAGCTGTGCCAATTGGCTTCGATTTCCCCTGAGAGCATGGTCACCAGCCCCCCACTCCAGCTACTCAGTCCTTTCAACATCGGGTTAAGACGGGAGGAGTAATCATGTTACGTTGAAGTCCATTTAATACTGAGCTTTCTAATGTGTACTGTCACAGATTTCACCCAACCAAATTTCTATCAACTCTCTAAACCCTACCCCTTCGCGCTCCCTCCCTCTGCACCCTTGCAACCATCAGAGTCTTTTCTTCTATGCATGAGTCTGTTTTTAAGTTCTTATCATAGGGATCTTATACAATATTTCTCCTTTTGTTGCTGACAACTTTCACTCAACATCATGTCCTCCTGTGGAAACCAGGTTATGTTTCCTGCAATCATCATTGTTCTTTATCATTGCATAGTGTTCCATTGAGTATATATACCATAATTTACCTATCCACTCCTCTGTTGTTGGGCATCTGGTGTGATTCCATCTTTTTGCTATTGTGGACTGTGCTGTGTGCATCAGTTGGTGTGAATGGCCTTGATTCTGTAGGATATATTCTGAGCAGTGGGATTACTGGGTCAAATGGTGTATTTGCATCTAGCTTTTTATGGAAGTGCCAGATTGCTTTCCAAAGAGGTTGCACCATTTTGCAGTCCCATCAACAGTGTAGGAGAGTTCCCAGTTCTCCACAGCCTCTCCAGCACTTGTTGTTTTGCATTCCAAGTACATTTTCAGTGGTCAGTCCGTCCTCCCCTGACCCAGTCCCTGTTAATCTCTAAGCTCTGTTGCTTCTCTACGAAGTTCAGTGTTCCAGACTTTCCACATAAGTGAGATCACGCCGTATTTGTTCATGTCTGGCTGCTTTCACGCAGCTTCATGATTTCAGGGTTCACCTATATCCTGGCGTGTCTCAGAACTTCCTTTGATGGCTGTGTAGTACTCCACGGAGTATCTGCATCACATTTTCTTTATCCATTCATCTGCTGGTGGACACTCGGGCTGTTTCTACCCTTTGGCTATCGTGAATAACACTACAGTGAACACTGGTCAACAGGTGTCTTCGTTCTTGAGTTCCTGTCTTTTAGGGATATAGAATGTTCTCACAACCTTCTAGGGGTAGACTTTCTCATTTTAAAGATGAGGAGGACAATGCCTACAAGATTACATTCTAAGTGAGCACGAGAGCGGTGACCCAAACCCAAGCACCGTTTCTGTCGTTGTCACAGCCACAGAGGGGACCGATGGCAGCAGTTGTGGCTAAAATATCCAGGCCAACCTGGTCCAGGTGTCCCACCCCCTCCAGGATCCTCCTTGGGGCTGACTTGTCCTGGGCAGGGCTGCCCTCCCCAAGGGGAGGCCATGTGGCCCCCGCAGCTCAGGGTTCCAGGCTATCAGCCCCAGGAGACAGAACCTAAGTCTTTTTCTTCTAATTCTTTAAGAGAAAGATGGACAGAGAATACTAAGGCATCTGCTATCTAGGTTTATCATATCTCTCATTCTGCCCTGAACCTGTGTGAGTTTTTTTTTTCTCTTTATAATACAAAAATACAGGAACAACGAAAACAGTATCACCATAGCCCTCACTCTTCCACCATGTTTCCACTGGGGACATGGCCTCACCCCAAAACACAGATGGATGCACTCTGGACAGTTGGATTCAAGTGTGGACAGACAGCCTCCGAGCTGTGTTGCCAGAGCTGTGAGGACTGTGTTTATTACCAGACTGGAGTGCTTGAGTTTTATTCCATCTCAAAGCATGTGAGGGTGATTTTCTGAGCAGGTTACAACTCTCACCTGGGTCCAATCAGAGCTGTCAGTGACCATGTGGCTTGTGGGACACCCTTCCCAGGGGCCACAGCCCAATCCACTGCATGGCTGGTGAGCCCCCTCGCTGGTGAGCCTCAACCCCAGTGGCAGTTGATAAATCTCTAACACCCTCATCCACACACTCTTCTCGAGACTTAAGACTCCAAAGAGTTTGTCACGTTTTTCTTGTGTCTGTGCTACCCACACCAGACATCGCTCAGGGAAATTCTAACTAGAAATCTCTTAAGATCGATGGCCCCAAACACGGCCACTTTTATACCTTTTAGAGTCGCTTTTTGCATTGCTGACTCCAAGAAAGCTAATTAATTATATCTGACACCACTATTAAATTGACATTGTGATTAATCTGATGATCCTTTTTATGAAATTACCTCTGAAATGCTAGCTTTCCATCTTTTGAAGCTCACTGCGTAAGTGACTCTGAAGATTACAGTGTTCTAGCTTTGGACTCCGTACATCTTAGCGGCAGTTCAGGGTTTATTTTTGGCCAAAAGCAATAGAGGCTGTTCTGAAATTTTCTGGTCAATCAGAAAGAGGCAGGCAGGCAGGAAACTGAAGGTGAGTCATGCTGCTGGTGGGTGTTTTGACTGACAGTGAATTGTTAGTACCTGTTGCTGTCGGTTAGGCAGACCAGACTTTTCACCAAGAAAACAGCAAAACTTTGTGAGGCAGGTAAATGTGGAACTGGGCTTGGTCATTTTGCAAGTTTTATTCTGCAGAGAGAGTCCATGAGTGGTACAAATTGTTAACGTCCTTGGCTGCTAACATAAAGGTTGGCAGTTGGAGGTTCCCCCCAGAGGTGCCTCGGAAGAAAGACCTGGTGATCTACTTCCCCAAAGTCAGCCGTTGAAAACTCTGTGGTTCACAGTTCTACTCTGACACACACAGGGTCATCATGAGTTGACATCACCTGGATGGAGCCTGATTTTATTCTGTGATGGCTAAGGGTGTCAAGGGAGAAGGTGGAGGGTGTTTGGGATGGAAACCCAGAAGAGACAGATGACTTGGAGAGTGCAGGGACACAGAGACACTTGCCTCCAGGTTCTGATGCATGGGGTCTTGGGCTAGGAGGATCTTGCCAACAGGTGGAAAAACACACCTGCCCCCCATCAGCTCACCTGGCTGAGTCCTCCCCATCCCCTGGCCCATCATACTGCCATGCTGACTGCAGGGAAGGAGAACGCAGTCCTAAGTTTGGAAGCCATCTAGACGGCCTCTGATACCCTGGTTGCTGACCCTCCAGTGGCAGGTGACCTGAGCCTGAGGGGTGACACATCTTGAGGCGGGGGCTGTGCTGGCTGAACCCAAAGAGCCTCAGAAGTGTTGGATGTTCTAGCATCCAGCTGACGCCCTGCTTTCTTCATGCTCTGCAGTGGGTCTGGGCTATGCCACCCCTGTTCCTACCCCGTAGGTCGCTCAGAACCGTAGAGCACCGCTAACAGGTGCCACACTCAGCGCCACCCTCCACCATGCAGCGAACTCTGCAGCGGTGCTTGTCACATCCAAAACATGCCACTGCCAACCCCGAGACCAGCTAAGTCAGAATCTCCAGCGTCAGGAGATTCTGATTTCTTTGGTCTGTAGTTGCATTAGGCAAACCTGCTGCAAAAGATCTCTTTAAAATGTTTGTTTTAGTCAGCTAGTGCTGCTGTAACAGAAATATCACAAATGGATGACTTTAGCAAAGCAAAGTTTATTCTCATACAGTCCAGTAGCTACGAGCCCAAATTCAGGGTGTCCACCGCAAGGGAAAGTTTCCCCTCTATTGGCTCTGGTCAGGGAGCATCTTGGCTCAGGAACCTGAGGTCTGAAGGACACACCCTGCTCCTGGTGCTTTCTTTCTTGATGGTGTGAGGTTTGCTTTCTGCTTGCTTCGCTCTTATCTCTCATAGGACGAAAGGATAAAAGGTACTACAAGCCACATTCCCGGGAAACTCCCTTTTCATTGGAGCTGGGAGGTGACCTTAGGAGGGTGTTACAGTCCCACCTAAATTGTCTCTGGCATAGTCCACCGTATTAGCCGCCGGCAGAGATTTGGATTTACAGCATAGGAAAATCAGAAAATATTGAGAATCATGGCCCAGCCAAACGGCTACACGTATTTTGGGGGACACAGATGAATCCATAACAGAGGTCAAAAGCAAAGATGTCACCTTGAAGACTAAGGCGCCCCCAGCCCAAGCCATCGGGATTTCAGTTGCATCACATGCGTGCAAAAACTGGACAACGAATCAGGAAGGCAGAAGAATTCGTGCCTTTGAACTGTGGTGCTGGAGAAGAATATGGAATGTACCACGAACTGCTGAAAGAACAGATCTGTTCTCGAAGAAGTACAAGCAGAGTGTTCCTTGGAAACAAGGATGGCAAGATTGCGTCTTACATAACGTTGGACAGGCTATCAGAGGGGACCAGTCCCTGGTGAAAAACATCATGCCCTGCAGAGGGTCGGTGACAAAGAGGGAGCCCCTCAGTGAGATGGAGTGGTGCAGTGGCTGCAACAGCGGGGTCAGGTAGTGTTCTGTGCCGCTGTGCACAGGGTCGGAACCGACGGGATATCGTCCAACACCGTGATTGTTAAAGCTTCCCGGGTGATTCTCATGGGCGGCGCTAGCAGCAATTCGCAGTCTTTAGTGGCCATTGGAGTCACCTGGGCATCTTCTCCAAGCACACTGGAGCTCCTTCCTGACAACCCGCCGACAGAGGCTGATGAAGCCAGCGTGCGACCTCACGTTGCGAGACAGCCACTTCACCGATGAAGATCAGGACCCTGGCCCGAAGGTACCTGGGCTGCTCTAATGGGTCCTGCGGCCTGTGCCTCCTCTTCCCCCAAGGCCTTCCAGGGTAAAACCAAACAACCAAACATGTTGCCGGCTCGTGGCGCCGGCACGTGCTACAGACTGGATCGGGGCCCGGGTTGACAGCAGCCTGAAGCCCCACCGCCACTCGGCTTTTGTGAGGCTGGGAACTCCTGGTGGGCAAGGGTGCATCCTCTGCCCAGAGAAAGCCTTGTCGCTGGTGCCTGTCATCTCCCAGGGAGCTGCGTTGGGTTAAGGTGGTCCCTTCCCCTGTCCAGACCCTGCAACTTCTCCCAGTGCGCTGAGCTGACTCTCTGAGTGGCTGAGACCTCTGCCCATCCTCTCTGGGCTCAGCAATCACTGAGAGACACCACGGCCTTGTCACTGACACTGAACAAAGTCAGTGGGCCCTTGGCATGGGGCCAGGTTGGGAGCACCCCTGGGCCACTGCCCTCCACCCCGCTTTCCCTGGCAGGCAGGCTACAAGGCATCGGGGTGATTTCAGTGACTCCAGCCCCGTGGCAAACACTGTTGCACTGAAGGACTCCTAGAGCCTGACCAGGGCCATGGGACCTGGGGGAGGGAGTAGCGTGCTTGTGCTACTTTCCATTAATCTAGTTGTTTTTAACAAGAACCCCTGTGTGTCTTACCACTGCGCCACTCTCTTGTAAGAACCACATTGCTCACTTGTTCTAAGGAGACAGGCGTGGCCCCTTCCATGCATCCAATGTCTGTGCAGCACGTATTGCGGGCAGATAGACTAGAGAAAGGTGGAGAAGATTCCAGCTCTCAGCACTCCTATTCCCCAACCTAATGGCATGAGTCAGGCAATAAGCACCATAAACGAGCCAGGAGATGGCTTTACATTACCTATGAAGGGGCCAGGGAGGGCTGGGTGTGTGTGTGCGTGCGCAACTTTGAATAGAGGGACCACAAAAGGCCTTGCTACCTCCTCGCCTCCCTCTAGATAATTGAGAAGCTGACATTTGAAAAAAGGATGGAAGGAAGTGAAGAACCGAGACATTTGAATTCCAAGGCAGAGCACTCCAGGCAGAGGGAACAGCCAGTGCAGAGGCCCTCAGGTGGGAGCAAGCCTGGCTGCTACCACGGGGGTCACAGGGTGACAAGGAGGAAGTCCCAGAGCCCGTGGGCCATGAGGAGCTGAGTCAAGCTGGCATTTCCATGGCTCCATGAGGGAAAAGCAGGTCTGTTTGCCTGAGTCCTGTTCCCCCTCCCAACTCACTGCCCAGTTTTCTGTCCTGACAGCGTCTCCCAGGCAACCACAGGCACTGTGGGATGCAGCTTGGGTTCTCTGTATGGCCAGGAAACTGAGGTTAGGCCCTTCCACTCGGCCGCTGCAGGTGCCCCTCATCCATTCCTCATTGCCAGGGCAGGACAGTGATACTGTACCCTCTTTCTGTCCCCAAGCCACAAAGAGCTGGCAGATGGGAGAAGGCCCTGCCAGCTGCCAGGCTAATGGCTGAGGGAATGAGTTCCTGATGAATCTAAGACAAAGCCTTGAAACCAAGAGGATTTTCTGGCCCCTTGTATCTTTCCTGAGACTGGAGGGGCACAGAGCAGGGAGGGCGGCAGTCAGCAGCAGGAGAGCACCACGGTGACAGACAGGCAGTCTGGGGCCCGGGAGCCATCCCCAAACCTCTGCAGGGGTTACTCTGCATACCACACAGGTGTCTGCCTCAGAGGACAGTGGAACAAGAAGGAGCGAGATGCAGAGGGGGTGGTGGCCTCCCAGCCTGCTCTGCCAGGTGTGCCTACCAGCCAGGCGGAGAAGCTGGCTGTGTTTCCGAGGAAACCCCTCTGTGGCATCTGGGTTCTGAGCTCTGAGCCCAATCCCTGTAACTGGTCCTTGACTGAGCTGCCTCACAGAAGGGTTTTCTGGAACCAGCCAGCCAGGTGTGGGCTAGGGGATGCTCTAAGGGCCCAGACACCTGTTTCCAGCTCCCTGGGTGCGAGGCATGAGTCACAGACTGACAGTTGTCACGAGAGACGTGTGGCTGTGTTATTGGTGTGACCCTGGTCCCTGGGCTGCCTTCACGTCCCCAGCCCATCTGCTTGTGTGCCTGATTCCTCTCCACATCCCCCACCAGGACCCCCGCGTGTTCCAGAACAGCCATCTCCTGCACTGTGTGCGTGATGTGGGGTCCTTCCTCCGCATTGCCTTTCCAGTGGGCCTCTTCTTCCCCTTGAAGTTGTATACCCGAGAGAGACAGCGGTGGCTCTTCTGGGTTGCCATGGAAACAGAGCATTCTTCCCTCGGCCTCCTCTCTGTTTACCTTGGTCAGGAACTGCGGCAAAAACCAGCCTGTCACTGAAGGAGCCGGCTGGGCTGGCGGGGGAGAGGGAGGAGGGAGAAAGGCAGCCGCTCGAAACCAGCTCATTCCGGTTCTGAGTGGCTCTCCCTCAGATTCTGGGAGCCTCTTTTGAAAGGCCAAAAGGCTGGAGGGTACTGAGGGGCCCTCCAGGACCTCGGGCAGCTCTGGTGAACCCTGGCCGGCCCCTCAATTCACTAGTGGCCTCCCCGTCTCTTCTCATTCTCTGTCTCCCTTCTGGCCAGTGACTGGTGACAGTGTGGTCCTTAGTGCTCCCATCCCAGGGAGGGTTTTCAGGACCCCAAGTTGTCAGCAGGGGATGGGGACAAACGGGGAACTGAAGCCCAGCCTCTGCCCTTCTCACCAGCCCTGCACACTGGTGCTAGCTGACACAGAGACGCCAAGCCCCCAAGAGAGCTCGACCTCAGCTTGATGCCGATGGGGCATGGCTTGGGGCTCATGGGGTCAAACACTGACTCTGCAGCCCGGTGGGACCCCCTTGTCAAGTCATGACCTCCTTGGTCTCCTCCCACGAAGGTGAGAGGACATATGTCACTTGCTGCCTCTCTCCTAGGACAGCTGAAAGCATGACACAAGCAAGGAGCCAGCCTGAAGTGAAAAAGGCCATGTGTCTATCCAGGCCCCTTGGGTGCTGGCACTATTCTCTTGACACCCTTCTGGGAACTGACCTTTGCTTCCTTCCTGGTCAGGCTGTTCTAAGTCTTGGTCTTCTGCCCCAGCCAGCTGGGGCCCTGGACTCAGTGCTTGGCATGGGTGCTTGTAGGAGCCCACTGAGTGGACCATCATAGCCACCCTTTCAGGAGGTCCGACAGCTGTCTAAAAGGAAACAAGATCAATTCTATTTCCACAGCCACTACCAGGGTAGTGTCCCCGCCAGGCGTTGCCATGTCCCACTGACTAAGCTTCAGCTTCCTTGTGCATGTCCTCACAGTGGCTACAGTGACCATTTGGTGTCATTCTCAGCCTTAAAGTGTCCCATGCCTCTGCAGGGCCTGACAATTAAGTCCGTGAACTTAACTGTTCTAAGTGCTTGTTCTAGTCAGCTAGCACAGAGTGGATGGCTTTAACAAAGGAAAGTTTATTCTTACACAGTCCGGTAAGTTACAAGTCCAAATTTAGGATGTCTGCTCCAGAGGAAGGCTTTCTCCTTGTCGGCTCTGGAGGAAAGTCTGGTATTATATCAGTCTTTGTCCAAGAAGCATCTTAGCACAGGAACCTTGGGTCTGTAGGACACACTCTTCTCCCAGTGTTGCTTGCTTGATGGTGTGAGGTTCCCAAATCTCTGCTTGCTTCTCCTTCCCTTTATCTCTTGTAGGATGCAAGGATTAAGGGTGGAGCAACCCACACTCTAGGGAAACTAGTTTTACAGTGGAGCAGGGAGGTCAGGGAGGTGATCTTCTGAAGGGATTTACAGTCCCACCCTAATCCTTTAACATACAGCACAGTAAAATCACAAAATGGGGAACGATCGTAGACTACAGGGAATCACAGTCACAAGGCTACACCTATTTTGGGGGAACACAATTGAATCCATGACAGTGCTACATGCCTCTTTGCTGAATATCACTACGGTCACCTTTGAAGTACTCCCCTTGTGAACCTATGCACCAATGCCAGTGCCTAGTCCACCCCTCAAAGCAATTCTGGAACTCTCTCTGGAATGGCCATTGGGCACAGTGGCAAGTTGGTGAGCTTAATTGTATAGTTGTCTGTAAGAGAATTTTTAGCTACTAAACAAATAACTGTATTGGAACTCCCTCCCTACTCACCAGATCTGGCCCCCAATGACTTTTTTTTTACCTGAAGATAGAGGAAGTATTGAAAGGAACACATTTTGATGACATTCAGGACATCAAGGATAATACGACAACAGCTGTCTATGGCCATTCCAGAAAAAGAGCCCCAAATTGCTTTGATGGGTGGACTAGGCCCTGCTGTCAGTGCATAGCTTCTCAAGGGGAGGACTTGGAAGGTGACCGTAGTGACATTTGGTGATGAGGGATGTAGCACTTTTTCTAGGATGAGTTTGAGAACTTAATTGGCAAACCTTGTATGTCATCCCTGCCATCTGCCCTGTCTGGCCCTTCTCCTTCTCCCTTTCCCTCCCCGGGTCTCTTTGTTCCAGCCACAGCGACTTCTTCCCTCCCCAGGCAGTGCTGAAGTTGGGGTCTGGCCCTGTCTAACAAGTTCTGGATGTGGATGGAAGTTTTCCTACACCTTCCATCTCAAGCACCCAAAGGTGGTCCTCAAGAGGTGGCCTGTCCCTAACATCTGTATTGGAAGCAGCCCCTTAGATACTCTCAGACTTTGTTTCCTTTCTTGTTTGCTTGCTTGGGGATCAGATCCCAGAATGGAAGCCCCACCGCCCGAAGGCAGAGGTTATGCCCTGCCACGTCACAGCGAGGACAGCGCAGTGGACTGGAGGGAGAGGGGTCCACGGGCAGTGGGTGCACCCACGCGGGACCGAGTGCTGCTCCCCACTTTCCGGCTGCTGGCGGGAGGGTGCAGGCCCAGCAGGGTGCAAGCTGGGGAGCCCTCACCCCAGAGCTCCCACCGCGACACGCGCAGCCTGGCGGCGGACGACATCCGCGCCAGCGCGGGCTGCGGTTGCCCCCTTCTGGCCGCGCTCGGCCGAGCACCGCACCCCGCTAGGTGGAGACCGAGAAGCCACGCGTGGACAGTGTCCTCGAGGTGGTTTTACAGCCACGAGGACACAGATGCAGGCCAAAACCACGACTCCGCCTTTCCTCTTTGGTGATGTGTATGGGAACACCGTGTGCTCGAGGGGTAGCAGAAGGTCCGCCGGTTCCGCATGGCCCGGGCGACGCTCTAGCCGCTGGGTGGCTTCGCTGGGGACACCGGGAGAGAAAAGGCATCACTTCGGGAAATGTGGCTTTGCATGCGGCCTGCAATCCCGGACTGCGTCAGTGGCTGAGGCCCTTCCAGCGAAATCTAGAATGACTTAGGGTCCCCAAAAGCCTTTCTGCAAGGCTCTCCGGGCTACCTTCTCAAACCGAACCTGGGAATGGAGCACGGAGGAGCAGGGAGGCAGAGAAGACCTCGAGAAAGAAACCGCTCGGGGTGGCCAGCAGGGGCGCCCGCGGCCTGAGTTTCCAAGGCGGGCTGAGCCCCCAGTGTCCCCGGGTGTGGAGGATCTCGGTGACTCCTTCCACAAACCACTTGATCCGGCTTCTTACCTACCCAGCTGTGGAACGGAGGCTAACACCCTGGGCTCAATGCCAGCTCAGGTTTGCCCCGTGAGCCCTGAGCTGACACTGCCGGTTGATGATTGGGGTCTGTGTAAGGAGACTGCGCAGGTCCAGCACCCTGGGCTGCAAAGTCGGGCTGGAGTTCCAGTCTGGGATGCCCCTGTACGTCCCGTGGGGTACTGGATTCTCTGGGCAGCTTCCATGTCCATCCTGTGTATCACACCTTTGTGGGTGCCAAGTCGGGCCCCTTTTAAGGGAGTCTGGGCAAAGCAAGGAAAACTTTTTGGCTTAATGGTTAAGTGCTACAGCTGTTAACCAAAATGTTGGCAGTTGGAATCCAGCAGATGCTCCTTGGAAACTCTATGGGGCAGTTCTACTCTATCCTATAGTGTCACTATGAGTCGGAATCCACTATACAGCAATGGGGTTGTTCTGTTTGGGGCAAAGCAAGGAAACCCTGGTGGCAATCTCTGCTAATGAAAAAGCTTGGCGGTTTGAATCTATCAGTTCCTTGGAAACTCTATGGGGCAGTTCTGCTCTGTCCTTCAGGCTCAGTGTAATCAGCTGTATGGCAATGGGTTTGGCTTTTTGGTTTGGGCAGAGCAGGGCAAATCAGGAGCAGATCATCCAGAACTTTCTCTGGGATGTCTCAGGTCACACCACACCTCTTCCTCGCATGGGGTCAAGCTTGGAGAATAAATAAAACCCCAGATGAAGCAGATGTCTGGAGGGCCTAGTTGCATTTCTCTGTGGTTGCCATAGCACATACATACCTTTGCTTCCTTATTGAGAATTCAGTAAGAAAAAGTCCTCAACAGTCAATGGTGAGTCTTCTCAGCTCCCATAGCCAAAGAGGTTCCAGTGTGAGGTTCAAGGATGACCTGATCAGTCTGTCTCCACTAAATTGGCAAATAAGTTGCAGGGTTTCTCTTCTTGTCTCAGTATTGCCATCTGCAATACTGTGCTAAATCTCCTGGCCTGGTGTGTGACCCTGAAATAGTAAGTGGACAGAGTGCCCACCTGTCTCTGTCCTCTCTTCCCAAGCCCTGGTACTTGGGGGCAGAGAGGTTACTACCCTTCTTCCCAGAGCCAGCTTTGTGCTTTCCTTCCTACTGCACTGCTGAGACTCTCATGATGAGCTAGCTTCTTTCTTGAAGCAGACACTTGAGAATCTGAGAAGCATGTCTCTCTGCGTTGGGACTGTGAGACCAGCCCCCATCCCCAGGCCTAAACAGGATAGGTGGGTGGGCACCTCTCCCTACTGTGGAGCAGATGGATGCTCCTGCCTGAGAATGGAGTTCCTACTTGACTCTATGCATGCAAAAGGAGGGTGAGGAATGGGCTTTGGCCAGCAGGCTGATAAAACCAAGCTGTAACTTGGCGACTGTGCACATGTGTGTGTGTGTGTGCCAAGGCCCTCTCCCCCTATTTGTTTTTGCCTTCTAATGGCCTTGTGAGATTGGCTTTTAATCAGAGTCCTGAATACCAGTCAGGCTTCATCAGAATCGATGAGAAACTTTAAAAACTAGGAATACTGCAGGCTGTCTCTGAACCAGGCCGATATTCACAACCCCAGTTATGCTAGCCACATATGAAGAGCTCAGTTTCACATGTGGCTACTGGGTACCATATTGGACAGTGCAAATACAGAACAGTTTCATCATCTAGTGCTGGTCTGGAAACCCTGGTGTTGCAGTGGTTAAGAGCTACAACTGTGTAACCAAAAGGTCAGCAGTTCAAATCCACCAGGCACTCCTTGGAAACCTTATGGGGTGCTCCTTGGAAACTTCACTCTGTCCTATAGGTTGCTATGAGTTAGAATTAATACAGTAGCCGTGGGTTTTGGTTAGTGCTGGTCTAGAACCTGGGCCTTTCACATGAAGGTAACCAATGTCCCTTCCCTCAAACAGTCACTACAGCAGGTAACATATTATTACAGGAGAATGTGATGTACTGCCCAGTTATAATAGCGTAGCCATAGCATTTTGATAAACTAGAATTTTATACCTGGAACTGGAAGAACCAAACCAAGGAGGGCACTGGAAACCCTACCCGCACCAGGCCAAGATGGGGCCATATGCCTTACCTGAGAAATCAGAGACACAAGTAAGAGCTAATTCCAAAGCTCTGCTGGTCCAAGGTCTACAATGCCTAGGGCTCATCTCTTATTCCTGGTGGGTCTGAGAAAGAGTGAAACTTTAGAAGAGAAACAAACCAAAGTGCTCCACATCACACAGTGTGAATTGCAAAGTGGTCTACTTAGCTTGTGAACAGTTTGTCTTTACAGGTTTATAATATCTAACATTACTTGTGATTGGAAGGTATGTCTGTCTGATCTAGTAGTTAGCCAAGGGAAATGCTGAAAAATAGAGGTGTATTCACATGGGAAAGGAGACTCTACAGTAACCAGACTTGGGGTGTCCATGCCTAACCGAAAGTCAAGTTGACTGACTCAGCTCTGGTCACGGCAACCAACCCCATGTGAGTCAGAGAACTGTGCCCCACGGGGTTTTCAATGGCGGGCAGCTACTATGGACTTAGCCAAAAAACCAAACCAAACCCATTGCTGTTGTGTCGATCCTGACTCCGGACTTAAGAAATT
This sequence comes from Heterohyrax brucei, assembly GCA_028571685.1. Classification (NCBI taxonomy): domain Eukaryota; kingdom Metazoa; phylum Chordata; class Mammalia; order Hyracoidea; family Procaviidae; genus Heterohyrax; species Heterohyrax brucei. The sequence continues at coordinate 19,447,309 of CM053147.1, forward strand.
TGGGAAAACATCCTGTTGGGAGAAGGAATCCGCTCAGAAGGTGAAGCATCATAAAGCTGGGCTCAGGAGAGGAAAACATACAGAAGATGAAGGGCAGAGCTGGGAAGCAAGGTCCCACCCCAAATGACCCTTCTAAAGGGTGCTGCTCCTCCAGGGAGGTTTCCCTTGCATCATGAAATTGACTCTGGGACAGGTCCATGTTTTCCCTACAAATTCCCTGTAGCTCCTCCAGCCCCTCAGAAAAGTTTTGACACAGGCATGGCCATAAAATCTGTCCAGTGGTAATCTAGGGAACTTGAGGACCAGGGTAGTAAAAGGAAGTGTGGCCTGCTCCTCACTCATTCCCCTTGTCAAGGGAAACAGGATTCATAGCTGTGTCCAGGAGTTTCTGGTGGGGAACAGACACATGAGGGAGCCTGCAGGGACTGGGGTGGAAGGTGGACGTTCACAGACACGAGAGGCCAGCCAACACTGGTGGGGGGTGAGGGGTGGGCCTGATGGCTCAGTCATGCAGGTGAGCTCACACACACAAAAACGACCATCTGATAATTAAAGCAGCCTTGAACCACGAGGCACGTAGATTTGGATAAGATTTATTGATCAGGTTGTTTTAGAAAACCAACAGCAAAACACTGACAAGATACATAAATACAGAATGGACATTTCAGAGTAAATCCACTATATTTCCTACTTGCATGTAGGAAACCAGATAGGGTGGAAAAGCTGTCCTGATCATATAGCATGCACACCAGACTGCAAAAGGATCTCCACACTATTTAACAGGACTGTGGCAGATAGCTGCGAAGTAAGGCAAGCATTATGTGTGGCCTAGCATATCCTGTCTTGAGGTGCCAAGCCTGGGCTCTCCCTCAAAGACTGCGCTGTTGAGAGAGGCTTCCCTTTGCCACCTTTGTTCTTCCACTGCTATCTCCCTGGCAAATGCCTTTACAGGGTACCTTCTGGCATGACACTCGTCCTGCTCTGGCCCCATATGCAAGGAAGTGACTTTAGAGAAAGTGTTTCTTGATGCCTCCTTTATATCCCCAATGAGCAACCAGTAAAACACCAATCACTACCGCTTATGGAGGCAATTTTTTCTCTGAAAACTGCTGCTCACTCACCTTGCACATGGACTAAGCAAGGGCTTTAAAATACTTTTAAAAAGATTTTTTTTCAACATGAAATTACACAAAAGAGATGGCACCACTTTTGAAGCACACCACCAGACACGGGAAGAGACCACTTTTCCACCAGCCCAGAGACCTCAGGACGGAAAGGCCTTCGCTGGGCACAACCTGGTGGTGGCACACACGTACGTCACTGAGCTCTCTGGAGCCGGCCTCAGCTCCTGACAAGGCTCCCCGAGTTCCAAGGCATCTGGGGAACCAAAGCCACCGAAGCCATGCAGGCCAGCGTTGACCAATTTCCAGAGCCTAGTACCGTAGCATCACAAACTCTCATCTGCCCTAAAGCTCATCACTGCCTCAAGAGTGAAGAAGAGGGAAATGGCTTTTTGTGCTAAATCAGAGTGCTGGCAGACAGACAGTTCAGCAATGAGTGCCACTTTGTGCACATCTGGAAGACCACATACAAACTGCTTTTACAGAATTCAGACCGACACAGTCGCAGAGGATAACTCAACCTTTCCAATATGCCAAGCTTATGTGGCTGGAAAAGGTGTTTTTGAAAGCAAATTAAAAAAAAAAAAAACAAAGCTTCTGCAAGATTAGATGAAAAGAAAGTAAGTATTTGTCAAGAGCTAAAGAAATGTGTTCAAGGATAGGCTTTCCCTTACACCACACACAATATTTTCTTCCCTTAGGCACTGAAGAGTTCTTTGGTGGTTATGGGAGACAATGCCTAGAACTTGGGGAAGAGACTGTGCTGAAGGAGAGGACAGAAGAGTAACTCCTACACTCAGGGTCAGCACCCCTGGTTCCCAGTGCCAGCTCTCAACAGCTGTCAGACGGAGCCAGTACAACACACCAGGGCTGCTGCTGTGCTTGCTGGTTTTTGAGCCCTTCTGTGATTCTTCCTTTTCTGTCTCTAACTACTCACTAGCCACACTCCACTGAAAAGGAGGTGCTCATGGGAGAGGGTGGGAAGGACTAGGAAATGCAAGCGAATCGACTGTTGGCTAGGAAAGGTGACAAACAGATTATCTAGTCAATCATCTGTGACTGGCTTGTGCTACGCTGGGGAACCCAAGGTCACTATTAACATACCTTTTTGCTTAGAAATATTAATATGCTGATTATTATAGTTTTAAATCTAGCTATGTAATGGACACAAAGACCTCAGAGTGACTTTTTTTTTTACATCATGTCACTAGGACCCTGAAAACAACATTCTCCCAGTGGAAAGAGTTTCGGTTTGGCCCCTGAAAAAGTGTTAACAATTTCCACCTATTCTCTATGGGTTTACAGTTTCTCCAGGCTCCAGAAAATACTTTATTAAATGAAGAAAGAAAGTATTATTTGGTTTCATTTAATAAAGTATTGTGTTCACAGATAAATTAGTATGCACATGGGAAAACTGACAGTATTATTAGGTTTTAATTCTCCCTTTAGGAAACTCTTTACAGGTGTCTTCCATATTCCTGGACAGAGAAATGCAGGAAGACATGCAAACAGGAGAAATACAAAGATGACTGGGAACAAAAGTTCAATGATGACAAATCCAAGAACAGCAAGTCTCTAAGAACTGGTGTACGAAAACACGAACTTGAAAAGCAAGCTGTACCAAGAGTTGGCTGAAGCCAGCTGTTCACATCCACAACTCTTGGCCTCTGCAGTACTGAGCTGACTTTCTAAGACAGAGAGCAAACACAGGTGATCTGCTTCTGAGCCACCCTGTCTATCTAATCTGTGCACACCCACGTGTCCCTATATATTGCACGTACATGGACGGGACTGCAGAAGATGGCTGGGAGGGTCTCTGAGAGGCAGAGAAGCAGCAGGCAGCAGCAACTCCCTGAACCAAGTACTGGTGTCAGGCACTCAGAGTGCTGGTTACAGACACTGGGACACACCTGGGGACCCTGCACCAACCCAACCATCTACGTGAGTCACCACACACACAGTTTCATTTGGCACGCAGAACTTGTGCATATGTGGGTTCTATAGCACTCAGGTCACACGGCGTAATTTTCACTAGTGTTACAGTAAGAGAAGACGCCGTAGACCAAGGATATCTATTTATGAAAATGCACCATGTACAAGTTTTTTGATGTCAGGCTTCCAAAGGCTCCTCAAAAAGACTGCCTTCGAAAGGCTTGAAAAAGGATACTTACAAGTGTGGCTTGGACCAAGCCTCATTGCTCTACCCAGCCACCTGGAGTAGCAGAACTAGCAACCAGCTTAGACACACCACCCTCTAGCAAGGACCACGGAGACATAAGCACAGGGGCTGAGTCTTTACTCCTTGGACCCTGTGGAAACCCATGACAAAAGCCCTTCCCCATCCGAGACAGCCGCGTAGTGTTCTGGCTGTGCTTCCCCACCTTCCTCAAGACCAGGCTGCAGTAACGCAGCAAAACTCTGTTTTGCCCTAAGGGAGTGGCTCAGAATGGCATGCTCTGTTGGGGGCTCCTTGGGGAAGCATGCCCAGAAGTGGGCGGCAGGGTGACACTGGGATGACTGCTGTGTCATTGGGTTGGGACCTCTGGAAGTGTGGCTCCCTTTCCGGTGTTTGCCCCATGCTCCTTACCAAAAAGGCCGTGAACTCACAGATGACTGGTCATTACAGGCCCCTGCAGACTGCACTCCACCAAGCCAAGCCAGCACAGGTGGGATGTTATAGCGAGGCCCAGAAGTTCTGAGGCCAGCTCTAGGGGCCACAGCTGTCTCCTCCCCAGGCCAGGACACTGGATGAGAACTTGTGAGCTCTAACTCAAAGGTGACTTGAAATCCACATATAAGCTAAAGACGTCCCATCTGGGATGAAGGAAAAAAAGAATTTAAAAGCTAGGTGAAAAAAGAGGCACTTAAAGGAAAAATGTGTCCTGAATCCCCCACCTGAGTATCCTGTTGCAAGGTCACAGCGGGTGACCAGCACTGTGCCCTCGTGTGTGCCTTCAGCATGACTTGCTCAACTACTCCAGCAGTCTAATGGGCAGAGCAAGGGAAAGTTTAAGTCATTCTTCCTTTTGAATTACACACACCAACCCTAAAATTTCACATTAAACAATGAATGATGCTCAGTTTCATTCTTTTCTCTTGCTGGTTTTTAAAATGATTCTTGGTTCTTAGGAAGAATGACATGTGGTTTTTCCCCTAAGACCCTTTATCCAACCACTAGAGAACTACTCACAGCACCATGCACATTAAAGCAGACAGAAAAGGAGGCAACCAGCCAGGAGGAAAAAAAAAATCCAGGCCAACTAGATTTCTAGAGCTAAAATTTGTTGCCTGAGAGAATGACCGGCCCATGGCCCAGAGGTGAGAAATACTAGCAGTTCTGAAAAAGAAACGTCAGCCAGCTTGCGCATGACATCAAAGCTCACAGGCCAAGCAGAAACCAAGCTAACAAGCCCCAGAGGGCACGAACCCTATCTGCCCTCTCTCCTCTGGCCCCTCATGAGCGTGTTTATGTCCTCTGGCATTTATGCCACATTATTTATGTCTACGTTTCCCATGAAGGTCAAAGGGATACTTACAACTGTTAAAAAACATAGCAGCACTTTCAAACTGCCCAGAATGAAGAACTTGGACCACCACCAGTCTCCTGGTGCCACAAAGAGAAAAAAACAGCACAATGTGACATACTTGTACAACTGAAGACAAGCCAATTCCGATCACTGCTGACACCAGGAGACCGAGGAAGAAACAGTTAAGCACGAGCTCCTGAGCTGCTTTACTTTCTTCGCAGGCCAAAGAGCAGGCCAGGTACGCAGGCAGCCTGACGCCAACCACAGCTGCTGTCAGACCCCGCTGCCCAAGGGGAGGCATCTTTGCAAACAGCACATCAAACATCTGGGTTTACAGACAACCTGCGAGACTCCCAAGGCAGCCTCCTTGTTCTGTCCTCAAACTGACGACTGCTGCTGCTGTACTTGGATTTTTTTTCTGTTTATTTGATTTTTAATTTTTGTTGATGATTTTGTTTTAATTTGTAGATCATTAGCTGACATGGTAATATATTCAGAATTCCTTTAAAAACAATTCAGTATCTTGATGCATAACATTATGAGGATACGTTCAGACTTTCCCTCCACGCCATCCAGAAGGAGTACGTAGGGATGTGTGTGCACCGGGAGGGCACGGGGAGCAGAGGAGAGAAAGCACGAGGGAAAGTCAGATCTCCACAAACCTAAAAACCAATGTACAGAAAGGCATCTGATGTATTATCTGAGTAAGGCCTTGATCAGGGTAACCGGCCCTCTTTGTAGCACATTCTCCACTGCCCATAAATAAAGGAGTCTCTTTAAATTAACATGTCCAGTATCAGCCAACATAGTCCCGAAATCCTCATTTCAAGCGCTCGATGAGGCCCTGTGTGAGTCCCAGGTGCAGCAGCTGTGTCCGGGAGAGGTTGGCCAGGCTGGGGAAGGCTGCGAGCAGCTTCTCCCAGGCCAGTTCCAGCAGGCTAGGGACCACCAGCCAGATCTTAAACAGCGAGCCAGTCCGTTTGTTCTCGTGGATGTTCACCACTCCTCCGTGAATATACATGCAACCAGCCTGGAAGCAAAGGGCAGTCAAAAGGAGAGAAACTCCCATGAGAAAGAAACAGATACGAAGGCTGAAGAGTCAGCAAAAGACAGAGAGTGGGCTGAACAAGGGTAAGGTGCAAGAGACTTTCTCACTGATTCCACCAGTGTGCAGAGATCAAAGACAGGCTCAATAATGCATGAGCTCCTCGGGTACAGACTAGAGATTTTTTTTTTAAACTTCAGCACAACAACTCCACCCCACATTAAACTAAGCCTAGTTTAGGTATCCATTATGCCAAATACCAGGAATACAACGGTCAAAATAAAGGTCTCTGCCTTTGAAAAACGAGGGGAGCTTTGATAATAGGGCATTGTGGGGGCAACACTCCCCAGCTCTCCCAGGAAGCACACTTTGATACCACCATCAGAGCCTGACCGCCCTGGGCAGCATTTTTTCTGTTGCACTTACACTGCTTTTCAAGCTTGTGTGTGAGGCTTTTCCTCCCCTTTCCTTGGGATTGGCTAGCTTTCGGAGGAAGTTTTAAAAAACACAATACCAGGTTTGCCAATATCAGGACCTTTTTTCTTGCTAATATACCTCTATAACAATTTCCTTATCATCTGCAACTACATAAAGAAGATGTGGAAATAAAACTCACAGGTGTAACAGCTGCACAGTGAAAATAAACCGGCTCAGGCATGGTGGCTGGCAGCTTCACCCACTGAAAAGTCTGCAGATTCAACTTCCAGATGTCTCCCAAGATCACTTCGCCATTATAGCCCCCACAAATAAACACATCTGGCAAGCAAAGAAAAAGCCCAGGTTACACAAAGGTCTACAGGCAAAGCTACCAGCATGTTCTGTCACAGACTCCATGGGTGAGTGGCATGAAGCCAACGAGGTGGACTGCCCCTATGCCCTAGCGACCTACTCATGTGGTCCCCTCAGACTGCTTGTTGCCCCTCAACAGGGTGGGGGCACTCTGGTGGGCTCCTTCCTGGGACTATGGGTACAGGTTCTCAGGAGACTTTCTGTCAGGGTTCACAAACCCAAACACCCAGTGTGCCGGGCATAGAGAAGGGGAACAGGGCAAAGTCACACAGGAAAAGATACACGCACGAGAGGCCACTCCAGCTGGCAACAGGGCCGTACCCCACAGTTAATAGGCTTTCCTGCTCTTCAAGAGAAGCCAGAACTCTGAAATCTTAAGAAGTCAACGTTTGGATTTTTAAGCATTGGCCACTAATTCTAAAAATGCTAGTAGTACACCTGTGGGTCAAACAAAAGGCCTTGCAGTCCGGAGGGTGGCAACGACCCCCCTAGACTCTCTGCCAGCACCCCGTGGAGGTCAGCCGTCCCTCGGCGCTGGGGAAGTAGCCCTCCTCAGCCTGCGCAGGAGCATGTGCCATTCCCTTGGGGGAACACTGAAGAGGCTCTCTAAGCTTTCTGCAGCCCAGAGAGGACAGTGTGGAGCCCCACTAGGGTTCTTTACATCACTAACAAGTCATCAAATGGTAGGTTTTTGAGTAAAATCAATTAGTTATTAACTAACTAGACAACTTGTAACGAAGGCTATGTGTTTTACCCCCAAGCTAAACACCCAAAGACCAAACTCCTTTTGTGGGGTGCCTGACTTCAAAAAATCCACTTAATAAAAGTCTTAGTTCAGGTTTAGATCAAGTTTAAGCTGATAATTAAACTAGAAAATATCTTTGAAACTTTTTGGCTACGATTCAAGAAAACTTTTAAAGTACAGCTCCAGTCTCTGAGAGGCAAAGCTGTACAATGCAACTCTATAAATCTTACCCCAAAAGCAGAAGCAATAAAAATTTCCTCTTTATGGTCCTACATGATCCAAACACAGGAAGGATACAGGCTATCAAGCTCATTTATACATGCCTCTGTCCCAGAAATAGCATCAGGAAGTATACCAAACTATAAAACAGGCTGTAAACTGAGTTACTCAAAGAGTGGCCACTCATCCCACCCAGTAGCTGCATTCTGAGGCTGCACAACATTGTCACATGGCCGAAGGATACACTATTTGGCTCTATTTGGCCTAAGACCTAGAACAGAATAAACTTTATAAAATGACACTCTGAAAGAGTTAGTACAGTGTGAAGACAATGTCCACAGAGGTCTCTGTTACATAAGCAGTCAAGATGACCAGCACTGCCCACCATGGGGACAATCATCTGACAAGGCGGGTGCCGAAAGAGCAGGTCAGACAATAACAAAGTCTGCTACTGCCAGCTTTGAGTTCTCCAGTAACTGAGGGAACTCAAATGCCACACTGGCTTATACCATGACAACTTGCCGAGAGTGGCATAACTTCGCAGATTGTGCCTTTAGCTTGAAGATACAAAAAATAACCTTTTCCAAAGCCATACATCTTTTTTTTTCTGAAAAGCTACCATTAGAGAGTAAAACATTGCCCACAGATAGCGAAACTTACCATTTTTTATTTGAACACAACTGTGGCATCTTCGGGCTGCAGGGAAACCTGCCAAACACAAACACAGAAATCCCACTGTTCAGAGAAAGACTGAGAGTAACACTGACACAACACAGCAAGAGACATGCCACAGGAAACTCACTTAAAATAACCCTTTGTTGCATTAAGCAAACACTGACTAGTCCTTCCAATTCTTACGTACTGCACACTGAAATGACCGAGACTCCAGAGGTCTCATCACAAAGGTGCAATGTTTGGGTGCCAGTGGTTACTAGCAGCCTCCCTATTGCCTTTTTACATACAAAGACACAGGTAGATCTTGACTTAAACCCCTAACCCATATTTCTTATCCCACCCACAGTCCCCTGCTTCTGCCACAGAATTCAACAATCACCACCCCCAAAGTCTCCTTGCAAGAATAACAACTCAGCTACACAGGCAGTTTCTAATAAAGTTCAACAGATATTTCAGTTGTCATATAACTTAATAAAATTACTTTTTCATTCCAAAACAAGTATGAAATATGTGTGTTAAAATAAGTGAACTGTTATTTTAATTTACCTATTTTTTCATGGGGCTTTGTGGCAATTTCCTCCCATGCATTTGTTTCAAGGTTGTACGCATGGATCTTGGGAAAAAAAACACACATACACACACACACACAGATAAATAAGTGCAATTTTAGCCAGCCTGAAAGCTGGAGTTTAAACAGCAACCTATACAAATATATTCTTGGTTTCAAATTCTTCTTTCCCTTTGTGTTTCTCTGATCATTCTTAATTCTAATACACATTGAAACATTAAGTGAGCCAAGACAAGCCAAGTGCCGTCGAGTCGGATCCGACTCATGAGGCAGTTTAAAATTAAGTATCTATAGGATTTTTAAAAACTGTCAAATAAAATGAAGTGGAAAGTTTGGAGTGAGCAGAGCAGGCCCCAGGTGGCAGTGCTGGGGAGTGGTGAGTCTGACTTCCCGCTGTGTGGTCTTCTCCAGTTCCCACATTTTCTACAATGAACATGCACCATTTTTACAACAGAAAAAGACAAGTGTTACTGTTTCTCTTAACCACGTAACACAAAAACCAGTAAGCTTATTTGTTGGCAAGGCGTATGTAGTAAGAAACATAGGAATGCAGTTATAAAACCTGACAGGCTACTGGGGTTCCAAAACAGACCGGGAAGTCTGCGACCTCATCTAGACTTCCCCTAAGATGTGCAGCCGACTACGACACAGCAGCAGCTCCACAGGAAAGGGCCATCAGAGTCTCTTGAGAGTTTAGCTGTCTCCAGCTAGTAACACATAACCTTCAGCGGGCCTGCACCTTCTCTGTCTGGGCCCTGATCTAGTAAGTCCTGGTTCCAGTTCCAAGTAGTTGCTCCAGAACTCATACAAGCTATTTACTGCACCTTCCTAATCCTGTATAAGGGCATAATTGTCACAAAGCATTTTCAGTGTGTGATAAATGCAACTCTTCACTGGAAAATATACCAAGGCTCAGAGCTTGATAAAATAAGCAGTGATGAGGAATCTAGTCAAAAATTAGGACCTCACTGGGAACATGGCCCCTAGCCCTGGTGCTGCCCCTGTCCAGAAATCACAATGGAGGTCAACTCTTTGGACAGGAATGGATTGGACTTGATGACACAGAGTGACCATATCATGTGTGCACTTCATGGTTCTAGGCATCTATAAGAAGTCATCCTGCTGACCTCTTACTGGAGGCGGGTGACAGGGAGCAGAGGAGGAAATAGGAGATTGTTAGGAGGATATGACATGTACAGAATGCAGAAGAAGAGTGTGCTGTCACTGGGCAGGGAGAGCAGTGGGAGCTATACATAGGCAGGCATGCAAATTTATATGGGAATGCATATTTTCACTCAATCACAATAATAAAAAAAAAATTAAGACCTCAAGTAACACAATGATGACACATGCTTCCTGTGACCCTTCTCCCTCTGCTTTTCTTTTTCTGCCCCTTCTCTCTCTTTTTTTGTTTCTTACCTTGTTTAAGGAATAAGCTGTCCAGGAAGTACCACCTCCCAAGATGTAAATCCTCTGCCCGTCATGTGCGATTTCGTGTCTGTATCTGAAAGTATATAATAAAATATGGTGATAAGTAATCTACTTAAGATTTAGCCCATAGGCTTTTATTATACCATTACTTATTTTAATAGTAAACTGTTGGAAACAATCTGTTTAACATTAGAGAACTGGTTAAATAAATTACAGAACTGACATAACACAGGACTGACATGCAACCAGTAAGAAACTGGGCATGCTGTTGTTGTCAGGTTCCAACTCATAGCAACCCCACAGGACACAGCAGAACTGCTGCATGCGGTTTCTAAGGAGCAGCTGGGAGATTGCAACTGCTGACCTTTCGGTTAGCAGCTGACCTCTAAACCACTGTGCCACCAGGGCTCCAAGAAAGTAGCCATAAACAATGGTTAATATTCTCAGAACGATTTTTCATGTCATTAAGTAAAAGAAGAAATCAATTACCAACAGGCAGATATGCTGTAATTCTCTTAAATATTTACAGACACACAAACATGCTAGGCAGATGCCAAATACTGATATAACTCAAACTGTTAACCCTAGTCACTTCTGAGTTTAGATTTTTTTCCTTCATTTTGTTTATTTGTGTTTTCTGGAATCTTTTTGTGATAATTCTGTATAAAGGATAAAATTAAAGTGGAGTTTGAAAAGGTGATCTGCATACATATAACCAGAAATTCTAGGGGACTTCCACTTAAGATATTAGCAGATTCAAAAATATCTTAGAAATAATACTACATAGAAATATAAATACAATGTAAAACACCTAACCAAACTTTTATCCAGGTAGTCTAGTTACAAGTTGAAATAATAAAATGTCCGTAAAATGACTCAAAGAAAGCAACTATGTGAAAATGCTCTGAAAACTTAATCTACTTCCTCCTTTCCCTGAAGGTCCCGATGCTGAACAACTGCATCAAAATTATTCCAGGCACAGGCAAATCTCCCAGGTCCTCTCATGGGAGTTCTACAATAACCTGTCCATGAACACACTGGAAGACAGTCAAATTCCTTCTTAGCACCAACACACCATTTTCCTTAAAGGCAACAAAGGAATACTAGACCCAACAGAGAGGACGTAAAACCATTTACTGTCTTTACCTTTAAACCGAGGTGGAGAAGTGGGGGAATGCTTAATAAAGCACCTAAAATGACCCTTCTTCCACATTTTGGGCCACAGAGCATGCTTCAACAAATTTTAAAACACTGAAACAATACAAAGCATCTTCTCTCATCATAACACTATAAAAGTACAAATTAATAATGAAGAGCAAGGAAAAAACTGCAAAACACAGAAATTGAATAACATCCTGCTTGAAAACTACTAGGTTGTAGGTGAAATTAAAAAAAAAAAAAAATTCTGGAATTAATGGAGAAGGAAAACATGACATACCAAAACCTTTGGGACACAGCAAAAGCAGTGCTCAGAGGTCAATTTATAGCACTGAATGCACACATCAAAAATGAAAGGGCAAAAATCAAAACATTAACCTACAATTCAAGCAATCAGTAAAAAGGGCAGCAAAAGAAGTCCACAGTCACCAAAAGAAAAGAAATAATAAAAATTAAATTACAGCAGAAATAAATGAATCCAGAACAGAAAAACAACAGCAAGAATCGATAAGACTAAAAGCTGGTTCTTTGCCAGTACCGATAAAATTGACGAACCACTGGCCAAACTGACAAAAGAAAAACACTAGAAGATGCAAATAACCTAAATAAGGATGGGCATTCCCAGCGGGCTGCAGCAGATCTCAGTGCCCAGGATGGCAGTGGGGACAAGGACGGTGGTCAGACAGGGGGCAATGTATACGGCAGGGAGGACAGTAAGACTGGAGGACAGCAGGGCTGGGGGCTGGACTGGTAGACAGTGGGGTCAGGTAGGGGACAGCAGAGGCAGGCTACTCAAGATGTGTCAGTGCCAGCTAGAGGGAGTCTGGGAGTGAAATCCGGGACCCAGCTGCTCTTATGATCACCTGCCAACTTTCAAGCTGACACTGTCCCTGCCTGACCTGTTGGGATGGCCCCACCCAGTACCCCAAGTCTCCCACTCTCCCTAGTGTTCACTTTGCTCAGTTACAAAGACATTGTGACAATGAGCCTCTATGGTCAACCATGAGCCCTGGCATTTTCTGCTCCCCTAGCTCTGGAACAAGGGGGCCCTCAGGTCACAATTCACTACTGTAAAGGCTTTAATATTCTAGAACCTTGGTGGCCACACCCTTGAGTTACTTTTCAGTCCCTCAAGGTTGTCATGGAGCATGGAAAGACTCTATCCCCAGATGCTTAGGGATCACAAGTGTGTGGGGGAACCAAAAGAGCCTACACTGGGATGGGGGCATGTGGCTTCGAGGCCTGACCTAGGAGGCTTAGGAGAAAATGACTTCGGGGTGGTTTTCAGTATAAATGAGTTATTTTCTTTAAAGGGCAGAGGAATATGAGTAGCTAGTGAACACATAAAAAGGTACAGTTTCAATCTTTGAAATATAAATTAAAGCAAAGTTAACACCCTTAAAAAAAGAAAAGGAAATGAGACAGGTAACACTGCAATAGAATCAACTGAAATAAGGATCATAACAGAATACTACAAAAAAACTGTACTCCAACAAATCTGAAAACTTAGAGGAAATGACAAATTTCTAGAAACAAACTACCTACCTACATAAAGTAACACAAACTGAGGTGGGGCATTTGAACAGACCCAACACAGAAGAAAAAAACTGAAGGTGGTCATAAAAACAATAAAATTAAAAAACTCCCACGAAAAGAGGAAGAGTTGCCACCAAGTTCACTCAAACTGTTTCAGAGTATAAAAAAGGAAGGACTACTCCTAAATTCATTCTATGAAGCCAGTATAATTCTGATACCAAAGCCAGGCAAAGATGTCACTGAAAAAGAAACTACAGACAAATATCCCTAATCAATACAGACACAAAACTTCTAGCCAACAGGACTCAATAACATATCAAAGAAATAATACATCACAACCAAGTGGGATTCATATTAGGCATGCAAGGATTGTTCCACATTAGAAAATCAATCAGTGTAATCTGCCACACAAATAAAACCAAGGAAAAGAATCACATGATCATCTCGATCAATGCAGAAGAGGCATTTGATAAAGTCCAATATCCTTTCCTGACAAAAACTCTCTGCAAAATCGGAATAGAGGGAAAATTCCTCAACATGATAAACCAAGAGCTACCATTCTCCTCAACAGAGAGTCTAAAAGCTTTCCCCTCAAGAGCAGGAAACAGACAAGGATGCCTTTTGTCGCTACTCTTCTTCAACACTGTATTGGAAGTTGCCGAAGCCTGTCACCCACAAAAGCCTCTGTGAACAGAGTCACAAGCTTCTGTGATGACAGGCAGAGGCATTTCACCCATGACATATTTTCTGGCCATACTCTCCTTGATAATATTTTGCAACTTAATCAAACCTTCCTCAAAAACACCTCCTTACTTCCCGGCACAAGGATCAAGGAAGATGCCTTCTAAGAGGGGCTTTACGACCCCCTCGGTTTATGAAATAATATTGGGAAAACCTGACCAGGAACCTCTAGGGAAAAGAGCTCGGCCTAATGAATTCCAATGCAGCACACGCCCCGCCTGAGAGCACTGGGCCCGGCCCAACCCCATTGGCCTCCCCCAACCGCACATCCCCCATCACAGGTGATAAGCAGATTGCAGGAAGGCTCTGAGAAGCTCCCCAGGAACAACCCCCTCGCACAGCCCTTAGAATATAGATATTCCACTTCCTACATCAGGAAGACAGGTAGGCTTCCAAGTTTATTATGTTTGGTATGGCAAATAGACAAATACTAAAGAAATACCCTTCTTAGAATTGCTTGAGAGAAGCTTAGAGCAAGGGACGGTGACACTTATTGTCCCCACAGGAAGAGATAAATAAGAAAGAGCAGAGAAGGAACAAATAGAGACTGTCAGAGTATAACTTTTAAGATGGGTTTATTCTCTCTTCCTGCACCTTTGACCTCGAGCCTTAGGTAAAGTTAATAAAAGTTCCAGGATTAGTTTTGTTCCGACTATTGATTATAATCACAATATACTGGTCTCGAACCATTATTTAGAGGGCCCTGATGATTAACATGACAAAGGACTTCAAGGTTTCGGTTCTTTACTAGCCAACAGAGAGGACCCTAATAATTAACATGAAAAGAGACCACTGTCTCGGGCCATTATTTAGAAGACCCTAATGATTGACATGAAGAGAGACCACGAGGTACCCACCTTTGCTAGCCAATCACCTACGTGGTCAAAGTACAGTTACCTCATTGACTATAAAAAATAAAGGAAGACAGACCTTTATGGGCTGCCATTCTCCAAAACTCTCTTCTATCTCTCTCAATTCTTTCTCCGCCGACGCCGTTCCCTCCCTCCGTGGGGTCCCCAAAAAGTTGTCAGGGCTGGCTCCCAGCAGGAAGTCATAGCAAGAGCAATATGTTAAGAAAAGGAAACAAAGGACATCTAAATTGGTAAGGAAAAAGTAAGACTCTCCCCATTCAGACAACACAATCTATACAGAGAATCCCAAAGATGTCATAGGAAAGTTACTGGAACTAACAGAAGGGTTCAGCAAAGTGGTAAGATACAAGCAGACACACAAGAATCAGTCGGATTCCATTATATCAACAAAGAGAACTCTGAAAAGCAAACTGGAAAAACAATACCATTTATAATAACCCCTCAAAAAGATAAAATACTTCGGAACAAATTTAACCAGGGACATAAAAGACTCATAAAGAAAATTACAAAACACTACTATAAGAAACCAAAAGAGACCTATAAAAAAACAGAAAAACATACCATGCTCTCAGATGGGAAAACTTAACACTGTGAAAACACCACTCCTTCCCAAAGTGATATATAGATACAATGAAATCCCAGTCCAAATCCCAACCATGTTCTTCAATAACATGGGGAAATAATCACTAACCTTTTATGGAAGGGAAAGAGACTCACAACAAAGTATCAGACCTCACACTACTTGACCTCAGAAACTATCATGCACCCATGGTAGTCAACATAGCCTAGTATTGGTACAATGATAGACATATAAACCAATGCAACAGAACAGAGAATCCAGAGGTAAATCCATCCACCTATACGTGGCTGATCTTTGACAAAGGACCAAAGGCCATTAAATTGGGAACAGACTGTTTCTTCAACAAAGAGTTCTGGCAAAACTGGGAATCCATCTGTGGGAAAATGAAAAAGGGCCCATACCTCACACCATACACAGAAACCAACTCAAAATGGATCAAAAGATCTAAATATAAAATCTAACATTATAAAGATCATGGAAGAAAAAAGGGGACAATGCTAGGGACCCCAATAACAGGCAGGAAAAGAAGACCAAACATAACTGAAAACACATGTAAAGCAGGAGAAGCATGAGATAGCTGGGACCTCCTAAAAATTAAATACTTATACTCAGTAAAAGAGTTCTCCAAAAGAGTACAAGTTGAAATTTTTTTTTGGCTACAACATATCTTACAAGGATCCAAAAACTTTTAGAAAACTTGAACATCTTAAGAAAAGGTGTACTTTCTGTAAACTTACAACTGCTCTTGAAAATAACAGAGCATATTGTAAAAAATGAAAGCAATGTGCCTATAACATTCATTTCTGAAACCCCACAGTTATAAAATATAAGATGTGACTGACAAGGTCTAGAATTTGATTACAAAATCTACGAGTAATAATGTTAATAAAGACTTTCAACTCACTTAAAAAAAGAAGATGAAAGATCCAATTAAAAACTGGCAAGGGACATGGACAGACGTTTCACCACAGAAGATATTCAGACTACTGACAAATGAAGAAATACAAAACTACAATGACACACCATCTTACCCTAATGTTACTCGCACTAATCAAAGAAACAGAAAATAACAACTGCTGGCAAAGTTGTGAGAGACTGGACCTCATACGAACTCTGACAATTCAGTCCGTGAATTCACCCTAGAAAAAGGGCTACATACCTTGTTGCTGAATATCACTATGGTCACCTTCCAAGAACTCCCCTTGGGAAGCTATGCACTGATGTCAGCGCCCAGTCTACCTTTCAAAGCAATTTTAGAATTCTTTTTCTGGAATGGCCATCAGAGCTGTTGTCATTATTATCCTTGATGTCCTGAATGTCATCAAAGTGTCTTCCCTTTGATATTTCCAAGAAAAAAGTCATTGGGGGCTGGATCAGGTGAGTAGGAAGGGTGTTCCAACACAGTTTTTGTTGACTGGCTAAAAACTCCCTCAGAGACAACTGTACAATTAAGTTCACAAACTTGCCACCTTGCCAATGGGCACAATGGTGATTCCAGAAGGAGTTCCATAATTGCTCTGGAGGGTGAGCTAGGCGCTGGCGTTGGTGCATAGCTTCCCAAGGGGAGGACTTCAAAGGTGACCACGTGATACTCAGCAATGAGGTATCCAGCACTTAGAACAATTAAGTTCGCGGACATAAGTGTCAGGCCTCATATACACTGCTGATGGGAATGTAAAATTGTACAACCATTCTGGAACAGTATGATGCTTCCTCAAAAAGTCAGGAATATAAGTACTGTATGATTCAGTAATCCCACCCCTAGATACATTCCCTAAAGAAGAGCCATGACATGAAGACAGATGCACACCAGTGTCCACTGCAGCATTATTCACAAGGGCAAAAAGGAGGAAACAACCTAAGTGCCAATCAGGAGATGAGTGGGTTAACAAACGAGGTCCACACACAAAATGGACTACTATGCCATGATAAGGAATACGATGAATCCGTGAAACATCACACAGCATGGATGAATTTGGAGGATGCTATGCTGAGTGAAACAAGTCAATCACAGAAGGTCAAATATTGTATGAGACCACTACAATAAAGTAACAACAAAAAGTTTACACATAGGAAAAAAAAAATTCTTTGATGGTTACCAGGGATGGAAGGTGGAGGGAGGAAAAATTACCAAAGTGACGGGAAAAGCAACACACATTATGTAAGAAGTTAGCACCACATGACCAAGACAAGAGAGCACACTGAAAGGAATACAAGAATAAAGTTGCAGCTTTACACGAGAATAATGCTGCAACTACTCATAGACAATCCTGCAACAACAGTATTAACAGACAATAATTTATGAAGGCATACATAAGTAGATAAACATGCCAAGAAGTGTGGGAGGGATTAAGACAGCACCAGCAGTCATAGGTTCATTAACTGGTGGATACTGTTATACACATGACTGTAGGTGCTCCTTGTATCTTTAATACAAACAACAGGGCACACAAGGAATACAGTCAGGGAAACTTCTTAGACATAATCAAATACCTCATAGGATGGCATTCCTAGGGAATGTCAGGACCATAGACTCAAGACAGCTACATCAATTGGTACAACGTAGTTCATAAAGACAACGTTCTCCATCCTACTTTGGTGAACAGCATCTGGGATCTTAAAAGCTTGTGAGTGGGTATCTAAGATACAACCATTGCCCTCTTCCCATCTAGTAAAGAAGAGGAAAACTCAAGGCTCAAGGGAGCAATCAGTCCAAAGGTTACAATGGGGCCATGTGAACCTGAGACCAGAAGAACTAGATGGTGCCCAGCTACCACTACCAACCACTCTGTCCATGAGCACAACAGAGGGTCCTGGAAAAAGCAGAGAAAAACAAAGAACAAAAAAATCAAAGCCACAAAAAAGATGAGACTTACTGGTCTGACAGAGGCTAGGGGAGTCCCTGAGAACATGGTGCCAAGATGCCTTTCCGACCTGGAACTGAAATCATTCCCGGAGACCAGACAAGCAACAGGCAAACCCATAAAATAAACAATAACACCTGGAAAAAAAAATGACCCTCCTTCCCTCTTATCTCTCTTTCTTCCTCTCATTCTTTGATCTGTCTGTCCCATCTGTCCAACTACCCACCAATCCATCCACCCACCCAGTCAACGTGCACTGAGCCCTGAGCCCCACTATCAGCACGGCACTGTGCCCTGTCCTGGGGACACCACACACACAACCAAGCCCACTGCCATCAAGTCAAATCACTCTCACAGTGACCGACGCTACAGTGATCCTACAGCTGTAAAGGGATGAGCCAAAGAACCCTAACATGTGAATAAAGAAAGAAAATAAATGATTAGCTTCTTCAAAGTGTTATTTACTATCTTCCTGATGGGGAAAGACTTAAGTGTAAGAGGTAAAAACTCTGCAGTTAAGAACATACTGTTCCTTGGCTGGAAGATTACTCTTTATCACTAAACTGGGATCCAACAGCCAACCAGCGATTTTTACCACTGTCAAAGGATTTTCTTCAAACCATATTATGAGTCTTCGCAAAGAAATCAAATCTTAATAAGGAAAACTACACATGCTTTAACCCCAGAACCTTACCTTTCTTCCGGCAGGTCACAGGACAGGTTGTTTGGTTTCAGCTGTGTCCACTCTCGAGTGTTGAGATCTAATTTGTGCAGGTCTGTGCTGTAAATATAGCCAGTTGTCCCTCCAAAGACATACAGGGACCCGTTGATGATAGCCATGGCCTGGGTAATGGGGAAAGGTGAATAAGGCTGACTAGTTAACACTTGGTTATGGAATCTAAATTTACTAAAAACCAAAAAAAAAATCCACTGCCATCAAGTCAATTCTGAGTCATAGTGACCCTACAGGACAGAATACAACTGACCCACAGAGTTTCCAAGGAGCTTACTAGACACCTCAAAATCAGATTTTGTAAAGGTATCTTGTTAACCTTCTAAAGTATCAAATACTTAAAGAATTGAAGATTTCAGAGATTATTTTCAGAAAGGTAAAGAAAGCTTTGATCACCTACGTAAACTCTTATGTCCAGATAGGCAAGTGGGTCCAATGAACCTTAGGGGTTCCAGCCCACCAAAGACTTGACAGATCCAAGGCATGACCACTTCCACTGATGGCCACTTTTCTTTCAAAACAGTCTGAAGAATGATGCCTCCCAGAAACAGCAGCAGCAGAAAGAAAATAAGCACCAGAACTCCTTAAGTAAGGGGCTCTAGAGTTGTCATTTCCCACCAAACCCTCCTTCAGTGTAAGCTCAGCTCCTGCTACGGTCACTTCCCAGAGTTTAAAGGCCTCCTGTAATGCAATACAGAGTTATCAAGCATGTGCCCCTCCAAAATTAAAGCTCAGAAGCTGTTGGTAGTGACGCCAGTGACTTCAGAAAGCAGCCTAAGCTTGGTTGTTGTAAGCTTCGGGCGTTATTCTCAAAGGGCCAATCTGTCTGTCTCCCTATCTTTTTAGATATAATTTTCACACCTAAAATCAGAAGCACTGGAACCTAAACAAACCCTATATAACCTAGATTTTACTGAGAGCTGTGTCAGAGTCTCTTAGCCAAGTCCAGGGATCATCTAGTCTACCACTCGGGTCAGAAAGCTCTTCAGAGAATCTTATCACTCTAAAGACGGCCACACTGCAGACAAATTTCTCATGAAGAGGAGTCCTGGCATTTAAAGAAACTTCTGTACAGGTCTAGAGGTAACTGGATTAGAAACCAAAGGTGAGAGGGGACAAAAAGAAAGAGATTGGAAAGCAACTAGATTTACCAATTTTAATTTTCACATCAGAATTGAACACAAATACTAGCTACACTGAATTCATGCTCCATTAAAAAAAAAATACTACCAATATGAATTAGAAAAATTAGAAAAATATGAACAAATACATCCAGCACTGCTGGCCACAGACTAGTACCTGTCCATATATACGACTGGGTTTCTTCCCCCGACAGCTGAGTAAAGCCCATCTCTTGTACTTCACATTACAGACGTGGACGTCATTGCCGTTGCTCTCCCCAAACGGGATGCCCGTGCCTCCAAACACTAACAGGTTGTTTCCATGCAGCACAACTGGGGGGAAGAAGCACAGTGCCAGTTACATACTGACCACCAGCAACGTGCACCCACCTGGACCCAGAAGAGCTGAGACACACCACACATGTCTGCACTGAAGCGCTCAGAAGACAGCTGAAACCTCTGATCTCTAGCTAGCACAATGTACTGCAGACAATGGCCTAATTTATGCAAGGACTAGGCCATTGTTAAGTGTATGACATTTATTCAACACATCTTTGTGGAGTTCATTAAACACTGTAGATAATAATATAGAATTATTTGTACTACAGTAGAACACTGCTGCTGAAAACAGCTCAAGTCAGCTGTGCAACAGAGGAGAGAGAAGCCTCTCCGCCTGACAAAGCCCCCGGGGACTCAGGATGAACAGATAAGAGGGTTATTCCGGTTTTGCCAAGGGAATGATCTCTATAGTTTCAACAATGGTTTCTGTCATCTTAATCCTCTACCAGGTAAAAAGAGACACACCGATATCCTTCTAAAAACTTTGGTGTTCCTCCCTTTCTGTTCCTGCCAACACACACACACATGCATGCATGCGGGCACACACAATTATACATACTCTGTCCCTCACCAACAGCAAATACTCTCAAAATAATGTTGCTGCACTCTTTCAATGTCATTTCTTTAAACCAATTCCCCAACGGATACAATGCAGTAGTTAACAGCATGCCCTGGATTTAAACTGCAGGGTGACCTTAGGAAAGTTATTTCGTCTCTCTAAATTAATCTTCACAACAACACCCCTGTGAGACAGGGACTACCATCCCCTCTCTCATTCTGACAGATGATGACACGGCTGCAGTGAAGGGCTTAAAGAATATGTTGAAGGTTTCCTAAAAAGGACCTGCCAAGGGCAGTTCAGTCCCGGCAGTCTGACTCCAGAGTCTGCACTCTTAACAATTACACTCAGGTCCTCCTAAAGCCTCCATTTCCTCATCAGGACAAGGACAAGAATGCCCTGCATCACAGGGACACTGTGAGGATTAAACAGAGGATGTGTGTGAAGGACTTCATCAGTATAAAGCCCACACAAGACTTTGTGTTTGACCCTCTGAGATACTACTGATCCCATTTCACAGATATGGAAATGGATGCTCAATATCACCTAGAAAGTAAATAATACACAGCCAGATTCAAACCCCAGGCTGCCCAACTCGCAAGGTACTATGGATCACAATGCTAAGTTGCCACCATCCTACCAGCTTATCTATCCACTGACAGGCTTTAATCCTATTATAGTTATATAAATCATTAGAGCAAGGAACAGGTGACACTGAGCCTGGCCTCCCAGACATTTCAAGTCAAAAGCTCAGAAGTGGCTGCACTCACGTGACATAGATGCCAGTTCTCGGGGCATGTAGCCATCTGTGCCCATCTGGTGCCACACTCCTGTAGCAAAATGGTACCTCCAAAGCTCCCTGAAGAGGGGATAGTCTTCATTGTCTGGCCCTCCAGATTCATCATAATCTGGATTATAACCTCCAAACACATACAGATTGGTATTATCCGCCACACAACGATGCCCACTTCGAGCTGGCGGGGGTCTGTGGCCTAGGAAAACAGGACAGGTTTTCACAGGTGATTCAGCAGGTTCAAGGCCCAAACGAAATGACTCAACTGTTTTAGCTTAAACAGGGGTCACAGAACATTTATAACCTAGATGGACTTTTCATTTCCCTAGGTCATTTTACACATAACATTCACACAGCACTACTCAAGATTTTAAAGACCTAGTTTCTATTTCTATCTCGTGTGACCACTTGTAGAATCTGCTAACAAGAAAACGATTTCCCCATGGGGAACAAGACAGCATTATGAACTCTCTTTCAAGAGAATGGCTGACCACCTGGAATTCTCAGGAAAAGAAGGAGGAGAGGTTTAATAATCCAAAAGCTAAAAGGAAAATTTTCTCATTTCCTTAGAGGAGAAAAAAACAAAGGCCAACTAAATTAAACTGTGAATATTAGAAAACCACATAAATATACTCACAAGTATGAATGAGTCATGTATAAACAAAAATAAATACACATAAAATCTATGATTTCTTCCACAATACATAATTAAACACTTAAAAAGAAAACAGGCTCTCAAAGAGCAAAATTTAAACTATAAACACCATTTCCAAGATTACAGCAATTAACAAAGAAAATCCTTATAATTTATCTCAAAGATCCTCTTTAATCCTATTAACAGCTTTACTAAGAAAAACTACTTATAAAATCTATACTGGAAGGCTTTCTGAAGTTTAAGTTACATCAACTAGTTCATTAAAAATAACTTCAAGTTTATTTTAGAGTTTAAAAAAACTTAGGAGCTTTGTATCATTTTTATTCTCCTTATAATTTTTCATACTAACCTACAAGAACCCTACATAGCTACAGAACCACAGATGCTGAAGCCTATCCTGGGTTCAGTGAGAAGCTTCTATAGCCATTACCCAGAGGACATATCTATGTCCTACATTAGTGATGCTGTTAGCTGCTACGGAGGCAGTGCTGACTCCTGGCAGCCTAATACATAAAAGAAGGAAAAACTGACCAGTCCACCATCACCATAAGCTGTAGTATGTTTGAGTCCATTAAGCTCCAATGTTAGTAACAGACACTATTATAATGCTAATAATATTCAGGACAATACTGGACAGCTAATAATCCCCTGTTACACAGATCAACACTTACACAATTACAGTCTATTACTGTCAAGTTGATTCTGACTCACGGAGTTTCTATATATGGCAGAGCAGAACTGCCCCATGAGGTTTCCGAGGCTGTAAATCTTTACAGAAGCAGATTGCCACTTCTTTCTCCCATGGAACAGCTAGTGAGTTTGAACAGCCCAACTTCTGGTTAGTAGCTGAGTGTTTTAACTACTGTGCCACCAGGGTTCCTTGACCTATCATAGGCTTTATATACATACCTGTTTTTTATTCAAAGCCCCCTTTCTGTTGTGTGCTGGTGAGTAAACTGCACTCTGAGGGACTCTACTGGACAGAGGTAAAATGCTCCAAGGCTGTAGTTCTTAGGAGCTCAGGTTGCTAATCAAAAGGTCGGCAGTTTGAGTCCACCAGCCGTGTCTTGGAAATTTATGGAGCAGTTCTACTCTGTCCTATATGGCGTTGTGAGTCAGAATCAACTCCACAGTACACACCAAAAACAACACTCTTTCCAGGAGCAATCTTGAGTGGCTGGTAGGTCTGAATCACTGGTCTTTCAGGCAGCAACCAAGCATTTGAATCATTTCACCACTGGGGCGCCTTAGTTTTTTAGATAAAAGGGTCACTTTCTTGGGTGTCTACTCAAGAACTAAAGGAAATTTTGCAGAGATCTATACCAACTTAAAAAAAAAAAGCAACAGCAAGTTACTGAGTCACTGGAATCCCAACTGTAAGAAGTAGGAAGCCCCCGCCCAGCCTTTTAGATGCTTGCACACACCAGCCTCGCTCTGCCTAGTCTTGCTCTCCCTCCTGGCCCAAGATCCTTCTTGTCTCCCTTAGCCCAGTCCACCTAACCTCCTCTTCAGTGGTCAAAATGCCTCCCAGTCCAGCCTGTGCAGCTCTTTCTCCTCAACAAAATCTTATGAGCTCTCACAGCTCGGTACCATGTTACTCTGGTGTCTGGGCATACATGTACAGTGCATGGGATTGTCACACCATGCCCATGTATCACACATGCATAAACACAGTACTTGGCGAACTGCAATCAGCAAACTGACAAGCTGTGAGTTGCCTTAAATGAAGAATTTGATTTCTCTTCCCTTTCTAGGGATCTTCAAAGACAAGAAGTGGGGTGTCAAAGACGGGCAAGAGCTCCTACATTGGAATCCAGGTTCTGATACTTTCAGCAAATTACCAAGCCTCAACTTCCTCAGGTGTCCATGGGGATATTACTGTACCTCAGATTTATTACACTTGTTATGAGGTTAAAATGTCTATTGGCTTATATGTGTTTACTGGATTTGGGGTTGTATCTTATTGGCTATATATGTCTATTAGTTCCATATATGGGTCTCTCTCCAGAGGCTCTGAGTTGTATCTGAGGGAAGAGATATGTATCCGAACTCATCTTTCCATCACCAGGCTGAAGGCTGGACCTGCCACCCAGATGACTCTCAGCCACATCAGGCATTAATTAAGATGGCATTTCATTTTCCTCTATTCACTCCATCAGTGTTTGTTTTGGCATTTCATTTTCCTCTATTCACTCCATCAGTGTTTGTTTCTCAAATAAGTAAGTTCCTCAGAGGCAAGATGTTGTCATCCACAACCCTTACTACCAATGGAGATACAGAATACGGCCTTCCTAAAACTTTCACTGACTTCATCTTTAGGGCAAAGTACACAGTGACAGGGACAATCAAAACAGTGTCCAGCTTGAAGTGCGCTCTGACATGTCTGGGGACACATGCTTTAGGGAGCAGGTGTTGCATTATCTTCTCCCTCCAAAAAGCGCTTGCTAAGATAAACAGAAGAGAACTCTAAATATCTCTACTAGAAGCAATGAATAACTTCAGAGTGAATATGAAGACAAACACAGAGCATTCCACGAGTTTTCTCAAATTGGTTGTAGAACAGATCAGGGAGTCTAAATTTATTGGCTGCCATGTTTGTGAATAAATACAATTCACTTCTATGGATCACACCTTGAGTCACACATGAAAGGACACTTTTATATTTACCCAATTCAGTCATTCATTAAATCAAAAAGTATCACTGGACTCCTGCGAGAACAGGCACTGTGCTAAGTGCTGGGGATCCAGTAAGACAATGAATGACTCTCCTCATCCTCTGGACTCAGCAGTCTAGCCCTGCTCTGCCCAAAACAGTAGCCACTAGCCAGGTGTCACCAGTGAGCACCCGACATGTAGCCAGTCTAAACTAAGATAAGCTTTAAATATAAAATAAAGAAGACCCACTGCCATCAAGTCAATTCCAATTCACAGCGAGAGACCCTACAGGAGAGAGAAAGACTGCCCAACATGGTTTTCAAAGCTATAATGCTTTATGGAAGCAGAATGTCACCTCTTTCCCCCATTGAATGGCTCGTGGTTTGATCTGCCAACCTTTTGGTCAGCAGTCAAGTGCTTAACCACTGTGTCGTCAGGGCTCCTGAATGGAAAATATCTGCTGGATTCCAAAGGCTTAGTATGAAGAGAGTACGTTATATCAATTACATGTTAAAATTATGGTATTTTTTTTATATACTCTGGGTTAAATAAAAAACATTACTTAAATCAATGCCACCTAGCTTTTTTCTACCTTTTTTCCCACGCGGCTACTAGAAAACCTAACATTTCGTGGTTTGTATACTATCTCTATTGTATAGCACTGGTTTTGCCCAATGGCTGGCTTCTGTTATTTCCTGATCTATGCAAATTAAACTGCTGGGTAAAAAGCATCTGATCAATGTTCACTAAGTATCTGTCAAGGTATCTTATAGCTGAAAGTAAAGAGGTAACTCCTCTATCTCTCTAGTCAGAAAAAAACAATTTCTTTATACATACACACACATATCTAAATATAGCTCAAGGGCAACTAACTAGAAAGCCATCTTATTTTGAACACATCACGAGATGCTGTTAAGGTTAACGTCATGGTTGTTAACAGGGTTAACGTCTAGTCACGTCTGACTCACAGGGACCCTGCGCCAGCCTCCCAGCCGCTGCTGCTGGAGCCCACTGTCGCCGCGTCTGTGCCCACCTATCTTACTAAGGGTGCTCCTGTTTTTCACTGACCCTCTACTTGACCCTGGAAACCCTAGTGTAGTGATGGCATGCTACAGCTGCTAACCAAGAGGCTGGCAGTGCAAATCCACCAGGTGCTCCTTGGAAATTCTATAAGGCAGCTCTACTCTGACCTATAGGGTCACTGTAAGTCGGAACCGATTCAATGGCACCTATCAACAACTGTTTGACCCAGCATGATGTCTTCTCCAGAGACCAATTCTTCTTGATAACATGTCCAAAGTTTATATGACAAAGTCTCCCTGTTTTCACTTCTAAGGAGCATTTTGGCTGTACTTACGCCAAGACAGATCTGTTCTGGCAGTCTACACCAGAATTCAAAGGCATTGATTATTTTTGGTCTTCCTCACTCACTGCCCAGCTTTGACATACACGTGAGGAACTAAAAACATCACGGCTCTGGTCAGGCACACTTCAGTCCTCAAGGTGACATCTTTGTTTTTCACCACCTTCAAGAGGTGTTTTGCAGCAGATTTGTCCAATGTACTATGTCTTTTGATTTCTTGACTGCTGCTTCCATGCGCGTTGTCTGTGGATCCAAGTAAAATGAAATCCTGATAGCTTCAGTATTTTCTCCATAATCCATGGTGTTGTTTATTGATTCAATTGTGAGGATTTTAAATTTTACACCAAGGTATAATCCACACTGAAGGTCTTCTCTCCTTCAGCAGCTCAGGCTGTGCCATCTGCACACCCCAGGTTATCGAGGATTCTTCCTCCAGTCCTGAGTCCCCGTCTAGCTTCTCAGATTATGTGCTCAACAGACAGACTGAGTCAGTGTGGTGAAAGGATGCACCTTTGTGGCACATCTTTCCTGGTTTTAAGCTACAATGTCACAGAGACTCAGTGCTAATTTTCTCTTTGTGGAATACAGCATAGGCTCAGCATCCTTGACAAAAACGGAGGTAGGCCTGAGTCTTAAGCAGCTCTCTGAATCCTCCCCAGATCCTCCATGTGCAAACTCCACTTTCTGAAAATTACTTACTACTAATAACCCACATTGTTGTGGTTGTGTCCAAAGGAGTCAAAAATTAAAGCTGAACCTGGAGACAGAGGTAATTTCTTACTATCCAGAAGGGAACATCCAGCTACTGGCCCTGTGTACCGGGGATGTCTGAGCCATCATCTAAGTCACAGTACTTGCTCTTGCCCCAGACAATAAGCAGGGAAATGTGTCTTAGTTTCTAGTTCAAAGGCAGAAAGAAACTAGCTATCTAAGATAAAGTGAGATGATTAGATTGTTGCCAATTTTTTCACTATTACAAAAAATATTGATTTTGTCTCATATTTCCTCACAATTTCCTTTAGGTGATACATTTTTGGCAGGAATAGTAATGAAGTACTGTGCCCTTATATCAGGAGGCACATGATACGATTTATCCCATTATTGGTGATGTTAACTTTAATCACTTGGATAAGATGCAATCTGCCCACAGGATTTTTAATAGATTTTAACAAACTGAATCTAAGATTCATTGCAAGAGTCAAGAAGAATGGCTAAAGAGCTTCTGAAAAAGAAAACACAAAAGAGCAATTTGCTCAACTAAATATTGAAATATACTTCAAATAATAATTAAAACAGACAACAATGATGTAGGGATAGACAGACAGGACTGAATAGAGCCCCAGAACCCATGCATACAGGTAATAATTTAGGAAGAACACATCCTGAGGTAGAGTTTAAAGGATGTCTAAAGTATGTTTTGCTCGGTACTTGGAATAAACTCATGATAACACTGAGTCAGTCACAGTAAGTTTCTTTCATTGCAGTTATCCTGGACATACACAAATATACATACACCAACAAATTTGTGTTTGTGCATATATGTATATATGAAGCCCTGGCGGTATAATGGTTAAGTGCTATAGCTGCTAACCAAATCCACCACGTGCTCCTTATAAACTCTACAGGGCAGTTCTATTCCATCCTATAGGGTCACTCTGAATTGGAACTGACTCACCAGCAGCAGGTACACACACACACACACACACACACACACACACGAGGTCTGACAATTAAGTCTGTGAACTTAGTTGTGCTAAGTGCTACATACTTCATTGCTGAGTATCACTAGAGTCACTTTTGAAGTACTCCCTTTGGGAAGCTATGCACCAATAACCAGTGTCTAATCAACCCTTCAAAGCAATTCTGGAAGTCTTTCTGGAACGGCCATTATGCACAGTGGCAAGTTTGCAAACCTAGCTGTATAGCTGTCTATGAGGGATTTTTTAGTCAGCAAACAAATAACTGTATTGGAACACCCTCCCTACTCACCTGATCTGGCCCCTAATGACTTCTTTCTCTTCCTGAAGAGAAATATTGAAAGGAAGACATTTTGATGGCATTCAGGACATTAAGGGTAATACAACGACAACTCTGATGGCCATCCCAGAAAAAAGTTCCCAAATTGCTCTGAAGGGTGGACTAGGTGCTGGCGGTGCTGCATAGCCTCCCAAGGGGAATCTGTGGAAGATGACCATAGTGACATTTAGCAATGGGGTATGCAGTACCTTTGCTAGGATGAGTTCGTGAACTTAACTGTCAGACCTTGTACACATATCATTTTTTTTCTTAACAATCACATTAAGTTTCCCGGTCACTCTACTTAGATATAAGTCTTATTAGTTTTCTTGGTTTCTCTGCATACTGCTGCTTCTTACACCTATCTTCCTCTTTCTTGGATTTGTTTTTCGTTTTCCTGGGAGTATCTCTTCAAGTAATTTCCTCAAGAACGGCATGTGGGTGGTGCACTTACAGCATTCTTAGTTCCTTTGACCCTGAGCCCCACTTAAATATTTCTGAAGCCGGGTACAGAGTTCTGTGCTCAGAGAACACTACGGACATTCGTCTTTTAGCAACCAATGTTGCAGACAAGAAACCCAATCTTAACCATTAATCATTGAGTCCCTCTATGCAACTTGTTTTCTATTTCTGAAATCACATGTAGTTTGGTAATCCATAGGTAGGTCTTCTTGTTTTTCATTTTTCCTGCTTAGTACTCAGTGGGCCCTTTATACTTGAAAACGTGGTCTTTCTTTAGCACAGGGAAATGTTCTCTCTTACACCGCCTGACCTCTCCTCCTGTAACTCCTACTAAATGAAGACAGCGTCTCTCTCAGATCCACCTCCAAGTATGAATATTCTTCAGCTACTTCTGACCTTTTGGACTCAGCCTGGATATTCCCTCTACTTTATTTCCATGAAAACTAACTGATCTTAAGCTTGTCTACTATTCAGCCCTCCTTATGTTAGCAGCTAGGGCTTCAATACAGAACTAAATAATTCTTTAATTATTTCTTTTTCTCCATGGCAGCTGGTTTTTGATTTACACATACAATTCACTCTTGACTCTGACACGGCCTGTGATCAGAATGCCCTCATTTTCACTCAGTCATAATAAAAAAAAAGAAAAGAAAAAAAGATTAAGTAATTTGCTGAAAGTCACAGAGTTGGTAAACGGCAGAGCCTGGATTCAGATCCAGGAAGTCTGGTTTCAAGGGCATCCTTTTCTGGTTTTCAGTACAACTGACTTATTCTTTTTCTTATGTTCATTTTATCATTTTCAGTAATATCTGAGAAGCAGAGGGAGGCAAAGGGGTACATTCAGTTCATCATTGTGTACTGGTAGCCCAGTAGCTGTTTATTATGCCACAGTTTAATTGGTAGAAATATCTTTTAAAGATGCAGGATCTAGATAAAGAATCTAGTAGCAGAAAATGAGCCCTAGGAAACTGTTTTCAATCAGATCAATGGATGGTAAGGTATAGGATTCTCAAAATGAGGCTTGAAAGTGGCTGTTTTAAAAGTATAGGTAAGCTTTTTTTAAAAAGCAAAGAAACATTAAACAAGAGCTTTGTGACGTTCTTACCAATTCATTAGTTTACTGTTACAAACACCAGTGAGAATTTAGAAACCTATTAAAATTTAATCCCATCTTATTCCCTGACAGTGACTTTTTAAATAATTCAATTCAATCCAAATACTTATGAAATACACAGCACATGCACCACGCCGTGAACTAGAGATAAGAAACGAAAGGCCCTGCTCTTGCCCTTACAGAGCTTACAGTCTAACGAAGACACTATGCTATGCTTCAGTATGGTAAGTGCTGTGATACAGGGGCACTACCCTTCAGTACGGTAAGTGCTGTCATACAGGGGCACTACCCTTCAGTGCGGTAAGTGCTGTGATACAGGGGCACGGTCCTTCAGTGCGGTAAGTGCTGTGATACAGGGGCACAGTCCTTCAGTGTGGTAAGTGCTGTGGTACAGGGGCACTACCCTTCAGTGCGCTAAGTGTTGTGATACAGGGGCACAGTCCTTCAGTGCGGTAAGTGCTGTGATACAGGGGCACAGTCCTTCAGTGCGGTAAGTGCTGTGATACAGGGGCACTACCCTTC
Organism: Heterohyrax brucei; assembly: GCA_028571685.1. Taxonomy (NCBI): domain Eukaryota; kingdom Metazoa; phylum Chordata; class Mammalia; order Hyracoidea; family Procaviidae; genus Heterohyrax; species Heterohyrax brucei. Next base: position 19,477,512 of record CM053147.1, read on the forward strand.
AGTGCGGTAAGTGCTGTGATACAGGGGCACTACCCTTCAGTGCGGTAAGTGCTGTGATACAGGGGCACTACCCTTCAGTGCGGTAAGTGCTGTCATACAGGGGCACTACCCTTCAGTACGGTAAGTGCTGTGATACAGGGGCACTACCCTTCAGTGCGGTAAGTGCTGTGATACAGGGGCACGGTCCTTCAGTGCGGTAAGTGCTGTGATACAGGGGCACAGTCCTTCAGTGTGGTAAGTGCTGTGGTACAGGGGCACTACCCTTCAGTGCGCTAAGTGTTGTGATACAGGGTCACCACCCTTCAGCGTGGTAAGTGCTGTGGTACAGGGGCATGGTCCTTCAGTGCGGTAACTGCTATGAGACAGTGGCACTGTCTTTCAGTGAGGGTAAGTGCTACGATATAGGGAGGCAGGTGTACAGAGAGGAGCATCAGAACAAAGAGGACACAGGCCTGCTGGAGAGATTTCCCTGCAAGTAACTCTTCGACTAAGTGTTAAAGGCTACACTGCTAAAGGCTGGGAGATAAAAATAAATTTATCATCTTTTCACTAAAATCTGCCCTGCAGGCCCCCAGGTAACCCAGAAAAGGGCCCTCTAATCCACACAGAAAGTTGGAGGTCATGCCTGACTCCTCTCTCCTCCTCTGCAATTATTACGTCTTCTCTAATTACACATTTTTATATTTCAAGTCATTCCCCTACTCTAACTGCCTTCAGTTTCAGCCTCTACCATTTCTCATCTTGATGACTGCAGAAACCTCCTGACTGGCCTTTCAAGTCATTCTCTTAACTGGCTAAAAAAAACAAAGCTGACCCTGACAACTCCCCAGCAGGAGCCCCCACCTGATCTGGGATGGCCCTCTGTTCCTCCTCTGGGAGCCCTTTCCTACCACACTGAACTTGCTAAAGCTTCTGAAAACACCCTGCTGTTCTGCCTCAGTGCCTTGACTAGAGGGTATGAAACATTCCAGCCCTCCCTTGCTAGAATCTTCTCATCCTCTAAACACATCCCTTCTAAAAAGTCACCCTGATGTCCGCTCCTCCAGCCTTCCACCCAAGATGACCCTCTTCTGTGTGCTCCCATGCTATATCTCCTTATCAGGGCACTTATCACAAACAACTACACCCGATTTATTCTGTAACTGCTTATCTGATTACCTACCATCTATATCAGCGAGCCTACCACAGTGGCTGGTACACAGGAAGTAATCAGGAAATACTCAAAGAATGAATGGATAAACGAACGAAGGTAGTTCAGCCTGCTGATGAGAGAACCAAAGGAGAGGATGGAAAGAAGGACAGAACTTTGGAGCAATACCCACCTTTTGTGGGTATGAAGAATAGAAGCCAGTGAAGGAAACAGAATGAACAATCAAAAGAAGCAGGAAGAAAACATTCAGGGTCATATAACAGAGCAACCCAAAAGAAGAGAAAATTTTAAGAAGGTGCAGGTGGCCAACAGCATCCAACACTACAAAGAGATTGAGGCCGGAGAGAACTGAGAAAAGGCCACTAAGAGGAGGTCACACAGACATCAGCAACGCACCCCTCCTCATTCCTCTCAGCACTGTCGGACACCATCTCTCCTAGCTACTGTTTGAAGCAAATTCGGGCTTACAAATAACCAACAGTATGAAACTTACCTGTGCTAATTTTTCTTTTCCTTGATTAAAAAGAAACACAGAACACACAAAAGAAAATAAAATCCCACCATCCAGGTATAACCACAGTAATATCAGTATTTTATATTTATTTTTTAACATAATTGACATTATATTAAATTGTATATCCTAATTAGACAGTGTCTTCATTCTGATTACATTCAGTCAGTCCCAGTTAGTATTCTTATTGTAAACCAATAAATTAGCACTCTAATTTATGGGGGCTGAGAAAAAAAAAATAGTTATGGACTTAGGTACATCCACTTGCCCATGAGTACATAATGGATTTTCTGTCACGTTAACTGTGAAGCTACCTATTCATTCACATCAATAAAACTATGTTACAAGGTATCAGACTAACCTAAGTATCCAATACTGTCTTGACCCATTTTGACTTGGCTTTAATCTTTTCATGTTCTGCAGCCTGGCTGTTAAAAATAGGTTAAGCACTAGATATAGAAATACATATAGCAACCACTGGAGTGTTTTGTTTTTTTTGTTAAATCTCTTCAGTCAAAATTAATAAAGTCTAAATTACACCATTTAAGCATGTTTGCCTGAAATTTATAATATTTAGAAAAACAGTGTGAATCATAGTTTTTTTTTTCTTCCCCGTTTTGGACTATGTTTTATGGGAAGGAATACAATATTTCTAAAAGCAAGAATTGCTAGGTCAAAGGGTGTGAACACTTGTAGGCTTTTGAGGCACACTGCCAAACTGAGTGCAGGTCTAACACTCCTATCAATACATGAGCTCTGTTTTCCCACACCTCTAGTAACACTAGGTACTCTTATTTTTAATTTTTGTCAAATCAATATGTGAAAATTATATCTTATTATTTTAATTAGCATCTTTAAAACAATACTGAAAATAAATATTTGTTCATCTTTATTGGTAATTCACATTTCTTCTTCATGAATTGATTATTCACATCTTTATACCGATTTTTATAGTGGCAATTTTTGGAAACTCTGGTAGCACAGTGGTTAACTGCTACCACTACTGACTGGAAAGTGAGCAGTTCCAATCCACCAGGCATGCCTGGGAAACTCTATGGGGCAGTTCTGCTCTGTCCTACAGGGTCACTAAGAGTCAGAATCGACAGCAACGGGTTTTGTTTTGTTTTCAATCTGCCTTTTAAATGTTGATTTATAAGAACTCTTTTTATATTCTGGATATTAGCCATTTCTTACAAATCGATTTCCTCTTTTCTAATCTTTATTTTATTTATGGTATTTGACAAGTTTTTAATCTTATATAGTTACATCAACTAACCTATTTTTCTTTAGAATCATATTTTAAAAATTCTTTTCCTCACCCTATTACATAAAATTGCTCAATGTTCTTTTTATTATAGACATAGTGAATTAATATTGATATTAATGACATGATTTATTTCTACCCTCTAACACACATTGTTTCTAACTCTCCCAAATTTATAATTACAATTCCAACCAGGATCAATATGGAACATAGGTTTAAAATTAAGCTCTAGACTTTTCTAACTCCAATTTTTGTTGTGTACACAATTAAAAAGCAGAAACAAAAAAAAAGCAGAGTTTGGATTTAGAAAATTCATTAGAAGTTCCCTTTAACACGTATGAAGCAGAGATCTCTTGCTAGTTGTCACCCACCTCTCAAAAACCTGTTAGGGATCCTTATGATGGGACAGGACTGAATGAAGCGTCTCCTAACTGGGTCCCATCGTATTTTCTTCTTACCTGTTACCACAATTATCAGCAATAAGTCAGACACATACAACACATGGCAAATAATACATAGTTACTGCAGTTATAAAGACAAAAACAGGAAACAGCAACAATACTTGAATACAGAAAGAAGTGACATAAAGTAGCATTTAACCCTGTTTTGGAAATCAAAACAAAATTAAATTAATACATAAGCAGTGAAGGAGGTTTTCAATTCTTACCCCCAAAAGAATACAAATAACTGTGTGCACTTTTTTCTGAAGTCTAGTTCAATAGTACCCATGCTGAATAATCACCAATGCCATCTTGTGGCAAAAATTCACCAGGAACTTTAAGTACAAATTAAAACCCATCACATTTAAAAATCGAGTAAAAGTCAAAACAGGAACTTTGACCAAAACTAACTGGACATAACTTAGGCTCCTGTTCTCTTTCAGGTTTAGCATCCCTCTGTTATATAACGACATGACATGGCTAAGAGAGTAAAGCAATGGGCACCATTCTTTAAATATGAAATACACTGGTTCTGCTATAATTAAAATTTTATGACACAACAAAATAAAACAAACATTTATTTAGTATTCTAGCACTCCTACCACACAAAAAAAAGTACATCTGCCTTCCTAGAAAAATAAGCTCTACATTAAAGTCAATTTAAAAATGTTTCCTTGTAAAACAGAGGAAATACACGATGCATCACGGAACTATTAAACTGAATAATTTTCTCTCTCCCCAAAGTTTTGATAGCTCTCAAAGGTAGCTTTTCTTAACAAGACAAACAACTAACACTTGTAATTGCTTACAGTTTACAAAGAGCTTTCACACCTATCACTTGTCTCACTTGATTTTCCTAACAACTCTTTATTTATTCAACAATCATTTTAGTACACACCTGCTACGCCTCCAGCTCTAGGCTGGGCCCTGGGGTTACAGGAAGATAACTGTCTTGTGAAGAAGGCAGATGTGTAAATAAATAATTACATCACAAGGAAGTCACACACTGTGGAGAACACATGATCTTCTTCATGTTACAAATAAGGAAGCAAAAGGAAAATTAGTGAGCTAACGGCTGAGCCCAGACACAAGCCCAGACCTTCTGACTGAAATCTGCCTTCTTCCTACCACACCACACTTAGCCCATCTCCTAATTCTCCAAACGGAGAGCAGTTTGCATTTTCGGAAACTGCAAATACCTTCAGTTGTTCCTCAGCAATGCCTGGTTTGCTGTGTGCAGTACTTGTGCAGAAACACAACTAGACCAGACCCGCTGCCATCAAGTCGATTCCGACTCGCGGCGACCCTACACGGAGCTGCCTGAGAGCTTCCGGGGAGCGCCTGGCGGATTCGAACCGCCGCCCGGAGTGGTCAGCAGCGGTAGCTCTTAACCACCACACCACCGGGCTTCCACTCCTTGTGCACGGAGACACACAAATTCTATGTGATGCAACAGCATTACCTGCACATGTGTCCTTAATACTGCTGACACAGACCCTGGGCAAGAAGAAGAGTGATTTCTTCACAAAAAGCTTTATCTTTTAACCCTCTACGTCTTAAAGCACTGGATCTCCAATGACGATCTACAGACCACCGCTAGGCTACGGGGAAGGCTCAACGGCCCAATAATGAGAAAAACACAGGCAAGGCAGGATGGCTCTCAAAAAGCCAAAATGTTCCGTTTAAAGGCCTGCCCTCTTTCAAAGATTAGAGGCTTTTTGTTGTTAAAATGTCTTTTACTTTATAAAATAATGGGGATAAGAAATGGCAGTTGACTGTCTTTTAATATCCTTTCCTAGAAAAATTGCAAGCCAATGTTTGCACCAAAATACATAATTTTTTTTTTTTTTAAGTTTTATAGATTTACGACATCTAAAAGTCTGGACACCCATTGCTTTAGTACAATTATCTGTTATGACTCTTGAGTCCAACACTGTAATACACACTTAAAAAGGATACACAAAATGTGTCAGAAACCTCCCCTGCCCTCAAGAAGCTAATATTCTAATTTGGGAGACAAGACAGACACATAAAACAATTAGAAAGCAATACAAGACAGGATATAACAAGGAATTAGCTTAAAATTTGACATTTTTATGTATCAAAAGCATTACAATGTACAAACCCTTTGACCTGGCTACTCCACTTCTAGGGATTTATCCCCAAAGAAATAACCATAGATGCATGCAAAGATGTTTGGGCAAAGATATTCACCGTGGTATTATTTATAATGGTAAAAAATTAGAAACATTTTAAATTTCCACTGTTCCATGGTGCAATGTCTAAGGGAACTAAATTGCTGCATAAACATACTTTAATATGTTCATATTCTACTAGCCACTAAAAATTATATATCAGAACATTTACTAGCATGAGAAAACAATGACAATTATGTTGCAAGTAAAAAATGCAAAGTATGAAAAATATAACATGATACCATTTTAAGAAAAAAGTGCACATATTCACAAAAAATGCAGGAAAGACACACATCAAATTTTAATTGTGGTTATTTGTGGGTGATCATTACGAGTGACTTTGGTCTTTATTTTCTAAGCTTTCTCATTGAGTAGGCAATATTTTTGGACTGGAAGAAAAACAATATACCATATTATTTTAATTTTTTTAACAGCTAAAAGTACTGGAAAGAAACATGCCAAAGTATTGACAGTGGTTATGATTCAGATTCGGGCATTTTTATACTGTCTAAAAAGTCTATACTGAAATACTTTATAATAGAAACACAGAAAATTGCTTTAGAAAAACAACGAAAATTACTAAACCAAAATTGTAAATGAAAATCTTTTTCTGCGTATTTTCAGAGTTTCCATCAAGCATCTCTGATTCTTTTCGCTCTCAGTAACCAATACAACACGATCACAGGAATAAGCTAATATTCACCCTAAGGAGAATTCAGCACCCAATACCAAAGACCAAATCCACTGCTGTTGATAGATTCCAACTCATAGTAACCTTATAGGACAGAATAGAACTGCTCCATAGAATTTCCAAGAAGTACCTGGGAGACATGAACTGCAGATCTTTTTGTTAACAGAGTAGCCCTTAACCACTACACCAGCAGGGTTTGCACCCCAGGTGGGCACTAACTGTGGAATCCGTGTTTTCTTCTTTCACACAAGGAGCAGAGGAGAGAAATCAGCAACACAGCAGCATGGCACCAATAATTTTTTTTAATCTTTAAAGAAAGATATATCTTTCCATATTTCACATAAATATAGTCTTTGAAATTTCTGTTCATTGACATTTTTATATTTGCTAACCTTCATGTGTGATTGTTTCTACTCTTCATAACTTAAAAGAAAACAATTTCTCCAAACATTTCATCAATACTTCATACAGGTTTTTTATTTTTTCTCCTTTGTATTGAGTTCACTGTAAGGTTAGCACAGGCCCTGACTGAATCAAGTTGGCAGGATGATACTGCAAGCTCCCTCCTTTCTCCTCCAAGACCCCCCAAAACACAAAAGTCATAAAAAAAAAAAATCCATAGTCAAAGGAAAGCAAGAAACACTCTTAGTGGGCTAGAATTATTGGAATCGCTGGCCGATGAAAAGCCGACCGAATCAGAAAAAAGGAGGAAACCACAATCCTGGACACAATGTTGCTCATGACAGCCAAGGCTCTCTGGGAACATAATGTGAAGAGGGAGAAGCAGCAAAAGAACTGCCACAACTTACAGCACAACTGGCTGGAGTGTAACACAGACATGATACAACAGGTCAATCCCTTCTACCAGTTTGGCTCCAACCCTGTAGAAACAGATGAGAAAAGGAGAACCAAACAACAAAGCCGTCCGGACCCAGGAAGGGACCATGAGTACAGCCACTCAGATCAGACAGACAGATCAGCACAGAGCCTTGTGTAGATATTAGCTATCAGGAAGAAGAGGCACAGTGACACTGCACACTGCGTCCCTCCCACCGTCGATGGGGACCTGCTGCAGTCAACAGACGTCATATTCACAGGAAGGCTAACAAAGATTCTCAAAGACAAAGGAGCATAAAACCAAGACAAAAACACGAAAGAGGCATTAGCCTGAAAAACACAAGCATCCACACCCTAACAAATAGAAGACTTTCAAAGAAGTATAATTAATATTCTCAGAGATATGTAAGAAATTACATTTATAAAAAATTAATTGGCATTCTTGGAAGTTTTTGATCACTGAACTGAAAAAAACAACTAACAGGCTAAGGACTAAAAACAGAACCAAAAAATTCACCATAACACAGCATGAAAGAACAAAGCAGTAGACAGTTACATTTGTTTTGTTTTGTTCTGTTTTAGGTTTTTTGTTTTTTTACAAAAAGAATTCAGCAATCACTACCAAAATATCAACTGCTTTCTTCAATTTGCAGAAATGAAAAAGCGGATTCTAAAATTCACAGAGAAATGCAAGGGACCCAAAATATCAAAACAATCTTGAAAAGAAATTAACCTGAAGATTTAACTTCCTGATTTCAAAACTCACTATAAAGCCACAGTAATCAAAACAGTGTGGTACTGGAATAAGGATAAGCATGTAAATCAAGGAAAAGAAATGACACTCCATAAATAAACACATACATTTACGGTCCACTGATTTTCCACTAGGTTGCAAGAGTATTCAATAAAGAAAGAATATTCCTTCAACCAATGGTCTAAGTCAGCTGAATATCTATTTGCAAAAAAAAAAAGCATTTGGACCCCTACTTCACATTATACACAAAAATTAACTCACGATAGACCAAAAATATAAAAAGTAAAATTATACTAAAACTCTTAGAAGAAAACACAGGTGTGTGTATCTTTGTGACCTTGGATTAAGCAACAGTTTCTTAGATATGACACCAAAAGTACAAACAAAAGAAAAACAGGTAAATTGGACTTCATTAAAATTAAAAACTCGTGAGCATGAAAGGACACTATCAAAAAGTGAAAAACAACCCTAGAATGGGAGAAAATATCTGGAAATCATACATCAGATAAGGTATAGTGTACAAAAATAAATCAGTGCTTACAACTCAACAATAATAAAACTGCTCTATTAAAAATGAATAAACAGTTCTCCAAAGAAGTTACGGAAACGGCCAATAAGTACTTGAAAAGATGCTCAACATCATTAATCGTCAGGGAACTGCAATTCAAAAATCACAATAAGAAACATTTCACATTACAAGATGGCTGCAATGACAACCAAACAGAAACAAAATAATCAGTACTGGTGTGGCTGTGGGGGAACTGACACCCCACAAGGGCTGTTGCAAACCCCAAGGAGGCAGAGGGTGTAAGGAACAGTCGGCCACTTCCTCAAAAAGAACTCCCTAAGTCCTAGCAACTCTATTTCTAGGTATAGAGCCCAAAGAAGTAAAACTTATGTCCACATAAAAACTTGTAAACAAACATCCACAGAAATATAATTGGTAAAAGCCAACAGAAGCCCAAAGTAACCCAAATGCCCATCAACTGTTGAATGAACAACACAGTCTGGTACATTCATACAATGGAATATTATGCAGCTATAAAAAAGAATGAAATACTCATCTGTACTATCACAGAGATGAATTCTGAAGCATTATGTGGAATGAAAAGTCAGTCACAAAAGGCCACATGTATGATTCCATTTATATAAAATGTCTAGTATAGGCAGATTTCAACACACAGAAAGTAGATTATTTGCTCTAGAGCTGACGGCAATGAGGGTGACACTGGGAGTGATTGCTGATGGGTGCAGGCAACTAAAAATGCTCTAGTACTGGATGGCAGTCATGGCTGCACAACTTTGTGAATATAATAAAAACTACTGACTGTAAACAATACACATTAAAACAGTAATTTCTGTATTACATGAAATATTATGTGAATTGTATCTCAATTTAAAAAAAGAGAGAGAGAGAGGTTGTCCAGAAGATCCAAATCTATCTAACAGACATTCTGGAAAATATGAAGATTAAAAATAATAATTACAAATAAAATACTAGCATATCAGCATCAATCTTCTCAGTAGCAATTCTGGATCTAAGGGGACTAAAGGAAATATATTCAAATTCTAAAACATTTTTAAACCTAGAGTTCTGCACCAACTCGAAATCTCCTTCAAGGACGAGAATGAAATAACACCATTCCTGGCTGGGCAGGGACATGACAGTGTTTGCTCCCCTCAGATTCCTGCTGAATGTATTACTCAAAGACACAGATCTGGAATAAAAATAGTAATAATCCAAGAATAACAAACAAAGCATAATACAAAAGTACAAAAACTAATAAAATCTTTTAAGTCTAAATAAGCACTGCCTGGAAAGAAAAGAAAGAGCAAAACCTCACTAGTGTTCAAAACTTAAATCTCAGCTGGTAACAACAGGAATAAACACAGGGGCAAGAACAGGCATTGGCGAGAAACTAAAAGAAAGACTATCCAAGTCCTTTTCTTGTTTAGAAGAAGGCTACAGAAAGCGATTACTAGGCATCAATACAAAAATACAAATTTAAGTGTTGTGTTAAAAATGTAAGAATATCAGACGGCTTCACTTGCGAATTCCTTCATCCACTTAAGGAAAAGAACACTAACCACACACATCCTTTCTGAGATGAGAGAAACTCTTTTATGAGACTAGGGTAAACCCGAGATCAAAATCTGGCAGGATCATTAAAACAATTACAGGTCAATGTGTCTTACGAACATGGGCACAAGAATCCTAAACAAAATACTAGCAAATGAAATCCAAGTTAAGCAAAATTTATTCAAAGAACTTAAGGCTGATTTAACATTCAAAAAGCACTCAGTGTAACTTACCACATTTAACAGAATAAGGAGGAAAACCCTAAGGCCATCTCAATTAACGCAGAAAAAGAATCTGACAAAATCCAACGTGGAGCAAACTGGGCAAAAAAGAAAATTCTTCAATCTGATAAAAAAGACAACAAACCTACAACTAATTTTCCTGAAGGAGCGCTGGTGATGCAATGGTAAAGCACTCAACTGCTAAGCGAGAAGTTGACTGTTCACACCGACCACCTCACCCTACCACTCCACGGGAACTGAGACGAGGCAGTCAGCCCTCACCGAGAACACGGCCCAGAAAACCCTGCCGGGCAGTTTGACTCTGTCACATGGCTTGTTAGGGACTGGAGTAGACGTGATGGCACTGAAAAGTGAAACAGGGCACACTTTCACTGGAGGCTGAGAACAAGGTAAGAATCCCCATTATCCTCACTTCTCTCTAAAATGTTACTGGAAATTCTAGCAAGTACAATGAGGCAAGAAAAAGGGGGGAGCAGATAAATATTAGAAAGGAAAAAATATAATTATTTGCAGATGACATGACTACATAAGCTGGAAAACCAAAAGAATCTATAAAGAATTAGAATAAGCAAATTTATCAAGGTTGCTGGATACAAGCTTAAAAAATAAAAAATAACTGTACTTTTATAAACTAGCAACAATCACAAAATGAAATTTTAAAAATACTACTTACAATAGTATCAAAAATAATCAAATAATAAAAAGGATTACATGATACCTAAGAATAGATCTAATGACTAATGTACAGGACACCTATACTGAAAGCTACAAAACACTGTTCAAGAAATTAAAGAAAACCTAAGTAAATAGTGACTTTTAAGAGAGAAGGGAAAAAAACCAAGTCACCTTACACCCTATGAGGCCCACTTTCCTAGCCTATAAAATTCTACAACTGTTCTGTCTTTGCAACTATCCTTCCTACACCCTTGAATTTTACGACAACACCCCTACAGCAACTGATGTCTGTGTTCACAGATGAGCTATCCTTCAGTATACAAGGTCTGCCAATTAAGTTTGTGAATTCATCCTAGAAAAAGTGCTGCATACCTCACTGCTGAAAATCACTACAGTCACCTTCCAAGTACTCCCCTTGGTAAGCTATGCACCAACGCCAGTGCCTAATCCACCACCCTTCAAAGCAATTTGAGAGTTCTTTTTCTAGAATGGCCATCAGAGCTGTCATCGTATTACCCTTGATGTCCTGAATGTCATCTAAATGTCTTCCTTTCAATATTTCCTTTATCTTCAGGTAAAGAAAAAAAGTCATTGGGGGCCAGATCAGGTGAGACGGCAGGGTGCCCCAATACAGTTATTTGTTTACTGGCTAAAAACTCCCTCACAGACGACTACACAGTTATGTTCACAAACTTGCTACTGTGCTGTGTACAATGACCATTCCAGGAAGAGTTCCAAAATTGTTTTGAAGGATGGACTAGGTGCTGGCATTGGTGCACAGCTTCCCAAAGGAGTACTTTGAAGGTGACTGATATTTAGCAATGAGGTATGTAGCACTTAGAGCAATTAAGTTCACAGATTTAACTGTCAGACCTCATGTAAACATACACTGAGTACCTACTGTGTGTCTTTGGAAATGTAATGTGGGTTAGTAAATGACGCTGATGCTAATCTTCAAAAAGATGAATACCGTTTGGTGCCAATACTTCACTCATGTTGATACTAGTCACCAACGGTCTCATTCTATGGGAAACTGACCACATAGTTAAAGAAGTCACTCTATTCTGATTTTCTTAATGACTAGTTACACTCCTTGAAAAAAAGACTGGTTTTAGGTTTTTCATCAAACTTATTATGCACCCTTACCTAGTAAAGAATGTCTTCTTTAAGCACTGTATTGTCTTTAGGAACAAGGAAACCCAGGCGGGGTAATGGTTAAGTGCTACGGATGCTAGCCAAAGGGGTCAGTAGTTCAAATCTGCCAGGTGTTCTTTGGAAACGTTAGGGGGCAGTTCTACTCTGTCCTATAGGATTACTATGAATCTGCATCAACTCAATGGCAACAGATTTGTTTGTCTTTTTTAAAAATATCAAACTGACAACAGCAACTCAAAAGATCAGACAGGAAATTTACAAGCAGTGAGCCTCTGTTAATGGACAAAGAACAATCCAGAAAGGGAGAGTGAGAACAGGTACACAATCTGAACAACATAATCAGTGTTTCACTCAGGTGCACAACTGGTGAACTAGTGAATGTGCTCTTGTGTATACCCTTAACAAAAATAAACAAACTTTTAAAAAGCTGATTATATATTATACTTATAAAAGTGGCTAAAATAAAAAATAGTAATAATACTAAATGCTGGCAAAGATACAGAGAAAGTAGGTCACTCAGACATTACTAGTGGGAAAGAAAATAGCACAGCCACTCTGAAAAAAGAGTATGGCAGATTCTGACAAAACCAAACATCTGCTTATCGTAGAACTTAGCAACTGAACTCCTTGGTATTTATCCAAGGGAAATAAAATCCCCCCTTGTCATTTTGGTTTATATGATTAGTTATTCAAGTATCACTTTACTGAAAAAATAGGCTTGTTGGTTGAGAAGGTGTGACTTGGGGGAGAGGTGGTCAAGCGGTAGTTACATCAAGACTCCAACTGTTCCAACAGGCACCTGTGACACTGACAGAGGGTCCCCCAAGGGCTGGACCTCAGCTACACTCTCTCATCCAGCAACGGTAAAAAAAACAGGCTACAAAGTGTACAGACTAAAACTTAATCAAATTTATTAGCATTCATAAGCCTGAGTTAGACTAAAATATTAAATCTAAATCCAGTAAACAACATCAAACACTGGGAATAGTTCCGACTTATAAAGCAGTTATCATCACATTCTTAATGTTGATGAATGGTTGTCAAAACTGAAATAAAAACCCCACCCTTTGGGCTCGGTTTAACAGTACAGATCTTTTGATAGGCAGAGTTAACTGTAAATACAGCATAAACAATATACAGACTATATACCATATACTAGATGCTATCTCAAGTTCTAGAAGTTACACAATTCTCAAAAGAATAAAAATGTTCCAAGAATCTTAGAATCACCTCCTCCAGTGGCTTGTGAGATGCTGAATCGGCAGACTGGCAAGTTTTTTAGATTTGGCGTGTTAGCTTGCGGAGAATCAGGTTCACTGAGACTAATAAAGATTACTGGCTCTCTTCTCAGAAAAATGCACATACACTCACAATTTTACATATAATAACCCATGAGATGATGGATCCCAGGTGAAAAAAAGGAATACAATTTTGACTCAGAATGACATGACTGTTTTCAAAGAGGCAGCTAAATGAAAGAAGGAGTCGACTGATTCCATACTGGACCACAGAAGTAGCAGCTGTCTTTAAGGGGACCCCTTGCGATAACTGCCGTTGTCAGCTGCTGAGCTGGCTCCAGCTCACTTGGTACAACAATCAAACACCACCCGTCCTGCGCCACCTCACGATCACTGGTACGTTTCAGCCCATTTGTCATAGCTACTCTGCAATCATTTGAATTGTCAAAAAACAAAGAGACCCACATCAGTGGGTGTCTACATCGACTTGGGACTGGAAGAACCGGATGGTGCCCGGCCACCACCAGTGATAGCCGCGATGGAACTCACTGAGTTGAGTCTCACTGGCAACACAAGAATAAAAATGGGTGCACCCTGAGATCTCCACTAAAAGACCACAACTGATGGCCCAGCGGCTTCGGGGTTCCCCTGGGAGCATGGCCCCTGACCCTGATATTGCCCTTGCCCGTAAATCATAACAAAGGTCCACTCTTTGGACAGGAATGGATTGGACTTGGCAACGCAGAGTGATCATGTATTGGATGCACTTTATGGTTCTATACATCTATAGGATATCATCCTGTTGACCTCTGGCTGGAGTAAGGGGAGTGGGTGGAGAGGAGGGGAAAGCAGACTGTTGGGAGGATGAGACATGGATGGAGTAGAGAGGACTAGTGTGCTGTCACGGGCAGGGCAGTGGAAGCCGCATATAGGTGGGCATGCAAATTTATATGGGAATGTACATTTTCACCCAGTCATAATAAAAAAAAAAGGCTGCTCTCAATGCAAAGTAACAGACAGTCTGTTACTATACAGATACTGCTCTAAGAAGTATAAAGAAATCTCTAAAATGCAGATTTAAAAAAATATATAGAAAGGATTCCAGCATTGGGTAGGAGAGGGACCAAGAGGGGTTGTAACACTTTAACATTCACAGGGGCCCAGGTAAGCAAAACGTTAAGAGCTCAACTGCTACCTGAAAGGATGGTGACTTGGTGGCCCCCAGGGAGAAAGACCTGACGATCTGCTTCCATAAAGGTAACACCAAGAAAACCCAATAGGGTACTTCAACCCATCACACGGGCCCACTACATTTCAAAATCTATGCCAAGGCACCTAACAACAACGAGATTTGTTGAAGAGGGAGATGAAGATGAAAATCCATTTATTTTGACAGCTTACAGGTTCTTTTCCGTGTTTGCAAAAAAAAAGACTGCTTGCATTTGTACTCCATGCGTATCTGCATCAACATGTGTATCTGTCTCAACACGTCAACTATAGCCAGAGAATCTATTTTTCTTAACTCACTACTACTTGCTTCTATTTTATCTCTAGCAATTTTTTTTTTTTTGCAGAATTTTCTTTTCAAAAAAATAAAATCAGTATAGAATACAACCTACAAATCTAGGAAATAATCCAGTCAGTTTTCTCACTAACAACTAAATAATTAAATACTAATTCAACTGAAGTAAAAACTTTACAGTAATTGTTGCTGTTGTTAGGTGCCATCAAGTAGGTTCTGACTCATAAGAGACCCTACGCACAACAGAACAAAACACTGCCCGGTCTTGTGCCACGTCAACAACTGTTTTTATGCTTAAGCCTGCTGTTGCATCCACTGTGTCAATCCATCTCATCAAAGGTCTTCCTCTTTTTTGCTGACCCTCCACTCTACCAAGCATGATGTCCTTCTCCAATGACTGAGCTTTCCTGACAACATGTCCAAAGTATGTAAGATGCAGTCTTGCCATCTTTGCTTCCAAGGAGCACTCTGGTTGTACTTCTTCTAGGACAGATCTGTTTGTTCTTTTGGTGGTCCGTGGTACATTCAACATTCTTCTCCAACACCACAATTCAAAGGCATCAATTCTTCTCCTGTCTTCTTGGATCACTGCCCAGCTTTTGCATGCATATGATGTGATTGCAAATACCACGGCTTGGGTCAGGTGCACTTTAGTCTTCAAGGTGACTGACATCTTTTACTTTTCAATACTTTAAATAGATCCTTTGCAGTAGATTTTCCCAATGCAATGCATCTTCTGATGTCTTGACTGCTGCTTCCATGGGCACTGATTGTGGACCCAAGCACAACGAAATCCTTGACAACCTCAATCCGTTCTCCATTTATGACCATGTTGCTCACTGTTGAGGTACAACCCATACTACAGGCTGTAGTCCTTAAATCTTCATCAGTGTTTCAAATCTTCTTCACTTTCAGCAAGTAAGGTGGCGTCGTCTGCATAACGCAGGTTGTCAACCTCTAATCCTGATGCCTAGTTTTGCTTTGTATAATCCAGGATCTTGGGTTATTTGCTTGGCATACAGATTATAAAAGTATGGTGCAAGGATACAATCCCAACACACAGCCTTCCTGACTTTAAAACATGCAGTATGCCCTTGCTTTGTTCACACGACTACCTCTTGATCCACATACAGATTCCTTAAGAGCACAATTACATGTTCTAGAGTTCCCATTTTATGCAATGTTAGCCACAATTTGTTATGATCCACACAGTAGAATGCCTTTGCATAGTCAATGAAACACAGGTAAACATCTTTCTGGTGTTATCTGCTTTCAGCCAAGATCTGTCTAATATCAGCAATGATATCCTTGGCTCCACATCCTCTTCTGAATCTGGCTTGAGTTTCTGGCAGTTCCTTGTAAATATACTGTTGCAGTCATGTTTGAATGATCTTGAGCAAAATTTTATTTGCATGTGGTATTAACAATACTGTTTGGTAACTTCCACATTTGGTTGGATCACCTTTCTTTGGAATGGGCACAAATATGGATCTCGTAAAGTCAGTTGGCCAGGTAGCTGTCCTCCAAATTTCTTGATATAGACAAATGAGCAGTTCCAGTGCAGTATCTGCCTGTTTTAATATCTCAATTGATACTTCATCAATTGCTGGAGCCTTGTTTTTTGCCAATGCCTTCAAAGCAGCTTCAACTTCGTCCTTCCGTACCATTGGTTCCTGATCATATGCTACCTCTTCAAATGGCTGAACATCAGTCTGTTCATTCTCGTATAATGACTGTGTATTCCTTCCATCTTCTTTTGATGCTCCCTGAGTCATTTAATATCTTCCCTGTAGAATCCTTCACTATATTGCAACTCGAGGCTTGGATTTTTTCTTCAGTTCTTTCATCTTGAGAAACGCAGAATGTGTTCTTCCCTTCTGATTTTCCATTTCCAGCTCTTTGCACATGTCATTATAATACTTTATTCTGTCCTCTCGAGCTGCCCTTTGAAATCTCCTGTTTAGGTCTTTCACTTTGTCATCCCTTCCTTTTGCTTTAGTGGCTTGACGTTCAACAGCAAGTTTCAGAGTCTCTCCTGACATCCAATTTGGTCTTTTCTTTCTTTGTTGCCTTTTTAATGACCTCTTGCTCTCTTCATGAATGATGTCTTTACAGTAATAACCCACTTGAAAGTCAAAACATGTTATTTGGTTGTTTCTTGCTTATGGATTTCCCATACTCTAACTTGAATATCCAGAGAACAACTCTTCTCCTCAAAACCAGCCTTGAGAGACAGACAAGGAAAAACTAGGTACTGGGTAAGCATAGATGCAGGAGATTAACCGTGACAACAATTTTTTTTTTAATCCACACATTCTGACAACGCCTGATAAGCCCAAATTCTGCAAGTTCTTTCCTTCTTTAAAGGACATCAGAGATGAGTGGGTGGCTCTCAGTCACAGAGCTCTCCCATTTCTGTGACACTGACAGCCTGAGCACCTGAGAAGCCTGCAATTTCTCACAGTTACATGGCTACATCCAGAAATGTCATGTATGACTTGGGCTACTATTTTTGTTCCTTAATTAAAAGCAGAGAAGTGATCAGTTTTGAAGAGAAGACACAACTGTTCTTTATGAAGTCACTTTTCCCTCTGCTGAAGTCACCAGTTTCTGATGGCAAATGAAAAGCTTTCCAAGAAAATATCTAGACTTGATCAAAGGCAATAAAAGCTTGTGCTGGACTAAATCTGGCATAAAG
Organism: Heterohyrax brucei; assembly: GCA_028571685.1. Lineage (NCBI taxonomy): Eukaryota > Metazoa > Chordata > Mammalia > Hyracoidea > Procaviidae > Heterohyrax > Heterohyrax brucei. The sequence goes on from CM053147.1 coordinate 19,494,964, forward strand.
TAACAAAATATTCACTAAATAAGAAATCTTTTTAATCGGCTATTTTAAAGAAAGCTATTACAAATAACTGAATTTGCAATAGCAAATTAAATACAAAAAGCAGTGAGCCAATAAGAATATCTTAAACGCAAAACTAAAAAATGTCAGTTATGAATATTGCCCAAGTAGGCATGATTTCTAGTAAGACATGTGCATAAAGCACTTAATTCAGAAATCAGCTATTCTTTACTTAGAAATAAAAATTTCAAAAGGTAATTCACAAGACATTTGCACTTAAGTATTTTTTCTACAAATGCACAGGCAAACTTTGGACTTAAAATCATAATTGAACAATTGTAATGTCACTTTAAGAAGCTATTTCTCTCCCTAAGTGGATTTTAATGTTATGTTTTATATACATGCCTATTGTGTTTAATATACTTCTTTCCAAATACCAAGTGCGGAGTACACATTAGAACTTCATATTCCTGTATTAATTTTTGTGTATCTGTATATTTTAAGGAATTTGTTTTACATAACACCAGGATGTTTGCAGCTAGTGTTTAATCAATTACACATGTGATTCAAATTAACTGAGTTGACAGTTTGTTGAAACCACATGGCAGGAGCTACTGTGAGTAAAAAAGGACACAACTCCAAAAAAGAAAGCACTGTCAATTCCAAACAGCATCTTATTCTTGCAAGACATTATACTTTTAATTTCACTATCTAGTTTAACAGACAACTCAAGGATGGCATCTTAGATAACATTTAGAGTAAACTCACTGAAGTACAGGAATGAATCAGGTTGGATTCTAAATGCAGCCAGAAGCCACTGAAGGATTCTGATCTGACAAGCAATCATTGTAGCTATACGTCACCAAGATTAATTTTGTGTCGGTATACAGGATGAATTAAGCATGGACTGAGAACCGCAGAAACCATGATTAATTAGAATATTCTGGTTTAAGGCAGTGAAGGCCTGAACGATAGGAGCAACAGAAGAATTAGAAAGGACAAGGCGCAGAGAACAGTGCAACACAGTGCTCAAGCGCATGGACTCTGGAACACTGTCTAGGTCCACATCTCTCCAGTGGTAGCTATAAGACCTGGGAAATGTCTTGTCCTTTGCCTGTGACTCGGCCTCTCCATCTGTAAAGTAGGGACACTGACGGTACCAATTCCTGATGATGGCAATAGTTAAATGTTTCGCTGCGAACCGGAAGGTCAGCAACTGGAACCCACCAGCCACTCTGCAAAAGACAGCACAGATTGCTTCTACGAAGATGACAGCCTTGGAAACCCTATAGAACAGTTCTACTCCGGCCTATGAGGTCACTAGGAGTTGGAATCAACTTGACAGCAAGGGATTTTAACCTTGCATTGGGTTGCTGAGTACATGTTTACAAAGGTGAAAACTTCAAAAACACAGATATTAAAGGGTAAGTGGGCATTTATCACTATTTCATTATCACAATATTTTTAAATAGCAGAAGACAAGAAACAATCGAAATATCCATCAAGAGGGTAGCCAGTACATTATAAAACCAAAACCACTGTCATGCATCCATATAAAGAAATATTTTCAGCAACCAAAAAAAAAGAAAATTTTAAATGAGTTAATACATACGGGAGCCCTGATGATTCCTTCAGTTAGGTGCCTGACTGCTAACGGGCAGCAGTTCAAATCCACCAGCCACTCCTTGAGAATTCTATGGGCCAGTTCTACTTTGTCCCACACAGTTACTGTGAGTTGACATGAACTTGACAGCAGTGGGTTTGGTCTGGTTAATATACACCGGCAGTAGGGCAAAGAGTTAAGTAAGTACACAAGTACTAAAAGGCTGGGAGTTTAAACCCATACAGGAACGGCTCAAAAGGCCTTGCCTTTCACTTGAAAGTAATCCTACAGAACAAAGGTGAACTGTTCCACAGCGTTTCTGAGGCTGCAATCTTTACTAACCCCCTACCTCTCTGTTAGCAGCTGAGACCTTAACCACTGCACCACCAAGGATTCCTCATGATGATCTACAATAACACTGTCCTAATTACAGTACAGAGTCTACCATTTTATAATCTTATCTTCTCAAGCTCTTAAGCATACTGGACTAGGTGACCTCTCCCTCTCTGGAAAATTTTCCTGAACTCTGTGAAACAAGCAGCTCTGGTTTCCCTGTTTTACTGACCTCCTTTTGCTTAACTTCTTTCTCTCTCAACTTTAAGACGTGTGCTCTTGTTATCCAATTCTTCTTGGTGATCCTATCTTATCTAATGCCATTAAAGACAATCTGTAGGCTAATAATGCCTTACCATCGTGCTTCTTCCAGTCTGTTTCATCACTTTTAATGACACCACCATCTATCCAGCTGCTCCATATACAACTTAGAAGTCTCTTTGATTTCTTCCTCCCTCAAACCTCACAGCAAATTCTGTTAATACTACCTTCAGAAACGTATCTCATGTTCAACTACTTCTCAGCACCTCCACCATGAATAACCCAGTCCAAGCTACGGCCTCAGTGCTTTTTGAAGCATTTTCATATTTTGAAGAAAGATTATATAAGATGGATAACGAACATTTCTATTTGATTTGACAATACACAAGTCATCTGTGACTTCAGTGAGCTTCAGAGAAGTAACAAAGGAAATACCGCAGTAAAGGAGCAACACTTTTACAAACTTGATTATAAAGGAGAGACCAGAAAGACAGAAAACCTGAGCAAGTTGAAATGCTACAGGAAAGATTCAGTGGAGAGAAAGAGCTTAAAGACACAAGGCAGAGAAGTGATAATACGGTAAATTTTCTGAAAAGGCAGAAGAGGTCAGAATCAAGGCACAGATGGAAGGATGCTACAACTATTTCTGATAATATTCCGCATAGAATTTTATTTCAAAAAGTATTTGGGAGGACAGCACAAAAGTACTGCTGAATCCTATAGAAAAAATAAAATACATTTAAAATTGTGTGACATAAAATAACCTCAACTCTCTTGCAAGAAAAACTACGGATACTGACTACTAATTCATTCAGCAAACATTGACTAAAAGCCTACCATGAGCTGGAAAGTGTTCTCATCCATGTGGAAAATGGTGACAAATAAAACATTAATTTTGCCTTTAGGAGACCACTGCTAGTGAGCAAACAAATCTATAAACAAATAATTATAATTCAATATGATTAAGTCCTATGATCCTTTGGACACACAAAGGAAAACAGTGGCACAAAGGAGAGGCAGAATAGCACAGGCTTTGAAGTCATACTGCACCTGACCCCTAACTCAGACATTTATGAGCCATATAAACTTTGGGCTAGCTGTGTAGCTTCTCTGTATGCCTCTTTTTGTCATCACAAAAGGGAATAAAAAATGACCTGCCTCACAATGTTATGAAGGCTAAATAAACTAGTGCTTGTAAAACAACTTGGACAGGCCAGACACAAAATAACTACTCCGTAAATACACGCTGTTTATATTAAAAGAGAACAAAAAAAAAAAAGCCTTGTGGATTTAAGTATACTTGGATGGGCCCTAGGAGACAGATGAATGGCATTCTGCAAAGAAATGGCCAATCCCTGAAACAGTGTAGTATTGCAGGAAAGTGCAAAGTTTTCAAAAAATCTTTTCTAATCCATCTTGTTCCAAGAAAAATTACAACAACTACTTTTGCAAGTACTTCTGCAAAACTGGAGTATATAATGAAACATATAAGCAGTAAGGTTGAAGAGAAGAAAGGAATAAATATAAGAGGGTAACCCAAAATCCACTGCCATCAAGTCGATTCTGACTCACAGTGACCTTTACAGACAGAGTAGAACTGCCCCATAGAGTTCCCAAGGAGAGCCTGGTGGATTTAACTGCCAGCCTTCTAGTTACCAGCTGTAGCACTTAACCATTACACCACCAAGGAGTAAAAATTGGCAAGGCTTGTTGATTACTAGATGAAAGGAAGGGCTCTAACGTGCCTCACAGTTTCCTGGCTTGTCATTAAACTGATGATGTGACCATTAAATTAGTCAGGGTAAGAAGCACAGAAGGAAGAACAGGTTTGGCAAGAAAGATGACGACATTGTTTTTTGGAGCTGTTGGATTTAAGGTACTTACCAGTCACCTGGGTAGGGATGTCTAGTATCCATTGCCAAACAGGCCAGGAGGAGTCTGGATTAGAGACAGATTTGGGAGTTGTCGTTCAGGGAAAATACAAAAGACAGAATAAAAGGGCACTCTTGGACGCCAATATTAAAGGCAGAGGTAAAGGACAAACAATGGAAAGGTCAAGGAGTAAAGGACAACTAGGCACTCCTAGGAATAGGGACTCTGCCTTATGACTAGGTATCTCCAGGGTCTAGCATAGGAGGCAGCCAATACCAAAGTCTACAGCAGGCAGGCAGGATGAAGACTCAGAGCCATCTACGAGATTTAGCAATTAGGAAGTTATTACCTTGGCAAGAGTGCTTGAGTGGAACGATGGAAGCAGAAGCAAGATTGCAATGGATTGAAGAAAAAAAAAGAGAAAGAAAGAAATTAAAATACACATCAGAATCTCTTCTTTCTGAAAGCTTGGCTATGAAGGAAAAAGGTAAAATGAGACATTGACCAGGGGAAAAAACCTACAAGGTCACTTATATGGTAAATTGAGGAGGAACAATGTCACCTAGTGAAATAACAGAAAATACGGACAAGGGCTGTGAATATTTAAATACATTTTAAGAGAATCCCAAGTTCTTACTGATGATATACAATGCAGTACCAAACAAAACAAAACAGAGTGATACAGAACCAAAGAAAAGTAAGATATCAAAATATTGATATAGTTGTCTTTAACTGGAAAAGACTTACAAGAGTCTAGCTCAAGGAAGATACACAAGACAAAAGAAAGAGATGAAACTGAAGCAGGCAGAGTGCAGGAAAGAAACAGAGTGAGAAATAAAAACAACACACAAAGTCTTCACTGGAGTTAGCAGAAAGGGACACAGACACTACTGAAAACACATAACAGCTACAGACAAGCACACTGAGAAAGGCAAAACTGAATCCAATGCCATCAAGTCAATTCCAACTTACAGCGACCCTACGGGACAGAACAGACCTGCCGTACAACGTTTCCAGGGAGCAACCTGGTGGATTCAAACTGTTGACCTTTTGGTTAGCAGGTGCATCTCTTAACCACTACACCAACAGGGTTTCTTGAAAAAGGCAAGCAAGATAAAACGGAAATTTTAAGAAAAAGTTAAAAAAAGGCTAGGTGTGAAAGGAGTTGGAAGGCATACAGAGGACAGCCACAACCTAAATACTGGGTGCCCCTGACAAGAGCTGAGCTAATGGAATATTTTAAAATATAATTCAATAAAACTTTCAAAGAATAATGTTGAATCTACATATTGAAAGTATACCCCTGACCCAATAAAAGGTGACAAAATGATCCCCACCATCACTTATCCTGGTAAAGGGACTAAACCTGGATGATGAAGAAAAATATCCTCCAGGGATCCAGCAAATGGATCAAATGACCTATGAGAAAATGAAAACAATCAGGTGAATGTCAGCCTTTTTTTCCACACACAGCAACATGCAATTCTAGAAGATAGGGGCGCAGTGACCGCGAAGTCTTCAAAAGGAAGAGGGGGAACATTCAAGAATTCAGGCCATAGAGTTCCCATGAGCTCTTCTTTCAGGAGAGCTAAATGAAAAGACTCTGGTAAAATAATGAAGGTGAGTTCTAAATCCATTAAACTGTATGACTAAATGTGAGATCAGAAATGGATGCTACAACTAGATGTTTAAAAAGTACAATGAGACATAGAATATCTCCAGTGTCAAAACACTGCACAAGATAGTTATAAAAAAGTGAAAGCAACTGTAACTTTACAGTGGAATACTCAGCAGACAGCACCTTAACCAAGTGACCAATACTGACATGCCAAGAACAGGGCACAGAGACATCAGTGCCTCCCAACATGATACACAGAGAGGACACAATATCCTTTCTCTAGTACTCCTATCAAACATTTGTAACGTAAATCATGAGGAAACTTCAGGCAAACTCAAAGTCAGTGGCATTCTACAACTTAACTGGCTAATGCTCTGGAATAAAAAGTATCAAGTTCACAGAAGACAAAAATGGAGGACTGACCCAGATTAATTCCCTGGGCTTTGATTATTACCCCATGGATAGTAAAATGAGAACATGTGGTAGGTAGGTAGATTTACTCTGAGGAACTGAGTCATCTGATTGTGGGAGCTAATCAGTACACTGGACTTGTCTCTACTACACATCTAACTTTTAAAGTCTCACATTATTTCCAAATTAAAACTTCAAAAACTTTTAAATTTAAAAGCTTAATATGGGACTTACAACCACATGATCTTGCTGAGGGCAAAGGGAATAGGCAATGGGTAGTGGAAGAAGGTAATTATAAATTCCAGTGACCTGGTTACAAAAAATGACAAGCACTGTTATGAGTGTTTGTTTCTCATTTTGTTACATTTGTGTGTGTATATCTTCATTCTCTTCCCTCTCTAGCCCCCTGCTTATTATATAACATAAAACGTAAGTAACTTTACATCACAGTATTTTAAAGTTACAGGATATCTAGGAGAAGAGTATGACCCCAGGACTCACCATCCTCTCTGAGAAGCATTAGTGCCTTTGTAGTCGTGTGCCGGATAGCTGCATCACATTAGCCAAAAGTATGATTTTGTTACTGTCTTTATCTGGAGATTAAGTAAGGTTTAAGGGGATGTGTATTGGTGCCAAACTGACAAGGGGTAGACTGTGATGATTATTAACTTTATGTGTGAACCTGACTAGGCTATGGTCCCCAGATGTTTGTCCAAAACTAGTCTAGATGTTGCTCTGAAGTATTTATATGTGATTAGCATTTAAATAAGATGACCTCAAATTGACCTTCATAATGTGGGTAGTCTCATCCAACCCATCAGTGGGAGGAGGCTTTAAGAGCAAAACCAGAGATATTCCAGAGGGAGGATGCTGCCTCCAGGCAAAACTGACATCATGGCCAGAATTCTGAGGGACTGATGTGGGACACAAAACTGCCACAATTTCCTGCCTATCCTCTGACCTAGGGATTCTGGGCTGGCTAGCTCCCACATCAGATGACCCAATTCCTTAGAATAAATCTACCTACCTACTTACTTGTATTTTCCTGGTCCTGTTCATCCAGTGAATCCTAACGGATTTACCTGTTCTATGATTTATGGTAGAAAAGCAGTCAACATAAAAACATGTAACTAAAACTGGGCAAGAAAACAGCAAAGAAAAAAGCTCTACAGAAGGCTGATTTGATTCCTTTACCATTTATAGACCCTAGATTAAAAAATAATATGCAAAGTTGATCAACAAACAGCGAAGATATAAAAGTCATAAAAGTAGAGATATAATAACTAAACCTGTATAGCAGACCAAAGAGAAGAAAAGGAAGAAGTAGAATATTCTCATTTGTTGCTCACAGATTCTGACTGGAAGGCAACAGATACTGCCTGAAATCGAAGATTACACATAATAAGTGAAGTCAAAGTCACGACGGTAACCACTAGAACAAAAAAAAAAAGAAACTTCCCAACTTACCAGAAGAAACACATAAAGCAAGAACATGCAGATTACAAGGAAAGAACAGAAAATGTAACACAAATCATGACAACAAGATTTAGAAAAGACAAAACTCAGCTACTAAGGAAAAAAATTATCACGCAAGGTCACAACACAAAATCTGACTATATGCTGACATTGAAGCCCATCTAAAACAAGTGATACGGAAAGAGATTACAAAAGGACAGGCAAAGACATTTAGTGCAATAACAAAAACAAATGCAAGAATACAGTTTAATTCAGGGGAAAAGAACAACAAAAAAACGATGTTAAGTTACCAAAAAAAAAAAAAAAAACCTGTTTAATTATTATGGATTTAAATGTATCAAATAGTATAGCATCCATATTTATGAATCGGATCCGACTTGACGGCACCTGGCGTGGCTTTGGCTATTTATGAAACAAAAGCCACAGAAAATACAAGGAAAAAAAAAGAGAAACATATTAGTAGAAGCCTTTAATTTACCTCTACTCAAACATGACTAACTAAGAAGACTGAAAATAGAAAAGACCACAAAAGACTAAGATAACATAAGCAGCATAGTGGATTTAATTGATAAATATCATACTCTAAACTGAAAACCAAAATTATCTTTTCAAATATGTGTGCAACAGCCACAAAAACCAACTGCAGGTGGATGGCACAAAGGAAAATTTAAAATAATCCTAAAAAAGTGGAAAGACTACAAATAATATGCTTATAATGCAATAAAAATATAAATAACAAAAACTAGAAACAAACCAAAAATAAAAAGCCATTTAGAAATTTCAAAAACCTTATCTTAAACTAGTTTCTTGTTAAAGGGAAAAAAACAGAACTGGAATTACAAAATATTTATAAAATAACTACAATGATAAGCCTATAACTAAAACAGTACTCAGAAGCAAACTTTTAAAAAATTGCTAAAAATGGGGGGAAAAATTAAGCAACTAGTAAAAGAAAATAAATGACAAAGTAAACAAAAGTTTTTTTTAAAAAAAAAAACACATTGCCATAGAGTCAATTCTGACTCATAGGAACCCTACAGGGCAGAGTGGAACTGCCCCATAGAGTTTCCAAGGAGTGCCTGGCAGATAGAAACTGACAATCTTTTGGTTAGCAGACGTAGTACTTAACCAGTATGCCACCAGGGTTTCCAACAAAAAGTACTGAAAAATTTAAAACAATGAAAGGAAAAAATTAGTAAATGAGAAAGTAGTAGAAACTATTTTTTTCTTTTTAATTCAAAAGCTTGTTCTAAACAAGAAAAAAAGGACAAGGTCTCACATATAAAAAATAAGAAATGATAATAAAAAACAAACATAGAAGCTGTGTTTTTTTTTAATTACAGAAGACTACCTTGTTCAGCTTTATTCAATTAATTTTGAAAATTTGGGTAAAATGGATGATTTTCTAGGATAACATAAATTATTAAAACTGTCCTCAAAAGATATAAATGGTCAGTAGTAACATTATCATAGAAGTACAACTAATTTTCAAAAAATCCACTCCCTTCAAAAACCACCCTGATGCAAATGATTCCATAGGGAACTTTACCAAACTTACAACATCAATGCCATTTTGACCAAGGAAGTTAAAAAGAGAGAGGGAAAGGGAGAATGAGAAAGAGAGAGAGAGGAGTGAGTCAGAGGAAGAATACAAGAAAGTAAGCTTTGAGTTTACTTTTATGAAAACAACATAATCTAACATAGACAATATGCAAAAAAAGAAAACCACAAAGCAATTTAGTATATGAGGAATGATACAAAATTTCCAACAAAAATTTACCAGGAGAACCCAGCAGCATATTTAAAATAAGATACCATGACAAAGCAAGACAATTCAGGAATGCAAGGATGGTTCAATCACAATAAATCAAACAACACAATTCATCACAGTAATAAAGGAGAAAAATCTTACCATAATTCCCAAATGATAAAAAGATACTCGATAAAATTTGTTTCCACTTTGTATTTTAAAATCTTAGTAAATGGGAACAACTGAATACTTGAACATGATAAAATATGTATGCTGCAATCTAAAGCCAGATTCAAGGTTAATACGAAAGCGCTGAAAACATCTCACTGAAGTCAGGAATAAACCAAGGATCTACTGCTACTTCATTGTTTAATACTTTTGGAAAGTATTAGCCAAAGCAATTTGACAAAAGAAAGTCCTAAGTATAAAGACTGGGAAGGAAGAGACAAAATGTTCATTATTTTATAGTTACATGATCATTTCACCGCAGAGCCCAAGAAAAATAATTGTAAAACTATTACAGACATTAGAATTCAAAAGACACTCCAATTATTTTTGGCTAGATGCAAAAGCAATACTCAGAAGTTAGCAGCACTCCTATATTCAAACAAGATAAAAGATATAAAGCAGACACCCCACTTGCATTAGCAACAAAAGAGATAAAACATCAAAGAATCAACACAACATTAAATGTGACAACCCGTTACACTCCACTGCCATCAAAGGCAACTGTGAAAAAAACTTTAAAATGTTACTAAGAGATTCAAAAGAAAATCCCAACAACAAGAAATCAGCATTTACCCTGTTTCTGAACAGAAGACTGAACCTCAAAAAGATGTCAATAATCTCCAAATCAGTCAATAAATATAATGCATTGCCAATAAAAATACCAGCTGGATCGAGGGGGACTTGTTTAGAGAATTCTAAATTTAGGGAGGAATCCTAGGTGGTACAAGGGTTACCTGTGCTCCACTGCTAATACAAGCTGAGGTTCAAGTCCGCCCAGAAGGCCCCAGAAGGCCCCGTGGTCCCCCTCCAAAACGCAACCTCTGACACTCTACACAGAGCCCAGCTGTCACTGACACACACCGAGTCACTATGAGCGGAAGCCAACTCAGTGGCAACTAGTTTAAGTTTTATGGTAAAATAAATGAGCGAGAATGTCCGGGGAAACTCTGGAAACCGAAAGGGGGAGGGCTATAATCAAAGAATGTAGCCATTAGGTAAGAACAGGGGAGCCGATCAATGAAACAGAATAAAAGTCCAATAATAACTTCAAACTGTATGTAGAAATTGAGTACATTTATTTAAAAAAAAATACCGCCATTGAGTCAATTCCAACTCACAGCTACTCTATAAAAGCATAGAACTGCACCCTAGAGTTTCTAAGGAGTGCCTGGTAGGTTTGAACTGCCAACCTTTCAGCCAGCCATCACCACCACCACGCACTGCCATCGAGTCAGTTCTGACTCATAACCCCATAAGACCGAGTAGAACTCCCATGGCATTTAACCACTATACCCAGGATAAACCACCTACAGAGGACATTTCAAATCAAGAGGGGAAAGGTGAATTACTTAATAAAGGATACTGAGATAACTGGGTTACCTAGAAGAAAATTAAGAGTGGATTCCTATCTCATTTCTTCAATTTATATTTCATATGGATAAACACTTTAACTGTTTTAAAAATAAAAATTTTCAAGTAGCAGAAGAAAACACAAGAATCTTAATTAGAAACAATACTGAAATAGGGAAGGCCTTTCTGATGACAGAAAAAATAGAATTCATGAAAGACTGGTAAGTCAACAACTTTTTTTTACATTTCTGCTGAACAAGTATACCATAAACAAAGGCAAAGGACAAATAAAATGTGGAAAATACCTGCACTACATGCCAAAGACAAAGAACTGATTTCCTCAAAACATACAAAGTTCCAATACGTAAGAAACATCCTTAAAAAAATTAGCAAAACAAATACTATTAATAAAACTAATATGGCTCTTTTACCTATCAAAAAGATGCTAACAGAAAAATATACCTATCAAATTGGCAACTTAAAAAAAAGCTAAAAACCTGCTCAGTTACCGAGGTCATGGAAGCCAGCACTCTGATATTGACTTGGAACATAACTGGTACAACTTCTGTGGAAAGCATTTGACAATACTAATCAAGATTTAAATAGTACATACCGTTTGACCCAGCAATTGTAAAGATAGTACATAAAATTACTTATGTACAGGGATATTTATTGTTATCATTTATTTGCATTAGCAAGAAAACTGTCAGTATTTTAAATACAATCAATCATTTCCTACTTTCCTAGACACACACACACAAACACACACACACACTACATTTTCTGGAAAGGAGACATAAGAAACATTGTTGGTTGCTTCTGGAGGAAATCACTAAACTGGAGTCCCAGGTAGAAAGTAAAATGCACCATTCACCATATGTTCTTTATTTAAATTTTATACTATGTGCATATATTACTTTTACATTTTTAAGTGAAGAGATGGCAGCATTATTTTTAAGCAGTTTTGCAAATTGCCTTAAGCTTTCCTCCTCTTTCTGTCAGTTTTCCAGTTCCTACGTCAGCAACACTGTTGAACAGCTTTCCCAGCCAATCCACGGTATTCAGGCAAACTCACACACAAGATCAGTAACAGTAACTGGGTTTCACTTAGTCTGGCCCCGAGGCTCTCGCTCTGTGCTCCTAGTCTGCAGAAGCACTGCTCCCTGTTCTTGGCTGGTGTTAGAGAGACTGCGGGAGTAGAAACCCAGGAATAAGAAGCTATGAATTTCTGGGCCTGTGGAGTCAACAGAATCACTCCTGTTTTAGGAAACAGCAAAAAGAAATGAAGTTGCTCAAACAAGGTTTCACAAACTATTATTAATGCTGTCACCATGATAAGAGGGGTCTAGCCTACTACTTTACATGCTTATGAAGATGATTTTTTCCCATTTGTCCAGAGCTAAAGGGGCTGTATGGCAAGGAGCCAGAATAATTACTCAAATTCACTAGAAACTGTTTACACATAATACCAACGTATTAGAGGGGTGTCTCTGTGTGTGTGTGTGTGTGTGTGTGTGTGTGTTCAGGAATGTCAAATCACATGTATTCAGAAATCACCTAAATGATAACACTGCCCAAAGAGAACCATATGGTACTATCAATATGTATAGAAAGAAGGGAACAAGTCAGAAAGATCAGAGAAGACTTCCCAGAGGAAGGGTAAAGAAAAAAAAAAAAAAACAGTGTAATCAAGCTGAGATTTAATGGAACAAAGTTAAAATAAGAAAATACAACCAGCAGTAAGAGAGTTTCTGGATGATAGAACAGCATGTACAATGGCCCTGTGGCAGAAGGGAGGATGCCAGTAACTCAAATCCACTGCTGTCAAGTCGATTCCAACTCACAGTGACACTACACAACAGAGCAGAACTGTCCCAAAGGGTTTCAAGGCTGCAGTCTTCACAGAAGGAACCCTGGTGGTGCAGTGGCTAGTGCTCAGCTGCTAACCAAAAGGTCAGTGGTTCAAAACCACCAGCTAAGCCTCAGGAAAAATATGTGACAGTCTGTCTCCGGAAAGATTACAGCCTTGAAACCCCATGAGGTAGTCCTCCCCTGGCCTGTGGGACAGCATGAGTCAGAATTGACTCTCGACAGCAGCAGCGGCGTGGCTTAATCTTTACAGAGCAGACTACCACATCTTTCTACTATGGAGCGGCTGGAAGGTGCAAAATGCAGACTTTCCAGTTACCAACTGAGCACTTACCCACTGCGCCACGAGAGCACCTTATGATAGGCAAGGAAGTGAAAAGGTCAAAGAGCATGAGTGAGAAAACGTGATGTAGGATCAGCTGAAGGCTAAAAAGTGGCCAGATCATGCAGTGCTTTTATGCCACGTCAAGGATTTTTACCTTATCCTAAGAACAATCAAAAACTAGTGAGAACAGATTTGTGCTTGCAAAAGACCAATTACTATAAAAACTGAGAGATGGATGAAAATATTTGGTAATCATATTTCTCATAGGGTTTTATATCCAGAATATATAAACAACTTCTCCAACTCAATAACGAAAAAGCTAAAAGCCAACTGAAGAAAATGAGCAAAGGAACAGAAATTTCTCTAAAGAAGATATACAAACAGCCAAAAAGCCACGAACACTCAGGGTCAGTCACTGGAGAAATACAAAACCACACTTAAATACCACTTCATACCCACTAAGATGGCTAATATCAGGAAAACAAAAAAAATACTAAGTTTTGGCAAAGATGTAGAGATACCGGAGCTCTTCTCCACTGCTGTCACGCATACAAATGGCACAGTAGCTGTGGTACACAACTCCGCAGTTCCTCAAAAAGCAAAACACAGAATCACCATACAGCCCAGCTAACCCACTCCTAGGTGTACGCACAGAAGACCCGAAGGTGGGATCTCAGTCTGATACTTACATATGTTCACTGCAGTGCTCCTCACAAAGGTAGACATAATGCAAGCACTGAACGAATAAACAAGACGTGGTATATAGCCACACAACGGAATACTGTTCAGCCATAAAGAGAAATTAAGTTCTAATACACACCATGAAATAACCTTGAAAACATTAAGCTAAGTGAAATAAGCCAAACACAAAGTACAGATATGTATGACCCATTTTTGGAAATACTAAGAATATACAACTGCATATAGACAAAAGTTTATTAGTGGTTACTAGGGGTGAGAGAAAGGGAAATAGGGTATTAACAAACATTTACGGGCTACTGAAATTGTGTTTTGGGGTGAAAACATTTGAAAATAGGTAATGCTCATCGTAATTAATGTCACTGAATTATACCCTTAAAAATGATTAAAATTGCAAATGTTTTGTTACATACAGTTTACAACAGTTAAAAAAAAATGGAGAGCAAAGGCAAAAGCAGGAAGACTGCCTGGAAATCTACTGCAGGAGACATACATGAAGGATGATGGCAGCACAGGCTGAAGTTAAGGCCCAAGTAAAATCAACAGGACTTGGCGACTGATTACATATGAAGGGCAAAGGAGGTGACACTGTTAAGGAGGATGCCCAGTTTTCATGTCTGCACAGCTGGATGGATAAAGACGCTATCACCGAAAAACTGAACATTTTAGGATGACCAGGTTATTTTGTTTCACTGGGGGCTGGACGGAGGCTGGGAATGTACAAAGTAAGAAAGGACTCACCCTTTTACATGCCTGTATCTGGAAGTCTCGGTACAGAAGGGAAGAAAATGGGATTGGCACTCAAAAGAGAGAAAGGGCAGCCCCAGCATACTTAAAAGAGAAAGGTTTCCCCTTCAGGGTCAGCCATAACACAGGCCTTGATATTCCTAATCCTCCCTATCACCCAAATTTTTTTTTAATCTCTCAAAACAAAACCCCTCAATCAAAGAATAAGAGAGATGTTGTAAAATGCAGTATGTGGGAGAATAAAGAATTGATGTGAACAAATTTCAAAGTTGTGAGATTTCAGATGTTTTCTAATTTTGAGTCGGGAAGAGACTGTGGATGACTTCTCGGAGAAAGGAATAAAGCGCCAGTCAAGGGGAAAAGAAAGTAGAAAGAAAAGGCTGATGAACCCACTTCCCAAATCTTGAGTTTGGACACGGTTATTTTCACCGCTGGACAAATGGCTATTCTTGGCCATGTGTGCCAAGGGAATGCAGAAATAGCTCCACACCTCAGTCCAAAATCAAAAATCCTGGCCTATACTGCCATCAGGTGGTACGAGTGAAGAAGTACATCCATCAGGTTCTTGGGAGCCTAGCAATTCCTACTTGAAGCCATTGTCAAAAATTTAAGACCAAAGAACTGAAGAACGCAGTAGAGGGCAAACTGCTGAGAGTGCTTGCTAAGAAATTTATCCTCTAAACCATCAATACACAAAAATCTAAGTTTCTGTTATTAATTTGGAGTAGCCAAGCCAAGTGCAGTAAGCAAAAGTATTTCCCCTCTTTTCTTTTTCATGTTTCATATTACATACTCAGCAACCGTAGGATGCCCAGTCTGATGCTACAGCCTCAACCCCAACTCCTAGTATAGTATTTATGTGGCAACTTCTGTCTCGATTTTAATTTTAAGGGGTATATAAACAGCTCAGTGTCCGTTTCTAGCATGAACCTACAACCTTATCACATACATATGCAACTGTCTCATGAATATGCAAAAGTCCTTTTGTTATCTTCAAATTAATCAAGTAAGTTTTTTTTAATACTTAGAGGTACAAGGTAAGAAGAGGTAAAAAAACCCATGCAAAAACCGTCAGGTTCTCAAAACTCATCAGGTAAGCAAATATATCACTGATATCATCAATTTCAACATTATTTCACAAGAAAACACGGTAAATGATTAACGCACCATTCCTGGTAGTTCTCTTCATGGTAAAAACAAGCCTGCCCCACATAAAATTTAATAATCTGCGCGGTAGATAATTCTTCACATCCCACATACCACACTGAATACTCACAAGTGCATCATTTAAAAACTGTCTACATATATTCATTGATCTGATTGGCTTTTGTTTTGAAGACATCTAAACTCAAAGAATGGGAATTCCAGGCCCAAACGTATAATAATTGTATTCACTACATTTTTACAGTTCTCAGTTGTTTTCATATCGCAGACACAGCATAATTTTTCACCAAGTGTATCCTTAATATTAGATTTCTCCTCCTTTAAAATCCAAGCGCCACTATCCATTCTGTCTCTGGACATTCCAAAATATTAATAATTCAATTAGTTTCCTTAATCCTCTAGGTTCTGTGTCCCCCACCCACTCCCTACTAACAATCTCCCCTTCTCCTTCTTTCTTCCGTTCCAGAACGCCTAACTCTCACACACTCGGAGATGACTTTTTTTCAAAATCACTTTTTAAAATACTCTTTTTTTTTCTTCTCCCTTCAATTAAAAACGCTTTTTGGAATCATACCCCGCAGTTAGGCGCCAATGTCTTTCTTTTACAAGATCAAACTGCGGAAGGGGAGGAGACTGGGAACCGAGTAAGCGAAACATTTGGGAATGTCACTGAGACAGCGGTCTGTCCTTTTAAAAAGACAACACAACTCTCAGTACAGTTTTCAACAGAACAAAAGCACTTGCTCTTCGCGATGTTCCTCCCTGATCCCAGTTTCCTGCCTGACCTCAAAGACACCTTCCCTTTCCTCTAGCCCCCAGCACCTCTGCTATGGGTAGGGCCTGCCTTTCCTCCTCCCAAGAAAAAAGAAAGCCAGGGAGAAAAGAAAGAGGAGCAGGCACCTTCCCGCCGAACCCGCAATCTGTCAGGACCATAGCCCACGACTCACCTGGCAGGTGCGGTCGCCCGGAGAGTTGCACGAAGCGGTTGAGCTGGCCGGTCCCCCGACCCCCGCTGCCCCCACTGCCCCCGCCGGCCCCGCTACCTCCGCCGCCGCCGCCGCCGCCTGCGGCGCCTCCTCCCCTCCGGCGGTTCCTGTCCCAGCCCTGGGCGGCTGACATGACCCGCTAACCAGTGCCGCAGCCTGGTCCCGGCAGCCCCTGCCCCGACCGCACCAGCGGAGCCTCCTTCCTGAGCTCCTCAAGAGACCCGGGAGACAGGGGAAGGGGGAGCACCAGGGCCTCACCAGCGACCAATGAGCGGCAGCCTTGATGACAAGAAGCCAATGAGCAGTCGTTTTCTTGGTAAGTGGCAGGAGGCGGGGAGAGACGTGGTAACCATAGCTATGGTTAAAAAAAAAAAATGGGGTGAGAAAGACAGAAGCAACCACTGATCACTCGCATCTACCGCACTGTTCGGGCCCGCGTCGCTGTGATTCCTGCGGGATCAGGCGGGCCAATCGAAAGCCGAGTGAGAGAGACCACGCCTGCAGAAAGACTCCGGGCGACCGGCAGGTTTAGGACTTCGGAACTCTTTCCCACAAACACTGAAACCAAATAACGATATGCATATAGTACACGTATCTGGGACAATACAGAATTCCTGGAGCGTTGCAGGCTGACGTCTCTTCCCTGATTGTTGACACACACAAAGGCTGTCTTGGGGAATAAAAAAAAAAAAAAAAAAAACCAGGGGCGGAGTCAAAGCTTAAATGTAAGACCGAGGTATCCCTGACTTTCATGTGTCTTGTCATTCGGTCCGACTGGGTGAACTCTCCCTAGTTCAATATAAGTCATGTCCCAAGCAAACGAACAGTTCAAAACGTAGTTAACAAACATGAAAAGATGCTCTATCTCACCAGTAATCATAGAAATACAAACTTAAACCCCAATAGAAACCATTGCTGGCTTATCATATTGGTCAAGATTTTTTAAAGAACTTCAAGCCCTAATATTTTGGAGCCCTGCTCGGGCAGTGGTTAAGAGCTCAGTTGCTGACCAAAAGGTTGGCAGTTCTAATCCACCAGCTGCTCCTTGGGGCAGCTTTGCTCTGTCCTATAAGTTTACAGTGAATCGAAATAGACTTGAGGACAAAGGGGATAGACGGTTGAAGTTTTTGATCAACCAACCCTTTTTCCTTGTAGAAAATTTAAATCAGCTTGTAATACATACAATTAGACGATGATATAAAATTAAAAGACAAGAACAGGTACGGAAGATCAAGACCAGAGAAAAGTGTAGATTTACAAATCAGAAATTCCCATTATTGTTCCAAAATAGAAAATTTAGCTAACAATAACAAAAAGAATGCACCAGCTTTCGTGTGTCTGCGCACAAAAGTCCATATGATGACTTAGGAAGTTTTGGTAGATACAAAACTAAATCTTTAACTTTTACTACCAGTTTACAGGAAATAAAAGGCTCAGAGAATATGTGTATGTTATGTGATATATTAGAAGGAATCTGCAAAACACATAAGGTGGAAAACTCTGTTAGACAAACGATCTGTTTTCCTCAACATCATGTCGCAAGGAAAAGAGAGGAAAGCAGCACGTACATGTTAAACAACCCCAAAAACCCGTTGCCGCCGAGTCAGTTTCGACTCACAGCGACCACATAGGTTTCCCCAGACTGCAAATCTCTGCAGAAACACTCTGCTGTCTCCTGCAGGGCGGCAAACCGACTCGCTTTCAGTTAGCAGTTGACTACTGAATCCACCCCAAGGCTTCTTATCTATCTATTAATAAGAATTAGAATAGACTTTTAAGGAGCCCTTAGTGGTGCAATCTTTTAAACCCTTGGTTGCTAAACAGAAAAATTGGTAGTTCAAACCCACTCAGCTGCAGCGGGAGAAAGGTCTGGCGATATGGTCTGGAAAGATTATAGCCTAAAAAAGTCTGCGGGGCAGTTCTACTTTGTCTCATGGGATCGCTACTAATCAGAGTCTACCGGGTGGCATCCAGCACACACTTAAAGACACACTAGCCGAATGCAATGTTTGGGCTTCATTAGCATCTTGATTAAAGTACTCCAACTGTATTTTTGGTTTGGGTTTTTTAAATGAGAAATTTGATAGGATATTGGATTACGGTAAGGAATTATTGTTAACTTTTTTAGGTATTGTGAATATCTTTTTTTTTTTTTTTAAGGAAGTCTTTCCTTTCAACAGGCATAGTAAAATGTTCATAGATTAAATGTTATGCTCTCTAGGATTGGATTCAAAATAATCCCGGGAGGAGAGAGGGAGGCATGTAGGAGACCTGGTAAAAATGTAGATTAAAGGAAACCAAAACCCACTGCCGTCGAGTCAATTCCAACTGATAGTGACCATATACGTAAGAGTAGAGTTTCCAAGGAGCGCCGGGGGCAATTGAACTACCAACCTTCTGGTTACCAGAGGTAGCATTTAACCACTGCATGAATTCATGTTTAACGTGGCAGGGTGATGGGTCCTCAGAGTTAATGCTTCTATTCTCTCTCCTTTTCATGTGTGTGTTTGAGTTTTTCCCTCATAAAAGTTTTTGATTTTCTTTTAAATAATTCTTAAAAGAACAATTCTGGACTAAAGGACTCTCACAACCAAATCAACCTTAAAAGACATTTTGAGAACAGTTGGAGAAATATGGATTCAGAAAGATTGTTAGATGATATTCAGAATCCCTGTGTGGCACGCATCTGGTAAAATGGTTAGTGATTTGAACCTACCTACAGATGCCTTGGGAAACTCTAGTTGGCACAGTGGGTTAAGTGCTACATCTGCTAACCAAAAGATCAGCAGTTCAAATCCAACAGGTGCTCCTTGGAAACTCTATGGAGCAGTTCTACCCTGACTTCCAGGGACTCTTATGAGTCAGACCTGACTTGACGTCAGTGGTTTTTTTTGTTGTTGTTGTTGTTTTTGATGTTAGAGATACCTTGGAAGGAAGGCCTGATGGTCAGCTTCTGAAAGATCCCAGCCTTGGCAACTCCGGAGCGCAGTTCAACTCTGCAAAAGCAGGGTCCCCCTGGGTTGAAACTGGCAACCGATTCTGGATTATTCGGTGACATCAAGGGATTAATGGATTCATGTGAATTTGCTAAGTATGATCATATCATGTCGTGTAAGAAAATGTTTATATTTTTAGAGATGTATAACAAAGTATTTAAGGATGAACCATTTAATGCCTACATTTTACCTTAAGGGATTTTAGTCAAAACTAAAATGGGTTGACTTTGCACCCACTATAAAGACAAACCAAAAGATAGAAGAAGCATGATTAAACTAGTTGCTTTCATTATTCAATAACTTCAGTTTTTTGCTGACATCAAGAGAGAAAAACAAACTGCTAATATTAAAAATAGTCCATGGGTCTATGGATGTTCATAATACTATATTCATCTAAAAGCTGGAAGTCTCTCCCAATTAAAAGTTTTAAAATATATTTCTTTGGAATTAAAAGGAAGCATACAAAGGGAGCATGAAAGTCCTGAAACCATTGAAAAGCCTCCTCTGGAGGACTGAATGGACCACAAGCACTTCAAACCCCTTTGTCGTGATTCTCAGCAAGGCATTTGATTAGACGACTAGGTTAGGTAACTGATGTGTTCAGGAAAGCTGTAGGTCCCCAGAAACCTGATACTTGGAGCCCTTTCTAAGAAATAGGCCTATGGTTTTTCAAACAAATCCTTGCTCCCTTAACGGGTACCAAACCCACTGCTTAATGGCGACCCCATGTGTCAAACAATAGAACTGCACCATAGGGTTTTCTTGGCTGTTTCCTCCACCAAGGGAGCTTGCCAGGCTGGGTGGGTTTCAATCCTCTCTGCGGGGAGGGCTCCAGTTGGCAACCCAGGGACTGTCTTCACTCCCACAGTTCCCTCTTTAAAAAAAAAAAAAAAAAAAGGAAAAAAGAAAGGTAATCTCAAACCTTCCGTGTTTCTTTGAGTCACTGTGGAAGTGAAGTACCAATTTGACCTTGGAGTTTAGAAAAAAATGGCCTGGAGCTATGCCAAGGTAAAACCAAGATTGTTTGGCAGTGTAGTGAAGGAGTTAAACAATCCTGCTACAGAAGACAGTGGAAAGAGAAGCCTCATGGAAGAGGTCAGATTGAATCCTAACGGAACCAGGGGCCAATGAATGGTTTCAACAGAGAGCTTACATGATGACATTATGTTTTCAAGGATCACTACGGCTTCAGTGATCTGAGCTGATGGGTCATACAGTGAAACCTGTAAAAGCAGGAACTCTCTGGGACTGCCTTTTCGGGGGGGGTGGAGGGGTCGAGGGTTGGAAAGGTCTTGCAAGTTTTCCGCCTTTGATAGTACAGTCTTACCCCTTTCCTATCGCTTGCAGTGGCAACTATTTGAATTTTCCTGTTCTGACAGGGTTCTGCCTTACACAGCTTCCCAGTTTCACAGGTTTTACTGTCCAGAAGGCTGCCTACCAGCATGGGTAAACCCACCTGTAGGCAGCAACCTCAGGGAAAGGGCCTGCTCCCAGAGGGCTGCGGGCTACAGGAAACACCTGCGAGGTCACACTGCAGGACGTGTTTGAGAGCAATACGACTAAAAACTGGCTGTCCTGTTTAGGCTCTAATTTCAATGCAGTATTGTTCAGATACTAAGCCTCATGGGCTTATAAACATCAACTGTAATGACAAAGCTGTGGTAGTGATGCTTTACAACCAGAAGACAGAAGTATAATTCAACTACTTTTTTACATTATCCAGTAACTTTAGTTTTTTCCTGACATCATGAAAATGACAGACTACAATGCAGTAACGTATGTGTTACTTGAATGGCTGTAGGCTAACTGAAAGGAGAAATTTTATACCAGACAAAGGCTGCGTGACATCACAGCCGACCATTCAAAGGCAGGCTCCATGGGGCCTCTAAGATTCCAAGTCCAACAAAAAAGGGGAAGTTTGAAAAGAAAACTGATTCACAGTCAGTTGTTGTTTCAATAATATGAATGAATCATTTGTATAATTGCTGATTTCGCCTGACATTTGGATAGAAAGCTCTGGGCTAAAACAGTAAGATTTTCTTCAGCATCTCTGGTAATAGCACTCAAAGCCCAGAGATTACTTTCTGTTCCCAATTTCAGCAATAATTTGTTTAGGTACTCATTTAATGCAGAAAATAACACTAATTTAACTACAAGTGAACAAGACAGTCTTATGAAGTCATCAGGTGGCATTAAAATGACATTAGGGAAACATTTGCTGGTAATTTTTGTGAACTATTAAGTCCAATAATCCTGAACTTGTAAACAAAGCTATGAAATTATCAAAACTATTTTGTATTTTGGGTATGACATGTTTAAGGGAACAGGCATTCTCTGCATGCATTAGCAGTATTGAAACTAAATCACAGAAGCCAAGTAAATAGTCTGAAGAGGCTGTATTTTTCTATTTTACTCCAACGCTGGTGGTTTTATTTCAGCAAAGCAACATCATACATCACAGTAAATTAATGTCATTATTGTGAGTTGTTTTGAATTTACAGTGTTTGGTTTAAAAATTTTATTCTGATTTTAAATTTTTATAAGCACTATAACAAGCACAAGAGTAAATCCTGGTGGCATAGTGGTTAAGAATTATGGCTTCTAACCAAAAAGTTGACAGTTTGAATCCACCTGGTGTCTCTTGGAAACTCCATGGAGCAATTCTACTCTGTCCTTTTGGGTAGCTATGAGTCAGAACCAACCTGACAGCAACAGATTTGGATGTTGGGGGGAGTATAAGAATAAACAGTTGATAAATATTTTGTGCATTTGAGTAACATATTGATTTAAGAAAAAACAAACTTGTCAACATTGAGGAGGGGGCTTATTTTCCATTTTAAAACAGTGTCAACAAAATAGAAAGGTGGAATGAGCACTACTCAATTTTAAGAAATGTTGTCTACCAAATTCCTCTTCCTGTTTAGGTTAGATTGGGTTTGTTACCTAAAGCCAATACAATTCTAATTAATACACTGCCTCTGGGGTTGTGAAGGAGCCACGGGGTGCAGTGGTTAAGCCCGCCGTTGCTGACCCAAAGTTTGGCAGCTCCAGTCCACCACCAGCCTAGGTTCTACCCTGTCCTATAAGGTTGCTGTGAGTTGGAATTGACTCCCTGGCACCTAACAACAACAAGAACTTATGATAAGTAGATGCAGACAATAAAGCACAATACAAATATATTTATTACACAAAGTTGTAGTACAAAAAATGCTTTTTATACGAGCTTTAATAGTCTGACTGAGACTAGAGAAACGCTGGAAAACATGGGCTGGATCCCCTGCTAACTCGGAACTAAAACCATTCCCGAGTTCAACTCCGCAGAAGTAGACGGGGGTATAAGACATAAAATGGTACTCATGAAGAACGTGCTTCTTAGAGCAAGTAGATACGTGAGAGCAAGTGGGCAGCTCCGGTCCACAGGTGAGATGAGAAGGCAGAAAAAGACTGGAGCTCTCTGAACGGGCACAGGGAATCTGGGGTGGAAAGGAGAAATGCGTGGTCACATTATAGGAACAGTAACTAAGATCTTATAACAGCGTGTATATTCATTGTTGTATGAGAATCCTCTGCAAACTTTAACTTAAAGCACAAGAAAAAGAATTTTTTTTAAAAGAATTGTTTTATAATAAGTCGGCTGGCATAGGTGATATAATGATGATCATAATATCTCAAGTTTTTAATAGTACCAGGTTTGGCCTAATAGCTGTATAGGTAGCAATTCATAACACTGATTTTCAGTCTATATTCAAATTTTGCAAAGGAATGATAATAATAATTGGCAATGTGTTTAAGATGGCTAAAGAGTCCCGAGGGGGTACAAACAGTTAACTTGCTTGGCTGCTAAACCAGAGGTTTGGTTTAGAAACAGTGAAAAGGTAGTAGGGTTAACAGATCAGAGTCCTGGTGGGTGGGAAGGGGGAGGCCTCAGACGCCTGAGTTCATGAGTCAGCCCTGAGTCCGGGGCCAGCGGATTCGAGAGGGACTGGGGAGATGGGCTGTGGGCTGGAATATCCTAATACCTATGTTTTAACTTAAAAGAGGTTGGAATTTGAAGACTAAATTAGGTCTTCCAGACATACTATCGGTAAATCTTCTTGGTAGCATTTACATAATCACAATTTCGAAACTAAAAGAAAACATGTTTCCTTGATGTCTCACTCATAAGAACTATGTCCCCTCTGCTGTCACTGCTGCCGAGTCTGTTTCAGCTCACAGTGACCCTACAGGACAGGGTAGAACTGCCCCATAGAGTTTCCAAGCATGCCTAGAAGATTCCAACTGTAGGCCTTCTAGCACTTAACCCATCAAGCCACCAGAGTTTGCACAGAGACCAAATCTAGCACATTAGTAAAACCAAAACCCCCAACGGTTGCCCTGGAGTGAATTCTAACTTGTCGCAATACTATAACCCCCCAAACGAAACCCACTGCCATCCAGTTGATTCCGACTCTTGGCAAAACTGTAGGACAGAGAAGAAACGCCCCATTGTGTTGCCGAGGAGTGCCTGATGGATTTCAACTACCCTTCGTTTGGTTAGCAGACACAGCACTTAACCACTATACCACCGGGACAATTCTATAAAACCATCGGACAGAGTAAAATTGCCCCATAGAGTTTCAAGGAGAGACTGGTAGATTCCAACTGCAGATCTTTTGGTTAGCCCATGACTCTAACCATTGTACTACCAGGCCTTTTGCACATTAGGAGGTCACCACACTCAGTATTAGTAAATAGAAGTGTTCGATAGGGTCAAAAGCCACAGGCTCTAAATTTAACCATTCTAAATTATTTGCTCTCAAGGGAACATTGCGATTTATTTCTTTAAAAACAAAAAAAGTGACTTGAGAATGAGTTATTTTATAATTTATGCTAAACATTAGTATGAATTACGTAAGACTAAAGTGAGCCCCTCATCCCAGCTGAGTTTGGAAACATCGCTGTACAGGTAAATCCCTTATCAGTACAAATATGTTCATTGATTAAGGTAGTGATTAATCTGGATAGAAATCTAACCACGAGCCCCCCTTTCAACTCCGGCTTCTAAAATGGAGGGGATTCGTCTACAGACTGTGGGTTCGCGTCGGCAAAAGAGCCAGATGGCAGGAAAACAAAACCCACTGCTATTGAGTCGCTTCCTACTACAGTGACGGAGTAGAACTTCCCCATAGGTTCCCGGGTGCGCCGGGCAGACTCGAACTGGGAAGCTTGGCGTTAGCAGACATAGCGCTTAACCGTTATGCCACCAGGGTTTCTGAACGAGCCGGGGGCGGATCTTAACTGCCCAGAACGGAAGCTTCCGAGCTTTTGAGCCCGCGGGGACGCCACTCGGTAACGGACCAAGATGGCGGCGCCCACGGAGGGTCTAGCGTTTGTCGCGGGGGGTGAAATGAATTGGGGTGAGGTTGTTCGCTCCCCGGAAGGAACACCCCAGAAAGTCCGGCAGCTCATAGATGAGGGGATTGCCCCGGAAGAGGGAGGCGCGGATACGTGAGTTCGCGAGTCGGCACTGGGTCTGGGGCCGGCAGATTGGGAGAGAGATTGGGGAACGCAGGCCCACACGGAACGTGTGGTCCGTGTCTCTGGCGTTGGAGAGGACGCCTTCATGGCATCTAAAAGGACAGATGTTACTACATTTAGTTTTTTTCCTCAGTACCGGATCCCTTAAGACGGGTGGAATTTTGCGAGGGACAGTTGTTTGGAGGGAAGAAGGAACCAGTAATTGTGCCCACCCAATTTATCTTGTTTGGGATTTTTTTTTTTTTTTTTTTTTACCTTTTTTGTACTAGTGAACCTCTTGGGCGCTGTGGCGAGGCTGATGAACTCCTCAGAATGTCTTTTGAAGGCGTAAAGTACACAGGATTACAGAAGATGTGAATTACGTTACAGTGCAGCTATGAAAATAGTTTTTTCTTTTAAGGGATACAATAGCACACTTCTTTATTAAAGTAATACCTAGCAGTAGGTCTAATATCTCCTATAATTTGTAGCGGTGCACATACGCTCTGCTTTAAAACATTGCAATAACCATAATGTAATGAGAAAAATATCTGTGCCTTCTGTTAACTACTTTGGTTGTTGATACTTTCATTCATAATTGGAGGGAATGCTGAATTTCAATATAAACCGCTTGCCGCGGAGTGGAGTCCTACTCTTAGTGACCCTGTCAGACACAGTAGAACTGCCCCATAGGGTTTCCAAGTTGGTGATTTTTTGCTGCCGACCTTTTGGTTAGGAACCATTGTGCTACCATGATCAACTTTAAATTTCCAGATCCTCTGTATTTTCTCCATCAACCACACATCTTCTGAAGTGCTCTGAGTCTCTGAGAAAGTTTCTTAAAGTAAAAATGACTTGTAACAGTTGATGGTGTAATCCTTTTTTTTTCTTAAAATGACTCTTGTCTTTCCGCCTGTGCCCCCACCCCATCCCAAGCTGCCCTTGAAAAATCTTTTTACTGAAAATTAGAAAATTGTTTTGTTGTTTTTTTCTTTCTGAAATTGTTTCATGAAATCTAAAGGTCTTTAGTCTGATTGGAGTTTTCTGATTAGTTCTTTTTTTAAGAGACAGTAGGGATGTGTATCAGGGGCTGAACTGGGTAGAAATAAGGAAGGTTGTTTTGTTTTATTTTTTCCTGCTGTTAAGAGTTGATATCTATGGTGGTACGAATTGTAAAACGCATAATTGAAACCTTGAGTCTTATGTTTACTAGAGTTGTGCAGTTGGAAATGGTTAGGAGCGGGGAGTAAGGGAAGAGAACAGTTTGCTAGTGTAGGATTAGTGGAGCACTCCAGAGGTAGAAACTGCTGGAAAGTTAGGTATAGCCAACATGTAAAGAGTTTTGAATGCCATACTGAAGAATTTGGATTTTACTTACCAAATAGTGTAAAAACATTAATCTGAGAAATAGTATAAGTGAAAAGATATTCAGAAAAGTGAAAATCCAGTTTTGGTGTGATTGATGATATCATGTAGAGAGAACCTAGATACAAAATCTTTAGGCAGAGTAACCCATAAAAGGATTCCTACTAACAGCTATGTCGCTCCAGGAAGGACGCCTCTGCCACGCTGCAGTCAGCTAATGCATCACCCCAAACAGAAGAACCTCCGCTGGAATCTACAAGCAAAGAAGCCTTCTTCAGCAGAGTGGAAACATTTTCCATATCCTTTGTTTAATTATAGTGTATTTTGTGGTGGTAGTGGTAGTGGTGGAGTTCTGTACCTTTGTGACTTCTTGTCAGTTGAGCTTTCCACCTGTTCCTGGACTTGTTACTCCTCTAGGGCATTACACCACTTTGATGTTCTGAACTTAAGAACCAAAACTTGATTCAAAATAATTATTTTAGAAAAATCAGAGTCCTAAGACATTATCCCTCAAAGTGATGCTCAAGATTATCTAACCTGTTAATTTTATAAAAGAGTGAGAGCAGAAATAAGAACTTTTGTATATAATACATTTTCACGTATATTATGACATTTAATCTTTACCTTAAACTTATGAAAATTGGTATTAGCATTATCTTAATTTTGCAGAAGAGGCAACAGTTTCAGGTAGGTTATGTGACTGGCCCGAGATCACCCCGCTCACAACCAGTGAACGGCAGGCAAGGATTATATCCCAGGACTCTTGGTACTCAAAGCTGATGCTTTTATATATGTATGTGCGCTTCCTGTCTTTGTGCATTTTTCTTTGTGTGTTAACTATGACTGTGTAAAAGAAATTGCTCTAAAACTTAGTGGCTTAAAACAGCACATGTTTGTGTTGTAATTTCTGTGGATCAGGAAACCAGTCTTGTTTTGGCTCAGGCTCTGGGTCTCTTGTTGGTTGTAATCACAGTGTCACCTGGTGCTGTAGTCATCTCATGATTTACCTGCAGAAAGGTCTGCTCCCGAGCTCATGGGAGGGGTGCTTGGCAGGATTCATTTCCTCACAGCTCTTGGGCTGAGGGTTTTAGTTCTACACTAACTGTTGGCTGGAGACCTTCCTCAGTGCCTTGATACTTGGCCTTCTGTCTTCATCCAGGCAACCATAGTGGGAGACAGAAGCTAGAACCTAGTCTGTAATGTAAGTGACATCCTATTACATTTACCATATTCTGTTTCTGAGGAAAGTCATGACGTCCAGTCCATACTCAAGAGGAGAGTATTACACCAGCCTGGGTATAGCAGGGGCCAGGAATCTTAAAGAAATGCTAAACATACAGAAAGGTTACAATACACAGATTTGTATCTGACCTGTTTGAGACTTACATTGTCAGAGTAATACATTACCCTCAGATACTTGAGTGTGTGTGTCCTGTGAACAAGGACTTTCTCCTATATAACCACAGTGTGGCTATCAAAATTAGGGAGTGACATTGATAACTTCCTCCCGTCTAATCCTCAGCCCCCAGTCATTTCATCAGTTGCTCTTTATAGCAAAACGATCCATTTGAGAGTCACATCCTACGTTTAGATGAATGTGCCTTTAGTCTCCTTTAATGTCGAACAGTGCCTTAGTTTTTCCTTTAATTTCATGATATGTAACTCTCATTATTTTGTGTGTACCTCTGTTTGGTTTTGTCTGATGTTTCCGTGTGTTTGGATTCAGGTTACACATCTTTGGCAGGAGTATCACAGAAGCGATGCTGAGTTCTCACTGAATCCTGGAAGGTGGTACAGGATTTCAGTTTGTCTCTTGAATATGGGTGTGGCTTTGCAGCTGTAAAATAATTCACCCTTTGTAATTACAGAGTGTTCTGTGGGAGGTGCTTGGAAACTGTAAA
This sequence comes from Heterohyrax brucei, assembly GCA_028571685.1. Taxonomy (NCBI): domain Eukaryota; kingdom Metazoa; phylum Chordata; class Mammalia; order Hyracoidea; family Procaviidae; genus Heterohyrax; species Heterohyrax brucei. The sequence continues at coordinate 19,523,411 of CM053147.1, forward strand.
TGCCTCATTCCTCATCGAATTTGACATTATTTATAGAAGCATCACCTCATGATTGCCTTTTCTGTTCCAATTCATTACTAGTATTATCATTTCATAGCTCCAACTGCCCCTGATTTGGTCACTAGGGACCTTCCTTTCCAGTTGATTCCTGTGTCCCTTTGATGTTCTTTGTCATTCCTTGGCCACTTGTTTTCTGGTGCAGGATACTCTTAACTCCTCCTCTTATGTAGGACCCTGATCTTGCCGTGGCTTCAGACATCTTTCCAGGGAGCCTTGGTTCTTTCTAGTGGGGAGTTTTATTTAAAAGTCAGGTTCTGGGTACAGATGAGCCTTTTAGCTCCAGGGGTGCCCCTCAATCCTGCTCAGCAGCCTGAGTCAGCTAATGTGTATATGTATATATACATGCACACATGACATACATGTACGCATACACACGTGTGCTCACATGATTACATTTAAATTCGTTTCTGTATTTGTCTCTGTAGATTAAAAAACTGAGTTGCCACTGACACCTCTAGTTCTAGTTCTCTACTTAGGGTTCAGTTGCATTTTTTCTCTTTCTGTGTTTGTCTCTCCCTTGTTGAACGTCATTACAGCTAAGTCCTCTTGTCCTTATGTCTACAGCTTGGAGCACTCGCCCAATGTGTAGTTTTCTTGATGTCCCATTTCTGCTGCCATCTCATCACCTGACACAGGCTCCAGCATGCCGTACTGGGGTGCCTACGAGGATGCCTGCCACATGGATGCCCTTTCCGTCCCACTTGCATTGTGGCCTTGAGCTGCCTCCCGTCCCCTCCTGGCTCTGACGTGTGCCTTCCTGAGCACCTAATGGCTTTAGGACTAAGTTGTTCAACAAGCGGAAGGCATTTTAACTACTGTTCCTTGTGTTAATTCCTGATTTTGGTATATCATTTACATCCATTTCATTTTGTTCTCATTGGCTATAAGTTGATCACCGTTTTCAGTGTGATAATCACTTAATTTAAGGTGGTTACACAACTTTACTTCTTCTAGATAAAGCGAGCTCCTCTACTGTGTCTAAATCCTGTTTCCTGGCCTTCAGTCTTTCTTCTGTTGGTAATGCAGTGTTTTTCAAATTCTTCTGTCACTTATATAGACTGTCCCTGGGTTACAAACATCTGACAACCGGTAGTTATAAACCGACCCCCACAAAGCCCATTATGTTAAAACATAAGGGACTTAGAATAGTTCTTGATGATCATTGAGTGGTACTGTGCATTAAAATATTATTACTGTACTGTTACAGGTGTTTTAGAGTATCCGGAAGCACTGCTGTAATGTTTCTTATGCGTAGAAAGGTCCATCCAGTGGAGAGCCTGGGTCCCTTCCTTGCCACCTCCTCACAGCCCTTTTGCAGCAGCAGAAGCCCTGCCATCTACTCCTAGGACGACTGGGAGTCACTGGAGGCTGCAGCAACCCCTACCCGCTGGCTTTTCTATCTTTGCTTTTGGATCTTCTTGATGAAGCCAGGAGAGGTTCTGAAAAGAGAAGATTGAGAGACAGGAGCAAAGCTGCCAAGGCAGCACAAGGAAATTGCTGGGGGTTCAGCATCCCAGGGAGCCCCTCTAGGGGGCAGGATGTGAGGACGGAGAGCCTGAAGGCTTGCCCTTGAGGACGCCCCAGAGAGTACTTGGGGACCCACCCTGGAGCACTTTTAACCCATGGCTCTGTGGGATGGGAGTGGCAAAGTTCTCAGGGTGCTGGCTCCCTTTCTTCTCAAAAATCAGGGTGAGGACCACCACCCTGCTGACACTTGTCATATCTCTGGGGCCCGTGGTGCACAGCTGGACCTAGTGCCACTTCCTGTCAGCTCAGCCAGCGTCGGGGGCAGCCCCAGCCTACCTGTGTTCCCTGAACCATAGCTGTCCTGGTACCTCAAAAGCATTTGCCAAACCATACAGTTAGATAGGAACTGTGCCTAACCTTTCCAGTTTACATACAGATATGACTCAAAAAATGGATTTAGAAATGGAGCACCATTATAATCAGATGCCTGCCTGTAAAAGTATAGAACTTTCTTTCATCTTTCACGTTTCACCCTATTTTTCCCCCTTTGCTTTGTAAATCAAGAGCTCTTTAGGGAAAATACAGAAAGCTGAGTATGATTAAGAATCAGTAAATGTCCTAGGACACTTTCTGAAGCACCTGCTTACAGGTGTTGTCAGTCTTTTAAAACCACATATGCTCACAAATTAGCATATAGCAGTAGAATTTGGGGGCAAATAATGAAGCGTAGTGTTGCTTTTACTGCCTCCGAATGTGATACAACAGAAAAAACATAACTAGTGCCAGAAAATACTTGTTAGAACTTTTCCATCCACTCCTTGCTCAGACGCAGCTTAGTGCTTTCACTAAAGACCAAACTCCCCCTTGTTGTCAAGTCACCTCCAACTGATAGTTTCCAAGGAGGTGCTGGTGGATTTGAGCTGCTGACTTTTTGGTTAGCAGCCGAGCGCCTAACTGCTGTTCCACCACTTTTCGTTAGTGCTTTTGGATTCCTAGTATCTCATCATATTAAGTGAAAGGGAGTATCTTCTGTGGTTTATCCCACAACCAATGATAAAATGAGCAAAATACGTAGGGTTTTCTCAGGAGACCACTGTTGACTGTTTCTCTACTTACTACTCAAAGGACTGTTAGTCCATAAAGCATATGCCTGTGCTTTGAAGAGTTGTACCGTTTTGTTATTGTTTCCCTCTTAACCTGCTTATTCGTATGTACAGAAAGAATGAAGTTTGAATTTCTGACTTCTTCACTGTAATGCGCTTGCTGTGTTGTGTTTCTTAACATGAGTACTCTTTGAAGTGGGCGGGGAAGCCCCCTGAGCTGTCCCCACTCGTCTGTGCAAAATATGGCTGGGTCACAGTTGAGTGTGACATGCTCAAGTGCTCCAGCTGCCACGCTTTCCTCTGTGCCACTTTACAGCCTGCTTTTGACTTTGACAGATGTAAGTATAAAGGACAAATTACACATTTCTCTGACTCCAAAGATTGTGCTGGCTTTTTAAAAGAGGTCATATGCTAGTTTTTTGGAAAAGACCAGTCACTTGTGTGTGATCACTGAATGTGTACAGCTGTTTACAATACAGCAAATTTGTGATTGTCCTCCCCTGCATTATTAGCTTCAGGTGTTACTTTAAAAAAACAAAAAAAAAGTAGAGTGGATTTTTTTTGTATTCTCACTAGCTAAGAGCACTATGTTTTTGGTTTCACAATTTACACTTTTAGGGAAGGAGGCAAAGGACCTTTATGAAAGCTCACATTTTGAAATGCCCTGTCTTATAAAATATATACTGTCGTCTTTGTTGGTCTTCAGATCTCAGTTTAGAAATAGTTTTGTGGGAAATATTATGGTGATATTAGTTGCTTACATTTTTAAATTCTCTTAGTTTTATCTGTGCTCTTCTTAAAAGCTCTTGGCTGTTGCATTTTGCATCTAAGGAATGGATCTAAAGGTGTTGCTTCTTTATGGGTTTCAGATAAGGAGCGATGCGCTGAGCTGAAGAAAGCCTTGTGTACCGCTCACGAGAAGTTCTGTTTCTGGCCAGACAGCCCTTCTCCAGGTACTTATTCCCAAGATGTCCTGTTTATTGTTTCTTCTTGGTCATTGTACTTCTTTCTTTATTTCTTTTTTAAAATTTTTTAATGGTTTTATTCAAAAGGAGTCTGTAAACATATAATTCATTGTTTTACTTTTTTTAAATTTTATTTTGTTGTTAAGAATACACACAGCAAAACATATACCAATTCAACAGTTTTGGCGTGTTCACTTCAGTGATGCTGATGACATTCTTCACATTGTACAGGTATCAGAACCTATTTCTTCTAAAGTTGTTCCTCACCCCCACCTTAAGAGAAACTCATTGGCCCTTAAGGTCCCTGAGTTATGTTTCGAGTTGCAGTAATCAGTTTGATCCCTTGTAGACAACTTAAGTTCAGGGCAGACAGTTTTTACTAGTTAAGCTAAACTACTCTTTGGTTTTAAGAAGACTTCAGGGGATATTTTTGGTTTAAGATTTAATGATGAGCTCAGGGCCATAGTTGGAGGGGTTCATACAGCCGTGCATGCTAGTACCATCTACTTTTTCATGAAGACATAGTCTTTGAAGTTCCTTTCTCTTCTTACTCATGTTTCTCAAGAAGAGCTAATGTACATTTGCTTGATTATATTGTTACTTTTATTTAAGTGTATTTTATATGTCAGAGTGGAGCCAGGCATACTGTACCCCACTCATTCTTCACAAGGGCCCCGGGAGGTTGTTGCTATCAGTCCAGGTTTTTAGGTGAGGAAACTGAGAATCAGAGGTGTTAAAACCAAACCAGCAGGCACCTGTACCATCTTTTACCTGATTTTAGTTGCCTGCTTTTCCCATCATGCCTAGCAGCCCTGTGTTCTGTCCAGGAATCTTTTAGAGGGTGTAGTAACAGCACAGGTAGTGGCAGTTAAACTGTCCATGTTGCTGAAGAAAACTCCAGGGCCCCAGATGGCAGTGCTGACAGATGGGCAGTTCTTGGAGAAGAGGATGCTTATAACAAGGACACTCAAGTAAGGCTGTTACCATCCCAGCCACAGCCTCCTCTTTCCTCTCTCTAACGTCCAGTGGCAGGACACTCTCTCGAATCAGGAGCCACCAGTGTGTGCGTGGAAGGAGCCAGCGAGCCCACAAGGCTGACTCAGCTGGGTTTTTGTTTGTTTTTGTGTTTTTGCTCGTCACATAGGCGTAGCCCTGCTCGATTGCCAGCTTCAGCCTCAACCAGGACCTGGTGGTGTAAAACTCCTTGGGCTCCATGCTTACAGAGCAGTGTTGTTAGTCTGTATGCTTCATGCCTTAACCAGGGATCAGTGTTGTATAGGTTTATTTTTTATTTTAGTAGGAAAACTCAGGCTAACCCTAAGCCTGCTGAAATTAACTTTCACTGTACTGCTAAGAAGAAAGGTAGATGGAAAGTGGCCGTTAAGTCTCATCTACCTCTGTTAAGTGAAGGAATGATATAAAAAGGATTATTAAGAAAAGAATCTCAGTGCCAAGAAAAGGATAGTTTTTTTAATTTTTTTTATTGTGACTAAGTGAAAGTTTACAATTCAAGTCGATTCTCTATATAAAACCCTCAAGCACCCACCTCTCTGAAATTCTGTCTTCTCTTCTCACTCTGTGGCGAGACACTCACCGTCATACCAACACCGTCGTAAGTTGGTTCTGACATAAGTTGAATACTTCATACATTCACTCAGCCAGCACTTATTCCCTCCTCTCCCCTCTTAAATGAAACCAGTAGGACAGCCTCATAATATATATTAAACCGTGAAGTACACACACCACATGTGTCACTCTGTGTCCCCAAGTCCAGTCCATTCTCTGTCTGAAGTGTTGACTTCAGTACTGTTTTCATCTCTGGGCTAGCAGCAGGTCTAGGGGCCATGTTCTCGGGACCCTCTAGGCTGTCTGGTCTTTTAATAGAGTTCTTGATCTGCATACCTCTTTTTGTCATGCTGTGTCAGGGTCTCTACATTGTGTCCCCTATCAGGGCTGTCTTGGGTGGTAGCTGGGCACCATCTGGTTCTTCTGGTCTCATGCTAATGTAGTCTCCCAGTCATATGGGTCCTTATGTCTGCTGGGCTCATTTTTCCCTATGTCTTTGATATTCTCAGTTGTCATCGGTTCCAAGTGGGTTTGGGACCAACTGATGTTCCTCAGATGGCAGCTTGCTGGCTTTTAAGACCCCAGCCGCTGCTACTCACCAATGTAGGGGGAGAACACTCTCTCAGAAAAAAAACTACTTAGGCCAGGTGGCCTTAATGTCCCCTGATACCATGTTACACAGACCCCTGTCCCTGCTACAGTGTGCTTTGAAATGTTGAGTTGAATTTAGAAAACTTTTCAGCTTATGGTATAGTCCAGTTATGCTGACCTGACTTCTGCTGTTTGCTGTCATTCCCTTTACCTAACTGAATTCCTGTGGACTATCTAATCTATGAATAACCCTCTCCCTGCCTCCCTACCCTGTAGCCATCAAAGAGTATTTTCTTCTGTGCATAAGTTCTTTCTTAAGTCTTTGTGATAATGGTCTCATACAATATTTGTCGTTTTGCAGCTGACTGATTTCACTCAGCGTAATATCTTGTAGTTGATACCAGGCTTCCTGATAAGAGACTTCCTAAAATCGTCGTTGTTCTTTATCATTGTGTAGTGTTCCATTGTGTATATATACCGTAGTGTGTTTATCCATTCATCTACTGGTGGGCACCTAGGGTGATTCCACTGTTTTGCTGTTGTGGACAGCGCTGCAGTAAACATGCATGTGACTATCTGTTCATGTGACAGCTCGTACTATGTAGGATAAGTTCAGGTAGTGCGATTGCTAGATCGTATGGTATTTCTATTTCTGACCTTTTAAGAAAGTGCCAAATTGCTTTCCAAAGAGGTTGTACCACAGAAAGAAGATTTTTGTAAGTGAGAAGAACCGTATGGCAAGAATTTCCTGCTGTTGACCTATTTCACTGTCTAGTACAACCAGACTCAGTACTGTGACAGTGTGATGCCACCTCAGTCCAGGTGTGTAGGTCTGCCCAGGGCTCTGTGGGTGGTGCCCTGCTCTTGTTACTGTACAGGTAGTCCCCAACCTGCACTGTGGTTCTGTTCCAATAACGCCATCGTAAGTTTGGTTCTAACACAAGTTGAACACTTCTCGTTGGTTTTCATTACTGTTGCCTTTTATTATCGGTATCTTTATACATCCAATTTCTCTTTGTCTTTGGGGGTTGGAAGCATTGCATATAAACATCTGGAGTGAACATCTGACAGTGAGAACATCAGCAAAGGATGCACTACAGTCTTGTGTGTAGTACATACTACTAACAATAGAATGTACCAAGGAAAATGGGGTGGTTGTCAGTGTGGTTCTTCCTAATTCATGTATCTGCTAAGCCTGGAACTGCTTGTCCACTCTGCTTCTTGGTCTCATTTATCACTTCAGCCACCATCTATTCACAGATCTCTAACTCCTATCCAGACCCCTCTTTTGAACTTGACTCATAGTTTCCACTACCTTCTGGATATTTTCACTTAATATCTTGCAGGTAACCTAGAACTCAGCATACACAAAACAACTCTCCATCTGTTACCTAAAACTCAGTGATCTTCCTATTTGTCCATCTTAGTAACCAATACTGACCTCCCTGTCCAGTTGTCCAAGCTGGAAACCTGGAAGTCACCTTAGAAGCCTCATCCCAACCTCACCTTTTACCTGGTCTTATTCACTCTATTACCTAAAGAGATCTCATGTGACCTTTAAATTATTCCTTACCTTGATTTGTTTCTTTAATGCCTAAGGGAGTTTAGTGTGGGGAAAGGAATACCCACAATTATTTACGCCTTGTTGCTTGTGTTATTTAAGTATAGTTAATAAATACTTTTGAAAGTAATTTTTTCCAATATATACCAGTGATTAAAAACTAAACTTCCTTAAATATTTTAAAGTAAAATTATTAATTTACTAGGACCATTTTAAACATCTCACTTTTTAAATAGACCAGATACACAGAAGCATTTATTACAAATCTTAAATCTATGTTAAAACATTACATGATGAGTTTAGTTTCTTCTTTGATCCTTTACCTTCATAGGGGTTCACTTGTACTTCTTAAGAGTTGTAGTAGGCCGTCCAAACAAATCAGAAGAAGAGTTACCAGAAAGGTCTTGGGGCCTGCTTTCTTTACCCCACGTGAGTCTCGGCGGTCACCATGTGTTTCTTTTTCGTTGCTGAACCTCTCTATTTTTTTTAAAGTCTGTGTCTTTCCCATTGATTTTTTGGTTTTTTATAACCTGGATTTTCTAGTTAAATGATACGTCTTTTAAAGTTGACGGTGTATGTTTTGATAGATGTGGTTTCTTACATTTAAAATAATTTTTGTCCCTGGATTAGAAGTATTTTCTCTTTTTTAAAAGTAATTTTTAAATTTTGGAACTATTGAAGTATAGATAATAATGTAAGAAACATTTGTGTTTCCACCACCCAACCTCACGTAATCCAAACGTTTTGCCATCCTTGCTTCTAAACTGCCCACTCTGATTTCTGTCTTTAAATTAAAAATGTACCTAGGTCACCATCTCTAATCACGTTTACCTGCCTCCCTTAACTTAAAGTCACTACTGTACTGAATTTGATGTTCCTCATTTGTTCACTTGGTTTCTACTTTTGCATATATGTGTATTTGTAAGGAATATATGCAGTACTATTTGCTTGTTTTAAGATTTTCTATGAACGTTATTTTACTATACATTTGTACAACTTGCTCTTTTAGGGGTCAGCTTTCTAAAAAATAATCCATGTGATCACGGCTAGTGTGTTTGAAGCTGTAGAGTTGATGGGACCATCCAGATTCTACTCTTCTAGGAGATGAGGTAGAGTTTGCCCATTAGCTCTTCCTCTTGGAAAGCTGAGGTGCGAAGATGACGGTGCTTGGCTGTTCCCAGAAGGGTTAGCAGCTCAAGCCTACCCAGCAGTACCTGAAGAGAGACCTGACTGTCTGCTTGTGAAACATCGGCCCCTGAAAACCCATGAGAGCCCCGTTCTCTCCAGGGTCACTGTGAGGCAGAGCTGACTTTGTGGTTTGTTTTGGGTTTTGGTTTCGGAAAGCTAGTGTAATCGTTATTTTAGTACCTGCTGTCAGACCCTCCTCCCATGTGACTGTTACGTGTGACTGTGACTTGAGCACCTTGTTACTGATTTGTGTAGCATGACAGGTGCTGTCAAGCCTTTTAATCTTTGGTATCTCCTCTTTGGGGTGCAATTTCCTAATTCGATTTCACGTATTCATGGTTCCCTTCTCGGCTTGCAGAAATGTTGCACTTTTTTGTAGAGTGTAGTTTAATGTTTTGCATCAAATTTGGGAAGTTTTCAAGCCATTGTTTCTTGCAGTCTTCTTTCTGCCCCTGTAGCCTCTCCTCTCCTCTCCTCCTTGAGACTCTCGTGTTCTTTGTTTATGTCAGTACTCCCCAAAGAGCCGGATGCTTTTACTAATGCTAGAGACCCAAGACTGTGTCCTGCAGATGCTAATAAATAGATTGGTCAGGGCCAAAGTGCTGTCATGACTGCTTTGGTAACCACTTCTAATAACAAAACAGGAAAATAATTTATTTTGAACAGCCATACTGAATTGTAATTGACATGTAATAAAAGTACATGTATTTAGATATACAGTTTAAGTTTTGACATACATACATCCATGAAATCATCACTGTGAGAATTCTGTTTAACATCATGCTTATTATAATATTTGTTTTTCCAATTTAATGTGGGTGTATTATTGTACCTTCTTTCTCATATAAGGTTTTGTTGATCGTTAAAGAGTTAGTGTAGCTACTCATTTCTATCCTTATGCCACTGATGTCGTTATTTCTCGCAGAGATTAGTAGTTTAATAGTTTAATGCTGTTTGTTATCTGTACTATCACTTTCTCCTTTAAACATTCTGTCAGTAATTTCCCATGAGATACATGTATAAAATTGTGGTCTGGTAACTGGAATTCTGCACATATACCATCCTTTGGGAAACCCTGGTGGCATAGTGGTTAAGGGCTGTGTCTGCTAACCAAGAGGTCAGCAGTTCAAGTCCACCAGGCACTCCGTGGGAGCTCTGTGGGGCAGTTCTCCTCTGTCCTGGAGGGTCACTGTGAGTCAGATTCAACTTGACAGCAGCAGGTTTGTTTGTTCTGACCATCCTTTGGCACACTGTGGTTGGTCTTTCCAGCTCAGCTTAGTCCTGCATGCTTCTGAGAAACCTTTCCTGAGAACCCCCTCTCCTAAACACATTCCTAGTGTAATATCAGGAAGTTTGGGGGAGGGAGGAGGGAGGAGGAATGGAAGAACGAAGACAGGAAGAGAAAAAAATAATGGAATGGCTCAGTGATGTCACCAAGGACCCCATTCTTCCAAGAGGCATGTCATTGCATTCTGAAACTGACTTCCGCCAAGACTGCATGATCAGTTTGAGGAGTCTTGTCGGATACAGCCCCCATCTGGCAGAAGAACAGAGGTCTCCTTCCCCTGGCAGTCCTGTCTTGTCCTGTCAGCCGGACTGGATCATATGACACTTCCTGAATCAGTCTCTGCTAGGAAGAATAGTGCTATTGTGACAGGTGGAAACAAATTGGGATTTGCTCCTGCATCAGTAACAGAAAGAACTGATACCAAACAAAATCCTGACGTGGCCAGCGGGGCAGGAGAAGGAGACAGCTGTGACATATTTCTGCTGCATCCCCCTGAATCCCAAAGCATTCTCCATTTCCTCTTGTTATGGTACTGCTCACACTGTGTCAGTCACCCAGTGCTACCGTAACAGAAATAACCACCTGTGGATGGCTTTCACAAATCTATTTTGTCCAGTTTGGGAGGCAGGGGGGTGAATTCGGGGTGCCAGCTCTAGGGGAAGGCTTGCTTTCTCTGTAGGCCCTGGACGAGTGTCCTTGTCTCGTCTGAGCTGCTTCTGTTCGACAGTTTTCATGTGACTTGGCATCTCTCTTCCCCAATCCCGGCTAGCTCACTTGCTTGTTTAATATCTTTTATGTCTCTAGAGAGATGGACTCAAGATTTATAAAAAAAAAAACAAAACTGATTTAAGATCGACCCTACAGTAATCTTATCTCATTAACATAACAAAGGAAGCTCATTCCCAGAGGGGATTATAAGCACAGATCTAACCCAACCCACTGCTGTCCAGTTATTTCTGACTCATAACAACCCCATGAGAAGGAGTGGAACTGCCACAAAGAGTTTGCCGGGAGTGCCTGGCAAATTCGAGCTGCTGACCTTTTGGTTAGGAGACGTAGCGCATAACAACTATACTACCAGGTTTCCAACTACAGCCCTGGAGGTTAGGAATTACAGGACATATTTTGGGGGGAGACTATTGATCCATCAGACACTGTAATGACATTGCTCATCAGCCACCCTTGTTAGTGGGAGAGGAATCAAGGAGGCCTGACTCTGTCTTTCCTCCTCCTAACGTCACGGGCTGGCGTGGAGGGTTACTCAGCAGCTGGATGTGAATGTGGGGACCACTGAGGATCAGATGGTCACCAACTTCAGGTGACGTTTCTTTTCTTGGTTCTTCCTATGAAATTCCTCGCTTGCAAACTCTTTCCACCTCCTTCTGGAGCTGGCTTAGGGTCGTCTGTGTTCAGTCATCTTTCCAGACCTGGTGCGCACTTGGAAGTCACACCACCAAGCCTTTCTGCCTGCACGTTCTGTACCCTCAGCCAGTGTGCCAAGCAGCCAGTAGATGAATCTGGGATGCTGCAGAGAATTGTGCTGTGTAATCAGTTCTTTTTCAGACTAATGGGTTTTCAAATATATTCTTCCATTTCCAATTTAGGAATAGCCAGTGTGCTGCCTAATTTTATATTTTTAACCCTGTAAAACCCAGGTTTCCTTCTGCTTGTACTGTAAGCATTTTTATATCTTTTGCATAAATATGTTGGAGTTCTGCTTTGTTTTTTATTCCTAGTCCATATAAGTGACCTGTAACTTGTTGGTGGTTGTAGGATGTTGGTTCTTTAAACGCCATCCCCTATTCCTGTCTCCACCCTCAGTGACTGTGCTCTTTTTCTTAATTTATAATATTAAACATACAAAAGTACAAAAAATGGATATATGAATAAATCCCATCTATCCACCATACTAAAAATAAAACCAGCAAACCTACTGCTGTTGAGTTGATTCCAACTCGTACTGACCCCATAGGTCAGAGTAGGACTGCCTCGTATGGTTTCCAAGGAGCGCCTGGCAGATTTGAACTGCTGACCTTTTGGTTAGCAGCCATACCACTTAAACCAGGGTTTCTACAACTTCAGCATACAACTTAAACACTTGTCTACTTATGACCAATCTTGTTTTCTTTGTATTCCTACCACCTCCCCATCTGTCTCTCTTGTTTTGAAGTTCAGTCCCAGACATTTTGTCACTTTATCTGTAAATACATCAGGTTAATATGTATCAACAATGAGGACTCCACTTGTTAAACGTAATCACATGTAGATAGTCCCCTACTTACATTCAGGGGTGTCATTCCCACAGTTCCATTGTAAGTTCTGGTGTAAGTCAAATACCTCCACCCCCTTTTTAAAATAAATTTTCATTGTTGTTTCCTTTTCTTATCAGTATCTTTATAAATAAGATTTTTGCCTTCGGGGGTTGGAAACATTGCATATAAACAGCTCTCCATGTTGGTACTTCTTGTTTCTCCGGTTGCTCACACATCACCTAAGCCAAAAGAAATGCACGGTTGTAGGTGAGGTTCACTGTAACTCAAACATGTCGTTAAGTTGGAGACTACCTATAGTATTGCGGTCCCATCAAAAAATTTAATTTCTTTATATCACCAACTCTGTCCTCAAGCCACTTCTGTGTGGTCATTCTGTGAATGATTTTTGTATTTTACAGTTCACACCATTAAAGTCTTCAGTTTAATTTCCGCAGATCGTTTTGGGATGTTGCCGTTGGATGAGCCAGCTGTTCTCCTTAGTGACGTTCTAGATCGTTTTCAAAGCCTCTGTCGACTGGACCTCCAGCTTCCTTCTCTGAGGACAGAGGACTTGAAAACTATGGTGAGTTTTATTAGGTTAGGCTGAGGGCACTAGAGTCACTAGGGTTGGTGTCACCCACTGCTGTGACGCACAGTGGTGTTCCCCCTACCTGAGTTGGGCAGAGTCGCTGGTGAACACCCGTGTCCCTGTGAGTAAGTCCTCCCCTCTCTGTCTGGCCTAGGTGGAGACTATCCTCTCCACCTAATGGCTGGTGTCAAGGTCTAGTCACCAGTGCTGGAACTGGTGGGGGAGAGGGCTCCTGGTGGCACTAGCCTGCCCACCACTAACCCTGGAGTCATTGTGGTGTCACCTCCAACAGTGCTAGCTGGCACCGTCTGCACCGCCCCCGACCCTACTTCAGATGCCACTGCTGCACATGCCTCCAGTTCTCTCCAGCATTTGTACGTGACGTGTTTCTTTTAATGACAAGAGGCTGCAGATCTCTATGAAGAAAGTGACTTACTTGTCCCCTGACCTTTCTTCCAGTCTCCGCCAGCACACAGACTTTTGAGGGCTTCAACAAATGGGTTCCGTTATAGATATGGTTGTTTAAATGGCAGAAGTTCAATTTTATCTTCATTTGTTACTTAAACTGGTGACAGTAGATAGAGAGGTGTCACTGCACGCGACCTGTTAGACACAGCGTTAGCCAAAGAACGTACTCGAGGGGAGGTTAGAAGCTCCTGGCTTTCTTGTGAAGAGAAATTTTAAAAGGCTATGGCCATCTATACTAAGAATATAACTGTTCCATCTCATCATCTTATGAAGAGAAACTTTACTGCAAGAAATAAAAGCTAATTATTTGTATCTTCAAGTTGGGAGGCCATTGTGGCTTTAACACCAAATTATTAACCTCTGATCTCTGATGTTTGTTAAAAACATTACCTTGCCCCTAGGCATGGCAATTTTCCCCCCCACCATGTAGTATTTCTCTCTTCTCAGAACAGAAGTAGTGTGAGAACCGTATTGCTGTATCAGAAAGTAAATTCAGTGTCAGGCCAAGATGTGAACCATCATCTGTTTTCAGCATCTGGGTTGGAACTTGACAGGTCTCAGGCAGAATCAGTAGTTGGTAAGTTGAAGACAGTTTATTGCCGAGAACAGATTGACTCTCCCAGGAAACCTGCCTCCTTTCTCGGTCACAAACCTAGGTCAGTTCAGAAAGCTTCTGGGTGCTTCCTTAGCCCTGGCCTGCAAGTGCGCCCTTGCTGGGGGAGTGTTGTCTTCGTTTCTGTTACCTCTGGCATGATGTTTTAAGTTTTTTACCTTGACTCCTCCACAGTGCTTGACAGAAGACAAGATCAGTCTCCTCCTACACCTGCTGGAAGAAGAACTCGACCACCGAAATGATGACAGGAAAGCTGCAGCCAGATTAGGCTCAGACATCCAGGTCCCTGTCACTGCCTGCGTCCTCTCTGTGTGTGGCTGGGCCTGCAGGTAAGGCGTGAGTTTGACCTCAGCACATATGAGCTGTGACAACAGTCTGCACCCATCCCCATCACTCAGCAACACTGGAAATCCCGTGCTGTTTCTTGTGAGAAAAAGGCAGCCAGAGAGAAACTGAGGCGAGAGGCAGAGTGAGCAACAAAATGAGGATTAGAAGACAGCAATTGTTGATGTTCACACCTCAGCTTAATTTCTGCACTCTTACTTCCCAGCTGGGAATCTGTGTTCTTATAAACGCTGCCTGTCCTGTCTGTTTTTAGAAAGGAAAAAAATGAGTTTAATTGATTTAAAAAAAAAAAACCTAGTGAAGGAAACTCCCCAGCTGGGCCTTCTTGTCGGTGTTCCCTCCCAGCTGCTCAGTTTGGCGTAGGCACCCTCTGCGCTGGAAGGCTGTCAGAACTAATTCTGTTTTGTATTAAATGTGATTCTCTTTTCTTTAAATTCTTGGTTAAGTAGTGTTTGCATTTAAAAGAAAAGTTTTGAGAGGGACAGGAGAAATTTATAAAAGGCAGCTTTAAAGCCAGCCTTTCCAGAGAGAACAGCCCCCTGCAGCCTCCAGACCTTCCTGCAGGAAGTGACGGAGCAGTGAGTGAGGAAGGTGGGGCCCCAAGCAGGGAACAGGGGCGCTCTCAGAGGGCATAGTCCCCGGACTGTTCCTGGGATGAGTTTGATGGCACAAGGACGACTCACACATCATGGTCCTTCAGCCAAACCAAACCAACTGCTGTCAGTTCCAACGCATAGCGCCCTGGAGGTCAGAGCAGAACTGTCCCATAGAGTTTCCAAGGAGCACCTGGCGGATTCATTGCTAACCAAAAGATTAGCAGACGTAGCACTTAACCGGGATGCCACCGGGGTTTCCCTCATTGTCCCTGGTCACTTGGACGTGTCACCCTTTAGTAAAACCTCTGTTTTGTGGTCTCTTCCTGTGTAGCTCCTCCTTGGAGCCTCTGCAGCTCTCTTTGATAACCTGCTCGCAGTGCATGAGGAAGGTGGGGCTCTGGGGCTTCCAGCAGATTGAGTCGGCTGGGCCTGACCCAGAGGTGCCCTTCAGCCTGAGCGGCTCCCCCAGCGCGGGCCCCGAGGGGCGGCCCGAGCGCCTCCCCCTGGTGCCTGAGTCTCCTCGGCGGATGATGACCCGCAGCCAGGATGCCAGTTTCTCCCCGGGCTCAGAACAGGTACAGACGTGGCTTTTGGGGGATGGTTTTAGAAAATAATTTTACTGTAATAAAGTGCGCGAAACAAAACATCTGCCATTTGAACCATTTTCCCATTGGTTACTGGCCTTGTGGCGGGCACCCACCCAGTCACTGCTGTCCATTTCCAAGGTGCTCCTGTCACCCTTAACAGAGGCTCAGCGCCCTTGAGTAGTAACTGCCCTCATTCTGCCCTCTGGTTACCTCTCATCAACCTTAGCCTCCTGCGTCTGCTCACTCTAAGTATCTTGTAAGTACGTGTGAGCTCGTACAGAACTTGTCCCTTTCTGTCTGGTTCATCTCATTCAGCAGTGTTTTCAAGGTTCGTCCGTGTTGTAGGACGTGTGAGCACTTGGTCTCCCCTTGTGGCTGTCTCATGTTCTGTCATGTAGTTACACCCCATCTCGTGTGTTCATTCAGCTGTTGATGGACCCAGATTGTTTCTGCAGTTGAGCCATGCGAACAGTGCTGCAGTGAATGTTTAGATTCCAGCTTTCATGTCTGGGTAATGCCTGGGAGTAGAATTGCTGGTAATTCTATGTTTAATTTTCTGATGAACTGCCAGACAGTTTTCCACAGTGGCAGGACCATTGTGCAGTCCCACCCACTACTGACGAGGCTTCCAGCGTCTCCACATCCTGGCCAGCACTTGTTTTTTTCCATTTTTCTGGTAACAGTCACCCTAGCGGGGTGAAGTGGGGTCCCCTGGTGGTTTCGATTTGTGTCTCCCTGATAGCTAATAGTGTTGAGCATCTTTTCATGTGCTTAGGGTCCTTTGATATGTGTTCTTTTCACTGCCCTGCTAAAATTTATTCATAGTAGGTATTTTTTTCATTTAGATGCTATTGAAAATGGGATTGTTTTCATAATTCGTTTTTCAGGTGTTCATTGCTGGTGTGTAGAAGCACCTGGTTTCTCTGTGTTGTGCATGTACCTTGCAGCACTGGTGAATTTATTTACTAGCTCTAGTAATTTTCTAGAGTATTTGGGATTTTCTGTAGGCATAGGATCATTAGTCAGCAAAGACTGAAAGTTTCAATTCTTCCACCCTGCTGTGGATGCTTTTTATTTCTTTTTCTTACCTAATTAGCTAGACCTTCCAAGACTCGATGGCACTTGGCTTGGCTTCCGAGACAGTGTTCACTAGCAATGGGGAAAGCAGGCACCCTTGTCTTTTGGTCTTGTTCATGATGTTGGGGAGGAAGTCTTCAGTCTTTCACTCTTGAGGAGGAGTGTCAGCTCTGGGAGGGTAGATTTTTTTTAACACTCTGCTTGCCAAAAATGTTGTTGGTGGAAAAGGTGGAGATTGACTTCAGTGGTGGGTTTCACTTGTAACCACACTGATTAGAGTACCACAGTGTTAGTCTTCACCAGATGCAGTGGAAGGCTGAATTCTTTCAACTGTAAGATACTGGCTTTCACATGCTTCTAGAATTACTTTATCGTATCTCATGACTTGTGTACGTCTCTTGTCTCCCCTGTAGGCGGAAAAGAGCCCAGGTCCCATCATCTCTCGAACTAGGAGCTGGGACTCTGCCAGTCCTGTTGACCGTCCTGAGCCAGAGGCTGCTAGCCCTACCACCAGAAGCCGCCCGGTGACCCGAAGCATGGGAACAGGAGACACTCCTGGCCTGGAAGTGCCTTCTAGCCCCCTGAGGAGAGCCAAGCGGGCACGCCTCTGCTCCTCCAGCAGTGTGGTGAGTCCCTGAGCACAGACACCACACCCTGCCTGCACTGGGCAGCCTAGAGAAGCAGGGGGAGCCCTGCCTGGTGGGTGGCTAAAAGTAGACCACATGCAGAAGAGTAAAGATGGGACAGGGGTGTGACCAAAGGGAACCAATTGAAGAGTTTTGTCGTTTGTTCATTTGTGATGAATCTGGAGTGGTCATGAATATTTCTGATAAATGGGACAGCAGTGAAATAAGGGGTGCAAAACCTGGTAAGTTTGTCTAACATGAAAGGAATGAAAGAATCAAGAATGTGAGAAGAAAAGAGACCAAATTTAAAGGAGAAGGTAAAAACTAGAAATGTAGGCAGTTGTGAAATTCTGGGCTTGGTGACTAACAGCGTCACCACCTTGAAGCCGCATGATGTTGCCCCTTCATTGACTGTTTCTCCCCCTTCTCTCCTAGGACACATCTTCCCGAAGCTTCTTTGATCCCACCTCTCAGCATAGAGACTGGTGTCCGTGGGTGAATATCACACTTGGCCAGGAAGCTAGGGAGGATGATGGGACCGATGGCAGCACCCCCAGTGAGCCAGGCTGGAAGGCAGTGTTGGACACCCTCCTGGCCCACACGCAGTCCAGCCAGCCAGCTGAAGCTGACTGCATGGTGAGATGACTGTGCCATGTGTCTGTGTCTGTGTGTCTGTCTGTGTGTCTGTCACTTGCTGGGGGTGGGGTGGGGGCAGGCGCTGGCCCCATGATTAGTACTCTGCCTGCCCGCCACTTTGCTAAGTCAGGTGCTACTCATTCTGGTTTATCCTAGAAAACAGGCTTAGAATTGAGTCAGTCTTCCCTGCAATTTAGTATGTCGCACTCAACCACACTTGGGTAAGTTCTTTACTTTCCCAACTGAAGTGATCGTGAATAGCCAGGGAGCACAGCACAGAAATAGGTGAATAAGCAGCTGCTCCGGCTTTGTGTTACGCAACAGCTGCTCTTCCTGTCCATCGCTGTCACTTGGCATTTGAACTTGGCCTGCTAACTTAGCTCTTGGAGCCCTGTGCTCTGACATGGAGGTTACAATTCCGTTCATCACATGGGACACATTACTGTAGCTCATGGCCATAGATCTCACCGGCCACCTCGGTGCTAACTGCTGCTGGTTCCAACAGTGGGTCAAATCAAGTGACAGCTGAAAAACAAGCCAAGTGTCTGGGCCTCATGAAGGCTGAAAGTCAGGGGGCCTCCTGGGAAGCATGGGGACCCGGTTCACTGTTCTGTGGCTGGCTCTCCCCTTTGTGCCTGGTACAAACGTGATTTCCAGCCTCTATGTCTCCCGAGGACAAAGTAAAACAGTATTTCCCAACAGATCCTCACAGTGGCTCAGTTTTACAGTCACAGGACTTCACTTGCTGGCATTGTAAGCGTGCTGAGAACCCAAGACTGCACTGGTTCCCTTAGTAAATACACAGATGAAAGTTTTCTAGGTTTTAGTAGGGAAAAATCCTGCATTTTTTAATTTACTAACTTTTGAAAATGTGTAAAGTTATTTGACAGATATTTGACCTGCGTCTCAAACTAGAGAGATTAAACCCATGTCTTGTCACATAATTTCTTTCTGTCTGGAGCCCTGCTGGCAGAATGGTGAGGAGCATGGCTGCTAACCAGAAGGTCAGCAGTTCAACTCCACCAGCTTCTCCTTGGAAACCCTATGGAGCAGAATTACTCTGTCCTGTATGTAACTGTGAATCAAAATGAACCCAGTGGCCATGGTTTTGGGTTTTTGTTTGCTTGTTTTCCCTGCCTAGATGTTCATTAGATGTTCAAGGAATTGTGTATTGGCAGCTTTTATGAAGACTGCCTTTGTCACTGTCATACTGAAGAGACACCCACAGGGCCCTTATGATTGGCCCTGGGCTGAGGACTCTGAAGATCCTCTGTGGGGGTTTTCTTTTAACCTTCCCACCTGCCTTGCTGGAGAATACCGAGGCTATGGGAATGGCTGTTGGTGTTAGGAAAACACAGTTTTTGAAACTCAAATGCCTCTCTCACCTTTGTTTTCTGACACTGTATTAACTAAATTCACCTCAGCAATTAGTGAGGGCTCAACACTTTCCCTCCTGAGACTTTCCTTGAGAAACCCATCCTCAAAAAGAGTAGGAAAACACTGAAAATGTCATCTGACGTCATAAGGTGTGGATTGCCTTGCTAGACACTAGTTGTGCTCTTCCTGAGACCGGTACTTGGTGACAGCACAAACCCCGGAAAGCCCGGACTCATTGAGACCTGTCCTCAGTGACAGCACAAACCCTGGATGGCCCGGGCTCCCTGAAACTTGTCCTTGGTGACGGCACAAACCCTGGATGGCCCAGGCTCCCTGTGACTCTCTGCACGGGCTGTCTGTGGTCTTCCTTATGACTGGCAGAGGCGGAGAGAACCCAGGGTGCTGACTGACCAAGACCTTTCTCTGTCTCTGGACTGCTGTGTCTCCTGTCACCCCATTGCCCAGGACCCCAGATCATTTCGTCAGCATGATCAAGTAGCAGTGAGGTTCTTCCTATTATTAGCTCTGCTGGCGCGTATGAGCTGAGAAGGCTGAGGTCATACTTTAAACTCTTAAGGTCAGTTAACTTTGCTTTACTCCTTGGTCTTGGATTACATTGTTAACACCAGCTGGGCCTCATGTAGACATGGGTGTTGGTTCTCAAGAAATAACAAAATCAATAGCAGATAGTAAAATGCAGAACCGAATTTTCAAATTCTGATGGAATCCCAGCTTTTTGAAGTCGAGAAGGCTGAAAGAACCACCCCCCAAAAACTATTGCCCTGAGATAATCTTTAAACCTTAAACCCAAAAATACCCCCTGAAATCTTAAAGCTGAGCAGTAGTTTAGCTTAACTATTGTTGTTGTTAGGTGCCGTCGAGTCAGTTCCGACTCATGGTGACCCTTATGCACAGCAGAACAAAACACAGCCCTGTCTTGCGCCATGCCCACAATCGTCCATGTACTGAAGCCCCCTGTTGTGACCACTGTGTGGATCCATCTCATTGAGGGTCTTCCTCTTTTTCACTGACAATCCACTCTACCAAGCTTGACGTCTTTCTCCAGGAACTGATCTTTCCAAAGTATGTAAGATACTGTCTTGCCATCTTTGCTTCCAAGGAGTACTCAAGTTGTACTTCTTCCAGAACAGATCCCTGTGTTCTTTTGGCAGTCCATGGTACATTCTGCGTTCTTCTGCAGCACTACAGTTCAAAGGCATCAAGTCTGCTGTCTTCCTCATTCACCTTCCAGCTTTTACATGTGTATGATGTGATTGAAAATACCACGGCTTGGGTCAGGCGCACTTTAGTCTTCAGGGTGACATCTTTACTTTTTAATACTTTAAAGAGATCTTTGGCAACAGATTTTCTCAGTGCAATGCGGCTTTTGATTTCTTGGCCGCTGCTTCCATGGGCTTTGGTTGTTTATTAGCTTAACTAGTTAAAAAAAAGCTTTGAGCAGCGTACTCTTTGGGCTTCAATTGGCAACAGCAAGTGACAAGATAACCTAGGGACCTTAGGAGACAGTGAGTTTACCTGAATGGGAGAGGAGTAACTCAGAAAAGGAGGGTGAGAATGGTGGCAGAGCTTGAAGGGTGTCATCAGTGTCACTGAGACATCTGTGTAGAAGCTGCTGAGTTGGTGCGTATTTCGCTGTGGATGCTGGCAACAACAGTGGATGGACTGGGCCTCATGGGGAGATGTGGGTGCATGGCTCGCTGCACAGAGAGTGAGTCGGGAACATGCCCGCAGGAGGACCCAGCTCCTTGGAGGGTGGGTGTCAGTCAAAGGCCTGACAGGACAACACAGGCTTGTTGGTATTTTAGGTGTACAGTACGTATAACACAATGGAAAATGTAGTCGGTTTTACTCCTTGACATAGCTACAAGAGCCATGGTGACGTGGTGGTTAAAGTGATCAACTGCTAACTAAAAGGTCAGCGGTTCAGAAACCACCAGCAGTCTTAGAGGAGAAGGGTGCAGCAGTCTGCTTCTGTGGAGACTGAAGCCACGGAAGCCCTGTGGGCTCACTCTGGGTCCGGATGGCCGTGACTGTAGTGGGTTTGGTTAGACATAGGTACGTCACTGGGGGAGAAATTCAGAAACCAGAGTTTAAAGCTATTATACCTGTCCTTTGCCTCTGTAAAAAATGGAATGTCTTAATAGTGAGGTTTTCTTTTTCGTAGAGTCTGTCTGAGAAATCAAGGAAGGTATTCCGAATATTCCGGCAGTGGGAATCATTGTGCTCATCATGAAGATATTCCAGCCACTTCCTGGAGAGAGCTGGGAGGAGAGCGACTTCTTTGAAAAATAAAATCGGAATTCCTTTGGTCAGCTGACGCTAAGTTTTTCTCCGTTTTAGTTTCATAAAGGTGCCCATGTTGTTGCAGAGGCGCTCAATACCAGCCCCCTGCCTCAGGCCCGGCCTGCCCGGCTCCGTGGAGGGAGCCCAGGGCCCTGAAACCAGATGGAGGCAGCATCTTCCACACAGGGCAAGGCAGTATCCCTGCTGTGTGACGTGATGTGTTAATAAAATACCTGCTGGGTTTCTGCCTGCTGGAGGACTGTTTCCCACTTCTCTTGTGGGCTGGTAAAAAGGAAGCAGAGACTGAGAGAAGCTTCACAGGAGCAGTCAACAACCTCAGTGCTTTGGTTTTCAGATGGGCTGCAAAGCCTAGAATTTATTTGTGATTCCAGTCAAAGAGATATAATTTGTGTTTAACCAGAGGCAGTTCACTTGTCATTGTCACCAGGAAATCTGGTATGGTATAGGGAATGATGAGCAGGCCATTCTCTTTCCTCTCCTTGGCTATGGTAGCAGAAAAGAACATAATAAGAAGGCACACATCAGAAGGAGACCCCACTCCGGAACCCTCCTCATGCCGGCTCCTCCAGTTGGGAGCGCATGGCGCTCATCGCTGCTGGCGGGGAGCCTTCGTCTCCATGGTCCTGAGCTCTCCCCTCAGCTGGCCCCGTCTGCGTGAGACCATTCGCCGGCAGAGTGTCGCAGTCACAGAAGGCTGGAGAACTTCTCTGGGAGGTCTTGCTTTCCGTTGTTAACCGGTTGGTGTATTGTGTAATTCATTTCTTTCATACTGAAGTATTTTGTATTGAAGCACTTGATCCGTCCATTAAGAGTTTAGTTTACAACTCTGAAAAAAAAGTAAATTTTTTTTTCTACACATCATACCCAACAAAAATTAGTAACTGCATAACAGCATCTAATACTAGAGGTCCGTATTTAAAATTTATAACTATTCCCTAAAATATTCTTTATACACCCACACGTCTATAGATACCTGATTTATCCAAACCAGGGTCCAGCTCAGGATCGTAGACTGCATAAATTTTTTTAAAGAACAGTCTCTTTTTTTGTGCTTATCAGCTTTTAAGTTTATAATTTTTCAGTGCTGATTTTTGATGGGACATATAACACTGCTAGCTCTGTTGGTGGCGGAGGCTGCTTCTAGCTGGTTTTTCCAGTTGTGCCCTTGCCTGTGGCCGTGGGAGATTTCTCTCCTGCTGATGGGCTCACGGGCAGCCGGCCAGTGTGTCTGTAAACACAGAAAGGAGACTTCTGGCTCAGAGTGGAAGTCATTTGCTCACTGGTGACTAAGTGAATTAGAAGTCTGCCCTCTGGACCCTCAGAGCCTCTGGGACACAATTTCTTAGAGACTGATGTTGGGTTATTACAAGGGGACCACAAACCTGGCTAAGATTTAGGTTATAATTAATGTAGGTGTGTGTTTTTTTTTTTTTTTGTATTTCCACTGTGTAATTTTTAATATATACCTGTACCAAAAGTGTTTATATTTCTTTAAAATAGAGTGCCACACATTTTGTTTGCTTTATCCTATAAACGGAAGCAGTTGAGGACGGACTTACCAGAAAGTCGGAAGTCTTCCAGACGGGAGGCACTGTCAGGCTTCACTAAAATGAAGAGAGAATGGACAGCCTGGTCTCTAGCCTCCAAAAGTTATGGTCCAAACTGGAAAATACATTTATGCCTGAGTGTTACACAAGCTGGTGCAAATACTCTGGGAGAAGGATAAGAGGAAGAAGTGAATTCTCACATGTGGCATCGAAGAGAATTTCGAGGAGGGCATAGGTGGGAGCTGGTCCTTGGAGATGAGTAGAGGTAGAGGCTCTGTGAGCACAGGGTCCTTGTCTGTCTTGTTCATATCCTGCTTCTCGAAACAGTGCGTGGGACATGACTCACTGAAGACACTGGTTAGGACGACTTTTGAAGCTGGAAGGACGTTGTGAGCAAGTGAACAGAGGGTAGGATCTGTTCCTGACAGAGCAGGTAGTGTGCTGTGGCTCAAGCTTCTCCAGCATGTTGCATTCAGTCACACGTGAAGAGAACCATCTAGAAATGGTGTTCTAGAGTTTGAGAGAGAGGAGGCAGTGTGTCTGGGAAGATGAGGACCATTTTTCCAGGTGCTCGGAATAGATGAAGCCGTGTAAAGGGAAACCCTCAACCTTACCTACTTGTCACTAGAGACCTTCCTGCTGGCCTGTTGGACAGCCACTCCAGAAGGTCCCAGGCAGACCAGGCCCACCTGACAGACTATCACAATAGTGGCCCCTTCTCCCATGTGAGTCCCTGAGCCGCCTCTCCCAAAACGTCTGTTCTCTTCTGCACTCCATCCATCAGTTCAGCCCTAAGCTGCTGGTCATTCCTCTTCGGGTTTTGTTAGCTGGAGAAGTTCTTTCTTTGGCCTGTCTAGGAACCCCTTCTTCCTGATTAGATCCTTTATTTGAATGTGTTTTTCAGCAGACTGCTTTCAAGAAGATAACTGCTTAAAATTGTGGTTTTGCTCAGTTCTTTACAAAGGTGGCTTTCTTTTTTATTATGATTGAATGGAACTGTACATTCCCATATAAACTTGCATGCCGACCTATATGCAGCTTCCACCGCTCTCCTTGTGCGGTGACAGCGCACTCGTGCTCTCTGCTCCGTACACGTCTCATCTTCCCAACAGTCTCCTATCTTCTCTTCCCCCCAACCCCCTTTCATCCACTATGAGGTCAACAGGATGATCTGCTGTAGATGCCCGGAACCATAAAGATGCCCACACCACATAGCCCCTCTGTGTCACCAAGTCCAATACATTGCTCTCTGAAAGTTGACATTCGTTAGAATTTATGGACAGGGGCAGTCCCTTTACGTTCAATGTGATTATTGATATGTATATGCTTATTGACGTCATTTTGATGCAGTTAACTTTTGTGTTCATGTTTTCTATATTGCTCTTAATGTTCTGTTCTGGGGTGTTCTTCTTTATGGGTTGTTTCATTGTTGATTTTGTGTTCGTTGAGACTCCTGTATTGCATATTTTGATATAATGCATTGTTCATCTGCTTTATGGCCACATGTATTATCCCCCTTAACATATTAAGATTAAAACTAATTTTAACTATTTCATAACTCTGAAACTTCCTCTAAGTCACCACTGTAAGGCGGTTCCCCCGTGTCACCACACGGGGTAGCTCATGGGGCACTGTCTCATCTCTGTGTCGGTGGCCTCCTGTTGGCTGTCTCTGTAAATAGAGCTCCCAGCTCCCAGCTCCTTGCTTTCTGCCTGTTGGGTTAGAGCTTTCACTCACAGATCAGGATAGGTATCAAGGGCATCCAGACCGTATCAAACTGCTTGGCTTGGCCCGTGCTCCCAGCCTTCGGGTTCCCATACCATGCCTTCCCCACTTAAGGCTGGTGAGAATCTTTGTTCTGCTTTACCAGAACTTAACTGTCTGTCTCAAATAAGTTAGGTTCTCTACAAAGGTGATGGCCAAAGCCAGAAATGTGGGCTGAGCACCTCTCAGTCATGTGGCTAGGTTGTGGCAAAGCTGCACGTGGATCTGTGATTTCAACCACCTTTCCGCTCCTGCATCACCCAGCAGGGATCATCTGTCAGCAGTGTGACCCATGGTCCCCCTTTCCCAAGCCCAGAGGCGAGGCCTGCCTCCCCCAGCAGGAGGCTGCTCCAACTCCCCAGGTTTCAAAAGGAAGTCTTCTCCCTGCTTTGTTTCCAGTTTCAGCTAACTTTATTAGACACCATCATTCTCTTTGGGGACTTTTCCCATTTCTCTCCCAAACCTCAGCCAGAGCTGGCTTTTAAATCTCTTCCACCGTGTTCCATCTGAGCAGCAAAACAGCTGCGTAGTCAGCTCAGCCAACAGCAGAAGCCCAGGCGCGTCCCCCTCCTCCTTGTGTCTTTGTTTCTAGGTTTATGTGTATCTAGAGTTTTTCAGGTTTTCTGTAGCTGTTATGTGGGTCGTCTGACCCGTAACCTCTGAAGCACCTTCTGCGTCTGAGCCCCCTTTCGTTAGGGTTATTCATCCTGCCTCCTCCCTTGTTCCCTTTCTCTCGTTGCTCCTTAGGTCAAGTTGGAGTGCAGCCTAGTTTTCCTTTCTAATGTACTGTTCTGTGGATCTTGCTGTTTTGTAGCTGAAGCTGATGAGGAAGAAGGGGGAAGGAAAGGGGCGCACTGGTAGGCCGTGAAGACTCGGTGGTTTATCCAGAGGATCAGCTTTCTGCACTCACCCCTGTCCCCTCTCGGTCCCAGTCCCAGTGAGAAGACATGGCGGATCCTTGACTTGATTTTTCCAGTGGTGGAACAGTCACAGAGCTCAGGGGAGAAGGAGGGTAGAATGTGAGACCTGAAAGGGCTGGAGCTTCACCTCCGGGGCCCTCTGTGTTCTCATGAGGAAGCCAAGGTCACTGAGATAAGAAAACCCCTTCTGAGCAGTTCTGTGAACCTAGCTAGCAGCACCGGAGCAACAGGGAAAGCTGGGCAGTGCCTTAATGGCAGAGTAGGTAGGTGGAGCCTTTCTTCAGTAAGGGAAGCAGAGGCTGCCACTGGACTCAGCCAAGTGGTGAGACCTAAGAAGGAGGGAGGACCCATGGACAGGAGGATCCGTGAAAGCCGAGCTCACAGCTCAGCGGTCCTTGGGAGCACACACTGAGAGCCAAGCCCAGCTCTGAGCACTTTACATCCATTATCTCATTTAAGCCCCTAACAAGCCTGTACTGTCGCTCCATATTTTGCAAGTAAGGAAACACATGTATAATTTAATTACCTTGCCCAAAGTCACACAGCCACCAAGAGAGCCAGGATTCAGGCTGGCTGCCTCCAGAGTGTAACACTGTCCTTCCTCCTGTCCAAGGATATGTTTCAAAAGATGAAAAGTTCTGTGCATGGGGACATTTAATACAATGTTCTTTGTAATACGAAATTCAAAATAGCCTAATCATCTAACAGTTGGAGGGTGATAAAAAATAGTCCATGGAATAGAATTCAGATCATTAAAGTGATGGTTAAAATGCTGATGTAACTGCAGGAACGCGTTTTGTGATCTACATAGAAAACAGTGTCAAGCAAATCTGTACTGGAATTTGTTTAACCAAGACTCAGAGGAAGAGAATGAAAACAATCTATTAAAATAAAGACCTGTACATTTCTTTGGATTTTTTATTGTCAGTACTGTTTGCACAATGAATTAAAAAAAAAAAAAAAGACTCCTTCATCTTTGTGGTAATTCCATAGTCTTCTGTGACTAGCCAAGGCTTCCAGTGGTCTTATGCTTCCTCCTTTCCCAGGAGTCCTGTTGGCACAGTGGCTAAGAGCTTAATGCTCACCAAGAAGTCAGCAGTTTGAATACACCAGCGATTCCGTGGAAATCCTACCAGGCGTCTCACAGGGTCCCTATGCGTCAGCATTGACTCAATGGCCATGGGTTTGGTGTGCTCTACCCAGGATCTAAAAAAAAAAGTTTTTGTAGTTCCTTGTATCTCCCAGTTCCTTCTGTATTCCTTCTAAGATAAGGTGGATGAGAAATGATGGAGAAGTAATATCAGTAAGTGGTAACAATCAGTAATCCTAATGAAGTTTTAGCTTGACAGTTGTCGGGTAACACACTGCCTAGTTGGGGTAAATGCCTTCAATGGCAAGCCACTTGGCAATGCTCTTGTAGCTTACTAGCTTACACGGGGCACCTGGGCAGGACGGTTGTGTGTTCCACATCGGAAGTACATGCCACGGTAAAAGGAGAGGCGTCTCTGCCCTTGCCATCACTTTCGTCCCAGAATGGGATCCCAGGTAACCCTCTGAACTGTTGTCACTTTGTACTAGTTAACAGACGTGGCCACTTCTGCCACCAGCCTTTTATGTACATAGACCAGGAGCACCAGTTGACTTCTCCATCTTCTGGCCTAAGCTTGGGCCACACCATTCACCCCTTTCCTTCTGGTGGCAGGTCTACTATGTACCCAGAGGTCCCTGCCAGGCCCTGGGTCTGGCCGTCAACGGGCTTCAGCTGTTCCTTCTAATAGGGGAAGAAACTGGGTATGAAAGCAAGAGCCTTTCTTCTGTAGAGAGAAAGAAATTTAGATGTCAAGTGAAATGTGACCCATGGATATCAAGTAGCTAGAAAGTCCTTCCTTAAACAACATGTGCCCTCAGCGGTCTCAAAACCTCCACTAAGTCACGGTACCCAGCGTGAGATTCCAGGTAAGCATCAGTGCCAGCAGTACCTACCAGGGCCACTAGGTGACACCTGTGTGCCACTTTTTTCTGCCTTTCCTCATGAGAGCCATCGCGTGGACAAACTAGCCACCCTAATACTCCACTCTAGGTCAGCCATGGCACAGACTTTTTGAAATGGATGATTCTTGTTTTCAGCATCATTATTTGTCCTTATTTTGTTACTGGCTTGTCTCCTAATCAAATGAGCTCCTCAGAAGGCTGAAGTGGTCGTCTTTATACTGTAGGATGGTACCGTGATGGAAAAAGAGGCTGAAAGAATCCAGACAGTTGGGTAGAAGGAAAAGAGAATGGCTGTTCACTGAGGAACAAGGCAAGAGAAACCAGTCTCCCCAAATTTAAAGTCAGGGTTGGGATCCTGTGTCAGGCTTAGAAGCAAGGATGAAGCAGGGTGAATGGAACTGAGCTCAAGAGGAAATCTGAGGCGAGGAGGCTCAGCCACTGTGACACAGGAAGAGTGCTGAGGCAGCTGTGCATCTCTCTGGTATTGTCCCCAGGCCTGTCCCTGCACCAGGGCTCAGGGCCGGGTCACCTAGAGGCCATCCCACAGAGTTAGGCAAGCCACTAATGAAGCTCTGAGGACATGTTGGCGGGGGCCTGGGCCAGAGGCGTGTGTCATCACAGCCTTGGCGCAACCCGGGCCCCGGATTCCAGAACCTGGGAGTAATGCTAGTGAACCCTGACTCACTGCCGCCCTGAGCACAAGGAGGTCATTATCTGCACAGAGTCGAATGGGGAAACTGAGGTGTGGAGTGGAGAAGCAGCTTTGTCCCATTCGTCACTGTCACCAGGCCATGAATTATCACTGCTCTGTTTAAATGCCTGAGCGGCTGCCGCAGTCAATAAACACTTCCAGTTGGGCAGCCCCGGGGAGGAGGGAGGAGCCTTGCCTCAAGGCTGTTGCCCTGTATTGCCAGCTGTTGCCATGTGTTGCCAGCTGTTGTGTGGTGCCAGCTGTTGTCGAGTCAGCCCTGTCATGAGGACTCCTGGGTGACAGAGCAGCACTCCCCCATAGAATGTTCTAGGCTATGAACTATGAGAGCAGGTCACCAGGCATTCTTCCCAGCATAGCTCGTGCCACCCAGGCTACCGTTCCGTGTGGGCTAGACGCACAGAACTAGAAACTTGCGGTGCCAAAAACTGTTTGGCCGAACCCGTGCATTCTCCCATGAGGAATCTAAAGGCCAGAATCGGGGACAGGGGAAGTTAGCAGCCAAGATCACAGCAGAGACTGTGGTGGAGCCAGACTGGGGGTGCTGAGACTTCATGCCAGCCCTCTTTGTGAACCACCACACCACAGAGACAGAGCAGAAGTGAGGCTGGGTCATGTGAAAGTTAAGGGGGCTGCTCTAGACCCAGTGGCCTGGATTCAAATCCCAGGTTCATCGTTCCCCACTTCATGTGCTTTTGAGCCAGCCACTCAGTGGCTTCAGTTTTTTCACCTGTAGAATATGGAGATTAACGGTACCTGTGCTGTAGGCATGAGACAGTAGCTGTTCAGCGATAGAATGCTCACTTTCCACCAAGGTGACCCAAGTTCGATTCCTGGGCAGTGTAGCTGATGTTCCACCACCGCTCATCTGTCATTGGAGGTTTGCTTGTTGCTACAACACTGAAAAGGTTTCAGCAGAGTTCCCAGGCTAAGAAGCACTGGGAAGGAAGGCCTGACAATCTAGTCCCCAGAATCAGCCCCTAAAAAGTTGTGGCTCACAGTAGTCCAATCCACCACTGATCATGGGAATGGGCAAGGATTTCTTCTGTCCCATGTGGGTTCACCGCGAGTCGGGGGCTGACTCCACAGCAGCGAACAGCAACCCATCAGAGGGCGGTTCGGAGAAGGAAATGAGATAATGCAAAGGGCCTAGAACAGTACATGGCACACAGTAAGCTCAGTAACAATTAGTTATTTATTTATTTTTTTAGTACTACTTACGCCAGTTTGACAATCTTCAGCCATATACCTAACCACAGAGCCACCCTCTTGGCTTAAGGCCCATCGTGTCTTGGGCCAAGTTTCTCCAGTTTATCTAGTCTTGAGTCTTCTGAGGCCAAGGGAGAGCTGGAGTAATGGGAGGAGAGGTTGGAAGAGTCATGTGCCAGACTGTCTTCAGGGGACAGTCCTCGTGCTGGGCAGGGCTGTTGGGGCCCAGCAGTATCATGACATCATCGGATGCGCTAGAGCTGGTGGCTCAGCTCCAAGCCCAGCTTTAGAAACATCAGGAAGTACCTTGGGCAACAAGATACAGGCCCAGAGAACCGCATTCCTGCCTTGCTTCTCAGCCCTGGCTTGACCTGACAAACCCCCCTCAGGAGGTGGTGGGCAATGACGACAGGGAAGCTCATTACAGTTGTCTCCCTCACTACTGGGCCGAGAACACAGGCTTGTTTGTCCAGCACAGCTTACCTGAGTCACGCATCCTGTAGCCTGTAGCCACCTGGGCCTGGAGCTGGACCAGTGACAGCCAGGAATCTGGAGTGCCTTCTGCACCCTGAGCCCAGCCAGGGCCAGCACTTTCTGCTTGTTCTCCTGCAAAACATGAGCGGAGCGGAGAGAGCTTGGCACCGTGGACATATTTCCAAACAGAGGCAAAAACCTGGACCAGGCCCTCTGTGGGGGGAGCAGAATGATAGCCCAGGCTTCAGAACCCTTGGAAAAGTCACTTGTACAGGTTAGAGACAAAGGCATGAGGTAGAGAAGGGGCAGGGCAGAAATGTCCTTCACCCACTCTCCACTACCTGTCCCCTATGTCTCCCCTCCTTGCCCACAAGCTGACACTCAGGGCACCCCAACCACAGTTACACCTCCTGTCGGTCAGCAGGAGGTGTAATTTAACCTACGGCTGTCCCAAAGGAAAATGAAGGAAGTAGGTGCCGCATTTCACACTAAACAGTTTTAAAATGATAACGTGAGTAGAAACTACTTGTTTTAAAAAAGTATAAGAAAGGAGAATGAAGATTCCCAGGCCTGCTCTGACTCACTGGTTGAGGAAACAAGAAGGAGAAAAGAAAGCAGGGTGCCTCTGTGGGGCCTGGAACGGAGACACCCCTTGAAGTGGTCTCCACACCAGGGTGCCCTGTGGCTTAGCTGAAAGGAGAGCTGAGTGGAGGTACCCATGGGGGCTCCGGGAGCTCAGGAAGCAGTGCTTTGGTTTGATTTTGTGGTGGTGGTTGTAGTGAGGTGCAATCCAGCTGAGTTTTAGTTCGTATCAATCCCATGTGACAGAGTAAAATGGCTTCATAGGGTTTTCTTGGCAGTGGTCTTTTTTTAAAACAAAAAACGTTTTATTGTGGTTTAGATGAAAAATTACCGAGAAAATTCATCTTCCATTCAACAATTTATACCCGTGTCATTTCAAGACATGCATTGGGATCTCCCTGCTATGACAACACTCAACCCACTTCCTCCCTGAGATTCCACTCACCCATCTCTTCTGCACCTTCCTGCCTTTTGAACTTCTTTTTTTTTTTTTGGCAAATGCTGCCCTGGTGTGGCTAATGGTTCTGAGGAGGACAACTCTCACAGGTGGCTTTGTTCCCTTTATAGGCCTAAGTTGTTTGGTTGGAAGATGATCTCTAGGAGTGGCTTCAGTTCAGGGTTTGAAGGGTGACAAAGTACCATAGTCTCAGGAATTCCACCAGTCTCTGTCAGACCAGCAAGTCTGGTCTTTCTTATGAATTTGAGTTCTGTTCTACATTTTTCTCCCACTCTGACCAGGACCTTTGATTGTTACCTTGCCCAAAGTGATTGGCGGTGGAAGCTGGGCACCATCTAGTTCCTCTGGTCTCAGGCTAGGAGGCTGTGGCTCCTGTGGTCCCTTAGCTCCTGTTTTAGAGGGAGTCTTCAGGATGCCATGATTAATTCCTCAGCTGCTAATTGAAAGGTACAGGGTTCAAACCCACTAGCCCGTCTGCAGGAGACAGAGGTGGCAGTTTGTTTCTGGGAAGAATCACAGCCCAGGAAACTGCCTATGGAATACTTCTATTCTGTCCTATAGGGTCACTAGGAATTGGAAACAACTCCATTGCAGCGGGTTTGGTTTGAATCTTCATAGAAGCAGATCGTCTGGTCTTTCTCCCACAGAGCCCTCGGGATGGTTCTAACTATCCATCATTACGGATAGCAGCTGAGCACTTAACTGCTGCATCACTAGCACCCTTTTTAAAAAAAAGTTGAATAGGTCCTTATTTCAGTGATGCTAGAAGAAAATATTAGCTAACACACCAAACCATGTATTTAATCTGTTCTTGGACATTCTTTTTTGTGAATTGATTTTTCACATTTTCAGAGCTGATTTTGTAGTTGTTGAGACTCCTGTGTTACATTTCTTGATATGGTATGTTACATCTTTGTTGTGCTTTACGGCTGCCCCCATGATCCCCCTTAATAAACTATATATAAACCCAATTTTAATTACTACCAGTCTTGTCATCTTCCTCTCTATCTGGAAGGACTATAAAGACTGTAGTACATCCCTCTTTTTAATATGATGGCACCATAGTTTTCATGATAATCACTGGATTGTTTCGTTTGGTATTAAAGCTATGATTGACTTTGGAGCCTTCCCCAACTGAGTAGAGTTCTGAATAATGTGTCGTTCTGAAATATAAAGTTAGTGGTTTTGTTCTTCTAAGCCGAAGCCAAGAACTTCTTTCAGTATTTCTTGTAGTTTTGGTTTGATTTTTACAAAGTATCTGAGTTTCTGTTTACCTGGGAATGTCTTAATTTCATTTTCATATTTGAAAGACAGTTTTGCAGGATAGATAATTCTTGGTTGGAAGTTTTTCTCCTTCAAGGCTTTGAATGTGTCATGCTGCTGTCTCCATGCCAGCATGGTTTGTGCTGAGAAATCTGATGAAAGCCTACAGGGTTTCCCTCTGAATGTTAGCTTTGCTTTGAGTCTTGCTGCCTTTAAGAGTTGCTGCTTATGTTTCATTTTGTTCAGCTTGATTATAATATGTCTTGGAGTCTTTCTTTTGAGATCTATATTGGGTGGCATATGATATGCACCTGGGATATCTATATTCTCTTCCTTCATGATTTCTGGGAAGTTTTCTGTCAGCAGCTCAGCAACGATGCTCTCTGTGTTCTCAGGTGTCTCATCCTGTTCAGGGACTCCAATTAATCAAAGGTTGTTCCTCTTAATAGAGTCCCATATGCTTCTTAATATGTCCTCATTTTTCTTGTTTCTTTTTTCTGACTTCTGTTCATAGACACTGACATCAGTAGCTCTGCGTTCCAAGTCAGAAATTCTTTTTTCCATTTGTTCCATTCTGTTTTCTTGTCTTTGAATGGAAGTTTCTATGTGTTTGATTTTGTTCTTGATCTGTTGGATTTCAGAGTACTGGTGTTCCATCAGATCCAACAGCTTGCTTAATTTTGCCTTTTGTTCTACTGCATTTTGTATAAGGTCTAGAAGGGCTCTGTATATAATCATTTTGTATTCACCTTCTGATGATTTCAGGAAAGTTTCTTCATCTGGAAAACTCTTTGGTTGTTTTGTTTGTGAGCTTTCTGAAGCCATGGGTGATTTCTTGTATGCCACAAGCATCTGTTGCTTTTTGGGTTTCATGTGATTAAGTAAAGGCTGGGAGAGATACTGTGAGGATGGACTGCAGATGTTTCTCTAGGCTGTCTTAAAATGTAAAACAAAAGGTATCTGACCACTTCCCAAGTCAGTCAGGTTTTCAGGCATAGAGGTCCCTCTTCCCAACTGGCAAAGTAAGCACTACTATATCCAATCCCAGATGATACAAACTAGTTCAAAATACAGCAATGCTACTGCCCTGTTGGCCTCTGCTGACGGCGCCCAGCCTTGGGTGACACTGTGTAAACTACTGTTTTTCTGGTAGAAAAGCGCTCTCCTGTGGGCAGGCTCTGGCTCCCAAGCTAAGAAATAGGTCCAACTGTGGCCACTGTGTCTAAGATGGTGCCCTCCACAGAGTTGGCAGATAGAGGGGCTAAAGGTGTTGAGAGGTAGTGAGTCCTCTGCCTCTGTTGCCGGGCTCCCACTGTAGGCGACACTGTGTAAACTACTGCTTTTCTGTCGGAGAAGCGCTGTCCTGTTTGCAAGCTGGCTCCCAGGCTAAGAATTAGGTCCCGCTAAAATCTCTGTATCCAACATGGAATCCCACACACAGGCAGTGCGGTTCAATACAAACCACACTGTGGCAGTGATAAAAAGTCAGGCCCAAAGTGGCTAGATGAACAGAGTTGTAAGCCTGGCTCTCGAAATATGGCAACTTTGCCTGCCTATCCCACCAGCAGTGCATCTGAGTCTAGCCACTAGGCAAGACCCAGCTCTGCCCACCAGCCAAGACAGACAAAAAAAAGTCAAACTGGTGCGTTTACCTTCAGTCTGTGAGAGCCAGGGCTAGCCAGGAGCAGGAGTCAGTGAAAGAGAGGAGGTTTTTTGTTCAGTGGTATGCGGGCTCACTAGGTGACCAGAAGGCTCCATTTGATTATCACTTCAGGTCTGGGTTTCCAGAGGAATATAAGGAGATGTGTGCTTAGTCTGCCATCTTGACCCCACCCCTCCCAAACCATGTATTTAAAAAGAAAGCAAGCTGAATTTGAAGACAAATATTAAATTGAATGGATGGTAGATGAATGCCAGGGAAACTTTGAAATTAGTAGTAGATTGAATTCAGACTTGGAAAATCCTGAAGAGCTTTCCAAATCTGAGATTTCTGATGATGTCAGCCTGAGTGGTAAACATGGAATCAGCATATACAAGGTCTGATGGTTCTGTGGGCTTCATTGTTCTAAGTGCTACATACCTCATCACTAAGGTCACCTTTAACGTCCTTCCCTTGGGAAGCTATGAACTGATACCAGTGCCTAGTCTACTCTTTAAAGCAATTTTGGAACTCTTTCTGGAATGGCCATTGTCATGGTTTGAATTGTGTCCCCCCAAAAATGTGTGCAGCCATGTGGCTGGGATATGGTTCCCAGTATCTTGGAAATGTCCTCCATTGTGTGGTTTTGCTAACCTGTATGTTAAAGGATTATGGTGGGGCTGTGAATTCCTGCTATGGGGGAAGTTTCCCTGGAGTATGGCTTCCCCACCCTTAATGCTTTTAGCTTGCAAGGAATAAAAGGAAAAAGAACCAAGGACAATTTGAGAACCTCGCTACCATCAAGCAAGCAGCACCGGGAGCAGAGCGCATCGTTCAGACCAGAGGTTCTTGCGTTAGGACACTCCCTGGACAATGACTGATGCAATACCGGACTTTCCTCCAGAGCCGTCAAGGGGAAAGTCTTTCCCTGGAGCGGACACCCTGAATATGGACTTGCAACCTACCGGACTGTGTAAGAATAAATCTTTCTTTGTTAAAGCCATCCACTCTGTGGTATTTCTGTTAGAGCAGCCTAGCTGACTAAAACAGCCATTGTGCACGGTGGCAAGGTAACAAGTTTGTGAACTAAATTGTAGAGTTGCCTGTGAGGGAGTTTTTAGCCAGTAAACAAATAACTGTCCCTCCACACCTGATCTGGTCTCCAGTGACTTTCTTCTGTACCCAAGATAAGGGAATATTGAAAGAAAAACATTTTGATGACATTCAGGACATCAAGTGTAATATGATGACAGCTCTGAGGGCCATTCCAGGAAAAGAGTTCCAAAATTGCTTTGAAGGGTGGACTAGATGCGGGCATTTGTGCATAGCTTCCCAAGGGGAGTACTTGGAAGAAAACTATAGTGATATCCAGCAATGAGGGATCTACATACTTTTTCTAGGATACGTTCGTGAACTTAATTGGTAGTCCTCGTACAAATAGAAGGGGTACTCTCTGTGCTTTCTGAGCAGAGGAGTGGATTGGAAAGGAACAGGCAGAATGAGGGGCAGGAGCACTCTTTTAAGGCAATAATCTCAGAGGTCTGGGACATAGCTCTCTCTGCATCCAGGAAAGAGCTAAAGAGCCCCAGGCACCTAACTCCAGGCCAAGAGGCCAGCTTCCCCATGGGTGTGGTAGCCTGACAGGCGAGTTGCTTTAGGCCCAGCCTTGCTACAGCTGGCTCCCACAGTGGCTCCCCACGTCCTTAGAAGCAGTGTGGGGGGCACTCTGTGCCCTGGAGTGTGTGCTGCCCACAGCCCTTCATGTGTGTGTCAGGAATTGAGGTGGTGAGAGAAAACACCCAGAGGCAGGGAGGGACAGGAAGGGCCTAATTCTAGTCTTACTGACTAAAGATGACCTCAGTGTCATCATGGCTGCCAGCTTGGGGTGACCTAATAAAGGAGATCCCGGGTCTTGTTGGGCAGGGAACAGCCAACACTGTGGCAATCAGCCTGGGCTGGAGCCTTATATTCCTATCCTCCTGGCTGGACACTCCCAGGACAGACCGCAGATCCCTCAACTCCAGAAGACTCCTCACTTCCAAGGACCCTAAGGGGAAAAATCAGGACACGTGGTCTAATAAGTTGGACTGAGTTTATGAAGACAGCATGACATTTAAAAATGGGCATGTCCTAGAAAACCCAGGACACATAGTGCAGGTGCCCACAGTGCTCAGCAGACAGGAGGCAGTGAGGTGGGAGAAGCTGGATGAGAACAGGGCACCTGGTGTCCCAGTGCTCCAGTCCCGGCTCAGTCATCCTGGTGACCTTCATCTGTCTAGTGGGAGTAATAGTCTTTCCACTTGTTGTTGTCCGAAACAACCTAGTAACGCTCAGGATGTATCAAGGAGCTTTGAGAGAAAGTCCCAGACTTCACACACAGAAGCGCAGAAGGTGCTACTTGATTTGGTATGAGGACGTGTTCCCAGAAATGGATCAGCAGTAGGACACTGAGTGAGGAACAGGGAAGGAGCAGAAGTGAGAAGGGGCTGTGAAAAGTCAAGGAATAAGGAAGAAAGTCCCAAGAAATCAAGCAAGAAGCTATCGGGGGACAGGGAATCAGGTGGTACCCTGGGCAGAGGGAACTCTTATCCCTCGGTGGCTGGCATTCCCTTCCATGAGTGTCACAGGGGGAGGGCTGTGCCAGGGCTGCTACTTTGGGAACAGGATGTTTGGGCTCCTGGGCTGTGACCTGTCCTGGTTACTGCCTGCTGAGCACAGCTGGTCACTACTGGTCACCACCGGTCACCACCTTCAGGTCAAACATCTGAAGGTGTTTGCTCCAAGCCTTGGAGAATTGTGATTCCTGCCCCCAGCTGCCCAAGTGGGAATTTAGCCCTGCCCACATCTTTTGAGAGGCTTTGAAGGGGTGCTTCACATGCATCCACAAGCCTATCTGTCACAGGTGATCATCACAGGGCATCTTACATCAGAGCTGGGATCTCTAGGTCACCTCCTATTGGCTGATGTCACATGTGCTGAGCCACTTGAGGGTCCTAAGGTGCTGCTCTTCTTCACGGGCTGAGAATTCAGGTACCCTGCCTGTGTAACCTGTGCAGGATAGTAAGCTCCTCCCCAGTTCAGTGCCCCACCCTGTGTCACAGTGCCCCAAAGGGGAAAGTTTGGCTCGTTTCTGGCACTGACCACACAAACCATCAGGGCATGAACTGAGACTGAGTGCCTGAAGCAGGAGGGGATACCCACCTGGTTACCCTTCCTCCTCTTCTCCCCAAGACTATCCCCTCTGCCCTCTTCCTTGGCACCCCGAGGCAGTGGTAGCTCCTGAGCACCAGGACAGGTCCTATGTCTCCATTTGAAAAGGAGCTGTGCCTTTGTGTTTGTCTAACAACAACATCTAATTTCCCAGGGTGGTACAAACACTTAATGCTCTGGGCTACTCCCAAAAGGTTGGCAGTTTGAGTCCTTGAAGAGGCACCTTAGAAGAAAGCTCTGGCAGCCTGCTTCTGAAACTCAGCCACTGAAAGCCCTGTGGAGCACCATTCTATTCTGGGGCACATGAGGCCTCCATGAGCTAGAAATTATTCCTCAAGAACTAGTTTCCCAAAACAAAGAAAGTAGAGATCCTTACATAGGAACTGATTTTCAAATAAATTGATTTTGACTACTTTCTTGGGCTCCCTGAAAATCTTAGGGCTCAGTTTCAGCAGGGTGCAAAATTACATAAAGTGAGAGGAATAAATCAGATGAAGTATGCAACTGACCACTGGAAGATGTGAAATCACATGCAAGATAACTTTTGACGTCTCAGAACTTTACAACTGATTTATCCGCTCTTTGCTGTACGTAAGATCCATTGCACGGCCCTTACCTTTTAATGCTGCCTTCCCCCCTGTGTGTACCTTCCCAATTAGTGCCACCTACCCCTCTTGCACACCTTCTCTTTGGTTGTACCTTCACCACTGTGGTACCTTTCCTGTTCCAGTACTTTCTCTGTTGCGGTGCTTTTTCTGTTGGCGCTACCTTTCCCAATTACCATATTAGCTGTACCTGGCACGCAGAGACACAAAAAGATGCCAAGGAGACATATGTTGCATGAATGCACAAACACATGTTCATTATTGATTTAGGAGTTTAGGCAGAGCTAAAATTGAGATGCAACCCTGGCATGTCAATGAGGGATCCCGTTCTGGTCACCAGGACTGTCTTCCTGGTAACCACTGCACAAGGGGTCTGGAAGGTAGGATTTGCTGTCTCCTTGATGACCAGTGCAGACCAGTGTAGGAAGTCAGGAGTAAGGTGTGGAATTAGCTGAAGACTGGGAAAGGCAAACTTGAGCAAATGTCTAGGCTAAGAAGTGAAGAAGGACCCGTACGTGTCCTGACTCTGTAACAGTGGGAAATATAGACATAGAATGTATTCCTCTCTCTTCTTCCCATCTCTTCTGAGATTCTCAACATCAGACAGGTAAATGGGAGAAATTATGCACAAGCACTTGAATTTCTTTTTTTATTAAAATAAGGATAACTAATCTTGCATATGCTGAGCAAATAATCTGAGAAACTAGATTAGATGAAAATGAACTGGGTATTGGGATTGGAAGAAGACCTTGTTGTGCAGATGATACAACCTTGCTCAATGAAAGTGAAGAGAATTGGAAGTACTTACTGACGAAGATCAAAGCCCACAGCCTTCACTATGGATTGCACGTTAACAGAAAGAAAAGAAAAATACTCACAGCTGGACCAATAAGCAACATCATGATAAATGGAGAAAAGATTGATGTTGTCAAGGATTTTGTTTTATTTAGAACCAACAATCGACATCCATGGAAGCAGGAGTCAAGAAATTAAAAAACACATTGCATTGGACAAATCTGCTGCAAAAGCCGTCTTTTAAAGTGTTGGAAAGCAAAGATGTCACCTTGAGGACTGAGGTGTGCCTGACCCAAGTCATGGTGTTTTCAATTGTCTCATCTGCATGGAATAGCTAGATGCTGAACAAGGAAGACTGAAGAATTGAGGCCTTGGAATTATGATGTTGGTAAAAAATGTCAGATATACCATGGACTGCCAAAACCAATAAACCAAACCCATTGCTATCAGGTCAATTCCAACTTACAGTGACCCTGAATGACAGAGTAGAACTGCCCTATAGAGTTTCCAAGGAGTGCCTGGTGGGTTTAAACTGTTGACTATTTGGTTAGCAGTCACAATTCTTAAACACTAGACCACCATTGTTTCTATGGACTACCAAAAGAATCCACAAATCTGTCTTGGAAGAAGTACAGCCAGACTGCTTCTTTAAAGCAAGATTACAAGACTAGGTGTCATATACTTTGGATATTTTATCGGCAGGAATCAATCTCTAGAGAAGGACATCACATGTGACTAAGTAGAAAGTCAGAGAAAAAGAGGAAACCCTCAATGAGATGGACTGACACAGTGGCCGCAATACTGGACTCGAGCATAATGATCATGAGGATGGTGCAGGACTGGGTAGTGTTTCATTCTTTTGTACACAGTATCTCTGAGTCAGAACTGCCTCGATGACACCTAACAGTGTTATCGGAAAAGCCCAGAAGTTCGGCTACTTGCTGCTAAAAGCCAGTTAACTGAGACAGGAGCTTTGGCGTTAAGATCAAAGGTTTTATTTGCAAGCTGTCATTGCAAAAGAACAGGGAGGTATTCTCATCCTCAAAAGTCTGCCCGAATTGGTCAGGCAAAGACGGAGTATTTAAAGGGAAAGACCACATGCAAATGTAGGGAACAACATGGCCAGTTGGAGGCATGTTGGTGTCAGCTGAGTGGAAGTCAACTGGGTGGAGAGGGTCAACTGGGTAAAGGAGGTCTGCTTCACAATCTTGCAGGCCATCACGGGCCACCAAGGAAAAAAAGGTGGTACTAGATGCCCTCTGGCCAGTAACCGTAAAGAAAAATGCCTCAAACACAAGTTACTTCTCCACTCTCCCTGGCCTACTTGATTCTATTATCACTGGTTTTATCAAGACAAAAGGAGTCATTCATTCCCTATAGCTCACTGAGTCTATAGTGGAACCTGGGCTTGTGCATTGTGGAGGTCAAGTCTTTCCCTTCGAGTGAGGAGTGATCTGTAGCAATGGCTTTGAGGTCCCCTTAGTTTTGAGCGCTCCTTGAATACTCTGGGGTCAGCACTACCCTGAGTCAGTCACCATGAGTCGGTTCTGACTCGGTGGCACTTGGCTTGGCTGGCTTAGTTTTGAGCACCCCTTGCACAGAGGCTTTTTCAGCCTCTAGTTTCAGCAACAATCTTATGTGAGGAGCACTGGTGGTGCAGTAGTTAAGTGCTTGGCTGTTAAACAGAAGGTCAGTGGTTCAAATCTACCAGCCACCGAGAAAGATGTGGCAGTCTGGTTCTGTGAAGAGCCTAGGAAGCCTTATGAGGTTGTAATGAGTTGGAATTGACTCAGTGACAATGGGTTTGGGTTTTGGGGTTTAATCTTGCGTGGTGGGTTGTCTCATCTGATTCTACAACAACTCCAGTTAGGGAAATAGACATTACTAACAACTTTCTCTCTGAATTCTATTGCTTTACAGATAAAGGAACAATTCATTTTAATCATACTGCCAGTAGGTTGCAGAGCCAGGACCCAAAGCAACTCTTCTGGCTTCAGTGCATGGCTCTTTCTACCACATCACATTAGGTGGTGTCAATGTAGGAAATCTCATATTGTCTTGATAGTGAAACCAAAGGAGTTTTATTGAGGAATATTAACAGCTATAGCTGGACAGCACTAGATAAAAATTCAAAGTGTTCTACTATTCAAGGAAAAAAATAAAAATAAAAAACCAAACCCACTGCCACTGAATCAATTCCAACTCATAGTGACCCTGTAGGACAGAGTAGAACTGCTTCAGAGTTTCCAAGGAGCTCCTGGAAGATTTGAACTGCTATCCCTCTGGTTAGCAGACATAGCACTTAACCAATATACCACCAGGGTTTCCATTCAAGGTAAGAGGGGTCAATATACACAGAGAACAGAGGAAAAGTAGGGTGTTAATAGTTGATTATAGGTAAGATCAGCCTCAGCTTGAAGCCCTTTGATATGTAAAGGCTGACCACTCGGTTAGGGAAGGGGTGAGAAGCCAGCTGTTTCCTTAGACTTGACTCTAAAATTGAGCTCAGCTACTCAAGACTGTAGTCAGTTCCAGGAGCAAATTGTTCATGTATTCTTGCCAAATGATTTACACCCAAACCTTTTGTTTCCTGAGGATGCCAGTTTGTCCATCATTCTTAGTCTGACAGGAGTACCTCCAGTTTGAAATGTTTCCATTTAGGGCAGACACGCTGGTGATATATAAACTAACTGGTTTGTTCACCTGTAATTCTTTGTTTTTTTGGCAGAGGGGTACATATGGAGTTGGTGAATGGGCATATTTCTCTTCATTTTCTAGAGTAGTAGTTGTTACCCATCCAGCATCCATTTCCTCTTCTTCCTTCCTAACAGGACTCAGATTATCTTAGATTGAGTTAGACTTTTTGATTTACTCCCCAGAATTGGAAGGCTTATAGTCTCCTGTCTATTAGGGGTACATATCTGTTGGGCCTTATCCTCAGCCTGCTAACACCCCTAGCTGTACCATTGTTGTTTGGTTGGGGAGGGAGTTGTGGAAAATGAACAGAAGCACAGATGATGCACAGCTAACCCCCACTTCAAGGCTGGGATTTATAGGGTGGTTGTCCTAGCACTTACGGGATTTGGGCCTTGCTTACCCTTCATTCAACAAGAGATGACTACGAAGGCTTGAGACTGAGCAGCTTGGTGAATGGCTATATTCATCACGGAGAAGAGGAAGATGGAGGGAGAGCAGGTATGATGAGGGAAAAGAGTTTTCGTTTGAAAGATGGAAACAGCCTAAATGACCGTCAACAGATGAATGGATATGCAGCTGGACAATTAAGTCCGTGAACTTAATTGTTCTAAGTGCTGTATACCTCTTTGCTGAATATCACTGTAATCACCTTCAAAGTACTCCCCTTAGGAAGCTAAGCACCAACAGCAGCACCTAGTCCGCCTTTCATAGCTATTTTAGAACTTTCTCTGGAATGGCTATTGCGCACAGTGGCAAGTTGCCAAGTTCACAAACTTAACTACATAGTTGTCCGTGAGGATGTTTTTAGTCAGTAAACAAATAACTGTATCAGAACACCCTCCCTATTCACCTGATCTGGCCCCCAATGACTTTTTTTCTTTACCCAAAGATAAAAGAAATAGTGAAAGGAAGATGCTTTAATGACATTCAGGATATCAAGGGTAATACGTTGACAGTTCTGATGGCCATTCCAGAAAGAGTTCCAAAATTGCTTTGAAGTGTGGCACTGGCATTGGTCCACAGCTTCCCAAGGGGACTATTTCAAAGGTGACCATAGTGATCTTCAGCAATGAGGTATATAGCACTTTTTCTAGGATTAGTTCGTGAACTTAGCTGGTTGTCCCCATAAACAAACTATGGTGGTTATGTACAATGGAAGACTATAAAATGATAAAGAACAGTGATGGATCTACAAAACATCTCACAACAGGAATATCCCTAGAGGGCATTATGCTGGGCGGATATTATATGAGACCACTACTATAAAAACTTGTGAAAAGGTTTACACAAAGAAAAATATAATCTTTGATGGTTACAAGGGAGGGGAAGAGTAGGACAGAAATACACTAAATAGACTATAGGTAAGTGGTAGCTTTGGGGAAGGGTAAAACAGTACACAGTACTGGTGAAAGCAGTACAACTTTATATAAGGCAAGGTCATGGAAACTGTGTAGACACTTCCAAACTCAGGAAAACTGTTAAATGACTCAGAGTATCAAAACAAGATGCAAGGAACACACAGAGTCATTTGAAGAGGTAGCATATGATGAGGAACCAATGGTACTGAAGGAAAAAGTCAAAGCTGCATTGAAGGCATTGGCGACGAACAAGGCTCCAGGAATTGATGGAATATCAGTTCAGATATTTCAACAAACAGATGCAGCACTGGAAGGGCTCACCCATCTATGCCCAGAAATTTGGAGGACAGCTACCTGGCGAATTGACAGGAAGAGACCCATATTTATGCCAATTCCAAAGAAAGGTGATCCAACTGAATGTGGAAATTACCAAACAGTATCATTGATGTCACACACAAGTAAAAGTCTGCTCAAAATCATTCAAAAGTGACTACAACAGTATATTGACAAGGAACTGCCAGAAATTCAAATTGGGTTCAGAAGAGGATGTGGAACCAGGGATATCATCGCTGATGTCAGGTAGATCTTAGCTGAAAGCACAGAATACCAGCAAGATGTTTACTTGTGTTTCACTGACTATGCGAAAGCATTTGACTGTGTGGGTCATACTAAATTATGGCTAACATTGCGGAGAATGGGAATTCCAGAACACCTAATTGTGCACTTAAGGAATCTGTATATGGATCAAAAGGCAGTCATGCAAACATTACAAGGGGAGGCTGCATGGTTTAAAGTCAGGAAAGGGGTGCATCAAGGTTGAATCATTTCACCATACCTTTTTAATCTGTATGCTAAGCAAATAATCTAACAAACTGGATTATACGAAGAAGAACAATGCATCAGGTTGGGAGGGCGACTCATTAACAACCTGTGTTACACGGACAACACCACCTTACTTGCTGGAAGTGAAGAAGATTTGAGATACCTACTGATGAAGATCAAGGACCACAGCCTTCAGTATGGATTGCACCTCAGCATCAGGAAAACGAAAAACCTCACAACTGGACCAGTAAACAACATTACCATAAATGGAGAAAGTATTGAGGTTGTCAAGGATTTCATTTTACTTGGGCCCACAATCAATGCCCTTGGAAGCAGCAGTCAAGAATTCAAAAGACGTGTTGCAATGGGAAAATCTGCTGCAAAGAACCTCTTGAAAGTATTCAAAAGTAAGAATGTCATCTTAAAGACTAAAACGTGCCTGACCCAAGCCATGGTATTTTCTGTCGCATCTTATACATGCAACAGCTGGACCATGAACAAAGAAAACAGAAGAAGAATTGATGCCTTTGAGTTGCTGTGTTGGAGAAGAATGTTGAATGTACCATTGACTACCAAAAGAACAAACAGATCTGTCCTAGAAGAAGTACAACCAGAGTGCTCCTTGGAAGCAAAAAAGGCAAGACTGTATCTTACGTACTTTGGACATGTTGTCAGGAAAGCTCAGTCACTGGAGAAGGACATCATGCTTTGTAGAGTGGAGGGTTAGCAAAAAAGAGGAAGCTCCTTGATGAGATGGGTTGACACAGTGGCCACAACAATGGGCTTAAGCATATAAACAATTGTGGACATGGCACAAGACCAGGCAGTGTTTCATTTTGTTGTTCATAAGGTTGCTATGAGTCAGAACAAACTTGACGGCACCTAACAACAACAACCAAACTCACTAAAGGGCCAAACTACTAGGCTGATGACTACGGAGACCATAGTCTTGGGGAACATCTAGGCCAACTGGCATAACATAATTTATAGAGAAAATGTTGTGCATTCTACTTTGGTGAGCAGTGTCTAGGGTCTTAAAAGCTTCTGAGCAGCCGTCTGAGATATTCCACTGGTCTCTCATCATTGGGAGCAAGGGAAAATGAAGAAAATCAAAGACATAAAGGAAAGATTAATCAAAAGAACTAATGGCCCACAACAACCACAAGCTCTACTAGACTGAGTCCAGTACAACTAGGTGGTGCCTGGCTACCACCACTGACTGTTCTGACAGGGATCACAGTAGAGGTTCCTGAACAGAGTTGGAGGAATAGGTAGAACAAACTTCTAACTCACAAGTAAAGACCAGACTTCCTGGCCTGAAAGAGACCGGAGAA
Source organism: Heterohyrax brucei (assembly GCA_028571685.1). Lineage (NCBI taxonomy): Eukaryota > Metazoa > Chordata > Mammalia > Hyracoidea > Procaviidae > Heterohyrax > Heterohyrax brucei. The sequence goes on from CM053147.1 coordinate 19,568,068, forward strand.
ATCTTGAAAGTATAGCCCCCAGACACTCTTTTACCTGAATAACGAAATCACTCCTGAGATTCACTCTCCTGGCAAAAATTAGACAGGCCCATAAAACAAAATGATACTAAAGGGGCCCAGTAGCCCAGGGGCTAGGACTAGAAGGCAAGAGAGGACAGGAAAGCTGATAATAGGGAAGCCAAGGTCAAAAAAGCGGAGTACTGGCATGTCCTGTTGTTGATAACCAATGTCAGAAAATGACATATGCGTTAACTGGTTAATGAGAAGCTAATTTTTTCTGTAAACTTTCATCTAAAGTACAATAATTAAAAAAGTTTTAGTTTGCTCATGATGTCAAAGAGTAAGAACACTCACTCTGTTAAAGTCAAAGCAAGATCTGCTGAGGGTAGTAGAATTTGTGAACTGGGGAAACAGGAGAGAGGACTCCACCAGGTATTCTGAAGCAAGGAAGGAGAAATGTGCTTTTAAAGTAAAAATGGGGTAGGGGAGTCTCTGACAGTCCCATAGTCACAGGTGAGTATATCTCTAGCAACTCAATTTTCAGCTACTTCCCTGGAACATCTTGAGTAAACTCATTCTTCTATAATCATATTCCTGGCCCCTGTCCTGTCTTAGGTCAAGAGGCATGCTGGTTAAACAAGATGATTGATAGCGGGTCAGAGTCTTCTGATCCCACCAAGCCAGAAGCCCAATACTACATGCATGTGAATGGGGAAAAGTCAGGGTTACTTTCTCAAGAATGCAGAAGCAAAAACACAAAACAACAAATGCTGGAGAGGCTGTGGAGAAAGTGGAACTCTTCTACACTGTTGGTGGGGTTGCAAAATGGTCCAGCCTCTTTGGAAAGCAATCTGGCTCTTCCTTAAAAAAATGGATATAGATATACCATTTGACCCAGTAATTCCACTACTTGGAATATGTCCTACAGAATCAAGGCCTTTCACACCAACAGATACATGCATGAGAATGTTTATCGCAGCACAGTCCATGATAGCAAAAAGATGGAATCAACCCAGATTCCCAACAACAGAGGAATGGATAGGTAAACTATGGTATATATACTCAATGGAGCACTACACAATGATAAGAATAATGATGATTCCAGGAAACATCTCATAACCTGGAAGACATTATGTTAAGTGAAAATAGCCAGTGACAAAAGGACAAATATTGTATGAGACCCCTATGATAAGATCTCAAAGACAGACTTATGTATAGAAGAAAAGACTCTTTGACATCTGCAAGGGAGGAGAGGGAGGGAGAGTAAGGGGGGAGGGTTTCCATTAGATAGTTGGTGGAAATTTGATTGGGTGAAATCGGTGATAGCACACATTAGAAACAAGAACAATATTAATTCAACTTCAGCATAACTTGAATACTCCTTCCATCTTAACCCAATATTGCAAGGACAGAATAGTTGGGACAGGGGGCAGGAGACCATGCTCTTAGGTGAAATTGAGGCCAATTGGCACAACTAGTGTTTTGCTAAGAGGGCTGTCTGCACCCCACATTGGTGAGTGGCGTCTGGGGTCTCAAAAGCTGCCAAGCTGCCATCTGAGGGCACAGCAAATGGTCTCAACTCAGCAGGAACGGGTGCTCACCGAGGATCAAAATGACATGGGGTAAAGACAACCCAAAAGATAGAGAGACCCACATGAGTGGGTGCCTACATAGACTTGTGACCAGAAGAACTGGGTGGTGTCCGGCCACCACCAGTGATAGCCATGATGGAGCTCACAAAGTTGAGTCTCACTGGCAACACAAGAATAAAAAGGGGTGCACTCTGAGATCTCCACTAAAAGACCACAACTGATGGTCCAGTGGCTTCGGGGTTCCCCTGGGAGCATGGACCCTGGCCCTGATGCTGCCCTTGCCCATAAATCATACGAAGGTCCACTCTTCAGACATGGATGAATTGGACTTGGCAATGCAGAGTGACCATATATTGGATGCACTTTATGGTTCTATGCATCTATAGGATATCATTCTGCTGACCTCTGGCTGGAGGAAGGAGAGTGGAAAGGAGACTGTTGGGAGAAGGAGACATGTATGGAACAGAGAAGAATAGTGTGCTGTCACCGGGCAGGGAGAGTAGTGGAAGCTGCATATAGGTGGGCATATAAATTTATATGGGAATGTACATTTTCACTCAGTCATAATAATAAAAAAAAAAAGAATGCAGAAACAAGAGCCTGCAACAAAATGGAGTTTTGATTCAGACTTTGTACCAGCAGTTTTATTTTGCCAAGTGTTCATGCTGAGAGGTTTGCTGGCACAACAGTTAGTCTGAAATGCTTGTGCCAGTGTCAGTGGCCATCACGTTGGCTTCAACTCATAGTGTCCCTGTGTGTCAGGATAGAACCGTGCTCCATAGGATTTCCAATAAATGATTTTTTTTTAAGTAGATTTCTAGGCCTTTCTCCTAAGGCACCTCTGGGTGGGCTCACACCTCCAACCTTTTATTAGCAGCCAAGTGCATTAGATACTGTCGGGGATTGACAAAATATGTGTCAACTCATTTAGGCCATGATTGCCACTATTGTGTGGTTTTCCTCTACTTGGTGACTTTCCTCCATGATATAAACCATAATCTCTGCCAGTAGTTAAATAGGGTTAGGGTGAGATGCAACACCCTTATTCAGGTCCTGTCCCTGATCCAATGTAAAGAGAATTTCCCTTGGGTATAGCCTGTGCCACCTTTATCTTAAAAAAATGCATTACAAGACATAAAAGGAAAGGGTAGCAAGCCTAGAATGGAAGACCCCACAACACCAAGGAAGCGGTGCTGGGAATACAGCATGTCTTTGGAACATGGATATCTGTGTGGAGAAGCTCCTAGTCCAGGAAAAGATTGATGACAAGGACCTTCTTCTAGAGCCAACAGAGAGAGAAAGATTTCCTGGGGAGCTAGACTTCTAGTCTACTAGACTGTGAGAAAACAAATTTCTATTAAAGCCATCCACTTGCGGTATTTCTGTTATAGCAGCACCAGATGACTAAGACAGACACTCATTAGAATTCTATGGAAAACACTGAGGACCACAATGGAGGGATGGTATCATCATTGTATTCTATTATTTTATGTATTTATAACAATTTCTATAATTGGAAAAAAATAGAAAGCAGTTCATTCGTAAGTCTGGAGCTCTAGGAAGAGGCTGGGTTAGAGATTGCCATGGATTGAACTGTGTCCCCCCCAAAATTGGTAGTAATTTGGCTAGGCCATGATTCCCTGTAGAAACCCTGGTGGCATGGTAGGTTAAGTGCTACGTCTGATACAAGAAAGGTCAGCCTTTCGAATCTGCCAGGTGCTCCTTGGAAACTCTACGGCGCAGTTCTACTCTGACCTCTAGGGTCGGTACAGTTGGAACCAGCTCAATGACAGTGGGTTTGTTTTTTTGATTTTTTATGATTCCCTGTATTCTGTGATTGCCCTACCTTTCGTAATTTTCTTATGCTATAAATTTTAATCTGTCTGTGGTTAACAGAGTGGATTATGTTAGAGAGGATTAGGGTGTGACTGTAACACGCTTCCTAAGGTCACCTCCCTGCTTCATTGTAAAGAGAGTTTCCCAGGAGTATGGCTTGTACCACCCTTTATCCTTTCATCCTACAAGAGATAAAAGGAAAGAGAAGCAAGCAGAGACTTGGGAACCTGACACCATCAAGAAAGCAGAGCTGTCAGAAGAGCATGACCTTCAGACTTGAGCTTCCTCCACCAAGATACTCCCTGAAGAAAGACTGATGCGACACAAGGATCGTCCTCCAGAGCCAACAAAGAGGGAAAGCGTTCCTCTGGAATGTACACCCTGAATTCAGACTTGTAGCCTACTGGACTATGTAAGAATAAACTTTTCTTTGCCAAAGCCATCCACTTTGTGGTGTTTCTGTTAGAGCAACACCAGCTGACTAAAACAGAGACATAAACGAGGTCATCCAGATATACTAAATGCAAACCCACTGCAGTTGAGTTGATTCTGACTCATAGCAACCCTATAGGACACAGTAGAAATCCCAGTAGAGTTTCCAAGGAGCACCTAGTGGATTTGAACTGCTGACCTTGCGGTTAGCAGCCATAGCAGTTAACCACTACACCACCAGGGTTTCCTAACCAAATATATTTGGTATTAAAGCCAAGGACCTGGAAGAAGTTACCTGGAAGAATCAGGGACCAAGCTCTTGGGAACCTAAGAAGAGGTGGGGCTGGAGGGCCTCAACGGCATGAAGTGCGTGTGGCCTGAAAGGCAGGTGGACACCACTAGTGTCATCGAACTGAAGTGGTAGCTGGAAGAGGCCTTTCTGTTTAATTTTTTGTTTGTTTCAAGATAAACTGCATTGCCACAAGACCCCTGGGTGGTACAAGCTGCACTCACCTGGTGACCAGAAGGTTGGCAGTTCAAATCCCCCCAGCAGCATCTCAGAACAGCAGGCCCAACAGTCTGCTTCTGCAGGGATTATAGCTAATCCAACTCTATAACAGTCAATGTCTCTTCAAAAGCACACTCCAACAATGCAACAAAAGCAAAAACAACAACCAAGAGGGCGATTGCTGACATTACCCAAAGAAAAAGCTGTTGCTGCTTGTGTTTGTGCTGTGGAGGATGATTCAGTAGTAGTGAAAGGGGTGGTCCCAAAGAGAAAAAGGCTGACTGCGGGGCAACAGGTTTGGGTAGTGAAGGGGGCATGGTATCAAGGGCAAGGTGGAGGGGCTGGTCCTGCTCCTCAGAGGGCCACAGAGAGAGCCCCTCTCTCCTCCCCAGAGCAGAAAGCTCAGGGCTGGGTATGAGCCTGGGAACCTCTCATCTGACACTGCTGAGAGCCTCGGGGCGCACTCAGGAGCTCACCCAGACTTGGGCTGGCTGTTCTTGAGATAGCAGAGTACACCATAGTGGGAGCCAGTTCCAATCAGCTTGTTCTCTCTCTGTTTTTTTTTTAACTTAAATTTTATTATTATCATTATTATTGTTCTGTTTCTTTGTTAGTTTGTTTTTACTTTATTTTGGAGCATCATATACTTTACCTAGAGTCACAAACTTTTCACATTTTGTCACACAATTCTCTTTATATATACGACGTGTGTGTTGTGTTGTGTTGTTAGGTACCTTCAGGTTGATTCCAACTCACAGAGACCCTGTGGACAGCAGAACGAGAAACACCGCTCAGTCCTGTGCCATGTCCACGATCGTTTTTATGCTGAAGTCCAGTGTGGCAGCCCCCGTGTCAGTTCATCTCCTTGAGGGTCTTCCTCTTTTTCGCTGACTCTCCACTTTACCAAGCATGATGTCCTTCTCCAGGAACTGATTCCTCCTGACAACATGTCCAAAGGGTGTGAGACGCAGTCTCACCATCCTTGCTGCCAGCTAGCACTTTCATCTTCCAGAATGGGTCTGTTTGTTCTCTTGGCAGTCCATAATACATTCGATATTAATCTTCAACCCATAATTCAAAGGCATCAATTCATTTTCAGTCTTTCTTATTCATCAGCCAGCTTTCATATGCAATATGATGCAATTGAAAATACCACGGCTTGGGGCAGGTTCACCTTAGTCTTCAAGGTGACATATTTACTTTTCAACACCTTAAAGAGGTCCTTTGCAGCAGATGTTCCCAACGCAGTGCATCTTTTGATTTCTTGACTGCTGCTTCCATGGGCACCGATTGTGGATTCCATTAAAATGAAATCCTTGACAACCTCAGTCCTCTCTCCACTTAGCACAATGTTGTTTATTGGTCCAGTTGTGAGGATTTTTGTTTTCTTGATGTTAGGGTGCAATCCATACTGAAGGTTGTGGTCTTTGATCTTCATCAGTAAATGTTTCAAATTCTCTTCACTTTCAGCTAGCAAGATTGTGTCATCTGCATAATGTGGGTTGTTAAAGATTCTTTCTCCAATCTTGACACCTTATTCTTATTCATATAGTCCAGCTTTGTAGATGATTTGTTCGGCATACAGATCAAAAATGTATGGTGAAATGATACAACCCTTACACATACCTTTCGTGACTTTAAACCATGCAGTGTCCCCTTGTTGTGTTCAAACAGCTGCCTCTTGATCCGTGTACAGACTGCTCACAAGCGCAATTAAATGTTCTGGAATTCCTATTCTCCACAAAGTTAGCTGTAATTTGTTATGATCCACACAGTGGAATGCCTTTGCGTAGTCAATGAAACACAGGTAAACATCTTTCTGGTATTCTCTGCTTTCAGCCAAGATCCATCTGGCATCAGCAATGGTATCCTTGGTTCCACATCCTCTTCTGAATCCAGCTTGAATTTTTAGCAGCTCCCTGTCAATATACTGTTTAATTGCTTTTGAATGATATTGAACAAAATTTTACTTGCATCTGATATCAGTGATATTGTTTGATATTTTCTGCATTCACTTGGATCACCTTCCTTGGGAACTGGGGTAAATATGGGTCTCTTCCAGTAGGTTGACCAGGTAGCTGTCTTCTAACTTTCTTTGGCATCGATGAGTGAGCGCTTCCAGTGCTGCAACCATTTGTTCTCAATTGATACTTCATCAATTCCTGGAGCCTTGGTTTTTACTAATGTCTTCAGTGCAGCTTTGACTTCTGCTGCAATATCATTGGTTTCTGACCACATGCTACCTCTTGACATGCTTGAACATCAAGCAGTTCTTTCTGGTGTAATGACTCTATGTATTTCTTCTGTCTCCTTTTGATGCTTCCTGAGTCATTTAATAGCTTCCGTGTAGGATCCTTCACCATAATATATACATACTACATACATATGTGTGTGTGTGAATGTATGTACATATATAGATAGATAGATAATCCCTGGATGGCACAACTTGTGCTCAGCTATTAAACCCACCCACTGGTGCCATGAAAGAAAAGCCTGGCAATCTGCTTCCATAAAGAAGAAAACCCTATGGAGCTCAGATCTACCCTGTAATACATGGGAGTGACCATGAGGCAGAACTGACTACACGGCAGTGTGATTGGTGTATGTGGACAAGGACTGCCAATTAAGTTCATGATCTCACCCCAGAAATAGTGCTATATACCTCATTGCTGAATATCACTATGGTCCCCTGCAAAGTACTCCCCTTGGGAAGCTATACACCAGCACCAGTACCTAATCTACCCTTCAAAACAATGTTGGAACTCTTTTTCTGGAACAGCCATCAGAGTTATTGTTTTATTACCCTTGATGTCCTGAATGTCATCAAAATGTCTTCCTTTCAATATTCCCTTTATCTTCAGGTAAAGAAAAACTCACTGGGTGCCAGATCAGGTGAGCAGGGAGGGTGTTCCAATACAGGTATTTGTTTATTGGCTAAAAACTCCCTCACAGACAACTATACAAACTAAGTTTGTGAAATTGCCACCATGCCACCATGCACGATGGCCATTCCAGAAAGAGCTCCAAAATTGCTGTGAAGATTGGACTAGACACTGGTGGCGGTGCATAGCTTCCCAAGGGGAGGACTTTGAAGGTAACCATAGTGATATTCAGCAAGGAGGTATGTAGCACTTAGAACAATGAAGTTTGAATACTTAATCGTCAGACTTCGTATACATGGGCCCTGATGGTGCAGTGATTAAAGCCCTCGGCTGCTAACCAAAAGGTAGGTGGTTTGAACCCATCAACAACTGGGCAGAAGAAAGATGTGGCAGTCAGCTTCTGTAAAGATTTATAGACTTGGAAACCCTATAGGGCCATTCTACTCTATCTTACAGGGTTACTACGAGTTGGCATCAATTCAGTGGCAATGGATAGTATATAATTTATATATATATATATACTTTTTTCTGGATCGTTTGAAAGTAAGTTATGTATGTCATGCCCTTTTATACGCTTTAATACATCCTAAGAACAAATATCTTCTCTTATAAAACCATAGTCCAGTTATCAAATTCAGGAAAATTGACACTGATGCAATATTTTTATTTAACGTATAATCTATGTTCCGATTTTGTCAATAGTTCCAGTGTTGTCCTTGAAAGGTTTGTTGAATTTTTTCCCTGGCAGAGGATGTAATCCAGGATGACATTCACATTGAGTTGTCCTATCGGTCTTGTTTCTTTCCATCTGTAAGGTGTCTCGGGGCCCTTTTTGTTTCCATGACATTTTTTAACTGGCCACTACTTTTACAGACTGTTCCTTAGTTTGGGTGTGTCTGATGTTTCCTCCTGATTAGATTCAGGGGACATGTTTTTAGGGTAGAACATTATGTAAGCAGCATGATGTCCTTCTCTAAGTACCACGATTAGAGACACGTGCTGTCCCTTGTTTAAAGTATTACCTGGTTTCTCTACAGTTGGTTACTATGTATTCTTTCATAATTAGTAAACCCTGGTGGCACAGTGGCTAAGCACTATAGTTGTTAACCAAAGAGTGATGCCTTGAATCCTCCAGGTGTCCCCTGGAAACTCTAAGGGGCTATTCTACGCTGTTCTATAGGGTCGTTATACGTCAGAATCCACACGATGGCAAGGAGTTATGTTGTATCTATTCACTTATTAATTAATAAACTGCGTGTTGGAAGATAGTTTGAGACTACAAAACTATCCTGCTTCTCAGCAAACCCATGCCCAGATCAAGACCCAATGTTTCTAACCAACACATTTCATAAAATGTTTGGGCTGAAAAATGCTACCTTGTCCTTTCTTACAAAAGAGAAAAGCGTTTACACCCTGAATCAGGTCAGCTAGGGGCTCGGCCTTCCAGCACAGTGGCCGCATCAGAGCTTTGGTTTCTCTCTAGCTGAAGCTGGGGCCAGTCTGGCTGATAGCATCCAGAGGGCAATTAGAGCTGTAAGCAGGGACTCCGGGTGGAGGGGCAGGGGACAAGTGGGTGCTCCTTCTGACAAGCTCCTCTTTGTTTTCTTTATAAGATTTTTTTGCAATCTTTCTCCAGCCCAGACTCCCCTCTCCAGCCCAGACTTCTCACAGCTCTCTGTCTATGTTTCCATCAGCCTTATGGATGTTTCCATTTGCATGTCTTATCGTCCCCTCAGACTCAGTATGACCAAAAGTCACTTTTAGTTTCTGTCAGTGTTGTCAGAATTATTCCAGTCACTCCTGCTGGGAACCACAGAGTTCTCACTCACGTCAAATGACCCTTTCTCCCTCTCAACCTGTCTCCATACTGGTTGTCTCATCCCTCCCATGTTTGTCTCGTCCAGGCGAGTGTCTCCTTCTCCTTGGATACTGCCTCTGCCCTAATCCAGACTCTCCTGCCCCATTCAGATTGCTATCTAGGAGAGTTCTGCCTCCAGACTTGACCTTATCTACCCATTTTGCATGGGGCCTTGGTGGCACGGGGGGTTAAGAACGTGGCTGCTAACCAAAAGGTCAGCAGTTGGAATCCACCAATTGCTCCTCGGAAAACCTATGGGGCAGCTCTATTCTCTCCTCCAGGGTCACAAACCATCCAGCACATGCTCCTGCTAAATGAAGCTCTCTAAAATATTATTTGTCAAGCTATGTTGGTGGTGTAGTGGTTAAGTGCTATGGAAACCACATGGGGTGCCTCTACTCTATCCACTAGGGTCACAAAGCATCCTCTGTGCAGTCATGCCAGATTAATCTCTCTGAAATACTTTTTATATCTAGTTATGTTGCTGGCATGGTGGTTACGTGCTACAGTTGCTAACCAAAAGTTCATCAGTTCACATTAGATGCTCCTTGGAAACTCTATGGAGGAGTTCTACTCTGTCCTACAGGGTGGTTATGAGTCAGGATCAACCCAACGTCAGTAGGGTTTTTTTTATTGTCTCAGGCTACCACCGCCGTTCTCAAAATCCTTCAACAACTCTTCGTTACCTGTGAAGGTAGGGTTTTACCAATCTGATTTTAACCAAGCTTTGTAAATCTAAAGTCTCCGAAGAGTCTTGCTTCAGCTGGGCTGGCCTGTGTGTAGACTTCCTGAACAAACCATGCTTGTTCTAATCCCCATGCCTGCACCTCTGCCGGCTGTGGAATGCCAGTCCTTGTCTCTCTCCCTTTGTAGACCAAGATACCCTTAAAGACCTAGCTCTAATCCCAACTTCATACAGCTCACATGATTGATTGCTGTGAACTCCTATAGAATTCGCTGCCTGTAGTACACAGGCCTTTATTTCTCGCTCAGTTACTATCTTGTGATTTGGCTCTTTTGCAACGGTTAAGAATGTGGGCTCTGAAAAAAATGTAAGAAAACAACACAGGCTCAGACCAGCAGAACAGCATGGGGCCCGGCCCCCATTACTGAACTTTTGGACTGTCAAAGAGAAATACTCATAACAGATACCTTCCTTTGATTTTAAGGTTTTTCTTACCCAGGAAAGCCACAGTCACTGTCAAGAAACTTTTGACAAAAATTAATCCTGCTAACAGCTTTTATTTTACCCCAAATTGGAAATCTTTTCTTCCTGTGCCCCAAATCAGGCTTACTACACTTAAATTTCAAAAGATACAGCTGGCTGGAGAGTCAGAGGCTATATTGTGACCCAGTATCAGTAAAATCTCAGTAAAAGGGGGACAGGATGGTTTATTCAGTATCAGAGGCTAAACACACTGCCATTGATTCTGATTCATAGCAACCCTATAGGACAGAGTAGCACTGCTCGATAGAGTTTCCAAGAAGTGCCTGGTGGATTCGATCTGCTGACTATTTGGTTAGCAGCTGTAGCAGTTACCAACTACACCACCAGGGTTTCCATCACAGGCCAGGGGTCAGGAAATGTTATGTGCTAATAGCATTAGAGACTGGGGGGTTAGATTTTCTTGCTGGAGACCCTGCTCAGGGCACCTTCTCCCTGGGATCTGTCACTGGAGATCACATCTGCTGGAATTGGTCGTCGAGTTCCCTTTCTCCAAATTCCAAGTCTGGTGCAGGTATGGTTCAGCCCACAGCTGAATAAGGCATTCTTTCTTTAGCCACGTTAAAAACCAGTTGCCCTCAAGTCAACCTCAACTCACTGTGACCTCCATGTATGTCATAGCAGAACTGCATTCTATACAGTTTCTAGTGGCTGTTTGTTTTGGAAGTAGATTGCTAAGCCTTCCTTCAAAGGCACCTCTGGGTGGGCTCCAGCCACCCACCTTTCAATTAGCAGCCAAGTGTGTTAACCATTTGTATCACCAGGGATGCCTTGGCCAAGTTACAAACCATTAATTCACTTCTAAGCCCTTATCTTCTAGATCTGACCCAGCCCTTTAGAGTGGTCTTGACGGTTTCCCAAGTCTCTCACAGCAACACATTTTCAAACCGTCTCGTGGGCAAATTCCATTCTTTTGTTTGTAATTAATTATTTTTTTACTGTGTTTTAAGTGAAAGTTTACAATTTGAGTCTCTTTATCATAAGAAACCTTACAGACACCTTGTTATGTGACTCTAGCGTCTCTCCCTACACTGTGACAAGCATACTCCACTCCACTTGGTATTTCTTAGATGAATTCAGCCAGATCCTGTCACCACCTGCCTTCTCTACTTGCCTCTCAACAGGACTTTCTGCCATTGGTCTTCTGTACCTACTTAAGCCAAGAAGGACACTCTTCACCATTATAATTTTATGTCTTATAGACCAGTTTGATCTTTGTCTGAAGACTTGGCTTCCAGAATAGTTTCAGTTCTGGGCTAACAGAGAGTCCAGGGACCACATCTTCCAGGGACCCTCCAGTCTGTCAGACCATAGAATCTGGTCTTTTTACTAGAGTTCAAGTTCTGCACCCCACATTTCTCCTGCTCCATCAAAGACTATGTTGAATTTCTTGTCAAGGTAGTCAAGGGTGGTGGGTAGGCACCATCCAGTTCTTCTGGTCTCTTGCTGATGTAGTCTGTGATTTATGAGGCCCTTGCTCTCTCTTGGCCTCATATTTTCCTCATGGTCTTTGATATTCTTCATTCTCTTTTGTTTCAGGTGGGTTGAGACCAATTGATGCTTATTAGATAGCCACTTGCTAACTTTTAAGACCCCAGACACCGCTCACCAAAGTAAGATGAAGAATGTTTACTTAATAAACTTCGTTATGCCAACTGAGCAAGATGTTGTGGATGGGAAATGCTTTGCACATGGTTGAATGTGTTCATTGTAATTTCTCTGGGAAGGTAAATATCTCCAAATTCTGAAGATACGGAATAGTGTTCACTGACCACGGTCTTCCATCATGGGTGATAACTTCTATTTCTGTGTAGTAAATCACTCCATGATCCATTCGACAAGCATTCATTTTGTTCCTATTCTAGGTCAGGTGTTGTGCTAGGAACTGGGGATATAAGAGCAGGCAAAGGGGATATTGTCCTGCCTTCTGGAGCTACAACATAGTGGACAAAAGATGACCACAGAGCAGTGAGATTATGTTTTCTAGCAAACAGGCGTGCGAGATTGAGGCATCCACTTTGATCCTTTCCTCCCAAAGTTACTCCATCTCCATTTCCCTCAAGGAAGCTGCCATTGTTCAGGAGGTTTGGTTTGTTTGCTTTTCTTTTTTAACTTCTGTCATGAACTAGCTTTTAGAGTCTCTGGCACATTCTTTTGAATAACCTCCATGTGGCAGAGCTGTGAGTTGGCTGGAGAACATCAGACTTTTAGAAATAGTTAGACACCATTCAGAGTTACATCTGGCAAGTACTTTGTGGGACACTGTTGTTGTTGTTGTTAGGGGATGTCAAGGCAGTTCTGACTCATAGCAGGTGTTATGGAAGGTGTTATGTTAGGTGCTGTCAAGGCAGTTCTGACTCATAGCACAGCAGCATAAAACACAGCCCAGTCATGTGCCAGGTCCACAGTCATTTTTATACTTAAGCCCATCATTGCAGCCACTCTGTCAATCCGTCTTCTTGAGGATCTTCCTCTTTCTCACTGACCTTCCACTCTACTAAGCATGATGTCCTTCTCCAGGGACTGATCCCTTCTGACAACATGTCCAAAGAATGTAACACACAGTCTCACCATCCTTGCTTCCGACTAGCACTCTGATTGTACTTCTTCCAGAGCAGATCTGTTTGTTCTTTTGACTGTCCATGGTACATTCAATATTTTTCTCCAATACCACAATTCAAAAGCATCAACTCTTCTTCTGCCTCCCTTGTTTGTTGTACGGCGTCACATGCATACGATGATTGAAAATACCATGGCTTGGATCGGGCGCACTTTAGTCTTCTAGGTGAAATCTTTTCAATACTTTAAAGAGGTCCTTTGCAGCAGATTTTCCCAGTGCAATGCATCTTTTGATTGATTGACTGCTGCTGCCATGGGCTTTGATTTTGGAACCAAATAAAATGAAATCTTTGATAACCTCAATCCTTTCTCCACTTACCACAATGTTGCTTATAGGTCTCTTTTTGAGGATTTTTGTTTTCTTAATGTTAGTGTGCAATCCATACTGAAGGCTGTGGTCTTCGATCTTCATCAGTAAATGTTTCAAATCCCCTTCACTTCCAGCAAGTAAGGCAGTGCCATTTGCACAATGCCGGTTATTAATGAGTCATCCTGCAATCTTGATTCCCCATTCTTCTTCACGTAGTCCAGCTTCTTGGATTATTTGCTCAACATACAGTTTGAAAAGTTGCAGTGAAAAGATACAACGCTGACGCATACCTTTCCTGACTAAACTATGCAGTGTCCTCTTTTTCTGTTCAAACAACTGCCTCTTGATCCATGTACAGATTACTCACAAGTGCAATTAAATGTTCTGGAATTCCCATTCTCCACAATGTTAGCCATAATTTGTTATGATCCACACAGTGGAATGCCTTTGTGTAGTCAATGAAACACATCTTTCTGGTGTTATCTGCTTTCAGCCAAGATCCATCTGACATCAGCAATGATATCCCTGGTTTCACATCCTCTTCTGAATCCGGCCTGGATTTCTGATGGTTCCTTGTCATTGCAGTCGCTTTTGAATGATCTTGAGTAAAATTTTACTTGCATATGATATTGAGGAATTCAGTAATTTCCGAATTCAGTTGGATCATTTTTCTTTGGAATAAGCATAAATGCGTATCTCTTGCAGTCAGTTGGCCAGGAAGCTGTCCTCCAAATTTCTTGGTGTAGACAAGTGAGCACTTCCAGTGCTTCATCTAATTGTTGAAATACCTCAGTTGATATTCCATCAGTTCATGGAGTCTTGTTTTTTGCCAATGCCTTCAAAGCAGCTTCAACTTCTTCCTTCAATAGCATTGGTTCCTAATCATATGCTACCTCTTCAAATGGCTGAACATCAACCAATTCTTTCTAGTACAAGGACTCTGTACTCCTTCCTTTTTTTTTTTTTTTGATGCTCCCTGAGTCGAGTGATAGTCTCCCTGTAATTCTTTCACTACTACAACTCGAAGCTTGAATCTTTTCTTCAGTTCTTTCAGCACAAGAAATGCAGAATGTGTTTTTCCCTTTTGATTTTCTATTTCCAGCTCTTTACACATGTCATTATAGTACTTTATTTTGTTTTCTCAAGGTGCCCTTTGAAATCTTCTGTTCAGTTTTTTTACTTCATCATTCCTTCCTTTTGCTTTATCTGCTTGAGGTTGGAGAGCAAGTTTCAGAGTCTCTTCTGACATCCAATTTGATCTTTTCTTTCTTTCCTGCCTTTTTGATGACCTCTTGCTCTCTTCATGGATGATGTCTTTGATGTTATTACATAATTTGTCTGGTCTTCAGTCATTAGTGTTCAACACATCAAATCTGTTCTTGAGGTGGTCTCTAAACTCAGGTGAGACATACTGAAGTTCATACTTTGGTTTTTGTGGACTTGTTCTAGTTTTTTTTCAGTTTCAGTTTGAACTTGCATATGAGCAATTGATGGCCTGTGCCACAGTTAGCACCCAGTCTTGTTCTGACTACTGATACAGAGTTTTCCATTATCTCTTTCCACAGATGTAGTTGATTTGATTCCTTTATGTTCCATTTGGTGAGTTCCATGCATATAGGAGCTGTTTGTGTTGGTTAAAAAAGACATTTGCAATGAAGAAGTTGTTAGTCTTGTAAAATTCTGTTATGCACTCTCCAGCATCATTTCTATCACCAAAGCCATATTTTCCAACTACTGATCCTGCTTCTTTGTTTCCAATTTTTGCATCCTAATGCCCAGTAATTATCAATGCATCCTATGATTGCATGTTCAGTCAATTTCAGACTGCAGTAAAAATATTCAGTTTCTTCATCTTTGGCCTTAGTAGTTGGTGTCAATTTGAATAATAGTCGTATTAACTTACCTTCCTAATAGGCTTCTGGATATTGTCCTATCACTGACAGCATTGTGCTTCTGGGCAGACCTGGAAATGTTCTTTTTGACGATGAACACAACACTGTTCGTCTTCAAGTTTTCATTCCTGGCATAGTAAACCACATGACTGTTGGATGTAAATGGCCAGTATTGGTCATCTCAGCTCACTAATGCCTAGGATATCTGTGTTTATGTGTTACATTTTGTGTTTAATGATTTCTAATTTTACCAGATTCATACTTCATACATTCTATGTTCTGATTATTAAAGGATGCTTGCCGCTGTTTTTTCTCATTTTGAGTCAGGCCACATGAGCAAACGAAGATCCTGAAGCCTTTACTCCATCCACATCATTAAGGTTGACTCTAAGGAGGCAGAACTTCTCCAGCCATTTTCTGAGTGCCTTCCAACCCAGGAGACTCATTTTCCAGCACTACAGCTGACAATGTTCCACTGCTATTCATAAGGTTTTCCCTGGCTAATTCTTTTCAGAAGTAGACTACTGGGTCCTTCTTCCTAGTCTGTCTTAGTCTGGAAGCTTAGCTGAAACCTGTCCATCATGGGCGACCCTGCTGGTGTCTAAACACCAGTGATATAACTTCCAGCATGACAGCAACACACAAGCCCCACAGTGCGACAAGCTGACAGACAAGTGGGGGTGGGTGGGTGTTGCTAGGTAATAACACTTAGGGAAAATAAAAAAAAAGAAGAAAGAAAATTAAAATCTCTGAGGGCTGATTTTTGCCTTGCTCAAAATCAATCTCTGGAGGCAATTCTAAAACTGGAGAGCCAAGAACGTTGGAACCACAGCAGCATGACTGTTGAACCTTTCAAAGTTGAAGGTGACGACACTGATTTGGATACGAACCTCTACAAAGTGGCTGAGTTGTTACTTCCTACCTTTGAGTTTTTTTTAAACCTAAGACCCTATAGTTTGATCATAAAATCAAGCTTGGAACTTTGTAGCTGTGAACTTCCAGGGAGGAAAAGGGGACTTAGACAGTGTCTTCATAATTTTCGTTCTGATCCAGTCATACCTGAGGGACATTGTAGTGGTGTGACCAGCATAGCTTCAGAGACTGGCCACCTGGATTTGAATCCCAGCTCTGTCCCTCACTAGTTATGACCTGGGACAAATGGATCCGCCTCATAGTCTTCAGCATAAAATAGTTGTGAAGACTAAATGAGCCCGAATATTATAAGTTATTGAGAATAGTAAGTAAATTAGTAGTTTTCCCAAGTACATTTTTTAGTTCTTCAGGAGCAGGGACCAGAGGTCCACTTCGTTTGCTTCTCATGGTACCTAGTATGGTACATGCTCTGTAGACATGGTATATGCTCAGTCAGAATCTGTCCCAGGATAAAATGTGTGTATGTGTGTGTACGTGCAGACTCACATGCTGCATCCTTTAAGACTTCTCTGTCCCAACACACACATCTGTTTAAATGGACATGTGCCTTGTCCGGGCCCCTCCTCTGAGGTTATTTCCCTGTGTAGAGGCCTCTCCTCTCCTCCTGGTTCTTCAGGAAAGAACCTCTCTCCTCAGGCAGACAACAAGGGGGCCTAGGAGGCTGGTTGAGTGAGGGAGGGGAGAAAACAAGAAAGAGAGGCCCTCTATTTTAGGCACCCACTTCAGCTGTCACCTGGGGAACACCCTCATAATTTAAAATAGAGCCCTTCTGGTGGCCAGGTCAGGGCAATAAGGCCCAGCCTGGTGGTAAGGCTGGACGTCACAGGCCTCCCTTGCTGCCTGGGAGCAGGGCGGCTTCATTTGTGAGTCAAGCTGTAGCACCTGGTGGTGTGGGAGGGTCTAGCTGCAAAAAGAGGCACTGAAAGGAAGGGGGAGGTTCCCAGAGGGAAGCAAAGCCTCCGAGGCTCTCCATCGCTGGAGAGGGCCTCAAGATCCCTAGCCAGCTGGCTTCTTGCTGGCTTGGCTCTATTTTTAGACACTTGTGGTAGATTGGATTATCTCCAGTTCTGAGTATACTCCCAAGCCTTGAGACAGAATTATCAGCAACTCTGGCCATGTCTGTCCCCTCCTGAGAATTGACCGGAAAGCCCAAAGAGTAAATAAAGCTCACAGTAAAGGGTGAAAGACCAAATGGCTAGAGACAGGCCTTGGCCTGAGGTGATCACCTGCTCTTTACACATGAACTGATCCCAACAGTTCCATGACATGAGTGTACCACACAGAGAGCAAGCATAGTTCAGTCAAGCCTTTTGTCCACTAAACCAAAAGCCAAACCCACTGCCGTTGATTTGATTCCACCTTACAGCAATGCTATAGGACAGAGTAGAACTGTCCCACTGAGTTTCCAAGGAGAACCTGGCAGATTTAAATTGCTAACCTTTTAGTTAGTAGATATAGCACTTAACCACTAGGCTGCTAACTAGGGTTTCCCACTAAGGCCTCTCCATAGTCGTAGGACTTAACACAGCCAGATCTCTTCCCTTTGCCCGCCTTTCACAGAGTAGACTCTTCCTTCAGCCCCCCTTGCTAGCTCTGAAACCATAGGTGATCATCAGAATCACCTGATGGCTTGATAGAAATACAGATGACTGGGCCCCACTGTCAGCCCATTAAATCAGAGTCTGCGGGGTGGAGCCAGGCATCTGAATGTTTTAACAAGGTTCCAGACGATTCTGATTCATACCAAACTGTGAGCGTCAATGCCCTGATCAGTCATGTTCTCTGTGATCCTCATTCCCCTGTTTTGTTGCAACTGGAAACCCCTGAGGCTCAGATTAGAGCCACGCACAAGGTCTGCCTCTAACCAGAAAGGTTTCTGTTGAAAGCAGACAGACACTTGATCTCCAAAAGGACAAGAAATAAATCCGTGGCCTTCAATTCCAGCCGATGATGATGCTATATGTTAGAGTAGACTGGAGTTCCCTAGGGTTCTCTTGGCTACAGTCTGTGAAAGCAGACCACCAGGCCATTCTTCTGCAGTGCCGCTGGGTGTCTTTGAATCATCAACCCTTCAATTAACACCTGAGGGCAAACCACTTCCATTACCCAAGAATTTCCCCTAAATGAAGACTTTCCCATTTGCCTACCCACACACCACCATCAATTCCAGCTCATAGCAATCCTATAGGACAGAATAGAACTGCCCCATAGAGTTTCCAAGGAGAACCTGGTGGATTTGAACTGCCAACTTTTTGGTTAGCAGCTGTAGCACTTAACCACTACATCACCAGGGTTTCCTCCCTTTGCCTAGAGGTTGGCATTTCTTGTATATTTGACTCTGATGTTGTTGTTTAATAGACTATTCTTTATATTTTAGAGAAATTTTAGCTTAACAGAAGTACAGAGTTCCCGTTTACCCTCTCTTCTGCATTGTTTCAAGACTCTGCTTTTCAAATATAGAGTAAGAGGTAAATAGCGAGAGAAGCAGGGTCAGGGGAGCTGACTTGATGTAGTTCATTTACACAAGAAATAACTTCTTGGGGCTCTGTTCTAAGCCAGGGATTACTTTAGGAATTACCAGGATAGCCATGGACAGACCGGACTGGATCCCTGTACCCACAGGATGGACATACTAGTGAAAGAGACAGTCAGCAAATAAATAAATTAAGTCATTTTTTGTGAAACCAGCATTACCCTGATACCAAAGTCAGATAGACATCAGAGGAAAAGAAGACAGCAGACCAAGATTCCTTACAGATACAAAAATCTTCAACAA
This sequence comes from Heterohyrax brucei, assembly GCA_028571685.1. Classification (NCBI taxonomy): domain Eukaryota; kingdom Metazoa; phylum Chordata; class Mammalia; order Hyracoidea; family Procaviidae; genus Heterohyrax; species Heterohyrax brucei. The sequence continues at coordinate 19,586,931 of CM053147.1, forward strand.
AATACAAGCAGATCAAATCCAACAATATAGTAATAGGATTATACACCGTGACTGAATGAGAGGTGTTCCAGGAATGTAAGAAATGTAAGAAAATCAATCAATGTAATGTATCACATTAATAGAACAAAGGAAAAGAACCACTTGATCATCTTAACTGATGCAGAAAAGACACTCAACAAAATCCAATATCCTTTCATGATAAAAACACTCAGCAAGCTAAGAGGGAAATTTCTCAATGTGATAAAGGGAATTTATGAAAACCACACAGCTACTACCATGATTTCAATGGCGAAAGATTGAGAACTTTCCCCCTTAGAGCAGAAACAAGACAAGGATGCCTCCTCTCACCACTGCTATTTAACACGGTACTAGAAGTCCTATCCAGAGAAGTTAGACAAGAAATATAAATAACCTGAGTACTCCCTCCATCTTAACCCAATATTGCAAGGATAGAGCAGCTGGGGTAGGGGGCAGGGGACCATGCTCTTAGACGAAATCGAGGCCAATTTGCACAACTAGCGTTTTGCTAAGAGAGCTCTCTGCACCCCACATTGGCGAGTGGCATCGGGGGTCTTAAAAGCTGCCAAGCTGTCATTCGAGGGCACAGCAAATTGTCCCAACTCAGCAGGAACGCATGCTCACTGAAACCAAAATGACATGCGGTAAAGACAACCTAGAAGACAGAGAGACGCACAAGAGTGGGTGCCTAGATTGACTTGGGACCAGAAGAACTGGATGGTGCCCGGCCACCACCAGTGGTAGCCACAATGGAGCTCACAGAGAGGAGTCTCACTGGCAACACAAGAATTAAAAGGGGTGCATCCTGAGATCTCCACTAAAAGACCTCAATTGATGGTCTAGCGGTTTTGGGGTTCCCCTGAGAGCATGGCCCCCAGCCCTGATGATGTCCTTACCAATAAATTACAATGAAGGTCCACTCTTTGGACAGGAATGGATTGGACTTGGCGGTGCAGAGTGACCGTATATTGGATGCACTTTATGGTTCTATACATCTATAAGATGTCATCCTGCTGACCTCTGGCTGGAGGAAGGAGAGTGGGTGGAGAGGAGGGGAAAGGAGGCTGTTGGGAGGATGAGACATGTATGGAGCAGAGAGGAATAGTGTGCTGTCACTGGACAGGGAGAGCAGTGGAAGTTGCATATAGGCGGGCATGTAAATTTATACGGGAATGTACATTTTCACCCAGTCATGTTAAATAAAAAATAAAAAAACTTTAAAAAGAAATATAAATAAAAGGAATCTTAAATGCAACCAAACACTTCAAGGAACAGAGTGGCAGGGGCAGGGTCTGGGGATCATGGTTTCAGGGGATGTCTAGGTCCATTGGCATAACGAAGTTTATTAAGAAAATGTTCTGAAGTCATGCTGGTGAAGAATATGTTTCCTGGCTTAAATCTATAAAGAGGAGCCCGAGCAGCTCCTCTTTAGAGGCAAGACGAGAGCGTGGAAGGGGACAGAAGTTGGTTGAATGGATACGGGAAGTACAGGATGGAGAGAAGTGTGTTGTCATGGGGCAGAGGGAAAGCAGTTAGAATAGCATAGTGGTGTGTGTTCGGGGTTTTATGTGGCAAATTGATCTGGATTGTAAACTTTAAAGCACAATAGAATATTTTTTAAAAATAAATTAAAAAAGAAAATGTTCTGCATCTCACTTTCATGAGTGGCATCTGGGATCTTAAAAGTTAGCAAGCAGCTATCTAAGAAGTATTAATTGGTCCCAGCCTACCTGGAGAAAAGGTGAATAAAGAACATCAAAGACATTAGGAAAATATAACCCCAGGAAACAGACGGGGCCACATAAACCACAGACTACCACAGCATGAGACCAGAAGAGCTAGCTGGTGCCTGGCTAGCACCAATGACTGCTCTGACAAGGAACTGAGCAAAAGGAGAAATTATGAAGTGGGAGACCAGATTTGGTAGTCTGACCAACTTGAAGGTCCCCAGAAGACATGGCCCTGGACTCACCGTTAGCCTAGAACTAAAACTATTGCTGAAGTGACCTCTTCAGACAAAGGTTAAACTGGTCAATAGGACATGAAATGATCCTGGTGAAGAGGGTGCTTCTTGGCTTAAATAGATACAGGAGACTGCAGCAGCTCCTGTCTGGAGGTAAGACGAGAAGGTGGAGTGGAACCGGAGCTGGTTGAATGTACATGGGATAGACAAGGTAGAAAAAAGGAATGTGCTGTCACAGTGTGGAGAGAACAACTAGGGTCACGTAACTACATAGTTTTTGTATGAGAGATTGAATTATAAACTTAAAACCAAAAATCTCAAACCCAGTGCCATCAAGTCCATTCTGACTCATAGCAACCCTGTAAGACAGAGTAGAACTTCTCCATAGTTACCAAGGAATGCCTGGCAGATTCCAACGGCTGACTTAAAGCAGAGTTAAAATAACTAAATAGAAAGACTCCAAATCAGGAAGAAGTAAAATTATCTCCATTTACAGATGGCATAATCCTAATCCATGGAAAATCTCAAAGAATTCATAAGAAAGTCACTAGCTAATAAATGGCAAAGTGACAAGGTATAAGGTCATGCACATAAAGCAGTTCTGTTTTTAAACACCAGCAACGAACAATCTGAAAAGGAATCCATGTTAATGGGTTGGGCAGCTCAACTGAGCATCCATCCATCCAAATGAACCTCGACCTAAGTCTTACATGTTTTACAAACATCAATTTGCGTTGGATCATAGCCTTTGGTGTTATGGATTGCATGGTTTCCCCAAAAAATTTGTGCTGGAAATTCTAACCCTTGTGCCTGTGAATGTGATCCCGTTTGGGAATTTTCTTTGCTACATTATTGAGGTCAAATTAATGTAGAATGTGGTTTATGCCAATCACTTCTGAGACAGAAAACAGCAGAGTAGGCACAGAAGAAACAGATACAGAAGGAAGATATTATCTGCAGAGGCAAACCAGTCCACAAGCCCAGAAACTCCAACGATGTCCAGTCGGAGAAGCCGAGGTAAGAATTTTCCCTGAGAGCTGACAGAGACAGAATCTTCCTACAGCACCAGTGACTTGAATTCACAATTCTAGCCTCCTAAAGTGTGAGAAAATAAATTTCTGTTTGTTAAAGCCACCCACTTGTGGTGGTTCTGTTACAGCAACGCTAGGAAACTAAAATGACAAGTGTAATGAAGCATAAAACTATTAACAACTTTTAGAAAAAGACCATAGAGAATCCTTGCAATCTATGGCTAGGCAAAGTATCATTAGACTTGATATCATAAAAGGAAAAATGTATAAATTAGATTTAATGAAAAATTTTAAATTTTCATCTCTGTTGGGAAACCCTGGCAGCCTAGTAGTCGAGCACTATGTCTGCTCACTAAGGTCAACAGTTTAAATTCACCAGGCGCTCCTTGAAAATTCAATGGGGCAGTTCCACTTTGTCCTACGGAGTCACTATGAGTCAGAATCAGCTCAATGGCAGTGACTTGACTTGACATCTGTGTTAAAAGGGTGAAAAGACAAGTTACAGAATGGGTGGAAATATTTGCAAAAGACATATCCAGCAAAGAAGTAGTGCCTAGCATATATAAGGAACTCTCAAACCTGAGCAGTAAAAAAAGCAAACAATCCAATTAGAAAGTGGGTCCAAAACATGAAGAAACATTTCACCAAAACACAGCCAGCAAATGAGCACGTGAATAGATGTTCAACATCATTAGCAATTCAGAAGAAAGCTACTCATTACTGTCAAATGGGTTCTGACTCATAGTGGCCTTAAAGGACAGAGGAGAACTGCCCCATAGGGTTTCCAAGGAGCACTTGGTAGATTCAAACTGCTGACCTTTTGGTAGCAGCGATAGATCTTAGCCAGTATGTCACCAGAGTTTTGGCATTAGCCATTACCAAACCAAACCCCCTGCCACCAAGTCGATTCTGACTCAAAGCATCCCTAGGGACATGCAAATTAAAACCACAATCAGATACCGCTACATACCTACCTTGGTGGCATATTGGGCTAAATGCTACATCTGCTAACCCGAAGGTCTGCAGTTCAAATCTGCCAGGCGCTTCTTGGAAACTCTATGGAGCAGTTCTACTCTGACCTCTAGGGTTGCTATGAGTCAGATCCAACTTGACAGCACTGGGTTTTATATACCTATCAGAATGGTTAAAATGAAAAATAGTGATAACACTGAATGCCGGTAAGGATGTGGAGAAACTGGATGATTCCTGCATTGGTGGTAGGAATACAAATTGGTGCAGCCTCTCTGGAAAACAGCTTAGCAGTTTCTTTAAAAACTGCACATACTACTACCATGTGACCCAGAAACTGCACACCTGGATATTTATCCCAGAGAAATTAAAACTTACATTCTCACAAAACCAGTACATAAATGTTCCTATGGCTTTATTCCTAATGGCCCCAAACTGGAATGAACCTAGATGATGTTTAATAGGTGAATAGTTAAACAAATCATGGTACATTGTATCACAAAATATTTTTCAGTAATTAAAGGCATGAACAACCACACAACAACCTAGATCCATCTGCAGACAATTACGTAGAGTGAAAAAAAACCAAGTCACTCCCCAAAGGTTACGTACTGTGTGATTCCATATATCACATTCTTAAAATGATAAAGTTAAAGAAATGGACAACAAGTCATTTGCTACCAGGGTCTGAGAACAAATCTCTCTTGGGAAAAGTATAGTCAGAATGCTCCTTAGAAGTGAAGATGGCGAGACTTCGTCTCATGTACTTTGGACATGTCATCAGGAGGAACTGGTCCCTGAAGAAGGACATCACGCATGGTAAAACACAGGGTCAGTGAAAAAGAGGAAGACCCTCAATAACATGAGTTGACACAGTAGCTGCAGCACTGGGTCCAAGCATAATAACAATTGTGGAAACGGCTCAGGACTGGACAGTGTGTCGTTCTGCTGTACACAGGGCTGTTATGAGTCGGAACTAACTCAACAGCACCTGACAGCAACAAGAGGGTTAAGAAGGGAGAGTGACTGGAAGGAAGCAGTCTATGTACAAAAATACAGCATGAAGGACCTCGTGGTCATGCAGATATTCTGTATTTTTAGTGTATCAGTGTCAATATTTTGGTTACAACATTGTGTTATAGTTTTTACCAGATGTTGCCCTGGGCAGGGGGATGTGGGAGGATGGGTAAAGGGCACATGAGATCTTGCTGTATAATTTCTTATAATTTCTTATGAATTACAGTTATCTTAAAATTAAGTTTAATTGAAAAATTTTAAATTATAATTTAAACTGTACATGTAAATTAGTATTCTTCTTAGCGTGTGTGATAAGACAGTCCCTGGGTGGAGACCTTGGTGCCATAGCAGTTAGGTGCTGTGGCTGCTAACCAGAAGTTTGGCAGTTCCAATCTACCAGGTGCTCCTTGGAAATTCTATGGGGCACGGCCGTTCTGCCCTATAGTGTCTCTATGAGTCAGAATCAACTTGACAGCAATGGGTTTGGGTGGTACAAATGGTTTGCTCTCAACTACTAACCTAAAGATTGGTGGCTCAGACCTACCCAGCTGTACTGCAAAAGGAAGAAAATACTGGTGACCTGCTTTTGTAAGTACTACAACTAAGAAAACCTTACAGAGCACACAATTCTACTCTCTGATTCATGGAGTCACCATGGTTTGGAATCAAACCAATGGCAATAGGTTTGGTTTTAATTTTATGTTTGATATATTTCAGCATAAAAACAGAAGATAGCTTTTCTCCTAACTTCCTTATTCACATAAGCCATCCGCGTATTGCATAAGCTTGGACTGAGCAGGTGTACTTGGTTCACCAAGGTTCTAGGCTAGAGGTGGAATCTGTCCTGCAGCACTCACCATCTAGAGGAGAACAATCCTCCAGAGTCTTTTGGTTCAAGGAACAGATACTAACTCAAGAAAGGGCAAAAGTGAGGGAAGATTGCTAGAAGGAGAATCCAGGAGACACCCAATAAGAGGTCTCCAAGAGGGCCAGAAACTGAGGGAATCCTCTTTCTTTCCTAACTCTCGTGGCCTTTCTGTCCCTCAACAGTCTGCTGTTTCTTCATCCACTCCCAGTCCTCAGCCTCTAGCCTTTGCTTCATCTCGATGATCTAAGCGCGGTCCTTTCCCCCCAACCAATGGCTACTCTAAGTCATTGCCTTCAAGTCAATTCCAACTAATAGGGACTCTCACAGGATAGGGTAGAATGGCCCCATAGAATTTCTAAGGCTGTAATCTCTATGGATACAGATTGCTACATCTTTTTCCCATGGAGTAGCAGATGAGTTCAAACCCCAACTTTCTGGCTGACACCTGAGCACTTAACAAGTGTGCCCCCAGGGCTCCATACGGCTACTCCACATGATGGCAACTCTTGAAGCAGTCTTTCTTTCATCTTCTGTCCCTACTGCTAACTGGCTCAGATTCTCAGTTTCCCAATTCCTAAGAAGGCAATCCGACTGCCTCAGTTTCTCTTTTTGAGGTTGGGCCGCAATTCATCAGTTGCTAGGAGGCCATGATAGCTGTTCTTGGCTCCGTATCCAGCTCTGGGCCAAGCAGCTGTGGGCAGAGGCAGTGGGGTCTTGCCTGAAACGTGGTTCCTTCAGTGCCCCTGAGAGCAGAGCTTTCCTCGTTGCAGACATAGGAAGGTCGGCTCCCTGAAATATATCCAGGTAGGAGGTAAGCAAGGAACAACACAAATCACAGTACTCTGTAGATGTTGTTAGTTGGTGCTGAGTCAATTCTGACCCCTGGCAACATTGTGTGCAGTGTAGAACTGCTCCACAGGGTTTTCAAGGTTGTGACTTTTCGGAAGCAGATTGCCATGTTGTCACCTGAGTCCTGTCTCAGTGGGTTCAAACAACCAATCTTCTAGTTAGTAGTTGAATGCTGAATGTTTGGAGCACCCAGGGACTACAAACCCCAAACCCCCAAACCCACTACTGTTGGGTTGATTCTGACTTATACTGACTCTAGAGAACAGAATAGAACTGCTCCATAGAATTTCCAAAGAATGCCTGGTACATTTGAACTGCCGACTTTCAGTTAGTGGCTATAGCACTTAACCCACTCTGCCACCAGAATTTCCAAGGGACTATAGAGTCAGTGGGAGTCAAAATCAACTCAGTGGCACTGGGTTTGGGCTTTTTTGGTTTTATAGTAAAAAATAAAATAAAAACCCAAGGCTGTCAAGTTAATTCTGACTCACAGTGACTCTACAGGACAGAGTAGAACTGTTACACAGTTTTCAAGGAGCGCCTGGAGGATTTGAACTGCCAAACTTTGGGTTAGTGGCCATAGCACTTGAACCAGCAGGCCACTAGGGTTTCCAGAGACTGTAGTAGAGGTAAATAATTAGCCAAAGTCCAGGTGAACACAGGCCTGGCTGGGTCAGGAAAGCTCCACAGAGGATGAGGCAATCCGGAGGCAGAGCAGGTTTGCCAGGGAAAATATGGACAAGAGGACATTCCTGGCACGGGTGTCTCATCGACAATGACAATGCAAGCTGCTGTAAAAGTAGAGCAAGGACAAGTTCAAGGAGACCAGAGAGCGGAGTGTGTGGGCCGCAGTGATGGGGCCCAGTAAGAAAGGTGAGGTCAGATTACCAAGGACTCTGCTGAGCCAAAGATTCAGGGTTTATCCTGTAGGCCGTGGGGGGCAGGGGACAGCCTATGTTTATTCAGCAGGGAGGTGGCCAAATCCAGTTTTCTGGAATCACAGTCCACACTGCGCATGGAAGCATCACTTCCCATGGTGGTTGGGCTTGGCTACTGTATTAGGTTCACACTGGAGTGGGTTAAAAAGATCACTGTGGGTAGAAGATGGGAGAGCCTGAGAAGTGGAAACAGGTCGAGGTAATACCTTTGATAAGCTTTTGCTGTAAAAGGCATCAGAGAACCAAGTTGCAGCTAGAAAATAATTTTTGGTATGTTTTTATTTTGAGATAGAAGCTACTACATGTTTTTATACTACCTGGAATGATGTAGTGGGGGAGGAAACACTGATGGTGAGAAGTGAGGGTACCAAACAGAGAGGGCTTAACTGCAGGAGTAGAAGAGAGGAAATGGTCTTAGAAACAATGCTGGTTCATCCTTTGTTCTGGAGAGAAGACAAGAGAGCATATATATGTATCAGACAGAGTCCAGGTGCAGCAAACAGCAACTGCAGTAGGAATTTTCAGCAGAATATAATTTAATATAGAGAACCAAGGGCTGATGAATTCATGGACAAGTTTCTAAATGGCAACTGGACAGATACATCACCGAGCTGACCTACCAGGGAAGCTCTTCTCCCTACTGTGATCAGGATTGTTGTTGGAGCTTGCTGTCGTTGAGTCAACCCTGAGCCCGTAGAGTGTTCAAGGCTGTGACCTTTCTAAAGCACATCTTTCTTCTGAGCCGCCTTTGGGGCAATTCAAACCACCAGCTTTTCAACAGGAAGTCAAGCACTTGGTCAGGACAGTGTTGCTGTTATTAGTTGGCTCAAGTTGGTTCCAGTTTATGACAGCCTCATGTGTGCAGAGTAGAACTGCCCCAGAGTTTTCAAGGTTACCACCTTTCAGATGCAAATCACCAGGCACCTCTAAGAGGGTTCAAAATGCCAATGTTTTGGGCGCTAGTCCAGCACTTAACGTTTTACACTACCGAGAGACTCCACCAGGGTAGCAGGGAACATTTGAGTTCAAGAGCATATCATGAAGTTAAACAAAAAGCATGGCATCAGGGTTGAAGGAAGATTGATTAACAACTTGCATTATGCAGATGACACAACCTTCCTTGCTAAAAGCTAAAAGGACTTGAAACACTGATAAAGATCAAAGACTGCAGTCTTTGGTAAGGATTGCAACTCAAAATAAAGAAAACAAAAATCCTCACAACAGGACCAGCAAGCGACATCATGATAAATGGAGAAGAGATTGAAGTTGTCAAGGATTTCATTTTTCTTGGATCTGCAATCAATACCCATGGAAGCAGCAGTCAAGAAGTCAAACAATGTATGATTGCATTGGGAAAATATGCTGCAAAAGACTTCTTTTAAGTAAGTGTTGAAAAGCAAAGAGGTCACATTGAGGACTGAGCTGTTCCTGGTCCAAGACGTGGTATTTTCAATCACCTCATATGCAGTGATAGTTGGACAATAAATATGGAAGACTGTAGAAGAACTGATGTCTTTGAATTACGGTGTTGGCAAAGAATATTGAATGTACCATGGACTTTCAGAAGAACAGACAGTTCTGTCTCAGAAATACAGCTGAAATGCCCCTTAGAAGTGAGGATGGAGGGACTTCATGTCATGGACTTTAGACATGTTATCAGGAGGGACCAGTCCCTGGAGAAGGACATCATGCTTAGTAAAGAGGAAGGTTAGCAGAAAAGACTAAGACACTGAGCAAGATGGATGGATACAGTGACTGTTCCTATGCAGTTGCTGAGCCAAAATGGACTTGATGGCACTCAACAACTGTAACAACAAGCAAGGACTCTTCATAGATTACACTGAAAGTACAATCCATAAAATGAAGTATTAATAAGCCCACGGAGAGACAGCATGTAGGCAATCCTGTGGGCAGTGCTAACCTTTGAATTCTCCTGGCCTGTAGGCACAGACATGCAAGACAATGAAGTGATTCCAGCCCTTAACCATCAGTTCACTCCAGGCTCTGAGTCTTCCCAGCTGAGTCCCTAGACATCATGGTATAGAGACAAACCATTTCTGCTGGGCTCTGTCTGAATTCCTGCACCACAAGATCCATGTACAGAATAAAGTAGTTGCTTTAAATCACCCAGTTTTAGGTTAATTGGTATGCAGCAACAGTGACCATAATAGAGGGTATGATGGAGGTTAGAGAGCGACAGTGAGTACCCCATCTGGAGGCTACTGATGTCCCACTGAAATCTATAATCCAAAACATAAACAGTCTGTTCAGTGTGGTTTTGTTTTTTGCTAAGAAGACATTAGACTGAGCAGGTATAGCACCACTAGACAGCTGGATTCTAACCAGAGCTGGGTTTGCTAGGTGAGCATCATGAGGGAAGAGATGAGGGAGTCATGATACATATAAGGGCGTTGCTGTAGTGATGGACTGTGGAATCTCAGCTGGCTAAAAAGGGGTTGTAAGGACATGAAGAGGGTGGGCATAGGGACACTGTAGTGAGGTCCTCATGAGGCTGAAGAATCAACAGAGCGGGAGGTTCTAGAGTAAATGAGCAGGAGAAGTAGGAAGTAATGACCAGAAGGAAAGATTCTGATGTATTCAGTGTATTGGTTTGTCCCTCAGCTGCTGTCCCAAATGCTCCCCCAGATGGTTGACCCTAGTTTCAGAGTTGTATGCACACTCAGCAACATGTCACAAAGAGGAGGGTCTAGTTCTTCTTGTGTACCTCTTTTTAAGGCAAAAATATCCTTCGCAGAAGGCCTGTAGGAATCTCTGTGTCGTGAATTACATCACATTTCCATTCTCAAACAAACTTGTAGTATGATGATCACGACTGTTGTAGCGAAACACATGTCAGTGTGAAGGAGGATGGATTTCCCAAACAAAATTGGAGTTATTCTACATTTGATCAAAGAATCTTGTCGTGGATTGAATTGTGTCCCCACAAAAATGTGCGTAACAATTTGGCTAGGTTATGATTCCTGGTATTGTGCCATGTTCCTCAAAGTTGTAAATCCTGCCTCTATGATGTTAGTAGAGGATGGATGGCAGTTGTGCTGGTGTCAGGACTCAACGTGTAACAGTATATTGTGCCTTGAGCCAGCCTCTTGAGATGTAAAAGAAAGGAGGTAGCAGAGAGATTTGGGGACCTCATAATACCAAGAAGCAGAGCAAGTCCTTTAGAAAGGACCCAGGGTCCCTATGCCTCAAAAACTTCCAGTCCAGGGGAAGACTGACAAGAAGGACCTTCCTCCAGAGCCAAAAGAGAAAGCTTTCCTCTGGAGCTGACACCTTGAAATTAGACTTGTAGCCTACCGCAGTGTGACAAAATAAATTTTTCTTGCGGTATTTCTGTTAGAGCAGCACTAGATGACTAAGACAAAGCTGTAGAAGAATGCTGATCAAAAGGGGAAAAACGAAGACTGGAATTTCAAATTCCCATAGAATCTAGATATTCTGGAGTCATAGGACCTAGATGAACCTCAGAAGCTACTGGTCTAAAATAATATTTAAACCTTAAAACAAAAATATCCCGTGACTTCTTAAAACCAAACAGTAATTCAGCTTCACTAGTAAGGAGTGTCAGCCTCAGGCAGTGTGCTGCCTTATAAAATCTTTCTATCTACAGGGTCACTAGGAACTGGAATCAACTCAGTGACAATGAATTTGTTTGTTCTTTAACAAACAAAGGGGGCAATGAGTTCATGTTAATGGAAGAGGGACATCTCAAGAAAAGGAGATGAGAATGGTTGGACAATTTGAAGACTGTCATCAGTGTGACTGAGTTGTACATGGAAACACTACTGAACTGGTGTATATTTTGCTATGTGTATTCTCAACAACGACAACAAAATGAAATTTAAAAAGAGTCTAGTAGGAAAGGGAGACGATCTGTTTAACACTCCTCACTGCCGAGAGGGTGGCTGGCACGGCTGGATGGCCTGGACTTTGAGGAGTTAGGGATCCTGAGGAAAGGAGGAGAAAGGTTTATCAGTACTTAAGAGGTTCCCTGGCCTACCTCCAGGCCCTGTGGTATTATGGGGGCTAGGAAATCTCTCCTGCTTCTCCTACCTGCTCATGTAACTCTTCAAGACCATGAGGGTGGAAATTACATCGTTTACATTTTCTTTCTCAGGTTTAATTGAACTACTGGAAACCCTGGTAACATAATGGTTAAGCACAACAGCTGCTAACCAAAAGATCAGCAGTTCAATCCACTAGGCACTCCTTGGAAACTCTACTCTGCGCTATAAGGTCACTATGAATCAGAATCAGCTAGACAGCAGTGGGTTTGGTTTTGGTTTTTATGCTAAACTAAGACCACTGTGAGCCAGGCCATCTGGACTGGAGGGAGATCCAAGATCAGTTGTTCCAAGTGAATGACTCCTTTCTGGGATCCCTTATATACCTCTGAAAAGGTCCCCAAGATTCCTAGGTACCACAGCAGGAGCTCTACTGGCCCTGTGCGTTCTGTGAGCCAGAGCTGCTCCCCAGAGCTGCTGTTGCCATCTGTCTGTCTTTGCTGGCCCCTTAACTCCCAAGGCCTCCTGGTCCAGCTCCCAGCTCAGAGCTTGAGGGCTTCCTCCACAACTCAGCTCAGCAGACCTTAGCTCCATAGCATTTCCACTCCCTCTGCTATGCCGCAAGGCCTCCACAAAACCCATTCTTCCCAGTCCCACAAACTCTCTTGGGCCTGGCGGCTGTTCATCCCACTCCTTTATTAGACAATAAAATCTAGAATCCTCCACAGGTGTTGTTTTAGTTTTCTAGTGTGCCTCTAACAGAAATACAGTCAAGAGATAAATTTATTTTCACACAAGTCCAAATTCTGGGCATCAACTCCTGGGAAAGGCTTTCTCTGTTGGCTCGGGAGGAAGGCCCTTATTGTCAATCTTCCCCTGGACCGGGAAGGGATCCTGATACCAAAAGACAACTCTGTTCCTGGTGCTTTTTTCCTGGTGGTAGGAGATTCCCAACTCTCTGCTTGCTTCCCTTTCTTTTACAGCCCAAGAGATTGCCTGAAGGCAACAATGCAATCTTACACACTGAGAACTGCCTCAGGAATACAACTGCTGCCCATCCTCCCTCATTAACATCACAGCAGCACAATTGACAACATACGGGAGAATCACACAACACCAGGGATCGTGCCCAGCCAAACTGATATACACATTTTTGGGGGGACATAATTTAATCCACAGCAGAGATTATACAATAATAGGAGATGATTCTATTCTCTCCTATTATTACATTCTGAAGGTAAAGATTTTCCAGGAATTAGAACAGAGGCCTGCTTACTATTTGGGGTCAAGTTCTTTCATGCCTTCCTAAGGCATCTATAGCATCAACAGCAAACATAAGTTAACTCTCAATAGATTACTCCGTTACATATCTGCATATACCATGCATCTGTATCAATGAAGGAAGAAGAAGCAAGACAGACAGAAAGACTGACTTGCATAATAATCATGTTTGTTTCAGTCTTCCTCACAGCCTCAGAAATACCTTCAGAATAGATACCACATAGTAGAAAGCTTCACATTACCAAAACTGGTGCTTGACCAATATTGGACGAATGAATGAACTTCCTGTGCAGTTCAGAACTATCAGTGCAATTAGTATTTACCAGCTGTGCTTAGAAGGCTTAGAGATGAAATCCTTTGTCTGGTTTCCTGTTTTATCAGCTCAGAAGTCCTGATTTTCTGAGTGTGATGACAGTTCACCCTCCTGGTCTGGAGACAAGCTTGTATAAGGTAGAGTGTTTGCGCTGGAATTTTCTATTGTATGTGGCCCAGCTCTGTTAGCTTGGGAAAATCAGCTTGGGAGCCAGTCAACAGACTTGCCCTTCTGATGCCAGGCAGTTAATATTCCAAGTGTCAATAATTTGTCAAATACAGATTTGAGAAATCGTCACCCAAGAGAGGCACTGGAAGACCATTTGGGTGATGGGACAGGGTTTGTGTGTGTGAGTACTTTGTTTTGTTTTGTGCTTGGTCCACCAAGATCAGGGTGTTGATACAACTGACCAAATAATAAACACCTGGAGCAGCTCTGCTCTGGAAGCCCAGATGTTGTGGATGAAAGGTCTTCACCTGTGCTGCAAGTGAACCTTATCAGCGCAACTAGCCATTGCTACTGAGGTTATTCCATCCCAGAAGGGCACACAGCCAAAGGAGGGCTCCTTGGCACAATCTTCTAAGCACTTGTGACTTAAGATCTTCTTCCCTTTCCCTAGAAACAGAGGAGGGCTTGGAAACACACTCACTTATCTCAATAACAGACAAACTGCTATCCCTCAGTCAGAGAAATTTAATTCCAGAGATCTGTGCATGTGAGCTCAAGGGACACTAATCAAAACCCAGCAGGATTTGAGAGAAGGGTATCTAATAACTAACAAACACTTCTTTCTACAAAACAGGTCGTAACAAACAAATTTATAGACACTTTTTTTTTCCTCCGTGACTTAATTACCGAGCTAGTGGATAGCTGGAAGGTGGTGGTGGGAAGCCAGTCCTTGAATAATCAGAAATATTCCTTCTCTCTGTGCTAGATCGGCACCCCCAGGACCCCACTGCTTCTGTACAGATGGTGGCCTCGCCCCTGTGGGTTAGATGGACCAGAGCTGGCTCTGCTGGGATCAGCATCTAGCCAGGCCCTGTGCTGGAAGTCTCCTGTTGTCCCAGGAGTCCCTCAGGCGAGTGGGTGAACTCTGTAGGCTGTCCCCGCAGAGCTGGGATGGACTTCCACATCCCAGCTGTTAGCTGGCTCCCTCAGAGGTGAGGGCCCCTCGGCTTCTCCCCAGGAAGCATGGTCAGTCCAGTTGGAGTACTGGGGGGTGGCTGTCCACCTTCTCCTTTTTTCCACCTTTGAAATGCAAACAAAAGTTTCAGGCACCCCATGAGTGAGTGGATTCTGCCCATATCATGGAAGCTGGACCGGTAACAGGTATCCCCAATCTGTGTGATACCCACAGCTTGGAAGCACTGTGCACAGGCTGAAGCAGACACATGCAGCCTGGACCCCAGCAGGTGGGCCCAATTGGACAGCCTTTTGCCCTCTTAGGGGACCTTGATTGCAGCAGCCTTCCAGACTAGGAAAGAAGGGGTGGCCTCACTTTTAAGGGTGAAAAAAAAAACAGCACTTGGCTCCAGAAAGAGTAAAGTAGTACATCCATGGAGGTAGAAAGTTCCAGGCCTTCCCAGTCAACAGACAGGATAAAAAACCCCTGCACAGAAACAAGTGAAGCATCACTTATCTTGCATTTTGCCAGCGTTTCCATCTTACCCCTCCTCAACACCTCTGCCCAGTTCAGGGTGGCTGGGGAATAGTAGGGAGGGGAAGGAAGGGAAGAGTGGGGAATGGGAAGGAAAGGAGGGGGAGGGGGAGAGGGATGGGAGGGGAGGGGAGGAGAGGGAAAGGGTGTGGGGTAGGGATGAAAGGGAGGGGAAGAGACAAGAGGTGGGTAAGGTAAGCAGAGGAAGAAAAGGGAGGGAAAGGGAGGAGAGGGTGAGGAAAGTGGAGAATGGAGAGCAGGGGTGGGAGGAAAAGAGGAGATGCTTGAAGATATTTGGTCAACGTTTGTTCCTCTTGACTCAGAGCAACAAGAAGAAGAGTATGATTTTTTTTGTAACAGCTTTATTGACATATAGCTCACATAGCATGCAGTTCACTCATGTACAGTGTCTAATTCAATGTTTTTCATTATATTCATATTTATGTGCAACGTCACCACAATTAATCTTAGAATATTTTCATCACCCGGAAAGGCAGTCACTTAACATTTCACCCCAGTCCTAGGCAACCACTAATCTATCTGCCTCTCTAGATTTGCCTGTTCTGGACAATTCATAGGAAAACCAAAACCAAAACCAGTTGTGACTGAGTGGATTCAGACTCATAGCACTCTATGGAATAACACAGAATGCCCCACAGTGCTTCCAAAGAGTGGCTGGGGTATTCCACCTGCTGATTTTTTTGGTTAGCAGCTGAATGCTTAACCCTGTGCCACAAGGGCTCATTTCATAGAAAAAGGAATCATATAATATGTGTTTTTCTTCATTGGCTTCTTTCAGTTAGCACAAGGTTTTCAAGGTTCATCCACATTGTGGCATGTATCAGTAATTTCTTTCTTTTTATGACCTAATATACCATTGTATGGATATGCCACATTTTATTTATTCATTTACCAGTTGTTTCTGATTATTATGAATAATGCTTCTTATGAATGTTTGTGTGCCAGTTTTTGCCTTGAAGAGAACTTCTCATTAGCCAGGGACAAGCATTTATTAACTGCCTGTTGCACCTAACAACACATTGTGCCTTTAGGCTGAAGGTGACTAATGAGGGAAGCCAAACTAAGCTTTCAAGAAATATTTAAATAACTAATGATGAACATCATCAACACTTAAAAAAAAAACCACTGCCACAGAGTCAGTTTGACTCATAAGTGAGCCTAGAGATCAGAGTAGAACTGCCCCATAGAGTTTCCAAGGAGCGCCTGGCAGATTTGAACTACTGACCTTTTGATTAGGGGATGTAGCTCTTAACCCCCTACACCACCAAAGTTTCCCATCAACACCTACTGAGGCCTTATTTCATTCTGACCATCAGGCCATACGCAGGTTCTACCACCAGTCCTGTTCTGTAGAGGAAGCTGAAACACAGAGAGATTAAGCATTTGCCCAAGGCCAGATAGCGAGTGAAAGGCTAATCCAGGATTTTAAGACAATCTTGCCCCAGAATCTTTTTTACAAAAGATGTCCTGGAATCTTTCGATCACATATGAAATTGGAGAGAATAGTATAGTCAATTTAATGTGTCTGTCATACATCTAACTTCAACAGTTATCAATACCTGGCCAGTCAGAACCCAATCACAACTGCCAAGCTACACTGTCTTCTACAAGCAATAAAATGCCAAAAAGAGATTAACGGCCCTGTTGTGGGAAGCGATCAACTCTATTCCATCTGCTAGTGACCCGATGTACAACACAATGCAACACTGTCCGGTTCTGGGCCATCCTCGCCACCACTACTATATTTCAGCCCATCGTGGCAGCCACAGAGTCAGTCCATCACATTGAGGGTCTTTTTTCTGTTGACCCTCTACTTGACCAAGCATGATGTCCTTCTCCAGGGACTGACTCCCCCCTGATAACATGCCCAAAGTAAACAAGAAGAAGTCTCACCGTCCTTGCTTCCAAGAAGCATTTGGGCTGTACCTCTTCCAAGACAGATCTGTTTATTCTTCTGTCAGTCTACGGTATATTCAGTGTTTTTTGCCAACACTGTACCTCAAAGGCATCTGTACTTCTTTGACCTTCCTTGTTCATTGTCCAACTTTCGCATGCATATGAGGTGACTGAAAACACCATGGCTTGGGTCAGGCACACCTTCATCCTCAAAGTGACATCTTTACTTCCTAACACTCAGAAGAGGTCTTTTGCAGCAGGTTTGCCCAGTGCAATAACTCATGTAATTTCTTGACTGCTGCTTCAATGGGCGTTGATTATGGATCTAAGTAAATGAAATCCTTAGGCACTTCAGTCTTTTCTTCATTTATCATGTTGCTTGTTGATCCAGTTGTGAAGATTTTTGTATTCTTTATGCTGAGGTATAATCCACTTGCAGGCTTTGAACTTCATCAGTAAGTGCTTCACGTCTTCTCAGCTTTCAGCAAGCAAGGTTTTGTCATAAGCATATTGCAGGTTGTTAATGATGCATATTCTTCTTCATATAATCCAGGTTCTCGGATTATTTGCTCATCATACAGATTAAGTGTGGTGAAAGGATACAACCCTGATATGCACCTTTCCTGATTTTAAACTTTTAAATATCCTCTTCATCTGTTCAAACGACTATCTCTTGGTCTATATACAGGTTCCACAGGAGCATGGTTAAGTGTCCTGGAATTCCCATTCTTTACAATGTTATCCATAATTTGTTATAATCCACACAGTTGAATGAATGCTTTTGCATAGTCAGTAAAACAGAGACAAATGTCTTTCCTGTATTCTCTGATTTCAGCCAACGTCCATCTGAAGTCAGCAGTGATATGCTTTGTTCAGTGGCCTGCTCTGAATCCAGCTTCAATTTCTTGCTGTCAATGTACTGCTGCAACCACATTTCCATTGCCAAGCCAGGTGCCGTCGAGTCGGATCCGACTCATGGCGACCCTACCTTTAGCAAAATTTAACTGATGTGTGATGTTAATGATATTGTTCGATAATGTCCACATTCTATTCGATCACCTTTCTTTGGAATGGGCACAAACATAGATCTTTTTCAGTCAGTTGACCAGGTTGCTGTGTCTTCCAAATTTCTTTGCCTGGACAAGTGAGCCCTGACAGCATTATATCCATTTGTTGAAACATCTCAATTCTGTCAGTCTCCTGGAGACTTGGTTTTCCCCCATGCCTTTAGTGCGGCTTGGACTTCTTCCTTCAATACCATTGGTTCTTAACTCCATGCTACTTTCTTTTTATTTTTTATTTTTTTTTAATTTTTATTTGACATGACTGAGTGAAAACGTACGTTCCCGTATAAATTTACATGCCCACCTATATGCAGCTTCCACTGCTCTCCCTGTCCGGTGACTGCACACTATTCCTCTCTGCTCCATACATGTCTCATCCTCCCAACAGCCTCCTTTCCCCTCCTCTCCACCCACTCTCCTTCCTCCAGCCAGAGGTCAGCAGGATGATATCCTATAGATGTATAGAACCATAAAGTGCAACCAATATGTGGTCACTCTGCATTGCCAAGTCCAATCCATTCCTGTCCAAAGAGTGGAACTTTGTTATAACTTATGGCAGAGGGCAGCATCAGGGCCAGGGGCCATGCTCTCAGAGGAACTCCAAAACCGCTGGACCATCAATTGAGGTCTTTTAGTGGAGATCTCAGGATGCACCCCTTTTTATTCTTGTGTTGCCAGTGAGACTCCTCTCTGAGCTCCATCGTGGCTACCACTGGTGGTGGCCGGGCACCGTCCAGTTCTTCCGGTCCCAAGTCGATGTAGGCACCCACTCTTGTGGGTCTCTCTGTCTTCTCGGTTGTCTTTATCGCACGTCATTTTGGTCCTCGGTGAGCATCCATCCATTCCTGCTGAGTTCGGACCATTTGCTGTGTCCTCGGATGGCAGCTTGGCAGCTTTTAAGACCCCAGACGCCACTCACCAATGTGGGGTGCAGAGAGCTCTCTTAGCGAAACGCTAGTTGTGCCAATTGGCCTGGAATTCGCCTAACAGCATGGTCCCCCGTCCCCCGCCCCAGCTACTCTATCCTTGCAGTATTGAGTTAAGATAGAAGGAGTACTCAAGTTATGCTGAAGTCCACTTAATGTGTTCTTGTTTCTAAGGTGTGCTATCACCGCTTTCTCCCAACTAGATTTCTAGTAACTATCTAAACTAAACCCTCCCCCCTCCCCCTC
This sequence comes from Heterohyrax brucei, assembly GCA_028571685.1. Lineage (NCBI taxonomy): Eukaryota > Metazoa > Chordata > Mammalia > Hyracoidea > Procaviidae > Heterohyrax > Heterohyrax brucei. The sequence continues at coordinate 19,606,010 of CM053147.1, forward strand.
CCTCCCTCCCCTCCCTTGCAGCTGTCAAAGAGTCTTTTCTTCTATACACAAGTCTGTTTTTGAGATCTTATTGTAGAGGTCTCATACAGTATTTGTCCTTTTGTCGCTGACTACTTTCACTGAACATAATGTCTTCCAGTTGAAACCAGGTTAGGAGATGTTTCCTGGAATCATCGTGTACCATAGTTTACCTATCCATTCTTCTATTGTTGGGCATCTGGGTTGATTCCATCTTTTTGCTATTGTGGACTGTGCTGCGATAAACATTCTGGTGCATGTGTCCGTTGGTGTGAAAGGCCTTGATTCTGTAGGATATATTCCAAGTAGTGGAATTACTGGGTCAAATGGTATATCGATATTCATTTTTTTAAGGAAGCGCCAAATTGCCTTCCAAAGAGGCTGGACCATTTTGCAACCCCACCAACAGTTTAGGAGGGTTCCACTTTCTCCACAGCGTCTCCAGCATTTGTTGTTTTGTGTTTTCTGGATCATGGCCAATCTTGTTGGGGTCGTGCTACTTTCTGAAATGGTTGAATATCAACCAACATTTCTGGTTGTTAGTTCAGCATGCATCTGTGGACCACCCCCCTCCCCCCCCCCCACATGCCAGGTCCTGTTCTGGATGTTGAGGAGCTGGTATTGAGCAAGGAGTTCAAATCTCCACTCCTGCAGATGAGTACAAGGAACCATGGTGGCCCGACTTGTTAAGCATTTGGCTGCTAAGCAAAAGGTTGGCAGTTTGAACTTACCCAGGGATTCTGTGGGAGAAAAGTCCTGATCACTTGTTTGTAAAGACTACAGCCAAGAAAGCCCTATGGGGGAAGTTACATGGGGTCACCATGGGTTGGAATAGATTTGAGGGCACCTGTAGAGTCACTATGGAAACCCTGGTGGTGTAGTGGTTAAGTGCTACGTCTGCTAACCAAAAGGCGGGCAGTTCAAATCCACCGGGCGCTCCTTTGAAACTCTATGATACAGTTTTATCCTGCCCTACAGAGTCGCTATGAGCTGGAATTGCCTCGACGGGACTGGGTTGTTTGTTGTTGTTATAGCGTTGCTGTGAGTTGGAATCGACTCTGTGGCAGTGAGTTTGGGTTTTGGTTAACAACAACACACACACAAATACACAAACACAAACAAATATGTAATGTGAAGTTGGGTGGTAAGTGCTATAGCCACTGGGTTTAACAGGTGACTTCAGAGAAATAATAACTCCTGGGTTGGGTTCTTCCACTTCACTGGACCAAATATCTTCCTCCTTTTTCATGTCTCACTCAAAGTATTATCCCCTCACCAAACTTACTTTCTTGCCTTTGAGAAGCTACTCCTGAGATGAAAGGCCCCTTTGGTCAAACATGGGCCTGCCCCGGGGAGATAGAAACAGGCCTCAAATACATTTCCCAGAATGCAACACTGTGACTCAGGCAGGGTCAGAGGGCTGTTCCTTCACAGGCACATCTTGGTGTACCTGATAAGAGCAAACATGGCTCATTCCGGCACACTCGCAGTGTCTGGGCATATATATAAACAGACACTCCCAGGTCCCAGTGTGGTCTTAGAGCAAATTATTGACATTCTGAATGGGTGAGACACTGAGAAAGAGGGGTGAGCCACCTGCTCTCTGCTGAGAGAGAACTCCTGATTCAGAAGCCCAGAGAAATAAAGGATGGCTTTGGAGGCACTTTTTGAAGCTACTTAGTCAAGGGCAGGTTTAGGAGTCTTCTGAAGCTCTGGAAAAAATGAGGGAAGAGTCAGGAAGAGAGGATACTGAGTTAAGAATAACAGGGGATGGAGGAGTAGAGAACGTGAATTTGTGAAGGAAGAAATGGCAATACACCAAGAGAGAAGAGGTGTGCTGTGTTAAAAGTGAACACATTTTCACCACAAAGAGGGAATTGACCCTCTGATATCTTTAAAAAAAAAAAAAGACACTCTTCTCCTTAAATAATACACAGAGTATAAGGAGCAAATGGGACACTGACGTTATGTGATAATACCACTAATGTTGTACTAAGGAGGCCTGGCTGCCCAATGGTTAAGAGCTTGGCTGCTAACTGAATGGTGTTGCGGAAGAAAAGCCTGGCAATACGCTTCTGGAAGGTGACAGCCACGGGGAACCTATGGAACATGTTTCTGCTCTGAAATACACGTGGTCACCGTGAGTCAGAAGGACGCAGGGTAGCATGCTATTACACCTTGGAGTCAGCAGCACCTCGTGTTACCTTTATGAGAAGCAAGTTGTAGTTTACTGGGACTCTCACGCCGATTTTTTCACCTACTACTCAACCCAGCAGAGTGGACAGAAGAGGAAAATGGAGGCGTAATTAAGAGAGACGGAAGGCCAGGTTTCATCTAAGGATCTATTTCCAAAGAAAAGTAAGATACAATGACGCTTCTTTGTGAAGCATGGGACTCACTTTCAGTGGCTGCTCAGTGAGCTGCTTTCCTTGCATTTGTGCGTGGAGCAGACAGGCCACCTTCCCTCGTGCTCTGCTTTGGCCCACCACGAGAACTACATCAGCTGAAGCATGTGTGAGGAGTGAACCCCACAGGAAATGCCGCTTCTCAAGGGAGGAAATCTCCCTTGACCAGTTCTTTCAGTCGGTTCTGGACACCAATGTCAGAGGACCTCGAGGTTCTCTAAGCTTTCTGGGATTGTTCTCAGGTGAGGTGAGCAGACAGGTGTTCCTCTTATGTGAGCATGGCAGTATGGAAGCATGTGGCCTACCCCAGAGGGGGCCAGGCTGGATCAGGCAGGTGTGTAGATGTTACTGTTGCTCAGTGGAACCCAAAGGTGGCCATTCTCACACTTTGGCCTTTATCAGAATCATCTGGGGAGCTTGTTAAGGATATGGCTGTCCAAGCCCACCCCAGACCTTCCTAATCAGAACCCCCAGGGTTGAGGTCTGGATACTTGTGAGCTTAACAAGCTCCCCAAGTGATTCTGGAAAACCTCAAGGCTCGAAAGCCACTGTCTTCACATTGGAGTTGGGGTTAGTCAGGCGACAAAGAGTAGGGAGCCACACTGGCGGTGGGGGCAGCAGCAATAGAAGTTTTGAGAGCTCAGAGGAGATGCAGCCAGGAAGACAGCTCTCTGTTACGTTCTTCTGTTCTTATCTCGCTTCAACAAAGTGGCCCAGTAAAGGGCGTTAGAAATCTCTTCCTTCAAAAGTGACTCTTTCTGTCAGATTGGCTTGGTGTAGGGGGGAAGAACACTGCACTCCTTTCAGGGACAGTTAAAACAGTCAGAACTTCTGAGGGACAGAATGATAGGAGGCCACAGTGTTCAACTTACACCAAGAATAGATGACGTGTGTGTGTGTGTGTGTGTGTGTGTGTGTGTGTGTGTATGGTTATGTAACAGACTTAACTCACAGCACATGGACTGACAAGTACAAGTGTATCCATGGGAAAGAGGTTTTAAATACATTTTTCTGGAAAAGAAATGGTAGTGAAAATCCGATATAAATACAGGAGATGCCTGGAACATTCTTTCCTGTGCCGTTTGTCTGTCTGACTCCTGGGCTGATAGCAACTTCCTTTTGAGCCCCTTATAGGGCATAGTACCACTCAGACTTCAAAGTGCATAGGAATCACCTGGGGACCTTGTTAAACTGTGATTCTAATTCAGTAGGTCTGAGGGGAAGCTCTAGTCTGAATTTCTAACAAGTTCCCAGATGATGCTGATGCCAGAGATCTACAGAGTCCATGGAAAGGCAGTGTAAACCACGAGTTTCCTTGTTTCCTGGCTCCTTGCCTCCAGCAGAGTGATCAGCAGCAGTAGGTGATCAATGGACATTTACTGAATGAATGAACACGTATATAAGGTTGCCTAAACATTTAGAGAGCAGAACAATCTTTATCCTGAAGGGCAGCGTACTTAGGGTGTTTCTACTTCTATCAGTCCTGCGCTTTATGAAATTATTTCGTACTCTAGAACAAGGGTGTCCATACTAGTTTCTCCCTGGCCTTGTCATCTTGCTGCCTCAACTCTAATCTTTCAAAATATTTGTGCTGTGTGAAGCAAAGGGGCCCTGGTCCCTAGTGCTTCAGCGCTGGGCTGCTCACTGAAAGATCCGCGGTGCTGATTGAAAGGTCAGCACTTCAAACCCACTAGCAACTCTGCCTGAGAAAGAAGTGGGAATCTGCATTGTAAAGATTACAGCTTTCTAAGCTCTGTGGAGCAGTTCTGGTCTGTCCTCTAGGGTCGTTATGGGTAGGAATCTACTTCACAGCCACGAGTTTGTTGCTCTTGTTTATATACGGAGGTTAATGACCCCCAGTTTGCACGACACTGACAGTTGAGCGATTAGGTGTATGGGAGGGTTGGGGGAGGGGGAAGAGGGTTATGAGACGCCTGGAGAAAGGAACTACAGCTCCCAGAATCAACCGGGAGGCTCTACGCGGCGTCGCCCCGCCCCTTTACCCGGCGGACCGCCCATCAGATGACGTCACAGAAGTGACGTCACGGCGCCCACAGCGAGGCTAGGTTAGAGAGGCCGACCGAGCAGGAGTCGTCCGCTTGTCGTGGGGCTGCTAGGGAGCTGGGAGAGGGTGAGCGGCGAGCAGGCGAGCGAGCCGGAGCAGTCAGGAGGAAGCGTCGCGCGGCGCAGCCAGGCGCCGGGGCCGGGCCGCGGCGGACTCACCGCCGGAGCGGGGCAGCCCAAGCCGGGCGCTGCGGGTCCCCACCCCCACCCGGCCGGACAGTGCCCTGTGTCCCCCGTGTGAGGGGCGGCGGCGGCGGCGGATAGGACCCGACAGGACCGCTGGGTGTTGCCACCCTCATCGAGGCGCCGGCGCGGCCGCGGGCTCCTCAGAGCGGGCCCGGGGCCCGTGGCAGACGGGCCGAGGAGGGGAGGGAGGCGGCGGCGGCGCAGGCGACGGGGAGGCGGCGGCGGCGGCGGCGGCGACACCATGTCATCCCCCAGTCCGGGCAAGAGGCGGATGGACACGGACGTGGTCAAGCTGTATCCTTCGTGGAGGGGGATAAGGGCAGTGTGGGGGGGGGACGGTGTGGGGGTGCCCAGGACACTCCTGAAACCAAGTAGGGGCCCCGGGGCACTCCAGGCCACTGTCCGAGACTCTGCTCCCTCCCCCGGTGCCTACGGCGACTCCTTGGCACCTCCCAGGAGCCCGAGCCCTTTCAGCTCCCCCTTTATATATGCAGCACCCCGAAACGTGCGTCGTTCCGCGCTCTCCTGCACCCCCAGTGTCTGTGACTTTCCTCCAAGACGTTTAGACTCCTCTAAGATGGCTTTTTTTCCCCCAACGGGCCGCCTCACACTCTTCCCCACCAGCGAGCCCACCTTCAGGGTGTCTTTTTCCCGTTTTCTCGCTCACGGTTTATTGACTCAAGGTAGAGATTCCCGAGAGGGAAGCCTCTCTTCTGGAGACGCCCCTCCACTCACAATGCTTCTTGACCTGGAGTAACTCAGGTGACCTCCTTTATCCCTAATTCTTTTCTATATTAGGAAGAGAGTCGTCTGCTCATTGCCCCCTCTTGCAGTAAGCCACCTGGGGTGTGTTGAGTCAGAGACCCCTCTGAAGCTTTCTAGTCCCCGGGAGAACCCTACTGTCTGCCATTCCACTGACAAAACCTGTCCCATCCGTAGTTGTGTGTCGAGAGGACTCCCAGCCCTCCAGCAAGCCACCCTCCATATTGTGACTGTGACAGCTGTAGTGGGGGTTAGAAAAAAAGGAGCTCTCGGACAGAATAGCCCCTGGACTGTGGACTTAAGCAAACTCCCTCGAAGAGGGTAAGATTCTTGGGGAGTAGTCAGTCTTGCCAGTTAGCACTATTTTATTTCGCTTCCCCCCAACTTTTTAGAGTCTGGAGAGGGCACTGGGAAAGCTGTACTAACTGATGAGTCCTCAGACTGGTTTTGATTGGATCTAGGACTAATGTTGAGTGACTAGAGAAATTTGGGGAAGCTTCTTTTGATACATAGAGGAGTTTTTTAAAGAGCGATTTAGAGGGTGGAAGAGAGGAAATGAGCCCAGTGTCTTGGGCTCCAAATTGGGGGATGCTGTGTGAAACAGTTAAAAAGGCCTGTCCCCTGCTTCTGTTTTCTCTTCCATCCCCATCCCCCTACCACTTCCCCCCTGTTGCAGGGTTTTGTTTATATAACTCAAGTTGTTTGGCTGGATTCTTCAGGTGAATTCCTTCCTCCTTCCTTTGATTTGTTACTGTTATTGATTGGATGCTTTACCTCTTTGGAGAGATCTGTGGTTATTGTCAGATATTTCAGTTACGGCATTTGCTGAAGTTTTAAAGTAGTTTTTGTATTTGGTTTGGACGTGGGGGATGGGAGGGAAGTTGCCTGGGCAAGAGATTTTTTTTTTTCTTATAATCTTTTAAAGGCATGAGGAGGTGTTTTTCTCCTTGCTTAGGAAAGCATGATTAGAAATTAGGAACAGTAGATCAACTTTTAAGTTTAGGGCTTGGAGTTTAGAATTTGAGGGGCAGGTAAGAGGAGGGATTAGGACAATTAATAAAGTATACACTACATACCAAGTATATGTCGAGGCACAGGTTAAATCAAGTGTTTATAAGCTGTTTGTGGCTATGATTGAGCTTTGTAAATGTGCAAATGATATCTGTAATGCTGGCTTTTCATAAGGTTGAAGGAAAACTTGTAACTCTGGCCGTGTGTGTGTGTGTGTGTGTGTGTGTGTGTGTACACACACATTTTACACAAAGCAGTTTCGGATTTTATTTTTGTTTAGAAACGAGGAAATGGCAGGGTGGCAGAATCGGAGTTATTTTTATCTTGAATTGCAAGTTACTGTCACACCTAATGCAAATTTCTACCTAGTGTTTAATTGGCCTGGAGGAGGGGATGTCTCCAGCTGTTTTTGATCAATGTCAGATTCTCCAATTGTGTACATGGGTATTTTTAAAAGATTGAGGCAGAAGGGTGAGGCCTAACTTGACCTGATGCCTTTTCAATACAGTGCCTTTTGTTCATGTAGTAGTTGTGGCATCTAGCATGATGACCGCATTTAGGAGTCGGGGTGTGGGGGGTGGAGAGGAGAGGAAAACAGACAAAGAACAGCGGGGTGGCTTTTTTCCTTTCCTCCTTTTTTCCGTGAGTGGCTTATTTCATAGCTTATTTTTAGTAGAAGATGAAGAAAGGCAGAGATGCATTGGCTTTCTCTTCTCTCCCCACCTTCCCTTTTTCTGACAAAAGAAAGCAGAGGCTTTAAAACCGTAGAGCTGTGAGCTAGGGGAAAGCCGTCTCTGGATTTGCAAGCCAGAGGTGATCTTCATTTTGTGGGTGTTATTTTCCAGTCTCCACGTAGTTTAGAAGTTAAAATTTTCAGATTTCCTTTTGTGTGTGTGTACTGTGGGGTTGCAGAGTCTGGCCTCCTCTCTTGCTTGAATTCCCATCCGTTGGCCCAAATGGTGCCATTAATTTTTGAGCAAGGTATACTGCGTAAAAAAAAAAATAAAAAATTAAAGAAAAACATCTCCCTGCTACTAAAATGAGTAATATTGTGTGAGAGGGCCTGGGCTGAAAAGGCCTGGGGGCTGAAAATGCTGGGTGGCGGGAGAGTGAGGGGACAGAAAAGGTCTGAAGGAATGTGCTTGCTGCTTGCCCCTCTCTGCCCCTTGCTGGTTTCTTTGGTGTCTGAGGCTTAGGGCTGGTTTCATGGCAATCTCCTGTTCCAGCCCATTTTTGGATGTTTCCTGTAATTATGCCACCGCGATTTATAGCCTGGCAGGGAACCTATCGAGCACCGAAGAAGGCCCGGGTGGGGGGGGGGGTAAGGAGACAAGGGGATGTAACTACCTGGTCGCTGCGTTCCACCCCTCCTTAGGTTCCTCAGAGACACTGGCTGGGCTGGTTGTTTGGAGTAGGTGATATTTCTTTTGTGATGGGTTGGTAGGAGGAGAGCCGACTCCCGAGTTATGCTGGGAGTGCTGTTTTGCACCGATGCACTTAATAATCTGCTGGGCAATTATGTTCAGAAACTCTGACTCATTCATTGTTTCTCTTCTGATCCTTTGCTGAGGGTTGTGCAAACCTTCCCAGGAGCCTAGAAACTGATTTACATACTTTGGGGCCCTGTAGGAATGTGTCCCAATCAAAAAACAGTAAGCCCAAATCAGCAGCGGGGGCTTGAATGGTGTGGCCATCTTTGCAGGGTCAGATAGGTGGATGAGCCTATGCTGTTTGTTCCCAAGCTGGCGACGTTTGAGGTTTGCGTCTTAAGCCTGGCTGATTATTTAGATTGAGAACTGGGGACTTGGGTGACCGTAAAGCATGATTTACCCTAAAGGAATATCGGTTTAACCTCTCCCTGGTGGAGGAGCAAACAGCTCAGATTACACGGGTCTCCTTGTCGGCGGGGGCGGCCCGTCTCACCCTGTTGCACAGGCCTGGTGATCCTTTTATCTGTGGACGGTGGCCCCCGCTGAAGGCTGGAGCTGCTTGTTTTGGAAAAGCGTTTGCAGGCAAAAGGCCGCAGGCACGGCTCCTCACCGCTCATTGGCTGCTCTGTTACTACCCGGAAACAGAGGAGGGGTGGAGCCACCAAACAGCTGATGGAGTGTGTGACAAGGGAGTGTGTTTATATACAAAAGAGGTGGAGGGGGGGAATCCTGGGGAGGCTTGTCCAGGATTGAGGGTGTTTTCAAGGGGTAAGAAGAGGACAGCCTGACCTGTTCCGGAGTACCAGTGTGTTCAGGATTATTAAGATTAAATCAGAAATGTGAATCTGATGGTAACAGGGGCTTGGCACAGCTGACTGTTGTTGGTGTGAGGTTTTGCAACTTAATGATATCAAAAGATTCTCTTTTTCAGAGGAAATACAGTAACTTAAAATAGAATGCATCACTTCAAATGTATTTAACTGACTCATGCAGGGATTGCAAGCGCGGTAAAAAGCTAAGCCTCTCTTATTAAAACTTCTGAAGTAATTGTCAGAAGGGGTCGGTGTCTTCTACTCAATTCACCAGCAGTGTAGGGAATGTTACACAGTTTATGATGTTGGCTCTGTGGTTTCAGGAACCAGGAACGGCAGCAAGTTCATCTCCCCAGATGTGTGTAGCACCCTCTTTTGTGCCAGGCATGGTGCTAGGTACAGGAAGTTCAGTGGTGAAACATTAAGTGCGGGTGGTCACGGTGCTTCTGTGATTATTTTTTTAAGTTAACAAAACAAAACAAAACACCTTTTTAACCAGAGAGGACAGACTGTGCTTAAGCCTGGTCAGCACTGCATGTATCACATTGCTTTTGAATAACTTGTATTCCTTCTAGAATTGACTTTTCAAGGAAAGTTTGTTGTTGTTTTTTTAAAAAAGGGAATTTAAGTGATGAAATGTATAGGGATCTGTACTCTTGCTAGATAATTAGAAAATAGAGACAGGCATTAAACTGTGTAGCCATTTGTCTTGGTATTTTACTATTACTCAGTACTCCATCCTTAAGTTAGTGGGTCTTTGTTACTCTTTAATGTGTGCTCTACTTGTAGACAATCCTGCCATGGTTTTACCAGCTCTTGTTGTCACTTGGTGACCTGAAGTTCGCTGTCTGTTTCCTCAGGCCTCTGTTTTACTAAGATGGGATGGAAGGTGGAAATGTTTCATGGTTTTGAGTCTTCATACTCAACGATTTGGCAACTCCCAGTGTTCCAAATTTGTCTTCTCAGCCTAGATTTTGGTGACAAATATAACATAGTGGTACTTATCTTGCTGAAGCAGGAGTCTCCATGAGTGAGCATTCACAGCTTCAAAATATCTGATTCCTGTAGCGCAGTCCTAGTAAACTACACACAAGCCTGAAAGTTCAGCTTTGGGGGGAAAAAATCTTTGGCAGATGATAAAAATCCCTTACTATTTGAGTGTGTGTGTATTTAGGATCTTGGTCTGTATCTGTCTTAACAGATTTGATGGTTGTAAGGGTCGTTGGATTTTTAGGCAAGGAATTCAGACCTGCATAAGTGCCTGTAGTGTAAAGCTTTTTACCTATAGACCCATATAGTGCACATTTCAGTAAGATAAGGAAAAAACTTATTTGTGTTACAAACATATTAAGATAGTTGAGGAAAATAATAGGTTAAAAAAAGGGAAAACATTCTCTCATAGTCCCATCTTTTAAATGGCTGTTAAATGGATGTTAAACTCCTGAAGGGTTTTTAGAAACAGATTACTAGGTCCCACCACCCTGGCATTTCTGAAGACTGTCCAATTGGCTCATCGAACAAGTTCCCAGGTGAGCTGATGTTGCAGGTCCTGAAAGGTACATATGGTCATGGATTTTTTTCCTGTCCACACTTTTCACCCCAAGGATCAGTTTCAACTTATGATCATACTGTCTGTGCTTTTTACTATGATGATGATGATGATTGAATGAAATGTATATTCCCATATAAATGTGCATACCCACCTATATGCAGCTCCCACTGCTCTCCTTGTCCAGTGACAGGACACTTCCTGCTCCATACATGTCTTATCCTGCCAACAAACTCTTATCCCCTCCTCTCTACCCACTCCCCTTCCTCCAGTAAGAAGTCAGCAGGACGACATCCAATAGATGGATAGAACCATGAAGTGTGCACATGATAGGGTCACACTGTCGCCAAATCCAATTGATTCCTGTCCTGACCTCCATTATGATTTACGGACAGGAGCAGCCTCAGGACCAGGGGCCATGCACCATGCCCCCAGGGGAACTCTGAGGCCCATGGACCATCAGTTACAGTCTTAATGGAGATCTCAGGGTGTACCCCTTTTTATTCGTGTGTTGTCGGTGAGACGCACCTTTGTGAGCTCCATCACAACTATCATTTGTGGTGGCTAGGCACCATCTGGTTCTTAGGGTCACAAGTTGATGTAGTCACCGACTCGCGTGGGTCTCTCTCTTCTGCGTTCTCTTTCCCCCGTGTTGTTTTGGTCCTTGTTGATCATTCGTTCCTGCTAAGTCAGGACCATTTGCTGTACCCTGAGATCTGCCTGTGCTTTTTCATGCTTAATACTTTTGCAGTTATTTTTCCTACTTAAAAGCACAAACATAATAATAAACAGTTCTTGTAATAGGCTGTTAATGAAATTCTCTATCATTTCTCTCTGGTGAATAAGACCAAAGTGAACATTTTTGCATGTAAGGCTTTTCTTGTATTTTTGAGGTATTTTTCAGTTTTCCAGAAATTGGATTCCTGGTCGAACAATGTGAAATTTTTTTCCTTAATAAAAAAACCTTGTTTTTGAAACCTAGCATACTTATAGGGAAGTGGACATATATATATATATTTTTTTATTTAACATAACTGAGTGAAAATGTACATTCACATGTAAATTTACATGCCCCCCTATATGCAGCTTCCACTGCTCTCCCTGTCTGGTGACTGCACACTGTTCCTCTCTGCTCCATACATGTCTCATCCTCCCAGCAGCCTCCTTTCCCCTCCTCTCAGTCCACTCCCCTTCCTCCAGCCAGAGGTCAGCAAGATGATATCCTATAGATGTATAGAACCATAAAGTGCTTCCAATATATGGTTACTCTGCATTGCCAAATCCATTCCATTCCTGTCCAAAGAGTGGACCTTTGTTATAATTTATGGGAAAGGGCAGCATCAGGGCCGGGGGCCATGCTCTCAGAGGAACCCCAAAACCGCTGGACCATCAATTGAGGTCTTTTAGTGGAGATCTCATGATGCACCTCTTTTTATTCTTGTGTTGCCAGTGAGGCTTCTCTCTGTGAGCTCCGTCATGGCTATCACTGGTGGTGGCCGGGCACCATCCGGTTCTTCCGGTCCCAGGTCGATGTAGGTACCCACTCTTGTGGGTCTCTCTGTCTTCTCGGTTGTCTTTACCGTCTGCCATTTTGGCCCTCAGTGAGCCTCCGTTCCTGCTGAGTTGGGACCATTTGCTGTGTCCTCGGATGGCAGCTTGGAAGTGGACATATTTTTAATGTATAAATTCATGACTTTCCACAAACTTGATAATACCTGTGTAAAGCCAACACCAAGATCTCAAAATAGACCGTGACCTGCTCTAAAGAAGCCCTCTTGGCATGCACATTTTAAGGGTTTTGATTCCTACTGTCAAATTGTCGAGCAATGTTCCTTAAATTCTGTAAGGAGTATAAACTTTTGAATTAAAAGATTTGATTAAAAATCATGGAACCCCACACTCAGTAGGCTCTTAATTTCCTGTGTTTTAGTTGGTGTCCCTTAGCAGTGCATCAGTCGTCCGAGAAGTTAAAAGATGAATGCAGCTTTCTCTTTGTTTAAATGTTTATGTTGTGATAATGGTGATCTTTAAAGTGTTTGCCAGCCAGTCAAGTGTGACCCTATAGGACAGAGTAGAACTATCTGCCTCTTAGGGTTTCCAAGGCTGTGACTTAAAAATGGAAACTTACCATCCAGATTAATTTGCCATATAAAATACCTTGCCCACAAGGTATGCAACTCAAGCTCCAATCCTGTGACAGCACAGTCCACCTTTTCACCCTGTACTTCCTGCATCCATTCAGCCAACTCCTGTCATCGTCCACCCTTGCATCTCAACTCTCTCTGGGCAAGAGCTGCTGCGTTGACAGCCTCACCTATATATTTAAGCCAAGAAGCATATTCTTGGTCAGGCTGTGATCTTGATGGAAGCAGACTGCCATGTCTTGCTCCCATGGAGTTGCTGGGTGGATTCGAATTGCCAACCTTTTGCTTAGCAGATGAGCATAACCACTCTATCAGTGGGGTTCTTTGATCTTTCCAAAGTGCCAGTGATGAGTCAGTAGGTTAAATATTACATTCATGTGTGGGTAGAATCTGACTGGCCAGGGCTATAGAGGTGGTTTTGGTAACTTGATTTTTTTCTTTTTTGTTGAAGTAGAGCTGACATACAAGAAACTTGCTTGTATTTGCAGTGATAAATTTGATAAAGTATCACTCATGAAACCTTTCCCCACAGTTAATATACTGAACAAAATTATCTTCCCCAAATGTTTCTTGTGTTCTTCATAATCCTTCCTCTCTCCCTCAGCCATTGCTCTAATTTTTGTCACTACAGATTATTTTGCCCTTTCTAGAGTTTTATGTAAATGGAATCATATGGTATATACTTTTGTTGTGAATCTTTTCATTCCACATAATTATTTTCAGATATACCCATGCTGTTACCATGTTTTATGTACACCCTTTCTACTTCTGAGTAGTATTCGATTCTACGCGTATGAGTAGCCCGCGTCACCTGTTGGTGGACTCGGGTTATTTCCAGTTCTAGGCTATTATAGATAAAGCTGCTGAGAACATTTGTATGGACATATGCTTTCTTTTTTCTTGGGTAAACATGTAGGAGTAGAGTGGGTAAATCGTGTGGTTGGTATGTGTGTAACTTTATAAGAGGTAGCTTGGATTTGTTTCAGCTGGTGCTCTACATGTCATATAAATTGTGACATTGAAGTGTTTCCCTTGTGTATTTTACAGCAGTCCCACTAAATAGCAAGAACCTAAAGCCTGGATTTTTAACCTTCTAACATTTTTAAGGAAGCCCTGGTTGAGTAGTGGTTAAGGGCTACAGCCAGGCACTCCTTGGAAACTATGGGATACTTCTGTTCTGTCCCATAAGGTCACTATGAGTTGGAATTGATATGATGCGAGTGGGTATGGTTTTTTTTTTTTTTTTTGACATTGTTAAAGCCAGTGTTGTAGCTGCGTTCACTCCTTGCCATTTGAAATTGGTGAGTTCAAGTTTCGTTGTAAAATATTTTTATGTTTTATGGTCCTTTGAAACAGCACTTCAGGAATTAAAGGCTCACAGAGAATCACATTTGCTGGTAACACTCTATACCATTTTCAAAAGCAAGCATAGTTTTTGTTGTCATATTCTTTTCTTGCTTTTGGTAAGGTACTGATTTTTTTGTATTGTGGTTTTACTTAGCACCTCAAGTGAAGATAATAGCAGTTTACAGATTTTTATGTAGGACTCTTCTAAGGTTCTGAATTGAAGCCTCAATTTTTTTATGGACTAAACTCAGGTAAAACGAACCAACTTAACTAACAGACAGCAATTCAGTGGCAGAGCCAGAAACAAATCCTGAGAGTTAATGTGTCCCTTAATAGCAGGCTTTCCTGGAATATTTTTTAAAGATAATTTTTAGTAAAATGTGTTTGTGTTTTTTTAGATTCTGGGTGTCCTGTATGACTTACTTGATTGGTTAAGTAATAGAGATTTATGTAATTAAAAATCAGACATTGTTTTGTGATAGTTAATGTCACATTCTTATGCATAAATTAGAAGCATTTGAATTTACTGTGTTATTGTTAACATGTATGTTGTTTAAAAAATGGTTACCATCTTAGTAATCAGGCTTTTAGCTTGGCTCTTATGGGGGAGAAAAGAAAACTGGATTATGCCTGATTTAGGTTGCTGTCAAAGACATGTATTCAATGGATAGAGTTTGTTTTAATAGATGCAGAGATGGTCTCCTGCACATGTATTTTATTTATAATTGTGGGAAATAGATTTGTAACAGGACGTTAGCCATTTTAATGTGTTTTTTGTACATTAATTATATTGTTGAACCATTATCGTTACTCATTTCCTAATTTCTCGGTCACCTTTCTGAACATGTCTATTTTCTAATTGCTTGCTTTACAGACAGTTTAAGTCATGTGCAACATAGAAACTTTTGTAAGCAGAGCAGTCACTGGGTCCTTTTGAGAGACAATTGTTGCATCATTGGTTCTCAAGTAGGGTACTGCAGTTGAAGAGAATGGTCTCTTTTTGTGGGCAGGTGCTGTGGTTGTTAGAGGGCATTGGTGGGGCACTGGTAGAATTCTCACCATCCAGGTGGGAGACCTGGATACCTGGCCAGTACATCTTATGCGCGGCCACCGTCATTCTTCCAGTGGAGGTCTGTGTGTGGCTATGATGCCGAACAAGCAGAGCTTCCAGACAGGAGCAGCCAATGAAAATCCATGTGTATCACATGGGTTCACATTCTGTTGTGTGTAGCGTGGCCTAAAGACAGGCCAACTCAACGGCATCAAGGCGATGGGTGTTAACGGTTTTTCTCTCTACCTGACTAAGTGCTTTGAGGGAGGGGGCTAGGGCATTTGCGGGCAGGTCTTTGTGATGTCTGTGTTTGGTAGGGCCCTGATCCTCACGGGCTGGGGAAAACCCAGGACAGTCATCCTCGTGAAGGATGAAGGCTCCCTTTTGCGTTCACCTGTTCTTTAAGTAGCTAGGGGCCTAGGTCGGTGGTTTGAGGTTGAAGTGCCATTGGTCTGCTGACGCAGCACTGCTGGGGAGTTGGAAAGAGAGGGAGGGGACGGTGAGGGCAGAAACCTGGCTGGACTTTGCCCGTCTCTAGAGGAAGGCAGGTCTGTCTTGGGGCTCTCCAGAAGTGCCTGGGAACCACAGTTAGGGACTTCAGAATTTATATAATTGACTAGGAATAGAATCTTACATTTTTGTTCGACCTTCTGGTTTCTAACTTTCAGAGCACTTTCAGAGAGGTGCTGTATATGAAAGTAGGAAACGCCCTACATGAAAAGTTGTTATTAGTGGTGTAAATTATGCCTTCTCTTTTTAATATAAGGCAGTGTGGTTCATGTTTTTATCATGTATATTTCTTAGATTATAAAATCTTAGTTGAGGCAATATAAACAGAAAACCACATACAGAGTGTGTGTCTGGTTCATTACCTCTGAAGCAATTGGATTACCACTCAGCTTAGTGAAAAAGAAAAAATTAGTTTTCTCCAAATGGTGCTAATATAACTTCGATTGTCTGCATTTTGCGTGTCAGTTAGTTAACTTTATGTTGGAATAGACAGTTTCTATACAGTTGATTAACTCAGAGTCAAAATTTGGGTAACCACCTCTGTCGTAGGGTTTATCTGTAAGGAGTTAATTTGGTTACAGTTGTGTCCTTAAGAGATCACCAAATGTAAGACGCTTGATTTGTTATTGTCTTACGGTCTTTCATTAGACTGCTGCAGTATAGCAGCCCTTTGCTAAATCTCTGAATCTAAACCTGTAAATAAATAAGTCTCCTTGGCAACCAAGCATCTTGAAACTACATAACCCTTTTTATTTCACTCCAACGCAAAGAAACCGTTAACTAATGGTCACCTTCATGGCCTTCTGTTCTAGGGCTGTGAGTTTGGTACATTGCTAGATCACCAGTCCAAACTAAGATAGCCTATGATGAAATTGTTCCACAGTGTAACTCTTGGACATTTAGGGTTTTATTAGAAACTGTATTTGCATTCAAAAGGATGAACACAAACAGGGGTATTTTAAATGCTAATAGTACTTATCTGAGGAAGCCCTGATAGCACGGTGGGTAAGTGCTATGGCTCTTAATCAAAAGGTCAGCAGTTCACATCTCCCAGGTGCTCCTTGGAAACTCGATGGGCCAGTTCTACTCTGTCCTGTAGGGTTGCTGTGGGTCAGAATCGGCCTGACAGCAGTGGGTGTTTGTTGGGTTAGTACTTTTTGACAAGAGTTTTAGTTCTTAACTTGGTGACTGATGTCAGTGTTGCTTTGAAGTGTACATCGTGCACGAGTGATAGCAGAAAATCAGCTGAACTGAGAAGAGTGCCGGGTTTGGCAACACAAGTTGACAGGATGAGCATTAGTTATCTTTACAAACTAAATTTATTCCGTTCTCCCCAGCCACCATCTTGGTAACCAGAATCCTTAATTTTTGTCTTTGTATTTATTTGTGTCCTTTGAGATTTAAAAACAAATAAAATGTTCGTCTTTTGAGTTAGAATTGTTTATGGGTATAAGAGGGAGAGGAGGGGGGCTTTGGGGGTGCTGGCTGGTCTCGGTGTTGTGAGTCACGCACTGCCTGTCCCTCCTGGCAGGGGAGAAGAGCAGCTCTTGAATGCTGTGTCCTTGATTATCAAATGAGGACAGATGTTTGTGTACACCTGTTTTGAGTCTTTTGGGTTCTTGTGAGCATTTACATGCTTTCATCTTTTCTTGTTACAGGCTCCTGGGTTAGATGAGGCACTAAGTCCCGCCTAGGAGTTACCAATATGATTTTACCCCTGCTTGAGATGTAGCTCAAACTGTAAAGTGATGATACACCAGAAAGACCAAACTAGTATCTCATAAAGACTATTAATTTTAATAGATTATGTGTGTTTTCCAGTGTGTCTGTTTTCTATTAATGTTCTTAGTGTGTACTCGCTAATTGTTAGGAATCAAACAAGACAGTTAAACTCACTGGCAGGAAAGTACATTTAAATTTACTGAAAACACACACACGTACACACAAACAATAAATTTCTGTAGGGAGACACTGTTTCCAGACCCTGTATGGCATCTAACCATTCAAGCTAAATTAAGAAGTAGATTCTTTTTTTCTAAGAGTTTGAACAAAACACTGCATACACTTGGTCTGTTTCACTTTGTGTGGTTTGGAAGTTACCAAGCTTGACTTTGTGCTAGGACTGTAGAGTACCTCACAGCTTGATTATATGTCCCCTACAAGTGAAAATAGCTGGCTGCCCCTTCAGTTTGTCTTAACGGTGTTGAGGGAAGTCAGTCCAGCTGGGCACCTGAGTTTCATGTTCTTTAGAGGCCCTGGTCTTGCCTTGTCTCTGAAGAATTTCTTTTCCTAAGCTTAATTTAATCGGATCTGATTGATACTTCTGTGATTCAGAAGCTGCTAACAGACAGTGTTTTCTTTGAAGTCTCCAAGGCAGGAAGTCTAGAGGTTTCTGTTACCCAGCATCCTCACCTGTTCCTCAGGCAGGTGGTGGGAGTGTCCTTGCTAGTCTCAGAAATTGAAGTCAAGCTTCTTTGCTTCTAATTCAGAGAGTCAGTAGTGAGGTACTGTGTCTGCTTGGTTAGCTGGTATATATCCCCCAGTCTTTGAACTGGATTATCTTAATTGACAGTAAGAGATACATGTCTTGTCTTTCTGTTTACTTAATGGGGACTAGAATTAGAAATTTTCTATAGGATCAGAAATTAGTATATGACTTGTGTGCTTTTTAATCAGGGACTATTACTCATTTGGATAAAATGTAATGATTTTAGTGTGTTAGTTCTTACATGTCATTCCTACAGTGTTTTGTCAGCTCGGATGAAATTGTGATGACATGTCATTTAAAGTTAAATTTTAGTAGGTATGCCACGTGTGTACACTGGTGTAGATACTAGTGTTACAAAACATTGGTTACTTTCTGAATATAAGAGCTTTTTTAAGTAGAAATTAATAATTTGCCACACAAAAACTGTTATGTAAAATTATTTTCTCTAGACAGTCATGAATGCGGCCTTCAGTAATAGTTGAAGAAAAACTAAAACACTGGCTATGCCTCTTATTTCAGATTAGGGGAGAAAAGTATAGCAACTTTGTTTTTTTTTTATCGGTAGGAAATAAAAAAAGCTAAGATTGAGACAAGGAGACTACTTTTCCCTGGTAACTTGTAAATTTGCACATTTCTTATGTGAGAAATAAAATTAAAACTAATGTGTAGGCTGAATAGGGGCCCTAGTGGTACAGTGATTAAGTATGCAGCTGCTAACCAGAAGTTTATATCTACCCGCTGCTCCTTGGAAACTGGGACAGTTCTCTGTCCTGTAGAGTGTTGCATGTGTGTCAGAATCAGCTCGATGGCAATGGGTTTGTTTTTCCTTTTTTATAGCCTAATAATGCCTCAGTTAATCATAGGACTAGAGGATTAATAAAGACAAACTAAAAATGACTTAGTAGGTTTTAATGTAAGAAGCCCTGTGGCACAGTGGTCAGGTGCGCAGCTGCTAACTTAGAGAAGGGCAGTGTGAATCCACCAGCCGCTCGCTCGGAGGGAGAAAGACTGGTGATCTCCTTCTGTAAAGGGTACAGCCTTGGAAACCGAGGGGGGCACTTCTGCCTTGTCCTGTAGGATCACTGTGAGTCAGCATCAAGTCTGGCACACAGCAGTATGTCCAGTTTTAACGTAAGTGTACTGGTACTGGTATCTCTCTTCAGCAGGAGATGAGATGACAAGCCCCATATAAGAGAGCCTACTTTGTGGAAGCTTTTATCGGGATAGACTAGCAGCCTGCTGTTCTTGTCAAAATCTTATATTTTTATTTAATCACCTAAATCATAGTTTTTTGTAGTTAGCATGAGTGGAGTCAACTTAATGACATCTAACAGGAAGCACGTTATTTCGTTGTTTCTTAGGGAGTAAACTAAAGAGTGAGGATGTAAATTGAGTTCAGCACAGTTCAGTGCTTAACAGTGAATTTTTATTTTTTTTATTTTTATTTAACATAACTGAGTGAAAATGTACATTCACGTATAAATTTACATGCCTACCTATATGCAGCTTCCACTGCTCTCCCTGTCCGGTGACTGCGCACTATCTCTCTCTGCTCCATACATGTCTCATCCTCCCAACAGCCTCCTTTCCCCTCCTCTCCGTCCACTCCCCTTCCTCCAGCCAGAGGTCAGCAAGATGATATCCTACAGATGTATAGAACCATAAAGTGCTTCCAATATATGGTCACTCTGCATTGCCAAGCCCAATCCATTCCTGTCCAAAGAGTGGACCTTTGTTATAATTTATGGGAAAGGGCAGCATCAGGGCTGGGGGCCATGCCCTCAGAGGCTAGTTGTGTCAGTTGGCCTGGAATTCGCCTAAGAGCATGGTCCCCCTTCCCCCGCCCCAGCTACTCTATCCTTGCAGTATTGAGTTAAGATGGAAGGAGTACTCGTTATGCTGAAGTCCACTTAATGTTGTTCTTGTTTCTAATGTGTGCTATCACCGATTTCTCCCAACTAGATTTCTAGTAACTATCTAAACTAAACCCTCCCCCCCTCACCCTCCCTCCCTCTCCTCCCTTGCAGCTGTCAAAGAGTCTTTTCTTCTGTACACAAGTCTGTTTTGGGGATCTTATGGTAGAGGTCTCATACAGTATTTGTCCCTTTGTCGCTGACTACTTTCACTCAACATAATGTCTTCCAGTTGAAACCAGGTTAGGAGATGTTTCCTGGAATCATCGTTATTCTTTATCATTGCATAGTGCTCCATTGAGTATATGTACCATAGTTTACCTATCCGTTCTTCTGTTGTTGGGCACCTGGGTTGATTCCATCTTTTTGCTATCATGGACTGTGCTGCAGTAAACATTCTGGTGCATGTGTCCGTTGGTGTGAAAGGCCTTGATTCTGTAGGATATATTCCAAGTAGTGGAATTACTGGATCAAATGGTATATCAATATCCATTTTTTTAAGGAAGCGCCAGATTGCCTTCCAAAGAGGCTGGACCATTTTGCAACCCCACCAACAGTGTAGGAGGGTTCCACTTTCTCCACAGCCTCTCCAGCATTTGTTGTTTTGTGTTTTCTGGATCATGGCCAATCTTGTTGGGGTGAGATGGTATCTCATTGTTGTCTTGATTTGAATTTCTTTAATAACTAAAGATCGTGAACATGTCTGCATGTGGTTTTTGGCTGCCTGGATCTCCTCTTTAGTGGAGTGAGTGTCCATCTCCTTTGCCCATTGCTAACAGTGAAATATTTTACCCTTCTTCCTTTTTCAAAATAAATTTTATTGTGATTTAAGTTCAAGAGTACGATTTGTATTGGTCTGCCGTTTAATGCTGCAGCTTCCATTGCAGTTCTCCTCAGACTGCACCCCTCCTCTGACCGCACCCCTGCGCCCCGTGACAGCGCGCTCCCCACTTTGGTCTGGCACTGCGTGTGTCCATTTGGCCCCGATTACCCTTATGTTTTTCCAGTCCTCCTCACATATTTTTAAATGCACCTTTTCCTGGAAACGGAGATGCCAAAAGTTTTATCACAATTTAAACCCTGGAGTGTCTGGTGGATCCATTTTGCTTTGTGTTATAGTAATCTTGTTAGTCTTCAAACATCAGAGCACATACAAAAATTGTACATAATTAATTTTTAAAAGGAATGATTTTATAAAAGCTATCTTGGGCTATAAGTGGCTTTTCTCATTTTCTGGTTTTTATTTGCCTTGCTGCTTGATAGCTTTTGACTTTTTAAAAAATAAGCTTTTGGAAGTAATTTTAGATTTACAGAAAAGTAGCAAAGATAGTACAGAGAGTTCCTGTGCCTCCCCCAGTTTGTTTCGATGATGGTATTCTTATCATGGTACATTGGTGGAAACTAAGGAACCAGCACTGGTGTGTTACTATAAATGAGAGCTCTAGACTTGTCTTTTCCTGCTTTCATCAGTTGTTCCACAAATGCCTCTCTTTTGTCCTGGATTAAGTCCAGGATACCACAGTGCTTTGAGTTGTCATGTTTCTTTGGTGTCTGCTAGCCTGTGACGGTGTCTCAGTCTTTTCCATGTCTTCGTGACACTGACAGTTTTGAGGAGTACTAGTCAGGTATTTTGTGCAATTTCCCACGAGGTGAAGTGGGGCACTTTTCATCACCTGATCCACTTGGGTAATGTAGTGTTTGCTATGTTTCTCCGTTGTAAGGTTACTGCAGTGAAACTTGGAAGAGCTGGGACTCAGAGGATCCTGTTCCAGGCCTCCTAAGTTTTCTGTCTTTGACAGAGGACAGTCTTATCTTTTCTCTGTTGCTTTCTGTAGTGGAAAATAATTGAGGTTTTCTTCTCTGATAGGTTCCAGCTTTCTCAGGTTTGATGATATTTTCGCCTTTTCTTGGGAAGCAAGCAAGTCATCAAGTCTAGCCCACATTCCAGGGGGGTAAGGGATTAAGCTCTACCTCTGGGAAAGAGGAATAGTTTTTTGACTTCTAATGACAACGTATTGGTGTGTTAACGGTAGTTGTCATGGCTGTTGTATAGAAGTTATGTTCCATTTTGAATGATGTTTAGAAGTTTCCCTCTTTGGGGAGTCAGGTGGTCATGATGTGGTTGAGGAGTGCACAGATTTGGTGGCAGTTTCATTTCTCAACCTGTATGGCAAATGGCATTTTCCAGATCTGGCTGTTTTAGCAATGGTGCAACATTCATGGATGAAAATGAAGACAAACTTTGAATGAGTTAGAAAGATATTAGTTAAAAACCTCATAAATGAAGGAATTGTATAATTTTAAGAGAAGCAGGAGGAGAACCTGGAGGTGAGGTGTAATAAAATGCTGTTTGTATATGCAAACACATATATTCTCCAAATCTTGCTTTTAAATTATATAGTTATATAATTAACTCATCAGCTGCCAGTTAGTGAAACCTTATTTTGGCCCATAAAAATATTTCTATTTTAGAAATACTATCTTTTCAGTATTTTGCTTCATTTTCATCAGTTGTATTCTCAGTGAAAATCTTTACAACTTGTTAGCAGTTTTCTCCAGTGATTTAATTATTGTAGGACTGTTAGCCAAGTAGAGCATTACTTTGAATAAGAAAATTTGTTGACTTCAGATAGGTTCTTGGTGTGTTTTTATTTACAGTACATTGCTTTGTGGAGCAGAGTGTATTTGTAGTACAGTGGACAAGTGACCTCTGAAAACGTAGTGAAGCTTGGCCACACCCACTTGGTTTCTAGGCTAAAAAGTCAAAAGTATTCTCTCAAGGTCTTCCTTCAAAATAGTGGAGGAGAAAGGTAGAAATTGAAGATCAGTGGCAAATATCTTACTAGTTATAGTGGTAGTGAGCCTCCAAATTCAAGATTGTAGAGAACAGTTTGAATTTATGTGTCAGCTCATGAGAACACTTGGGTTTTTGTGTGGTATATAAGTCAGAAGTGTTTGTAACTAGCTCTTTACTGGTTAGTAACCCTGGTGGCACATTTTTAGACTTTTGGCTTTCAAGAATGCCAGCACCTGGGTGTCATGTAGGTGCCAAGAGTCGATAGTGTGATGCTTAAAGCCGCCTTACTGGCTAGATGACTCTGGGCGGATGTTCAGCTGGCTCCTTGGGTACCTCTGTCAACCGGAGTTCCCTTTGATCATACTCTTAAATTGGACTGCCCAGTACCTGAGTTTTGGTGAACAGAGCAGGTGTTATCTTAGTGGTATCTAGCTTTTCCAGATTCACCTTGGTACTTAAACTTGCAGGTAGCTAGCTTTCTCTACTGCTGGTTCATTCTAGAGTTAACTCTCTCTTTCATGTTCCCTGATACTTGTTCTCTAATGTGCTGTGTTTCATTTTGACACATCTTACGCTCACCTTGTAGCATCCCTGCTTTGAGAGTTTAGGGCCCAGTTTTTGAGGGCTACGCAGATCAGTTGAAAGTGCTGAGACCGTGAAGTTAATCCCTGTGGTGAGGGGTCTGGAACTGACTGAGGCTTCTGAGGCGCTTGACCCCTGTAGCATACCTTTCTGTTTGCATGTGTACTGGGTGCTCAGGAAACACCTGGTAAATAGATTAAGATTAATAATATACCAGAGGGTTTTCACCAAGTCTTTGTGTCATTTTGTGTGTGTGTGTGTCATTTCTTACTTGTCTTTGGCACCTGTGATAGAAACACTATGGAAAGTTTGCAAATCTCTTGCTCAGATGATGGGACTTTGGTTCTTTCGTGCACAGTTGCCATTTTCGCCTTTTCATGTGCACGGTTCATTTTTCACATGTATGTGTGTATTTGCCCTGAAATTATTTTTTTAAAGGGAATTATCAATTGTGCATCAGGAAAAGAAACAGCTGAACCTTCTGTAATTGAATACCTTGAAATCATCTATGTCATGGAGCTTATTAAAACTTCATTTTATTCTTTATCAAGCATTTCAAGATCCACCTTATACATTCATTGGTTCTCAAGATAGCTTCTGCTGGCTTAAGACACAATGGCACCAATTTACTGATCTGTACAGGATTTCTTTGAGGAGCTTTGTGTTTGTTTTACATTTCAGTCGTAATGTGTGAGCAGAAATTTTATTCACACCTTCTGCAAAATGTTTTAAAGTGCCCTACTTTTAGTTGCTCAGAATAATGAGGAGAGTACTTTAAAATGGCCAAATATTTTAAATTTCATTTTATAGATGACAGAACTGGGGCTTAGGGTGAATGACTTGCCCAAAGTCACAAGACAGTTAAGTCTTTTTGGCTCTGAAGCTGGTGTTTTTCACACTAACTGTATCATAGTCCCTCTGATTTATGCAAACTGTGTACACAAGTGTAGTTTGTTTTTGTGTGTGTGTGCTTGGTTAAGGTGGAGAAGATTTTTGCACCTCAGTGTAGTAGCAAATTCTTTAATCATTTGAACCGTTTAATACAGAGGTTCCCAGATGTGACTTCCAGACCGTGGGGATCTCCAAGACACTGTCTAGGGGGCCTGTAAGGTCAAAATTAGTTTCATAATAGTAATTTCTTACTTACCTTTTTGCTGTATTGATGGGACAAAAGCAGTGATGGGTAAAACTGTTGGAACCTGAGCATAAATCAAGGCAGGGACACCAAAATCATATTAATAATCATTGTATTCTTCACCACCATGCACGTAGCTAAAAAATTATATAAAGCTAATAAATTATATAAAGCACCTATGTAGCCTCCTGTAATGTGGTTGTTTCCAGCAAAAGCATTTGTGTGATTTCGTGTTGCCAGCTGAACTAGCTGCTGTTTTCATGGGATGCCGTTTGTACTTGGAAGGGTAACTGAAGATAAACCATGATTACTTAGACTTGGTGCTTGGCAGACGCGTTCTGAAGACAGAACAAAGTGAGAACGCAGCTTCAAGGACAGGAACTGACAGTATACATTGCCAGTGATAAAATCCAAGATTTAAAATGAAAACTAGTATTTTGAAGAACTGGTATCTGCCACCACGTTCTTGACACTTTTCTAGTATTTAGAGATACTTCACATAAGATCAGTGGTGGCATTTGTTACATGTGATGTTTTGATGTATGATGAAAGTTGTCAACATTTGGAAGAGCTATGTTAGTCAGTACAGTAAACTAATATATTTCAGATTACCAGTGCATAATAGAAAATCATGCTTGGGCAAAAGATCCATTCAAAATGCAAGGCAGACCCATGGATTTTGTATAACAGTATAAAAAATTCATTGGTAGGAGTTCAGATTCTATGTTGCAGTTAGCCCTTAGGAAACTACCAGTTACCATGTTTTGTTGTAGTATCAGTGAAAAATGCCCGCAGTTACTGGAAAATGCTACTGAGGTGTGCCTTTCTCTTTCCACTAATTCAGAACACACAGGGTAGCCAGCTGAGTGCAGTTGCAGATATGAGAATCCAGCTGTCTTCTCTTGAGTCAGGCATTAAAGATTTGAGCATCATTTTAAAATGCCTTTCTTATAAATTGTTTTTAATTATTTTTGATAAAAATGATTTCTGCTAACGTGTTAATTACTGCTTTTACCTGAACTAGTATTTTTCACTTCTAATATAAGTATTGATAGCTGTAAGCCATGTAAATAAAAACTCTCTTGGGTCCTTAATTTTTGAGAGCATAAAGGGCAGCTGTGACAAGAAAGTTAGGCAATCACTAGTCTACCAAATGGAGTTGGAAGAGAAGTTGTAAAATTGTTATAAAATCTCAAGGACAGTCTTTATGTTTACCTGATGTAGTGTCTAGCATGATGGTAGGTTCTTTAACAACATCGGATTGAATTGAATTATACAGTAAACTATGTAAATACATGTTTAGTCAAGAAGGGAAATTAGTATTGTGTGATGATGACAAGTATTTTTATGTTAGTGAAGATCAGGTTTATTTCTTATTTTACAGATTCTGAGAGACACATTTGTTTTTCCCGTATCTTAATGTTTTTGGGATTGGAATGTCTTACCCTAGTGGCGAGTCACAGTTTTCTTTCTTGGTGGTACTTAAAGTAATGGTGTTTTATAGATTTGTTAAAGTGTCTTTTTAGTGTAGAGAGGAGGAGGAAACATTGGATAGCAGTTCAGTTCTTGGGCCGCGGGATGTGCTGCATGGCCTGTTACTCTTATCAGGCACCAACTTGACTCTAGGCAGTGGACAATGACCCACTGTTGGAATCTTCCATTCATAAAGCAGTTATCTTTATTCCAGGCCAGAAGACTAGATTCCAGTGCTGGCTGGAAGGTTTTTAAAGTAAAACATAAAAGGGATACTTTTTTTTGTCTTTAATATGCAAAGGCTTTTGTGTCTAACCAGACTGGTGATGGGAGCACAGCAGTGAGTACTGGGTCACTGCTGCTGCTGCTGTGACGCAGGTCTGGGGGGGTCTCATGTCGCGCTCCTGGGGAAGGGAGGGAGAAGCGGGGCAGGTAAGAGCCCTGGCTCTGCTGCTCGGGGCCTGTGAGGCCTGGGTGCTCTGACTTCCCTCTGGGTGTCTGTCTGCTAGTCTCTGAAATCAGGAGTTGGCCTAGTTGGTCTATAAATCTTTTCAAATTTGAATGTTCTGATTATATCTATAGATATTTTGCACACAACTGTGTGTTTAAAATACAGATCTTTGACAGCAGTATGCATACCTGGCATTGTCTCTTAGGGAACAGAGAATGGAAAATAGCTTTGTCAGATACTTTTTAAATCTGTTCTTGAATCTTCTCTTTGAAGATAGATACAGATGATAAAAAATAAATACATTCAGTTTATTACCTTCTTGGCATGAATTTTTACTAGTTTAATTTCAGAAATACAAAATACAAAGCCTATGACACCTTCATATCTGGCTTTGAAAATACGACAATAAAATTGCGGCTTCATATTTAGGAGTCTGGTTAACGTGAAGTTTGAGCAGGAAAAGCCTCTGTCTCATGCCGTTGGTGAAGAGTCGTTCCTCTTCTTTTATTCCTAGAAATAGATCCCTGGAAATAGTTGAAGAATTTGGAAAGTGTAATTATTAAAATACTGTCCACTGTTAGCTATTTTTGAAAACCTGTTGCCTTCAAGTGGATTCCAGCACAAAGCAGTCCTGTAGGTCAGAATTAAATTTCCCCATAGGGTTTCTGAGGCTGTAATTTTGACAGAAACAGACTGCTTCATCTCTTTACCCCGTTGAGCTACTGGTGGTTTCGAGGTGCCAACCTTTCAGTTAACTGCCAGATGCTTTTACCACTGCACACCTGCTTTAAGAGTCCATGTTGATTATTGACAATGCTCAGGTCGAACTTGGACCAGCTCAAGGAGTGGAGCAGTTGTTGCTGTTATCACAGATGGTGAATGATGGTAAAAGATGCTACAGTTCTTGTCTGGTAACACAGACCAGCCAGTTGAGCATGCCTTTTGATTGTGGCCTGCAAACATCTCGCTTCATTTTTTGTTTCAGAAGAGGGAGACTTGTGGTTCCTGCATGTCTTTGTTTTTAGTTTTGTTTTTTGTGTAGAATACATCTAGAAAAGGCAGTATGGTTTGGGAGGTGGGATAAGGCCCTTGTTAAAATTCTTTCAGATCTGTAATTTCAGGCCAGTACATTTGTCCTTTATTTTTGCTCCTGGTTTTCCGAGCAGTGGATTTCAGAATGCTTCCGTGTTTTAGGACCCCTCCTGTTGAGTGTCAGTCACCTTGTTGTTGGTTACCGTGAGTCGGTCCCTAGCAGCCTTCTATGTCACAGCAGGAAACCTGTCTAGTCCTGCACCGTCTTCGTCAGCACGGCTGTGTCTGAATCAGTTCTCAGTCATCTTAAGATGTTCATCGTTGGTAACTGGGATTTTTTTTTCATGTCTTTTTTTTTTAATTGTGATTAAGTGGAACCGTACAATCCAATTTAAATTTGCATGCCTACCTAACTGTTCTCCCTCTGTTCTCCTTGCCCAGTGACAGCACACTCCTTCTTTCTGTTCTGTACATGTCATATCTTCTTAACACTCTCCTGTGTCCCTCCTCTCCACTCTCTCCACTCCCCTCTAGTAAGAGGCCAGTAGGATGACATCCTATAGAAGCATGGAACCAAGAAGTGCACACACGATATGGTCACTCTTTGTGTGGTAATTGGGATATTTTAATTACCAGCAAGGTATGAAATTACAGGTCCCTTCCTTTGACCTAAACTATCCTTAGTAGTTTAGGAGTGTTGTGATGGAGGATGTTGGTTGTCAGTTTTATGATTTTCTAGATTAACTACATAACTTCTGATCACATGAAGACTATCTCAGTGTGTCCAGTAGCAAAGAGGGCCACAATTTACCTAGTTAAAGCATGGTGATAGCAGTTAATTGGGCATGCTGTGGCTCTTTCCCTTCAGCTGCTACACGAGTCTAATAGAAGAAGCAAACTAAAAATGTGGGTAAGAATTTATTCTGGAAGCTAGTTGATATATGAAAGTGGAAAAAATAGTATAGATTAAGTAACACATACATTGTTGTATTTGCTCTATCACGTGTATTTTTAGTTGAGCCATTTGAGAGTCAGTTGCAAATATGACACTTCACCCTAAACACTTCAGTGTGTATCTTTGAAGAATAAAGACTTTTCCTACAAGAATAATTCCACTTATCATCATGTAATAGCCTTAGATATCAAGTACTGGAATTTTTAGTTTGGCTATTTTCAGGGGGGAAAAAGCATATGTTGTTACTCTTGAAACAATTTACTAACAGTATTAGAGTGATAAAGTTAAAATGCCAAGGAGATTGCCTTAAAACCCACGATATCATAGTGAGGGGGAAATTTTTCATAGATTCATGTAATTTGTAGACTCAGCTATTAGGACATATTCCTGTTGAGTTGATTCCAACTCAGGGTGACCCTGTAAGACAGTAGAACTGCCCCAAGGAGCAGTTGGTGGATTCAAACTGCTTACCTTTTGGTTAGCAGCCAAACTCCTAACCATTGGACAACCATGGCTCCCAGCTGTTAAAAGTAGGGTTTAAATTTGCTGCTATTGCTATATGTTTTTTAAAAATTCAGCAGTTTATTCTGATTGTATTTAAAGTGGCTCCATATTCACTGAATTTATTTTTAAAGTAAGGTGACCACATGGGGCCTAAGTTGGCTTTCATTGTTCGTGAACTTACTTTACACAAACTAGAGAAGTGGAACTTATTTTAGTAAAATTTCAGATAGCTTTGGATGAGGAGAAATCCTTTTGATATGAATTAAAATGTTTCTAGAATATATTAGACCATTTTTCTGCCCTTAGGAAGTGTATAATGGTGACATAATGGAACGCTGAGGATTAGAGGCCAGAGACAGGATGCATTCAGCCTAACGTGATGATAAACAGGGCCTGCCGCAGAGGTTAGCACACCAGTTAAGTGAGGTTGTCTACATAGTAGGTAACACAGTGGCTGACACATAGCACTCAATTTTTGCCTTTTTTTTAAACATCACTGTGAAATATGTATTGATTTGGAGTGATAGGCACCAGGACAGATTTTTTTTTCTTTTTGGACATGTGTTCTTGTTATTTGCTTATTTAAAAATGTTCTTCACATTGTGAGCCTAGCAACAAATTAGGTAATGATAATGAAACAGCATCCATTAGCCAGGTTTGTCATAGCTTAACATTTTCTGTTAATCATTCCGGAAAGTCCATTTTTTAAAGAAATAGGACCTGAAGTTGTATTGAAGCCCCTGTGAAACCTTTCTATATCCCACTCCTCTTTTTATGAAATAAAGGTAATGATCTCTTGAATTTTCATTTTATAGTCATGGATTTGTTCACTTGTGAACTTCATTGTATATGCATGTATCTGTAAACAGTATGTAGAATTTGCATGTTTTGAATGGTATCTGTATTTTTTGTTCAATATTTTTGAGATTTATTGATGTTGATACAAGTAGCTCTACTTTGTTCATTTTAAAATCATTTAGAATAATACATTACTTGCATATACCATGTGTTGTCCATTCTGTCCTGGGTTATTTAGATTATTTCCAGTTTATCATCATGCACAGTGCTGTATGACACACAGTTTTTAAAAGAGCATATGTGTTTCTGTAGGGTGATGTTTTCCAAGCTTTTTTGACCACTATCCAGGTAAGCAGTGTGCTTTATGTAGAGACCCAGTACACGTACATGTGTATATAGTATGACTATAATTTTATGTGATAACATTTACTCATATGGTGAGAGAAATGCACTCTTGATACACAGAATGTGTGTTGTCGTTACAAAAAGGTGGAGCTCAGAGTACATGCTGGAAAAAAACCAGGCTCCCATGTCTCACGAGAAGCAGAACTGCTGGTCTTGGTGGTGCGCATCTTCTGCTTTGCTAGAAATGAGGACGTGACTTTTCAGGCGGGTGTACTGGATGGACGTGCCTACCGCAACCTGTGGGAGCCGCTCTGCATTCTTGGCCACAGTGGCATTCGGGCAGCTTTGTAATATTTGCCAGGCTAATGGAGGTGAAACAATACTTCCGTGTTTTCTCAGTTTATGTTCTAATCAAATATCTGAATGCCACCTCTTGGTAGACCCTTTAAAGCAGTAAAGATGTCACCAAGGGAAGCAAGATGTGCTTTTTGTATTCTAGCAAACTTGCATCCTAGGGAAGAGAGGAGAACTCAGTCAATCTGTGCAAGACACGTGAGGGCGTGGTGTGCAGCCCGTGTCGGGGATGGGGGCTCTGGAGAAAGGTGAGGCATTTTTAGATAGCAGTGGAGCTGAAGAACATTCCAGATAGAGAGGAACAGACTAGCAGAGGGATCGAGCTGTAAAACCACATCATTCAGAGAACCTGATGAGTGTTTATGACTGTACACAGGGTCCCAACAGTTGTGAGGCAAAGCATTGATCAGAGGGCAGAGGAGGCATGTCAGCAGACTCTGGAGCTTTTTGCTGTCAGCATTGACTCACTGCTGAAGGGTTTCAGCTGGTTATTAATAGGAAATTATTTTCTAAGTCCAGGAGTGGATTCTAGTGTTTTAGAGATGATAACCAATCAGGTTTTTGTTTTAGCCTCAGACTCGTTAGTTTGACACTTGTTTGTTTTTGTCCGCTTTAGGTAGCTGATAGAAAATGCTATTTCCCCTTGGAACTGCAATTGGTCATTTGCCTCCTAAAATACAATAGTTGTAGCCTCACATATGACACATTTGATGTCATGCCTGCTTCTTGGTTTTAGGTAGGACAGCAGATGGTCTTCACAGGTATTTTCTTCTGTCGTCAAACAGGAGTAGGTGTAGGTTTGTTACACAGAGTTGGCTGCTTGAGGAATTTTGTATTTTGGGCATCTCTGACCAGAATATTTTCAGTCATCTCTCACATTTGCTCCGGTAGAGTACGGGTCTAATTGCATGCACTTCTTTAGAAGCTCAGGGTGCCTCTTGTTAATGACCTGTCTGTTGTGGTGGCACTGTGAGCAGATCTCTGTTGGGTCCTGGCTCCTCTTTCGTGGGAGATTTGTGTCTTATGTAGGGCATGACAAGTTGAAACCTTCCAGCCCCTAATGCCGTAGAGGCAGTTTTAGAGAGCAAGTTGGAGAGGGTTGGACTTGGAAACTCCTGGTGCCTTAAAGAAGTAACAGATGTTACGCACACAGACCAGAACAGGAAGCGCCAGGAAGCGCTGGCTGCTGGGCAGGGTTGGGGTCAGCTCTTGTTGTAAGGCCCCCTCCCTGCTGTGTTAGGCTCAGCGGTATGCTGTCAGATACTGGTTAATTCTCAGCCCTGGTTATAGTTGCATAAATGTTATTTTTAGATCAGAAAATCCTATACTGGTAGATTAATGTTTCTCGATCTTAGTTTCCTAGCTACTTGATATTCTACAAAATAATACAGATTGCTCCATGATATCTTGAAAATGAAAACTGTTTATAACTTTGAGAACCATGCTTGAGATTAAAAAGCTAGGCAGAGGCGTGAATTGTCCGATATCCCTACGTGTGCCTTTTTTTCCCCTCAGATAACCCCAGAATGCTGATGCTCTTTGGTGTCTGTCTCTTGTTGCCCAGCTGGCAGCTCCCAGCATGCACAGGTACGAGCATCGAATAGTTGCAGAAGAAGTAAGGACATGAGGGTCTGTCCTCAGGTAGAAGCTAAAGACAGCTGTCCAGTGAGTTGTTTCTGCTGGCACCCCATGTGTGTCTGGTTTTGGGAACTGGATTGCCAGACTTTTTTTCTGAGGCATCTGTGGATGGGCTGAAACCTCTAATTATTTGTACCACCTAGGGATTCGTGGGTAGGGGCTAAAACATTTTTTTTATAAGAATTTATTGTGTTCACACAGTACAGTAGGTTTCTTAAAGCAATTTTTATAGAAATTGTCCCATGCTGTTGGTTACCATGTTCAGTGTGTTGGCATTCTTACGGTTTTTTCTTTTTGTGCTCCGTTTTCCGTTCATATAGCTTCATTTCCCTCCTGCCTCATCTTGGCTTTTGGGTAAATATTGACTGTTTGGTCTCATGTAATTGGTTGTCTGAGGGAGTACATTACAGATGATACTGTGTATTTTATAAGGCAGTCTGTTCTTTGGTTGAAAGATGACTTCTAGAAATAGCTTCAGTTCTGGGTTCAAAGGTGATCTTAGGGCAATAGTCCTAGGGGTTCCTCTAGTTTCTATTGGTCCAGTAGATTGGGCTGTTTTTCATTTCTTTCTTTTCAGGAGTTTGAGTTGCATTCTACATTTTTATACCATTCTACAAGGATCTTCTTTCTGTTGGTCCCTGGTCAGAATGGTCGGTAGTGGTAGCTGGACATCATCTCGTTGTTCTGGTCTTGGGTTAGAAGAGGCTGTGGTTCATGTGGGCTGTAAGTCCTGTGAGCTGTTTTCTACTCTGAGTCTTTGATTTCCTTCATTCTTTTTTGCTGTATAAGAGTAGAGACCAGTAGTTGTCTTAAGTGGCCACTCAGAAGCTTTTAAGATCCTAGATGCTGCTCCCTGAAGTAATGGTGTAGAACGCTATCTTTATGAACTATATTATGCCAGTTGACTAAGTATTCCTCCAAGATTATGGTCCCAAGCCTTTTAACCCAGTAAACCAATACCACGAGTTGTTTGGGTATGTCTAGGAAGCCTCTGTAACTGTTCCCCCTACATATTTTGTTCTACAGGGTCCGACAGTTAAGTTCACAAACTCATCCTAGAAAAAGTGCTACGTACCTTATTGCTGGGTATCACTACAGTCACCTTCAAAGTACTCCCCTTGGGAAACTATGCACTGATACCAGTGCCTAGTCCACCCTTCAAAGCAATTTTGCAACTCTTTTCTTGGAATGGCCATCAGAGCTGTCATCGTATTACTCTTGATGTCCTGAATGTCATCAAAATAGCTTTTTTTTAATATTTCCTTTATCTTTCGGGTGAAGGAAAAAGTCATTGGGGGCCCGATCAGGTGAGTAGGGAGGGTGTTCCGATACAGTTATTTGTTTACTGGCTAAAAACTCCCCAACAGACACATACACAATTAAGTTTGTGAAGTTGCCTCACTGTGCAATGGCCATACCAGAAAGAGTTCCAAAATTGCTTTGAAGGGTGGTCTGGGCACTGGCGTGGGTGCACTTTCCCAGGGAGAGGACCTCAGAGGTGACCGTAGTGGTATTCAGCAATGAGGTATGTAGG
Organism: Heterohyrax brucei; assembly: GCA_028571685.1. Taxonomy (NCBI): domain Eukaryota; kingdom Metazoa; phylum Chordata; class Mammalia; order Hyracoidea; family Procaviidae; genus Heterohyrax; species Heterohyrax brucei. Next base: position 19,639,298 of record CM053147.1, read on the forward strand.
ACTTAACAGCAATAGGTTCACAGACTTATTTGTCAGATATGTATATGGATACATATTGGAAACCGTGGTGGTGCAGTGGTTAAGAGTGGCAGGTGCTAACCAAAAAGTCAGCAGTTCAGATCAACCAGGTGCTCCTGGGAAACCTGATGGGGCAGTTCTCTTCTGTCCTGTAGGGTTGCTAGGAGTTGGAATCAACGTGATGGTTGTGGGTTTGGTTTTGGTTTTTTATGGAGCACATACAAATGTGTGTGTACATACGTCTGCAGGTAACACCTTTGCCTGCATGTGCATTGACTTGCTAATGCCCTCCTCTGCACACATATGTGTCCATGTCTACATGTAACTTTTTGGTGGTTTTTATGTTTGCTGCAGAATTATATACAATATTTATGAAACTGTTCCCTTTTCTTGTTCCCTTCTTAGGGTCTTTATCTTGATCTGAGGGGCTAGAAATGTTTAGTTGACCTCCTGCCGTTAGCAAATGTAATACATGTTAACACACTGGCAGCTGAGCAGGGGGTCACTTAGATGTAAGGTGACTTCTAAAGGAAACAAACAGAAAGGGTGTTATCTTGGATTTAGGTGACATGTGCAACTGAGCGAATTGGACTTTCGCAGGCGGTTTGTGGTTTGGCTATCAGCTGTGTTTAGGCAGGTGGACAGGGTATTCTTCATGTGCTGTGTACCCATTAGGCTTTGCATCCATTTCTGTTTTCCCAGGAGTGAAGCATGAAGCTAAAAGGCTGCTTCCTTTCCGCTTCGATTTCAACAAGAGCAAGGCTTGTAAACCTGAGTTAGACAGGCTGCACAGTGCTGGGGAGTGTGGCTGTGCTCCTGGGTTTGATATTTTGGTGAAATAAAAAAATCCTGTTAGAGCTTGCACACACATAAAGAAAAAAAGTGAGGAAGAAAACACAAGGAACATTAACTAGTTGGTATGCACATTCTATAGCAAATGTCTGAGAAATTTAAAGCAAGTGTATAAACAGAGTGGGTGGATTTCTTGGTGGTTAAAGCTAATATTGTATCTGAAGACTTTTCCTATTTTTCTGAGACACTGCTTGAATTGGATATGTTTGATGGCACAAGTCTTCTGTTAAAGCCAATTATGCTGTCTATTAAAACTTTGTGTTTTGGATCTCAAGAGTCCTGGAATAAATGTAATTATGTGCCTATAAAGAAAGCGGGAGTCATTTGAAGCAAAATTAACAGGTGCAGGACTATAGAGCCATATGAAAATGTAAACTGCATCTAAGAACATCCTCTGGGAACCAGGGTTTATGCATTTCTTCAGATTTATCATTAATAACTGAGCTTCATGTGAAGTGTGTCTTAGCTAGTTGGAGGGAGGAGGCTAGTAAAGGCCAAGCAGTTGTTTTTGTAGGTTGTCTTCTGTTGCCTTTGGCTTCTCTCTAGATCCTCACCTCTTAGTCTCCAAACATTCATATGTCTCCTGAGTGTGGTGCTCAAAGGGGACTGCCTGTTGGGAGGTTCTCTTGAAAGGCAGTTGGACACTGTAAGCCAAGGCTGTGTTGGTGCTGCTTTGGTTTTGGGTTGGGCACGGGTGCAGCAGGCTGCTTTAGGGGGAGTTACAAGTTCTGCTTCCAAACAGATGCCTTCCTGTTCCACTGCTTTCTTCCTGGTGCTCTGAAAGACATGTGGAAAACAGCCAGCCCTGTTCTGTTGAGAAGTTCAGAGTGATGCCCAGCTGAAAGCACCTGTATTTGTATATCAGGTGCTCTCACTTGGTTCCCATTCATAACGTCCTTGTGCACAACAGAATGACACAGTGACTGGTTCCGCAGCATGGTCACTGTGTTGCTGTGTTTGAGACCACTGTGGCAGCCACTGGTCAGTCCGTCGTGTTCCCAATCTTCCTCTTTCTGCTGACCATCTGCCATACTAATCATGATATCCTCCAAGGACTGAGCCCTCCTGATAACGTGTGCTTAGTAGGTGAGATGACGTCTTGCTATCCTTGCTTGTAAAAAGCATTCTGACTGTATTTCTTCCGAGAGATTGATTCCTTCTGTCAGTCCGTGACATGTCCAGTGTTCTTCGCTGGCACTCTTCTCCTGTGCATCCATTCTTCAGTCCTCCTTGTTCACTCTTCTGCCCTTGCATGTACGTGAGGTAATAGAAAACACCATGGCTCAGGTGAGGTGCACCTTAGTCATCAAGGTGATGTCTTTGCTTTTTAGCACTTTAAAGAGGTCTTTTGCAGTTGATTTGCCCAACACTGTCTATTGATGGGTTTTTTTGATTGCTGCCTCCATGAGTGTTGGTTGTGGACCCACGTGTGAAATCCTTGACAACTTCAGTGATTTCTCCATTTAGTGTGATGTCGCGTAATGGTCCAGTTTTGAGGGCTTTGTTGTCTTTGTGTTGAGGTGTAATCCATACTGAAGACTGTGGTCTTTGATCTTCATCAGCAGTGCTTCAAGCCCTCTTCACTTTCAGGAAGTCAGTTTGTATCATCTACACATCACGGTTTATTTATTTTACTGTTCAAGGCTGCAAGTGAAGAAAAGTTCTGTCATAGCAGCATGGAAACATGTTTCTAGAAACTATACATCCCACCACACCTTTAAGAGTGACATAAGTTAATTTCAAAGCCTCAGGGAACATTATTGCTGCCCTGACTCAGATTGGAAATTGAAGTGATGAGTCTGGTTCTTAGAGCTCTTTGAGTGCTTGCTGTGTGCGAGATGCATTTTAAGAAGAGTAGGAACAGTGGACACTGGGGTGCAGTGTCACCAGGCACTGTGCTTTTAGCCCTTTACATAGTTCATTAATCCTCAGAGTGATGTGGAGAGGTAGGTGCTGCTGTCACCTTTTTCTCCAGTTTTACGGGTGAGAATGCTGAGGCTTCGGCCCCAGTGTCTTACCAAATGAATTGCAGAGCCGGGAGATAACTCAGGCCACCTGACTCTAAGTCAGTCCCTGAATGGCGTGGCCAGGGGGTGGTCTGACCACCCCCCTCCCCAGAGGAGCAAGATGAGAGAAGGTGAATAATTGACAGTCGTACAGCTAGTCTAGAAACCAGAATTCCAACCTCGGTCAGTTAGAAGGGAAAACCAGTGTGTTTTCCCCACTGAGGGGATTGTACTAACGCTTAGGGAATGTTACCGTAATACTGATTTGTTAAGATCTCTTTTATTTCTTCAGTTGGCCACTCTCTGTTGGTAGAGGAGGTTGTTTAAAAAGTTCTGTGGGAAGTAGCTGTTGGGAATGCAGAACCTGTTTTCTGCCGGCAGTGCCATGCCTGGTGTTGCTGGCTGTCCAGTGAGAGCCTTTGCTGTGCTGGGTGGGCTTCACTCATCTTTGAAGCCTGCACCACCAGCCTAGGTTCTGAGACATGTGCAGATTCCAGGGAAGAAGAGAGGCCAGTATGTGTCCCTAGCTATTTCTAGATTCTGTTTGTCTCTTTACAGATGTTACCTCACTGGGTTTGGTTCACACTGTTAAGGTGTGGGATTGTGGTTAAGTGTAGAGGCCCTGAGGTCAGACCTGGATTCTGACTGTGGCCTCCGTGGACTGGCTCTCCCAGCCACTCCCTTTCTGTCAGAAGAGCTGGGCAAGCTGAGGCTCAGACCACATTTGGTAAACTGAGGCTTGACTTTCCCCTGGGTTGCTGTGGGGTTTGAATGAGACAGATGTGCAGTAGGGGCTCTGAATGGGTATCTAGACGTGACGAGTGCTGAAGAAACACGGCAGAGGTGGTGGAGATGGTGGTGACTTACTCTGCTGTGTGTCCATCATGTATTTACTGAGGCTTTTTGTAGACTGGGGGTGAAACATTCTGAACGGGATACAAGGTCAAGTTTGGGAGTCCCTTTAGTTTGTATTCATGTGCAAACCAATAAAAAGACTTATAATTTAAATACTATATCGTCAAGTTATACGTCATAAATTTTGATGGCACTTTTTAGATGTAGACTGTACCTGGAGATACATTTGGTTGTGTTGAACAACCAGAGACTGAGCCTGAATTTTGACAAATTTCTTGAATATTAACAACTCTTATTAGCTTTTAAAGTTTTTCTTGTACTGAAAACACATTTATCCTTTTTTTTTTTTTTTGCTTCTCAGGCAGAGAAACTGAGGTAGGAAGTAGGGATGGTCTTTGCCCAAGGGCTGCTGGCTAAAGTGGAGGTGGACAGACTGTCTATAAAGGGTCAAATGGTAGAATATTTTACTTAGGCTTTGTGGGCCTGTGGCCATTGTCCAGTGGTCACCTTTGCCTGCTCCACTTTTCTCTTGTAGCATGAGAGCCCATAGACAGTATGTACATGGATGGGCGTAGCGTGTGGCGGTAAAATCTCGCTCACAAAAACAGATGCTAGGCCATGGCCTGTAGATCTCTGGGCTGAAGGAGGAAACCCTGTGACATAGTGCCGCAGCAGCTGACCTTTGGGTCAGCAGTTGGACTCCTCCAGGTGCTCCTTGGAAACTCTGGGGGGGCAAGTCTCCTCTGTCCTCTAGGGTCACTGTTGGAATCAGCATGACAGCAATGGGTTGGTAAGGTGAGGACTAAAGGGACAGTCTCATTTCTTTCTCATCTGAAAGCCCTACTTTAATTCAGTGTCTGTCCAGTTAACGAAAGTTGATTTTCCCTTGGGCTTCTTCCTCAGCTCCGTTCATATAACATATCCTTGCAGGAGAGCGTACCCTTTCTTGTAAACTGATTCCTGTCTGTGGAGTTTGTTCCCAAGATCTGTGTTAGGATGGCTTCTGTTCTCCAAACGTCTCTTCAGGAGCATTCCAACAGGCCCTTAAAACAAGTCTAGCGCTGAATGTAGTACTTTAGCCTCCAAACTCAGGCTGCAGCCTCTATTTTTGTTTTTGGTTTGCTCATCTGTGGCCCAAGTGAGAAGCCTGTGTGTCCTCTAACTCCTCCTTTCCACTGTTGATGCTGCTCTGCTCTCTGCGCTTCATCCTCCCCTGCTCCTTCAGGCCCTCTGCTTCATATCTGGACTGCTGGAGATCATCTCTCCTCTCAGGCCCTCAGCATTCTATCTGGACTGCTGGGAATCCTCTCTCAGGCCCTCAGCATCTTACCTGGACCACTGGGAATCCTCTCTCAGGCCCTCAGCATCTTACCTGGACCACTGGGAATCCTCTCTCAAGCCCTCAGCATCTTACCTGGACTGCTGAGAATCATCTCTTCTGTCAGGGCCCGAGCATCTGGCACCTCTGTTCTTCATTCTGCTTGTCATTTTGTTGCCAGAGTGATCCTATTTTTAGTATATGTATCTGATCATGCCACTTCCTGCTTAAAACCCTTCTGTTGTTTTTCAGTGCTTGTGGTCTACAGCCTAACCTTTGTGTCTTGGTATAAAGGTCCCTTGGTTAGAGAAGTCCCAGAAGCCCCCTGCCACCTGCAGGTCACAGTGTAGCTCTGTGCCCACCACCTGGTGCGCTGGCCTTCCCAGGTGCTCTGCCCAGCACTCCTCTTCTGGCTGAGTTCATTGATTCTTCCCTGCTCATCTCAAGTTATGCTTCTTCCTTGACACCCCAGCCTCCATAGTTGGCCTCATGCTTTTCCTGTCTGGCTGTTTGTCTTGGTGGCGCCCTTTGTTTCCCCATCAGAGCAGCTACCACTTTATAATCAGCTCTTTTTGTGACTTCTCGTCTTCACCTCTGCCAGGCTGCTGCTTGGAGGACAGATCCCATGTCTCTTACCCTTTGCCTCCACTCCTGGAACTGTATGTTTTATGTTAGGCTTTGGGTGTTTTGAACAGTGAAAGGAGAATGGTAAATATTAGCAGAGAGATAGGATCACATGTACACTTTCCTTTTCTAAGGGTTATTTCTACTCTCGGGGGGAATTAGAGGCCTGAGGTAGTTGCAGAGGAGAGAGGTGTCTTTGTACCAGAGTCTGTGGTACAGGAATGCTCAGTGCACAGGCTGAACCTCAAAACTAGCCCCTTGTGTGCATCCCACTGACTACCAGCTTGCTTCCTAGAGCAGTGCCCTTAATGCGAAGTATGCATCAAGAACTCATAGAGGGCCTTATCTAAACACACTGATGATACCTGGCTCCTTCCTAGTTACTGATGGGGCAGGGAGATGTCGACAGCCTGGTTATTCGTCTGCCCATTTCCAGTCATGTTTTCTACCTTGAGTTTTTTCCTTGTTCCTTATATTACTGGGCTCTTCTCAGCCATTTCTTTCTTACTTTCCTCTGGGGCAGGGAGGGGGACTGCAGTTGGCATTGAGGTTGCAAGTAGTACAGGGTGTGACTTCTGCGTTTGCATTTTCTGGTGGAAATAATTGCTGTAGATGAGGGCAAATATTGGGACTTAAATGGGCGCTGGTTCCTGAGAAACTACATCTCATGTCACTTTGAAACAAAGCTCAAGTCTGTTAAGAGTTCACGTGGAGTCCTCCACTCCTTTCCACACTCCTCTCTGCTTCCCAGTTTCTTACCCTTGCAGATGGAGAGCCAGGAACAAGGCCTCTTTCTTGGGATGGGCCTGAAAGATGGGTTGGAAAATGGAAATACATTGCTAATTTGTATTTCTCTGCTACTGAATCAGAAGGATTTGAAACAATCAGTTGCTTAATATTTAGAAGTACACTCTGCAGATTTTGAGAGGGAAACCTGTGCAGATAGAATCTGTGGAAAAGAAACCTCTTTATTCTTCTGTGACTGCTCAGGAATCTACATGACAAATCAAACATTTTGCCTCAGAGGTGTGAAATAGAAATCGATAAATGAATAGTTTTTGAAAGTGAGATTGTTAAGACAAAGTTTTTCTTCTCACAGTAGGGTTTCTCCAGATAACACTCTGTGCTCTTTTGAAATGCAGCTAGTTTGATCTCAGAAAGCATATTCCAATAATGGCCCATGCATCTAGCCTATACTAATAATGAAATGAATGCTGGAATTTTCTCTGCACTTTCATCCTCAATTGGTGTTAGTCCCAGGTGAGTACATAATAGCTAGAAGACCTTGAGAGGTGAAAACACAGATTTTTACCTTACTCACAGGCATGCTTTAGTTGTTACATAAAGTTAAGACTCTTAAATCTTCATACGTTTGTGGTAACCATTCGTGGATGGTGAGATGAGAAGTGGTGCTTCAGAACAACATCCTGATTTCAAGTTAGAACAGAACACTGTGAAACTCTTTGTTTTCAGCTGTGTTCATACTGGACCTTGTATGGAAATGAGACAGTGGTGTGCTAATGGGTGTTGAACACCCCACTTTGTGTGCGTGATGATACCGAGATGTGAGTGCAGTGGCTGTGGCTGAGCTGAGACCACCAGCATGCTGTCGGCAAGCTGGAGACTGGGAAGACCTGCACCACACTGACCTAAGCTCAGCCTCCAAGCATTCAGAATGTCACATCCAGTATCTTTCATACTGTCACAGCTTGAATTGTGTCCACCCTAAGAATGTCTATTAATTTGTTGGGCTGTGAGTCCTGGTATTGTGTGATTTTTTTTTTTCCTCTATGTTGTAAATCCTGCCTCTATGATGTTAGTGAATGAGGGGACTCAGTCTATAAGCGTGCACTGCATTGAGCAGTCTCTTGGGATAGAAATGACAGAAGGGAGCAGAGAGACTGCCTCATACCACCAGGAAAGAAGCACTGGGAGCAGAGAGGGTCGTTGTGCATGAGAAACTTCTAGTCCAGAGGAAGATTGATGCCTAGGACCTTCCTCCAGTCCCAACACAGTAAACCTTCCTCTAGAGCTGACTCCCTGAATTTGGATATTTAACCTACTTTTCTGTGAGATAATACGTTCCTCTTGGTTAAAACCATCCAATTGTGGTATTTCTGTTGTAGCAGCACTGGATGACTGAGACAGATACTAGCTCCTTCGTGTCTTTCCCTTGACCTTGGGTTTTTTTAAGTTGGCTTTACTGAAGTATAATTTAGAGACAATAAAACTAAAAATTTTAAGCTGCAGTTTAAGTTTTGACAGAGGTGTACCCCATCACAGTCGTGATGCATGGCGTTGCTTTGACTCATTGCACGCGTGTGTCAGATCCATTTTTCCATGAATTTTTGTGCAGTAGTACAAAACCTTCACTGCGTATCTGTGAAACTCTGTCCTGTGCACCTTGTCTCTTTTCTGCTTCTCTGCCCTCTCTGTCACTCCCTGGCTCCACGAGCTCCTTCCAAGGAAAGGGATCTGTTGGCCCCACGCAGCCCATCACCCGTGCTGTACAGGGGTCTGCACCTCCCTGTCATGCTCCCTTTCACCCCAAGCTCTTTCCTGCCTGGACTGGCTTGCCTTTCCTTTGCAATTGGCTTGGGCCCCAGTTTCTTATATAATCTGGCCTTTAGTGATCACTCCTTCATCTGACCTCTCTGATCACTTACATGACACTTAGGTTTTGCAAGGCATACTAAAAAAAAAAAAATCCCAGGTTTTTTTTTTTTTTTTTAATGACAGTGTTTGGTCTTCAACACATTTGACAATGTGGTAGGACTGGAAGTATTATGCTGTACTTAGTTTTCCTCATAAAAAAATGTAATGGCTCTCGGTGACAGAGTTTTCAGTGGCTTTTCACCTCTGACACTCAGGGGAGAGTATGCAGTGCAACACTGTTCCACTCAGAGCCCAAAGGGCTGGTGTGTCACAGAGTGAGCTGGGTCCTGATGTCTGTAGAAACCAGCGTTAGTCATTGAGGTGCACACTGGGGCTTTCAGCTGTGCTTTGAACATTCATCCAGAGGTGGTTAGCCTCTTGGACTTTGGCCTCTTGGCAAGGATTAAACGTTTAAACTAGGTCCCAAAAGAAAGTTGGGTTATTTCAGCCAGTAGGGTGTATCATTGATATCCTTCCTGTCCCAGGAAGCCGTGTTATGGTGTTCCGAAAGAACTTTGTGTCTTTTTCAGTTACTTCACTATAAGCAAATTGTTTTTCTTCCCGTTTTAAAATTCCTATTTTCCTGGTTAAAAAATTGTAGACACACTTGTTGAAAGCCGACACTGAACGACAGCCTGACACATACTTAGAGAGCAGCTCTAGGTGCCTGTCTCTGTTTCTTCTCAGTCTTTGTTGCAGGTTCCTCTTCTTGCAAACTTTAAATGTTAGACTTCCTCAGGGTTCTCATCTCTTGTTAGTTGACACACTTTTGTGATTTCAGCTCGGTCATCACCCATTTACAGGTGTCTTCAGAATTTAAACTTCATGCCTCTGGAGCTTCTATCTTGGATGACCAAGTGCCTTCCAAACGGCTCTTTTCACTCCCTTCCAGAGACCACGGACCCATCACTTTCTAAGGGAAACGGTTCTCTGTCAGGTCTTTTATACCTCTCACTCCTCTTTCACTTAATGGCATTAAATTCCAAGCCAAGCCAAACCAAACCCACTGCCGGGAAGTCGATTCTGACTCATAACAACCCTATAGGATGGAGTAGAACTGCGCCATAGAGTTTCCAAGGAGCGCCTGCTGGATTTCAACTGCAGACTTTTCCGTTAGCAGACATAGCACTTCACCACTGTATCGCCAGGGCTTGCCAATGGCATTATCATACCTGAATGACTCTAGCCAGAACCTTAGAGTCATTCTTGGGCTGGGTCTCTGCCTTGACCTTCTCTGAATGTTCCACTTCAGACTTTTTTTTAATTGTGCTTTAAGTGAAAGTTTACAATTCAGGTCAGTTTCCCCATTAAAAACTTAAAACTGTGACCTTGGTTGGTCTCCCTCACTGGGACAGCACACTGCTCATCACTGTGTATGTCTCATGCCCATTCTGCCAGCTCGTGTTCCTTTCTGACCTCTTATCTTGCCTCCCGGTGGGAGCTGCCTAATTAGTATTGTGTATCTGCTTGAGCCAAGAAGCACACTCTTCACTTGTGTAGTTTCATGTCTTACAGTCAAGTCCACTCCTTGTCTGAAGAGTTGACGAATGGTTTAAGTCTGGGGCTAACAGAGTCTGGGGGCCGTGTCTTCTGGGCACCCTCTAGTTTGTCAGACCATGAGGTCTGGTCCGTTTAATAGAGCTCAGACGTTCTCTTCAGTCTTTTTGCTTCTCTCTGTTGGAGGTCATGCTGGCCTCTTCTTTGGTTGGTGGAGGAGGGAGTGTCTTTCCTTCCTCTAAGAGCAGGTTTTCTTCCCTGGCCTCAGACTAACCAAGCTCATTAGTCTGAAGGGTAAAATTGGAATGCCAACATATAATTTTCAGTGTGTACCCATGTGTTCTCGCTCCATAGGCAGACAGTTGGGTGCTTTTTCCATAGCTAGAAGGTTATTTGAGAAGGAAACAGAACACAAGCAATGAGATGAACCAAGTGTTTAATGGCCTGATGTAATCAAGTGATACCATCATCTCAATCTAGAAGTCTTCGTGACCAGAAAACTATCTGTGGGCAAAGGCTTCTTCCCACTCCATTGATGTAACAGCCTCTGCCGGCTGTCCTCTATTTAGTTCTTCAAGGTGTTGACAGAGCTGAGCCTTTCAAATACCTTTCTTTATGCATCGGAGTGTGTTCAGTCTGATGACGTTAAACTCTCACTCCTTGGAAACCCAGGCTTTCTCTGTCGGATGGCCTGCAGCCCTCTGGGTTATTGCGTGTTGGACTCTGGGGCCTTCTCTCACGTGTTTGGAGAAAACTTCATTTTAACTGCTGTATATGAACAGAATCCTCAGCCACTGCCACCTCCTTGAGTACACCCTTGCCGTTTCTCACCTGCCTCGGCAAGAAGCGTCGTCCTTGCTCCCTCTGCATAATCTTGAGCGTAGCACTCCTTCATGCCTGGTAATGGTTCCAGGCCTGGTGCCTACCAGGCCTGGTGCTTTCTGAGGGCAGGCACCCTCGGGTTCCTGGATCCCAGTAGCAGAGTGCCGGCCACTGGGCTGAGTGCCAAGAAGAAAATGAAGAACAAGTCAGATAGGGTTTCTGTCCTCTTGGCACTTGAATTTTGTTGGAATGGGGAGGATGTAACCAGACAAATTAGAACTTACAGTAAGACCTAGAAAGAAATAGACACTGTAGGTAAGGTGAGGTAGAGAATAATTGGGGGTGTGGAGGGGGTGATTCTTCAGGTGACGAGAGGAAGTGACATTTAAGACACACCCTAAGGACAAGAAGCAGCAGGCTATTTGTAGAAACAAGGAAGTAAGGGCTGGGCAGAAGAAATAGCTACTGGGAAGGACCTGAGGAGGGAGGGAGCTGTTTGTGTTTTAGGAAATGAAAGGAGACCAGTGTGTCTGGGAAGAGGAGACAGATAACACCAGCCAGCTCTTGAGGGTCGAATGAGTAAAATTAGACTACAGCTAGTACAGCCATGACTGCAGGGTTCACGGAGGTTACAGCTGTTCGGAGCTAGTACGTGGTTGTACGTTAGAACTTGTGTTCTCAATGTTCGTTTTGTGTGTTCTTTTCCAGAATATTAACTTTCACCAATAATGTTGGAAAGGAAAAAGCTAGGGTTTCCGTCTTAGAGAAGCATGCCTTGTAGTGGGCCAGACTCGGTGTGGGAGCTTCCGTTCCTCGCCTTTCTGCCCTTAGGGTGCCAGTGACAGCCAAATGAGCCTCTGTCCCGTCATGAGGCTTCCTCCTGGTCTTACGTAGCATTGTTATTTTCTGCTGGTTGATTTACTGACTATTTTAGGTCAACTGTTGCAATAAATACTATTCATTTAATGCTGCGTTCTTGTCTGAAACCCGATTCAGGAGCAGCACAACCACGTTGCTTGAACTTGTGTGAGTCCAGTTTTCAAATTAATCATGTCGATTGATGTTTTGACTTGTTTAAAATGTTTGTTTAGAGTCTTTGTAAGTACAGTGAGTCCTCCCTTTCCTTCTTATACATCTGTTTTGTGTAGTCCACCTACTCCTGTGCAGATATATTCCCAGGGTTAACTGGAAGCAGAATTGGAAGTTGAGAGACTAAGATGTAACTCTACTCCCCATCAACAACCTGACCTTGGAAAACCTCACAACCAGGCAATTGCTTTATCTTTGTAGTGGAAAAAAACACCTGCACTGTAGGGTGCTTGCCCACACGTGTCTGTCAGTCTGTAGTACTGTCGTGGCTTGTGGGTGACTGTGATGCTCGACACTGTGCCACCAGTTTTCAGATACCTACAGGGGCACCCATGGCAGACGGGTTTCAGCTGAGCTTCCAGACTGAGACAGACCAGGAAGAAGGATGTGACAGTGTTCTGAAAAGAATTAGCCAGGGGAAATTGTAGGAAGGGCAGCAGAATGTTGTGTGACGTGATGCCAGGAGGTGAGCCACCAGGTTGGAGGGTACTGTGGATTGGTAGCATGGCTGCAACAACGGACTCAAGCATAACAAGGATTGTGAGCATGGCACAGGACCGGGCAGTGCTTCATTTGGTGGTACCTGGGGCCAGTGTGAGTCAGAGCCAACTCGATGGCACCAAACAGCAGCAGTAGGGCCACTGAGAGAATTAAATGGAGCAACACAGGCAGGACATCCTCTTGGTAGAAGCTTGGTAATATTTGGCACCTGTTAATTCCTGGGTACCCCATGTGGTGAATATTACCCCACTTTATAAAGGGGAGGGGGTAGGAGCAAGTTTAAGAATATTTTACTTATCAAGCTGGTGGTCTATAACCTTCTGTGTGTGTGCTCATCGTAGAGGGTGAGAATGTGGTGTGGTTTGGGCGTTTCTGAGCACCCTCGCGGGAGTAGCTGGGCCCTGGGCTGCTGACCTAGACGTGGTGGGGCAGGACCACACACCAGGCTTGCTCAGCCTCAAAGCCTCCCGGCTTCCAGCTCTGACCAGTGGAATAACGGTTTCGCTGCAGGGACTAGTATGTTAGTAGGAGCCCTGGTGGCACAGCAGTTAAGAGCTCAGCTGCTGATCTGAAGGTTGACAGTTTGAATCTACCGCTGCTTGTTGGAAACCCAGGGGAGCAATTCTGCCCTGTCCTCCAGGGTTACCAAGAGTCAGGTCAGTTTGGTCGTAATGGGTTTTTGATTTTGGCATGCTGATTGTTCAGTAATTCAGTAGACTAGTAAGAACCTGAAGTTGTTTGATGCATTTATTCAGCGTTTCCTCGGAACCTTTTACGTGCTCAATCCCTTGTTAAATATGATTAAAGGAGTTGTCAGTTGTCTTCGAGGCAGTTCCTGCTGTGGTGACTCCATGTGTGCCGAGTTTTCAATGGCTGACCTTCTGGGAGCAGACTGCCAGGCCTGTCTTCCGCGGTGCCTCAGGGTGAGTCGCACTGCCGGCGTTTCTCAGTGGTGGGTAGTCAAGCACCTAACACTCTGTGCCACAGCCAGGGACTCCTTCCTTCTGAAGGTGTAGGGCTGGATGAGAAGGGATGCGTATTGCTGGTGTTGTGTATTGGACACTTGTTTTGTGTGTCATAACTTAGATGTCATATGCTCCGTATTTCTTGTTCTCCCCCCGAACCTGCCCTCCTGCATGCCTCACCTGCCAGACTGGAATCACCGGATGTTCCCGAGTTCTCCCTCATGTACATCAGTCATCGAGTTCTTAGAAACCATGGTGAGATGTGGCTTCCTCCTCAGCCCCTTACTGCCTGGCACTTCATAGCTGTCCTTGTGCCCCAGCCCAGCTGCCAGCCTCCTTTGCTTCCTCCCTCCCTATCCCCCAGTGCACTGTGGGATCTGCAGTGCCTGGAGTTCATCTTCCTAAAGCAAACGCCTCTGAGTGTGCTGCTCCCCTCCCCAACACCTGCAGCTTCTCCACAAAATGCTGAGAGTGTGCAGCTGAACCACATCCTGGCTCTGCAGCTCGCTGTCTGTCTGTGTGAGCCTGTCCTTGTCATCCTTTCTCTCCTGGGCTGCTGTGAAGGAAACCGCGTGTGTCAGAGAGCGCTCAGCACCTCAACATGCTGGGCGAGGACCAGCTGCTTTAATTCTGTGCCTTCAAAGGGGAAGTAGCCATTGGAAAAGTAGAGGAAGGGCTGCACTGGCATGTGTCTTTGGGACAGTGTATATAGGCTGACAGTCCTCTCATCAGCACTCGCTAACATGAGTATAAGGACTGAAACATATGGAAGGCAAGCAGTTATGTGCACTGCTGTTGTCAGGATTGAAGAGAGAGCTTTTCAGCTTAGGAGGTTGCAAACTAAGGTGGTAGTCAGCTGTTGAGTTGGCTGACAGTGGTGGAACAGAATACTGCCCAGACGTGTGCTGCCCCCACGATTGGTTGTGGATCGGACTGTTGTCATCCATAGGGACTTCACTGGCTGACTTTGGAAGTAGACCTTCTTTCCTAGTCTGTGTTAGTGTGACGTGCCACTAAAGCCTGTCCAGCATCTTAGCAACACACAAGCTTCCACTGGCCATGGTTGGGACTGTCCATGAGGTACGCTGGCCTGGAGCGGAACAAGAATTTTTGGAAGGTGAGAATTCTCCTGCCAGCCCACCAGTGCCCCACCAGAGAATAAGGTGGATTTGACTGATACGTGTACCCTTTGAATCTGTGTGGAGTAGTGATAGTAATAGCAAATGCTGAGCCTTTCCTTAATCCTGCAGTATGGTTACTCTCTTTTAAGTGAGGAGACCAAGGGCCAGAGGGGTTAAGTGAGCTGCCCCAAGACCTCTGGCAAGTAGTGATCAAACCTCATGGGATTCACACTAAGGAGTCCACTCTCCCAACAACTAGACTCCTGCCTGTTTTATTGTGAGATCTGGGTTCTTTTAGGGAACTGGATAATTCTGCGAAGTGGGATCACAGAGAGGTTGTTGGGTTCTAGGAGTTCCTTGATGTCTTCTGTTAGTCTCCAACATGTGGCTTTTCACTTCGGGGTTTTGTTGGGTAGATAATACTGGTGCTGAGTACTTTCCGTGTCTTTTGAAGTGATGTTAATTTTTTATTGTTGTAAGCTATGTGTAACAATTTGCCGTTTTAGCAATTTTTAGGGATGCAATTTGGTGGCACCAGTGAAATTTACAGTGTTGTGCAGCCTTCACTACTAATCTACCTCTGGAACTTTTCATCAGCCCAAACAGAAAGTCTGCCTTTTACACAGTAACTCCTGGTTTCCCCCCGCCACCTCCAGCCCCTGCGAGCCTCCTGCCAACTTTCGGTCTCTCTGAATTTGCTCTTACAGATATTTCACATAAGTGGACCCGTGTAACTCTTGCTGCGTCCGGTTTATTTCTCTTAGTGTATTTTCAAGGTCACGTGTTGTGTATCATAGTGATACATGTTGTAACGTGCATCAGAACTTCACTCCTGTTCACAGAGGAATAATAATTCCACTGTGTGACTAGATCTCATTTTATTGGTTGGTGGACCCTTGGGGTGGTTTCCATGTCTTGGCTCTTCTGAAGAGTGCTGTAGTCACCATTGGATACAGGTGGCCCTAGTCGTCTAGTGCCAGTGGATGGCTTGAACAAAAAGATTTGTTTCTCACAGAGAAGTAGACTGAAAGTCCAAATTCAGGGTGTCAGCTCCAGGGGAAGGCTTTCGCAGTCGGCGTTCTTCCCAAGTGTAGGAACTTCCTCATACAGGGACCCAGAGTCCAGAGGACAAACGGTGCTCCCAGCACTGCTGCTGTGGTGGTGTGAGATCTCCAGTTCCACTTGCTTCCTTCTCATACTCTCTCCTAAGAGACTGCCTCGGCACGACACAGCTTGTAGACTGGGAAGTCCAGCCTTACCAGCAGCTGCTGCCCACTTTCCCTCATTTATGTCGCAGAAACAGGGTTCATGGCGTGTGAGAAAAATCACACAATGCCAGAACTCATACCCCAGCCAAACTGATAATTTTGAAGGGGGCACGGTTCAGTTTATGACAAGTGTCTCTTTTTGTTTCTGCTTTCAGTTCAGCATTTTCTGCTCAGGTTTTGGAGTTAACCTGTTCCATGTGCTAAATGAGATTTGATTTGCATGTCTTGTCTTTTAGATGGTTATTGAAAAGTGTGCTCTGTATCTTGGTGCATTTTTGTTAATGAACCCTGAGGGCTACCTTCGTGTGCAGCTGTTGTGTTGGGCAAGGAAAGAAGCCAGTGGAAGGGATCCTGTGGAAGTCCCGTTTTCCCTCGGGTGGCCTAGCAGGGGCTGCAGTTGACCTGCTGAAACACAGAGAAAAACAGAAAGCACAGAGAAGGACAGTGTCTTGGGCAGAGGGCAAGTGGAGAAGTGTTGAAGGATAAACTCTGTTTCGCTTTAAAGGATTAGTAACAATATTGGTGAGAATTTGAGAAGAGCAGCTCTGCTCACTATGGTGGTGGTTAGAAAGTAACAGATGCAACCCTTTTTGAAGTGCATTTATATACTGTGTATCAAATTAGGTTTCAGCTGCTTGACCCAAAAGCTTCACTTTTAGGAGTTGTGAGCAGATAACTTGACAAAGTAAGGGGTTCCTGGGTGGTGCACATGGTCACTCTCTGGACCAGGAGCCGAAAGATCACTGCCCTGAGAGCTCCATAGAGCAGTTCTGCTTGGCACTTAGTCTGTCACTGTGACTCAGAATCGACACAGCGGCAACTAAGTAACACTTGAAGAAGTGTACTGAGAGACCTGTGGGAACACTTGTTGTACCAAGCAGCCTGTACTAGCACCTGAAGAAGTGTACCGAGAGGCCTCTGCTGACACTTGAAGAGGTGTACTGAGAAACCTGTATTGGCACTTGAGGAAGTGTACGAAGCGACCTATACCAGCACTTGAAGAAGTGTGCCAAGAGACCTGTGCTGACACACGAAAAGGTGTCAGCTGGGCTAACACTCGAAGTGTACCAAGAGACCTGTACTGGAACATGCATTACAGCCCTGTAATAGGGGAAAACTGACAACCAGCTACCTGTGCACTGTGGATGATCAGTGATTGTGCCTCCGTAGTATGCAGGTTGGGAAACCCTGGTGGCGTAGTGGGTTGAGTGCTACGTCTGCTAACTGAAAAGGTCAGCGGTTCAAATCCACCAGGCTCTCCTTGGAAGCTCTGGGGCAGTTCTCCTCTGACCTGTAGAGTTGCTGTGAGTTGGACCCAACTCGATGGCAGTGGGTTTTTTTTTAAGTATGGGGTATTATTAAAAGGGAAGAGAGGAGCTCAGCTGTGTGTGTTGATACGGGAGGATGTTCACCACGTCGTGGAGGAGGTATTTACAGAATAGTTTGCACCTGTGTCTGTGTCAGTAAGGCTCTGAATGTGTATAAACATTTCTGTGTCGAGGACAACAGTAGCAGCATCTAGGCAGTAGGACAGTAGGGCTGGAGGTTGCTGCTTCAGGTCTTAAAGCCAGGGCCACCTGCTTGATCTGATGAGGTGAGTGTAGTGGTGTTGAAAGCTGCCCTGTCTCCTCTTCCAAAGGAGACTCAGAACTGTGCCCGCCCTCGGGCTGCAGCACCTTGTACGGGTCTCACTTGGTGGCACCAGAGCCAGTCAGGCCTGCTTGTCCCCAGGGTGCAAACCACGAGAGAGGGAAACCCAGTAGTCCTGTCACCTTTTCAGTGCCGGATTTTCTTTCTCTATATACACTCACTGTTGTGTGTGGAACTACATTTGTTTTCTCTTGTTTTGCCAAAGAACTTGGATATTTTTTCACATTGTTTAATTATTCAGGAATCACTTCCTAAGAAATTTGATTTTTTTGCACTTCTGTACTTCATAATGCCATAGCCTTTATTAGTGTGCTGTTCATGTGTATTTAAATCTCAAATTTTGGCTTGCATTAAATTACGAGGCTTACTTTCATGTCTCTGACCTAGTTATACCTGAGTGCCTGTCCGTACCATGCGGTCATCGTCTCTGTGGGTCTCGAGCTGGCGGTCTTGTAGCACAGCAGTAAGGTGTCTCCTCTGGACTCTGCTACCTGTGGACTCGTGTGAGTTTGAAAATAGCTCACATCACCTGTGTTGTGTCGCGTTGCACATGTTCACCTCCCATCTCTGCCTCTTGGTACTTTCCAGGGTTTTCTGCTTATTTAATCATGTTGGGGTTATCTTTTTTATGGAAGGGCGTTTCTTAGGACTTCAGATCAGCTTGAACCAGTTCAGTCATGGTCAGCAAAGTGAAATCGGAAGTGACCCAAATTGTTGCAACCTAGGTGCTCCAGAACAATAACCAGAATGTGAAAAATTATAGGTCAGAGCACTGAAATGCCTAGTAAGCTCTTTCTGGAGCCTGATGTGTGAGATTGGATTATTGGCAGGATTGTGGAGGGCCACACAAACAAAGTTGTGTCTTTGAGCAGGGACTGCTGTTTCCAAACCCATTGCCTGGATTCCAACTGAGAGCAGCCCTGTAGGACAAGGTAGAACTGTGCTGTAGGGTTTTCAGGGAACACCTGGTGGATTCAGACTCTTGACTTTCTGGTTAGTAGCCATAGCTCTTAACCACTGGGCCACCACGGTTTCCCTGCTAGTTCCAACCAACTCTGTTCAAGAATCAGGAGATTTGGTTACTAGGCAACATGTAGGCTGCTCTTGTTTCCCAAGAGGAAGATGATGTCTAGCAGGGCTTCGACTTGTCCTTTTTCCCTGTCTGAGTCACCCAAGTTTTAAAAATTCCGGTTTCAGTGGGAAGAAGTAGTTTCAAGGCCTGATATTTTCTTTAAAGGGAACTTTTTCCCCCTCTGATTTAAAATTTTGTTTTTTCTGTTGCTTTCACTGTAGACTTTTTCTTAGGCAACAGTTTAATGGGGGTTTTTTGGTCCTCATTATTTACCAAGATAGTAAGTAAAAGGTGGCTAATAATAAATACTTGAGGTAACTATCAAAGTATTTGCCTATTAGCTACTTTTTAAATACAGGTTTGAAGCAAAATTTCCTTAAAAAAATATTAGTAGTACTTACTACTTTAGATTACTTTTAAATCCCTCCCCTTTTCACACTGTTTATCTGGGCATTTATTAGACTTCCAAGAGATAAGTCCTACTGCGTTTTGTAAGTGTTCAAGATGGGTAATAAAAACTGGGCTCAGCTGAATAAAGGCATATGTTTGTCTTGGAATGCAGAGATCTCTGCATGGTGCAGTGCACTTTAGCTTGCTATCCAGGATTTCACCTGTAAGCCTAAGTGAGGTTTTGCTTTTATTTTTCAGTATAAAATCTTAGCAATGACCGTGAACCTGTTACTTCTTTGCCTGAGTATTGCTTTAAAAAGGCCTAACCCTGTATTGCTTCACCCCTCCCCCCACTTAATTTTTATGAAATCTGGGTAAGTTGTTATTAACTCCTCTTAATATTTGATGCCTGCTATGCCTAATGAACTTGGAGTAGTAAAGGAAACAGCAGGGGTTAGTCATTCATGTTACAGAAAGGAACTTGGGAGTGCAGAGGTTGGTAATCCAAACTTAGCAGCCACATCTCACCCCTTTGTGGGGGCCAGCTCAGTTGTTTGTGTGTGCATCTGTAGTTTTCCCCTGTTTTCTGGGGTATAGGCAGTCCTGTTTAAATTTTGAGGCATTGGTGGTGCAGTGGTAGAATCATCACCTTCCATGCAGGAGACTTGGGTTTGATTCTCAGCCAGTGCCCCTCATGTGCAGCTGAGGCTTGTGTGTTACAGAGGAGCTTCCAGACCAGGACAAACTAGGAAGAAAGGCCTCGCAATCAGCTGCTGAAAAACAGCCAGCAAAGACCCTGTGAAGCCCAATATTCTGATGCATAACCAATTGTAGAGATGGCTCAGGACAAGGCAGCATTTTTTTTCTATTTTTAGAACAGTTTTTTTGTGCTTTAACCAAACGTTTACAGTCCAAGTCAATTTGTCATACAGAACCTTGCACACACACTACTATGTAACTCAGGGTGCTCTCCCTACCCTGTGACAGAAGACTTTTTCCACTCCATATTTCCTGTGTCCCTTCACCCAACTCCTGTCCCCCTCTGTCAAGGTACTATTTGGTTCAGTTGTGTGTGAGGTTGCCATGTGTCACAGGCTGGCTTAGTGGCAGCTAACAACAGCACACTTGAATTTTAAAGAACTTGCCTTAAGAAATTCTTCTCCATGAGATTATTGGAGTCCTAAAATTATGATGAGGAATAGTTAGCCTCTAGGAAGGGAAGACGCTGACTTGGGCTGTGGTCCTGGGAGGTTCAGTAGTTAGCTCCATGACGTTGAGCTCTGTTGACTGTTGTATGAAAAGATCATTTTCTGTTGGTCTGTAATTGTTTACTCTTTCAGTGTCTCAATCTGTGTGCTGAGTTGAGTGTCACCTGTTAGTATTCCTACAGCTTTACAAGTGTATTATATGCTACTATAAGGAGTGCTAATGGAAACATTTCCTTGTTAAAGTATCACTGCTTCCTGTGAGTGATTCACATAGATGATAGAATGTCTATGGGGAGGATTATTAAATACTTATATTCTGTCTTCCTTGAGTGGCATTGCACTCTCCATGCCCAGTGTTAGAATAAAAACGGGCCTGCTGTATTTAAAACAGAAAAAAAGGAAGCTGTGATGTCAAAGCTTTCCAGAGAGAACAGCATCGGAAACAGGAATCCTGAATGTATTGGATAGATATGCCGTTAAGCCTTAGTGTTGTACTGGCCATATCAGACTTAGTTTACTCACTGAGCACCTCCTCTCCGTGAACTTGGCACTGGGCGCTGTGGGCAGCTCAGCAAAGGAGCACACAGCCTCCACGAGGAGGTAGGATGTTTTTAAAATAGATGTTTCTATTAGAATTTTGCAGAGAGTCACCCACCTATTTGCATGTTTCTGTATTTTTGGACAAATTACATGTTGCTTGTGACTTGGAAGTTTTTAAGATTAGATGCCACTGTCATCCTGAGGGTTGTGACTCTTCTGCTTTTCTTCTCTTCCCCCTTACCAGCCTACTTGATGAGGTAATCTGCCCCTGGAATGATAGGATTTTTGCCTCCTGTTCTCTCACTCGGGGACCGTGGCCTCACCTATCTCTTTCTGTGCTAAGGATTCAGATCTGGAACTTGTGCCCTTGTCTCCCTTCTGAGGGAAGGGAACATTTCCATTCTCTAAGAAAATAAGTTTGCCAACTCCTGAGAGCAAGGAGTTATAGTTAAATAATGCTTCCAAAATTTTTTTTAAGCAATTTTTCTAAATCATGTGTGTGGATTTTCATTGTGGACTTGTTGATGTATATGTGTAGTGGCTTGGGTCTTGAGAATCTCATAGGTCTTTTTTTTTCCTCTGCAGTTCACAGTTGTATCCCAAGTTTACAGATTGTCACCTGGATATTTGACTAGTTGGCAGGTTTTTGACAGTGAAGTATAAGCTACTTTTTTCCATAGAAATAGAATATAACCCATTACATACTGTCTTCTGTTTGTAAACGGGTTGGAGAGAAAATAAAAATAAATGCTTTAATTTATTTTTATTGTATTTCAGACAGAAAAAATTGGAGATTAATATACTGAATCCCAGTGCCCCAGATTCAAATTCTAAGTAGTATATATATATATGAGTATATATCTCTAAGACATTTAAATATTCTTCTTGAATAATGTGAATACTGTTATCATAGTTAAGAAAATAATTCTTAGGAAACATGATCTGTTAATAGTGCTGTCAGTTTTACCTTTGAATCCAACCGTAATAAAGAAGCCACACTGTGAAAACTAAGCTCATGATTAAGCTTTTATGAGTTATTCAGAGTAATAAATATCCTGTTTAATTAACCTAAATGGCACTGAATTTATGTGTGTATATTTGTAAAGTTTAGTTACAAGTAAACAATGCAATATTATGGTAAAATTGCAAAGCAGTGAAGTTTATTAATGGGCTGTTTTCATTTATCGATAGTCTTCTGACTACATATTTTTGAAACGCTTAGCAGCTCAAATCCACCAGGAGCTCCTTGGAAACTCTGTGGGGCAGTTCTGCTCTGTCATACATGGTCGCTATGAGTCAGAATTGACTTGATGACAGCGAGTAGTTTTAACTGGAATTGGGATTTCTTTGTATTTACTTGGTCTCAAGAAGGCTTCCTTATTCACTAGTTCAGTTTTCTTTTCTCTGTGTCACCTTTTCTGCAGCTGAGTTGTCTCTGAGCTTGAGTATCTGACTGTATAAATCTGCTTTTTAAAAACATTTTGTTGCAGATGGGGCAGGACTTCCTGTTTATCTTTCTGATATACTTCATATTTTTAAAAACCTACCTGAAAAAAATTTTTTTCTGAATTTTTCACTTGGGGGAGGTAGATAAATTGGTAGTAAAATAGCATATCCAAAGCTAACTAGTAACAGTTTTCCCATTAAA
This sequence comes from Heterohyrax brucei, assembly GCA_028571685.1. NCBI lineage: Eukaryota > Metazoa > Chordata > Mammalia > Hyracoidea > Procaviidae > Heterohyrax > Heterohyrax brucei. The sequence goes on from CM053147.1 coordinate 19,661,397, forward strand.
AAAAGATTTGTGTGGACTTTGCTCACCTTTGTCTTGGCTTCTGACAGGGAAATGTTAGATGAAGGGTGACACTAGAGCCTCGTATCCTGACGGTGTGATTTATCTGCCGGACCACAGTGCGTGTGCTTACTGCTTAACCTTACTCTTAAATGTTTGACTGAATTTTTTGACTAAGGTTAACAATATATATATGTTACTTTTGTCTCAGAGATAACAATGAATTTTAAATGTTCAGTACATTACAGGAAGTTGTTGAGTTTTTGCTTCTGGACAATGTAATTTATTTTGAATAACTATTTAAATGCTACCTTCTTTACTTAGAGGTTAAGTTTGGAAACTCCAGGTACCCGACTTATTCGTAAATCTATAAACAACAAGAAAATAACTCTAAAAATTATGTATTTTACTCCTGAATGTACAGACCTTATGTTTCCATGCTAGACTTTTCAGCTTCTTGAAGGAGAACCATTTAAAAGTAGTTTTTGTTTGCCTGATGGTGCGTATGTGTGGGAGGTATGCAGTGTATTTAATAAATTAGAAATAATGCCTCTTTGCTCTTTTGTGGCTTTACTAGATGTTAATACTGTTCAAACTTGGAAGAGAAATCTATATTGTCTTGTTGAAGATTGCTCTTGGCATTGTGTCACTGCCCCCCAGGTTGAGGTACATGAACAGAAAATAGACACAGCCTTCGTCACTGGTAGAAGCCGCTGCCTCCTCCACCCCCTGCTTTTATTTTCTTTCTTGTGCCTACTTTCTCAATCGTCTTTAATTTGTTACTTTTATTTTATTTTGCAGAATAAACGGTCTCCTTTACCTGGGAAGGGGGGAGAATGGGGATGGCAACCAGTGTCGCAAAGCAGTTTGTAAATTTTGGAATGAGGAAATAATTTGCACCTTAAACTTTCACCTCAAACACAAAACTTAAAAAAAATGAAAAAAAGAAGACAGCTAAGAAAACTATGGAGCATATTCTGTAACATTACTGTATGTTACAGAAAATATGTGTCACAGAATGAGTTGCAGTCGCTTGGATGGCATTGTCACCATGGGTTGCAATCCATTGGATGGCATTGTGGTTTTTTGTTTTTGTTTCTTTCTGTGGAGTTCAGATATCATTTGGGGTTAGGGCTTGGAGTGAAATCTCAGTGACAGCCAGCACTCAGAATTGCCCTTCTCCAAATTCTGAGGTTTCTCGGCGCCCGTTGTTTTCTCTCACAGTGAGGTTTCTCTCAGGAGGCTTTTCGCCCATATTCAAGTAGGTTTCTGGGGTGTTCTTTTCTGTAAATTTCTTCTGTAAGCTGGGGCCCTTGTTGGACTCCTGTTCCAAGAAGCAGGAGAGTCTGTATGAGAAATGTTTCTGTAATAAACTTGGTGTTGGAGTTTTAAAAAAGGACTCCCTTTCCTAATGTGAAGAACGCAAACCTTTACTGGTTTAACACGTTTTTTTCGCCCTCTATTTTAAGTTGTAGATTTTCTTCTTAACCAGAAGCCTTTGATATTGGCCCCAAATCATTTTCCTTTTACTGAAATTTAAGCACAGGGACATCCCTAATCCTTTTGCTCAGAGGCTTCCTGTGTTGTCGATACGCAGAGCCATGCTCCTCTTCCAGTGTGGTTGGGCTTTTTTTAGACACCTTTATGAAGCCACTTAAATTTGATTCTTCCAGAATGTCACCTGTCTTAGAAGAGCTCTTTGCTCTCCTTATAAAGTCTTTTGTTTTCTTAAATACCGAACCCTCGGCAGGAAAATGTTGCCCTCTTTTGAGGGCTGTGGTAGCCAAATTCTTTTAAAGCATCACACTGGCTAAATGTTGATTGACAGCTGAGGATACATGATTTGTTCTTCAGAACTTTTTATTGTGGAAAAATTCAAATATAAGCAATAGTAGAGAGAACAATGTGATGAACTTCCATGTACTCATTACTCAGATTCTGTAATTATGAAATCGGAACCAGTACTGTTTCTTCTCTATCCCCTAGCTGGATTATTGTGAAGCAAATCCTAGATGGCATGGATTTTAGTTTGTAAATATTTTTCTTTATACTTCTGAAAGAGTAGAGTCTTCATAAACATCATCCCTGAAAGTATTATTTTGTGTGATTTTTGTATACTAACGGATTAAGACACTTGTTTATGTTACCAGGAAAACTAGGTAGGGATGGTCACTGAGTTTCCTCACCTCTCCTGGAGTGGTTAAATTGCAAGGAAACACAGAAACAGAATGATCTGAACACACAGAGAAAGACAGATGGCTTCAGCTGCCTTCTGTGCAGAAGCCCATTTTCCATCCTGGTGGACCACTACCATGGACACAGTGCGGAGAGGTCATCCTATTTTTAGTTTACAGACTCTTTAGTCCTTCACACAGTGGCGTAAGCTTAACCTTTAGTTCCTTTCTAGGGTAAAAGTTTGTTTTTGTATGCTGTTGTGTTGATTCTGACTCATGGCAACCCTGCAGGACAGAGTAGAACCGCTCCCTAGGTTGAGAGGCTGTGATCTGTACTGGAGCAGATCACCAAGTCTTCCACAGAGCCATTGGTGAGTGGGAACTGCTCCCCTCTCAGTTAGCAGACAAGTGCTTAACCACTGTACCAGCAGGCCTCCTTGGTAAAAGGTGGTTGTTCGGTACCTTCCAGCCAGTTTCAGCTCATAGTGACCTTACTGTGCACAGAGAACAAAATGTGACATCCTCACAGCCCTGCTGTCGGGGGCAGTTGTTGGCAGCCACTGTGTTGGTCCCTCTTGTTGGTGAAAGGTGGTGGCATTGCATATAGTTCTGTTGATTCCAACTTATAGTGATGCCGTACAACGAAGTAGAGCTGCCCACAGCCTTTCCAAGGCTATTATCCCCAGGAGCAGATCACCAGGTCCTCTCCAGTGGGGACCCTTCCCCAGCCTCCCAGTTAGCAGCTGCCTGCGCACCTGCTGTTGCTGCCAGGGCTTCTCGTGGGAGGAACCATGCCCTGGCTTGACCTGTCTGTATGAAAAAGGAGCCCTAGTGGTGCAGTGGTTAAGTGCTCCTCGCTGCCTGAAAGATGGGTGGTTCAGACTCATCGGCCGCTCCATGGGAGAAAGATAGGGCAGTCTGCTTGGTGACAGCCTTGGAAGCCCTGTGGGGCGGACCCACTCTGTCCTGCAGGGTCACTGTGAGTCGGAATTGACTCAGTGACAACGAATCTGATGGAATATTCCAAAACTATTTAAAAATCACTTTCAGAATCCTGATAGACACATTTAGCCAAGAATGTCAGTTATCTCTTGACAGTTGGGGATGAATCTAAGTTAGGTTGTGCATCAGGAAAAATGAGGTGGTGGGTGGCTGGTATAGTGAAAGTGAAATGGACCTGGGTTCCTGGCAGTATTTTGTGAATAACTTAGATGACAAGTGAGTAAAATATGATTTATGGGCTTAATGAACAAATTTTCATGAGAACAGTGTTGGGAGGAGGATATTTTCTATTTTTAAGCTTTGAAACAGAAAGTAATGAACCTTCTGGTTTGTTGCTACTGGTCTCGAGTCTCGTGGTCCACCAGCACGTCTCAGAAATAGATCATGATTTCGGTCATTTCAGCTGGCCTCTCATTGCCGTCTTTGCCCTTGACTTTGAAGCAGAAAGGAGAAAGATATTCGTAGCCTCTACCATAAATACACATGGTAGCAGCAGCCAAGCAGTTTTTTATTTTTGTGGCAAGTCATTCATTCATCAGTGTTGCAAGGACTTATTTTTAACACAGTGTTTTTTCTTTTGACTAAACCTAAATTATTTTCCCATATGATTTTATGTCTGGACCATTCTGAGGCAGCACAAATTTAGTACCTCTTCTTTTACAGTCTTGGTAGAAGTTTTACTCAGTTTGCTTTTAGCTTCTCGTATGAAGCAGTCTCTGCAAGCTCTTTCTGGGATAGTGTAGATGTCCGGTGCCCTTGAACTCATGGTGCACGGTTACCTTCTGTACACAAAAAGGAAACACAGCCGGCGCCTGCACACTCCTCACAATCTTGGCTATATTTGAGCCTGTTGTTGCAGAAACTTATAGATTTTCCTCACTTTCATTGACATTCTACCAGGCCTGGTGTCCTGTAGGGTCTGGTGCCTCTTTTTAACAGGTATGTGAGATGAAGTTTTGCTGTCTTTGCTTCCAAGGGCCATTCTGGTTGTACTTCTTCCAAGACAGATTTGATTGTTCTTCTGGCAGTCCATAGTGTATTCAGTATTTTTCACCAACACCACTATTCAAAGCCTTCCATTCTTCTTCAGTCTTCCGTGTTTTTCCAGCTTTCGCATGCATGTAAGATGATTGATAATACCATGGCTTGGGTCAGATGCTCCTTAGCCTCAGTAACACCTTTCCTTTTTAAGACATAAGAGTTCTTTTGCAGCAGATTTGCCTAATGCAGTACACAGTTGGATTTCTTAACTGCTGCTTCCATGGGTGTTGATTGTGGATCCAGGTAAAATGCAGTCCTTAGCAACTTCAGTCTCAGGTTGTTGCTTATTCTAACGTGAGGATTTTTGTTTACTTTCTGTGGAGGTGGAAAGTGTATTGAAGGCTGCAGTCTTTGATGTTCATCAGTTAGTGCTTCAGGTCCTCTTAGCTTTCAGCAAGGAGGGTTGTACCAACTGCATGGCCAGGTGGTTAGTGATGCTGCATTCTTCTTCATACAGTCCAGCTACTCAGATTCTTTGCTCAGCGTATAGATTCAATAAAGATGTTGAAAAGGTACAACCCTGACTCACCTTTTCTGACTTGCATCAACCCAGTATCTCCTTGTTCTGTTTGAGTGAGTACGTCTTGGTCTGTGTACAGGTGCAGAGCACAATTAAGTGTTCTAGAATTCCCTTTCTTCCAGTGTCAGCCATAATTTGTTAAATGATCTGCGAAGTTGAATGCTTTTGCATAGTCAAGAAAACTCACGTAAATATCTCTTAGTTATCTAATGCTACTGTAAGAGAAATACCACAAGTGGATGGCTTTAACAAATTTATTCTCTCACAGTCTAGGAGGCTAGAAGTCCAAATTTGGGTGCCAGCTACAGGGGGAGGCTCTCTGTCTGCTTAAGAAGGTTCTCAGCACAGTACCATGGGCCAAAAGGACACTGCTGTTCTCCTGGGTCTTGCTTCTTGATAGTGTGAGGTCCCCCCTGGCTTTTTACCTCAAAAGACATTGATTTAATATACAGACTGATCTTATAGGTGGAGTCTTGCCTCATTAACATAACTGCTGCGAATCCTACCTCATCAATACCAAAAAGGTAGGATTTACAGCACTGGGAAAATCAGATCAGATGACAAAAGGGTGGATAGCCACAATACCAGGGATCACAGGCTAGCCAAATTGACATACATTTTTAGGAGATAGAATTCAGTCCCTGATGACATCTTTTTTGGTATTCTTGCTGTCAGCCAGGAAGGACCTCCTCTGATCCACATTCTCTTCTGAATCCAGCTTGACTGTTCAGGCATTCCTCTGTCTGTGTACTGTGGTAATCACTTCCGAGTGATCTTCAGCAAAGTTTACTTGTGTGTGATTTTAATGATACGGTTCGATAATTTCCACATTCCATTGGATTACCTTTCTTTGGAATGGGCACAAGTAATTGGATCGCTTCCAGCTGGTTGGCCGCTTCCAAATTTCTTGGCATGGTTGTGTGAGCACCTCCAGTGCTGTGTTTAGAATGTGTGTAAATGGAATCATATCATAACTTTTTTGTGTCTGGTTTCTTTCACTATTCTACAAATAAAATATCTGAGATCCATGCAGCTCCTTTTATCAGTTTATTCTTTTTTAAATTGCCATATATGATATTCCATTGGGGGGGGACTATACCACCATTTTTCCTTTCTGTTGTTGACAAACCAACATTGGGCCAGTCCCTTCTTGCGTATTACAATCATGAACCTTCATGAACGTGTGTTTAGATGAACATAGCAGGTTTCACCTGTTGGGTGTATAACCTCGGAAGGAGCCCTGGTGACATGATGGTTTGGTGCTTGGCTGCTGTCTGAAAAGTGGAGGGTTCAGTCTACCCAGTTGTTCCAGGGAAAAGAGATCTAGCAGTCTGCTGCCATAAAGATCACAGTCTGGAAAGCCCCAGAGGACAGTTCTGCTCTGTTACTTGGCATCACTATGAGTTGAAAATAGACTTCAGTGCTACCTACCAATAACAGTATACCTGGAGCAGCACCAGTGGGTGCTGGGCATGCACGTTGCATTGTTGGTAATGGATCTTGCTGGCAGTTTTCCAGAGTGGCTGCAAACTTACCACACTGCCACTGGCAGCATCTGGATATTTTTAAGATGCCTTCATGGAAGTGACATTTGAAGAAGAGGAAATTTATTTGAAGTTTTGGAATATAGTGCTGGATTTCTTTTGAGATCTACTAACTCATACTCCACTGAACACTAGGTCGTATTTAGCTCTTTCATTTATATCAATTTATAGTGGAAAAAATGTATCTGATTTTAAAACTAATTTTAAGGTGTGCTTTTACCATTTTAGTTTCCTAGAATTGGCCTTTTCTCAGTTGGAGTGGTTTTTTTTGTTACTATTTCATAATCTGTATAGAAAGATTGACAGTTTTTGTCATGTTAATATTTCTTAGTTTCTCCTTTATCTTTTTCAGGACAGGTGTCTTTTAAATGTATGTGCTCTCGTCTGCTACTCTTTTCCCTTTATGGCTCTTGGTGCCCGTGTCAGGATAGCCTTTTCTACTCCCCAAGGTGTTGATTACTGAGGAGTCCTGGTGGCAGGTTAAAACCTCGGCTCCTTACTGAAAGGTCTCCACTTCTAATCCACCAGGGGCAGCTATTGTCCGTCCTGTAGGGTTGTTAGGAGTCAGAATGGAGTCAGTGGCAGCACGTTTGGCTTTTTGGCCTTTTGGCTTTGAGTGTGTGTGCACGTGTGTGTGTGCACGTGTGTGCGTGTATGATCGAATAAAAATGTACATTCTCATGTAAATTGCATGCCCACCTATATGCAGCTCCCACTGCTCTCCCTGCCTGGTGACAGCACACTCTTCCTCTCTACTCCATGCATGTCCTGTCCTCCCAACAATCTCCTATTCCCTCCTCTCCACCCACCCCCCTTCCTGCAGTAATTGGCTTTGAGTATTAAAAAAATAAAATAGTCTTGTTTTCTTGGAGGACTTTTTGATTTCTCTAATTACAACAAAGATGCTTCTTTTTAATGTTTTAGAACAATGTAAACATGTTTTTACACTATTGTGTGGAGTATCTTGTAAAACATCAGACTAGCCTGTGGTAGTTGGTCAGGAAGAGTTTAGCCACCAGAGTATGTGTGCGTGTGTCTGCTCACTGACCACGTGACAAATGAAGCCAGCTTTCCTGTATGGAGACTGTTGGAATCATTTTGGTTTGCTTGGTGTTAATGTTGTGAGTTTTCAATTAGAAAAGAAGGACATCAAGTTAGCCTAGACCAAGTTATCATATGAAGTATCTCTTGTAGATGCCATTTAAGGCTTGTGAGCCGTGGACTTGGCCATGAATATACCTGGCTGTTTGTAGCACTTCTTGTGGCCTACATGACAGAGTCTTAGGAAGCCCAGTACTTAACCTCAAGCCTTCAAAGATAACATTTTTTCCTTTAAGAGGTCATTTCAATATTTCTTCAACATATTTCTCTTTTCTACAATAGTGTGATTAAGATGTGATTTTGCACTGCTTATTGAGAAAGATGAGATCAGTCTACCTTTTTTTTCCAAGGATACAGTAGAATTTGAGAGCTCCTCAGATCCGCCTCCCACCGTGTACCTGAAGTTCTCACCAGTAGAGGCCTTACTAAATTAGACCACAGAGGGGAGACAGAACAGGCAGTAGACCAGTAGTTGGTTTGGTTTTTGTAACTGACTCTTGTATCTTCATTGGGCTAGAGTCTCAGGAGCAGATGAGTTATTAGGAAGAAGCCTGGAGCACACCAGGACCTAGGAATGCACCTGGAAGGGGGTGGGGTTCTAGGTGGGAGGCAGTGAGGAGGTGGAAATAAATGCCACAGACTAAATTTTTTAAGTTTGGTGCTGATCTGTTGTGTTTGGCAGTATCACTTGTATTACCTATTTTGATTATAAACCAAAGAGAACTTCGAGACTGTCTTTAGTAGATCTGTAATTTGGGGAGTATACCCTTTTAGAAGAGTCCATGTTTGGCTGTGTATTTGAATTTGACTAAAGGGAGTGCTGGGTTTATGTTAAAGACGCCTTCAGGGTAGGCTGGAGAAGAGTGGGGCCTAAAGGGGAGGAAAACTAAATGATCTGTTGACTGTTGCTTTACTTACAGGCAAAATACAGTCTTTTACCTTTTACACATTTAGCACATTTAATTCTTAGAAAAACTAAGAGTGGTGTTTCCTCAATTTGCAGAAAGAGGGCAAAGTTTCAAAATTGAATGATTTTCTGAGCTAACAGACTTAGAAAATGGCGGTCGTGCAATTTAGTGCATCTAATGCTCATGCACGTTCTTTTTACAAGTTTCTATCTCCTCCTCTTGTCATTGGGTGCCGTCCAGTCTGTGCCAACTCACAGTGACCCTGTGTACAACAGAACCGAACTCTGCCTGGGCCTCTGCCGTCCTCGCACCACTGCTGTGCCTGAGCGCACCGCAGCCACTGTGCCAGTCCATCTCATCAAGAGTCTTTTCCACTGACCGTCTCTGCTAACCGTGATGTCTTTCTCCAGGCATTGGTCCCATGTGATAACATAGCCCAAAGAGGTGGGCTGACGTATTGACCATCTTGCATTATACTTCTTCCACCACAGATTGTTCTTCTCAGAGTTCATGGTGTATTCAGTATTCTTCACCAGCACCATAATTCAGAAATTTGAAGACATCGGTTTTCATCTTCCTTGTTCATTGTCCAGCTTTCACATGCACACAAGGCAACTAAAAATGACTGTGGCTTGGGTTAGGTGTACCTTAGTCCTCAGAGTGACATCCGTGCTTTTTAACATGTGAAGTACTTTTACAGCGCATTTGCCCAGTGCAGTTCATTGTTTTACATTGCCTCCTAGGTCATCTAAATTAACATGTATGTATTTTGTCGGAGCCCTGGTGGCGCACTGGTTAAGAACTGACCTGCTAACCAGAAGATCGGCAATTCAGGTCCACTAGCTGTTAGTCAGAAAACCCGTGAAGTGGCTCCACCCTGTCCTATAGGGTCGCCAAAAGTCAGAATCAATGTAATGGCAGCGGGTTTGGGTTTTTGTTTGTTTTAATTTCACTGGTTTCATATATCAAATTTTGGTAATGCTGTAAGTGACACATGTGGGGGTGTCCCCAGTGCTGACTTCAAGTAATACACTGTCCGTGTAATTTCCTTTACCTTGCATCTTAGCATTGAGAGTAAGCACGAGGTGACGATCCTGGGAGGACTGAATGAATTTGTAGTGAAGTTTTATGGACCACAAGGAAGTAAGTACACGTGCTGTTTTCTGTTCTTCTCTTAGTCTTTCACTCAGACAGTGAGAATATCAAAGACACGCTGTGGTGGTGTGTGTCGTTTTTGGAAAGTAAGTTTAATTGAACTTTTGAGTCAGTAAGGCTATTTTGCTCTAGGCACAATTTCTTTATATGCTTTTCTCTTTTGTTCCTATGTGACAGTATTAGAATTGTGAATTCTACATTTTATTTGGGTGGTTTGTGGGAAGTGGGTTTTTTTGGTTTGGTTGGTTTTGGTGGTGGTGGTTTTTATCTCTGTTTTTTTTATGTGTCTGGGAGATAGGGGGTTGGTTGAGATGGGAGATTCAGGAACATGGCTGTTTTTAGCAAATAATTGAATAGTGTTTGAGTCTTGAAAGAATCAAGTAAATTTGGGGAAGAGAGTACATCTTTCTTGATTCTCTAGCTGCAACTTTTAAAGGAAAATATCTAAATTTGAGTATGGGATTCCTACCAGTTGTATATGTTCCTGGTTCTTGAAGGAACTCACTCGCAGGGTTCTCAGAAGAGACTAGTTTAATTTGCACTGAGGTTAGTTTCTAATTTGGAGAGGTTCTAATACTTAGTATTGTTACTTTTATTTTCAGCACCCTATGAAGGCGGAGTTTGGAAAGTTAGAGTGGATCTTCCTGATAAATACCCTTTCAAATCTCCATCGATAGGTATGCAACTACGCAGATTCTCCTTCTAAATATTTTTTTTATCAAAGAGAAAAGGAAAAAAGCAAAACAATCCTGTGTTTTGGGGGGAGGTGATAAATTCCAGAAACAGTTAATTAACTCAGTGTTTCCCCCTTTTTTGGCTTTGATTAGTTAATCGATGACTTTTGAGGGACTTGCTACTGTGCTGTTTAAATCTTGGCATGATTATAATGACTCTAAGTTTATTCTATCTTGCAGGGTCAGATTAACAAAGAACCACTGATTGTTCAGGCTGTTAGCAGTGAAATTATAAACATATCTTAAAGTTCATTTCAAATGGCAGATTGTCAGAATTAATGTTATATAGCCATCTTCTAATTCTGTCCTTTAAAAATTCTCACTAGATCCTACTTTGCTTTTGCTCATTCTAATTCTTAGATGGTCCGTTCTCTCTACCCCTTATCTTTTTAGCTCTGATGCATCAGTGGGGTTCTACCTTTTGCTTGATTTCTTCTTTGTTTTGGCTTTAATTGGAAACTCTGGCAACGTAGATAAGGTCAGCAGTTCAGATCAGCCAAGTGCTCCTTGGAAATGCTGTGGGGCAGTCCTGCTCTGTCTGTAGGGTCGCTGTGAGTTGGAATCAACTCGACAGCAGTGGGTTTGGTTTTCTGGTTTTGTCTTTAATTGGGTATATTACTAGCCTGGTAGTCCTGTTGAGGTGCTTACTGATAGTGTAGGTCGCTCAGTGATACTTGCTGTAGGGTTACGTCTGCTTGAAGGACGGCACCTTTGAATATTTCAAGATGGTAGAATGGTGGTAATTCAGGTAACTTAAACCAGCCTTTTCTACTTCAATCCGTAGATAGCTTTACAGTATAAAGTATTGACCAATTTAGAGTAAATGACCAAGAAATCAAGCAGGGTCATCATGTTCTGACATCTTGCTGCTGCTAAGGCCTGTCTGTAGAACTAATGATGGATTTCTTGGAGTTTAGACCCCAGTCTCCAACTTTGGCCAAAGGGGGGGAAAAATACTTTTAAAGAAATGTCCCAAAGACATTCTGAGCTGCTGCTGTGATTCTGGGTTCCTGGCGCACCCAGAGGCGCCTCCAAAGACAGGCCTGCTGATCTGCCCCTAAAGGTGGTGGCCTTGAAGACCCTGCAGAACAGTTTCACCCTGCACATGTGGGTCGCCGTGAGTCATGGTGGCCTTGGTGGCAGCTACCGATAACAAAGATGCTTCTCTCCAGTGTTGATAATGCAGAAAAGGTGGGGTGGCTGCAGACTAAGTCCCAGTCAAGTGTCGCAGCCTCTCCCTGGACCTCGAGTGACGTGCCGCTGAGGTGATTACTGAGCGTCTGTAACTCCTCAGTTAGGGGGACTCTGAGTGTGCACCTGAAGGTTGTCTGATGGTGACACAGGCGGGGACCCTGAGGCCTCAGCCCTGTCCTGGGCTCTCATCCAGGCAGGTGGGGAGGGCTTTTTTGTCACCTTGGGTTCTCCCTCCTTGGTTTATCTGTGAGCTTGATAATGTTTCTTTCTATAGAGACATTGTAAAGTTTTATGTAGTTGAGTGGTCCATAAAGCCTTTACAGACGGAGTTACCAAATGATGCCAGTTCATTCAGATCTATTTCAGGAGTGCCTTTTTACTTTGGAGACTGTCAGTTGGCATGCTGTGTCTAGTTCTGTTAGTCTAGATTCCTAGTCAGAACCAGGAAATAATACAGTGTATTGAAGGCAACAGTGAACCTATGGAAATGCAATTTTATATCCTGTAGAAATATAGTTACTACTCAGATCTGTCTGATCTTTCCAGGTGATGGAATTGTTTCACTGTAACTTTCAAAGTAAAAAGACCTGAACTGTAGACATTACCTGTTAACTAAGGACACGGCAGCAGCTGGTGTCCTTTGGTGAATGACTGATGTCTGGAATTGGCGGAGACAAGTGACTTGGCTGATTGAACTTGATGACTCTTCCTTTGCCTTTGTGTGTGTTTCTGGAGCTCGGTCATGCCTACAGATGTGCCCTGTGGTCTCTTAGGGAACTGGATCTGGTCGGAGTACTTGTACAAGCTGTCCTTGCTTCCTCCAGAGGAAGATTGCATAAGCAAGTTTGAATCAGCTGTGTGGGGTGACCCGTTTTCAGGTAGTCACCAGAGTGGTTACTGTACGGATGTGCTGTAAACATTTTCAGATGGGGTGGCTCACTCTAAATGACCAAGGTTTCCTTTCAGAATTGTAGAGATAGCTGTAAAACTATACATAAGGAAAAGGAGACAAAAAGAAGTCCAAGAAGTCATTCCTTTTCAGTCCTGCCCCTGTAGTATCTGGGCAGGCATGCTTTTCTTCCTGAGGTAAATTTTGGGCTTTTCAGAGTGATATGACATACACCAATCTCTACCATCCACCCCCCCACCCCCCTCCCATGCTCATCTTTGAGTTTCTGTCTAAATAGAGTTTTAGACAGTTAGGTTTTCAGGAGTTAGGAGATTATACAAGATGTAACCAAGAATGTCTTTTTAAAATCAGTTTGCTTCTCTGAGTGAGTGTTTTCTTCAAAACAGTAACCTAGCTACCTTGAATCCTCTTTGGAAAGAGAAGGAAGAAATCACCTTGGGATTTCTAACAAAATGTTGTCCTTGTTTCAAATGCCTTGAACTCACCGTTGGAATTTTATGTTTTCTTTGAATGTCATCAGCCTTGGAAAGCTTGATGCTTTGACGCTAGATACAGATTTCTGAAATGGCTATAGGCCTTTTAAGCCTAGGCAATAAAATGACTGGAAGAACCAAGTAATACCAGTTGGAATATAGAATGATGTATTCTTAGGGAGTTGACTCAAGTTTAAGAATTCTGACTTTCTTGTAAACTGTCCCATTGGGCACTTTAAAAGAAAAACTCCTTTCATCAGTGGTAAGATCACTAAAATAGTTGCCTAGTTTTCCTGAGAGAATGCTTTAAAATAAATCGGCTTTATTTGAAGATTGAGACTTTTGTCATTCAAAAACTTTCCTCACGTGCTTAGCAGTGGTGCTGAGTGTTCTACCAGAAGTCGGGAGGTAAATTAGCCAGGACTGGACAGTGGGAAAGCGAGTCTGGCCCTGGTCTCCTTGACCGAGAGAAGGACACTCATCAGAACCACAGCTTCCTCGTCTGTGCAGTCGGATACTGGAATAAAATCAACTCTGCGTGTGTGTTCACTCCTCAGGGTACATGGCACCCTGTTACAGCTGTTAGGAGGCCAGCTGAGAGAGGAGATGAGTGAGCCTGGGTAAAATACTACACTTGCTTCAACAGTCATGTTTCATTATTGAGAGGAGAGGTGTAAGTCCGCACCTCAGTTTTACAAGGTTGTGTTTTGTGTGTTCAGAATATAGTCTTTATAAAACTTCAGAAACATGAAGGTGCCCATGAGGACTATAGAAATATTCAAAACCCCCAGTGATTCCCAGTCGGTAAGGGTTTTGTTTTATGCAGAGAAGTCACTAGAGATGTTGCCACATTCCTTCCTCCTTTGGGCTCACGGTTGTCTATGCAACGTGTGCTAAGCTGGCCAGACAAAGCTCCACCAGGCAACGGAGGCCAGGTTGGCAGGTGCTCTGCAGGTGAAATAAAAAGGTGCATATTCTCTGATCACCTATAGAAAGCAAGTAATGTAGAACAGTTTGTTATGAAAATAACCAATGAGTATATCAAATGGTTTCCTGTCTAATCCAAGAAGTGCAGGTAGATAATGTGTGACTTACTCAATCTGGCAGTTTAAACACAGTTGGCAAGGATAATTATGATGTAGACATTCTAGCAGTATGTGTTAATTGGTAAAGATTTTATTTTCTTTAAATCCGCTTAAGAAATTTAAAAATTATCTCAAGGAGATATTTAGATTTATACTAATATACCAGAATATATAAATTAGTTATGATACTTAAAGCTGAAAAAACCTAAATTACCAAATTGATAATAAAGTAGTTAAGTTATAGTACACTTCCCTGGACAAAGTGTTTTACAATCATTAATCATATTTTAATACCATCTTTGAAAAAAATACACAGGAAAATGTTTAACTGTGTACAATGTGACTACTTTTTTCCACACACATTCCAGCTATGAACACCACATACTGACTGAAGTTATTTATTAGTGTTAGCTTAAAGGGGATTCACAATACACTTTAATGTAGGTTTCAAATACCCTAAAATAAATTCACTTTAATTATAAAAGTCCATACTGTGCAAGATGTGGGAGATGGCTGTCTTCCAGAAGGCCTCGGTATCACTGTCTGGTGCCACCGTTTTCCTACCTTTTGTTCTAGAAAGCTGTCAAGGTGTCCTTTACCAGAGTGCTCACCTGGTAGCTTGTTTAAAGGTGTGCCCTGAGCCACACGCTTTCCCCCCTTGTGCGGGTGCGCCCGTGTGCCCGTGCGCATGTGCACGCAGGTTCGTCGTCTTCCTGTAGTCTTTTTGCTTGCAGTGTACTCCATCTCCGTGCTGTTATTATACCTTTACCCAACTTATTTTAATTGTGATGATATATATACATATATATATAATGAAACAGCTGCCATTTCAGAACTCATGTACAGTTCACTGACATTTTAATTACGTTCACTGTACTGTCAGCTGTCCTCCTCACCTCATCCCCAGGTGGCACCGTCACCCTTAACGTTCCTTCCCCAGTGTCACCCCTTCTCTTGGGCAGCCCTCACCTGGTTCTCTTTTCTGTCCCAGTCTTCCACTTGTGCTGCCCTCTCTGTTTGCACCATTTTTCTTTTCATGTAAAACAAAAACGGCTCAGTTCACAGCTGCTAATAGTAATACTTTTGATAAACTTAGCCAAGGAAAAAGGAACTCAGATTTTAAAATCATAAAGTGAAGACATGGTAGATTCAGAGCTTTCAGTTTATAAAGGTCTGGAAAGTACCTGTAATCCCCTTCTGATAGAGATTTTCATCATTTTATCTTATTTAAAAATGATTATCCGGTAGTATATTAACAAAACTCTTTTTACTTCAGATGGAACTGTGGAGTATTTTAGAGTCTTTTGTAAATAACCGTAAGACCTGCGGGAAACCATGTCACCGTTTAGACAATGTTCGGATCTGACTCGACGGTACTTGGCTGGCTTGGCTTTTATGAAAAACTTGTGAAAGACCCAGCTAGCATGTCTAAAAGCTGACTTTTGAAATGTGAGCTGTCTGTAAGTGGGGTGGGGATCCTATCTCCGGTCCCCAAACCACTGCACAGTCTGCCTGTGCTCTTGGTGTCTTCTCTTTCTTGGTAATGCTGCTGAGGAGGGCCTTCTGCTAACGCGGCTGGGACCGTGCTTTGCTGACAGCAGCAGCTAACTGTGAGAGCCGTGGTTCATTGAGAGCAAGGTTCCAGAGGCTCCACTTAATGGTTGGTTGGATGTTGATAGCATGGCTGGGGGAGAAAAAGCCCACCCAGTGCCTTCTGCAGTGGAAGTGGATGTCAGTAGCATATTGCAGCTAAACAGAAGATGAAAGAGTTAGGACCAGTGAAGATAGTTAAAATACTAGAGGGAGCTATACCAGTAGCCATTAGAATGAGGTCAGACTATCTGAATAAGGTGAATATAGGTTCTTCTCTTCTGAGGAAAACTATACTAGGTGTCAGTCCCTTCTAAATCTCCAAATGTGCAGTAGGTTCTTAATTAAAGACACTCGTGATAGTCAGTGTACTGTATGTATAGATGCTGTTGCACCTGTATGAGTGATTAAAGGAAATTACTTAACCCTTTTCATTGTGAGTCTAGAAGACTTGGTAGTATCTTTCATTATGGCTAGAAACTAACACACTGTTTTCAGAATGGAGATTTATGGTATGGTATGACCAAAAGTATAGAACTTAGAATATTTACCGTTTTGTGTTTTCCTAGCTGGGAAGATTCTGTGACCACTAACTTCAATCAGCAGTGTTTACTAAAAGGTGGGCCAGAGTTTGGAGTAGAAAGGAGCATGTCACTCATGAGAGGTTATGAGTTATTCATTTAACAGAGGCCTACTTAGACCACTCTGTTTCCACAAAGGGAATGATTCCATTGTGATGACCCTTGTTTGTCGTCTTGGGTTTGAGTTTGATTCCGGTCTCCAATACAGGCAGTCCCCAGGTTACCAGTGAGGTCCGGTCTCATCTTTAGGTTGAATCTGTAGGTGAGTCAGAGCAGGTACATACGGTTCTTAGTCAGATGTTTGTCTTAGTGTAGAGTGTATGTCTTACCTTTCTGTGCATATTAAAAACACTTCAGAAACATTTCTAAACCAGGCAGTGTTTGGATGACTTGTCACAAAGTAGTGTGTGCTTTCATTATTACCAACTGTAGCATTTAACTCTAATTTTTAATGTAATAGACTTGATGGCAGTCATTCTTAAGTACAAGTTATTCTCTTTGTAGCCCAGGGACTGCCAGTACTTGTATCATTGCTGCTGTGTAGTGATCTGTGTCTTTTGGATTCCAGTACAGGGAAAAATGTCTGCTCTAACATGAATATGTTTGCAAAGTGCGTGCGTGCGTGCGTGTGTGTGTGTCTGTCTGTGTGTGTGTGTGTGTATGTATGATAACATTATGAGAATGGGAGCCATTGTTAGAAGCTTTGATTTCACCGGTGTTCTGAAAATGAAACTTCAGGATGGATTTGTAAAGAAAATTAATGGCTGGCAGCTAAGCCAGAACCTGCTTTCTCAGACAGTGGATATGTCCTACATAATCTCTTCTAACCAGCTGCACAAATTTATTGGATACCTACTGTGTCCCAGGCATTATTCTGGGTGGGGGGGGGTAGGGACGTGAACAAATGAATCTCTTGGCACTCCTCCTTCCTGGGGAAAAGATAAAACAATTTTAAATTGCTAGTACAACAGAATTGACAGAATTGGCAGTGTTAGATCAGATGCTCAGAAAAGGCTTCTCTGAGGAAGTGGAGCTTTAATGAAAAATAAATAAATAAAAGAAGCCAACCCTGATGCCCATGATCAAGGGGGCAGAAAGAATAGCGAGGACAGAGGCTTCTGGGCAGAAAGGAGCTTCGCGTGCTCATGGAAGAGAAACGGGTCAGTGAGGCTGCGTGTGAGGGAGAGGCAAGCCAGGGCTCCCAGAGGTGCACAGGGCCTGGGCCACAGAATTCTTTGTAACCCTGATGAAAGTGCTGGATTTGATTTGATTTGATTTTAAATGTGGTAGGAAAAAAAACAATTGAAAGGCTCTAAGCTGTACAGGGAGACAATCTCGTTTGGTTTTTCAGCAGTTGCTGTGCTGTGGGGAAGCTCTCCAGAGGGTTGGGAGGAGAAAGCTAGTTCTGAAGTTGTTGCTTTGGTTAGGCCAGGGTTCTGAGGTGGAGACACCTGTGTTGCTTGCAAGAAATTGCCTGTGTTAAGGAAAGTGTACAAATAGGGGTGGTACCTAAAGGAAGGTAAAAGATTGGAAGATCTTTTTTTTTTTCCCTTGACTGGGAGATTCTAAAGGATGTTTATGTGCTTGTAGGGAGTGGTATAGAAAAGAGGGAAAGCTTGGTGATTGGAGGTGAGGAGGAGGATGGAAGGAGCAGAGCGTGGGAGGACGAAGGCAGGGAGAAGAGGAGCACAGAGGAGCAGAGGCCTGGGGGAGAGCCAACCACTGGACCCCGTCGTGTTTGGAGGTGGCCTGTGAGGTACAAGGACTCTTGCCAATTGGTTCCCATGTTCTCAAAGACAGCGGAGGAGGCTGTTAACTGCAGGTGAGAACTGGGGAAGCCATGTCAGGGGAAGGAGCAGGAGGTATGCAGAATCACAGTCAAGTGTAAAAGCCACTGGAGGCTGGAGGAGTGAGCTGCTAGAGAAATGAGAGAGGAAGGCTTTAAGTGGTGGCGAGTCCACAAAGGGTCACTGAGCACAGTTTACAAGTCGTAGAGGCAGACCCCATGAAGGAATTCCTAGGTCTGGTTTGCTAACAGCTGCTCCCCTGTTATTCCACATCCCAATATTTAGGGCCTGCTACATTGCCTATTTCATAGACAGCATGTGGTGAACATCTGTTGAGTGATACTTAGTGGCATCCTGAAGCTCAAGTGTAGAGACTATGAGTGATAAGAGTTCTTCCAGAGTTTTGGCTTTGCTGCATGGCTGTCTTACAGGCGGAGAGGGCAAAAGAATTTGCAGAAGATGGCCCGAGGTGAATGATGGTGGTGACTCTTAGATCTGAAATGGGTCAAGAAGGCAGGTCAGTGGGAACGCCAGTGGATTAGAGCTCACAGATGAAAGAATCGGCAAGTGAGGTGGAAAGACAGACTGGTTGGAGAGGGCATGTCTGAATCGGCAGTTTTTGGAAGTGAAACTTCATATGATCGCAAGGTTGAAGGTATGTCCTGGAGAGTGTGGAGTGAAGTGGAATAGAGGAGAGGTCACTGAGGAAAAGGCTAAGGAATAAGGAACTAAGGCCAGAGTGTCAGGAGTATCACTGCAAAAGACAGGTAGTGAGGCCGAGAGAGGCCCTCGTGGCCAGGAGTCCAAGTTCTCTGTGAGTAAAGACAGACAGTGTACAGGTTGGCTCCTTTTTAACGGGGAAGCCCACTGTTAGCTGTCTCTAATATCGAAATCACTTGAATTGGTACCAGACTTTGTCTTGGTACCAGCTAGAATACAGATCGTGTGTTGTTCGCCCTCCTCCCAGGGTAGCCCTGCTTTGCTTGTGCTTGCTTCTCCCAGATTTTTGATTCTGCCTTTGGCAATTAATTATTATATAATCTTTCAATTTGCATATACAAATTCTTCTAAGTTGCTGTTTAGGTTAGTTCCTACTCTAATTATAGTAGGTGACCTCTGGGTTTTGAACTGGCTATTAATTCTGACATGTTTTTTGGCATTCAATCCTTCTTTTCCCCTTGAGGATTCAGTATCATGATGAAAACATGTATTCTTGGCTTCCTTTTTCTTTGGTTAAATTGAAATTCTTTTGAAAACAAGCAAGGGTAGTAACTTAGTTGCGTTTGAAGAACACGTTCACACAGTTCAAGGTTTGCTGATTGTCCTGGTGCTGGTGAAAACCATATTGCCAGAAGGGACATTAGAAATTCTGTTGTCCACTCACTTCATTTTTAAGGATGGGAAAAGTGGGACAGAGAGAGGCTGAGCTGTGTTACTGCTCACCACTCGGAGAGTCTGCCCTCTGGCTTCCATTATAGTGTTTTTTCTACCATGTGAAATGCAGTCAGTGGTCTTTTTAATAATAAATATTAGAGTGACTGCATTTTCCATCTCCAGTAAGATAAAGTTATAGGAAACGTGCTATCCCGTAACCAGAGTATCCTCTGATCTTCCTGGTAATTCCTAAGAAATTAAGAGGGATGGAAATGTAGAGCAAAGACTTCCGTTTTCAGGATAAAGAAAGTGAGGTGAGATTACTAGTTCGTTAAGCCTTTGGTGCTTTGTAAGACAACCTTGTGTTGTACAGATAACATTAGTTAACCTAGTTTCTCCCAGTGGAGCCAGGATATGAACTTGGGTGGTCACACTGGAGCCTAGTCGTTTACCTCCTGTCTTGTTTCATATGAGTTGAGAGACTTTACCTTGGGTTTTGTAATTTCAAGTCAGGTGTCGTTTTATACTGTACTTCTGTACTCTGACCAGAGAAGCAAGTACTGACTGATATAAACATTGCCAGTGGTCAATAACCAGAGAAGCTAAGTCATGGGGACAGGAAGGAGGTTACAGTCTCCTAAAAAGGAAACTGTAAGACAGTAAGTTTAAGGCTGCAGATCTTGGTAGTCTGCGACGTTGGTAGAAAGGTTATGCTGTTGAAGGGTAACACTGCACCTTTTCTTAGTTATAAATGAACATTTCTCGAAATCCACCCATCCAGCCCATTCCTCAGCCTCCATATTATCAGAAAGGAAGAAACAGAAAAAAGGACCCCTGTTGAGTTTAGATCTCCTGAGCACACACGGGATCAATTGAGACGTTCCCACAACACAAGGCTTTGACAGTGAGCTCCTCCCTTGGTTCCTCACCCGAGAAGAGGCTGGCCCAGGTCCAGCTTTCCTGAGTAGGAGAGGCTCGGATGCTCGTAGAGACTTCTGCCTGGGTGCAGACTGCTGCAGGCTGGGCCTGGCTTTCTGAGGTGAGATGAAAACCAATGAGACTGTGTACTCGTGCACCAAGCTGGCAGTATGGCTGTTTCTGATGAAGCCGGCAACATCCCCACCTGGGATTTCAGCCAGAACACCCAAAGCCGATCACCTCCTGCTGCTAGGAATGGAGAGCTTGGGGTAGCTTCTCAACCAATTTCCCGTCAAGATCCTAAGATACTGCTTATAAAAAAACATAAAAAGAGTATAATCAGAGATATTGTTAGTGAAGGACTCGATCTTTAATAAATATCTTTTAACAATTACTTGTTGCTGTTGAGTCAAATTGATTCACAGCAGCCCTACAGGACAGAGTAGAACTGCCCCACGGGGTCTCCAGGGAGCAGTTGCTGGATTTGAACTGCCGATCTTTTGGTTAGCAGCTGAGCTCCTTACCAGTCTGCCACCAGAGCTCCTTTGAAACAATTAGGCCTACTGAAGCAAAATAATTGGTTTGACTCCGAATAATTGACTTTATGTGAGCACTTGTCTTTGAAGAGAGAATGTCAGAGTAACTTAATGTATTCACTTTTGCTCACAGGAACTCCTAGGCTTTTAATTAAATTGCATCAGCCCCAGCTGCGGTGGTGTCTGCAGTGCAGCCTTGTTCTGTCCCTGGGATGGAGCTGCTGGCTTGGCCTCTGGCCTGGCCTCTGGTTACCGTAGGGTAGGCTTCCCTTGTTTCTTGAGACACTTGTCTAACCTCCTGTTTCTTCACAGTGATTCTGGGTGAAGTTTCTGGGTAGATGACTGGCCCAGAGTATTTAATCTAGCCAGAAATTTGGTCATTAAATATCCTCACAAATAAGAAAACAAAGGCGGAAAACATGATGCATTTTTGCTGCTTCTATTTACACCTGACCCCAGCATCAGCAGTTGCTCAGAAGTGTGTCCAGCTGTGGATGGATCCTCTCCTAGGCTTGGACACAAAAATAGGCTGAAAGAAACACCTGTTTTTAGCATGACTTGGCAGCGTTACTTCTTCTGTTCTCCATCTGCCTGCCAGCCTGTGGATCAAGACGTTTGCTGAGTATTAGGGTGGAATAAGCAGAAGATGGTGAATTTTTCCATTTTAATAACCTGTGTTTCTAGTCAAGGTGTATAGTACGATGTTAACACCAGCAAAGCATGATACCGATTCCTGCAGAATGATAAATAACTTCTACCAAAGAGACACAGAGCAGAGGCTTGTTATGTAGACACTCATTTCTGGTGTCCATCCACTGTCCTCGCAATTGTCAGAGCTGTGCCAGGGAACAGTTGTCCCAGAGATTAAAGAAAGGGATCCAGAGTTTATCTGGTCAGGTCACTGAAATACATTTGAAAATGGCTGTCAGGAAATTTTTAAATTCATGTAGGTTGAAAATGACTTGCTGTTTCCACTTACCATGTTTCCATAAAAGCTGTTTTCAAAATATGTTCTTTTAAAATATCTTTAAAATAGTTTCTGGCTGAATGGAAACAAGTCTTGGGAAAGCTCTCTTGTTGCAGACGTATTCATCAGTGTGGTGATAGCATTGCCAAAAGGAAAGAGAACGTGCCAGGGCAAACAGGCTCGGTCCTGAGAACGTCCTCCTCTGAATTCCTGGCCTGTTACTTTCTCAGTCTCCCTGCACCCGTCATCCAGAAGTTCCTTTGTTGGGATCACTATCCAGACAGTAAATGGCTTTGCCAGAAGTGCTGCCCACGGCTTATCCAAGAACAAGTTTAAGGGAGATATATACTGCTTTCTGTTGATCAGCTTTGGATGTTTTTTGAAACAGTTTTTAAAAAATCTGCTATAGGAAGGGATCCTTTGAGTCCAGGAAGTTTTTGTTTTGTTTTCTTTTGTAAATTTGGTCTGGCAGTGCTTGTGCTTCAAAGCAAGGATCTAACTCTGTGTCTGCCTGCTTTGTGGGGTAGTCAGCAGATTTTGGGCACTTTAGCAAGTCGTAATGTTGTTAGTTCTGGACTGTATTCTCCAGAGTACGTGTGTTCCCTAGAGAATGCTCCTCACAGGAGTCCCTGGGCAGGGCTGTGGTTCAGGGCTGGACTGTAACTGAGGGGTTGGTGGGTAACATGTGTCCCTGGAGAAGGGACCTTACCGGAGTCCCTGGGCACTGCAGTGGTTCAGTGCACTGTAACTGAGAGGTTGGTGGTTGAAACTCAACCAGAAGCACCTGGGAAGTCAGTCCCAAAGACCTGCTTCCAAAAGGTCACAGCCGGGAAAACGGTGTGGTCCTGCCCTGCACACCAGGGGTCTCCATGAGTCAGGGTTGACTTGAGGACAAACGACGAGAACGTAACCGTCGTTCATCATCTCTTATGTCCCCTGTTTGCAGGGCTCGGGCCCTGTTGTTAAATTTTAGATTTTTAGAGCCAGTAGGCCTTGGAAATAGAATGCAAACATTCCAACTTAACTAACCGAAAAACTGAAACCCGTTGCCATCAAGTCCATTCTGCCTCATGGCAACCCTATAGGACAGAGGAGAACTGCCCCACAGAGCTTCCAAGGAGCATCTGGCAGATTTGAACTGCCAACCTTTTGATTGGAGCCATACCACTTAACCGCTACCCCAGCAGGTCCGGCTAGTAGCCGCTGACGAACCACACAGGCCTGGATTCCAGTGCCAGTTCTGCCGTTAGCTGCAGGCCTTGGAAGTGCTGTAACTTGTCCAGGGGCTGCAGTTAATAGCAGAATTGGTACTGGGATCCAGGCCTGTGTATCCCCTGGTCTTGGCCATCTGATTCTGTGCTCTGTAGAGCCTTTTGAGTGACCAGTACCTCAGGTGGTGGTCTGTGGTTAATAGGGGTGCTGGGGACTGGACTCCACCCATTGGTGGTTGAGGGACATTGTTTGTGTTTTTGGCCCTCTCTGTTACACTGCTCTTGGCTTCAACCATACAAAGTCTAGTTTTGATTGAAAAGGATATAAAGACTCTTAACAATCCCAGGTGTGATCTCCAGATCTTGTACAGTGAGGATGGTGCCATAATTTTCAGAAACTGTTTTGCTAAACATTGAAAGCTCTTTTCAACATAGCTATTTTCTTCACCTACATGTTTAAAGTAACATTAAATTGTTGAAGCCTGGGTGATGCAGCTGGTTAAGTGCTCACCTGCTAACCAAAGGGCTGGTGGTTCAAACTGACCAAGAAGGAGCTTTGGGAGACAGGCCTGGTGACCTGCTGCCACAGGTCACAGCCGGGAAAACCCTCCGAGCAGTCCTGCTCTGTGTCCATGGGGTTGCCGTGAGTCAGAGTTGACTTGACTGCAGCTAACAATGATTTACTGTAGGAGAAATGGCCCTGTTCATTCTACCCGAGATCTGCTGTGCCCACTGTCCTTCCCCAGTGCTGACGTGACGTCGTCTGATACAGGTGCTTCCCTTATACACCTCCCTGTGTTAAGATTTGAGTCTTGTCATTAAAAAATAAAAAAAACTTGAGAAGCGGAAGGTGTTGCAGTGCCAGCTGAGTGACTCTCTATATCACCCAGTGAAAGTCAACATCTCTAAAGGGGACCAGGTGCAGAGACTACATTGCTGGCTCTCTTTCCTGGTCTTCTGCCACTTATTCATGTCACTTTGGTTTCACCAGACTATTGCTGCTTTGCAGACACGTCCTGTGCCCTTGGCACTGGCAGTTCCTGCTGCACAGATGCCCTTCCAGACCCAGGGGCCAGAGTGGCTGGCCCCCACCCCTCGGCCTGACATCATCTTCCCAGTGACGTCTCCGGGGCTGGCCCTGTCATCTGCAGTGCCCACCCCATCCTTCCCCGTGTCTCTTCTCGGCCTCCTAACGCAGCATCTGTTTTCTGAAGTGCTCCTGCTGGTTCTCCTTTGTAGCCTGCATTGGGAGCTTCTGTTGCCGACGTTGCTTTTCTAGGTTCCCATGTGGAGATTTCTGGCAGAAGCAGAGTTTGGAGCAGCAGCAGCAAAGTTGAAATCTTACTTGTAGCTTCCAGCAAAATGCTTTTTACATAATAGAAGTAGTCTCTGGAATGAAACCACGGAGTGGCTCAACATTTGAGTTTTCCACTCTTCGCAAAGTCTCCCGGTAGCTGTAAGAGCAGTGTGTTATTCTCTAAAGCTGCTCGTGAGGCCCACGTGCGTCATGTCTTAGGAGTTTTCTCATTTTCTGCTATAAGTTTATAGTAACAAAACAAGTAAGATATGAGCCTTCAGACAGTTGGTTTGGGGACTCTTTTCCCTTGAAATGAGGGGCACTGGTGGTGCAGTGGTTAAAACAGTCAGCTGCTGCAAACTGGGAGGTTGGCCATTCACACTCGCCGCTCCGCAGGAGAAAGATGGGGCAGTCTGCTTCCGTACAGACTTAGAGGCATGGGGACCCTGCGGGAGACTTCTGCTGTGTCCTGATGGTTGCTGTGAGTTGGAATCGACTTGATGGCAGTGGATTAGGTGGTGTTTTGTTTTTTTTTTTTTTTGGTTCCTTGAAAGATTCTGCTTTAGTTAGATCGATTTATGATTAAGTGTACTTAAGAATGTTTGATACAGTTTATAAGCATTTGAAAAGTTTCCTTTTTCCCAGCTATTGTAACTACACACTGTAGAAATTTTGAAAAGCTCAAAATAGAAATATAAATAATGGGGGAGGGAGATGGGACCACCAGAAATAACGGTTATTAATGTTT
This sequence comes from Heterohyrax brucei, assembly GCA_028571685.1. NCBI lineage: Eukaryota > Metazoa > Chordata > Mammalia > Hyracoidea > Procaviidae > Heterohyrax > Heterohyrax brucei. Next base: position 19,686,244 of record CM053147.1, read on the forward strand.
GTTTGCTTTCTTCAGGCCTTTTTTCCTTGCTGTGATCCCTAGTTTTGGTTTAGGAAGAGCAGGTGTTCGGGCTTATATGCTGTGATGGGAGAAGTGTGCTGCAAAAAATGTCCCCAGGAAAAATCCAACACTGATAAATGTGTGTCAGTGTCAGCTTTCTATTTCTTATGTGTGCATTAATGGAGAAAAAAGCAAGTAATGCATAAACACGCAATCTGTTTAAAGGATGAAGTGATCTTTCACTACCATTCCCCAGTCCTTTTCCCTGTTCCCTCAGGGACACTGACCCCATACCCTCCCTGAAATAGCTCCTTTTCTAAGTTTGGTATGTGTTGCTCCAGTACATTTTTCTGTACTTGTTACCACTGAGAATATGTGGCATTGCTTTGGTTTAATTTATTGAAATGGCATCATGCCGTAAATGTCATTGGCAGCATCCTTTTGTAACTCACCAAGTGTGTGCTTACTGTTCTAGTGAATGACCTCTGTCTGTCTAGGACTGGCCATATATGGATTTACCACAGTTGATCTACTTTGTTTCTTGGTTTTTAAACACAGTGCTGCAGTGAATATCTTCATGTGGGTCTTTTTGAGTGTTTCTCTAGGGTCTCATGGAAATGTTTATTCTGCCTTTCCTTGTAACATTTTCACTGGCTTAATTTCTTTAAATCACGTAACCCTTAAATCTAGACTTCACAGTACCTTTGATTTCCTCAGTGAAAAAATTAATAGGAACTAGTAGTTCAGAGGGCTTTTCTTTGAGCAGCAGAATAATTTGAGTACTGTGAGGACTCTCTCAGTAATGGTGATACAGGATGAAGCTGTTTAAAAGACACAAGATTTAAGAGCAGAAATGCTCGTTTCGCACTTGACGTGACTAGAGTAAGCGAGGACCAGAATATGCCAGGGGCTTACATAGTCTTACCCCATTTTCCCTCTGAGGAAAGTTTCGTGGACTTTGGGAGACAGGCTCGGCCCCAGCTCATCCTCAACACCTTCCTCCACTCGACGCTCCCCTGCCTGCCTCCTGTCCTTTTCTCTCTGAGGGTTCCTCCTGCAGCTCTCTTAGCACTTGGCACACACTGCAGTTATTTCTTAGCGTCTCTTGGCCACCGTGCACAGTGACCTCCTCAAGAACAATGGACTGTCTTAGATCATTTTTGTACCCCCAGCAAGCTCAGTGCCTGCTGTGTAGGTGTTGACAGTATGTGCTCTGAATGATTAAAAGAGAATTTGTGCTGGGGGTGGGAGGGATGGGCGGCAGGGTTAGGATATAGTGATGGTGACAGTCGTCTTAGGAAGGAACATCAATTTATTGCAAGTATGGGGTGGAATAAGGAAGCCCTAACAGGAAATGAGATGCCAAGGGTGCCAAAGGGACAGCTTTGAAAACCAGTCTCTGCTTTAGAGTGTCATTTGTACATTTACAGGCAGACCAAATCTGATTTAAGTTAGAAAATAATTTCTTCTTTGAATGTAAACACCAGTCAGTGTATTTGTTAAAGTGAATACTGCCTTTTCTAGGAAAAAAACCAAAACACTTAGATCCCTGATAGATAAACAGCCACCTTACAGACGTGTTTTTACAGATTCACGCTGACTCACTTCTTGGTTAGCCCCATTTTAATCAAAACTGGGTTTCCTGGAATGAGTGGACTAGAGTTAAAGGAAATATTTCGGTCTCTGTTGTTACGAAACCCTTTGTGGTTTGGAAGGGGTACTCCTTTAGGGTTTCGACAGCTCCCTCTGTGTTCTGTACCTGATGTATCAGGTGGTACCTGTACGGAAGCTGCTGAAGGGGAAGTGCACGTGCAGAGCCTCCGTATGCGGAGACTGAACAGAACCACTTTGGGAGGCGAGGTCAGAGGGCACTGTCTTCAGCTTTGTCAGGACACTGGCTGTAAGCCGTTCAGTAACACAAAGTTTCCTGCAGTGAGTATTTTTATAGCTCAAAAAGCAACTTCTTTTTATTTTGTATGAGAAGCTTAATTGCTCCCTAAGTGTGCTTGTTTGATTTATGAAACTCTGGTATATTTTAAGTAATCAGAGCTGTTGGGAGAATACCGTCTTTTAGAGCCTCATCAGTATCAAAAGATTTAGGGCTGAAAGTAATTATTTATGGATATTACCACCTTTTTCCACACTGAAATTGTTTGTAGGGGCTGCACGTAAAACTGATTGTTCTCTGGATACTTTTTACTGCTAATTAACATCTCTTTTTACAGGATTCATGAATAAAATTTTCCATCCCAACATTGATGAAGCGTAAGTAACTATTTAAAAATGTTTAAATGTTAGCAGCAACCACTCTGTTATTTAAAAGAAAAAACTTCAAAATGAGTCTTGTTGAATTTTATTATGAATAGGACAGTGTGAATGCTGTCTTAAGCATACAGGCCCAGTTAGTTCAAATTCTGCTATTACGTTGCTTATCTTTTCCATTGCCATCAGCTAACTGGGGGAACACTGGGTGTCTCAGATCTCTGCGTAGACCGATCAGAGATCTGTTCGCAGGTACACACTTGTTATTTTCGGCCCTTGTAGTTCATGAATCTTAGTGTGTCTTTTTTCCTTTTAATATTTCATCAGTGTTTAAAAATGTGAGACCAGTGCACACTGTTGTGTACAGTTGGGCTGTGGTTTTTTATTTTTGTGACACTAAATGTTGCTGGTAGCCACACCCCCAGACGTGAGGCGTTCTGAGTCCTGTGTGAGGAGGTTGTATCCACAGTTCATACCCCTTTGTCGTTTTACGCATGTTTTCTGACCATAAAGCTACCGTAAAGTTATCGCAGTACACGTGTCAGATGCAGGACTTGTATGTTAAAACAATACTTTTTCTTGACAGCCATACTCCAGAAATGTACTTCAGGGCTATTTTTTTCTTTCAGTGCAGCATGCCACCCAGGATCCTGTGTTGCATTTAATTGTCATGTTTCTTTAAGTTCCTTTAAATCCAAGCAGTTCCTCAGCCTTTGTTTGTCATTTATGAAATTAACATTTTTAAAGACTACAGACCAGTGGTTTCGTAGAATGTCCCTCAGTTTGGGCTTGCCCAGTGTGCAGCTGCGGCCGAAAACTGTGGCCGTGAGACTGTGCCCTCTCGGGGGAGTGCGTCTGGAGGCACACAAGGTCTGGGTACCCTTGTCGCTGGGGTTACTTGTGACCCCCTGGAGACGAAGGTGTTTTCTGGTTTCCCACTGTGTACTCACTGCACGCCCTTTTTGGTCTGTGAGGAGACGTTACAGACTTCTCATCACACTTCCCCCCGACCTGGGATTCCTGTAATCTGGTAAAAGTGTGATTCAGTCCATTTTCCTGATAAATAAAATTAGTTATCAGATACATGCAGCTGACCTTCTGATTTTTTTTTTAAATGCCATTCTTTCCCTTTGTTTCAGGTCAGGAACTGTGTGTCTAGATGTAATTAATCAAACTTGGACAGCTCTCTATGGTGAGTTTGGTCATGGGATATTTTGGGGAGATAGGGAGACACTGCCTGAAAAAATGTTGCTTGGCTTTTCTTGTCTGGTTTAAAATGCTTTGTTGTTGGGAATGGGAAGGAATTTTGAGGGCCTGAATGGGAGAGCTGGGTCAGTAAAAAAAAAAAGTGTTTTCTCTGAAGTGCACACTCAGTTTCACAGGGAAGTTTTAAATCATTCTGTGAGATTCTGGACTTAAGGTATATTGGCAGATTGACACAAACCCACTAGCATGTATGTAGGCATGTTGTATGTGTATATTCAGGAGCACATTGTATACATGTTTATATGTAATACCTCGTAGGCACTTGGCTGGCTTTGGCTTAGTTTTGGGAAAACTAGGACTGTCCCTCTAAAATGAGATTGAATGAATTCAGGAGTGTGGGAAAATCATCTGCTGAAAGGCCAAAACCTCCTCCTCCTGAAGCAAGGTAAAAAGTACGTGAGCCTTTCCTTCAGTGCTAAAATTGGCATCTTATCTCTCAGAGTGAATCAACCAGTGACTTCCCAACTTGCCAGCACACTCTGCTCGGTACCAGGGAGTGTCATATCTGTTCTCCTCCAGCTTGTGACTTGCTTGGGGAGTAGAAATATTTTCAGACATTTCAGCTAATTAGGGCTACAAGAGTCTAAGTGTCTGTCCCCCGCCACCCCCCAATCCTCAGTCTTCACAGCCTGCCTGCTTTCCTGCCCTCATCCCCGTGAAGATTCCTGAGACCCCAACTGAAAGTGTTCTTGGGACACACCTCCATCCTGTACCTGTTTTTGGTGGCCCGCTCTTGTTTCTCTCTAACCTGCTGCCATTGACTCGATTCTCACTCACAGAGACTCTCTAAGACAGTAGAACCGCCCCCATAGAGTGTGCAGGGAGCTGCTGGTAGATTCCAACTGCTGACCTTTTGATTCATGGCTGTGCTCTGAAGCAGTGGGCCACCAAGGCTCCCCTGCTGCCATCATTAGTTGTTGAGGCTCACGGCTTTTGTGCTGCCAGCTTCAGGGCTCTCGGGGGGCGTGTCTGGTCCGCCTTGGAGCCCCACACTCCCATCCTGGTGCCGCTCACCAGGATGGGGTGAAAGAAGGTGCAGGACAGGTACAGCCACTGGGAGGTGGAAAGAAAGAGGAGGAGTCACTGTAGACGGGGCTCACAAGGGATACCTGCTTCTCGTAAAAGAGTTGTCACATCTTGTAGTGGTTTAAGGTGGGTCAAACATCTTGTTTCAGACACGGTCTCTGCAAGTCAGCTTTGCCAGACATCCCTGGGCTAGGATGGCGAGGCATGGTCCCCAGGGAAGGTCCATCACCAAGCACCGGGTTCGTCACGTTGGGTTTTCTCACTCCTGATTCTGTTGTGCGAGAATTATTTCCTGCACCTAGAATTATCTCCCCGATCTCTGCATGGCTGACACCTCCTTACCGCACCTCAAAATAATGGCGTGACACCCTTTTTCTTTTTTAAGTAAATTTTAAAACCAATGTTTTTCTGTCTTGCCCTGTTAAGTTATAAGCTCCCTGAGAACAAGGGCTTTGTCGTGTTCTTGTCCATATGTGGATATTTATACATACCTATAAGTATGTTTGTATAACGTACAAACATACACATTTGTGTGCATATATTTCCAGCACCTAGAGCAGTGCCTGGTGTACAATAAGGGTCCCAGATATCATTGAATTAACGAATGAATTGATCAGGGAGACAGTAACTTAAAAGAAAATGGGGCTACAAGAGAGAATATACACTTGAGGTTGATTAAATGCTTTTCTTTTAAATGGCTTTAGTAAAAGTGCCTCATGGCAGGCTGCCTGGAATATCTGATGTAATGATGTGTTTTCTTAAATTACATTCACATTTTAGAAATGTATGTATCAAAATACTGGAGACTGGTTCCAATTACAATAAGTAAATTGGGTTTTTGTTCTACTAATTCTTTTACCATTGACCAGAGATGATTTGTGGGAGAGATTTGCTAATTTGCAAATACCTTGTGTCTCAGAACAGACTTTTTTTTCCTAAATAACAGCTTTATTAAGTTTGTAATTCATATACAATTTATCCATTTAAAGTGTGCAACTCATGCTTCTTCATATACCCCCCAATAATGTACAGGCTCCAGCAACCACTGTCAAATTTAGAATATTCATCATCTCAAAAAGAAATCCCATACACATCCTTTGTAACCCCCTTTTCCACCATGATCCCTACCCCGAGCCCTAGACAACCGCTGTTTTACTTTCTAGATGTCCATGTGCCTGTCCTGCCCATTCCATATAAATGGTATCTTGTAATATGTGGTCTTTTGGGCCTGCCGCCTTTCACTTAACATGGTCTCGGGGTTCTTGTCAGTAGTTCATTTCTTTTTATGTGGATGTGCCACCTTTTGTGTATCATGTAGTGGACATCTGGGGTGTTTGTACCCTTGATTATTTTGAATAATGCTGCCATGAGTGTTCAAGAACAAGTTTTTGAGTGGACATGTTTTCCTTTCTCGTGGGTATGTGTACTGAGGGGTAGAATTGCTGACTGATACAGCCATTCAGTATTTAACCCTTTGAGAAACTGCCAGACTTTCCCATTTCACATTCCCACTAGAAGAATGAACAAATAACAGTCTTGGAAGAAGTACAGGCAGAGTGCTGCCATGACGAGATATGTTGTCAGGAGGGACCAGTCCTTGGAGAAGCGTGTCATACTGGGTAAAGTAGAGGGTCAGCAAAAAAGAGGAAGCCCCTCAACAGAATGAACTGACCCCCTGGCTGCAGCAGTGGGCTCTGGCGTAGCGACAGCTGTGAGGGTGGCATGGGACCGGACAGGGTTTCCTTCTGTTGTGCACAGGGCCACTTTGAGCCTGAACCAGCTTTTTCACACCTAACACCACCACCAGTGGGTGAATGAGGTTCTGGACAGATTTTAAAGCAGAAGGACACTGTGACTATGATTTTGTTCATGCTTACAAAACATTGAGTCTAGTGTTTTATTATCTTGCAATACATTTAATAATTAACAGTACTTAAACCTCATTGGTCAGAGCAAACAGGTAGACGGTATTGGCTCAGATGATTTTCAGGTTTCTTTTAGACTTAACCTAATCTTGGGACCCAAGCTGAAGTTTTATTGGCAGACTGTTAATGCTTCTGGCCGGGAAGGTTGGTTCATAGTTGGTGAGTTCTGAATCGCTCACTTTCCTACAGCGGTTCTTGAGAGAATATTGAAGAACCGAAACAATAAAGAGGAGAAGGTTAGCATATTAACACAATATTCAACTCAAAAGCAAAATACTTAACCTGGCAATCCAGACTTTTTTTAACATCTCTACTGTGTAATATGGTAAGGGGCAGAGAGCTGCTTGTGAAATTTTTCTGCAGGTAACTTTACCCCAGGGTAGGCATCATACAATGGATGTTCATATTTGTAGGATAACAACAATTAAAATTTTAAAGTGAAGTTTACCAAAACCTGATATTAAGTAATGTTTATGTTAATGAGAGATTTAGTCCTCTCTTCTCCCCACCTCCCAAAAAAGACAGTTGATTTTTTGGTAGGACACTCAAGTCATCAATATCTGTTCTATTCTCACCCTGATTTCCTTTGCCAAGAGTAAATGCAGTTTTTTCTTTCAGAAGCTCAGAATTGGTCTAATTGTAGTTTTAATCACTCAGCGATTTAAAATTTTTATTATTTAACTTTGCAAGAGGGCTAATTATAGTGAGTAGTGGTGTTCATTTTGTGAAGATGCCCGTCACCTATTGAGTATGAAATCACCTGTCATTCCTTTCGGGACATTTGAAAGCAAGTTCACAGATGCCATCACCAAATGGATCCAGTTTGGCTTCCTGAATGATAGCATCCTTTTTCTTTTTTTTAACATCTCTTCCTGCTTTTCCAGATCAGGGATAAAAGCTCTGGAAAACTGACTGCAGCAGGCCTGTGTGAAGAATCAGAGCTCGTAACGGGGGGAGTCTGGAGTCCAGTTTCATGAACAGCTAATTTCAAGTACTGATGGAAAGAGAGGTGACAAGTTCTTTGAGCCATAGATGGCTTCTGAAGCTCTCTTTCTGTTTTCTAGTTTTCCCTTTAGTCCAAAATATAGTTTATCCATAGTTGACTCCTGGGCTCAAATCCCTTCCCTGCAATACAGATTTCATCTCTCTTGCACCCTTCTTGGCCAGGTATGCTTGACCCCCCCCCTCTAAATTATGTTTATCTTTCTCCAGTTTTCATTTGACTCTTTCTTGACTGATTTGGTAAGTTACGTATTCTGTGGATTAAGCTGTGGAGAAGTAAAGTGGAAGACATAATTTTCCTGTAAAATCAAACAGTTTTCTTCATGTCACTTACTTTGGACATGTTATTGGAAGGGACTGGTCCTTGGAGAAATGGATCATGCTGGGTAGACGGTCAGTGGAGAAGAGGAGGACGCTCAGAAAGACGAACTGATACAGTTGCTGCACCAAGGGGCTCCCACAGGAATGACGGGGAGGATGGCACAGCCCTCCGCAACATTTCTTTGTGTTGTGCTAGGGATTGGTTGCTGATGAAACAGTCATCTGTTGAATCCGTAACAGACAGAAGTTGACTACAGCTGAAGGAATGCTTCAGGACCTTTGAGATTAGACAAGACAACCTGAGTTTCTTGTATTGCACATTTAGAAAAATTGTAAAATGTGAGTTTATTCTGGAGTGCTATGCCGTGTCCTAATGAATTCAAGCTCTCCATATTGGAAATAGTTATTCCGTCTTTTCAACCAGGTGGCCTCTGCGTCATTCCAGACAGTTCACATTTTGGCCAAAGATAATTTATCCTAAAATAACGTTTTGTAGAGTGGGTGAGTGTATGCTACGTTTCTAGGCATTTTGGCATAGTTACATAGACAAGAAATGTATGTGTCTGTCCACATGGGTGATTGATTTAGCCAGCAAGTACTGTTCAGACAGGCTTGAGAACTCGGTATTGATCAACCGTGTTGAAATCACAAAACTCGCCCTGTCCCTCGGACAGGTGGATGTCATGAGTCTGTAGACAGAGGTCAGGTTGACCAGTTCCTTTCCACTGTGGTGTGAGAAAGGTCATCTGCAGCAGAAACAGAAAACGTGTGAGCCTGACATTTGGTGACTTGAAGAGGATTTCACTGCATGCTTCACCTTGTCTTTCACCTTGGACCTCTTCAGATGTGGTGGTGGTAGGTGGTTGAAGAGCTTAATTAGCTAGATAGGCAGAATGGTGTCTTCGTGGGTTGAACAACTTGGAAATCTGTGACCACTACTGCATTCACTGGTGGTCCGCGTTGGAACCATGGAGTGGTTCAGGCTTTGTGGGTTATGGTACAAGAGCTGTAGTTTCAGGATTCTGTCGTGCTTACATGGACAAGCAGCCCTGATTTGTCTTTAATTGCTTGTGATCACTTCGTATTGGTCAGCTCTTCCCTCCACATGGTTGCTTAGCTTGCAGTCACATAAAGGTGTCCTGTTACTCTTTTCTGGCATTAAGGACGAGCTAAATGACTGTTGAGTAATTAAAAATGGAATGAGTGTTAGTATGAGCTGCAGGAATACCGTGCTAACTGATCACACATTAACTGCCCTCATTTCTGGAGGGTTAATGACAAATTCTGTTGCCGTGTTTTAGCTTGCAGTCCCTTAAGATAAGCAAGGTTGAGCCAGGTTTGAAGTGGGTTGAATGCTGTCTGAAAAACGGTAAGGTGGGAAACACTTGAAATTTACATGTCACCAGGAACAGCGGTTTTGTTTTTATTTAAAAACAAAAGCAAAACAGCCTGTATCTTACTGCGTCTTAGGTGAAAGTTGACAAAGCAAATTGTTATTAGGTGCAGTTGAGTGGGCTCTGATTTCGTAGTTACCCTGTCTTAAGTACAAGAGAAGAAAGCGCTTGTGCCGTTCTCACGGCCGTCATGTAGAGCTCTAGTTGCGACCATTGTGCCAGTTTATCTCGTTGAGAGTCTTCCTGTTTTTTGGTGACCCTCTACTGAGCATAATGACCTCCTGCAGGGTCTGGTTCTTCCTGGTAACGTGCCCAAAATGTGAGACAGAAAGTCCCTCCATCCTTGCTGTTAAGAAGCATTCTGGCTGTACTTCCAGAACAGATTGGTTCATTCTTCAGGTAGTCCAGTATACTCAGTTTGTTTGCTAGCACCATAATTCAGAGGTGCCTGGACTCCTCTTCAGTCTCTTATTCATTGCCAGCCTTTACATGCATATGAAGCAATAGAAAATACCTTGGCTTGGATCAGGTGCCCATTGTTCTGTCAGGTGATGTCTTTGCATTTTAACACTAAAAAGGTCTTTTGCAGCAGATTTGCCATTATACAATTTGTCGTTTGATTTCTTGACTATTGCATTCATTGCTGATCCAAGTAAAATGAAATCCTTGTGGCAATTTCACTATTTTCTTGGTTAATCGTAATGATGGTTTTGGTCTCATTGTGAGAATGTTGGTTTTCTTTATGATGAGCAAAATTCTTACACACCTTGTTCCATGCCATTGGTTACAGTTTTTACAGTGTGTCACTGTGCTCGTTATTTCTGTTCTGTTTGTTCTGTTTCCCTTGATCTAGCTTCCCTTTCTTTCTCATCTTTGCTTTTGGGTAAAGGTTGACTGTTTGATTTTGTATAGTTAGTTGTTGAAGGGAGCATATTACTCACAGATGATACCGTTTATTTTATAAACCAGGCTGTAATTTGGCTGAAAGGTAATCTACAGAAACAGCTTCAATTCCAGGTTCAAAGCGTATCTTATGGCAAATTGCAGGTTCCTCTAGTCTGTCAGTCCAGTAGACGACTTTTTTTAGAATTCAGGTTGGTTCTACATTTTACACTCATTCTAGTCTGTAGTCAGAATCGTCAGTCATGGTAGCTAAACGTCATCTAGTTCTTCTGGCCTCAGATTAGAAGAGGCTGTGGTTCATGTGGGCTGTTAGTCCTGTGGATGCGTTTCTTTTTTGATCTTTTTGTCAGTTTTCTTTTACTTCTTAAGAGGAGAATAGAGACCCATAGTTGCATCTTAGATGGCCACTTGCAGGCTTTTAAGACTCCAGATGCTGCTTATCAAACTAGATGTAGAAAGTTATCTTTGTTATGAAGAGCACAGTGTTTTTGATGAACAAGGGCCTGTTTTCTTCATTCTAATCTGTGTAGTAACATTCTGTTTCTTCTGTAAATCTCTACATTCTGAGTACGTTGTGGGGCATGGGCTGTAGTTAGGCAGAGGCTGGGGAGAATGCCTTAGACGTGCCCTGTTCTCTAAGTACACACCTCAGGTTGGTGACCCAGTTGCCCGGCACTTCACGGAATGTATTTGGTGTCCCTCCAGGTCATAGTACACCTCATCTGTGATGTTGCTGTTTCTGCCTGGGAGAGAAATACCTGCGTTTAGCTGGGAATTTTACCACTAGTAAGGGAGATTCAATATATCTGTTGTATACATTGCAAAAATTCTTTTGTTTGATTACTGATTCATACTAATCTTGACTACTTGAAACTACTGTATCTTTTGTGTGTATTTTTGTGTGCGTGTATACCCACGTAGCAGTATGACCCTTTCCAGTTAAACCATATTCTCTCTTTGGAAGAAATCTATAGACTCATGAGCTTGTGTATGGATCAGGTGAATTCCATCATTCAGCAGATTGGAGATGAGATATAGTAGCACTCAGTCAATTAATAGAGCATGGCAGACTGTGTGGCAAGTGACTCACACATCGTGGTACCGCAGGAAGTTATCCAGGTGGTCTTTTGCCATTTAGCCATGTGTATGCCATGAGAAAAGAGACAGGCTCTTCTTCATTGATGTCTAGTTCATTCAGTGATTTTAGAGAATGGTGTTACTTAATCTCAAGGCCATTTCTGGTTTCATGTCTGCTACCTATCTGAGGTATTCTACCTGATTGAAGTTTTTCTCAAGGGGTGTCTGACATCTTTAAGGGCCCTCTGCTTATCAAACTTTGTCATAGGTGACAACTGCTTTGATTGTATGCAGTGCTGATCTTTCAGTTAATGAGATGTTTAAGTTTTTTAATACTCTTTTTTTGGTAGAACTACACTGTTTTCTAATGCTCGCTGATGACACAGTGGAAAATTAAAGTAAAAACACTCCATTAATGTCGCATCTTCACAGAAGCTGGTGAAACGTTGAGAGGAAAAGATCTACTGATGAACCCCAAATTATTAAGATAACCAGAGGAAATGTGGAAAATTTTTTGCCCTTTTTCAGTCTTACAAGGATTGGCTATCTGGCTTTTTTATGTACATAGTAGAGACAATCAGAAAACAAAAACTTGTCGAATGAAAGAAATGAAATTTTAGGGTTGATTGTATTTTAAACACATTGTAAATTTGTGTTTGCTTAGCAGTTCTTGGTGAATTCAATACAATTCTTCATATGGTGAGCAAAAGTCTGCCAATAGGATTTTCAAAGATCACCTGTGATTTTTTTTTTCTGGCCATCACGGGTATGGATAACATGGTTGAAATTCCAGGTGACCCCAGGGAAAAAATAGACATATTTAAGTCACAGATGGAATCATAATTACAGATCACTGACATGGATACCTGGTGATCTCTGCTCATCTTTTTACCCCTCCAGCCCTGCACTGCTGTTGAATTACTGAATGGGTAGATTCTCTTAAAGAGTAGTGGCAGCCCAGTGACTGTCACCGGGGGCAGCTAGTGGCCTCTACTGAGGGACATGTTGAGGGGAGCAGTAAAATATAAGCTTGTCTGGATAGCATGCTTCAGAGTTGAAGAATTTACAGTAGACAGTAAGAAGAACTTGTTCTTGATGGGAAATGGCTGAGTTAGTTCTTAAAAGATGCTTTCTCTGATTGCAGAAACAAGAATTTGGAGCCTGGGAGGCTGGCTGGGTGATAGTTACCCTTGATCCAGGTCTTAGAGTGGGACACTGGGCTTAATATAGTAATAGAAGAAGAGAAGAGGAACTGGAGGCATTTCCTTCTGGCAAGTAAGGAGCCAAGGAGGAAAGCCTAATCAGGCTCATTCCAGAGTTGTGGGACCAGAAACAAGGTGGTTAAGGTGAGCCTAGGCACTAGGAGAACAGAGTGGGTTTTCAGGCAAACAGTGTTCGGCATGTTGAATTTCTTAAGACTGGAAATACAAAGGATAAGTTTAAAAGATGTAATTATTGTTGACAGCTGCCATTGCGTCTTCCCCCCATTCATGGTGACCTCAGGTATAGTGACCTGACCCTGTGCCACCCCCCTAGTTGGTTGTGGATCAAACTGCTGTGATTTCACAGGGTTTCCACTGGCTGGTTTTTAGGAAGTAGAATACTAGGTCTTTCTTCCCAGTCCGTCTTCATCTGGAAGTGCCACTGAGACCTGCTCAACCGTCGTAGTAACGTGCCAGCCTCTGCTGAGAGACGAGGGGGGCTGCACAGTGAGGTGCCGTGGCCCAGAGTGAAACCCATGGCCTCCCACATGGACAGCAGGTGGTCTGCCACTGAACCACTGCTGCCCCCCTGAGTGGTATCTGTGCTCCTTTAGGCCCAAAGAAAACACTCATTTAGTCCCCATGGGCTAGTCTCTCTTGCACGTTCGTCAGCTTGTCACACTGAGAAATGTCACCTGCATGTACTGCATGGAAGCAGGAGTGTGCTGAGCACTGGGCGGGGCAAGGACTGTCCTCCCCCGGCTCAGCAGTCCGGAGGTGCCAGAAGCACTGCCCGCTGGCCGCCTGGCTACTCCTTTTTCTTTTTCCCCCTTTGCCAGCCACCTCTTTAGTAAATGACTGTCACATGTGAGCCATGTGTGCCAGTCCTCAGGCGTGCACTGCTCTTTTCTACTTGGAAAGGCTCAAGTCTTGTCTTACTCTGGCAGCCTGCTGCCTTTTTCTTAAAACCCATCTTCTGTCCCTATCCACCATGGACCTCCTGATAATTATTGGCCTAGACTTATTTCTTTAAAATTGTAAGACAGTACACTTCTGGAGTACGAATGTGTGAAGTCAGTTCTTTAAATAGAAATAACACAGAATTCACTGCTGGGCAAGTGACCTGTGTCGTCCCACGCACGTCTCTTGTTTGTTTTTGAAAAGAGGAACCCAGGGCATTGAGCGTCTGGGGGCAGGGAGCAATCTAGAAGAGGGGGTGAGGCAGGTTGCTTTGAGGAGAGAGGGATGGTTTTGATGCCTTCTGTCACCTTGTGTGTTGAAGTGGCGCTTTCTGATTTACAGTATGTTGGATGTCAAGTCTGACAAACAGAAATGAAGATTGTGCAAGGAAAAGCTGCCAGGTGACCGTCGGCCCCCTCACGGTGGCTCCTGATCGGGCTGGCCACTTGACGTTCTGGGCATTCTCAGGGTTTTAAAACATTACAGAACACCTCTGTTAGACTGTCTGAAGGAAGGAGAGAGAGAGGAAATAATGGTCACTGCTTGATAAAAAGCCAAGAGTTCAGTGTGGGAATGGGACTGCTGCCCACTTTTTCCTAGGTTCTCCTCTGAGCTCTGTGCTGTTCTGCATGCATCCCCTGAAGTGGTGTGGCTTCAGGAACTGGGGCAGGTTTCTCCAGGGTGCGCTCCTTAAGGGATCCAGGTAGCTGAGATTTCAGCTCGGCTCTAATATTCGTATCAGTATTTTAGCCTAACTCTTCGGTGCAGTTTGAGGTGTATTTTATAGTGAGTTTCATCAGGTGTCATTCTTGTAGGAACAGTGTTAGTGTACTTCTCTTTTTTCAGATGAAGAAATGGAGATGCAGCAAGGAAGAGACCTACCCGAGGTCAAAGAGCACATCAGTGACAGGCCCGAGATGAGGCTTGTATTCTTGCAGGTCCTCGTCTGCTGCTCACCTCCACGGAGCCAGCTTCCCTCTCGCTGGGGCAGTTTTGCATAATGGGGTGTGCTCTGCCAGCTGTCCAGAGCGGGCTGGGTGATAATCACCAGTGCTTCCTCCACTCTGAAGGGGACCCGCTTTGTCCCGCCTGCCGTTTGGTGTACCTCCCCCCGAAGGGAGTGACGGTGACATTAGTGGGCAGACGACAAAGATGAGAAAGGTCAGGGAGGGCCACAGGTTGGTGCCGAAGCCTAGGAGGCACTACGCTTCGGCAGCTCAACCACTGAACACCTTTTGGAGCCGGCAAACCCATAAGCCAATTGTCCCTTCCCAGTTGGTCTCTGGGAGGATGGGGCAGCCAGGATGGATGGATGGGTGGGTAATGTTTCCTGGCTGTGCATTTATACACTTATGTGTGCATACATGCACATACGCACACACACACACACCACCACAGCAGATGCCGGCCAATCCTAAATCTGAAGCCCTGGGTCCTCAGCATACTTGCTTTTGAGAAAAGTACACAGGTAAGGTAACTCTTGGATGGACAGACAACTAGGACCTATACTTGCCCAAGAACCATTGCTCCAGACTGAGGGAGCTAAATTATAACTTAGAGAAATCAGTATGAGTTCAGTGATTTTTAAAAAAGTAAATATGGATATAAATCAGTCATCCATGTGCTTAAACCAAGGTATCAGTGTTGTAATATTATAAACACAGATACTCTCAGATCACATATGGCGCACCTGAAAAATTCGCCCTGATGGATCACATTTTGGTAACTGCCTGAGGCAAAAGTAAGAGTTGTTTGTTCACCATAAACCACACTTTTTATTTAGGAATCCTGGGACTTAAGAAGTGAAGGCGCCCAGTGATAGAGCCTGCTGACAATCATCTCCAGGCCATGTGACCTATGTCTGGCACGCGCTGTCTGTATCTAATAATGATGTGACTGTGGAGTTGGACCTCCTGTAAATTCTCAAGAGGGATAGAGACTGAAGATGGCCAGCCCAAGGCTGATTCCTATGAGGCGGAGATCAGACCTGCCCTCTTGACCAATCCTGATACCAGCCGTCCCTCCCACAGCACTGTGTACTTACAGAATAGAGATGGGTTCAGTATTTCATTGCAGCGGCCACACAGAACTCACAGACGACACTTAGTGATTTGGGGGTAGTTAGAGAATGAACAGGTTACAGTTCAGAGTCGGGAAAGCAGAGGATGCAGGTCTCTCCCCAGGACAGTCTTTTGTGGGCTGTGCTTGCCGGCAGGCCTCTCTAGCCCTCAGCCTGTGCCCTGCTCAGTCCAGCGTTCAAAACTCTTTCAGCCTTGCCAGGAGGTGCGCAGAGGCACTCCACTCTGGCAGAAAGCCTCCTTTCCAGAGAACCTCACCCTGCTTGTCCCCTGGACCTGCTTCTGGAGCTCACTCTTGCTCTGTGTCTCTGTCTGCTGGTTCCAGGAGCTTCTCAGTGCAGGGCTTCTGGGCTCCCAAGGACGTGCTGTCCACTCCTAGGTGTTCTTACTTGGTTATGATGTTTCTTTCTGCCCAGGTCACTGTAAGCCCAGCAGGATGGCAGAACTGACCGATCCCTTTGGTGGGCTTGTCTACACAATACTGCCCAGTCTCCTGAGTAGGAGTTAGAAGACCTTGGTGAGAAAGGCCACATAAAAGCAATTCCTTGTACTGCATTCTTACAAAAAGTTGTAGGTCAGTGGTCTTAAAGATCTTTGAGCTAAGATTTGGTTTGGTCATTAGCCATCCATTCTAGCAAGTTCATGATGAGGGATCTTTCCAAAGATGAATTGTCTTGATTTCATTCTTGGTTTCTAGTTTAGGTCTCTTCTATCAGCATGTTTGCCTTGGGAGAAGACTGCTTTGGGGAAGACTGTTTCAGAAACGCAGTCTTCCTAACAGTGTCCCTAGCTGCAGCATGCTGGCCGTCACAACTGCCCCCATCTCCTAATGCTGGGCTGGGCACTCGTCTGTCTGTTGTACAGGTGAAACTAAGCACTTCCAGGACATGTGCCAGGAGTGGGTTCCTGCAGGGAGAAAGGAGATGGGGGAGAAAGAGCAGTAATTGAGGGGTCTTTTACTGAAGCAGTTACCTACACGGAGCTTGAGGAAGTCAGCCTAGTGGGGGAAGGTGTAAACATCTCTTCCTGGAACCCGTGAAACAGCTGGTTATGAAATGTGTCATCTGCACTGTTGACTCTAGTTGGAGACACTTCTGAATTTTGCTTCAAGATAGTGAAACCTATACTTCTTTTTAAGGATGTCACTTTTGCCTTTTTTACAGGAGCATTTGGGTGCTAATCCTTTTGATAAGCACCTGTAATAATAGTGTGGTAGAAACCCTTAGTTCACTGTATTGAGTGTCTGTGAACACCGTGTGTTACCTCTTGTGATTAAGCTGCTTAAAAACAAGTGCACCCATATCTGAGAAGTAGTGGACAGTTCAGCCCCATAAATGCCCAGCACCCTCTGCTTAGAGACCATCCCACTGGCCTTGCACTTGTGAGAAGGTGGGGTAGGGGAACACTCTCTGACCTCTGGTCCCCTCAGTGAGGACGTGAGAACCTCATGTAGAGATGTGGGCACTGTCACCAAGATCATTGCTGGTTGGCTTAATCCATTATCAGAGACAACAGTGGTTAAGCTGAAGTTTGAAACTCATCCTCTTGGGCAGGTTGCCTCACCCTTCCCTTTGCCTCAGTTTTTCTCATATGTTAAGGGAGATGGTAATGGAGCCTGCCTCCACTGGCTGCAGGGAAAGGAAGCAGGTTCAGAGAAGGTAGGTACTGTGTATTTCCAGCTCCTGGCAGTGTTACAGGTACTACTACTGTTACTGTAGGTTTTTCTGTTATTTTTTGTAATCGGAACCTAGACCACTTAAACAGTGTCACCGTGTATATAATGCAGGGCCATTGATGACATTCTTCACATTGTGCGGCCTTTCTTACAGTCCTTGTCTGAAGTGTCCCTTCCCTGTTAACATGGCTCACTGCCCTGTACAATACTGATGTAATCTTTCCAGTTGGATTTGTCAGTTTGTTCCCATATAAATAGAGAGCTGAGCACAGTGCTCCAGGCAGGTGTTCTTTACTGGTCAAGTGGAACTATTTAGTTTGAAGAGAACTTCACGGGACTATTTTTGGCTTAAGGTTTAAAGATTACTTTAGGACAGTAGTTTCAGGAACTGATGCATCCTCCGTGGCTCCAAAAAGACTGAATTCTTGAGAATTTGAAATCCCGTAGTTTCTCCTTTTGATCAGGATTCTCCCATAGACTTAGGCCAACATGTTCAGTAGTGGTAGCTGGGCCCCATCCAGTTCTGTTACAGTGACAGAGGAGGCAGTTAGCCACACAGTCCATTTCCTCTTCTTATTTCTCTCTCCTTTCTTTCTCTGTTGCTTCAGGTAAATACAAACTAATTGTTGCTGCTGGGATGGCCGTTTAACAAGCTTTTAAGATCCCAGGCACTACTCCATGATCTAGGAGGTAGAACGTATTAGGCCAGTTAACTGGGGTGTCCCATGAAACCATGACTCTAAACCTTCAAACCAGGAAACCGAAACCCTCCACATAAACAGCCTCAGCAACAGCTCTTTTACCGATTCAACTTTTTACGGGAGTACAACGTACACAGTTCATTAATCAATAACCTACTTTAATCAGTGCAGTTTTTCAGTCACTGTATACTGAAACGCAGTACTGTATAAGCAGTAAAGTCCCCTTTTTCTCGTTTCCACCTGACTCCTGGTAACCACTAAGGAATTACTTTTGCCAGTTCTTGCTTTTCATATGAGTGAGATCATATAAGAACTATTATTAACTCTTACCTGTTCTGTGATAATGGTTAATTTATAAAACTTCATGCTCCTGTTTTCATTTTCTCTTTTTAATTTGCTCACCTTTTGACATTTTCTGCCTCTGTCCTAGTGAGTGCCCTACTCACCAAAAAAAGTCAAAGAAAAGAGGGTGGAGGATTAAAAATTTCAGATTTTTCCTGCTTTACTAGGTATTTTAAACATATTCAAAAGTAGAAAAGATAAAGTATTAAAGGTGAAAAAAATAAAGTGCCCTTAGGTGTGAAAAGTAGAAATTGCTAGCCTATTAACATGATGTAAGTTTTTTCACAGTTCTTTTTAAGTATTTTTTAAATACGCTTTTCTTGTGATACATATGTAACATTTGCCATGTCCATATTTCACATGTACGATTCAGTGATGCTGAGTTACTGTCATGTCATTCAGCCATCCGATTCATACACTGCCAGGTTGTTCCACCATCCTAACAGAGGCTCAGGCTCCCACAAGACGTGGTGTTATCATTAGATGCCGTCCACCTGACAGGAAGTCCTCCTGGCCTGGTGGTGAAGTGCTGTGACTGCTAACCAGAAGGTCAGCAGTTCGGATCCACCAGGTGCTCCTTGGAAACCCCATGGAGGCGGTTCTGTGCTGTCTGTAGGGTTTCAGTGAGTCAGAATTCACTCAGCAGCAGTGGGCTTGTTTTATTTTTTTTTTTTAATCCAACTGATAGCAATCGTGTGTGTAACAGAAGGCAGCACTGCCCAGTCCTGCACCAGCTTCCAAGTCGTTGCTGTGTGGGGTGTCCCCCATGTTCGCAGCCCCTGTGTCAGTCTTGTCTTCCTCTTTTTCACTGACTCGCCCTTTTACTAAGCAGGATGTCCTCTATGGACTAGGCCCTGTTAATAATATGTCCAAAGTACATGAGACAGTGTTTCACCATTCTGTCTTCTAAGGAGATTTCAGCTATACTTCTTCCTAAATAGATTTGTGTGTTCTTCTGATAGATAGTCCAAGATATATTTGATATTCTTCACTAACATCATAATTCAGATGCATCCCTTCTATGGTCTTCCTTATTCAGTAGTCCCTGTTTCTCATGCGTGTGTGGCAATTGAAAACAGCATGGCTTCGGTCAGGCATCCCTTGTCCTTAAGGTGACTTCTTTTGTTTCTTAACACTTGAAAAGAGGTCTTTTGGAGCACAATTTTCCCAGTGCAGTCTGTCACTTGATTTCTTGACTGCTGCTTCCATGGATATTGACTGTGGACTGAGTAAAATGAAATCTTTGGACAGCTTCAGTCTTCACTTACTGTGATGTTGCTTATTGGTCCAGTTGTGAGGTTCTTTTGTGGATGCTGAAATGCAGTCCATGCTGAAGATTGTAGTTTTGATCATTATCAGTAAGGGCTTAAGTCTTCTGTGCTTTCAGCAGGTGAGACTGTGTCATCACAAGTTAATAATGAGTCTTCTTTCAGCCCTGATGTGTGTTCTTCATGTACTCCTACTTCTCAGATTATTTTGCTCAGCGTACAGACTGAATAAGGATACAACCTTTGATGCCCACCTTTCCTGATGTTAATAAACCACACAGTATCCCCTTCATTCAAGTGACTGCCTCTTGGTCTGTGTATGTGTTCTGCATTAAGTGTACTGGACTTCCCATTCTTCACAAAGTTATCCATAATTTGTGTGATCTACAGTTGAATGCCTTTGTATAGTCAATAAAACACAGGTGAACATCTTTCCGGTATTCTCTGGTCTCAGCCAGGATCCATCTAACATCAGCAGTGATAGCCCTCTTTCTATGTTGTCTTCTGAATCCAGTTTAAAAAAAAAATTAAGTATTCTTATGTATATACACTTTTATTAGTTGCAAATCTAGAAAACATACTACTTTATGGCCATTCTCCACTGGTATTAGAGCACAAGAATTTCAAAAGTCAAAGAAGAGTAGTTTTTCATACTATCAGATATCAGCATCTCCTCCAGCAGAGCGTTTTCTATAAACTAAAATGTATGTGTGAAGAAACTAGTGTAGAATGAGAGACAGAGCACCGGCTTCCCACCGCTGACTAGTGTGGGAGCACAGAGGGGGGTTACAGTGCCTCTGAAGTTCAGGGACATCCGGGCTTCTGTCACACACAGTGTTCAGGGCGTGGTTCCCTAATGAAACCGAGTGTGACTGCAGCCTTTGTGTTGGTTTTACTCCCCATGTATGCGGCTGTTACCTGGTGTACCAAGCATCATATACTGAATCGGGCAAGAAGGCGGTTAATAAATGTTGATTAAAATGCTTATTAAATACAGTGTGTTGCTGCTTGCATGTGTTATGGTTATATAGTTTTTAAGTGGTCCAGATAGTCTCTTATGTTCATTGTCCACAGTACTGGGAAGAAAAAAAAAGCACAAAAATTGTTTTTGCCTCCATTAGAAGTTAGGAGGATTGAATTGTCAAGTCCTGTACAAGTGTTTATTTTAAGATCTGGGGCTTTTCAGAATGGAAGTTTTGAAAATTGTAGGAAACAGCCTATTTCTAGGATGCTATTGGGTGCTTTTGAATGTTGGGCACACATTTTCATTAAAAATAGAAGATGGAATTAATTGAGTATTCAACATGAATACCAGATACATCCTTATCTGGTTCTTCAAATTAAAATTAAAAATTGATATTGAAAGGAATGTGTAACATAGATCACATGTAATGAAGCTGACTTCTAACGGGAAAACATGTATATGTGTTAAACATTTTCAAAGGTAAGAAATTTTAACTGCTCAATTTAAGCAAAATACAGACTTCAGGTGAATGTTAGGTGTGCTTGCTTGCTCCATACACGATGTGTTTCTGTTTGTTTTCAGATCTCACCAATATATTTGAGTCCTTCCTGCCCCAGTTGCTGGCCTACCCTAACCCCATAGACCCTCTCAATGGTGACGCCGCAGCCATGTACCTCCACCGGCCAGAAGAGTACAAGCAGAAAATTAAAGGTAAGCGGGCAGGTCTGCCTGGAGACAGGAGGACTTAATGTCTCTTGGAATTTGGTCATTAAAAGCCCTTCTGAATTTAATGATTTCTTGCAGACACGAAAACAGACAGCGTGTGGGCTAGAATGGAGGCCACTAGCATCTGTAGTTCCAAGAGTCCTGGTTACAGCTCAGAGGTGTCCTTAGATGCCTGTGGGTACAGCCAGGGCAGCAGGGTAGGAAAGATGAAGATGGGTGGGCGGGGCCACTAATAGATGTTATCCTGCCCGTTGTCCTTGGGGACACCCAGACAAAAGAGCCTCTGCCTTGCTTTGCTTCCTCTTGTCTTATAAAATTGGAAAATTGATTTGAGAGTAAAGCATTAATTCAGAGACTCACATTTGTTTATAGATATGAATCATCCTGGCCTTTCAGAAAGGCAGTTAACTTTTCTCATTATGTAATTGCTGAATTCATTATTAGACTTGCTTACTGTTTCATTTTACCTGTTGAATTAAAAATGCCCAGCTAGCCCCTCGTCCTGCTCCCTGCCCGACTTGCCTTTCGCTGTGGGAAGTTCGCAGCCCTCTGTGTTCTCCTCTCCTGTGGACAGACAGCCATGGTGGGGGTGGGCTTTCTGTTACAACTCCAGATGTGATGTTAAAGCTAGAAACGTGCTAGGGGTGGCGCTAGGTTGCTCTTCTCTGAGGCCCTAGAATTCTGTTTGCCCAGTCATAAGCAGTTAGCGTATTAATAGGACACGAATTTCATTTAAAAAAATTTTGTTGTGCTTTAAATAAAAGCGCACAGTGGAAGTCAGTTTCTGTTACAAAAACTTACATACACATTGTCATGTGGCCCTGTGTGCCTCTTCTGTAATACAGCTCACGCCTTTCCCAGATTTCCCGTGTCCCTAGTCAGTCCTAGTCCCCTTCTGCCTTCTCATGTCACCTCCAGAAGGACCTGCCCATTTAGTCTTATGTATCTACTTGACCCAAGAAGCACACTTCACAAATAGCGTTTTATGCCTTACACTGCAGTCTTGGAAAGCTTGGTGGCATAGTGGGTTAAATACCATATCTGCTATCCGAAAGGTCAGCAATTCAAATCCACCAGGCACTCCTTGAAAACTCTGTGGGGCCATTGTACTCTGACCTACAGGGTCTCTGTGAGTCAGACCTAGCTGGACAGCAGTGACTTGGGGTTTTTATAGTCTATCCGACTCGACGGCACTTGGCTTAGCAATATTGTCTGAAGAGTTGGCTTTGGAAATGGTTTTACTTTGGCTTGTGTCTTCCAAATCTCAGATCATTACATCTGGTCTGTTTACTAGAATTTTAGTTCTGCACCTCACTTTTCTGCTGCTCCATCAGGGACTTTCTGCTGTGTTTCTTGTCAGAGCAGTCATTGGTGGTACCTGGACCATCTGGTTCTTCCAGTCTTGGGCTGATGGGGTCTCTGGCTTCTGTGGTCCTTTCTATCTCGTGAGCTAACATTTCCTTGAACCTTTGTTGTTCTTTCTCCTTTGCTCCAGGTAGGTTGGGACCAATTGATGTACCTTGGATGGCTACTCCCTAGCTTTTTAAGACTCCCACATTGCCACTCACTAAAGTGGGATGCAGAACATTTTCTTTATAAACCTTGTTTTGCTAGTTGATCTAGAAGACATGAATGTCTTAACATGGAAATAATGTTGCGAAAGAATGTCCCAAGTGCCACACTGGTTTACCGGTGCTTCTCATGTCCTATTTTATACTTGATATACGTTGGAACACTTTCATAATAAAAAATCCAGTTAAATAAAGCTACATCAAAAAGGGAAAAAACTCAGTATGTGAAAATTAGACTTTGCTTCTTAATAAATCTTAGCTAAAGTTTAACTGCAAACCCTGGTGGCATAGCGGTTATGTGCTGTGTCTGCTAACCAAAAGGTCAGCAGCTGAAGTCTGCCAGGCACTCCTTAGAAACTGTGGGGTGGTTCTGCTCTGGCAGGGAGTTAGTGTTTACCGTGACTTGCCCGTTAGCACAGCAGTCCAGAGCGCTGGAGTCTACAGGACTACTGGGCCATGTAAGAGCATTTAAATGGGATGGCATTAGAAGTCATTCACCAGAGGGTCAGTGTATGAATCATCCTTCTTCACTGTCCAGGTATAAGACAGACGGAAGCATCTGGATCTTTTCTACTCAGCAGTTGCCCTTCTGTCTGTTTTCGCATTCTTCCGAGGTCTCTGTAGGGTTGTGTATGAAGCTTTTCTTGAGATAAAGTAGAAATTTCCTCTGTTGTTGTTATCAGGTGCCGTTGGGTTGGTTCCGTCTCCTAGTGACCCCTGCACAACAGACGCAACCCTGCCGTGGCCTGCATCGTGTCAGTAGTTGTTTTTATGCTGAAGCCCGTTGTTGCAGCCACAGTATCAGCCCATCTTGTTGAGGCTCTTCCTTTTTTCACTGACCTTCCATCAGTCCTCCTCCAGGGACTGATCCCTCCTGACAACGTGTCCAAAATATGTAAGATGCACTCTCTCCATCTTTGCTTCCAAGGAGCACTCTGGTTGTACTCCTCCCAAGACTTACCTGTTGGTTCTTTGGGCAGTCCGTCGTACAGTAAATATTCCTCTCCAACACTACAATTCAAAGGGGTCGATTCTTCTGTCTTACTTATTCACTGTCCAGCTTTCACATCCATATGACGGGATTGAAAATACCATGGCTTGGGTTAGGCGCGCCTTGGTCTTTGAGGTGACATCTTTTCAACACGTGAAGGAGGTCTTGTGCAGCATATTTTCCCAATACAGTGCATCTTTTGGTTTCATAACGGCTGGGTCTGTGGTTGTTGATTGTGGAACCAAATAACATGAAATCCTTGACAACTTCAGTCTTTTCACCATTTATCATGATGTTGCTTGTTGGTCCAGGATACTTGTTTTCTCCATGTTAAGGTGTGAGGCTGTGGTCTTGGATCTTCATCAGTAAGTGTTTCGAATCCTCTTCACTTTCAGCAAGCAAGGTTGTGTCATCTCCATAACGCAGGTTGTTACTGAGTCTTCCTCAATCCCTGATGACTCATTCTTCATGGAGTAATAATCCCAGCTTCTGGGATTGCTTGCTCAGCATACAGATTGAAAAGCTATGGTAAAGGGATACAACCCTGATGCCCCCTTTTCCTGACTTGACATTGTGCAGGGTCCCCTTGTTCTGTTCACACAGCTGCCTCTTGATTCATGTACAGATTTCTCACAAGCACAATTAAGTATTCTGGAATTCCCATTCTTTGCATTGTTATCCATAATTTTTTATGATCCATAAATGCTTTTGCATAGTTAATAAAATAGCATAGTTAAACATCTTTCTGGTATTCTGACATCCCCAATCCACATCCTCTTCTGAATCAGCTTGAATTTCTGGACGTTCCCTATTAATACACTGCTGCACTCACTTTTGAATGATTTTTACCAGAATTTTACTTACGTGTGATATTAATGATATTGTTTGATCGTTTTTGCATTTGGTTGGGTCATCTTCATTGGGAATGTGGTTCTCTTCTGGTCAGCTGGCCAGGCAGTGGTCCTCCAAATGTCGTGGCAGAGATGAATGAGCACTTCCGGTGCTGCATCTGTGTGTTGAAATGTATCAGTTGACATTCCATCAATTCCTAGAGCCTTGTTTTTCACCAGTGCCTTCAGTACAGCTTTAACTTCTTCCTTCAGTACCGCTAATTCCTGGTCATATGCCAAGTCTGATTAATTTACCTAGATTTTGAAAGCTTTGCAAATTAATATCTAATTTATGTAGCAGAATATCTGCATAGCTAAGGAAACACAGATTTCAAGAGAAAGGCAGTCAGTTTCATTCAGATAAACTTCTGGTCTAAGAATATATTACAGTTTGACCGATGTCTGGCAATCCGTAGATGTCTGGTTGCAGAGCGTTGTCCTGTGACTGTCGCCTGCCTTCCGCTTCACTAGCCTGTCTCACTACTTGGCTCTCCTGGCGACCTTCACTGATGCAGCCTGGTCTGCTCTGGTAGCTGAGAAAGGCTGCGCTCTCATAGGGGCCCCTCACTCTCGGAGATGTGCGGGTGGGCTGTCATTTGGCTTTCTTGAGTAACCTCAGAGAATCACAGCTGGCAGACAGGAGCTCACCCTACTTCCTGCCCTATCTTTTTGTTTGTCTGGTGTTTCTTCTTAGACATGTAGTGCCACTACAATAGAAATACCACACGTGGAGGACTTTAATGAAGAGAAATTTCTTTTCTCACAGACAAGTAAGCTCAAAAGTTCAAATTTGGGGTGTCAGCCCCAGGGGAAGTCTTTTTCTGTTGGCTCTGAAGGAAGGTTGTTGTCATTGGTGTTCTCCTGGATTGGACGCTTACGAGGTGCAGGGACCCTGGGTCCAAAGGACACACTGTGCTCCCCGCACTGCTTCTTTCATGATGGTATGAGGTCCCCAACTCTCTGGTCACCTCCTTTTCCTTTATACCCCAAAAGATTGCATCAAGGCACAATACAGTCCTGTCAATTGAATCTTGGTCCACCAACACAGCTGCCATCCATCCTCTCTCATTAACATCATAGACAGCTTTTACAGCATACAGCAACCATCACACAGTGTTGGGAACTGTAGCCAAAGTGCTACATGAGTTTTTTGGGGGACATAGTTCAATCCGTGATACCCATCTTTCCTTTGTTCTCTTTGGCAAAAATAAGAGGAATCTCCCTTATTTCTCAGAGTCATGCCCCCACTAGCCTGTGGTCACCCCTCTCCCCCGCCAACTTCCATCCACTCGACTTTGTCTTCTTCCTGTTGTGGTGGTTTCTGTGCCCATGCCCTGCATGACCCAGGCTAATCATTCTGTTTTGCTTTCAAACTCGAGCTCCTCGCCTTCCATGCCTCGGGTCTTTTGATTCCTTCCCAAGGGCCTCTGCAGCTTTGGTATTGTACCTTCCTTCTCACTGTTTTCTGACTGTGACCATTCCACTTAGCACTGTGGCCTGAGGCTCCCTCCCTGCCCCTAGGAGGGCATTCGTCTCTCACAGGTCTCTCACAGCTTGAGGTCCTCCTTCTGAGGGGATGATTTCCTTAAGCCTGAGTAGGCTGGCCCGTCTCCCCGTCTCCCCGCCTGCCTTCAGCCGTTTACGTGCAGGAGCCAAGTCAGCACAGTTGGGGCCCACCAGCCCTGAGCATGAGCAGGCATTTACCTTTGGTCCCTGCTGGCTTCCCTGGCATATTTCAAAACATTGAGAACATTGGATGCCTGTAGGACTGGGGGCCATTGGAGCCATCTGATAACATGTTTCCCTGCCCTAAGTCCTTCACTGGGTAGCCTCTTAGCTAGCACCCAATCTCACTGATATCTGTGTTTAAGTTCATCTTATGCCTCTAAATGCATCTGAATGTGACAGTTCAATTAGCTGAACTTCAGATACTCAAGTATATTCCCTTCCTTTGTTAGGAAAAGTTTCTAGCCAACAGAAAACAACGAATGGAACAACCATACACCACCAACCTACTGTAGCAAAGCCCTTACATTTTGCCCTATTTGCTTCACATTTTATAAGTGGCTGGACAGGCGTAGTTGAGTCTGACTTGGTGTTAGCATCCCCAGTGCCTTCTGCCCCGTGCTCTTGGCAGCGCTGTGCTTTCCCCTGCGAGGCGCAGACAGAGCCCTGCCAAGGGCCAGGGCAGCCTGGGCGGCCTGTCGGCCCTTCTCCAGGGGCTCCCCTGGCACCTGTCTGGCACAGGCGCCCCCGACTGGCCGTGCTGCACTGGCTCCACTGTTAAGTTAGTTCTGGCATCATAAGTGGAAGAGCTCTTTATTTCTTTCTGTAGTTTCTCTTATTATCGCAGTTAGGTGCCATTGGGTCTTTCCTAGTTTACAGCGACCCTGTGTACAGCAGAACGGGACACTGTCCAGCCCTGCACCATCCTCACAACCGTGGTCAGGCTGGAGCCCACTGTTCC
Source organism: Heterohyrax brucei (assembly GCA_028571685.1). Classification (NCBI taxonomy): domain Eukaryota; kingdom Metazoa; phylum Chordata; class Mammalia; order Hyracoidea; family Procaviidae; genus Heterohyrax; species Heterohyrax brucei. Next base: position 19,713,255 of record CM053147.1, read on the forward strand.
AGCCACTGTGTCCATCTGTCTCACGGAAGGGCTTCGTCTGCTTCACTGACCCTCTCCTTTACCAAGTGTGACATCCTTCTCCAGGGACTGGTCCTCCTGATGGCACGTTCAAAGCATGTGAGCTATAGTCTTGTCATCCTGGCATCTAAGGAACATTCTGGCTGTACTTCTTTCAAGACAGCCTCGTTCATTGTTTTGCCCTTCTGTGGTACATTCTGTATTTTTTGCCAGCACCTAATTCAGAGGCGTCAGTTGTTCTTTGGTCTTCCGTATTCATCATCCAGCTTTTCACATGTTTACAAGTTAGTTTGGGGTCAGATGCATCTTAGTCTTCAAGATCTTTTGCAGCAAATTTGCCCAGTGAGTATATTTGGGTTGTTTTTTTTTTTTAACTGCTGCTTCCATGGGTGTTGGTTGTGGGTCCAAGTAAAAGGAAATCCCTGACAGTTTTAATTTTTTCTTCATTTATCATGATTAGTATCATTGCCATTTCTTAATCAGTATCTTTATAAATCAGACTATCGAATATCTGTGAGTGAACATCTGAAAATGATAGCATCAGCACACACGTGCCACGGCGTTGTATGTGGTACACGCCACCAGTGAGAAAATGTACAAAAAAAGGCCATTAAGTCCAGTTTGTCAGCACTCTACAGGAGGCTGTGTCTTCATTGGTCCTTTTTCTCTGACTCCTTAGTGATCTTACTCTTTCTTCTTCAGTCTCCTAAAAGACCTTGTCCTAGTAAGCAGTTGTATCTGTCTCTTTGGATATAATTAATAAAGGCTAATGTATTATGTGACAGCGTCAGAGGGCAACAGTGTCACAAAACAGTTTCTCAAAGGAAGAAACAAAACAAGCCACCCGTTAAATGGTAAGAATAAAACGTCTAAGGCTTTCATGAATGTTTCACTCTACAAGGTAAATTAAGGTTCACTTCCTGCCTGTTTAGGTATTTGTTTGATTATCTCTGTTTGCTGCAGTGCATTTGAAAGACGTGCAGTCTGTCATTGGGCCCAAGGCTAATGACTGTGAGGGCACGCAGGACTGGAGAGTGTCCTGCAGTGTCCTACAGAAGGTCACCGTGAGTCGGAACTGAGTCCGTAGCAGCTCATACAAAGTCAGGGTCTGCCATGTTTTTCTGTGAAGGGGCTGACTTGGGCTACACTAGGGGTTTCTCTTCTTCCTATTCCTGCTCTGCCAAAAGGTAAAAACCATTCTTAGTTAGACCCCGGGTCTAAATGACTCAAATGTGGCAGGCTTCTTTGGCCATTTCCCTTATGTGTCTTTTCAGCCAGTCCTGCAGCTCTGTGGGTGAAAAAGCAAAGCAGAGGACGTGAGGATCTTCTTCTCACACTTGCATTCTGAATAGGCTTCTAACAGTCTTGTCTCTCAATGCCTGCGTGGAAACAGCATGCACCTAGAGTTTTTAGGAACAGGTTGAACGGTTGATTCAGCTCAGAGCCTTTCTGGCAGCCAGCGGACCCTGCCCAGGCTCTGGCGGTGTGGGCCCCGGGTCGGCAGTACCTGGTCAGCTCACTCAGACTCCAGTGGCTCCTTAGAGCAGCATGTTCCCAAGCCGACCGGGAGACACTTTCCACCAGCTGCTGCTTCAAAACCTGACAGGCAGGATCTGTTTAGACTGAACTCTATTTTTAAAATAATAGATTTGGGCCGACTATAATTACATAACTGCAATCTAAAAAGGATGAGAAATTTCCTTATGAATTACTACCAAGCCATACATAGCTCTGTTCTCTCTGGAAGGTGCCTGGTTTTGTTAACATAGCCAGTGGAAAGTACAGGGCTCCCATTCCCCTGGTCCGTTGTGTTTGGAGACATGTGGCCATATTGGGAAATCAGTAAGGACAGCGCTGGACAGAAGCTCTGGCTGGACCCTGGGCAGGTGGCATTCTGGTCCTCTGTCAGCTAAGACCCCTGGGGTGGGGGCTGCAGCACCTCTTCCACAGTTGATTTAGTGTTTTCAGCCTGTCCCTCTACCTCAGAAGGTGACATTCTGCAGGACGTCTGGCATGGTGATCAGTATGTTTCAGCCCCTACCATGCAGTCCAGTGCACACAGTAATCCCGTCAGACCTAAATGCACAAACGTGGTTCCAAAGCCAGGTCCCTGTGGGGTTGTCCCTTTAGTGACTGTAGGACTGCCGTCTGTGTGGCTCCCTTGGCGCTTCAGGTAAGGGGGGCCTCCCAGGGTTGGGTGGCCCCAGCACATGTCAGCCTCTCACTGTGCCCTTGTGTTTTCTTGGTCCCCTCGCCCTGTGCAGAGTATATTCAGAAATACGCGACGGAGGAGGCGCTGAAAGAGCAGGAGGAAGGCACCGGCGACAGCTCCTCGGAGAGTTCCATGTCTGACTTCTCGGAAGACGAGGCCCAGGATATGGAGTTGTAGTAGAGAATGCACCTGCTTTTCAGAAAGACTATGATTTCCTAACCATGAAAAGCAGACTATAATATTCATATTTAAACAAAGCAATTTTTTTTATTACTAAACAAGGTTTTTATGAATAATAGCATTGATATATATATATTATATATCACCCTTTAGATTGTGATTTATTGGTCGTTTCTCAGCCTGAGGGGCATAGCGTACCCCACATTCCGTCTCGGTAGCAGTAGGCAGTCCGCGGGCATGCCTGCGTCCGTCCGCGGCCCAGGGGCCGGCCCGCTCCTGCGCTGTCGGAAGACGCAGCCGCTCTGGTAGCTAGACTGAGTGACCATCTTCTCTTTTGGATGGTTCTAGAGAAACAAACCAAACAAACCAGCTCTTGGACGTAAAGATAGAATAGTGCTTTTTCCAAGTGGCGAGGAGCGAATCGGGGAGGAGAGGCCTTCGTGGAGCAGAGGAGGGGCTGCCCCGGAAGAGCCAAAGCAGCTCCCTCTGTTAATCCTGGGTGGCCTCTTTGCCGTGGAGTCACAGTGTACAACAGGGAGCTAATCGGAGCATCAAAACATAGAACCATTTTTCTGACTCGAGTTTTAAGTACATTTTTACATGTAGGCTCCTGCCCTTGAAGCTCCTGGGCCCTGCAGCCACAAGTGTTTGGCATTGAAGAACCTTTGGAAAGTGTTTTCTGAACCTGATCCTTTTTCTTGAGGGTAGAGCTTGTACTCCAGACCTTTGTTTGAGCGGCCAGGACAGGAGGAGAAAATGACCGGGAAGAAGCTTCCATTGACCCAAAACACAAGTCACAGCCTAATCCTGCTGTTGGCTGGTGTGAGATGGCTACCTTGGACTAAGAGCTCTCTACCTGTGAGGGGCTTGGGGGTGCAAACTGTGCTTAGACAGCCTGCAAGTGTAAAACGAGACAGGTCCTCCTCGCACCCGCCCCTCGGTGCGCCACCAGCCCGGCAAGAAGACCCCCGCAGCTGTGGCCCCTGGGTGCTCCCCTGTTTCTTGATTCTGTTTCCCCTTCTGCCATGCTCCTGGCAGCAGCCTGGTCACCGTCTGCTTGTGGGAGTGGGAAATGAGTATTGTAGACCCAACACACATTTTAAACTTAAAAATAAATAATAATTGGAACAAATAAAGGTTCTTAGACCCAAAGTGACTCTACGTTGAAAAAACGGACACAGCTTTATTCAGAGTGTGACTGGCTAGGGAGGAGGGACCCGGAAATGTCATCTCATAGACCAGGTTCTGAAGGAGGGGTTTTTTCCTCTCCTGTGCCCATGTCAAGAGGCAGTCAGGCCACTGGAAATGCCCACGAAATCAGATGTGTACTCAGCTAACCACATGTCCTGGCTGCCGGTGGAGGCTTCCCAGTCCGAGGGTCACCTGCTGAGTGTGAGGCGTTGCAGACTGTAACTGGGTATTCTTTTTGCCACAACCGACAGGACAGAATTAGCCAGTCCTAAAACCTCCTAGTGACAAGTGTTGAGCGTCCCACTGGGATACTTTTCCTTTTTTGGTGTGAGCTTTTAGTTCAGAAAGTGCTGTATTCCACAAGGCTTGAGTCAATGAGGTTGGAAGATACCCTATCTTTTTTCGTTTGTTTGTTTTTTAATTCAAAAAGCACAATCAAACTTTTCTTTGCAAAATCTATATAAAATACAACTTGCTTTTAGCATGATTATTTTCCTAAATAAAAGACAGATAATTTACTTATTTTATGTTAATTACGGGCATGAAGCAAAAGGTTTTCTTTTAAAAAAAAAAGTGCAGTTATGTAGGGCTGTGGTTAGTTAATGTACTGAGTTACCTAGCGTTTGTGGCTTGTTGGAAGGGTAGTATTAACTCTTTAACATGTAATGGTGTACTCTAACTGTTATCTAGCACGTTGTCTTCTCATTACTTTGGGGGTGGGAGGGTCTCGGCTGGCACTGTCTAACCTGCTTCCCTGCTGAACTAGCAGTTTGCTTGTGCTGTATCCTTTATCGTAGGTGCTATTTAGGGTAGGCTTCAAGTACTGGGTGGTGATTTCAGTTCAAACAATAAAAAATTGTATTTTTTCAATATTGCATAAGCAATAGTGTTCTAATTACCTTTCAAAAACTAATGTCCTGATAATAACTGCTGTTAATCTTGTTGAAAGCTAGTCGGTGGCTCAAGACCCAAATGTAGGGCAGGGGTGTGACCACGAGCAGTGACACAGCTCTACTTCAAGACCAGGTCCTTAAGGAAATAGTCTGCTTGTGTCCAGCTCCAGGACCAGATGTCTGATGGTGCAGAAGTCCCAGATGGAAGACTTGTGAGGAGGTTGCAGATCTGAACGCACCTGTGTGTTTGTGTGTGTACGTGTGAGTGTACATGTGCACGTGTGTGCCCGCGGCTATCAGACTGTGTGGAAGGTGTGAGTAGGCTTCTCTTTAACATTGGAAGCTCTGCAGTTGGTACCCAGATCACGTACCCCTTCATTCCATGCAAATTTATCCTGTCTGGGCACTAACCGTGGTCCCATGTGTGTTTTGGGCTGTGTGGAGCCTTTTCTCTCCATTGGGAACTTGACACTGGATAGGTGGAACAGAATCCTTAGACTAATCAGTCCTTTCCCTTCTCTGTATTTGGGAGAGGTGGGTGTCAGAGACTGTGTTTGGAGGACAGAGGCAGCTGGAGGGAGGCCTGGCTTGTGACTCTGAGGACTCAGGGGCAGTGCATGGTGGCCTCAGCCTGGGGCAGGGTGTTTCCAGGATTGTTGCCTCTTCCTAACGCTCAGAAAAAGCTCCCTGGCGCCCCCTGGAAAAGCTGTATCTCCTTGGTTGGAAGGGCGGTGGCCCTTCAGAGCTGCATCAAGCAAGGTCCAAGCCCTTAGCACTCAAAGTAGTTTTTTGAAATCCCTCCTTGTGGGTGAGGAGTGCAAAGTTGTTCCTTGCCCCTGTCCAAATAACTGAGCTCAAACTCGCACCAAACACCACAAGCGGGGTGGACCCAGCAGAGCAGGCTTCAGGGAACTCTGCTTGTCCTGGAGCCCCAGCTCTGGGCCTTCCACCCGGAAGCTGCTGCCCTGGCTCCTTTGTCTTCCACCTGATCACCAGCCTCGAGGTTTGTGTGCAGTCTCAGGGACGCTTTTACACCAGCGAGATGACTATCACAAATAGCCATATCTCTCCAAGGAACCTCACATTTTTCTCTCACTTCAAAAGCTGTTCTAGTTGCTAACTGGCTGGTTTAAGCTCCTGAGAAGTGTCTCCTCTCAAAGGAATTTTCCCTCAAAAGGCTCCCTGAACCTCTAGGTGGCCTTAGACTGACACTTGTTTTGATTAAGCTCCCGTGGTGGGGAGGACTGAGAGCCATTAAACATCTTCAGCCAGCCTCCGTGAGTGGCTTCCAGACACCATGTTTCTGGGAACTAGTGTTTGATTTTAAAGGGAGTGTGATCCTTCCTGTGTCCTAGCGACTCAATTAGAAAAGTGAAGGACAGTCACAAAAATTAGCAAGAAGCTTCATCAACTTGCACAGCCTGATGATTGAAATCAAATCACTTGTGATTGGGTACAAACAAATGATTTTCTTTAGTCTTCTGAATCGGGTTCCTATTTTCCCTGGCTGCCGAACACCTTTGCAGCTCTGTTAGGGCCTGGATGGGATGGACGCCCCTGGGGGAAGGACGCAGGAACACAGCCCTCAGGTGTGCAGGCTGGCGCCTCACCTGGGGACGGGCTGGGCTGCTTCTGCGGGAGATGCTGTTGCCTTGGAAAGAAATGGCCATGATTAACGGTGTGCGACACTAGAAGAGAGCAGAGGGATTGATGAGTCCTTCACTGAAACTTAAGCTCTTGATGGCTTTTCTTCCTCCTCCCCTCATTTTCCTCACATTGTGGTGATCTAGTGGGCTCTTGTGTCACGAGGACAGATGCCTCCTCTGGCTATAACCTCTTAATGGTTGTGTATGATGAAAACTGTAAACTTTTTTTTAAAATAAAATGTGTATATACACCTTGGCAAGTGGCTGGACCTTGATCAATAAAGAGTCCCATAGCTACTCTTATTTTGTAAACTACTCACTGTCCCCACCCCAGGCCCCATCCCTTGTTCACCTGGATTCTCTTGAGCAGCAAACCTTTTGTCTCTTTTGACCAAGAAGCTCTGACGTAGGATCCAGACAACTGGATAGCTGGGGAAAGGAGTATCTCCCCTAAGCAGTATTACCTAAGAAGCCCTTCCCCGTCCCCCAGTCCTGTCCTCACCTGGAGCTTGAGGTGACTGCTGGTTGTTGACACGCAGCTGTAAGCCTTCTCCTCTGGTGTCTTGACAAGCCCTAAATCGGAAGTCATCCTGTGCCCCCAAGTAGATGGGCCGACGTGGCTTCCCTGCTGCTGATTTTTCTTTCCAGCTCTAACCTTCCGTACCCTGTCTGTTGGCGCTGAGCCAAGGAGACCCACTTGCCCTGGAATTCGTTTAGCCGAGTGCACACGTCACCCACAGGGGGCGCAGGTGTTGCATTGGAAGCTGACGGCCGCTGGACTGAACCAGATTGAGGCCGCGGCATTTTATTTCCTTCTAAAACGTTTGCCTTAATGGCCACCAGGAGGCGATGTTGCCTAGCTAGTGCTTGAATTTTCTAGAAGGTGCTTAAGTCAAGAGGAGTTAATACTGCTTTGAAAGAATACAAGGCCTGACAATTAAGTCTGCAAACTTGTTTTAATTGCTACATACCTCACTGCTGAATGTCACTATGGTCACCTTTGAGGTACTCCCCGTTGAGAAGCTGTGCACTGACACCAGCCCCTAGTAGCCCACCCTTGAAAGCAATTTTGGAACTCTTTCTGGAATAGCCATTGTACATGTTGGGCCAGTGGCAAGTGCACAAACTTAATTACATAGTTGTCTGTGAAGGAATTTTTAGCTGGTAAACAAATAACTGTATTGGAACACCCTGCTCACCGGATCTGGCTCCCAGTGGCTTTTTTTCTTGTAACTGCAGATAAAAGAAATATTGAAAGGAAGACATTTTGATGACATTCAGGACATCAGGGGTAATATGACGACAGCTGTGGTGGCCATTCCAGAAAGAGTTCCAAAATTGCTTTTAAGGGTAGACCGGGTGCTGGTGTTGGTGCATAGCTTTCCAGGGCGGAATACTTCAAAAGTGACCATAGCGATCTTCAGCAACGAAGTATATGGCCAACTTCATTGTCAGAACACATCGTCTTACTTCCCCTACTGTCTTGCTGATTTCACACAGATGTCTTTGTTTTATTTCACTGATGCATTCTCTAGCAGCCCCAGCTTTATAAGGCCACCTGGGGATGAGGTACCACGGCTTGCCCCCAACCCCTGCCACAAGGGAAACTTCAAGTTAACTTTTGCTGACTCTAAACCCATTAAGTCAAATCCATTTTGCGTGAATCAATTCTGAGTCATGGCGACCCTGTAACAGAGGAGAACTGCTCCATAGCGCACCTGGTGGACTTGAACTGCTGACCTTTTGATTAGCATCCATAGCCCTTAACCACTACGCCACCAAGGTTTCCTGACTGACTGCAGTGCAAAATGTTCAACAGGTTTCCTGCAAGTAGCAGTCAGCACCCCCTCAGCCAGGGGTGTCATGGAATGAAGGACTGAACATCAGGCTATGAATTCCGTCGCTGCTCTTCCTCTGACAAGCTGTGCGACCTTGAGTCCAATTGCAGGGCTATCTGTAACACGAGATCCTTAAACTAGCAAGTTGTGACTCTTGGCATGTGGTAACGCAGAACTCAGGCTCTGAGACAAACGCCATCACGCAATACGGCGTCCTGTGAGAGGAGGTGTTAACCTGTGGCTCACAAGGTGTTACTGTCAGATTTTGCATTTTTAGATCCAAACAAATTTAGGAAGTTTACTGCACCCATTTTGCAACTGAAAAGAGAGTAAGATGGATAGGTCATGTGGACAGCCATGGTCTGGACATCACACCAGACAGACACCATGAAAGCTGCCCCATGAGGAGTCTCTGCACCCGGGCTTGGGTCCCCCTCACTGTGCCAATACTCTCACCCAGTGTCACCCTCTCCTCTCAATCTCTGTTGTCCTGGGAAAGCAAGTCTTGTACCTAGAGCCCAGGGACTTTTCCTTTCCTTAAATTCTCTTGCATGTCTGAAGACTAGAAATGTTGGACTGCTCCCTGCCCCAGAGAATGAATGAGTTCTGTGACACAGTCACCTGCGGTATCCTGTCCCCACCTAAAACCAGCTGGAGGATGTTTATGACTGCCACATGCCTGGACCTGCAGAGGTCCTTGGAACAACTGGACAGGACAGGTTGGGCAACTCTGGAACTCATGACAGTCCACCTTACTCCAAACCTTGTGCCTCAATGTGCAGAGACTGCACACACAACTGCTTTCAACCCAAGGGTTAACCTGACATAGGATTTAATGGTAGAGGTGAAGAGATGAAAGCATTTCTCTGACTCTGTGTGTGTGTGTGTATGTGTGTTTGTACGTACGTGTGCAATAAAGAAGTTTATTTTCAGAAAAGGGCTGTGAGCTGCTGTGGGCTGGGAGCATCTCAGAGATCTTTAGGGTTCAAGACTTTGCTTCCAGGACCTGGTGTCAAGCAGTGGGGGTGACTGGACCAAATGTTACTGATCCCCTAAAGAGAAGAAAATCTGCCCATCTGGCTGTCCCATCATTGAGAATTAACCTGGAGAGTGGTCACCAGACAGTGGATGGGCCTTTAGCCTTTAGGCCTCCCTCACCCCCTCTTCCCAGGGTCCTTGCACCTGTGACAGCCAGGGCAGAGCAAGCAGCGCCCTCTGGCAAGCCCCACTCCCCTTTGCAGCCAGCCTGGGTGGTTCTCTTCGATTCTAGGGACAGTAAGGCAAGCGCCTGTTGTAGTCCACCGATGTGCATTTAGAAGTGTAGGCTGAGCTTTCTGAAGATGTATTTCTATGTATTTCAGAAGAATTATGTGCAGTGCATCAAGGTCTTGGGTAATGCCTCCTCCCTAGAGAACCACCGTGGACTGGCTGAAGAGGGCTCTCTTGACCAAATGCTAGCACTTGTGGTTCTCATGGGCCCAGTAGCCCTTCATTGAGTTGACCACTTTACATTAGCTGCCTGAGGGGCGTCAAGTGACTGGGTCACACAGGTAGTGAGTAGCACAGGCAATGTTGGAACACAGGTCTCGTCACCATGGATCAACATTCCTTCCATGAGCTCACACCGTGCCAAGCTCTGTGCACGTAAGTACTCACCAGGGCTGTGGGTACCTGTGTCTGTGTGAGCCTTCTCATGCCATCTCACACCCCTACAAGGTGCCTCCCTTTTGTCCCTGTCAACCTGGCTGCCTTTCAGAGGGTCAAGGCTTTTTCCTACCACATTGCCGTCTCCACCAATATCAGTGTCACCAACCTCTGGAGTCGGCAGTCAAGTCGAAATAAAACTCAGATGTAAACCTAGAACTGAGCTTGTGACCTGAGATCACCTTTTAGCAAAATAGCAGATGGACACACAAAGGATATTGCCCTACTTAAAAACCATCAGTATGAGACCAGAAGGTCAACAATTTCTCAAAAGCAGAGAGGAGAAGATAGGGGGACAGTTTTAGAGTACTGGACAGGGAAAAAAGATCACAAAAAGAATGTTGAGACATTGTGATGAGTGTAACTAATGTCACTGAACAATTTGTGTGGAAATTGTCAGTTAGGAACCTAAATTGCTGTGTAAACTTTCACCAAACACTCAATAAAATATTTTTTAAAACTGCAGAAGTTCAGGTGTACCCCAAATCTCCTCCCTAGAGCAGAAACATAGAGTGCAACCCAGATAACCCAGTGCCGTCGAGTTGGAGCTTAAAAGTAGGAGCCACATTACAAAAGTAAAGCAAAAACAGGTAAAATTAATGTTTTATGTAACACAATCTATCCAAAATACTATTTCAGTCTGAAACCCAGTGTATATTGTACACACGCAGCACATTTCAACGTGGATGCTAAAGTTTCAACATTTAAAGTGACATGCAGTCCTACCAAAACAAAGTTATTTAAGAGGAAAAAAAAACAAAAACGATTTACCCTGTCTGTGTTTAAGTTTTACAATAGGATAAAATTCTTAACAACAACAAAAATAAAACATTCAAAACATTTCAGGAGCTACCTACTGAACAGCATTTCCCTAGAAGCAGGGCTTTTTGAGAAAAAAAAAATGACTCAATCACAAGAGCAACCCTGGACCTCACACTGGGGAGAGAATGTTCTGGAGTCTGCTATCCCTGCACCTTCCCTCTGCGTGTGTGTGGTCCTGAGCCAGCGGTCCAGACTAGGAAGCCAGGGGGTGCTCACAGTTCTGCAGGTGTGCACCCTGCAGGCCAAGGACCAGGAGTTATTCTGCTACTTGTCCCTGTCCCTGCCTGAGTATGGTGAGAACAGGGAACCAAGACAGTGGTGTCACTTGGGGGTAGAAGGGATGTAGATCCACTGGGTGACACTGTCAGAGAGGGTGAGAATGTCTATAAAATTTTGGGGGCAGTGTTTGAGCTGAAATTTATTTTTATAAAAATATTCCTGTAGCTAGTCATAACAAAAATATTTTTGTAAATCTAGCTTACCTGTATTAATGTAAATACAAGATGAAAACTCCATGCTAACTTACTTTTTGAGTCTTCTAAACCCTGGTGGCATTGTGGTTAAGAGCTATAGCTTAGCTCCTAAGTGGAAGATCAGCAGTTTGAATCCATCAGATGCTACATGGAAACTCCACAGGGCAGTTCTACTTCTGTCCTATATGATTGTTATGAGTTGGAATAGACTTGCCAGCAGCAAGTTCAGTGTTTTTTGTTTTTTAATGAATTTTATTGTGATTTAAGTACAAATTTACAGTCTGTCTCAATTTGCTGTGTAACGCTGTCTTAGTCACCTGGTACTGCTCTGACAGAAAATACCACGAGTAGAAGGCTTCACAAGGAGAAACTCTATTGTCACAGTCCGGTAAGCTACAGATCCATTTATGAGTTGCAAGTCCATTCAGTAAGAGAAGTTATCACAATCTGGTAAGCTAAATCCAAATCCAGTGACAGCATCTCAGCATGGGAACCTCAGGTCCAAAGGATGTGTTCTGCTCTCAGTGCTGCTTTCTAGATGGTGTGAGGTTCCCAACTTCCTCTGCTCACTTCTCTCCCTTATGTCCCACAAGCTTGCAACTTGAGTCCTGCCTCCCTAACACAACTGCGGCCCATTCTCCACCATCAACATCAAAGAGACAGGATTCACAACACACGGGAGCAATGGCACTGTATTGGGACTCATAGCCAAGTCAAATCAACATATTTTGGGGGGGGGCACAATTCAATCCATGACATCCCACCTTTTGGCACCCCAAAAATCATATCATTAGAACATACAAAATATATTCATTCATAGCATAGCAACAATCTTAAGTCCAAAATCAATAAATGTCTCCACAACTGTGAAACCCAGAACACGTTATCCTCTCAAAATACAATGGTATAACAGGCAGGCATAAATGACAAATTTTCATTACAAGTGGAGAAATTTCAGGGAAAGGCATAGCATACACCAAGCAGATTATCAGAACACACCGCATTCATCTTCATGGCTTCAAAAACAATATTCGAAACTCTGAGACATCTCATAACCCTTCCCTTCAGACTCTAGGTATTGGCCACACTCTCCACTTCTGAGTGGAGGCCCCTGGGCTTCAGCTCTGCCTTCCAGGTCCACCTGGACAGCAACTCTGCCCCCTTGGCTTTAGGTGCCCTCCAAGTCCAACTGAGTGGCAATTCCACTCTCACAAATGCAGAAAGCCCTGGCTCCACCCTTTCACAGCCATACCTTCTGAGACTGAGGCAGCTCAGCCTGTCATCAGCCTTGTCTCATCAGCTTCTGCTTCCTGTGGCCTCATGGCCTGGGCCTCAAGCCCAACATCTGCCCTGCAGGGGCAGGTGTTCTAAAGCTCCGTAACTCCACTGATTCAAGTGCCCAGAGGTACCCCACTCCATCAAGTAGCCTCCTGTACACAGGCACTCAGCTCTCTTGTTCTGTGGGTCAGCTAGCCTAGCTTTACCTATTCAAGTGCCTGAAGGCACATACTCCATCAGGAAGCCACCTGCATACAGGCATTCAACATTCTTGCTCTGTGGGTTGGCTTCTGGCTCTGCTGCTGCCAGTTCACTGCTACTGCTGCTGCTCTTCTCACCATCTGCTGCCCTCTCAGGTGCTAGCAGTTCTCTTAGGTTCCTTCTTCCATCAATTCACAGTCCCCAAAAAAGCTTCCACATTTAGTGCCCCACTCCTGTCTTAGTCATCTGGTACTGCTCCAACAGAAAATACCATGAGTAGAAGGCTTCACAAGGAGAAACTTTGTTGTCAGGGTCTAGTAAGCCATAAATCCACTCATGAGTTACAAGTCCATTCAATATGACAGACCATCACAGTTCAGTAGATTGAGTCCAAATTCAAGGAGAGCATCTCAGCACAGGAGCCTGAGGTCCAAAGGATGTGCCTATTCTCAGTCATGCTGCTCTCTTGGTGGTATGAGGTTCCCAGAACTTTAAACATTATTCTATTCTTAACTGCTCTCCCCCAACCTCCCGCCCCATGACAGCACATTCGCCCTGTTTATCTGGAACTTCCTGTGTCCTTTTGACCAAGATCTGTCCCCACTTACCCTGTCATCTCACCTCCAGAAAGGAGCTCCATGGACAGCCCTGTGTACCTGTTTAATTCCCAAGGTTTGTTCGTCACCAGCCTCACCCCATGTTTGGTATAGTCTAATTCAATCTTTTGTCAAGAGAGTTGGCTTTGGTGCAGGATGCAGTTTCGGGGCCACACTCCTAGGGGACCCTCAAGATGGAAGAATGTCTTAGTCATCGGATACTGCTCTAACTGATAATACCACGAGTGGAAGGCTTCATAAGGAGAAGCTTTATTGACGCAGTCTGGTAAGCTACAAATCCATTTATAAATTGTATGTCCATTCAGTAAGAGAATTTATCACAGTCCAGTAGGCTGAGTCCAAATCCCCTGAGAGCATCGCAGCACAGGAGCCTCATGTCCAAAGGACGTGCTCTGCTCTCAGTGCTACTCTCTTCGTAGTATGAGGTTCCCAACTTTCTCACCTCACTTCTCTCCCTTATAACCCACAAGCTTGTAGCTTGAGACCTGCCTCACCAACACAACTGTTGTCCATTCTCCATCATCAGTCTCACAGAGGCAGGATTCACAACACATGGGAGAAAGGGTACCATATTGGGACTCATAGTCAAATCAAATCAACACAGACATTTTGGGGGGACACAACTCAATCCATGACAGCCAAAGCCAAGTGCCATCGAGTCCATGACAGAGGGACCATCAAATGTGGTCATTTGGTAGAGTTCTAGTTCTGCCCTCTAATCCTCCTGCTGTGTCAGGGACCTCATACCGTGTACCCCACCAAGGCAGTCATTGGTGGTGGCTGGGTACCATCTGGTCCTAGTCGCATGCTGAGGCAGACTCTGGCTTGTAAGGCCCCTTCCATCAGGTGGGCTCCTATTTTCCTCCGGTCCTCAATGTCCATTTACCTCTGGTGCAGGTGGATTGGGACCAATTGGTGCTACTTAGAAGGCAGCTTGTTAGCTTTTAAAGACCCCAGATGCCACTCACCCAAATGATATAGAGAACATTTGGTTTAAAAAGAAAAAAAGCTTGGTATGCTAATTAGTCTGTATGTCTGCTGACAGCGTGGTCGCCTAACCCCTGACCCTGTTACTCTGTCTGTCCAAAGAATTGGGCCACATTTAGGGAACAGTTTAATTGTGATGTAGTGCAGTTGTACCTCTTTTCTAGTGCATGCTTTCACACCCTGTAACCAACCCGTATGCTAACCACTATCTGATTTGTAGAAATCTCCCTCCTTCCCCCTCCTCTGCCCTTTGTAACCATCAAGATTGATTTCTACATTTAAATGTTTTGTTGCATTCTTATAATGATGGGCTGGCTGGCATACAATATTTGTCCTTTTGCATCTGGCTAACTTCACTCGGGATAATGTCCTCCAGGTGGTCCCGTATTATCAGGTATTTCCCTAAATCATGACTTCCTTATTATTGCATAGTATTCCATTGTATGAACATACCATTGTTTGTGTAACCGTTCGTCTGGGCGTCTGGGTTGCTTCTGTCTTTTTGCTATTGTGGAGAAAGCTGAGTTTGGTTTTTTTAAAGTCTTCCAGTCAGAGCTGTCATTATCACCCAGTTACAATGACGCCTTGGATCAGTTTCCTCTCCAGGCTGGAAGCACGCTGTTGTTTCCCTTCCTCTTCGCGTCTTTATAGGGCTGGTATTGTCCTACATTCTGGTGTTTTAACCACAATATTGTGGTAATTAGCATAGGGAGGGGTGACACCAATTCTAGTGATGCCCCTAGAGGGAGGTGCCCGGCCCCCCCAGGGCCTCGCCCCCTCCGTGCCCCTCTCCTTAGACCCAGTCAGCGGCGACCCCTCCCCGGTCCCTACCGCACCCACCAGGGCGTCCATCCGTCACCGCTGGAGCCACAAACGTCACGATTTCGGAGTTGCCCGCGCCTTTTAATACTAGTGGGTTCGTTCTCCGGGGAGTAAGCGTCCTCTGCGGAGATGGCAGTGCCCGGAGCGGGCTCGGGGAAGGCGGCGAGGCTGCGGGGACACCGCGGGGACACCGCGGACTGCCCGGACAGCCATCTCGGCGCGCGGCCCGCCGCCGACACCAGGGGGCGCGCGGCCCGCCGGGGCCCCGGGCTCGGCGCCGCCTCCGGGCTGCGGAAGCCCCGGGGCCCGCGGCGTGGGCGCCCCCCGAGATCCGTGGGCGGCCCGCGGGCCCCGCAGCGCTGGGGAACCTGCTCAGGGACCCCGGGGGGCCGTTCCGGCCGGGGGCCTCAGGGCGGGTGCCTGGTCGTCCCCGCGCCCCAGCTCCCCGGCCGCGACCCTCGGCGCCCCTCTGCGGAAGAGGCAGGATCTCACTGGCTCCTTAGGCAGAAGCAGCCCGGTCCCAAAGGGTCTTCGCTGGCCTCTCGTGACAGATGGGACAACTTAGCAAGCCAGGTCGTGGTATGTGGAAGGTGAAGGCGGGGCCCCAGGCTCACTAGGAGGCTGGTGATGAGCCTTAGGACAGAGAGGAGCTGAGGGGCTTTGGAGAGCTGGCCTCGGGAGCAGCGGCGCCTGTTCAGGGCCACCCCAGCCCGCTGACCCGGCCACCTGGCGTGAGTCCCAACCACGCCTTCCTGCCTCAGGTGCTTGAACTTGAAAACTACCCTGCCTTGGCAGTGGAGACCCAAAGAGGAGAGAGAGACACCACAACAAGAAGGGAATACCACGCAGAAGGCAAAATCTGACCTGCTTACACCATCATGCTGACCACAACCCTGCCAGCAGCAGCCACCAACCATCACGGGTGACGAGAGAGCTCAGCTCCTCAGCCACCTCACTTCCTCAGCTGAGCTTTGGGGCAGGAAGGCCAAGGGAGGGTCTTCAAAGCCTGTAAGCCATGAGGTTTGGCCAGGGACCAGTTAGACAGGAAGGAATTGGAGAAGGGGTGGGAGAGCTCAGGTGAGGGAGTAGCCTGGGTCCCTAGGGCAGTGGCGGTGGACTGGAGCACCCTTGGGTCAGGGTAGGGCAGATATCAGGGTTCTCGCTGGCATGGAGGTCTTTGCCAGCCAGAAATGCAACTGAATGGTGATTTGGGGCTAAATCAAGCATCAGAGTTGCAAACCTAGGACACAAAGAAAGCGAGGGAGAGAAGTGGGTCAGGGGGTGAGCCAAGAGCTGTGAGCTGCAAGGAGGGGGGAGTAGGCAACTGGTCAGGCTGCAAGGGGCAGGTGGGCCAGAGGCAGGGGTGGCTATAGAGCATAGCAGGAAGGTGACTTCCATCTTGATTGCTCTCTCACGTCTGTGGTCCCGGACCAGTAGCTCTGGGGAAAGTCACTGACGCAAAGTTGTGAATGACCACAGCACCCAAGAAGCATTGTGGGCAGTGCTAAGCTGATCCTAGAAACGGGAAACCTGTACATGCTGCCATTCAACCGACTTTGACGCATACGACCCAGCAGGACAGAGTAAAACTGCCCCATAGGGTTTGTAAGGAGTACCTGGTGGACTCAGACTGTCAGCCTTCTGGTTAGCAGCCAAATGTGTAACCACTGTGTCACCAGGGCTCCAGAAAATACACAAAAAGATGCTTGCAATCATTAGTCATTACGAAAACAAACCCATTGCCATCAAGATGATTCTGACTCATAGGAATCTTACAGGACAGAGTAGAATTGCTTGTAAATCTTTACAGAAGCCAACCATCACATCTTTCTCCCCTGGAGTGGCTGGTGGATTTGAACCACTGACCTCTTGATTCATAGCCAAGCACTTAACCACTGTACCACCCGGGGTCCTGTTAGCCACTAGAGAGATGCAATCAAAACTACAGGGAGATACCATGTCACCTCTGCAAAAATGGCAATGATAAACAACCAATGCTGGCTAGGCTGTGGGGTGCTGGAACTCTTACACACTCCTGGTAGGATTGTATAACAGTACATTTATACATATATACATTATACATTTATACAATATACATATATTGTACTGTTATACAATATGTATACAAAAAGAATATGGCACTTACTCCAAAAGCTAGAAATAAAAATAACTTATGGTCAAGCAATCTTTCTGGGTCTGTGTCTTAGAGATACAAAAGCAGTGGTGTGAATAGACATATGGACAGCTGTGTTCACTACAGCATTATTTGTAATAACAAAAAGATGGAAACAACTAAGTGCCCATCAACAGATGAATGGATAAACAAATCACGGTAACTATGCACAAATGAACACTCCAAAGCTGTAAAGAAGAATGAGGAGTTGTTAAAACATAATGTGGCTGAGTCTGGAGGGTATTATGCTGACTGAAAAAAGTCAGTCGCCAAAGGACACACACAGTATGGTCTCACTTTTACAAAAAGTCAAGAATAGAATTACGTTCAGAAAGCAACTTTCTTTGATGGTTGTCAGCCATGTGAGGGAGGAGAGGCATTGTTTTTTAGATAGTAGACATCTGTTATTTGGGGTGATGGGAAAAGCCAAGCCATTAGTACAACTTGATCAAGGTTGGTATGTAAAGACACTGCGAAGTCCATGAGAAAAAGGGACAATTTTAGTAAATGCTATATAGCATCTGTTTTGCAAAGGTAAAAACAACCAAAAATATGTGTAAAGGCATATGTGTTTCCACATATATAACAAAGCATATGGGGGCACAGTATATGGGGCATCTAGAAGGCTTCCTATGCATACAACTCACAGGATTATTTACTGAGTTAAAAGGCTTGGAACCATAGTCTCAGGGGGACAACTTCATTAATTGCCATTAACACAGTTCACAAAAATAATGTTTTTCATCCTAGTTTGGTGAGTACCGTCTGGGCTCCTAAAAGCTTGTGAGCAGCCATCTAAGTTACAACTGGATCTCTATTCTTATGGAGCAGAAGAGAATAAGAGAAAGACTCAAAGAAGAAACTAGTCCATGGGACTAACAGCCCACACAAACCACAGCCTCTTCTAACCTGAGACTGAAACTAGATTCAGCCTGACTATAATTACCAACTGTTCTAGCCAGGTTGTGACTGAAGGTTCTGGACAGAATGGGAGAAAAATGTAGAACAAAACCTAAATTCCTAAAAAAGGCCCAAACTTACTGAACCAGTAGAGACTGTCACTCTATATTACCCTTTGAACTTGGAATTGAAGCTGTTTCTGCAGGGTAGCTTTCAGTCAAATAATAGACTGCCTTATTTTTTTTATTTTTATTTTTTTTTTGGCTTTTGGTTTGGTTTGTAAATTAAATAATGTCACCCATGACTAATGAACCCTCTTAAACAATTATATGAGACCAAATGGTCATCATGCATGGACCCAAAAGCCAACATGAGAAGGTAAGGAGAGGGAGGGAAGCTAGATCAATGGAAACAGAACAAACAGAACAGAAACAGTAATGGAGCACTTATAATATTTATTTATAATTGTAAATTAAAAAATAATGCAATGTTCACACATTCAAAAAATGTAACCGATGGCATAGAACAATTCATATAAAAATTGTTAATTGGAAGACCAAACCTGTTGCCATCAAGTCAATTCCAACTTAAAGGGGGACCTATTTGTTGTGTAAATGTTCACTTAAAATATTAGTTAAAAAAAAAAAAACAGTTGCTGTCAAGTCAATTCTGACTCATGGTGACCCTTTTAGATAGAGTAGAACTGCCCCAAAACACATAAATAATGTGTGCCTCCAGCACTCAGGTGACAAAATGGGGAGGTGCAGCAGAAGCCCAAGGTTACTACATCTTCTTAGAATCTGTAACAGGCAAAGTAGGAAGGGCCATTAATACTCAGGAATAATAACTGCCAAAAATGGATACAGACTAATAGGTTCAAACCAAACCCTTAAGTAGAAGATGGCCTCCGGTTAAAGACGGCTGACCACGTGGTTGACCTCCCAGTAAAACTAGTTGGGTTCTGTCAAGTTTTCAAGGCTGTGACCTTTTGGAAGCCAATTCTCGCGCCTTTTCTCTGAGGTGCCTTGAGGTGAGTTGAACCACCGACCTTTTGATGACATGCAGCACATTGAGGGTAAAAGGACAAGAACTCTGGTAGCCATTCCCGAAAGTCAGTTCCAAAGTTGCTATGAAGGATGGACTAGGCACTGGTGTCAGAACGTTGTTTCCTAAGGGGAGTTCTTCGAAGGTGACCATAGTGATACTCAGCAACGAGGTATGTAGCACTTCTTCTAGGACAAGTTTGTGAACTTAATTGGCAGTCCTATTACCGACTCGACGGCACTTGGATGGCATTATGCCATTAAGTCAGGTAATGGAATAATTGTTCCATGGGCACTCAGATCAACCCAAAACAAAAAACTCCAAGTTACTAACACTGGGTGTCTCCCAGTGAAATGTCCTTGCTGGATGCAGGATACAAGATTACTATACAAAAACTAATGGTATTTCTCTGTAGTAACAGTAAACAAACCAAAAATGAAATTAAGAAGGCAATTCAATTCACAATAGCATCAAAAATAATAAAATACTTAAGAGTAACATTTAACAGGAGTGTAAGACAGACACCAAGACAAGAAAAAGATCAACAAATGGTAAGACAGCCCTTGTTCATGGACTGAAAGATTTAATATTGTCAAGATGATAATACTCCTCAAACTGGTCTACAGTTTCAAGACCATTCCCATCAAAATTCCAACTGCATTTTTTCAGAAATGGACAAGCTGATTCTATAATTGATACAGAATTCCAAGGGATAGTCTGTCTACCAAACAGTGTGGTACTACCATAAATGTACACGTATAGACCAAGGAAGTAGATTTGAGAGTCCAGGCATAAGCTTGTGCATCTACGATCAACTGATTTTTGACAAGGGCACCAAAATCATTCAATGCGGAAAGAATAGTCTTTTCAAAAGACAGTGTTGAGACAACTGAATAGCTGCCTGCAGAAGAATGCTGTTGGGCCTGTACTCCATACCACATACAAAAATTAACTCAGAATGGGTGAAAGAAGTAGATTTAAAAGCTAAAATTATAAAACTTATAGAAGAAAATATTGATCTTAGAAGAAGAATGGATTCTTATATATGAAACCAAAAGCCTAAGCAGAAAGATGAAAAATAGATACACTGAACTTCATCAAAATTAAAAACTTCAGTTCTTCCAAGAACATTGAGAAATTAAGAATAGAGAAAATATTTGCCAATCATGTATCTGATAAGATCTACTATCAAGGATATACAAAAATTCCTAAAACTTGACAGTAAAAAGACAAAAAGACCAATTTAAAAAAGGGCAAAGAACTTGAATAGATGTTTTTCCTCAGAAGATACACAGAGGTCAACAGTCATACATGAGAAGATGCCCAACGTTGGCCACTGTTGGTCACTGTTGTTCCTGTCCATTCAATTCCACCTCGTGATGACCCCATAGGACAGAGTAGAACTGCTCTAGGTGGTTTTCGAGAAATGGCTGGTGGATTCAAACTGCCGACCTTTCAGTGAGCAGCCATACCTGCTAACCACTGTGCCACCAGGGTTCCTCATCAGTCAGGAAGAGAATGTAAAAAGAAACCACAATAAAATACCGCCTCACACGCCTTCATCTGGCTATAATAAAAAGAATGCACAATAACAAGTGTTGACAGGAATGTGGACAGATTGGAAAACTCCTGCATTGCTGGTGGGAGGGTAACGTATGGCAGCCTCTTCGGAAAACGCTTCAGCCCTTCAAAAGTTTAAACATTATGTTACCATATGATGTAGCCATTCTACTCCAAGCACATACTCAAGAATGTTGGGGAAAAAAAGGCCCCGTAAAAACTTGTGCACGGGTGTTCATCGCAGCATTATTCATTACAGGCAAAAAGTAGAGACAACCTAAACGTCGTTCACCTGATAACTGATAAATAACCGCTATACTCGTACAGTGGAATATTATTCAGTCATAAAAAGGAATGAAGTATTGATGCAGGCTACAGTGTGAGTGAACCGTGAAAATACATTGAGTAAAAGAAGCTAGACCCAAAAGGCCACAGATTCTAAGGTTCTGTTTCTATGAAGCGTTCTGAGCTGGCCTGTCTATGGGGACCGAGAGTGGATTAGTGGTTGCTAAGGGCTCGGGGGAGCATGGTGGCCCAGTGGTTAAGATTTCAGCTACTCATTTGAAGCCTCCAGTTGCTCCTTGGAAACCCTCTGGGGCAGTTCTACTCCATGAATCAGAATCCACTCTACAGCAGCGGGTTTAAGAACTGGGGAAGGAGAGAATGGGAGAGACTGCTAACAGACAAAGATTTCTTTCAGCAACAAAAAGGCTGCCAAGTCAGATAGCAGTGTAGTTGTTAACCAGCAGAGTCTAAGATGCTACAGACCCACTGAGGTTCTCTCCCCTTTCCAAAAATGAACAGGTAAGGCCCAGAGACTCTTTCCTCAGGAGTGAAGGTTTATTAAAGAAACTTCAAAGTAGAGACCAAGCAACAGTAACCCCCGTGTCCCTGAACAAAGTTTTTGTTAGGGGTTATAAAGGGTCTTAGGAATCAGGAGCCTCATGTTTTATTCATTTTGGACGCAGAGATTTCCAGGAAGCAGTGGGGTTAGAGAAATTAGATGAGCACGCAAACAGACTTCAGGATGGTTTCTGCAGAGAAGGCTTCTGGGACTTGTATCAGGACTTATTATGGGGTGTTGCACCTGCACAGTTTCTTGTTCCTGGATTGATTTCTGGGGCTGGTTGTAGCTCTTTGGTGTCCTGGCTGGAAGGACATGTAGCGTCACCTGTGTCTTGTCTATGCGTGCCTCTAATTTAAGCAACTCATCCTTGGGTGTGGGTGACAAAATAAGTTGCTTATCCCTCCAGAATGTTCCCAGGTGTGGTTAGGCTGGCCTTCACATCCTTGTCTCATAGTGGCACAGCTCTGTGACTATCCTAAAAACCACTAACATGATGATGGTGTGTGAAGTGTATCACAATAAAGCTGCTATAAAAAATGTTATTAGAAATGTCTCTCTTAATTATATGAATATGTGCTTCATTTGTTTTGCTGTTAATTTTTGTTATTCATGTTTAATAGAACAGGAATAATTTCAATCCTATTTTTCATTTTTAGAGATGTTAGAGGTGAGAAAACTTAGTTACAAATACATAAGAGGCTGGAAATACAGTTTCAATCAATTCTTGGAGCTCTTCCTGAATTATAGCCCAAATCAGAGTAATCTATCATTACAGATTATTTTTAGTGATCTGTCTGCTGACAGATTTCTTCAGTTCTCCTCTGATTGCTAAAAGCGAAGAATTGGAAATCACCTTATTTGCAAATTGTTTTTAACTCAACCATGAAAGTCATTCCATTGGTCAAGGTTATCCAGTTTTACCAAGACTTAGCAAATTATTATTATGTTGATTAAACCTGTTAATTTGTCACTTACAGGAACTTTGTTCCACCCAATATATTCATAAAGTTTGGGGACAAAAACATTGTTGATTTTAATATACCTTTGTCAATATAGCTTTTTATAAAATGATTTTATCACGCTTTACTTATACATAAGTAGTTTGTGCTCACGTATGAACAAACCAAAAGGTTGGTTGTTCCAATTCACTCAGGGGTGCCACAGAAGAAAGGACCAGTGGTCTGCTTCCCCTAAGCGTCCAGCCATTGAAAAGCCTGGGGAGCGCAGTGCTACTCTGACACGAGTCAGAATCAACTCCACAGCAGTGGGTTTGGTTTGATTTGGTGTTTTGATTTTATGTCCATACACACGTGTGTGTAAATATATACATATGTGAGTTAGATACAAAACTAGTTTATATTGTTAAAAAAATCGTTGCCATCAAATCAATTACAACTCGTTAGCAACCTTGTAAGACAGTAGAGTATGGAAGGAATACATAGTTATTATACCAGAAAGAACTGCTCAAGGTTCAATCATTTGAAGAGGTAGGATATAATCAGGAACCAATGGTACTGAAGGAAGAAGTTGAAGGTGCACTGAAGGCGCTGGTGAGAAACAGGGCTCCAGGAATTGGTGGAATATCAATTGAGATACTTCAACAAACAGATGCAGCCCTGGAAGTGCTCACTTGTCTATGCCAAGAAATTTGGAGGACAGCTACCTGACCAACTGACTAGAAAACCATATTTATGCCCATTTGACTATGCAAAGACATCCCACTGTGTGGATCATAACAAATTATGGCTAACATTGAGAAAAATGGAAATTCCAGAATACTTAATTGTGCTCTTAAGGAATCTGTACATGAATCAAGAGAAAGTTATATGAACAGAACAAGGGGGTGCTGCATGGTTTAAAGTCAGGAAAGGCATGTGTCAGCGTTTCATCCTTTCACCATATCTTTTCAGTCTGTATGATGAGCAAATAACCCAAGAAGCTGGACTATATGAAGAAGAATGAGGCATCAGGATTGGAGGAAGACTCATTAACAACCTGTGTTATGCAGATGACACACCCTGCTTGTTGGAAGTGAAGAGGATTTGAAACACTAATGAAGATCAAGGACCATGGCTTTCAGTATGGATTGCACCTCAACATCAAGAAAACAGAAATCCTCACAGCTGGACCAGTAAGCATTGTTGTGATAAGTGGAGAAAGGATTGAGGTTGTCAAAGATTTCATTTTACTTGCTTCCAAAATCAACACCCAAGGAAGTGGCAGTCAATAAATCAAAAGACACATTGCACTGGGAAATTTTTCTGCAAGGGACCTCTTAGAAGTATTGAAAAGCAGTCACCTTGAAGACTAATGTGCGCCTGACCTGAGCCATGATATTTTCAGTTGCATCATACGCATGCAAAAGCTGGATAGTGAACAAAGAAGACAGAAGAACAATTGATGCCTTTGAACTGTGGTGTTGGAAAAGAATATTGAACGTACCATGGACTGCCAAAAGAACAAACAGATCTGTTCTGGAAGAAGTACAACTAGAGTGCTTCTGGGAAGCAAAGATGGCTAGACTGTGTCTTACATACTTTGGACATTTTATCAGGAGGGCTCAGTGTCTGGAGAAGGACATCATGCTTGGTGGAGCGGAGGGTCAGCGAAAAAGAGGAAGATGCTCAATGAGGTGGATTGACACAGTGGCTGCAACAATGGGCTTAAGCATCAGAACAATTGTGGGCATGGTGCAAGACTGGGCTTTTTTTTTCTGTTGTGCATAGGGTCGCTGTGAGTTGGAATCAACTTGACGACACCTAACAACAAGGCAGTAGAACTGCTCCATAGAGTTTCCAAGGAGCGCCTAGTGGATATGAACTGCCAACTCTTTGGTTAGCAGCCATAGCTCTTAACCACTATGCCACCAGGGTCCCTTTAAAACTGTAAACTTTGAGGTTATCTCCTCTACTGGACAGAAATCATTTGCGTCTCCCCTGGGGGAAAAATGTTGACAAGTACCTTCAGAGAGTTTCTAATCTCATTTCATTTGGTTTCTAATCAACGGTCAAACACCAGGTATGTCAGAAAGGCAAGCCTGAATAAAAACACCAGGTGGGGTTGACCTGGAGGGTCAATACGTTAAAGTCTTCCCACCAACTAATGTCCATTATTGAACTGCAGATGCTACTTCACTTATTCTACAACTACATTCTCAGTTGAATAATTTGTTGTTTTTTCTGTAATTTGCCTCTTTAGAATCTGTATGAAATACCTAACAAATAATCTTCAAGATGAAACAAATGAATAAATATATGGACTCATAAATTTTTAAACACACAGATTCACTCTCCTAGAGTGGTCCTGTTACACAATGCTGCATTGTGACATTAAAGGACATAAAAACCAAAACTGTTACCATCAAGTCAATTCCAACTCATAGAGACCCTATAGGATAGAGTAGAAGTACCCCATATAGTTTCCAGGGAGTGCCTGGTGGATTTAAACTGCCAATCTTTTGTTAGCAGCTGTAGCACTTAACCACCACATCACAATCTTCAGAACTTGTTACCATCAAGTTGATTGCAACCCAAGGCAGCCCCACAGGACAGAGTAGCACTGCCTTATCTCATTTCCAAAGGGCAGCTGGTGGCTTCAAACTGCTGACCCCTTGGTTAGCAGCCACAGTCTTAACCACTGTGCCACCAGGGCTCCAAAACTCAGTCATTGAAAACCCTTCAGAACACAGTTCTACTCTGACACACATGCAGTCACTTTGAGTCAGAACCCACTGAACAGCAACCGGTTTAATGAGGCAGAGCCTGGCTTTGGATCCTTTTGGATCCTTTGGGGCTGCTATGAGTCAGAATCAACTTGACAGCAACAATGTCATGGATCGAATTGTTTCCCCCCTCCAAAATAGGTGCATCAATTTGGCTAGGTCATGATTCCTGGTATTGTGTGTTGTTCCCATATGCTGTGAACCCTCCTCTGTGACAGTAATGAGGAAGGATGGGTGGCAGCTGGGTTGATGGCACAGGACTCAGTGTATAAGACTGTATGGTGCCTTGAGGCAATCTCTTGGAGTATAAAATAAAGAAACTAGGCAGAGTTGGGGACCTCATACTATCAAGGAAGTGGTGCTGAGAGCTGAGCATGTCCTTTGGAAAAGATCAGGGTCCCTGAGCCTCAGAAGCTCCCAGTCCAGAGGAAGATTGACAACTGACAACAAGGAATTTCATCCAGAGCCAGCAGAGAACGTCTTCCACTGGAGCTGACACCCTAAATCTGTACTTCTAGCCTACCGGACTGTGACCAAGTAAAATTTTTAAAGCCATCCAATCGCAGCATTTCTGTTAGAGAAGCACTAGTTGACTAAAACATATTGGTAAACATATAGCCCGCTTTTTGCCTTATTTCCATATTTGGGATAATTTTTTCTGTACACTCAGTATTACAACTTAATGTATTACCAAGGAGCCTTGGTGGCATAGTGGTTAACTGCTACGACTGCTAACCAAAAGATCAGCCATTCAAATCTACTAGGTACTCCTTGGAAACTCTATGGGGCAGTTCTACTCTATAGGATCACTGTGAGTCAGAATTGATTCAACAGCAGTGGGTTTGGTTTTGGTTTTGTTTATTATCCACCTTGGCTTTGCCTCTCCCCTCAACTGGAGCAATAACACTCAAACAAACAAATGGAAATACCGAACTGGTTGCTTTCAAATTGACTCCAACTCATAGTAACCCACAGGACAGAGTAGAACTGCCCCATAGGGTTTCCAAGGAGCACCTGGTGGATTTCAACTGCTGATCTTTTGGTTAACAGCTGTAACACTTATCCACCACACCACCAGGGTTTCCACAGTAACATTAGTCAGAATATAAACAACAAAAACCAAACCCTTTTGGTTGGAGTTTTGATTCTGACTCACAGCAACCCTGTATTTAAGGTATAAAAGAGGCTAAATGTCATAGCTGTCACCCCTCCATTCTGCAGAACTCCCAGATTCTGAGACCCTATTTAGAAGCAGAATACACAGTGTTTAGTATCTTCACCCTGACACGCTTGGCTGCCACCAGAAAGGCTGGAAGGTAGTGTCCACTCAGAGGGCCCTCGGAAGAAAGGCCTGACCGCCTGCTCGTGGACAGTCAGCCAGATGGAGCAGTGCAGATGGACTCAGGGGTTGACCAGGCAAGACCGGAGCGATCTGGTGATGGCGGGATGGGGCAGGGTGGGATGCGGGAGGGAGGAGGAAGAAGACAAAGATGGCACTGCAGGGTCACGTGTGGCAGCAGGCAGGGTGAGTGGGGACAGCTGGGTTGGACCTAGCAAGTGAGGAGTGCCTGTGAGACACTGCGGGTGCAGAGAGATCCTGGGGCTCCCCAGTGCCGTTCTGGTGGAGGGCCACAGGGCCAGCAGCTGGCCTCCCTGAGGAGTCAAGATACTCTCAGCTCTGCTGAATTATTCAGCAGCTGCCTCTCAGCTGTGACTGCATTAGGTCGGTGATGGTGACGGTAGGGACTCAGGGCTGCTCTGCTTGCCAGAACCTGGGAGCGGGGGACAGAGGCCCCTGAGGGCCACAAAGCTACTTTTCTCACCCCAGATCTCTGAACTGGGCTGAGCCAGCTAATCTCCCCTTAATTCCCTCCTTTCTTGCCCACCTCAGGGGAGTTCGAGCCTGGGTTCTGCTTGGCCAGGCCGAGGCCCAGGTAGACCAGCAAGGAGTAGGTCCTGGGGACAGGCGAGGTCTCCCTCACTCTTGATTCAGGGTCTCAGCTCCCATCCTCTGTCTGCTGGCCACTGTGTAACACAGCGTCACCACAGGGTCCCCTGGTTCTGGTCGGTGAGGCAGGGTGACTTGGGAATGGGGAGCGGTGGGGGAGGCGAGACCAGCGAGGTACAGCAGGCTTCCGGTCCTGACTCCCCACCCCCCACCCCTGGGCAACCTAAGCAGGCTTTGACCTGAAGTACAGATTCACCCTGCCTGAGGCCCCCCTCAGGGACCAAGTGTGGGCAGTAACCCCACAGCTGTGGGCAGTTCTATCCAGAGCTATCATGGGTCATACTTGGGGCCACCGTGGGTAAGGAAGGAGTGGCTGAGCTGTCTGCCTCCAGGGGTCTGTGGTCTCTCTGAGGCCACATAGCTGGTCACCCACGCTTCTGTGCTCACTGTGCCCTCCCGTGAAGAATTGGTCTCCTCACTCCACTTCAGCGGCATCTGGCTCTCCAGCTACCCCAAGCCCTCACTTGCCCCTCCCCTGCGATATGCCCATCCATCCTCCCGGATAGCCTAACTCCAGATGGAAGTTTTCCCCACTGTGACATGTGTCCATGTAACAACACTGTATCTCTCCTAAGAAGAACCCTAGGACCTCCAAGAGGAAGAATTTGGGGGCAACTACCAGAGCCTGGTCACAGGCCTCTGGGCAGAGTCTGGGTCTCCCAGGGGACACTCCAGAACTGCCACGGATGAAGGGATTGTCAGGCCAGCCCAGAGGGAGGCCCAGGGCCATGGTCCATACCCCTTACACCAAAAAGGGAAGAGAGTCTGCTTCCAGTCCCAGGCAGGGTGGCAGTTCCACAGCCCTCTCCCCTCTCTCCACCCTGGCTTGATGGTTTGGGTATAAGCAGTGGCCACTGCCCCCTGAGCTGTGGTTCCACTTGCTCTGCTCCAAACCCTCTGAGTCTTCCCATCCTCAGACCCACTTGGCTAGGACACCCCTCAGGAGTTCCCGGTTGCATACCTGAAGCTCTTGGCAGGCAGCCTGGCCTGCTTGGTCATACCTTGGCCTTTCTCTGCCTACCCCATGTGACTCCCATTAGGACAGGGACCCTGTCTCAGGGTCCCAGCACACCAAGGCAGAGGTGGCCTGAGAATAGACCTGCTCACTACCTTTGAGGAGTCTGAGGCCCAGGCTAGGAAAGCCACACACTCCAGCCAAGTTGGGGGGGCAGGTCTTCTAGGCGATTTCCTAAGGCTTCCATACCAGGAAACCTCTAAGAAGGACCAATACCAGGAACAACTAAGTCTTCAGGATACTGGGGCAGAAATCACTTGCTCAAGTTTATCTTCATTTTGATGAGGACGCTAAGGAGAAGGAGAAGGGGAGGCAGGATGGCCTCATGAGGGGAGGGCCAGGGGCCAGGCTTCAGCTCCAGTTTCGCCAGCTCTGGAAACAAGGCGCAGGGCCAGCAGGCTCGGTGGCCGTTACTAATGCATGTGCTGACCTCACCCAGGGCCCCCCTGACCTCCCTGGCTGGGCTGCAGGGGGCCTGGAGTCTCCTGGGGACTGCCTTCACCCCAGCCCTCGTTTCAGTGGCACCCTGGTTGGACAACCACCAGCCTGCCACCTGGAACCTCTCAGGAGCCCAAAGGAGCACTCAGCAGGGCCCCGCCCAGCTCTCAGGGACACATCTGTTGACCGCGGCCTCCTGGACACTGGTATCATCTCAGATTTGAATTTCAGTTTTGCAAGGAAAATGACCTGCACTCCTGCCAGGCCTCCTCTGGGGACAGGGCACCCAGCATGCTGTGGTCACCCCGGGCTACGAGCAGCTTGCTTTCCTGTAGACAGGATGCTCAGGAGTGACTTTCCTGGGCTGGGCCTTGCTGTTCTCACCTGGATCCCCGATGCCTTCAGTGTTACGGCGGTGTCTGTCTGTTTATGGCCTGCCTTGCTGCCAAAAGGACGACACTGAAGGTCTCCTTAAACAAAAAACTAAACCCAGTGCCGCTGAGTCAATTCCAACTCATAGAGACCTTATATGACCAAGTAGAACTGCTCTGTAGAGTTTTCAAGGAGCGCCTGGTGAATTTGAACTGCTGACCTCTTGGTTAGCAGACATAGCACTTTACCACTACACTACCAGGGTTTACTGAAGGCCTCGTTAGTGCTTTTTAAATTCTCTAGATTCAACAGCTTTACACCCAGAAACCACACGGTCCTGGGAGGGGTCACCAGCTGCTTTGTGAGCGCTGCTCCTGGACTTCAGCCCAGAGAGCTGAACTGGCTCTGCCAGGGCCTAACAGAGCTCACCGACAAAGGTTGCCACCCCCACTATCTTGTCGCCAGCCCACAGTTCTTTCCACCGTACCTGGGTGCCCGGTCATGAATAATTTGCACCTGGCTAGCAGGGAGGCCATGGACTCGTCCCTCCTCTGGTGTTTCTGGAACTTCAGCCCCAGCCTCCCTGCTGTCCCTCAGCCCTCTGTGGGGCACCAGATGACCCCTGTGTTCAGGATTCTCAGCCATTTCTTTCCCTGCCTGGATATATGCGGTCTGACAATTAAGTTCAAGAACTCATCCTAGAAAAAGTGCTACATACCTCGTTGCTGAATATCACTATGGTCCCCTTCCAAGTACTCCCCTTGGGAACCTATGCACCAATGCCAGGACCCAGTCCACCCTTCTGTGGAACTCTTTCAGTCATGGCCATCAGAGCTGTCATTGCATTACCCTTAATGTCCTGAATGTCATCCAAATGCCTTCCTTTCAATATTTCCTTTATCTTTGGGTAAAGAAAAAAGTCACTGGGGGCCAGATCAGGTGAGTAGGGACAGGGTCCCACTACAGTTACTTGTTTACTGGCTAGAAACTTCCTCACCTCACAGATGACTATATAGTTAAGTTGGTGAACTTGCCACCTTGCTCCTGGGCACAATGGCCACTGCAGAAAGAGTTCCAAAATTGCTTTGAGGGGTGTACCAAGTACAGGACACGGTAGAACTGCCCATGGCATTTGCAAGGCTGTATTTAACTCTTTAGGCAAGCAAGACTGCCACACATCTTTCTCCAGCAAAGAGGCTCATGGGTTTGCCTGCTTTGGACATGTCATCAGGAAAGACCTGTTTCTAGAGAAGGAGAAGATGTTTGGTAAAATATAGGCTGATGAAAATGAGCGAAATCCTCAAAGAGATAGATTACACCTTCGTTGCAACAATGGACGCAAACATATCAATGACCTTGAAGTGGGCGGCGCCAGGCAACACTTTGTTCCGCAGAATACAAAGTCACCATGAGCCAGAGCCGACTTGATGGCCGCCAGCAGCAATAACAGAGTTCTTTCTCTTCCTAACAGTTCAGTCAAAAAACTGTTGGGTGGGCTGAACAAAGCAGGCATCCATGTGATGGTGGAAATGGGAGCCTGAACTAGGTGGGGCGCGCACCTGGGCAGGAGGGGATGTGGCCTGGGCTCTCAGAGCCAGCACGGAGTAAGAAGGACATCTGTGACAAGGGATAGAGACTGAAGAAGCAGCCCACTCAGAAGACCCAGCTTGGTGGGTTGTGACCCGGGAACCATACAGGCCCCTGGCCTCGGTGACATGTTCTGCTGTCACTGTTTTGAAATTCTATATTTTGAACACAAATTTCTTCATTTTCATTCAACACAGGGCCCTGCAAATTATATGGCTGGCCCTGCCAACCAGCATACTGTACCAGAGCCCAGAAAGAATGAGAATGGAATCCCCATGGGAGACTCCCCCATCATGGAGCGTCAGAGACCAGAGACAGATGAGGACACCCGCATGAGACGGACAACTGGAATCAGGTGCTGGAGCCCAGGAGAAGGGAAGAGACCTTCCCCTGCGCTGAGGGGGCAGGCAGCGGCAAGGTGGGATTGATCCAAAAAGGAAATATTTTAAGGATACCGGGAGCCAGGTTTCTCGCTGCTGGAGAAGGAAGTACAAATATGGAAAAGGAGGGAACCCAGAACAAGCTCTGTGGTTTTATCACCTGAGATAAATATAAAAATAAGTATAGATATGTTGTGGTTCGTTGTCATTGGGTCAATTGTGACTCATGGCGACTTCACGTGTTACAGAACTGCTCCGTAGGTTTGCTAGGCTTTCATCTTTCCGTTGCAAATAGGGAACCTGATGGCACAGCCGTTAAGTGTTCAGCTACTAACCAAAAGGTTGGCAGTTAGAATCCTCCAGCTGCTCCTTGGAAATTCTGTGAAGGTAATTCTATTCTGTCCCACAGGTAACTGGACAGCAGTGGGTTTGGTTCCTGGTGCCGGGTTGCTATGAGTCCAAAGTGACTCAACAACAATGCCTTTGGTTTTCTGGTTGTACTAGGGTTTACTATGAGTTGGAACCAGCGCGACTGCACCTAACAATAACAACACTCTTTCCCAAAGCAGATCATCACTCTTGTTCTTCTGCAGTATCACTGGATGGTTTCAAACTGCCAGGTTAACAGTTGAGTGCTACCTAAGGGCCTCAAGCATAGATACAAGTAAACATATATTTATATCTGTAGATAAAAATATATATGTAAATACACTCTCTAAATCTATCTGCTTTGAGGACCTTGGAGCAGAGACAGCCCAATAATACTGAGCACCCCTAACCCACTGCCATGGAGTCAATCCCAACTCAACTCATAGCGACCCTATGGGACAGAGTAGAACTGTCCCATAGAGTTTTCACCATGCTAGCAGGGTTTCCGATGAGGGCCTTTACTGCCCAGATTTTCAGACGTTGGTTTCTAAGTACCGTTTTCTACTACCAGGAGCCAGGGTCCTTGGAACAGTGTTTGATTCCAGACCCCAAACCAAAACCAAACCCTGTGTTGTTGAGTCGATTCTGACTCACAGTGATCCTATAGGACAGAGTACAACTGCTCCATAGAGAGTGCCTGGTAGATCTGAACTGTGGGCCTCATGTTTGCAGACAAAGCACTTAACCACTACGGCACCAGGGCTTCCTGATTCCAGACTAGGGACAAGAAATGTACAAATGAACCTAAGACATCTTCTTGTGCCAGAAAACAAGGAAGTGTAAGAAATATAGCCAAGTGTCAAAAGAACGGAGCCAACTTGAGTGGATTCCCACTGGTGAAATCTGTTATAAATTAGCATCAAAATAAATGACTATAAAATGTTACAGAGGCAGTGGTGATTCAGTAGTAGTGGTAGAATTCTTGTTTTCAATGCAGGAGACCCGGGTTCAATTCCCAGCCAGTGCATCCCATGCTCAGCCACAACCTGTCTGTCAGTAGCTTGTGTGTTGCCATGTACAAATGGGTTTCAGGGGAGCTTCCAGACTAAGACAGACTTTCTACTTTGGAAAATCCACCAAAGAAAACCCTATAGTGTTGTACAGTCTGATTTATAACTCATGGGGTCACCATAAGTTGGGGGCCGACTTCATAGCAGCTATGACAACCTCCTTTGGTTAACTTCCTTTGACCTTTAGCAAAGTCTCACTTGAAAGTTCTAGTCAGTCTTGGCTATACCTTGAAGGACTCTCATTCTTGGTCAGAGTAGCAGAGGGGGCTTATCTCTGGGACCAAGGGTGTTAGCTGTGACTAAAGTGAGAAATCAAGAGGAAAGAGGGATTTGTACATGGCCAGGGCCATGGGGCAGTGGGTCCTTTCCTCCTGGAACAGCTGACACTGAGAGAGTCTGGGTTCTGTTCCACCGAGAAAGGTGATGTCCTTAATACAACTTCTTAAGCCTAGGAAGCCTCTAGAAGCTTTGGGTGTTAACACGGGAATAAGGAAGGTAGAGATGAGGTAGAAGGAGATAGAGAGATGAATTCTAGGCCCTATAAGTTCCAAAGGTCCCCTTTGCCCTGGGACAAGCCCCTCCTATACCATGAAGACCAGAAGCAGGCCCCACTTGCCTTCATGTCCCCTCACTGCTCATCTACATCGGAGCCCAGCAAACGCATGCTTGTGCAGGGAGTGAGCTGGTCAGTCGTGCTGCGGGAGAAGGAGCTCAGGCTCAGCCTGGGGGCCAGGGTTGCTCTTAGCTGGAAGTGAAGGTGGTATGTTGGACCGCTTTTATATGATCTTCTCACTATGGTTTCGTGACTCCCACCAAATGACTAGGTTGAATTATGCAAATGAGGTGGTTATGGACCATCAAGTGGATTGGATAGCTTGCTAATAATGTAAATAAAGTGCAAGAGACTCTCT
The DNA here is from genome assembly GCA_028571685.1 of Heterohyrax brucei. Classification (NCBI taxonomy): domain Eukaryota; kingdom Metazoa; phylum Chordata; class Mammalia; order Hyracoidea; family Procaviidae; genus Heterohyrax; species Heterohyrax brucei. The sequence goes on from CM053147.1 coordinate 19,746,532, forward strand.
TCAGTGAGAAGAACAAAGCCAATGAGGTGTATGAACCCCTAACAAGGGGGTTGGTCAGTTTTGCCATCCTTTGGGCTTAAAGGGAGACGCAGACAAAGAGAGGAGCTGTAGCACAGAAGAGCAGGAGATGGCAGCAATCAGGAGACTTGCACTAGGTGGTTGCAGTGGGGCTCTGCAAACCCACAGAACTAAGGCATATAACCCTTGCCCAAGAAGGCCCCCAGCAGGACCCAGAGGCAGAGAGGGAGAAGGAACTATCCTGATCGAGGAACTGAACCCTGAGCTGCCATTCACGTTACTTCCAAGTTGATCCCAACCCCAAGACGCACCCTATTACATCACTAATAAACAGCTTGACTGTTAAGTGTGGTTCGTGAGTTCTGCAAGTCATTGCAGCAAACTATAAAACCCCAAAGACAAGAGGGGCAGTCCTGTGGGGGGAGGGGCAGCTGATACCAGAGATGATGGAGTGGTACAGCAGTCTGGGAAAGTTGGACCTCTGCGATATCTTTAACCTCCACCTCGCAGGAACCAACTAAATTATTCATTTAGTTGGTATCAGAACAGTAGCGTATACTGCCACAGCCCAGACTCACAGGAATACGTGGTTTGGAGAGGAAAAGGGGATAAAAGGGAGAATGTGAACCCTTTTGTTTCCAGATAGTATTAAAAATACCCATGAATGGAAGCAGTTATTAGGTTGCAATCATCTTCCCATGCAAAAACTATTCATGAAAATTAAGAGTGGCGGATTTAACTCCTGAAGGACGGGCTAGTTGGATACGCGTGAAAATACAGAGTGATAAGGTAAGGGCCAGACATCCAATTCCTTGGTTTCTGTTGTCAGTAATAGCTGCAGTGGCAGAGAAAAGGAATGTAGGGCTGGATTACAGTGCTGAACCAAGCTCAAGTTCGCATCCAGTTGAAGCTACGGCCCCTAGTCTCAGGGCAACCTCAGAAAGATGAAAAATCTTGTCAGAACAACAGGAAGTACTCTTACCACTACTGGTCACCAAAGGGGGAAAGAAAGGGGAGGGGGCAAAACCAAGAAACTATTCAAACCAGGGGGTATACTGTAAAAGGAGATGCTTCAGTTTGTAGACCGGTATCATCAGCTTCCCGAGGAACTGTTACTAAACAGGATTGTCAGAGCAGCTAATGTCCTTAGTTTTAGATGGTGCAGAACAGAAAAGTCTTTTGGGTTGATGCAAGACCCATAGCTCACTATGGTACAGTCACAAATGATGATTCAAAATCTGATTACACAGCATGTTAACCCAGAGAGGACAGCTAGCTGGTAGACTGGATAAAATTTGCAGTGAGATTTGTTTATCCTGAGAAGGCAAACTGCCTTTCCCCTCCTCTAAATACCAATGGAACTTTCCAGTGGAAGAAGTTGATGTGCTGTCTATGCAAGCCATGCTAAAATAGCTTTAGTCTGATCAGGATATTCATCTAATGAGTACGCCCCTTACACAAGTCATAGCAGATGTAGTAATCAAAGGATCACTTTCTACATGAGTGCCCTATGACCTTGCTACTGCAAAACAAAGCAACAATCTGAGAAGCTTTGTTGGATCTGTTGGCGAATGAGGTCTGACAATTAAGTCTGTGAATTCAATTGTTCTAAGTGCTACATACCTCATTGTTGAATATCACTATGGTCACCTTCAAAATACTCCCCTTTGAAAAGCTATGTACTGAGTCCAGCACCTGGTCACCCTTCAAAGAAATTGTAGAACTCTTTTTCTGGAGTGGCTGTGAGAGCTGGCATCATATTACCCTTGATGTCCTGAATGTTATCAAAAAGACTTCCTGTCAATATTTCCTTTATCTCTGGGTAAATAAAAAAGTCATTGGGGGCCAGATCAGATGAGCAGGGAGGGTGTTCCAACATAGTTCTTTATTTACTAGCTAAAAACTCCCCTACTGACAACTATAAAATTAAGTGCATGAACTTACCACTGTGCACAATGACTATTCCAAGAAGAGTTCCGAAATTGCTTTGAAGGGTGGACTAGGTGCTGGCATCAGTGCATAGCTTCCTAAGGGGAGTACTTTGAAGGCAACTGTAGTGATATTCCTCAATGAGATATGTAGCACTTTTTCTAGGATGAATTCATGAACTTAATCAGCAGTCCTTGTAGCTTCCCTATACGGGCCCTTCAAATACGAGAAACACAAGGCTGTGCCACACAAGAATGAGAAGAGGTGGTGGGAAAAGAACTTACCCGAGCAGGACAGATTTTTAGATAGTTACTAAGAAATGGGATGTATATAGCAGACATTGATGGAGCTGAGAAAAACACTTTAATGCAGCCCTACAGGTTTGACAGATCAACAGAAACTCCTGTTGGTCCCCCAACATAAAAGAGATCTAAATAAGTCCATTCTACTCACCCCAGTCAGTAGGAACATAATGGTGGGAAGTCCTGGGTGGGACCATTCGAAGCAGAGGCTTAGCTAGTTGATTAAGATTAATGAGAGGGCCAAGGTCTTCTGGTCTATCCCTCAGCAGGTGACTGGAGGCTATACGCACGTGTGTGAATAATATGGCCCAGGGATGGAGAAAAGACCCTCCTGAGGCTCCTAAACATAGGAGACTAATATACATAATCACAAAACCTGTCAATAATATCTTCAAGATTGGGAGGGTATGAAGATGCAATGGCTGATAGGACTAAAATGAAAGTTTGGATGAGAACTAGACGGTTTAAACAGATCTTGTATGAAGTAGTTGTATCTGCCTTACCCAAATATGTTATTAGCATGGGTGTTGGGCCTAAATGGGGAACACTCCTTCTACCTGATATTGTAAACCTGAAGACTTGTAAGTCTACCCTTACGTCAGTATTGATTGGACATGTTAAATGGGAACCGCTAGAATTGCCTGAATCTACTCAGGTTGTTAATTTGAAAAATAGAATGCTGGAGTTGGTTCAGTATTCTTCACCAACAAATCAGTAGACTATCAGGCCTAAATAAAGTAATGCTACTTGTGGAGGACATGACATCAGGACTGGAGGAAGACTCTTAACAATCTGCATTATGCAGGTGACAACAATCTCACTTGCTGAAAATGAAGAGAACTTGAAGCACTTACAGGTGAAGATCAAAGACCATGGCCTTCAGTATGGATTGCACCTCAGCATAAACAAAACAAACATCTGCACAACTGGACCAATAAGCAATATGATAAAACAGAAAAGATTGCTGTTGTCAAGGATTGCATTTTACTTGGAATCACAATCAATGTCAAGAAATCGAAAGATGCACTGTATTGGGCAAAAGTGTTGCAAAAGACTCCTTTAAAGTGTTAAAAAGCATGACTGTGAGACATAAAATGATACTCATGAAGAATGTGCTTCTTAGTTCAAATAGATACGTGAGACTAAGTGAGCACCTCTGTCTAGAGGCAAGGTGAGAAGGCAGAAAGGAACAGGAGCTGGTTGAATGGACATGGGAAATTAGGGGTGGAAAGGAGTGTGCTGTCACATTACAGGGAAAGTAACTAGTATCACACAACAATGTATGTATAAACTTTTGTATGAGAAACTAATTTAAACTGTAAACTTTCACTTAAAGCACAATTTAAAAAAGTGTCAATAAGCAAAGATACTGCCTTGAAAACTAAAGTGTGCCTAACTGAAGCCATGATGTTTTCAGTTGCCTCATATACATGTGGCTGTATATAACATACACATAATGACCATATAAGACAGAATAGAGCTTCTCTATTGTTTTGGTTACCTCATACTCCTCTAACAGAAAATACCATGACTGGAAGGCTTCACAAGGAGAACCTTTGTTGTCAGAGTCCAGTAAGCCACAAATCCACTTACAAGTTACAAGTCCACTCAGTAAGAGAAGTTATCACCATCCCAGAGGCTAAGTCCAAATTCAAGGAGAGCATCTTGGCACAGGAACCCCAGGTCCAAAGGATGTGCTCTGCTCTCACTGCTGCTTTCTAGGTGGTGTGAGGTTCCCAGATACCTCTGCTCACTTCTCTCCCAAAAGCTTGTAGCTTGAATGCCGCCTCACTAACACAACTGCAGCGCATTCTCCATCATCAATAGCACAGAGGCAGGATTCACAACACATGGAAGGAATGGCACCATACTGGGACTCCCAGCCAAGTCAAATCAATGCATACAATTTTGGGGGGACAGAATTCAATCTATGGCATTTATACTGTTTCAAACCTTGTGGGTTTGAACTGCCAACCTTTTGGTTAGCAACCATAGCTCTTAATCACTATGCCACCAACTTTTGTTTTTCATTTCATAGGATGCAAAAGTTGCATGATGAACAAGGAAGACTGAAGAAGAATCGATGTCTTTCAATTGTGGTGTTGGTGAACCCACTGCCATCACATCAGTTTCAACTCATAGTGACCCTATAGACGGAATAGAACTGCTCCATTGAGTTTCCAAGGAGCGCCTGGCAGATTTGAACAGCCAGACTTGTTTATCAGCTGTAGCACTTAACCACTATGCCACCAAGCTGTCTGATGAAGAATACTGAATACACAGTGGACTGCCAAAAGAATGAAGAAAATCTATCTTGGGAGAAGTACAACAAAAATGCTCTTCAGGCACCGAGACCACCAAAGGCACAAGGGAAAAAGAGCCCAGGAGACAGAAGGACTCATGTGAATGGGTGACTGTTTCAAAATGTGACCGAAAGAACCAGATGGTGCCCAGCCACCACCAAAGACAGTTGTGATGGGGCACGCAATGTTGAGTCTCTGTGGCAACATGGGAAAAAGAGGGGTACAGCTTAAGAACTCTACTAAAAGACCACAACTGATGTTCTGATGGCCTAGGGGATCTCCTGGAAGCACAGCCCCTAGACCTGCTGCTGCCCCTGTCTAGAAAACATACTGAGGTCAATTCTTCAGACAAAAATGGACTAGACTCAGGGACACAATGTGACCATATGGTGCGTATACTTTATGGTTCTATGCATTTATAGGAAGCTGTCCTAACAGTCTCTTTCTAGATGGGATAAAAGAGGGTGGAGAGGAGGGGGAAAGAGTTTGTTAAGCAGATACAACAAGCATAAAATGAAAAGGAGAAGCGTGCTGTCATAAGGCAAGGAAAGCAGAAGGAGATGTAGATAGGCAGGCATGCAAAATTGATTCAGATTGTATACTTTCACTTAATAGCAATAAAAAAGAAAACTCCTTAGAAGGAAGGATGGTGAGACTATGTCTCATACTTTGGACATGTTATCAAGAGATCTCAGTCCTTGGGGAAGGACATCATGCTTGGTAAAGTGGGTAAGCAAAAACGAAGAATCTCAGTGAGGTGGAGTGACACAGTGGCAGAAACAATGGGCTCAAGTATGATGGTTGTGAGGATAGCACAAGACTAGGTAGTGTTTTGTTCCATTGTACACAGGGCAGTTATGAGCTGGAACCAACCTAATGGTACTTAACAATAACAACAACAACAACTTGCAGCTTCAGCTGTTCCAGATGTGGTATCAGTTGTGCAGAAAATACAGCAGAGTAAAGGAGTCTGGTACTCAGTGACTGATCTTGCAAATACCTTTATCTTGATCCCAGTCTCAGAAGTAGCTGGCAGCAGTTTGCTTTCAGGTAGGAAGCATCTGAATTTACTTTCATTGTATTGCCACAGGGTTACTTGAATTCATTGGCTTACTGTCATCATTTGGCTAGAACAGAACTGGAACTTGGTGCAGATCACAAATGTAATGATATATTACATTGATGGCATTATGTTAATTTCAGACACCGAGGAACAGGCTAGGACTGATCTGAGTGCAACAATGGCTTACATGACCATCACAGGCTAGTTAATAATACATCCAGTGAACTAGGGCTTTGTCCAAATAGTGAAATTCTTGGGAATAACTTGGACAGGAACTACCTGTAGGCAATCAAGAATAAATTGCTCCAAAAAACACACGCAGACATGTTCACAATCTTTAGTTATTAAAGAAATTCAAATCAAGACGACAATGAGATACCTTCTCACCTCAACAAGGTTGGCTATGATCCAAAAAACAGAAAACAACAAATGCTGGAGAAGCTGTGGAGAAAGTGGAACCCTCCTACACTGTTGGTGGGGTTGCAAAACGGCCCAGCCTCTTTGGAAAGCAATCTGGCACTTCCTTAAAAAAAATGGTTATAGATATACCATTTGACCCAGTAATTCCACTACTTGGAATATATCCTACAGAATCAAGGCCTTTCACACCAACGGACACATGCACAAGAATGTTTATCACAGCACAGTCCACGATAGCAAAAAGATGGAATCAACCCAGATACCCAACAAGAGAAGAATGGATAGGTAAACTATGGTACATGTACTCACTGGAGCACTACACAATGATAAAGAATAACGATGATTCCAGGAAACATCTCCTAACCTGGTTTCAACTGGAAGACAATATGTTGAGTGAAAGTAGTCAGCGACAAAAGGACAAATATTGTATGAGACCTCTATGATAAGATCTCAAAAACAGACTTGTGTGTAGAAGAAAAGACTCTTTGACAGCTGCAAGGGAGGGGAGGGAGGGAGGGTGAGGTGGGGGCGGTTTAGATTAGATAGTTGCTAGAAATATGGTTGGGAGAAATCGGTGATAGCACACCTTAGAAACAAGAACAATATTAAGTGGACTTCAGCATAACTTGAATACTCCTTCCATCTTAACCCAATATTGCAAGGACAGAGTAACTGGAGAGGGGGGCGGGAGACCATGCTCTTAGGTGAAAACGAGGCCAATTGGTACAATTAGCTTTTTGCTAAGAGGGCTCTCTGCACCCAACATTGGTGAGTGGCGTCTGGGGTCTTAAAAGCTGCCAAGCTGCCGTCCGAGGACACAGCAAATGGTCCCAGCTCAGCAGGAACAGATGCTCACCGAGGACCAAAATGACATGGCGTAAAGACAACCTGGAAGATAGAGAGAGACCCACATCAGTGGGTGCCTACATCAACTTGGGACTGGAAGAACCGGATGGTGCCCAGCCACCACCAGTGATAGCCACGATGGGGCTCACAGAGAGGAGTCTCACTGGCAACACAAGAATAAAAAGGGGTGCATCCTGAGATCTCCACTAAAAGACCTCAATTGATGGTCCAGCGGTTGTGGGGTTCCTCTGAGAGCATGGCCCCCTGCCCTGATGCTGCCCTTTCCCATAAATTATAACAAAGGTCCACTCTTTGGACAGGAATGGATTGGACTTGGCAATGCAGAGTGACCATATATTGGATGCACTTTATGGTTCTATACATCTATAGGATATCATCCTGCTGACCTCTGGCTGGAGGAAGGAGAGTGGGTGGAGAGGAGGGGAAAGGAGGCTGTTGGGAGGATGAGACGTGTATGGAGCAGAGAGCAGTAGTGTGCTGTCACTGGACAGGGAGAGCAGTGGAAGCTGCATATAGGTGGGCATGTAAATTTATATGGGAATGTACATTTTCACTCAGTCATATTAAATAAAAAATAAAATTAAAAAAAAAAGAATAAATTGCTGTTACTACCTACCCACAAGCCTAAGCAAGAGGCCCAGTGTTTGGGAGATCTATTTAGATTTTGGAGACTGTGTATGAGGACTGCCAATTAAGTTCGCAAGCTCATCCTAGAAAAAGTGCTACACAACTCATTGCTGAAAAGCACGATAGTCACCTTCAAAGTACTCCCCTTGGGAAACTATGCACTGACGTCAGCTCCTACTCCACTCTTCAAAGCAATCTGGGAATGGCCATCAGAGCTGTCGTTGTACTACCCTTGATGCCCTGAATATCATCAAAATGTCTTCTTTTCAAACTTCCCTTTATCTCTGGGTAAAAAAAGAGTCATTAGGGGACAAATCAGGTGAGTAGGGAGGGTATTCCAATACAGTTATTTGTTTGCTGGCTAAAAACTCCCTGACAGACAACTATACAATTAAGTTGGTGAACTTGCCACCATGCACAAGAGTGCCAAAATTGCTTTGAAGGGTGGACTAGGCACTGGCATCAGTGCATAACTTCCCAAGGGGAGTACTTTGAAGGTGATTGTAGCGATATTCAGTAATGAGGTATGTAGCACTTAGAACAGTTAAGTTCTCAGACTTAATTGTCAGACCTTGTATTCCACATCTGAAAGTATTCCTGATTCCCTACTATAAAACCACTTGTAAGAAAATTGCATTTGAGTGGGTGCCAGAGCAACAGCAGGCCATGTCTGAATTAAAGAAAGTAGTCTCACTCTCCATGCCTTTAGGACCTATGATCCACATTCAGAAGTGATTTGGGAGGTTTTTGCCACACATGGTTATCCAGACTGCAGCACAAAGCAAAAGCCTGAGAATGCCATCCTTTGGCAACTGTTGGGATTCTGGACTAGAAAGTTTCCAGATGCTGCAGCATGATGCATACCATGTGAAAGGCAATTACTTACCCACTACTGGGCATTGACTGAGACTGCCTCAATGACAGGACATAAAGTCATCATGAGCCCTGAAATACTCATGTCTTGGGTGAAACACTGTAATAAGATAGGCAGTGTCCAAAATAGTTCCATGATAAAATGGAAATGGTTCATACAAGTACAAGCTACTGGGGGAAGGCAGGGAGGCACCCACCACAACCATGAGCAAGCAGCCTCTTTTCCCCTATATCCTACCCTGGAACCACCCGAGAAACTGTCAGAGCCCATTGCTTTGTGGAATGTACCCTGTGAACAACTTTCTGTTGACCAGCAGAAGGCTGTTTGGGTCATGGATGGCAGTTTCAGGGAACATGGACAGTGGCTGACACTGAAAGCTGCTGCATTAAGACCAACAGATGGAAAGACCCTGATTGAAGAAGGTAAGAACACGTCAGTTCAATGGGCTGAGATATATACTATCTTCCTTGTCAGGATGGAAAAACAGGCAATGTGAGAGCTCATGTTTGGATTTTTACTGATTCATGGGCAGTAGCCTGGCGATATGGTCGGGCAAATGAGCAATGGAAAATTGAACTATTAAGGAGGCACCTATGTGGGACATGAACGTATGGAAAGCATTCTGGGAATTTAGAAGGCACCTTAGAGTAGGACATGTTGATGCCCATCAGAAGAACTCTCATCCTGGATCAGAAGGCAATTGGAATCAACAGTTGGACCAGTTGGTACATTCACTTGAGATGGTCAATTAGGCCCAAGAAATGAGTAGGCAAAGGGGGTGCTGCAGCAAGGCAGAGATGGGCCAAATCTAGACACATCCGTCTTGTACCCTCTGGGCACAAAATGCCAATAAGGACTGCTCTGTCTGCCAGCAAGTAAGGCAGAGGTTGCAGATGGCTTCAGGACAGTTTCCCTGGCGTTGGTGGGGGAGGCCTGCATATAACTGGCAAGTTGATTATATTGGACCAATGATCCCAGTGGCACTTTTAGCTACAAGTTGGTCCTCATAGGAGTAGATACTCTGGACTAGGCTTTGCTTATCCCATGACAGATGCAAATGCCAAAAACACGGTTAAGGAACTGGAACAAAAAGTACTGTACCAATTTGGGCTGCCCGGGTGTATTTCATCAGACCAAAGAACACTCTGCCTGCAGGGTGCAGCAATGGACCGAGAAACGTCATGTGAAACAGACATACCACTTTGCATACCATCTTCAGAGTGAGAACTGGAATGGGGAATTCAGACATATGTTACCTAAAATAAGGGAGACAGAGGCATGAAGGGCTGGCTCATATGCCTTAATGAGTGTGTGCTCACACTCAATGTGAGGGAGGCAAAGGGAGGATCACTACTGGATAGATTCCTATGTTTCTCTGGGGGTCCTGGGGAAGAGGTCATTGGGAAGGTCGCTGCTGTGTAGTTCTTTTCTGCGTCACCTAAAATTTCTTTTTTTCCTGGTGGATGCTACAGTCCAGAAGCAGGAATGCAACTGCAGATGCTAGAAGCAGGGATGATCCCTAAGCAAGAGACTGTAACTATACTCTTGAATTGATACACCAGAATTCCCAAGGGCATGATGATTTTAGTTGTACTTTCCCACTCATCTGGCAAAACTGGGGTTAACAGTGAATACGGCTGTTATTGCCTAGTGGTCGACAGAGCTCACTAGTGTTGTACCTGTGTAACCCTACCCAACATGAGTGGGAGTGAACTGAGGGGGAAGCACTTGCTAGACTGGTCTTGCTACTGGCATTCTGGACGGGCACAGCAGCTCAGCCTGTTGTCCCTCCCCAAGGTGGAAAAGTTTGGGTAAAAACAAAGTGACAAATGGAAGGAAGGAGAAATAAACAGTTCAGGGCAAAGGAATGAATAAACATATTATGCAGTGGGGAAAACCTAACGCTGATACCTCAAGAGAGACTCAGAGCAAGGGAATAATCTCTCAGCTGAATTTTGTCAGAGGCCAGAAAGTGAAAGGAAGATGGCATGTGGTGGACTTGACCAGATCGGGTGGGCACCTTCAGCAGACCTGAATTGTTGGTACTTGAGTAACCTTACCTTTAGGACTCTTTGCCCTACTGAAGGACTGTCAGTGACTATTTTGGACTGGTAAAATGATGGGGAAGGGAAAGCTAACCCCCAGGGATGGAAGACCTGTAGTTAGAAAAGCTGTGGCATGCAATGGACCACCTTTATGCGGTCTTTCTCATCATGATTTTGCAACTCCCACCAAATGACTGGATAGACTATGCAAATGAGGTGTCTGTGGCCCACAAAGGGGATTGGATACTTGCTGATAGTGCAAATAATGTGCATGGCACCCTTGTAGGGGTAACGTCATGCAAATAAAATATGTGGTCAGTTTTGCTGTCCCACTACACTTAAAGGAAAACAATGGGAGAGAGAAGAGCTGTAACACGGAAGACGGTGAGAGAAGGTGGCACAAGACGGCAGGAATCAGGAGACCGGTATGGGACGGCTGAGGTGGGGCTTGCTGGTCCACGGAACCAAGACATGTGACACTTACCTGAGAAGGCCCCCAGCAGGGCCCGGAGACGGAGGGCAAGTAGAAACTGTCCTGATTGAGGAATCGCATCCTGAGTTCTTCCTGTCACTTCCAAGTTGATCCCAATCCTAAGTTGTACTGTTATTTCCCTATTAAAACCACTTAACAGTAAATATGGTTCACGAGTTCTATGAGATGTTGCGGTGAACTGTGGAACCCGAAGATGGAGGGAGGGTACCAATGGGGGAGGTAGCTGATATTGGAAATGATGGAGTCATACAGCAGTTGGCCATCTGGGACTTCTTCAACCTCTGCCTCGGAGGCACCAACTCTGCTGAAGCTTACAGAAGAGATGATTGGTTCACTTTCCTAAGAAATGAAGGTGCTACCTGTGCCCTGCTGAGAGGGCTGCTACAGTGAGAAAAGCATGTAGCAGACACACAGTGAGTGACCACTAATGGTGGTAACTACTGTCAACCCCCCCGGGAGATGCCAGCAAACTAGCTGGTCAGTCGCAAAGTTCTAGGAAGCCCTGTAGCAAGAGTTTGAGGGATGCGGCTGGGGGAGATTGGGGTGATGATCCATCTACCTTAGCCTTCTCCCTGGCCAGGAAAGTAAGAGTTCAGGGCCTAAAAGCAGAGAAGCCCTTGGTGAAGGAATATCTTAGTGTATTTCACCATTCAAGGCAGGGGAAGCCTGCAGATTAGTGAGCGTCCTAGGCAGGAAGGTGCTTTCCTCTAATTCTGATCACGCAGGCTAGAGGGAGCTTTCCCAAAGAATGCTGGGAGATCCCACATCCTTCCTCAAGCCCAAGATGCCTGTCATTAGGAAATTCTACTTAATATCTCTCCTAATGCTTTCCTGCTGCACCTGGGCCTGTGTTGGGCTGGAAGCTGGGAGAGACAGGCAGAAGGTCTTTTTTTAAATTGTGCTTTACATGAAAGTTTACAAGTCAAGTCAGTTTCTCATACAAAAACCCTCTACACCCATTGTTATGAGATGCTAGTTACCCTATCCACAATGTGACAGCATAGTTCTGGCCTTTCTGTATTTCCTGTGTCCATTCAATCCCCCGCTGTCCCTTTCTGACCTCTCATCTTGCTGTTGTCTCTGACAGGAGCTGCCTATTTAGTCTCTTGTATCTACTTGAGCCAAGAAGCACATTCTTGGCCAGTATCATTTTATGTCTTACACTCCAGTCTAGTCTTTGTCTGCAGAGTTAGTTTTGGGAATGGTTTTAGTTCTGAGCTAGTAGAGAGTCCGGGGCAGTGTCTTTCTAGGGTTTCTCCAGTCTTGTTGAGACCATCAAGTCTGGTTTCTCTACTGGAATCTGAGTTAAGCACCTACTTTTCCCTCACTCCATCACGGACTTTCTGTTGAATTCCCCATCAGGGTGGTCATGGTTTGTAGCCAGCCACAACCTAGTTCTTTGGGTCTCAGGCTGATAGTATCTCTTATTTACGTGGCCCTTTCTGTCTCTTGGACTCATATTTTCCTCATGTCTTCAGCGTTCTTCATTCTCCTTTGCTCCAGGTCGGTTGGGATCTTAAATTGCCACTTGCTGACCCCAGAAGCCACTCACCAAAGTGGGATGCAGAACATATTCTTTAAAAACTTTGTTATGCCAATTGTACCTAGTTTATTTTCAAGACAGTCTTCTGCACCCCATATTGGTGCATGGCATCTGGGGTCTTAAAAGCTAGCAAGCTGCCATCTGAGGTACACCAAATGGTCCCAACTCATCTGGAAGAGATGATGACTGAGAACATCACAGACATGAAGAAAAAAGAGCCCAAGAGACAGAAGGACCCTTAAGAAAGGGAGACTGTATTAACATGAGACCAGAAGAACCAGATGGTGCCCAGCCACCACCAAAGACAGCTGTGACAGAGGACACAGTGTAGCATTCCTGAACCAACATAAGAAAAAGAGGGGTGCAGCCCTAGAACTCTTCTGAAAGAACTGAACTGATGCTCCTACATCCTGGATGCTCCCCTGGGAACATGGCCCCTAGACCTGCTTGCTGGCCCTGACCGGAAACCAGTAATGAGGTTGACTCTTCAGACAAGAGTGGTCTGGACTCAGGGACACAGTGGGACCACGCAGTGTGTGTACTTTACGGTTCTATGCACTTATAGGAGGCAGTCCTACTGGTCTCTTTCTAGATGGGAGAGAAGAGGGTGGAGAGGAGGGGACAGCTGCTTGTTGAGGGAACACTACAAACATGGAATGGAAAGGAGGTACATGCTGTCACTGGGTGGGGAGAACAGAGGGAGCTGTAGACAGGTGGGCATGCAAAACCAATTTGGGTTGTATTCTTTTACTTAGTCACAATAAAAAGAAAAAAAAAAAAAACCTTTTGTGATGCCAGTCGACCTAGATGTGCCCTGAAACTGTGGTCTCCAGACTCCCACCCCTGCTACTCTGTCCCTTGAAGTGCCTGGTTGTATTCAGAAAACTTCTTAGCTTTGGGGTTAATCCAGTTGTGTTGACTTCCTCTCTGTTGTGTGATATCTGCCCAGAAGGTCTTCCGGAAAGAACACACACCAGGATGGGAAGTTCCCTGCACGGCCCTGTCATGACAACTACATGCCATTGGATTTGGTTGGGGGGGTGGTGGGGGATAAGCTGAAGGAGGCAGGGCCAATCCTGGAGTGCCATTTCCAGGTTATGCCAGCTTCAAAATCCATTTCCTTTGTTGCCAGCACCGTTGGCTGGAACCCTAGTTGAGCTAATGAGTGTTACAAGCAGGTGGACACAGTCAATATCTGAACATGGCTCCATGGTCTTTCAGCGGTAAAGAGAGATAACCTGCACTCTGGATAATCCACTCCAGGCTGCCCACGTTCACCTCCCCGCAGGTGTCCTCTCCCACCTCAGATGATGGCCTCGTGTGTTTTGAAAGACCTCAGTGTCCTTCCCTGGCTCCACAGAGTGCAGGGCAGAGTGGGGTCCCGCATCCTGTCTGAGGCTGAGGGGCTGCACTCACCCCAGCCTGGGGCAGGAGCTCCGCCAAGGAGCCTTTAGCCCTTCTCCCAGCTGCTCAGCCTGCTCTAGTATCTTGCCACTGTCCAGAGACAGAAAGTCTGTGTAACTGCAATCCCTGTGATTATCTCTGGAAGCTGGACGCCTCCAGGCTAAGCTGCTGGAAAAGGATGGAGGCACAGGGCACTGCAGCCATCTGGCTCCTCCATGGCCTCCAGGCAGTGGCTGCTCCTGCCTCATGTGGGGACCAGGGCTGCAAGCAGACTGTGCTCCTGGGGCCTGTGGTCAGGCTCCTGAGGCTTCTGGGGGGGTGCCAGGACCCTGCCCTAACTCAGCAGGTCTTTCCACAGGCTGACAATGCAGCATCAGGGCTTCCCAGGCTGACCACAAGGGCCGCCTCCAAGAGCAAGTCAAACCTTTTGGAGGTGAGAGCACTGGCTACACCCGCTAGCTGTGAAGCTTCCGAATATTTTCCTGGGTATGAGCTACATGTCTCTCCCTCTATCTCTTTTAAGGAGCCCTGACTAAGAGCTTGATTGCTAACCAGAAGGTTAGCCTGAATCCACTAGCTGCTCCTTAGAACTTTTTACGGGGCTGGTCTAGTCTTTCCTGTAGGGTTGCAAGTGGAGCAAGCATTTATCATTTGGCTGCCAAGTGATTGAAAGGCTAGTGATTAGAACCCTTCCTAGAAAACCCTATGGGGTAGTTCTGCTCTGTCCCATGGTGTCACTATGAGTCAGAATTAACTCCAAAGATCCCAAGTACAATAATCTTTATAGCAGCAGATCACGCCAGGCCCTTCTGCCGCCGCTGCTCGCAGGATGAATCACTAACCTGCAGGTTAGCCATTGGGCAAACAATTTGTGTCACCCAGGGATCATAAAACCTTAGGTCACTGTTGTTAGGTGTCATGGAGTGGCTTCTGGCTCCTAGCTGCCCCGTGTACAACAGAGACAAACACTGCGGAGTCCCGCACCAGCCCCACGACTGTCTTTATGCTTGAGGCCATTGCTGCAGGCACTGTGTCGCCATCTCACTAAAGGTCTTCCTCTTTTTCATTCAACCTTCTGCATTATCAAGCGTGATATTCTTCTCCAGGAGATCCCTCTTGAGAACCTGTCCAAAGAATGTAAGGCAAGCTCTGGCCACCCACACCTCTAAGGAGCATTCCAGACCTACTTGGTCCCAAACAGATTTGTTCCTTCTTCTGGTAGGAGGTGGGGTAGTCAGCATGCTTCATCATGATTCAAAAGCCTCACTGAAACCTTAGGAGGGACCTGGAAACCCCAGGATGGGTGATGGGGAGTGGAGAATGTTGAGGGGCTAGGGTTTCAGAACCCTAGACGCTGACTGGGACCCTGGGGCCTGGATTCTAGTTCCATCACTGAGGGACACCAGACTGCCTTCATTCCTGCCGCAGTGCGGCGGGCGGGGGCGGGCGAAGGGAGGGGACCGAACCAATTGTCATTTTTAAAATCTTTTTAGCAATCAGGGGCGGAAGCTTTTCCTGAAAGGAGACCTGTAGAACAGCAGCAAAAACGGAGCTGTGCTCACGTGTGGGCGTGGAGAGTGAGGTCATCAGCCTCCCCCAGCCTGCCCTGTGTCGCCGTCCCCCTCCCCCGGAGCTAGGCAACGCTCCGGGGTTAGTGACCTGTCCTTACAGCCGGCTTCACCGTCCTGCCTGAGCGCGCCTGCGAAGAACCCCGGACACCACTGTCCATCCCCTACTTGAGCCAGGCCGGCACCACCTTCTGGCCGGCCTCTCCCGGCCGTCCCCGGCCTGTGGAAGGGGACAGGTGCCCCAGTCCGGGCCCTGGAGGAGGCACCTGGGGTCAACGCGTCCCTGCGGCCCCAAAGCCAGGGTGTCTTTACATAATCATCCTCGTCTCTGCACTGGGCCCTGAGGCCGCACCGTGCTCGCTGTTCCAGCTGGACACCATCTCCCCCATCACCCAACCCCGACCCCCCACCCCCACCCCTCGCCTCTCCTTCTGGGCCGCACCCACCAGGGAGCCGCCCCTCACCCCGCCCTTAACCTAGAAAAACCGCTTATGGGAATGCGTTCTAAAGAAACGCCTCTGCTGCAAAAGCAGAAAACTGGAATCTGCCTCTCGTTCTTACTATTGCCTGCCATGGAGTCCTCCCCACCCCTGGTTAGGATGTCCCAGTGTGTCACAGAGTGGAACTAGGGTTTTCTTGGACGTTCTTGTTAAAATAATATTGAGTTTTTGGTGAATGGTTACACAGCAGGTTAGCCTGCCATTCAACAGTTACTGCACCAGCGTCGTCTTTTAATTGTGCTGTGATTGTTCCTTTTCCAGTGTTCCAGTCTCCCTGTCCCCTTATCGTCTGTGCTTTTGAGACGTTGTTGACCTTTTGGTGTCGACCTGATGGTTTTTGTGTAGCCACCACTCTTATGGATAAAATCCTGTATTTTGTGTACCACTCTGCTATTTTGCTAAAAGGTGCTCTCAGGGTAATAGGCTCTGTTCTAGATTTTTAATTTTTTTTATTGTGGTTAAGTGAAAGCATCCGATCTAAATTACTTTTGCATGCCCGCCTATCTACAGTCCCTTCTGCTCTCCTTGCCCGGTGACGGCACTCCTCATTGTCATTCTATACTTGTCACATCCTCTTAGCAAGCTTCTGTCCCCTTCTCTCCACCCTCTTCTCACCCATCTAGAAAGAGACCAGTAGGACAGCATCTATAAATGCACAGAACCGTAAAGTACACCATTTGGTCCCACTGTGTCCCTCAGTCCAGCCCATTTTTGTCTGAAGAGTTGACCCCAGAAGGGTTTTCTGGTCACGGGCGGCAGCAGGTTTAGGGGTCATGCTCCAGAGGATCTCCCAGGCCATCAGACCATCAATTGCAGTCTTTTAGTGGAGTTCTTAGGATGTACCCCTCTTTTCCTCATGTGGTCACAGGGACTGAACATTTTGTGCCCTATCACAGCTGCCTTGGGTGGTGGTTCTACTGGTCACGTATTGTCTCTTATTCACATGAGTCCTTCTGTTTCCTGAACTCTTTTTAGCTTGTGTCTTTGTTGTTCTCGGTGATCATCTGTTCCAGATGAGTTGGGACCATTTGGTGTACCTCAGATGGCAGCTTGCTAGCTTTGAAGACCCCAGATGCCACTCAACAACATGGGGTGCAGAAGACTCTCTTAGCAATAGGCTAGTTATGCCAGTTGGCCTCAATGGCCCCCAAGAACATAGTCCCCAGACGCTACTCCTGCTACTCTGTCTCTGCAATATTGGGTTGAGATCAGAAGAGCTTTCAGTTTATGGTGAAGTCCAGCTGAGTTGATCTACTTTTTACTGTGTGCTGTCACTGCTTTGACCTAACCAAATTTCTATCCACTGTCTAATCTATGACCAGCCCTCTCCTTCCCTCCCCACTCTTGTAGCCATCAAAGAGTCCTTTCTTCTGTACATAAGTCTATTTTTAAGTCCTTATAGTAAGGGTCTCCTACAATATTTGTTCTTTTGCCACTGACTGATTTCACTCAGCATAATGTCTTCCAGTTGAAACCAGGTTACGAGATGCTTCCTAAAATTATTATTGCATAGTGTTCCATTGAGTATATGTACCATAGTTTGTTTATGCACTCATCTGTTGATGGGCATCTAGGTTGGTTCCATCTTCTTGCTATTATGGACTGTGCTGCAATAAACACTCACGTGCAGGTATCTGTTCATGACAGCCTTTGTTCTGAGCACCGGGAATACTGGATCAAATGATATATCTATTTCCAGCTTTTTAAGGAGGTACCAAAGTGCTTTCCAAAGAGGTTGTCTCATTTTGTGATCCCACCAGCAGAGCAGGAGAGTTTCAATCACTCCACAGCCTCTTCAGTATTTGTTGTTTTGTGTTTTTTTGGATAATGGCCAACCTTGTTGGAGGTGACATGGTGTCTCATTGTAGTTTTGATTTGGATTTCTCCGATAGCTAATGGTAGTATTTCTTTATGCATCTTTTGGCTGCCTGGATGTCCTTTTTGGTGAAGCATCTGTCCATTTTCTTTGCGCACCACTTAAGTGGGTTATTTATCTTTTTCTTGTCGGTATTTTGCAGTAGATTATGGAGATCAGACATTGGTCTGACATGTAGTTGTCAAATATTTTTTTCCATTCTGTGGGTGATTTTTTAGCTCTTCTGATAAAGTCTTTGGATGAGCAAAAGTGTTTGATTTTTAGTAGTTCCCGTTTCAGTTCCAGATTTAAAAAGTGTCGCAGGACAACAGTTTCAGGGAGTCCTCTGTTCTCTGCTGTTTCAGTTTGCCTAGGTATTTCAAGGTCTGACAGTTAAGTTTGCACACTTAATTGTTCTACGTGCTACATACCTCATTGGTGAATATCACTACAGCCACTTTTTTTTTAATTTTTATTTTTATTTAACATAACTGAGTGAAAATGTACATTCACGTATAAATTTACATGCCCACCTATATGCAGCTTCCACTGCTCTCCCTGTCCGGTGCCTGCACACTATTCCTCTCTGCTTCATACATGTCTCATCCTCCCAACAACCTCCTTTCCCCTCCTCTCCATCCACTCCCCTTCCTCCAGCCAGAGGTCAGCAAGATGATATCCTATAGATGTATAGAACCATAAAGTGCTTCCAATATATGGTCACTCTGCATTGCCAAGTCCAATCCATTCCTGTCCAAAGAGTGGACCTTTGTCATAATTTATGGGAAAGGGCAGCATCAGGGCCAGGGGCCATGCTCTCAGAGGAACCCCAAAACCGCTGGACCATCAATTGAGGTCTTTTAGTGGAGATCTCATGATGCACCTCTTTTTATTCTTGTGTTGCCAGTGAGACTCCTCTCTGTGAGCTCCATCATGGCTATCGCTGGTGGTGGCCGGGCACCATCTGGTTCTTCCAGTCCCAAGTCGATGTAGGCACCCACTCTTGTGGGTCTCTCTGTCTTCTCAGTTGTCTTTACTGCATGTCATTCTGGTCCTCGGTGAGCATCCGTTTCTGCTGAGTTGGGAATCATTTGACTACAGCCACTTTTGAAATGCTCCCCTTGCGAAACTATGCACTGATTCCAGTGCCTCGTCCACCTCTCAATGCAATTTTGAAACTCTTTCTGGAATGGCCATTGTGCATGGTGATATGGTAGGAAGTTCGCAAACTTCACTGTATGGTTGTCTGTAAGAGAGTTTTTAGCCAAAAAACAAATAACTGTATTGGAACACCCTCCCTACTGGTACACTTGAAATGGCTCCAGTGACTTTTCTCTTTACCTGAAGATAAAGGAAATACTGAAAGGAAGACATTTGGATGACATTCAGGACAGTTCTGATGGTCATTCAGAAAAACAGTTCCAAAAGTGCTTTGAAGGGTAGACTAGGCACTGGCATCAGTCCCAAGGCTAATACTCAAAGGCAATCATAGTGATATTCAGCAGTGAGGTATGTAGCACTTTTTCTAGGATGAGTTTGCGAACTTAATCTCATGCATATGTGTGTATGTGTATGTTATGTTATGTGTATGTATGTAATAATCTGAGTTCTGCTCTGTATTCTTGTCCCATTCTATCGGGAACCAACCACTGTGACCAGGGTCAGAATGAGGCGGTCCCTGGGACAGTCAATATTCTCCACCATCGTATCAGTGGCAATGTCTCAGCCGTCAACGTTATGTCAGTAGTTCACCAGGACTTTCTTCCATAGACTGGCTGGGTGGCGTTTTGACTGCCAACTCTTAGGCCACCCAGGAGTCCTTGGAAAGTGCCTAATGTCCTTAAGATGGACTTGGTCAAATAAAAAGATAGTCACACTATGAAATCCTGTGCCACTTTTGAGACGGTCCTGGAGTATGATTTACCCAAGTGGGAAGAGGTTTCTCAGTGGAAAACATAAGGTACAAAACAGTAGGTACACAACAGTTTCATCTTTGGTCCAGAAAAGTGCTAGAAGAGCATACAACCAAGGCTTCAGGCGTGTTTGCTGTGAATTTCTGTCTGCACAACTCAGGGACTGCTCCTATGATGGGAGAGGGGTGCCAAATGTTAATCCAGAAGAAATGAAAAAAATGGGAAAAATAAAAATCCAAAATACCCAAATACACTCTGCTAGGTCGAAAGATAAGTTGGCAGTTTCTCAGAAATCTAAACATAGACTTACCATATGATTTGGCAAACCTATTCCTAGATATTTTCCCCACAAAGTTGAAAAGTTAACATCTGCACAAAAACCTGCACACAAATATTTATAGTAGCTTTATTAAGAATTGCCAAAAATTGGAAGCAACCAAGATGCCCTTCAACAAAAGCCAATGCCATCAAGTTGATTCCAACTCACGGTGATGCTGTAGGAGAGAGTAGAACGGCTGCACAGTTTCCACAAAGAGCCCGGGAGATTTGAACTGCTCACCTTTTAGTTAATAGACATAGCACTTAACTAATATATCGCTGGGGTTTCCTGCCCTTCGATAGGTGCAGGGAAAAGCAAACTGACACATCTTGACAACAGAGTATTATTCAGTGATGGGAAGAAGTGAGCTACCAGGGAAAGATGAGGAGGAACCTCAGATGTGGATTCCGAAGTGAAAGCAGCCAGTCTGAAAAGACTACAAGATCCCAACTCTGGGACCTTCTGGAGGAGACGGAACTACAGAGACGGTGGAAAGCTCACTGGTTGCCAGGGAGGGAGGGAGGGAAGCTGGAGGAGCAAGGACATTTTAA
The DNA here is from genome assembly GCA_028571685.1 of Heterohyrax brucei. Taxonomy (NCBI): domain Eukaryota; kingdom Metazoa; phylum Chordata; class Mammalia; order Hyracoidea; family Procaviidae; genus Heterohyrax; species Heterohyrax brucei. The sequence goes on from CM053147.1 coordinate 19,767,126, forward strand.
GGGCTGCAAACCCATTGTGTATGATACCACCATGGGAGACATGCGTGTCGAAATCCACATGACCGCACAACTTGAATCCTGACGCAATGACTTTAGTTAATAATAAGATATTGTCACGGATAGAATTGTACCTGGTAGAAACCCTGGTGGCATGGTGGGTTAAGTGTTAGATCTGCTAACCAAAAGGTTGGCAATTCAAATCTGCCAGGTGCTCCTTGGAAACTCTATGGGGCAGTTGTACACTGACCTCTAGGGTCACTACGTTGGAACTGACTCAACGGCAATGAGTTTATGATTCCTGATATTGTGTCCTGTCCTTCTGTGCTCTAAACCCTGCCTCTGTGATGTTAATGAAGGAGAGTGGGCAGCAGTTGTGTGGGTGGGGCAGGACTCAGTGTGCAGGATTGCACTGTGCCTTGAGGCAAGCTCTTGGGCTATAAAGAAAAGGGAAGTAAGCAGCAAGTTAGAGTCCTCATACCACCAAGAACCAGTTCCGGGAGCAGTGCATGTCCTTTGGACGTGGGGTCCCTGCTCCTCAGAGGCTCCCAGTCTAGGGAAAGATTGACACAAGGACCTCCCTCCAGAGCCAATAGAGAAAGACTTCCCCTGGAGGGGATGCTCTAAATTCAGAATTTTAGCCTGCTTTTCTGTGAGAAAATAAATTTCTCTTTGCTAAAGCCATCCCCTAGTGGTGTCTTTGGTTTAGCAGCTCTAGATGACTAAGATCACTGTCAATATGGCCTCCTCAGGTATGACAAGTGTGTCCCAGGAATGCATGGTGTTAACAGCAGGAGAAATCTATTGTGTGCAGGACGGGGGAGAGGGTGTATGGGAACTCTTTTTACTTTGGGCTCAATTTTTCTGTAAATCTAAGAGTCCTCTAAAAATGAAGTCTAAACCTTGAAACCATTATGCTTAATAAAACATCCGTCACAAAAGGACAAAAATTGTATGATCCCACTAATATGAAATGTCTAGGATAGGCAAATGTGCAAAGATCAAAACTGACTACTGGTTCCCAGGGGCAGGAGGCAGGGAGGGGACAGGAAAACACAACGTTTAGGGGACACTGAGCTGAGCTTCTGTGACGAGTGACAGAAAAGTCATGGACTGGTTAATGGGGATGGTTGAACAATATGAGAAAATATTTAATGTCACTGACATGCTCACATAAAGACTATTGAAACAGCAACTGTTTTGTTAGCAATCTATTTAGTATGCTGTTGCTGGGTGTGGTGCAGGTGATTCCGACCCCTAAGGACCTCATGTCACAGAGTAGAACAGTCCCACAGGGCCTTCTCGATGTCACCTTCATGGGAGCAGATCACCTGGTCTTTCTCCCTCAGAGCCACTGGATAGAACCAATGACCTTCTGTTTAGCCTGCCACCAGGGCTTCTAAGAATAAAATCTAGTCATTTAAAAAATAAAATATTAAAAGTAAAACTTCAAAACCCGCAGACAAACTCTGCCGGAGTGCATGTCTCTAGCACGTAGGCCCGTGGGCCCATCACTCCCACAGACACCGTCCTCTCTCCCAAGGCCTCTCTTCCTTGGGTGATGTGACCTAACCCTTGAGCGTCTTCATTTCCGGGACTCCTAGCCCTCAAGGCCAACTGCGTTTCCTCAGCTCAGACCCAGCCCGGTGTGCTGCCACCTCGGGTCGCAAGCCCTAGCTGAGAGGGAAATCCTCCTGTGCCCCTGCTCACGGTGACTCCAATATTTGAGGATGGCTATGCAGGATCCTGTGGTATTAGGTGGTAGGCCTCTCTGCCATGGCTTCATTCCCTGGGGCTAGTAACAAGATCCTGGAGATGGCTGCAGGCCTGCAGAAGCAGAGAGAAGTCACATGTATCAACGATCTCCAATTTCCACTCCCTGGGCTAAGAGCTTTATATACATTATTAAACTTAAGCCTAACTTTCCCACGAAGTAAAGCTTTTATCCCCATTTTACGGAGAAGGAAATTGAGGTTCCTAAAGGGTCGTTGTTAGTTGCTGTGGGTTCAGCCCTCAACTCATGGGAACCACGTGCAGTGAGATCAAACCATTGTGATTTTCAGATGTTGGCTGATTTTCAAAAGTAGATCCGCAGACCATTCTTCCCAGTCCATCTTAGTGTGGAAGCTCCACTGAAATCTGTTTAGCTTCCTAGCAACACACCAGCCTCCAGTGGCAGGCAAGCAATCTCTGCACATGAGGCACTCTGCCCAGGAATTGAACCCGAGTCTCCTAAACAGAAGGAGGGAATTCTACCACTGCACCACCACTGCCCACCTCTTAGAGAGTAGGTCACTGGTTTAGTAAGGTAACACCAGTCAGGAAGCCAGCAGATGGTTCCATCCTCTGGGACTCAGCTCCAGTCTCCTGGGCTTGCTGCTGTCATGACAAGTCTTTGTCCCTTTCATCAGTCACAAAGATGTGGGCAGTCTCTTGTGATCTGGGGGCCTGAGTGGGACAGGTCTGACCAAGTCTTTCCCTCTCAGTTCAACCAGCCCCGACACAGGTGGGGCCTGGAGCTGGCCCCGGACTGACTGTTCCTGCTGCTTCTGCCATCCCTCACCTGGCCCAGAACACAAAGTGTTCATCCCTGAGGGTACATGCCCAACCTGTTCCAGGGAAGAGGGTCTCTGGTCTCCCAGAGGCTGGGTGGGAGGGGCTCTGGCCCAAAGCCCCATACTGACACCCACTCCCCCTCCATGATCTGAAGACCAGGTAGGGGCCCAGCAGGTGTCCTGGCCCCTCAGGGCTGGTCCGACTCCTCAACACCAGGTCCTGAGCAATGCCACCTCACAGTGCCACAGGGTGTGTAGGAGGGAGGCTGAAGGGGAATGTCGCAGACAGCTGAGGCCGGGAAAGCAAGAGAGAAATGAGAGAAGGGAACAGTGAGTAAAAGTGAGACACGGAGAGGACAGGAGGCCACCCACCTGGCCCACGCTTTGCCAGACGTTCTAGCTGAGGTCTGTGGGTGGAGGCAGGCCCAGGTAGAGCTGCTGGATAACCTTTTTTGCATTCTTTTTTTTGTATACTATAAAATCGTGATAAATATGTAGGTAACTATTTACCTTTTAATCTTCTTCACATGTACAAGTCAGTAATGTTAGCTATGTTTATCATGCTCTTAACCATCATCTTTGGACACACACACACACACACACATATGATAAACATAGTTAATGTCACTTATAGGATAAGCTTGTCCTGTGCAGTATTGGTGACATACTTATACTGAAAGATTATTCGTTGTTGTCTCAGTTATTTAACACTGCTATAACAGAAGAACACCCTCTGTATTTCTCAAGGTGAAAGAACTGAAGAAAAAATTCAAGTCTCAAGTTGCAGTAGTGGAGGATTCTACAGAGTAAATATTAAACAACACAGGAAACATCAAAAGAAGATGGAAGGAATACAGTCACTGTGACAAAAAGGATTGGTAGACATTCAGCCATTTCAAGAGGTAGCATATGATCAGGAACTGACGGTACTAAAGGAAAAAGCTAAAGCTGCATTGAAGCCATTGGTGTAAAACAAGGCTCCAGGAATTCAATAAGGAAGACAGAATTGATGCCTTTGAATTGTGATGTTGGAGAAGAATACTGAAGGTACCATGGTCCACCAAAAGAACAAGCAGATCTGTTCTGGAAGAAGTACAGTGAGAGTGCTCCTTGGAAGTAAAGATGGAAAGACTGCATCTTACATGCTTTGGGCATGTTGTCAGGAGGGATCAATCCCTGGAGAAGGACGTCATGCTTGGTAAAGTAGAGGGTCAGCAAAAGAGAGGAAGACCCTCAGCAGGATGGATTGACACAGTGGCTGCAACAATGAGTTTAAACATAAAAACGGTTGTGGGCATGGTGCAGGACCACACAGTATTTCATTCTGTTGTTCATAGGGTCGCTATGAGTTGTAACTGACTTGATGGCACCTAACAACACCAGTAACAGAAACCAATGGAATATCAATTGAGATGTTTCAACAATAGATGCAGAGCTGGAAGTGCTCACTTGTCTTTGCCAAGACCTTTGGAGGACAGCCACCTGGCCAACTGACTGAGATCCATATATACGCCTATTCCCAAGACAGGTGATCCAACTGAATGTGGAAATTGACAATATTATTAATATCACATGCAAGTAAAATTTTGCTGAAGATCATTCAAAAGCAGCTGCAGCAGTGTATTGACAGGGAACTGGAGAAATTCAACTACCAGATTCAGAAGATGTGGAACCAGGGATATCGTTGCTGATTTCAGATGGATCTAAGCTGAAAGCAGACAACACCAGAAACGTGTTTACCTATGTTTCATTGACTAAGCAAAGTCATTCAACTGTGTAGATCATAACAAATTATGAATCACATTGCAGAGAATGGAAATTCCAGAACACTTAATCATGCTCATGAGGAACCTGTACATGGATCAAGAACAGTCGTGTGAACAGAACAAGGGAACACTGTATGGTTTAACGTCAAGAAGGGTATGCATCAGGGTTGTATCCTTTCACCATACCTTTTTAATCCAAGAAGCTGAACTACATGAAGAAGAACAAGGCATTGGGATTGCAGGAAGACTGATTAACAGCCTGTGTTACGGAGTCAACACAACCTTGCTTGCTGAAAGTGAAGAGGACTTGAAACAATTTGATGAAGATCAAAGACCACAGCCTTCAGTATGGATCACACTTCAGCATCAAGAAAACAAAAATAGTCACAACCGAACCAATAAGAAACATCATGATAAATGGAGAAAAGACAAGGATTTCATTTTACTTGGGCCTACAATCAACGCCCATGGAAGTAGCAGTCAAGAAATCAAAAGATACATTGCATTAGGAAAGTCTGCTACAAAAACCAAAACTAGACCCACTGCCGTTGAGCCAGGTCTGACTCATGGCAACCCCATGGGTCAGAGTAGAATTGTCCCACAGAGTTTCCAAGGAGCTCTGGTGGATTTGAACTGCTGACCTTTCGGTTAACAGATGTAGAACTTAACCCACTATGCCACCAGGATTTCCAAGACCAAACGCACTGCCATCGAGTCAGTACCAACTCATAGTGACTCTATAGGTCAGAGTAGAACTGCCCCATAGAGTTTGCAAGGAGCACCTCTCTGATTTGAACTGTTGACCTTTTGATTAGCAGACAGAGCACTTAACCACTATACTGCCAGGGTTTAAACTCTTTAAAGTGGTGGAAAGCAAAGATGTCACCTTGAAGACCAAGGTGTGCCTGACCCAAGCCATGGTGTTTTTAATTGCCTCATCCGCATGCAAAAGCTAGATGCTGAACAAGGAAAACTGAGAAAGAACTGATGCCCTTGAATTGTGGTGCTGGAGAAGAATATTGAATGTACCAGAGACTGCCAAAAGAACAAACAGATCTGTTCTGGAAGTAGTACAACTAGAGTGCTCTTTAGAAGGAAAGATGCCAAGACTACATCTTACACATTTAAGACATATTGTCAGGAGGGATCAATCCCTGGAAGAAGACATCATATTTGGTAGACTGAAGGGTCAGTGAAAAAGAGGAAGACCCTCAACCAGGTGGACTGACACATTGGCTGTAACAACGAGCTTAAGCATACACATGACTGTGGGCGTGGCGCAGGACCAGCTGTTGTTTTGTTTCTGTTGTATGTAGGGTCACTGTGAATTGGAACCAACTCAAAGGCCCCAAACAACAATAACAAGACATACTGCAAGTGAACTGCTTTAACAGAAATTCATTTTCTCATAGTTTAGGAGGCTAGAACTACAAATTCAGGGTGCCGACTTTAGGGGAAATCTTTCCTCTTTTGACTCTAGGAAAGCGTCCCTGTCTCTCCAGCTTCCGCTTCCTGATTCCTTGGAGATCTCTATGTGTCTTGGCATCTGTCTTCTCCCATCTCTGCTTTGACCACTTGTTGAATCTCTCTTATATCTCAGAAGAGATTGACTCAAGTATCCCCTATACTAACCTGTCTCATTAACATAGCAGAGACAACGCATTCACAAACGGGATTATAGCCACAGGAATAAAGGCTAGGATTGACAACACATATTTGGGGGGAAGGGACCCAGTTCAAGTCACAACAATTGTTGATCTGAAATTCCAGTTTGGTTGGCATACTGTGTTTGGTCTGGCAGCCCTAGACCCAAGGCCTATATTTTCTTGGCTGCAGAGGACACTCAGGGGGCTGCTAACTGTGCCCAGGACTGGCCCTTCCAGTCTGTTACGTATTCAGATTTGTGTCCCTGCAGGTGAGGGCAGGCCTGGCTCTGTCCCCAGGATAGGGAAATGCTGAGCCCTTCCATCTAGGGCCAGCTCTTGAATGAGAAGCCACTTCGCCCTGCCTGTGCTGTCCTGTCTCGTCTCATGCTGTCCTGTACTGTTGCGTGCTATCATGCGCTGTCCCGTGCTGTCCTGTGTCACCACAAAAGACACGAAGGAGCCAAGGGGGACTGAGGGACTGAGCCCATGGGTCCTTAAGGGTGGGTGACATCAGATGATTCAGGACAAGTGCCTGAAGGTAGCTCGGCCTCTTCTGAGGATGCTCAGGGGCCAGGCATGGGGGTTAGGGTCCAGCCTGGAAACACTTCTAGCCCACCCCAGGGGATCCGGAGGAAATCCACAGCACGCCCTCTCCGGAAAAGCGCTCCAAGTCCTTGCTTTGTGGATGAGTGCACAAAGACCACGCAACCCCTGGTGGTGTAGTAGTCAGGTGCTACGGCTTCTTACCAGAAGACTGGGCATTCAAATGCACCAGGAGCTGCCTGGAAACACTAGGGGGCATTTCTACTCTGCCTCGTAGGGTTGCTAAGAGTCAGAATTGACTCTACAGCATTGGGTTTGGTTTGGTTTTGCACCAAGCCCCAGAGAGGCAAGTTCTGGGTATTTGGGGTGGGGGACATAATTCAAGTCACAACAATTGTTGATCTGAAATTCCAGTTTAGTTGGCATACTGTGTTTGGTCTGGCAGCCCTAGAGCCAAGGCCTATATTTTCTTGGTTGCAGAGGACACTCAGGGGGCTGCTAACTGTGCCCCCAGAGCAGAGCTCGTCCACCTCCCTGTCCTGACCTCTGCCCGTGACATGCATTTTCTACTCAGCAAAATTCTCTCTCCCTAATCTCTTTTGAGGTTCTCGGTCACCTCTGATGACAGATAGAACAGGCAGCACTGCTCCTGTTTTTACAGACATGGAAGCTAAGACACACGGAAGAGACTAATCCACAGGCCTAAGGAGAGTTGGGGGAGCAGTTGGAGCACCTGAACTGCACCCCAGCTTGGCTGGAGGCCAAGTGAGGGATTCTGGGTCACCCAGTTGCTGATTCTTCAGCTAGTTGAGGGCAGGACCCAGAGGAGGCACATAGCTTCTGCAGACTGGCACTCAAGCTCATGGGCTTGCTCAGTGGTCACATCTGTGAGTATCTGTATCCAACCAGAGCATCATCCTGCTAGGCCCCCATTCATGCCAGAAGGGCTGCTGCAAGCTATTTGTTTGTTTTAATTTTAATTTTACTAATTTTGTTGTTTTGTTGAGAAGATATACAGCAGAAAGTACACAAAGTGGACAGTAACTACTTGCACAGTTCAGGGACACTTAATTACCTTCTTCAAGTTGTGTACCCATTCTCATTTTCCTTTTCCGAGTTCTTTCTCCCCATGAACATAAACTCACTGAACCCTATGTTTTTCTGTCTAATACTTCAAGTTTCTATTGTCGGTTGGATTCCCTAGAGACAGACCTTGAAAGAGCACAAAGCACACATTCATTCCCCCCAAATCAAACCAAACTCACTGCTATGGGGTCGATGCCAACTCATAGCGACCTTACCAGGACAGAGTAGATGTGTCCCACAGAGTTTCCAAGGAACACCTGGCAGCTTCGAACTATTGACTTTTTCTTTATCAGTGGTAAGCAGCTAACCACAATGCCACTAGGGTTTCCTAGTTAAGCTAAACTGTGATTTGGTTTTAAGACTCCAGTGGAAACCCTGGTGGTATAGTGGTTAAGTGTTAGATCTGCTAACCAAAAGGTGAGCAGTTCAAATCTTCCAGGTGCTCCTTGGAAACTCTATGGGGCAGTTCTACTCTGCCCTATGGGGTCACTATGAGTCAGTATCCACTCAACAGCAATGGGTTTGGATTTGGTTTTCAGAGAATACTTTTGGCTCAAGATTTAAAGATTATTTCAGAGTAATAATTTCAGGGATTCACTCCACCTCCACAGTTCCAGGAAGACTGGATTCCATGAGAATTTGAAATTCCAGTCTGCATCTTCCCCCTTTTAGCCAGGCTCTGTCTGCAGAATCTGTGATCGAAGTGTTCAGTAATGGTAGTCGAGCACCATCCAGGTCCTCTGGTCTCATGCCAAGGGGGCAATTAGCTACCCTTCCCATTTTCTGCTCATCTAATTGACTGTCCTTCTTTCTTTGTTACTTCAGGAGAATGGAGACCAACTACGCCTTGGATGGCCACTTACAAGCTTCCAAGACCCCAGAAACTGTGCAAGGGACTAGGAGGTAAAAAGACCTCAGCAGGCTTTTGAAAGGTACCAGGGGTGCCCCAGCAGCCTCTCCATCCTAGCTGGCAAGAGAAGTCCTACCTGCCCTCTGCCAAGATGACAGCTGCTATCAGAGCCCGGGGCTCTGAAATTGGATGACTTCTCATTCTCCTGGGTGCCTCAGTTTCCCCAGCTATGAAGTGGGTGGAAATATGCTATCATCTCAGACTCCTAGGGGCCCAGAGCCATGCCCTGTTTGATTACAAAGTGGATTAAAAGTCTCTTGTATTTGATACAAGTAATTCTATCCTGTACATGGACAGTTTCGTCGAAAAGCAGGCTCAGGTGGCCTTGCATCAGCCTCCCTGCCCAGCCCCTGCTCCTGCCCCCACCCACCCCATCCAGCGGGCTGTGAAGGAGAGAAAGATGATCCACCCACCCTGAGGCACCTGCAGAACCGCTGTTTCTGTAGGTTCTCGCTGAGGGCATCCAGAAGCATCCAGCTGGGCCGCGGCTTGGGAGCTGGCCCCCAGCTCTGTGTGTTCCTCCCCAGCCAGGTCTCTGCTGGCAAAGGCCGCCCACGACGGCAAGGAAGCCGCAGAGTAGCAGGATCAGACCCCAGAGGCAGCTTTCGCGCAGAACCCCTGGAGCTGCTCAGGTAACAACTGCCTGGTGACAGCATCCCATCCAGACCCCACGACTAGGATCTGAGCTGTGTCCTTCCCCCAGATGTGTGTCACCTTCGCCAGGCCATGATTCCCAGTATTGTCTGGTTGTCCCCCGTTTCTGTGATCTGATGTAATTTTGCTATGGGTTGTAAATCCTAGTGCGTGGAGCCATGGTAGCACAGTGTTGAAGAGTTACAGCTGCCAACCAACAGGTCAGCAGTTTGAATCCCCCAGCCACTCCTTGGGAACCTGTGGAGCAGTTCAACTCTGTTCTACAAGGCCTCAATGAGACTGCACTGGGATTTATGTTACTAATGAGGCAGGATTGGGGGCAGTAATGCTGATGAGGCAGGACACAGTCTATAGTATTAGGTTCTATCTTGAGTGAGACTCATCTGAGATTTAAAAGGGAGAAGTGGTCCAAGAGACAAGACCTCATGACCACCAAGCAAGAGGAGCCAGGAGTGGAGCTGGCCCTTTGGGCCCAGGGTCTCTGTGCTGAGAAACCCCTAGACCAGGAAAAGGTGGATGAAAAGGACCCTCTTCTAGAGCCCACAGAGAAAGAAAGACTTCTGTCAGAGCTGGTTCCCGAATTTGAACTCCTAACCTGCTAAACTGGGAGAGGAAACCATGGTGGTGTAGTGGTTAAGTGCTATGTCTGCTGACCAGAAGGCTGGCAATTCAAATCTGCCAGAAGCCCCTTGGAAACCCTCAGAGCGGTTCCACTCTGTCCTATAGGGTTGCTATGAGCCAGAATTGATTCCACAGCACTGGATTTGGTTTCAGCTGTGACAGAATAAACTCCTGTCTGTTAAAGCCTCTACTTGTGGTATTTCTGTTGTAGCAGCACTAGATAACCGAGACACTCACTCTTAGTGGGACCTGTGTGGAGCCTGTGTCTCTTGATGCAAGAACATCCCACATAGTACAGGTTTGGATCTGGCCTCTGGCCAAGACCTGGTTCCTTCACATCCCCTAGACTTGCAGGCAGAGGAAAGGGTGGCTGACCCAGGAGAAGCCACCAGGCTGAGGTGAGGGCTGCTGCTTATCTGTTCCCCTTGGTACAGATTGCAAGGGGTGGCTGGGTCCCTAGTACTTAGTCACATAGCCACACTGTCTACTGGTTCCCTGTATTTTTGCCTTTCTCTTTTTTCTGTGAATAGCTGTTTTACAGACTGTCTTTCCTTGCCAGCACCTCAGAGCTCTTCAGAAGCAGACCTCAAATATACAAACAGTGAAATGTGTCCTTGTGGTTTTTAGGAAGGTGGCCCTTAATAGAGTCCCATCACCACAACTGTGAATTGGAATCGACTCAGTGGCAATGAGTTTCATTTTGGTTTTCGTATCCCCACAACCACTACTATCCCTCCATCCCGGGGGGCAGCAGGGAGCCAGAATGCCATATCCAGGCCTCTAGTGGCCTCACCAGCTGTAGGCACCAGGCTACAAATGGGGCTTACGCAAGCCAGAATGTCAGAAGAGATGGATGGATGGCCCCCTGGACTTTCTACTTTGGACCACAGAGACTTGCTCTGTGGTCACAGCCATAGAGGCGAGGTTTGGAGCCACAGATCTAGACAGAAGTTTGAAATGAAGACTTCTGTGACCAGCACCTGTTCCACCTTCACTGGCATAGCTGGCCAGATAGGACCAAGGCATGACTAGAGCTTAGCATCTCAGGCTGCCTGTCTGTCTTCTGGAAGCCCCAGGCCTATCCAGGGACACTTGGACTTTCTCTCCTCAGAAACAGTCAGTAGTGGGACCAATTACTGAACCTCTTAAACTTCAGTTTCCTTATCTATAAACTGGGTACAGTAAAGCAGGCATCACCATAGCTACAATGAGGTACATAAAGTTCCCACTCAATAAATGCAATGAATTACAGTCTTGAAGAAGATACTGTGTTCATTAACAAAGACCATCATTCATTTACTGAACAAAGGTTCAGTGACTATCTACTGTGTGTCGGACAGCTTCTGCTAACCCCTGAGCTAGCAGTGGGTATCTGTGTGAGCAGGAAGAGAATACACTTCAGGGTCAGGGCTAGGCCTGTGGGTAATATGGTCCTCCTGTTTATTTATTTCTCCTCCTGGCCACAGACAGTGCTCTGCAGGGCGTAGGGACAGGGAGAGGCTTGCTGAGCCAGCTCCAGGCCACCATTTCTTTTCCCAACTGATAGGAACTTGGAGTCTGAATTTTCACGATGAAAGAGAAGGCACAGCAAACATGAGAAGAGCCTGCAGGGGAAAGATCTTGTTTTTTAATCTTAAGATCAAGGGCAACCTGAAGCAAGATGCCTGAGAGTCTTAGAGGTGAGGTCAAGGCTATCATGTAAGAGAAGAGTTCTTTACCTGTGACTCAGCTAGAGCTAGAGGTGGCCTCCCAGCAGAAACCAGCAGTCAGATTAGATGCCTGCAATTCCAGCAGTAGAGTTGTGGGTCTGATGGGCCTCCCTGGGATAAATGGTAGAGCTGGAGAATCAGAAAACCTGGGTTCTGATCTCAGTTCTGGTCCCTTGCTGTGTGACCTTGGGTAAGCCACTCCATCTCTCTGAACTGGAGTCTTTTCACTTGTACTGAGCAACGATTGGGATGATGTGTGTGACAGCTCTGTGTAAAGAGCAAAGTGACATGGTGGGTGCTAGGAGAGAGAAAACCTGAGCTTTACCACACCCTTGGGCCTCCCGTCCAACCACAGATCTTCCTGCACCTAGAGAGCTGAGGAGAAAGTGAAAAATACTTGGGGAAGAAGTTTGTAAACTGATCTACCAGACTCAGTTGAGGCTGCTTGCTTTCTGGCCCATCCTTGGCTCCAATATGCCAGTTTCCATGGTGACTCAAAGTTGCCCAGATCCCTTCATATGACAACCTTGTGCATTATGCCATCAGACCAGATGTGTCTTTCTGTTCCTCTCCAAACATACCTACCATCTCAGCAAACAAGCACATGAGAAGACAGTTAACATCATTAGTCATCTGGAAAATGCAAATTAAAACCCAAATGAGATCTCACCCCACACTAAAGCACTAACCTTAAAAAGACGGATATCTGAAGTGTTGGACACGATATGGAGCAACTGGAACTCTACTTTCCCTCCTTATCTAAGGGAACCGAGAGTCAGTGAGTGCTACAGAGCTGGTGCATGCCAGCTCATGAGAGCCAGTCGTGAGGATCTCTTCCCGCCTCTGCAGTGATACCATACTGGTAACTTTGAAGTAGCCATGGTGGGAGGATTTATACCTCAGAAATCAGCAAATGTCACAGATCAGGGCTTCCCTCAATGCTGGAGAGCCAGTTGTTCAGCATTGACAGCACAACCTCTAATGAAAATATATGTCCACAGAGACTCAAACTTCAATGTGCGCAGCACCTTTATTCATAAAAGCCTCGAATTGAAAACAACCCACATGTAGATCAACTGGAGAATGGATAAACAGACCAAGGTCCATCCACACAATGGAATGTCACTCAGCAATAAGCAGGAACAACCTGCTGATACATGAAGCAGCTGAGATGAATCGGAAAAGCGTTACGCTCTGGGAAAGGAATCAGTTGCTTACCGAATGACTGCATTTTTGTGAAAGTCTAGAGTTCGCAAAATTGTAGCCATAGAAAGCAGATTAGTTGTTGGGGTGGGTTGGAGGAGAAGAGCTAGGCAGAGGGGACTGATCTATAAAGGGTGTGGGCAGTGATGGTGATGTTCTGTATCCCGATTGTGGTGCTGGTTTTGCAGGAGAAAGAGGTGGCAGGCAGCTTCCACAAAGGTTACAGCCTTGGAAACCCTGTGGGGCAGCTCTTCCCTAGCCTACAGGGTTCCTATGGGCAGGAATCCACTCAGTGGTAGTCAGTTTGGTTTGGTGTTTTGGTTGTTGGTGGTTACACGACTACGTGTATGAATTGTAACAACAAGACTCAGTGAATCCTGAGGGTTGTGTTCTTTTAAATGGTTACTATGTGACATCAGATTGACAACATCAGCTCCAGAGAGTAGACAAGAGGCTTAAGGGGTGGTGGGTTTGTGTTGATGACACTAAAACAGCTCAGAATAGGCTATCAAGAAAGATATAGAAATGACTGGGTCGATGTATGTTTTGCTATGTATAACTTCATTCAAAAAAACTCATTGAACTGTACACTTGAAATTGATTACTTTTATTGCATGTAAATGATACCTCAATAGAGATGCCCGAAGGGATCCCACCAGCACAGTGGTAAAGAGCCCAGCTGCTAATCAGAAGGTTGGCAATTTGAATCCACCATCCACTCCTGGAAACCCTATTGGGCAGTTCTACTCTATCTTACAGGGTCGCTGTGGGTTGGAATCAACTCCATGGCAATGGTTTTCGTTTGGCTTTTTATTTTTTATTTTTTACAGGGCTGTCCGAAACAGACAAGCAAAATCTTATCCCTTCTATGTCCCCATCTGCCAGTGTAGATGTGACGACACTGGTGGGTTAACAAGCTAAGCAGCCCAGTACAAACCTGAGAGAAAACACCGGACCCAATGACTGTCTCTAGGACAGGCCAATGGGAAGATCTTTTGAAGCAGGAGATATACCTCAAGCTCCCCCTCCTCCAATGTAAGCCAGGCCTGCTGGAGTCAAGGATGGCTGGGCTGGCAGAAGGTACCCCTGCCCAGGGCCCCCTCTCCATCTTCTACCCTCAGCTTTTTTACTAACTCGTGGATGTTGACTAACAAAATCCTGTCACTTCCCCCAAAGACTGGCAGAGCTGAGAGACTTGGAGTCATTTAAGCTTAGAGGAAAGATGGCTGGAGGGGAGGGGAGCCAGGACAGGGAGGGGCCCAGACGGCCATCACTTACCATGTGTGCTTGCAGGGCTAGCACATGGCCAAGGAACAGCTGTTCTCCGTCAGTTCCAGGTGGATTCAGAGAAAAATGGCTTCACTGGCAGCAGGAGAGATTTAGGGAGGACATAATGATGAACTTCCTGAGGGGATTCTTGAGGAAGTGTGCATGTGTGTGTGCACGTGTGTGTGTGTGTGTGTGTGTGTGCGTGCTGTAAAGCCAGATCAGGGAAAGAGGGCACTGGATATAATCCCTCTCTCTGCAGCACTTTAGGAATCAGAGAGACAAATCAGGCTCAGAAATGAGCCTGGGTCCCTCTGGGCTGGGGATACAGAGATGGACTCGGGTACATGCTTCAGGGTACCTCCGAGGGCAATTAGCTGGCAGGTCCATCAGTAAGATCCCCAAACCAGGAGTCGGGAGCCAGATGGGTACTTACGTGTGTGCCCCAACCCCTCCCTGGTGGCCCTGCGCACTCTCTTCCCCATTAGGGCAGACGAGACCATCCATCATCGGTGGGATAGTGATGTCACAGCTGCAGGCCTCCGAGTGCACAGGAAGACTGCCCCAAGCCCTCCAAAGCGCTAAATCATTCATGGAGCAGAGAGCCTGGTGGCAGGAGATTTACTGCCGAGGATCCACTTAGGGACTCGTGGAAATCAATTCCTTAAAGAGACCCCATCAGCCAGCAGGTGGCCTAAGGCCGAGGCTTCGGTATGTGATGGAGACACAAGGAAGGGGGGGCTGAGGGAACAGCTCCCAATCTCCAAAACCAAGGGCAAGGGGGAGTCCAAGGGCCTGGGGCCCCGCATATGTCCATGATGAGAGTAGGTTCCCAGCACCCTGAGAGGATGTGGTGAGGAGTAGGTCTCCAGATATCCAGACCTGGCTCAGCCCCTCCTGGTACCCCTGTGAAGCTTCTGTGCCCCATGGAGATATGTTGATAAGAATTTGGGGTGTGGTGGGGATGTTTTGCTGAGACTGCCTCTCTTCCAGCCCAGATAACCATACCCCGTGCAGTTTCTGCTGGAAGGGGGAGTTTCCAGCCAGCCTGAGTGTGACTGAAGGGAGGTCTGGGGCATTATCATCTACCTCCAGAAAGCCTGTGCACTCCTGGAAGGTGCAGACAGTCTCTGTTTTATGATCCAGAAATCTAGAACAAGATGATGAAGCTGGGAGGGTAGGGGTGCCGTGTACTAAGTTAACCTGTAAGATCACGTGACACTCAGAAGCCGTGGAGAAGTCTGCTGTCCCACCTGTGTGGGACCCAGGAGGAATCAGGGTTCTGCTGGTCCAAGCACAACCCAGTGTATCTGCCTCCATTTCTTTGGATACAGAGGGACTTTCCATGGTACACTACCTCAGTGCCTCTTGGAAAAAGAACAAGGGATGGGTAAAGGAAAAAAGGAAAAGCATTGTCTCAGTCATCTAGTGCTGCTATAATAGAAACACCCCAAGTGGATGGCTTTAAAAAGATACATTTTATTCTGTCACAGTCCAGTACGCTACAAGTTCCAATTCAGTTGGCTCTGGAGGAGGGTCCTTGTCATCAGTCTTCTGCTAGACTGGGAGTATCTGAGGCACACTGCTCCTGGCTCTGCTCATTGGTGGTCTGAGGTCCCTAACTATCTGTTTGTTTCCCTTTCGTTTAAATTAGAAGAGGCCGCTGCCAGGCACAAAACAAGCTCACACACCAAGTCCTGCCCCATCCACACAACTGCCACCCATCCTTCCTCACTGACGTCATAGAGGCAGGGCTTACAGGTTGTAGGAACTTCTCACAATACTGGGAATCATGGCCTAGTTAAATAGCTACTCAGGTATTTTGCGGGACACAATTCAGTTAATGATAGGCGTCTTCCAATCGGCTGTATTCGAATTTCTAGTCTTCTCGTTTTACAGATAAAGAAAGGGAAACCTAGAGGCGAATTGACCTATCCAAAGCTCATGTCTATGAGAAGAGAAAACAGGATGAGGAGAGTCCCCCAAAGTTCCTCTGAGCAGGGTCTGCTTTCCTGAAACTGACGTAGGGGTCACTGCTCATAAAAGGTGACGGGCATCAGAGGATTGTGACCCAGACAGAGGCAGGCTGACTGTGGCCCTGTGCCACTGCCCGGCCTGCCTGCACCTCAATTTGCCTTCTGGCCCCTGCCCAGGGCGGTGAGTGTGCCCCAGCTGTGACGAGCACTCTCCGCACTACACAGCCCTGGCTCACTCCTCTGTAACGCATTCTTAGCATGTACCCTTCCAGGACCCAACAGGGAACCAGGCAGCTTGGCCCCTACCTCCCCTCCCCCAACCTCCAAATTATCCCACGGGGACTCGGAATCAAAGGGCTGTGAACCCCACCCCCCCCACCCCCCGGCCAGAGCCAGGCCCTGACCCCTTGTCCAAAGGCTAGAAGTTGCCTCCTGCGGTGGGACCCTCCCTCAGGGTCGGGCTCCCCACCACCTGGCCAGGCTCCCGGCCTCGGCGGCAGCCGATTTCCACAGCTAGTCTGGCTGGATTCCACTCTGGCACAGTGGACGCAGCAGCCCACCAGATAGGTTCATCATTCCTGGCCGTCTCCCGTGCTGCCTCACTCCTGTCTCTCGCCCTTCGCCCCCATTTCCTATCGCCTCTGAGGAGCTAGGGTCCCACCATAATGTTCCGTTTACGCATCCCGGGACCCACTCTCAGGTTTGTCCCCAAGAAAATTTGTGGTTTCAGTGGGACCCCAGCGCCCCTCGGTCGAGACCAGAGCGCAGGACACCGGGCCTCACTTCTGGGGCTTCCTAGGGCCTTTTTTCCTTCATTTTCTGCGGCTGGATTTCTCTGAGAATCCAGTGCAGTCGAAAAGCCCCAGCAGACATTCAGGGATCTGGTATCCAGGATCTGGCCCGGGTTGTGCCCCAAATTCGTGGGGTCCTTAGGCAGTCAGGGAAATGCTGGTGGAGGAGTGGTTCAGTGCCACATCTGTTAACCAAAAAAGTCAGCAGTTCCAATCTGCCAGGTGCTCCTTGGAAACTCTGTGGGGCAGTTCTACTCTGCCCTATAGGATCGCTGGAGTCGGAATCAACACGACGGCACTGGGTTTGGTTTTTGGTTTGGGGTTAGGCAGTCATGTTTCTAGTCAGGCCCCGGTCCCCTTAGCTGAAAACCTGGTGCTTGGATCAGACGGCTGCGGACTAGGTCGCCTGCCAGCGCAGAGTCCCAGGAGGCTACGAGGAGGCTCGAGGTGAATGAGACGGCCCTGAAGGCCAGAGGACCACCCGAAGACGCGGTGACCGAGGGGAACCCTAACAGGCCCGTGCCAAGGTGCCGGCTACTGAGAGCCAGGGTCGGCGGTGCTACACCCCCACTGAGGGCCTCCCTGCGGGTCCGCTCCACTACTGTTAGGGGAGAGACCAGCCTGATCTCCAAGGTGGGTGGGCCCTGCAGGGCCAGACAGCTGTCCCCAGCTCAGCGCTTTCCTGGTTCCGATGCGCTGACAAAAAAATATTCCGTTATTTGATCCCCTAATAGTCTTGGGACCCGGGCAAGCTCCCAGTTTACAGATGACGAAACTGAAGCTCCGAAAGGCCAGGCAGGTGCTCAACATATACCTTAACACACACACACACACACACACACACACACACAACCAAGCCCTTTTCTGTCCAGTCCATTCCTACTCGTGGTGACCCCATATGACAGAAGAATACACCTGAACTCCCCATAGGGTTTCTTACAGTATAATCTTTACAGCAGCAGATCACCAGGCCCTTCTGCGAGGCCTCTGCATGGGCTCAGGTAGCCAACCTTCCTTTAGTAATCCACTGTTTAACAGTTTGCACCACGGCCAACTGTTGACCTCAACAAATACTTAAGTCATCTATAATGCTGATTATTCTAATTTCAGGCACTCTGAGAGATTATGCTCTCTGAAGCAGCCCAAAGTGGAAATTAAAAAAGGCGTGCCTGGTTTGTCACCTTGGACACAGAGTGAAACTCGTGACCAAAACCGTTTCTTGGTCTCCGACCTTGGAAGACTCCCCTTAGGCTGCAGGCCCTCCCGGACAAGGCGGGCGCAGAGAACCGCGGTCTTCCCGGGCAGCCTCGGAGTCCCGCCGGGCCTCGAACTCCGAGCACGTGGCGCGTCCTGGCCCGGCCCGCGAGTCTGCGTGCAGAGGATGCAGAGAGAGGGATCACAGTCTGGCTCTCCTGGGGTAGGGAGGGTGGGAGCGGGAGCTGGGTTTCTACTCTGGAGGACCCAGGCTGAGCACTCCCCACATCTTTCAGAAGGAGGTGCCCGCCGTGTTATCAACGTGTCTTACAGACGAGGAAACTGGGGTTGGGCACGTCGCATGCCGAGTCCCAGTGAGCAATCCCCTCTTCTCGCCCACTCGGATCGGAGACACCCCCTAGAGTTGGTGCTCCTGCCTCGGCCCCAGCGGGAGCCAGACTCAGCCTGGGTGTCCCCAGACGGTAGTGCTGCAACAGAGCCCGGCCGCGCTCTCTGGCTCAGCTCCGCTCCCGAACACAGGTTCTGACCTCCCAAGTCCAGCGGCGCCGGGGCCTGCCCAGCCCACGCCGCCCAGCTGAAGGCCCCGGGCTCGGGTGCAGCCCTCTGATCGCTACCCTTCACGCTTCAGCATCCTGAATCCGGGTTTGCCTTTCTTTGCTTTTTAAATAAATTCGTGCAGTTTTTCTTTTTTTAATTAAAAAAGGTAATACAAACATATGGTAAACACATCTGCTTAGAACAGTCCCGTACGTCATACGGCAAAAAGAAACTCTCTGCCCGCCTGGCCCCCAGTCCTCCGACACCAAGTGATCCTATTGGCGGCATATTAGATCTCAAGGAAGGAGACCTTTTATGGGTAAAAACAAAAAACAAAAACAAAACACCACCCTGACGCCTGAACTGCCTCTCCCTCTGCTTTATATTTTTACACCAACGGCAGCCCGTGCGTCCTTTGCATTTTTCGTCTAACGTCCTAGATATTTTCCCGGATCTACAACCCCTTATCTATTGTCTGCACTCTTGTTAGGAGCTGAGTGGATTTCTACGGCGCGGGCGCCTTTGATTCGTCTAACCCATTGGTTGTGGTTCTCCTCCATCTCTCCGGCCCCCTCAGCTGAGCGGAACATTGCCAGCTGCAGCCCTACGAGGACCATAGAAACCCTGGCCGATGTGAGAAAAACGCAAACGCAAACGACGCAGCTTTTGGAAAATGTGGGGGAGTTCGTCGGGATTCGAAGATTCGACCGCGCATCTAGATTCTAGGTCAAAGACCCGAGAGATGGGGCCCGGGTCTGGGTCTCCGAGATCGAAAGAAGCAGGTTAGTGTCTCCCAGGCCTGAGATCTCAGCCCGGGGTCTAGAGGAAAAGGGTAGAGGCGAAATCTCACCGGGCTCCCACATACGGTAGGAGGCAAGCACCGGAAGGGTGTGACAACGCTGGGCCGCCCAGCGTGCTGGGAATCACCTGGTCACCAAGCACGCGGGTGCTCACGCGTGCTTTCTCTTTGTGCTGAGAAGTGGGCGTCATTTTACTCATTTTGCAAATAGGGAAATCGAGGCTCAGAGCCGTCAAGTGAATCTCTTGAGATCACGCAGCTAGTAACTGGAAACTTTAGAGGGTCAGACACCACCCGGGGCTCTGTCCCAATGGAGTGTGCTGGTTACTTGTGCCATGAGGCCGACAGCCCCAGGTCAGCTCGGGGACTGAGCAGTTTCCCGCCATCGGCTGCTCGGGGTAGGGGCTGTATCCCATAAAGCCCTCCCTCCCGACCCGCGCGTGGCACAGGAAGGGAGGAGTCCGGGGCGGGGGTTGTGGTCTCCCTGCTCAGCATCTCCAGCACCACAGACTACCATGGAGCGCGAGGGCCTGGGAACTAGGAATGCAGAATGAGTGGGGACCTGGCCTCTAAGGAACCCTGGAGGCATGCGGGACAGTCCAGAGGCGAGGAGTGGGAAGAGCTGCGTTCGGACCGGTGGGGTCTGCGACGAGTTTTGCAGGCAAGGCAGACATAAGTCCTTCCCAAACCCGGCCAGACACAGAGTCGAGGAACCCAGGCGGAGTGACACTTTGGTGGAGAAGAGGCGGCGGCTCAGAGGGAGAGGGTGTGCCGTCGAGGCCAAAGCAACAACTCCCCGAGGGGCTGACCGACGTCTGGCTGCTGACTGGGGGCACAAGGGTGCAGGGTCGCCGGGCAGGGCAGTCCTGTGGGGCCCCTAGCTCGTCCCTGCCACCTCTCCTCTCCGCCCCTCGCCGGCTCCCAGAGCCGTAAGGGATCCGAGGTATCGTTTCCCCAGGGGCCATCCATGACCGCTGGGTATGGCTCTGGTTACCGGCCTGGCCAGCTCCCTAAAATATGCATGAGCCCCTTACGGGTGCAATTTCGCTGCCCCCCCCTTGGGTTGGGGCTGGGGGCTTCGGGGCGCTCGGGGCGCGCGGGGGCGGACGCGCCGCTGGCTCCCGGTCTCAGGCCTGCTCGCCTTTCAACCGCATAGTTAAGAAAAGGGGGAAACTCGAGCTGTCTCAGTGGCGCCCCGCCCGCCAGCCCCGACGGCCCGGCCGCGCGGGCCCAGCTCGCGTTCCGCCGCGCGGTGTCCGGTTCTCAACAGCAGGTGAATGGCCGGCGGGGCGCGGGCCGGGCGGGGCATGCGCTATAAAGGGGCGCGGCTACCTCTGGGCCACTGCAGCCGGCTGCCTGGGCGCCCCGCTCTGTCGCCATCGCCGTTGCCGCCGCGCCCGGTCTCACAAGTCCCCGGGACCAGGTAGGGCGCGGCGGGCCGAGAGCGATCAAGGAGGCACGAGGCGGCCAGGCAGGAGGGGGACGCAAGCGCCCCAGGAGGGATTAGAGTGGGTCTTGTTGCCCTCTGGGGTCTGTCCGGCCCGGTACCTCGCTCCTTATCTGAGTGCGGGTCCCGGCGCTCAGCGCCCCAGGCGTGGCTACTCCGGGAGAGGGACCCCAAGAGCCACCTGCCTGGGGCGGGGGTCTCGCCTCTCCCACCATCTGGCTGCTTCGTCTTAAGCCGGAGAAGGCTCCGCCCCAAAGCCAGGCCTCTGGAAGGGTTCATAACGCTCAGTCACCCTCTGCCCCTCCCGGCGCGGCTGGGGGGCCACTATAATCATCTCCGCGGTGTACTGTCTTCCTTGGCGGGAGCCCGGGACAGGGCGCTAACGGTCTGCAATCCCAGGGCAGGGGGGCCTTGGATTCAGTGGAGTGACGACTGAGCACTCCCCTGGTTAGGGGCCTCTGGGCTGCCAGACCGGCGGGGCCCACCCGAAGGGCCAGGAGCTCAGAGAGAGGCGGGCGGATTACCGCTTTATTCTAATCTGGTTTTGAGCTGCTTCTGCCGTCTGGGGCGGCCGGGCGGGGCAGGGACTGCGAGGGCGCCCGAAGTGGTAGGGGGTGGGGGGAACCGGGGTTCGGGATGCTGGGTGAGGGAGGAAGGGGCCAGCCGCCGCTGACAGCCCGCGAGTCCCCCGGCCCCTGCCCCTCCCCTCGGAATGCACCGGGTAGCAACGGCGCGGAGGGCGGGTGAAAGGGACCTAATCGCCGTCCGCGCCCAGAGCCAGGGCCGCCCCGCCCCCTCCCGAGGGAGCAGCCGCCTCAGAGGGGAAGAAAGGGGGATGGGACGGGTCTGGGGGCGGCTCCCCTCCCCCTTCCGGGACAGGCAGCCTTTGTTCCCGGCGGCTGCCGTAGCAAGACACCTGTGAGCCTGCAGAGCTGGCGAAGATGGGTGGCTTAGAACGTGGCTGAGAGCTCGGGGGCCGCATCCCCTCTTCCCCCACCAGCCCTGCTTTACAAGGTCCGCGTGCGCCCGCCGAGCAGCTCACCTTTCTGCTGGAAGCTGGCGGATCTATGCCCCGGCCCTACTGGGGGTCCAGTCCCGGACGCACCTCCCCTCCCCAGCTGCGCTCGGCGATTCAGGAAGCTGCGCTGCACACACCTCAGCAACTGCTCGCTTGGAGGGCGTCGGGGTGTGGGGGCGTCAGGGCACCTCGGCAGGGGCGCACGAGCCAGAGGTCCGGAAGCGGGGCTGGAGGCCGGCCTCTGGGGCGCGGGCGGGCGAGTCTCTGCGTCTCTGCAATTTGTTCGGGTGTACCCTGCGGGGGTGGGGGGGCACCAGCCTGAGCCACCAAAACCAAACCCTTTGCTGTTGAAACGATGAGGGGGAAAATAACGACCCTACAGGACAGAGTAGAATCGCTCCGAATTCCAGGGCTGTAATCTTTACGAAAGCAGACGCCCCGTCTTTCTCGGGGTGGTGGGTTCGAACCGCCGACCTTTGGTTAGCAGTCGAGCGCTTTAACCAATGCCTCCCCAGGGCCCCTCAGTGCAGCCACAGTCAAGGTGAATCCGCCGGCCCGCCCCGGCCCGCCCCTCTGGCGGCACCTGGGCCAATCGCGAGGCACAAGGTTGCGGGCGGGGCCGGGGGCGGTAAAACCCGCCCGAGTGGTGATCTCGCACTGTGTCCAGCCGGGAGCCCCGGCGTCCCGGCTCGCCGTCTCGCTTCGGCCCAGCGATCCAGGGGCACCTGCGCACCCTGCCCATGGGCCTTCGGGCCCCGGGCCTCTCCTGTCCTACTCGCGGAGGCGGTTCTTCCTCAGGTGGCCGGCCAGGGCCTCCCTCAGCAGACCTGTCACCCGACACCCAGGAAGCGCGCCGCCCCATCCCGGCTCCTCTTTGTTTCCCCGCCGGGCTTGGGCTCGGGCCGCCTTCTGCGTCGGGCCGTGGCGGCTCCTGTCCGCCCTCGGCTGGCCCGCACGCCCCGCGTCCCGTCGGTCAGCCGGCTCCGCACACGGTACCCCTGAGTGGACCCCGCGTGGAGCTGCTGGGCGGCGCGCCCAGCCGGGACCGCGCAGGTGAGTGGTCGGGCGGGGCGGCAGAGGCGGGCGGGCTCCCGGAGTGCGCAGTGCCCAACCCCGGGCGCAGGCGGCGGGGCGGACCCTGGGGGTGACGCGGCAGTGCCCAGGCCCCGGGGGACGGCCACGAGCGGCGTCTCTGCGCCTGGCGCTGCTCCCCGGACGAGGTGGTCCCGGGAGGGCCCAGCGGCGCCACCCCGGGGCCTCGCTGGGGCGCGCCGCACTCCGCCGCCCTGGTGGGCCTGGGGAGAAGCGACTGGCCTGGAGGAGGCCGGGGCTGGCGGCGAGCGCCCGGCTGGGCGAGCTGGTTTCGCAGCCACTGTGCTCGGCGTTGGGCAGGTTCGTCCCTCTCTGCTGCCCCGCGGCGGCCCCGCCCAGTCTCGGGGGAGAGCTGTCCTTCAGCCTCCCTCCGCTTCTTGGTGCCCCCATCCCAGGAGCCTACGAACGCGCAGCGCGATACCCTCCACTCCGTGTCCACTGGATCGCGTGAGCGCTCTGCTCAGGGTGGGCGGCTGGACGGCGCCTCCTGGGTCCTCGCATCCTGGTCTGTGGGGCGGTAAGGATGCTCCCCCCTTTGAGGGAGGGACTGTTATTCGCCCAGACTGAACCATTCGCGTTCCCTTCCCCCAGTCCTGCCGCTCTTCCAGGGTGTAGAAATGACCGCCGGGGCGGGAGGACGCTAACACCGGCTCACAGCGATTAGGCGCCGCAAACAGGCCGGGTCCGGATTCCCCACGCGCCCCTCCTGGTGAGGTTGGTGCGACAAGAGCCGTCCAGGGCTCCACTGGAGTCGCACAACTCGGGAGGGGTGGAGACTAGAAGGCCGATTTGCCCCCAGAAGGGAGAGTGACGGATGCGTGCGCCGCAACCTTGGTCTTGGAGAAGAACCCTTTGGCCCCACGGGGTGCGCGCCCGCCGCCAGACTTGCTGTAAGCCGGGGGGCTCCCAGTCGGCAGATCACCTCCGGAGCCGAAGGCCGAGGCTGCGCTCCCGGTGGCTTCCCTTTAAGGCTCATGGCCGCGCCTTCGCGCCCTCGAGATTCTGGCTCTGGTACTGGGGTATTCTGGAGTCGGCTTCATGCGTAGAAGAAAAATTTCCGGGGTGCCAGGCGTAAGTGTAAGGACTTCGTTTATTCTTTTAGCCTATGGAGTAGGTTAGCGGGGTCCAGCGGCTCGTTGCAGGGGAACTAGCAGCGCCAGTCCTGGGGTTACTGC
The DNA here is from genome assembly GCA_028571685.1 of Heterohyrax brucei. Taxonomy (NCBI): domain Eukaryota; kingdom Metazoa; phylum Chordata; class Mammalia; order Hyracoidea; family Procaviidae; genus Heterohyrax; species Heterohyrax brucei. The sequence continues at coordinate 19,791,132 of CM053147.1, forward strand.
TCCGTGTGCTTGCGGCCTGGGATGGTCGGCAGGGAACCCGTTGGGAGTATAGTTGAGGACCCGGGTCCTCGCCAGCCCTCGGGTCTCGGGGGCATTCAATGGAGGCTCTAGGGACCAGGGCCGGTTGCAGGCGCGGGTGGCGTGCTCAGGACCGATGATTCTGGATTCGTTGTTGCAGAGATTGGGCAGAGAGCCGTGGGGCTGCCCGCTGGCGGGGGACCCGGGATCCCTGAATATTCCCTCTCAGGAGCGCAGGACATGCACCCTGCTCCTAGGTGACAGCGCCAAGGGAGAGTCACCTCTAGGGAAGCGAGGCACCAAGAGGTGTCTGCAGAAGGTCTTCGTAGAGTTCTGGAAGGGTGAAGGGACCACGATGTAAGGTGTGCAGCGGCGAGGGCGGCAGAGAGCTTGTAGGTTATGTAGGATACACGCGCACCATAAGACGTCGCAGTCCGGGGGGCCTCGGGCACAGCATCAGCCGGGCCTCCCGACTCTTCCTCTTTTGAACTCACACCATTTCCGCTCCTTTTATTATTATTATTATTTTGTTGTTGTTGTTGCTGTTCAAACTATCCACAGCAGAACACACACTAACTCAGGGATTGCGACACACACAATTCAACCACACTGACTGCATCCGCTGCGCCTCTCACTGTTAGGCTCTCACGTGGGTCGCGCAGGGGACGACAGCCTGCCTACCCAGAATACCTGCATCTCCCAGCCCCCAGCAGTGGGGCTCTGTGCATTTCGATCTCAAGGGCAGGACTGTGGCCCGCGGAGAGAACCGAGGAGGCTGCACTGAGGACCTGGCAGTGGCTTCTGTTTTTCCTCGTGACATTTCCGTCGAAGCTTTTATTGCTATGCCTCCTGGCCCTTCCTTCGCGTCCAGCGTCCCTTACTCCCTGTTTCAGAAGAGCTAGGGGACCTGGCTTTCCGAAAGCCCTGACCCAAGCCTCCCAGCCCAGCTCCAAAACGTACTGCCTGGCCCTTAGCGTTGATTCGGATGCAGGTGGAGGGCATGGCGCTGCCTGGCCACTGCGGCACCGCGTCCTGCCGCATTCGGGTTAGAGGGGCGCGGCCGGCGCAGGGGAGGAGCCTGGCTCAGCTCCGCGACTTGAACCGGAGGCTAGACTGGGACTTGGCATTGTAAGCTGTTCTCTGCACCAACTCCCCCACGTCGGTTACAAAGCAGGATGAGAAAAATAGAGACCAAGTGTCTCCACAGAGATGCTGCAATTAGCAGGAAGGCGCGTGTCCATCCTCAGCGACTAGCCTGCTCTTCCTGTGGCAGGATGCGTCCCTTTTCGTCCTTCTGGGCGGTGCAAAGTAGAATCCATAACGCAAGTCCTCAATTTTCAGGCCTTCGGCTGCTGCTCCAGACCAGTCCTGTACCCAATGTCCCTCCTTCCCAACTCCCCTTTCCTTACCCGGAAAAAGAAAGGAATTCTGGGTTCGGTTTCTTTAGGTAACCCCAGGTTGCTGCTGTTGGGTGCTCTAAAGGTGGTTCTGACTCAAAGCCACCCTGCGTAACAATTAACAACAGAAAAGCAGAAGCACCCCCAGGTCCTGTGCCCTCCTTCTATACTTGCTAGTTTGAGCCCACCATTGCAGCCATTGGGTCAATCCCTCTTGTTAGGGGTCTTTCTCTGACCCTCTACTTTACCAAGCATGATGTCCTTCTCCAGGGACTGGTCCTTCCGGATAACAAGTCCAAAGTATGTGAGGCGGCACCTCCCATCCTTGCTTCTAGGGAACATTCTGTCTGTACTTCTTCCAAGACAGATTTGTTTGTTCTTCTGGCGGTCCCTGGTATAGCCAGTATTCTCCGCCAACATCATAATTCAAAGATATTGGTTCTTCTTTGGTCTTCCTTATTCACTGTCAAGCTTTCAGATACATTTCAGGCGATTTAAAAATATCATGACTTGAGTCTGGCTCACCTTAGTCCTTAAGGTGACATCTTCGAAGAGCCCTCCTTCTAATTGCTGAGTGGACAGCTTAGGGAGAACTCCCAGACACTTCTCCAAGCACTACACAATGGTCTGGGCACCTATTGAAATGTAGATTTTTGGGTGGGCCCATGACTCTATTTCAACAGCCCCTAGCCAGATTCTGATGGCTAGTTACACCTTGAACAATACAGGCAACCACCAACCTCTGCTAGACTCCCCCTGCTTTGGGACCACCCCTACCTGTCAGGCTGAGAAATCTGTCTCTGAGAATTCTTGTGGGGAAAATGGAGGCAGAAGTTCAGGGAGTGGCTTCCCAAGCCCGCTGGACAAGACTGCCACCTCACGGAGCCGGGTTGGTCTCTGGGGCGACAACGGCTCGGCCAGAGAACTGGCACCACACAGCAGACATATATTGAAGAAGGACGAGGAGTCTCGGGGGTGATACAGGCCCCTTTGGGCACAGGTGACAGGGCAGAGCTGGTAAGAACTTGACCTAGATGCCTGGGGACAGTGAGGTCACCGGGAAAGTGTTGCTTAGGTCACCTCATCAGGAGGTTACAGATTCTGGGGCCGGGAACTCTCTCTCTGACTCTTCCAGGGGCCTTCGGTTGTGTGGGAGCTCTTCTAGCCCCTTGGAGCCCCTGGACTGGGGAGGCTGTGTTTGGGCTGTACGGATCAGTCCCAGCCCGCCTGCCCTGGGCCCAGCTCCCAGGAGACTGGCACTACCCCCTTCTTTCTATCTCCTCTTCACTTTCTCCCCTTTTCCTCCTCCTCTTTCCCCTGGGCACCTGGCACCAGAGGCAGCCACTCTGGCAACCACTGATGCAACCCTCCGGGCCCCTCCCCTGCTCCCTGGCCTCTGCTTCCCTCTGCAGTCCCCTCAGACCCGCCAGAAGCCGCTCCCCTGGCTGGCTGGCAGCTGTGCCTCTGCGCTGCCTCCCCGACTGAGAGGATGGCTGCTCATCAGCCCACTTGTCCTGCTCGTCTCCTGCCTTGCCCAGTCTGGGCAGGTCATGGTCTGGTCTGGTTTGGGATGGGAAGGGTGAGCGGCGGACTTGGTTTGCTCCCTGGAGCTCTGCTGATATCAGCAGGGCAGGCTGGGTGTGGAGGAAGGTAGAGACCAAGGCAGTCGTGGCGGCGGGAGGGATGGTGCAGGCGCTGCTGCTGATGTCTCTGCTCAGAGGCCAGGAGATGGGCTTCTGCATGTGCCACTGGTCATTGCCCTTTGGGGCCAGGGCAGGCCAGGCGTGGCAGGCAGAGAGGGGGACCAGCTGCTGTGGTGGAGGCAGCTTTCAGTCTACGTCCCCATCCCCAGGTGAGCCAGGGCTGTCTAACAACTCCCTTCAGGTTGTGCCAAGAAACACCCCGATACAGGCGCCCCACTCCGCCCCAAAGCCAGGAGCTCAGCCTTTCCCCTGCACTGTCTCTGAAATTGTCTTCTTGGCTGAGAGGAGGAATCTCAAGTTAGTGAAGACGCGGGGTGAGGAGGGCGCTGAGGTGGGGTCATGGTGGCTGGGATAGTCAGAGGCGCTGCGGAGGGCCAGCTGGGGGCCCCGAGTGGGCAGGCCAGCCAGAAGCCTACCTAGGAGGGCTGGGAATGGGAGCCGTAGGCGCTGCTCTCTCCGCAGGGTTGGTGGCCGGAGAGCGAGACTCCTGTTCTGTGTATGGCACTGGTAGAATTCACTGTGAACAGTCTCAGTCAGTGAATTACCGAAGGGCCATAAACAGAGCAGAGACAGATCCTCGAGTACCTCGGAGCACCTCTTCCCGGTGGGCCTGGATGTCAGAAGTGGCTTCTTGGGGCCCAGGGGTGCCCACCTGCATCCCCGAGGGCTGCATCAGCACCATCTGCTTGGCCGATTTTGGCACTAGCACATTTTTGCTTGTGTCTCTCCGCTCTGAGCAATCATGTGCAGTGCCAATATGGGAAAAGCAGTCTGCGCAGTGCATCCCCCCTGCATCCTGGAGCTGCCCAGCCACACCCCGCCTGCTCTTCCTCACCGCCCCTGGTCCATCTGCCTCGGATGCTTGGAAGCAGCAGCTTCCATGGGCAGCCGGATCGCCTTACATGCCTGGGGCCACACTGAGCTGGGAGCCTGGCAATTCGAGCTGAAACAGCAGATGGGTCCCCTCTGGCGTGAGGCGTGGGGTCACCATCTGTAGGGCCAGCCTGAGTGGTACCATAGGTCAGAAAGGCCTGGCCCCTGGCTCCTGGTATACCCTGGGTGTGAGACCTGGGCTGGTAGTGTGGTGCTGGCCTTCTACTGACATACCAAGGGAGATGCCTCCTGGCAGCGGGGTGTCTTGGGGTCAAGCTGGGTGTCTCCTGGGACCCTTCCCTGGGGCTGTCATCTTGGAGGGACCTGGAGTATGGGGTTCAGGCCCTGCCCTGGGAGCCTCTGGGAGCTTTGCATACCACAGTGTTGCAACTGTACCCCTGGATCTGGGCTATGGTCTATTGACCCTTCACTCTCTATCCGTGTGTCGGGTAACATGACATGTGTAATCTTACTAATCCCTACTGCAGCCCAATGGTGTGGGAATTTTTTAAAGTATCATTTTATAGATGAAGAGACAGTGATACTGATAAGGTTGTTGTCACTGGTGGGTTTTATGCTCTGTCCTCCATCCCTAGCTTGGCAGCTTCTCTGGCCTGATCCTACAAGCCTGGGTTCTCCAGGGTGCCCCGTAGGGGGCAGGGGTTGAGACGGGGAGGTATCTACCTGGTCCATTAAAAGGGAGAAAGCTGGTCAGCCACGCCATCCCTGTAAAAAGAGCCTTGATGACTGGTGGTCAGCAAGAGGATGGTCCGCTAAGCTGGGATACGGACAGCAGAGTGCTCTCCTGTCTGCAGCCCTTGATGGGGAGCCTTAGGCCAGCGCTGTCGATGTGTCCATAGTGACAGCCTGAAGGGCTTGGCCCCTTAGCAGGAAATGCCCAGATACCGCAGCATTTGACAGGTCAGGCTTTCTCTTTCCGCCCAGCAGGGAGGAACCCCTTAAGCTGGGGCGTGGTTGTTGCCATGTACAGGCCTTCCGGCCTCTGCAGAAGGGACACCCTGCTGGCTGATGCAGGTTAGGAAGGAAGGACACTTCTACCCTGGTTAGGTGCCCCTGCAGCTAGGTGCCCCCTCTTTGGCCCCCACAGCCCCAGCCCCCACCCCATCTCCTGCCCCCTATGCTGGAATTCAAACCAGTGACACCTACCCTCCAGGGTTGCCAGCTACAGGCCTAAGGGGCAGGGAGGGATAGTGTCCATTCCTTAGTGACAGTGACAGGGGTAAGCAGGTGCTCAGTGGCAGGGGGTCTGCAAGGCCCTTGGGAGTGACAGTCCTTGTAACATCCCTGGTACTTCTGAGATGGCTGCTGTGTCTTTACTTCTTAGAAGGCCAGGGTAGTACTTCCTAGGAAACCCCTCTGTGCACCCCTGGGTGATCTGCAGTACAGGCCAGCAGCCCTGTTCTGGGCCGATGGGTGGGGAACTGGGCTCAGTTCTTCCTGTGCTTTTTGCTTCTGCCCCTCACACCTGCCCAGGTGGCTGCCTGTGCTAGGTCCTGAGAGGCAGGTGCTGCTGGGGGCGGGGTGTGGAGAAGCTGACTCCGTGCCTCCAGCAGCCTCCATGCCCAGCTGCCAGGGGCCCAGCTCCAGACTTCCCCTGGGAGACCTGGGACCCACGGCCGGATGGCGGAGTCCCAGGTCAGGCTCCACCTCACTCACTGCAGTAACTACCCCCGCCCCCTGCCGACTGAGGTGGGGGTGGGAGGGTGGGGGTTGGAGGTGGGGAGGTGGCAGAGGGGGAAGAACCCCTGAAGGTGAAGCTCTGCTGTAGCGATCTCTCCTCCAGGCTCAGGCCCTTGGGGTGAGAGAAGTCCCCCTGTGTTTCCAGCTTGTATGCCTCACTACACTAAAATGGGGTCCTGAACGTTCCTTTGTGTGTCCCTTCCGTCTGAGACATGTGACATGTGACATGGGCAAGCACGTTTGTTTACTCACTTAGCTTCCCAGTCTCAGTGTTAGAGACTGTTAAATCAATCCATCCCACACCGGGATTCTCACAGTCTGACTGGAGTCTCTCCTGTTGTAATGGGAAGCCCTCTGGGAAGAGCCATGCTCTCTGCTCTGTGGTGTTTTTAAAGAGCAGCTGCTCTGGGGCATGTGAGCACCCGCTTTCATGCAGGAGACCCTGTTGGGTGATTGGAAGCTCTGGAGATGCTGGCTCCCTGAGGGGCTGTGCAAAGTAGACTTTCTGGCCTCCCGCCCCTCCCCCACCAGCATCGGCTGCTTCAATCCAGGCCATTATCCCAGCCCGGCAGCCTCGGCGGGCGAAATGCGATCCTGCTCCATTGATCGTTTCTTCCCTCCCTCCCTCCCTCCCTCCGTGCCTCAGCCAGCCGCTGGGCTGCCACTGCCAGGTGGGGAGAGGGGCAGGACCCCAACACTCTGCTGGGGTGGGAGGCCAAGGATCTGGGTCCTGGACACTGTGGGACCCAGAGAGCCCCAAAGCAGGCCATCCTCCACCCCCAGGTGTGTTTGCCAGGGCTGCAGGGTCCTGTCCTCTCACTCAGGGTCCTGTTGTCAGTGGCCAGGGAGTCTCCTCAACACCTCATTTAGGTGCTACCCCAAGCCCTACAGTCTGCCCATGCTGGCCCTAGTCTGAGGAGCCTCTGGTCTGGTCCATCTGCTCCACCCCACAGGTCAGTTGGTGTCTTGGGGTCCTGCTGAGGGCTGCAGCACATGTGGTGGTACCTCCAGGCAGGCCTGTGAGTCCCGCGGCTTGGATTTATACTTTGTAAAGGAGCCCACGTGTGATTTCCTCATTCTGCCCCAGAGGCTTTAGGGCAAATGGTACGCCAGGAGGTCGTCAACACATCAGGGTCTTTGGCCCCTGGCCTTGCCCTGGGGGGTGTGGGCCCCAAAAGCCAGCTCTCCTGGTATAAGACTCCCCGGGGGAAAGCCTGGGGAGTCTGGTGCTGCTTTGGGGAATCAGTTGCCACTGACCCTCCAGGGACACAACGTAGGTGAGAGCAGCCTGAGTGTGCAGGGTGTATTCTGCGTGGGAGAAGGATCTGTAGGTAGGATAGACAGCTGCTGTTGGCCGACACAAGGAGCCCTGGTGGTGCGGTGGCTCAGTGCTCAGCTGTACCAAGTGGTACCACTGTACAGCTGTACCAAGCTGTACCAAGCTGAATCACTGGTTCAAACACACCAGCATCTCCAAGGGGGAAAGACAAACTCTTTAGTGAGCGGACAAGTGCCTAACCACTGCCCCACTAGGCCCCTTATCCTGTGAAGATCAGCCCAGGAGACCATGGTGGCAGTTCTGCTCAGTCCAGTAGAGTTGCTGGAAGTTGGAATCGACTCAGCAGCACATAGCAACAACACTGACCGGCCCCACTGGGGCTGAGATAGCAGCCTTGAGGTCAGCCTGGCCCTGCCTTGCATGTTTAATGACCATCTTCAGGGGAAAAGAACAGAGCAAGCGCAGGGGTTGGTCTTCTTTTGGCTGAACAGGGAAGAATAATGCTCATTCCAGAAGCTCAGCTTCCTGTCTGAGGGTGGCCAGTGGACTTTGTGCTCTGGGGAATGACATAGAGGGGTCCCTACGCTTAATGGGACAGTGACATGAGGCAAGGCCAGGCAAAGGGCTCTCTGATCTGTGGGTTTATCCTGTTCCCAGAGCCCCCATTTGTCAGTGGCCTGGGGTGGAGTTAACCCCCCTTCCCCGAGTTCTACTGAAGCTGCTTCCCAGTGTCCCCTCCATTCAGATGGGACAGCCCCAGGGTAGCAGCTGTTAGTTATGGGGGTGGTGAGGAAGGGACAGAGCAGTTGGGGCCAGTGGTGTGGGACACTAGGGGAACACAGGCCTTTCCTAACTGACCCTTCTCTTCCTCAGCACAGCCATGGCCTCCCAGCTGGGCCTCTCTGCGGCCTGCCTCGCGCCGCTTTTGGCAATGGTAGAACTCACACTGGTGAGGTAATGGGATCCGGTGGTTCTAGACTTGCCAACTACGGAACGAGGGCTCAGCCGCCTGCTGTCAGCCAGCTGCCCAGGGAGGGGCCGCGCCTCATGGACCCTGAGAGGGGTCCCAGGAAGGAGGAGGGGACTCAGGTCCCAGAGCGCTGGGCAGTGGCAGAGGGTGGGTGCAGCTGGAAGTGACATTGGTGTTTCCCTGCATCCCCCTGAGGTCACAGGTCGCCGAGTCAGCAGGAGCCTCCTCCAGCCCATGGGGTGGGGTGGGCAGTGGTGGGGGGCTACTGAGAGGGTGAGGGGTGGGGGTGGGATTTGGGGGTGCTGGGCTTGTGGAGGAGGGTACCTTTGAGGTTCACCTGGGTGATGAGCCTCCTGACCCCAACCAGGAGTTCCTGCTCAGGGTGGCTCCTGAGGCTGCAGGGGAGGTCTCCCTGCTCCCACCCTTCACGGGGAGTTGGAGGGCTGGGAGGATGAGCAGTCGCAGGCATCCAGTCATCACCCGCTAAGGCAGTGAGGGCCCATCGGCCATGGGCGCCAGAGCTGCGGTGGGGGAGGGGCATCGAAGCCACTTGTGCAAACACAGGGCTGGCGCCATGAGCTGGTGGCCCTGGCTGGGCTCTGTGCCTCCAGCTGTCTGCTGCAGGGCGGCTGCTGGGACCATCTCCCAAACAGAAGTGTGGACAGCAGTTCTCAGAGGCCAGCCTGTGGGCAGCCTGCTGCAGGAGGCTGGACCCTGGACATGGCAGGGGGCATGGGCCTCGGGGCAGCGGGTGGGTGATAACAGCAGGTGGGTGAACACGTATGCAGGAGTGTGCTCCTTGTCTCAGGCCCAAGCAGCCACAGCTTCGGCTGTCAAGTTGCTGGTGGGTGGGGCTCTCAGCGCCCACTAGGTTTGTGAACCCCCTGCAGTGGAGCTCATGGCCTGTCAGGGAAAGGCTTCTGGGGGGCAGCCTGGGGAGGTGCACCCCTAGAAGTGGGCATCTGAGCCTGCAGCTCCTGAGAAAGGAAGCCCAGTCTGCTCACGCATGCGACGCTTGTCATTTAGGAAAATGGGATAATTTCTGTGCCAGTCATGGGCAGGACGCGGGCTTACTCATGATGCCAAGCATTTATTAAGCACTGACTGCATACTGGAGTCCCTGGATGCCACAGCTGGGTGAGCACTTGACAGTTAGCTGAAATACTGGAAGGTGGACCCTTCCCCCAGCCCCACAGAGGTGCTTAGAGAGAAAGGCCTGATTCTGAAAAGGTCACAGCCATTGAAAACCCTGCTTTGCAGGCCCTGTATAAACGGCAGGGACATTACGGGAACACACAGACATTGTGCAAATAGGTGGCATCTTCAAGGTCCCCTCCTGAGCTGAGGGTGTGGAGGTATCTGTGGGGACCCAAGGGCAGGGTGGGGAGACAGTGACTGGGAGCTGAAGCAAGGGTGAGACAGGAAAGGAAGCGGAAAGGGGCTTCTTCAGGTAAGTGCACATTCCCTTAGGGACTGCGCCAGGGACCTCACAGGTCCTATTTGCTCCCTAACTTAAGGGTAGTAGGGAGTCACAGAACATTTCAGGCAGAGGGGCGATGTGATTAGATGTGACCTGCTCACTGTAATGGAGATGAGTGGAGGGGTCAGACTGGAAGCATTAGGTCCGTGCTAGGGACTGAAGGGTTAACCTGAGGGGGAGACAATGGGCTGGATGGTGGGGCTGGGGCTGCACTGAAGAAAAGTACTGAGACTCCCCTGGAAAGTGTGAGTGAAAACTTTACAGGAGCCTAGAGCCTTAAAGGACTCTGTTTTAGTACCACTGAGCACCCGATCAGGCAGCGCTGCTCCCCGCACTGCTCCCCGCACAGCTACGTCAGTGCAGTGATAGATGACCAGCAGTTAATGGCACAGTTGTTGGGGCTCTGCTAACCAGTCAGGGTTCAGTAAATAATCAGAGGGAATTTTATAGTCAACACAGGCTAGAAGTGAGCAGAGGCTGGTGACAGGCTGACCCCCCCTTGCCCCTCAGGGCCACCTCCCTCTGCTCCTGGCCTGCTGTCCTTGCTGTCTCTCAGGCTGAGCCTGAGACCAGCTGGTTTGGGCCTGGAGGGGCAGGCAGGAATGAGCTGATGCCAGGGCCTTAACGGGCTCTGGGCAGATTTAGTCATGGTCAAAGCTACCAGCTTTTTGTGAGCAGTTACTGTCTGTAACTTCGAGTAATCCTTCTACCATGGGCAGAGCATGGAAGATCAGATAGGACGGTCAAGGGCATGGCCAAGGGTGCATGCTGTGCTAGGGTGTCCAGGGCCAGCCACCTGCCCGCAGAGGCTGAGAGCCTTACAGGAGGGAGTTGGGGGCTCAGGGCACAGTGGCCTTCTCAGGGTGGCCTCTGGCACCTGCAGGAGCTCCTGCCCTCACCTGGGAACCACCAGGGGAGCTGGAAACAAGCAGAGGCAGGCCAGGGCTGAAGGAGAAGCAGGACGACACTCCCCAGCTGGGCTCTCTGCTCCGCTCCTTGACCGCTCTCTGAGCTAATCTGGTGATGGCACCCCGCCCAACTCTGAGGATAAATGCAAGCGCCTTACCTGGCTTAGGAGGCCCTGTGTGACCTGCCCTGCCTGGTGTCTGCCCCCTGGCAGCACTTCATCTTCCCTTTGCTCCCATGGCTCTCCCTCTCCAGCACTGTCCTGACAGCCGTTTCTCTCCTACCAAACTGGGAATGGAATGGGGAGGCAGCTGAGCGTCTCTCTGCCTCTTTCTCTCTTTCTCTGCCTGCTGGAACACTAGCCATCCTGTTTGAAGTCACCTGTTAGTGGGCCTGCTTCCCCAATCAGTGGAAAGCTACTTGGGACCACACTAGGCCTCACACTCCCAGGTGTACAACAGGGAGGCCTGGACTCCAGGAGCCTGGGAATGGAGTCCAGCTGTCCATATGGTGCTTGACCATGGGCACCTCCAGGACCCTGGTGGCCCAGTTCCCCATAAGAGTGCCCTCCCACAGGTAGCCCATCTGCCTCTGAAGGAGGCCTGAACTGCTCTGAAATTGAAAGGGAGGTGCTGCCCCTGGGTCAGCCCAACCTCCAGTCCAAGTGTGGAACCCATTTCCTAGAAATAGCTCTTCAGGTCTGGGCGCCTCTAGGAGAACAGAGTAAGTGTCCCACAGCAAAGTACCATCAAAATTCCACACTCTGTATACCAGCAGACACACAGACTAATGGAACAGAACAGAGAGTCCAGAAAAGAACAAATATGGTATGGTCAGCTGATTTTTCACAAGGGTCTCAGGTCCATTTGATGGAGAAAGATGATATTGGGAAAATTGGATTTCCATATGCGAAAATGAAACAGGATCCGTGCCTCATACCATATACAAAAACAAATCCAAATTGGATTAAGGACCTACATGGACAGGAAGGAGATAGTAAAGAGGGGTTCACGGTGATGGAAAAATTGCATTGATTAAAGGTAGGGTGGCACAGCTGGTCCATATAATTGTTGTCAATGAAGTACACACCTGCACAAAGTCGAGCTGGCAAAACTGGTATGACAGATAAGTTTACCATAATGACCCCAAAATAAGTAGCTGCTGAGGCCGCTATGTACACCTATGAGATTTGCTTCCCTGGTTTGGAGACTTAGGGTCATAGTTTTTGAGACATTCCAGCTAATTGGCCTAATAATATGTTTAGTCCTTCTGCTTAGTGGTCTTAAAAGTTTGCCAGCGGCCATCTAAAATACAGTTGGTCAAATTCTTATAAGAAAATGCTGGGGCAATGCTGTTGGCCCTAGCTTTTTACAATGGATTGTCTAATATATTTGACAAAAGTACAAACAGCAAAATAGAAAGTAGATCAGTGGGACTGCATAAAAATTAAACTTTTGTTCATCGAGAGACTTTACCAAAGTGAAAAGACAAACTACTGACTAGAAGAGTATCTTCGGAAACCATCTATCTGATAAGAATGTAATAACCAATGTATATAAAACTTCAATGATTTAAACAACAGACAAATAACACATTCATAAAATGGGCAAAGGATTTGAATAGACATTTCACCAAAGAAGACATTCAAATGATCACTAAATGCATGAAAATATGCTTAACATCATTAGCCATCAAAGAGATGCAAATTAAAACCACAAGGAGATACTATCTGACCTCTACTAGGTAACCCTGGTGGCTCAGTGGTTAAATGCTGCCACTGCTAACCAAAAGGTCAGTGGTTCAGATCCCCCGGGTGTTCCTTGGAAACTCTATGGGGAGATTCTGCTCTGTCCTACAGGGCTGCTATTTATGAGCATCAACTCAACAGCAATGGGTAAGGATGGCTAAGATTCAAAAAGAAGAAGAAAACAAAAAAGTCTGTAAAATAACAAATATTGGTGAGGATATCGGGAAACTGGAACCCTCCTCTACTACCACTTTTTATGCCAAAAGTGGTACAGCTGTTAAAAAAACAAAACAAAAAGCTAAAAATGGGAATACTACACAACCCAGCAATTCCACTCCTAGGTCTATACCCAGAAGACTGGAAAGCCGAGACTCAGAGTCCTGTACACCACCAGTGTTCACTGCAGCACCATCCACAACAGCCGGAAGGCGGAAGCAACCTAAATGCCCACCAGTGAGTCAACAGACAAGTAAAACGTGGTGCATACACACAGTGGGATACTCAGAAAGAAATGAAATCTTGATATTTGCCACACTATGGATGGAGTCTGAAGGCCTGCTAAGTGAAATACATCGCGCATAAATGGGCAAAAATTGTCTGTGATCTCACTTATATATAAGACAAGAATAGGCAAATGTACAGACTAAAGTTTCTTGGTAGTTACCAAGGGCAGGAAGGAGATAGTAAAGAGGGGTTCACGGTGATGGAAAAATTGCATTGATTAAAGGTAGGGTGGCACAGCTGGTCCATATAATTGTTGTCAATGAGGTACACACCTGCACAAAGTCGAGTTGGCAAAACTGGTGTGACAGATAAGTTTACCACAATGACCCCAAAATAAGTAGCTGCTGAGGCCACTGTACACCTATGAGATTTCCTTCCCTGGTTTGGAGACTTACGGTCATAGTTTCTGAGACATTCCAGCTAATTGGCCTAATAATATGTTTAGTCCTTCTGCTTAGTGGTCTTAAAAGCTTGCCAACGGCCATCTAAAATACAATTGGTCTCTATTTTTCTGGAGCAACAGAAGAAAGAGAGTCAGGAAGAGAAGGAAATGGAATCTGTGACTAACTGCTTCCATGAACAACTGCCTCCTTTGCCGTGAGACTAGAAGTGCTTGATGGTGCTCAGCTCTGAATCCTGATCAAAACGGGGAAGACGCCAAACAGAATTTCAAGTTCTCATGGAATCCAGTCTTTCAGGAACTGTGGAGCCTGGATGAACTCCTGAAACTATTGCCCTGAGATAATCTTTAAATCTTAAACTAAAAATAACCCTTTAAGTCTTCTTAAAGCCAAATAATTTAGCTAACCTAGTAAAGAATGTCTGTGTTGAACATTGTGCTCTTTTAAGATCTGTCTAGAGCAGGAGAAAAGTGGGGTGCAGAATTCAAACTCACATAAAAAGACCAGAATTGATGGTCTAAGACAGGAGGACTCCAGAAGATATGATCCCCAGACTCTGTTGGCCCAGAGCTGTAACCATTCCCAAAGCCAATGCTTCAGACAAAGATTAGACCGGACTATAAGACATAAAGTGATGTTGGTGAAGAGTGTGCTTCCTGGTTAAACAGATAAAGCCCAAAACCCACTGCTGTTGAGTTGGGTCCTGACTCATAGTGACCCTAGAGGTCAGAGTAGAACTGCCCTCTAGAGTTTCCAAGGACCGCCTGGCAGATTTGAACTGCAAACCTCTCGGTTAGCAGACATAGCACTTAACCTACTACACCACCAGGGTTTCTGGCTTAAGTAGACATAAGAAACTAAATGAGCAGCTCCTGTCCGGAGACAAGATGAGAAGGCAGAAGGACACAGGAGCTAGTTGAGAGGACATGGGAACTACATGGTAGAGAGGAAGAGTGTGCCGTCATGTTGTAGAGACAGCAACTAGGATCACATAATGTGTAGGTTTTTGTATGAGAAACTGACTTGAATTGTAAACTCAAAATATGCACACAAAAGACCCACCTTTCTGGGATCAAATCGACCAGAGAAATTTGAAAGCTAAGAAGTTTAGGGGGCACAGAGTTTGTTAACGGGGGAAGAACAACTCAGAAAAGGACAGTGAGAACAGTTATACAACTTGAAAAATGTAACTTTACATATAGAAATTGTTGACTTGGTGTCAACAATTTGTTGTATATGTTCTCAACAACAACAAAGACATAAAATTATTTAAAAAAAAAAAAAATCTCTGCTGCCTCATGCCAGCTCCTGGCAAAAGTCAGCCTTAAGGGCGAGGAAAGGCGGCTTCCATGTGGCGGTTAGGGTTCTTGCTAGAGCTACACAGAGAGGGCTGGGCTGGCGGAGGAAGAATGTATGGCAATCTGTACGGACATTTTTTGGAAATCCTGGTTTTGGTTCTGGTGGCTGTAGTTGTTCAGAGCTATGTCTACAAACCAAAAGATTGGCAGTTTGAATCCAGCAGGGGCTCCTTGGAAGCTACGGGGCAGTTCTACTCTGCCCTACAGGAATCAGTGGGCCAGCAGTGAGTTTGAATTTTGTTTTGGCTAGGGACATTTCCGACAGCCACTACTGGAGGGGTGTTACTGGCATCTAGTGGGGGTAGAGGACAGGGTTCTGCTGAGCATCTAACAATGCCTGGAACAGTGCCCCCCCAGACAAGAAATTATCTGGCCGCAAAGTCAACTGTACCCCGGTAGTATAGTTCAGTGCTATGCTGTTAACCAGAAGGCAGGTGGTTCAAATCCACCACGTGCTCCTTGGAAACTCTATGAGGCAGGTCTACTCCGACCTCTAGGGTCACCATGAGTCAGAATCAACTGGATGGCAGTGGGTTTTTTTGGTTTAATGTCAATAGTGAAAACCCTGGTGGCATAGTGGTTAAATCCTATGGCTGCTAACCAAAAGTTGGACAGTTTGAACCCAGCAGGTACTCCTTATGAACTCTACGGGGCAGTTCTACTCTGTCCTACAAGCTTGCTATGAGTCAGGATTGATGTACAGCAGTGGGTTTGGTTTGGGTTATGGTTTGGTAACGTCAACAGTTGGCCCTCCATATCTGAGGGTTCCACACTGGTTGACTCATCCAATCATGGATCAAAAATATTAAAAAGTAATAATAAAAGAAAAAAAAATTTGTTGTCATTATCCCCTGAGTAACTCAGCATAACAACTGTTTATATGGGCAGCATTTACACTCTACTAGGCATCATTAGAAATCCAGAGATGATTTACAGTATAGGGGAGGATGTGTATAGAGTACATGCAAACAGTCCACCATTTTACACGAGACTTGACCATCCTCAGGTTTTGGTCTCCATGGGGCTCTCTCCCTGACACTGGCTCCGCTTGTGTATTCAGGGTGACAACCCATCAGAAAAGGAGGCAGCAGGTCCTGGGGACAGTGGAGGGGACAGCAAAGGCTCTCTCTTCAGCCAAGTCCATCAAGAGAGACCCTTCAGGAGTGTCTCCTGTGTGTGCTCCCCCACCCCCAATGCCATCCTTCCTGCCCTGCCTTGGAGGTCCTCTCCTGGGAGCCAGCCTATGTCCCCTCCGCTTCCGCCTGGGAAGGTGGTCGGGGCGCAGGAGTGCGGAGGGTGCCTTTAGAGCCAGAAGAGGAAGAACAACTTCCTGAGGGAGTTGTTACAGGAGGTGACATGAATGCAGCGGGGCTCATGTACCCATATTCTTCCAGAATTTAAGGGGCTCACCATTTTATGAAAATGCATCTGTCTTTTCCAGTTGTGGGAAAATAGAACTTTTTATTACCACCAACTAAGCCAGGTTTGACACGTTGTCTTTATGAAGCCCCCAAAGTATCTCAAATTTGGGGCCTGAACCTGAAATGGGTTTCTTTTCAGCAGTCACTGCCTTTAACATATTCTACTGACTCTCCTTTCTAGTTCTTTGATGACATTTTTGGTGGATTGCATAACTCTATAAACATGCCCTATCATTCATTCCAGTTCATTTGATGAATCCATTTAATCTCAAACTTGAGTTCAACTTCACTGTTTTTCCTGTTCCGAGGGACAGTGGATCTGCTGTGTGGGGGGCAGGGATGTGGTCTGCACTGGACACACTTCCCCTCTCTCCTTCTGGGGAATCTAGGAATGGTGGATGGAGGGTGGTGGTCAGGCAGGGAGGATGGGAAAAGGGAGGCAGAAATCCTAACAGCACAGCCTGTTTCCAAGACCTATGACACTGATAGCTCCCTTTCCCTTGTCACACCCACAGCCAAAAACTCGGTGCCATTGGGTCAATTCTGACTCACAGTGACCCTATAGGTCCAAGTAGAACTGCCCCATTGAGTTTCCAAGGAGCGCCTGGTGGCTTTGAACCAGTGACCTTTTGATTAGCAGATGTAGCACTTACCCACTACACCACCTGGGTTTCCAGGTCTTCTTATAGGGACTGGGTAGGGGCCAGGTGGGGTGATAACCAGGGGTAGAAGGGCCGGTGTGTAGCCTTCCAGGCCTAGCAGAGGAGACAGGCTCTTACAGCTGGTGTTTGTTTCCTATGTGCTCTTTGAATGTAGAGGAGACTTCTTTGTCCTCAGCATGTTTCCTGAGAGCCGTGTCCAGAGAAAGGGGACCCGCTGCACAGCCATTTCATGTGTCTCGCTGCTGACAACTGCTCACTGTACTTGAAGTCACTGTCCTCTCCACCCTTTCAGTTACCCCACTGCCACTGAGTTGATTCTGACTCACTGCTGTCCTATAGGACAGAGAATAGGGCTCCTAAGGCTGTCAGTTGTTACTGCAACTGACTTCCATGTCTTTCTCCAGAGAAGTGACTGGGGTATTTGAACCATCAACGTTCTGGTGTGCAGTTGAGGGTTTTAACCACTAGACCACCAGAGCTCCCTACCCGAGATAGTTAATAATCTTTAAGTAAACTCTTTTTTTTTCTTAATTTTTATTTAACATGACTGAGTGAAAATGTACATTCACGTATAAATTTACATACCCACCTATATGCAGCTTCCACTGCTCTCCCTGTTCGGTGACTGCACACTATTCCTCTCTGCTCCATACATGTCTCATCCTCCCAAAAGCCTCCTTTCCCCTCCTCTCCATCCACTCCCCTTCCTCCAGCCAGAGGTCAGCAAGATGATATCCTATAGATGTATAGAACCATAAAGTGCTTCCAATATATGGTCACTCTGCGTTGCCAAGTCCAATCCATTCCTGTCCAAAGAGTGGACCTTTGTTATAATTTATGGGAAAGGGCAGCATTAGGGCCGGGGGCCATGCTCTCAGAGGAACCCCCAAACCGGTGGACCATCAATTGAGGTCTTTTAGTGGAGATCTCAGGATGCACCCTTTTTTATTCTTGTGTTGCCAGTGAGACTCCTCTCTGTGAGCTCCATCGTGGCTATCGCTGGTGGTGGCCGGGCACCATCCGGTTCTTCCAGTCCCAAGTCGATGTAGGCACCCACTCTTGTGGGTCTCTCTGTCTTCTCGGTTGTCTTTACCGCATGTCCTTTTGGTCCTCAGTGAGCATCCGTTCCTGCTGAGTCGGGACCATTTGCTGTGTCCTCGGATGGCAGCTTGGCAGCTTTTAAGACCCCAGACGCCACTCACCAATGTGGGGTGCAGAGAGCTCTCTTAGCAAAATGCTAGTTGTGTCAGTTGGCCTGGAATTCGCCTAAGAGCATGGTCCCCCACCCCCCGCCCCAGCTACTCTATCCTTGCAGTATTGAGTTAAGATGGAAGGAGTACTCAAGTTATGCTGAAGTCCACTTAACGTTGTTGTTTCTAATGTGTGCTGTCACCGCTTTCTCCCAACTAGATTTCTAGTAACTATCTAAACTAAACCCTCCCCACCTCACCCTCCCTCCCTCCCCTCCCTTGCAGCTGTCAAAGAGTCTTTTCTTCTATACTCAAGTCTGTTTTTGAGATCTTATCGTAGAGGTCTCATACAGTATTTGTCCTTTTGTCGCTGACTACTTTCACTCAACATAATGTCTTCCAGTTGAAACCAGGTTAGGAGATGTTTCCTGGAATCATCATTATTCTTTATCATTGCATAGTGCTCCATTGAGTATATGTACCATAGTTTACCTATCCATTCTCCTATTGTTGGGCATCTGGGTTGATTCCATCTTTTTGCTATCATGGACTGTGCTGCGATAAACATTCTGGTGCATGTGTCCGTTGGTGTGAAAGGCCTTGATTCTGTACGATATATTCCAAGTAGTGGAATTACTGGGTCAAATGGTATATCGATATCCATTTTTTTAAGGAAGTGCCAGATTGCCTTCCAAAGAGGCTGGACCATTTTGCAACCCTACCAACAGTGTAGGAGGGTTCCACTTTCTCCACAGCCTCTCCAGCATTTGTTGTTTTGTGTTTTCTGGATCATGGCCAATCTTGTTGGGGTGAGATGGTATCTCATTGTTGTCTTGATAAGTAAACTCTTAAACATCACATGAGTTTAGTCTCTCTCTGAATACTTTCATAATTCATATTTTCTTTTTTTTGCTTCAACAAAGAAAAGTTTATTCTCCCACAATCCAGTAGACTAGAAGTCTGAATTCAGGGGGATGCACACTGTCTCTGTGGGCTCTGGAGGAAGGTCTTTGTGTTGCTTCAGTCTTTCTTTGATCTGAGAGCATCCTGGCAAAGGAACCTCAGGTCCAAAAAACGTGCTCTGTTCTCTGTGCTGCTTTCTTGATGGTATGAGGTCCCCAACTCTCTGCTTGCTTCTCTTTCTTTTTTGTCTCTTGTGGGATAACAGGTGGTGCAAGCCGCAATCCAGGGAAACTTCCTTTACTTTGGAACAGTGAGGTGACTTTAGAAAGAGTGTTAGAGTCCCACCCTAATCTTCTTTTAAGATAATCTGTTCTATTAACCACAGGCAGAGATTTGGATTTTCACCATAGTAAAATCACAAAATGAAGCACAATCACACAATACTAGGAATTATGACCCAATAATTGCTACACACATTTTGGGGGGGGGTACACAACTCAGTTTGTGACAGCTGGAAAACCAAAAAAACAAACAAAAATACAAACGCCTGCCATCGAGTCAACTGCAACTCTTGGTGACGGCGTGTTTTCAGAGTAGAACTGCTCCATAGTGTTTTCTTGGCTGTAATATTTACAAAAGGCAGATTGCCAGAACTTTCCCAAATTTACATGTTTGAAAGTAATGCTCAAGGCTTTAAAATGCTAATATAGAAGAAACAATCTATTTCTTTAGCTATAAAAATGTTGTGAAAGATGCTGAAAAGAATTTGAACTTTTCTTAAAAATTAAAAATTAGTGCTTTGTTTCTTCTGAGTAACTTATGCCTTCTTTCCTTCTAGAAAGGAATCCGTTTTCCAAGATCAGAGCTAAATGAGAATCTTCTTAACCAGCAACACTGACCTCACCGTTGGAAGCAAGTGGCCTCCTTTTATTTGGTCTTCATTTTGTATTCCTATGTTCTTATTTCATTGTATACATCTTTTATAGAACCAGCTTCAAATTATTTTGGGGGAGACATTATTAAAAACAACCCTTTTTCATTGTGGGACGATGAAAATATTTTAAAATGATTGTACTGATGGTTGAAAATCTCTGTAACCACGCTTAGAAAGTATTTAATTGGACATGTTAAAAGGGGAACTGAATGGTATGTAAATTGTATCGCAATAAAGCTATTGGAAACAAGCCAGCCTTGAGGTCACCGGGGAAGGTGGGAGCAGGGGCCCAGGGACACGCCGGTCTGGGGAGTTTGCATACCCTAACGACCCCCTCATTTACCTACTGAGACCTCGGCCGCGGTGCAGAGGCAATGCGAGGCAGGCAGAAGCTATTAGGACGGAGCTTCACTCGTCCCGGGTTGCACCAGCTGCGGCGGCACTGCCGAAGCTACTATTGGCTAACCGACCCCGAACCCCACTCCGCTCGGAGTCGCTCCGGCCGCCAGGTGGGTACTAGGTAACTCGGGACGCCTGGCCATCACTGATTGGGCCGCAGCGAGCACGTGACCTAAGCCGGCCAATCAGGCCGCCCTCCAGACCCGGGCTGCGGGTGGGCGGCAGGTGCCCGGGTGGGTCGTGCGCTTCCCCGCGCGGGGTGGCGCGCCTCTCCGCTCAGCGCCCTCTCGGCCTTCTGCAGCTCGCAGCCCGGGAGGCCTTGCCTCAGACTCCCCGTGGGCGGCAGGCGCTTTCCCGCGCCGCCGCGTCCCATCCCACACACGCGGGGGAAACCGAGGCCCCGGACCCGCGGCTTCTGTAGAAAGAAGCCCGGCCGGGGTCACCCAGCTGGGCCTGGCTGCGGCCCTCCTACTCCAGCCCCGGTTCTTCGTGGTCAGACGGCAGTCACACTTGACACAACCACTTCCCTGGAAGGAGCGAGAACTCACCTGGTGGGCCAACCACACTGTGCGGTGACAGGGCCCCGCAAACTGTTCATTGTCCACGGGGAGGAACTGCTGTTCTGAGTCCCCGGTTCAAAGAATCCTATTATCTGAGTTATTCTCCCTTCAATTTTTGCTTGTGAATTTCAAAATAATACACTGTCTTCTATATAAACAGCAAAAGTCTACCTTTACACCTGTTTTCCACAGTGAATTCGGTAGATGCTGATAAACTCCAGAATTACATAATGTTCTTGGCTTAAACATAATTTCGTATCAAAATCGTTGTTGGGTGACTTTGAGTGGATTTCTACTCACAGTGACCCTATGTGGCAGAGTAGAACTGTCCCCATAGGGTTTTCCAGGCTGTAATCTTTACAGAAGCGCATGGCCAGGCCTTTCTCCTGCAGCACTGCTGGGTGGCAGCCATATGCTTGACCCCTTAGCAGCGATGTCCTTAACCGTTAGGCCACAGAGTCCTTTCCTATCAAAACAGCTCCTCTGGGAAATAAAGACATAAATGGAATGCTTCTTGTTTTGAGACCGAGTAAATGGAGGGCAGGAAGGTAGACAGCAGGGTGGGGTGCATGGATGGCCTCCACCAAGAGTCAGCAGCCTGGATGGGAACTGCAGCCCAGAGGCCCTGGGCTTCTCACTCTGCTGCCAGCCTTCACCTTCAGAGCCTAAGTGGGTTGTGATGAAGAAGGTCCTCCCAGCATTAAAACTCCCTTCCTTGCAAGGGCACCAGGCAGCAGAAAGGCTGGCCTTAGGACCAGCTCAGGACATCACAATCCAGCCTCCTCGCCAAGGGTTCTTGCGTTTTATCACAAAAGGATCTCTCCTGTGTTCTGGGTTTGGAGCTTTTAAAGGTGACCTGGCTCAGGCACCCCCATCTCCACCCTGCCGGGGCATCACAGGGGCATCTTATTTATTTCTTAGGAATCAAATAAACTTTATGATTTTATTTTCAGGTCATATCACTTAACAATGTTATCACTGGATTTTCGCAGAAAAAAAATTGATTAATGAGAATGTGTGAGAATGGATGCTTTGCTTATTCAAGTTCTCTGACTGAGGAACACAGATGGGGCTTACCTACCAGATGAGATGTACTGTGTGTCTGCTGCATGCACTCCTGTGTGTGTGTTGGGGAAGAGGGTGGTTAACAACAGGCCCAGACCTGGAGGGTGGGGTGAGGAAGGGGGATTGTTTCAGGCCGGTCCCTGGACAAGGATAATGGCACAGTCCTGCCACTGGGAGGGTTGCATCTGGCTGGGCCCAGGCTACACCTGGAGGCTCCCTGTCTGGAGGCCACTTTGCAAAGACTCTTGCTTGACATGTGTTCCTGGGTGGCTGGCCCAAAGAGCAGAGCTTCCAGACCAGACACACCGGGGTTTGACCCCAGCCCCGTACTGATTGGTCCTGCGTTTACTTAGGCGCAGTTCAACATCTAAAATGGGATCTCTGCCATCCGACAGGGCTGTGCTGAGGATTAGACATGAAAGGGTTGATATTTTGTGTAGCATCCTGGACCAAGTGGCCATTCAGTCGGTGGCAGCTGTAACTATTAGTTTCTTAAGGGAAGATAACCTCAGAAGAAATCTGAGTTGAGATCCAGTTAATTGGCTTCACTGTCAATTTTATTTAAAAGTGTCTCTTAAACTGCATTTAAGCAATAACCCTGTGCTCTCACCCCTTGCACTCATCCATCTCAGATCACTACAGCAGCAGCAGGGTCACAGATCTGGGGCCAGCCCCCTAAGTTTGTGTCTTGTTTCTGCTTCTTAGTGGCCAGATGAAACTTGACTTTTTTTTTGGCTTTAGCAAACAGAAGTTTATTCTCACACAGTCCAATAGGCTACAAATCCAAATTCAGGGTGTTCCCTCCAGGGCAAGGCTTTCCTTCTTTGTCGGCTCTGGAGGAAAGTCCCTGTGTTGCATCAGTCTGTTCACCGGGCATTTTGGTGCAGGAACCTTAGGTTTGAAGGACGGGCTCTATAACCAGTGCTGCTTTCTTGATGGTATGAAGTCCCCAACTCTCTACTTCTCTTTCCTTTTCTCTCTCTCTTTTTTCATATGATTGAATGACAATGTGCATTCCAATATAAATTTGGATGCCCACCTATATGCAGCTCCTACTGCTCTCTCCGCCTGGTGAGAGCACACCCTTCCTCTCTGCTCCATACATGTCCTGTCCTCCCAACAATCTCCTATCCCTGTCTCTCCACCAACTCCCCTTCCTCCAGTAAGAGGTCAGCAGGACGGCATCCTATAGATGCATAAAACCATAAAGTGCACACATAATATGGTCACTTTGTGTTGCCAAGTCCAATCAATTCCTGTCCAAAGAGTTGACTTCCATTATGATTTACAGACAGGGGCAGCATCAGGGCCAGGGGCCATGCCCCCAGGGGAGCCCCGAAGCCCCTAGACCATCAGTTGTGGTCTGTTAGTGGAGATCTCAGGGTGCACCTCTTTTTATTCTTGTGTTGCCAGTGAGACTCAACTTTGTGAGCTCCATCATGGCTATCACTGGTGGTGCCTGGGTACCATCTGGTTCTTCCGGTCACAAGTTGATGTAGTCACCCACTCACATGGGTCTCTCCGTCTTCCTGGTTCTCTATCCCCCATGTCGTTTTGGTCCTTGGTGATCACCCATTCCTGCTGATTTGGGACGATTTCCTGTACCCTCAGATGGCAGCTTGGCAGCTTTTAAGACCCCAGGCGCCACTCACCAATGTGGGGTGCAGAGGACTCTCTTAGCAAAATGCTAGTTGTGGCAACTGGCCTCAATTTCCCCTGAGAGCATGGCCCCCGGCCTCCCACCCCAGCTAGTCTGTCCTTGCAATATTAAGACGGGAGGAGTACTCATGCTATGTTGAAGTCCAGTTAATATTGATCTTCTTTCTGTGCTGTCACAGATTTCACTCAACCAAATTTCTATCAACTATCTAATCTAGACCCTTCCCTCCTCCTCCTCCCTCCCTCCCCACTCTTGCAGCCATCAAAGAGTCTTTTCTTCTATGCATGAGTCTGTTTATAAGTTCTTATTGTAGGGGTCTCATACAATATTTGTCCTTTTGTCACTGACTACTTTCACTCAACATAATGTCCTCCAGTTGAAACCAGGTTATGAGATGTTTCTTAAAATCATCATTGTTCTTTATCATTGCATAGTGTTCCATTGAGTATATACACCATAGTTTACCTATCCATTCCTCTGCTGTTGGATATTTGGGTTGATTCCATCTTTGTGCTATTGTGGACTGTGCTGCGATAAACATTCATGTGCATGTGTTAGTTGGTGTGAATAGCCTTGATTCTGTAGGATATATTCCAAGAAGTGGAATTACTGGGTCAAATGGTATATCGATATCCAGCTTTTTAAGGAAGAGCCAGATTGCTTTCCAAAGAGGTTGCACCATTTTGCAATGCCACCAACAGTGTAGGAGAGTTCCAATTTCTCCACAGCCTCTCCAGCATTTGTTGTTTTGCATTTTTTGGATCATGGCCAACCTTGTTGGGGTGAGATGGTATCTCAGTGTAGTTTTGATTTGCATTTCTTTAATAGCTATCAATTGTGAGCATGTCCGCATGTGTTTTTTGGCTGCCTAGATCCTCCTCTTTAGAGAAGTGTCTGTCCGTATCTTTTGCCCATCACTTAATTGGATGATTTATCTTTTTCTGATTGATATTTTGTAGTACCTTATAGATTATGGAGATCAGGCATTGGTCTGACATATAGTTGCCAAATACTCTTTACCATTCTGTAGGTGGCCTTTTAATTCTATTAATAAACTCTTTGGATGAGCAAAAATGTTTTATTCTTACTAGTTTCCATTTATCTATTTGCTCTTCTGTTGTTTGTGGTTTGTTTGACAGATTTTGAAGTCTGTCTCCATTGTGTATTAAAACTCCCATTGTTCTTACTTTTTCTTGGATGAGCTTTATCGTTGTAGATTTGATATTTAGGTATTTTATTCAGTTTGTGTTGGTTTTTGTATAAGGTGTTAAGATATGGGTCTTGTTTCGCTTTATTGCAGATGGAGATCCACTTTTGCCAGCACCATTTGTTAAAGAGATTGCTTTTACCCCAGTTTAACGTCTTAGGGCCTTTGTCAAATATCAGCTGTTCATAGGAAGATAGTGTCATCTCTGGGGTCTCGATTCTGTTCCATTGATCTATGTGTCTCTTTTTCTACCAGTACCAGGCTGTTTTGACTACCGTGGCAGTGTAATAGTTTGTAAAGTCGGCTAATGAGAGGCCTCCTAGTGTGTTTTTCTTCTTCAGTAGTGCGTTACTTATCCGGAGCTTCTTCTCTTTCCAAACAAAGTTGGTGATTTGTTTCACCATCTCATTAAAAAATGTCACTGGAATTTGTATTGGGATTGCATTACATAAGTAGATTGCTTTGGGTAAAATAGACATTTTCACAATGTTAAGTCTTCCTATCCATGAGCAGAGTAGGTTTCTCCATTTATGTCTTAGTTTCTTGTAGTAAGGACTTGTAGTTCTCTTTGTAAAGGTCTGTTATTTCTCTGGTTAGATTTATTCCTAGGTAGTCTACCTTCTTAGGGTCTATAGTAAATGGTATTGATTTGGAGATTTCTTCCTTAATAATCTCATTGTAAGTATAAAGGAGTCCTACTGATTTACTTATGTTTATCTTGTATCCTGAGACTTTGTTCAACTCTTCTATCAGTTTGAGTAGTTTACTTATGGATTCTTTGGGATTCTCTGCATATAGAATGATATCATCTGCAAATAGGGAGATTTTTACTTCTTCTTTGCCGATGCAGATGCCCTTTATTTCTCAGTCTTGTCTTACTGCTCTGGCTAGGAGTGGTGAGAGTGTGCATTCTTTTCTAGTTCCTGTTCTCAAGGGAAAGTGTTTTCACCCTGTCTCCATTCAGGATAATGTAGGCAGTTGGCTTTGTATAAATGGCCCTTATTGCATTGAGGAATTTGCTATCTATTCCTATTTTGCTGAGAGTTTTTAGCATGAATGGGTGTTGGACTTTATCAAATGCCTTTTCTGCATCAATAGCCAAAATCGAGGTGATTCTTGTCTTTTATATTATTTATGTGGTTGATCACATTGTTTTTCTGATGTTGAACCAGACTTGCATCCCTGGTATGAATCCAAGTTGGTCATGATGGATTATTTTTTGGATATGTTGTTGTATTCTATAGCAAGAATTTTGCTGAAGATTTTTGCATTTAGATTCATGAGTGATACTGGTTTGTAGTTCTCCTTTTTTGTTAGGTCTTTCCCTGGCTTTGGTACCAGGGTTATGCTGGCTTCATAGAATGAATTTGGGAGTATTCCATCCCTTTCTGTACTGTGAAGTGTCTCAGTAGTACTGGAGATAACTCTTTTCTAAAAGCTTGGTAGAATTCTGCAGTGAAGCCGTCTGGGCCTGGGATGTTTTTGGTTGGCAGTTTTTTGATGACTTTTTCAATCCCTTCCTTTGTGATGTGTTTATTAAGTTGTTCTGCTTCACCTTGCGATAATTTTGGTAGGTGATTTTAGTCAAGGAATTTGTCCATTTCCTCTAGGTTTTCAAATTTGTTAGAGTACAGTCTTTCATAGTATTCTGTTATTGTATTTTTGATTTCTGCTGGATCTGTTGTGACAACTCCCCTCTCATTTCCTTTGTTTTATTTGTTTCCTTTCCGGTTTTTCTTCAGTAAGTTTAGCCAACAGTTTGCCAATTTCATTGATCTTTTCAAAAAACCGGCTTTTGGTCTTTTCAATTTTTTCAATTGGTCTTCTATTCTCTAATTCATTTAGTTCTGCTCTAACCTTTATGATGTTTTCTTCTGGTGCCTGAGGGGTTCCTCTGTTTTTCCTTTCTCCACTTGTTCAAGCTGTGGGGTTAGTTCCTCGATTTGGTTTCTTTCTTCCTTCCAGATGTGTGCATTTATGGAGATAAACTGACCTCTGAGCACTGCTTTGGCTGTATCCCATAGATTCTGGTAGGATGTGTTTTCATTCTCACTGGAATCCATAAATTTCTTTATTTCATCCTTGATTTCTTCTATAACTCATGGCTTTTTGAGCAAGATGTTGTTCAGTTTCCAAGAGTTCCACTTTCTATCTATGTTTTTTCTGCTATTGATTTAGACTTCTATGGCTCTATGATCTGAGAAGATGCTTTGCATTAATTCAATGGTATGGATTTTGTTGAGAACTGCTTTATGTCCAAACACATGGTCTGTCATGGTTAGAATTGTGGCCCCCCAAAAATGTGTGCAGCCACGTGGCTGGGATATGGTTCCCAGTATCTTGGGACTGTCCTCCATTGTGTGGTTTTGCTAACCTGTATGTTAAAGGATTAGGGTGGGGCTGTGAATTCCTGCTGTGGGGGAAGTTTCCCTGGAGTATGGCTTGCCCCACCCTTAATGCTTTTAGCTTGCAAGGAATAAAAGGAAAAAGAAACAAAGGACAATTTGAGAACCTCGCTACCATCAAGCAAGCAGCACCGGGAGCAGAGCGCGTCCTTCAGACCAGAGGTTCTTGCGTGAGGACGCTCCCTGGACAAAGACTGATGCAATACCGGACTTTCCTCCAGAGCCGACAAGGGGAAAGTCTTTCCCTGGAGCGGACACCCTGAATATAGACTTGCAACCTACTGGACTGTGTAAGGATAAATCTTTCTTTGTTAAAGCCATCCACTCTGTGGTATTTCTGTTAGAGCAGCCTAGCTGACTAAAACATGGTCTATTCTGGAGAATGTTCCATGGGCACTGGAGTAGAAGGTTTGGTTGTCTGCTGATGGTCAGATAGTTCTGTATATGTCGATGAGCTCTATTTGGTTAATTGTGGCAATAAGGTCTTCTGTGTCTTTACTGAGCTTTTTTCTAGATGATCTGTCTAATATTGAGAGTGGAGTGTTGAAGTCTCCCACTATTATTGTGATCTGTCTCATTTTTGAGTGTAGTCAGTGTTTCTTCAGTGTACCTAGGTGCCTAATATTAGGTGCATAAATATTTAATACTGTTAAGTCCTGCTCGTGTAATGAACCTTCAGCAATAGTGTCCATCCTTGTCCACGACGGTGTATTTTACATTAAAATCTACTTTATCTGAGATTAGAATTGCCACACCTGCTCTTCTTTGTGTATTGTTAGCTTGATATATAGTCTTCCATCCTTTAATTTTCAGTTTGTTCATATCTTTAAGTCTAAGGTGAGTTTTTTGTAGGCACTGTATGGATGAATCGTGTCTTCTGTTCCAAGAAGTCACTCGATGTCTGTTTACTGGAGTGTTCAGTCCATTCATATTCAATGTAATTATTGATAGGTATCTGTTCAGTGCTGCCATTGTGATATGTTTATTTTTGTGTTGGTATTTTCTCTGTTGTTCTTATTAATCTGTTCTAGGACTTTCTTCTTTGTGAGCTCATTTTTTCACCTTTTTCAGGGTTGGTTTTGTGGTTGTTGAGACTCCTGTAGTACGTTTCTTGATTTGATATGTTGGACCTTTATTGTGCTTTACGGCTACCCCTGTGATCCCCCTTAATAAACTATGTATAAACCCAATTTTAACTACTACCATTCTTATCAATTTCCTCTTCATCTGGAAGGACTATAACGACTTTATTACATCCCTCTTTTTAATATGATTACATCATAGTTTTCATGATTTGATCACTGGATTATTTCTTTCATTATTATAGCTTTGATTGAGTTTGGAGCCTTCCCTACCTGAGTAGGATCCTGGGTGATGTGTCCTGTATTTGATTCTAAAATATAAAGTTAGACCTGAATTCGTTCTAAGCCAAGAGATTCTTTCAGTATTTCTTGTACTTTTGGTTTGGGTTTTACAGTCTCTCAGTTTCTGTTTATCTATGAATGTCTTAATTTCATTTTCATATTTGAAAGACAGTTTTGCAGGATATATAACTCTTGGTTGGAAGTTCTTCTCCTTCAAGGCTTTGAACGTGCTGCCACTGTCTCTGTGCCAGCATTGTTCCTGCTGAGAAATCTGGTAAAAGTCTACAGGATTTCCCTCTGAATGTTAGCTTTGCTTTGAGTCTTCCTGCCTTAAGAGTTTCTGCTTATGTTTCATTTTGTTAAACTTGATTATGTCTTACAGTCTTTGTTTTGCGATCTATATTGAGTGACATTCGGTATGCATCTTGGATATCTATATTCTTTTCTTGCATAATTCCTGGGAAGTTTTCTGTCAGCAGCTCAGCAACAACACTCTCTGTGTTCTCAGGTGTCTCTTCCTGTTCAGGAACTCCAATTAATCATAGGTTGTTCCTCTTAATAGAGTCCCACATGCTTCTTGATTTTTATTGTTTCTTTTTCCTGATTTCCCCTCATAGATGCTGGAGTCAGCAGCTCTGTCTTCCAAGTCAGAAAGTCTATTTTCCATTTGTTCCATCCTGTTTTCTTGGCTTTGAATGGAAGTTTCTATGTCTTTGATTTTGTTCTTGATCTGTTGGATTTCAGAGTACTCGTGCTCCATCAGATTGAACAGCTTGCTTACTTTTTCATTTTGCTGTGCTGCATTTTGTATAAGATCTAGGAGGGCTCTATACATAATCCTTTTGTATTCACCTTCCAATAGTTTCAGAAAGTTTTCTTCATCTGGGAAGTTTTGTGGTGCTTTCTTTTGGGGGCTTTCTGAAGCCATGGGTGATTTCTTGGTTACGGTTTTCTCCAGAGTTTGTTGCTTTTTGGGCATCATGTGAGTCAACAAAGGCTGGGAGAGATGCCGTGAGGATGTACTGCAGTTGTTTCTCTAGGGCGTCTTCAGTCTGTGAAAGCCAGCTCTTGCAAAGAGCAGGGTCAGGAAAAGAGAGGAAGTTTTCTGTTCAGTGGTATGAAGTCCAAATTAACAGCCCTATGCTGTGTCCTAGGGCTCATTAGGTGTCCAGAAGGCTCCATTTAATTATCAATTCGGGTCTTGGTTTCCAGAAATATTTAGGGAGATGTGTGTTTAGTCCGCCACCTTGACTCCACCCCTGACTAAGTTATTTAAGTTAATCTCTTTGTGCTTCATTTTACTCAAATGGAGAAATTACTTTGTAAGCATTAAATAAGCTCACATATATAGGCAAAGGCACATTGCAAGGGCTATATAATGTATTATTACTCTGGGGACAAGCCTTAGGTCTTGTTAACCAGACCTAGGAAAGCCTTCAGGCTTAGGACCCAGGCCTATCCCCTGCTCCTCAGGTTGCTCTTCTAAAGTCCCAGGTTCTCAGGGGACCCCGGTTCCCATTCTGCAGGTTTACTTTGTCCTTCCTCAACCCTTCCTCTGCAGAGATGTACTCCAGGCCACCAGTGATGGAGAATGTTTGCTAACAGGCCAGCCGTCTTCAGGAGGGAGAAACTCAAGTTCTAAGTGAGTTGGGGACTCCTTGATGGCCCAGAAGTGGCAGGAGTGGAAGGCCGGTGGAGATAATGACACTCTCCTGCTGGTTCCTTTCCTTAAGCCCTGTATCCCCTCTCTAGCACACTTCTGCCAGCCTGCGTGACCTTTGGGAGAGATAAGAGCACAGCAGAGGCTGGGTGGGAACACAATGCTAGGATACCTGACTGTGGCATCTGAGCACCAGCTATGTCCTGGCTGAACCTTCAGGTTCCTCCCTGACATCAGTCACTACAAGCCTGGTCTGAGTCTGTGCCTTTCCTGCCCTGAGGCCTTGGGGACACACTGGCAAGGAATTGGCCACATATGGAGAGTAAAAACTCAGGAGGGGCAGCCTGTCCCACACCAGAGGGCATGGCTGGAAGTGAGCCTGGCATGGGTGGGTGAGAGGTGACTAGAGATCATGCTACTTAGCAAGGGACCCTGTCATCTGGATCTTTTAAGTTTCAACAAGTCCAGCAGTCACCAGCATCACTAGCAGATCTTCTTAGCCATAGGCTGGACAGCCAAGAATGCTTAGCCTTCTCTTGGTACCTGCAGATCTTTGCAGACTGAACAATAAGCTCCTTACCACAAAGAAGCCATAAGGAGACGACGACATACTAAGAACTTGTTCTTCATAGTGCCCCACCCAGATGGCACCCGTCACACTGTCAGTGACATTTGTGTGACTGTCTCCTCTAATCCTGGCTGTCTCAGGCAGGGCCCCTGGTTTACTATCTGGCACATAGTGCCCTGCACCAACTTGTGACCATCAGGCCAATCCTAGAGATGGGTGTGATGTTGCCTGCAGAGTGGATAATTTTTTTGAAGGGTTGAATAAATATTAATGAACATACACATTTTGGCAATGTTTGCAAGTACAACTGCTTTAGTGAAAGGAGGGTACAATGCTTGCCCACTGTCAAACCCAATGCTGTAGATTCTGACTCACAGCAACCCTACAGGACAGAGTAGGACTGCCCCATAGGGTTTCCAAGAAGCACCTGGCAGATTCAAACTGCTGACCTTTTGGTTAGCAGACATAGCACCTAACCACTATGCCATCAGGGTTTACATAAAATGCTTAGAAATGTTTTATTTTCACTGGCTCACAAGGAATGGATCCTTTGGTAACTTTCCTACTGCAGACTAAAATAAGACAGAGGCTCTGCCAGCTAGGAGATGATAACTAGTTTCATTTTTTTCACTTGTTAAACTTTCTTGAAAAAGAAAGCAAACCAAACCAGTTTTAAACTTAAGAACAAGACAGTGTTGGAGATTATATCAACATACTTTTCAATATTCAATTGCCCTGTGATGTAAATAGTACTACCCCTTTTTCACAGGTGATGAAACTGAAGCTCTGAGATTACCTAACATGAGCAAGACTATATCATTAGTAGGTGTACTAGGATTAGAATCCAGATCTTACTTCAAAGTCCATGGTTTAAAAAAAAAAAGTTTCTTCTGTTATAAAATCCTCAGCTTTTTCAGACAGACAACTGGGATGAAGGGGCTGCAATGCCCATGGTCTGCAAGGTGACATCTTCTATACATCTATAGGATATCATCCTGCTGATCTCTGGCTGGAGGAAGGAGAGTAGGTGGAGAGGAGGGGAAAGAAGGCTTTTGGGAGGATGAGACATGTATGGAGCAGAGAGGAATAATGTGCTGTCACCAGACAGGGTGAGCAGTGGAAGCTGCATATAGGTGGGCATGTAAATTTATACAAGAATGTACATTTTCACTCAGTTATATTAAATAAAAAATAATAAAAAAAGGTGACATCTGCTGACACTAAGGTGTGGCTATGCCCAGCCAGGATGCACCTCTCACACCTGAAAGCCGTATCTGCTCCACTCATGCCTGTACCCACCCGGCCCCGTAAGCAGCTGAGCTGGAATGTGCACCTGATGCGGAGGTCTCCCTGAGCCCCAGCAAAGCAAGCTTTTAATATACACTTACTGGAGGTGGCACAGGGGACGTGCCTGGCAGATGGCAGGTGGATCTGAAGAGCCCAGCCGACCCACGGATGACCACCAGCAGTGATGGGACTGATCTGGTCCTCCCTCGCTGGCGAAGGAAGCTGGCTGTGTGCCATTTGTGCAACAGCCAGGGAGACAGGTGGGCAACTGGCTTTGCTGAACCCATCAAGCTTCCCAGAAAATACTCTGGCTTTGCCCTTTCAGTTACTCTCAGCATCACTCCAGGATACCAGGCAAACATCCAACAACAAAGACTGATGGATTGAGGTGGCGAGGAGGATGGCATTCCAGACCCCAAACCCAGGGATGGGGCAGGAGATACAAGACGGCAGGGGCAGGCTGAGGCAGAGAGCTGAGGCAGGGAGTGTGTGAGAAGCCAGAGACTGAGGGTGTGGGGTGCTGTTAGATGACATTCGACACCCTATAGGGCAGAGCAGGACTGTGCCCTGGGGTTTCCAAAGAGAGGCTGGTGGGTTGGAACTGCTGACCTTTCGGTTCAGCAGCCTAGCTCTTACGTACTGTGCCTCCAGGCGGGCAGAGTCCCAGTGCTCCACAGGGTGTTCAAAGCCGTGGCCTTCTGGATGTGGACCATCAGACCCATGTTCTGAGGGTCTTGTTGGTGGGGTTCAAACCGCCAACATTTCAACTAGCAGTCAAGGACTCCAACACTGGGCACAGCTCACACTGGGAGAGCCTCCTGAGGTGCAGAAACCCCCTCTCCAACCTGATTTTTAACATGGATATTAATTCCTAAAAGAACTCCAGAGCGGAGGTTCTCAAACCATCTTTAAGATGCTTCCAGAATGTCATTACAGATAGTCCCACATTTGTGACGTATTCAAGTTAGGATGAACTGCACTTAGGACCGTCTTTTTTTTTTTTTTTTTTTTTAAAGACTTTTTTATTGTGGTGAAAGTAAATGTAATAAAGTATATGCCAATTCAACAAGTTTTTGCTTTTTTTTTTCCTTAAACAACAAAAGCTGAATCCATTTGCTGGCCAGGGAACACACACTGTGAAGAAATTTGCTCAATAGTTCTCCAAGAAATGTTCCACCCAGACCCACTGCTGTGGGTCGATTCTGACTCACAGCCATCCTGGAGGACAGACAACCGCCCCATAGTGTGTTTTTGGTACATTTTGTTACTAGCCATTTGTTGCAGCGTGTAATTTGCTGATGTTACCCTTCTCAGATGTTCAATTTTATCATTTATCGTTCACAACACTGCTGGATTTATAAAGATACTGATAGTAAAAGGAAACAGTAATGAAATCTTTTAAGAAAAAAAAGTACATGAGTCAACATCAGAACTGACTTAGGATGGAGTGGTCAGAGTGGAGCCCCACAGGACCCCACTGTAAGTCGGGGCTACCTGTATCCGGGAAACCCTGGTGGCACAGGGGTAAGTGCTACGGCTGCTAACCAGAGGCTGGCAGTCTGAATCCATCAGGAGCTCCCTGGAAACTCAATGGGGCGCTTCTTCTCTGTCCTACAGGGTTGCTGTGAGTTGGCATCAACTCGACAGCAAAGGGTAACAAGTACCTGTACACAAAAAACAGTTCTCTGGAGCTGCTCGGGGGTAGGGGCTGACGTGGGGGTGGAAGCAGGGACTCCGCTCTGACCGTCACTCCCTCCTCATGGAGCTCCAGGGAACACAGTTTGAAAACCACTCATCTTGGGAACAATGAAGAAAAGCCACAGCAAGAGAGTGCTCCTTTTGCCTAAGAGGCAAGATGCTCCAGAGAGGAGAAGAGTCCTCTTCCTGCGCCGCACCCCTACCTTGCTGAACGAGGCGGTCAGGGACAGGACAGAGAACACAGGTCCACGCCCTGTTACTGGGGTTTTGCTTTTTCCTTCTTGGCAACTTTTGGAATTAGTGGGAGACTATTTCCCCACAAAGAAGCATGGGCTTTAAAGCCTCAGGCAGCTTCACAATGAAAAAATAATTAAAAAAATAACAAATTATAGACCTTGGACTGTTTATACATAAATTTCCCTCCCTCCCTGCCCATTACATACAGGAAAAAAGAACATACAAACCACATTGGATAGTTTTATATAAAACAAGCAAATACAAGAATCTGAAACTTTCTCAAAGGCTGAGCAAGACATGAAGAATCTTTTAATGTCGCATTAAAAAAACCACATTAAATACACTGTCACACCTGCGGGGAACTGGGAGGGCAAGGAGGAGGGGCCTCTGCACCAGAGGAGCAGAGATCTGGCTCGTCGAGAAGTTAGGTGAAGCCAGCCGCTGGAGACGCAGAATTGAACTTACAAAGCACACTCAGACTACTCAACACCTGTGAGGAGGAAAGCTGCAGGGCTGGGGGCCGCGTGATGCACCCTGAAACATGTCTACAAATCCAAAGTCTTTTCTAAAGCAGGGCCTGGCCCAGGGGGTGCAGGGATACCCCCAGCCCTGGTCTCTTTCAACACAGCACCATCGATATGTGTACCATGAATAGCAGTAGCTCCAGGGCTGCGGCTGTTCCACTACAAAAAGTTGTGGGAAAAGACAAAACTGCTCCAGTGGTGTATCTTGGTCTCTGAAGATTTTTGTCTCCCTCCTTCCGGCCCCTCCGACTCTCCGCCCCACACACTCACACACTCACACACCCACTCACACGCTCCCACACTCCTCAAACCCTTCATACTTCTGTCACCTTCAGGTGATAAACCCAACCAATTCAGGACTGACCTTAAAACCAGAGCAACATTTTAATAGTCACAAGACCAAGGTTTCCTGGGAATGGGAAGAGATGGGTGGCTAAGGAAAACCCTCTTGTCCTGCCTGCCTAGGGGCTTCAAGGACAAGGTCAGCACCTGGGCCAGCCCTAGGAGCATCTGGGCTGCCAGACCACAGGGGCCCTGGACCCTACATGTGCGTTTTCTGGACCCCGTCCCAGTCTGGAACCTCAGTCCTCAGGTGAGCCCAGCAGGGAGAACTTTGGGTGGCCACTGGGAGGCAGCTTTGGTGAAGGGCATGGTCACCCTGCCTGAGGTTGTCAGTAGCTCATCGCATGACCCTGGTATGAACAAGAAGCAGGTGGCTGTGTCTGGCCACGTACCTGTCACCCACTAAACTGGGTGACTTCTCCCTACAGCTCACCTTCATTTCATACAGATAATTTCATGCGGGTTTCATATATATATATATATATATTTATATTTATATGTAAATGTGTCTGTCCATATGTACACATATACATATATTCACACTCACACATACACACACATAAGTATACACACACGTTTCCGCAGAAGGGAGTCCGGCCACCATTTGGCTTTTTCGAGACAGTGAGACCGAGAAGTCAGTCTCTCACTCCACTGATCCCGGAAAATTGAGTGGTGCTTAAAAAAAATGTAATTCCAAAATCTGCTGTATTCCTTCCTTTTTAAAAAAAGGTAAATAAAACTTTTCTTCCAAAGTCGAGAGACTTAATTCCATTTGATTGCACCTCTGCAAACGTGTAAAAAAATTTGAAGTAGACTAGAAAACGATGCCACGATGTGGCTGTGTGTCACTGTTCCAACGTCACTACCTCCACGGCCTGGCCATCCATGGTGACTGTGCTGTCCGATATCCTGGTGGTCACAGGGGCCATGGCCACCTGCACGGGCCCATTGCCCTGGGCGAGGCTGGTCACCACGGTCTGGTACATGCTCACAGGGATCTGGACCAGTCCTGGGGAGACAGAAGGAGACTGACTGGGATGGTGCTCAGGGCCAAGATGTCCCAGCCCTCTACGGAGCACAATCGGCCACCCTGGCCATCATACACCCACTGTTGAGGCACAGACCAGTTTTTTTCTCACCTCATCTTAATTGGCTTAGATGGAATACTGGCAAGTTTGGAGAACTTGTGGAACACATCTCATGGCCGGTCTCCTCAGTAAGCCACGAGGTAACCCTGCGTGCCTTGACACGAAGGTACAGGCCCATCAGTCACACGTGACTCCCCTGTTCTCCAAGCCACACTCTCTGAGCACCTTCGTCCTCTCAGACAGGTCATCACAAATCCTCTGACACTCTGCCGCACTGCCTTCCCTGACTTCCCTCTGGATGTACTCATGTGTCTCTCAGCAGGAAAAGAAAAATTCTCTTTCCCCTCAACCCTGTCTTGCTTTCTGCCCCACTTACGGCCTTCTTTTCAGAGTCAAACTTATTACAAAAGAGGCCACTGGTTGCCGGATTTTTGGACTTCACAGAGCAATAAAATTAGAAAGATATTTTTGGATCAATTAAAAAAAAAAAAAAGACTCCAACTATTTCCTAATACCACTGTTATTTCACAATAGAAAGCGTGGCTTAATATCAGTAATGAAAGAAGCACAGTATCTCAGAAAAGGACATTCTTCCTTAGGAATGTGGGTACATTTACAACGACACATTACAAAAGCAAAGCAGAATAAATGCACCTATCTATCTTTTCTCTTGAAACTAAAAGTAAATAGGCAGGGAAAAAAGAGTGTCACATGGTTTGGGAGGATGCAGAAGAACATAAAGTAGCCCTGCTCTGGCGGCGGGGGAGGCCCGAAGTCCTGCGCTCAGACAGGGCACATGAAGAGGAGTGAGTGACTCAGGCCAGAGCCTTGCGGACTTGGGACCTGATGCCAAGCTGTGGTGGAAATGGGGCGAGGCGGAAACAGGATTCAGTTGGCAGTCTGTATTCAAATGATGGGGTTGGTGGGTACCCAGACCCCCAGACCTCTGTCCTCGTGACATGGGAGGTTCACTGTACTGAAACTGACCTGTGGAGGTTCAAGACGGGGATGTGCGGCGGGGAGGGGCCCTGAAGCCCACAGACTAACCAGCTCTGCCCCACCCCCACATGCCTCCAATCCAAGTTTCGGGGTGTCGCTCTTAAGGAATACAGAGGGAGCAGACACGTGTGAGAGAAAAAAACAAAAAACGGGTCCTGAAAACTCTAATATCCTTAAAGATCACAATACAAGATCTGTATCAAAGAAAAAGATAGTATAAAAAAGAACACAGGGAATTACGTAGCGAGTTCTTTAAAATGAAAAAATCTAGTAGATGATCTGAGATACAACTATTGGTCTTTGTTTGTCTGGAATGGAAGAGAGACGGAACCAAAGGCTTACAGAAGAGAAGGATCTACAGGACTAAGAGCCGACCCGAACCGTGGCCTCCTCTACCTTGAGACTGGAACTAGACAGTGTCAGCTGCCACCACCAAATTTTCCCACCAAGCCAATTTTGATGGATCTTGAGAGAATGGGAGGAAAATGTTGAACAGAATCTCAAATTCTTAAAGAAAAAAATCTAGACTTACTGGACCAGTTGAGACTGGAGAGCTCCCCAAGGCTACTGCTCTGAGATACTCTTTAAAGTTTAAACTGAAATAATAACTCGAGGTCACTTTTCAGCGAAATAGCAGACAGACTCACAAAATATGGAATATCACCTGCGAGTACTGCAATCCTTTAAAAAAACTACTTCTTTGAGACCAGTCAGTATCTATCTTAAAACAAAGACTGAAAGTAAAGGGACAGGGAGACTGGATTAACAGAAATGTAACAAGAATGGAAATAATGAGAATGTTCCCACAGTCTGAAGAACGTGACCAATGCTACTGAACAAGTTATGTATAAATCGCTGAATGGGAAACTGAACTGTGTAAACCACCAAAAATACAATCAAGTATCATTTGTAAAAGTTTAATAGACGAAATAAAATTGGAAGGTGGGTGAGAAGACAAAATCAAGGAAGGTGATCTTCCAGTCAGTAGAAAATACTAAAGACAGAAAGCAGGGGAGAAAACACATGCCTTATAACTAATCCAAATACATTTCAAAGAAGACATTCAGGTGCTCACAATACACAAGGACTGCTTGCAATCATCAGCCATTAGAGAAACGTAAATCAAAACTACATTCCATCCTAACATTAATGGCACTAATTTAAAAAAAAAGGAAAGTAACGAGTGTTAGAGAGATTGTGGGAAAACTGGAACTCTTACGTGATACTGGTGGGAATGCAGAACGGGTACAACAACATGCTATGCAGCACTTCCTTGGTACCACACAATCCAGGGAGTCTGCTCCTCCACAGCACGAGAAAAACCAACCAAGTGCCCATCAACAGCTGAAATGGTAAACAAAGACAGCACCTGCACCCAATGGAATATTACCAAACAAAGGAGAATGATGAATCTGCAAAACACCTCACATTATGGACGAATCTGGAGGGCATCACACTGAGTGAAATAAGTCAATCACAAAGGACAAATACTGTATGAGCCCACTATTATAAAAACTCATGGAAAGGCTTACACACAGAAGAAACAATCTATGATGGTTGACAGAGGGGAGGGGTGTAGAGGGAAAAACATTAACTAGACAATAGATGTAAGTAACTGTGGTGAAGGGTAACACAGGACACAACTCTGGGGAAGTCAGCACAACCTGACCAAGGCAAAGTTACAGAAACTTTATAAAAAATTCAGACAAACAAACCCATTGCCATCAAGTTGATTCCTGCTTGTAATGACCCTATAGGACAGAGTAGAACTATCCCATACGGGTTCCAAGGGGGCTGGTGGTCTCAAACTGCTGATATTCTGGTCAGCAACTGAGCTCTTAACCACTGTGCTTCACAGACACATCCCAACTCCCTGAGGCACTAAGTTACTGGGCTAAGGGCTAGGGACCATGGTCTAGCTCAACTGGCATAGTGAAGTTTATATAGAAAATGTTCTACACCCTACACTGGTGAGGAGTGTCTGTCATCTTAAAAGCTGTGACCAGCCATTTAAGATTCATCTACTAGACCCACCCCAACTGCTGCAAAGGAGAATGAAGAACGTCAAAGGGCTAACAGACCACAACTATCACAGCCTCTGCTAAACTGAATCGAGCACAAGTAGATGGTGCCCGGCTACCCCGACCGATGGCAGGGATCACAACTGAAGGCCCAGACAGTGAGGGAAAAACGTAGAACAAAATTTAAGCACCTAAGCACGTAAGAAAAGCACATCAACACATAAGACCAGACTGGTCTCACATACTTTGGAGAAACCCCGAGAGGATGGTCCCCAAATGTTTTTTCAACTCAGTACTGAGTCTTCAGCCAAAGATTACATAGCTCATAAAACAAACAATTACACACATAGTTCAGCCATGTATATGAGACTAAATGGGCATGTCAGCCCCAAAGAGAAGACAAGAAGACAGGAAAGGACAGGAAAACGAGACAACTGGAAACAGGAACCTGGATTGGAGGAGGGGAGAGTGTGAACACATTGTAGCGTTGGCAGCCAACGTCACACAACCACTTGTGTATTAATAGTTTAATGAAAAACTAATGTTCTTCTGTCAAGTTTTACCTAAAGCACAAACAAAACAAGAGTTTCAACTTCTGATAAAAGCAAATTCCAAAGAACAGAAAAAAGAGAAGGCAGGAAATTATCAGACATTTCCTAAGTAAACTTTCAGAACTCTCGAGAGACTTAAGTTTCAGATTGAAAGATCTATCTGATATCCAGTACAATCGCAGAAGAAAGATTTTGACACTAAGACACGTCTTTGTAAAATTTCAGAACACCAGAGACGGAGACCTTAAAGGGTTTCAGAAACAAACACCTACGTGTCATATACAGTACAATGCTCAGGGAATCTCAGCAGTGCTGGGCTTCTCAAGAGCAAGCTGGCAGCTAGGATGCAAAGGAGAAACGCCTTCCAATGTCAGAGAGAACCCCGGCCTCAGTCCATGGAGTGGTGTCCACATCAATTAGGAATTAGAATTAAAGACATCTTCAGACTTGCAGGGGCTCAAAATAATGACCACCCACATACCCTTTCTTAGACAGAATACGCTCCACAAAAATCGAGAGAGAAAATGAAAAAATAGGTGTGGAATCTGGGAGACAGAACCCAGCACGGAGAATGGTGACAGGAACTCTGGGATGAAGACAAGAGACCCAGGACGCGGGCTGCACAGGGACCTAGGGGGAGGGCAGAATGTTCTAGGTCAAGGACAAGGGCTCTGCAGGGGCCCTGGAGAAGGACAGAATGTCCTAGGGTAAATAAGACACTGAAGATCTGATGGGCTTGACCACATAAAGGAAGGACCAAGAGGGGTTTTCCAGATCTGTTACAGACTCTGGATAGAACCAGCGATCATCACTGCTTAGAGAGACGTCATCAGAATTACAATGAGCTCCTCTTAGCAGTAAACAAGTCTCACATGGTTGTAACAATACGAACACAAGATATCAAAGTAACCAAGAATGGTGATAATGTCTCAACTCAAGAAATAAGACTACTATTTATATCAATGAAGATTATCTATCAGAAAAAAGACCACAGGAGCAGTGTGCTGTCACAGGGTGAAGAGAGCAGACAGTGTTGCATAGAGGCGGTTGCTGGAGGTTTTGTAAGGCAAATTGACTTGGATTGTAAACTTTCGCTTAATCACAATGAAAAAATTAAGGGGGGAAAAAAAGACCATAAAGTATTGTCTCTGGGGTATATACCTTTGTAAAAAGCTTTATAACCCTTCTTGACATTTAAAACCACATCTTAATTTGGTGAATATAAAAAGTAATTTTGAAAAAGGACATCAGGCTATCTTCTAATGCAAAACAAAATCAAACATAAAATGTAAAACTGAATGTAACTGTTTTCTAAGCATAAGTTTCACTAGGTTTTAAGTATCTGATGATGCAACATGAAACGGAGTTTGATGTTTTGATGACAGACATTCTGACAATCTGGGCTAGCCCTGGTGGGGGCCGACAGAAATGGCCCCTCCTCCCCAGCCTGGAGAAGCCAGGAGGAAGAGGAAGGAGGAAGAACAACGGGGGGGCTGAGTGGGCCAGTCTTGCGTTCCCAGGGCTGTGGGACCTAGTTTCTTTGCCAACGGCTCTTTATGTCTCTAAATCAATCAATCTTTCAGTTCTCCCCTACGTGCTATCTGAATTATCTTTCCATATCATTCACTCTCCTCATCTCCAACTCTCCAATTCCAAGACATGGCAAAGTTCTCAAAGCTTGTAATAAAGTCCAACT
Source organism: Heterohyrax brucei (assembly GCA_028571685.1). NCBI lineage: Eukaryota > Metazoa > Chordata > Mammalia > Hyracoidea > Procaviidae > Heterohyrax > Heterohyrax brucei. Next base: position 19,831,910 of record CM053147.1, read on the forward strand.
GCTTGAGCATGGCATTCATGGCTTTCTGTGACTTCCCTTCCCCCATCCATGGCTCCCACAAGCATCCTGGGATTTGGACGCCCCCCTGGTCGACTCTTGGCTCCCCAACATACTGGTCACGTGGCTTTTCTTTGGGTCTTTGCTCAAGCTGTTCAGTATCTTGATCTTCCTTACCCCTAGCCCCTCCCCTCCTCCTATAAACCCTAGTGCAGTTGTCCTTCCTCTTGGGAGCCTGCTCCTTGCGTCTTGGTCAATACACACAGTGGCTTCCTCTGGATGCTGTTGGGATGCCCCACAGGTATGGGGATAGCACTGCATTACCCAGCTTGGACCAGTCTAGGCTCTCATCTATGCCCATAACTGTTGTTAAAACATTGCTTTTAGTATCATGGAAGATTTGCCCCAGAATAAAATGGAGACATGTTCAAGTGCAATCTCTATGGTGGCTGTCACGGCTACAACCAGAATGATCTTTTGAACATATGAACTAATCTTGCTACTTTCCTTCCCAATTCTTCTGTGGTTTCCAATGACCCACGGGGTGAAAGTCCAGAACCCATGGGGTCAAAGTCCAGGCCCCTCTGCAGGTATTCCAGGCCTTCCTGTCAGCCCTGATGTCCTCTTAGGCCTCGTGGTCCAAGGCCCACTTCCCTTCCCTTCAGCCTGAGGTTCTCCAAACAGAAACGTCTGTATCCTGGAGGAGGAGTCAAGATGGCAGACTAAGCACACGTCTCCTTACATCCCTCTGGAAACCAAGACCTGAACTGATAATCAAACGGAGCCTTCTGGTCACCTAGTGAGCCCCCAGGACACGGCACAGGGCTGTTAATTTGGACTTCATACCACTGAGCGAAAAACTTCCTCTCTTTCACTGAATCCCGCTCCTGGCTAGCCCTGGCTCTCATGGACTGAAGGTAAATGCACCATTTTGACTTTTTTTTTCCTCTGTCTTGTCTGGCAGATGGAGCAGGGTCTTGCCTAGCGGCTAGACTCAGATGCACTGCTGGTAGGATAGGCAGGTGAAATTGCCATATTTTGAGAGCCAGGCTTAGGACTCTGTTCATCTAGCCACTTTGGGCCTGTCTTTTTATTACTGCCACAGCATGGTTTGTATGGAACCACACTGCCTGTGTGCAGGACGCCATGTTGGATACGGAGATTTTAGTGGGACCTAATTCTTAGCCTGGGAGCCAGTGCCTGCAAACAGGACAGCGCTTCTCCGACAGAAAAGCAGTAGTTTACACAGTGTCGCCTATGGTGGGAACCCGGCAACAGAGGCATAGGAATCACTACCTCTTGGCACCTTTAGCCTCTCTATCTGCTGAGTGGAGGGTGCCATTTTAGATCTGGTGGCCGCAGCTGGACCTATTTCTTAGCTTTGGAGCCAGAGCCTGCCGACAGGAGAGCGCTTTTCTACGAGAAAAGCAGTAGTTTACAGTGTCGCCTAAGGCTGGGCCCTGTCAGCAGAGGCCAACAGGGCAGTAGTATTGCTGTATTTTGAACTAGTTTGTATCATCTGGGGTTGGATATAGACGTGCTTACTTTGCCAGTTGGGAAGAGGGATCTCTACACCTGAAAACCTGACTGACTTGGGAAGTGGTCAGATATCTTTTGTTTTACATTTTAAGGCAGCTTAGAGAAACATCTGCGGTCTATCCTTACAGTGTCTCTCCCAGTCTCTACTCACATGGTCCCTACTCACAAGGGACCCAAAAAGCAACAGACACTTGTGGCATACAAGAAATCACCCATGGTTGCAGAAGGCTCCCAAACAAAACAACCAAGGAGTTTTCCAGAAGAAGAAACTCTTTTGAAATCATCAGAAGCTGAATAAAAAATGATTATATACAGAGCCCTTCTAAACCTTATACAAAATGCAGCAGGACAAAAGGATAAATTAAGCAGCTGTCTGATCTGATGGAACACCAGTACTCTGAAATCCAACAGATCAAGAACAAAATCAAAGACACAGAAACTTCCATGCAAAGGCAAGAAAACAGAATGGAATGGAACAAATGGAAAAAAGAACTTTTGACTTGGAAGACAGAGTTACTGATGCCAGCGTCTATGAGCAGAAATCAGAAAAAATGAAACAAGAAAAATGAAGAAGCATGTGGGACTCTATTAAGAGGAACAACCTTCGATTAATTGGAGTCCATGAACAGGATGAGATACTTGAGAACACAGAGTATTGTTGCTGAGCTGTTGACAGAAAACTTTCCAGAAATCATGAAGGAAGAGAATACAGACATCTCAGATGCATATCGTATGCCATCCAATATAGATCTCAAAAGAAAGACTCCAGGACATATTATAAATCAAGCTTAACAAAATGAAACATAAGCAGCAACTCTTAAAGGCAGCAAAACTCAAAGCAAGGCTAACATTCAGAGGGAAACCCTGCAGGCTTTTGTCAGATTTCTCAGCAGAAACCATGCTGGCATGGAGACAGTGACATGACACATTCAAAGCCTTGAAGGAGAAGAACTTCCAACCAAGAATTATGTATCCTACAAAACTATCTTTCAAATATGAAAATGGAATGAAGACATTCCTAGATAAACAGAAACTCAGAGACTTTGTAAAGACCAAACCAAAACTACAAGAAATACTGAAAGAAGTTCTTGGCTTTGGCTTAGAAGAAAAAAACCACTAACTTTATATTTTAGAACAGGACATTATTCAGAACTCTACTCAGTTAGGGAAGGCTCCAAATTCAATCACAGCTTTAACACTGAAAGAAGCAATCCAGTGACTATCACAAAAACTATGGTGCCATCACATGAAAAAGAGGGATGTACTACAGTTGTTATAGTCCTTCCGGATGGAGAGAAAGATGACAAGACTGGTAGTAATTAAAATTGGGTTTATATATAGTTTATTAAGGGGGATCCTAGGAGCAGCTGTAAAACACAAGAAAGATACAACATACCATTTCAAGAAATGTAACACAGGAGTCTCAACAACTACAAAAACAGCTCTGAAAAAGGTGAAAAATTAACTAATAAAAAAGAATGTCCTGGAACAGACTAATAAGAACAACAGAGAAAACATGAACACAAAAATAAACGTATCACAATGGCAGCTGTGAACACATACCTATCAATAATTACACTGAATGTGAATGGACTGAATGCTCCAGTAAAGAGACACTGAGTGACATCTTGGATCAAAAGATATGACCGATCTATATGTTGTCTACAAGAAAGTCACTTGAGACCTAAAGATAGGAACAAACTGAAAATTAAAGGATGGAAGAATATATATCAAGCTAACAAGGAACAGAGAAGAGCAGGGGTGGCAATTCTAATCTCAGACAAAATAGATTTTAATGTAAAATCCACCATCGTGGACAAAGATGGATACTATTTATTGCTGAAAGGTTCAGTACACAAGCAAGACTTAACTATATTAAATATTTATGCATCTAACATCGGAGAACCTAAATACGTTAAAGAAACACTGACTACACTCAAAAAAGAGTTAGATTACTCCACAATAATAGTGAGATACTTCAACACTCCACTCTCAATACTGGACAGATCATCTAGAAAAAGGCTCAGTAAACATATACAAGACCTTATTGCCACAATTAACCAATTAAACGTCATCAATATGTACAGAACTTTCTACCCATCAGCAGACAATTACACCTTCTTCTCCAATGCATATGGAACACTCTCCAGAATTGACCATGTGACATAATGCAATTCTCAACAAAATCCATACCACTGAATTACTGCAAAGCGTCTTCTCAGATCACAAAGCCATAAAAGTCGAAATCAATAGCAGAAAAAACACAGATAGAAAGTGGAACTCTTAGAAACTGAACAAGATCTTCCTCAAAAAACCATGGGTTATAGAAGAAATCAAGGATGAAATAAAGAATTATCTCCATAAATGCATACATCTGGAAGGAAGAAAATAACCAGATCAAGGAACTAACCCTACAGCTTGAACAAGCAGAGAGAGAACAACAGAAGAACTCCTCAGGCACCAGAAGAAATGAGATCATAAAGATGAGAGCAGAGCTAAATGAATTAGAGAACAGAAAAACACTGAAAAAATTGAAAAGCCCCAAAGCTGGTTTTTTGAAAAGATCAACAAAACTGACAAACCCCTGGCTAAACTTACTGAAGAAAAACAGGAAAGGAAACAAATAACCCAAATTAGAAACGAGAGGGGAGTTGTCACAACAGAAATAAAAAATATCATAACAGAATACTATGAAAGACTGTACTCTAACAAATTTGAAAACCTACAGGAAATGGACAAATTCCTTGATTCATACCACCTACTCAAATTATCAAAATGTGAAGCAGAACAATTTAATAACCTGTCACAAAGGAAGAGATTGAAAATGTCATCAAAACACTGCCAACCAAAAAAAGCCCGGGCCCAGATGGCTTCACTGCAGAATTCTACCAAGCTTTTAGAGAAGAATTATCTTCAATACTACTGAGACTATTTCACAGTATAGAAAGGGATGGAGTACTCCCAAATTCATTCTATGAAGCCAGCATAACCCTGATACCAAAGCCAGGGAAAGACCCAACCAAAACGGAGAATTACAGACTGATATCACTCATGAATCTAGATGCAAAAATCTTCAACAAAATTCTTGCCAATAGAATACAACGACATATCCAAAAAATAATCCATCATGACCAACTTGGATTCATACCAGGGATGAAAGGCTGGTTCAACATCAGAAAAACAATTAATGTGATTAACCACATAAATAGTACAAAAGACAAGAATCACCTGATTTTGTCCATTGATGCAGAAAAGGCATTTGATACACTCCAACACCCATTCATGCTAAAAACTCTTAGCAAAACAGGCATAGATGGAAAATTCCTCAACGCAATAAGGGCCATTTAGACAAAGCCAACTGCCTACGTCATCCTGAATGGAGAGAGACTGAAAGACTTTCCCTCGAGAACAGGAACTAGACAAGGATGCCCACTCTCACCTCTCCTATTCAACGTTGTACTAGAAGTTCTAGCCAGAGCAATTAGACAAGAAATAAAGGGCATCTGCATCAGCAAAGAAGTCAAAATCTCTGTTTGCAGATGATATAATTGTATATGCAAAGAATCCCAAAGAATCTACAAGTAAACTACTCAAACTGATAGAAGAGTTCTGCAAAGTCTCTCATGATACAAGATAAACAAAAGTAAATCAGTAGGATTCCTTTATACCAACAAGACTGTTAGTGAAGAAATCATCAAATCAATACCATTTACTATAGCCCCTAAGAAGATAAAGTACCTAGGAATTAATCTAACCAGAGAAGTAACAGACCTTTACAAAGAGAACTACAAGCCCTTACTATAAGAAACTAAGAGAGACTTAGATAAATGGAAAAGTCTACCCTGCTCATGCATAGGACGACGTAATATTGCGAAAATGTCTATTTTGCCCAAAGCAATCTACTTATACAATGCAATCCCAATCCAAGTTCCAGGGTCATTTATTAATGAGATGGAGAAACAAATCACCAATTTTGTTTGGAAAGGCAAGAAACCTCGGATAAGTGAGGTACTACTAAAGAAGAAGGACACAACTGGGAGGCCTCTCATTACCTGACCTTAGAACATACAGCACTGCCACTGTGGTCAAAACAGCCTGGTATTGGTACAAGAACAGACAGATCGAGCAATGGGACTTCAGAATTGAGACCCCAGAGATGACACCATCTGCCTATGAACAGTTGAAATTCAACAAAGGTCCTGAGACATTAAACTGGGGTAAAAACAGTATCTTCAACAAATGGTGCTGGCAAAATTGGATATCCATCTGCAACAAACTGAAACAAGATCCATATCTTACACCTTATACAAAAACCAACTCCAACTGGATAAAAGACCTAAATATCAAACCTAAAACGATAAAGCTCATCCAAAAAAAGGTAGGAACAACAATGGACGCTTTAATACACAATGTAGACACACTTCAAAAATCTGTCAAACAAACCACAATCAACAGAAGAGAAAATAGATAAATGTGAACTATTAAGAATCAAACACTTTTGCTCATTCAAAGACTTTATTAATAGAATTAAAAGGCCACCTACAGAAAGGGAAAAAACATTTGGCAACTCTGTCAGACTGATGTCTGATCTCCATAATCTATAAGATACTACAAAATATCAATAGGAAGAAGATAAATCATACAATTAAGCGATGGGCAAAGGAGATGGACAGACATTTCTCTAAAGATGAGATCCAGGCAGCCAAAAAACACATGTGGACATGTTCACAATCTTTAATTATTAAAGAAATTCAAATCAAGACTACAATGAGACATCATCTCACCCAAACAAGGTTGGCCGTGATCCAAAAAACACAAAACAACAAATGTCGGAGACGCTGTGGAGAAAGGGGAACTCTCCTACACTGCTGGTGGGGTTGCAAAATGGTCCAACCTCTTTGGAAAGCAATCTGGCGCTTCCTTAAAAAAATGGATATAGGTATACCACTTGACTCAGTAATTTCACTACTTGGAATATATCCTACAGAATCAAGGCCTTTCACACCAACGGACAAATGCACAAGAATGTTTATCGCAGCACAGTCCATGATAGCGAAAGGATGGAATCAACCCAGACGTCCAACAACAGAGGTATGGATAGGTAAACTATGGTATATATACTCAATGGACCACTATGCAATGATAAAGAATAATGATGATCCCAGGAAACATCTCATAACCTGGTTTCAACTGGAAGACATGATGTTGAGTGAAAGTAGTCAGCGACAAAAGGATAAATGTTGTATGAGACCCCTATGATAAGATCTCAAAAACAGACTTATGTATAGAAGAAAAGACTCTTTGATGGCTGCAAGGGAGGGGAGGGAGGGAGGGCGAGGAGGGGAAGGTTTAGATTACATAGTTGGTAGAAATTTGGTTGGGTGAAATCGGTGATAGCACACATTAGAAACAAGAACAATATTAAGTGGACTTCAGCTTAACTTGAATACTCCTTCCATCTTAACAAAATATTGCAAGAACAGAGTAGCTGGGGCAGGGGGCAGGAAACCATGCTGTTAGGCGAAATCGAGGCCAACTGGCACAACTAGCGTTTTGCTAAGAGGGCTCTCTGCACCCCACATTGGTGAGTGGCATCTGGGGTCTTAAAAGCTGCCAAGCTGCCACTCGAGGGCACAGCAAATGGTCCCAACTCTGCAGGAATGGATGATCACCGAGGACCAAAATGACATGGGGTAAAGACAACCCAGAAGATAGAGAGACCCACGAGTGGGTGCCTACATCAACTTGGGACCGGAAGAACCGGATGGTGCCCGGCCACCACCAGTGATAGCCGTGATGGAGCTCACAAAGTTGAGTCTCACTGGCAACCCAAGAATAAAAAGGGGTGCAACCTGAAATCTCCACTAAAAGACCGCAACTGACAGTCCAGGGGCTTCTAGGTTCCCCTGGGAGCATGGCCCCCAGCCCTGATGCTGCCCTTTCCCATAAATCATAACAAAGGTCCACTCTTCGGACAGGAATAGATTGGACTTGGCGATGCAGAGTGACCATATATTGGATGCACTTTACGGTTCTACGCATCTATAGGATATCATCCTGCTGACCTCTACCTGGAGGAAGTGGAGTGGGTGGAGAGGAGGGGAAAGGAGACTGTTGGGAGGATGAGACACGTATGGAGCAGAGAGGAATAGTGTGCTGTCACCAGGCAGGGAGAGCAGTGGAAGCTGCATATAGGTAGGCATGTAAATTTATATAGGAATGTATATTTTCACTCAGTCATAAAAAAAAAAAAAAAGAAATGTCTGTATCATGCTGGGAATACCACTGCTCCACGTGTGGGCTCCTGGTCTTCCTCCAGAAGTCAGCTCAAGACGCCTGCCTGCTGTCTTGCAGTTCACAGTACACGACATATGCCTCAATGGACCAGTGACTGTATTCACTGTCACTGTTTGCATGTCTTCTCTCCAAGGAGACCAGCGCCTCCTTTAAGGAAGGGATGAGTCTCCACCTTTTCCAGATGCTGAAGGGAGGTGCCATCTGAGAGAGATTTCAGCATCCCTCTGAGCATTCAGGCTGGTGGCGTACGCTGTTCTAGCAGGAACTTCCGGCCCAACACAGAGCAATGTAAAAAAAATTACATTCAGGACTCATCCAAATAAAACCATTTTTTTGTCATTCTATCTTCCCTATTCCACCCCACAGTGTGAGAGGTACACACTTGCGTCTCCCATGGGGTGATAAAACGACTCTGACACAAAACTGTCTTAGGGCAAGTACCTACTGTCAGCGCCTACATATCCTAAAAGCTTTTCAAAGACAAAAATTCTATATACAGGGTCATTTCAGAATCTCAAATGCCTTGAAATCTGAACTCTATGATTTTCACATGCTGTTTCGGTCTATGTCCACCTTAAATAAATGCTTTACACCCTCCTGTGCCCCATGTGGGGATTTTAGGATCTTTTTCCTTCTCTCTCTCACACACAGGCCTCTGATTTGGGATTAGACAAAATCGGCTCAGTGTCTGTGACCCAGCAGCCTCTGCATCCACGGTGAGGGCTGGGGGAAGGGCCTGGAGGCCTGGAAGCCCATGGGCCCTAAGCCGGACTGGCTGCCCTTGGGAGGGATAATTAAATGCTGAGGTGCAGGAATTGGGCTGGGGCTGCCCCTGCATCTGCTCAACCCGCCCTGATTAGCCCTAATCTAGAAGGCATATGCTAATCCAAATTTATATTCTGGGTCATGTCGACTGATGAAGCCACAGCGAGCCCTTCGCCCTCTACTGTATAAGCCTGGAGTTTTCCCCTGAGCTTTTCAGAGAGGTCCTGTACAGCCTTAGCAGTGTCTGATGGCACTTCAAGGTCCTCCCACTTCACTGCACGTTGTTCACTTCTTGCTGAGTGCAGGAGAAGCAGGCAGAGCAGGTAGTCTTCCTTTCCGGGGAGCAGACCAGCTCCTTCCGCAGAGCTGTGGGCTTATCATAAAAGCACACATTTATGAAACTCTGAAGAACAATCTCCACAATTCCAGTATTTCAAAGCTACAGGAAACTGCAGAGTTCAGCTAGTTTAGTAAATCTAATCCCTTCTTATAATTCAAAAGTAAACAACTAAACAGATTATTTTTGTGAAAAAGTAAACAGACAGGGAGAGGGTAAGTGACCTCACCCCTCAAGTCTGCTGGGTCTTTCGTAGAGCCAGGTACACGGACTCTTGACTGGGGAGTCTCTCTAAGCCCCAGAATGCTCTGAGCACCTGCCACCATGGCCAAGAGCCAGCCCAGACAGCAGGGACCTAGAAGGGAAAGGACTCCTTCTCTGGGCTTACCTCCACGTCTCTCAGGCTGTTTGCAAGGCGTACAAAATGGGCCAAAATGGAAAAAGAGGCCAAAGGTGACCTAGGGGCCATCCCTAGAGGGTCTCACGCCTCTTGTTAGGCCAGTGACTTTTCAAAAGTTGACAATCTCTAAAGTTGACCCTTGTCAGAAGAATCTATAATTTACTTATTATTTTATTTAAATTTTTAAAAACATGTATGATACAGAACACAAAATAAGGAGACCACAAAGGGGGAGAGCAAGAACAGTGACGCTCCCTCTGCCCTAGTAACTGTTGCAGAGATAGCCACCGTGGTCAACCTCCTGGGCAATCAACCCAAAATAACCTATGCATTGAGAACATCTGTGCATGTATGCACACATCTGTGTGTTTTCCCACCCACAAACAGCCCACTATATTCATACTCTTCTTCCCCTTGCCTCTTTAGAGAGCCTTCATTATAAGTACAAAGACAGCTGCCTTATTTTCAATGGCAGCATAGTACTCCATTATATAGAGGTACTTGACCTTGATTAACCAATGTTCTAACGAGTTAAGTCTTAAGCTTCCAATCTTTTCCTGTTATGCTAAATGTACACAGCATTTCTCATACATGCAAACACACTGTAAATCTGCAAGATAAATACCTAGGGGCATGATTTCCTGTCAAAGGGTGCTTCTATTTAAAAATCAGATAGTTACAGTAACAGGAAGACTCTTAACTGCTCCCCTCAAGACCCCCAATTTCTCTCTGATTGGGGATTTAACAGATTTTTAAGTAATAGGATTATGAAGTCCACCAAAGAAGTCTGTGAACTTCACTGTTCTAAATGCTACAAACCTCACTGCTGAGTATCACTATGGTCACCTTTGAAGAACTCCCCTTGGGCAGCTATGCACTGACACCAGAGCCTAGTCCACCCTTCAAAGCAATTTTGGAACTCTTTCTGGAATGGCCATTGCACACAGTGGCAACTTAACTGTATGGGTGTCTGTGAGACAGCTTTCAGCCAGCATAAAAATAACTGTTGCAACATCCTCCATGTTTACTTGCTCTACCCCCCCGTGACTTTTTTCTTTACTTGAAGATAAAGAAAATATTAAAAAGAATACATTTTGATGATGTTCAGGACATCAATGGTAATATGACGACAGCTTGGATGGCCATTCTAGAAAAAGAGTTCCCAAACTGCTTGGAAGGGTGGATGAGGTGCTAGTGTCGGTACATAGCTTCCCAAGGGGTGTACTTCGAAGGTGACTGTAGTGATAGTCAGCAATGAGGTACGTAGTACTTTTTCTAGGATGAGTTTGCAAACTTAACTATCATACCTTTATACTTTTGGGCAGCACGTGGTCTTTGAGCCTCTCAAATCTTGTTATAATGGTGGCATGTAATGCCATCAACTCACAAGTCTGGCCTTGTCTTCCAACATAAGTGATCATCTCCTCAAGCTCAGGGGCTTGGCCTTATGTTTTGCAAAAACTGGGCTATGGGGTTCTACAGTGGTCTGTCCCTGATGGTGGCCCCAGGTGAGTACATGATGGGCACTGATAAGAACAGCTGTGAGGTCACGGTTACAGTCAGGCACACTCTGTGGATCTACTCTTCATGAGCTCATCTGCTCTCTCTTCACCCCCTCTGGGGAGGGCTCTCAGCCCTCACCTGTTGTGCAATGGAGTTATGTGTGTATGTGTGTGTATTTACTTATACAGTCATTCATTCGTTTATGCAATCTACTTATTTGGTAATTCACATACTCTTCCCAAGACTAATTTCTTTCAGCATCCCTGACATCTGATGAAGAAGTCTGTGTACTGCTATTCATACTTCGCAAGTTACGAGTTGGAACTGACTTGAAGCAATGGGTAAATCTTCCTGAAATACTGTTTAACCATAGCTATCCCACCCACCAAAAAACCAGTTTAAGTGGCTTTCCACTCTCTGGAAAATATAATCTAAGTGGCTAATAGCTGAGGGGTTCTACCACAACTATCCTACCCCTTCCCTGGAGCCATACACGATGTGTCCTCCCCTTGCTCTGGTATATCACACACACTTGCTGAGGGGGAGCCCCCGCCAATCGAAGTCCTGTTCTTCAACAACATCCATGTCCCCCGGCGGGCAGCCCACCAGCTCTCGCCCTCCTGTGACTCTGCATCTCCGTCATTCATCTGGCAGCACGTCTGTGCTAATCTGCTTCACGCAGTTACGGTTTTTCTCTGTAAAAATCTCAGCGGGTAGGAAGGACGGTGTGCCTGAATACGGGCTGCTTGAATGCCACAGGTGCTCAATAACTGTCGACCAATGCTGATCATACTCTTCACGACTTTCAGAAACTTGACTTTCTACTCTTTAGACTTGACCTCTGCAGATTCGAGAGCCTTGAAGCATTTGCCCTGCTCCTGAATCAAGTTAGGCTTTCTCACAGTGGTTTTCTCAAGGCACCGTGTTCAGACGTATTTCACACGAGGGTAAAATGGGCTGTTTTGTTCCTGCTAAAGGCTTCTTAGAAATACCAACACCTGTACCCTGGTCTCGCCACTGGACAGGACGTGAGCCTCCCTCTCCTCATGTCTGACTCCCTTCCAACGTGGTCAGAACTAGTCGTGCCAAAACAGGTCAAGTCTGACTCAGTGTGCCCTAAAAGTCAGCTGCTTATCAAAGATGCCTAAGTGGTTTGATGAAGGCTGGCTGGGGTCAGAGACGTCAGACTGAAGTTCCCAGGAAGCAGACAGGCAAGCAGAGACACAGATATCCTCTTTCTTTTAGCACCAGTTCCTGCCTGCCAGGAAGCGCTGTATTGACAAAGGCCTTCAAAGACACAAAGATCAGAGAAAAACGCCACAAAATCAGGGCAGGTGGATGGGCGGGCAGCTTTCCCTCGGAAATGCAGCGGTGGTCAGCTTGGTGCTGGAATTGGCTCTCCCACACAGATACAAAACAGCCGCTGACTGGTTTCGCACCTGGGTAAAGAAATCACCCAGGCCAAGCCACTAGTCAGTCTCAGGGATGGTGACAGTATGCTTAGGGACAGTGTGATATGATGTCCTAACTTTCTAGACGCCTCTAGAAATGAAGGAGTGGGCATGAGCCACGCGGAGGACAGGCTGCAGGTCTGATCAGGGTCACCAGGCCAGACTGTCACCCCACCACCGATGAGACAGAGCAGGACAGACAGCCTGATGAAGAACGGGCCTTTCATTTGCCCTCACAGCCTGGGAAACCTTTGGGAATTGTTTGCTGTAACTGAATCTTTTAGCCCTAAGGCCTTCCAAGTTGGTTATGGAAATATCTTTAATTGGGAGAAAAATACTGATGGTTTTAGAAGAAAAACTGAGAGCTAAACAAATAAGTGATCAAATAAACAGAAGAGCTGGTAGAAGATACATAAATTCTTGCAACCTAAAGGAAAAAATTTACAGTTCACACACAACGCCTTCTGTGGTTTATGGACATCAGAGTTAACTACAGTAGAACCTGCAAAAGCCAGAACCCGGGTAATGAGGAAACCTGTTAAAGGACACTTCAAATGTTTTCCACTAAAACAAGTAATAGAAAAGTGGTAAGACAGCACCATCAGACATGGAAAACTTGCAAGACCTGGAAAAATAAGGGAATTTGCAGAGTTCCCGCTCTCAAAGACTCACTGTATATGGACCAGGAAATGGTGGAAGGGACAGAAATTCCTAAGGAAGAAAAGAAGCAAAGTTCTGTAACTCCCGCTGTATCTGAAGAGCCATCAAGAGCACCTACAGTTCTTTCTGAGGTGACAGACAGGAGGGCAGCCCTTCAGGAAGTTCCACTGGCAGTGTGGGAAGAAACTTCTACCAGTGCCTGCCAGCTAAGGAAGTCCCCTATTCTATGAAGACTATCAGGTGTGGCCTGTGCCTGCACAGAAGTAGGTGAGGATGCAGGGAAATCAGCAACAGCAGCAAGGCCAGTGGCTAGGCAGCAAATAAAAAGACTGAGCATGACAAACCAGGAGCAGAAGGAAAGACGGCAGCTGCAGGGCAAGACAAGGAGCATCAATGAAGAGTGTCAGCATCAAGCTGGTGACCATTCAACAGTAAGGCAAAGGGGAAACAGACCCAGTTTATGAGTTTAAGAGATGTGTCTTGGACTTGTCTGTGTCTTCTCAGTCTGTTGCCTTTCAGTGTATTTGAGGAATTTATGGATTAACATGTTTTACACCTGGCAAGTACTGAACATTTTCATGAAACCAACAGTGGTCTCCCAGATGCTCAGGTGTAATGGGCATGTCTCAGCATCCAAGGTTTTCTCCTCCCTTGCTGGACAATCTCACTTGGAGCAGTTGCTTTCTTGAATAATTTTTACAGCAATGACTAATACCTGGTTAGGATTGTGACATCCTGTCTTTTCCTTGATTTTGCAGATCAGCAGGAAATCCCTCTTGCCTTCCTCTATCACTAAGGTAAATGTTAAAATTCACTTTTATTTCATTGATGCTGATGTTAGGTACCACTGAGCTGGTTCTGACTCACAGCAACCCCACGTGGAAAGGAACGAGACACTGCCTGTCCTGCGCCACCCTCAGTCACTACTGTGTCTCAGCCCACTGTTGTAGCCACTGTGCCTGTCCGTCTTGTGGAGGGTCTTTTTCTTTGCTGAACCTTTACCTTCTCCAGGGACTGGTCCTTCCTAATAACAAGTCCAAAGTACACGAGATGAGGTCTCACCGTCCTTGCTTCCGAGGAGCACACTGCTGTACTTCTCCTCAGACAGACTGGTCTGCTCTTCTGGAAGTCCAAGGCATGTTCAACATTCTTTGTCAGTGCTATAACTCAAAGGCATCAATTCTTCTTCGGTCTTCCTTATTTATTGTCCAGCTTTTGCATGTCTGTGATATAATGGGTGAGGTCAGGTGCACCTTGGTCTATCTTTCCTTTTTGACACTTTGCTGAGGTATTCTGCAGCCCATCCGCACAGTGCAATGTATCATCTGATCTTCGGACTGCTGCTTCCACCAGTGCTGATTATGGGCCCAAGTCAAATGAAATCCTTGACAACTGCAATCTTGTCTCCATTTATCATGACGTTGCTTACTGGTCCAGTTCTGAGGACTTTTATGTTGAGGTACAATACATACTGAAGGTTATACTCTTTGATCTGCATCAGTAACTGTTTCAAGTTTCCTTTACTTTCAGCAAGCAAGGTCACCTCATCTGCACACTGCAGGCGTTAATGAGTGTGTGTTAGTGATGGTGTGTTTTTCTTCCTATACATCTGCTTCTTGGATAATTTGCTCAGCATACAGACTACGCGTGGTCTGTAAAGGATATATCTGACAAATACCTTTCCTAGTTTTAAACCACCCAGGATCTCCTTGTTCTGTTCAAATAACTACTTCTTTGTCCACATACAGTTCTGCATGAACACAACTAAATATTCAAATCTTTTAGATAGTCTACAGCTTCCTCTTGGCATTACAGGAGACAGCGAAGAGTATCATGAAACTAGGGTCTGTGCCTCAGTGTTCAGAACCACTATGACTTATTGTCCTGGACCCTGAGTTCCCAGTGGGGGAGGTGAGTGAGTATACTTCAAGGTCTGCTGACCTGATCAAGGGGGTTTGAAGTGAAAAGGGCAGAAAAGACCACCTAGAGCTCATGGGATGTGTATGTGTTCTACAGGACAGCTGACTTTACAGAGAAGGGCTGGAGGTACCCAGTAAATCTCCAGAAGAAATAAACAGGATGAAAGATCTCCAAAGTCTATGTACCAGTGGACACTGTATGGACAGTAAGTAAAGTGAACAAGTATTTTCAAACAGAAAAAGGGTGATAAGTTAACTGAGAAATTGATTTGTTTTCAGAAGAGCAGAGAAAAACATTAGAGAAACTATTTGACGCAGCAGAGATGATGGAAACCTCAGGAGAAATTCACTGAGCTGTCTAAGGGTTTGCGATGGTCAGCTATTCAGAGTTTTGGAAAAGAGATTTATTTTTCTGTTATTAGTATTATTTTTCAAACTTATTACCAGATTGCAAATGTGCACAAAAGGAGAAAGAATAATACAATGAATCTACCCAGTCCTTGCCTCATCTATCTGAATAGGGAGAGTCAGGCTTTCAAACACGTGTTTTTGATTTTTCAGTCTCTCACTCAGCATAATCTTATAAGGTTCTATTATGGGGAAAAAAAACTTCAAAAACATGTACTGTGCTTTAAGTGAAAGTTGTTGACAGTCTGAGGCAATCTGTGATACACAACCTTGTACACACACTGCTCTCCCCACCCTGTGACGGCACATTCCTCCTCTCTACCCTGTATTTGCCATGTCCACTCAACTAGCTGCTGTCCCCATCTGCCTTCTCACCTCACCACTGCACAGCTTCTGCTCAGTTAGCTTCAGGTATACACTTAAGCCAAGAAGCACACTCTTCACCAGCATCATTTTAGGTCTTATAACCCCAGTGGCAGAGTGATTAAGTGCTATGCCTGCTAACCAAAAGGTCAGCAGTTTGAATCCTCCAGGCGCTCCTTGGAAACTCCATGGGTTTGTTCTACTCTGTTCTATGTGGTTGCTATGAGTAGAAATTGGTTTGATGGCACTGATTTGGCTTTTTGGTTTTTAGTCTAGTTCAATCTTTGTCTGAAGAGTTGGTTTTGGGAATGGTTTCTGCTCTGGACTAACAGAGGGTCTGGGGGTCATGTCTTCTGGGGACCTTCAGCCTGTTGGACTTAACAGAGTTCTAGTTCTGCATACTCATTTCTTTCCTGGTACATCAGGGACTCTATATGTTGGTGGTGGCCGGGCACCATCTAGTTCTTTTGGTGTCATGCGGATGTAGCCTCTGGATTACATAACCCTTTCTGTCTCTTGGGCCCATATTTTCCTTACGTCTTTGATGTCTTTCACTGTCCTTTGCTCCAGGTGGGCTAGGACCAATTGATTCTACTTAGATGATCAGATGTTAGCTTTTAAGACCTCAGATGCCACTCAGCAAAGTGGGATGCACAACATTTTCTAAAAAAACTTTATTATGACAATTGACCTGGATGTGTCAGGTAAAAACTTGAAAGCCTATAAAACACAGAATTAAACTTGCTTTAGACAATGGAACACCTGGAGATAGCAAATTGGAAAGTGACGGTAATGTCTGTAGGCAGAGAGCCAGAAATCTATCCTGATAAACTTCATCTTGATCAAGTATTTATCCTACTTTGCCTAGATGAATTGTACCATGTTTTATGTAAATAATATGCATTATTTGTGTAAAAATACGGTTCTTGCCAGAAAAGAATTCCAGCCAATGAATCCACAAGGAACAGTCATTAGAAAAACCATTGTGTAACCCTTAATGAAATAATGGATCTACACAAACATCATCAGTGGTGTCAAAGGGAGGCAGGAGATTTTACTAATCTACTCATCAGTCTTACTGATACCAGACATGGTACAATGTGACATTACGTGCCTCCTGATACGCTGCAAAAGCAAGCCTCTGGCACCATCCTTCAAGTAATCTTGCCTAAGACAAAACTGAATTTCTAGATCTAACTACACTTTACGGAAGATGTAGGAGCTGGGGAACAAAACATGAATGCAATGTGGGATCCCAGACTGCATACTGGAATACAAAAAGGTCATCGGTGGGAAAACTGGTGAAGTCCAAATAAAGTCTGTCACTTAGTACAAACACCACAGGGTACTAAGAAGCCCTGATGATGTGATGGTCTGCCTCCCTGAAGAGCATCGCCTTGGAAACCCTATAGGGTACTTTCACTCTGTCCTAGCAGGGCTGGTATGAATTAGAACTGACTGTGTAACAGTGGGTTTGGGTTTTTGTGTTTTCCTAGCATTGTATCAATGTTAAGTTCTTAATTTTGACCAAGAAGTGAGATGCCAGCACTGGGGGGGAAGTCAGACAAAGGTATACAGGGACTCTGCATGATCTTCACAAGTTTTCTGTAATTAAAATAATTCGAAAATCAAAAGTTTATTAAAAAAAAACATGAAATGGGAATTACACAGGACAAATAACTGGATTCTTAAATATTTATGATATGGGAACAATAACAAACAAAAAATAAATTAACAGGACAGGAAACCATTATTAGGAACAGAAATGCTTAAGATGTAGTAATCAAAGTGTGGGCCTGTTTTGATTCCAATTCTAACATATAAACAGTAGAGATGTTATCAGACAACTAGGGAAATCTGAAAGGGGTGTAGTATATACGATGTTACGGAATTGTTTAAAACTTTGTCAAGTATAATGATGACATTACTATGTTATTATAAAGAAAAAAGTCTGTACTGAAAGACTTACGGGTAAAATTATATGATATCTAGAATTTTCTTTAATATTTAACAGAAACTGCCTATTCCACCCATCCCCACACTGCCCCAAAATGCTTAGGTAGAGAGAGGTGTGTTTGACACCACTAAAGCCAATGGTGGGTGCATGAGCGTTCATTATACTGTTTCTCTATTTTGTAGTATGTGTGCAAGTTTGCATAAGCAATTTAAAATTCATAAAATAAACATCACCTCGAGAGAATCACTTTAACTGGTCACTTTTCCTAGAGATACAAAGTGTCCCTCTTACCAGCCTCAAATATGTGCCATGGGAAAACCACCTTGGTTCCTAAGAACTCTCACGTTGAAACTTTGACTGAAAATGCTGCCCATTTAAAAATAAACTTCAGATTTTTCCCTAGTGACCATGGTCTAATGTAGGCAGCTCTGCAGCTTGCCAGGCCTTGCATGCTAGGCTTCTAGTAATGGACAACTATGCTCCTCTTTTCCTGGTGGACAGCAGTCTACCTATTCTGGTGCCGATGCAACTCTTTCCTAAGAAGCTTTCCATTTACACGGGTAAGAGGAAGTAGATCTTTTAGAGACTACCCAAGAGGAACCCAGGACAGCAGCCCAGAATCACAGACCATCTAAGGTTGCATCATGTCTGCCACTTTCTGTTTCTTACTAGAAAGATGAGCACCACAAAAAAACCCATAGGGCACTTGTACTCCATCCTATAGGGTTGTTATGAGTTGGAATTGATTCAGTGGCACCACAAAAGGAGCCTGGGTGTTGAGTTCCAGGTGCAGATGCTTGTGTTTCTGGGAGTGTATATCACCCATCCTCTGTGCTGCAGTCTTGGGGACAGCGGAACCCAAGATGCAGAGTGGGTGGTGTCAGCTTTAGAAAAGAAAGGGGAAGGGGCCCCAGGCCTCTAAGGCATAGGAAGACACACAGGAAGCAGATGGACCTGCCTGTGACAAAACTGGGAGATGACTGAGCAGGGATCTATCGCAATTCTATCTGGGATTGTGTGATCAAGTACCGTGTGTGAAAACAAATTTCAGAGTCACATAATTAAGAATTACACATCGAAAAGAATTACAGCAGGTAAGTGCCTGGCAGTCACTGCAAAAACACGACCCAGTCCTTTGAGCTTTCAGGGATCTCAGACGTAACAATAGGTCTTGGCTGCACAGCAAGCCTCACATGCTCAGTGAGGTCATCCAAACATGCTGGAGTCTTCCAGTGGAAGCCAAGGGAAGATCGAGAGAGGGAGGCAGGAAGACAGCTGCCTGGCCCAGTGAGGAGAGAGCTTAACCTCGCCCACGAAGCCGTGCTGCCGTGGCGGGCTCACCAAGCTACTATGTCCTCGGCTGCTTTCTGTGCCCCAGGACGAACCCACCCGTGACCTTCCCGATCAGGATCCACTTGCAACCTGCACAGCTGGCCACAAAGAGGTCTGACAGTAACACTGGGCAAGATGGGCCACCAGACCCTGCTGGGAAGAGGCAGCCTGCAGGCAGGCTCACAGCTACGAACTGCTGTAATACCCACCTCGGGGCTTGACAAAGCTCTGGGGAACATCCAGCACACGTGCAAATGTCCTGGTGCCTATGTTTACAAAAGCTAGTTCTCGGCTGAGCCAAAGGGAGGGTCCGTCACTTCCCATCAGCCCCTCTGAACCAGAATGTATGAAGTGGTTTCCCTAGGGCTGAGTAGCCTTTCTAATTATGTCTTCCTTTAGCTAATATGAAAACTAATCTGTATTCCTTAAGCACCCAGCAGCTGGGTAGGGGGTGGGAGAGATGGTCCAGGCTTATACAGGCCTACTGAGAGAAACTGTCCAAGGATTTAAAATTTGTCACAAGTAATCTGCATGACAGATAATCTGTATGTGACAACAAAGAGGAGCTATGATTATAAAACCAACAGTACTCTCTAGCCTCCTGAGTCAGCTGTGAGGATAAGTAACATCATGTTCCCACGACTTAAGTGCTGGAGAAAAAAGACCCCATCTGAATTTGAGGGAGTACTGTTACTTCCATATGAGGTTTCTCCCAGGAGTCAAAGTAATTTTCTTTTTAGCACTTTAAGCCCATGTAGCGGGCTCTAAGGGGCAGGCTAATGGAGGAGGCACTTGGTGCCTTTTGTACTGAGAAGCCCTGGTGGTGCAGTGGTTACACAGCTCCACTGCTAACCGAAAGGTCAGCAGTTTGAATCTACCACCTGGTCCTTGGAAACCCTATAGGCACTTTTACTCTGTCCTGTAGGGTTGTTACGAGTTAGAATTCATTTCATGGCAATGGGTTTGGTTTTTTGGCACCAACAGTTGCCAAGAAGAGAAGGTGCCACCAGCCCTGTCTTTTATCCCCAGGAGTGCTGCCCACCCTCGACTACGTCCACAGACCGAACTGCCCTCTTGCCAGCCAGTGGAAAGGACTTTCCAGTCACATGGAAGAGACCGGAAAGCTCAAGGGAAGGCCAAAGAGCAGGTCAGTGCAAAGTGGATATTCCTAAAAATTAAAATAGCCTTGCTCACTGATTACAATTCAGTATTTCTGGAGCAGGAGGAAAGTGGACGTGATTCCTGAAGGAAAACAAAAAATAAAAATAGAAAAAGATGAAAAAGAGGACATGGCTGGAAGGAACTTCCCCGGAAACAGGTCGACTTTCTGTTCTCCCTGCCGATCTGCTGAAATAAAAAACCCAAGGCTTCCTTAGGCATTCAAGACATCTCATGAGATTAAGACCACCATCTAAAACAATGCAACTCCACAGAACCTTCAGTGATAATGGGTGTGCTTTGTTTGTGCACTACCTACTTCACTGGCTACTGGGCCCTTGAACTGTGGCTGGTGTGGCTAGGGAACTGAATTTTAAAGTTTACTTGATTTTAAGTTAACTTAAATAGCTAGAGAGCAGCTCTACCACCTAGAGGCACCGGTAGGCCAAGACCACATCACAGATGTGGCCCATATCCCACCACACACCACTGTAAGATCTGCCTTTGTCTGGGTGGAAACTCAATCTGAAATGTGATGCTTTGCACTCACCTACAATGCCTTTTCCAGGTACTTTCCTTATTTATATCACAGGTTCTTTCCTTTGCTGTCCTACCCCATGTCAACGTATCAGCACCCTCCAGCCCCACAGACCCCTACAGGAGAAACTATCGATACCGTGAATAGTGCAGCTTAGCTGTACTTTATAGTGCTACAGGCAGTAAGCAGAGGCTGGGCTGGGCAGAATCAGACGAACCACTGGCCACCTCTTTAGCGAGCCAATCTGATAGCATGGTCTTTGTCGTCTCCCACAGAGCAGCATCTTGGTTTCCACAGCTAGATACTTTCTACAGCTCTCAGATCCCATTTGCTAGCTTTACAATGGAAAAGATGTTTCTCTCCATTTCAGTTCAGAAACCCCACTTAGGCTCTGAAAATCTCTAAATTGTGGCCTTTCTAGTAATGAAGATTTGGGGTAATTATAATGTCACCGGCAATTGTGCTGACAAAGCAAAACCCCCATGTCTCTCTGCTGGGCCTTTGCTCCCAGGCTGACCAACAGCAGGAGAAAAGAGGCTTTGTCGGGAGCAGATGTGCAGTGGGGGGCCCAGGAAAGCAGATCTGCCGGGTGAAGCAGGTGCCACTTAAACATTCACTTTGCTGACTCCAGCCACAAGCTTCCCTTCATTTGATACCCTGCTCTTGGCAGGAGGATGGGGACAGAGCAGGGCACAAAAAGGAAGCATGTTTTTCCTTTTTAGATGACGGCCTCTGCCAAGGCTGCTGCTGCTGCTGGGTTCTGTACATTTGCTTTTTATTAAGCAAATGTTAGAGCTGGGCTCTGGGAAGTGAATCCCCATATTTTCACGGGTAACCTGAGAGCCAGAGGGCCCCAAACCACAGTGGCTGTGATGTGTAAGCTATTACAGTTAATAACAGTGAGCTGACATTCCTTCAAAATCCTAATGGAACCATCAATAAAGAGGGACGTCCCCTTATGCAAGAACCTTAAAAAAACTTCATTCTGGAAGACTTTTTTCCTGTCATGCTATTCTGATTCCTGTGTGAACTGTGATTAATTTCTCTTTTACATGCACAATTAAAATCTGTTTTTTCAAACATCTACCTAGTCAACAGAAATTACTCCAATTAAACTTGTCAAGGATTTGGTACCAAAAACAAAAACAAAAATTCTGTCACAGAGGATTACGTGCAATGGCAGGCATCAAGATTTTCTCTTATTACAATGAGCTGGAATCATTTAAATCAGAATTCATCTTCCAAATACAAAGACTCAGAAAGATCTGGGGACCTAAGGGGAGGAGAATGAGATAAGGAAACTTGTAACATGGCCTGGAGGGCACCAGGGATGGATGGATGGCGGAGGTCTCAGTGGCAGCTGTCTGGCTGGGTTGCCAGATGGTGGGTACCTTCCTGAGGCTCTCAGCCCTGCCCTGAGCCCTCTGCTCTGGCTGTCCACAGCTCAGGTCACTGTCCTGGTCACAGAATGATCCACCAGCTCATCACATTTCCCCACACTGGGAAAAGTCGACCCATTCAGACCAAGGAGTAGATGAAGAAATGCCAACCCGGCTTGACAACACGTGATAATTCCTGCTTGGGCCGAGGATCCTGAAAAACTCAGAAGACAACTCTGGAGGCACTGGGCCTACAACAGGGACAGCCTCTAACAGCTACATAGAATGTGGCCATGGCTCAAATGAGAAACAGTAACAGGCGTGTACGGTGGCTGTCATTTCACTACAAAGGCCCTTTACACCACCACCTTTTGTTCCGAATAGCAGAGACTATATTAGCAATTCCTCAGCCAGGTAGAGGTAAGACAGCACAGCCCCTACTGATCTGCAGACTCTGCAAGGAAAAGGGTGAGCTGGAACCCATGAAGGACAGAAGACATTCTGAGGGTCAGCATCTTTGCAGGAGGCAAAGGCAGGCTGCTGACTGGGATGCCTTCAGCGCTGGGGCTGTCTGGCGAGTGACAGGAGCGCCTCATAATTCTAGAGCAGCGAGCCTCAGTGCTGTCTGCCCCAACACGCCTGAGAGACACAATACACTTCTGTCAGAAACCAAGGCTACCAGAAGCAGGGGTTCCCAGTGTGAGACATGCCACCTCCTACCCCAAATGGAGGCTGCCAGGCCCAGTTCCTAAGAACGTGGCCTCAAAGTGCTGAGGGTGCACCTGTGGAGACTGATCCTTTTCCCATCCAGTGTGAGTGTTTAATAGCAGCAGCAGCTAACAGGGACTGCAAGCTCACAATGCCCCAGGCACTATGCAGAACAGGGAGACAACCCTCTCTGCTACCCTCCAAATCAGTGCTGTCAACACAGCTGCCTGGATGGGGGCCTGCAGGTCAGAACTGCTGCTTCCTTTGAGAGCTGTTCTGGAAGGCACTCAAAAATGATTTTTTTTAAGGCTTTTGGTGGCAAAGTACATATCCCATTGCCGCAGAGCAGATCCTGACTCAAAGCGACCCTATAAGACAGAGTAGAACTGTCCAACCGAGTTCCCAAGGAGCATCTGCAGGCCAGGCATGCTAGTGGGTATATCATGAGCAGATTCCAACTGTGGACATTTTGGTTAGTAGACGTAGCACTTAACTACTAAACCAAAGGTGTACACAACCATTCACAATTTCTACATGAAGAGTTCTACAACTCTGGCTTCATACTTCCCATCATGTCCCCGTTCTGTCTTTACCCATGCTGTGTCATCACCACGAAGAGGGCATTCTGGCCCGCAAGAGGTCACAGTGAAGGGAGAACAGAAGGGGGCATACCCCAGGAGGCAAGAACCACTTCCTGGTTGCCGCTGTCCCTCTGTCACCCAATGGCACAGAAAGGGCTTGGTGTGGAGTGCCCAGAGGGGCAGAGAATTGCCTGCTCTCGGGGGGTTTAGGATTGAGAATCCGTTGCAGATCTCCAGGCTCCCTGTTTCTCAGCAGCAGCCATCTTTCACTGGCAAATCTGGAGCCTACCCAATCGTGACGACCATCACAATCTGGATATTGGATCCTCTTGGGGGTCACGATAAACCCAGGAGTACGCCTGGCCCGCAGGTGCCTGTGGCAGAGATGAGCACCTTGCATTTGGGGTGCTGGAGGTGGAATGCACCAGTGGCCAGGGCCAGGGAGGCTCGGCGGGTTTCCCTCACCAGCCCCCGTGGCACATAAAACCAGGCTGGTTCTTACCCTGCCTCCTGCCCAGCTGCTCACTGGCTGCGGATTACTGCAGTCACATGGGCAGTGTTTTTAGCAGAGCTGTGCATCCCTGAGCGGGGAAGGTCATTGGGAGACAGGGCTCGCAAGCACTGTGCTGTCTTCCCCTGTGCAGAGGCACAGCTTGCCTGAAAGCCCTCAGTCAGTGCTGTCCCACAGGACCTCCTGCAGCGGTGGCCACGCCTCTGCCTGGGCTCTTCTTTCAGTAGTCACTAGCTACATGTGACTACCTAAATGTAAAAAAGTGAAAATTAAAAGAAAACTTCAGGTCCTCAAGCCACATGTGGCTACTGAGCAGTTGAAAGCAGGTGTGGCTGAAGAACTGAATTTTAATTTAATCTGCATTTAAATAGAGCCAAGAATAGGCAGTGCTTCACTCTGGTTCAGAGACCATCACAGATCCTAGGTTGTGTCCCTACAAACAAGAGGTTCAGTCAAAAGGAGGTCCATTTACCCTGCAAGCACGTGACTTAAAACTTGCAGTCACCCTGTGCTCTGTGTTGGGGCCTTCATGATGAGGGCTTGCCTCCTGGGACTCGTATCTCACACCGAACAGCACTGGGGGCTGCCTGCTTCAAGTTCCGGGAGCACCACAGCATCTAATATGTTTTACAGTGTCTGAAAATGTGCTATTCTTACACATGTTGTACATTTATTTAACTTTAGTTAAAATATAGAGGTAAAAAGAAATTTCATGCACACAACAGTACATCAACAACCTTTTGGGGACTAATGCTGCGAATCTTCCTAAACAAATTGAACATTTACCTCTCAACTGACTCTCCTGGGACAAAGTCTATGTGTTACTGTGTCCAGAACAAGAGGGGTACACAGAAAAGGACAGCACCAGAGACTATTTCACAACTCATCAAGATGAACACTGGCGCTTCATTTCATCGTTAAAGAAGAGCTGGAAGAGAAGGAGACGCAGTAAGTAATGGATAATGGCAGTGGTGACGAGGAAACAGTGAAAAAAAGTCACCCTTTAAGATACAGGGGAAACGGAACACAGCTGTTGAGATACGTAGCATGCCTGTGCCATTTTAAGGGTCCGCAACGGCCACACTGTCACAAACCTATGTACTGGAAGACAAGAGCAGCCCTGGACCAGGGACTGGGAGACTCCAAAAGAGAGCCCACAAACACTTGTTGGGTTTGTGGTACTTTCACTTCCTTCCACCAAGGTCAAAGGGTGTCTAATCTCTTTCTAGTTTTACAGTATTTGGAGTACAGGGCTTTTCATTTGATAAGGGAAGCAATTCGATCCATCTTAGAGACAGGAGAGCAGAGTCCACACTAGAACCTAATGCATTTGTGAGGAATGATGGTGAAGGCATGGAAGCTCACAATTAATATACTAAGTACGAGGCATTGTGCTAAGCAGTTCACAGGAATCACCTTGGTTAGTAGGAGACTCGTATCACCCGTGAGAATGGCGTGATCCATATCCTAATTTCAGAGCTAGGGCTCACAGATGAGGTCCTGGTACGGGCCCAACATGACAGAGCTCATCAGTGGTACAATACTTGAACAACCATCTCCTTCAGACCTCCCCCCACCCCGTTTCTTTCTCCTCCTCATACTCTCTGAGCTATGCTAGACACCTACGGAGTTAAAGGGCTCCAGATTCTTAACTGCTTTCTGGAGGGGGACTAGAATGGAGAGGGTCTCTGATCAAAGACACAGATCTCATTTGTAGAGAATTTCTCAGGATCCCCAGACCTCAGGTTAAGGATACCCTAATATTCTGCTTCGCCAGTAACAGATCAAATAGGTTTTTGTAGAAAAATAAAGCACACCACGCAGCCACCCTTGGGCCCTGCTGGGCCTGCCCCTTTCGTACTGCAGAGAACTTCCTGCCTCCCATCTCGCATGTGAGATCCTGCACAATAAGAACGGACGTCCTAATAGCTCATGCTGCGACCCACCAAGAGTGCTGCCCATCATCTGAACCTCACGCTTCTGTTCTCACCCATCTTTTTCTCTTCTTGCCAAAAGTTTTTTTTTTTTTAAGGTACTCCAATGAGCAGAGTTCAAACTACATTTGACTGTGGCAACACATGCTTTTAAAGTTTTTAATAAGCTCAAAATAAAATAGGGATGTGAAAAGGTAGACACCTTTAGTGGGAAGACAGAAGAATTTTGTTTCCTAAAAGATTTAAAAAATTTAGTTCAATTTGGCAACTGGAACAGGTAGCAACATGTACACTTGTTTTATATTACAGCATTTTCAGCTGTAGGAAATTTTACATAGAAAAGTCTTAAGCGAGATCCTCAAAGCAGCCAAGCCTTTAGCAACCAGACTGTTGTCAGGCCAGGCCAGGATGCAGCTGAGGCCAGGCCAGAATCCAGCTGAGGACTGCCTTTTCTTTTTGTGCTACCTTAATGCATGGTCACCAGCTATAATTTTTAAAGAGGCCACCCCTCCAGTCCACTTCCCAGGACTCTTGGAAGGCGGTGGTCCTCTGCTTCCTCCAGGGCAGCTGAGTGGTGGACACACTTTGGGGAATGAAGCACTCTGGGAAATCTCTTGGGAATCCCAATCAGGGGTGGGAGGCAAAGCTCTCAGTGAGGAAGGGAGGCTCCAGGCAGTCACTCCTACTTCCAGGGCCCTTGTATCCACACCTCAGCCCTCGCCCCCAAGATCTCGGTCCTCAGAGAGAGAGGCAGGGAAGCAGAAGAACCCTGGGCAGAGGCTTCTAGGAGGTGAAGAAACGTCTTCAGCTGAGTGAACTTCCCTCTGAACACTGTCTGCTTCCCCTCAAGCGGCCCTGGTTCTAAGCAGTAACCCCCCTCCACAATCAGGTGAAAACAAGATTGTTCTCCAGTTGCAAAGGGTCTGCTCACAAAGGCACTTCAGTTTGACAGTCAGCTGATGGTGATGCTGTGAATTCTGCAGCTACAGAAACACACCTGTGGTCTCCCTTGTGGAGAACCCCGTGAGAGTGAGTGCGTGTGCGCGCACTGCAGGCACCACCACAGCAGCCCACAGCCGGCAGGGACCCCTTGGGCAGACCAGCTGCCAATCAGGGAAGGGATCGGTTCCAGCATTTCTAGGGGTAAGTGGAGCTGGAATAACTGGACTTGGTAGAAAAAACTCAATTTACCTCTCTACCTAATGCCATATATCAAAATCTTAGATACTTAAAAATATTCACATTAAAACCAAGATGCCATAAAAGCAGTCGAAGAAACACAGATGTTTATCTGATTTGGAGGGCAGAAAAGGCATTTGTAAGGATAAACGCAAAAGATAAACAACATCACAAAAATGAAAACAAGTGAAATAAGAATAAACTGAGAAGATGATCACCAAGGACAAGACAGGAGGGAAAAAGAGCCCAGAAGACAGAAAGACCCATGTGAACGGGTGACTGTATCAACATGTGACCAGAAGAACCAGATGGTGCCCGGCCACCACTAATGACAGCCATGACCATGTGGGGCTCACAATGTTGAGTCCCAGTGGTAACATGGGGAAGAAAGGGGTACACCTTAAGAACTCCACTAAAAGACCGCAACTGATGGTCTCAAGGCCTGGGAATTCCCCTGGGAACACAGCCCTTAGGCCTGATGTTACCCCTGATCGTAGATCGTTACTGACGTCAACTCTTTGGATAGGAATGGATTGGACTTGGGGACACAGAGTGACGATATCGTGTATGCACTTTATGGTTCTATGCATCTATAGGATGTTGTCCTACTGGCCTGTTACTAGACTGGAGAAGAGAGGGTAGAGGGGACAGGAGATTGTTAAGAGGATATGACATGTATGGAACAGAAAGGAGGAGTGTGCTGTCACCAGGCAAGGAGAGCAGAGGGAGCAGCAGATAGGTGGGCATGCGAATTTGAATTGTACTGTAAACTTTTTCACTGAACCACAATTAAAAGAAAAAAAAAAACTGGGAAATGTGATCTACAATGTATATAGTAAAGGATTTACGTCCTTAATACTGGAAGAGCTTTTCCAAATTAATAAGAGAAACATAAAGATGCCAAAAGAAAAACAAGAAAAGGACATGAGCAGGCAAATATTAAAGCATACATATAATGAAGACATGAGAAAAAGAGACAGTAAAAAACATCATCACTAAAAAATGCAAATTTAAGTGAGATACTATTTACTGCCTACCAAATAGGAGAAACGGCTTTAACGATGGTACTACTGATGCCAGGGAGGGTACAGGGTGGGCTCACAGCACTGCTGCAGGACAGGCAGGTACGTGGGTGAGTTGCGGGGCAGACACACAAAGAGTGGGTGAGATCTGGTTCCAAGATAAATAGTATTTCACTTACTGTAAAAAAATGTAAGTAAATTATCAACCATAGAGGGTAATGGACAATTTGATGAAGTATTAGCAAGCATTACAGCAATCTTTTAAAAGAACATTTATTGACAGAAAAACGGTGGAGACACTTCAAAATGAGTCACAAGGTAGTAGACACAACGTGATCCTAACAAGTTAAACATTTTTCTATGAATAGAAAAAAAAAACATGTTAAATAATGAACATTCTTTGTAATACACTTATGGATGGCTTTTATAATCAGGACAATAAAAAAGTCCCCAGCAAATACTATGTGTCCTGTTTAACTGTGGCATCACTAGGGACACGTCAGCCATGTGGGAGGAAGCTGATACTTTTCAGAGCTCTGGTAAAAGGCCTGATGGGACAACAGCTGAAGTCAATGACTCCACTACAGTTAGTGATGGCCTGGATGTCAGCTGTCTAGTTCTTCCCTGTCTGTTTTTCAGGGATGAAAGATAGTCATATGAATCTGTGTTTATGACCTCAGACATAAGAGCATTCTGAGATGGCCAAGTGGCAATGTAATTCTCATTTCCATTACTTCCACTGAAACAGGCAGGAAGAGACCAGCTCTGGCTCTCTGAGGACTGGGGGCTGTGGGCAAGGCCTGGTGAGGGTCACAGCACTGACCAGAGCTGGTCTGTCCTGAGTATAGCCTGTCTCTCTCTGAAGCTAGGGAAGGCTTTCTGGCCCTGGGGCCCAGCACTGAGGAAGACAAGTCAAGGGAAGGGAACAGGCTTAACATAGGACCTCTCCTACTAAGGTGTGTTTGGGGGAATGAAGTATGGGATTCAGTTTTAAAAAAAGAGGTAAAGGAAGGACCTCAGCCAACGGGCTTCTGTAGCCCAAGGCAGTTCCGCCTGCATCTCAGTGAAAAGGCACTTGTGAAAATCTTCTAATGAAGTCAAGCCTTGAAACTCCCTTCTAAGAGACTAAAAACTCATCCACCTCTTTTTTAAAAAAACATAAATGAGATAAATGGGAGCAATGCTAGTGTTCAAGTAGCCCCTTCAGGGCTGGGGGTGGGCTAGGCACCCAGGAAAAAAATGGAGGGTGCCTTCAGGGTATCAAGTCTCAGTGAGGTCTGCCTTGGTGACTTGGAGCTTAAGCTTCTGCCACGCCTGGGTCAGTATCCTTAACCTGCAACACACTACCCTGCAGGCTGCTGCCTCGTACTCTTGCACACTGCTCCGCCACCTCCCACTGGATATGGTACTCGCCTGAGGTCTGTGTGCAGTGGCCCTCCACTCCCTCTAGAGACAGCCCAGAAGATGCTGAAACTCTTTCAGCTTTAAATCTGAACAATATCCAGAATGCACTTAGAAGAGCCCTCTGCTAGTAGGATGCTTCTTTAAACTACTCTGGAGTTTGCGATGTTTTACTGTTCCCAGCAGTGGTCACTTCCAGGTTATGTCTATGCCCACAGACAGCACTTGCTCTGCTCTCATCGGGTTCCTCCTGCTAATAAAGCTGGTCTACTGGCAGACACCACAAGCTTGCCATCACAGGGGGGGCCAGCACTGGCCACAGGACACAATCTGAAAGAAGAATGAAAAGAGGACCCCTCCAAGTCTAGCCAGACACCAAATCTGTGCGTTAAACAGACAACTCTGGTTCCAGTTCCAGAGAACACCCTATGGCATGCCAGGTAAACATGCTAGAAGACAGAGTTGTCAGAATTCCTTGGATCACATCCGGCATTAGATTCCTTCCCTGGGCTTCCCAAGGAGCAGACAAGATGATTGGCCTTTGCCTGACGCTGCTGCGTGAGGCCCAACTCGAGACCTGAAGGGTGCAGAAAGGCTGCGCTCAGACAACGCCAACCCCAGTCTCGCAGCCACAACTCAGCAAGTCACACACGAGACGGCTGCTCTGGGTGACTGCTGGTTCTGAAGATGTAAACCAGGATTCCCCTTACTACAGAGGCAGACACCTGAAATCAGCACAGAATGATTCACAGCCCAAGGCTGTTGACAGGCGGCGGCTTCCAGGAACCAGCAGCAGGTGTGGTTCCACTTTATCCAACGACTGAACAAGTCTACTTGGCCAGAGACCCTGAGAGAGGGTCCCTGCTCTTACCTATAAACCCCCCACAGCACAGGTGAGACTGGAGATGAGCCACAACCAAAGAACCATCTGTTCTCTCCCAGGAAGGTCAAGGTGATGTGGACGGATAACAAAGTCTCCTACCAGGCCCACACAGGTCAGTCTTATTATCAGTTCCAGAGAATGTCACACAGCCAGAAATGCTACTGTCATTCTGGGCAGATTAAGAGTCAGACGAGGCAGAGAACCAGGCACGTCCACAGGGCCAGTACCTAGCTGCAGGGGAGGCTTCCCCTCATTCAGTGGGCGGTCCACTTCATCCTGAACAGACATTCATTCCGCGGCATCCTGGCTCACATCAGCTCTGCTGGGGTTGGTTCACAGAAGCCCCTAATGTTTGCTTATAAAAGCAAACTGAAATTTTAGGACTGGATTTTTTCGGTTATTTTGAAAATGATTCTCAGAAGCAACAATGGTTCTGAGATATTTCCTAGTCTTTCCTAAGTGCTTTCTGTCCCCTCCTTCCAAAGGAGGGCACTATATTCTCTCTCTCTTCAAAGACCTACTCTAAAAAAAGTGTCAGGAACTTTTCTTTCAGCTACTTGTGCCAGTATTAGGAACTTTTGCTTAAACAAAAGTACATTATTTAGCTTTTCCCTAAGAACTTTAAAACAAATTTCCCAAAACCATAGAGTACAACCTGTCCTACTTACTCTAATTATACCCATTTTAAAAGGTTCAGAAACAGTCGCAGAGCCTCTCCAGAGCAGGCCGGGCCATCCATCCTCTCTGACCAGACTTTGGAGGCATGGCCCTGGGTAGCCTTGGGCTGGGGCATGACTCGCAGCATTGGCTGAGGGCAAGCTCAAGAGCTGGGTGGAGCTGCGCATTTGTGCCATCATATTTCTAGGAGCTTTATTCCTTCTGTTTATTTAGGATATTCAGCAACATTCAGGAAGTCAAAGAGCTTGGAAAGACGGGCAGGGGGGTGGCACGTTCCTGGCTAAATCCAGAGGTCCTCAGTGGGGCCAACGGGACAGGACGGAGGCTGCACAGTCCCCACCAGAAAAGTGCCTTCATCACAGCCTGCGGCTGGCCCTGTGGACAGGGGAGATGGTGGCGTCTTTCTTGAGATGGTCAGAACACTCCACCCTACACCACACACCCGCCCATGGGAGGGTCTCTGCTGCAGTCAAGGGACCCAACGTGACCACGGGAGAGCCACGGACAAACCATGCCCCACAACAAGTATTACAGCACTCCTCAGCACTGTCACAGTCAAACAGTCACTTTTCAAATAAACAAGTCAGGCAGGTTGCCATTAATGTGGCATTTTCTTTTAGGAAATCCCAAGTCCACTGGTGAAGGCATCAGAGAGGCTCACGGGATGCTCCAAGGCATCAAACCAGTAAAGAAAAATCAAAGCTCACCCTCTTTCTGGAGGGGTTTCTGTCCGTCATGCCATGAAGGTTGGAGTGGGAAACAGGGAGGAAAGTCAATCAATTATTTATGCTTTCTTACCATTAGCATCTTGGACTCCAGTAAGTGCTCCCACGGCTGCAGCGGTTTCCCCAGACAGAACGATCTGTCCCCCTCCTTGTAAGGTGGCCTCGGCCAAGGTGGCGACAGCATGGGCAGCAGCTTCGCTGTAGGCACAGGAATGGGAGAGAGGGGATGTGCACAATGAACAGCTGGACAACCCTGCAACACTGACCACCCTCTTAGCCTCTCCTCGGACCTTGCCTGACCCCACACTTGTGAGCCAACCAGCAACTACGTGGCGCCAGTGCTAACGGACTCAGCTGGGAATAATTTTCAAAGGACAATAATATAGAAATTCCAAGTCTTACATATTTATAAAACTAATGTGGAATCTTTGTTAAGCCCTGGAAGTGGGTGTTTGAGGACAGTGGCGCTCACTACTGGCATCCTTATCAATATCCATTGGGCACTTGCAAGCCACAGTGGAAGCTCTGATCCATGTTCACAATGCAAAAGCCATTTGGCTGTCAATCACCAGGTTTTTCTTTTCTCTTTAAGGTAACACACAGCAGATCATCTGAAGGTGCCCCATCATAGCCCAGGGTGGGTGATCTGAAGAGTCAGCAACCTGAACTTGCCATTAAATAAGTATTTGTGTTTTTCAGACACAAAATAAAGGCTGACTAACGTCCTGAAAAGTCACACTCCTTTCCCTTTGCATCACTGTATATGCAGGCCGTGCTAAGGCCAACATCTCAATTTTAAAATTCTCATTGTGAGCACAAATTCCATGACTCTATGAACACAACGCAGAGTATTCTGTAGAAGACAGAAAAGCTATTAATCATCTGTTTAACAGAAGAGAAACACAATTTTAGCAGTTTGTCAGTTTTCCCCTTCTGTGTCCTTCCTCAATGTATGAACACTCATTTTTGTTGATTCTACCACATTAAGAACCAAAACCAAACCCACTGCGCCATGGAAGTGGATTCTCATTCACAGTGACTCTTAGGACAGGGCAGAATTGCCCCATGGGGTCTCCACGGCTGTCGTCTTTACAGAAGCTGGCTGCCACCTCTTTCTCCTATGCAGCAAGCTGGTGGGTTCGAAACGATGACCTTCTGGTTAGCAGCCAAGCACGTAACTACTGTGCTACCAGGGCTACAAAACTGTAAGGCATAATTTTCATGCCAATAAGAAAAAAAATTTCCCCAGACAATTTTAATATGTCATCCAAATTTCTGAGTTGTCAAAATAGTAGAAAACAGATAAATCCAGAATCTCTCTTCAGGAAGCATCAGGTGCCAGTTTGCACAGTTACTGAGAGATTATCAGATGTGCGCATGAAGTATCAAAGGCAGTGTTGTTTAGTTTAGCAGAGGTGGACAGAGGCCTGGGATGGATGACCGAGCAAGCCAGATAACTCAGCTCTGAAGCTGCAGACCTCATGTATCACGGGCAGTCATGCTGAAATCACAAGCTGTAAGCAGGGATGAGTGAGAGGATATGGACAGGGCTAGGGTACCGATTTCACAACTGTGGGCAGTGCAACCAGCACGAAGCTCAACACTTTCAGCTAAGGAAGCCCACAGATGAGCACAGCGACAGTCACGATAAGGATTCTAGGAAGCAATGAAAAACTCAGCGGACAGTAAAGTCTTATTAAATATAAAAAACTTGCTTCATATTAACTTTTTGATTTGCTTTTTAATTTTTATGCCTGTATGTTCAAAGTTTTTCTGACAGTAAAAGC
Organism: Heterohyrax brucei; assembly: GCA_028571685.1. Lineage (NCBI taxonomy): Eukaryota > Metazoa > Chordata > Mammalia > Hyracoidea > Procaviidae > Heterohyrax > Heterohyrax brucei. The sequence continues at coordinate 19,865,322 of CM053147.1, forward strand.
AGTACAGAAAACTTACAAAAATCTCATCATATATAAAAAAATTAAAACTATCATACACAAGTTATTTCCTGCTAATTGTAAGCACAGCTTTTAACAGTCAGGATCATACTGTACATATATAGCTCTGTATCTTGCTTTCTTTGCTGAAAGAGCCTTGGTGGCACATGGGTTAAAGCGCTCAGCTGCTAACCAAAGGTCAGTGGTTGGAATGCACCAGCTGCGCCGAGGGAGAAAGATGTGACAGCTTGCTTCTGAAAGATTCACAAACAGCCTTGGAAACCCTGTGGGGCACTTTCACTCTGTTCCCCTCCCCTCCCAGTGCCATCGAGTCAATGCAGACTCCAGGGCTGTGAAGAATCGGAACCAACCCAATGGCAGAGGGTTTCCGTTGGCTTTTCACTTAACATTATACTTCTTTGTGTAATAATCTTTACCATTTCTTTAAAATGACAAATGCAAAGCTGCTGCCGTTCCCCCTTCTGGTCACTTAGGCAAGGCCATGGCTTCCACATGGATGAGAGAAACAAAACTTTATTTCTGGGTTTCTTTTGATTTAGTTCAAAGTCACGACTAATATATTCTAAATTTATTTGCATATCCAAAATGTAGGCTGTAACTCAGGTTGAAAACAGCTGAAAAGAACCACAGACTTAACGTGCCATCCACATGAAAGCTAAGGGCATGCTTGATACTGAAACACTTCCCAGTGGCTTGGTGTTCACAGCCATCACGCTGCAGCAGCTGTACGGTGAATTCAGAGCGAAAGGTGATATTTGATAAAGAATCACTACTAAGGTTGCTGGCTACACTTCACATGGCAAACCTTAATTTTAGAGTGCTTCAGGAGTATTTGTCAGAGACAGTGTAATGGTTACTTAGTGCCTAGGCCCTTAACTTTTAATATCTGCCTGAGAAATGTGTGCCAATAAGCAATGCCATCAGCCAATTTTCCAGTGTCCAGTATCATGGACTGATATAAAAATACTGAACATGATCTGAGACTTCATGGAGAGCCAACCAGCATACTCTCTGGAGGCAGCCGTGTGGTATTTTGGAGGCAGAAGCTGGGATATGAGAAGTGTTTACATGGAAACAGGGTGTCTGTTCTCAGCCACCCCAGGGACTGCTCAGTGCCCATCTTAGCACAAAGGTGACATCCTCCACTCATGCACAGCCTGGACACACACTTGCAGTGTGGAGTCTCCTGGGTGGTGAGGGGGCAGGGCAGCTCCCCAACCCTCCCAGGAGAGTATAACTGCATGCACTCATGCTCATCTGAGTATACTGGGAGTTCTAAGCATCTGAAGCTATTTTCCTCGATGCCTTCCTAAAATATGGTGTGATACTACCTGTTTTAGAACCTATTACACTGCCACGGTAGTCAAAACAGCCTGGTACTGGTAGAAAAACAGATACATAGAGCCATGGAAGAGAACTGGTAACCCAGATATAACATCATCCACCTGTGAGCAGCTGATGTTTGACAAAGGCCCAAAGCTGGGCCAAAGACAGTCTCTTTAGCAAATGGTGTTGGCATAATTAGATATCCAACTGCAAAGAAATGAAACAAGATCCATATATCACACCATGCACAAAAACTAACTCAAAAGACATAAAAAAGACCTAAATATAAAATCTAAAATTATAAAGATCATGGGAGAAAACAAAGGGACAGTGCTGGGAGCCCCAATACACGGCCTAAACATGATACAAAACATTACTAACAATGCACAAATACCACAAGAGAAAACAGATAACTGGGAGATAACTGGGAACTCCTAAAAACCAAACATTTACATACATCCAAAGACTTCAAAAAATAAAAAGACAACTTAGAGACTAGGAAAATTTTGGCTATGACGAATTCAATCAGTGTCTAATCTCCAAAATCTGTAAAGATACTCCAAAACCTCAACAACAAAAAGATAAACCTAATTAAAAAATGTGCAAAGGATATGAACAGGCACTTCACCAAAGAAGACATTCAGGCAGCTAACAGATACATGAAGAAATGCTCACAGTCATTCGAGAAATGCAAACCGGAACTACCGTAACATCTCACCCCAGCAAGGCGGGCATTAATCCAAAACACACAAAATAATAAACACTGGAGAGGGTGCACAGACTGGTAACAAAACATTTGCCATTTCAACATTCTTTACATGAACAGTTCAGTGATACTAAGTTTTTTTCCTCAGAAAGGGCTACGTAATCCAGAGACATCAGCATGAGACCATAAGAACTAGATGAGGCCCGACCACCACCACTGACTGTGTCCTGACAGGGAACCCAACAGAGCCCTTGAAGCAGCAGGAGAGAAATGGGTCTGCTAACTGTAACTCTGTTAAAAGGACCAGACTTGATGGTCTGACAGACTGGAGGGTCCCTAGAAGACACGGCCCTCACCTTCTGTGTTAGCCCGGAGCTTAAACCAGTCTCCAAGCCAAATCTTCAGACCAAGACTGGACTAGGCTGTAAGACAAAAAGATGCTGGCAGAGTGTTCTTCTTGGCTTAAATACATATGTGAGGCTAACTGGACAGCTCCTGTCTAGAGGCAAGACGAGAGGGCAGCGGGCGACAGGAGCTGGCTGAATAGACATGGGAAAGACAGGACAGAAAGGAGGGAGTACGCCATCAGTGCGGAGAAAGCAGTTCAAGTTACATAGAAACTGACTTGGACCATAAACTTTCACTTGAAACACAATAAAAATATTTCAAAAGAGAAAAATAAAATACAGTGTGGCAGATGAAAAGCTGTGATCGGAGTTGGCCTGACCACATACAGAGGACCAGCAACACCTAAAATAATACGGATGCAGGAGATGAGGGTTCTGACAGGGTGCCCAAGTGGGCAAGGCTAGTTACCTAGCCCTGTTGTGGACAGGGAATAAGACAGTGACTAATCCTCGTGGTCACCAGGCCTTATCATTTCAGTCTATCTAACCATTCACACGGGAAATGACCTGACCAGACTGCTAGAAAAGATCACCTTTACTTGAAAAATGAGACTCAGATGCAAACCCTGGTAGCACAGTGGTTAAATGCTGCCTCTGTTAACCGAAAGGTCAGCAGTTTGAATCTACCAGGCACTCCTCGGAAGCTCTATGGAGCAGTTCTACTCCGTCCCACAGGGTCGCTGCATGTCAGAATTGACTCAGTGGCACTGGATAGACTGGGGGCAGTGGGGGACTGAGAAATGTCCCTGAGCTATCACTTTACCACTCAGATTAGTTACAAACAAGCAGCTTCCATAGCATTTTATCTGGCTAAGTCCATGTTGTACCTACAGAAGACAAAGCCTTCCATTTTTAGAGAGGACATCTGACCTAGGTTCTTAATGCCATTTTACTGGTCAGACACCTGCACATACATTAGAGCCATAGTCTACTTTATTAACATCTCTGATTTGAAATAAGTATTTTCACTTAAAAAAAAAGATATTTTTTCATTTAAAAATATGGCTCACTTTTTTACGTTGTCTCTTCACAGCAGAACAAGAGGGAACTTGAACATCCTTTAGAAGCAGCCCTGAGTGCTGCCTCTGTTGTCCTCAGTGTGGCAGGCAGCACAGGACAGAGTCACCTCCTACAGGGTGTGTGCAGACTTATTCTGGTGACATCTACCATGGCTCTCCATACGCTAGGACTGCACTTGGCAGAAGGACTTGGTTCAGAAGGACTAGAGGACTAGGACAGCTCCACTAGCTTCAGTTCATCGTTGTGTCACCACAGATACACAACGACATCATTTCCTGTCTCTGGGTGTTCAGGCTGCAGAGCTCAACTCTCAGAGCTGCGCTGCTCTGTCCTTCCCTCCCTCCCTCTGACCCCTGGCCCGTCCTTCCTGAAAGAACTGCTTTACTATATATTTTAAAATTAAAATTAACATAGGTTTTGGATTTTTGGGGGGGAGGGGAGATTTTTGTTTCTGCTATCATCCCCCATTTCCTTCATGATCTCACAGGGCACAGCATCTCCTTTTTTCCAATTTCTTTTTTTTATTGTACTTTAGATGAAGATTTACAGAACAAACTAGTTTCTCATTAAACACTTAGTACATACACTGTCTTATGACACTGGTTAACAACCCTACAATATGTCGACATTCTCCCTTCTCAACCTTGGGTTCCCCATTACCAGCTTTCCTGCCCCCTCCTGCCTTCTTGCCCTTGTTCTGGGCTGGTGGGCTCCTTTGGTCTGATTTTGCTTTATGGGCCTGTCCAATCATTAACTGAAGGGCAAACCTCAAGAATGACTTCATTATTGAACTTTTAAAGCATGTTGATGCCATACTCTCAGGGCTTCTCCTGTTTCTGTCGGGTTAGTAAGTCTGGTCTTTTTTTAAAAAAAAAAAGTATTTTATTGTACTTTAAGTAAAAGTTTACAATCCAAATCTATTTGCCATATAAAACCCTGAATACCCGCCACCCTGCTACTCTAACTGTCCCCTACTCCTACCCCTCACTGCACCCCGTGACAGCATGCTCCTCCTTTCCACCCTGTGGGCTTTCTTTTTGAGATATAATTTTGTTCTACATTTTTCTCCAGCTTTGTCTGGAGCCCTCTATTGTGATTCCTGTTTGGAGTGGCCAGTGGTGGTAGCTGGGCATCATCTAGTCATATTGGACTCCATCTGGTGGAGGTCATGGGAGATGTGTCCATTAGCCCCTGGACTAATCTTTCTCTTATCTTTAGGTTTCTTCATTCTTCTTTGCTCCTGAAGGCATGAGACCAGCGGACAATTCTAGATGGATATTCATAGGTTTTAAGACCCTAGACACTACTTATCAAAGTAGAATGCAGAACATTTTCTTTATAAGATTTCAGATTTTTTAATGTTGATTCCTCCCTACCCTCTTTGGATTCTTACAAAGCCAGGGAACACTAAAGAATGTGGATCCTAGAGCCATCACCCAACTTGCTGGACAGAACTCTTAACAGCATGGCTAAACAATGGGTCTGTCCTGCATGTGTCCTGATCTCTCAATCCCTAACAGATGAAGGAGCCCTGCTCCTGGTCCCTGCCTGACTCTCCATCCTCACACTCTGCCTACACCTGCTGTTTACAGTGTGCAGGGTTGCAGGTTATCACTAGGGAGCCATGCTTGTTCCATCTGTACCTGAGACCTAGGCAGACTGCAGAGGTCAAGCCAGAAAATCATTTGTTCCCATAGGAACAAGGAGCAGCTTTCTGTGTTTGACTAAGACAACTTCCAACAACAAATTCTGGGCAGAGGCTAGGAATGTAGGGGAGAAACTAAGTCAGTGTTGCCTCACCCCACAGAAGGAAAACCAAGGGCTTTTGTCACAGATCGAAGGCTCCTGACCAAACTGTCAGGCAGCAGGTGACCTTTCCCGGAGTCACTAAGTCCCAGACACTCTTCTAATAGCCGGTTACAGCCTCTAGCCCTTCCCAGCCAGGCCGGGCTTCTCCAGCTCCTACAGAGTCTGTAACACCCCATCCCCCCACACTCACCGGGTGCTGGACTATCTGATTGCAAACAGATTTCAACATCTCCTAACTCCTCCTCCATGCCACCCTGAACCTCATTCTCCTTCCTTCAGAGTAAACACTACAGCCATCTCAGCTGCATCTGAGCCCGATAATAAGCCCTCCAGGGAAACCATTACCCTCTTACCTCTGGAAATAAGCCCTGGCCCTTTGAGCAAGGGAGACCAAATACACCTCATATTTTCCATTATGTGCAGGGTTCCCAGGGCACTGACACTTCACTGGAATATCCAAAGTTGCTGGCTGGAAGCCTCAAGGAAATCAAGTCCTGCTGGTCTTTTACGATAACCTGTCAGGCCCCAAGCTACAGCGCAGTGACCAGACCAAAGACAGAGACAGGTTCTCACTCTGGCCATGCCTTTCAGGAAGTTTAGCTGGGTTTTCTCTCAGAAGAAGTAGGACTGAGCCACAGAGTAAGTAATCAAGTAAGACTTTCAGGTTACTGAAAAGCCACAAGGTCCAATGGCCCAGCTCACCCAGGACTTGTTGGGTAACTATGGAGAACAGCTGTGAGTGTGTTCCAGTTTGCTGTATTTAATCCACTCTTAAGGTCTGGCCACACCCCTCAAGATCAGTTACTTTCTCTTCATTCTTAATATTTTATTTTCCAAGGCATGCAGAGACTGCCCCTTCCTAACTGGTCTACTACTTCCAATATTTTCTCAATGTAGTTAATTCTGAATAGACTAATCTTAAAATGGAATTTAAATGATAATAACTCTAGTTTGCGAAGTGTTAACTGCAGGCTGGGCACAGTGAGAAAGACAGTATCTCACAGGCTCCTTTCAGCTTTCTGTAACGTGTACCAGCTCCACGAGAAACACGAGGAAGCGGAGGCTCCACGTTAGGTTTCTCAAGATCAGACGGCCGGGACTGGTGCACCCGAGTTCCACTTGGAGCCTCAGGGCCCTCTTCTCTGTCACCGTGCTCGACAGCTTCATATAACTCTTTTGGGCACAAACCCAGCATGGCTCTCTAACCAAACCCAACCCCAAACCCACTGCTGTTGAGTCGATTCCAACTCACAGTAACCCTATAGGACAGAGCAGAACCACTCCACAGGGTTTCCACAGAGCACCTGGCAGATTCGAACTGCTGAACTTTTGTTTAGCAGCTATAGCACTTAACCACTACACTGCCAGGGTTTTTATCACGGCTCTTTAACCAAGCCAAGCCCGGCCCAGCCCAGCCCAACCCAGTGCCATCAAGTTGATGCTGACTCAGAGTGACCCTATAGGGCAGAGAAGAACTGCCACAGAGAATTTCCAAGGAGCACCTATCAGATTTGAACTGCTGACCTTTTGGTGAGCAGCTGTAGCAGCTAACCACTATGCCACCAAGGTTTCCATCATGCCTTTCTAGTAAATACAAAAATTCAATCTCAACTTCAGCTGATTTTAATATTCTGGGGAAGGTAGTCCTCTTCTGGATTTCCACAATGCTTGCCGTCTGTACTGCACAACTCAACAGTGATTTATAATTTGAATAACGCTGTTGGCAAAGTGTTTTACTTAAAATCAGTTTCCCTATTAAGAGTACGATTTCTTTGAGCTGAGATTAAATCTTAGAGTACAGACATATATAAAACCAAAACTGAGTGCCGTCGAGTCTGGTCTAACTCACAGTGACCCTATAGGTCAGAGCAGAACTGCTCCATAGAATTTCCAAGAAGCACCTGGTAGATCTGAATTGCTGATCTTTTGATTAGCAGACACAGCAGTGAACCCATTATGCCACCAGTGTCCACATATATAGGTGTGTGTGTATATATATATATATATATGTGTGTGTGTGTGTGTATATAAATATCAATGTATATAGATATATGCATATGTATGTGTGTATACGTGTGTGTATATATATATATATATATATGAATATACACACACATGTAAAACAGCCTGACATAGCAGGGTCAGTTCAATGACAGCCTGACACTAACAGCTCCTGTGGGTAGTAACAACAGCAGCTAATCTCGACTCCATGGGGCCTGAGGTCTCACCCACATTGACCTATCCAGGTCTCGTTACACCCTTGCAAGGTAGGTACTTGCATTACCCTTATTTATAGAAGAAAGTGTGGGCACTGACAGTCAACTGTACAACGTCACACAGCCCGTAAGTGACAGAGGTGAGATTTAAACCCAGGTAATCCGGCTCAAAGGCCTATCCTCTTAATTATCAGTTAAAATGCCTGGGTACACTGGAAATAAAATTGTGCCAGGAATGAACACCGAGAAGAATGATATGATCTTTCCAGCTCTGTCAACATCCACAGAAGGAATGGGGCAGGAAGAACGCACCATAGTTCTGGAAATGATCTCTTACTGGATTAGCCCTGGTATGAGTAAAAAATCTTCAATTATTTTTCCCAACAACCCAAAACTTATTTCATACTGAAGTCACTGATAAGCAAGGGAAATACATTCCTGAAAAGCCAGTAAAATGAGCTCTTGACCTGTTCAAACATTACTGAATAACCCTGGCCAGCACACGCAGTTGCCTTTAGAGGAATAAAAGCATAACTAATCCCGATGCTTTTTGATCTGTTAGATAATCTCTGGTCTTTGGTCAAAACTCAAACTCACTGCCTGGGGTCTGTTAATGGACATAGAACAGGATTAAGGGCCGACGTGAAGACTGGAGACGGAGGTTAGAAGGCTGGACTGCTTGCTGGACAGCAGCTAGGAGGGTGAGTCAGGGCTGATGAGAGGCCAGTCTACACTGTCTTATGGGCTGGGAGTGCCAAAGAGGGCCCTGGCGGCACAGGTTTGGCTGCTAACAGGAAAGTCAGCAGCTGGAACCCACTGCTGCTCTGCCTGCATAAGGATTTACAGCCTGGGAAATTCTCCTCCGAATCAGCTTGATGGCAACTTCTGACATACTGAGACAGAGCATTTCTCTTTAAGGGCTTCAGTCCCCACCTGGGGACAAATGCACGATGCTCGCCCGCGCCCCCACCCTGCCTCTACCTGTTGAGTGCCATGGTGACTGTCGCTCCCTGCTGCATCTCCTGAGACGCTGCCACCGCAGCCTCTGCCAGCGATGCTACTGCCTGAGTGGCCTCTGATGCCTGCGTCGTCTGGATGGTCATCTCACCTCCCTGTAACGTGGCCCAGTTTTGTTCCACCTGAGGCAGAAAAGAACAATGACAGTAAAAACGCAAGCCACAAAATGGTTATGATTTTTAAAAGAATTGCTATATGCTTGGCAAAACACACACACGTGCACACACTTAAATTTATACGACCTATGAAGTACAGAATATGGTATTGGGTGTGCTGTATTTTATGTAAGAAAGGGGTACAGAGTGTACATCTTAATTTGTTTATATTTAAATAAATTCTAGAAAGACACACAGAAGAAACCACTGGAGTATGTTCTGTGGGAGGTTGTTAGCACAAGTTGGATAGGAACACGAAGCAAGACTTCCCACCACACACATTCCTACCTCACTGTATGCTTTTTAATATTATCTTTTTGATCCATATGAATATATTAAAGCCAAAAGTAATTTTAAAAGAATTCAAGCTGTACCAAAGGGAATTTTAGTACACCAAACCCTCTGCCTTTAGGCACCTGCTGTTAGCGGTCTCTGTGTACCTTTGTCAGTGTTTCTACAGCAGCACATCCCATTTCCCCCTTTTCACTGTTGCCATTTTAAAAATCTGTAACTTGAATACCATGCGTTTGTCACAAACATTGCCAAATGATTTCATTTTGGAATACATAAAACAGCTTCATTTGCTCATGAATCATAACGCCAACACAGCATTGTTTTACAGACACCATGCTGCTTTGTTTAGTCAGTTATCTTACGACAGGTAACGATTTTCAGTCTTTTGGCATTAGAAACAGTGCTGCAGTAAATATTCTTACACATTAATTACTGCTGTTGTCAGGTGCTCTCAAGTTGGTTCTGATTCACGGTAATGCTAAGGACAATAGAATGAAGCAGTGCCTGGCCCTGTGCCAGCCTCTCGATGGCGTTAATGCTTGAACTCACCGTTGTGGCCACTGCGTCAACCCATCTCGTTGAGGGTTTTCCTCTTTTTCACTGACATTCCGTTCTACTAAGCATGAGGTCCTCTTCCAGGGACTGGTCTCTTAGGACATGTCCTAAATATGTGAGACTGAATCTCTCCATCCTTGATTTTCAGCAGCATTCAAGCTGTACTTCTCCAAACAGATTTGTTTATTCTTTTGGGAGTCCATGGTATGTTCAATATTCTTCACAACATCAGAATTTAAAGGCATCAATTCTTCTTTGGTCTTCCTTATTCACTGTCCAGCTTTCATATGCATATGATGTGACTGAAGACACCATGGGTTGGCTCAGGCATAGCTTAGTCCCTAAAGTGACATTTTTGCTTTTTAACATTTTTTTAAAATTTTTATTTGACATGACTGAGTGAAAATGTACATTCACGTATAAATTTACATGCCCACCTATATGCAGTTTCCACTGCTCTCCCTGTCCAGTGACAGCACACTATTCCTCTCTGCTCCATACATGTCTCATCCTCCCAACAGCCTCCTTTCCCCTCCTCTCCGTCCACTCCCCTTCCTCCAGCCAGAGGTCAGCAGGCTGATATCCTATAGATGTACAGAACCATAAAGTGCTTCCAATATATGGTCACTCTGCATTGCCAAGTCCAATCCATTCCTGTCCAAAGAGTGGACCTTTGTTATAATTTATGGGAAAGGGCAGCATCAGGGCCAGGGACCATGTTCTCAGAGGAACTCCAAAACCGCTGGACCATCAGTTGAGGTCTTTTAGTGGAGATCTCATGATGCACCCCTTTTTATTCTTGTGTTTCCAGTGAGACTCCTCTCTGTGAGCTCCATCGTGGCTATCACTGGTGGTGGCCGGGCACCATCCGGTTCTTCCGGTCCCAAGTCAATGCAGGCACCCACTCTTGTGGGTCTCTCTGTCTTCTCGGTTGTCTTTACCGCATGTCATTTTGGTCCTCAGTGAGCATCCGTTCCTGCTGAGTTGGGACCATTTGCTGTGTCCTTGGATGGCAGCTTGGCAGCTTTTAAGACCCCAGACGCCACTCACCAATGTGGGGTTCAGACAGCTCTTAGCAAAATGCTAGTTGTGCCAATTGGCCTGGAATTCACCTAAGAGCATGGTCCCCGGCCCCCTGCGCCAGCTACTCTATCCTTACAGTATTAAGATGGACGGAGTACTCAAGTTATGCTGAAGTCCACTTAATGTTGTTCTTGTTTCTAATGTATGCTATCACTGCTTTCTCCCAACCAGATTTCTAGTAACTATCTAAACTAAACCTTCCCCCCCTCACCCTCCCTCCGTCTCCTCCCTTGCAGCTGTCAAACAGTCTTTTCTTCTATACACAAGTCTGTTTTTGAGATCTTATCGTAGAGGTCCCATACAGTATTTGTCCCTTCTTTTTAACATTTTAAAGAGGTCTTTTGTAGCCAATTTTCTGAATGCAATATGTTGTCTGATTTCCTGAGTACTGCTTCCATGGGCATCAATTATGGATGCAAACAAAACAAAATCCTTGACCACCTCAATCCTCTCCATTTTTGCTTACTGGTCCAGTTGTGAGAGAGTTTGTTTCCTGATGTTGAGGTGCAATCCACAGTGAATGCTTCATCATTAAGCATATTAAGTCCTCTTCACTTTTAGCAACCAAGGTGTGTCACCGGCATAATGCAGGTCACTAATCTGTCTTCTTCCAAACCTGATGCCCCGTTTTCCTTCATACAGTTCAGCTTCTAGGATTATCTGCTCAGCACACAGACTGAATAGGTGTGGAAAATGTGTACAACCATAATGCATACCTTTCCTGACTTTAAACCATGTAAACGTCCCCTTGTTCTGTTTCAACAGCTGCCTCTTGATCCATGTACAGATTCCTCATGAGCACAGTTAAGTGTTCTGGAATTCCCATTCTCTGCAACGTTACCCATAATTCATTATGAACCCACACAGTCGAAGGCCTCTGCATAGTCAATAAAACACAGGTCAACATCTTTCTGGTATTCTCGGCTTTCAGCCAGCATCCATCTGACATTGTTAATGATATCTCTGGTTCTGTATCTTCTTCTGAATCTGGCTTGAATTCCTGGCAATTCTGTCAACATACTACAACTGCTTTTGCATGATCTTCAGCAAAAACTTGACTTATGTATGATATTAATGATACTGCTTGATAATTTCTGCCTTCCCCTGGGTCACCTTTCTTTGGAAGTATACAAACGTGGATCTCTTCCAGCTGGCTGGCCGGTCAGGTAGCTATCTTCCAAATTTCTTGGCATACATGAGGAGCACTTCCAGCACTGCATCCACTTGCTGCAAGAACTCAACTGGTATGCCCTTAACTCCTAGAGCCTTGTTTTTCACCAGTGCCTTCAGTGCACCACAATGCCCTCTTTCAGCACTATCAGCTCCTGATCATATGCTACCTCCTGAAATGACGGAATGTCAACCAATTCTTTTTTGGTATAGTGACTCTGTGTATTTCTTCTATCTTTTGCTGTTCTGTATGTCAGTCTATTTATAAGGTACATCAAAGGTATTTCAAAATTTTACTTTAGATGAATACTGCCAAACTCAGCAAATACACATTTTTGAAACATATCAAGAAACATTTCTTTTAAAGATACTAAAAAACAAAAACGAAACCCCGAAACATAGACACATACTCATTGGTGCCGGAGGAGACCAGAGTCCAGCTTTGGCAGACCAAGCACAGGTCTCTCCACCTCAAGCACCGCTGTCACTTTGTGTCAGATCATTCTTTGTCTTGGGGGCTGTCCTGTGCCTCACAGGAGGTCCGGCAGCATCCCTGGCCTTTACCCACTCGATGCCAATAGCACCATCCCCTGGTCATGACAATAAAAAAAGTCGCCAGTTGATACCCAATGTTCTGGGGGGAAGGAACAAGACTATCCCCAGTTGAGAACTGCTGATTTTAGTAGAGTGCTTTCTAGCAACTTCTGTATGTTTTAGTCAACAAATAATGCCTGGCTATTGTCCCTCTCAAAACACAAAAAGCAGCAAGGACAGAGTACGGTAGGGGTTTGAACTTCCACAGGACTCTGCAATTTAGGCTACTGGCTGTGCTCAGGAGCATGAGCTGCACCCACCTCACACTGCTGGGGCCTCGGGGGTCCCAGGGAGCGGTGACCTCATGCCTGTAGGTCACTCCTGAGTCCTTAAGAAAGTGCTGCGAGCTCTAGGAATGGAGGTATTCAAATCCTTCTCCTGCTTTGGGTAACAGGTTCGTTTGATTACTATGCTTAGATTGTGACAGCACATCTGCAGATCTCTGTCAAAAGCCTCTCCGGCAACGAGACAGTCCTTTGCACTGCCTTACTATCTGCCCAAGTTCTCACTGGCAGTGGAATGTGCCAGCAAGCCTTCAGGGCTTGTCACTACAGAGATATCCTATTTCTTTCCTCTGGAGCTGCAAAGTCACCTACTCAGGAACTCATGAAATGCTTGCTTCCCAAGGTTTTATCATTCTGATCTCATTATTCCAATGAGCTTCATTGTGAACAACGCCACTTTAGATGGCAAGCTACACTGTCCATTCTTACATGGCCAATGGCTGTACTGGAAACATTGGCTGAAGCTGGGCAGCACTGTCACCTACTGCCATCAATAGCAATTCTCTCTCCAGACCCTGCCTGCTAGTCTGGCCCATCCCACGGCCACCCCTCCCTGCTCCAGGGCCTGGCCCAGTACACCTCTCCCAAGGACATGCACTGCAGTGGAGCAATTCAACATATGCATTTAGTTATAACAATATCTGTAGCTTAGGAAACCCTGGTGGTGTAGTGGGTTAAGTGTTACGCTTAGGATGAACACTATTTGGAATTCTCTATCTGTGTGTCTCGATGCACTAGCTGGTTTCGACTGAGCTCTTGCTGGGCTCCCTTCCCGTATGATGGGAGCCAGTGTATGGTTCTCTATGCCAGAATGTCACCATATCCCAAGTACAGGGCCAAACGTCCCAGGAGGGGAAGATTCAGAGAAAATATTGCTAGTTTCTGTGCTCATCTGTGACATGCACTAAAAGGAAGCCCCCGAAACTGTGTCCCTCTTTTGCCTCCAGCAGCCTCCATGCTGGTCAAGCTTTCACAACTATCACACTGCACAACTCCCATCCCATCATCCTCCGTCTCACTACGTGCCCTCATAACTGACCTCAGGTGTACTCAGTCAGAGATGTTTCTTGAGACAAGCCCACTTCCTACAGTCTGAGTTAAGTCCTCTCTGCAGTGCCCCACAGTACCCTGGGCTTGTTTCTAGCAGATCCCTTCCACACCATAACTATTCCCTGATGCTGGGTGCTCCCTCAGGGAAAGGGCAGCCTTTATTATCCTAAATCGACGGCCTGGTATGGGGCACAAAAAATGGTTTACTCAAAAGATGGTGAACATACTCCGATATTCACAACTTCTGACTTGTTGATCAGCCTAGATACTTTAGATAAATTAGTATTCATATAAAACCTACCTGAATAAATCGTGTAACTTCAGAGCTATTATACCTGTTGATGGTTCAGTTTAAAATTCATGTCTGTCTTCATCACCTTAGTATTTTTTGTTTTTATTCTTGGTTACTTTTTTCTTCTAATAGGAATCAAGTACCATTATCAAGTACCATTCTATTTCAAATTTTAACTCTTCTGACATATAATGCAATTAATACAACTAAATGATGTATCACTAAATATCAATTGGTGGTCTCATCATACCAAAAAAACTCCCATAAAACCAAACCCATTGCTATGGTGAGTCAATTCCAACTCAGTGATCCCAGAGAGGGTAGAACTGTCCCACAGAGTTTCCAAGAAGTGGCTGGTGGATTTGAACTTACAATTGGCAGCCAAGCTCTTAACTGTGCCGTCAGGGCTCTGCTCTTACAATGCAACAGACTGAATTCTCAAGTCTACCTGTATTTATAAATAAGCTACCAAAGTTAAAAGGATAAAAGTAAAATTACTGAGTTGTACATGTAGAAATTGGTGTATATTCTGTGGGTATACACTTAACAGCAAAAATAAATTTTTAAAAATCGTATAAATATTTTTAAGTCAACATGCAGTTCATTCCATCTTTTTCTGAAACTCTTTACAGGTTTATTTGTAAATGTCTATGTAACTTCTGTGTTCCTAACTTTTAATTAGTTAAAGCTAGATAGCTTTCCTCTGTGCCATTCACATCACTAGGTATTTTCTGCACAAATAGAGTGCCATGGATTTTATTGGCATTCCCCCAAAAATATGTATAGAAATTTAGTGGGGTTGTGATTACCAGTAGTCTGTGTTTGCCCTCCATTTTGTGATTTTCCCATGTTAGATGTTAAAGGGGATTAAGGTGGGACTGCAAATCCCTTCCTAAAGTCACCTTGCTGCTCCACGGTAAATGGAGCTCCCCTGGAGAGTGGCTTATACCACCTTTTATCCTGCAAGAGATAAAAGGAAAAGGAAGCAAGCAGAGAGTTGGGAACCTTACACCATCAAGAAAACAGAACCTGGAGATGACTGCACCCTTCAGACCTGAAGTTCCTGTGCCAAAATGCTCACTGAACAAAGACTAATGCAACACAACGACTTTCCTCCAGAACTGACAAGGGGGAAAGCCTTTCCCTGGAGTAGACACCCTGAATTTGGACTTGTAGTCTACTGGACTGCGTAAGAATAAACACTTCTCTTTTAAAGCCATCCATTTTGTGGTATTTCTGTCAGAGCAGCACTAGATGACTGTCTTAGTCACCTGGTACTGCTGTACCAAAAAATAGCACGAGTGGAAGGTTTTATGAAGAGAAATTTTATTGACACAGTCCGGTAAGCCACAAATCCATTTATGAATTACACCACCTTTCAGTAAGAGAATTAATCACAGTCCGATACACTGAGTCCAAATCCAAAGAGAGTATCTCGACACAGGAACCCTGGGTCCAAAGGACGTGCTCTGCTCTCGGTGGTGTGGGGTTCCCAACTTCCTCAGCTCACTTCTCTCCCTTACATCCCCCAAGCTTGTGGCTTGAGTCCTGCCTCATCAGTGCAGCTGCTGCCCATCCTCCATCACCAATATCACAGAGGCACAAGGGAGGAATGGCGCCATACTGGAACTCCTAGTGAGTCAAATCAACGCATACATTTTTGCAGGGAGGAAACATTCAATCCACAACAATGACCAAAACAGAGAGCATTCAATAAAAAGATTTGGGAGACCATTACCATCAGAGACATGGCTCTGAAAGGTCCTCCTCAGACATGTAACTGAATGTCACTGGACACTGAAGGCAGTGTGGCCTAACGGGTCAGAGCTCTCACCAGTAATGTTGGGATAACAAAGGGACCTTATAACTTCTAACTTATTGCTGACGACTCAGTTCTGACTCATAGCAATGATGTTGTTTATTGAGGAAAGAGATGCTAAGTACAAGGAGGCAGAACACGCTACTTACTCAGTCACAGTGGCATTAACTGGTCTTACTTACCCCATGTCAGTGAGACGTCTGACTAAATACAGTTCTCACAGCTCAGAAAAACACAACTGTGTCAACACTTAAGGCAAACAAAACATTATAACCTACAATGTGTTAGCATTCTTTGAGACAACCTGTGATTCCCCTCTTCGTGAGCTGATTTTTGTGATGAAACAGCCATAGATATGTGACTGAGATTTACGGTCAATGTACTGAACCCTTCACACGTCTCTCACATTTTTGAATAAACTGATAACCTGCATACGTCTGAATTTATTTAATAAAATGGTTTTCAGAGAATTTGTCCCTAGAGAAATGCTCACAAAGCACAGTTACCTTCTTAAACAGTACCAGGGTGGTCCATCCCGCAGGAAAACATGGTTGACAACAAATCTAAGCCAAAACGTGACAAATGACAGTGTCTTTTTGACCTCTTTCACTTTTCCAGGCATGTTCTCTGGTTTCAGTGTTCCAGAACGGCCCAATTTTTCTCACAGCTAACCCATAATCATTTATGATACTTATGTAATTTTGAAAGCACATATCCTCAATTGCTCTGGCCAAGATCAAGTGCAGAGTTCCGGAGAGTGGGAGAAAAATGCAAAACAAAATCCAAATTAATAAAAAGACCAGACTTACTGGTCGACAGAGACTGAAGGAGGTCTGGTAAGACTACAGTCCTTAGTTACCTTTCTAACTTGGATCTGATACCACTCCTGGAGACCACATTGCAGACAAATAGTAGACAGGTCTACAAATTAAACAATCACACCCATGAGGATAAGTGCTTCTTAAGGCAATCAACTGTAGGAGACCAAAAGGGCAACATTTACCCCTAAAGCAAAGATGAGGAGGCAGGACAGGACAGGACAACCAGATGAATGAGAACACGGAACTCAGGGTAGAAATAGGGAGGGTGCTGACACACTGTGGGGATTACAACCAATGTTCAGGATACTCTGTGTATAAATTTTGAACAGGAAACTGATTTGTTCACTAGATTTTCATTGAAAGCACACACACCACACACGTGCAGATGCACGCACACGAGGTGAGTGTGCCTGTGACCTGTCTACACTGAAGCACCACATGCCATCCCCTCCCTCAGCCTTTCCAGGCTCCCTAGCTGACTCAGCCTTTCCAGGTTCCCTAGCTGAAGTACTCTCAGCTAGGCATACGCCCCTGACAGCGTCTCCAACCCTCTGCAGCACGTGCCAGAGTTCATTTCTGTACATCTCTGTCCCCCACTCTAGACAAAGCTCCTGGGAACATGGTTCCCTCATAACACTTCTCCACTCGCTCTAACACATCGCTCTGACACGGCAGGGGCTTGCTATGCGCTGGCTGACCCAGGTGTCCAAGGGTGCCCTCCTCCCTACTCACTAGCAGTTCTCACCTTCTTCTGGGGACCACAAAGGAAAGGTACTTTGTGGTGTGCTAAGCAGAACACAGACTTTGAACAACGGTTAGGCAGTGCTTTTAGATTTGTGACACTGCTCTTGGACATCTGTTGGCTATGTTTCCAACTGCAGGAGTATACCGACAGTCACCTAAAGAGCCCTTTCCTGTATCTTAACTCACAGCTCCAAGCTCGAAGCCTGGATGAAGTTTTTCAAACACATT
The DNA here is from genome assembly GCA_028571685.1 of Heterohyrax brucei. Taxonomy (NCBI): domain Eukaryota; kingdom Metazoa; phylum Chordata; class Mammalia; order Hyracoidea; family Procaviidae; genus Heterohyrax; species Heterohyrax brucei. The sequence goes on from CM053147.1 coordinate 19,882,930, forward strand.
ACCCAGCACTTAACTCTGTGACTTTGGGTGAGTCACCTAAACTCCATGTATCTCATTTTTCTTCTAATTTATACAATGGAGATGACACCAGGGCCTATACTTTGCAAGGCTGAATGTTTCATTCAGCAAGTGCTTAATGAAGGTTAGCTCTTCGTCCTCCTAGAGGGGAACCACTTCTCTATCCAGTCAAAGCCTTTCCGTCCATGTCCCATAGCTACCTCCGTCTTAGTGGGAGGGTCTCCTGTGAAATCCTTTCAAAAGTGTGTTTAACAGGTGAAAAATGATGTCTGCTGATTCACAAGTGGATTTATTTCTTCAAAGAATGCTCACTCTAGTCAGCTGCTTTTAATGATCCCATTTTTTGCATTAAGTCCAAAAACAAAATTCTGATAGTCATAGCCTAAAAGTATTAAATAGATAAACTCTTTTCATTGTATATTACATAAAATGCGATATTACAAATGTAAATCTGTAAGCTCCGAGCAGTGAAGTTTGAGTTACAATCATCTATGAGTTTCAACTGTCACCATTAATATACAGTATAATATTCTTTACAAAATGATCATGGTCTGGCGTTAAGTTGAAATAAAATCATGCTATAGACATGTAGACTGTTTATAGTCTCCACACCTTCTGGTCCCTTACCCCGACCTCACCTACAAACAGAAATAACTGCTTAAATGAGAGCTGCAGACTGAATCCTCCTTCTTACCTCCCCGTCTGTCACAGCAGAGTAATTCACCTGGGCCACAGTGACTGTGGTGGGTAACTCTGAAGCATCAGCTAACGTGGCGACTGTCGCCCCTGTGCCAACCTAAAGGAAAACACACAAAGTGATGATGTATCACTAAGAGAATCCTCCAGCCTCTCCTTTACTCAGACGGTAAGCTTCATTTAATTCCATACTCAGTAACAGCATGACCAATGAACTGCGTTACTACAGCCATATCTCAGCAACTAACGGGATTATCAGCATCTCACTCCAACCAGTAAGTCAACGTCACATGTGCCACCGTGGGTCAGCACCAGCCCAGCATCAGCCAACCAACCTCCTACTCCCACACTAGCTACTGACAAATTGTGTTTGACCTCAAAAAAAACATTCCTCGGTCAGTGACACACTGAAACAGTGAAAAAGAAGTCATTTTAAAGTACTGGCTGTTTTTGTATTTTGGAAATTAGAAGGAAAGCTACACATAGCTCTGTATTTATCACATGCAATCCACTTAAAATACTCTTCAGAAATCAACTCCATGGTAGGAAGCATCTTGGGGTTGGGGAGCTGTATCCAGTTCACATAAGAGTTCGGACAGAGAAGACTTTCTCCAGCCTGATGTGCCCAAAGACCCCTCTCAGACACCACAGCATGGCCACTATGGTTTCCACTCACCTGGATAAGTGAGACAGTGCCATCAGGATTACTAAAGGTCTGGACGACAGTCTGTGATGGTACGAGGTGGGCTATACTGTGTGTGGTTGTGGCCTGTGTTTGTGTTTGCTGATCTTCAAAAGCATACAAAAGGTCCTCCCGCCCATGCTGCTTATAACAGTTTTTAACTATGGTCCGTAGTGCCTGGGTCCATGAAACCTGCCACCAAAAGACCAGAAAAGCACATTAAGTCACAAACAACTTTGGCTACTCAGTTTCACTATGGAATAAGCAGTTGCTCATTTATCAGACGAAGCCACACTTCATAGGAAGTGAACTCTTGGGCTTATTTCCTGCAGACTAATTCTAGCACAAAGCAGCTCAGCAACCAAATAGGTTTCCCTGGCTTCCTTCTGGATCAAAGTCTGATTTAACTTCTGCATTTACACATTGTTCCAAGCTGAAGTCAAACTCTAACCTTCTCAAAAAAGAAGTCAGTCTGCTCAAGAATGTTACACAAAGATTCTCAGTAAATGTTTTAGCTCAAGAACAAATTCAAAGAAAAGGGAAGGAGTAACGTCTATCTTAGTCACTCTTCTTTTTGAAAAGAAGTTTATCAGCAGGCTCACTTGGTAACTTCACATTTCTTTAACTTCATGCCATCTGTGTTTCTAAAAAGTGGATGTAAGTCTTTGAAATGGTTAGCACTTTACTACAACTTTGTTCTGGCTTATCCAAGCATCTCAGACTTACAGCTGCTCCAAAAGGCAACTGTGAAGAAAGAAATATAGATTTCATGGACCCATCCGAGTCTTCATAGTGACAGAGTGGTTAGCACTAAAACATCTTTTGACGTCTACACACAACTGCTTTAGACTTTTTGGCATTAAGAAGTAAAAGTGGCACAAACTGGGGTGGTTGATACAGAATGAAAAGCAACGGGCAACTCACCCTCTGCTTTTGCTCCTCTGTGCGGACGTCACTCCGGACATTTGCCCAGGGGATGTCTTCAGGCCACCAGATGGGCTTGCAGCTTTCCTTCCCCCAGCCTGGTTTTCCCCGACCTGTGGAGTATTTGAGCATCTCTGGGATAAACGCCCGAAGCTGGGCCTGGAAGACAAGAGTATAGGCATCAGCAGTAACCAAAGACATCTGAGATGCCGTTAAGGCACTCACCGAATTCCAAGATTATAAAACAAAGAGCTTTCCTGGAGAGTCCTGAGAACACCAAATATGACTGATGAGAAGCCATTCTTTTCCAAAGGTTACTACAGCTCCAGAGGCAACTGGGAATTATATATATAGTGGAAAAGAATATCTTGGAAAACAAAAGTCCTCACAATTGGATGAGTACGCAACACTGTCACAAATGGAGAAAGGACTGCGATTGTGAAGGATTTCATTTTACTTGGGTCCAAAATCAACACCCATGGAAGCAGCAGTCAAAAAATCAAAAGACACATTACAAATCTGCTGCAAGAGACTTCTTTAAAGTATTCAAAAGTAAGCATGCCACCTTAAAGACTAAAATGCATCTGATCCAAGCCACGGTATTTTCAATCACATTATATGCATGTGAAAGCTGGACCATGAACAAAGAAAACAGAAGAATTGATGCCTTTGAACTGTAGTGTTGGAGAAGAATGTTGAATGTACCAGGGACTGCCAAAAGAACCAACAGATCTGTTCTGGAAGAAGTACAACCAGAGTGCTCCTTGGAAGCAAAGACGGCAAGACTATCTTACATACTTTAGACATGTTGTCAGGAAAGGTCAGTCCTTGGGGAAGGACATCATGCTTGGTAGAGTGGAGGGTCAGCAAAAACCATGGGACCCTGGACGACCTGGGTTGACACAGTGGCCACAACAACGGGCTTAAGCATAAAAACGATTCCACACGCGGCACAAGACCAGGCAGTGTTTCGTTCTGTTGTGCGTATGGTTGCGATGAGTTGGAACTGACTCGGCAGCACCTAACAACAACAAAGTATACTTTAACTGCATTTTATAGACTTGTTTCTATAAAATCAAGAAAACTTGTGCCCAAGTTTGATTTCTGCTTCTAACACTGGGCTGGACACTCTGGTGGCATGGTGGTTAAGTGCTGTGGCTGCTAACGAAAAGGTCGGCAGTTCAAATCCACCAGGTGCTCCATGGAAACTCTATGGGGCAATTCTACTCTGTCCTATAGGGTCGCCATGAGTCAGAATCTACTCAACAGCACTGAGGGTTTAATACTGGTCCAATAACTTATTTCTCTTCTATAGTTTCTATATATTTAATATATTAAACAAAGTCAAGGTGTTTTCAGTATTGATCTGGACACAGTAGCCAATGAGATAAGAGAAAGAAACAACTGAGGAGCAGGAACAATCATCACTATGCATAGGGGATATAATTGTATATGTGGAAAGCCCCAAATGAGCAAATGAAAACTTACAAACAATGTGAGAATTCAGTAAGGTGGATGGCTACAAAATATATAAAAGTTGGCCTTTTATTTCACAAGAGGGAGGAAATAACCCTAAAACTCTTCTTGCAAGTTTCTGGTCCAGTGTCCAAGGGTGTGACATACAGATACAGTGAGTATATGCGATCTTGAGCACATTACGGCAAAGCAAATCCAGGCCAAACAGATTCTAAACCCCAGACACAACTGCCACACTTTGTTTATTTCCGTGTTTCGGGGAGGAGGGATGCATTTTGCGAATATGGATTGCTGACAATTTTGTAAGAGAAGCCATTTGCCAAGTTCTAACCTTAAAACAAGGACCCCTGTGGAGCGGTGGCTGAGTGCTCAGCTGCTGACTGAAAGGCTCGCAGTTGGACTCAGCAGCTGCTTCTCAGAAGACAGACGTGCAGTCTGCTTCTACAGAGACCACAGCCTTGGAGACACTGAGGGGTAGTTCTACTCTGCTCTACAGGGTCACTATGAATTAAAATCAACCCAGTAACAACAGGTAACAGGTAAGCTTAAAACTCCTCCCCAGGCCCAGTGCTTTCCTTTAACCTGGTAGTCCTTTTAACACTCTCAGGACAAGAAGCATCCTGCAGATAAGGACACATGCCCCTGCAGCTTAAGATCAAAAGGAGAGGACACTTATCAACATGACAGACTCAAGGACACGGGTTTGTACCTGTAAAATAGGCAAAAGAAAAAAACAGAAATGGGAATACTTCAGTAATAATGAGCACGTAAGTGTGGAAGCATTTTTTTTTTAATATTGAAAATCCTGTGTGTTAGGTGCTCATATAATTCTTCTTATAATAAATACTACTTATCAGAAGATTATACAAGTTGCTTATGTAATAGGGACTAACGAATCCACATCAGTCATGTTTGCTTAACGTGACTCTGGTTTACAAAATTGATGTTGTCCATTCTTGTGCAGAGCTGGCCACTTTACCTCTTTTTCTAACTATCCCCTCTGCTAGACAGTCTCCTGCCAACAGGATATGATATAATACACTCCATATATATTTGGCTCTGCGGCATCCAGCAGCAGGCTAACAGAAACGTATCCATCTGCAAACCCAGGCTATCAGCTGGCTCATGAGGTCACCCTCCAGTTATTTTAAGAAAGTGCATCTCAAAGTCATTTTTCCCTTTATCCTGGCTTCTCTGGAGTATCATTTTCCAGCTTATTATACATGGAAAGGACAAGTTTTACTACTCATGCATAATATATTTGTTTCTTCTTATAAAAAGCAATGGCTTTCTCAAATACATAATTTAAATAAACTGATACCATAGACTTTCACAGCTTCCCTTTCTTTTAACCCCATTAACACCCTTGAAATTACGCATACCTGGGAGAATCTGGAACAAATGAAATCAGAAGCCTAAATATCTCTAACTTAACCAGAGACAAAAGCATACACAAAGAACTCACTGCAGAGTACACTAAGCTGACAGTCTCCTCAAATCTCTCTTAGAACCCCATTTGCAGTACCATACATTACTTAATATGGCTCTTCTAGGCATAGTTTTGAAGCCCTGGTGGAGAAGCCGTATTGGTTAAGTGACCAGGATGCTAACCAAAAGGTCGGCAATCCAAATCCACTGTTTGCTCCTGTGAAACCCTATGGTGTGGCTCTATTCTGTCATACAGAGTTGCTGCGCATCAGAAGTGACTCAACAGTACACAACAACAGAAGCCATAGTTTCCGTCTTTCATCATATTTATTCAATCCATATGCTAAACAACTCGTGCTAGAAGTTGGGCTATGTGAAGAAGAATAGGGCATGAGGACTGGAGGAAGACTCATTAACAACCTTTGTTCTGCACACAGCCTTGCTTGCTGAAAGTGAGAGGACCTGAAGCACTCACTGATGTACATCCAACACTACAGCCTTCATTATGGATTGCACCTTAACATCAGTAAAACAAAAATCATCACAAATAGACCAATAAGCAACACCATGATAAATGGAGAAAAGACTGAAGTTGTTAAGGACTTCATTTTACTTGGCTCCATAATCAATGCCCATGGAAGTAGCAATCAGGAAATCAAATGACACACTGCACTGCGCAAATCTTCTGCAAACCACCTCTTTTAAAAGTCAAAAGTAAAGATCACCACTTTAGGGACTCTAGTGTACCCTACCCAAGCCTTGCTGATTTCAGTCACCTAATATACATTAAAGACACTATCCATGAACAAGGCAAGAGATCATTAAAAAGGCAGGAAATAAAGAAAGAAAAGACCAAATTGGATGTCAGAAGAGACTCTGAAACTTACTTGCCAATATCGAGCAGCTAAAGCTACAGGAAGGAATGACAAAGCTAAAGAACTGAACAGAAGATTTCTAAGGGCAGCTTGAGAAGACAAAATAAATTATTGTAATAACATGTGGCAAGAGCTGCTCCTTGGAAAGAAAGATGGCAAGACCATGTCTTACATACTTTGAATATGTTGTCAAGAGGGATCAGGCCCTCGAAAAGGACATCGTGCTTGGTAGAGTGGAGGGTCAGTGAAAAACTCTCAATGAGATTGTGGACATGGAGCGAGAATGGGCAATAGTTCCTAGAGAAGGACATCATGCTTGGGAAATCTGAGGTTCAGCGAGCAAGAGGAAGACCCTCAAACAGAAGAGATGACACACTGGCTACAATAATGAGCTCAAGCAAAACAACGATCATGGGGATGGCACAGGACTGGGCAGTGTTTCATTCTGTTGTACGATTCAGACTATGATTCAGAACACTATGATTCAGAACCTACTCAACAGCACCTAACAAAAACAGCCATAGTTTTGTAGCTACCACCAAACAAGCGGCGGGGGGGACTGTGCAAAAGGGTGCTTGTGGCCCATAAGGGACTAAACAGCTTGCCAATAAGGTAAATAAGCTGCACAGCACCATTGTGGGGGGTGGAGCCATGCAAGTAAATGTATGGAACTGTAATAAGGACATCAGTCAGTTCTGCCATTCTACTAGACTTAAAAGAAGTCATCCCAGAGGCGAGAAGGGAGGATCTCAACATCACCAAGAAAAAAGAGCCAGGAAAGAAGCATGTCCCGCAGGCCTGGGATGCCTGTGCTGAGAACCTCCTGGATCCGGGACACAGGGGAACTGTAACACAGAAGACAGTGAGAGACAGCAGCGCAAGATCGCAGGTACCAGGAGACCAGCATGAGACAGCCACAGTGGGGCTTCCTGGTCCATGAAGGGAGAAAGTCAAGTACCTGCAGTCATGGGGCTTACCAGTGTCTCGAGAGGGGTACCTCTGGGTATTTATTAATGGAGCCGAAAGGGCTATGTTAACACTTGTCTGAGCAAGGCAGAGGTCAAGTGGCCAGAGAGGTGTGTTGGCAGGCACAGCCAAGAAGAGGCAGTCCTATCAAAGATCTGTATCCTCAGCTATAACCTGTTACCTACCTAATAAACCCTATAATCATGAGTACTGTCTGAGCTCTGTGTGGCCACTGCAATAAATTACTGAACCCAGTAGAGAAGTTAAGAGTGCTGCTGTGGGAGAGATGGCTGACATCAAAATTGATACTCAGAAAAAGGAAATAGACAACGTATATCTGACCTCTGCCTCATGGGAATCATCTTTGGGCCGTCGGCCTTCAATCGCTTGTCCCCTTGTAAAGCTGGAGAAGGTCTGACACTGCACCTACCACACCATTTTTACACTCATAAATTCTCTAGCTCTGATGATTTGCTCAGCTTCTGACCCCTTATTTGTACCAATAGTTTCCAAGCTCCCTATTTCTGGTCACTTGAGAATCTGGCTATGGACACCTTTCATCCATGTCTTCTGCAGAGTTCCCACAACTAACTCATTGTGACTAGAAATGGGGGCACAGCATCAGCCTATGGGCTCCAACTCCTGCCCTACTCTTTTTGCAACTACTTGTCTTCTCAACTTCACCCAGAACCCACTCTCTTTCCCCAACTACCCAGGCTTACAAACTTCCAAGTTACTTTCTTCCTTCAACACTTATATAGCCACTCACTGTAAAGTTCAATTCTTTCTTCTTTGAAACGGCTATGGTGTCCACTCCTTCTTTCTCACCCCACTTTGCCCACCCCCTCTTTCACTCCTGCTTCTGAGGCCAAGGCTAGGGTTGCTAATGTATTCTTCTGGCTGCCTTTCCTGCAGAACTCCAAGCTCTCTCTTGCTCTCTTCCTCATCCCACACAACTCTGCCAGACGGGCTTTCCTAAATGTTACATGACTCCAGAGCTCACAAACCTTCAAGCAGCCTCCATCAACCATTTACTAACCTGGACTCCTGCCGAGCTTTTCAGGCCCATCAAAGTCTGGCCTCACCGACACCCAGCTCCCACTGACTCCCATCAGGCAGCTCTGGCCTCGTTCAGCAAGTCTCTGTACTGTCTTACGCACTGAGAGTGCATCTCAGCCTCTGCACCCTTTTCTTCATTCGCACTCTTTACTGTCTCCTTACTCACGCTGCTATTCAAACGCCCCTGCTCCCTCCTCGACGCCCTACCAGTCCTCTGTTCTTCAGAAACACATCCTGACCACTTCTTTTGAATCAATGAGAACAGAAACTTTAGACTGTGAGTTGGTTCTGAATTCCACCTCTCTGAATCTCAATGTGCTCATCTACAAAATGGTGGTGATAATGCCCACCACACAGAGTCAGCTGAGAGGGTCACAGACAGCAGACACACACACAGGAGCACTGAATCAACAGTGGCTTTACTATGATTATGACTCTTATTATTTATTACTATTCATCACACTTTCTTGGCAACTCTTACAGCATTCATAACTTTTATCATAACAGCCAGAGTTTAATTACATACTGTCTAATTATCTGATTATTTCACGTAAATCTTATGAGGTACCATGTGTCTCCCACAGTAGGGCCCTGACATCTACCTGTGTGGCAATTGACCACTAATTCTGATTTTATAAAGAGAAGGCATGTTCTTTTTCAAACAAGATGCTTTAATAATGTACTTTCCACATCCATTAAATAAAAAACAGTGACTCCAAATGTAAAACAAGAATTTTGAAACAGCAGGTTTTCATCCAGAATCTGCTACTGAGTTTCTCAAAAGTGAAGTGTATCTATTTGTCAAAAAGAAATATTTCAAAAGATAATTTCCCTGATTTTTTTTTTTTTTTTGAATCATGGAAATTAAGGCACCTACTCTTCCAAATCAAAGAAAGATTCAAATTTCTGAAACAGCTTTCTAACATAATACACTGTGATGAACAGTCATCCCCAGTTCTTCACAATGGGCTATACAGTGGGAAAAAGGAGAGGCACAAGAATGGTTTATATGTATCTGGGTAAATAGGGTTGATAATGAGAAATATGAATGTCAGAACCAAGAAGGAACCAATGACCATGTGGGCTGGTTCCTTGCCTTGGGGGAGAAAGCTGTGACCAACCCATTTTCCAATGTATAAAAGAAAAAACAAACAAAAAAACCCAAACCCAGTGTCATCGAGTCAATTCCAATTCACAGAGACCCTACAGGACAGAGCAGAACTGCCCCATAGAGTTTCCCAGGAGCACCTAGTTAGCAGACACAGCACTTAACCACTACACCACCAGGATTTCCTTCCCAATGTACAGGTAGTTTTAATGACTCGTTCAGTTGAGTCCTTCAGCATCAAAAAAACAAAACAAGTACAGGTAGATTAGTAAGGGAATTGTCAGAAAATGTGTCTCAAGGGCAGTCATAATTAGAGAAAGGAAAGAAGCAGGAAACCTCTCCAACATGTTGTATGGGCTAACTAGATGTGAAATGTTTCCAACTCCTAGGAAAACGATATTTGACAGAGACTAACATGAGGCAAGAAAAATGGACACAATACAAAGGGAGGTTTAAGTTCACAGGCAGAAACCTCATCAAATGAAAAACTGGCATCAAAGTGAAATTTCTAATTCAGAAACAGATCATAGCTTTCTAAAGTGTTAATTATCAGTTACAACTATCTCTACTTAAAAAGGAGAGGGCAAAAGCATCTTCTATAAAAACTCACTTTTAAGTCTACATTTTTGGGATGAGGTGCATTACCTTCCTTTTAAATATACAGAGATAATGAGAATGTTGACTGTACCATGGACTGTCAAAAGAACAAACAGATCTGTGCTGGAAGAAGTACAACCAGAGTGCTCCTTGGAAGCAAAGATGGCAAGACTGCCTCTTACATACTTTGGACATGTTGTCAGGAAAGATCAGTTCTTGGAGAAGGACATCATGCTTGGTAGAGTAGACGGTCAGCAAAAAACACGACCCTCGACAAGATGGGTTGACACAGTGTCTGCAACAATGGGCTTAAGCATAAAAACAATTCTGGACATAGCACAAGACTGGGCAATGTTTCTTTCTGTTGTTTATAACAACAACAAGACTTCACTGAAAAAGGTAAGTTTCCACCAGTTTATTTTGTGTCTGTCCCAAATAAATAGTGCTAAGATTAACCTACTGCCACTGACTTGATTCTACCTCACAGGAACCCTACAGGGCAGAGTACAACTGCCCCATAGGGTTTCTAAGGAGTGGCTGATGTATTCCAACTGCCAACCTTTTGATTAGCAGCCCAGCTGTTAGTAACTGTGCCACTGGGGCTCCATTACGGCTAAAAAACCCATTGGCATTGAGTCAATTCTGGCTCAAAGGGACCCTATAGGACAGAGCAGAACTGCCCCATCGGGTTTCCAAGGAGTGCCTGGTGGATCCGAACTTCCGGTTAGCAGTCATAGCACTTAACTACTATGCCACCAGGATCTCCATCTCCATTAAGGCTAAAGGGACTACTGATAAAGGAAAACAAGCTGTCCAGTACAGAGTTAAACGGTTCTTCTCCAGAATTCAGTACCTTGCTCTCATTACCAGCTGGATTAATTAGTTACTAGTCCTGGCGAGTTCTGGAAACCCAAGGCACTCAACGTGCTTGTTAGGGAATGTCTGCCTTGAATCCACAGGAGAGACAATCAACAGCATCAGCAGAGGTAAAGCCTAACCTTTCAGGCTGCACTTTATTTGGCCTCCAAGAAGCTCTCTGGGCCTCTCTCATTTGGACTCATGGCTCTGCGCGTGCCTGTTGTTGTGAAGGGATGTCCAGTCGACGTCAACTCAGTACCATCTCAGTGACAGTGTAGAACTGCCCCCTGGGTTTCCTAGGCTGTCATCTTTACAGAAGCAGGTAGCCACCAGGCCTTTTCTTCCGTGGGGTGGGTCTGAACCACCAACCTCACAGTTGGCAGCCGAGTGCTAACTCTCTGTGCCACTGGGGCCCATCACGCATCCTGTAGGGCCCCGACGCGGCCCTGGTGACACAGTGCTAAGGCCTGCCTGCTGACTGAGGGCTGGGCCACCAGAATCTATTGAGAGGCTCCTCAGGAAAGACCTGGAGATGTGCTTGGGTCAAGACGACAGCCTAGGGAACACTGGGGGAAAGTGCTCCTCTTCCTACGAGTCGGAATCCCCTTGATGACAGACCACTACAACAAAGCACCCCACCTCAGCCAGTAAGCCCACCCCAAACCAGCAAGGAGCAGAAACGGCTACTCCCAACAGGGCACATCCAGCTGAGAAAAAGACCCAATTTACACTAGAGGCAGTTGAAAGCAAAGATCATGCAGAAACCACAGATGGTTTAAAAACTTTAAAAAATTCCAAAACACTAAAAAATTCAATCTGGCCAAAATGAAGCAATAATTTTTACAGTGCTAAAACCTGCTGTGTCTTGTAAATTCAGTTAATTCCTTGGTATACAATAATGAATGTATTAGCTTTACACATTCCCAAATAACCGGTCTCCTCTAATCCTCTATGTCTGCTCTGTACAAGCCGCATCCAGGGACTCTGAGGCTCCTGATGCCATTTAGGCCCAATTAATTACCCAGAAACAGTTTCTTAAACCAAAATGTCTACCAACTCCACCTTTACTGAAGGGGCTTAAGAGTACACAATATATTAAAAGGGAGACAACAACAAAAAACCCAAACCCATTGCTGAGTCAGTTCTCACTCATAGCAACCCTACAGGACACAGCAGAACTGCCCTGCAGGGTTTCCAAGGAGTGGCTGCTGGATTTGAACTCCCAACCTTTTGGTTAGCAGTCTGAGCTTTTAGCCACTGTATCCCCGTTTAACAAGAAGGCAGCTGAAACCAAACCATGTTGAAAGGTGATGTTTTCTATAGTCTACAGGAGAGCAAGGATCAAAATTTGGAGAATTTTCAGACTGTGGCTTCATTTAAATTTAAAATTCTGAGCTTCCAGGCTGACCAACTCAATTATATCCAAATAAACATTTAAAGGGCATTCAAAAAGCAAAATGCTTTTTTTTTGCTCACTATTTGGAATGACACATACTAACGACCTTTGTTCACAGCGACAGTGAAGGTGACTCTCCTCCTGAGCAACACTAATCCTTCCAGTTACCCCATCCACTAGTGTCAGAGAAACTTGGTCCTGCAGCATTACGTTCCTTTTCCCATAGGAACACATCCGGACTTTAAAACACACAGGAAGAGCAGGTTTGGAAAGAAGGATAAGTAACATTTCAGAACTGGTGAGTCTGATGGGCTGCCAAACAAGATACTTGAAGACTTGAGACTCCTCTCTCAAGTCAAAACTGCTTCTATACCTTCATCTCCCCTCAATCTACTGAAATATTTTCTCTCCTTATTGAAAACACTCTTAAAATCCTACCTTCTGTTTGTTTTTCCAAAATGTTTTCATTATCCCCAACAGAAACCGAGTATCTCCCTCCCTCCCATCTCCAGTAACCACTAATCCCTTTTTATCTATGCAGGTGCCTCTTCCAGGTGGTCACCCAAGTAGAATCATACAGGAAGCTCTGACTTACTTCATTCAGCACAATGTTTCCAAGGCTTACCCACGTTACAACATGCATCAGAACTTCATCACCTGGTGACTCTTGGGTTGTGTCCACCTTTGGGCTATCGCGAATAGTGCTTTAATGAACATTGGTGTGTAAGTGTCCTTTTGAGCCCCTGCTTTCAAGTCTTCTGGGCATATACCTCGGAGTTGGACTGCTGAGTCATACACTAGTTCTGTGTTTAGCTTTCTGAGGAACCACTAAACTGTCATCTCCACATACAACCCACCAGCAGTGGACAAGCATTTCAGTTTCTCCACATCATCATCAACACTAGTTACTTCCTATTTTTGAATAATAGCCACACTACTGGGGGTAAACTTGTATTTTATTGTGGTTTTAATTTGCATTTCTAGTAACTAATAGTGTTGATTATCTTTTCATGGATTTACTGGCCACTGCAATTTATCTTCTTTGGACAAATGTCTAGACAATTTTTCAATTAGGTTGCATTTTTGTTGTTGAGTTGTAGAAGTTTTTTATAGTCTTAATATTAAGCTCTTTTCAGATACAGTTTCCAAGTATTTTCTCCTACACTATAAGTTGTCTTTTTACTTCTTTGATAAAGTACTTTGCTGCACAAAAAGTTTATGATCTTGATGAAGTCCAATTTATCAATCTTCCCTTTGCTGACTGTGCTTTCAATGTCCTATTTTCTCTTTGAAGTAGTCTCAATTGGTCAGTTCTGTAAGGGTATCCTAGTTGTAACACTTCTTTACAAAAACTCAGATAAAACAGATAAAGTCAAAATTCTCATTGCTGCCCACTCTCCCCAATCCAGTTCCTGTCAAGATGGAACCACTGGTAATAACTGTCTGATGAGATTTCTTCCTATAAGGCCAAATGGTACATATATACATGAACATATAGTTTCATGTGATGTAAAAATTCACAAATGGTACCATATATATCTTACTACAATTTACTTTTTCCATTCAACATTTTGTTCTAGAATACTCAGTGGAACACTATGCAATGATAAAAAACAATGACAATTTTAGGAAGCATCTCCTAACTTGGTTTCAACTGGAAGACACTATGTTGAGCGAAATTAGTCAGCGACACAAGGACAAATATTGTATTAGACCCCTACTACAAGGGCTTAAAAAACAGATGCATGTACTGAAGAAAAGACTCTGAGGGCTGCAAGGGAGGGAAAGAAGGGAGGGAGAGGACTGGTTATAGATTAGTTGATAGAAATTCGGTTGGGTGAAATCAGTGACAGCACACATTAGAAAGATCAATTTAACTTAAGGATTTCAACATAACCCAAAAACTCTTCCAATCTTAACCCAATATTGCAAGGACAAGAGTAGCAGGGGTAGGCATCCACGGATCATGCTCTCAGGGGACATCAAGGCCAACTGGCACAACCAGCCTATTGTTGAGAGAGTCTACTCCACCCCATATTGGTGAGTGGCATCTGGGGTCTTAAAAGCTAGCAAGTTGCAATCTGAAGTACACCACACGGTCCCAACTCAGCAGGAATGGATGATCACCAAAAATGGGGGAAAGAGAACCCAGAAGATAGAAAAAGCTACGTGAATGAGTGACTACATCAATATGTCACCAACAAGACGGTGCCTGGCCACCACCAGCAAGAGCCGTGATGGGGCTCACACAGTTAAGTCCAGCGGCAATCCAAGAATAAAAAGGGGTACACCCTGAGAATTCCACTAAAAGACCTCAATTGATGGTCCAAAGGCCTGGGGGTTCCTCTGGGAGCATGACCCCTAGACCTGATGCTGCCCCTGATCATAAATCATTACTGAGGTCAACCTCTTGGACAGGAATAGACTGGACTTGGCAACAGAGTGACCATATTGTGTGTGCACTCTGTGGTTCTACACATCTATAGGATGTTGTCTTACTGGCCTCTTACTAGAGGGGAGCGGACAGGGCGGAGAAGAGGGGATTGGTAAGAGGATATGACATGTATAGAACAGAAGGGAGTGTGTTGTCACCAGGCAAAGAGAGCAACAGGAGCTGCACACAGCTAGGCATGCGAATGTAAACTGGATTGTACATTTTCACTCCATCATAATAAATAAAATTTAAAAAATTTTGTTATAGAGATCTTTTTATGGCAGTACAACTAGAACTATCTCATTCTTTTTAACAGATGTATAGCAGCCACTGTACAAGTCTACTTTAACTGTTCTCCTATTGGGTTGTTTCCAATTTCCTGCTCTTCTTTATAAACGTGCATGACTGTGCATACTTCTTTGTAAACATGCATGACTGTTCTCTAGGAGGAATTCAGAGAAGTGGAATTGCTAGTTGAGGGTATACGCATTTAACGTTTTAAAAGATACTGTCCAAGTGTCCTCCAGAAAGATCTGACCAGTTGCACTCCACAAATAGTGCACAGCACTTGCTTTTCATGCCCTGCCCCATATTGTACATCACCAATCTTTCTCGTTTGGGCTCAAATGATGTGGGGAAATAGCATCTTATTTTAATTCTCATTACCAGTGAGGCTGACCATCTTCTTACACGTTTACTAGTTTTCTCTTCTTTCTATGTGCTGTTTCATATGCTTCATCTATTTTTCTAGTTATCCTTTTTATTAATTTGAAGGAAATGTTCATCTATTCTAGATATTAATTCTATGTCTAACGCATAAATCACAAGTGCTTTCCTAGTCTAGCTGTATCCTGAATACGGAATTTATATGGCTAGTCCCTTCCAAGTATTCTGAATATACCCATGTTCTTTTAGTCTACTCAAAATGTGCTTACTACGCTCTATTTAAGAGTCAGTGTTTTCATTCTGTCACCTATATTCTTTTAATCTCCTCCTGACTAATGTTTTATGAAACATGGTGCAGCATCATACACAAAAACACTTTTTGATAATTTCAGACAGTGAGAAAAACTTGTTTTGTATATAGATACTGATGCTTCAGTAGTGAGCAGCAACCTGGAATTGTTCTCTGCAGCAGTGCCTCTCAAAGTTGGCTGCAACTGGAATCACCTGAAGAGCTTTGCACAGAAGCCTAGATCCCATCCCCAAAGATTGCTTTAATGGTCTGGAGTATGGCCAAGGAATCCTGGTGGTGCACTGGTCAAAGCACTTGGTTGTCAACTGAAAGGTCAGTGGTTTAAACTCACCGGCTACTATCCAGGAGAAAGACGCAGCTGTTTGCTTCTGTAGAGATTTATAGCTGTGGACAATTGTAATCTGTCCTATAGGGTCACTACAGCCAGAATCAACTCAGTTACAGTGGGTTTTTGGTTTGGAGTATGGTCTAGGCTCCGGGATTTTAAGAGCCACTGATGTATTTTAGCTAGTCCTTCTTCTTAAGAGGTTAGAATGCTATTTTCTGTAATACTGTAGTGCTTACATGTGGTTTACTGGAATAAAACTAGCATCAGCAAGAACTGGTTTAGGGAACTACTTTGGCCAAGAATATCAACATTGCTTTTTGACAAGAGTTAAAACACTTCCTTCTTGATACAAGACGGCTTATAGACCATCAGTTAGTGAGGTAACTCTGCTCATAAAACACATTCCACAGGAGTTCTGCACATCCAAGACAAAGGCACAGCTCAAAACTGGGAATGCAGAACGACAGGTGAGTGTCACAGGTAGCTATAGTTGTCCCTCTGGGGAATTTACAGCTAGAGATCATCGAGGTAAGGTGTGTGGGAAGCCAGGCACAGGAAGAGGTGATGATCACCATTCCTGACTACTTTCAGGTGACAAATGACTCCACTGCCCAGTAGGTATGCATATTTATACCACGAATCTGTTTTAAACTGTATTTCCTGGATTTAGAGACACTACTCCTCTCTGTTTCCACAAATTCACAAGCCCCTTTGATCAAGATCCCCATCATTGCCAGCTCAAGAAACAGGGAAGTTAACAAAGGATGTTCATTTTCACATTCTGATCATTTTTATTCCTGTCCAAAGCCAGAGACTTATATTTTGAAATCAGGTAACAGATCTATTAATTTTCTGGTCCAATTTACAGTGTCAACTCTCTTTCCTAGGTAGTGTACCTGAAGATCTTGACTGAAAACAAAGTAACTTTGTTATTTTTCATGTTCAATTTCCTTAACTGGATCAAAAATCCAAAAGCCCTAAGCAGCAGAAATAAAAGCAGCAAAAGAAAAACACACCTAAGATTGAGGGTAGTTAGTTTCACCCTGAACATTTACTATGCCTCAGTTTTTAATGCTAACGTAACAGGAACTGACAATATAAACTTGTTCCTAAGACGGTAAAACAGAAGTTGTAGAAAAGATAAACTTTTAATTCCCATTATAATCCAATCAAAAATTTTACCACTTGGGTTTGATTCCCACACCTCAACATTCTAAAAAAATCTCAAGAGCCAAGAGCTCGTTCACATCTAACAACTCAGCATGTTTCTATGTCTCAGGGTCACCGTTAGAACCACTGGAACTACCTGAAGTATTTACATCACATTCTTCTGAATATTCTTAAGGGCAGCAACATTTTTTCCTTTCTGGATGGACTTGATTTTACAAAATAAGCAAAAGTCATCTGGAGCCAATGATCCAACTATATACCTCAGATAAAATACATAATCAAAGCAAGTAACAGAACTTTTAAGTTCAAAATACATTATGGCCTCAGAATATTAAGTCTTTCCCTTTGGTGGGGGGTGGGGGACTGGTTCCAGAGGAAACTATCAATTTCAAAATGTTTTAAGTAATTGTAGTATCAGAAGAACTACATGTAGTCCCCTTCTGTAAAGAACCTGTTTCCTCCTTTGGCTTCCCTTCTCACCCACTCTATAGTCATTTTGTACTAGGATTATAGGAAATACAAAGTTGCTTTTGAGAATAAATTCCTAGTATCAGCTTGCCTTCTTGGGATTTACTTACCTATCCTAAAAGTATAAAAAAAAACCAAATCTAGCCTAGCAAGTTCTGGTTGGAACGATCTTTTTTACTGTATATGGTATTACTATAAGACAGTTTTAAAATACTGACTTTAATATTGAAAACAACCATTGGTGAAGGGAAAGAAACAACTGCCTCAGTTTCCTTATCTGCACAATGAAGGGCCTGGGTGAGAACCCTCTAGTGTCCCCTCAACAACCAATTCTCAGCTTACATTTCCTAAAGCATCACTCTTACCAGTCAAGACCTGAATAACAGGATTCTGTTTCTCTGCATTCAGGAATTGGCCACTAACAGCTGTAGACCAGACGTCACTAAAAAACGCACCAACAAAAAAAACCCACCTGCACTTTTAGGGCTCAACAAAAGAAATGATTCTGAAGACTTATGGTATAACAGCTTTTACTCGAAGAGGGGGCACCGACACACTTCTAAGCAATCCACATCCTTTGTAGAAGCATGCTTTCAATTAGTTTTCTTCAAGCGTAAAATTATGTTTAATTCTGCTTCACTGTCTTAGTCCCAGATGAGATTATGGATGTGAATTCCTTTACGATTAAGAGAATTTACTAGTTATAGTAAATACTTTGTTTTAGGCAGTTAAAACCTCAGTTGGTACCAGAACACTTACAGAGACCCTGACACTGTCTCTCTTAGTTTTTGCTACCAAAGGAGCCCTCCCACTCAGCACTAAGCCAAGCAACTAAGGGACCACAGCAGACTAGAAGTCAGGAGTAAGAAAACGCAATGGAAAAGCAGACCCAGAGGACAAACAGCTACTTTTTAGAGAGAAGAGACCAGACAGACTTTTAAAAACTAAACAACCTAAATTAAAAACTGACAGAGTGGTTTCTACGTGAAACATGTGAACCCTGTGAAGAGCTTCCTCCTGATGCAGCAATCACCTTGCAGTTTCTGAAGGCTCCCTGAGAACTGGTGAAGTTACTACTCTGTTGCATCATCACTCCAAGGGAATACTAGAGTGACAAAGACTGTCCCGGTGAGAGCACTAGGAGGACAGCAATTCAGGGAAGGAGAAAGAATTTCAACCAGTAACACCGGACAAGTCTTATCAGAGGTGTTTCTTCCATAACTGTAATCTTCAACTGGAGCTTTTCTAATACAGATTTGAAAAAGATCTGCAACTTGCCAAGAATAAGAGAATCCTACAGGGCTGAAGTATGGTAACACAGTGGAACTGGTTTTCCACTAGCAAAATCAAAGTTGTTGCTTAAACTCTTTTCAAGAATCAGCAGCACGGGGATCAACTGGCAGACACTCAGGTCACCGCTGGCCTACTCCTTTACAGTCTGTGCTGGACAAGACTCCTCAGTGTGTGCCGTGATCTCTGACAGCAGTGACTTCACCCATTTTCTGGTTCTGTCTGTAGCCTCCTAGAAAAATATGCTAACTGGCCTTTTGGAATTTCTGAAAAAGGTGACTGTTATTTCATTGCAAGCAAATGCTAGGGTTGCAGAACCTATCCCAAGTTAATGATTTCTTTGCAAAGTCTTTCCTCAGCCACCTGCAAGTCCTATGCAACGTGGGCAGACAGGTACAAGTCCTAGCCACTAGTCTTAAAGTTACTTAGAAATAAAAATTTTCATTGTATCACTAACAAAAATATTTTAACAGATCTGCTTCTTTAAAGAACAGGGCATTTAGTTCACACACAACTTAGTACACATTACAACACATAATTTCTAGACACATAGGAGAAGTTCTGATAGTCTTTAGAGCAAGTCAAAAAGTTCTTTTATGTTTAGTGCAGAGAAGCGGAAAGACTCAACATGGGTATTACAGACAGAAACAGAAGACAGCACCAACAAGACGGACCTAGCTCTAGACTCATCTCCTTTTTGCCACTGACTTGCTTCATGAACAGCCCACGTACATCTTTAATTTATGCCTCAAATTTTCATCCTTCAAAATATGCTGTCCCCTGTACTATTCCACTTCACAGCTATGCACTATAAAAATTCTAGGTTCACTATCAGTAAAGCCTGAGTGAGAGAGGGTGTATTCACTCATGCTTTATATAGAAAGCTAATTTTAAAAAGTTAATATAGGTACAGATGGAATTAGTATTAATAATTAGTATAACCTGAAAAAGCTAGAACTTGTGTAAGGCAGAAATCTGTCCAGAGACAAAAAACTCAAGTATTGTCCACTGATAGAAAAGGTCAGCCAGTGGTTAAGACTGCACTCTGTCAAAAGTAGAAAACCTCCACGACCCAGAAAAACATGCAGTGCCGTCAAGTTCCGGCCCGTGGAGATACCAACACCCCTTCGCTTTCAAAGCACTTTCCCCATATAATACGCCCCTTTGTCTTCCTTTAACCCCCTACGGTAGGAGGCATGTATTATTTTTACATTTAGGAGATGTAACTGAGAACCAGGACTAAGATGTAGTAGAACTGGGACCAGAGACTAGGCCTTTCAATTCCAAGTTAGTATTCTTACAATAAACCATGCTGTCTAATTTGTAAAGAATTAAAACAACGGACACGTAATATTAAAACAGAACGTAATTTACCCTTTTTGGGTAACTCAGACCACATCTTTGGATCATATAGAGAACTGCATTTGTAAGGGCCTTGAACATAAACACCAGTCATCTCCACAGCACTCAACCAAGACGATTTAGAGAGCTATCTGATTAAGCCACATCCATCTCTGTTACACTAAAAACCCATAGGCATTGAGTCAACCCTGACGCACAGTGACCCCAACAGCCACACTCGGTTACCAAGGAGTGGCTGGTGGATTTGAACCACTCGCCTTTTAGTTAGCAGCTAAGTTCTTGGCTGCTGTGCTACTAGGGCTCCCTCTATTATACTGTATTGTCCCAATGTGTGGGTTTTATCACCTTAAGGAAGTCATGAATTACCATTTGGTCTGAAATTGGTGTCCAGTTAAAACATACACTGTCTTTCGTGGCTACAGGCCATATCTGAACTCTACTTTGCTGAATATAGAAATTATACATACACACTGCAGGGCAGGGACTATAATAAACAAGACACCCTTGTAAAGACTGTGGCCTTCCAACACATGGTAGCTACTACTTAAGGGAACAATTTTTAGAAAAAAAAAAGCTGTTGATATCTTCACCTTGACATCTTCTTTTGACAATCACCAAGCTTGCACTGAAAAAAAATTCAAGTTTTCATAAAAAATGAAAATATTTGTAGTTTCTCTGGTTAAAAAAGGAACTTACATGTATTCTACGAAGAAAATGAAAATCACCCACAATCCTACCACTGGCAGTGTTTCGGTGTACAGTCCTCAAGTTTCATGTACATTTTGTGTGTAAGTTTTAGACAAACAAGATCGATCAACTCAATTCTGTATTCTCTTAAAAACATCTAGTCTCCCAAAAGAACAAAAAAGCTCTGTACCACTTGAATCAGAGGATATGAGAAATGCTGTTTTCCAACCTGGTGTCCAACTTAACGTCCCACGTGTGCTGTTCTGCTAGAGGCCCTGCGGTGTGGCTGACAGCTGGATAGGCGCTCAGCTCCGAACCCCAAGGTCAGCAGTTCATATTCACCAGGTGCTCCTTGGAAACCCTATGGGGCAATACTAACACTACTCTGTCCTACAGAGCCACTAAGACTCAGAATCCACCTGGGGCAGTGGGTTTCGTTTGGTTGGGACTGTTCCACGAAGGAGCTCTGGTGGTACAGTGATTTAAGTACTCAGCTGCGACCCAAAAGGTCATGAGCTCCATGGGAGAAAGTTGTGGCAGTCTGTTCCTGTAATGATTACAGCTGTAGAACCCCTATAAAACCAAAAACCCAGTGCTGTCGAGTCTATTCCCACTCACAGTGACCCTGCAGGACAGAACAGAAATGCTCCATAGAGTTTCCAAGCAGCACCTGGCAGATCTGAACTTCCGACCTTTTGGTGAGCAGACGCAGCACCACTCTACCACCAGGGTTTCTGTGGAAGCCCTGTAAGGCAGTTCTATTCTGTCCTGCAGGGTCACTACAAGGGAGAATCAACTCCATGGTATTGGGCTTTGAGTACTGTTCAACTGTTTTATAGAGAACATCATCACTTTTAGTACCTAGTGTTTCAATAAAGAGTAAACTTCTGGTCTCTCTCCACGTAAACTCCAAATCCTACAGCTACGTTTTAACCAATCGCATGGCTCCTGCTGCGAACAATGCTGTGATAAACAGCAGAAACATATCTGTGCTCAGCTGAGTGGTGTGACATGCACATTCTACGTCCTGACACACACTGCCAGATGGCCCTCTGCCAAATCGTGTTCTGACTGGCAGACTACTGAAGTGCTTGTATTCCTACACCCTTGCCTGGTGAGGTTTGGTTTGCTATAAAATCCTGCTTTTACTACCACACTTGCTAGAGAAATGCTTTGGGATCAATTAGGAAAGATGCATTTGGCTGTGGGTTAAGAAGAAGCTAAGGAGCCCTGGTTGCACAGTGGTTAGGTACTCAGATGTCAAAAGGTCCATGACTGGAACCCACCAGTGACCTTGTGGGAGAAAAGACCTAGTGATCTGCTCTGATGAAGATTACATCTGAGGCAACTTTGGGGGGCAGCTGCCCTCTGTCCCACAGGGGTCACTATGAGTTGGAATTGACTGGAAAAAACAACAATACAGAGCCGCTACCTGAGGAAACGTGTGCATGAACACCAACACCACTGAGGACGAGAACAATCTAAGGATCCAGAGGATCAGAAATCACTGGAAGCTGAGTTTTTCATCTCTGTGCTCAGTCCTCTTTACCCTTCGTTTTTGTGTTATTTTTGGTCATCATCTAGGGTAGGAGATGAGCTGTATGATGATAAAGCAAATAAACACCCCCAAAAACGTACCTGAATTTGATCAGTGACTGCATACCTTTCTTCTGGTTCGACCAACCACTGCACCCTGCCTCTACTCATCGTGCATTTCAAACGTTTTATTACCCCTAAATGACAGCTCAAGGGTTTGCTCTGACTTCTGCGGCCATCAGCCAATTTCACAACCATCAGTAACCATGATGATTTACTGTAATAAAACCCCCAGCCTGTCTCAACCTAACACCCTCAGTGTGACGCAGAAGGAAAAATGCCATCCCAGGAGGAGTCTGCTCAACACAGTATTGTGAACCAGAAGCTTGACCAGGCTTTGGACGTGATTTCTATCTAGAGACACAGACTAGACTCTTACATCAGTCAGATAATCAGACTGAATTTATGCCTTCTGAAATACGACCATCAGAATGGCCTTCAGGACAAAATACTGATAGCTATGACTCACCTGTCAAGAAGTTTAGACAAGGTTTTCCCTTTGAACTATTATTTAGAGATACTCCAAGTGTCCAGAGAAAGGCCTATGAATCGAAAGACCACAATCACGCTCTGTATTGGTAAATGCGGTGTGCCTTCAGGCCGAGGTTCTGGTTCTGAATGAACCGGGAGAAGGCACTGCCTCCTGAGCAAAGCCTGCACCAGGCCCCAGAGAGCCTCCACGCAGGGCACCTGTGAGCCAGCAGCCCACCCCACCTGATGCGTGTTTACTCTAGTTACAGTTATTTGTTTAACTGGTTTTACTGACTACTATCAGAGGACAGATATTTTTTTTTCAGGTGCTGTGCAGCTTTCACAGACAGCAGTGAGGAATACAAGTCCCTGCTCTCATCTTCTAGCTGGACAGACAGACTGCAATCAATTATAAATGCTAATAAGTTGTTTCAGGTGGTGATACTGCTATATAAAGTGATAAACCAGGGAGGCAGTGACTTGGTGGGGAGAAGCTTTACTAGACAGAATAACCCACAGACTTGTCTCAGGAGGCCTTACGTGAGTTCAACTGCAATGAGAAGAAGTCCATCACATAATGATCGAGGAAAACAATGTTCTAGGCAGTGGGAACACCAAAAGAATGAGTTTGTGGTGTCTGAAAAACAGGGACAGTGCAGCTAAAGCAGTGAATAAGAGAGAACGGAGCCATGAGATGGGAAGAGGCCAGATTCTACAGACTCACAGGCCACGGCAGAGCCTGGATTTCATTCTAGGAACAATGGGAAGCCATCAAAGGGCTGCAACAAGGGAGTGCTAGACTCTCACTGACAGGGCTGCTAGCTGCAGAGTGATGAACCTGGAGAATGGACTGCAGCACGGCTAGGGGGCAGGGAGGGAGCCCAGGGGCGACAGACACAGTCCCACGAGAGATGTTCACAACAGGGCTGGGGCGGTGATGGAAACAGAGAGTGTCAGGCTCAGGGTACATTTCAGGGGTGAAACACGACTTACTGAGGAATCAGATGTGCTGGGGCATAAGGGGAGAATCAAGGAGAGTGCAGGCAATCACAGGTTCTTTTTTGCATATGTAGAGAGCTCTAACAGGGATAGAAATTGAGATGTGTTCAGCCCAAAGAACAGAATGAGATCACCTGGGAAGAAACCAGGGGAGAGGGGAGAGGGGAGAGGGCAGAGGGCTGAGCCCTGAGCCCTGAGCCCTGAGCCCTGGGAAATGTCAACACTGGTGGGTAAGGAGACGGTGGGAGGGAGCACCCAGAGAGGCAGGAGGATATCCAGGAGAGTGCGGGCTCACAGAAATCCAGAGGGAAGAGTGAGTTTTCGAGGGAAGCAATAATCAACTGTGTTAAATGCTGCTGGAAGACTGAATAAAAAAGCTGACAACTGGATTTAGCAAGACGGAAGTACAGCAATAAAGAAATAAGGTGTGGAAAAATGTGTTATTTGGTCTTAGTCAACCTATGTCCTTTTAAGTTAAAAAAGCACATAAGGTACAGTCTCAGCAGAACTACTGAACTGTGCTGATTTATCAGGCCGAGTACATTTTGACTTCTTCCTCTCACAGGAAAAGCAAGGGATTCAACGAGTTTTCTGTTCCTGTTCCCCAAGGAGCCTTACTTGAAATAATGTGGTGGTATTTAGAGCTCACCCTAAAGAGACTGGAGGTTTACTTCCCCGCGTGGCAGTGATTCACCAAACTCCTATTGCTCGCCTGTTCAAATCTAACCCTAGCTAAAAGTTCCTTTATCCAACCCAAGGGCCCAAGCGAGAGGAAGACACGCCAACAGGAGGGACCCCATCCCTGCACCACACGCCCCTTTCCAAGGCCATCACTAGCTCACTCGCAGGCTTCAGCCTGTGTCCCATTCTGGTGACTTCACTGAGGACAAAGCTTGGAAAAGGGATGGGAGGCCTGCCCACTGCTGTGCCGTCTGTCTCTGTGTCTCCTCCTCCTTCCCCGCCCCTTACCTGGGTCATTTTGTCCACAGAGACCGGGATCCCGTCGATGGTGAGAGGCGGCAGCTCGGAGTTCACCTCGGGCGGCGCGGGGGCGTGCTCCGCCAGGGCCGACTCCAGGTCTTCCAGGATCATGCTCTTGTACTTGCGCACCTGCGGGGGATTCAGGGCAGAAGTCAACAAGACGCCGACAGGCGGGCCGGGGGCGGGGCGGGGCGCCCGGAGCCCCCGCAGAGCCTGAAGAACGAACACGCTACAGCAGGGGACAAAAATACCAGCTGGCTCCAAAGACATCATACTGAATGGAATTCAACAAAAAGATGATGAAATTACAGGTAACAACAGAGAAAGGGGCCACTGGACCCAAGTTTTATGGAAACGCTGCTCCTGAGTCAGACTCGGGCTTTCCCAGCGAGCACTGGCCTGCCCCTGCTCCAGACCCAGCAGCCATGCACGCGGTACTTTTCACAAGTGCCAGGCCTTACAGTGTGCACCTGGCTGTCGCAGTTAATCACCAGAAAACCGCTCACAAGATCCTAATGGCTCAGGTCTCTAAAACTCTGGGTAGCCTAGGCCACACTGCTAGGATTTTCCTACAAAGCCAGATGACCAGAGAGGAGATTTAAGTATACAAGAGGCTGGACCGAAAGTAACGAGCACAAACATGACAAACCGATGGTAGCTGAGGTCCGAGGTGCTGCTACCACTAGGGCAGCCAGGAGAGTCCCAGAGGTCAGTGTCTCCTCCCTCTGGTACTCTGTGGTGGCCTCACACCCTGATAACCACAGGCACGAACTGGACATTGCTCTCTGGCTCTGTTCCTCTCCACTGTCGTCAATGAAGCTTCTCTACAGGACAGAGATGTTACCAGCAGCACCTGCGCACAGACACGCTTTCTTCCATCATGGACAGACAGGGCAGACAGACACTGGAACCTACAAACACCAGTGACGGGTGCATTCAATGAGGAAAATACACAAAGGGGATGAGGACACCTTTGGGGATAGTTAAGAAGCCATGGGATTATGGAAATGAGACAAAATGGGAGAGGAAATTAACTTGTTTTCAGGGTTCAAGAGATGTTTTAGGAAAAAAAGAAAGAGAAAATGAGGTTTCATCAGAGTTATCACAATGTTTGAGGCCAGTGTTTCCTGCTAAGTGAACTGGACTGGTAACTGAGACACACATCCTTACAAACATCTCATTATGACTGCCTCGTAGGGTTCCCAAGACTGCTATCTTTAGGGAAGCAGACTGCCCTGTCTTTCTCCCCCAGAGCAGCTGGAAGATTTGAACTGTGGTCCTTTTAGTTCGCAGCTCAGCACTTAACCACTGTGCCACCAGGGCCCCCTAAGATTCTCATAACCCACCTCAGTGTCTGGGAAAGTAAAAACTGCTGTTGCCTGTCACCCTACCCCTGCAGTCACTCAGGCCGACAAGTAAGCCGGGAACAGAAAAAGCAGAGCAAACCTACAGAAGCCTCACTCTCCAGATGCCGTTTTATCCTGGTCCCCAACACCAAAAGGAAGTTTCAAAATGATCACCTTTATTGTAATCAAACAGCTGGGATTGCCACAGCAACTTTATTCAAAAAACCTAGTACCGTCAAGTCGATTCCAACTCATAGTGACACTAGAGGTCAGAGTAGAACCATCCCATTATTTTTAAGGAGTGCCTGGTGGATTTGAACTGCCAACCTTTTGGTTAGCAGACACAGCACTTAACCCACTACACCACCAGAGTTTACAGCAACTTATAGGATTATATTTTCTGCTTTCCAGGTTTCTGTATTCTGCATGGTTTTTAATCTTTCAACCCACAATAAAACTGAATCTTAGAAGCCTACAAACTGGTCTTCAAACGAGGTAACATCTAACAGGTTAAATCATTATAGTAGTGTGCAGGTCTGTGTAGTAAGACTTAATCGTGATATTACAAAAACAAACTCCATTGTTCTGAAAACACTTGCCACTCAAAAGCTTCAGGTTGTGACTACACAATTGTCAAGTTTCAAACAACTTCAGCTATTTTTATGGATTAGCAAAACTTGAGGAATTCACCCCCAGGTAGTCTGCTCAACTTATCAGTCCTGCAATTCCTTGAAAATATCTTCAGTTCAAAAAATCAACAACCTGGTACAGTGTCCCTCACAGTAGGACACAACAAAACAACTTCAGGTGTGACCACAACATTTCTTTTTTGGGGGGGGGGTCAAACCATTAAATTTAATGCATTGGCATTTTGTCCTGCCTACAACTTCTCACCAATTTATTATTGCAGTGATATATGCTAAAACTTTTTTTTTTAATTTAATAAATGACTGAGTGAAAATGTACATTCTCATATAAATTTACATGCCCCCCTATATGCAGCTTCCACTGCTCTCCCTGTCCAGTGACAGCACACTGTTCCTCTGTGCTCCATACATGTCTCATCCTCCCAACAGTCTCCTTTCCCCTCCTCTCCACCCACTCTCCCTCCTCCAGCCAGAGGTCAGCAGGATGATATCCTATAGATGCACAGAACCATAAAGTGCATCCAATATATGGTCACTCTGCATCGGCAAGTCCAATCCATTCATGTCCGAAGAGTAGACCTTCGTTATGATTTATGGGCAAGGGCAGCATCAGGGCCAGGGGCCATGCTCCCAGGGGAACCCCAAAATCGCTGGACCATCAGTTGAGGTCTTTTAGTGGAGATCTCAGGAAGCACCCCTTTTTATTCTTGTGTTGCCAGTGAGACTCAACTTAGTGAGCTCCATCATGGCTATCACTGGTGGTGGCCGGGCACCATCCGGTTCTTGCGGTCCCAAGTCTATGTAGGCACCCACTCGTGTGGGTCTCTCTCTATCTTCTGGGTTGTCTTTACCCCAAGTCATTTTGGTCCTTGATGAGCATCTGTTCCTGCTGAGTTGGGACCATTTGCTGTGCCCTTGGATGGCAGCTTGGCAGCTTTTAAGATCCCAGACCCCACCAATGTGGGGTGCAGAGAGCCCTCTTAGCAAAATGCTAGTTGGGCCAATTGGCCTCAATTTTGCCTAAAAGCACTGACCACAACATTTCTAAGGTTACTTAGTAGAGTAACTTTACCCAAATTATAAACTAGCATTTCAATTCCCTCTATCAATTCTGAGGTGCATTTTTTCCCTGACATTTTCAATTCACTGAAATTGTGATACACCTTAAAATGGCTGCAGAAACAAGCTCCCAATTGGGCCCTAGCTGTCACTGCTGGCACCTATGCAAATGTGGCTGTCATCCCAGGGGGCATGAACTCAACCTTTCCCCTTTTCAGATTACCAACCATTCAGCACTGTTTGAGAAAGGAATGTGAGTCCTGGTTGTCTGATACCCCTCCCAGTGACACTTTCCTGTCAAAGCAAGAAGCAACAGGATCAAACTTGTTGCAGCTTGGAAAAAATCTCTGGTGACAATATCAGAGAACTCTCCTGAAGAAAGCACAACGGCACAGAGGGCAGACTGTATGAAAAATCAGACAATGATGACCCTGAAACAAGAAGCGCGCATTTCAGAAGAGTTAGACTGGCAGTGTAAAGGTGTTTTAGCAATATCTTTTTATTTTACATTTTCCTTTTTATGTATATACAGAAAACAATACACAATAAAAATGTAAGTAAACCTAAAAGAACTCTTTCAGTAAGTATAAAATAAAACTTCTAAGTGATTAGGAAGTATTGTGTCAGAGTTTGTCACCATTTTTTCCCTTCATAAAATAAAAAAAACCCAAACTCCTACTGAGTCAATGCTGACTCACAGCGACCCTAAAGGACAAAGTAGAACTGCCCCAAAGAGTTTCCCAGAAGTACCTGGTGGAAGTGAACTGCTGACCTTTCGGTAACAGCTGTAGCACTTAAGCCCTACGCCACCCAAGTTTCTCTTCGTGGTACGTAAAATAATGGTGCATCTTACAATTGTCTGAGAGATGATGAAATACAGGTTTGTTTATCAGCCTCTATCTCTGTTCCAAAAACCAACAGCTCAAGCCTCTATCACCTCACACCAGTATGTCACTGTCAACTGGCTTCACAAGTCAGAATTTGCTGGTCTGCCTACCTATCTCTCTGGCTTCCAGTTCATCCTGTGTTATCACAGCCATTTGAAATCGTCTAAAACACTGACATTATCATCAGAGAGCATTTATTTTGTTCCAAGTACTATATGCATTACCTCAATCAATCCTCACAATA
Source organism: Heterohyrax brucei (assembly GCA_028571685.1). Lineage (NCBI taxonomy): Eukaryota > Metazoa > Chordata > Mammalia > Hyracoidea > Procaviidae > Heterohyrax > Heterohyrax brucei. The sequence continues at coordinate 19,911,958 of CM053147.1, forward strand.
ATTCTCTGAGAAAAATATTATTATACCCATTTCACAGATAAAAAAATTAAGGCCTACTTAATAAATGTAACTTTCTTCAAATCACATAGCTAATAATGAGTATTGCTGGAAGTCAAACCAATTCTTACGTACTCAAGGATATGTTTAGCCACTCTAATATCATTTATCTTTTTTTTCCTTCCTATGATTTCCCACTTTTCATAGAATGGGATCCACGCTTCTCAGCTTGGCATTTCAATCTTTCCAATCATTACTAATCTGATACCAGGGCTACCAAATACAGTTATGAAGGGTGTACCTGCACAATCCTATAAACTAAGTGAATGGCCTGTCTTGAGTTCCTACTGGACAGCTCTGCTCACCACCTTCCTCCCTCCTTAGCTGACCAGTTTCCTCACTAACCTTTGCATCATGTAAGGTCTTTTTCCACCTGGGCCTTTGTTCTGCTTCCTATTATTATCTGTCTTTCAAGATCCCAGTCAATTCCCACTTCCTCTGAGACTTCCCAAGTATTCTCACCATTATTCTCTTCTTCCTTTAAACCCTAACAGACTAAAACAATCATGGTGTCCTTACACTTTTTGTTCCAGATTCCACTGTACACAACCAGTGCACGGGATCAGATCTGTTCTTTACACATTTTTTTTTTGTTACATATCTAAGAAATCATTTCACATATTCAGAAATACATAAATAAAATGTTAAACATTTTCATAACTACCAGAGATGGAGGGTTTAGGGTATTTACAGGAGCCATTTGACTTCTGGGCACAGAATGTGCTCATTGAAAATTTAGAAATTGGCTGGTAAGGCTGTAAGCTTGATGGGCCGGGCCTTTCTAAGCAGGGCTTTGAACCACCCATCCCAGTTTGAACCCCTGCTGAGAACTTGCATTTCCACCCCAGAATACTGAATCAGAACGCATAGTTCAACAAGATCTTCAGGTGACTAATGGAAACCCTGGTGGCACATCTGCTAACCAAGAAGGTGACAGTTCAAATCTACCAAGTACTCACTGGACACTCTCTGGGACACTTCTACTCTGTCCTACAGTATTGCTATGAGTCAGAACCAACTGGATAGCAGTGGCTAGGTTTGGTCTTGGCTCCACTCATGGTTCTCGGCAGCAGCATCGTCTCCTGGGAACGTGTGAGAAATGCACGTTCTCAGCAAAGGTTTGAACCCTAACAGTTCTAAGACCTGTTTCTGAGTCAGGTTGCAAAAAATATTGCCAGACAAGGTATATAGTTTCTTTGTATTCCAAAAGCTTCTCTGGATAAGAAAGGTCTTTAGGAAGATCCTATATGAGATAAAATATCCATATACAATTTCATCTATGAGTTCCTCTAAGTCTAAAAATACACTGTCATCTGACGTACCTAACAAAGAGATGTCCCAGCACAGAGCCACCCGAGCTGTGGTTCTAAAGCACATCTGGACCCAGGCTGTGGCCTGTGAGTTAGTCTAGCCTCACCCTGTCCCCTCTCTGGCCCCGCTGTCAGCCTCTTCCTCCGTCCCAGTCTGAATTCAGATTTCCAGTTGCTTGTTTTTCATCCCCAGGTCCCTACTTGGGGACACTGAGACCTCAGCGAGCTTAGCTGGATCCTCATCTCAGACTTTGTATCTAATGATGTTATTATTTTTTGAATAAGCAAACAATCAATAGGGCTTAGTTTACTACTTTTTAATACGGCTTTGCATTTCTTTAACTTGAAGGCATTTATTTATTTATTTCTTTTTATTTTTTATTTAACATGACTGAGTGAAAATGTACATTCCCGTATAAATTTATCTGCCCACCTATATGCAGCTTCCACTGCTCTCCCTGTCTGGTGACAGCACACTATTCCTCTCTGCTCCATACATGTCTCATCTGAAGGCATTTTTTAAATGCCTATATAAAGAAATGGATGGCTTAGAACAAGAAATAAAGACCAACTACAGAATCAAATCAATCTACCAGGACGGCAGAATTACACAAAGGCAGAATATTAAACAAAGACTTTCAAAGAAGCTGGGTGATAACCCTAGAGCTACCTCTGTCTCTGTGGCTGTGAATAATTTCTGTACCCGTAGAACTGGTTAGTCGTATCCACTGTATCCCATGGAAATGATATGGATTACTGACTCGGAAGAAAGAGCTCCACCTCCAGAAACTCCTATTGCTCCTCTGAAAGAAAGATGGAAAGTTTCTCTCTGTCCCTCAAGGAAGTATCCCCAGCCTACTTAAACAAAGCTCGCCCAAGTGTAGGCCACGGCAGCAAGCCACCAAGAGAATGCCCTCAAGTCACGGCAACTTTGAAATCTACTACTTGCAAACACTTTTCACACCAGTGCTCCCTAAATATCATCAACAGGGGATGATAACCAACTTGAACTTACACTGCTCCCTGGTAAGGCAGGTTACAAATACTACATACAGCACCTATGAGCCTGGTAGCTCCTCCACTCAGCCATGCAGCCAGCACACATTTATTGTTCATCCACTGCATGTGAGGCACACTGCCAAGAAAGGCGTGAAACGCAGCAGTGAGCAAACACATCAGCTCAATGCCCATTACTGTGTGCAGTCCCATCTCATGTGGGAGGACAAAACAAATGTATAAATGTGGGACATGCTACAAAGGACAGCACAACCTAGCTTCAAAGATCTTTACTTTTCAAGGTCTCAGTTTAGATCCTATGTAGGCTTTAGAATCCAAATCTGCACTTTAATAATCTCTGAATGCTCCCAAGCACATAAGAAGCTTTATTCACTCAACAAACACTACAAAGCAACTACTAGTTACACTGTGCTTGGCACTGGGAGATAATGCAGAGCAAATCTGATTCAGTTCCTGTACTCCTGGAGCTTATGCTCTAGTTGGGGACAGGGATCAATCGAGTAACAGAGATAAAGCAGAACTGCCATCTGTACAGTGCTCAAAATTAGTAGTGTTTAGAATAGAATGGGGGCCTTTGACCAGGTCTGGGAAGTCAGACAAACCTTCACAGAGGTAGTACTGAGTTGAGATCTTCAACGAGTCAGGGTTAACATGGTGAAGAGGTAGGTGAGGGAGAGCAAATCCAATCTCCATAAGGACAGAGAGACGGGGTTTGTGCAAAAGGGTCAAATGGTATCTCTTGTGGCTGGAGTGAAGAGGGAAGTGAGGGAGGGGAGGAGGCTGTAATCTCTGTCTTCAACAGTAAGTGCTTCAAGTCCCCTTCACTTCCAGCAAGCAAGGTGACAAGATACAAACCTTTAACAAAATGTAGTTAAAGATCTCCTCTTCAAAAGAGTGGTCCAGTGCTCGGAAAATGGAGATGAGATTTGAAAGCCAACGGGAGATGCAGCACTCTTACTACCCTGAGGGCCAATCCCTCGCTGGCTGAACTGTAGCTCTACTATTCAGAAGTTGGGGGATCTTGGGCAAATAACAACCTCTGTGAGCTGCTATTTTATGTATTCTCAATAAATTCAGACAGTAACCCTGAGAAGCAAATATGAATTTATTGAGAATACGTGTTCAAAATTTATAATGTGCTGTTGTTTTACGTGCTATTGAGCAGATGCCAACTCAGCAACCCTGGGTGCAACAGAACCAAAGACTGCCCAGTCTTGGGCCATTCTCACCACTGTTGTTATGCTTGAGCCCATTGCTGTAATCACTGTGTCAACCCATCTCGTTGAGTTTTCTTCTTTTTTGCAGACCCTCTACCAAGGGTGAGGTCCTTCTTCAGGCGCTAGTCCTGGGTCTTCTTCTGGCAGTCCATGATATATTCAATGTTCTTCACCATCACCATAATTCAAAAGCATCAATTCTTCTTTGATCTTCCTTATTCACTGTCCAGTTTTCACACGAATATGAAATCAATGTGGTGGCAATGGGTTTGGTTTGCTTGGGAATTGTTCTACTTAAGACCCTGGCTTGGGTAATGCACACTTTAGTCCTTAAAGAGATGCTTTTTAACACTTTAAAGAGGTTTTTTGCAGCAGATTTGCAAAATCAAATGTGCCATTTCATTTCTCGACTGTTGCTTCCATAGACATTGATTATGGATCTAAGCAGAACGAAATCCTTGACAACTTTAATAGTTTCTCTGTTTAATATGATTCTACTTATTGGTCCAGTTTTGAGGATGAAAGCGTTGATCTTCATTAGCAGGTGCTTCACTTTCAGCAAGCAAAGTGTCATTTGCACATTGCAGGTTGTTAATGAGTCTCCCTCCAACCCTAATGCCTTGTTCTTCACACAGTGTAGCTTCTTGGATTAGCTGCTCAGCATACAGATTGAATAACATGGTGAAAAGAAACAACCCTGACACACACCCTTCCTGACTTGGAACGATGCAGTATCCCCTTCCTCGTATGAATGATTGCCTCCTGATCTATAACAAGTTCCTCAGGAGGGCAATTAAATGTTCTGGAATATCCACTCTTTGTAACGTTATCTATAATTTGTTATGATCTGCACAGTCAAATGCCTCTGCACAGTCAATTAAACACAGGTAAACATCATTTTGGTACTGTTTTCAGCCAGGATCCACCTGATACCAGTGATGATTATTTTATTTCTGGTTCCACGTTCTCTTCTAAATCCATCTTCAATTTTGGGCACTTCCCTGGTGACATACTGGCACAGCCACTTTTGAATTATCTTCAGCAAAATTCTACTTGTGAGTGATATTAATTGATACTGTTCTATAATTTCCACATTCTGGTATATTAGATCACCTTTCTTTGGAATGAGTACAAGTACGTATTTCTTCCAGTCGGTTGGCCAGATAGCTGTCTTCCAAACTTACTGGTATAGGCGAGTAAGTATTTCCAGTGCTGCATCTATTTGTTGAAACATCTAGACTGCTATTCTCTCAACTCCTGAGGCTCATTTTTTGCCCATGCTTTTAATGCAGCTCGGACCTCTTCCTTTTGTACCACTGGTCTCTGATCATACGCTACCTCCTGAAATGTTCGAATGATGACCAATTTTTGTTGGCACAGTGACTCTGGGTATTCCTTCCATCTTCATTCGATACTTCCTGTGTTAATATTTTAATATTTTCCCAGTAGATTCCTTCACTACTGCAACTTGAGGTTTGATTTTTTTCTTCAGTTCTTTCATCTTGAGAAACAGTGAGCTTGTTCCTCCCTTCTGGTTTTCTATCTTAGGCTCTTTGGACATGTCTTCATAATACTTTGTGTTCCTGAGCTGCCCTCTGGAATCTTCTGTTCAGTTCTTTTACTTCACTTTTCCTTTTTTGCTTTAGCTAAGTGATGTTTAAGAGTAAGTTTCACAGTCTCTTCTGACATCCATTTAGGTCTTTTCTTTCTCCCCTGTCTCTTCAATGACCTCTTGCTTTCTTCATGTGTGACATCCCTGATTGTCATCCCATAGCTCATCTGGTCTTCAGTCATTAGTGGTCAACACATCAAATCTATTCTTGAGGTAGGAGATAGTTTCTAAATTCAGGTGGCATATACTCAAGGTTGTACTTCAGCTCTTATGGATGTATTCTAATTTTCTTCCACTTCAGCTCGCATATATGCAACAGATGGTCTGACCCACAGGTGGCCCCTGGCCTTATTCTGATTGATGATATTGAGCTTTTCCAGCTGTACCTTTCCACAGATGTAGTTGATCTGACTCCTGTGTGTTCCATATGGCAAGGTTCATGTGTACAGTCATAATTTGTTGGAGAAAAATGGTATTTGCAATGAAGAAGTTGTTGGTCTTGCAAAAATTGATCATGCAATCTGCAGCGTTGTTTCAATCACCAACATGCTATATAAATGTTACAATCCTCTGTAATCAATGAGTCAGTGACCATGAAGAATATACAAATTTACTTCTAAAACAGGATTAAGCTCTATATACAAACCTGCCAATTAAGTTTGTGAACTCATCCTAGAAAAAGTGCTACATATCTCATTGCTGAATATCACTACGGTCACCTTTGAAGTACTATCCTTGGGAAGCTATGCACCCACTAGTCCGCTTTTCAAAGCAATTCTGGAACTTTTTTTCTGGAATAGCCATCAGAGCTGTTGTCATATTACCCATGATGTCCTGAATGTCAGCAAAATGTTTTCCTTTCAGTATTTTCTTTACCTTTGGGTAAAGAAAAAAAGTCACTGGGGGCCGGATCAGGTGAGCAGGAAGGCTACTCCAATGGTTATTTATTTACTGGCTAAAAACTGCCTCACAGACATCTATACAATTAAGTTCATGAACTTGCCACCATGTCACCATGAGCCACGGTCATCCCAAAAAGAATTCCAAACTTGCCTTGGAGGGGGACCAAGTGCTGGGATTAGAGCATAGCTTCCTAAGGGGAGTACTTCAAGGGTGACCATAGTGATATTCAGCAGTGAGGTATATAGCACTTAAAACAATGACGTTTGCAGCCCTAATTGTCAGGTACCATACAGTTCTATAACACGCACTTTTCACTTAATAACAATATAGCACTGCTTGAAAGTATGGATAATGGTCTATGTCATCATGTTTAAAAGCAGTATCGGGGTCCAGTCTGTAGCTGGCCACAAATTTATTTAGTCAATCCCTTATCTTTGAACATTTAGTTCATTCTCAATTTAAAAAACAAACAAACAAACTATAAAATAGTACTGTGACTGATATCCTTGCTTTGTTCACTTAAGAAGCTATTTCCTAGGATAAAATTTCAAAAGAAGGCTGGTTTGAAAGTATACATTTTAGGCACTTTTTATTTCAGTTGCCAACCTGCCCTCCAGAAATTACACAATTTAAGCTGCCTGTTTGTTCCACTATCACTGCAGATAGACACAGCTTTTCTATGTTTGCCAATATGGCTTTTTCTTTCAGTTCATAATTTTTGTAATTTTTTAATATGCTTGTTAACAAACATATGTCACCTGTGTACACTGATATAATTATTTTATCTGACATCTACACACATATGCACACCCATCTCTTATTTTTGGCTGAACCATTTAAAGTGTATTTTGCAGACATTATGATGCCTTACTTGGATAAGTGGCGGGTAAAGTGGGAACATACAGCAAGAGGATGAGAAGCGGGTGAACAATAATCCACAGAACACAAAGGGAATCTGAGGACACAGTTCATGTCTACTAACCACATTCTCCAGAGGTGCTGCACCAAACACTTTAAAGACAGGGTTTGGTTTTGAGGGTGAGATACAAAGGACAATAGCTTGCTGTCCCACTCGAGTAGTATACTCATCTAACGTGGCTCGAAGTTTCCTGAACAAGAGAATGAAAAGAAAATAAAAAACTGTTAAAGAAATACTAACATTACAGTGACAAAGACACAGATAAAATATACTCTGACATGAGACACTTCTGATTAGATGTTTTCTTTTACCCTAACTGTGAAAAGAAATATGAGCTTTGGTACCCTGGTTCAGGAGAAATATGTATATACACTTCTCTTAAAGAGTAATGACAATTTTATGTTGTGTATAATCCACCACAATTAAAAAACAAAACCAGTGATGAGCCCACTGATATACAGGTCTACTGAGGCCTTGCTTTGGGACACAGCCAAGACACTATGTTGATCTTAACATCAAAGGGGTTTTCTCTTTACTGCTCCTTATAATGAGAAAGATGACTGCTGAGACCTCCTCCTAAAGGCTTTACTATATTATCCCCATATTTAACACAAGGGCTCAAAGGACTTGTTTCTAATGTCTTTCATTGATACAGTCATTGTTTATGTCTCACTGATACAATTTTATCCATGCTACTTTAAGAATGTTGTAGCTTCCAGTTTTTTTGGTGGTAGAAACAATATCTAATGCTCAGTCCCACCATGTCTTACAAGTAACAATGGTGTGAACAAAGCTGTGTCAAACATGTCAGCATTGGACACAGCAGAAATGCTGTGCTTTTCCTCTGGAATCATGGGAGATTATTTTAAAGTTCCTTGTTTCATAGTTCTGAGGACACAGTCTACCCTTTCAAAGGATTGGTGAGTCATGCTTATTTAAGTGAAGCAAAGCCAATGTATACAAAGTTTTCTTTCTTTTTTGCAAAGTTTGTACTTGTTTGTGCCCCTTATAGCAACAATATTTCTACAAAAAGTACACTTCAGCTCCTCCTGCCTGTATCATCATCATAGGCAATGGGAAAAACTGCTCATCTAGTGATACATAACTTCCAGTATGCGGAAAGCTACTAGGAAATACTTTCAAGTTTCTCCTCTCCAGGTGAAATCACTTCAGTTTTTCATGATCTTCTTTTTATACCCTTAATATAGACTTTGTTACATATCATTTATATGGGCTGGCCTTCCACTTGGATATAATATTATAAACCTGAAAAATGTGGATACAGTATGTAAAACACCACAAAGAAAAACTTCCAGGACATTTTACAGACTAAACTCATAAGAATGGGTGTTACCCAATGTGTCAAAATTCTAAGTCTTCACCATATCACATCTGTGTAATCTTACCACTGCAAACCTACAAACTCTTTAGAAGAGATGAAAATGAGCAACAGACCAGATACCAACAGAAGGGAATTTCCCAGACCATCCTTTAAAACCCAAATTACCCTATCTTCCCCAACCCCTCACGTTCCTATTTTCCTTAAAACCAAAAAAACTTACTGTTGTCAAGGCAATTCCGAATTACACTGACCTTAAAGGACAGAGCAGAACTGTCCTATAGGGTTTCCAAGACATATCTTGTGGATTCCAACTGCCAACCTCTTGGTTAGCAACTGGAGCGCCCTAGGATTTTCCCAGTTTTCCTTAGCCCATTGTATTTTTTTCCACAGTACTTGTTACCACATGATCTACTACCTACTTATTGTACTTATCCCTCAACTACACTATTAAGCTCCTTAAGGGAATTTGTTTTACTCATCATTATGTTCTCAATGCTTGACATGCAGAAGGCAAATTTACTCTGGATGAATTAATGTGGTACCATACATCTGTGAAATCCTCTTTCCAGGTTTTCATCTATTTAATTTCGTAAGGCTACTTTAACGTCTAATTCTGCGATCAAGGAATTCCATTTGGTGTCCTTCATGAACCTGACAGCATAGGTTCTGTGGCCCACACGTGATCTATACGAGGAGCAGCAGTGACATGGGTAAGGGAGCCCTCACCGAAGCAAGCGCGTTTGCTGTCTCTTCCGGATAGACGGATTAGATTCGAACACGTGAGGCCGTTTCCTCTTCTTTCCTGTTGCCACAGCAGCAGCAGCAGCCATTCCCACGGGACCTGAAACAATAACAGATGTGCTGAGAGTTGGCAGAAGCCTGTTAACTGTAAAAGGCAGGAAATAACTAAAGGTGCAACATGCTGTCAATAAATTAAAGACTGTACTTCATCTTACATGTATACTTCACTACTGTTCAACATGAATTATATTTTGATTGACCAATAAAACTGACCATGAGTCTTCATAAACAGTAAATGACTTAAAGCTCCCCACCACATACTAGGTCGAATGTTGTTTAATTTCTTTTACATGTTTTTTTTGTGGAGGCAGGAACAAGATGGTCAAATAGTGAGATTTTTCCTGTGATCCCTCTTACAACAAAGACCAAAAAAAAGAAAAGAATCAATTATATATGACAATCAGGGATCCCTGAACATCAAAGGCAAAGTTGAACAACCGGGCTGAGCAGCAAAAGGAGGGACAGACAGTTCAGCAGCAGTTAGGAGATGCCAGCGGTGATGTGGGATGACCCCGTGCCCGGCAGGGAGGATCTGCTGGCATGAGCACGGTGGCACAAGCAGTGGTGTTCAGGGCGTGTCTTCAACATATGGGGAGACAAAGCGGCAGACAGTCCATTCACACCTCCACAACCAGTGAGAAGCAGTGCTCAGTTGACAAGACAGAACCACATGCAACCAACCCACAATGCAGACCAAAAACACCGCTTTGGGAAAAGCCTCTCCCATTTACCTGCCCCCTTCTGGCTCTGCACTGGGTCTGAGCTGACTTCAGAGACTGGCACGTGCCCTGGGCCAGAAGTAGGACCTGTCATGCACCTGGAGCCATTCTCATGGCGTTGGGGACAAATTAGCAGTTTCTGGCTTTCCCCTAAGCCAGAAACTGTTCCACTGCCCACACACGTCGTAAGAGGCTCACGTACTCTGAACGCCTTTCACCCCACACAGATCTGTGTGAGCCCATTTCAACAGCATACGCTCTCATTAGCACGGCACAACAGGGTATACACCTGAGGTCTAACCTCAGCTGTATCCACATATGGTGAAGAGGCAGGTTCACGACAGTTAACACTGATCTGCTTACTAAGCAGAGTCCTTGCCTACCCACATCACGGACCTGAGGACTGGTAGCTCTACCCATTCCACCTAGCCGTCGGAGACAGAAGTCCAAGATAAGTGGTGCCTCCCAGTCCTCACAGCCAACAGCACTGGATGTCCATAGTCTGGCTGCAAAACTCACCCACCGACAAGCTCTCGGGAACAGGAATATGCTTTCTTCACAGACATTCAGGGGTGGCTGCCCCATGCCTTGCTCAGCATGTGACCCCCCTGCAGCCAGATACCTGTGCCTACACTAATCACCCCTGCCCATCTAGGACTGTAGGTGAGAACCTGTACCACACACTTGGTGACAGACTACCTGTACACCTGAGCTGAACCCATACACGAAAATAAATGGACTACTGGGCTCACATACTTAGTAACAGACCTAACTACCTGTTGACAGGATGTTAGAACTTCAGAGGCCCCAATAACCAAACTAACTCACATGACCACCATATTCGGGCATATTAAACCAAGAAGCTAGGACACAGTAAGCAAGCATAAAATAAAGACAATAGCTTGGAGACAAAAAAACAAAAAACAAATCAAACCCAGTGCCACTGAATTGATTCCAACTCATAGCATCTCTATAGAACAGAGTAGAACTGCTCCATAATGCTTCCCAGGAGCAACTAGTAGATTCAAACTGCCGACCTTTTTGTAGCACTTAAACACTATGCCACCAGGGTAATAAACTCTTCAGGAGATCAGGCAAAACACAGAACAAGCCAAGGAGCACACAGACAAAAAAACAGAGAAATGTAAAAAGATTGGAGAAGAGCTTAATGACAATGTTTATAAGCTGCAAAAATCCTGAGAGAAAGCAAACAGAAATGCAGAAGATTAAGGATAAAACTTCAGAATTAGGTAACTAAATAGAAAGTCATAGGAGCAGAATCGAGGCAATGAAAATCAGACTTAGTGACACTGAAGATGAAGTACTTCACACTAATGTATCTGAGAAAAAATCAGAATAAAAAATGAAGAAACTCCAAGAATTATGTGGGACTCTTATCAACAGAAATAACCTATGAGTGACTGGAGTACCAGAATAGGAGGGGATAACAGAAAATATACAGAGAACTATTGAAGATTTGTTGGCAGAAAACTTCCCTGATACCATGGAAGATAAAAAGATACAAATCCAAGATACTCATTGAATCCTACACAAGGTAGATCCCAAGACATTTTATAATCAAACTTGACAATATCAAAGACAGAATTTTAAAAGCAGCCTGGGATAAACAAAAAGCCATCTACAATGGAGTGAAACAAGACTAAGCTCAGACTACTCAGTAGAAATCATACAGGTAAGAAGGTAACGGGATAACATACAGAAAGCCTTGAAAGAAAAATACTGCCAGCCAAGAATTATATATCCAGCAAGGCTATCTTTCAAATATGATGAAAAATTAGAAAAATTCCACATAATCATAAGCTTAGGGAGTTTGCAAAACAAACCAGAATTATAAGAAACTAAACGGAGTCCTCTAGTTAGAAAATCAGTAACACCAGATAACAATCCAAGATGAACACCAGACACAGCAACCAGATATTAACCCAGATAGGAGAACTTAAATCAAATCAAAGCTAAAACACTGAAAACAGGGAAAGGGAGATGCCATCATGTAAAAGAAGAAAATATTAACACAAAAAAGAGAAACTAAAAAATGTAGTCACAGATCTTTCATACGGAACGCAAGTCAAAGTAACATAAAGAAATACGACTGGTTTAAATTCAGCAAAATAGAGATAAATATTAAGGTAACCACAAAGGAAACTAACAATACTATACATCAAAGTAAAAAGCATAAAGACGCAACAAATACAAAATCAACAACAACAAAAAAGAAGGAAGCACATAAAGAAAAACAACTGAGCATAGAAAATTAAGTGGAAAAAAGAAACTGTCAAACACACACATACACACAAAGACATCAAAATGGTAACACTAAACTGACTTATCAATAATTATGCTGAATATAAATAGACTAAATGCACCAATAAAGAGAAACAGTGACAGAATGAATTAAAAAACATGACTCGTCTATATACCGCCTACAAGACATATATCTTTTTTTTTTAATTATGACTGAGTGAAAATGTACATTCCCATATAAATTTGCATGCCTATCTATATGCAGCTTCCACTGCTCTCCCTGCCCGGTGACAACTCACTATTCCTCTCTGCTCCATACATGTCTCATTCTCCCAACAGTATCCTTTCCCCTCCTCTCCACCCACTCTCCTTCCTCTGGTCTGAGGTCAGCAGGATGATATCCTATAGATACATAGAACCATAAAGTGTACCCAATATATGGTCACTCTGCATCGGCAATTCCAATCCATTTGTGTCCAAAGAGTGGACTTTAGTTACAGTTTATGGGCAGGGGCGGCATCAGGGCCAGGGGCCATGCTCCCAGGGGAACCCCGAAACCACTGGACCATCAGTTGAGGTCTTTTAGTGGAGATCTCAGGGTGCACCCCTTCTTATTCTTGGGTTGTCAGTGAGACTCAACTTAGTGAGCTCCATCGTGGCTATCACTGGTGATGGCCGGGCACCATTTGGTTCTTCCGGTCACAAGTCGATGCAGGCACCCACTTGTGTGGGTCTTTCTGTCTTCTACGTTGTCGTTTTGGCCCTTGATAAGCATCCGTTCCTGCTGAGTTGGGACCATTTGCTGTGCCCTCGGATGGCAGCTTGGCAGCTTTTAACACCCCAGATGCCACTCACCAATGTGGGGTGCAGAGAGCCCTCTTAGCAAAACAGTAGTTGTGCCAACTGGCCTCAATTTCACCTAAGAGCATGGTCCCCTGCTCCCTGCCCCAGCTGCTGTGTCCTTGCATTATTAGGTTAAGATGGAAGGAGTACTCGTTATGTTAAGTCCACTTAATATTGTTCTTGTTTCTAACGTGTGCTGTCACAGATTTCATCCAATCAAATTTCTACCAACTATCTAATCTTAACCCTCCCCGCCTCACCCTCCCTCCCTCCCCTCCCTTGCAGCCATCAAAAAGTCTTTTCTTTTATGCATAAGTCTCTTTTTGAGTTCTTATTGTAGGAGTCTCATACAATATTTGTCGTTTTGTTGCTGACTACTTTTACTCAACATAATGTCTTCCAGTTGAAACCAGGTTATGAGATGTTTCCTGGAATCATCAATGTTCTTTATCACTGCATAATGCTCCACTGAGTATATATGCCATAGTTTACCTATCTATTCCTCTGTTGTTGGGCATCTGGGTTAATTCCATCTTTTTGCTATCATGGACTCTGCTGTGATAAACATTCTTGTGCATGTATCCATTCGTGTGAATGGCCTTGATTCTGTAGGATATATTCCAAGTAGTGGAATTACTGGGTCAAATGGTATATCTATATCCATTTTTTTAAGGAAGTGCCAGATTGCTTTCCAAAGAGGGTGGACTATTTTGCAACCCCGCCAACAGTGCAGGAGAGTTCCACTAAGAGATATATCTTAAAGACAAAAACACAAAGGATGGGAAAAAAACTATATCAAGTAAACAACAATCAAACAAGATCAGATGCAGCAATATTACTTTCTGACAAAACAGAACTTTAAAGTAAAATTCACCACAAAGGATAAGGAAGAACACCACGCAATGATTAAACAGTCAATACACCAGGAGGACATAACCATAATAAATATTTATGCACCCAACAACAGAGCTCCCAAATATATAAAACAAAGTCTAATAGCACTGAAAAGAGAGCTGGTGCCACACCATTTTTGGTGAAGGACAGAACATCGAGAAAGAATCTCAATAAAGACATGGAAGATCTAAATGGCACAATCTACCAACCCGATCTCATCCACATACACAGAGCACTTCACCCAACAGCAGTCAAGTATATTTTCTTTTGCAATGCACATGGAATGAATCCAGAATCAATAGCATAGGCCATATAGCAAGCCATAACAGAATCCAAAGCACTGAAATATTACAAAGCATCTTTTCTCATCATAAAGCCAGAAGAGCAGAATTCAGTAACAGAAAAAGGGAAAAAAATTAAACACATGAAAACAGAGTAACACTTTGCTCAAAGACTACAGGTTATAGAAGAAACTAAGCATGGAATAAAGAAATTCACAGAATCAAATGAGAACGAGAATACATCCTACTAGAACCTTTGGACACAGAAAAGCAGTACTCAGAAATCAATTTATAGCAACTGATAAATGCACACATTCAGGAAGAAAGAGCCAAAATCAAAGCATTAGCTCCACAATTTGAACAAAGAGAAAAAGTGCAGCAAAAGCATGCCCTTGGGCAACAGAAGAAAACAAATAGTGAAAATTAGAGGAGAGTTAAATGAAATAGAGAATAGAAAAATAGTTGAGAGTTAACAAGACCAAAAGCTGGTTCTCTGAAAAGATTAACAAAATCAATAAACCACTGGTTAAACTGACATGAGAAAAACAGGAGAGGAATCAACTAACCCAAATAAGAAACAAGATAGGCAATATCACAACAGACTCCAGTGAAACTGAAAGAACTGTAAAGGAATACCATAGAAAGTGTACTCTAACAAGTTGGAACACGTAGAGGAAATGGACAAATTTCTAGAAACACACTACCCACCTAAATTAACACAAACACAGGTAGAATAACTAAATAAACCTATAGCAAAAGAAGAGATTGAAAAAGAAAGGTATTTCGGAACACAGAAAAGAACACGATATTCCCAAACTCATTGTACAAAGCCAGCATAACCCAGATACCAAAATGAGGTAAAGGCAGCACAGAAAAGGAAAATAACAGACCAGTGTCTCTCATGAATTTAGATGCAAAATTCCTCAACAAAATTCTAGCCAAACAGAATTCAACAACATATCAAAAAATAGTAATAATAATTCACCATGAGCAAGTGAGATTTATCCCAGTTATGTAAGGATAGTTCAACATTTCAAACAACCACTGTAATACATCACATAAATAAGACAAGAACGACATGATCTTATCATGCAGAAAAGGCATCTGACAAAGTCCAATACCCATTCATTATAAAAACTCAGCAAACTAGGAAGAGTTGGGAATTCCTTAACATAATCAAGGGCACTCATACAAAGTCAACAGCCAATATCATCCTAAATAGAAAGTATGAAAGCATTCACCTTGAGAACTGGAACCAGACAAGGATGCCTTTTATCACTACTCTTATTCAACACTGTTCTGGAGATCCTAGCCCAAGCAATAAGGTTAGAAAAATAAAGGGCATCCAACTGGTAAGAAAGAAATAAAAGCATTTCTATTTGCAGATGATATGACCTTATACACAGAAAACCCTAAAGAATCCACAAAAAAAACTACCAGAACTAACAGACAAGTTCAGCAAAATAAAAGGATACAAGATAAACAAAAATTAGCTGAATTCCTTTACAACAAAGAGAACATCAAAGAGGAAATCACTAAGTCAATACCATTTACAATAGCTCCACAGAAGATAAAATACTGAAGAATAAGTCTACCTAGAGGTGTAAAGACCTATATAAAGAAAACTACAAGACACCACCAAGAGATGTATGGAAGTGGAGAAACATACCTTTCTCATGCATAGGAAAACTCAACATTGTGAAAATGTCCATTCTACCCAAAGTTATCTATATACACAATGCAATCCTGATCCAAATTCCAATGGCATTTTTTAATGAAATGGAGAAAAAAATTACCAGCTTCATATGGAAAGAGAAGAGGACTCAAATAAGGAAAGCAATACAAAAAACGAACAAGTGGGAGGCCTCACACTGACTGATTTTAGAAACTGTTACACCACTGTGGTAGTCAAAACAGCCTGGTGTTGGTACAACAGAAACAGAGACCAAATGTAACAGAACTGAGAATCCAGAAGTAAATTCATTTACCTGACAGCAGCTGTTATTTGACAAACACCCAAAATCCATAAACTGAGGAAAAGACAGTCTCTTTAACAAATGGTGCTGGCATAACAGGATACCCATCTACAAAAAAATGAAACAAAAACCACACCTCACACCATGCACAAAAGCTAATCTAAATAAAAAATCTAAAACAATAAAGATCACAAGAGTCCTAACACATAGTATAAACAGAACACAAAAATTACTAACAAACACCAGAAGAGAAACCAAATAACTGGACTGGGAGCTCCTAAAAGTCAAATATCTATGCTAATGCAAAGACCTGACTAGAAGACTAATAAGACAACCTACAGTGCTGGGGGCTGGGGAGGGATTGGCTATTAGATGTTTGATCAATGTCTAATCTCTAAATCTACAAAATACTATAAAATCTCAACAACAAAAAGATAAAACAACCTAATTTAAAATTGAGTAAACGATATTAATGGCACTTCACCAAAGAAAATATTAGGGTGGTTAACAAATACAAGAGGAAATACTCAAGACCAGTAGCCATTAGAGAAATGCAAATTACAGTCAGATATCATTTCACCCCAAGGCTAGCATTAATTCAAAAAACACGAAATAATAAATGTGGGAGAGTCTGTGGAGAGACTGGAGCACTTACACTCTGTTTGTGGGATGTAAAATGCTACAACCATTGTCAAAATCAATTCAGTGCTTCTTTAAAAAGCTAGAAATAGAAATACTTTAAGATTCAGCAATCCCACTCCTTGGAATACATCCTACAGAAATAAGGGCCCTCACACAAAGAGATACACGCACACTCTGTTCACTGCAGGCTATTCACAACTGCAAAAAGATGGAAACAATCTATCAACAGATAAATGGATAAATAAATTACGGTTTACTCACACAGTACTATGCAACAATAATGAATACTGATGAACCCACAAAACATCTCAAAATGGAGGATTCTGGAAGGCATTAAGCCGAGTGAAATTTTCAGTTGTAAAAAGACAAGTATCATATGAGGCTAAGATTATTATTAAGAACCCAAAAAAAGATTTGAACACAGAAGAAAACATTCTTTGATGGTTACCAGGGTAGGGAGAGAGTGAAAGGGGTGTTCTCTAACTAGAAAGCACTTAAACGTAAACACTTGTTGACATCGTGTTGACGTAGTCAAGAATCCTTTAGGGGAAGGGAAGGTCAACACACAATAACATGGGAAGTCAACAAAACTGGACTCAACCAAATGCTAAGAAGCTTCCTGAACTCAACCAAACACTCTGAAAGACAAAGTAGCAGGGGCAGGAGTCTGGGAATCACAGTTAAAGGTGCCATCTAGGTCAACTGGCATTACAACATTTATTAAGAAAACGTTCTGCATCTCACTTTGGTGAGCGGCACCTGGGGCCTTAAAAGCTAGTGAGCAGCCATCCAAGGTGCATCAGCTGGTCCAACCCACCTGGAGCAAAGGAGAATGAAGAACACCAGAGACATGAGGAAAACACAAGCCCAGGAGAAGGAAAGTGTCACATAACCCCAAGACTCTGTTAGCCTGAGACCAGAAAAACTAGACAGTGCCTGGCTACCATCAGTGAGTGCTCTGACAGGGAACACAACAGAGAGTCCTTGATGGAGCATGAGAAAAGTGGGGTACAAAACTCAAATTCTGGTAAAAAGATCAGACTTGATGGTTTTACTGAGACTGGAGGGATCCCCAGAAGACTCAGCCCTGGACTCTGTTAGCCCAGAACTAAAACTATTCCTGAAGCCAACTCTTTAGACAAAGATTACACAGGACTGTACGACATAAAATGATACTAGTGAAGACTGTGCTTCTTGGCTCAAGGAGATACAGGAGACTAAGTGGTCAGCTCTTGTGTAGAGACAAGATGATAAGGCAGAAAGGGACAGTGGCTGGTTGAATGTAAATACAGGGTAGAGAGGAAGAGGGTGCTGTTACATTGCAGGAAAAACTAGGGTTACATAACAATGTGTAAGTTTTTATGTGACAAACTGACTTGAATTGTAGACCTTCTCTTACAGTGCATAAACACACAGAATCTATGAGCTTCTTGTATGTCTTTTATATATTTTTGTTTTTCTACCATGCCAATACTGCTAAAGCAGTATTCTCAGAAGTGGTAGGAAAAGTTGCAGAACTAGGGAAGAGTTTGCAAAACTGAAAAAAACTAGATTCAAATTCGATTTCCATCCTTGTGCTTCTCTTTTCACTACTCCAAAACATGGCCAAGTTGAGAAAATTAGAAGTAAACACTCAGAAACTCCAACAACAACAACAACCTTAAGAAAACTATCTGAAAGAATATCATCTTCACCGGAAAAGTTTTTCTGGAATACCTGGGAACTGGGCCAAAAATGGAAACAATCATCACAAGGTCAAGCTCACAAAAGCATCCTGGCAGGAACAGAGGAAAACTGTCCCACTCCAAAGAGAAAATGTCAACAAAGGCAGGGCTGGCCTGCCCCTGAAAATAATGGCTGAAATGAACGGTATGTATGCCCCGAGGAACTACCAAAGTTTCTGGATCGGTGTATCTCACAGTCATAGACATTGCTTTTTATTTCTTTAAAACAGATATTCTACCTTCATTTTCATTTCAAAACCCTGTAAAGGGGTTAAGAG
Organism: Heterohyrax brucei; assembly: GCA_028571685.1. Taxonomy (NCBI): domain Eukaryota; kingdom Metazoa; phylum Chordata; class Mammalia; order Hyracoidea; family Procaviidae; genus Heterohyrax; species Heterohyrax brucei. The sequence goes on from CM053147.1 coordinate 19,930,755, forward strand.
AAATGTAAGTTGGAGAGGTTCCACTTATACACTGGTGCATATGTTCTAAGTGGTTTAATCAAAGCAAGTCTTCTGTGCCCAGCTGTCACTACTGAACTTTCTGAACTAAGAGTCTATATAAGAATCCTGATCAAAAGGGGGGAATATAGAATAGAATTTCAAATTCTCATAGAATCCAGACTTTCTGGGGCCAGAGTTGGATGGACCCCCAAAAGTATCATCAAGATAATCTCTAAACCTTAAACCAAAAATATCCCCCATTATTTTCTTTAGAGGACTCATTGCTTTCCTGAATTATTTTACTATAACATTTGTACCTCTCCCCCCAACTAGAGTGCAAGCTCCTTCATGTGCAATTTTTGCCTGTCTTGTTTACAGGACTTCAGAACAATTATGGTTATACAGTAATTCTTTGATAAATAATTGTTGAATGAGTAAATGGTAAATCATCTCTATCACAGCAGGGCCTAAGTTTCTATACCTATCACATGATGGGGCTGGACTAAAGCCCTTTCCCAGTCTAATCTCTCATGTTGACATCTCTCATGTGACACTGCAGTACAGGAATACAGCAAAGCCATATCCCAAAGCATCTTCTCGCCTAGGAATGTTGACCTGGATTCACTATGTTAGGATGCCCCCTTCTGGGAAGTATAAGAATTTCACAAAATCCAGTACAGAAACATTTCAAACGATCTGATGTTTAAATTCAGTATTCCAGAAGTGCACAGTGGATGACTGACAGAGTGACAAGGTTGGCTTCACTGCATCTGTATTCCTCCTCTCCCGTTAGTATAGCATATACTAGAAAACACAGCATTTTGGTCAATTCTGATCATTAAGTTTCCTGTCAACTTTTCTAAAATACCTCTTTATTTGAAGAGTTGTATTTGCAGAAAAATAAGTTCCTTATACAGTACCAGACACCCAGGCCTCACTTACATGAAATCTTCTCACCATGTTGTTAAACACACACGTAAATGTCAGAGAACATAGCAAAATTTTCTAAGGTACGAGAGCTTCTTAGAAACATTTTTATTCACAGAGCTATGGAAAAGGTTATCACAGTTGATCTACTGTACCCATTTAGAAGTGTCTTTATTTTTAAAAGAAATGTTTATTGAGTAACCATAGAAGGGTTGGGGGACCTACTCCAGTAAGAGATGACAACGGAACACAGACATTCTAAACCAGAAATCTAATACGTGGTGAGGTGAGTGATGAAAAACGGAGGAATATTTAAAAACTAGCCCTTTCCAGGAAAACCTAGGATGTCTGGCTACCTGGTTATATGCGACAGAAATGTGACCTAGCTAATAGGGAGATTTCTGCTTCACAGTCGTTTATCATTTAGGTTAGCTTTCCAGAAATAAATACTAAAAGCTCCCTCATAACGTATTCGAGAGTCCATGCCATTATCTAACATCATTCTAGTATTTAATCCTGCTGCCTTCTAGGTCCTTTCATCTATTAGCAACCTGTTCTAGAACTTCGAAGGTTCTGCTCAGGGAAAAAAAGCAGAACTTTGCGGCACCTTCTGTGACTGGCAGGATTTGATTCACTCCGGATTTGGAGAGGGAAATGAATTGCTTGCTAAGGAACAATTCTTTATACTGGCTCAGTCTTGGAAGTTGGAAAATCTCTCATGTTGAAATTAAGATGCTGCTTTTCTGAACAAAAGTCCACTCTAAAATTCAAAACATAGGTCAATTACCATGAGAAGCATTTCTGCCACTGCAGAGATAAGGCCCAAAGTCAGCTGGGCTAAAAATTACAGATGTCCTACTCAAAGAAATCACCGATTTTTCAAATCAAAAGACTGCTCGTACATCATGTCACCAATGTTGTTGAAACTGTGGTTCCTAAAGTCAATTCAGGGTTATAACTAAAAAATTTTCTGAGATGGAATTCAAAACAGCACAGCACATCTGTCACACAGGAGAAGTATAAACACCGCTCTGCGACACTTTCATTCTCGATGTACTTTGCCACTCAGTTTCAGTTTTTAAGTTGGTATGTGTATCCTGACTTGTGATGTAAAATATATCCCTTATTATGGGTCACTGTTTTTAAAAGTTTGAGAAAAATCAACCCAGTCCGATACTTTCATTATATAGATGGGAACTTTTATTTAAGTGACTCGACTTCTGGTGATCGCAGACCAGGCAACTGGAGCCAATTTTCCTGCTCGAGATGACTACAAAAGCTGTACAAAAACAACAAAAACCAGCAAAAATAATCTTCTCCAAAACATCACAGAACAAACAAGACAGTAAGGGATCATCAGGCCAAGAAGCAGAACTAAGCCAGGCATTTGAGTTGTTTCTACTCCCAGCTGTCTGTCGTCTACAAGGTGGCTGAGCAATACTTCCGTCAATCTTGAGTGATCAGACAGACAGAAGTGAGAGCGCAAGTTTGAGCAAGTGTTGAAGCCCTGGTAAACTAGAGCACAATGGAATAGATACCAGCAACACGGTAAACTAAATTAGTCTGCCCATGAAATACTGCCCAGTTTTAAGTTGTTTAGTGGCCCAGAAAATTCCAAGATGTGCTATTGGATTAAGATGAGCTGGTATTGTTAGATCCTCAGGCATTTGGCAGAAGCAAGCAAAATTCTTCTCTAGAGGAAGATACCATTGTCTTAGACCCCAAAACACTTTACAGGATTCATTCAAATATAACCATTGTGTGTGTGAAAAAAGCCAACATGAACAAGAAGTACTAACAACACTGAACAGAAACAGACTCATAAGTGCTTCAGTGAAACAAATTACTAGATAGGTTACAAAATCATAATGCTTGTTTTATCTGAGGTTTCTTTTTCTTTTTTAATTTATTTTCCCACCACAAGTTGAAACAGGGGTATAAATTTAGGGGTCGGGGATACTAGACTTCCTAAAACTTAAAGGTGACAGAAATCCCCAAATTATAAACTGTTACCAAAACAGCTAACTCAGTGGGCAGGTTTAAAAGTAATCTGGACACACCTGAAGAGAAAACGAACAAACTGGAAGATAAGAAATGACACAGAATGGAGCAAAAAGACACAAACGACAGTAAGTCAAAATAAAGGGTAAGAAACAAAGGACTTAATGAGGAAGACTGAGGTATTTAATTTGAAAAGAGACAGGCTGGAGCAGAAGCAAAGTATGAATAGCTAAGATTTTCCACAATTGATGAAAGACATGAATCCACAGATTCACACTGTCCAGTAATCCCATACAGATATTTCCACAACCAGATACGATGCAAAAATTAGGGACAGAAAAAAACCCTAAAAACAGTTGTAGGGGAGAGATCTGTGTGAGGAGATAACCTTCAAGCAACTGCTAGAATGAAACATCTGCCTCCTGTGTAGTAACAGCGGAAACCAAAAGACAGCGGAACAGTGTCTTCAATACGTGGAAATTGTTAACCTAGAATTCTATACCCAGCAAAAGAAAGCAGCCTTCCAAATCGAAGGTTAAATAAAGACAGTCTCAGACCAAAAGAAACTGAGTGAATTTGTTACTAGAAGATCTGTGTTGAAGTTAATACTAAACGATGTCTTTAACAGAAGAAAAACTCCTAGAAGACAGGTTAGAGATGCAAGGGGGGAAAAAAGAACATTATGTATAAAACAATACTGTTCTATGGGGTTCAAAGTATATGTAAAATAAATACACAGAACAACAATTAACATATGGGTCAGTGTGAGGGATAAAATTCAAATGTTCTAAGGCACTTCCTTCAAACCAAAACACCTGTTGCCATTGAGCTGATTCTCATAACAACTCTACAGAACAGAGCAGAACCGCTCGTCCAGGTTTCTGAAGCTGCGCATCTTTACAGAAGCAGACGGTCACACCTCCCTCCCGTGGAGTGGCTGCTGGGTTCAAACCAGTGCACTTGTGCTTCTGAGCCAAGCCCTCAACCACCGTGTCACCAGGGCTCCCTGTACCATCTAGGAGGACGTTGCAGTATCAGTCATGTAGGACTTTGATAAGTAAAGGCTATATACAGTAATTTCTAGGGATGTCACTAATAGCAAAAGAGACCCTAACTTCCAACAAGAAGTTTCTTTATATTGACAAAATAAGAGGAAAACCTCTCAATCACTCCACAAGAATAAATGAAGGAAAAGCAAATACAGGACAGATGGATGGGATGGTCAGAATGCTTATTGTAAAGATGGTAAAAATCTAAATATATCAGTAATTATATTTAGTGTAAACAGATTAAATGCTTCAGTAAGAAGTGAAAGGACTTTAGCAATGGATAAAAAATAAAGCCAAAGTCATAACACTAACAGTTAACAATTCTTCAACTGAAATCTCAGTTCAGTGTAGGTTCAAGTTAATAATGTAAAGCTTGGGGAAAAAAACCAAACTGTGACACAGACGTGAGAGTGCTCACGGTACCGTGAGCTAAGTGCAGCCCCGGTGACGCAGTGGTTAAGAGCTCAGCAGCAAACCAAAAGGTTGGCCATTCCAATCCACCAGCCACTCCTTGGAAACCCTAGGAGGCAGTTCTACTCTAGCCCATAGGGTCGCTATGAGTCAGCATCGATTCAACAGCACCCAACAACAGCACAAGCCAAAAATGAAGAGCTTCCAAGCCAAGTCACATTACCTGCAGCAGCCAGGTGAGCCGTGACCTCATCAGCTGCTGTGGAGTTGAGTATGTCTGAATCATCATACGAGGTGTCCTCGGGAGACGAAGGTGAGTCCTCATCAGCACTCAGCATACTGTGTTCAGTGTAAGTAGCCACGTGGACCTGCTGTACTTGCTGGGCCACTGCATGGGCTTCTATGGTAGCCATGTGTTCAGTCTGGGTCACTGCGTGTTCCTCCATGAAGATCTCTGTCAGAGAAAAGGGCAAAGAACAGCAGGAAAACAGGGTTCAATGTGAGTGCAAAACAAGGCCAAACTAAGAGATTTTCCTCAAGAGCTGGAGAACTCTGACAAGCCTCTAATTTCATTACATATCTCACTGTACCATGTCACAGGAAATAGGAAGAAACACTCAAATGTGATATACCAATGGTGGGAAATTTCCCTCCTGTGAATCCATGGTGATGGGAAGTAACTGTACCACCTCACATCACAAAACAACAAATATCTGATACGACATGTAACAATGAAAAGATATTTAAAAATAACAAAAAGAAATTACAATATCTCAGTGACTATCATTTGACACTGTGAAGACAAAAACAGTAAACTGTGAAATACATAACATTTTCTTTGTATTTCTTTATTTAAAATACAAATTAAAATGAGTTAAACATTTTTTCCCCAAAACGCTGTGATTCAAATTTTTTATTCCCGCTTACAGAACTGTGCTTCTTATAAATCCTAAAACAATGCAGTTACAGATCTGTTCTCCTATCACACATGTAATATACTACAAATTTGTTATCCTTAAAAAAATATATTTTGGAGCATACACACTTATAGATTTGAAAGAAAAATGGGCTTATATCACACATATTGTTCCACAGTTTGCTTTTTTCATATTACAGTGTATCTTAACATTCTGACACATCATAACATACAGATCTACCACGTCCTTCTTAAACAGTTGCAGAATAAACACTTCACTGTCTGAATCATGCCATAATTTGAATAACCAATCACCTACTGCTACATAGCAAGGCTGCTTCTATTTTTTGTTATCATAAACATCAGTGCCATGAATATCCATACATATTAAACACTGCCTGCTTTCTTATTATTCCTTAGAATAAATTTTTAAAAAAATATTTTATTGTGACTAAGTGAGTGTCTACAATCCAATTCAATTTGCCACATAAGACACCACACACCTCTGTGCAGTTGTAGCTGCTCTCCTAACCCTGTGACAGCACACTCCACCTTTCCACCCTGTACTTTCTGTACCCATTCAACCAGTTCTGGTCCCCTCATCTACAGCCCCCCATCTCCTCTCTAGAGAGGAGCTGCCCCACTGCCTCATGTGTGTACAGGCCAAGACTCGCACACACAACAGCAGCATCACTCTGTGTCTTACAGTCCAGGGAAATTTTTGTCTCAAGAGCTGGCTTTGGTATTGGCTTCAGCTTAGGGCTGGGAGCAAGTCCACGGTTATTCCTTGAAATAAATTCTTAAAGGCAAAATGGCTTGGTCAAAGGGTATACGTATTTTAAATTCTGATTCATATCGAAAAGCTGTATGTTTAACTTGCACACTAGTATTCTCTCCACTTGTAGAAAGCCACACGCACAAATCTGAAACTTGACTATCATGTCATGTTATACAGTAATGCGTATCTGAAGTTAAAAACAAAACAACCAGCAGCCATATAAGTGTAGAAATATGACCTTTATGGCAACAAGGAAAAAGGACACTCATCTACTGACACAAAATCCTTCCTTCATTTTGTATTCTGCTCTATTACAAAACTCTCCTTTTCTTTCTTTGACAACTTCCAAAATCCTTGGTTCCTCAGACTGCTTTCTCAGGCATCCTCCTCTGTTTTTCTACTCTGGGTTAACTGCTTTCCTGCAGATGACCTCATTCCTACTTTTCTGACATTCCTGACTCCAGTTTTATGTTCTTATGTTTTTCTAGTCTTCTTTTTCTCTCTCTCTACTTTGTAACTGTCACTTTTCACTTTCGTACCACTTGATATCACAACTCTTCCTTCTTACCCATTGATTCTTACTCTGGGAATATCCAATTAGCTCAAGGAGTATTCTGGGTTTCAAAATAAAATTTAATGACAAAATCAAACCACCAGAGGGTGCCGCCAACCCCAACAACAGGAGCCACACAGGATCTGCACACCTTTCCATGCCTGGTTGTCTCCTTGAGGTCATCTCTGTCCTGTCTTCACGTAGCATATGACCTACATGAACACACACCCTTTGTTCCTTCAGATGGAGCTTCTCTGAGAGACACCAGGTGAAACAATATGTATTTAATAGAAAAAAGGATAAAGAAAATGTTAGCATTTGGGAAATCTGGGTAGAAGGCAATGAACTCTGTTGGTGCAGAGGTTAAAGTACTCAGCTGCTAACCGAAAGGTTTGAACTCACCAGCTGCTCTGCAAGAGACAGATTTGGCAGTCTGCTTCTGGAAAGCTTCCTAGTTTGGAAACCCTCCAAGGCAGTTCTGCTCTGTCCTACAGGGTCTCTATGAGTCAGAATTGACTTGATGGCAGTGGTTGTGGCTTTTGTTTGGGTGAGGCACACATGAGAATTCTTTGTACTGTTGTTGCAACCCCTCCACAGCTGTAATTATGCCAAAATATATATACATGTGTGTTTTTAAGAGCGGTACCTGATACCCTGCCTTAAGGATTTTTCCATATCCTATGTTTGCTGTGAATATTACAAGGGAATACACCCTTGCTCCAGATTTTGTAAATATCTAAAATGCAATTTAACATGTTATTTGAATCAGACAACTAAACATAATATACGAGAGGAAGGTACCATTCAAATGCTGTTTGTCCATCCGTTTCAGTGTTCTTCTAATGGAAGAGACAAACTGCTTTAGGGCATTTTAGAATTCCGGTTACTTCAAAATTGTTTTTAAATGATTTGGAATTAGATGCCATCTAACTGCTTTTCAAAGGGATTTATACGCTATGCACTTGACATAATGGATCTGAATTCTTCTATCCAAGATGCGATTCACACAATAAATCAATAGGGCTGTCTGCTTCACAGGCTCCTCACTCCAGCCCAGCGCCTCATCCCTTCCACAACCCTCCCGCAGTGGCCTGCAGCCTCTTACTCTACAGAAAGCAGATCCTTTTCTGAACCAGAGCAGGATATCTGCAAATGATGCTTTCGATGTTTTTGTAAGATAAGCAATAAAAGACGTTGTCTTAAAGCCAGACATGCTGACATACGCATACTACAGGTCACCACATTCCTCCCAAGTCAGTTTCTGGGAAGGATTTTAGTTTTCATCTACGAGGAGCCAGATTCTCTGGACACCAAAAACTGACAGGAACTACTAGTAACCAAAACCAAACCCACTGGCCACTGATTCTGACTCACAGCGACCCTACAGGACAGAGTAGAACCACCCCCACAGTGTCCAAGGAATGCCTGGAAGATTCAAACTTCATCAGTAGAGGAAAACATACTAGAGACTATGAATTTTAAAACCCAACACAGCGAATTAAACAGACATCCAGAACCCCTGGATAAGTTACTAAACTGTGAAGCCTCGATACCATCTTTCTCAATTTTTAATCGAGAGAATGAGAGTATCTGTCCTCACAAGGACAGTGTGAAGACTCAGGAGATTATTCAGATGAAGAGGCACACAGCACCCCTACAAGAGTGCTCAGTGTTAATTATTCTGATGACGCCCGGGTTCCCAGGTCTTCATGATTCTGTCTTGAGTCATCACCTGATGAGTCTTACCAACACTGGGCCTTCCTTACCTTTAATTTAGACCTCTACTTCTAAGGACTGAAACCTTGGTGGCGTACCAGTTAAGTGCTGTTATCTGCTAACTGAAAGATTGGCAGTTCAAATCTGCCAGGCACTCCTTGGAAACTCTACGGAACAATTCTACTCTGTCCTATAGGGTTACTATGAGTCGGAATCAACTCAAGGGGTTTTGGTGAGTATCTCTAAGGACATGATTGTCTTCACTATGTCCAAGACTTCTTGTCAGATATCTTAAAACTCCCTCTTTGTGACATTAATTGGAAATTAATTCTAGTGGTGTAGTGGTTAAGCTACTAACCAAAAGGTGGGCAGCCCAAATCCACCAGCAGCTCCTTGGAAACTAGGGGCCAATTCTACTCTACCCCACAGGGTCACTAGGAATCGGAATCAACTCAATGGCTGTCCATTAATCCTTCGGACTAATTTTACCCTTGTGTTTTTGGTTTTCTTTATTCTTCCTTTATGTTTAAAATTTTTTAATGTTTGAAGAATCTACAGAAATCATCGACGTGTACACCAATATTTAGGCACAGATAATTATTAAGATAGTCTCTGTAACATTATTTTTAACATCAAAATACTGAAAATAGTCTAACTATTCAACAATGGGGTAACAGACAAGAACTGCACATCCATGAGATAAAACACAAACACATTTGCACACAGGCAGTAAAATGTTAAGTCATTATTTCTGGGGGGCAGGACTTAACATGAACATTCCTTAATCTTTTTAGGATCTTCTTCGTTTTTTTTTTTCAATACAAATTGACTATTTTTACAATTAGGGAAAAAAATCTATTTAAAGAAATGCTGGCAATTGAAGAAATAAAGGAGGAAACACACTCTTAAAAAACAAACAAACACATGAGCCAATGGAATTTGGAAGAAGCAGGGGTGGGGTGGGGGAGTTAAATTTTTGGCTGGCAATTCACACATAAGGAATAAGTCTCCAGTATTTTAAAAATCGAAGTAGGAAGAAGAGACCAGGAAATCTTAATCAGGTACAACTAAACGTAAGAGAAAGCAATAATATTATCATATGAGAGAAAAGCTATCAGAACTGCCTAAGGGAAAGTCTCAGAGCTTGACCTCACCTAGGGTTCAAGCCAGGGGTAGAAAAACAAAGAGAGGCTCAACTTAGGGTCTTTGACATGTCCAGAATCGCTACTTTCTGATTAGGATACATATTTCACTCAAAAGAAAATCATTTCTCCAAGAAGCCTGAAGGATGGGATGAGCTTCCTGGGGGACACTAGGGTAATGGCCCAAAGCATAACATAGCAGGAGGAAGAGAAAAGAGACTGCACAAGAAGGGCAGGGTGAAAACAAAGGCAAGGTAAAACATGGCACAGTTCTGAGCAATTTAAGGAGCTTAAGACAAGAGAATCTATTTGACCTAGGAACATTCTCTTTCAAACTGCCTAATGGTGATGATATCTGGGGAAAATAACTCCTCCCACACCACTGGCCTCTATAGTGAAAAAGACTTCTACAGTTCCAGTCATGTAAGGGCAGTTTATTGTTTTCCATTTTCAGACTCTAACTATAGATAAAATATGGAAAACTAAATATGATACACTACATAATATAAGTTATGCCCCACGGCAATCTGAAAGCAAAGCTGAGGTTGGAGAGGTGGAGGAATCCTTGTGTAGTGAGGGTGCAAGACACACTATAGTGTAGATGCGGGAATGTAATATCACAACTTATCTAGTAAAAATAGAGGGAAAGTAAGTAATCTTCATCTTCAATAGAAAGAAGTCAGTAATATCTGAGATGCACAAATCAAGAAACACCAGTATAGACACAGATGGTGGTAGTTTTGTTTCATAACATAAACAGGCAGTTAAATAAACTGCCTCTGAAAAGTAGTGCTGATCAGTAGGGGAAGAACATGGCCAAAGACCACAGATTTTCATTCAGTTGGATCTTTTATCATATGACATGAGTTTTAAAAACAAACTGAGACAGAACCTTCCGAATTAATCATTCTGAAAATTCAAATAAAATGAAGCACCAGGGAAAACTGTCACTAAAAGAATTTGTCACTAAAAGAACTCCAATACTAAGAACCAATTGAACAGTACAGTTCAAGTTTTAAAAACAGCCTTGTCTTGAGTAAAACTAACTTCCTAATTTGCAGCACTGAAATTAATAAAAATTTTATGAGTGTAATCACATATTTTTCATTCCAGTATGTTAGTAAAATTTGTAAATATTCATTAATGTTAATTACAGCCTAAGTTAATAGTAATTCTTTTATATAATACATGACAAAGACAAACTTGCTACACTTCACAATGACTTTAAGGGAGTAGGAGTTTTTTTTATAAAAACAGTCTTAGAAATTTACTGAAGACAGACCCAGAAAATCTCCATAAATAACACCCACTATAATCTGGGAGCCCTGGTGGTGTGGTGGTTAAGAGCTTGGCTGCCAACCAAAAGGTCAGCAGTTCATATTTACCAGCAGCAGCTCCTTGGAAACCCTATGGCGCAGTTGACTCTGTCCGATACAGTCACAGTGAGTCTGGGCAGACTCTGTGGTACCTCAGAACAACTACAACCATAACTTGCTCCTTAGTAAATACTTGGGGTAACAGCACGTTTTACAGACTAAAGCTAAATCCAGGAAATCAGTTTCTGCAGCCCCTCTTGAAGGTGGCATGCGCTGCCCACCTATCTCCAGTCTCTCACCTCCATGCCCTCTTCTCTGCCTTCTTTCTGCTCTGAGCTGTCCTATTCACAGCCTCAAGCTGGGTCAGCCGACCCTGTTTTCCAGGCCTGCCTGCCAGCTTTCTGTTAGCTTTTGTTGATGGAAGGTAAGAGAAGGAAATGGAAGGGCTTTCCTTGCTGTTTTCATTCTCGTCCGCGCTACCCAGCGAGAGGACAGCTCATCCCCGAGCTCCATCACATGCCTTCGCCCTTGGAGGCATCCCTCTCTGGCCAGATGAGCAGCTGTATGGGGCTCCGATGACACTCAGGTTCTCCTCTGCTCACCCAACCCTAGAGCTGGTAGCTGCTTCCTACTGTGATTCACACTTGGGTGTCCTCCGTCTACTTTTTGCTCTCTAGTTTTCCTAAGCCAGTGTAACCAACTCCCAGAAATTAAATTCTCTGGAATACTCCACGTGCTTTGATACATACCCTGATTAATGCAAACAGAAGAGTATATTCTCTTATAAGAAATTACTCACAGAACTCCGGTAAGCAGCAGATGTGGACTCTACATCTCCAATAAGGAAATGACTCTGAGTGCGTGTTTGTAAGACCACTATTAGGGTTTGTTTTACACACTGATATAAGCTGAATATGAAATCTTGAGTCTGAGGACTCAGAAAACACTGAGAACAGACTTACCCACAGAGCTCTCCTGTGTAACTACGTACTCTCAGTTTTCAATCTACCTCCTTATTTTTCCCAGAATACTGAAACTCTTCACTAAGTAACTAAAACCGAAATCTCTCACAAATTACTTTTCTGATTAAGCTGTATCCCTTTCAAAGTCTGCTTTCTTTCTGGATTTGACTTAGCCCTGGATTAGGACTCTGGAGATGAATTTCTTCCAGGCCTGTGTCTATCACCACCTAGCTAGTCCAGACAGAAACAGGCAAACAAAAAGGAGCACCACTATTCTCAAGCTCAGAACCATACTGTATTCTCTGACCCTTTCCTCTCTTCCCCTACTCTGGTCAGTCTATCTTCCTACATCTCCTTTCTAAACAGATATCCATTCCCCTTGCCACTTCTCCTCAGTACCAACACTGGTATAATTTCCGTAACTCCAGGTGTGATCCCCATTCCTCCAAACTACTCTAGATTCACCTTCCTTAAGTTAGAGTAAAACAAGGTGTGCTTCAAATGTCTTTCCTTTGCATTCTCTATTCCCAAGTCTAGCAAATAAGAATTCTCCTGCATACCTCCCAGTCCTCAATAGTTTTACTTTAAGACAATCCCTGCAAGTCTCCTATCATGCAGGCAGTGTACTGGACCCTGGGGATATAAATTAAAAAGTGAATAAAGCAGCAAAGTATAATGGGCCTGCGGAAACAGTGAAGGAAGAAGTGAAAAGGCAGTATGCAAAGAAAGGGAAGTAGAGAGATCTGAACACAAACTTTGGCCACTTCAGAATTTTATCTGCTTGAGAGACTAATGTTACCGATTGCAACGTGTCCCACCAAAACGTGTGCCAACTTGGCTAAGCCGTGATTTCCAGTACCATGCAACTGCCTGCCACTTTGTGGTCTGATGTGATTATCCAACATGCTGTAAGTTTGAATCTTTAATATATAAATGAGAGAGGACAGGAGGCAGTTATGATAATGAGGCAGGATACAATCTAAAGGGTCAGCTTGCATTTTGTGAGCAGACAGGACAGGAACCCATGCCACCAGGAAAGAAGTGCCAGGAGCAGGGATTCCTGTGCTAAGACACTCCTGGACCACGGTAAGACTGATGACAAGGACGTCCTCCAAGACCTGAGAGACAGAGAAAGCCTTCCCCTGAAATTGGTGTCCTGAATTTGGACTTCTAGCCTCCTAGACTGTGAGAGAATAAGTTTTTGTTTGTTAAATCTACCCACTTGTGGTATTTCAGTTATAGCAGCCCTAAATAACTAAGGCACCTTCTAAGACTCTAATTGGGAGTTCTATGATAGCTGTCACAGTAGAGGCACAAAAAATGCAGAATAGGGAAGCCAGGTAGATCAAAAACCCCAAAACAACGACTGCTGTATGTCAGCAAGCTGAGGACAGGGACAGAATGAGGAATTAAGGATTCTAATGAGAAATACTCTCTCAGAGGAGAAATGATTAAGCAGAAGAGGAAGAGGTCAGACAGGGACCTTTGGCAGCCAGAAAGCAAACAGCAGGAAAGTATAATGGGCCTGGGGAAACAGTGAAGGAAGAAGTGAAAACGCAGTATGCAAAGAAAGGGAAGTGGGGAGATCTGAACACAAACTTTGGCCACTTCAGAATTTCATCTGTTTGAGAAACTATCTCACCTACTCATTAAGTAAGGTATGTAATACGTCCAATCCTGCAGCAAATCACAATCTGACCTAATAATAACGTCTTTTTATGAAAATAATGGCAACAGTCAACATCAGCATGAGACCAGAAGAACCAGAAGGTGCCCAGCCACCACCAAGGGCAGTCTTGATAGGGGACACAATGTAGAGTCTCTGACATAGTATGAGAAAACAGGTGTGCAGATCAAGAACTCTACTAAAAGACCAAAACTGATGGTCCCAGAGACCTGGAGGGTCTGCTGGGGACATGGCCCCTAGACTTGCTGCTGCCCCAGACCTGAAACCAGTCCTGAGGTCAACACTCCAGAAAAAGAATGGACTGGACTCAGGGACACAGAGTGAGCATGTGGTGTTATGTACTTTATGGGATGGTTTCATACATTTGTAGAAGGCTGTCCTACAGGTTTCCTTCTAGAGGGGAGGGCAGGGATACTAGAAGTAAACAGTAAAAAGGAGGAGGGTGCTGTCACGGGGTGGGGAGAGCAGACAGTTGTATGCAAAACTGACTCAGATTGTATACTTCTCACTTAATTGTAATAAAAATTTTTTAAAAGAATGGTGACAATCAAAAAGATATGTCCTACTCTGCAATTGATGGTCGAAGGCCTGAGAGTTCCCTTGGGAATGTGGTCCCTAGACCTGATGCTGTCTCTGCTCACAGATCATTAGTGAGGTGAACTCTTCGGATACGAACGGAACGGACTTGGCGATGCACAGTGACCATATCGTGTGTGCACTTGATAGTTCTATGCATCTAAAGGAAGTCATCCAACTGGCCTCTTACTAGAGGAGAGTGGAGAGGATGGAGAGGAGGAGATGGGAGTTTGTTAAAAGGCTGACATGTATAGAATGGAAAGGAGGAATGTGCTGTCACTGGGCAAGAAGAGCAGAGGGAGCTGCAGACAGGGGGGCATGCAAATTAGAATTGTATTGTAAACTTTCACTCAATCACACATGCAAAAAAAGATGTGTCATATTATTCAATGAACAAACTAGGTGTTCATACAGATCAAAGAAAACATGGTAGCAAAGGCACCCTTCACCTTCATCTGTCACTGGATTGCCTGGCAGACTCTGCAGACCTAGGCATATCCGCTGAAAATTGGTAGCAGGTACTGACTATTAATATCCAGCATGGCTACGACAGATTTAGAGTCACTGTCTTATTATACAACCGGTCCCAGTGTCTACGGAGCATGGCAAGTTTCTTTCTGTTCTACCTCACAGCTGCTGACGCACTCACTGTCGCTTCTCCAGGAGGGAGCTAAGACGGAGACTGGAGCCAGAGCACCGGATTTTCCAGTCTTTGCTCTGCCACTTACTGGCACTTGAGACACGGTTTAGTTGTCAAGTGGGGAGAATACCAGAACCTACCTCCCAGAATTACTGTAAGGGCCAAGTGAGTTACTATTTGTAAAAGTACTTCGGATGCTGCTGCTGTCAGGTGCCGTTGCGTCAGTCCCGCCTCACAGCGACGCCACGCACAACAGAATGAAGCGCCACCAAGCCCTGCACCACGTCCACAACCACCCTTGTGCGCAGGCCCACTGTTCAGCCACCGTGTCAATCCATCTCCACGAGAGGCTTCCTCTTTTTAGCTGACCTTCTACTTCACCAAATGAAGGAACTTAAAATAGGACAAGGTGTATACTGACTGCTACAGAATATTATGATAACATTTTCACTGTATTTTTTATTATTATACTACCTACAAAGGCAGGGAAAGCACAGAAATTTCAAAAGAAAGGGACATGACTTAGTTTTACACTGGGAGACATTTCATCAAACATTAAGAATTTTGACCATATAAGGTCTTATACCACAAAGTAATTCTTGGTATTTTTTTGAATCACAGATCCTATAGAGGATGAGAGAAACTCATCTCCCTAGAAAAACGCACAGGTACACAAAATTCTCTCAAATACCTCAGTCTTCGGGACCCAACTCACAGATTGTTTCTCACGATGATGTTGTTATAACAAGGCTGAAACACTAGAGGGGGCCACAACCAAAGAAAAGTAAAGATAGCACAGTGGCTTTGCTCAGACTTTGCCACTGAATAAAAACCCTTCTCTAGGAAAAAAACTTCGGTGAATCTCATTTACTACATGCTTCAAAACATGTCAGTTCTTTCACAGGTCCCAGATTAGAGCCATCTAATAGAACTTTCTACAAGATAAAAGTGTTTCATGTTACAATGTCCACAACGGTAGTTACTAACCACATGCGGCCACTGAATGCAAGAAGTATGACTGCTTCGACTGAGGAATTACATTTTTATTTCATTTAATGCTAATTAAATTTAAATAGCCACATGTGGCTTTTGGCTACCATACTAAACAGTACAATTCTACACTGTATTTTTAAATTTTAAAATACTACTGCTTCTCATCACAGGCTGATATGTATCACTTAAGTTTTTAGTAGAGTGGGTTAAAAACACTAATTCAGACAACCCTGTCACTATGATGGTAATCTGAATGCTACAGAGACACGAAGAAAACTGTCGCTCCCCACCCCAACAGGTGTTTGCCATCAGAAGTAAAAATTTCTTAATTATTATAGAAGATTCAACCTACCCAATACTGATTGTGTTTCTCTATTCAAACATATTTTTAAGCCCTCAGACCATAAAGAGCCTGCCTGCACAGTGGTTAAGCACTCAGCAGCTAACTGAGGAGCTGTCAGTCTGAACCCAAGAGCCACTCAGTGGGAGAAGATGTGGCAGTCTGTTTCTGTAAAGGTCACAGCCTTGGAAGTAGGTTTATTTTTTAAAAAGATTCATAAGCCAAACCAAAACTCAGTGCACAATGAAAGACTTCTAAATATGAAGGTTTTATACATAAATTCTGCCACTTAAAAAGAAAAAATCCCATTCTAGACGACTGCTAATAGCCTTGTCAAGGGCTAACTACAGAGCACTGAGAAGGCAGACCATCGTGAATCAGACAGGTTTCCTGAAGGAGACAGTCTCCTGGTGGGACTCGATCAGGTGCTGGAATGAAAGGGTGCTACATGCAGAGACCACAGCTTGAGAAAGCACAGGGCACAGTGAAGGGCATCCATGAGTACCCAGACGGCCGATGTGGGGGTCCTGGGGACCCAGCACACAGCTCTCAGCTGCCACCACACCAGGTTCTTTCTTTACACTGTGATTTAATGGGCTAAAAATAAAGTTAACGCTGACCCACCTGTCAAAGTGGGAAGCAGTCTATCCTACACCGCACAACACCTTACATAGCATCGGGCACCTGACCAATGCTGAGGGCAGTGATAAAAAGGATCAGAACACACAGGCATTGTCTAGCATGTAAATACTTACTTGCAGTTACAAGTATCAGTAAAAAGCAGGTGAGCTGCAGAAGCAATGCCTGCCCAATCAGAAGTGCAGGTGAGGAGGCTGTCCTGCCTGAACATTTGCTCGTGGGTCAGAATGCAGCTGGCAGTTTTGCAGAATAAGCGTTCACCCACAGCTGTTCCCCAAATTACCAGAAATCAAATAAGTAGCTGTCATGTGATAGCAGGATTAAAGGCTGCCTCCTTTCCGTTAAGGAGAAATAATATAAACTGCCCAAGTCCCGCCCCTCAATCTGAGGCAAGCACAAAGGAGACTATTCAGGCCAGGGCGGCTGTGAGCCCGAGCCCTGTTGCCTGGTGCTCTCTGGCAGGCCCCCCTGAGCTGGCCGGGTCTGTCACCACACAGCCACCATCGCGCTAACGCCAATTCCTAGATTCAGTCCAATACAGGATACTACTTCTGGGATAACTGAACTGAGAGCCTATTGCTGGATAAAATCTTGAAGGTACAGGTGCCAGTGCTGCTGAACTAGGGCCCAGTGATCAGTCTCTCATCTAGTCAACAAACACCTACTGAATTCTCATCAGGTTCTCCTGGGTTATTTTTTAACACGAGTATTCCCAGAGTAACTGTGACTGGCAGTTCCAATTTTATACCTTTAGTTTTAAAAAAAGTATTTTTACAGAAATGACACATGTTCTTTTGTGTACTGAGAAAATAGAAGTAGAAATAAATAAATATAAAGAAATGTTGCCACCACCTGAGACAGCCACACTCAACTGACTTAACAAATTTGGTGTATATGCTTCTTTTTGCCTACTAGTTTCTTGTATGGCTGGTTTAGTCCTGAACAAACCCATGCACCCACTGCCATCAAGTTGATTCAGCCTCATGGTGGCCCCACGGGGTTTCTGAGATGGTAAATCTCTGCGGATGCAGACTGCCGCATCTTTCCCCGCAGAGCCACTGGTGGTTTTGAACCAGAGACCTTTAGGTTAGTAGTTGATGGCTTTAACCACTGTGTAACTGGGCTCACATACAAAAACCAAAAAATACACAAAACCGAAAAACCAAAACAACTGCCGTCGAGTCAGGTCCAACTCATAGCGATCCCAGAAGTCAGAGTAGAACTGCCCCACAGAGTTTCCAAAGAGCTCCTGGCGGCTTTGAACTACCGATCTTCCGGTTAGCAGACATAGCACTTAACCCACTACGCCACCAGTGTTTCCATGTTAAACATATCACTTCATAATTTTTTTCACTATCACATGAATTTTCCATGTTAATAACATGTTTCTACACCATTTTTAAATTACTGAGCATTCTTGTGTAAAAGTGTACAACAGTTATTTTACTAATCCCCCAGCAGTCACCATTTAGGTTGTTTCCAATTTATCATTATTATAAATAATTCTGCAGTGATAATTCTGGTATTCAATAACTGTCTGTTGAATGAATGAATAAATGAATGGTAGCTAAGTCTCTGAGCACATACCAATGCTTCCTTAGCTTTCAAAGGACATAGAAACTTCTGGTATTCATAGTTATAATTCTGGATATACTGTTATTGCAGGTCCAGAGAGGTAATACAGTACAAATAAGAATTGAAACATAAAGACAAGCACCTAATAATTGACGGTGGATGCAGAGCAGCATGGAACTATAACCTTGACATCGTAAAGGCAGAATATAGAAAGAAGGTTAGAGGCACTCAACCCATCTTACAAGATGGCATGCTTAAAGATCCTGTTAAAAGGTGACGGGACAAAAATTAAAGGTTTGTTATTTAAAATTACAAAGATAATTAATAAAATAACTTAAAAATAATGAGAGGAAAAAGAACTAAATTCTTATTTTTCGTATGAAAAAATCTTCACACATTAGCTAAAGTTGACCAATCAAGGAACAGAAATTTAAGCATATTATTTAGCCTTAAGGAAGTAATCACAAGAGAAGCTAAAAACAGAAACCATCTTTACAGGGTTGACTGTGGTCAGTGCAGCCAGGGGCAGCAGGATGGTCAGGAGGCAGTGAACAGGTGCTCCAGTTTGAGCACTTCTCTGCTGTGCAGCTTGTCAGGCTGCACAAACATCACCCTAATAAGAGCTGGCTGAAAATCTGCTCTATTACTTTGGCTCCTCAAGCTGTATCTTCCTCACAGCTTGTCAAACCCAGTTGCCCACAGAGCTTCCCTTCACCAGAGGTAACTATGAAGCCTGGAGAATCCTACAGATTAAACTGAGACCCAGAAAGGCTGAGTTACCCACAGTTATGTCTCCAGCTGGCAAACCCACCTGTCCTGTCTCTCCATCAAGGGCTCCCTCCACTCCATCTGTCCCATCCCAGCCCCACCCTGTGTCCTGGAGCAGTCTCTAACCACCACTCACTTGGGCTCCTCAGTGGCTGTCCTCAGTATCACTTGCATACCTTTAAGCTAAAGTGTGGGTTTTACTGAAGGTCCAGTGAATGTGCCTTATAAAATGACACACATATTGAACTGAAGTGACTTTTCCAATTACCTTGCGGTCACTCATCCCAGAGCCTCTAATAAACCTGATCTCCTCCACTATCGTGGTATTAGGGTAGATAGCTACTCTGAGTTTCTCTAAACAATTGAGGCCCCACAACACGCTTTTTAGCCACAGGAAGAGTACAGATCATCAAGTTTCCAACTGATGCCTCTTTTTTGGGTACCAGTGTGAGCAACTGATTTTATGTTCTTGTTTTACCCATACTGAATAGTTTTGCTAACTCTATCCACTCTGACATTGACCAGATGGAAAACAAAATTGTTCAAAAAAAGATACAGGAGACAAAAGGCTGACTTTTGGAAGACAATGGAGAGTGATGGACACAATTTTTGTGTGCAACCGTACCATTTTATAATTTTTTAAAATTAATTTAGGAACAAGCAAATAAAAAGCAACATGTAAAAACAGGGGGCCAAGCCAATCACTGAAAATCAAATACATGAAAATGAGCTGAAATCTAATCACCAAAACCCTAGTTCTACTGTATGTTCCATAAACTGTGCACACAGATGGTGTGCTCATGTCTTGCAAATTTAAATAAGTACTCCTCAGTGTTTGAGAACATGCCTCTCACAGGTGAAACTGGCATGAGGAGACCTGTGGGGCATCATTACTGACAAGCCAGCTGTGATAAAAGTAGGCTGAGCAGTGAGCTTAACACATCCTTTCTTGGGTTACCTCCTGCATTTTACCTTTTCTGATCTCCCGTGAAACCCAGAACTAAGGAGTATGTACAGACCAGTGGCAGCACCAACTGTGGCTTTTTAAAATATGAAATAATATATGTGACAGCATTATGTGACTGCAATATGCTATAAGAACATAATAAAAAACCAAATCAGAGTTGCCACTGAGTCTATTCTAACTTATGGCGACCCCAAGTATCGCAGAGCAAAGCTGCTCCATAGGTTGTCATTGTTTTATTGTGCAGCAAGAGAGTGAGACAGAAGAGTAAACAACTGTTGCATGCATTCCTGGGACCAGCCAGCGTGTGAATGGCAGGACATGGGCTCAGCCCAAGTGCACAAGATGAAGAAGACACAGTCCTGCCCTTGGATGGAGTCAGAGAAGCACTGTGTAAGCCAGAACAGCCAACAGCAGGGCAGCCTTCTGGATGCACAGAGCCGTCATACTTGTTTCATCTGTCTCCAGTGTTTGTTTCTAAGTGTGAATGAACTGCCAATACTTTAAAATCAGGAGACAGCACTGAAAGTCCAGATTTCTGATTTCTCTTGAAAAATCAGAAGAGCTGGGAACAAGAAGAGAACTGCATTATGTTTGGGCTCTACAGTCAAATTCTCTGGCTTAGGAACAAATTCCAGCATTTGCCAAGTCACATTACTGAATCTCTGTCTGCCTCAGTTTCTCTATTTGTAAAATGGTGATAACTTATTAACATCTTCCTCACAGTGTGGCTGCCAGGACGAAAATAAACGAGCTAATTAAGTGAAGCACTCAGCACAGTGCCTAATTCCACAATCAGTTCTAGCTGATATTACCATCATTTCAGCCTGGCAACAGCTGACTGGCTGCCAGTCAACCAGCATGAGTTCTCCAGGATGTCCCCTGCCTGCCTACCTCATTTACAATGCCAGCCCAGCCTGGCATCAGAGACTGCAAAGCAATGCAATGTATAAATGTTAAGAGAGATAATTAGTAAAGATCAAGACAAACAAACTCACTGCCATCGGGTCAACTCTGTACTCATAGCAACCCTGTAAGACAGGGCAGAAGTGCACCACAGAGCACTTTCTGAGGCTGTAATCCTTACAGAAGCAGACTGCCACATCCATCTCCCAAGAAGCAGTTGGTAGGTTCGAACCACTGACCTTTTGGTTTGCAGCAGAACTCGTAACTACTTCACCACCAGGGCTCCGTAACTACAGGGACAGTGGGCTTCACCAAACAACAAATGAGTCAACAGCTGGCGACAGGTTCTAGGCCCAGAAACACATGGCGAACAAGGAGGGAGATGCCCCAACCTGAATAAGCTGACATTCTAGAGAAGGTGGCCCCAACAAGAAAAACACAAAGGGATATGCAAAGGTTTCAGAGAGTGACTCTGCCATGCAGAAGATAAAGCAGGCAATGTGGTGAACACCTAGCTGCAGGGCTGTGTAGTGCTTCTGAGGAGGCACAAGTGATTTGATGCCCGAATGAGGAAGAGAAGGTAGACATAGGGAGAGCTTGGGAGAAATGTGTTCCAAGCAGAGAGAACTGCAAGAAGAGGACGGCTAGGGCTCAGTGGAAATGGGGCTGGGGACTGAGTAGGAGGCCAAATCCGAAAAACCACCTTAGGCCTTCCTAGACTTTGGAAAGGAGCTTGGATTTTACTCTAGCCAGGAAGATTTCATACAGTAGCTATTTGTAAGGTGTCTCTGGGGACTGGGAGGGGATGGGGAGAAAGCACTCTGAGCAGAGGAAGCAGAAAGGCATAGGAAACATGACCAAGCACGGGATGCACCAGAGGTCCAGGCACGGGAGGCTGGAATCAGAACGAGGCCAGATGGTGGGGCTTCACATGCTGTGCAAAATAATCTGTACTTCATTTTGTAGCTCACTGGCACCCAACATTATGATGAGCCCCTTATACCAACCAGGAATAAAAAGAAAGAAAATTCTATTACATCACAGTTTTATTCATTCAGAAAAGCAGATGACAAAAAGAAATTATAATTTACTTTACTTGAAAACTGGTATGCAATACTTCGAAAGGCAGTATTATTTATTTAGCCTATAGAAGACAACTGTGGGTCACTAAAGCTCTCTATAGTAACTCCTGGCCACCCTTAGAGTTCCAGACCACAGGACGGAAATTGTTGCTACACGTGTTTTTTCCTCAAGTTCATACACAGTCGGTTGCAACTCCCGGTGATCGGGTGTATCAGACTATAACTGTGTTCCACAGGGTTTTCAACAGTTAGTTTTTTGAAAGTAGAAGAGAAAGAAAGTCGAAAGAAAGTCACCAGGATTTTCTTCAGAGATGCCTTTAGGTGGACTCCAGTCTCCAACCTTCTAGCAGCCAAAAGCATTAACCAGTTGCACCTCCAAGGACAACAAGTAGCAATTTGCAAAGATTCCTCCAGCAGCTATAAGAAGAGCGGTTTGGGAAGAGCTGAGGCTAGAGGCGGGTCAACCAGTCAGCTCTCTAACTCAACAGCCCACATGGCAGACAATGAAGGCGGAAGGCACAGGTGACACACTTAGGAGGTCAAACCACATCTGACCACAGAGGTGTGAACAATGAGGGAAAGATCAGCCCAGGATCACCACCAAATTCTTGTCCTGGGTTAGTGAGTGGTTCATTAACCAAGACAAGAAGAGGAGAAAAGCACATATTAGCAGAGGAAGACCGGACCGGAAAGATCTTCACAAGAACTGACAAGACAGATGCCCAGACCTGGAGCTTGGCTGGAAGTCGGTGATGCAGATGTAAGTTTGAGGCTCATCAACAAGGAACTGGTAATGAAAACAGAGAGCATGAATAAAATTGACCAGAAATAATATGTAAAGCAGGACCATGAGAGCAGCAAGAAAATCTGGGGTAGTATTCAATATCTATTCAATAACTATTCAGAGGGAAAAAATTGTCAAGACTGAGAAGAAGTGAGAAGGGAAAATGAGAATCAGGAGATGTTAGTTTTATGGAAGCCAAACGAAGGGAGAAACCACCAATATCAAATGCAGGGAGACAGCTACTCACCAGGAGAATCAAAAGTCATTCAGCGAACACATCGTAATCACCTTTTTATGGCTGTTAGGTGCCATCAGTTGATTCCGACTCACAGCAACCTGATGTACAACAGAAGAAAACACTGCCTGCTCCTGAGTCATCCTCACAGTCGTTGCTATGTTTGATCCCATTGTTGCAGCCACTGTATCAATACTTCTCCTTGACGCTCTTCTTTTTCACTGACGCTCTACTTTATCAAGCATGATGACTTTCTCCAGGGACTGGTCTCTCCAGGTAACACGTCCAAACTACATGAAACAAAGTCTCACTATCCTCACTTCTAAGGCACATTCTGGTTGTACTTCTTCCAAAACAGATTTGTTCATTCTCTGGATAGACCACAGTATATTCAATGTCCTTTGCCAACACCATAATTCAAAGGCACCTGTTCTTCAGTTTTCTTGATTCACTGTTCAGCTTTCACATGCATCTAAAGTAACTGAAAATACCACGGCTTGGGTCAGACACACCTTAGTCCTCAAAGTGGTATTTCTGCTTAACACTTTAGTCTTTTGCAGCTGATTTGCCCAATAAGCAATATGTTCTTTGATATCTTGACTGTTGCTTCCATGCGTGCTAATTGCAGACACAAGGAAAAGGAAATTCTTGACAGCTTCAATCTTTTCTCTGTTTATCATGATGCTGCTTAGTGGCCCAGTTGTGAGGATTTGTGTTTTCTTTATGTTGAGGCTGTGATTTTTGATTTTCATCAGTAAGTGCTCAAGTCCTCTTCCCTTTCAGCAAGCAATGTTGTCATCTGCATACTACAGGTTGTTAATGGATCTTCCTCCAATCTTAATGTCATATTCTTCATCATACAGTCCAACTTCCCAAATTATGTGCTACAGATACACATTAAATAAGTATGTCAAAAAGATACAACCCTCACACACACCTTTCCTGATTTTAAACTATACAGTATCGCTTGTTCTGGTCAAATGACTGCCTCTTGGTCCACGTACAACTCCTCATGCCTCCTAGTCTAAGTACAGCTCCTCATAAGGACAATTAAGTGCTTAGAACTCACATTTTTCAAATGTTATCCATAAATGGTTATAAGCTATATATGCCTTTGTATATTCAAAGAAACACAGGTAAACATCTTTCTGGAATTCTCTACTTTCAGTCAAGATCCGTCTGACATCCATCACCTACTGTGGATCATAGGTGACCTGGTGATGCAGTGGTTAATGGCTGTTAACCAAAGGTTAGTGGCTGGAGCCTACCAGCCACTCTGCAGAAGAAAGGTGTGGCAGTTTGCTTCCATAAAGATCACAGCCTAAGAAACCCAATGAGGCAATTCTACTCTCTCCTACAGGGTTACTATGAGTCAGAGTAGACTCAAAGGCACACAACAACTGTGTGTCATGTACTGATGTAGCCATAGGAAGATACTGGTACACAACAACAAAGTCCTTGCTTTCATGAATCGTACATCCCTCCAGAAGTACGATATGGGCTCAAACACGGCAAAGTGTGTGAGGACGGCACAAGACTGGCATGTTTGGTTCTGTCGTGCATGGGGTTGCTATTAGTCGGAACCCACTTCATTCGTAACAACAAGGAACTAGACAACAAACTAACAAACACACACTACTTGTGGTAGTGATAAGTGCCAAGAAGAAAAATAATAAAGCAGGCAGTGTTAGGGAGATGTGGAGGCAGGACCAAAGGAATCCCCCTGCTATCTGATAGAAGATGGCTGGGGAATGCCTTTCTTTTTCTACCATGCTATTGGTGAAAGTTTACAGTTCAAGTTAGTTTCTTACACAGACATTTATACACACATTGTTATCAGACCCTAGTTGCTATCTCTTCCACCGTGGATTTCCTGTGTCCATTCAACCAGCTCCTATCCCTTTCTGCCTTCTCATCTCACCTCCAGACAGGAACTGCCCATTTAGTCTCCCGTATCTACTTAAACTAAAATTTGGCACACTTCATGAGTATCCTTTTACGTCTTAAAATCCAGCCTTTCCTTTTGTCTGAAGAGTTGGCTTTGGCCATGGTTTTAGTTCTGGGTTAACAGAGAGTCCAGGGGCCAAGTCTGCTGGGGTTCTTCTAGTCTCAGTCAGATCATCATGTCTGACCTTTTTACTAGAATTTGAGTTCCACATCTTATTTCTTCCTGCACCATCAGATACTGTGTTGTGTTCCCTGTCAGAATGGTCGTCGGGTGTGGCTTTCTGATCAGACGATATTTAAGCTCCAATGTGCAGGAAGTAAGAGCAGTGGCATAAAAACTTGGGGGAGCAGCATCCCAGGCAAAAAGAACAGTGAATGCAGAGGTGCAGTTCGGTAGCAGGAGCTCACCGCCTGTGGGAGGAACGGCAAAAGGAGCCCTGTGCCCAGGCCAGGAACCAGCAGCAGGAGATGAAGGGCAGTGCCGCTAGCCAGGTCGGACAGGTGGGGCCTTGAGGGCCACTCTGGGATGCTGCACTCACTCTGAATAAGACAGGAAGTCTCTAGGAGGCTATGATCTGGGGAGAGATGTGATCTGATTTTCCGATTTGCACTTTAAAGGGGCCACTTGGGCCGCCATGTGAGAACAGACTGAAGAGGGGCAAAGATGGAAGCAGGAACACCCATTATGACGCTAAAAGACGAGCGTGGCTTGGACCAGGACTGCAGCAGTCGAGATGGCGAGAAGTAGCTAAAAGTTGGCTCTTATTTCTGAAGGTAGAGCTGACAGGATTTCCTGATGATATGGATGCAGGCAAGAGTGACAGCGTCAAGAATGATGCTTTTTTTTTTGTTCTGTAACAACTGGAAGAACAAAACAGACATTTACAGGGAGCTGGGAATGAATGTCAGAGGTACAAGTTTTTGATGGAAAAATCATAAACACCATTCTGCGCATGTGAAGCTTGAATGCCTATGAGATTTTGAAGAGGACATGCTGAATGGATGTTGTGACTTGTTGGCTGTCTCAGTTATCTAGTGCTGCTGTCACAGAAATACAGCACAATCCTAACACTGGCTTAAATTTGCATTGTTCTGTTATTTTTTGTTTTCTTATGGAACATTTACTTTCTCATTCCTTTCATAAAGAAGATAATTACCACCCCCAAACTACGGCCTGATGATACCCCTCTGACTTGAAACTGCAACCATTCCTGGAAACCAACTTCCAGTCAAACAACAGACAGGCCTATAAAATAAACAGTAACACCCAAAAAGAATGTTCTACATAGAAGAAACAATTACAGGCGACCAACAAGGCTACACATGCTCCAAAGTAAAGATGACATGGCAGGAAGGGGTAGGAAAACTAAGTGGAAAGAAACAGAGAGCCCAGAGAGAAAATGGGGACAGTGCTGGCATAGTGTAGGGACTGTAACCAATGTCGCAGAACACTGTGCACAATTTGTTGAATGCGAAACTAACCTGCTCTGTAAACTTTCACCTAAAACATATATTTTTTAAAAAAAATACGATAATTACACTTAATACTCTCAGAAATGCTGAGGTCAGCAATGTTTAGGTTCTTTAATTTCCTGACACATCAGTTACAGAAGTACCACCGCCACCTCTTCTAAGATAACAGTGTAACTCTATTTAACAATTACCTATCATATCTC
Organism: Heterohyrax brucei; assembly: GCA_028571685.1. Taxonomy (NCBI): domain Eukaryota; kingdom Metazoa; phylum Chordata; class Mammalia; order Hyracoidea; family Procaviidae; genus Heterohyrax; species Heterohyrax brucei. The sequence goes on from CM053147.1 coordinate 19,957,338, forward strand.
CGTTTGTAGATTTCTGTCACACATTTTTCTTTGTGGATGTCAAGACACATCTCTGACAACAAAGTAACTACACAAGTAAGTTAAAGCCACTATGCAGGAGAGACTAGAGAATGGGCTAGGTAAATTCCATTCAAATATTCTTCCTTCTCTCCGTCCCTGTCTCTCTTCCTTACTTTCGTATTCTTTTTTAAAGATATAGCTGTGGTGTAAGCAGAAAGACACCAGAACTTGGGAGTCAGAAATGCCTGGTTTTGAAATTTCTAGTTGTATAACCAAGAGGGAAAGAAATCATAAAACCTCTTAAGTTTCTGCTTCATCATCTGTAAACGTGAGAGTGATGATACCCACCTCACAGAGCAGGGGCAGGATGGCACAATGGATATTTACGGAGCCCTTCCTATGTGCCTGGCAGTTCTCCACGCACTTTTACATACGTATTTCACTTGGTCTCACAGTGCCTCAGGTATCGCTACTATCAGTATCCTCACTAACAAGTGATGAAATAAAGCACAATGAGGTTCAAATTAATTTCTGTAAAACAAACAAGCCAAGTGGTAGAAGTAGAATGTAAATCTTGGCCATACACACAGTGCTTTATAGTTAACAAATTATTTTCATTTTTCAATTTTATTTTTAAAAGTAGGTATAATATTGATTGTGCAGAATGAATTTGGTTTCTGTAGGTCCCAAATAGTCCAACATCAGCCATCTCACATGAATCGACCTTAACTATTACACTGTAACCACTTACAAAAATGAACTGTGTACTATATGATCCAGCAATTTCACTCCCAGGTATACCGCCAAAAGACTTGAAAGCAGAAACACAGTTATTTGTGAACCAGTGTTCACTGCAGCATTTTTCACAACAGCCAAAAGGTGGCAACAACTGAAGTATCCATCAGCTGACGAATGGATACACAAAATGTGGTCTGTACATACAAGGGAGTATTATTCAGCCATGAAGAGACATGAAGATCTGCTACATGCTACAACATGAGTGAATCCTGAAAATATGCTGAGTAAAATAAGTTAGACACAAAAGGATAAATCACTGTACAATCCCATTTATATGAAATATCTAGGATAAGCAAATACATAGCAATTATCAGGGGCGGGGCTAGGGAGAAATGAGGACTTACTGTTTAACAGGCACTGAGATTCTGTTGGGGTGCTGGGAAACGTTTGGAAAGGATAGTGGTGATGGTTTATGACACTGTGATTGTGATGAACATCACTGAACTGTACCCTTTAAAAGAGTTAAAATGGCAATTATTTCTTATATGTATTCTACCACAATAAAATTAAAAAAATTAAAATGTGAAACATTCAGAGCAAAGTCAGAGAACCTTCAGAGGCACAACCAAACTCTGAGGAACCAAACTCTTGGTGTAAGGGCTGCAGAATCATGGTCTCAGGAACATCCAGTTCAAGCAGCATAACAGTCTGTCACGATGGTCTACGTCTGACTGTGGCTAAGCGGCAACCAGGATCTTAACAGCCTGTGAGCAGCCATCTAAGACACATCTATTGGCCCTCTCCTGGCAGAAGCCAAGGAAAACAAAGAAGACCAAAGACACAATGGAAAGACTAGTCTAAAGGACTAAAGGACTGCAGCTACCACAGACTCCATCCCACTTAGTCCAGCACAACTAGATGGTGCCCAGCTACAACCCTCACCACAGAGGGCCCTGGGCAGAGCAAGACGAAGGTGTAGAACAAGACGAAAATTCACCAAAATAAATAACAATAAAAAACCAGAATTGCTGGCCTGACAGAAAATAGAGAGCATGACCCCAGACCCTATTTTAACTCAGTACTGGAGACACTCCTAGGTTCCCCCTTCAGCCAAAGATCAGACAGGTCAACAAGAACACAGAGGGACACTCTTCATGGCTCAAAAACATATATAAGACCAATGGGCACACCAGCCCTAAAGCAAAGACAAAAAGGCAGAAAGAAAATGGGTAAACTGTACAAATGGAAACAGGGAACTTGGGATAGGCAAGTGCTGAGATATGCTGCGCTGGCAACCAATGTCCCCAAACAATTTGTGTATTAACACATTAACAACTGTGTTTAATTAAGAAAACTAACCTGTTCTGTAAGCTTGTGCCTGAATCACAATTTTTACAAAAAATGGCATTTTTTTTTTTACTGTAAACCACCATACAAATGTAGGTGTAACAGTAAGCAGCAATAAACAGAACCACACTAAGAATGAACAACATAGCTGTAAAACTGGAAGCAGTGTAAAATGACGCAAACAGCAACTTTAGAAACCATTCACATTACATACACATCAAATAACAGTCAATAAGTCCGTCATATATTCAGCACAGGTTTCTATTTGCAGCCTCATTATTTTTGACGCATTCTATTATCTTCCTTTATTAAAGTCATACCTGTTGGGCTTAATCTTTCTGAATGGTATGGAGACTACCTCAAGTGACGCAATTTTTCCTCATGGCACATGTCACCATCTGATTATTTATCATCTCTGTCACTCAACTAGAAAGTCAGCTCATGAGGGCAAAGATTTTGCTGTTTTATTCAGTGCTTTACCCCCCTCACCACTCCCCCAAATCAACACTGTACAAAACCAAGAAAATCACATCTGTTGCCATCAAGTCAATTCCAATTCACAGAGACCCTATAGGGCAGAGTAGAACCAGCCCTAGACAGTTTGCAAGGAGTGGCTCGTGAATCTGAACTGCCGAGCTTTTCGTTACTGACCAAGCTCTTAACCACTGTACCACCAGGGCTCAGTGTCCAAGGCTTACATTATCCCTCAAGTCCACTTATTTAATGAATGATAAATCAGAACTTCCTAAATTACTTAGACATAAAGACATGAAATACATTGTTTTTTCATTTTACTTTTTTATTAATTACAGCAAAAGAATAAAATTTCTAACATCTCTCAATTATCTCATCTATGATAAACCCTCAGCCCCTCACCCACCCTTGTAGCCAACAGTTATTTTCTTCTGTGGACAAGTCTCTTTTTAAGTCCTTATAACAGGGGTTTCATATAAAATTTGTCCTTTTGACACTTACTGGTTTCACTCAGCACGATCTCTTCCAAATGAGACCATGTTATGAGATGTTTTCTAAAACTGTCATTGTTTTTTTATCATAGCACAGTGTTCTACTGAGTACATGTACCACAGTTTGCTTATCCATTCATCTGTTGATGGTCACTGGGGTTGATGCCATCTTTTTGCTATTGTGGACTGTGCTACACAAATGTTCGTGTACATGTGTCTGTTCATGTGACAACCTTTGTTTCTGAAGGGTAAATTCCAAACAGTGGAATTACAGGATCAAATGGTACATCCATTTCTAACTTTTTAAGGAAGCACCAGATTGTTTTCCAAAGAGGTTGTACCATTTTGGAATTCCACCAGCAGTGTAGGAGAGTTCCATTTCTCCACAGCCTCTCCAGCATTTGTTGCTTTGTTTTTGTTGGATCACGGCCAATGTTCTTGGGGTGAGATGATATCTCATCATAGTTTTGATTTGAATTTCTTTAATAACTAATGATCGTGAGCATTTCTACTTGAGTCTTTCAGCTGCCTGGATATCCTCTTTAGAGTAAAGTATCGGTCCATCTCCTTTGCCCATCATTTAATTGGATTATTTGTCTTTTTCTTATCGATATTTTGTAATATGTCATTGATTACAGAGATCAGACATCGGTCTGACATATAGTTGCCAAATATTTTAATTCTTTTGATGAAGTCTCCAGATAAGCAAAACTGTTTGATTCTTAGTAGTTCCCATTTATCTATTTTCTCTTCTGTTGATTATGCTTTGTGAGATTTTGAAGTCTGTCTACATTGTGTATTAAAATTTCCATTATTGATCATACTTTATCTTGGATGAGACTTATAGTTTTAGATTTTATATTTAGATCTTTTATCCAATTTGAGTTAGTTTTTATATAAGGTGTGAGATATGAGTCTTGTTTCAATTTTTTGCAGATGGATATCCATGTTAAAATTTGATCTTATTAAAGAAAAAATTCCTAAAAAGCATTAAGGGTAATTCCCTGTGTACACTTAGCAGCAGCTGCCTGGCCCTGGCCACAACAGATGCTTGCAACTGGCTGTCACACCACCAAAGGCTGCTCATCAGCCACCTTCCTAGCCTCTTAGAACTAAGCTCGCTTGGGTCAAAATAAGTCAATGGTCTTTCTGGGATAATACCATCAAGTGTAATTCTGACTGCCAAGATTTTGTTCTTATGAGTAGACTTGTAACTATTAAAGGGGACATTAAATTAGAGCCAGTTCCTGGAAGAAAAGGACTGTCTGCATCCACACATCAATTGAGATAACATTCAAGTTTCGATCTGCTGTCAAATCAGAGGAAAGGGAAGCAACTGGAACAAATATAACAACCCCCAAAAGGGCAAACTGTTTAAAAAAAGAGTGTCAGTGAGTAACGGGGCACAAGTAAAATTAGTGTTACATGTTACAGCAGATTCCATGTGGTCTGCATCAAGAGATATTAACTCTGACAGTATAGTTTCTTATCAACAGTACAGAAGAATGCTAGCTATGAAAGTACTAAAGGATGAAGCAGACTTATGTACACTGACACAGAAAAATGTCCAAAACTTGCTGTTGGAAATGGAAGGAAAAAAACCAAACAAAACAGGCTATAAAATCTGTTAGAACGTGTGGACTCATTTAATAAAAAAAAGTATGGATACGATTATGGGCAAACAAAATAATAAAAAAAGATATGATAAACCTATTTAGTGGGGTATTCTTCCATGTCGGTTGGAATTGTGGATTATGGAGACTTTATTTTTCTGTTTTATAGAATTAGCTGTCCCTTTAAAATAATCTATTTTTTTAACCATCTGTCTCAGTTATCTAGTGCTGGTATAACAAAACTATGACAAATGAATGGCTTTAACAAGCCAAAGCCAAGTGCCGTTGAGTTGGATCCAACTCATGGCGACCCACAAAGAGACATTTATTTTTTCACAGATTAAGAAGCTAGACAACCAATTTAGGGCACCAGCTCCAGGGGCAGGCCTGCTCTCTCTGTTGGCTCTGGAGGAGGGTCTGGGCATCAGTTCCAAGGGAAGGCCTTCTCTCTCTGCTGGCTCTGGAGGAAGGTCTCTGTCATTAATCTTGCCTCAGTCAGGCAGCTTCTCAGTTCAGGGACCCTGGGTACAAAGATGCACTATGTTCTCGGGGATTCTTTCTTGGTGATACGAGGGCCCCCTTGTCTCTCTGCTCACTTCTCTTTTACATCTCATAAGAGACTGGCTCAACACAATCCAATCTTGTAGACCAGTCCTGTCTCATTAACATAACTGCTGCTAATCCCATCTCATCAACATTACAGAAAGATGATTTACAACACATGGTAGACAATCACACAACGCTGGGAATCATGGCCTAACCAAGCTATTTTGGGGGGACACAATTCAATCAATGACACCACCTGTCTGTCACTCTGACACACTATGGGGGCCTACAGTGTTGCTATGATGCCAGAAGCTGGGCCACCAGTACTTCGGTGACAGCAGAGTCATCCATGGGGGATGGCTTTCAGCAGAGCTTCCTATCTAAGAGAGACTGGAGAGAAAGTCCTGGTGATCTACCAGCCATGGAGTCTGCACAGAGTGCAGCAGAGCACGCACAGCCTCCTTGCTTTGGTCACATCAGGAGAGATCAATGGCTGAAAGAGGGTATCACATGTGGTAAAGGACAGGGCCAGTGAGGGCAGAGGGACCCTCAGTGAGACGGGCTGGCCCAAGAGCTGTGACATGTTTGACACATGGTGATGGTGAAGATGCCTCAGGACTGGGCAATGTTTCGTTCTGTGGTACATATAGTTGCTATGAATTGGAGTCCACTTGAGGGCAGCTGTTACTTTTTTTTTAATAAGTGAAAGGGAGTTATTTCCAGGTTTGGGAAAGAAAAACTAATTATAAGTCCCTCTCCCCTTCAGTGAATGAATCAGAGGCAAACTCATGGAATCAGAGACAAAGACCGTCAAAGCCACCCAATATTCTCTAGGAATCATTTTTTTAAATAATTTTTTTTAAAGCAGTCCTTTCTTCAAACAGAATCCTAGGCAGAGCTTCAAAACACAGAAGTGAAGCTGCCCTTACTGGAGGGGCTGGGGAACACAGCAAGCTATAGCCACTGACCGCCCTCCCCACCTCCAGGAGCACCCCTTAAGGCTCCCTGGGACTCTACAGAGCACAAAGGAGAACCCATGACCAACCTAAGTGGTCCATGTGCACCAGGAAATGGAGGTCCATGAGTCAGCATTCTGCTACTGGCCTTTACCATACTGACTGCCGTAGCTGTCAGTACTGTAGACACAGCATCTGGGGCCTGAGAGCTTTCCACATACTGAAGTTTAGAGAAACCTGAAAACAGATTAACCAACAAATCCAAATCCAGTGCTGTCGTGTCAATGCCAACTCATGGCGACCCTATAGGACAGAGAACTGCCCCAGAGAGTTTCCAAGGAGCGCCTGGAGGACTTGAACTACCAAGCTTTCGGTTGGTAGCTGTAGCACTTAACCACTACACCATCACGGTTTCCTGGCTCCAAAATACAAAAAGAAAATAGTATAAATCACAACAAACATATAATTAATTTTTTTTTAAAGGCAAGAAACATACCCATATGGAGAATAAGTTTTTGCATGACCAACTGACTTAAATGGTAAACTCTCACTTAAAGCACAAAAATTAATGGGAGAAAAAAGATAAGAGAGAGAGAGAGAAAAGAAACATAATGGTATTCACCCCGATTCAAGCTCACCCCAAAACTCACTGGTGGCCTGAGGTTAGTGTTTAGCCACACAAATCCATCAAAGTAACACAGGCTGGAATGAGCCACTGAAAACATAAATGAAAGAAAACATTAGCAGAGAAGCAGCTCTGAAATTGAACAGACAGAAAAGATATATTGATCAAGTAGGCAGGTATCATAGAGACACCAGCAATTAAAGAGTACAATCAAATTCCAAAAAGATTTCAAAGGTGTAGAATAATGAGTAAAATCTAAATTTCAACGGAAATAAACATATTCTGAACTCTAATCTAAAAAAAAAAACCACCATAGAAAAATATGGGTGATAGGGACTTGTGTTACCATCACAAGAGAAGAAATTCAGGGGTACTGGTTCACACCCAACTTAGTATGGAAAGGTGTCATAACAGGCCACATGCATAAAGTGCAGATAATAGTGAGAACAGGTTTCTGCACCAACCTAACCACACCTGTTTTTAGTGCTGGGCATTTCACTTTTTAATGACTAGAAGAGCTCCATTATACTTCACTGGGACTGTGAAAAGGCTCTATATTAGAAAGAACAGTTGAGAAAAGTAAAGCTATTTATACCTAGAGAAGAAAGAACTTTAGGAACATGATCTCTCATCCAATACTATGGGCTACTATGAGGAAAAGGAGTCAGATACAGTGTGGCTCTAATAAAAAACAGGTAAACAGTACAGACCAGAATCCTGGTGAGCATCCTTTTTCTAACGGGGTGGGTGTGAAGAGAAGCGGGCTGTCAGGAGCGGGTTGTCAGGCTGACATCACTAGATGTCTTCACCAGAAGCTGAGGTGACCACCCAAGGGGACTGGAGAAGGGGCTCTTGCCCTCACCCTGACTCAAAAAGCAAGCGAGCAAAAATCACCCTGCACAAAAAGGCAGCAAAAATCCTTACAGAGTCCACTCCAGGCGCTTCTGGACCCTGTAGCTGTGGTCTGTGTTAGCAGGCTGTCTCAGGTGATCTGGACACACACCTCGGGTAAGACTGCATATAGCCCTTATCTTTCATCCACTGAGAGAGCATAATCTGTTGATTGGAAGAAATGTGCAAATATGCATACAGAAGAATTACACTAACAGGATGAAACTAACCCCAAACTGGTTGCCACTGAGTCACTTCTGACTTGTAGCAGCTCTACAGGACAGAACAGAACTGCCCCCACAGGGTTTCCAAGACTGTAACGACTCATACCAAGTCTAAAGGACAAAGCAGAACAGCCCGATAGGGTTTCCTAGGCTGTAATCTTTACAAAAGCTGACTGCCACACCTTTCTCCTACAGAGCAACTGGGGGGGTCCAAATCATCATTCTTTCGGTTAGCAGGTTAAGAACTTAACAGTGGGAGCTGAAAGCCTTTCCTAAGAAATGCAAGGGGGAAACTCTTCTGCTGTCATTGTCCTAAACCATTTTATACAGGTTCCTTATTTCTAACAAACTGCAAAGGAAAGGTTTTCATATAATTAACATATTGCTGCTCCCTGCATCCTATTCTTGCAGGTACATACAGGAAAACTTACAAAGCAACAATGCCTCCAATCTAATCATCCCATACTACACCAAGAAGCCCTGGGAAGGCCTTTAGTCTTCTGTCTTTTGCCTATTACATCTGTACGCAATCCTGACAAGGGTAGTTTTCTGATTTCCCTGGCCAGAGGAGGAGAAGCTGAAAAGCCAGGTGAAGAAAGTCAGAGCAACCAGGGAGAAAACAGACAGAATGAACAAAGCCAAGTACGACCAGCTGGTATTTGTGTAGGAAAACAAGCCCTCCAGACCTCAACTGCTTGGAAGACATCATCCTATCACAGATCAAGCAATCCTATGCAGTTTTTTAAAAAGCATGAGCAACTTAAAGAGTACACGTCAAAAAACATTTTACCCAGTGGAGGGTGAGTGGCATCTAGAATCTTAAAAACTAGCAAGCTGCCACCTAAATAGCTCCAAATGGTCCCAAACCACCTGGACCCGATGTAAATGGTGAACATCGAGGACAGGAAGAAAGTCTGAGCCCATGAGATGGAAGGAGCCATATGAGCAACAGTCTACTTCAGCATGGGACCAGAAGAAATAGATGGTGCCTGGCCCCCACCAATGACTGCCAGCCTGCATGGGGTACACAGAATGGAGCTCCGGACATAGCAGGTGATGGAGTAGACAGCAGAGCTAGAACTCTACCAAAAGACCACACTTGATGGTCCTTCTAAACGGGGGGGCCCTGGCAGCAGAGGCCCCAGACTCTCTTAACTCCAAACTGCATCCAGCATCAGGTCCGGCTCTCCAGACAGAGACTGAACTGGACTATACAAAACACAGAGTGAGACTGGAGATGAACAAATCTTTACACATGTATATGGGGTTGTCTGAGAGGCTGTTCGCTGGAGCCAAAGTGACTGGGTGAGGAGGGCCAGACCTTGGTCAAAAGGTCATGGGAAGTTCTGGACAAAAGGGGAACCACGCTGTCATGGGGGCAGGCAGCTAGAATACTGGTGAGTTCTGGGTGTTATATGGCAAAGTAATATAGATTGTAAAACTGTTCTTAGTTGAGAATAAAATATATTAAAATATTTTTTTTAACCCAGCAGAAACAGCCTCAGTGTCCATCAATAGGTTAACAAACAAAATGTGATACATATAATACATACAACACAGGGAGTATTACTCAGCCGTAAAGAGAAATGAGGTCCTGATACATGCTACCACACTGCTACAACATTAATGAACCTGGAAACCACTCTGTTGCATGAAGCATGCCAGACACAAAGGACACTATTTGTCCCATTATCCCATTTATATGAAATAGGCAAATGTACAGAGACCAAAGCTTATTAATGGTTACCATGTGGGGGTTAGTCACTGCCTAGGGGCACTGGGCCTGTGTTAATGATGGTGGAAGAATGTGGAACAGGAGAGTGATGACAGTGCAAACATGACGAACGTCACCACAGTCACTGAACACTGAACACACACATAAAAGCTGCTGAATTGGCAGGTCTTTTCTCACACACATTTTTACCACACAAAAACAAAGACAATTTTCCAGTAAGAAATCACAGTAAAGTTGGGGGACAGAGATTTTCAGGCATACTCAGGAGTACCTCCAACCTAAACCACTGCAGCCTGTCATGCTGAAGACACGTACATGTAGAAAACAGCGGTGGCGGGGAAAGATGGAAGAAGTCATGGAGGGTGTCGTCAGCTTCATCCGGTGACAAGCAGCTGCTGCTGGCACACAGCTTTCCCAAGGTGCCTTTAGCTTTGCTTTCTCCAGTTGGTGGCACTCCCGTGTGCCAGCAGTACGCTATGGTAGCTGTGTATCATGCTCTTCCTGTCCCCTCTGAGTGACACGGTAGGCTAATGAAAGTCTAACTAAAAGGTGCACATGACATGGAGGCACCTAGGCCAAAAGAAGTTCCCATACAGCTCAGCAGTCAGCACTTTCCACAATGACATCCAGTTGCCAAGAAAAAATGAAATTAACATGCAGTATGAAGTATTCTGCTTTCAGTGCCATAGAAGCACACATTTTAGGCTGCTGCTGCTGCTTTTTTTTCCCCATCAAAAATGGTTAAAACTCCAGATGACCTCCAAGAACCAAAACAACACAGGGCAAAGAGAACCCAGAAGACAAAGAGACCCACATAAGCAGGTGACTGCATCGACATGAGACCGCAAGAACCAGATGGTACCCGACCACCACCAGTGACAGCCGTGATGGGGCTCACAAAATTGAGTCTCACAGGCAACATGAAAATAAAAAGGGGGGCACCCTGAGATCTCCACTAGAAGACCCTGGGAGCATGGGACCTGGCCCTGATGCTGCGCCTGTCCATAAATCATAATGGGGGTCAACACTTTGGCAGAAATGGATTGGACTTGGTGACACAGAGAGACCATATCATGTGTGTACTTTATGGTTCTACGCATCTATAGGATGTCATCCAGCTGACCTCTTACTAGATGTTGGGGAAAGGATGGAGAGGAGGGGACAGAAGATTGTTAGGAGGATATGACATGTACAGAACAGAGGAATGTTATGTCACTGGGCAAGGAGAGCAGTGGGAGCCGCTCACTGGCGGGTATGCAAATTTATATGGGATTGTATATTGTCACTCAATCATAATAAAAAAATATTTTAAAAAATGGCTAAAACCAAACGTAGCATATATTTAAAGAATAAACATCACTTAGCTGGTAAATCTGTTTATGAGAAAATCCTTTCATATAAGTTTAAAAACATGTGAAATAAACTACCTAACTCTATCCCAGATGCCATTTTTACATGTTGCTGTGAAAAATTATTAGCATAGTGTGCTTATGAAAACACCATGAAGGGGGAGGCTCGGCTGGCAAACAAACGTAGGTTATTTATGAAGGGGCCCTATTTGTGTAAAAATACAGCATGTCTGTGAATATATGTTAAGTGGAAAGCTGGGAAGGAAAAAAATTAACTGTGAGCGCCTCTTAGTGCAGTTACAAATTTTTATGATTTTCATATTCTCAAAATTATTTACAAAGAACTCACACAGTCAGGTGTTGCTTAATGTCCACAAGACCTTCTGTGAAACAGGATGCGTTGTATGAACATCATATTATAGATGAAGGTCCTTTCAGGCACTTGCTTCCAGAACAAGGAGGTTTCATCCATATTAAATATTTGCTGGGGCAAATAACTTGCCTCTGTTAAGTAGTTTATCTAAGGTTTCAAGAAATTCTTCTACTGCGTTCCCATCAGTACCTGCAGACTCGCCGTCACTGTTACATTATACAGAGAAAAACAGTGAAGTGCTTGGACCATCCAGAGTCAGCACTAAACTCAGTACAGTAGTCTGGTTCTCTTTCTTTAAGTGTCTCCAACAAGCTTCATGCCTTAGCAGTGACTGGCAGTGTGCTAGAACAGATTCTTCTCTGCTTGGTCCTCAATCCATGTCATCAGCAATTGCTCTCCCTCTGATGTAGGTCCCCCTTGAATTTACCCTTGTAGCTATCAGTGAAGCCAGTCCTCTAAGAGATGGGAAAATTCTTGGAAGATGGTTGTGATTTAGGACATATCTGAATCTGCTACGTCCTATTTTCTGATCAGGACTGCTGAATGCTGTATAACAGAGGGAACCCTGGTGGCATAGTGGGTTGAGTGCTATGTCTCCTAATCAAAAGCTTGGCAGCTCCAAGCTGCCATCCGAGGACACAGCAAATGGTCCCAACTCAGCAGGAACGGATGCTCACCGAGGGCCAAAATGGCATGCGGTAAAGACAACCAAGAAGACAGAGAGACCCACAAGAGTGGTTGCCTACATCGACCTGGGACCGGAAGAACTGGATGGTGCCCGGCCACCACCAGTGATAGCCATGACGGAGCTCACAGAGAGGAGCCTCACTGGCAACACAAGAATAAAAAGAGGTGCATCATGAGATCTCCACTAAAAGACCTCAATTGATGGTCCAGCGGTTTTGGGGTTCCTCTGAGAGCATGGCTCCCGGCCCTGATGCTGCCCGTTCCCATAAATTATAACAAAGGTGCACTCTTTGGACAGGAATGGAATGGACTTGGCAATGCAGAGTAACCATATGTTGGAAGCACTTTATGGTTCTATACATCTATAGGATATCATCTTGCTGACCTCTGGCTGGAGGAAGGGGAGTGGACGGAGAGGAGGGGAAAGGAGACTGTTGGGAGGATGAGACATGTATGGAGCAGAGAGGAATAGTGTGCAGTCACCGGACAGGGAGAGCAGTGGAAGCTGCATATAGGGGGGCATGTAAATTTACATGTGAATGCACATTTTCACTCAGTTATGTTAAATAATAAAAAAAAAAAAAAGCTTGGCAGCTCAAATCCAGCAGGTACACCTTGGAAACTCTACGTGGCAGTTATACTCTGACTTCTAGGGTCACTATGAGTCAGACCTGACTCGACGGCAGTGAGGTTTTTTTGTTTTTTATGTAAGTCCCATTTTTTATGGGACTGTGGGCGTCTATGTATTCAGATGTTGCCAGAATGGACCTTATGTGGCACATGGCTGTATTAGTATCATATTTCATTAAATCAAGTATTATGCAGCAATTAAAATAAGTAAACTAACTACATGTATCAATAAAGGTTGATCTCTTCCACAAAATTTAAAAGCACATAAAACAATCCTAACTCTTCTGTGGATATAAACACATATAGGGAACATTTTTTAAATGCAGGGAAATGGTAAACACCAAATTCAGAATGGTCACAGCTGGAAACGGTGTAGACTAGCGTAAAAGAAAGGCATCCAGGAGGCCTCAATAATCTCTATGATATTTTACTTCTTAACCTGGGAAGAAGGTGTCCTGTTCCGTCAACTGATAAAAATTTTTATGCCTGAAATATTTTTTTAAGATTTAAAAAGCAGCAGCTACCTAATTCACATCAAAGTAGTAGAATGTGACCCTAATCTCTTCAAATGCTTACATGGGAAATGGTACTGATGGGATTACAGAGATAAATATTATAATGAGAAATTCCTTGGAGAATCTTTAGCAGGAGTTCTGAAGGTAGTTCTCCATGTGTACCCTTATTAACAAGTAACAATCTGAAATCTGCATTCCACAAAGTATCTGCAGCCAACACTGCCAGCTGTCCTTGGCATCCAGTTGCTGTCCACTCCAACTCATCACAACTCCGTGAGCACCAGAGTAGAATTGTGCTCCACAGAGTTTTCAGTGCTCACTTTTCAGAAGTAAATACTTCTCTCAAGGCATCTCTGGGTAGATCAGAACCCGAATCTTCTGTTTATCAGCTAAGTGTATTAACAGTTTGCACCACCCTGAGACTCTGTACCTTCCTTCCAAAAACCCACTGCCATCTCATTGCTTTCAACTCACAGTGACTCCAGAGGACAGAGGAAAACTGCCTCATACAGTTTCCAAGGAGCACCCAGTAGACTGGAACTGCCAGCCTTTTGGTCACCAGGGTGTCTATGCCTTGCTTAGAGAGCTCAAACTTAAATCTGTTCAGTAAATTGAACACATACACAATCTTATTTATTTATTTATTTTAACATAACTTTATTTTACATTCCCATTGACAGTTCTGTTTAAAAGCAGACTTTTTACTCTGGTCAGTTTTAAAGCAGGATTTATTTAATTCCTTAAGGATGTTCTAAAAATAAGATAAGGTCTGACTGGTAGTTTACTTGGATCCACAATCAACACTCACGGAGGCTGCAGTCAAGAAACTGAACAACACTTTGCACTGGGCAAATGTGCCAGAGACCTCCTTAAAATGCTGAAAAACAAAGATGTCACCCTGACGGCTACAGTGTGCCTGACCCAAGCCGTGGTGTTCTCAAATGTCTCATATGCATGCAACAGCTGGATAATGAATAAGGAAGACCAAAGAAGAACTGTCGCCTGTGAACTGTGGTACTGGTGAAGAACATGGAACATACCAAAAGAACAAACAAATCTGTCTTAAAAGAAGAAGAGCCAGAATGTTCCTAAGACACAAGGATGCCAAGACTTCATCTCAGATACTCTGGGCATGTTATCAGGAAGGCCGAGTCCCTGGGGAAGGACATTATACTCTGGGACACGGAAGGTCAGTGACAAAGAGGGAGACCCTTCATAAGAGGGACTGACACAGTGGCTACAGCAATGGTGAGGACGGCACAGGACTGGCACTGTCCCATTCTGGTGTGCAATGGGTCATTCTGAGGCTAACTCAAACGCACCTAACAACGACAGTATATTCCGGCTTGGTGATACGAAGCAGTTTCTCACCAACACACGATAGCTATGAAAAGCAGCCCACAGAAGTGGGCTCCCACAGCAGACATGAGCCCTGTACTATTCTTCTGACCAGCTGCGTCCCCTCCCATTAAGTTACACAGGTATGGCAGTGACCAAAACTTGGGTGACGCCTACCCTACCCCAGATCTTGCATATCCATTGTAATTTGAAGCAATCTGTTTCAAGGAGAAAAGCTAAATTTACAAGATATTTGAAGAAATTCCTTTAAGCAGACCCAGCAACTGGAACAGTAAACAAGGAAGTTTGCAGTTTCTGTGTTACAAATGTCTTATTTCTTTGTGAGCTTTGCTTGAGATAGAAGTAAAAAGTAAAAAAATGAAGGTGGGGACCTAGATGGTTTAAAACTAATACTGTTCTTCCAATTTCTACCTTCAGTTTTACTACCCACCTGTACATCCCAGCCCTAAACCAGAAGCAGAATGCCACAAACAAATCCCCTAAAAACTAAAGACGAGGAGAAGTAAATTCTGAGAGTATTAAAACATATCTAGGCAGATGGAGGCTCCCCCATTTAAAAAAAGAGAACACAGTATTCCATTCTATTACCTACTCCTTACCATCATCATGGTATGGGATTCCTTGAAGGATAAAATACCTCAGTGAAAACTATCAACCGGGATCGGTAGCTTATCTGGAGACAGAACTTTATTCCCTTTTCTTCATTTAAAATGAGCATGCATACAAGGGAGCATGTTGGGGATGTCTCCGAGGAGCCGCTGCTGCTACAAATAACGCCAGCATTATTTCTGAGTCATCAGCTGGTTTTACCTTACCCTCATACGAGACGATAAGGTAACAGTTAGCAGGGTTCTCCCTAGGAATCAGCTCCTATGAAGATTCAGAAATAATTTAACTCAAGAAGGTTCTTGGATCTCCCGCTACCATCTCATTCAACTTGGTGAAAAGTGATTAAGCAAATACCAAAAAAGCTCAGGAAAATACCCCAGATAAAAGCAGACATATCAGCTCAAATAGTCACAGTATCAACTTATCAAGTTATAATAACAACATTTTATTCTATATAGATTTTTTACTGAAAACAAATATGAGTGCTTAGTGTTCAGCTTATTGACAATCAACATCTGACATTGATTTAAATCAATTTAAGATAAAAATGAGGTCAAAGTTCAAATTTTCTACAAAATAATTTTGGACAGCAACCTATAATTCTTTTAAAGGTCCTCCAAGGATCTGAAAGGATCAATTTATTCATTTACTTTCTTCAAAAGAAAAACCAGTCTTCCTTGTTTTAAGGTAATGTTGCCATTTATACTTTAATTTCCATAAGGACAAAGTAATAAAACAGCCTGTCCTTACAGTCAGACTCTTTCTTATCCCTGAAACAATCTCTTCAAGGATTTATGTAGTAATCCAAAGACTATCACGATTTATGGCAAACAAAGGTTTCCTTGGACCAGTTCCCCCACCCCCATATACATATATATAACAAAATGAGAAAAAAGTTCAACACATTGTTCAGAAATCAGAAGAGATAACAAATCACATTTCTTAACTCACCATTTTATGGAAAACACAAATGATAACATTCATTCCTTCTGTAAGCTTTTCTGAAAAGTACTTTACTCAATCTAGCACAAGCAGTCACCTATGGAAATTTAAACTGATGTTTGCTTTTCAGATCAGTATCAAGTCAGTTGGAGCCTTGGTGGCACAGAGTTTAATGGCTCAGCTACTAACCAAAAGGTCAGCTGTTGAAATCCACCAGTCAATCCTCAGAAACCATATGGGGCAGTTCTACTCTGTTTCATGGGGTCACTATGAGTTGGAATCAACTTAACGGTAAAATTTGGTTTGTACTAGGTCAACTGCTTAGGCTAACATCCACAAGATTTTCAAACAGATCTATTTATTTGAGAACCCCCAGACTAGTTCAAATTTAAGGACACAAAAGGTAGTGCTCTCATTAACATCAGTGACAGGATAACATCTACATGCCCACCAGAAGATCAGTTAATACGACCATTATACAAATTTATGCATCAAAACACTAAGGCCAAAGATGAAGACTCTTAACAACTTCTGCACTCTGAAATTGATCAAGCGTGCACTGATAAGTACCGGTACCTGGAATGTGACAGCTGGAAACAAAGAAGGATCAGTAGCTGGAAAATATGGCATTTGGTGACAGAAACAATACCAGAGATACCAAGACAGAATTTTGCAAGGCCCATGACTTCTTTACCGCAAATACTTTTTTTCACCAATGTAAACAGTGACTATACATGTGAACCTAGCGAGAAATAACACACAGGAATCAAGCCAATTATATTGGTGGAAACAGCCAATGGAAAAGCTCAATATCATCATTCAGAACAAGGCCAGGGGCTGACTGTGAATCTGATCATCAACTGCTCACATGCAAGTTGAAGCTGAAACTGAAGAGAATTAGAACAAGTCCACAAGTGCCAAAGTATGACCTTGAACATATCCCACCTGAGTTTAGAGACCATCTCAAAAACAGATTTGACACACTGAACACTAATGATGGAAGATCAGACAAGCTGTGGCACGACATCAAGGGCATCACACATAAAGAAAGCAAGAGATGATTAAAAAAACAGAAAAGAAAGTGAAGATCAAAATAGATGTCAGAAGAGACTCCGTAACTTGCTCTTGAACGTTGAGTAGCTAAAACAAAAGGAAGAAATGACAAAGTAAAACAGCTAAACAGAAAGAAGGGTGGATCATGAAGACAAAGTATTATAATGGCATACGCAAGGAGTGTCAGACAGAAAACCAAAAGGGAAGAACATGTTTGGTGTTTCACAAACTGAAAAGAATTGAAGAAAAAATGTCAAGCCTCAAACTGCAATAGTAAAAGATCCTACAGCAAAAATCTTGCATTAAAAGGAGATGGAAGGAATACACAGACTCACTATACCAAAAAGAAACGGTTGATGTTCGGGTATTTCCAGAGGTAGCACATGATCAGAAACCAATGATACTGAAAGAAGACCAAGCTACACCAAGGCGTTGGCAAAAAACAAGGCTCCAGAAATTGAAGGAATACCAGTCGAGATGTTTCAACCAATGGATGCAGCACTGGAAGTACTCACTCATCTATGCCAAGAAATGTGGAAGACAGACACTCAGTCAGTTGACAGGAAGAGATCCATATTTATGCTGTTCCCAAGAAAGGTGAGCCAACAGACTGCAAAAATTATCAAACAATATCATTAATATCACCCACAAGTAAAATTATTCTGAAGATCATTCAAAAGAGCTGCGACAGTGTAGCGACAAGACACTGCCAGAAATTCAAGCCACATTCAGAAGAGAATGTAGAACCGGGGATACCACTGCTGATGACAGATGGATCCTGGGTGAAAGCAAAGAATAGCAGAAAGATGTTTCCCTGTACGTTATTGACTATGCAAAGGCATTCAACTGTGTGGATCATAACAAATTATGGGAAACACTGCAAAGAATGGGAATTCTTGAACACTTAATTTTGCTCATGAGGAACCTGCACTTACATCAAGTGGCAGTCATTTGAACAGAACAAAGTAGCACTGTGTAGTTTAGTTAGGAAAGGGGAGATTCAAGGGCGTATCATTTCACCTTATCTATTCAATATCTATTCTCTGAATAAATAATCAGAGAAGGTAGACTTTATGAAGTAGAGTGGGACATCTAGATTGCAGCAAGATTCATTAACCTGCATTATGCTGATGACACAACTTTTCTTGCTAAAAGTGAAGATTTGAAGCACTTAGTGATGAAGATCACAGACTACATCATTCAGTATAGACTACACTTCGACATAAAGAAAACAAAAATCATCACAACTGGGCCAATAAGCAACATCATGATAAATGGAGAAACTACCGAGGTTGTCAAGGATTTCATTTTACTTGGAACCACAATCAACAGCTACAGAAGCAGTAGTCGAGAAATAAAGGAAACACTGCATTGACCAAACCAGTTGCAAAAGACCTCTTTAAAATGTTTAAAAAAGGAAAGATGACCCTGAAGACTAAGATGTAGCTGTCTCAAGCCACAGGTGTTTTTTCAGTTGCCTCACATGGATGTGAAAGGGGGACAACGAATAAGGAAGGCTGAAAAAAATTGACACTTCTGAATTGTGGTGTTGTTGAAGAATACTGAATACACCAGACTGTGGAAAGTTGAGAACAAATCTGTCTTTGAAAAAGCACAATCAGAATGCTTCTTACAAGCATGGATGGTGAGACTACATCTCACATACTTTGTACACGTTATCAGGAAGGATCAGTCCCTGAAGGACATTATGCCTGGTGGAGGATCAGCGAAATAGAAGATGACCCTCAGCAAGACAGAGTGACACAGTGGCTGCAACAAATGGGCTCAAGCATGACAAAGATTGTGATGCTGAAACACCTAACATTAACAGAAGTTTTGTTGTCAGCTGCCTTTGAATAGATTCAGACTCATGGTTATCTCATTTGTGCAGATCCACTCAAAGTGCACAAGGAGAATCGCTCCAAAGGGTTTTCAAGGCTGTGACGTTTTGGAAGCAGATACCAGACCTGTCTCCCAAGACATATCTTGATTAGTAGTTGACCGCTTAAGATTCAAACAGCCTAGCAAGTACTCATGTATGTGCATCGTTTTTCAGTACGCTCCTGTAATCAGTTAATTCTAACCTGAGTATCACCTTTTATTTCATTATTCATTTCATCATTTGCATTTCCCAAATGTGTATCATTTATGTTCCATTTGTTCATCCTACTCTCACACATTTCTGTGTGTTAAGTTGCCTAATCAAGACCGCCTGGATATATGTACAAACACCTCACAGGAACTGTTCTTGGTTCACAGGTTTGGGTTCTTGGTTTCAAGGGGCATCCCAGTCAACCGGCCTAGTAACATGTTCACTGTGTCGGTCCTACCTGCTGGTTCGCTGCATAGCATCTGGGGTCTTAAAAGCTTGCAAAGTACATCACGTAATTTCTATGCACCTGGCAATAGAGGAAAGAGTCAAGAATAGGAAGAGCATATGGACTGTGTGGCTAACAGCCTCCATGAACAACTGCTACCTCTGCCATGAGACTGGAGGAACTGGAGGTGCCCAGGTACCATTACTGAATATTTTATCGATGATTCTAAAGAGGAATCCTGATCAAAACGGAGAAAAATAGACAGAATTACATATTCTCACTGACTCCAGACTTTCTGGAGTCATGAAGGCTGGATGAACCCCAAACTACCGCCCTGCAGTGACCTTTAAACCTTACAAATATCTCCTGAAGTCTTCTTAAAACCAAACAATAGTTTAGCTTACCTAGTAAAAATGTCTTGAGCATTATGAAGACATATTACAAATTATCTACATGGGATCAAAGTGACAACAGGAACTCGAAAGATTAGAAAGAAAACTCTGGGGGCAGTGTGTTTGTACTGCTGGGGAAGAATAACTCAGGAAACAAGGGTGAGGATGGCTGCACAACTCAGAGAACATAATCAATGTCTTGACTTGTACACACAGAAACTGTTGAATTGGTTATGTTTTGCTGTGTATACTCTCCACAACAACAAAAAAAGACTGCCAGGATGGATGTGAGAGGGTCTACATAATGTTATTCACCAAGTTTTGTTGTATTTAAATTTCTTCACATTCCATTCAGTACCACCTTTTCTGTACAAAACCTTGGACACGGCAATGAAGAGGGCATCAGAGAAAACTAGCTCAGCTCTCAGCTTTCAACAGCTCCCAAAGTGAACCATGGATCCCTTTCAAGGGATCCAGGTGGTCAAAATTATGTTCCTAATAACTAAGGGACCTTATTTGCCTTCTTTACTATGTTTATATTTGCACTTACATTGCAAAACCAATAGTGAGTAAAAGTGCTGACACCTTAACATAATTCAAAGGAATGGTAAGCTGTGTTAGTAGTCACTGCATCTTTCACCTTCAAATGCTCACAATAAAGAAGGAAAAAAGTCAGTTTTACTTAAGATTGTGCTTGATGAAAAGGTAAAAAATGTTAATTTGATCAAATCTTAAGCTGATGTCTTTTTACTACTCTGTGGAACCGAATGGTGTGCAAGTGTGAGGACTTCTGCTGCACATGAAGCATGGTGGCTGTCTGCAGACGCAGGTGAACAGACTTTTGAGTTACAAGCTGAATTAGCCCATTTTTCCCAAGGAATACCATTTTCATCCAAAAGAGACAAACTTGTGTTATTCAGACTTGGGTATTCAACATATTTTGTCAAAATGAACAGAGTGAGTTTATCATTTCAAAGAAAGCAACTGACAATATTTGTAACCAATGAAAACTTTCTTTCAAGTAATAATTAGTTTTTCAGAAAATCTGTACTGCTAGTGAGATTACTATTACTATTACTATTACTATTACTCAAAAACCCTTTCTGATGAGATCAGTGGTGATGTTAATGAATGTGACTGCTGTGACGGCCTTTGGAAGATCTGTGTAACTCACTGAATCAATATTTTTCAAACAACCAACAGATAATGCTACAAGATCATACCTGGGTTTCAAGATCCATTCAAAGTGCAGGACAAGACAATCAATTTTAAGGTAATAGTACTGTTATGGTTTCAGAATCCACACCAGAACTAACCTTTAAGAAACTACCATTTCACATTTTGATGTAAAACTGAATATCCCCAATCATCTGAAAAAGTTCTTAAAATATTCCTCCCTTTTCCATATATTTGATACAAGATGAGATTTTCTTCTTATACTTTAACCAAAGCAACATATTGGGTTTACTACTCATTTTTTAAATTAATAAATACTGTATTTACTATTCTTTTTAAATTAATATATTTTTTTTAGTTTTTCCAAAGATTTATTGAAGCAGAAACAAGTTGGTCAGATATTTGCTGGAAGGAAGCAGTTTTAATGGTATTCAAAAACACTTTTAAAAAAGTATTCTAGCACAAGACTTCTTCGTAAACTAGATTATGCTGTAAACTTTTCTAACTCTTTTAGGAGTGTTGGTTCTTAAGAACTAGAGCTTATTTCTATTCCAAATTTATCTTGCGCTCCTGAAAAACTGCAGAGGCACTTGAAAGCTGTTTCCTTAAGATACGGATTTCGTTTTTAATCTTGCTGGTAGTACATTGCTACACCAAGCGTGTGCAACTTTCACTCAAGGTCATCATGATGCTGAGAAGTTTTGTTGATAAACTGTCCATCTCTAGTTTCAACTGTCTTAATCAGGAGTGTCCTTTTTGAGTGTGTGTCAACCAGAGGAAGGGACTCCAGATTGGTTTCCCGCAGATTCAGTGAAGAAAAGTTGGGAAGAGGCAGAGAAATCCTGCTTTCCTCTCCTTCCAGCAGCTTCCTGTAGGTGGCAATCTCAATGTCAAGGGCCATCTTAACATTCAGGAGGTCTTGGTATTCACGAAGGTGACGAGCCATTTCTTCCTTCATGTTCTGAATCTCATCCTGCAGGCGGCCAACAGTGTCTTGGTAGTTAGCAGCTTCAACAGCCAAGTTCTCCTCCATTTCACGCATCTGGCGCTCCAGAGACTCATTAGTTCCTTTAAGAGCATCCACTTCACAGGTGAGAGACTGGACCTGTCTCCGGTACTCACTCGACTCCGGCTTTGCCTGGCGCAGGGCATCAGTGTTCCGGTTAGCAGCCTCAGAAAGGTCAGCGAACTTAGACTTGTACCATTCTTCAGCCTCCTGAAGATTCTTGGCAGCCACACTTTCATACTGCTGACGGACATCACGCAGGGCAGCCATGAGGTCAGGCTTAGAAACATCCACATCAATTTGGACATGCTGTTCTTGAATCTGAGCCTGCAGCTCCTGGATTTCCTCTTCGCGCAGTTTCTTCAAAAAGGCAATCTCTTCCTGCAAGGATTCTACTTTACGCTCGAGGTCTAGACATGCCAAGGAGGCACTATCAACATCCTGTCTGAAAGACTGCAGGGTGCTCTCCGCTTCCTCTCTCTGCATCATCTCCTCCTACAACTTCTGGAGACGCATGATGTCCTCGGCCAGGTTGTCACGCTCCACCTCGACGCGGGCCTTGTCGTTGGTGAGCTGATCCACCTGCCGACGCCGCTGTCGCATCTCCTCTTCACAGAGGTCCCCCAGACGGGACTTCCCCTGGCCCTTCAGCTGCTCAAGCTCGGCCAGCAGGATCTTGTTCTGCTGCTCCAGAAAACGCACCTTGTCGAGGTAGTTGGCGAATCGGTCACTGAGCTCCTGCAGCTCTACTTTCTCGTTGGTATGGGTGTTCTTGAACTCAGTGTTGATGGCGTCTGCCAGCGAGAAGTCCACTGAGTCCTGCTGCAGGCGCACGGCCGAGGAGCGCGTGGCATACACGCCGCCCGGGGACGAGGCATGGAGGCTGCGGCTGGTGCTGGGGCGTAGCGCGCTGCCCAGGCTGTAGGTGCGTGTGGAAGAGGTCACGAAGCTCCGAGTGGAGCTGGGCCTGCTTGAGGTGCCGGGGCCGCCAAACATCCGGCGGTAGGAGGATGAGGACACGGACCTGGTGGACATGGCTGCAGTGGGGGGCGGTGGGCTGGGCGGCTGCGGTGGTGCGGACTAGCCCGGGAGGAGAGGCGAACTAGGGCGCGGTAGGTGTATGCGGTGGGAGCACTCTTTCTTCTCTAGCGTGGGTACCCCGGAGCGAGAGTGGCTGAGCTAAATTAATATTTTTTAAATGTTTCTAATATGCTACTTATGAAATGTCATAATTAACATAAACAAAAGTTCCTTGTCATCCTCAATAACTTTCATGAGCATAATCAACTGTCACAGAGTCGACTCTGACTCATAGCAACCCTATAGACAGAGTAGAACTGCCCTGTAGTTTCCAAGGAGCACCTGGAGGACTTGTTCTGCCGACCTTTGGGTTGGCAGCCATAGCACTTAACCACTACACCACCAGGGTTTCCTTCATGAGTATAAAGGGGACCTAGGACCAAAAATTAAGAACAGCTGGCTTACAATATGCAGTCACATACTGCTTAATGTCCATGATACACTCTGTGAAATAGGATGTTATATGATTTGGACGTTGCATGAATACCATGTTGTATATACTTAGCAAAGCTACATGGGATACTATAGTAAACTATGAGCAGCAGCATTCACCCATTTTCCACCTTCTGTGTTGTCTAGTAATCTTTTGTTTCACTTTCAAATCCATACTTCTCCTTTGCCTCTTGCTGCTGACATCACTAGCAACAGCTACAATGCATTCAGGAGCTATGATGCATTTCACAGTACTATTTTCAAAAGAAAATTAAACACAGAGATGATGCTATAACACTCAAACACACAATACACAAAACTGGATGTTGCTGCCTACAAGTCAAAGCATACACTGTACACCTGGCAGTACAATCTCTTTGTATATAAGAGACTCCAGATACATCTGTTAGGTGCAGAAGCCTGGTATGTTTGCCATGTCTGCTGTTTTATGATCAGGATTTCTAAACTCTATCACAATCTTCTGGGACCATGGACATACGTACAGTCAGAGGTTGCCTGAATGGACAGACACTGCACAGTGCGTAATGGTAATAAGAGAAGAAGTACAAACAGCAATACAAAGTATAACATGAAGACTGCCATAGCCCTTTACTTCATAAACATCCCAGCTCTTCAGAAGCTAGACCTATGCTGTCTACCAGACTCCTCAAATAATTCTTTCAGCCCTGCTGTCAATATAGTCAAAATGAATAATGCACTTAGCAAACACAAAAAAGGGCCCAAGCAATGCCAAGATAATGTGTTAAGCCAATTTCAATTGATGGGTTTTTCTCTAATCATTTTCTAAATAAAGGATTTGAATTAAAATTGGTTGTATTTCCCTGGCATAAACTTGAGTCAGCCGATAAAGACGATTCTTTCACAAAGGACTACATAATATACAACTGTCTTGTAAATCCATCCTACACAATCAAATTAGTAATGGAAAGCTATGGAATTTGGTCTCTGGCCTCTTAACGATAAGACAAAAAACTAGAAATTCTATACTGGTCTTAAGGATCAGGATATAAAACATGTTACTCAGGGGAAAAAAGCACTTTCTACAGTACCATGTGC
Source organism: Heterohyrax brucei (assembly GCA_028571685.1). Taxonomy (NCBI): domain Eukaryota; kingdom Metazoa; phylum Chordata; class Mammalia; order Hyracoidea; family Procaviidae; genus Heterohyrax; species Heterohyrax brucei. The sequence goes on from CM053147.1 coordinate 19,981,976, forward strand.
ATATGCTACTGTTTGTGTTTTTTTAAAGGGAGGGACATAGACACATTTTTTGCTTAGTCTACCAGGAAAAAACGAAACTGGCAATGGTGGTTGTTTTGAAGATGGGAACTGTGGAAGAGAAATTCATTTTTTCACTATATTTTTTTTCTATTATTTGAGCTTTTAACCATGTGTATGTAATACTTATTCAAAAATAGTTTTAAAACAGCTTCATTTCTACATCATCCATTTCTCTAGTTTTTAACTCAAATGCAAATCCCAAATAATACTAATAAGACTAGAAATGAAAATCACTGAATGTTTATTTGCTACATTTGTTCCACAGACAACAAACATGCCTCTTACATGTGTAACAGAAGCATAAAAGCACACTGTCCACCTGGCAGCAATCAGCCATTGATCACCTGAAGCAGCACCTGATTACAGGAGTCCTCAGCGATGTCGTCCACCTGTACAACACAATGACACTGCTGCTATGTAACAGCAACTTTTTGGTGTTTTATTCATAACAGCATTGGTTTTAATAAATAATCTCTGAATAACCTCAAAATTGCCAAACTTAAAGATCCTCTTTAAACCATACAACCAACATTAATTTTAGTATTCATTTAACTCTTACGACACATGAGGCCAAGTGGCATAGTAGGTAGGCACATTGGTTAAGCACCAGCGTTAAAGTTGACAGTCTGAACTCACCAGCCACTCCATGGGAGAAAGAAGTGGCAGGCTGCTTCCATAAATATTATCTGTTGTTGTCAAGTAATCACAGCGATCCCTACAGGACACAGGAGAACAGCTCCATGCCCTTGGAAACCCTGCAGGGTCACTAAGAGTCAGAATTGACTCAACAGCAATGGGTTTGGTTTTAGAGGGTTTTTCTTTTTTCTTTTTTTGTAAGTTTAATGGTATCATCAGCATTTAAACCCAGAACCCCTGGTAGCCCCACAATGGGGGCCCTCAAAAAGATATGCCTATGTCCCAATCCTTAGAACCCACAAATCTGTCCCTACTTGCAAAAAGGGTCTTTACGGACATAATCAAAGATGTTGAAGAGATCACCCTGGACTATCCAGGAGGGCCCCAAATCTAATGACAAGTACTCCTAAGATAGAGGGATACTATACAGACACAAGAGGAGGCCGCAACGTGACCATGTGATCAGGGAAGCAGACACCGGAATGATGTGTCCACAAGTTAAGGAATGTCAACAGCCACCAGAAGCCAGAAGAGGAAAGAAAAGATTCTCCCCTAGAGCCTTTGGAGGGAGTGTGGCCCTGCCGAGACCTGGATTTCCAACTTCAGCCTTTAGAACTGAGAGAGAATAAATGTACATTTTAAGCCACCAAGTTTGTGGAAATTTGTTAGAGCAGCAGCCCCCCAAAACAAAACAAAGAACACAAAACTCTTTCCGTTATACTCCATCACCTTCCCAAGAAGGTTGAAGGAACTAAAATAGAGACAATTCCAAGGACTTTATTTAAAAATCTATACAGAAAATAGCAAATACACTTGTTTCTGGAACTACTACAATGCTTCCAGTAGAAAAAGTTACACAGAGAAATTTCAGTTCAGATTAAACTTTCTAACAGTCTAAACGTCTTAAAGACGAAACAGACTTTTGGTAGGTAGTAAATTTACCATTGTTGGGTGAAAGGAGAGACTGATTTAACTTTAACCACTTATAGACCTCGAATAAGGCAGAACTGCTTCTCACCCTGAGTTCCTGTAACTATAAAATGTGAGACAGTGCCACAGACACCTACCAATAAGATGAAATATATAAATTTTGTGAGGTCCCTCCCACAATCATTCATTCTGACACTGACTGCTTCTCACGTGTCGAGCACTGGTGCAGCAACAAGCTCAGACAGATATAATCAAGTAACACACAAACAAGTACACAATTACGACTATGATGTGCTGTGAAGAAAAGGTGTAAAATCAGACAGACCTTCCCGAGGAAGTGATGGCTGAGCAGGGATCTAAAAGACTTACAAGATTTTACTAGATAGAGAAGGAAGGAAAAAGCTTTCCAGGCAGAAAGAACAGCAATGGCAAAAGGCCTAGGGTAAGGGAGTCCACAACGGTTGGGGAGCACAAAACTAGTCCAAGAGGCCACATCAAGGAGTTTAGTCTTCAGGCTAAATCCAACAGGGAATGAGGATCAGACTGAGTATTTTATAAAGGCCAATTCTAGCTGCACCACGAGTGCAGGGCCAGAGAAGGTCAGGTGAAGCAGGGAGAGGCTGCCGTGCTAGTCCAGGGAAGGACCCAACGACAGCAGCCTGGATGGAAGTGGGAGTTGTGGAAACGAGGGCAGACTAGACATCTTTACATTAAACACAGAGGACTTGATGATACAGTGTAATGGTCAAGGTCAGCTGTCAGCTTGGCGAGGCCATGATTCTTACGGTTTGGCAGATATTATGTAATCATCCTCCATTTTATGATCCGATATGAGTTTCCTTTGGGGGATGGTCTGCATTTCTGTATGGTTTTTCTCTTTCTGTATATTTATATACATGGAAATCCTAGTGGCACAGTAGTTAAAGAGCTATGGCAGTCCAAATCCACCAGGCGCTCCTTAAGAAAGCTGTATGGGGCATTTCTACTCTGTCTTAACAGCGTCACTAGGAGTCAGAAATCGACTTGACAGAAATGGGTTTGGTTTGGGTTTTATATCTACATGTAGATACATAGATGTTCCAGCAAAGCTCACCTTCTCTAGATCCTGCATCCAACTGGTCATCCCCTAACCTCTGGTTCTTGAGACAGACTCAGCAGCCTGCCATCTCACCTGCAGATTCTAGGATCTGTTAGCTCCTCCGGCCCCACAAGCCAGCTGCCTGCCGTCTGACCTGCCCATTTCATCAGCCCCTGCTCCTGAGTCAAGAGAAGCCTCCAACCTAATGTCTCACTTACAGATTGGGAATCCAACAGCCTCTACAACTGTGTCCTCGAAATTTCTCTCCCTCTCTGTCTCTATATAAATGTGCACACATACACACAGGTCTTGCTCCTTTAGAGAACCCAGCCTAAGACATGCAGTGATACCAAGGTTTCTAGTCTAAGAAACTAGACAAAATGGTGTTTCCATTCACCAAGGTGAGCAAGAAGGGAACAGTGTTAAGATGAAAAAGTCATTCTGGGGTGTAGTACATCCGAGACATCCAAAAAATGTCAATTAGGCAGTTGAAGACCGAGTTCTGAAACTACTGGTAGGTCAAATGTGACCACACATGTTTACATGGAACAGTTGCCAAAAAGAATCATTACTCTTAATAAAATTTCAAAATAGTGCTAGCCGAAAGAATCATTGCTGTACCAAATCCTTAAATTAATAATAAATGAAATTACCCACTGTGATCATTAAGGCTGTAGTCAGCTTGGCTGGGCTATGATTCTCAGAGGTTTGGCTTTTATGATATAATCTGAGACTTGCATTAACAATGTAATCACTTTCATGATGACATATGACATAATCTAATCATCTCCATGAGATGGAATCTGCTGTGAGGAGCTAATCACTTGAAAAGAAGTTTCTTGGGGCGTATGGCCTACATCCAATATAGGTGAACTTTCTGGCAAAGCTCCCAGGCTTTTGCTTATTCTGGATCCTACAGCTGACTCCTATTCTTCTGATCTCTGGTTCTCGTGACGTGAACTAGCAGTTTGTTGCCTGTCTTCAGATTTGGCTGTCCGTGGCCTGACCCACAGACTTAGGACTTTCCAGTCTCTACAACTATGTGAGCCAGTTCCTTGATATAAATCTCAACCTCTCTCTCTCTCCCACCCCGCCCCCCACCCACACATCATATATAAAGCCAAGTATAAATACATATATATATGGAAACCCTGGTGGCATAGTGGTTAAGTGCTATGATTGCTAACCAGGAGGTCTGCAGTTTGAATCCACCATGGGCAGTTCTACCTTGTCTGTGGGGTTGCTATGAGCTGGAATTGCCTCGACAGCACTAGGTTTGGTTTGGGTTTTATATATACATACAGAGATGCTTCACTGGTTTTGCTTCTCTATAAGAGAACCCAGCCTAAAACACTCATTTAAAGGACACTGGACATAGATCACTCAATTGGCTTCCAAACTGACTGGCTTCACAATGAAGACAACCCATCTAGGTGGATACTCAGTGGAAAATTTGCTATTGATAAAGACACTGAACACAAAGTTTGAAGAGAAAAAAGTTGTTTACTTTTTGGTACCAGATTATCTGCCTCCTGCTATGCCTGAAAGATACTGATGTATCTTTATTGTCATACACAACTGATCAAGTTTTTCTCCTCAAAAAGATATTAATCTTTACATATACCTCCACAGGCTTTATAGGACACTCAGATGAAAACAACTGCTCTGCTTTACATACTAGCTGCATTAACTGAAGAGCCACTTACCCTACATTTGCTTTCTATTTTGTATTTCTTAAAAAAGCAAAAGCAAACCAGCTACCAGCAAGAACTCAGTGAATAGGCAGAAAAGCCGAGTTTTATCTGTTACTCCAAAGCCTCTCACTGTATAAAATCCTGAAGTTACCTTGAAGAAAGCCTGAGTTACTCTTCACATAAAATTAGAATGATATATACTTCACTGAGGGAAAGGATGAATTAGATTACGTAACAGACTTGTAAATATATTTTATATATATCAAATCTTTTGAACTCCACAGAGATGAGGCTAAAAAAACAGTATTAACATGCACTATACTATTACTGTTATCAATGCGTAAGCTGCTCTCACTGGGAATATAACAACTCAAGAAGGTCCCAGGGTTAAATAAAAGACCAACAACACGATGGGACGAGATTATTCACCTCAGAAGCAATCCTGCAAATAAGAATCTTAGCTCTGGAAGTAGGAGGAGAAAACAGAAAACAAAAACTTGTCACCATCGAGTTTGTCACCATCCAACTAATAGCAACCCTAGGGAACAAAGTAGAACTGCCTCATAGGTTCCCCAAGGAGCGGCTGGTAGATCCGAACTGCCGATCTTTGGGTTGGCTGCTGCACCACCAGGGCCCCAAACTGGAAAGAAAGCAAGTTAATGTGTAAATGAAAAACTAAAGGGAACCCAGGATTTAGCTTTCCTTCTTCTCTAAGTATGCTCTCATAGCAAGTTCCTACACCCTTACTCCAAGTGGTCCTCTCCTCAGCAAAGCCACACAGAGCATCAAACAGTAAGCACTTCCTGCACAAATATATACCTTTTTTTCCTATTTTACTGTTAACAAATGGATTTGTAATTGCCTCAGTAAAATGTTTGAGGGCAAAAACAAAACTGATAACATCAAATCTCCTTCAAACATTCTTGGCTCAAAACAGTATGTATAATATTATTCTACTGTACGTGTATATATGTGCATACATGTATGCTTAAGATAGCTAAAATTTTATATATAAAAATATTACCTTTGTATGGTAGAATTATAATAGTTTTTGCTTTTCCACAGATTACATGATTTTTTTAGTTCAAGAAGAGAATGTATTTATTGTTTAACAATTTTTAACAAGTCATAACACAAGCACTCAGAATTAATTTTAGAAAAAATTGTTTAGAACAAACTTTAAATCACTTCTGTGCTCCTCATCTTCTACATGTCGAAAAAGGTCCCATGCAGATAAATGTCTTGAATGTCTAAAACCTGACAGAAAGTCTTTATTAGGACTATTAATTACATCATCTGTTATTATTTTAAGCTACTGGTGAGTCACCCTGACTTATGTTCACTCCACACACAACACAACTGAACACTGCCTAGCTCTGTGCCATCTCCGTGGTCCAGACTTCTGTGATCCATGGAGTTTTCGGTGGCTGACTTTCAAAAGTAGATCTCCAGGCCTTCCTTCCTAGTCTGTCTTAGTCTGGAAGCTCTGATGAAACCTGTTCAGCATCACAGCAACATGCAAGCCCCGAGTGACAGGTATACCAAAATCAAACCCACTGCTGTCAAGCTGATAGAGTAGAGTAGCCCTACAGAGCTTCCAAGGAGTGCCTGGTGGATTTGAACTGCCAAGTTTTTGGTGAACAGACACAGCGTGTAACCACTACACCACCAGGGTTTCTCTGACTAGTACAATAGCTGCTTTTAAGGTGCAGTGACCAAGAATCAAACATGGATCTCTAGCACGGAAGGCAAGAATTCTACCACTGAACCACTACTGCCCGCATTATCTTTAATTACCTTTTTTCCCTTTCTGATTATAAAAGATAATGCAGTTCATAAAACATACTTTGAAAAAATCAAAGGTACAAAAAAGAAAATGAGTGTCACATATAAGCTTATCAACCAAAGACAACTACCGATTTTTTCTTCTATTTCTTCTGCTAAATTTTATTACGAAATACTATATTTTCCATATAGAAAACCTTAACATAGAGCCAAAACTTAAGGAAGAAAGACAAAATTTTAACAATCTTGTAATTGCTGGTAACAGACGATTTCTTTAGACTTAGTTGTTGCTGTTGTTGTTAGGTGCCATCGAGTTGGTTCCAACACAGAATGATCCTGTGAACAACAGAACAAAACACTGTCCGGTCTTGCTTCATGACCACAATCATTTTTATGCTTAAGTCCACTGTTGTAGCCACTGTGTCAATCCATCTCATCGAGGGTCTTCCTCTTTTTCACTGACCCTCCACTCTACCAAGTACGATGTCCTTCTCCAGGGACATATCCCTCCTGACAACATGTCCAAAGTACGCAAGATGCAGTCTTGCCTTCTTTGCTTTCAAGAAACACTCTAGTTGTACTTCTTGCAGAACAGATCTGTTTGTTCTTTTGGTGGTCCATGGTATACACAACAGTCTTCTCCAATACTCAATTCAAAGGCATTAATTATTCTTCTGTCTTGCTTTCACATACATATGACGTGACTGAAAACATCATGGTGTGGGTCAGGTGCACTCTGGTCTTCAAGGTGACATCTCTACTTTTCAATACTTGAAAGAGGTCCTTGGCAGTAGATTTTCCCAACGCAATGTGTCTTTTGATTTCTTGAGTGCTACTTCCATGTGCATTGATTGTGGACCCAAGTAAAATGAAATCTTTGACAACCTCAATCCTTTATTTATGACAATGTTGCTTACTGGTCCAATTGTGCAGATTTTTGTTTTCTTCATGTTGAGGGGCAATCCATACTGAAAGCTGTGGTCTTTGAGCTTCATCAGTAAGTGTTTCAAATCTTCTTCACTTTCAGCAAGTAGGGTGGTGTCGTCTGTGTAATGTAAGACTTAGTAGCTGAGGCCAATTTGCGGTCAAGTGACTAATTCTGTGCTGGTATCTTACTTACATTAGCAATGCTCAGTATTTAGGAGAACCAAACCTTGGCTGGTTCCCTGATTTGCGGGCTATTTTTAAAGGAAAGACACAAAACCTCAACCCATTGCTGTTGAGTAAATTTCAACTCATAGTTACCCTATGGGACAAAGGAAAACTGCCCCACAGGGTTTCCAAAGAGTACCTGGTGGATTCAAACTGTTGACGTTTTGGCTAGCAGCTGTAGCTCAAAAGCAGTACACCACTAGGGTTTCCACACAAAAGACAAAACCAAAACCAGGCTCACTGCTGTTGAGTTGATCCTGACTCACAGCGACCCCACAGGACTGAGTACAACTGCCTTATGGTTTCCAAGGAGCGGCTGGTGGATTCAAACTGCCAACCTTTAGGTTAGCAGCCTCAGCACTTAACCACTACTCCACTAGGATTTCCAACAAAAGACAAAGGACCCAAAATAAAGAAATAAAAAGAAAAAGAAAAAGAAAATTCTCTATTTAGGGACCCTCTTCATAAGACCTGATATATGTTAACATAACTGACAAAGACAACACTAATTACAAGTTATACAAGTTTTCTGTCTAAGATTACTCAAGATACTTATTCATACAAATCCAGTATTACCAATACTTTTACAGGATATCTGATAAGACAGTGCCAACTGGCATTAATTATATAAAAACATCATAAACTATGAGCAAACATATTTATTAAAAAAGATTACTCAAACTTGTACAAGTTTCTGAACCTCATCATTAACTGAGTTAGCAGGATACTCAAAAATGCTGTTTTATCTTCATCTCATCCTTTTATGTCTTCCTTATGTTTTATGAAGTATACATAACTAAATTTGCACAGAAGCCATGAACTCCATTTATAATAAATGTACATATATTAACAATGTGTCTCAAAATTTTACTTCAAGGGTAACATACTCAAAAGTTTAGAGATCAGTGTCCCAGAATGACAGTGACTAGCTAACAAAACTGTCTCCTAATCTGGTTTCAAAGACGCAGAGATTAGAGAAATAACAAAGTTGTTAACATTTCATTTTACTTGGACTCGCAATCAGCACCCATGGAAGCAGCCGTGAAGAAATCAAGATACAGCACATTGGGTAAATGTTCTGGGAAAAACATCTTTAAAGTGCTGAAAAGCAAAGATGTCAGCTTGAAGACTAAGGTGCACCTGACCCAAGCCAAGGTATTTTCAACCGCCTCACAGGCATGTGAAAGCTGGACAAAAAGGAAGACTGAGGAGTGCCTGACACTTTCAAATTTTGGTGTTGGTGAAGAATGCTGACTATACCACAGACTGCCAAAAGAATAAACAAATCTGTCACAGAAGATATACAATCAGAACTCCTCAGAAGCAAGGATGATGAGACTATGTCTCACACACTTTACGCATATTATCAAAAGCAATCCATCCCAGATGAAGGACATCCTGTTTGGTAAAGCAAAATGGCAGAGAAAAAGAGGAAGACCCTCCACAGGATGGACTGACACCACGGCTGCAGCAGTCGGCTCAAACATGGTGAGGACTGCAGAGATGGTACAGGGCAGACAGCGCTTGGTTCTGCTGTACACTGAGTTGCTGAGTGTCATGGATTGAACTGTGTCCCCCCACCCCAAATATGTGTAGCCATGTGGCTGGGCCATGATTCCCAATATTTCGTGATTGTCCTCCATTTTGTGATTTTCCTACGCTGTATGTTAAAGGCTTAGGGTGGAACTATAAATCCCTTCACAGGATCACCTCCCTGCTCCACTGTAAAGGGAGTTTCTCTGGAGTATGGCTTGCCCCACCCTTAATCTTTTCATCCTACAAGGGATAAAAGGAAAGGGAAGCAAGCAAGCAGAGAATTGAGGGCCTCACACCATCAAGAAAGCAGCCCCAGGAGAAGAGCACGTCCTTCAGACCTGAGGTTCCTGCACCAAGATGTTTCCTGGACAAAGACTGATGCAATATCAGACTTTCCTCCAGAGCTGACAAAGGGGAAAGCCTTTCCCTGGAGTGGACATTCTGAATTTGGACTTGTAGCCTAGCGGACTGTGTAAGAATAAACTTTCCTTTGTTAAAGCCATCCACTCTGTGGCATTTCTGTTAGAGTGGTACCAGCTGACTAAAACACTCTGAATCAGAATCGACTCAACAACACCTACCAACAACAACAAGGATTAGAGGATGAAAGAAAAAACACTAATTATTTAAAATTTCAGAATGAGGTCCCAACTCAACAGGACTGGATGATCACAGAGGACAAGAACAATATGGGGGAAAGAGAACCCAGAACACAGAGAGACTCACGTGACTGGGTCTCTACACTGACTCGTGACCAGAAAAGGTGGATGGTGCCCGGCCACCACCAGTGATAGCCACGATGGAGCTCACAAAGTGGAGTCTCACTGGCAACAAGAGAATAAGTAGGGGTGCACCCTGAGATCTCTAATAAAAGACCACAACTGATGGTCCGGGGGCTTTGGGGTTCCCCTGGGAGCATGGCCCCTGGCCCTGATGCTGCCCCTGTCCATAAATCATAATGAAGGTCAACTTTTCAGACAGCGATGGATTGGACTTGGCGACGTGGAGTGACCGCATCTTGTGGAAACTTTACGGTTCTATGCATCTATAGGGTGTCATCCTGCTGACCTCTTGCTGGAGGAAGGAGAGTGGGTAGAGAGGAGGGGACAGGAGACTGTTGGGAGGATAGGACATATATGGGGCAGAAAGGAGGGGTGTGCTGTCACCAGGCAGGGAGAGCAGTGGGAGCTGCATATAGGTGAGCATGCAAATTTATATGGGAATGTACATTTTCATTCAATCATAATAATAAAAAAATAAATAAAATTTCAGAATGAAACACAGGTACTTTGGGAATCAAGTAAGTTCTAATATGGATTTTTTTTCATTTCTAAATTTGATTCATGATTTAGAAATGTAGAAAACAGCAATTTCTTAGCATTAAGTCACCTTATATCTCAAAATATTCCATAATTGTCATGTTTCAGAATGATCTTACAGAACAGGTCAGTAGTATTTTCATTACACAGTCAGAAAAATTAAGCAAGGAACAAATAACTGTCTTGCCTCATACCAGCAGACTGAAACACTTGTGTATTTCACAAATTCCCACAGTATCTGTCAGGGGTGGATCATCCAACAGCAAGGTCAACATGGTGCTTACCTTGCCAGTTACCACAACATCTGTGGGGAACAATTTCACCCTTTTTCAGCACACCAAAGAGTCTGCTCTAGGTAAGGCTGGTTATCTGTCTCTCTCAGCCCCACAGCATCTTCCCTCAGAATCAAAGCTCTTTCCAAATTTGGAATCCCTGACAAAGATGGATTACTCAGATGGATTACTCAGTAGGTAAGGTAAGCACAAGTTTACTTGTGCTCACTCACTAATCTGTAGTGACTACAGGTGGTCTAGTAAACAAGGTAAGCATTTTGCTTGCTTACTAGATAATCCAGCCCTGGTATACGCAACTCACAACTTAAAAATGAATTTCGAATACAATCACCCATTTTGTTATCTTTCAAAACACATTTTCCCTTTAAAGCAATATTAATTTGATCCCCGCCCCACAGTCTATTCGGCCTATAGTGCATGAATACAAACAAAAAGACCAGACTCACTGCCATACAGTCAATTCCAACTCACAGCAACCCAATAAGGCAGGTAGAACTGCCCCACAGAGTTTCCAAGGTGCGCCTGGAGGATTCCAACTGCCGACCTTTCGATCAGCAGCCCAGCACTTAACCACTACACCACCAGGGTTTCCAAAATGCACATATAGGTAATCATAGACCAGAGTGAGTCCTGGGGTATAAAAAGCTAAGGAACCCAGAAGACTCAGCACATTCTGCAATGACTAAGCTGCTCTGACACTCTCCACTTTCCTTCTGATGATCCTACTTCCATCTCCTGGTGGTACCTAACACTTTCCAAAGTTTCTCATCTGACCTGAGACATTAATCTGTCATCCCACTGACATCAAGTCAAGTCCAACTCACAGCTCTTCTATAGGACACAGTAGAACTGCCCACAGGATTTCCCAAGCTGGAGCCCTGATGGCTCAGTGCTTAAGAGCTCAGCTGCTAACCAAAAGTTCAACAATTCAAATCCACCAGTCACTCCTTGGAAACCCTATGGGGCAGTTCTACTCTGCCCCACAGTGTTGCTAGGATTGGGAATTGAGGGTTTTGGGCATGGCAATCTTTAAAGAAGCAGACTGCCACATCTTTCTTCCATGAAGTGGTAGGTTTAAACCGCTGATCTTTTGGTTAGGAGCTGAGTGCTTAACCACCGCACCATAAAGGCTAGTTCAAAATTTCTTCCCCTTGATCTACCCAGGTACTTAGGATAGGTGATTTCAGCCTACAGACACGACTAACACTTAAGACTCAATCATTAACATTACTAAAGAGGTCCTGGACTTTTCTCTGTGTCAAGATCCCTCTGAGAATCTCAAAAGTCATGGGCCCTCTCCCTACAAAAGCACATAGGCACCAACACAAAATTTTTCAGGGTCACACCGTCAAAATATGTCCACGAGTCAAAAAGCTATGAACTTCCAAGGAATTCCTGCATTTACCGTAATGCCTCAAAATATATAACTACAAAACCATGTAAGAATAATTTGCAATTTAAGTGACTGTCAACCCAAATGAATCTCTGTTAGAATTTAAGACTAACTTTAAGACAGTGTCAAAAAAATTTTTTTTCAACAGTATGGAAGAGATCTTTAGGCAGACCAGCCACGGGGAATCATCTCCCAAAGCTTTCACCCTGCTATTCCCATGGGAGACGCGGGGATAATTCCCTACTCCCATAGTAGAAATATAACCTACTTTTAAACACAGGTCATCTACTGTATTCAGTTTTATCAGGTCCTGCTTGTGTATCCTTGAATAAGGAAGACAGAAGAACTGACGCCTTTGAATTGTGGTGCTGGCAAAGAACACTGAATGTGCCACGGATTGCCGAAAGAACAAACAGGTCTGTTTGGGAAGGACAATCAGCGTGCTCCTGGGAAGCAAGGATGGTGATACCATCTCTTACACAGTTTGGACATGCTGTCAGGATGGATGAGTCCCTGGAGAAGAACATCACGCTTGGCAAAGCAGAGGGTCAGTGAAAAAGAGGAAGATCCTCAACAGACAGACTGACACAGTGCAGGTACCAATAGGTTTAAGCTTAAAAAAAGATTGTAGGCATGGCGCAGGACCAGGCAACATGTCATTCTGTTGTGCAGAGGGTCACTATGAGTCAGAACCGACCCGAAGGCACCTAACACCACCTTCCTTGTATTCAAAGGAGACTTGTGGCATAACAGTTAACTGCTCAGCTGCTAAGCCACTGTGGAAGATGTGGCAATCTGCTTTTATAAAGAATACAATCTTGGAAACTCAACTCTGTCCTATAAGGCTGCTATGATTCCACAATGGTTTTGCACCTTTATTTAGCATTGCTCCAGAAATCTACTGTATCTAAACCACCATAATTCCTGACAAAACAATACACATAGAAAATTTTTTGTTCCTTAATTGCCAAATGCAGCTCACACTATAAAGTTCCTTTTAAATTTCCCTCAACTCTAGTCAGCTTATTCAACCCTACACCATTTACCTTCTTTTTCTATTTTATTTTTTCAACTTCTTTCACTGGCCATGCTTATACTGGGTCCTCAGATGGAGACACTCCCTAACACTGCTCTTAGTCTTTTCCTCATTCCTGACCTTCTATTCTACATACCACTGATGAACACAAACTCTTAACTGATCTCTGCTGCCCTGAGCTTCAGTCTAAATCACCAGCTACCTGAGTTATTTTGATTCCCACAGATATCTCAGCACATCCAGACTCATGCCCAGTTACACTCCTCCTCAAATTCTGTTCTTCCTACATATTCCCGCTCTTAGTTACTAAGGCATCATCACCCATTTACTGAACTATATAATCTTTGTCATCTGACTCACTGTGACCCAAATCTGAGTGACTGTAAAGTCATCTTCAGAACTGATTTCTTTACATCACAGTAGTCTCACAAGCCTCCAATTCAAACTTCACATACCATGCTTTAAAAAATCAGAATCAGTCTCCTATTCATAAACCTCTTACAGCACCTAAATGCTCATAAAATCAAGTCCACGTGCATGCACATTACATGGAAAACTTCTCCCAATCGGGCTACAGCCTGTTTCACTGCTCACTACTCCCCAAGCACAGAAAACATACTTGTTATTTTTTACATTTACATCACCTACAGTCTCCTCCCTCTTGCCTCTTCTCCACTCACTCTTCCAAGTTCAACTCCAACAATCCCCCTGTGAAGTTTTCCCAATCTCACTCATTTTCCGCACATCTCACCCCCCATTGCAGAAAGAATCCCTTCCCCTCCTAGAATCCCATTATCGCTCATTCTTTTCTCTATTTTGATTCTCAACAAGTTATGTTGTACTTAATGGGGCCCAAACCTTTCTTTTCCTACCAGATACCGCCAGGGTTTGTTACTCCAGCACCTAACACATGCCTGGAATACAGCATGTCTTCGGAAACCCTGGTGGCATACTTGTTAAGTGCTGTGGCTGCTAATCAAAAAGGTCAACAGTTAAAATCAACCAGGCTCTCCTTGGAAGTTCTACGGGGCAGTTCTACTCTGTGCTATAAGTTCACTACGAGTCAGAATTAACTCTACAGCAGTTGGCTGTTTAAAAATCAAACTCTGGTAAACAAATGGAAAAAAACTCAAGGTGAGGACACACATAATGAGGCTGTACCTCAGTGGAGGTTATGTCTCACGCCTTTGAATTTAAAACAAAAATTAGGTTCCCTAGCCCTAGCTCCCATTTCTTGTCCACTGCCTTAAGCAATGTTTCACGGGGACATTTCCTTATTTCCTCTTGTTCTCTCTTAAGTTTGCTGCCAGCCTAGCCACATTAGCACTCACTAACAGCAACAGACTCTCAAGACTTAACAATTATCAACAGTAAAATACAAGTTCTTTCTGAAAAAGTCTTCAGACTCATGCAGAGCTCATTCTCCAAGATGACTGCGAAAACGCCTGGCACAATTTATCCAACAGGCTACCACTGAAGAGTTCTGAGGAAAACGTCAACTTCAACTGTCTGCCAAACGTTTCACATCTGTAACCACAGAAATCAGCATGCATGAACTAATCTAAATACTAAACTTAAGTACAACTGCTATAAATAGTAGCCTCAATCAAACCGATAGGCTATACCAAAGTAGCTCTTCAAGTTTCTTTTAAAAATGTCCTCCCTTCCAAATTTCGGTGATCATTCCAACCTACCAAATGCAATTCTTAACCAGCATCATCTTGTCCTCCTGTACACACACACACACACGCACACACGCGCACACACACACACACACACACACACGCTCCCTCCCCTGCTAGACATGTTTCCTTTATCTGATATACTTGCAGTTTTAAGTAAAACTAGTTGGCTGTCAGGCAAGACAAACGAACTACCAGGTCTGATACTCAAGAGAAGATTACAGATTGCCAGATTACTACGTGATTGCTTTTATTGTTACAATACAGATTTGCCACAATGGCTTACAAGGGTCTGTCTTAACTGCCCTTTATTTCTGTTTTAATATACTAAAATATCTCCCTAAAGCTGTATTTCTGGATTCTCTTCAGCTCATGTCAATTTTACGTGATGCCATGTTTGCGAACATTTTAGGTGGAAAACCGCATGATGAAGTTGTTTTGATCGTCAGTGACGGAACGTCATTGTGTGGCTAGAATACAGTAGCCTAATTCTGAATTTCACCATTACTTTCCTTGTGCAGTGAAAAATTTCTCATTTTCCAAGCTTCGTCCATGTTACATTAAAACAGTTTCAGACAAAGCATTTCTACTGCTCCAGAATTAAAAAGCTCTAGCAGCTCAATGTGGCTGCAATCTTCTGCAAACACCTGAAACTTATTTTGTTTCACCTCCTTTAACTATTTCTCTCCAAGTCTGTTTCACCCTCATCGGAGTAAAGATGGATCAAGTACTAAATGCAAAACCAAGAAAGTGCATAATCCACCAGATTTGGGTTTCTTAGCTAATAAATGACACGCAGAGCACAAAAATGAGCATGTATCCCCAGCCCCAAATAACATTAGATGTGGTATAAATGGTCCTAAAATAAGCTTAACAAGTGGTTCCTTTTTCAATGCTGTTTTACTAAATGTTCATGGGAAATTTATTCGGATGTGTTCAGGTTGAAAACACAAGATTTATCTCTCAAGGAAAACATGATAATATAGACTAATCGTCAGTGGTAGAGCATCTTCTGAAATTTGTTTACAAAACCAGAGACATACTTATTTGTATGATTAATTTTCCAGATATTTTCATATATATACTAAGCATTATACATAGTGACAGACAAACATCTAAACTCAAACATCCCACTTCCTGGAGTAATTATACTTGCAGAGACAGTACACTCTGGTGGTTGAGAGGCTGGACACTTTCGAAATGGAAGAATCCACAGGAGTTCCCCTTATGATGTCCAACTTTCCAGAGCGATGCTGACTGGATGAACAAAGCCCACTTATGATTAAGCACCAGGCTGGCCTGAAGGCAGCCGAACGACTGCAGAACCTATACACTACCTTGTTTCCCAGGGGTAGGATGGAAAGCATGCTATAAAGGGTTCACAGCCCCTCCAGACAGCAAAAAATCAGCACACCTTTTCAAATAACTGTGGCAAAGTTTTATTTTAATGATTACTGTCATTCACTTTATGGTGCAACATTTACTGAAGGGGTTATTACATACAAGGAGTTACAAAATTTAATCCCAGACCACAGGAGCTTACATTCTCCTTAAAATTTGTGGTTATTTTACATAAAACACTTCCTCAAGGCAATTCAGAAACTCCAGTGCGTACAGGAAATTCAGGTACAATAAAACCTGTGAAAGCTGGAAGCTGTGGGAGTGAAAATCTATCAGAGAGGGAAAACTCAAATATTTTCCACTAAAACAAGTAATTGGTAAGCTTGTATCCTGTGAAAGGCAGAAAACTTTCAAGACCCCGAAAAACAAGGCAGCACTCTTTAGTTCTGGCTCACACAGGTTTCACCGTATTTAAGTCCTGGGAAGTTGGTCTTTAGCTCCTTAACAAAATTAGAGACAGATGCAGAATTGTAATTAAAAATAATAATTTTTAAAAAATCACAGTTTTAAAAACTACAATTTTGCATTCCAGTGGATTATACAGGAATTGGGTAGGAAACCTGATGCCTTTTTCTTTAATTCCTTCTGTATCTGGAAGTCTCCTATACCCAGAAAACCAAACCCACTGCTGTCAAGTTGATTCTGACTCACAGCGACCCTACAGGACAGAGAACTGCCCCACAGAGTTTCCAAAGAGTGCCTGGTAGATTTAAACTGCTGATCTTTTAGTTAGCAGCTACAGCATTTAACTACTACACCACCAGGGTATCCCCATCTCTGATATACAAAACCATAACCAAACCCACTGCTGTAGAGTCGATTCCAACTCCCAGCAACTCTAGAAGACAGGACTGAACTGCCCCATAGTTTCCAAGGAGCACCTGATCTGAAATGCCAACTTTTGGTTAGTCGACAGCACTTTCGCACTATGCCACCGTTATCTCCTATAGTACGTAATCCACGAGCTAAATTTCCTTAAAACATGGCAGGTAAACTAGTCCCAAGAAAACTCCTGTGTAGTATAGTTTAGTTTACTTACAACTAAATAAAAATTTTCTCTAGCCTATGTTAAGCTTGAGACGGGGGGGTGGGGAGGCACTTCAAACAAGGATGCTCCAAAAGGCAGTAAAACAATAATTTTTAATCTGATTCTCCCATAACCCCACACCTCTTACCACCACCTTGCCTCCTCTTATTTATTTAATTTAAATACAGTTTATTTATGACAAGTTGACTTTACAACTTTTGGGCATGTTACCTTTTTATTAAATGGTATTCAATCAAAAAAATCCAAATACACATTTAAAGAGGTATTTTTGTTTAAACAAAAACATAACTTCACCTTTAGCCTTTTTTCTCTATTTTGACATAACTAATATCTAAATGATTTTTGTTGTCAATTACATACACCACATTTGCCAATTTAACTTTTTCACACGTACAATTTAGTAACGTCAATTAATCATGCAGTCCAACCATCACTAATGCCATACCTTCCATTCCCATAAACACACACTGCTGAACGACTCATCTAACTCCTACCAGGAGGGGGAAAAAAAGCTCCTTGACAGTAAAAAAAATTCTGTACACAATTTAGGGTCCAAGTGTGATAATTACCTGTTTGCTTTTACACTCATAACATAAGGGGATTACACTCAAATGTGCAGACAGTATCCATCGAGCTGTTTTGTCTGGCATTCGTATTTTCACTGCCTTATGGAATAACTCAAAAGAATTTTCAAACATAACTGTAGTGGTCAAAAAACTAATCAAAAAAAAAAAGAAAGAAAAGAAATCCCACATTTACAAGGTCTTGTGCCCCCCCTCCTCCCCCAGTAAGGAACACCCTGTTAAGTTACTGTTCAAGGCCACAGGAAAAAGAATTTCTTCAAGCACAGGCCGGGCCTGAAATGAGAAAAAGATCACTGTGGGCACAGACGCTGTCCTGGGACAAAAGCTGTGAGCCGTCCCTACCCCTTCTCTAGCCTACCACTGTCAGATCTGACGGACACACCCCCACGCTCTTTCAATTGAAGTTTTCAAAACACGGTCTCGCAACACTTAAAGAAAAGGTGAAATTTGCTCTGGCCATAGAATCAAGCACAACTGACAACTGTTCTAAAGTAAGCAATTTCTTATCCTAATCTAATCCTTGAAATAAGGGATGGAGAACAGGCAATTGCTCCTCCAACTGGTTGGAACAGATACACCATTGGAAGCCCCCAAAACATTTAAGATTTTCAACAACTTCAAACGCTGGTGGGCACAGCCGGATGCACTGTAGAAACTTTGGGACCAGCAGCAACGACAAACAGGTGAGTCAAGCGGTCCACATCAATGCAGAGTAAGTGAATAACATGTAATGGCAAACCCTCGAGTTCCCCGAAACAGCGAGGATATGGGATAAAACCATACACCCCTGTCCTTCCAGCAGCAAAGGCTGGGTTCCTTCGTAGGGACGCGTCACTCCAGCTCGCCCTCACCCAGGGGACCGCCACCCCAGACGCAAGAACCACGGCCCCCTCCATTGGAAGCATCTCAGCTGGTTAAAAAAACACAATGTCTCTCCTATTTCTGCGTACAAAAGGACTCCGCGCCCTCCCCTTCGAACTGCCGCCGCTGCCGCCCGTGCCGCCTCCTTAACTTGCAAGAAGGTGGGCAACGCGCCATATTCCAGCGTCCCCCAGTCCACCTGGGTAGCAAACCCACGCCACCCCGGCGGGAGAGAAGCTTCGGAGGTCGCCCCAAGAGCCAGCCTGCTCTCCAGCAGGAGACAGCGGCTCCCGCGACCTGGCCCAGCTCCGCCGCGCCGCGCCGCCCGCGGACAAGACTCAGGAAGGGCCGAGGGGGCGAGAGGGGAGCCGCGACTCTGGTCCCGCGCAGCCCGCCCACCTCCCTCTCCCAGGCCCGGCGCGCTCCCCCGGGCCTCCCGGTCCCGAGCCCGCGGGAAGGCCCGGCCCGGGCCCGAGGTTCCAAGGCGGGGAGGAGGCCGCAGCCCCGAGAGCCTGTGGCGGCGGGAGAGGCCGGAACCCTGGGGCTCTCGGGAGGGCAGCGCCTCCCTCCCGAGCCCGCCAGGACGCCTGGGGCCTAGTGCGGCCTGCGCATCCTCGGGGTGGCGGTTTGACGGGGCCGGGCCGGGGCCCCCCGCCCGAGGCGGGCCGAATCCGGCAGGGGCCCAGGCCCGGAGCCGGGGGCGGCAGGGTGCCGGCTGCGGGGCGGGCCGGCCGGCCGGCGGGCGGGCGGCGTGTTGCGGCTGCGCCGGGGCTGAAATAGCTGGAGATTGCGCGGTAGGGCACTCACCTCAGAGCGGCTGCGCTACCGTGGGCCTGCGCCGTGGAGACTGCGACCGCGCCGGCTCCTCGCAGCTTCCTGCCACCAGCGGCAATGGCGAGCGCTGCCGCCTCTGCCGCCGCCGCCGCCGCCGAGGAGGGGGAGGGGAAGCCTAGCAGGCACGCACGCGACGCACGGCTCGGCTTCCCCGCCCGGCGGCCGCCATGATGGGGAGGTCAGGGCTGCTGCTCGGCGGCGCCCGGCTGAAGGGGGCTGCGGGGCGAGGGCTCCTGGCGTTCCCCGCGGACTCGTCGCCTTCCCGTTTTGCTTAGAAGATTTGGGTGGGGCTAGACACACAAAAGCAACCGGGTTAGGGACCTGTGGGCGCCCGGGTGAAGCGGGGCAGGCTGCCCAAGATGGTTGCTAATCGGGAAATAGTAGCATTTCTCGCCCCCTGGCCCTGGAAAAGAGGACCTCCCGAAGGTTCGTCGACAAACGGAAAGGGGCTTCCTTGCCACCCGCATTCTCTCGCCGTCTTTGGAATGACCTTTGCTTCCCTTTTTCAAAGCCTGCCCTGGTGTTGAAAAACATAAGTCTTACAAAGCAGCACATTAATGACATTAATGTATTCGTTCTGTGAACATTTCAGGAGGACCCTGTCTGTGCCAAAAATTGTTCTGGGCGCACTGGAGATGCAATTTTTAGCAAGAAAATGTCCTCGCCCTCTTGGACCTTGGTACGATAGTGGCGGGAGTCAGGAGCAATAGGAGGAACTGCCATTCAGGTGCCTGAGAAGTAAATTGGGCACTATTAATGGTAGAAAACTCATGTAGTGTTAGAGACCCGGGAAGTTTTTGTTTGTAAATTGATTTTTTTGTTTTATTGTGAAATATACATATCAACACATTTGCCATCTTAACCATTTTTAAGTGTACTATTCAGTGATATTAATTAGAATCACCATATTGTACAAGTCACCACTACCCATTTCCAAAACCTCAAGCAAGAACTGAGTGCACTTGCAGCTGTAACTTCCATCTCCCTTAATTCCTGGCAAGCACTAATAAACTTTTGTCTCTATTTTCTTACTTGTTCTAGATATTCCATATCAGTGGGATCATAGAATATTTGTCCTTTTGTATCTTACTTCACCCAGCATCATGTTTCCAAAATTCATCTATGTTGTAGCCTGTATTAGAATTTCATTTCCCTTTATGGTTGAATAATATTCTGTTATATGGCTATGCCACATTTTATTTATCCATTTATCTGTTCATGGAGACTTAGATGTTCCCACCTTTTGGCTACTGTGAATAATGCAATAGGTGTTACTTGTGTTTTAAAGTGTGATCAGGGGACCAGCTGCCTCAGAAGCACCTGATTATTAAAATCATACTCTAGAACACAGGCTTGCTAGCTGGGGAACTTGAATTTTTAACAACCCTCCTTCACTCTTCCCTGGTGATTCTTTTTTTTTTTTTAAATTTATTACAGTAAATGAATGAAATTTCTAACATCTATCAGCTATCTCATCTATGACAAACCCTCACCCCCAACCCTTGTAGCCAACAGTTATTTTCTTCTGTAGATAATTCTATTTTAAGTCCTTATAACAGGAGTCTCATACAATATTTGTCCTTCTGACACTAATTTCACTCAGCATGGTGATTCCTAGCACACCTAATTTAACAAACATTGTATCAGGAAGTTACTAACTGTCCCAAACTTGATCAGAAAGCAGCCTGACAAACTCAGGAAAACGTTAATTTTTAACAATAGATTCCATTCATTCAAAAATTCAACATAATGTCTTTCCATAGAAGTGGGATCATAGGATATTTGTTCTTTTGTATCTTACTTATTGAATGTTTTTCTCTCCTGCATTTTCTAAGAGAATGAGTGCTTTCCCCACCCATGTGCTAAAGCCATAAAGCTGGGAATGATCATTATTCCTTCCTCTCTCTCCCTCAAGTCCCCTCATCTTATCTTTAAAACGGTTGCTACCATCATTCACCTCTCATCAAGATACTGCGAGACTTCTCAAGTTCTCCCTACCTCAGGAACTGCCCTCTCCAATCCATTCTCCACACTCTAGCTTAAACAGCCTTTCAGAAAAGTAAATCATGTCATTGCCCTGCTTAAGACTCTTACTAAGATCCCATGGCACTTAAGTTAAAATGTGAATTCTTTAAGGTGGCTTTGAAACCTTTGGTGACCTCATCCCTGCTGTCATTTCTCTCCTCATCTGTCACATACTCCTCCCTCAAGCTACAATCCAGCTTGAATACTCTCGGATCCTATAGGGCAGGCAGTTCTCCCATCTCATAACTTTTGCAGGGGCTGCTTCCTCTGCCCAAAACTTTCTTTACATCTTCCTACTCTCTCCATTCACTTGCTCAAATCTTCACCTAAATAATTCCTACTACTCTGTTACAGAGTGAATTGGGTCTCCCCAAAAGAAGTGTTGTAAATTCTAACCTCTATAGGTAGAGATGAGGATGGTTGTTTTTGTTTTTTAGCCTGTAGTTACATCTGCTGTGGGGGTGGCTTGTCTTTGCTATGTTAATGAGACAGGATTAGTGTAGGGTGTGCTTTGTGTCAATCTTTGAAGACAGGAAAGAGATTAAGCAAACAGGCAAGTGAACAGGAGTAGGGTAAAACAGATCCCAAGACAGGGGAAGCTCTCCAAGGAATCAGGAAGCATAAACTGAAGAGACAAGGACCTTTCTGCAGAGCCTACAGAGACAGAAAGCCTACCCCTAGAGCCACCACATTGAATGTGGACTTGTAGCCTCTTAAATTGTGGGAAAACAGATTAGTTTGTGAAAGCCACCCACTTGTGATATTTATGTTACAGCAGCACTAGCTCACTGAGACACACTCCTTCAACACTAATGCCAGTTACTCCAGGAAGCTCTCCCTAAGCGCCGCTGGTGTTTTTGGCCTTGCATCATCGTCTTTTCCACCAACATTCACTGAGCCCTTACCACATGGCAGGGCCTATTTTAAAGCCCTTTGCACATATTATCTTCTTCTCTATTTGATCCTGAAACAGGGTCTGTGAGCTAGGTAATACTATTTCTATTACCTGTGTTGGAAGAAATACAACCAGAATGCTCTTTAGAAGCAAGGATGATGGGCCTTTGGCTCACTTACTTTGGACATGGTATCAGGAAAATCCAACTATTGGTAAAGGAGATGGTGAGCAAAAACAAGAGGAATCTTCAGCAAGACGGAATGACACAAAAGCCACAACAATGGACCCAAATATACCAACAGTCATGAATATGGTGCAGGACCTGGCAACATTTCTTTCTGTTGTGCATAAGGTCACAGTGAGTCACAGCCAACTAACAACAAGAACTACTACTATTATTACTGCCACTTTAAGTATTAATTGCCCAATCCCAGACAGTGAGAGATGCACCCAGGTCCGAAAACCACTAGCCTGGCCTCAGAGTTACACTCCCAGTCATCACCAGGGCTTTTCAGACTGTGGATCTGTACCCACAGACAAAGCACAAAATGAACTTAATTGATCATGACCAACTTTACATAAAAGAAATAGAAAACATCAGTGTGCATCAAACTTAGTAAGACCTTTGTTTTGTGAAACTTGTATTTCAGATATATGAATGTATGATGCATAGATGGATGTGTGTATGCTGGACCATGATGTAAAATATACTTTTTGTTGGAGTACAGTTTGTAAAAAGTTGAAAGTACTGCTGTCTTTTGCCACATTTCTCAAACCATTTAAATCTTTGTACCCTCCACAATTCTGAAGCTCCCCTAGAGAGGTAGGGATTGCATCTTGTTCATGGTGACATACAAATCATCTAGTGCAACGCCTGGCTTATAGTTATCATTCAATAAACATGTACTGAAAGAAACACCTTCGTGCCCCCCCTCCTCAGAAATGCAAGTTATTCTCAAGACAAATGAGCCTGTGAACCCCAGATGTTCTGTGACAGACTCTTCAGCCTGGTGACTTAAGATTGTAGAATCATTCCTGGAAAAAAGGCAAAAAATCCATCCTAACTGATTAAAGGAGAACCAGATTCCAATCATCTTTATCACAAAGGAGTCAGAGAGTGTAGACAGCATAATGCAAGAGGAAAACTCTACAAGTTAAAGGGGTAGATAGTGACTGCATTAAGAAAGAAACAAGATATGGCTTAAGAAGACTTAACCCTAGGGCCCAGAGCAAGCTATAAGACTGGAGTTAAGGCTGGGGTTCAGAAGCCTGGACACTGGAGGAGACACCCAATGTGACTTTGTTTTCTATAAGCTGATGGTCACTTGATTGACTGAACTCATGTACAAATGAAAATAAGGTCTGAAACAAACAGTAAGTCAGCCAGGGAACCAGAATTGAAGCACTGTGGGAAATTTCACAAAGAAATGGACCTTGATTTGGCCTTGAAGGGCGGGCAAGATTCTCACTGGCATGGTGCAGGACAGTGAAGAGCAGAAAAGGTGTTGGTCGGGGGGACTGAGCACCAGATAGAGGAGGAAAGTCGCCTAGCATACTTAGTGTGTAAAGCGGTGCAGCTGGCCTCAGTTATGAGCAGCCAGCCCGCAGGCCTGTCTGACCTGGCTTTGCTCACGGTGTGACAGACCTCTGCAAGCAACAGCTGGTAGGAGTCGACTTGCAGGAAGTTTTAGCTATGGAAGGTAGTCTTCACATCTGAAGTTGACTGTGTTCCTAGAAGGAAGATGAGGATGAAGACTGGACAAGGTAGGGTCTGAGGGTCTATTTACATAGGTTTTCTTCAGGACCAGGTGAGCCTGGGGTGCAGCACCCCTTTTCCCCTTAGCTCTCCTTGGAAGATGCTAGGCTCCAGCCTCTCACAAATTAAAGGGAACCCGGTACTACTGGGGCACCTTCAGGGGAGTTTTGGAGTCCCTGAGTAGTACAAATGGTTAACACGCCTGCCTGCTAAAGTAAAAAGAGGTTCAAGTCCATCCAGAGGCTCCTTGGAAGAAAGGATTGGTGATCTCCTTCCATTAAATCAGCCATTGAAAATCCTGATGGGAAAATCTCTTATACATCACTGGGTGGGAATATCAAACAGCACAGTCACTATGGAGAACATCATGGTGCTTCCTCCAAAAGTCACCAGTAGGAATATCATCTAGTAATCCCACTCCTGGGAGCATGTCCTAGAGATGTAAGAGCAGTGACACAAATAGACATATGCACATCTGTGTTACAACCTAAGTCCCCGTCAGTGGATGAATGGATAAACAATAATTATGGTAAACACATGCAATGGAATACTATGTGACTATGAAGAACAATGAGGAGCCTAATGAAACATAATGTGGATGAATCTGGAGGACATCACACTGAGTGAAATAAGTCAATCACAAAAGGACAAACATTCTGTGGCCTTACTCAATTTAAAGTCAATAACAGGTATACACATACAAAGCAACATTCTTTGATGGTTACTAGGAATGGGAGGGAGATGGGGGAATCAGTTTGTAGACAGTAGGCACTTGTTTTTTTTGGCAATGGGAAAAGCAATACTCAATGTGGGGGTCATGGATTGAATTACATCCCCCCTAAGTATGTGTCTACTTGGCTAGGTCATGATTTCCAGTATTGTATGGCTGTCTACCATTTTGTCATCTGACTTTCCAAGGTTGTAAATTCTACTAATGTAATGCGGTGAAATGGATTAGTGGCAGTCATATTGATAGGATCTACAAGATTAGTGTCTTAAGCCAATTTTTTTTTATTGTGCTCTAAGTGAAAGCTTACAATTCAGTTTAGTTTCTCATACAAAAATTTATACATACAGTGTTATGTGATCCAGTTACTTACCCTATAATGTGACAACACATTCCTCCTTTCCACCCTGTATTTCCCATGTCCATTCAACCAGTTCCTGTCCCTGTCTGCCATAAGCCAATCTTTTTTGAGATAAATGAGAGAAACAAGCAGAGAAACAAAGAGACCTTATATTACCAAGAGAGATCCACAGCCTCTTAAAGCCTGAGATCAGAAAAACTAGATGGTGCCTGGCAGCCACTATACAATACAAGGTCTCAGTTAGAATGGAAGAGAAATGTAGAACAAAACTCAAATTCCTGAAAAAGTCTAGACTTTCTGGACCAGTAGGTAGTAGAGGAACCTCCTCAAAACTCGTGCCCTAATATACAATTTGAACTTGGAACTAAAGCCACTCCTGGTGGTCACCTTTCCCCAGAATATTAGACTTGTAAAATAAACAGTATCAGCCATAAATAAATACTGGTCCCCTAGGTTAGCCAACTATATGAGATCAAATGGTCAACATTTACCCTAAAACAAGATGAGAAGTTAAGGATGACAGGGAAGCTAGATTAACGGAAATTAAAAAAATAAAATAAAATAAGAATGGAAATAGTAAGACTATTGACACATATGAAAATCTAACCAATGTCATGGAACCAGTTGTATAAAAAATTGTTAAATGGGAACCTAAATTGCTATGTAAACTTTCACCTAAAACACAATAAAATATTAAAAAAGAAGGAAAACCCAATGGAACACAGTTTTACTCTGACACACATGGGATCGCCATGAGTCAAAAACTGACTCAATGACAACTGGTTATTGGTAAGGTAGATTTACATCTGCGGGAACATCAGGGCTGGATTGGAGGAGGGACTGCACTTCTACTGAGAGCGCTGGCCCCAGAGTCCCCACCCCCATATGCTGTCAGAGGCCACAGGCCTCCACTGGGCTGGCAAGGTCCATCATGACCTGAGTTGTGGAGTCAGGCTGCCTGGCTCAAGGTCTGGTGGTGCCACTTCCTAGCTGTGAGAGCTTGGCAAATTGCTTGATCCTGTAATTCTCTATCTCTCCACCCATGACAAAGAAGTTAAAAGAAATAATATGCCAAAGGACTCAAAACAGGCCTGGCACCCAGGAAGTACGCATTAAGTGCGGGTGTTACTAGCTCCTCCTAGTTACTGTCTTTCATGTAAATTGCTTGGTACAAAATGCAGGTATGACAGATGGTGGTGTTGTAATGACGGTGACAATGAATCACTGTTCCTGAGCACAGTGATGTCCCTGGGGCTTCCCCTAAAAGCCAGGGAGAGCATTCAAGGGTTGCCAAGACAAGGAGTTTGTGTAAGGAAACAATGTATGTATGACAAAGTTAGATGCCAACGTGAGTTTGTTTATGCTCAAAGGGCACTGGCATAATGGAAAAGACTAATTAATCAGTTTACTAATCCTATATATTGCAAATCTAAGATGCTACAGCAAACCTTTCCAAGGGGCCCTCCTCTCTCTGAAAGTGCTCTGGTGGTACAGTAATCAAGAACTTGGCTGTTAACCAGAAGGCCTGAGTCTTTCAGTCTTTCAAATAACTTTTTAGGTTAATTCAACAAATATTTATTGAGCACTTACTATGTATCAAATGTCCCAATGCTGGGGAGACAGATGTAAACAAGAACACCTTAATGCATCCTTAACTAAAATGGAACGCATTCAAACCAAATTCCTTGCCATCCAATCAATTCTGACTCATAGCAACCCTATAAGACAGAGTAGAACTGCCTATAGGGTTTCCAAGGCTGTAATCTTTACTGAAGAGCCCTATTCAATTTTTGGTAGTCTTTACCAAAGCAGACTGCCACATCTGTCTCCCACAGAGTGGCTGGTGGGTACCAACCACCAACCTTTCCATTAGTAGATGAGCACTTAATCACTGTGCCATAAGGGCTCCTTTGGAATACACTGTTGTTATCGTTAGGTGCCCTCAAATTGTTTCTGACTCACAGTGACCCTATGTACAACAGAACAAAACACTTCCCTGTCTTGTGCCACTCTTGTAATTGCCTAATCAGAGTCCCTTAGCTTGAGCCCATTGTTGTAGCCAGCATGCTTGTCAATCCATTTCCTTAAGGGTCTTCCTTTCTTTCACTGACCCACTACTTTATCAAGCATGATGTCCTTTTTGGGGGACTGGTCCCCCAGATAACATGCCCAAAGTATGTGAGATAAGTTTGACCATTCTTCTAAGGAGCTGTCATGAGTTAAATTGTGTCCTTCCCCACCTCCTGCCCCTCCCCCCCAAAAAAGGTGTGTAGCAGTTTGGGTGGACCACAATTTCCAATTTCTGGTATTGTGTGATGGTTCTTTATGTTGTAAACCCTGCCTTTCTAATGTTAACGTGGGAGGATGGGTGGCTGTTGTGTTTGTGGGGCAGGATTCAATGTGTAGGGTTATATTGTGCCTTGGGGCGACCTCTTGGGATACAAAAGAAAGGGAGGCAAGTGGGGACTTGGCAATGCCAAGAGCAGAAGATGTCCTTTGGAAAGAATTGGAGTCCCTGCAGCTCAGAAGCTTTCTAGTGCACAAGAAGACTGATGGCAAAGACCTTCCGAGCCAGCAGAGAAAGCCTTCCCCTGGAGATGACACCCTGAATTTGCACATTTAGACTACTGGACTGTGACAAAATAAAATTTCTCTTTTTAAAGCCATCCCCTGGTGATGTTTCTCTTAAAGCCGTGCTAGATGACTAAGACGGAAAGCCTGGTGGTGTAGTGTTTAAGTGCTTCATCTGCTAACCAGAAGGTCGGCAGTTCAAATCCACCAGGCGCTCCTTGGAAATTCTATGGGATGGTTCTACTCTGACCACTAGGTCACCATACAAGTCAGAGTCAACTCAATGGCAGTGAGTTTAGATGACTAAGACAAGAGCATTCTGGCTGTAGTTCCAAGCCATGTTTGTTCATTCTGGCAGTTCATGGTATATCCAACATGTACCATAAACTGCACACTTGGCTGGCTTGGCTACCATAAACTGCTGTTTGACTCCCTTAAACAAATGGCTCCCTTTACAACGTTGTTCGTAAGTTTTTCCAAACACTGTAAAGTGAGTCCTTGCAGTGCAGTGTTTAAGTGCTTGGCCGCAAAACACCATGTCAGCAGTTCAAGCCTACCAGCCACTCCCAGGGAGAAAGACATGGCAGTCTGCTCTTGTAAAGATTAGGGCCTTGAAACTCTGTGGGTCAGTTTTACTCTGTCCTGCGGTTACTATGAATCATAATCAACTCAACGGTAATGGGTCTAAACATTATAAACAGCCTTTATAAATTTAATATATTTGCTTTACTTTTTAAAGACTGTCCTCAAACACCTGACCTAACAAACAAAAGCTCTTCATATAAATAATAAATTGTAAAAATAAAAAGCAGCATGCTGAGCACTCATTAAAAGCGAAGCACTATGGGAAGCTCTTGTGTAACTCATTCATTTCTCCCAACAAACTTAAAAGATAGGCAATATCATTACATCCATTTTACAGTGAGGAAACCGAAGCACGCTTTTCCTATACTTTCCATTCTACCACAATCCTAAAGTCATCCTAATGACTAAAAAGGTAGGTAAGAACTGCTCCATAGAGTTTTCAAAGAGTAGCTGGTGGATTCAATGGCTGACCTTCTAGAGGCAAGATTAGAGTAGGGTACTATCTTGAGTCAATCTTGTTTGAGATATAGAAGAGACTAAACAAGTGAGCACAGCATGGGGAAGAGAGATGCCCAGCTGTGTGAAGATTACCCAGGAAGAGAACCTCAAGAGGACAAAGACCTTAAACCAGTGCTGACAGAGAGAAAACTGCTCCTAGAGCCCTAGACCGTGAAAAATACAGTTGTGGTATTTCTATTACAGCATCCCTGGATAATTCAGACAAAGATCTTATGGATTAGCTTCATTTAGTAAGCAAAAAATACTGTCGTTAGCTACTGTCAAATCAGTTCCAACTCATAGCGACCATGTCTGCAACAGAACAAAACCGTGCCTGGTCCTGCACCAGGCCCACAACCATTCTTATGCTTAAGCCCATTGTTGCAGCACTGTGTCAGTCTATCTTGTTGAGGGTCTTCCTCTTCTTCATGACCATCTGCTTTACCAAGCATGGGGCATTTCTCCAGGAATTGATCACTCCTAACAGTATGTCCAGAAACTCTGGTGGCATAGTGGGATAAGAGCTACTTACGCTAACTGAAAGTTCAGCAATTCAAATCCGCCAGGTGCTCCCTGGAAAGTCTACAGGGCAGTTCTACTCTGACATCTAGTTTAGGATTATTGTGAGTCGGAGCCGACTTGACGGCAGTAGGTTTGCTTTATTTTGTCCAAAGTATGTAAGGCACAGTCTCACCATCCTTGCTTCTGAGGAGCACTTCGGTTGTACTTTTTCCAGAACAGATTCTGTTTGTTCTTTTGGCAGTCCACGGTACATTCAACATTCTTCTCTAACAACACAGTTCAAAAGTGTCAATTCTTCTGTCTTCCCTGTTCATTGTCCAACTTTGACATGCATATGACATGACTGAAAATGCCATGGCTCCTTAGTCTTCAAGGTGGCATCTTTACTGTCATGGATTGACCTGTGTCCCCCCACAAAAGTGTGTAGTCCATTTGGCTGGGCCATCACGTCCAATATTTTGTGATTTTCCTATGCTGTACATCCTAATCTCTGTGGCTAATAGATAGGACGGTTATATGAGAAGAGGATTAGGGTGGGACTGCCATGCCCTTGCTAACGGCGTTTCCCTGGACTGCAGCTTGCACTGCCTTTTATCTTTTCATCCTACAGGAGATTAAAATCAGAGGGAAGCTAGCAAAGAACTGGGAACTTCACACCATCAAGAAAGCAGTACCAGGAGTAGAGCACATCCTTCAGACCTGAGCTTCCAGAACCAAGAGGCTCCCTGAACAAAGACGGATGCCACGCAAGGACTTTGCTCTAGAGCCGACAAGGAGGAAAGCCTTCCCCTGGAGTGAACATACTGACTTTGGACTTGTAGTTTACTGGACTGTGTAGGAATAAACTTTTCTTGTTAAAGCCATCCACTTAGGAGTATTTCTGTTAGAGCTGCCCTAGATGACTAAAGCACTTACTTTTCAACACCTTAAAAAGATTTTTTGCAGTAGATTTTCTCAGTGCAGTATATCTTTTGATTTTTTGAGTGCTGCTTCCAGGGCTGTTGATTGTGGAACTAAAAAAAACTAACAATCTTTGCCAACCTCAATCTTTTCTTTCTTTATCATGATGTTGCTAATTGTTCTAGTTGTGAGAATTTTTGTTTTCTTGATGTTGAAGTGCTATCCATACTCAAGGCTGTGGTCTTTGATCTTCATCAGTCCTCTTGCTTTCAGCAAGCAAGGTTGTATCCTTTGTATAATGCAGGTTATTAATGAATTATCCTCCAAACCTGATGCTTCATTCTTTTTTCATGTAGTCCAGCTTCTTGGATTATTTGCTTGGCATGCAAATTGAAAAGATATGGTGAAAGGACACAACTCTGATGCACTCCTTTCCTGACTTTAAACCATGCATTGTCACCTTGTCCTGATCACATAACTACCTCTTGATCCACAGACAGATTCCTCATGAGCAGAATTAAGTGTTCTGGAATTTCCATTCTCTGCAATGTTATCCAGAATTTGCTATGATCCACACAGTCCATTGCCTTTACCTAAAACACAGGTAAACATCTTTCTGGTATTCTCTGCTTTCAGCCAAGATCCATCTGCCATCAGCAATGATATCCCTGGTTCCACATCCTCTTCTGAATCCAGCTTGACTTTCTGGCAGTTCCCTGTCATATACTGCTGCAGATGCTTTTGAAAGATCTTTAGCAAAATTTTACTTGCACATGATATTAATGATATTGTTCGATAATTTCCACATTCATTTGGATCACCTTTCTTGGGAAACAGGCATAAATATGGATCTCTTCCAGCTGGCTGGCCAGGTCGCTCTCTTCCAAATTTCTTGGCATAAACAAGGAGCAGTTTCAGTGCTGCATCCATTTGTGGAACATCTCCATTGATGTTCCATCGGCTCCTGAAGCCATGTTTTTCACCAATGCCGTCAACGCAGCTTGGCCTTCTTCCTTCAGTGCTGTCGGTTCCTGATTATATGCTACCTCTTGAAATGTTTGAACACAGACCAATTCTTTTTGGAATAATGACTTTACGTATTCCTTTTCATTTTAAGTCATGCCGTATCAGCAAATGAAGATCCTGAAAGCTCAATTCCACTCATACCATTCAGGTTGACTGTACTTTGAGGGGGCAGCTCCACCCCATCATCTTTTGAGTGCTTTCTAACCTGGGAGGCTAACCTTCTGGGACCACATCATACAATGTTCATAAGGTTTTTCCTGGATAAATCTTTTCAGAAGTACACTTCTGGGTTTTTCTTCCTAGGTCACAGTTTTTGACAGTTTTGAGCAGGCACTAAGATCAAAATAGTGCAGGTATGTCTGGGGGTCCAAACATGAGTTGACCCAGTGGCCCCTAGGGGGCACTCAAGGCTCCTCCCTTCTTTACCCCTCTTTACTCTTCCCAAGGTAGAGTCAGAAAGGTGAGAAAGCTATCTCAACCTGTCAGCCCCCACCCCTCAACACACAGCCACATACATATAAACAGGAAGAAAATCTTACTAAAATTGGAGAATGTGGATAAAGTCACATATTCCAAAGATAAAAATCAAAACAATGCAAACCCATTGTCTATGAATCAATTTAGTCTCTGGGTGGTACAAACAGTTTGCATTCCGCTACTAACCTTAAGGTTGTTGATTTGAACAAAAGCACCCAGTGGCACTGAGGATTAAAGACCTGGTAACCTATTTCCATAGAGATCACAGCCAAGAAAACCCTATGAAGCAGTTCTGCTCCGAAACATGTATGGTCACCATGTGTTTCTAGGAATAGTCTTTCAAAGCACAAATGGATGTGATCTTGCTCCCATCGTTCCATACATCCTGAACAGCAACACACGCTACCCTTGACCTACTTGGAGGCATTCTAGCCTATTTCTTTCTCCTGCAAGGTAGCCAAACCCTGCACTGGTTATGAGCTCGACTGTTAGCCAAAAAGTCAACAGTTCAAATCTACAGCTGTTCCTTAGAAACCCTATGGGACAGTTTTACTCTGTTCTATAGGGTTGGTATAAGTCTGAATCAACTTGAGGACAACAGGTCTGGGTTTGGTTTACCAAGTCCTAGGACAACCCAGCCTTGGGGCAAAGAAACGGCGGGCTTCTCATTGTCTAAGATTTTTCTGGTGAGTGTGGCTCTTTGTCCTAGTAGGGATTAAAGTTCTAACGCTCAGATTTGGCCATTGATGAGGGCAAAATAGAAACCATCAGAGTTCAGCCCAGCTTTTCTGATTTCTGCACTAAGGTTTGAGATCAGATATCCAGCTGACATACAGTGCTCCTTTGTCTGGCTGTGTCATTGTTCTCTGTGCATATATTTCCCCCAGGACCTCATAGAGATGACAGGTAACTGGCCAAGGCAGGAGTCAGGTATTTTCAGATCCGCAACCAAATACTGTCTCTATACCATGTTAATATCAGCCCTTTCAAGATACTCTGAACTCCCCACCAAAACCAATAAACATGTTGCAGTCAAGTCAATTCCAACTCCTGGTTACCCCGCATGGTGCAGAGTAGAGCTGAGCTCTGTAGAGTTTTCTTGGAGCCCTGATGGTGTAACAGGCAAATACATGGCCGCTAACTGAAAGGTCGGCAGTTCAAACCCATCTGGCAGCTCCACAGGAGACAAATCTGGTGACCTGCTTCTGTAAATTTACAGCCGAAAAAAACTCTATGAGGCAGTCCCACACTACTACAGGGGGCTGTAATGAGTTGGAATCGACTCAATGGCACACAATGGCAACACAAATGAAGCGCAGCATCTTTTCAGGTGCTTGTTGGCCACTTGAATGTCTTCTTCGGAGAAATATCTCTTTAAGTCCCTTGCCCATTTTTTTCATTAGGTTGTCTTTTTGTTGTTGAATTGTAAGGGTTATTTATGTATTTCAGATACTAGACTGTTAACAGATATGTGATTTACAAATATTTTCTTTCATTCTGTGTGTTCTCTTTACTTTCCTGATAAAGTACTGTGATGTGCTTTAGTCTGATGTAATTCAATTTACTTATTATTTCTGGAGCTGTCTTTGTCTTTGGTGTTGTACCTTAGAAACTATCCCCAAACCAGGGTCCTGAATGCTTGCTTCTATGTTTTTTTCCAAGAGGTTTAGGATTTTAGCTCTCATATTTAAGTCTCTGGTCTATTTTGAGTTCATTTTCAGTTGCTCTTTTTAAAGGAGATCACTCATTTCATTTATTTATTTGGCAAATATTTTGAACCAGTCACCTTTGGGGGTGACTCACCAACTCAGCTGACTCCCCCTTCTCTGGAAACTTTCCCCACTCATAGACATGACCACCAGCAGTCATATCTCTCCTTCAGAACCTGTTCCTCTCTCCCTTGTTGAGTAGTCTGGGGGGTGGTCACCTGATCCAAGCTGTGCCAAGTGTACTCTCTGTCCCAGGAATTTGGCACTTGGTGTGGCTAAGAGACACCATGACTAAGCCACATTCATGATGGAGTTACAGAGGAAACTTCTATGTCCACCACAGAGGCCTCCAAGGCTGCCATATCCCTACAGTGTCTTCTGGCTATAGATGGTTGATCCAGAGCTGGCAATGGACTTGGACTGGGACAAATCAGATGTTTTCATGGAAATCTGGGGTTGAAAATGAGATCTTTCTCCCTCTTTTACTTTCTTGCATTGAACTTAGACTACAATCTACGTAACTTTGAGAGCTGCAGGCAGGTGCCATTTTCTACCAAATGAACTGAGAAGCAGAAAGTCCATCAGTGATGAGAGAGCAAGGAGGCAAATATACACAGAGAAATACAGGAGAGAGAATTTCCCAGGGTTCCACAGAGATGAGACCCACAGGATCCCTGTCCTTGGGTTTGATAAGCTCTTAAGTATGCTTCTAATAAATTTTTTGTTTTTCTCTTAAGCAAGATCTTTGCCAGAGCAGTTTCTGCAGTACAGTGTCAATGTAAGCCAGAATTTGAGGGTTAACAGGAGAAAGGGGAAATGAGAAAGTAGAAGTACCTGTTGCTGCTGTTGTTAGATGCTATTGAGTCAGTTCTGACTCACAGGAACCCTATAGAACAGAGCAGATCTGCCGCATAGGGTTTCCAAGGAGTGGCTGGTGGATTTGAACTGTCAACATTTTGGTTAGCAGCTGAGCTCTTAACCACTACTCCACCCTGGCTACAGTAAGTAGTCGTCCTTTAGAAACAAGGCACAAAAAGGAAACAAGGAGGCCTTGATAGCCGGAGAAATCTTGAAGTCAAGGTAGAACATACAGGAGATGAAGGAGAGTTGAACATATTTACAGATTTTTGGAAAGGAGCCAGTTAAAAGAGAATGAAGCAATGGGGGGAAAGGTAGGAAATTAATGTGACAGCACTTGGCTGGCTTGGCAAGAAGAGAAAGCATGGGAAAGGCAAGAGGTTGAAAGGAAGTGGGACACCTCCACATCTGAGATAAACTGAAAGTGAAGAGGCAAGGATGGATGAGGATGTGGAGATGTGTGTTTGCAGGAGACTCAAGAGGGAGAGAAAATTTAAGAAGGTTTGTCCTTGCTTTTCTCTGTGAGGCAGAGGATTAAGTCATCTTCTGAGAAGTAGTGTCCAGGAGTGAATAGGGAGCTTTAGAGGAATAGTGAAGGTGTGGAACAGGCCTTGTTGAGGGAGAAAGCACCAAAAAGGGCAAGCAAGGGAGTTAACACTGCCGTTGAGGGCCCAACTGAGATTGGGAGCCACTCAAACATGGCAGCACCAGTCAACACAGCTGTGCACATAGATGCAAAAAACCCCAGAAAAACTCATTGCCCTGGAGTCAACTCCGACTCTAAGTAACCCTGGAAAACCACAAAAATCCACCGCCATTGAGTCAATTCTGATTCAAAGTAACCCTACGAGGACAAAGTAGAACTGCTTCATAGAGTTTCAAAGAGCACCTGGCAGATTTTAATTGCTGACTTTTTCTCTGCCTCTTTTTAATGTATTCTTTATGACTCACGAGTCTTTCGTAGCCTTCTAGCTTCTGTAGTAAGACTATATCTCTGGCAAAACTAGATGTTTGAGGCTTATTCCTGCCATGGCTTTTTTTTTTTTTTTTTAATTGGAATGATCCATTGCTAGAACAGATGGTCCTCAACATAAAATGTACTCCAGTCACAACAAATCACACTGAGGACTGTCTTTTTTTTTTCTTTTTGGTACATTTGGTCATTAGTGATATGCACTCCATACAACGCTGTGACATGTCATTTGCTGATGTCATTCTCATGCCAATTCTCAAATATAATGAAAGATTGAACTTACAAAGATACTGATAATAAGAGGCAATAATAATAGCTGAAAACCTTATTTTAAAAAAATGAGGAATTTATTTGACTTTTGTCAGAATCAACTTATGACAGAGTCATGGGAACAGAATTTTGTAAGCTGGGGATTACCTGTACAAGCAGTGGGGCATTCCTATTTAAACAAAAACAAAAACAAAAAACAAAACCATGCTTCCTTTCAGCAGACAGTGGTACTTACAGAAGAAGATCTAGGCACTACATTGCTACTCAGTTGTCATTTTCAATGGAGAGTGCTGGGAAACGGGTATTTTTGAAAAGAACGAAGAGTTTATACTGATATTTCCAATTCCACTTTATTCTTCAATTATTTGCTTATACTTGTTTCAACTGTCTCTTACACTGAAAGCATTAGTTCCAATAACATTAAGACAATGACTTATTTATTTTACCATTTAACATATATAAAATAGTTTCAAAGAAATAATACTCATGTTACTACTTAGAGTAGGACTACCAAGTAAAGGATAAGATTTCTTTGCAAGTTTTCTTGTCCTAAAAAAAAAAAAAAAACACTAAAAATATGTAGTCAGAATACTAAGATCTAAAAATCGCTTGAAGTATTTTTGTTCTTTTTTGTTATAACATCAGCTTAATGTGTACTGAGGCTCATCATTTCCTTGTTTTGTTCAGAATGGTAGACTGACCACTTGAGTATCTATCTGCTGCCATGGAGAGTCACAGGATTTTATACAGTTTTATTTTAAAATACACAAAACATTCACATGATTACAAAGCTGAAAATACTAAACAAGTTATATTCAGTAAAGTTGTACTTCCAATACTGCTCCTTTTGCCTTACCCTCTCCCATGGAAAATCCATGTATTAGTTTTTATTTCTCCTTCTTGTGTTTTTTTTTTCTGTAAAATTGTAATGTATAAATATACATCCAAGCTTTTGCTTCCATACATCTACATTTCTTAATCAAAAAAAAAGGTAATGTTTTGTAGTCAGTGTTTGCATGGTATGTCTTTTTCCATTCTTTTACTTTTAACCTATCTATGTCTTTATAATCAAAGAGTATTTCTTACAGATATCACATAGTTAGAACTTGTTTTTTTTAACCATTCTAATAATCTCTGCCTTTTACTTGTGAGTATTTAAACCATTTCCACTTAGTGTGATTCTCGACATACAAATAAAAAACCAAAGCCCCTGCTGTCGAGTTGGATCTGACTCATAGCTACCCTAAAGGTCATGGTTGGGTTTAATTCTGTCATTTACAAGTTGTTTTCTATTTGTTCCATCTGTTCCTTGGTCCTTTTTCATGTTTGCCTCTTTCCTGTTGGACTGAGAATTTGTATTTCTCTTGTGAATACACTTTATCTCCACCAGTGGCTAATTAGCTAGGTGTCCATGCTTTATATGTTTAGTGGTTGATCTAGATTTTACAAGTGTACAACTTTCATTTGTCAGTCTACCTTTATGTGATATTATAACACTTTACATTTAATGTAAGAATCTAGCTACTATATAAATCTAGATACTCTGGGGGGTTGCGGTGTGATTAATTATTTAATATGGCCTGTCCAGACATGGTCTTTGTCACTCATATGCAATGATTGACTGGCATTACACAAATAAGGTATGTGGAACTCGGAATGTTTGGGGTTGTGTTAACTCAGTTAGTCCATGATTCCCGATATCGTGGTGTTGTCTTCCATTCTCAGTGTCATGAATCCAGACCTCTACATGTTGATGAGGCAGGATTGGTGTGGGCTGTGTCATGGGTCACTGCCTTGCAAGAGAGAGTGACTAGAGTCCCACCTGGACTCAAGTTAATGCCCTTCCTTAGGGTGCAGCCTGCATCTAAGGTAGACGTGTGAATACTCTGGTAGGGCTCTCTCTCTCTCTCTGCATCTTTATCTAACATCTGGTTTGATGTGTTGACCTTTGGTTCTCGGGACTTGAGCCAGAGGCCTGCCGTCTGACCTGCCAGCATCACATCATCTGACCTGATATACCAAATTCCACAATCTTGTAAGCCTGTGGTGTGCACAGAGAGTTTGGGTTCATCAGCCTCTGCAGCCGGAGGTGGGGAGAAAACCACACCTGACCCACAGATTTGAGGCTTGCCAGCCTCCACACCACATGAGCCATTTCCTTTCATACAGTGTCAAGATCAAGAAGAACGACATCCATCAAATCATATACAAACCTGAAGTAGATTGTGAAATCCTATGCTTCAAATCTGATGCCATCATTAGAAGTCCTGGAATGGACCTGGAAACCCTGGTGGTGTAGTGGTTATTGCTACGTCTGCTAACCCAAATGTCAGCAGTTCAAAACCACCAGGTGCTCACTCCTTGGTAACTCTATGGAGCAGTTCTACTCTGTCCTGTGGGGTCACTATGAGTTGGAACCAACTCGATAGTACAGTGTTTGGTGTTTGGTTTGGAATGCAGCAGAAGAAATGGTGCCTATTCTGTGCCTAAGCTTCGAGATGCCATGTGTGTTTCAGCTGTTTCTCCTGAAACCCTGTCTAGCCACCCACACAAACCTGAGCTAGGCTTTTGGAGGATCAGAGATCACATGGAGCAGAGATGAACCATCCCAACTCAGGCTTATCTAGACTAGCCAGCACCCAGCTGACCTCAGACCCATGAATAAACCCAGCAGAGAAACAGAGAGTGCTGAGGGAGAAACAGAAGGTGTCAAAATTGGTAACGATAGTGGAAAGAGGGGGCATGTCTGACCCCTGCCTCATAGGAAATCAGCCTTGGGCTTTTGATCTGGATTTTGCCTCCCTCTTGTGAACTTGTGAAGTCACAGGAGGTTTGACTGGACACTCACAGTGCTTTTTCTTGTTTTTTTTTTTACAGGGACACAGACTTTGCCTTAGCATGCAAAGAGTCTGGACAGGGAGACAGACACTTACACTTGACCAGTGCCAACAGTAGGTTCACAAAGCATCAACATAATGAATAGGAGGCCACTCTTTACTAAATTCACAGAGAAGACAATACTGTTTTGTTTTATATGTTTAGATAATACAGCTATGTATTTCAACATTTGAAAGGTACGAAGAGCCATACAAGTGAAGAAAAGTCTCCCCAGAGCCTCTCATTTCTCTTCCCTGGAGGCAAACCTACTTCCAGTTCAAAATTGCCATTGCTGGATCCACAGGATCCAGATATGACAAAGGCAGAAACCAAAACCTGTTGCCATGGAGTCAATGCCAACTGACTGCAACCCTGTAGAACACAGTAGAACTGTCCCATAGGGTTTCCAAGGCTGTATTCTTCACAGAAACAGACTGTTACATCTTTCTCCCATGGAGTGGCTGGTGGGTTCCAATAGCAGAGTGCTTCATTGCTGTGCCAAATGGCCCCAGAGGCAGAAGTCCTGTTGGGAGGGGAGGAGAAGGAAGGAAAGAAGGAAGAAGGTGGTGACTGTCACTCAAGTGAGGGCTTTCAGTGTGTGATGGGAGAGCCACACTTAGGCACAACTACCAGCAGGCCAGAGTGAGGATAGTGAACCCCACACCAAAGAGAGAAGAATTTCTGGGGAAGTAGGGGAGCTTCCAGAATATTCCCAGTATGGGTGAAGAGAGGGTCAGGGGAGTCCCAGGAGAGGCTGCCCTGCTTTGGGAAAACAGCACGCCCTGGGTCTGTATTAGTATTATCATTTTACATAAATCATAATCAGTCTACCTTAATATCATGCAATCTTTTGTAGTCTGAGAAACACTCCTCCTGGACTTCATATTCCATAATACCACAGTCACACTTGCAAGTCCACAGGTCAATGTTTTAAACTTAGTGTGCTCAGCAAACTCTGAGGCTATTTTATTAACAGCTCGAATGTCACCTCTGACAAACATTGTACAATCATCACTTATATGAAACAAGAAAATACATAGAAACCAAAAACGGTCGTTGGTTACTAGGAGCAGGAAGAAGAGGGCAATGGGGCTATTTTTGTTTCGAGGATATTAAGTATATGCTAGTGGTGGGGGATAATCTGGAAAAAAAATTGTGAGAATGATGGACATTGAAGAACGTAATCAAGATCACTGACTTGTACATGCAGAAACTGATGAATTGCTGTGTGTTTTGTTGTGTGACCATCACTATAAAAAAAGGTCACCTCTAGTAGAATTTTTCCTGATTTTTTGGAAGTGATCACAGTTGCCACCACGTCGCCCACCTTCCTGACTGTGTCCCTGGAGATGCTGACTAGCTCTCCCCATCTCTGCTCTCTCTGTTTTCCCATGTGACTCTATTTCCAGCTCCAGATGTGACTCAGCCAAAGTGCTGCAGAGATGTCTGTCTCGGTTCCCTCACTTCAAAGACAAAGGAGTGGAGTCAGGACTGGGAAAGCACCATTCCCCACACCCCCCGCTTCATAAAGGGGTAGGGGCAGGTTTTTGAGCATTCTTCCAGAGCGTGCTGTCCTACTCCTCCCTATGTGACCCTGTGCACCATCACACACCTTTCCAGAAGGTCAGAGGTCTTGTGTGTCTCTCATTTGTTGGGCAGAAGGGCCTCCTGACATTACCACCTTTTCCCAGAAGCCACCAGGAGCCTCTGTAAGTCATAGACCTCTTCTCTTGGTTAAATTATCTACGTAAAGGGAACCAATGCTTGCTTTTAAAGCCTTTGGGATCCCAACTTTGTTGGCTAGGCACGTCCTTCCTTTGGGGCTCACCTGTTGACCTGGCGTCTGTCAGCACCCTACTACGTGTCTCTCGGCAAAGGCCCCTCTCAGGGTCCCTGGAGCATTTGTTTTTCACATCTACAGCCTGAAGTGTCCAAATATGCTGCCTGCTATTCACCCTTTCCTTCTCTTGGGACACCTGAGGACTTGCCTTTGCTGGGTCAACTCTCAGCTACATCCTTTCGCACACCACTGTCTCCTCCCACATCTGGGGCCGTGGGAAGTTTCTCGTGGCCTTTGTTGAATCTTCGACAGGGAACGGATGTGACCATAGTGTCTCCTTCATTCTTTCTCTCTTTTTCCTTTGTTTTTTTTTTCACCTTTTTTAAAGCCAAATTAACAGAAAAAATTTAAAAATAATTATATTGCCACTATGTGAGAGAATGCCCTTGTCCTTAGAAAATACACCCTCAGTATTTAGGGGTAGAGAAACCCCAAGTGTTCAGTTTACAAATGATTCAGAAACAAATGCATGTTTTACATAAATACATAAAGAAAGAAGATGATAAATGGAATGAGGGGAAAAGTAAACAATTGGGGAATGTGGGTAAGGGTTATACAGGAGTCGCTTTAACTATGGTAACTTTCGTACGTTTGAAATGATCTTAAAATTAAAAATTACAAAAGCAAACAGCAACACGACCACTGTTGTGGTGAGCTGCCATGGAGTCAGTCCTGTCGTGTGCCAACACCCCGCACAAGGGAACAAAATCCTTCCGTATTTTCAGACCGCGAAGACTCATGGCGTTTTCACTGCCTAAATTTTGGAAGTAGATTATCAGGCCTTTCCTCTTTATGTGTTTTAGTCTGGACTCTCTACTGAAACTCGTTCAGGCAAGTCTCCACGGACAGACAGGTGGTGGCCGCGTGTCAGGTGCACTGGCTGAGAACTGAACCCGAGTCTCCTGCATGGAAGGCGAGAATGCTGCCGCCAAACCACTACTGCTGCGTAGCCATGTGATAATCCTGTGGAAAAGAAACTCCAGGGACCGGGAGTACAAGGACCCACAAAACCCAGCCAGGTCTCTGCCAGCAGTCTCAGCAAAAGCAAAAAATTTCTTAGAATCACTTTAGAGGGTTTTTGATGCTAATTCACAGCTTCTTGCACCAGCCTGGTGGTGTAGTGGTCAAGTGCTACTCTGCTAACCAGAAGTAGTTCAAGTCAGCCAGGTGCTCCTTGGAAACTCTACGGGTCAGTTTTACTCTGACCTATAGGGTCAGGAAGAGTTGGAATCAACTCGATGACAGCGGTTTGGTTGTTCTTTTGTTTTTGTTTCTCCACCACAGTCAAACAGAATTTTATTGCTCTCTTTGCAGGATGATGAATCAGTAAGTGAAATTATTGTTGCAGCCACAAGTAAGAAGCCACGAGAACAGTTCACCCCTGGCCTTCCTGGACGTTTCTTCCTTGGGGCAGCTGTCCCAGCCACCTGGCCTTTCCCAGACAATCCCATTTTCAAATTCTGTCTTGCTTACTTACTTTGCATTTTAACTTTTAAAAGGCTGTCATTATAAAGAAGTGAAATTCAGAAAATATTTGTTAAGCACCTGATAGGTACCCGGAGTTTGTCTAACTGCTGTGGAGGGTGGGATGAACAAGACAGATGAATGGGGTAGACAAATGGGACAAATCCTTGGGGGTCAGCAGTTCCCCCTGTCTCTCAATATGCGATAACCACGCCTTCCCCAACATCTCACCACTGAGCTGAATCTACTTCACGGTGAGCTCCTGTGTGTCAGAATAGAACTGTACTCTGTAGGATTTTTTCAGTGGCTGAGCTTCTGGCAGTGGATTGCCAGAGCCTTCTTCCAAGGTGCCTCCAAGTGACTCTGAGCCTCCACCAGGTGACCTTGAACCTCCACCACCACCAGGGCTGGATTACCCAATAAACAAGGTCCTCACAGGCCCCACTGTGTCTTCCCACCAATCTGCAGTGCACAGTTTCACCTGTTCTCCTCCGTGTGAAAGACGTGGTGAAACGCACGTGAAGCTGCTCACCAGCAAGTAAATACAGTGAAGCCTCTGTTACCTCACTGTGTGCAGACCAGCACATACCGTATTACTGGTTAACACACCCACCTGCAGCCTTTCCATTAACTGCCAACATATGTCAACCATTTGTACTCTGGTACATGAATTTTACTATAAGTAAATTTCAGAGAAACCTAACTGAGGGGCAGTTTACA
Source organism: Heterohyrax brucei (assembly GCA_028571685.1). Taxonomy (NCBI): domain Eukaryota; kingdom Metazoa; phylum Chordata; class Mammalia; order Hyracoidea; family Procaviidae; genus Heterohyrax; species Heterohyrax brucei. The sequence continues at coordinate 20,024,352 of CM053147.1, forward strand.
AAATACCAGGCCAATACTCTTCAGAAATGTTAAATGCATAAAATAAAGCCTGAGGAACTACTCCAGTAGAAAAAAATTAAGGAGGCATGACACTGTAACACAACATGTGACCCTGGGTTGTGTTCTGGGCATTAGTGGGAAAGACAATAGACAACGTTTGAATAATGCTCTAGATTGGTCAAGGGCATTGTATCAAAAACATTAACTTCCCAGTTCGGTTGTTATGTATGTTCAAATTTGGGGAAGCTGGTGAAGTGTACATGTGAATTCTTTGTGCCATTTTTTTTTCATTGTATTTATTTATTTTTTAATTATGATTAAGTGAAAGTATACAATCCAAATCAATTTTGCATGCCCGCCTATCTGTGATTCCGTCTGTTCTCCTCATTCAGTGACAGCGTATTCCTCCTTTTCACTCTATACTTCTACTAGCCTCTTAATGAGCACCTGTCCCCTCCTTTCCACCCTCTACTCTCCCATCTAGACAAAAACAAGTAGGACAGCCTCCTATAGATGTATAAAGCTACATAGTATATACTCCACATGCTAACACTGTGTCTCTAAGCCCAGTTCATTCTTGTATGAAGAGCTGGCCTCACTACTGGTTTCAGGTCTGGGCCAGCAGCAAGTCTAGAGGCCATGTTCCTAAGGGTCCCTCCAGGCTGTTGGGCCATCATTTCTGGTCTTTGGGTAGAGTTCTCGAACTGCGCACCTCTGTTTCTCGTGTTGTTTCAGGGGTTCTACACTGTGTTCCCTGTCACGGCTGCCTTTGATGGTGGCCTGGCACCATCTGGTTCTTCTGGTCTTGTGCTGATGCAGTTTCCCATTCACATTGATCTTTCTGTCTCCTGGCTCATTTTTCCTTATGTCTTTGATGTTCTCGGCCGTCATCTGTTTCAGATGGGTTGGGACCATTCGGTGTTCCTCAAATGGCAGTTTGCTAGCTTTTAAGACCCCAGATGCCACTTACCAATATGGGGTTCAGACTATTCTCTTAGCTAAATAGTAGTTATGCTAACTTACCTCGATGTCCCCTGAAAACATGGTCCCCAAACCCCTGTCCCTTTACTCTATCCTTTGAGATACTGTGTTGGGTTTAGAAAACCATGCGTTGGATCCAACTCGGTGGCACTTGGCTTGGCTGGCTTCAGTTTATGATGCAGTCCAGTTATGCTGATCTGCTCTCTACTGCGTGCTGTCACTCCCTTCCCCTAACCAAATTCCTATAGACTATCTAATCTGTGAACATCCCTATCCTTCCCTCCCCACCCTTGTAGCCATCAAAGAGTCTTTTCTTCTGTACCTAAGTCTATTTTTAAGTCCTTATAGCAGAGGTCACATGCAATACTTGTACTTTAGCAGCTGCTTTGTGCCATTTTTGAGACTTTTTTCAAATCTAAAATCATTCAGAAATGAAAAGTTTAAAAAATTATAAAGAAAGGTACCCACTGGTGACCTAGTAAGAGTATTTTCTCTGGTTCCATGGAGGCAGAAGCCAGAGGATAGTAAATTGAGAACAGAACAGATGAGGGAGAGGGAGACACCTTTCCCAAGAACCATGACTATGAAACGAACAAGGCAAAAGACATTAGGCAGCAGCTGAATCCCAGACCAGGCAATGTTTCCTTAATATGTACCACCAGTGGACATCATTACCTGGACACGGTCCATGTTCTAAAACCTCCAAACTAGAATGCTTCATTTTTACCCATGCAACACCGTGGAAGCAGCAGTCAAGAAGTTAAATGAGGTTTGGCATCAGGCAAGTCTTCTGCAAAAGTGTTCTTTCAAGTGTTGAAAAACAAAGACATAACTTTGAGGACTAAGGAGCACCTGACCCCTGCCATGGTATTTTCAATTGCCCATGTCTATGTGAACACTAGACAATGAATAAGAAAGACCGAAGAAGAATATATGCCTTTGAATTACGATGCTGGCAAAGCATACTGAGTGTACTATGGACTGCTGGAAGAACAAATAAGACTGTCTCAGAAGAAATACAGCCAGAGTGCTTCTTGGAAATAAGCATGGTGAGAGTTCATCACATGTACTTTGGACATGTTTTCAGGAGGGACATCATGCTTAGTAAGGTAAAGGTTCAGGGAAAAAAGAGGAAAACTCTCAGTGAGAAGGATTGACACAGTGGCTGCAACAATGGATTCGAGCATAGCAAGGATTGTGAGGATGGCACAAGACTCGGTGGTATTTCATTCTGTTGCAAATAGGATTGCAGGAGTTGGAATTGCCTCACTGGCACTTAACAACAACAAAATTTTGGAGTTACCTGAGAGCAGCAGCGGGGCTTTTGAATGAATTTAAGAACTGTCCTTTGCCAGAGTAAATACTGGAGGTGGTGAGACTGGAATCAGAGAAACTACTTTTGAAATTATTATAATTGTCCAGGAGAGAAGGAAGGTATCCTAACCCAAGACAGTGATAACAGAAACTGAGGGGGAAGAGATTCAAGACAGTGGTACTTCACTGCTCTGATTAAACATAACAGAATAAGCTTGTAAGTTTGTTTCTATTCCTTTCCCAAATCTCACTAAGTTACACAGGAAAGAAATCAACTCATAAAGTCAAAGAGGGCTAGAGATATACCGATAGTTGCATAACAATCTACACCAAATTTTAGTGATCTAAAACAAGAATTTATTTTCTCATAGCCTGGAGATTTGGACTGCTCTTGATTGGCTATTTTCTTCTGCTAGCCATACCTGAGATCACTCTTGCAGCTGTAGTCATCTGGCAGCTTAGCTGCGGCTGGAAGGTCTAAAGTGGCCTCACTCATGAGTTGACTGGTGCTGCCTCTTAGCTGCATCATTTCTCTCCAGCAAGCAAGCCCAGGTTTCCTCTACAGCAGCAGATGAATTCCCAGCAGCAAGAGAAGGCAAGTGCTGATGTGTAAGCGCTTTACACGGCCTGCATGTGTTTTCTGAGCCTTATTACTATTCTAATGAGTAAGCAAGCCTGAAAAAGAATCAATGCCTTTGAAATGTGTTGGTGAAGAATACTGAATATACTATATGGGCTGCCAAAAGAATGAAGAAATCTGTCCTGGAAGACGTACAAACAGAATGCTTTTTAGAAACAGGCTGGCATGACTTCTTTTCACACACTTTGGACATATTATCAGGAGGGATTAGTCACTGGAGAAGGACATCCTACATGATAAAGTGTCAGTGAAAAAGATGAAGACCCTGAACGAGGTGGATTCACACAGTGGCTGCAACAATGGGCTCAAACATAGCGAGGGCTGCAAGACTGGTACAGGACTCAGCAGTGCTTCCTATGTAGGGTATGTAGGGCCACTACGAAGAGGAATCAACTCAATGGCACCTAACAACATTTTTATTCACTTATTTTCATAATTACTACCAAAAATAATTTTGTCATATGATAGCTACAGATGTCAAATACGTTGGATATGGCATTGATCCTCAGAGATAAGAAAAATGATTACATTCATCAAATAAGAATAGGACACTATGAAAAAGTGTGGTCAAAAACACGAGGACTGTCAATTAAGTTCACGAACTCTTACTAGAAAAGTGCTACAGACTCCATTGCTGAGTATCACTACAGCCACATTCAAAGTACTCCCCTTGGGAAGCTATACACCAACACCAGTGCCTAGTCCACCCCTCAAAGCAAGTTTGGAATTCTTTCTGTTGATAGTGGTTTGTTTGACAGATTTTGAAGTCTGTCTACGTTGTGTATTAAAGCTTCCTTGTTGTTCCTACCTTTTCTTGGATAAGCTTTATTGTTTTAGATTTGATATTTAGGTCTTTTATCCATTTGGAGTTGGTTTTTGTATAAGGTATAAGATATGGATCTTGTTTCAATTTGTTGCAGATGGATATCCAATTTTGCTAGCACCATTTGTTGAAGATACTGTTTTTACCCCAGTTTAATGTCTTAAGGCCTTTGTCGAATATTAACTGTTCATAGGCAGATGGCGTCAGCTTGGGGTCTCAATTCTGTTCCATTGATTGATTTGTCTGTTCTTGTACCAGTACCAGGCTGTTTGGACCACTGTGGCAGTGTAATAGATTCTGAAATCCGCTAATGAGAGGCCTCCCAGTGTGTTCTTGTTCTTTAGTAGTACCTTACTTTCCAGGGCTTCTTCCCTTTCCAAACAAAATTGGTGATTTGTTTCTCCATCTCATTAAAAAATGACATTGGGACTTGCACTGGGATTGCATTATATAAGTAGATTGCTTTGGGTAAAATAGACATTTTCACAATGTTAAGTCTTCCTATCCATGATCAGGGTGGGTTTCTCGATTTATCTAAGTCTTTCTTAGTTTCTTGTAGTAAGAGCTTGTAGTTCTCTTTGTAAAGTTCTGTTATTTCTCTGGTTAGATTAATTCCTAGGTACTTTCTCTTCTTAGGGGCTATAGTAAATGGTATTGATTTGATGATTTCTTCATTAACAGTCTCATTGTTGGTATAAAGGAATCCTACTGATTTACTTATGTTTATCTTGTATCCTGAGACTTTGCTGAACTCTTCTTATCAGTTTGAGTAGTTTGATGGATTGTCTGCATATATAATCATATCATCAGCAAACAGGGAGATTTTGACTTCTTCTTTGCGGAATGCAGATGCCCTTTATTTCTTGGTCTTGTCTAATTGCTCTGGCTAGAACTTCTAGTACAATGTTGAATAGGAGAGGTAAGAGTAGGCATCCTTGTCTAGTTCCTGTTCTCAAGGGAAAGTCTCAGTTTCTCTCCATTCAGGATGACGTAGGCAGTTGGCTTTGTCTAAATGGCCCTTATTGCGTTGAGGAATTTTCCATCTATGCCTGTTTTGCTAAGAGTTTTTAGTATGAATGAGTGTTGGACTGTATCAAATGCCTTTTCTGCATCAATGGACAAAATCAGGTGATCCTTGTCTTTTGTGCTATTTATGTGGTTAATCACATTAATTGTTTTTCTGATGTTGAACCAGCTTTGCATCCCTGGTATGAATCCCACTTGGTCATGATGGATTATTTTTTGGATATGTTGTTGTATTCTATTGGCAAGGATTTTGTTGAAGATTTTTGCATCTAGATTCATGAGTGATATTGGTCTGTAATTCTCCTTTTTGGTTGGGTCTTATCCTGGCTTTGGTATCAGGGTTATGCACGGTTCATAGAATCAGTTTAAGAGTACTCCATCCCTTTCTATACTGTGAAATAGTCTCAGTAGTATTGCAGATAACTCTTCTCTAAAAGCTTGGTAGAATTCTGCAGTGAAGCCATCTGGGCCTGGGCTTTTTTTTGGTTGGCAGTGTTTTGATGACATTTTCAATCTCTTCCTTTGTGATGGGTTTATTAAGCTGTTCTGCTTCACGTTGTGATAATTTGGGTAGGTGGTATGAGTCAAGGAATTTGTCCATTTCCTCTAGGTTTTCAAATTTGTTAGAGTATAGTCTTTCATAGTATTCTGTTACGATATTTTTGATTTCTGTTGGATCTGTTGTGACAACTCGCCTCCCATTTCTTATTTGGGTTATTTGTTTCCTTTCCTGTTTTTCATTAGTAAGTTTAGCCAGTGGTTTGTCAATTTTGTTGATCTTTTCAAAAAACCAGCTTGTGGTCTTTTCAATTTTTTCAATTGTTTTTCTGTTCTCTAGTTCATTTAGTTCTGCTCTAATCTTTATGATCTGATTTCTTCTGGTGCCTGAGGGGTTCTTCTGTTGGTCTCTCTCTACTTGTTCAAGCTGTAGGGTTAGTTCCTCGATTTGGTTTCTTTCTTCCTCCCAGATGTGTACATTTATGGAGATAAACAGATCTCTGAGCACTGCTTTGGCTGCATCCCATAGGTTCTAGTAGGAAGTGTTTTCATTCTCACTGGAATCCATGAATTTCTTTATTTCATCCTTCATTTCTTCTAAACCCATGGTTTTCTGAGCAAGATGCTGTTCAGTTTCCAAGAGTTCCACTTTCTATCTGTGTCTTCTGCTATTGATTTCGACTTTTATGGCTTTATGATCTCAGAAGATGCTTTGCAGTAATTCAGTGGTATGGATTTTGTTGAGAACTGCTTTATGTCCTAACACATGGTCAATTCTGGAGAATGTTCCATGTGCACTGGAGAAGAAGGTGTAGTTTCCGCTGATGGGTAGAAAGTTCTGTATATATCAATGAAGTTTAATTGGTGAATTGTGGCAATGAGGTCTTCTGTATCTTTATTGAGCTTTTTCTAGATGATCTGTCCAGTATTGAGAGTGGAGTGTTGAAGTCTCTCACTATTACTGTGGAGTAATCTAACTCTTTTTTGAGTGTAGTCAGTGTTTCTTCGACGTATTTATGTTCTCTAATATTAGGTGCATAAATATTTAATATAGTTGTCTTGCTTGTGTACTGAACCTTTCAGCAATAGTGTCCATCTTTGTCCACGATGGTGGATTTTACATTAAAATTGATTTTGTCTGAGATTAGAATTGCCACACCTGCTCTTCTTTGTTCATTGTTAGCTTGATATATATTCTTCCATCCTTTAATTTTCAGTTTGTTCCTATCTTTAAGTCTCAAGTGAGTTTCTTGTAGACAACATATGGATGGGTCATGTCTTTTGATCCAAGATGTCACTCGGTGTCTCTTTACTGGAGCATTCAGTCCATTCACATTCAATGTAATTATTGATAGGTATGTGTTCACTGCTGCCATTGTGATATGTTTATTTTTGTGTTAATATTTTCTCTGTTGTTCTTATTAGTCTGTTCTGGGACATTCTTTTTTGTGAGTTGATTTTTCTCCTTTTTCAGAGCTGTTTTTGTAGTTGTTGAGACTCCTGTGTTACATTTCTTGAAATGGTATGTTATATCTTTGTTGTGTTTTACAGCTTCCCCTATGATTCCCCCTTGATGAACAACATATAAACCCAATTTTAATTACTACCAGTCTTGTCATCTTCCTCTCCATCTGGAAGGACTATAACAACTGTAGTACATCCCTCTTTTTAATATGATGGCACCTTAGTTTTCATGATGATCACTGGATTGCTTCTTTCAGTATTAAAGCTGTGATTGACTTTGGAGCCTTCCCTAACTAAGTAAAATTTTCAATAATGTGTTTTTTTAAAATATAAAGTTAGTGGTTTTATTATTCCAAGCCAAAGCCAAGAACTTCTTTCAGTATTTCTGGTAGCTTTGGTTTGTTTTTTACAAAGTCTCTGAGTTTCTGTTTATCTGGGAATGTCTTAATTTCATTTTCATATTTGAAAGATAGTTTTGCAGGATATATAATTCTTAGTTGGAAGTTCTTCCCCCTTAAGCCTTTGAATGTGTCATGCCACTGTCTCTGTGCCAGCATGGTTTCTGCTGAGAAATCTGATGAAAGCCTACAGGGTTTCTCTCTGAATGTTGGCTTTGCTTTGAGTCTTGCTGCCTTTAAGAGTTGTTGCTTATGTTTCATTTTGTTAAGCTAGATTATAATATATCTTGGAGTCTTTATTTTGACATCTATATTGGGTGGCATATGATATGCACTTGGGATATCTATATTCTCTTCCTTCATGATTTCTCAGAAATTTTCTGTCAGCAGCTCAGCAATGGTACTCTTTTGTGTTCTCAGGTACCTCATCCTGTTCAGGGACTCCAATTAATCGAAGGTTATTCCTCTTAATAGAGTCCCACATGCTTCTTAATGCTTCTTCATTTTTCTTGTTTCTTTTTTCTGATTTCTCCTCATAGACGCTGGCATCAGTAGCTCTGTCTTCTAAGTCAGAAATTCTTTTTTCCATTTGTTCCATTCTGTTTTCTTGGCTTTGATTGGAAGTTTCTATGTCTTTGATTTTGTTTTTGATCTGTTGGATTTCAGAGTACTGATGTTCCATCAGTTCCAACAGCTTGCTTAATTTTTCCTTTTGGTCTGCTGCATTATGTATAAGGTCTAGAAGAGCTCTGTATATAATCATTCTATATTCAGCTTCTGATGATTTCAGGAAAGTTTCTTTGGAAAACTCCTTGGTTGTTTTGTTTGGGAGCCTTCTCAAGCCACGGATGATTTCTTGTATGCCACAAGTGTCTGCTGCTTTTTGGGTTTCATGTGATTAAGTAAAGGCTGGGAGAGATACTGTGAAGATGGACTGCAGAGGTTTCTCTAGGCTTTCTTAAAATGTAAAACAAAAGGTATCTGACCACTTCCCAAGTCAGTCAGGTTTTCGGGTGTAGAGGTCCCTCTTCCCAACTGGCAAAGTAAGCACCTCTCTATCCAACCCCAGATGATACAAACTAGTTCAAAATACAGCAATGCTACTGCCCTGTTGGCCTCTGCTGACAGGGCCCACCTTAGGCAACACTGTGTAAACTACTGCTTTCCCAGTAGAAAAGCACTCCCATGTGGGCAGGCTCTGGTTCCCAAGCTAAGAAATAGGTCCAGCTGTGGCCACCATATCTAAGATTGCACCCTCCACATGGTCAGCAGATAGAGGGGCTAAAGGTGCTGAGAGGTAGTGAGTCTTCCGCCTCTGTTGCCGGGCCCCCACTGTAGGCAACACTGTGTAAACTACTGCTTTTCTGTTGGAGAAGCGCTGTCCTGTTTGCAGGCACTGGCTCCCAGGCTACGAATTAGGTCCTGCTAAAATCTCTGTATCCAACATGGCATCCCGCACACAGTCACTGCAGTTCTGCACAAACCACATTGTGGCAGTGATAAAAAGACAGGCCCAAAGTGGCTAGATGAACAGAGTCCTAAGCCTGGCACTCAAAATATGGCAATTTTGCCTGCCTATCCTACCAGCAGTGCATCCGAGTCTAGCCGCTAGGCAAGACCCAGCTCCGTCCGCTGGCCAAGACAGAGAAAAAAAGAGACAAAATGGTAAGTTTACCTTCAGTCCATGAGAGCCAGGGCTAGCCAGGAGTGGGAGTCCTTCAAAGACAGGCGGTTTTTCATTCAGCAGTATGAAGTCCAAATTAACAGCCCTGTGCTGTGTCCTGGAGGCTCACTAGGTGACCAGAAGGCTCTGTTTGATTATCAATTCAGGTCTTGGTTTCCAGAGGGATATAAGGAGACGTGTGCTTAGTCCGCCATCTTGAGTCTGCCCTGAGAGCTTTTTTTTTTTTTTTTTTTTTTTTTTTTTAAAAGAACTGCCACAATAGAGGAGGAGAAATTGTCCTCTCCTGCTTCCCTATCCCTGAGCTGGGATCCTAAACAGGAATTCTCATCTTTCCAAAGTATCAGACAGAACAGCTTTTGCACTTTTCTCCACCCATGGACCTACCCCTGTCCTCTCTTCCGGGCAAGGAGGTGAGACTTACTGGTCGGTGATGCCGAGAGAAGGGCCTCAGCATCAGTGTGAGGCATAGCTCTTCCTTTGGAGGAGAATCTCTGGGCTGGGGAGCAGAAGTGGCCAAACATGGGACTTTTAGCCCAAAGGGTAGCAGTGCACAACCACCTCAGAAGACAAGCCCAGTAACCCATTTCCAAAAGGTCCAACCAAACCACCAAACCCCCTGCTGTAGAGTTGACTCTGATTCATAACAACCCTAAAGAACAGAGCAGAACTGCCCCATAGAGTTTCCAAGGAGCACCTGGTGGATTCAAACTGTGGACCTTTCAGTTGGCAGATGTAGCACTTACCCACTGTGCCAAGCCTTGCAAATCACATGGAGCAGTTTCAGTCTGCACACATGGAGTTGCCACGAGATAGAATCAACTCAACAACTACCCATTCTTTGGATAGTAGTTCTGGCCTCTGTGTCATCAGCTACAGACCAGGATCTCCCCATGGAGGGGTGGCCTGCACTGCTGAGGAGTCTAATACAGGGTGGGATGTACCAGGAAGTGTTTGGCTACAGTTGTCAGTGCTGCTCTTCAGCCTTGTTTGTCTGGAATAATCTTCATATTTTATCTCTATTTCTCTGCTGCCTGCATTGCTTCCAGATTCAGAGGGGAATACTAAACAACAGATGATTCAGTGTGCTTGTATGAACAAATACTAAACTGAGAGACCACTGGAGGTTGTGGCACATAGAACGCTAAGTAACTGGAAAACCTACGTAAATATTAACTACAAGGGGGGGGCAGGGGAATTGTCTAAATAATAAAGTCAAATCACAGGAAAGCAATCAGCCCCTTATTCATTCACTCCATCAATGCTTCTGCAAGCTTTTTACATGCCAGGCACTTCCCCAGGCTCTAGGGGACCCAGCAGTAAACGTCTCTGTCCTCAGTCAATATGTAAACCAATAACCATGTCAGGTAGTGATAAGTCTGCACAGTGAAGCAAGTTAGTAAGCAGAGCAGTGGTGGGTATTATTTTAGATAAAGTGGTCAGGAAAGACCTCTCTGACAAAGTGATCTTGCAGCAGGAAGCAGGTCAGGCAAACATCAAGGAGGAAGCATTCGGACAGCAAGAAAAGCATGTGCAAAGGCCCTGAGGTAGGCTGTGCTTGGCATGTTCACATGTTAGAGGAACCATGGAGATCAGTGTTTCTAGAGAGAAGTGAAGGAAGAAGAAATGTCAGGAGGTGAAGGGGAAGAAGGAGCTAGGGCCCAGAGCCTATGGGGCTTTATCAGATGAGGCCAGGATGTGAATGATTTGTCATCACAAAGTAAATGCTGAGTATTGACATAAGGCAAGCTTGTGATAAGGGGTGAGGTGGTGAAGAAGGTTAAATGCTCACCTATTGTAACAGAAAGTCCATAGATGACACCTGAAATTGGTCAACCCAGAAGGATAAGAATAAGTGCTTTTTTAGTTAGAAACATGGCAGTAAATACCAGAATAATCCAGCTGAAAGAACTGAACATGGCTGCCTCTGGAGAGAGGCCTGGCTGTGAAGCACTGGTCATGGAGACTATGGTTCACTGTTCTGAGCTCTGACCAAACAGCCAACAACAAAGAGACAGCAAATACCACCCAAAAACCCTGAGTTCACAGCCAATAACAGGGTTGAGCTCCTTCTGTTAAGTTAGAATCTGGCTTCTGTAATGTTCACCCATTAAACCTAGTTCAACTGTGTGGAAAGTTCCACAAAAGGCTGCCCCTCCACCCTGTGGCAGCTCTAGGCAGATCTCTCAGGAAACACTCTTCTAAGACTGCCCAGTTCCTCTGACTGTTCCCCATAAGACAAGGTTTCCACAGAGAACATACTCAATGATAAGGAGCAGGCAAGGTTGGGACAAGCTGGGTGGCTCTGATAAGCGTTGGGACGAGAGTTTGAACACCAAACGAACTGAGGCAGCCTTTTATTTTTTTTCATAGTGGTTTTATGTATCTATATGGACACACACACATATATATATATACACATAAAAAATACCAAAACCAAAAAACCAAACCCATTGCCATCGAGTCAATTCTGACTAATAATAATCTTATAGGACACAGCAGAATTGCCCCAAGGAGTGGGTGGTGGAATCGAACTGCCAGTGTTTCTTGTTGGTACCTGAGCTCTAAACCACTAAGCCACTAGGGGGCCATATATACATACAAACTGTCACAGTCATCTAGTGCTGCTTTAACAGAAATACCACAATGGACGGCTTTAAAAAAAGAAATTTTATTTTGTCACATTCCAGTAGGCTACAGGTCCAAATTCTGGGTGTCAGCTCAGGGGAAGGCTTTCTCTGCTAGATCTGGAGGAAGGTCCTTGTCACCAATCTTCCCCTGGATGGGGAGCTTCTGGGGCACAGGGACCCCAGTCCTTTCCAAAGAATGTGTTCAGCTCTTGACCCTGCTTCTCGGCGTTATGAAGTCCCCATACCTCTTGGCTAGTTCCTTTCCTTTATATCTCAAGTGGCTGCCTCACGGCACAAAGCAATCTTACACAGGGCGCCTTGCCCCACCGGTACAACTGCTGCCCATCCACCCTCAATGACATCACAGAGGCAGGATTTACAACACGGAGGACATCACATAACACCCGGAATCCTAGCTCAGGCAAATTTCTGTGCATATTTTTGGGGAAACACAAATCAATCTATGACACAAACCCATTGCCATCAAGGCAATTCTAACTCATAGTGACCTTATAGGACAGAACAGAAATGCCCCATAGGGTTTCCAAGTAGTGCCTGCTGAATTCCAACTGCCAACATTTTGGTTAGCTGCTGTAGTGCTTAACCACTATGCTACCAGGGTTTCTGTACATACAAAATTCGAAGCTTGACAGTTACGTCTGTGAACTTAATTGTTCTAAGTGCTACACATCTCATTGTTGAATATCACTACAATCACCTTCCAAGTACTCCCCGTGGGAAGCTGGGCACTGATGCCAGCACCTAGTCCACCCTTCAAAGCAATTTTGGACCTCTTTCTGGAATGGCCATTGCACGTGGTGGCAAAGTGACAAGCTCGTGAACTTAATTGTACAGTTGTCTGTGAGAGAGTTTTTAGCCAGGAAACAGATAGCTGTATCAGAATACCCTCCCTACTCAACTGATCTGGCCCCAGTGACTTTTTTTCTTTACCTGAAGATAAAGGAAATATTGAAAGGAAGATATTTTGATGACATTCAGGACATCAAGGGTAATATGACGACAGCTCTGATGGCCATTCCAGAAAAAAAGTTCCAAAATGTCTTTGAAGGGTAGACTAGGCACTGATGTTGGTGCATAGCTTCCCAAGGGGAGAACTTGGATGGTGACTGTAGTGATATTCAGCAATGAAGTAAGCAGCACTTTTTCTAGGATGACTTTGCAAACTTAATTGACAGTCTCTGTACACCTAGGACTGGGATTGCTGGGTCATGTGGGAGTTCTACGTTTAACTTTTGAGGACTCACCAAACTGTTTTCCACAGTCAACCATGACATTCTTGACAATCTTCACAACACTGTGAACCACACTTTAGTCTCAGAAATTGCAGGGGCAGGCAACTTAAATTCATTGAATGTTCTATTTACCATGTTCTGGTTTAAGCACTAGAGGCTTTATGTACTTTATCTTCATTTAACCTTCAAAAGCAACCTTGTGTGAACAGTACCAGCCCCATTTTTCAGATGAGAAAACAAAGTGGTGATATTCCTTGCCCAGGCTACCCAGCTAATAGTGTCTGAGCCAGAGACGAACCAGGTCTATGTTCAGAACCCACAGCTTTCTCCACTGTTGGGATGGCTTTCCTGAGTGACAAGGTAAATGCTAAATAAGCTGAAATCATCAGCTCTAGGAGACTGTAGTATTTCTTTAGAGTCTCACAATTTTGCCCACTGCCAACTTGGCACTCCCCTGGGAGCCATGGACAGTGAGCAAATACAAGGGTGACGGCTATTAACATTCGCCAGAGCACAGTGGCTACAGGAGGGCACCCCACGCCTGTTTCTCACCCACCCGAGGGATGTGAGCATCCTCAGAATCCAAGACCAGGTGATGCTATGGCTTGGGGATTTTTTAGGTCCCCCAAGGGAGGTCTGTCTGCTTGATTTCAAGTTGTGAGCTAGCTCAAATTTTTGGATAATCTAGATTTAATTCTCCCCTCGCTGGAGTTGGGGGAGGGATGAGGACTACATGACAGAGGACAGTGCACCCCTTTTCCATTAAAGTCCAGGGAGAGGTGGGTGGCCTCACTTCTATATGGTTAGCCGTGCAACAGTTATGGTTCTACACAATTCTATGTATGATCCCAGTCAGTTCCCATAACCCCGTGATGAGGTAAACAACTTATGATCAGTCATCCAAAAGTCTAGAGTTTAAAAAGATAATTCAAAGAACCAAATTGTCCTACAACAACTTCCATCTATATGTATTTTTAAAATACATATATCTGTACAGAAAACAATAAAATAATCTCGTCTGAACTTTTAATACTGACTGCCTCCAGAGAGACGGTTATATACTAACAAAAACAAAATTAACAGCAAACATTATTTTTATTATAATCTCATGAGAGTAGAACTTTTCTTTAAAAAAAAGAAAAATGAGACCAAGGAGCAGTCCACATTTCAGTACGGAAATGGCCTTTCTTGCTGCCGAATCGAATTTCCCTCACCATTAATTTTCTGCAAGCAGTGGTATTTCTCTTCACTTCTGGCCTTAAACTGTGCTGTGGCCTGTGCAGCTGCTGAGCACCTGTCAAGTCCCATTCCGACACAGGGGTGGCCGTGAGCGCCGACTGGGAAGGCTGTTGGCTTCCAGTGCTGTGTAGCAGGGGTGGGAGAGCACAAACCTCCCCAGAGTTTCCTAGCGGTGGCCACTACTTAGTGTCCCTTGTGGCAGCAATCCATGACTGTTCCCTCTCCACCTGTTAACACAGTCATTATCAAAATCACGTCATTGTTAATTGTCATTGAGTCCACACTAGCTCATGGTGACTTTATGAACAACAGAATGAAATATTGCCTGGTCCTGTGCCATCTTTGGAAACCCTGGTGGCATACGGGTTAGGTGTCATGGCTACTAACCGAAAGCTGGGGAGTTCGAACGCAGCAGTTTCTCCCTGGAAACTCTATGGGGCGGTTCTACTGTCTCCCATAGGGTTGCTATGAATCAGAATTGACGTGATGGCAATGTGTTTGGTCTGCTATCTTCACAATTATTCATGAACAACCCAGGGGACCCACCTCCAGCACTCTATCAGACAATATTCTATTGCAAGCCACAGCGTTTTCAGGGACTAATTTTTGGAATTCCATTAGCAGGACTTTCTTCCTTAATCTGACATCATCTGGAAGCCCCACTGAAATCTGTCTACCATGGGTGACCCTGCTGGTATTTAAAATATCAGTGGCATAGCTTCCAGCATGATAACTGCCATTTACTGAGAGTTTAGCATGTACCAGGCAACGCACCAAGCAGTTGATCTCATTTCATTTTCAAAGCCATCTTAAGAAGCTATGTACAGTTCTCTTCGTTTTAAAGACAAGACACCAAGGTCTTTGCACAACTTGGTGAATATACTGAAAACCACTGAATTACAGATTTTAAATGGGTGGATTTTGTGGAATATGAATTATATCTTGTGATAGAAATTTTATGTATTGACTTCACTTGTCTGTGGTCCCCAGTTGTTTGGTCAAATGTGAGTCTAGATGTTGCCATGTGGGGTTTTTGTAGACATGATTAATATCTACACTCAGTTCACTGTAAGTTAGATTACCCATTATCACCAACGTGGGCGGGACTCATCAGTTGAAGGCCTTATGAGCAAAATGCAGGTGTCTTGGAGAAGAAGGAATTCTGCCTCAAAAACATAACACAGAAATCCTGCCTGAATTTCCAGTCAACTGCCTGGCCCACATATTTCAGACTTGTCAGCCTCCAGAACTGCATAAGCCAATTCTTCTTTTCCTTCAGTAACTTATTTTTGTTGTAGAAAATATACACAGCAGAAGATACATCAATTCAACAACTGTATTTACACAATTCAGTAACATTGTACAGCCACTCTCACCCTCCTTTTCCATGTTGTTCCTCCCCCACTAATGTAAACGCACTGCCCCTTAAGTTTCCCATCTAACTTTTCGAGTTGCTGTTGTCCATACAGGAGCCAGTTCTTTAAAATCAATCCATCAATGCCTGTCTATAAATATGGGTAGCCTTTTGGTTTTGTTGCTTTGGAGAACCTTGACAGATACAAATCTCAATAAAGCTGTTTAAAAATACAACTTCTGAGTTATAAAAAAAAGGCGGATTGGACACACATGGGCTAGCCAAATGCCACGTGAGGGTCATCTACAAACCAAGGGATCAAGGAATGCCCAGGAATACCAGCAAGAGAGGAATCAATACAGCAGAGACCCTAGTCTCCAGAACAGTGAGAAAAATAAATGTCTTTTTTAAAGCCACCCATTTGTGTTATTTCTGTCACACTCACACAAGGAAACCAAGGCACTGTGCATACAGACTCTGCTAGTGAGAGGGTCAGTGCTAGCTGAAATAGTTGACATGAGAAAGTTAGATGGATTTCAAATCCTTGCCTTATCACAAGAAATTTCTTTGGTCAATGAGAAAAAAAGAAGAGATGCTTGTCTCTTCAGCAATAATTTCAACTCCTATAAATGACTAAAGGGTGTTAAAAATGCTTTCAATTTTTTTTTAACCTACTGCTTAGGCAAAATTTTGTTCTACTGGTGATCACCAAGAGGCTGAATAGATCATCATTCAAAAATCTTCATTGGTAATAATTTCAAGCATATAAAAACAAGTATGTTTTTGTTAAAAAGTTACGTTCATGGAAGAAAGCTCAAGTTTCTCATTACAAACTGGGAAATATTTTATTTGGAAACTTTTATAGTCGTTTAATATTTAATATGTTCTCTAATTACTTTACATTTTTATTTTATAGTTCTTTAATGTAAAGAAGACGTAATTACTTTTTCCATCAAGCCCTAAACTTCTCCAGTTTACTTAAGTATGCCATAAAAATATAAGCATTACCTATGAGCGCAGTGGTCTCAAAAAAGGCATTTTTGAGCAGCTAGGTAGTTCCAGAGAAGTCCTAGCGGCCCAATAATTAAGCGTTCTGTTAGGTTCAAGCCTACTCAACACTCTGTGGGAAAAAAACTGGTTATCTGCTCCCACAAAGATTACACCAAAAGAACCCCACAGGACAGTTCTGTCTCTTTTATATGAGGTCACTGCGAGTTGAAATCAACTTGATGATACCCAAGAACAACAACATATGGAGATATTTGGAGGCATCTCTAGGGTTCAGAAAAGGATTGCTGAGCATCTGTGTATATCAGATGCCACCCAGGATTCTACAAAGACAGTGGTACAGACCAATCATATAGAGAGCAAGAATTACACAAAAGGAAGACACTAGTTGTTTCACTAAGGAGAGAGATACCCGGCAATGAATTCCCAGCAGCCTCTGTGTGCCACAGGATTCCTGGGCACCTGAGTGAGGCCTGCACCAGCCACAGAACAGCGGCCTCAAGGCATTGATCTGTATGGTGCGATGAGGACAGGTGGGGCCCTCTGGTGTTCTGAGCTCTCTGTTTCAGTGCACCCTCCATTGATTGCTTGTTGAATGTGTCCACTTCTTGAGGCGCAGTCCCTGCCCAGAGGTTAGGAGCTGTGTGTGGTTTTCCTATAACCCATTCATCAGAGCTGAGACTTGTCAGGAGCCATAACTGGGCTTCCCCACACACTCATAAACTCGGGTACTTTTTATGTGTTTGACTTTGGCAAACCATATAGTCCTCATTAGGGTTTAGCCAAATGCCAATGCTGGATTCTGTATCCAGCCTCTGGGCGGAACCCCGCAGACTCCACCTGTGGGCCACTTGCTCTCTAATTCAAGAGCTGCCCAACCTTTCTCAGCTCTGCCAAGGTAAGGAACTCAGGTGGGTAGTACCTAGGAGGCTGTCATTTTGGAAAGCCATCAGGGAGATCTGAAGGGGAGAGAAGTCAATTTTAGCTTCCAGGTCATAGGGTATCTCCTAAAAATGCCAAGAAACAATATGGAACACGTTGGGGTGAATACTGCCTTAATCAGAGACTGTGTGACCTTGGGGCCTGCTCTGTGTCATAACCCTGTCATAACTTTCTCCATCTTTACCCCCAAATAGCTATGTAACTGTGCCTTAAAGTTATTGAGATACAGGTATAGGTGGTACACTTTACCATAAACTACATATAGGTGTAAATGAACAGCAGAAGGGTCCACTTAGCTATAAAAAGTGCAGCAGTGAACTCAGTAAGGTCTGAGAAACCGTCACCACCAAAGGACCCTGAGGAGACATAATGACCAAATGTAGTGTAATGTCCTGGGTGGGACCCTGGAACAGAATGAAGGCATTAGGTAGGGAAATCTAAACAAATAATGGGCTTAGTTTAAAATAGTATTACTAATATTACTAGTAACATTAATAATAAAGTTATTAACCTGTTGTTGTTGTTAGGTGCGGTCAAGTTGGTTCCAGCTCATAGCAGCACTATGCACAACAGAACAAAAGGCTGCCCAGTCTTGTGCCATGTCCACAATTGTTTTTATGCTTAGGCCCACTGTTGCAGCCACTGTGTCAATCCATCACTTCGAAGGTGTTCCTCTTTTTCTCTGACCTTCCAGTCTACAAAGCATGATGTGTTTACCCAGGGACTAATCCCTCTTAACAACATGTCCACACTGTGTAAGATGCAGTCTTGCCATCTTTGCTTCCAAGGAGTACTTCCAAGGAGTACTTCTTCCAAGACAGATCTGCTTGTTCTTTTGGCAGTCCATGGTATATTCGGCAGTTTTCTCCAATACCACAATTCAAAGGCATCAATTCTTTTGTTTTCCTAAGTCACTGTCCAGCTTTCACATGCATATGATATGACTGAAAATATCATGGCTTGGGTCAGGTACACCTTAGTCTTTGAGGTGACATTTTCACTTTCTAACACTTTAAAGAAGCCCTTTGTGACAGATTTTCCCAACACAATGTGTCTTTTGATTTCTTGACTTGTGTTTCCATGGGCATTGATTACTGACCCAAGCAAAATGAAATCCTTGACAACCTCAATCCTTTCTCCATTTATCAAGTTAATGCTTCTGGTCCAGTTTTGAGGATTTTTGTTTTCTTGTTGAGGTGCAAGTGATACTAACACTGTGCTTTTTGATCTTCATCAGTAAGTGTTTCAAATCTTCTTCACTTCCAGCAAGCAAGGTTGTGTCATCTGCGTATCACAGCTTGTTAATGAGCCTGCTTCCAATCCTGATGCCTCATTTTGCACATAGTACCACTTTTCAGATTATTTGCTAAGCATACAGTTTGAATAGCGAAAGGGTACAACCCTGACATATATCTTTCCTGACTTTAAACTGTGCAGTGTCCCCTTGTTGTGTTGTTCTGTTCGCATGCCTGCCTCTGGGTCCATATATAGATTCTTCGCGAGCATAATTAAGTGTTCTGGAAATCCCATTCTCCATAACGTTATCCATAATTTGCTATGATCCACAAAGTTGACGCCTTTGCCTACTCAACGAAACACAGGTAAACATCTTTCTGGTATTCTCTGCTTTCAGCCAAGATCCACCTGACATCAGTAACGATATCCCTGATTCCATATCCTCTTCTAAATCTGGCTTGAATTTCTGGCAGTTCCCTGGAAGTCAATACATTGTTGCAGTTGCTTTTGAATGATCGTTAACAAATTTTTTCCTGCATATGCTATTAATGATATTGTTCGGTAATTTCTGCAATCAGTTGGATCACCTTTCTTTGGAATGGGCATAGATATGAGTCTCTTCCAGTCAGTTGGCCAGGTAGCTGTCTTCCAAATTTAGGGGCACAGACAAGCGAGCACTTCCTATGCTGCATCTGTTTGTTCAACATCTCAATTGATATTCCATCAGCTCTTGGAGTCTTATTTTTTGCTAATGCCTTCAATGAAGCTTTGACTTCTTCCTTCAGTATCATTGGCTCCTGGTCATATGATACTTCTTCAAATGGTTGAACATCAATCAGTTCTTTCTGGTGTAATAACTCTGTGTATTCCTTCCATCTTCTTTTGATGCTTCCTGATTTGTTTAATATTTTTCCCATAGAATCCTCCACTATTGTAGCTCAAGGCTTGAATTTTTTCTTCAGTTCTTTTAGCTTGAGAAATGCAAAAGCATGTTCTTCCCTTTTGGTTTTCTATTTCCAGCACTGCACATGTCATTACAACACTTTATTTTGTCTTTGCCTTTCTGTCCATTTCTTTAACTTTGTCATTCCTTCCTTTTGCTTTAGCTTCTTCACATTCAAGAATAAGTTTCACAGTCTCTTCTGACATCCAGTTTGGTCTTTCCTTTCTTTTCTGTCTTTTTAATGACTTCTTGCTTTCTTCATGGATGATGTCTTTGGTGTCACTCCACAACTTGTCTGGTGTTTGGTCATTAGTGTTCAGTGCATCAAATCTGTTCTTGAGATGATCTCTAAACTTAGGAGGAATATACTGAAGGTTGTACTTTGGCTCTCTTGGACTTGTTCTAATTTCAGCTTTAATTTGAACTTGCACATGAGCAACCGATGGTCTGTGTCACAGTCAGCACCTGTTCATTTTTTGACTACTGATATGGAGCTTTTCCAACATCTTTTTCCACAAGTATAGTCAATTTGATTCTTATGTATTCCATTTGGCGAGGTCCATCATTGGTCTTGCAAACTTCTATTATGTGACATCTGGCATCATTTCTATCACCAAGGCTGTATTTTCCAACTACTGATCCTTCTTCATTGTTTCCAACTTTTGCATTTCAATCACCAATAACTATCAATAAATCTTGATTGCATATTTGATCAATTTTGGACAGCAGAAGCTGGCAAAAGTCTTCCATTTCTTCATCTTTGGCCTTAGTGGTTGGTGCGTAGATTTGAATAATAGCTGTAATAACTGGCCTTCCTTGTAGGTATATGGATATTACCCTATCACTGACAGCAGTGTACCTCAGGACAGATCTTGAAGTGTTCTTTTTGATGATGAATGCAACACTACTCCTCCAAGTTTTTGTTCCTGGCATAGCACACCATGTGATTGTCTAATTCAAAATGGCCAAACACCAGTCCATTTCAGCTCACTAATGCCTAGGGTATCAATGCGTACGCATTCCATTTTTTATGATTTCCAATTCTCCTAGTTTCACACTTTGTCTATTCCATGTTCCAATTATTAATGGATGTTTGCAGCTGTTTCTTCTCATTTTGAATCGCCCAGCATCAGTGAATGAAAGTCCCGAAGGCTTTACTCCACCCACGTCATTAAAGTCGACTCTACTTTGAGGAGGCAACTCTTCCACAGTCATCTTTTGTGTGCCTTCCAAAGTGGGGGGTTCATTTTCCAGCTATGCAATCTGACAGTGTTCCACTGTTACAAGGTTTTCACTGGCTAACTGTTTTCAGAAGTAGCCTGCCGGGTCCTTCTTCCTAGTCTGTCTTAGTCTGGAAGCTCAGCTGAAACCTGTCCACCATGGGACCCTGCTGGCATCTGAATCCCAGTGGCATAGCCTCCAGCATCAGGGCAACATGCAAGCCCCCACGATACGACAAGCTGACAGACAAGTAGGGGATTATTAACCTAACAATGTAGTAGTATATCTTTTATCATTGTTGTTGTCA
Source organism: Heterohyrax brucei (assembly GCA_028571685.1). Lineage (NCBI taxonomy): Eukaryota > Metazoa > Chordata > Mammalia > Hyracoidea > Procaviidae > Heterohyrax > Heterohyrax brucei. Next base: position 20,045,310 of record CM053147.1, read on the forward strand.
GGTTCCATCAAGTTAGTTCTGACTCACAGTGACCCTATGGACAGCGGAATGAAACACTGCGCAATCCTCTACTGTGCCGTCACTCATGTTTATGCTTTTGTCATTATTACATTAATTATATAATAATATATAAATAATATAATCAACAGGATGATAAAATTATTACTATAATAATAATGTTAGTGAATAATAATGTTGGTTTATCAATATCAGTTCATTAATTATAACAAATGTACTGTACTGATGCACCAAGCCAAAAGCCAAACCCGTTGCTGTTGAGTTGGTTCTCACTCACAGTGGCCCCATACAACAGAACAGAATTGCCAGATGGGTTTCCAAAGCTGTAAGCTTTATGGAAGCAGATGCCACACATTTCCTCCATGGACTGGCTGGTGGTTTTGAACCAGTGACTTTTCAGCTAGCAGCTGAGCTCTTACACTCTTAAACCACTGTGCACCAGGGCTCCTTCCATCCTAACGTAAGATGTTAATAGTTGGGAAAACAGGAGTGAGGGGGTGTCATGAATTGAACTGCATCCTACCCCAAATGTGTGTATCAACTTAGTTAGGCCATGATTCCCAGGACAGTGTGACCATCCACCATTTGATGAAATTTTCCTGTGTTCGTAAATTCTGTCACTATGAGTTAGTAAGACAGATTGTTATTGTCAGGTGCTATTGAGTCAGTTCCAACTCATAGCAACCCTATGAACAACAGAATGGAACGCTAGTCTTGTGCTACGTCCACAGTTTTATGCTTCAGCCCATTGTTGTGGCTACTGTGTCAATCTATCTCGTTGAGGTTCCTCCTCTTTTAAGACCAGCTGGCAGCAGTTACACTGATGGGGTCTGTAAGATTGGATTGTGTCTTAAAAGTCAATGTTTTCAAGATATAAAAGACAGAAGTGAGTGGAAAGACACGGGGACCTCCTACCACCAAGAAAGCAGTGCCAAGAGCAGAGCACATCCTTTGGACTTGAGGTTCCTGCACTGAGATGCTCCTAGACCAAAGGACCTTCCTTTAGAGCCAGCAGTGACAGAAAGCCTTCCTCTGGAGCCTGTGTCCTGAATCAGGACTTCTAGCCTATTGAACTGTAAGAGACTACACTTCTCTTTGTTAAAGCAGCACTACCTGACTAAGACAGGGTAGAGGAGAACTCACTGTGCACTATCTGATGGAGTTTTCTGTAAATGTACAAGTGTTCTAAAACAAAATCACTTAATAAAAAAGTGCTATATTGATATAACAGGGGCTATGAGCTTTCATTTACTCTAAAGTTGCTTAAAGATTAAATGAACATTATAAACACAAAAAAAGCTGTTCAATTGTTTTCAATATAGGCTTAAAATGGTTAACGGGATAAGCCTGATAAAAGCCTTTGAAACAAGCATGTTAAAAGAACTTCTGCAGTGTAGATGTCTAACAAAAGGGGAAGAATTAGGTAAATTACAGTAACAGTGGGTCACCATCTAAGTGCTAAATGTTTTATATGCAATATTTAAATTCTTAAAACATTCCAAGTAACCCAGGAGAATAAGACTAGTATCATCATCATTCTCACTTATCATTTGATAAGAAAACTAGGGCATGTTGTTGTTGTTAGATGCTGTGAATCAGTTCCACTCACAGTGACCCTACAGAGCCAGTATTAACTCACCCAAGACTACACAGCCAGTTAACGGCAGAGCTGGAACTTGAACCAAGATTATCTGCCTCCTACACACAAGCATCAGTCATTAGGTTACCAGGCAGCACACAATCACACAACTATTAAAATGTATATTTTTCCACAGTCACAAAAGTTATTGGTCGGGTGCAATGGTTAGAATCTTCTAAAAGGAGAGCAATTTAGCAGAACCTGCCAAAAGGTTGAAAACTCTGGTGGTATAGTCATTAAGTGCTACAGCTGCTAACCAAAAGTTTGGCAGTTCAAATCTGCCAGGCACTCCTTGGAAACTCTATGGGGCTGTTCTGTTTTGTCCTATAGGGTCACCGTGAGTTGGCGTCAACTCGACAGCAATGGGTTTGGGTTTTTTTTTTTGGTATTCTGGTTTAAGTTCTAGGGCGGTGCAAAAGGCACTCCATTGCTAAGACATAACATTGGGGTTTACCCCTAAGCCCCTTGGAAGAAAGGCCTGGTGATCTACTTTTGAAAAGTCAGCCACTGGAAACCCTATGGAACACAGTGTATCATCACACACACCGGGTCACCATTGTTTGACTCTGACTGAACAGCAACTGGCTGGTTGTTGATCTGTATCATGATTTCACTGTCATTAGGTGCCATCAAGTCCATTTCAACTCAGAGGAACCCCATGTGACACAGGAGAACTGCTCTGCGGGGTTTTCTAGGCTGTGATCTCTATGTAAGCAGATCATCAGGCCTGTCTGCAGTGGAGTTGCCTGCTGGTTCTACCCTCCAGCTCTTTGGTTAACTGCCTGTCCTTAACTGTTTCCCAGCCAAAGCTCCTTATCCCAGTTTTAAGATGCCCATAGTATCTGACACATGATTTCACTTCTAGGACACCATCTGAGAGATGAACAAATGATTAGAAACATCCTAAACATCTGTTGACATTTTCAGATGGAATATTCGGTACCTTTTTTAAGTGCAAAGAAACACAGGTGGTGCAGTGATTAAGCACTCAGCCGCAAACTAAAAGGCTGCCAGCTGGAACCCATCAGCCCATCTGCTGGAGAAAGATGTCCTAATCTGCTCCTGTAAAGATTACTGTTTTGGAAACTCTGTAAGACAGTTCTACTTTGCCCGATAGGGTTGCTGTGTTATAATCAGTTTACTGGCCACAGGTTTTTAAGTGCAGAGATCTCTGTGAACTGATAAAGTATAGCATAAAATAGAAACGCTAGTTGTCATGACATTTTTTTAAAAAAACTCATTTTGCATGAGTCTACAGAAAAGGTCTGCAAGGGTCAAAATGAAACTGCTGAGCACAGATTACCTCTAAGGAACAGGAGAGGATGAAAGGAGAAGCAAGGGGGAATTTTACTCTTTCCTCCATGTATTTCTGAATTATTTCAGTTCTTCACAGTGAGATGTAGTACTTATGAGCTTGGCTACTAACCAAAAGGTCAGCAGTTCCAATCCACCAGTCACTCCTTGGAAATCCTATGGAGTAGTTCTACTCTGTCCTACAGGTTGCTATGAGTCAGTTTTTTTTTTTTTAATGTAGCACTTTCATAATTAAAAAAACAACTAATACGGAAAAATGTTTAATGTTTCCAATGAATTTTTAATGATATTGGCAATTGCTTAGAACAAGTGAAAAAACTTAGAGCCTGAAATTATACAGTATGAGCTCAGCTATAGAAAAATGCATTTAAATTCCCCGGAAGGAAATACATCAAAATGTGACTAGGGACTGCCTCTGGGTGGCAGGATTATAGGGCTTGGGGTGTTTCTTTCTGCTTTTATTTTTCTATACTTTAAATTCTCCCAATGTGCCTGTATTTTTCTAATTGGAGGAAAAAATCAAGCAGGTCGGCCAGAGGTGCAGCCAGCTGTAAACTACAGCAGTGGAGCAGCAATGAGTCTCTGCTCCCAGCCACTGCCACCCACACCCTGGGGACGTGGAGCCACAAGATCCTTGATCAGCTAATGGAAGTGTCTGAAAGGCGCAAATGAGAATAAAAGATTTGGTTTTCTCCCTTTTGCTTGTATTTTATTTGATTGTTGCAAAATGTGTACCAAAGCTTTTGCCATTGTAATTATTTCGAAGTGTACTACTCAGTAACATTAATTATACTCACCATGTTGTACAACCATCACCACTACTCATTTAAAAAAACTGTCATCACCCCTTGGGGACACAGAATGAGGCATGTAGTGTGTATACTTTAAGGTTTAATATACATATGAGGCTGTCCTACTGGTTTCTTTTCAGATGGGAGAGGAAAGGGTGGAGAGGAGGGTACAAGTATTGGTTGAGTGGATACTGGAAGAGTGTGTTGTCACAGGGTAAGGAGAGCAGACGGAGCTGCAGAGAGGCAGGTGCTCAGGGTTTTACATGGAAAGTTGACTTGGACTGTAAATTTTCACTTAATCGTAATTAAAAAAATCTTTTTTTCAATTGTCATCACCCCAAAGAGAAACTCAGCCCCCCTTCAGTAATAACTCCTGTTCCCTCTGCCCTTGGTAACCACTAATAAACTCTAGTCTCTGTCTTGGTTATCTCAGCCTACTGCCATCCAGCTGGTTCCGACTCACAGCGATTCTACAGAACAGAGTAGAATTATTTATAGAGTTTCTAAAGAGCACCTGATGGACTCAGACCACCAATCTTTTGGTAAGCAGACTAGCGCTTCACCACTCTACCACCAGGATTTCCCTTGACGTCATGGATTGAACTGTGTCCCCCCTAAAAAACATGTGTAGCCATTTGGCTGGGCCATCATTCCCAATATTTTGTGGTTTTCCTAGCTGTATATCCTAATCTCTGCCTGTGGCTAATAGACAGGATGATTATGTTAAAAGAGGATTGGGGGGGACTGCCACACCCTTGTTAAGGGAGTTTGCCTAGAGTGCAGCTTGCGCCCCACTTTATCCTTTCATCCTACAGGACATAAAAACAGCAAGGAGCAAGCAGAGGATTGTGAGCCTCACACCATCAATCTGAGGTTTCTGCACCAAGATGCTCCCTGACCAAAGACTGATGCAACACAAGAAACTCCTCCAGAGCCCAAAAAGAGGGAAAGACTACCCGTGGAGCGGACACCCTGAATTCAGACTTGCAGCCTACTGGACTGTGTAAGAATAAACTTTTCTTTGCTAAAGCCATCCTCTTTGTGGTATTTGTGTTACAGCAGCACCAGATGACTAAAACACTTGGTTATGTAGTGTTGCTGTAACAGAAATACCAGAAGTGGATGGCTTTAACAAAGAGAAATTCATTTTGTCACACTGTCCAGTAGGCTAGAAGTCCAAATTCACAGTGTCCACTCCAGGGGAGGGCTTTCTGTCTGTTGGCTCTAGAGGAAGTTTCTTGTCATCAATTTTCACCTGAACTAGGAGTGTCTCTACACATGAACACTGGGTTTAAAGGGTTCTCTCTGCTCCTGGTGCCACTTTCTTGGTGGTGTGAGGTCTCCCTTCTCTCTGCTCGCTTCCCTTTCCTTTTATCTCTTGTAAGATAAAAGATAGTGCAAGCCATATCACAGGGAGATTCCCTTTACATTGGACAAGGGAAGTGATCTGAACAAGGGTGTCATGTCCCGCCCTAACCCTCTTGAACCACAGGCAAGGATTATGATTTATGATACAAAGGAAAATCACAAAATGGAAGACAACACACAACACTGGGAATCTCAGCCCAAGCATGCCAACATATATTTTTAGGGCATGCAATTCAATCTGTAACAGTCTTGACATGTTTGCCTATTCATTCCATGTTAGTGGGATCATATAATACATGTTCTTCTGTGTCTGACTTACTTCATTTCATATGATGTTGTCCAGGATCATTCATGTGGTAGCCCACATCAGAAAGCCATTACTCTTCATGGCTGAGTAATATTCCATTGTGTGGCTATACCACGTTTTGTTTATGCATTCATCTATCAATGGACACTTGGTTGTTTCCAGCTTTTGGCTATTGGGAATTGTGCTACAATGAGCAGTGTTGTGTAAGCTTTGTTTTTCTAACTGGGTTGTAAGAGGAAAAAGAGGAGAGAGATGCTGAGAGAGGGAAGGCTCTTCTCAGAGACAGTGGGACTCGCAGATAGGGCCTCGGCAGGCAGTGAGGGTCCTCTCACCTCTGCTGCCTGCTGAGAGCACCCACCACAAGGTTTCCCATCGTGATGGTCAGTGATGAGCTGTCACGGGAACTTAAGCTCCACTGTGTTTTGCAAGGAGCCCTCCTGGACTCCTAGGCAGTGGTTAAAGAATTCCACTGCTAACTGCAAGGTCCACGCTTGAATCCACCAGCGGCTCTGTGGGAGAAAGACGTGGCAGTTGGCTTTCAGAAAGCTTACAGCCCGGGAAACCCTAGGAATCACTGTGACTCAGAATGGATTCAGTGCAGTGGGTTTTTCTGTTTGTTTTGGTGGCTTTAGGTGGTTTCTTCATTCTAATCTGAATAACTGGCCCAGAGGTTTGCTTCTAGGCACAGGTAGCATTTGAGGGGGGTAGACAAGAAGAAAGTCACCATTCCAGTGTGAGGTTACGTGGATTGGCTGAAGGGTCTTGCCTCATCCCCAGAGACCAGCTGAGACAGTCATGACAGCATATGGTGGTGACAGGGAGCAGGGTCATCCCTGCTTTTTCTGATGTCACAGCTCAGCTGCAGCCTGGGGTAGAGTGCCCTGAGGCCCCCTTGCGCAGCTTTTTGTGAGAGCTTTGAAAGTCTTTCCTCTGTTCCTCCACTCACTCATCCACCTTTCATTTGGAGGACTCAGTACTCTCCGTCTCCTCCTGAGTCTTCCCGTGACAGGGAGAGAACCTGAGGCAGACAGAATAGTCTGTGGGGAAAGGTGCAATGGAAACCCCATTGAAAATGCAGTTCCTCTTTTGAGTCAACACCTGGGAGTAAGACAGGGTGCCTGAGAGCCTCTGCAAATAGTGAGACCGAAACTATCAACAAGCAATAAGAGATAGAAAGATCCAATGATTAACTCCATCCTGGAACACTTAGGTAAGTCCGCCAACAAGTGTGTAAACTTCCTCAAAGTTGTTTTTTAGATGGAACCAACTCCAAGGACATGCACAGAAAGTCCCACTTCAACCATTATGTGTCCTTCCAAGGAGGGCACCAGAGAGCTACAAGCAGGACCAAGGAATCAAACCAAGGGAGCAGGACACTGTGCATGTGCAACACTCCATAATAAGTCCTGCTGCCCATCCCAGGATCCCCCATGGCAGGAACCACCTTGAAGTCTGCAGCACATGCAGCCAGGGTACAAGCAGCCCCCTGCCAAAAAAGGAAATACTTCAGATCCCCATTTCTGATTTGTTGTCCGCAGCTATGCCTTGGGACTAAACAAGCTATAAAAACCCAACCCTGAACTTGATCAATGGCACAGCCTGCTGTTGCCCCACTTTGAAGTGCTTTTATTTTCCTGTAAAGATTTCTCCTGTGGGCCAGCCAGGTCACCCAGAGTAATTCTTTCTCGTGGGTCTGACAAGGACCCTTGAGGACCTTCAGAGACCCCCAGGTAACAAACCCTCTTCCCGTAATGGAGTTGTTCTTGCCTTTCTTGAGGGCCCAGGAATACCCTCCCCCAGGGGCTTCGTTGCTTTGCAAGGAGAAGCCAGTTCTTCTCCTCTTCCCCCCCCCCCCCACTGTCCTCTGCGTTGCTCTGAGTCTGAACCTGACTTGATAGAACAGAACAGCAGCACTGTTTTCTGGAGCCAGACCTCAGCACAAAAGGAGAGGCTGTGGGTGCTGGGGACAGGGGGCAGTTACAGAAGCAAACCTTAGAGGAGAAAGCTTATTCAAGAAAAGAGTTCCAAGATTTTGCTGGAGGTGCCACCGAAATGTGTTCAGCATCATAGCAAACACAGTTTCCACAGACAGGTGCCAGCTGCGTTGAGGTGCCAGGGAATCGGACCATAAGCCAAAGAATGCCCTAGCAAATCTATATTTCCAAATTCTTAAACTCTGGAAACTACGAGATAATATGTGTTTGTTATTTTAAACAACTAAGGTTCGGGGTAATGTTTTATACAACATAAATAATACAGCAGGGATGGGGGTTGTGAGTTTACCTTCACCAAAGCCGATCTGGCAACTGTGACTGCTGAGTGCATCACCTGCTAACAACACAGGCCAAGTCTGAGCCCTTGGGACACCTCCACTGCCACACGGCTAGGTGGCTGGCAGAAGTAGCTAGCTGGTGGCAGGTTGGTAACATGCGTATTGTTGCAGATATTTGATTCTGAAATTGTGGTGCTGCGGCATTTATTTACTTAACTGTATTTTCATGTCTTTAAAAATTACTTTTTAAAACTCTCCATTATACAGCTAGGAATTTTACACATACATAATTATTTTTAAATTATGTATATAGTTAATATGGAAAACCTAGTGGTGTAGTGGTTAAGTGCTGTGGCTGCTAACCAAAAGGTCAGTGGTTTGAACCCACCAGGTGCTCCTTGGAAACCCTATGGGGCAGTTACACTCTGTCCTATGGGTCGCTACAAGTTGGAATTGACTCGATGACGGCAGTGGGTTTTTTTTAAAATATATATAGTTAAGATACGTTACCTCTGAATCTCATGAGTCAGAACTGCTTCTGTGGTACTTAACAACAACAAAAGGGAGTGGGACAAGAGGTCTGTTTCACAAAGGGGCTTTGGGGTCTATGGAGGGGTGAGGGTGGACAACTCCAGTGGAACGCCCCCAGAAACTCTGGACTAGAAGTGGACGTCAGAACTGACAAGACCATGAGCTACTTCCCTTTAGGGTTGCTGATACACACAGTCTTGATTACACAAGGGACAGTCTCAATGTGTTGGGTGATATAATTTTCATTTTTGAAGTATAAGAATGAGGAGAATTACATACATTGCTTCCCAAGCACCTGGAGACAGGACTGTGAGGGCATCTGATGTTCTCAGCTACCCACTTCCTACATGCCCTTCCTCTGTGTGGGGGCACTCCTCACGGGTCTGAGTGGTGCACGGAGTTTGCCTCCCACTACAAAAGCTGAAAAGTCCAGACACTTCCCCAGCCTTCCCTGCAGGTGCAGGCTCACATCCTGGTGGCCCGGGACAAGCAGGCACCCGCCCTGAGCTCTGGGTGGAGGCGTTACTGGGTGTCTTAGCCAGCTAGCGCTGCTGTAATAGAGATACCATGAGTGGATGGCTTTAACAAAGAAATTTTATTCTGTCACAGTGCAGTTGGCTACAAGTCTAAATTCAGGGCATCACCTCCAGGAGCATACTTTCTCTGCTGGCTCTGCAGGAAGGTCACTGTCATAAAATTTCCCCTAGACTGGAAACTTCTGATGTGCAAGGACCCAGGTCCATAGGACACAGTCTGCTCCTGGCACTGCTTCTTTCCTAATGATATGAGGTCCCAAACTTCCTGCTTGCCTCCCTTTCCTTTATATTTGGAGACTAACTTAAGGCAGTTGAATGTACCATGGACTGCCAAAAGAACAAACAGATCTGTTCTGGAAGAAGTACAAACAGGATGCTCCTTGGAAGCAAAGATGGCAAGATCACATCTTATATACTGTGGACATGTTGTCAGCAATGGTCAGTCCCTGGAGAAAGACATCATGCTTGGTAGAGTGGAGGGTAGCAAAAAAGAGGAAGACCCTTGATGAGATGGATTGACACAGTGCTGCAACAATGGGCTTAAGCATAATAATGATGGTGGACATGGTGCAAGACCAGGCAGTGTTTTGTTCTGTTGCACATAGGGTCGTTATCAGTCAGAATTGACTTGACAGCACCTAACAAGAGCAACACCTCAAGGCACAATATAACCTTACACTTTGAGTCCTGCCCTGCCGACACAATTGCTGCCTGTCTGTTGCTGGACCCAAAGCAAGTTTGTTCCGCCTGTCACTGCAGCCAAACCCACAGATTGGGAAAGGTACAAGCAATGCTTTATTAACAGATAAGCATGCAAATCTGGGGAAGAGTAAGAAGGGTTTCTCCAAGACTATTCCACTTGGGTTACAATTCCAGCAGCTTTCATAGCTAGATGACAAAGGGATTTGCATCTAGAAACTGTTAAACCTTGTTATAGAACAGGTACTCACAAGATTCCTTTACATCTTATCAAACCATGTAAATTACTCAAAATATCATTATCTCACTGAGTGTTTGAAATAATTGATTTACTACCCTAGAGACATGGAAAGGAATTTAAGTCTGTTGATCCAGTTGGGATAGGGAATTGAATGTTGTTTAGCAGTCTAGGTGACCTTAATTAAGACCCATCTACTAATACATCCTCCCTCATTAACATGATAGAAGCAGGATTTACAACACATAGGAACATCACACAATACCAGGAATCATGACCTAGCCAAATTGCTACACACATTATTTTGGGAGGCACAAGTCAATCCATGAGACTGTGTAATAAGGGAACCAGTACCAAAAGCTGAACTCTGAAGGATAAGGAGAATTTCAACAGGCTGAGGGGCGGACAGCGGGCAGTGGAAGGACTGGCAGTTGGGTAGGCGGGTGGGCATTCCAGGTGGGGCAAGTGCTTTAAGATAAGGGGACAGGTTGTACATTTTACTCATGGAAGTTGGCATCAAAGGGCATGAAAAAGGGCCAGGAAACCTAGGTTCAAACCTGCATTCTGCCTTGTGTGATCTTGGGCAAGTCCCTGCACCTCTGGGCTCACTTTTCTTTCTGTAAAAAGAAATTGTTACTACTGCCCACCTCACATAGTTTTTTTTGGGATCAAATGAAAATCAATGCAAAAAGTGCTTTTAAATCAAAAAGTCTAAATAAAAATAATTATTGTTAACACCTTGGGATGGGAAACAGAGATGGGAAGAGTATGAAGAGTCTGGGAAAAGAATCTGTCTGAGACTGACTTCCCTCAAATGTAAGGCCTCAGAGGCCAGGGGAGGCTGATGGTGGGTAGGCAGAAGCCATCAGGAAGCCTTTCACACCTAGAAAGGTGTCAGAGGAGCACAGGTACTTAGCAGGAAAGAGGGGGAGGAGTGTGCCACTTTTCCTTTCTGGGCAGGTCTCATCCTACTGTCTCCCTTGAGATCCCACTCAGGTCATCTCATGGGCTTCACGCTCTGGTCACTCTTGCTACCAATGTCTTGTTGCTATTTGCCTTTTCCAGTCAGTCACAATCTTCTATCACACGTTGATTCTTAATTTTCATCTCAGAAAGTAACTGTAACTTCATTTGGAAGGAGCTTTGCCAATTCCCCCATGTTCCCTCAAATAGAGCATCACATTCAGGAGTAAAAGGCCCATCAGCCTGGCTCCAGAGAGGAAGACGAGGCTGCAGGGCCCAGAAGCTTCTTCTTAACACCGTCATGTAAATAGCATTACTTAGATGGCTCCCAGAACTCTCAAGGTCAACACACCCAAACAGAAGCTATCAGCCTGCCCTCACCAGCCCTCCTCCTTGCCCTCCATCCTCCTGGTCTTGGCCACCGTGCTCCTCCTAACCTGGGCTCAAAGCCACCAATCAGCTTTGACGTCACTTTCCCACAAGAAATCCTGGTGGTGTAGTGCTTAAATGCTATGTCTGCCAGATGCCCCTTGGAAACTCTGTGGGGCAGTTCTACTCTGACCTATCAGTTCGCTAGGAGTGAGAAGTGACTCGACGGCTGTTGGTTCGATTTATTCGCATCCCGAACGATTGCTATTATCGCTAGCTCCTGATGGAGCTGGAGGCCTAGGTCAATGCACCAGCTCTCCTGTCAGGGTTGTGACAGTTGTGAGCAACTCCAGCCTGTGACCTCCAGCCATTTGGAAGGGGATCACCACCCACCTACAAGGGTCACAGGGTTCTAAACTGGAGCATTCCGGACAGCTAGGTGGGAATGAGTCATTTAGCATGTGACAGCAGACAGCCAATGAGGGTTCAAAACCGAGGGTTCCGAAAAGTCTCCAAAAGCACCCCTCATGTACAAGGATCCACTGTAGCCCCTGACATGTGTGGGGTCCCTCTTTCATGCTCCAGCCTCTGTCCCCCATGGGGGCTCTGACAGCAACTCTTTCCATTTCCTTCTATCCCCATGCACATGGGTGTCACTTCAAGAGTCTAAACTCACACCCGGCTCTACCCTTCTCAGACCTTTGGGAGGGAGCCCTTAGAATCAAGCCCGAGCCCTCAGGCTGGCCCTCCTCGCCCCTCCCAGCAGGCCCCACGGCTCCATCTCCAGTCCTAACTCCCATCCTCCCTGCCTTACCACTGTGGCCTCACCCACTCCAGCCAATGTCAGCTTCTGGCTACTCTTCCACTGCAAGTCTAGCCCATGTCACATGCTCTGTCAGTTTCGTGTGGGTTGTCATTGTCCTGTATTGTTGATAGTTTTACCCATGTTAACTTACCGAACTGTAAGTGGTTAGCTATGAAATGGAAACCCGCAAAATGCTGAAACCAGAACTGATGTTTCAAGGTGCATAAGTTAATTTCAAGGGGAAGTAAGAGCGGGAGGGCAGGGCCTAGGATGACAAGCATCCTTGGACTGAAAGGCTGCCTGTTCACCTCATGGGTGCCTGAGAGCTGAGAACAGAGTGGGCAGTTGAGGACCAGCAGGTTCCTGCCAGGATCCTGGCTTTGTCCCAGAGGCCTTGCCTGGCATCCAAAAACACAGTGTGGGGAGATTTAACCTCACCTGAAGGTGTTTCCACACCTTGTAGCTGGGGGGCAATGCCCTTTCCCAGATTAGAGGAAATGCCGAGGTTGGAGGACAAACAGGAAGTGAAGCAGGTGTCTCCCTGGTCTGCCTCTCCCTGAGCCCAGCACTTGCCTTTGGACTTGAGCAGGAAAGGCAGAGAGGAGAGGTGGGGATGGCTCTCCTCAAGAGATGGTTCAGGAGCCATCAGGATGAGCCTGGGCCATCACCTTAGGCAGGCAGAAACCAGTGCCATAGACCATGAAGGCCAGCTTAGTGGAACTGGACCACAAGGGCCCCAAGATACTGCGCTGGGCTCCAGAGTGTGGGCAGTTCTTTCTGGTGCCACACACAGAAGGCTGGCACCTCTTAGCCCAGTCCATAGATCCTGCTGTGGCTCAAATACTGAAGTTAGGGATTGTAATGGATTATATTATGCCCCTCCCCCCAAATGCACTTTGGAATCCTAATACCTGCACCTGTAAAAGGAGCCCTGGTGGTGTGCGTGTCTGGCTGCTAACCAAAAGGTCAGCCGTTCAAACCCACCAGCTGCTCTGAGGGAGAAAAGATGGGCGATCTGCTCCTATAAAATTAAAAAAGAAAAATAAGCCAGCTGTCATTGAGTCAATTCTAAGTCCTTGTGACTCTGTAGGACACAGCAGAACTGCCTATAGTGTTTCCATGCTGTAAATCTTTACAGAAACAGATTATCATGCCCCTTTCCCATGGATCAGCCTGCGGGTTTGAACAGCCAACCTTTCCATTAGCAGCTGAGGGATCTTACCATAAAGATTACAACATAGGAAACCTTATGGGGCAGCTCTACTGTGCTCTATAAGGTCGCCCAAGTCAGAATCAACTTAAAGGCACACAACACATACCTGTGGGTACAATCCGGTCTGGAAATAGAATTTTGTCATGTTAATTAGGTCACTCTCTAGTAGGGTAACTTTGGACACATAGTCAGAAGGGATCAACCCCTGGAGAAGCAGATCATACTTGGTTAAAGTATGATGGTCAGCAAAAAAGATGCTGGTTAAAGCATGATGGTCTATATCAACAAGATAGGTTGAAAAGGCGGCTACAACAAGGAGCTTAAGCATAAAAACAATTGTGGGCATGGTGCAGGACAGAGCAGTGTTTCATTCTGTTGTGAACAGAATTGTCATGAGTTGAAACCGACTCAATGGCACCTAACAATGACGACAACTAGTAGAGTGAGTTCTAAATACAATCACTTCTGAGCTATGAGTCCTTCTGGTGCTGTAGCTAAGAGCTCACCTGCTACCCAGGAGACTGGCAGTTCGAATTCACAAGTCGCTCCTTGCAAACCCTACAGACCAGTTCTACTGTGATCTATAGAGTTGCTGAGTTGGAATCAACTTGACAACAATGGATTTGGTTAGTTTTTTTTGGAGTTATAGAAAATAGCAGATTATACACAGAGGCACAAAAATACCAGTTAAGATAGATGCCATGGGAGATGTCGCAAGATCAACAACTTTTTCATTCCAAATACCTTTTTTCAACAACATAAATAGTGACTATACACACGGACCTCACCAGATGGAATACACAGGAATCCAATCAACTTTGTCTGTGGAAAGGGGTGATGGAAAAGATCAGTATCATCAGTCAGAATGAGGCCAAGGGCTGAATATAGAATAGACCATTGTAATGGATTAAATTATGCCCCTCCTCCAAAATGTACTTTGGAATCCTAATCCCTGCACCTGTGAAAGGGGCATACATTCTCATATGTATGTTCAAGTTGAAGTTAAAGAAAATCAGAACCAGTCCAGAAAAGCCAAAATACAAACTTGAGTATATTTCACTTGAATTTAGAGACTATTTCAAGAACAGATTTGATGCATTAAACACTGAAGACCAAAGACCAGATGAGTTGTGAAATAACATCAAGGATGTCACACATAAAGAAAGCACAGTCATTAAAAACACAGGAAAGAACAAAAAGATCAAAATAGGTATCAGAAGAGACTCTGAAAGTTGCTCTTGAAAGTCAAGCAGCTAAAGCAGAAGGAAGAAATGATGAAGTAAAAGAGTGAACAGCAGATTTCCAAGAACAGCTCAAGAAGACAAAGTCAAGTATTACATATAATGACATGTGCAAACCAAAAGGGAAGAACATGCTCGGCATTTCTTAAGCAGAAAGAACTGTAGTTGCAACAGTGAAGGAGTCTACAGGGAAAATACTAGATGACGCAGGAAGCGTCAAATGAACAGAAGGAATGCCAAGTCACTATGCTAAAAAGAACTGGCCAGCATTCAACTGTTCAGGAGGCAGCATGTGATCAGGAACCATTGGTACTGAAGGAAGAAGTCCACGCTACAGCGAAAGCCCTTCAAAAAACAAGACTCCAAAAATCTAGAGGCTATCCACTGAGATGTTTCAAAAAATGGTTGTGGCGCTGGAGTGCTCACTTGTCCACATCAAGAAATCTGGAAGACAGCTACCTGGCGAACTGACCAGAAGAGATCCATCTTTATGCCTATTCCCAAGAAAAGTCATCCAATAAAACACCAAAATTATCAAATGATATCATACACCAGCAAAATTTTGCTGATGATCACGCAAAAGCAGCTACAGCATTATATCCATAGGAACTGCTGGGAATTCAACCCAAATTTAGAAGAAGATGTGGAACGAGGGATATCATTGCTGCTGTCGATGGATCCTCGCTGAAAGCAGAGAATATAAGAAAGATGTCTACCTGTGTTTAACTGACTATGCAAAGGCATTCGATTGTGTGGATCACAGCAAATTACAGATAATATCGCAATGAAGGGACATTTGAGCATGCTTAATTGTGCTCATGAAGAACTTGTACATGGATCAAGAGGCATTCATTCTCATTCAAACAGAACAAAAAATTTTAAATCAGGAAAACTGTGTGTGAGGGTTATATCTTTTCACCATACGTATTTAATCTGTATGCTGAGCAAATAATCCCACAAACTGGACTTTATGAAGAATGAGCATCAGGATTGGAGGAAGACTCACTGACAACCTGCTTTATACAGATGACACTGTTGCTGGCTGAAAGTGAAGAGGACTCGAAACACTTACTGATAAAGAGCAAAGACCACACAGCCTCCAGTATGGATTATACCTCAATATAGAGAACAAAAATCTTCACAATTGGACCAATAAGCAATATTACGGTAAACAGAGAAGAGAGTAAAATTTTCAAGGATTTCATTTTACTTGGATCCACAATCAACATCCATGGAAACATAAGTCAAAAAAATCAAATGACATGCTGCACTGGACAAATCTGCTGCAAAAGACCTTTTCAAAGTGCCCCAAAGCAAAGATGTTACCTTGAAGACTAAGGTGTGCCTGATCCAAGCCACGGAATTTTCAAACGCCTCACCTGTATGCAAAAGCTGGACAATGAATACAAAACAGTGAAGGAGAACTGAGGCGTCTGAAATGTGGTGTTGGAGAAGAGTATTGAATGCACTATGGACTGACAAAAGAAGGAACAAGTCTTGTCTTGGTAGAAGTACACCCAGAGTGTTCCCTGGAAGCGAGGATAGCGAGACTTCATCTCACAAGCTCTGGACATGTTATCAGGAGGGATCAGTCGCTGGAGAAGGGCTTCCATCGCGCTTGGTAAAGTAGATGGTCAGCATAAAAGAGGAAGACCCTTGACGAGATGGACTGACACAGTGGCCGCAATGACGGGCTCAGGCACAACAGTGACTGTAAGGATCGTGCAGGACCGAGCAGTGTTGTGTTTTGTTGTACTGAGGGTCAGTCACTATGGGTCAGAACCATCTCAAAGGCACGTAACAGCAACATGCGAAGATCATCTACAAGCCACAGAACCAAGTAGCCTACAAGGAAAAAATCAACACAATCAAGACTCTGATGGGGACTTTCAACCTCCAGACCTGTGAGGAAACAGATTTCTGTTTGTTAAAGCTCACAGCCTCTGGGGAAAAACGGAAATGTCACACCCCTTTTAAATTCCACATAGTGCTTGTACCTTCCAAACTGCAAAGAATACTTATGTGTTTCAGTGCTGACGGACCATCAACTACCATAACAGAAGGACTTTGAAATAAATAATTTTATGATGCCTATCTTTGTGTTTTGGGCAAAACTCTCAGCCACAGTGGATCACATCAGCAGAGCTCTGGTAGGTTAACAATGAAATGATGAGAACTCCAAGATCAGGAAGGCCTAGAGATTCTATAAAGTTTCAGTTTATTTTGTCTTTGAATTTTCTGTGGAACAAAAGGTTTTCGCCTTAAAAAAAAAAAAAAAAAAAAGCTACTGCTAAAAATATGGCTGAGGACAGAGTCTGACCTCCTGTAACTTCACACGGGGGAAGGAGACTTAAGATCACCAGCCCAAGGCTGATTCTTAGGAGGCAAAGGTCAGACGCATCTCCTCTCACTGCCTTCTTTACCAATTCTGACCTCAACTGTTCCTCCCATGGCACTTTCTACTTCTCTGCTGGGTTCCATAATTCACAGCAATAGCCACACAGAACTCATAATACAATTATGGAGTTTATGAGGCAAGTAACAGGTTACAACTCAGGCTCAGGAACACTCAGGATACCGTTCTTGCAATGGGAAAGCCTCTTCCCGATGGTGCTCACAGGCACGCCTCTCCCTGGCCCTTGGCTTCTACCCTACTCAGGTGTTGCAAAGCATTTTTACCAGGTACCCTGGGACACCCAACTCTGCCAGCAGACTTCAGCCCAAAGGTACTCAACTCTAGCTCCATGGGTCAGCAAACCGAGCTCCACAAAGTACCCAGGGGTATCCTACTCTACCAAACGGCAAAACTGACCAACGCCCTTGGTAGGCCATAATTATTCTATTTGCTCAGCTCCACACAATCACCGGGTGGAAGTCTCAAGACCATGGTGAGAAAGGCCACACCAAAGAGGTCCATTGTACCACAGGTAATCTCTTGTCACTTGAGTTCAAGTTGCCATGAAGTCAGTTCTGACTCATGATGGTCCTGTATGCATCAAAATACAGCTGTCCCCCACTGAATTTTCAATGACTGTCACCTTTCAAAAGGTCACCAGGTCTTCCTTCCAAGGACCCTCTTGGTGGACTTTAAATTGCCAGCCTTTCAGCTTCTGAGCACAGTGACAGTTGGCACCACACTCATGCTCAATACCCAGAGTAAACACAGGCACAGGCAGATCACACCTACAGTAGGATTAGAATCTAAAATTACTGTTTCAAAGAGCTCAGTGTTCAGGGATGAACTGACACATTTAGATGGCAGCTACGCTCTTGACCACTGTGCCACCAGGGCTCCAAAAGACAGAAAAAATGGAACAGATCAGGCAAAATGTTAGTAGCTGTTGAACACAGGTTTGCTGTATTCCTCTCTTTTGTATTTGGAAATATTTACAATATGAGTTAATTTTTAAAAACTAAGTGAAAACACCCAGGTCCCTTGTTTCCTAAGTGCCACTTGTGTTTCTCTTTGCTTGTTGGCTTAGGCTCACTCTGCCTGGGGGTCGGGGGGTAGAAACAGTGGAGGGTGATGAGGTGCTTCGAACTGTCCTGAACGTGCCTGTTCCTTTGCCTGGTGAAGTCACATAGGTCAAATGCCCACGGGGGCACAATGATGAAGGTGCAGGGGCTTCTCACCAAGGGCAGGGTCCCTGGGAGCCTTTTCTGTCTGGGGACAAGGGCAGAGATGGAAATGCAAGTTACGGAGAGGCAGCCCAAGTATTTCAGTAAAGAAATTGGTTCTGTTCTGAATTCTTCCAGGGCCTTGCCGGAAAGAATCAGAAAATGAGTAGGATGAGGACACGTCCCCTCCAAAGAGATTGGGTCACCTGCTGAAGGTGAGGCACAGAGATGGGTGACTAGGGAATGTGATGGAGGTTGGAACTTGGATCCAGTTGAGGAAGCTCGACTTTAGATGACTTTTCCCTCACAAGAAAGTTGGACACCATGGAGCATAAGTCTTTGTTTCTGTCACAACTCTCAATTGTACCTGCCCCAGGCATCCAGCTGTGACCATGGCCTCATCCCTCTTCCTCTGCCTCATCTATCTGGACTGCCTGCCCTGGCATTTGGTTCTCACTCTTACCTCCTCTGTCTCCTAGTCTTTTAGGACCTTTTCTAGCTGTTGCTAATTTTATACCCAAGATCAGACTGTGTTTTAAAAGATCAGACTGAACTGTACAACATAAAATGGTACTTATGAAGAGTGTGTTTCTTAGCTCAAGTAGATACACGAGACTAAATGGGAAGTTCCTGTCTAGAGATGACATGAGAAGGCAGAAGGAGATAGGAGCTCATTGAATGAATATGGGAAACAGAGGGTGGAGGAGTGTGCTATCACACAGTAAGGGAAGTAACTAGGGTCACAGTAACTGTGCATAAATTTTTATATGAAAAACTAACAAACTAAATTTTCACTTAAATCTCAATTTAAAAAACTGTTTTAAAGTATACAATTGAGTGGTTTTCAATATATTCACAAGGTTGTATGACCACTGCCACTAATTCCAGCCTATTTCATCATCCCAAGGAGAAACCTCTTGCTATTAATGGTCACTTCTGATTCCCACCTCGTCCCAGTCCCTGGAAACCACTGATCCTTCCGTCTCTGTGGATTTCTGTATTCTGGGCAATTCACAGAAATGGAATCATACAGTATGTGGCTGTTGTGACTGACTTGAGTTAGCATAATGTTTTCAAAGCTCATCCATGCTGTAGCACGTATCAGTATTTCACTTCTTTGTACCGGCAAATAATATTCCATTATATGGATACACCACATCTTATTTATCAGTTGATGGACGTCTCCCTTGTTTTTGCTTTTTAGCTTTATGTATAATGCTGCTAAGAACAGTTGTGGACAAGTTTTTATGTCTTCAATACTCTTGGGAGTATGCCTTGGAGTGGAGTTGCTAAGTCACAAGAAAACTCTAGCTTTTTCTGGAACTGCTCAACTGTTTTCTAAAGTGGTTGCACCATTCTACAGTTTCATCAGCAAGTGTTTTAGTTTCTCCATATACTTGCCAACACTTACTATTGTCTATCTTGTTTTGTTTTTTCTTTCATTGTATGTCATCAGTCTTACAGAGGTATTTCAATTCTAAAAAATGTCCTTCACCCACAGGCTATGGCCAAGTCTTCCTCCCTCATCAGCGGACATTGGCCTATTCCAGTAGTCATTGCCCTGATCCCCTCCCACTTAACTCCCCTGAATTCCAGCTCCCAGCCTAACTCTGGAATAAAGCTTTTCTGATAAAAAGCTGCAGCCTTGCAAGCAAAGCCTTCACTTCAAGCCTTGCCTCTTGGATACCACGCATGGCCTTTCCACAGTAAGAATGTGGAGACTTTCCTATCACCACTCCTTTTTCAGCTCCTCTTTGGAGCCTTCCCTGCAGGAAGTGCCAAGATCCTTGCTGGTCTGGGTTTCAAGAAAAAAACAAAGCAGTGTTCAAGGATCCACTCTATTATCAGACACCCTATAGATGGTGAGATGATTAGTCTTACGTGTCAACTTGGCTGGGTGGTAATGCCAAGCCAAGTGTCGTCGAATACCCAGTTATTTAATCAAACAGTAATCTAGGTACTGCTCTGAGGTATTTTGTAGATGTGATTAGTATCTACAATCAGTTGACTTTAAGTGAAATGATTACACTCAGTAATGTAGGTGGATCACATCTTATCAGCCGAGGACCTTAAGAGTAAAAACAGATTTTCTAAAGCAGAAGAAATTCTGCTTCAAAACAGAAGTATAAAATTCTGCCGGAGCTTCCAGTCTGCTGGTCTACCCTGTGGATTTCTGATTTGCCAGTTCCCACACAATCATCTACACAGAGAAGTACACACACAGAAACTGAACTACACTCTGGTGAACAGGAATCTGTGTACCAGTCTCCTTCACCAGCCTGGAAACTCCTTGAGTAAGGACTCTGCCTTATTCTCCTAGAGCCAAGCAAAGCAGCTGCTCAATAAATGTGTTAAATGAGAAAATTTTAAGATTTGGTATTTTATAAAAAAATTCATTTCTCAAAACATACACTGTGACACAAATGTTGCATAGTTCCTATGTGATAGTTTATGCTATATGCTGTAACACTACTGTGACACAGCCTTCAGAATCCAAAATTCCTAGGGGGCTTCTCTAAGAACCCTTGGGTCCTGATGAGCACGATGCTAACACAGCCTGGAGCCAGCCTGCTAAAAACTGGGTGCAAACCCTGAAGACACAGTGCTCTGTCCAATTGGACTAGCACTTCCTCCGTTCCAATGTGCACCATCTTTTTTTAGGCTTATCTACTCATCATTTAACCACCTCAAAATGAAACAAGCACTTCCACTTCCAGATGGTCCCTGTAGCCTGTGAACATGCTTACTGACTGACTGACACATCTCTGTAGCCTCCTGGAGATAGAATGGAAGGGAGCTGTGTCAGGCCATCTCCTTGGCAGACAACCAATTATCTGGTTACTCACTGCCACCAATTCCGACTCACAGCAACCCTACAGGACAGAGCAGAACTGCCCTATAGAGCTTCCGAGGAGTACCTGGTGGATCTGAACTCTTACCTTTCGATTAGCAGCAGCAGCACTTAACCACTATGCTCCCTGCAGTTCCCATTACCAGGTTACATGGCATTAACCAGAGCAGTGGCTCTCAGAGTCTGTGCTCCAGTAGCATCCATATAACCTGGGACTTTGCTGAAAATGCAAACTTGAACCCCACCCTCCTAGGGTGGGCCAGCAACTCTGCCCTGCTAGCTCCTGAGTGACCGAGGTGCCCACTCACCAGCGAACCAGTGAGTGCACGAACAAAAGAGACTGGACTCCACAGCAGCAGCCTCTAACAGAGGGGGAAGGTATGCCCCTGTTCCCAGAGCTTGGAAGCAGAGAACAGAAAGAAGGGCCCCCTGCTGATAAGGAAGAACCTTTTATTTATTATAAATTTTTTTGTGTTTCAAGTGAAAGTTTACAATTATAGTCAGTTTCTCTTACAAAAACATATACTTTACCATGTGACCCTAGCCATTCTTCCCACATAGTGACAGCATACTCCTCCCCTCCATTTCATACATCTCATGTCCATGTAACTAGCTCCTAATATCTGTCTGTAATTCCCTCTCCCCTCTGAGCACGAGCTGTCCAGTTAGTCTCCTGCATGTGCGTAATCCAAGAAGCACACCTTTACACAGTACCCTTTTATGTCTTACATTCTAGTTCCATCTTTGTCTGAAGAGCTGGCTTAAGAGGAATCTTTTAACTTCACCCATGCAAGGCAACCAGCCAAGGGCTGACAATGTGCACAGATGGTACAGGTACAAAAGCTATTCCAACAAACTCTCACAGGCTATGAGCGACCCTATCTCTCTCGTACAAAGATTGGCATCATTTCCTTTTTTCTCTGACATTTATGAAATCCTGAGTCCCAGGCTGCAGTCTCCCTTAGCCAACACCATGCATCTCTGAGATCTTCACAAGGCAATCTGTAGCATGATTCTAATTCAATCTAGAATGCCCCTGGAAAGGTACTGCCTGAAGAGAATCGGCTGGGAGCCCAGAAGTGTGACAGGAGATAGCAGTGCAGGTGGGGGTGGTGGTGAGACATGCCAGGACGGGAGAGGAGGCTGAGATGGAATGCTGAACGACTCAAGGATAGCACTCAGGCTGCAGAATGTGTTTCTTTCCACATTTCCTTGGTATGGATTTGCTTAAAACCACCAAAAATCCCATTGCTTTCAGTCAATTCCAACTCATAGTGACCCTACAGGACAGAGCAAAACTGCTTCACAGGGTTTCCAAGGAGCAGCTGGCAGATGTGAACTGCTGACCTTTTGGTTAGCAGCCAAATTTCTAAGTAACTGCTACACCAACAGGGCTCCTGGGATTGAACTATGTACCCTACCCCTAAATAGATGTTGTGAACCCTAACTCCTATACCTGTAGTTACAATCCTCTTTGGGAAAGGGTTTTCCCTGTTAAGGAGGGAGTATTAGCATAGGCTATATGTTAAGTCAGTCTCTTAAGATGTAACAGAGCAGATTAAGCAAGCAAGTAAACACAGAGGGGAGGATAACAGGCCACACAATCACCCAGGAAAAGAAACTGAAAAGGGACAAAGATCTCCCCTCAGAATTGACAAGGAAAGTGTCACAGGGGTAGGCAGATAGTGCAATCTCAGCTGGATGCCCGGGCCAGTCTCCTGCACTGGTTTCTTGACTCAGGGTTAGCTGAGATTCAAGGACAGGCTGCAGAAGGTGGGAGGCAATGAACAGTGCAGACAAAAAGGAGAAGAGTCAGATGACCAAGAAAGGAAGTGATGAGGATGGATCCGCTCCCTTCTCTGTCCACCCAGCCACTCAGTGTGGTCAGCTCTTAATTTTTTTTCTTATTGTGATTAAACAAAAGTTGACAATCCAAGACAATTTGCCATATAAAACCCTGAGCACTCACCTCTCTGCATCCCTATCTGCTTTCCTCTTCCTGTGACAACACTCTTCTTTCCGCTCTTCAGTATCCCCTCAACCTCCTTTTTTTGTAAGATGAGAAATACCAGGTACTTTTTATTTCTCAAGAAAAGGTTTGTTAAAATATCACATCACACATCCAGGTATGAATAAAGCCAAATACCTGAACACACACTTGCAGTAAATGCATGACACTGGTGGCTTGTGGCCTCCGTAGATGTGGGTCAGTGGTTGCGCCATTAAGGCCATCATTTAGGTGGAGATGGACATCTGAGGAAGGGCCAGGAATGGGACTCCACTGGAATGAGACAGATGGCCTTCATAGAGCTACTTGTTTTTTCAAAACAGCTTTAATGAAATAAAATTCATACAGCATAGAATTCGTCTGTGTAAAGCATACAGTGAATGGTTTTTAGCAGTCAGATATGTACAACCATCCCCACGATCAATTTTAGGCCACATTTGATCATCTATCAAATCCCCTGTGAAGGTCACAGTATTAGTGCCTGCAGAGGTGGCATCTGTGGTTAGTTAAGCAGAGTCGGACTGCCAAGAAAAAAATGATAGCAACAAAACAGTTTTTATTAAAAAAAAAAAAAAAGAAAAAGATGAGCAAAGGAAACAGGGCCCAAGAGAAGGATGTTCACAAGCAAATCCTGTGCTTTGTGTGGCATCTTCTCCAAATAACAAACCTCCTTGTGGAAAAGACAACAGTGCACACAAATTACAGCTGCCTTTCTAGAGCAAGATTTAATTCTGACCCAGAATTATAAGCGTAATTTCAAAGGACTACCAACTCCATCATATTCCGCAGAAATGACTCAGACTCTTGCTCCCTTCAGTCTGAAACGCCAAAGTGTTTACCCATACCTGGACCCAAAGAAGGAATTAAACACGTATCATTACCATTAACTACCCCGGACAAGCCCCTTGGCTTGCATTCCAAGAGGTCTCCGGTCAGCTCCATTTTGCTCACAGTCTCTCTATTATCCTCCTTCTTCCTCCCAAGTTCTCTGTGACAGCTGGTGACACTCCGTCACTAAATCTTCTTTTTCCCCTTGGTCTTGGGGTCGCCCGGCCAGCGGAAGCCGCGCAGGTACAAGCAGTCCGCGACGTTGTGGGCGATGTAGTAGAGGTTCAGCATGGCGGCGGGGCTGAGGATGTCCGCTTCCGCCTTCTTGGGCTGCTTTCCGGGGCGGGGCTTGCTGGGACCCGCCCCTTTCTTCCCTTTCCCTTTCTTCCCTTTTCCTGGCTATTCAAAGCACATAGAAATACAGGGAGAAAAATTAGTTTTTATTTATAACCTTGACACAATTTTCAATATTTCCTATGGAACTTAAGGCCAAAAGAAAATTCCTAAACGGGAAAAAATCAAAACAGCAGCAACGACCACCACCAGAAAACCCCACAAGCATGAAAGGGGAAGTGAGGTCTCAGGCAATTCAGCACGTTTACGGGGACTCCAGCTTAAAAAGGCCCAACCAACGGCCAGTTGTCGGCCTTGTCTGCCTTTTGATCCAAACGAAACTAATGGTGATAAAGAAATACAGGCATTTCTGAGGCAATAGGAGACGTTTTATATGAAGGAACTATTATTGCAAGGTCTAGTGGTGGCACTGGATGAGGAAGAAAACGTTCCCACAGTTGCCAGATGTGCTCTAAAGTCTGTGGGCACGAAACGCCAGACGGCCTGAGATTTGCTTTAAAATACTGCAGTTTTCTCCTTGCTTAAAAAAAGTAACACCAAGGATGGATTGAAGCAAATGTGGCAGAATGTTAACAATTTCTGAATCTGCGAAATGGATCTCTGGGGACTCATTCTACTCTTCTATTTTTGTGCATGTTGGGAAATCTTCATAATAAAAATTAAATTAGAAAACAGATGAAATAACCAGTGGGCAAACATGTATCTGGGCGCTGGCTACACAGCCCTGTCTCTGCCTCATTAAGCAGTCCTGAGAATTCAGCCAGACTTGAACTTGAGGCACTCAGCACAGTGTCTAAAACAGAGGGAGCATTCAATAGAGGATTATGGCCCTCCTCTTATCTTAGTCACCTCAAATCCTTACAACTCTATTTCCAGAAGGTAAACATTATTCCTGTCTTAGAAACAGAAAAGCAGAAGCCCAGCAAGCTTACAGTACAAGCTAAAGTTACCAGGCTGTCTTCCCCCAACTGCGCTGTGAGGTCCTTGTCCTCTGGGATACATAAATAATCAGTCTATCCTATCTGGAAAAAAGCTATTTCCAAAGTTTTGCTTTTGTTGTGTGCTGTCAAGTTAATTCCAGCTCATAGCAACCCCATATGACAGAGCAGAACTGCACTAAAGGGTTTCCTTAGGCTGAAATCTTTATGGGAACAGACTGCCCAGGTCTTGTCTCCCATGGAGGGACTGGCAAGTCTGAACTACCCATCGTCTGGTTAGCAGCCAAGGGCTGAACCCTGGTGCTACCAGGGCCTCTTAGGAGCTGAGCCTCCTGTGCTCTCCTACCCACCAACACAGGACGCAACAAATTCAAGTATATGACTTAAAAAGAGACTCTTTTAGGCCAGAGGAAAGAGAGATGTATAAACTAACAAGGACGCTGCAAGGGCTAAACTGCTGTATCAAAGAGATGTCCTGTTCATAGCATTTCATTTTAAAAATGTTCCAAGCTAAACAAAGAGGAATATAGCTAGTATCTTTTGTGCTAAATGAGACGGGCACATTCCTAATACAAAACCCAGGCATGTAGAGAAGTATTCTGCAACAGGATGGCTTGGTTTCTGTGAGAAAATCCAAGTGAAAAGAAACAGTGTTGACGCCCCTATGACAGCGACATTCTCCAGATAAAACAATCACTTTAGAGGAGAGTGGTGCCCACACAGTGGAATGTGGATTTTGCCATAAGCTCCTAGAGCCTGGCTTTCTTTATGACTTTATTTTTTTCTGCATGCAAACCACACTAGATTTGCTTGGAATAACTAACAAGTGTGTGTGTGTGTGTGTGTGTGTGTGTGTGTGTGTGTGTGTGTGTGTGTGTGTGTTAATCTCCCAAATGGTTTGAGAACTAAAATTCATATTGTGTTTTTATTCAAAGTTCTCATATTTTTTGTAGAAATTAACACTGATTCTAAAATTCATATGGCAATACAGTGGATACAAGATAAAGTTTTGACATTTTTGTTTTAAGTTCTCTTTTTGTAGAAGATTCTAGAATTTATACAGAGATGTAAAAGACTAGAAAAGGAGAACAAAATTTAAGGGCCAATGCTACCTTATTTCCAGGATTATTATTAGAAAGCTACTGGCACTGTCATCAAGACTGGAGGTGCTGGTGCCAAGATAGACAAAAGATCAACGGGAAAGGACAGGCAGTTCAGGACTCCACCCAAACAAGAGCAACTCATGTCAACAAGATATGATGCAGTGGAGAAAGGAAACAAATCCAAAGTCCATCAGCAGGTGACTGGATTAACATGACACACATACAATTGAGTGCTACTCTGCAATAAAAAGGAATTATTGACGCACACAACATGGATGAATTTCATACTCATGTGAGTGAAAGAAGCCAGACCAAAAGAAAAAACAATTTATATTTTATGACTTCGCATACATAAAATCCTAGAAACAGCAAACAAACCTTGGTTGCATAGTGGTTAAGTGCTACAACTGCTAACCGAAAGGTCACATCCGCCAGGCACTCCTTGGAAACTCTATGGAGCAGTTCTACTCTGTCCTACAGGGTCACTATGAATCAGAATCGACTCGATGGCAGCGGTTTAATCTATGAGGATGGAGAGCCAATCAGTGGTCACCTCGGGTGGGTTATCACAAACAAACAGGTGGAAACTTCTGCAGGTGAAGGACGTGTTTACTATCTTGACTGGCATGATGTTTTACAGGTGCGTACCTATGTCAAACTTATGAAATTGTGCACTGTAAATATGTGTAAGGTACTGTGTACTAGTTATACTTCAGTTAATCTATGAAGACAGTATTATAAGGAGATGAATTTCGTTTGTTTGTTTGTTTATTTATTTTCTGAGCCAACTCATTCCTAAGCTTGGCTCTTGGCTGTCTCTGGCTTCAGCACACATTCACTGCCATCGAGTTGCTTCTGATTCACAACGACTCTATAGGAAAGAGCAGAATGGCACCATAGCATTTCCAAGGCTGTAACCTTCATAGCAACCCTACAGGAAAGAGAACTGCACTAAAGCATTTCCATGGCTGCATTCTTTACAGAAGGAACTGCCACATCTTTCTCCTGAGGAGCAGCAGCTGGTGGGTTTGAACCACTGACCTTTCGGTTAGTAGCTGAGTAATTAACCACCAGGGCTCCTTTCAGCACACTCAGCCCTGACTTAAAATCAACGTGACAAACTTCCCAATGGGGACCACCTCCAGCCACACAGCTTTATGTTCCCCAAACTTGGCAACCTCCACCTGTTTGGACCTTGCCCCAGCCTCCAAACTCCATGGGGGCACA
Organism: Heterohyrax brucei; assembly: GCA_028571685.1. Classification (NCBI taxonomy): domain Eukaryota; kingdom Metazoa; phylum Chordata; class Mammalia; order Hyracoidea; family Procaviidae; genus Heterohyrax; species Heterohyrax brucei. The sequence continues at coordinate 20,072,541 of CM053147.1, forward strand.
CCTGGTTTCCTTGCTTTGTCTGGCCTCTGTTCAAGTATCACCTCTCTAGAAAAGCTCCCTGGCACTCAGTCGACACTCCATCTCTAACTAGGGTGGCCATATAATCCATCACCTAAACTGTGACACTTCAACAGGCATAAACTCATGAACATAAACTGGGGTATCCTAGGAAAAGGGGGGGTCCAGTCTTTCTCCTCTACATTGCAGTCTCCCAATGCCCACCTTCCAACAGTGCCACCTTGTGGCCCCTTACCCTGCACACTTCCCACTGTTAGGCATAGTGGTTCAACATTCACCTGCTATCAGAAGATCACAGCTGAAACCCATCAGCAGCTCCAGAGGAGAAAGACGCAGCAGCCTGGAAAGCCCAGGTTGTCCTGCTCCTTCCTAGAGAGCCATAAGGAGTCAGAATTGACTCCCAGCAATGGATTTAGATTTCTTCGTTTATGTGCTGATTACTTCCTTATCCAAGGATTTTATTTTGTCTGAATTTACTGTTTACCTCTGAATTCCTAGGGCTCAGAACGGTGTTGGAAGGTCCCTGGGTGACACAAATGTTGAAACTCATCTACTAGCCTAAAGGCTGGCATTCTGGACACATCCAGTGGTGCCATGAGAGAAGGGCACAAGGATCTGCTTCCACTGATATCATAGTAGTTGTGTGCTGTCAAATCACTTCCAACTCATAGCGACCCTATATGACAGAGCAGAACTGCCCCATAGGGCCTCATAGGCTATAATCTTTATGGAGGAAGATTTCCTAGTCTTTTCTCCCATGGAGTGGCTAGTGAGTTCAAACCGCCAACCTTTCTGTTAGCTGCTAACTGCTTCACAATTACACCTGCAGGGCTCCTCCATAAAGACCACAGCCAGGAAAACCCCAAGGAGCAGTTCTCCTCTGTTAACACATGTGGTCATTATAAGACAGAACTGGCTCAACAGCAATGTGTTTGGCTTTTTGGTTTTCGCACAATGTGTGGCACATTATAGGGATAAATAAATATTTGCTGAACAAATGAATAAATCACAACTTGGATATAATGCAGAAACAGGATTTAGAAGGAAGACATGGGTTTCCTTTTTGGAGTGTTAGGTAGCTTCTTTCATTCAGGAAATTAACAAATACCTACTGTGTACCAGGGCCTGTGTATTTGGTGGAAAGCAAAGCAGATGTGGGTTACTGTCCTCATTGATTAGTCACCGAGGGAGAAAAACGACCAAATCACAGACACACACACACACACACACACACACACACCCCACATTCAGTGTGCTGTGAAGTGAGGCCAAGAGTATGTGGCATTATGGCAGCACAGGATGGGTGTACAATCAACAAAGAAGACAGAAGAATTGATGCCTCTAAACTGTGGTGTTGGAGAAGAATGCTGAATGTACCCTGGACCGCCAAAAGAACAAACAGCTCTGTTCTGGAAGAAGTACAACCAGAGTGCTCCTAGGAAGCAAAGATGGCGAGACTGCGTCTAACATGCTTTGGCCATGTTGTCAGTCCCTGGAGAAGGACATCATGCTTGGTAGAGTGGAGGGTCAGCAAAAAAGAGGAAGACCCTCAACAAGGCGGGCTGACACAGTGGCTGCAACAATGGGCTTAAGCATAAAAATGATTGTGGACATGGCGCAAGACCAGGCAATGTTTCGTTCTGTTGTTCATGGGGTTGCTGTGAGTTGGAACGAACTCAGTGGCACCTAACAACAACAACAACAGATGGGTGAGGGCTGACCTAGTCAGGGTCAGGGAACAGGAGTTCATGACTAGTGGCCTACAACCTGAGAGGGAACGGTTCCCATGCAGAGCAAAGAACCTGTAAGGAGGCCATGAGGCTGGAGGGACTGGGCAGAGTCAGTCAGAGACAACAGCAGCAAGATTCAAAGTCACTGGTCCGTAGGCAACCAAGCGGGGGCGTGAGAGATGCCACCAGACAGACAGGGAGGTGCAGCAGCGGCCTGCAGGCTGTGGAAGGTGTCTGCCCTTTATTCAAGAAGCAGTGGGAAGCCATTTATGCAAACAGATTTGTTAGACTATTCTACTTCAGGCCCCTGGATGCAGAAAAGAAATGGTAATAGTGAACACGGAAGGGAAATCAGGAATGGTTCTGAATTCAAATCGAGGTGCTTTATTCAGGACTTGGACATGTGGTGAATTGGAAAGAACACAGAGATTTACCTGTTCCATTTCTGACAGTTTAATGTGGACAAGTACAGCTTTCCAAGGTGAACAGGCAAGGCACTGCAAGTGAGGTGCCAAGGTCTGTGGGTGCTTAAGAAGTGATACGAGGCTAGAGGGAAGCCCAAAATAGGCTTCAGGGAGGTGACCTCTGAGCTGGCTCTTAAAGAGACCGCCAGAAGGATGTGGGTGTGGGGTGGGCTGGGGTTTCTCTTAAAGCAGAGGAGATGGTGTGGTAGCTAACATTCCAGGGGTTGCCCAGGGCTGTGAGCACCAAGCTCAGGCACAGGAGTCAGCTTGGCAGACAATGATGCTTCCCTGGGGACGTGGGCAGGGTTACCAGGTCTGTCATTCTACAACGATCAGACTGGCAGAAAAACAGGCCAAAGGAGACTGAGAGTCCCTGGACTGAGGCTGCTTCCAGAATCCACGCAGCTGTATGAAGGGCCTGTCTTGAACAGCAGACCTGGTGAGGGACTGGATTGAGGATGAAGGGGAGTTTAAGGCCAGGAGAGTAAAAGTATCACTGGCAAATGAAGAGCAAGTAACGTTAGAAAAGCTGAATTTCAAACTCAGTTTGAAAAGGGTTCACAGATGGAGAAATCAGCAGGAAGCTGAAAATGGGAAAATGGAGGTTTTAGTTTTCAGAGGGAAGTTTGGCCAAAGAAGGGGCTCAGAAAGCCCAAGACTTGAAGGTGAGCTTGAAGCAAGCATGCAGTATGCTTTTCTGGGCATAAAACGCAAGAACTTCCTGCACGAAAGTTCCGTCCAATAGCCTTTCTTCACAGGAGGGCCGACAGGTGAGATCCCTTTCAGCAGTCCCCGTGGAGGCCCCAGGACTCCTTTTCTACTGGAAATCTGGGTGGAGAATCCTGAGCCCAGACTCCCGCAGCAGCAATGACTACGAGCCCAGGGCTGTTGCTGTTGGCCGTGCTGGTTCCCTGGGTGCCCACACCACATTATAAACCATCCCCTGGGTGTGAAAATGGAAACCCTGATGGTGTAGTAGTTAAGTGCTAACCAAAAGGTCAGCAGTTGGATCTGCCAGGCGCTCCTTGGAAACTCTGTTGAGCAGTTCTACTCTGTCCTATAGGGTCGCTATGAGTCAGAATCCATTCAACAGCACTGGGTTTTTTATTTTTAGTTGCCGCTCCAGCGGGCAGGGCCCAGTCCCTGGAAGTTAGGTACCTGACTCAAGAAGCTCCCCAAGATCCCTGGCGGCGCCCCTCCCTCCTAATCTGCACACGAAGTCTCCAAGATCACCACTGTTGGATGCCACACAAAACGAGCGAAGATGAAGGCACCGAACTCTCTAGGTTGGCAACACACTTGAGTGAAAGCGTGCCTCCGAAAGGCAAAGCTGTATCATTTATCGAGACCCTCTGAATTTCTTTGAAGAAAATATGTTACCATGGTAACTCTTCTCTCAGATGAACAGGTGTGCGTGGCATCCGTTTCCAATCCTGCGATACATAGAGAGGCCCGAGTTCTGCGTGTCACCGAGGGACGGTGTCCCCGCGCTCGCCCCCGCCGCGGACCCGGCCTCCTCCGCCACGGACCCGGCCTCCTCCGCCACCCTCGCTCGCGAACCGAAGCCCAGCAGAGGCTCCGCCACGCTCCGCAGAGGCTCCGCCACGCGCCGCAGAGCCCCTTGGGCTGCGGGGCTCTGGAGCCCGCTCCTGCAGCGCCGAGAGGTGGCGAAGATGCTCACAGGGACCTGGAGGACTTGGGAGGCAGCCAGCCCAAGAGTGGCCTCAACGCGACTCGCGGGCGACAGCGAGGGCTCCGCTCTTGATGACACGCAGCATGGGCACCGCCGCCCCTCTAAGAGGCGCCGGCTGACCACTCGCGCGGTGCCGACGCGTTGGGGCCGCCGGGCCGCGCGCACAACCGCTGGACGCGCGCGCCGCCGGGGCCTCCAGGCTGCGCGCACAAACGCCGGACACGCGCAAACGCCGGACGCGCGCGCCGCGGGGCGGGGAGAGCAGTGTTTACCTGTTGCCATGGCACCGGAGCGCGTCGCAGGGCCGTTCGGCCGACTCCCGCCGTTCCGGAGCGCGCCTTGGCGCTCGCCCGGGCCTTGATTTCGGCAGCTGCCAGACCCTTCTGGCGAAGCCGCTCCTGCTGGGCCATTTCGAGGGACTCGTGGGCGGCCCCGGCTGCGAGCGTCCGAGACTCTGGCTCTGCGCTGGGGCGTTTGGGCTTGGCGGCTGGGCGGAGGGATCCGCTGGCGCAGGGGCGGTTCTTCCGCCTTGGCTTGTGCAGCGGTCCTTGAAGTCGGCGGGCTGCTTGCTCACTTACTGACCCCTAGTTGGAGAACTGTCACAGCCGCTTTTGGAGTAAGACGGGAAAGCAGAAGAGCCGGGTACAGGCCCCGAGAGAGTAAGCGCCTGAAGAAGTTATTTCTTATGCCTTACGTGGGAGTGGGCAAGAAAGGATGGGGGAGTACTGTGCAGTCCATCGAGGTCAACAGTCTCCTGCCCGGCACAGAAGACTGCAGTCTGAGGGTACTCTCGATCTTTATTCCTCCCATTCCTGTTTATTAACTGTTAATGAGAGCCTGGCCCTCTTCCTGAAATCAAAACCCACTGCTGTCCAATTAATTCACGCTCACACGGCCTGTATAGGAGTAAAGCTGCCTCGTAGAGTTTCCAAGGCTGTAATCTTTATGGAAACGGATTGCCACAGCTTTCTCACGTGAGCAGGTGGGTTCCAGCCAGTAGCTTTTGCACTCAGCAGCTGAGCATTTAACCACTCAGCCACTACGGTGGCACTTTTCTAGGCTCTGAGAAGTCAGCCCTATATGGGGCAGACGAAGTCCTTGTCCTTAACATTTTGATTTTATCCGGGGGTGGGAACAATAAAAATAGTTACAGGTGCTGTAACTTTTTACTCGAGCGTCCCTGAGGAGGTAGTGTTTAAACTGAGGTCTGAATGATACTGAGGCTTCGGCTGCAGAGATCGGGGGTCAGGACAAGAAGCAGCCGGGAAGGACCTTGGCAGAAACAAGCTGGGCTCGTTGGAGGGCAGTGGGGCAGGAGCAGGAGACGGGCCCGGGAAGCAAGGGCAGTGTGGTAGTCATCTACTGCTGCTGTAACAGCAGTACCACAAGTGGGTGGCTTTACAAAGAGAATTTTCTTTCTCTCCCAGTCCAATAGGCTAGAAGTCTGAATTCAGGGCAGCAGCTCCAGGGACAGGTTTTCCCTCTTAGCTCTGGAAGAAAGTCCTTGTCATTAAGTGTCCCCGGCAGTGTAGCTTGTCTGAGCAGGAACCTCACGTACAAAGCAGTGTCCTGCTCCTGGCCCTGTTTGTTGGTGGTATGAGGTCATCCACTCTGCTTGCTTTCCTCTCCTTTGATCTGTTGTAAGAAAAGGTGGTGCAGGCCACAGCCCAGGGAAACTACCCTCACACTGGATCGGGGATGGTGCCAGAGCAAGGGTGCTGCCTGCCACCCTAATCCTCCTTAACATCACCTAATCTTGCCTCATTAATCATGGCCAGAGATTAGGCTTCACAACACAGCAAAGTCACCTCAGATGACGAAGTGATGGGTAATCACACAATACTGGGAATCCTGACCTAGCTTAATTGATACACATTTTGCAGGGACACAATTCAACCCGTGATAGGCAGGATCCCGAAAGGCTTTGTGAGCACAGGTGACGGGTTTGCGTTTTCTTGAATGAAGAGTCAGCTTCCAAAGGGGTGAATTTGTGTGTCTAGTTCTCTTACATATATTTTCCCTGGTTCTTGATCAACAGAATACAAAGTGTCAGGTACTTTTGATTTGCCTGGTAGTTTTTTCATGAGTCGCTATGCTCTTGATAAGGAACCCTGGTGGTGCAGTGGTTAAAGGGGTCGATTTTAACCACTTCAGGGATCAAAGGTTGGCAGTTGGAAACCACCAGCAGCTACGTGGGCTAAAGATGTGGCAGTTGGCTTTAGCAGAGATATGCAGAATTGGAAACCCTATAGGGGCGTGCAAGTTGGAATCACCTGGATGGCAATGCGTTTTCTGTGTCCTTCGTAAGGCAAATTCTCCTGTCCTCAGCCTGCACTTTCTGTCCTCTGCCAGCCTGCCTGAATCCCTGCATGGGGCAGCCTATGCTTCCTGTTTATTCTCTTCTGGGTCATCTCTGCTTTCCTGGGTTTATGCCTGTCCCAGTCACTCAAAAGTCTATTCTAGCCCTGCTCTCCCTGTGTGCCAGATCAGAGGTCCAGAGTCCTGTGGAAAGTAGACCAGTGGTTCGGGGTGGAGGGACAGGGTGGCCGAAGGGGTGGCTGCAAAGGGTTAAGTGGAAAATTTGGGAGTAGTAGTGGTGGTAGTTACACAAGTAGAGGGTTAGCTACGTAATTTCGGGGGCCCAGTGCCAAATGAAAATATGGAGAATCAGGGAAAAGCTCATTAAAGACTCATAGCTACATATAGCTATGTAGATAAAGAGATATATGAGGCCTGACAGTTAAGTCCACAAACGTCATTGTTCTGAGTGCTACATACCTCATTGCTGAATATCACTACAGTCACCTGCCAAGTACTACTCTTGGGAAGCTATGCACCGATGCCAGCCCCCAGTCCACCCTGTGAAACAATTTTGGAACTCTTTCTGGAATGGCCATTGAGCACAATGGCAAGTTCATGAACTTAATTGTACAGTTGTATGTGAGAGAGATTTTAGCCAGTAAACAACTGTATTGGAACACCCACCCTCTTCACCTGATATGACCCCCAATAACTTTTCTTTACCTAAACATAAAGGAAATATTGAAAGGAAGACATTTTGATGACATTCAGGACATCAAGGGTAATGTGATGACAGCTCTGATAGCCATTCCAGAAAAAGAGTTCCAAAATTGCTTTGAAGGGTGGACTAGGCACTGGCCTTGGTGCATAGCTTCCCAAGGGGAGTACGTTGAAGGTAGCTGTAGTGCTATTTAGCAATGTATCACTTTTTCTAGGATGAGTTTGTGAACTTAATTGGCAGACCTTGTATTGCTTTTTCTACATTCTCTCAACCTATCATGCTGTTTTTCTGTTTGTTTTCGTAACCAAATAACATCATATCACAGTGTTATTATTTGTTATTTAATGTTGCCATCCCTCAGATACGGGGCACTAGATGGCAGAAATGGTTTGTGTTTGGTGTTTGCAAGCTGCCCACAGTGCCTCAGAAGAGAGGCCTTTTGCTCTGCTCCTCCAATACAGCCAAGGAAACGCCGTGGAGCAGTTCTGCTCTTTACCACATGGGGTGACCATGAGTCAAAAATCTACTTGACAGAACCCGCTCCCTTGCAGGGTGGCCATAACCAGGTACCACAGACTGGGTGGCAGATAAGAACAGAAGTGCCTGATCTCAGAGTTCTGCAGGCTGGCAGCCCAAATCCAGGGTGTCGGCAGGGTCATGTGCCCCTCCAGCTTCTGTGAGACCCAGCGCCACATGGAAATCTTCCTCCACTGTGTCTTGTGTCTCTTCTTTACGACCCCTCTCAGATGGGATCAGGTCCCGCCCCGCTCCAGAATGATCTCCTGTCAACTGAGAACATCTTCAGAGTCCCAGATGCCAAAGGTTAGGACTCCAACCTATCTTTTACCACCCACTGTCGGGTTGGATCTGACTAGTAGCAACCCTAGAGGTCAGAGTGGAACTGCCTCATAGCGTTTCCAAGGAATGCCTGGTAGATTTGAGCCGCCAACTTTTTGGTTAGCAGATGTAGCACTTAGCCCACTATGCTACCAGGGTTTCCGTCAGCCTGTCTTTTGGGGGAACACAGTTCAATCCATAATGCTCCGATTCCCAAGGCTCTCCCTGAGGCAGATTTACCCATGGCTCACTCACTCTCAGACACTTTCAATGACCATTTCCTACAAAACTAAGAACTCCTTGCTGTGGTATTTATGGCCTCAAAATCTGGCCTCAGTCTACTCTCGTAGCTATACTTACTAGCTAGCCCTGTGTACCTCGTTTTTGCCATAGTCCTCTGTCTCTGGGATTTGTTTCACCCTCATACCTCCCGGCCTCTGCTTCCACAGTCTGTTTTACGCTAACGCCGTCTTTTCCTCCAGCTATCCAAGGGTCTACTCAACCTTCAAGCCCCAGCTCAAACTGTACCATCGCTGTGTAGTGACTGTTCCTAGCAATGTTTTGTGCCCAGTAAACTTAATCTGGGTCTCCAGCACTGCACTGATTTGTGTTCTAATTAGATATATGTCTACTTGAGGGTGAGTTTCGGAAGGCTGCCACCTCATTTGGCTTATCTTTATATGACACAGTAGTCATTATTGACATTAGTGGAGCGACTTTCACGATTTGGTGGGAAGTATTACCCCCTTCCTTCTGCCAAGCTCAGTGACAACTTGCTTCTCTTTGACCTCTGAGCCCAAGTGAATGTTGCCACCCTCCCCTCTTTTAAAGTTATTCAGGGAGGTGGAAGGAGACCAGAACGTTGGCTTCAAGTCTTGGCCTCACTGCTTAGTAGCTGTGCAGTCTGGGGCAAGTTGCTGAGCCTCAGTTTCTCCCCTTGGGTTGATAGCAGAAGGGATGTGAAAGTCCTATATAAATCGAGCTACTGTGTAAATTGTACGTTTGTTTCTGAGCCATGTGCTGTGCTCTTTGCTCGCCCTTAACCTCCAGTGAGGTCATTCTCCACCTTATCTTCACCTCCTTCCTTCTCCTGCTGCAATCTAAGTGTGGGCTAGCCTCCCAAGTCCAGACCATGGTCCTCTGTCCTTCTCTCTCAGGGTCGTCTCACATGATGGCTCCTCTAAAAATGCCTATGACTATGTCTCTTGGAATGACAGTCTCTGTCATGAATAATGACCTCCATCTGAGCTCCAGTCCCCCAGCCCCATTACTCTCTGGACTTGGGGCATCTCACCCTTGCACTAGTCACTCCTGGTTTCCACCACCTTGGGTTTGCCCTCCCAGGCTTGAGCCTGTGTCATCTCTGACTCATCTCTCTCCATCTCCCACGGTGAGCCTATCACCAAGGCCCATGTGTCCTTTCAAAGTTCTCTGAGGTCCATCCTTCATCATTCTTGTAGTTTCAGATGAGACCTTCATCATTTGAATACTGTAACTAATAGTTACCTTGGGCAGAGCACTGAGCACTCGACACACACTCTGGCGTTATCACTGCACCACAGCCCATAAGCTGGGCCCTGTTTTCTCCGCTTGGTATGGAGAGTCCATAACCTACCCAGGTCATACAGGTAGAGACAGAAAACCCGTTCTAGTTGCCTGTCTGTCCAGCCTCTGCTGCTAACCATTAAAATTTTTCAGGAAGGTGGAAGGAGACCAGAAGGTTGGCTTCAAGTCTTGGCCTCACTCACTGCTTAGTAGCTGCGCAGTTTGGGGCAGGTTGCTGAGCCTCAGTTTGTCCCCTTGGGTTGATAACAGAAGGGATGTGACAGTCGTATATTAATTGAGCTACTATGTAAACTGTGAACTTAAAGTATTTCCGGGAAAAAAAAATGCTGTGGAGTTGGATCCAACTCATAGCGACCCTAGAGGTCAGAGTGTATGCTGTAAGAGATGTCATACTCAAGAAAGCATACTTCGCCAGTGAACAGGGGGGCACAAGTTGAGCTTCTAATCAAAAGGTTGGCAGTTCGAATCTGCCAGGTGCTCCTTGGAAACTCTTTGGATTAGTTATACTCTGTCCTTGAGGGTCACTATGACTCTGATTTCACTCAGTGGCAGTGGGTTTGTTTTTTTGATTTCAGTAACAGAAAAATGTTAAAGGCAGTGCCATTTTCATGGCCCAAGTGAATCCTCAGCTTTTGTACTGGAGGAAGCGTTAGCTTTGACCTCTGCAGAGATGAGGAGCCTTTGACAGTTACACTGTTAGAACTGAAAGAGAAGGTTGCTTACTATGTACGGCTTTCTCTTAAATAAGCTAGATCTCTTAAAATAAGCTAGATCTGTTTATTCTATAGGAACTGAAAAATCTTGTGTAAACAGAGAAAAGATGCTCAATTGCATGTGAGGTCTGACAGTTCAGTCCACAAACTCATCCTAGAAAAAGTGCTACATGCCGCATTGCTGAATACCACTACAGTCACCTTTGAAGTACTCCCCTTAGGAAGCTGTGCCCCAACGCCAGTGCCTAGTCCACCCTTTAAAGCAGTCTGGCAACTCTTTTCCTGGAACGGCCATCAGAGCCATTGTCATGTTACTCTTGATGTCCTGAGTATCATCAAAATATTTTCCTTTCAACATTTCCTTTATATTCAAGTAAAAAAAAAAGTCATTGGTACCAGATCGGGTGAGTAGGGAGAGTGTTCCAATAGCTATTTGTGTACTGGCTAAAAAGTCCCTCATGGACAAGTGAACAATGAAGTTTACAAACTTGCCACTATGCCATGGTGCACAATGCCCATTCCAGAAAGAGTTCCAAAATTGCTCTGAAGGGTGGACTAGGCACTTGTGTCTGTGCAGTACTTTGAAGGTGACTGTAGTGATATTCAACAATGAGGTATGTAGCACTTAGAACAGTTAAGTTTGTGGAATTAGTTCTCTGAACTTGTAACTATTAAACCTCACATTGGAATAAAATTAAAAAATCAAACCACTGCCTTCACATTGATCCTGACACATAAAGACCCTACAGGACAGAATCAAACTGCCCCACAGAGTTTCCAAGGCTGTGACTATCATGGTGAAACCCTGTTGGTATAGTGGCTAAATTCTATGGCTACTAACCGAATTCTACAGCAGTTCAAATCCACCAGGCTCTCCTTGGAAAGTCTGTGGGGCCAGCTCTACCCCATCATATAGGGCTGCCACTGCCTCACTGGGAATGGGTTAATCTTTATGGTCCCTGATTGTCAGGTCTTCTTCCCCAGAGAGGCTGATGGATTCAAGCTATTGGCCTTTTGGTTAGCAGGCGAGCACTTTAACCACTCTGCTCCCAGGACTCCGTCCCCGGGGGACAGCATTGGGTTCATTTTATCTGTTTATGAATACACTTCCTTATGTCTTCTTTATAAATAGTAATGCTAACTGTGCTGTTCTTAAGAAAAAAATGTCATTACCAGAATTAAGGCATCTGTTCTAAGAATATCCAGACTTAGAATATTCCGTCACTATTTTTCTTAGAAATTATATTTTAAAATTGCTATTTCCTCCTGTCTACCCTGGGGGTGGAGAAGGGGGCGGCCTGTTCTCTCCTTCTCACCCTCCCTTCTGTCTCTCTTCTCTTTTTATTTCTTTAAGTCTAATAGCACAGCATCATGCTCCCTTTGTCTGTAATCCTCACCTTAATGGGCTTAACACTGAAGAGGAAATTTCACAAAATATAAACTGTCATTTGTAGATTGAAGTCTTCTGGTAGCTAGGTCCCAGTGGTGAGAAGTTTGGGATACAGGATAACCAGTCATGGCCGACAGAGGAGAGGAATTTTCTAGAGCCGGGATAGGCAGACTCTTCCTCTAAAGGGCCAGGTAGGCTTTGCGGCCGTACAGACAGTCTCTGTGGTAACTACTCTACTTAAGGTAGCACAAAATCAGCCAGAGACATTAGCAAACGAATGGAGCAGTGTTCCAATAAAACTTTTTTTATGGAAACCGAAATTTGAAACTCGTAGAATTTTTATGTGTCATAAAATACTATTTTTCTTGGATTCTACCCCTCCTCTCCCATTATTGAAAAATATAAAAAAGCATTCTTAGCTCATAGACTGTATAAAAACCAGTGGTGGGCCAGGCTTGACTCGTGGGCTGTATAGTTGGCTGACCTCTAATCTGAAAGACTGAAATGCTGTTTATTATGCTGGCTGTTTTTTGTTTTTTTTAATTGTGCTTTCAGTGAAAGTTTACAGAGTGAATTAGTTTCTCGCTGAATAATGAGCAGACGTATTCTTTTGTGACATCCGCTGCCGGCGCTGCGATGGGGTCAGCACTTTCCCCTTCTCGATTGTAGCTTCCCGTGTTCCTTTCGTCCAGCTCTCCTGTCCCCTCCTGCCTTCTGGTTCTTGCCCCTGGGCTAGTGTGCCCATTCAATCTTCAATCCATAGTTGAACTGTGTGTGTTATTGTTTGTTTCATGGGCCCGTCTAATCTTGGGCTGAAGGGTGAACCTCAGGACTGATGGCAATACTGAGTTAAAAGGGTATTTGGGGTACATACTCTTGAGGTTTCTTCAGTCTCTGTCAAACTAGTGAGTCTGGTCTTTGTATGTGTCAGCTTGAATTTTGTTGTACATTTTTCTCCAGCTCTGCCTGAGACCCTCTGTTGTGACCTGTGCCAGAGCTGTTGGCGGTGGTGCCAGGTGCCATTCAGTTGTGCTGGACTCGGTCTGGTGGAGGGTGTGGTAGATGTGTCCACCAGTTCATCCTCCTTGGCTCCAGATGGGGTGGGACCAGTACATATGTCTCAGATGGCCACTCACAGCGTGAGTGACTCCAGACGCTACTTACAAAAGTAGGATGTAGAACATTTCTCTTTATGAACTATGTTATGCCATTTGAACTGGATGTCCCCTAAGACCATGGTACCTCAGGCCTTAGCCTAGTAACTTGGTCCCTCAGGGAATTTGGATATGTCTATGAAGCATCCATGACTTTGACTTTGTCAAGTAGTGTTGACTTCCTCAGAATTGTCTACTGACTTACCCTTCACCAGTTACCACTTATTGTCTCATTAACATTTTCCTCTCCCCACCTCTCCCTTCCCTCATAATCATCAAAGATTGTTTTTTCTGTGTTAAACCTTTTTATGAGTTTTTATAATAGTGGTATCAGATAGTACTAACCCTTTTATGATTGATTTATTTCACTCTGCATAATGCCCTGCGGATTCACCCATGTTGTGAGATGTTTCCCAGATTCGTCGGTGTTCTTGTCTTGTGGTATTCCCTTGTATGTGTGTACCGCAGGTGATCGACTCATCTGTTGATGGCACTTAGGTTGTTTCCATCTCTTTGCTGTTGTGAATAATGCTGCAGTCAACAAAGCCATCAGGAGATATTTCTCTAGGAGATATTCCTAGTGGGATTGCTGGATTGTATGGTATTTTTATTTCTAGCTTTTTAAACAAGTGCCATATCATTTTCAAAAATGATTGTATCATTTTGCATCCCAACCCTTGCTGGGCTATTTTTTTAGGAGGGAGGGGAATGAGATAGGAAATTATAGTGAATAATTGGACATGCATATTTAGCAAGTGTTAGACTAAGTATTACACACATATGGACTCCTCACAAATCTACAAAGTAAGTACTGGTGTTTTCCCCATTTTACACATGGGGAAGCTAAGGCATAGAGGGAGGAAATAACTTGTCACGTATCACATAGTTAACAGAGGCAGAACCTGGATAAACTTAGTCATTGGTGTGCAGTATCCTCTCTCTGAACCAGCAGTCTGTACACCCTTCTGGATGGAATGTACTCTTGTCTCTGGTGGCACAGACACATTTTCCCAGGAGTCGGCACAGAAGATCTCTGCCCAGCCAGCTCTATTAAACATTTGAACAAAAAGTTACAGAGTGTTCAAAGTAGATTTTCCAGTTGGAGGCAAGGGGACAGATGGTACTGTCTTACTTAGTGAGGAAGTCACTGTTACTGAAGATATTTGCACAGAGAGGGGGTGACTTTTGTTTGCTTGCAGTCCCATAGAATGACTTGGGTTATTTTCTGTAAAACTTTAAAATGCTTGCATTTTGAAATTTAACTGGCTAGTTACTAACGGAAGGAGCCTCAGTGGCACAATAGTTAAGCGCTAAGCTGCTAACTGAAAGGGTGGCAGTTTGAACCCACCAGGAACTCCATGGGAGGAAAGACCAGGCGATCTCCTCCCGTGAAGAGTGCAGCCTGTGAAACCCTATGAAGTGGTTCTCCTGTGTCCTATAAGGTTGTGATGGATCAGAATGGACTCTGTGACACACAACACCAATTACTACAGGCACAGATAGCCTGAACACCTTCCTGTGGCACACTCAGGCACCATCTGATTAGTCTGATGAACCAGAAGGACTGCTGGTAGGAAACTGTATTTCAGCCTACTTTGACCTCCTGCTGTAGGAACTGAGTGAGTCTCTCTTAACCCCTCCACCAGTACCCATATACACATGAGCACGCGCGCACACACACACATACACACACACCAACCTTCCAATCCGTAACGTTTCCTCAGCTGGAAGATATTTGAAGGCGGTGCTAGGGAAGAATTAAAGTCATACCACATCCGACAATTAAGTTTACGAACTTAACTGTTTTTAAGTGCTACATACCTCATTGCTGAATATCACCACAGTGATACACACCAATGCCAGTGCCTAGGCCACCCTTCAAAGCAATTTTGTGACTCTTTTTCCTGGAGTGGCCATCAGAGCTGTCGTCATATTACCCTTGGTGTCCTAAATGTCATCTAAATGTCTTCCACTGGGGCTCAGAACAGGTGAGTAGGGAAGGTGTTCCAATGTATTTATTTGTTTACTGGCTAAAACCCCTGTCACAGACAACTATACAATTAAGTTCATGAGCTTGCTATCTTGCCACCATGCACAATAGCCATTCCAGAAAGAGCTCCAAAATTGCTTTGAAGGGTGGATTAGGTGCTAGCATCAGTGCATAGCTTTCTGAGGGTAGTACTTGGAAGGTTACCATTGTGATATTCAGCAATGAGGTATGTAGCACTTTTTCTAGGATGAGTTGGAGAACTTAATTGGCAGTTCTCATATAGTCATATAAGAGAAGGTATTAGTATGGAAAGACTTCCAAGAAAAATGATTAAAGAGTATCATAACCTCAATTGTGTTAACAAAAAAAGAAAACTTTTGATGGGGAGGAAATAAGTATTATGAGAACTTTCTAAAATCATGATTATTTTTCTGGAGTGAGATAAAGATCAGAGGTGGGAGGAGGTCACATTTTTGCGTTGTGTATTCTTTGAGTATTTTGCATGCATTTCTTAATAAAAATACCAATGAATATATAAATGTATCCTTTAGTGTGATATCTGCTTCCTCATGTCATATTCACTACCCAAACCCGGAAATCATATTACTTGAATCTTCTTTGACTACATATATAGCTGCAAGAATTTTGCAAATAAATATACCAAAACCAGTTGCTAGCAAGCCAGTTCTGAGTCACTGTGACCCTGAAAGACAGTAGAACCTGACCCATAGTGTTTCCAAGGCTAAAATATTTACAGAAGCAGAAGGTCACATCTTTCTCTTGCAGAGTGGCTAGTGGGTTTGGCAGCCAAGCACTCAACCACTGTGTCACCTTGGAAAATAAAAATACCTGCAGATATTTAGCGAGACGTCTGTTAGGCAAGCTGCCTGTTTGTAGCAGTTGCTTTGGCTTCTCCTGGGACTTACTTAAACCTCTAATGATGATAGAAAGCAAGAGTAAATAAATCAGTGTTGCTGTTGTTTAGGTGTTTGATGAGTGTTATTGGGTACAGTGTGGTGAATGGTACCCCCCCAAAGATATGACCGTATCCTCTTACTTTATATGGCAAAATAATGAATATTACCTTTGGACACAAAAGATATGCTTAATTTAAGGATCTTGAGAAGAGGAGCTTATCCTGGATTCTCCAGGCAGGAGAAGACACAGAGAGAAGACGAGAAAGCAATGTGACCACAAGGGCAGAGATAAGTGTGATGTGGCCCCAAACCAAGGAACATCTGAAGCTACCAGAAGCCAGGGGAGGCAAGGAACAGGTTCTCCCCTACGTCTTCAGAGTGAATGCAGCCCTGGTGAAAGCTAGAGCCCAGAGTTCCTGTCTTCCACACTGTGAGAGAATCAGTTATCGTTTGAAGTTATCCAGAGACTTCAGCCACCAAAAACCAACACAGGGGGAGGAAGGTGCAAGTGATAGCTGAAGGTAGGTTTTTGGATTTCACAAATTTATTCATGGCTCTTTTGGCCCAAATAATAACAAAAGTTGATTGCACTGAGGTACTTAATTTCTTCCTTAAAAAAAAAAAATTGTATATCAGGTGAACATTTACAGAGCAAATTCAATTCCCATTTGTACATGAAGTATTTTATGACATTGGTTTCATTCCTCACACTCATATAGATAGGCCTTTAAAGAGAAGAATTCTCAAGGCAGGTATTCTTTACTGTTGGTGTGTTTTTAGGTGATGTCGAGTTGGTTCCAACTCATAGCGACCCTATCACAAGAGAACAAAATACTGCCTGGTGCTTTTATGCTTAGGCTTATCATTGCAGCCACTGTGTCAATCCATCTTCTTGAGGGTCTTCTTCTTTTTCGCTGACCCTCTATTTTACCCTGCATGATGTCCTCCAGGGACTGATCCCTCCTGACAAGAAGTCCAAAGTATGTAAAACGTAGTCTTGCCATCCTTCCTTCCAAGGAGCACTTTGGTTATAGTTCTTCTAGAACAGATGTGTGTGTTCTTTCGGTGGTCCATGGTATCTTCGATGTTCTTCGCTGACATCACAATTCAGAGGCATCAGTTCTTCTTCTGTCTTTCTTACTGATTGTCCTGCTTTCACATGCACACAACGCAACTGAAAACAGCATGGCTTGGATCAGGCGCACCTTAGTCTTCAAGGCGACGTCTGTGCTTTTCAACACTTTAAAGAGGCCTTTTTCAGCAGATTTCCCAATGCAATGTGACTTTTGGTTTCTTGACAGCTGCTTCCTTGAGTGTTGATTATGGAACCAAGTAAGATGAAATCTTTAACAACCTCAATCCTTTCTCCATTAATCATAATGTTGCTTGCTGCTCCAGTTGTGAGGATTTTTTTCTTCATGTTGAGGTGTCTGTCAGTTTATTGTACTGTGGGGGCCTGTATGTTGCTGTGATGTTGGAAGCTGTGCCACTGGTATTCAGATACCAGTAGGGTCCCATGGTGGACAGGTTTCAGCTGACCTTCCAGACTAAAACAGACTAGGAAGAAAGAGCAGCAGTCTAGTTCTGAAAAGAATTAACCAGTGAAAACCTTATGAATAGCAGTGGAACATCCTTCACTGGTTAAGCTAAACTACTGTTTGATTTTAAGAAGACCTTGGGATAGTTTTGGTTAAGGTTTAAAAATTATCTCAGGGCCAGTGATGCCATCATCCTCCTATGAACAGTTGATATTCGACAAAGGCCCTAAGATTGTAAACTGAGGTAAAAACAGTCTCTTTAACTAACGGTGTTGGCAAAATTGGATGTCCATCTGTAAAAAGCTGACACAAGACCCGCATCTCACACCTTACACAAAACTAACTCAAAGTGGATGAAAGGCCTAAATTATCAAACCTAAAACAATAAAGATAATGCAATAAAAAAGTGTCAACAATGAGTGTTCTAATACACAGCTTAGACAGACTTCAAAATCTGACAAAACATGATCAACAGAAGAAAAAATAGATACATGGGAACTACTAAGTATCAAACACTTTTGCTCAACCAAAGACTTTCATCAAAGAGTTAAAAGGCCACCTACGGAGTGGGAAAAAATATATGGCGACTACATGTTGGACTGATGTCTAATCTCCACAGTTTTCAAGGTACTGCAAAATATCAACAGGAAAAAGGTAAATAACCCAATTAAGTGATGGGCAAAGGAGATGGACAGACACTTCACCAGAGAGGACATCCAGGCAGCCAAAAGGCACATGAGTTGACAGAGAGAGAAAGCCTTTCCCTGGAGCTGGCACCCTGAATTCGGACTTCTGGCATCCTAAACTGCCGGAGACTATATTGCTGTTTGTCACAGCCATTCACTTGTAGTATTTGTTACAGAAGTGCTGGATAAGATAATTAAGACGAGGGTTTTATTAGGTTAACCCTCCACTGTTGGTACCAACTTCAGTGTTCAACATGAGTTTTTGTGTATTCAGCCTCTATAATTACATCTTCCCTTCTTGTATCTAGGAAACCCTAGTGGCACAATGGTCAAATGCTGTGTCTGCTCACCAAAAGCTCAGCAGTTCAACTCAGCCAGGTGCTCCTTGGAAACTCTGGAGCAGTTCTACTCTGACCTACAGGGTCGCTATGAGTGGGAGCCGACTTGACAGCAGTGGGCTTGGTTTTGGTTTTTCTTGTATCCAACCTGTCTTGAAGACTATCTTAAAGGAGCTGAAGAAGTTAAAGACCAAATCACTATCTTGAGTTCATTTTCCTTTTTATTAAAGTGCTTCAGTAGATAAACAATGTGACCAACACTTAACACTTTACTGAAATTTTCAAATAAAAATTCTCAACTTTATAATATACCACTCAAATAATGTTCTTCTGTATAGTAACAGTAATCACTGTTGGAGGGTGATTACTTGAGCTGATCCTAAGCAAACATAGGTTTTCAGATTGGGACGTTCGATAGTCACCTAGCACTGGGGGCTGGCTGTCAGTACCTGGATGCTGGTCCCCTGGTGTCTTAGTTTCTCCATCTGAACTCAGAATTAATCTTCCCTTACAGAACAGTTACAATCAAGTATAAAATATTAAAACTTAGCATACTTCTGTGACTCAGAAAGCATTCACGTGCATATTTTTAAAAGGGCAACTTACTTGTTCTTGACACACGTTAAATACTACATGGCTTTAAAAGAAATCAATTGCAGATTGCTCTCTCCTTGCAAATTGCCTTTTCATTCAAATTGCATTAAAATCATACTAGTTCTGACCCTAGCTTCATAAAATGCATGGATGATATGCTCAGTAAATTATTTTTCTTGTAATGAGGACTGCTGTCCTACTCAGGTAAATTTGCAAATTATTTTAAGGAGTTGTTTACATAATTACATTCTTCATGACCTTTCTGTTAAAATGGAAATTCAGCTGCCCTAAAGCACAAAGAAACAAACTCACCCACCCAAACCCAAGAAACAAACTAGGGTTTCCTTATTAGAGTTTTGGAGCGCATCCTTAAACCTCATGACTCTGTTATGACTTAAATGATGCTGGCTGGCAAAAGACAGCAGAGTAAGTAAACCAACAGTGACCAGACCTCCTGGCACAGGTCAAGCTGCTGGGAGCCATCAGAGAAAGTGTCAGTCATGTCTGTGTTGGGCAGTGCACTTAACATAAAGGGCCTGAAAACACAGACGACATGATTGTGCAGGCAGAAAAGAAAGAAAACAATCCAGACTGAATCAGAAACTGTGCTAAGAATCTTGTTTCTGTTCAGAAGTATGTTGTTCTGCTGTGAAACAGACACGTAGAGGTGGGTGCATCAACCCTTCTATTTGTCAAGAAATGTACCGTCCTTTTAAATAGTGACAGTATTGCTAAATCTCCACATGACACTTTGAAACTGCTAGCAGTAAACAGAGAAAAAAAAATCATTGATCAACACTGGAGAAGAAGAATAGTGAGTGGCAATGTTCTTGCTGTTCTATTCAGTTGAAAAGTAAATCGATATGAGCACAAATGGACACAAGAATTCAATAAATAAAGCCTCCTGGAGTTAACTTGTCATTTGAAAAACGCACTGGATGTAAAGGAACATTTTCTACAGTGTGCTCAGTCATTGTAAGAATGCACTAGTTGAGAAACAGGAAACACCCCAGAGCAGGTCCCACCGTTTCCTAGTAACTGTGGTCTTTAAAGTGGCAGAGGACTCCATGCCAGGGAACTGCTGTTCGTGGTGGACAGGGACTGCTTAGGGAACAAAGAAAACGTACCACACACAATGTGCCTTTCTGTAACATGCAGTGTTTAGGAATAATAATAAATCATCCTTCACAAAGAAGGTGCAGGGCTCTGAAAATCTTAGAACTGGTATTTCAGGAAGAGGGGACTGTATGTTCAGGATATCTTTGTCAAAATTTAAAATACGGAATTCCAAGTTGGTTTTGCCAAACGTCTGGAGCCCTAGGAATCGAGGTTGAGCCAGAAGAAACCTTTCTCCCTACTATGTGGCCTTCACCTGCCAGTGCCTGTCACAGATGCCATGGGTCACATGCCAGAATGAACCTCCTCTCACTCTTGGAACCAGCGAAGCCCTAGTTCTAGGCAAGAGGAAAGCAGGGGGAAGGCACCACCAGTGTGCTGACCTAGGATGGCGCCACCTGATTTCCAAGGCCCACTTAGCACCCAGATGACACAGGCAGGTGGCTCCCAGCCTAGCACCACCTCCAGGCCCGAGAGCCCCCAGACTGGCCCTGAACTGCACTGGAGGTCCTGGGGTTGGGCCAGATGGCCCTTTGACGAGTACTCCTGAAGCTGGAAACCACGTCTGAGCCGGCAGGGCAGGCAGGGCACTGGCTCTTGGAGCCGACCCCTGCCTCGCGGATCTCGGCGGGCAGGAGCCCCGTCAGTGACTCTGAAGCAGCTCCTCCCAACAGATGGGCTGTGAAAACACCTCTCTCTCGAGCCAGAGCTCATAGGAGTAGTGGAAATCCTCAGGCAGGTCCAGTCTCTGGCCCAGAACACTCTGCAGGCAGTTATCCACAGGTGAAAACTCCGAGTCCTGTGCTCTGTCATAGCGGCGGCTGTTAAAGGCCTCGATGTTGGCCCTCAGTGTGCACTCTTCTGCCTGGAAGTCCCAGGGCCTGGCATCGATGTCTGTGTTGGGAAGAGAGGGAAAAAATGAGGCACATCATGCAGGCCACTGTCCCCTTCACTGCAGGGCATGGTCCATGGGACTCCAGCAACGGCTCTGCTCCAAGTCCCCTTCTATATAAACAGCAATGTACAAAGTAAGCATGGCATACAGCTTGCTGCCACTCAGCTTTAAAGACAACACACACACACAAACCCACGCACGTATACACAGAGACTGTCCTTGGGAGGGTGGTCTGGTGCCTGGCAACAGCGATCTTCTAGGGAAGGAAATGAAGGCCCTGGGGCTGCTTTCACTGAGCTCCCTTTCTATTGCTCTCGCATTCTTACTAGTCTGTATTTTCAGTACTAGCTGCATGTATCATTTTCCAAATGGATAACACGACTCCCTTTATCGAGCTTCCCCAAGGCATGGGAATTTTCCATTTGAATGGAGTCTCCAGATCCCAAGAAACAGGAAGGCACGGGACAGGGTACAACAGAGGAGGACCAGAAAGGACCAGTACTGGAGCCTTTCTGATTCTCTGAATTCATTCCCAGCAGAGGACCCATCTATGTGGCAGTTAATGCTAAGGGTATGAGGTGGAGGCTTCCACGAAAGTAACAAGAGAAAGCAGAGAGTGTGTTTTGCTTTTATACATTCCGCTTGGCCACTGCTTTCGGGGCTAAGGTCCACAGGTGGCTGGCACACAGGCTTAAGCATAGCGATTGTAGGCATGGTGCAGGGCCAGGCGGTGTTGTGTTTTGTGGGACACAGGGATGCTATGAGTTGGAACCGACTCAGTCGCACCTAACAAAAATGACAATGAGATACATAGGTATTTCCCTGGCCTCTCCAGCCCACACTCAGTGATTGATCACAAGGAAGTAGACAGTCTGGGTTTGGGCTCATCATGACAGCACTGACAGATATACCCTTTGCAGGGTCCAATGTTTTAAATGTTTATAAGACTTTAAGTTGCTAGTTGTGCTTAATGGCCCAGAGTAGAAGAGGTACATCCTGGCTTGTTACATGTTAGTCAAAGGCTTCCTTTAATTCTCTGAACTCTGCTGCAGCAGCTTCTGAAATCCAAGCAGGTTACAAATGCCAGCAAAGACAAGTCATTAGTCATCCTGCCAGAAGTCTTAGATACAGTACGCCAATAACAGTCAAATCCCACTATTACAGTATCACTATAGTTAAAATGATTCCCCAAATAATGTTTCCAAGACTCTGACTTGAGGGTTCATTTGTCCCAAGTGTCTGAAGAGTACTGCTACATGATACAAACGCATTACTGAAAGAGCTGTGCTCTAAATCATATTGAAAATGTATTAGGGCTAATGGCCCATCTCAGCATCAAGTCCTGGTATGTGAACGACATGTTGTGTCTGCTGACGCAGGCAAGTATCCAGTGTCACCAGAGCCAAAAAGGCTGAAATGTGTCACACCTTGAGGTCTAACTTCCAGTCTACAGGCAGCACCAGGGAAAGAGAAGTCAGATCCAAGTCACCGACAGCCGCAAGCAGGCAGCCCGGGCGCCAGGCTGTTCTGCAGGGTAACTGGTCTACTACTTTAATGAGCTGGTGTCATGGTGACCAGATAGACTGTGCTTCATTCAACACAACTGAAAGAGTACAACAAACTGATGAAATTTGTGGTCCTGATCTGGAAAAAGATAAACATTTTGGGACAACTGGGCAATTCAGAACATGGATTTGATTATCAGCTGAAATGAAAAGGTACTGACATGAAATGGGAAGTCCCATTAACTGAGAAGACTGTAAGATGGTGTAGAGTCTGCTTTCCTTTTGGCAAAATATGTATATGTGTCTCTAGAAAAAGATCTGGAAGAAAACACAAGAATATACAATGGCAATAAGATGTCACCAGTGGCCATCTCTGTTACAAACATGCCATAAAGATGGTAACAGAGTAAAGTTTCTGCCTGTCTATGGTTTCTAATCTTTCTTCCTGATTTTGAGATTAAAGGGGGGGGGGGAAAGAGTTTTAATTAGAAATCTTTAGGAGAATCTTGTCATTTAAAGAGATGTTTTAGAAAGGGAGTGTTTATTACTTGTTTCCTAGAATAAATTTTCAGTTTATATAAAACAAGCTATGTGCTAGAATTTAGGGCAGTGGCTTAAGCTTTGTTACATCAGCAGCCAACGTATGATACTTGTTTTCTCATCTCCAGTCTGGACGGATTTGTGCCAAGAGGGCGAGGAAAACGCTGAGGCAGGTGTGCTGGCTGCTGGCACTCACCGTTGCCGTAGGCCCAGTCGTCGTTCATGCGGTGTCGCACCTTCTGGTAGATGGCCGACATGGTTTTCATGTTGCTCTTCCTCCACTGGCGCCCCAGGTACTTGGTCTGGATCTTCAGCAGCTTCAGGACATAGAGCTGCAGCATGGCCTGCTTGACCTTGAGGGCCCTCTTCAGGATTGGAGCTGATTTAAACACCACCAGCATCTGCCCAGAGCAGGGAAGAGGGCGGTGGGAAAGGCAAACAGAAGGTAAACCTCCTGGAATCCCCAGCTCACACAAGTGAAGCCAATGGCTCCCACACCCGGATTCGGAATCCTCTAGGGAGTTTTGGGAAAGCTATGGTCCCAGCTCTTCTTAGATTTAGTCTTCAAGAACAAAGAAGACTTATTTTTTATAATTCATAGATTCTAATATTCAAAAGTGCAAAAGAAGTATCGCTAGCCACACACCCCTTCTCACTGTCATCATTTCTTGTGTATTATGCACACAGTATCTATGCTTACATGGTTTTCTTAAACACAAATGATAACCAATTATGTATCTTGAAAATTATTACACAGCAGCATACAACTGCTTCATTCTTTTAAGCGCTCACATGATACTCTGTTGTAAGGACGTACCATGATTTAGGTAACCAGCTGGTACTGTCGGGAGGGCACTTAAGTAATCTCTAATCTCTCATTACTCTGAACAATGCTGCAGTGAAAACTTTTGGACTTGGAACATTTGTGGTACATATGTGACTGTAATTTAAAGAACGATGCTAAACCCCCTACCGAGAGCCACCCTGAGGGAGGCCTCACATGCAGCTCTCTGAAAGGAAACGGACCGGTCAATGATCGCCTCCTACAGAATCCAAACTGAAGGACGGAACCACGGCTGTTGACTCAGTGACCCTGTGAGACTAGGACTCCTCACAAGGAGCCACCAGCGCTCCCCAGACAGAATCAAACAACAAAACCACACCCACAGCCACTCGGTAGTGACCCTACGGGACTGAGAAGAATGCCCCCCGTGGTTTCCAGGGAATACCTGGCAGATTCCAATCACTGTCCCTTGGTTAGCTGTCATAGCTCTTAACCACTGTGCCCCCAGGATTTCCTCAGACAGAGCAAGTGCCCTGAATTCCAAACCAAAAACCCATTGCCACTGAGTCGATTCTGATTCACGGAGACCCTATACTAAAAACCAAACCCACTGCTGTTGAGTCAATTCTGACTCACAGTGACCCTATACAACAGAGTAGAGTTGACGCACAGTTTCTAAAGAGTGCCTGGTGGATTCAAACCATCAACCTTCTAGTTAGTAGCTACAGCACTTAACCACTATGCCACCAGGGTTTCCAATCCTATATTAAACAAACAAACAAACAAAAAACCACTACTGTAAAGTCAGTTCTGACTTACAGTGACCCTGCAGACAGAGTAGAACTGTCCCATAGAGTTTTCAAGGAGCACCTGGCAGTTTTGAACTGACAACCTTCTGGTTAACAGCCTTAGCACTTAATGACTATGCCACCAGGGTTCCAACTCTCTATTGGGAGGTGCTAAATTTGGTGGAAAAAAATTTTTTTTCCACCAAATTTGCTAACAGTTCAAATCCACCAGGTGCTCCTTGGAAACTCCATGGGGCAGTTCTAGTCTGTCTTACAGTGTCGGTATGAGTCAGAATTAACTCAGTGCTGTTGGATTTGGTTTGGTTTTTCCCAAATGTGGTAAAGCCATCAATGTCTGTCTACAGAGCTCTCAAAGCAGGTGCCAGCCCCTCATAAATCCAAATCCAGTTAGCTTGACACGCCACGATGGCAAGTTTCACTCACCATGGTCCTTGAATGCTTCCACTTGGTCAGTTTATTGAGCAGCCTCAGGAGGTTGATGCAGGAAAATAGGTTCCTCCAGCAGAACTGGTTGTTGTCCCCAGCTTCCTGTAACAAGGCAGACATCACGATCCCAGCACACAAGGCTTTCCCTCCCCCAGAAGTCAGTGTCTTCTGGGGCAATGGAGGGGAAACCTCCCGCTCTAACGGCTGCCTCCTCACATCCTGCTCTTCACATGTTTTGAGGTCCCAGAGCACAATATCCTTCATCTCCAAACACTCAGCTGCCCATCCCAGGAGACTACTACAGCACTGCCAGTTAGAAAGATGATACATGAACCTAGTGCAAGCATGCTTTCTGCTTCTGGATTAGAAGAGAGAGGACAGAACTCAACCCCCAAAGACTCGGCACTTGTATAAGCTGTGTTTGCAATCACTGAATGACAGGTCTTCTGCCAGTGTGTTTCAAATCACATTAAGCCAAGCCAAGCCAAGTGCCGCAGAGTCAGATCTGACTCTTTAGAGATCTGATATTCATTGTGGTTGAGTTCTTTATCAACACCCGTCCTCCTTTATCAAACCACAGTGCAATAAATTGCCTGGTTCTCTGGCAAGGGAGGAAAAACGACAGATGGTGTGTTCTAACCAGGTGTTTCTCCTGTATGCTTCATGTGAGCACCCCACCAGAGATCACAGATGGATGTCAGATTAGAAAAAGGGTTCTACTCAAAGAAACTGTGTTCAGGGTCAAAAACATGCGTGCTTATGTGATTAGCCTGCAAATACATACGGATGCCAGAAGCAGTATCAATCAAGGACCATGCAAGATGGCCAAGCTCTCATCTTGAAAACTCTTCACATCTATAGTGTGACAGAAAAGTGGAGGAGGAGGAGATGTGGGGATGTGAGCCCTGCTGGCTGGTGACCGGAGGCTTCCCCTCTTCCCCTCACATTAAGTTGATGGCCGCAAGACAAGCTTATCTCTAAGGGGAATGAACATCAACAAATTCTGAAGGTATTGGACTCTTCTAAGAAATAAGTAGGACCAGGGGTGAACACGTTTCAGAGAAACCTTTTAGAAATACTGAGAAACAATATTCTCCTTCTTGCAGTAAGTGATCAGTGCTGTGTTTAGAACTAGCACCAAAGGACCCATCTGTCTGCTTCTGAGGGAACTTTCTGTACAGCGAGTCTGGCTTGCCCTAAGCGGATCAGATTCTCTAGTGGTTACATCTCATGTGGTTAACACAACAGATAGACTTTTAAATGTTTATTTTTAAAAAGCAGCTGTGGAGACTCAAACAAATGGGAGAGGTAAGAGTATTGCCACTGTGAATTTCCTTCATCCTGCCTTCTAACATGCCAGTGGCATGAAAAACCCACTCTCCACAGCACCTAAGGATGACACGGGAGTGGAGCTGCAGCCTTCTAGGAGAAGCACGGGCTAGGTACCAGGACACCGGGGTGATGGCACCAGTCTTGGCCAAATGATCTTGTCAGTCATCTCTCTTGTTTTCTGTAAGGGGTTGAACTAGAGTATTTAAAAACCGAACTTTCAGCTCTGCCAATTCTATAATTCTGTGATTTGCTTGGACTTCCTCCAGCTGGTTTATAAGAATGAACTTCAGAGTGACAAGCAGCTGACTGTGACGGCCTTGTGCTCACCGCTCAGTCCCCAGTACTCTCCCTGAAGACAGCCTCCCCCCGCAGAGCTGAGCCCTTCCTTCCTCCTGATCAAGCTTCCCCAGGAAACTAGAACAAGGTCCCTTTCACATCATCAGATGCCGCCTGGCACTGGCACAGATGGCACGTGGGCTGGAGAGTGGCTATCAGGAGTGCTGAGCTCAGACCCGTCTGGTCTCCTCTGCTGTGGCAGCAGGCCCTCTGTGGAGTGCTACTCTAGCCTTTTGCCTCTTCTAGCCCAGTGGGCAGTTATTTCCCAGCAGACCTGCAGTTACCAGGATGCTTTTCAGATTTGCTCAACTTGAGGGCTGTTTTTCTTTATGTCCATTTAGGGCAGCAGGTCACCTCTGTCTCCTCTAGTTATTAAATTTGGGGCAGGATTCAGGACACTGAACAAGCTGTCAGCTTCTGTAGGGAGACTTGTTGTGTGAAGAGCAGCACAGCCAAACTCCCCTACTCCTGAGACTTCACACTGACCAGAGCAAGACTTCCACTTCCTTTCTACCAGCTACAGTGACATAAGAAAACGTGTGCCCAGGCTCCACTGCAAAAAGCACCTTGGGGCCTAAAGACTAGGCTCAGAGGCCATCTTCTCCTTTCATCTCCGGGACACTGATGGCTGTTCTCAGAGATCCCTCCAGCTGAGGGAAGGCAGATATTGGAACCAGGCTTAGGCCAATGATGTGGATAGTTAATCTGTACGAATGAAGAAAGAAGAGTGTTTTGCACTGAGGAAATCAGACTGGTTAGAATCTGAGCTCCAACAGGGAGTCAGGTGTTCCAGGTCTCCTTCCATCATTCATAGGTAGAAAACTGAGGCCCAGGCCAGGAGCTTGCCAAGGTCTCATGACAAGTGCCCAACCAAGGTCTAGCCTGCACCTAGATCTTGAGGGCGCCCTAAACTCTTAAGATGCTGTCTTTATGTGCAGTTCACCTTCCTGTTATACTTCTTAAATTCAGGACACAGAAGGTGATTCCTGAAAGAAAATGTGCTTTGATCACTGGCTTTCCATGCTTCTTCAAGACCTAATAGTGGCTAAGCTCTTTCTTACAGCCCATTAGAGTTTTTACTTTAAGCCAGCACAAGATCATTTCTGGGGAAAAATACTAACAAAAACAGTAGTTTCCTGCTTGAAGGTGGAGTGCCTGAGTCTGTCATGCACCTGGTATATGTAGGTAGTTACGAAAATTAAATACGATGGACAGAAGAATCAGGTAAGCAAATTTCAGTGCTCTGAACCTATTTTTATAGGGTCTTCCTGAATATATATCACACCAAAATTTGAGGAACTTTGTAATTAGCCATCTTGTACAAATTACCTTATAGATCCACTTGCCTGGATTTAAGAGGCAAGCCAAGCCCATCTTGGCCAATGGCTGACTCTCCCTGGCTACCACTCTTTCCTCATTTGTAAAGGGTGGGACTGGGTAAGATACTATCCAAAGAACTTGGAGCTCTGATACTTCATGGGTCCATAAACAGTTCTTTCTCTTCATTCCTTCCCCTCTTATCTACAGGACAACTCGGGCACCCACACTGTTCACATCCTTCATCCGTGATGACGCTGTTACTAAATCACATGCTACAGACAGACAAGCATTCTGACCACTGGCTGGCTCTGCAGCAGTGACAGCAGATTTACACGGAATTCTCCACAATTTTTTGTCCAAATCTCTGTCAGATGGGACAGAAAAAGAGGAAGGGGTGCCGTGTGCATGAATAACAGGCCCACAAATTAAAAAGACCTCTGACCCTGGTCTCACTCCATCAGACTCTGAAAGCAGGGGGTCCCAAACTTTGGACTATACACATTCATTAGTAATTAATATCTGTGTATAACCAAATACAGGGATGTTAACTTATAAATTGTAAATGTATTTCCTATACACATGTAAATACAGCAAGCAAAAAGGTATTAAAGTAACACATATAAAAGGGCTGATGTCTTCCACACTCCCCAGCACTGCCTCCCACCGCCTCTGTTTCACACCACACCCACCGCCTTCTCTGTAGCCTCCTTCCAAAGAGCACATCTGAGTGTCACACAATCAGATGGTTCCCTCCCTTCATTTACACTGGGATTTAATTTTGTTCCTAGTTTAGTGGATTGGATTTGAATGGAGAAATCTGGAGACGCAGAAACTGTAAGCCCTTCTAGCCAGGTTTGCAGGGAAACTGCTCCGGTGGTATATGGGAGAGCGCTGCCTATTCCAAAGCCGAACATGCTGACAAAATGGGAAAATTCTGGAAAGTAACAGACCAACAACTGCCCTTCTGTCACATCCACCACGCGCGGCAGCTGGAGTTCAAGATGAAGGAAACGGAATTCAGCTCAAATGCAGAAAACCAAGAAAAGGTGAACTGAGACTACATCAGCCCAGTAATTTCACTTTTAGGAATCCAGTTTCATGAAACAGTCAGAGATGACGTCAAGATTCTATAGAGGGTGTTCATTTTCACTTACATTAGGAAAAAGTGAAATAAATGCCCTAAATGCCCCAAACAGCAGGAGGGACCCATTTCTTTAAAACGAAGGAATGGAATATATTATGTGTAGCCGACTTGATGGCAGTGGGTTTCTAACCATTAAGAAATCACATTTTCAAAGTGTTTAAAATATTTTGAGCATTTAAATTTTATTAGGCCAGGTGAAACACATATCTATTCCTGATTTTACTGAATACAGTGTAAGTATGTGTATGCATAAGGAGCCCTGGAATTGGTGGTTAAGACATCAGCTGCTAACTGAAGGACTACTGGTTGGAAATCACCAGCTACTCTATGGGAGAAAAATGTGGCAGCCTGCTTCTGTACAGATTACAGACTTGAACATCCTATGGGGCAGTTCCACTCTGTTCTATAGGATTGCTATGAATTAGAACTGGCTCATCAGCAATGGGTTTGAGTTTTTTGGTAGGGGAATTATGTATATACATATGTATGTACCTACAAAAGTTACTTCATATGTGAATATACACAGTAATTGAACCAAAATATTAATAATGATTGTATGTAGGTGATATAGAATTATGAGTCCTGTATTCTTTTCTTCATACTTTTGTGTTTCTCTAATTTCTGTAATATGCATATATTGAGTTTCAATCAGAAAGAAAATCTGAAATCTAAAAAAAATCTTATACACTTAAAAAGCAGTATGTCATCTGTGTTGATAATTTGTTGAGCCTGAAAAAGAAATAAATTTTATTCATATGAACATTTTTTCTGAGTACAAAAGTCATTAAAACTAAACCAAATCCTTGCTGTCGAGTCTGTTCTGACTCAGCAATCCTGTTGGGCGGAGCAGAACAGCCCCATAGGGCTTCCAAGGAGCAGCTGATGGATTCGAACTGCTGACCTGTTGGTTGGCAGCCATAATGCTGAGGACCATAAATCGCTGTAAATTTGCTAGTTTCTAAAGCCCATCTCTGGGCTCAGGGAAGCACTTATACTCTTACTTAACTTGGAACAAACAAACAAAACAAACAAAAAAAAATCTGTGGTTACCACATGAAACCACCAGGTGCCACTATTGCTTCAGAGAAAGGAGTGGAGTCTTTATTAATATGAGGACTGACAATTAAGTCCGTGAATTTGATTGTTCTAAGTGCTACATGCCTCACTGCTGAATATTACTACAGTCACATTCAAAGTACTTACTTCCCTTAGGACGCTAGGCACCAATGCCAGTGCCTAGTCTACCCTTCAGAGCAATTTTGGGACTCTTTCTGGCATGGCCATTGTGCATGGTGGCAAGGTTGCAAGTTTGCAGACTTAATCGTGTAGCTGTCTGTGAGGGAGTTTTTAGCCAGTAAACAAATAAGCATATTGGAACACCCTCCCTACTCACCTCATCTGGCCCAAATGACTTTTCTCTTTACTCAAAGATAAAGGAAATATTGAAAGGAAGATATTTTTTATGACATCCTGGATATCAACGGTAATACGATGACAGCTCTGATGGCTATTCCAGAAAAGGGGTTCCAAATGTGCCTTGAAAGATCTGAGAGATCCTACTAATAATAGAATTTTAATCTCAGTGATGTTACACCATTTCTGGAGAAAACTTATTCCTCCTTCCAACTCTGAGTGGCAGGGAAGCATGTTCTCTACTTTGGCAGTTATTTAACATTTCCTTCCATAAAGCAGTTTTAGCAACTCACTGAATTTTCAGGACTAAATAAGAGTGCATACATGACCAATGTCAGATAGCTTACTATCCCTCTCTGCAAGACTAAGAAGTTCCCAGCACCCATGGCTGCTGAGGCCACATCTACAAGAGACAGGGAGTCTCTGCCTTGGTGGTAGGAAGGTCCTTGGTGTCTCAGAACATGGCTCTTTTGACTCACATCTAACTTGGAATCTGCCACCAGGTCTGTGACAGGTCACTTCACCCAGTGGATCATCAGATTTCTTTGAAAGAAGAGGATTGGGTCAGATGACTCTCCAACTCCCACCAGTTAAAATCCTAGTGCTCTATCAAACCCATGCTATGGAAGGTATCAGTCTATCTGTGCCTAATAGACTTTTCTGATTCAACATTTTGCAAGTACTAACACCTGGGACAGCAAAGGACTGCAGTGCCCGTGGTGCCACTGCCCAGCCATCTAGCATTCACTGAGCTCCTTGGAGGGGGAAGACATGGTGCAGGACTTGGGGGATATAAAAACAGAGGCAATACCATGCCTTCCTTCGCATTTATAGTCAAATGGGGAAAGAGACACAGACAGCCAATTCCAGTGTGACCAGCTGAGGGCATGGACCGAGGGGTGTCTAACGAGCAGCGGCGGTCCACGACAGCACATGCCTGACCTTCCACACGCTGTCTGTCCTCATGCTGGAGCTCAGAGTAGCTCCGAGGGCCTTCTCTGATTTGCCTGGAGCTGGTTTCCGGAGCAGGCACTTTCTGGGTCACCCTTCTGTGCCAGTATCAGCTTTTGCCTCCGGGAGACCTAGGTAAGATACTCTCTGAAGCAGACACTTCTGGGTTACATAAGCTCCACAAAAATGAGAAGTCAATCCTCCATAGCCCAGCAGACAGAGGACAGGTTGGTGTCTGGCTGAGCGAGGCCAGAAGAGTCTCCAGGCACTTAGCCTCAGGTTCACGGTCAACTCAGTGCCATCATCTCTCTCCATTCTCTCTCCTCCTCAGTGATTTCCATGAGTCCTCTCTTCTTCTCTCAAAATGCTATGCTCAGCTTTTCCAAATCTTTCTCAGCTGGGTCAGCAGCTCTAAATCCCTACTGCCTCTGAGCTCTTGCCAATATGGTTTTTACTGAGCTGAGGCTCCAAAACCGGGGCATTATGGGGCTGGAGAAGAAATGAAGGACTGAATGCCAGCCTTGGCCATCTGGCACTTACAAAGGTGACCAAATCCCCATCTGCTTACCAGACTCTCCGTTGTTAGCTCCGGCAGATCCTGGATGGTACAGCAGGGGTAATCCAGGACCAAGATGCTGCAGGTGCAGAGACAAGGACAGGCATTAGGCAAAGGGCAGCAGCAGGAAATGGCTCTGTCTGCAGAGGGCAAGCGCTAGTTCTCCAGCAGCCCCAGCCTGCACAGCGGCCTCAGCTGGAGCCGAGGGTTCTCCTGCTAGCCAGCTCCAGCCCCAGCTGTCTCCTCAGAGTCGTGAGCGGACCCCACAGGCTGGCCCTGACAGTTAGGGCAGAAAGAGCCTCTCAAGAACCACCTTCCTCCTTAGCTCTCCTCCCATCTTTAATGGATGAGGTACCTGTGGGTGCCTGTGTTTCTGCATTTAAGTGGGCATGTTTGTGTGAACGTGTGAGGATGCCTGTGCTTCCAGAGATGCCCCCCAAACCCACTTCCTTAGGTAACAACATGAGGATGAATCCAAGCCCCCTCCTGTGTCTCTGACTGGCGCTTTCTGAAAGCCGGGAGTTCAGTATACAAGGCCAGACAATTAAGTTCGTGAACTCATCCTAGAAAAAGTGCTCCATACCTCATTGCTGAATATCACTATGGTCACCTTCAAAACACTCCCCATGGGAAGCTGTGCACTGATGCCAGAACCTATTCTACCCTTCAAGGCCCTTCTTCTAGTATGAGTTCATGAACTTAATTATCAGACCTCATCTGATGACAATTCTGATGGCCACTCCAGAAAGAGTTCCAAAATTGCTTTCAAGGGTGCACTAGGCACTGGCATGTAGCACTTATAATCACAGAAGCTACTGTGAAAGGGAAGCCTGCGACAGAGGCAGCTTCCTGCCGTGAGGTCAACATAGTAGAGCTCTAGACAGTAAGAGCCTCTGCTCCCAAAACAGACCGCAGGGACCGCAGGGGAGCTGGGGCTCTATGGTGGGCCCAGGGAAGCAGGCACGAGTCAGGGAAAATAGGTGCCACGTAAGGGCAGGGACAATGACAGTCTTCTCTCCCTTTTCCCCTGTCTCACTGGTACAGTGCAGAGTTTGGACTAGAGCCGCTCTATTGCTCCTTCTGGTTCTGTCTGGGTGAATGCACTGCGGATGAAGGATGCCGGCCAAAGAGAGACTGCAAAGAAGAGTCTGGGCTCCTTGGATCTGCTTCTACATTTTAAAAGTTGAAACTTCTACCAAAGCAAAAGACACCAACTTATTTTACTAGAAAGGTTCGTTTCTTGACTTTGTCCAAGAAGCCCAGACAAGAGCGGCCTGGGAGAGCCCGAGTCAGAGGGGAGCAGGGTCAGCTGGCGGGGGGCAGTGGAGCCACCCGGCAGGGCGCTCCTCATCTGGGTTCACTCTCCTGGGGCCTCTCAGGTTGCCAGTTCTGTGCTGCCCCTTGAGGAGGACAATCCCCTCTTGGCAGAATGTCCCCACTTCTACCCAGTTCCCACTGACAAGGTCCCAGGGCAGCTGGCTCCTGGCCTTGTTGTCATCTCTGACAATACTGAGCTCCTCTGTCACCTCTTTCCCCAGACACAGTGATTTGATTCCTGTGTATCCTGTCCGGCATGGTTCACGCGTCTAGTTGCTGTTTATGTTGTTGCAAAAAGGTTATTTCCAATGACTAGGTTGTTGGTCTTGCAAAATTCTATCATGGGATCTCCAGTGTTGTATCTATCACCCAAATCACATTTTCCACCTATCTGTCTGCCTTTGTTTCCAACTTCCACATTCCACCAAACCCACAGCTGTCAGTCCCAACTCACAGCGACCTTACAGCACAGAGCAGAACTGCTCCATAGAGTTCCCAAGGAGCACCTGGTGGATCTAACTGTGACTTTTTGGTTAGCAGACCCAGCACTTAACCAGTCACCAGTAATTATGAATACATCTTGAATACATGTTTGAGGAATTGCATAAGCTAGTAAAAATCTGCAATTTTCTCATCTTTGGCATTAGTGGTTGGTGTGTAAATTTGAATAACAGTCATAAAACTGACCTTCCTGGTAGGCATATGGATGTTACCACTGACAGCACTGTATTTCAGAATAGACTTTGAAATTTTCTTTTTGAAAATGAAAGTGGTGCCAGTCCTTTGCAATTTGTCATTCCCAGCACTGGAGACCACAAGATTGTCCGATTCCAAATGGCCAAATAGTAGTCCTTTTAGCTCACTAATGCCTAGAACAGTGATCCTGATGCAGTCCATCTTAGGTTTGACCACTGCTCATTTTCTTAGATTCACACTGTGCACACCGCACTTTCTAACCATTAATGGTGTCTGCAGCTGTTTCTTCTCATCTTGTGTCATGCCCCATCAGCGTGGGAAGGTCCCCAAAGCTTGGCTCCATCCGTATCCTTAAAGTCGACTCCC
Organism: Heterohyrax brucei; assembly: GCA_028571685.1. Lineage (NCBI taxonomy): Eukaryota > Metazoa > Chordata > Mammalia > Hyracoidea > Procaviidae > Heterohyrax > Heterohyrax brucei. The sequence continues at coordinate 20,106,697 of CM053147.1, forward strand.
CTTTGTGGAGGCAGCTCCTCCCCAGCACACTGTGCGTGCCCTTTCACCTGAGGGGCTCATCTTCCAGCACGCCACCAGACAATGTCCCGCTGCTGTCACAGGTTCTCAGGGGCCCATTTTTTCAGAAGTAGACAGCAGCTCCTTCTTCCTAGCCTGGAAGCTCCACCAAAATCTGCCCACCACAGCAGATTGAAATACCGGAGCCACAGCTTCCAGCATCCCCGCAACAAGCAAGCCATCAGACTTACGACCAACTGACCGATGATTATCCAGTTACAAATTTTTTATAACATTTTATAGCTTCCTCAGGAATGTAACTGTTTCACCACATGATTTATGCTAAGACTGGAGCTGGGCACACAAGCAGGCTGGACCACAACAAACTATCTCCAGGCTTCTTCTCCTGCAAGCCTGAAATTTCATCACTCCAGATTCTGTTTTTATTGTGATTATGTGAAAGTACACAATCCAAATCAGTTTTGCATGCCCACCTATCTGCAGCAACTTCTCCTCTCCCCTTTTCCATTCCATACTTCTAGTGACAGCACACTCCTTTTGTCCATCCCATACTTCTAGTGTCCCCTCAGCAAGCATTTGTCCCCTGCTCTCCACCTTCTTCTCTCCCATCTAGAATGAGACCAGTAAGACTGCCTCCTATAAGTGCATAGAACCATAAGGTACGCACATCATACGGTCACACTGTGTCTCTGAGTCCAGTCCATTCTTGTCTGAAGAGTTGACCTCATTACTGGTTTCCAGTCAGGGACAGTAGTAGCTCTAGGGGTCATGTTCCCAGGGGAGCATTCAGGCAGTTGGTCCATCAGTTCAGGTCTTTTAGAAGACTTGTTGGGATTCACCCCCTTTTCCTCATGTTGGCTCAGAGACTCTACGTTGTGTCTGCTGTCATGACTATTTTTTGTGGTGGCCAGACACCATCTGATTCTTCTGGTCTCACGGTGATACAGTCTCGCATTCATATGGGTCCTTCTGTCTCCTGGGCTTTTTCCTCATGTCTTTGATGTTCTCGGTCGTCATCTCTTCCAGATGAATCAGGGTAATTCGGTGCATAGTATTACCTTTAGTTACAAAGTTTTATAACACTTTATAGCTGACTCAGGAGTGCAACTGCCCCAACGTATGATTTACACTGAGATTGGGGCTGGACACAGAAGCAGGCTGGTCCACAACAAACTCTCTCCAAGCTTCTTCTCCTGCAAGCCTGCAATTTCATCACTCTAGATTATTTCCATTGATTAATGACACTTTTTCAGTGTTCAAAGTGATTAAAACACAAGTACCTCTGTAAAGAGGCCAAACCACACATCCAGTCACTAGCAGTTCAAGGAAATCGAATTTAACAGTAGTGACTCTAAGACAGGAGGCCTGGGGACCTCAGGAGAACTGAGGGCCTCAGACAGCGTCTAATTTTCTCAGCCACCAAGAATAGCCCCTTAAAGCAAACTTGCCTGGAGTCCTTACCTGTTCTTGGCAGTGATATAAGACAAGATATTTTGATTGAAGAACTTCAGGATCAAAGGGATGCAGTTGGCAAACACCAGATGTTGTGACACGTATTCAAACTGAATTAAAAGATGAAAGCAGAGAGGGCTGAATCTTATCTGGGGGAGATGAGGAAAGCATATATGAAACAAGGCAAGTACACATCTTTGGCGTTTCAGAAGACCATCCATTGCACACGTGTTATCAGTCTTCTTGCCTGAGACGTGGGGAGAAGTCTCAGCCAGCCCACCCTGCATGGAGGAGGATAGCCGGCAGTGTGACTATCACATTTTTATGCAAGTAACTCACATCTATACCTTTCGGCCAACCATGCAACATCCACCATGTTATTTTCATAAGCAGGTTATGCCAAATTCTACATAATTACATGTGTGGGCATGTTATTTACATGGGTGAATTATTTGTGAAAAATATGAATGTGCTCTAAGATCCTGACCAAAATGACCGAACAATAAACAAGCCGAAGAGAAAACCCCATATGTGGCGAACAGCAAGAATCGCTGTGAGGTTTGCTTTGCTCCTGAACTCAACAGCAAGGGAAGGCTTCCCGAGGGAGCCGTGTTCCAGGCCAAACCCCTGGCTCACAATGCTTTGTCTGTGACTGATTTAACAGGGACAGGTGCAATGCACTCCTAGCAGCTGCTGCCACCACTCAGTCATGCTGGGGACCATGCAAGCAATGAGGCAAGCACTGGAATGGGGGCTCTGCCTCAAGTCTAGCTCACCTCATTATCCCTAACACCAAACCCAAAGCCCTTGCCATCAAATCAACTCCAACTAATAGTGATCCTATATAGCACAGGGTAGAACTGCTCAATAGTGTTTCCCAGGTGATAATCACAATGGGAGCAGACTGCCACGGTACAGTGGGTTTGAACTGTTGACCTTCAGATTAGCAACCAAGCACTTAACTAGTGTACCACCAGGCCTCCACATCAGAAAGCCTGTTGAGTGGACTATAAAACCCATTCCCGTTGAGTGGACTCTAACTCATAGTGACCCCTATAGGACAGAGTAGAATGGCCCCAGAGGGTTTCCAAGGAGCAGCTGGTGGGATTCAAGCTGCCAGCCTTTAGAAGGGCAGCCAGGCACTTAACCACTACACCATCAGGCCCCACCTTAGCCCTAGTACCTAGAATCTCAGCAAGTATTTGCTGAATAAGAGAATGAACAAGAGCCCTTCGGCCACAGAGATGGCACTGAGCATAAGCCCTTGATGGGATGGGCTCCACTGTGCTGTACTGCATCCTGATGGGGTACATGTCCAGGAAGACCCAGAGAGACAGGCAGGCAGCCATGAGCTGTGTCACCCCGGAATTTACCCATGATGTACCCAAGAGCCCCAGACATAGCCTGTCTCCAGATCCAGCACCTAGAATACTCAGGTGGTCTAGAAACTGGGTAGAAAAAGCAGAGAACTGGTTGTTATGGATTGAACTGTGTCCCCCCAAAACGGTGTTTAGTCATGTAGCTTGACCATGATTCCCAGTATTTCATGACTGTCCTCTATTTTGTGATTTTCTTATGCTGTTATGCTGGAGGATTAGGGTCGGGACCGTAAATCCCTTCATAAGATCACCTCCCTGCTCCACTACAAAGGGAGTTTCCCCAGAGGATGTCTTGCACCATTCTTAATCCTTTCATCCTGCAAGAGATAAAAGGAAAAGGAAGCAAGCAGAGAACTGTGAACTTCACACCACCAAGAAAGCAGTACCAGGAGAAGAGCACGTCCTTCAGACCTGAGGTTCTTGCACCAAGATGATGCCCGACCAAGGACTAATACAACACAAGGACCTGCCTCCAAAGCGGACGGAGGGAAAGCCCTCCCCCTGGAGTAGACACCCTGAATTTGGACTCGTAACCTATTGGACACTGTAAGAATAAACCTTCCTTTATTAAAGCCATCCACTCTGTGGTATTTCTGTTAGAGCAGCACTAGCTGACTAAAACAGCACTGTTTTAAATTCCCTAGCTCTTCTGCTCCTGGGGGAAATTCTAATGGCATAGTGGTCAAGTGCTGACCAAAAGGTCAGCAGTCCAAATCTGTCAGGCACTCCCTCGAAACTCTATGGGGCCATCCTACTCCATCCTGTAGGGTTGCTATAAGTTGGAATCGACTCAACAGCACTGGGTTTGGTTGTATGGCTGCGGACTGACCACACTCTTCTGTGCACCATTTTCTCCCCGGAAGCCCACCCAGCCCCAGGTGGAGGAGCTGGTACACACCTACTATCAAGTGACTGAAACTTTTTTCCTCCAAGATGCACCTGTGGATGTGTGAGGACTCGCTGACAGCGACGACCTGCCCAGGTCACCAAGCCGTCACCTGTGAAGTCATCTGTCCCCACATACTACCCACCTAGAGGCAGCCAGAAACACACATCAGCAGTTCTCTGTCTTTGAGCATACTCTTTCCCACGTACCCCGACTCCTAGCCCTGCTGACACTTGGCAAACGTTGGCAGAGGAGACAGGAGCCCCAGAACACCCTAAAGCCCCAATCTTGGAATGTACCCAAGTGGAGAAACACCCAGGCTATACAGTGAAACCTGTCATGGGACAGAGCCTGCGGAGGCCACTGTAAGCTCAGAGTCGCTCCTCCACCGCAAGGCTGACTGTCCAGGCCGAGCTCTGTGCACAACGGCTGCACCACAGCCACAAACAGCCACCCACTGCCCTCTGTCCTGCAATGCCCACAGGACCAAGTCCAAGCTCCTCAGCATGGCAAACAAGGTGTTCATGGGGGAGCAGATTACTTAACCTCCCTCAGCCTCGGCTTCCCGTCTGTAAAATCAGGATAATACAAACCCCTCATTGGGTTTGAGAATGAAATGAGACCCCATACAAGCTGAACAGGGTGCCAGGCACATTATAAAACCAAAAAACTCACTGGTGTCAAGTCAATTCTCACTCATAGCAACCCTACAGGGGAGAACAGAACTGCCTCATAGAGTTTCCAAGGAGCACCTGGTAGATCTGAGCTGGCAATCTTTTGATTAGCAGCTGTAGCACTTAACCACTACACCACCAAGGGTTCCAGGCACATTAAAGGGACTCAGTCGTCCAGAATGGCCATCTGCAGTAGGATCCTCCCTGCTCTTCCCCCCAGCTTCATGCATCACCAAGCCAACACCATATTCCTACTGCCCTGCCCAAGCACCAATGTGCAAGCCCAGCTTCCAAAGGTCCTGTGTTGTCTCGTCTCCAAACTTTCACACTGTAACTTTTTTCCTGCTAGAAATGCTCCTGTCCCTCATCCCTACCAGCTCCCGCATGGTGGCTCACATCTTTCTTAAGGACAGACAGCACTTTTCTTTACCACAGGCTGGGCTAGGTGTTTCCATGGCACCTGAAGTTACCGGTGGTACAGCACCTCTCACTCTGTGACTGGCTACATATGTATCAATATCTCTTATATGACTTGAAGGCCTTTAAGAGCCAGAACCGTGTCTCATTCGGAGTTCTCTCTCCAAAATCTAGAACCATACTTCACACACAGATGGGGCTCAACACACTTGTCCCCTTTGGGTGGAATGATTGAATCCTGTTTCCCATTGCTTCAAAGCTGGCTGGGCATATTCCCAAGAAGCTAGGGATTCCTACAGCTGCTGTCCTATCTACACGCCTAGGAAAACACGCAAAGGATGCAGACATCCATACCTTCCTCAACAGCTGCCCCTGGTCCCGTTTCATACCTGACTCTACCCTGGCTCTTTAGCAGGTAGCTAGATTCCCCGAGTGAGAGCAAAGGCAAGACAGAAAGATGCCAGCCAGACTGCAAGGTCTGGCCTTTGGGGGCCTGCTGCATACCTGGGACCTGTGGGAGGGGCCGAGCTGCTCACCTGGTAGACGTGGTTCAGTTTGAAGTGTTTGAGGAGGAGCAGCAGCAGGGCAGAAACGCTCTTTACGATGATCTCCTTGTGTCTGTTCACGTCAATGCCCAGCTTCATGCTCTGGAGGACAGTGACGCTGCAGTAGGGAAAGGAGAAGGTCGGAGCAGACGGTGGCCTCTGAGGGAGACCTACCAGGACCTGGGCATTTGGGTCACATACGATATGTGTGGCACGGCCTGGGACTTGGGAAATCTAAGCTTCTGTGTGACAGGGAAACCTTCTGAGTTACGAAGGATGAGCCTGTCTGGACAATCACTATCAATGAAAAACCAAACGAAACCCAGTGCTGTTGAGTCAATTCCAACTCACAGTGTCCCTACAGACAGAACAGAGCTGCTCCACAGAGTTTCTAAGGAGTGCTTGGCGGATTCAAACTGCCAACCTTCTGGTTAGCAGATGTCACACTTAACCACTGTGCCAGCACGGTTTCCCTCAGTGTCGACCAGCTGCCATCAGATCAATTTCGACTTAAGGCAAGGCCAATTGTCTCAGAGCTGAACTTCTCCACGTGGTTTTCAATGGCTCCAGCCTTTCAGAAGCACACTGCCAGGCCTTTCTCCTGAGACACTTCCAGGTGCCAATCCTTCAGTTAGCAGTTGAGCATGTAACCACTTATGCCATTCAGAGACTGCCTGTCTGGAGGAAGACTCATCTCTGTTTCAGTCTGTCTCTTTTGGTCAACCTGTTCCTCAGCCTGTCCACTCTCATACCTGGACAGTCACTAGTACCGAGGTCACAGCTGAGAGAGCCTGGACCTACAGAGGGGCTATGGCAGTGGAGCTGTTACCACAGTAGGAACTAGAGAGGCCCTGCCCATAGGCTGGCCAGCTCCCAGCAGCAGCCCAAGCACTCACGGCATCTCCTCGGGAAGGACGTCTGCCAGGATGTTGATGGAGTCTGTCTTTGCCTTGGAGGTGGGGGCTGCAGCCAGCAGAATCTTGAGCAGGGCAATCTGGGAAGGAGAAAATGAGGTCCAGCCATGGCCATCCCACTCAGCAAAGGTAGCCATAAACACTCCTAACAGCCCCACGAAAAGTGCTTCCAAGCCTTTCTGCAAGCCTTTCTCGATGACCAGGCCTCCCCAGCCTCCAGAAAGACCAAGAAGAGCCTGGCTCTGAGAAGCCAGCCTGTGGGGCGTGCAGGGAGCCAGCATGGAGCTCACAGGCTGTTTTGCTGCATGACTGCTTCTTCTACGAGGGCAGCTGGAAGGGGCTGGGTGAGGGGTGATGTCTAGAAATAAGGCGGACGTATAAGCAGGTCTCCACAGCCCAACTTCTCCCCTCGTGTTCTTTCTCCAACCCTGTCTATCAGCATCCTCACAGCGTCCAGCCTGAGGCTACCTAGAACCTGACATACCTTGGTGAACCTCACAGGGACTAAGGTACTCATCCAGGGGCAGGGTCCCCAGTGTACCCTGTGTGGACCCCAGTTTATTCTCCAACCTTCCCAAAGAACAACTCAGGAGAAAGGCCTTTTGGAGATCCCCGAGGAAAGCTCAGGAACACGGATGTGTCAGAGAATGCCTTGTCTATGTGGCAATGGCTCTCAGGAAACAAACGACAGATGGCTCAGCTTGAAGCGCTCTTGGTCTCTGCTCCCCCGGCATCTCCTTACCATGTACTGGGGGAGGCTGTACAACATGCCCTGGTAGAGGATCTCGCAGGGGGTCTCTGGTACCACCTCTTCCCCCTAAAGCAGAAGACAGTTTGCCCAGGCTACTGTGCAGTAGACCAGATGCCACGACATTTTGTTGGTTGTGAGGGGTGCAAGAAGGACCCTGAGGTGGAAATCAAAACTAGGTTTCTATCCAAGCTGCATTAATTGCTCACTGTGTGGCCTTGGCTAAGTCACCTTCTCTTGAGTCCTAGTTTCCTCTTCACCAGGATTAGGGGGTTGGTCTGGATGATCTCTAAGGGCTCTTTTTGCGCTCACAAGCTATGATTCTGGTTTTCTCATTATCTGGAATGAGTCTGGAACTTTCCATACTGGATCAGGAGTCAAAACTCCCACCCAGGAATCAGCTCAGAGCACTGCTTTGTTAGATACACATGTAAGGACCATGCTGGATACACACAGGCTCAACTTCCGTTGTCAGCGTGCCTGCACACTGGGACAGGCATTGCATGGTGTCAATCTGAGGCCACATGAGAACTGGAATGCTTGGTGAGCTAGGAAGGAGAGGCAGAGAGCTCAAAAAAGAGGGATAATAGGAACTGGTAGCTTATGGCCTAGGTAGCGAAGTCCTGGTGGAGACTCTTGTCTTCCCCTCCCATTAGCCCTGAAGCATCTCTCTCGTCTCCGAGCAGCCCCTCAAGTATGACTACCTTTGTCCTTCTGATGACTCCAGTTTAGCCTTCTACCAGAAAGAGGAGGCAGCGGCCTCAAATACCCCGGCCACTATCATCCTTGGTCAACGCTGTCCCACCTCCTCCGAGGCCCTTCTACCATAGACAAGAGTCACTCTCAGGAGGCTCTGAGGCAGGGAGGAGTAAGCAGGCCCCACTGTCCGTTCCATGACTCAGGTACTGCTAAGTGGACACCAGTCTCAAACAGGCATCTGCAGGGCCTGGTGGCTCTGCCAGGTGTGCCTTCTTACTCTCCGAAATGCCTACTACACACCCAGTGGCAGAGTATCCAACAGACAAAGTAAGCACCATGCTTACCTTGCTTACCAGATCATCTGTAGTGAGCAATTTCACATTTTTCACAACATAAAAGATTCTGCTTCTAGGGATGGCTACTATCTGACTCTCTTCCAACCTCACAGCCACTGCTTGACCCCATTCTGTGCCCTGTGCTCCAGCCACACTGGTCTTCTTTCCTGACTTCTAACACACTGAACTTGATCTCACTTTGTTGAGGCTGTCCCCTCTGCTTGGAATGCTCTTTCTTCCAACGTCCCATGTTTAGCTTCTTGTGCCTCAGACCTTGGCTTAAATGACACCTCAGAGGTCTAGTGTGACAGCCAATTAAAGAAGTCTACCGATGCCCGTGTTCATGCCATCTTACTGAGTTTTCTCCAGTGTTTACTGCTCTGATCCTCTGACAGTTATCTCCTTACTGTGCTTACCATCTGGCTTCCTCAACTTGAACGTGCTGTAAAGGCAGGGACCCTGTCTTGCCTTACCTGGTAAGGGCCCCTCACTGAATGGCCACAGGCGTCCTTGCTCTGCAGCAGAGTGCTGCAGACAGACTGCCTCCTGCTGTCCTCCTGTGTAGGAACCCTCAGCTTACCAAAGACATGGGGCACTTCTCCAGCTCCTCCTCATTCCGGATCTGGACATCTGCGATGGAGACGTACTTGTGCTGAGAAGACATAAGGACATCAGCATAAAGCTGAGGGCACCAAGGGATCTGCCTCAGTCACATGTGGACAAGTCTTTTCTTAACTTCTTCAGTGACAAGGAAATGTCCTGGTCACATAGGTCTATCACCTAGACAGACCACAAGCTCTTTGAAAGCAGTCTTCCTCACTCCTGCATCATTAGCTCCAAGCAAAGCCTTCCTACACAAGAAATGTTTCTCTCGTGTTTTCACATTTGTCGAAAAGCAGCAATGCTTAAGCATTTATGACAGTGACCACTGGCCACTTGCCTCTGGGCCATTGGCCTGAGGGTTCGCACGTATGTGGGTATGGAGTGACGATGATGGGGAAAGGGTGCGAGGTCTGGGCCAGAGAGCCCTAATCTTATTGGTGCATGCACACATGGAGACAGAGGAGGCCCCTCTCCATCCTGAGCCTTTGGGGAAAGAAGGAAGTTGGGAGTGGGAAGAAAGAAGGCAGAAAGAAGGAAAAAGAATGACAGAGACAAGAAGAACCCTTTCCTTTCTTTGCATGAAGGAAAATGGCTAAATAGGAAGGACTTTTTTTTTCTCTTTTGTCAAAAAGCTTGAAGGAGAAATGCAGAGTGGTCAGAATGTGTTTGGTGGAAGAAGCCCCCCCAGTACCCAGCGCGCTGGTGATCCGACTCGCCTTGATGGCTTCCTGTCCCTGAAGACTGAGAGCCCACCTGGGCTCCCTATCCCTCAGTCTGAGAGCCCACCCTGGTCACCTGCTTTAGGGTCTTCACACTCTCGTGGATGGGCCTGGGTAATCCAACCAAGGTGTCTGTGTCCCTGTGAAGAACACAAGTAATGTCACCTAAGGAGGACTGGGGACAGAAGGAGGAGCAGGGACACATCAGTTCATAAGGTCCCAAAGTAAAGAGAACTCCCAACACTCCCGAAGTCACATGGCCCATGCCTCTTTCAGCATCCATGCTAGGGTACCCTGACCTTCCTCTGAAAGCTCTAGCCCCCTATCACTGCTTCAGGACACAAAAAGAACAGCAATACACAGGCTTGTCCCTGGAAATAAGGAGATGTGGATAGTTTCTCAGGGACTTACTTGGCCTGGGAGTGCTAGGAGCCTCTTGAAAGGGTGCCACAGCCCAGTGGTACCCCTGACAGTAAAAGCCAAGTAACAGGTTGCCTCCTCAGGTTTCGTAGAGGCCAGCGGAAAGTTGAGGGTGGGGAAAAGGAAGACTGGGTCTGTTCTGACCACCCATCTACCCTCTTCACAGAATTTTAGCCCATTATAGCAAGACGGGGTTCTGGTGACCTTGTGATCTAATATCCTCCTGAGGAAACTGAAGCCCAGAAGACCCAAGGTCCTAGAGCTGATCATCTAGGAAAGCAGAAGGAACCTAAGGAGAAAGTCCCACGGACAGAACTCACAGTGGGTCACTGGACTCTGGTTCTCAGCTGCATTATGACCACCAGGTAGCACCTTCCATCCCAGGTCACCTACTCTGCTGGCCCTCTAGGAGCTGCTCATGGGAAGTTCTGATAGCCAGTGACTTACTGCCCCAGGGTGAATCCGATGAACTTGTTCCTGCTCATCTCCAGGAAGTGCTCAATGTCCTTCTGTCTGAGAGAACAGTGGTGGCCAATCCCAGAGAAGGGAAGAAAAGCCAACTGTGAGACAGAGAATCTTTCTGGGCTCCTACCCACCCATCAGAGGACCAAAACAGTGGGGAAGATAACGGCCAACACAGGGACTTCAACAAACCCAGGAGTTCTGACTGCCAGCCCATCTTGTGGAGCTTTGCAACACATAGAAGACCCCACCCTGGACCTTTGGTGACTGAAACCCCAAAGCTCAGGGTGCTTAAGCTTCCCACTGCCATTGAGTTGATTCTAATGTATAGTGACCTGAAGGCCAGAGTACAACTGCCCCACAGGGTTTCCAAGGAACGGCTGGTGGATTTGAACTGTCAACTTTCTGGATAGCAGCTAAACGCTTAACCACTGTACCCCTAGGGCCCCAGAGTGCCTCGTGCTGTCAAACCTACCTGACCTTTGGGGCCCAGGGGAGGCCCTTGGGAAAGGCCACCCGCTCAGCAGAGACAGATGCCTGGGAGGGGGGTGGTGGCACCAGAGGGTCCTGCTCCAGCAGATCTAACTCTCCATCAAGGGCTCGCTCTCCGTCACCAGCACACTCTTCTTCTTCCTCTGGGGCCGGTTCCTCAGTCTTGAAGAGATCCCTTTCGTTGTAGATATCCAGGCTGTCCTGCTTGGTGAGGAGTTGCTGGAGGAGGGGAGATATTGGCTACAGCCTCAGGTGACAAGCAACCCCTAGGCTTCCAGACTTCAGGGAACAGGGAGCAGGAACCCCATTCTTGTGAGAACATCCCATCCCATAGACCACAACCCTACTGTCCCCTCAACCCTACTGCCCCCACCTGGCCCTCAGACAACCCTCAGACAACCACACCAGTGGTGGGGGGAGGAGACAGATAATCCCAGAGTCACAACTATTTAGCTTTCAGAAAGCACGGATGCCTTTTTTGCTAGTACTTTCCTAATTATGCTCTGCTTAGGTGAACCTTAGTTAGCCTCTTTTCTGTGAGCACACACCAGCTGGCTGATGGAGGGAGATGAGGACAGACGCTGGCTGCTAGGCAGAAGGAAGCAGGTTTGGAATTTTAAGTCTTGTAACAGAAAGGAAAAAAAAAGATTGGACAGAAATAGGCCAAAAAGTTATCAGAGTGACTGCCTCTGGTTGTTAAGATTGTGGGTGCTTTTTTTTAATCTCTCTTCTTCACATTTTTATATTTGTTCCAAATTTTCTACAATGAGTAAGCATTACTTTAGAGAACAAAAAACAGAGGTTAGAAAGGAAATCATACTGCAGAGAATGTGGACTGGATTCCTGAGAGTGGCTGTCTGGCCCTGTCACCTGCAGTCAGTGAACTCAGGTAGGTCAGGCAGGTAAGTTCGTGGAAGGCGGTTAGGTCTCAGTGAGATTCGTCCTTCTGACCCTTCCAAGCCTTAGATCACACTGAGGACCCTAACCAGTCACCCTGCAAATGTAAGCCTTCTGTCCCACGGCCAGATGGGTTAGAGCAAACCTTTGGGCTGCCAAGAAAAAGGTGAAGTAGCCTCATGGGATTAGCTGCCTTGTGCCCCCACCCTCAGTCTCCTGGGTCTCTATCCCTTGGGTTATATCCCAGCTGTTGTTCAGGATGCTACAGAACTCCTAGCTTAGCACCACTGCCCAGCCCTGTGGCCCATGTAGAAAGACATGGATCTCCGATATGATATACAACATCACCTTACAACAGCTTGTTGTTGTTAGGTCCTGTCAAATCAGTTCCAACTCAGAGCCACCCTAGAAACCTGCTATCAGGTCTGAGACAGGCCAACACAGAGACTCCAAGGTTGCAGGTTGGCCACAGGACTGACCCCGGGCAGGGTGAGTCTGGCCCTTTACTGCCTTTTCCCACTGCACCCTGCAGTTTAGGATCTTGCTTTGGGGCCAGCTCATGCCACACCACCACCGCCGGCTTTCGTCCATACCCTCCGAGAGCCACGGCGGCCTCGCAGCTTGGAGGGAGGTGGCGCCAGCTGAGACTCGCCGAGGTCGAGCGTGTAAGAGGGTGGAGAGGCAGCACGCATGCTCTTCACCACCTGGATGCTGTCCTCGGCCAGGGGAGGCAGGCCCAGCTCTGCCCGTTTCTGCACTTTGAGAGCCTGCAGGTGCTCAAACCCACCGAGAGTAAACTGTGGGACAAACAGGACAGGGACAGAGGGGACACAGGGAGGGAGGAAGTCAGAGTGGGGAGGGCCTGGGAGACGGGATGGAGAGAGAGCGAAAGGGCCACAACCTCAGTCCTCTCATCCCCCTCCTTAACGAGGGGTCACCCTCCACAAGGCGCTCCTTGGAAACTCTACTGAACGGTTCTATTTTGTCCTATAGGGTCCCTACGAGTCAGAATCAACTCCATGACAGTGGGTATCCAGTCTGAGGAGCTCTCAGGACAAAGCATCATCTACTGATCCAGGGCTGGAAACAGGAAGTAGGATGGCAACTTCCAAGAGCCCCACTGAAAACACTGAAACTGTATGTCCTCTTTGACAGAGTACATTCGGATGCTACACACGCCATACGTCACTCAGTCTTCTCTGCAGCCATGAGGCAGCACTCCCTCCAAGGCCAGCCCCAGAGGGGTGCTGTTCAGCTGGAGACCACATAGCTACAGGGACTTCTTTTTTTAAGAAACACTCCACTGACCTGGATGGGGGCTGGCACGGACCGCCCCACTTTACAGCTACAGAAATTGAGACCCCGAGTTGTCTGAGGTCCCTCGGTGTCAGCAGCACTCAGGGGTCCCAGCATGCACCCAGGTTCTTCCCACAGAACCCCAGCTCCATCAGGGGAAAGGCGCTGTTCCTGACGGGGATGTCCCAAATCACAGAGCAGCATCTCCTCAGTCCAGTGCAAATGGGTCATCCGATGACACAGGACCTGCTTTCTCTAGGACAGCCTGGCTGCTCCTCTGCTGGCCTGCTGCTGCCCTCTTCTGCCGCCAAGCCAGCCTCCCAGATTCAGACCGGAGGGCAGAGCTGAGAGTCAGCCACTCACCATGACCACCTTCCACAGCAGCAGCAAGACCTTCTTTATGGGGAAGTGCGGGGCCAGGCCACTGCAGAACTTGGTAACCATGGAGAAGAGCAGCAGGGCAAAAGGCTCCTCACTGTGCAGGGGGAAGCCTGGGGCGGGAGGTGGCGAGAGGCAGAGGAGAGCCTGAGGAGCGGGCAGCTGAACTGCTCCCCATATGTGAAGAAAGCACTCAGCTTAAAGGGCTCCTAGAGGGAGCTCCTAGGGCCTCAGGGGAGGCTGTGGAGGTAAAACAAAGCTCAGAGTGATGTGAGTGGGCGCAAGCCCACCTAGAAGTAAAGATGCCGCTTTCCAGCTGAGGACTCAGTGCCTTGCCTGCATCACACCTCACCTCCCAACATCAGTGATTGTGTTTTAAAATCCCATGGGCCTTCATAGTCCCTCCCCGTCTGGTGACAATACCAACTGACACTTGAACAGAGCTCTGTTCTCAAGATAATAGAACTCAGCTGTTCATGTGGGATTCAGGAGGGGATGGGACAGATCTGACTATCCCCCCATTTATAACCAAGGAAACCAAGGCCCGGAGAAGTTACGTAACTGGTCCTAGCTCATCAGACATGGGGGTGATCGAGGCGGGCCCTTGTGCCTGTCATACAGCTGCCCTGTCCTAAAAAAGGGACGTTAACACCGGAAAGGGAGAGCAGTGGAAGCCGCATATAGGTGGGCATGTAAATTTATACAGGAATGTACATTTTCATTCAGTCATGTTAAATAAAAAAGAAAAAAAAAAGGGACGTTAATTCTAATGATGGCAGCAAAAAGGAAGAACAGGGTTGTCTGCCTCCGGTAGGCAATGCTGCACACCCCCTCACGATCAGCTCGCTGTCGCGTCCCGTCCCTACCAGGCTTCTTACTCAGCTCGGTGCGGAAGGTCTCCCGGGCGGTCCTCCACCCGCAGGAGTCCGTCTCTCGTTCCAGGCGGATGTTTTCCACCATCAGGTACATGACACTCAGCAGCACCCTGGGTTACAGAAGGGTCACAAGAAGTTCCCAACCAGTAATGGGATGGGAGAGGACTTTCTCATTCCCCTCAGGGATGGTCGCTGGGGGAGAGCAAGCCATTTAGATTAGCCAGAGGGCAACTTCCTGGCGGACTGGGCGCCTCTGGGATCTGGGTAAAGGCCAGCCCCCCAGCCAGTTCCAAGGGCAGCCCCCTCACCGCAGTTCCATGCTATCAGCGATGGAGATGGCTGGCTTCCGGAGGGCGCTGCTGCAGGCCTGACTGTTGCTGCCGTGGGGAGGAGGGAGAGAGAGAACACCCACTGGGCCTCTTCCCTTCTTGCCTCCTGCTTATCATACACCCAGGCACCAACAACTGCCATTCCCCTGGCTGTTGGCCACCCAAGACATTGGTCTAAGGTAGAGGGGCCCACAGAGCTCCTTCTGCCACCTCAGCAAGTCCCCACCTGTGTGAGGACGGGCAAGAGCAGCATCTGCAGCATCTGGCCCTCCTGCAGTCCCCACTGTGTGCTGAGCTGGACACAGAACGGATGCCTAATGAACACATGTCACTCTACCCAGGGCTCGTGGTGACAAAGTGAGGGGCCACCACAGCAGTGGCAGCAGTGCCACAAGGAAGTGGACCTGTCCCACTGGGACAAAGCTTCCTGGTAGAAATTTCCTTCGTGGACTCCAGGACTAGGCTGAGCTGAGAAGGTACATGGATAAAAAGGGAGCCCATGCACGAGTGGTCCCAGAAATGAGGCTGTAAATGGAGCAGGAGATGCTACTGAGCCCAACCACAGGGACAGAGGACAGGATATAAGGGACTGAGGCTGGATGGAAGGGACTGGCAGTGAGGCCTGGGCTGAGGTGTAGGAAGACCCACTTCCCCACAGGGGACTTGAGCGAGGGATGCAGTGCAGAAGCCAAGACCCCATCAAGGCAAAGGGTCATCCTGGGCGGCCCTCCTCAAACGCTGCTCACTCGATTTCCATGTGGAGTAGCTCCAGGAAAGCTGAGAAGGTCCCCATCTGATAGAGCAGGAAGCAGTTGTACCTGGACCAGTGTAGCACATCAACTTCTGAATCACATTCCGCAAAAGTACCTGAAGGACCAGAGTGCCACAGGGATAAGGGGGGTAACTCAGTTCTTCCCACACTGCCCCTGGTCTTAGACTAGCCTCCAGTGTCCTGCCCGTGATTATGCCAGCAAAAAGGAAACAGGCCCTCCAGAACTTCCTGGACGTGGTTGGGAAGAGAAGAGGCAGTCTCCGTGGTTAGGCCTAAAGGCTCGTCAATGGCCTGTCTTAAGTGTAGGTTCTTCCAGAGATAAAGATTCAAATTCAAGCAGCTTATTGGGGGGTTGAGGCCAGAGTAGAGAAGTAGGGAGGTTGAGATAAGGAAGAGACAGCCGTCCAAAGAGCTCAGTCCCGGAGAGAAGGTTCTAGGACACTGCGTAAAGCACACAGCTAGGGTTCTTGTGCCCTAGCAGGTGAGGTGGTTGGGCTGGTCACCCACTACTGTGACACACTGGCTGAGGCTGCTGGGTAAGGGAGAGCATTTCATCCAGAGTACTTTCCAGCATCGCTGTGTGTTCTTCAGAGAAAGCCCTCGGGGTAAAAGAGGAAAGTACTGACATTTGAAGCTGAGGAAAGCAGAAGCGCCAGGGGCTATAGAAGACACTGTCCTGTTTGCGCCAGGATCTTCCCTTCGCCCAATGCCCAACAGTTTTCCTCTGCATTAACTTTTTAAAATGATTTTTTAGCGTCTAAGTAGTTGATTCTGCCTACAATCCACCACCTTATGATCTCAGGGCTTATTTTCACCACACCAGCTAGGCAACCTCACTTGCTCTTCCAACGCCTGGCTCACAGGTCACTTCGGGAGGCTGTAGCCAGTTCATCTCCTTTGGTTATCATTGTCTCCAAACTACTCACAGCCTCTACTCCTTGCTGCTAGCTTGGCTCGAACCTTCTAAGTGCCAGTGAGAAACAGGCAGAGGGCTCCTGGGTGGGTCTGTGTCACCCTTGCCTCTCCGCACTGTCTGGTTGAGACTGCAGCTGATAAGAAGCTGCCACGGTCAGCTGGTGGTGCTTGTCAGCCCTGGTCACAGTAACTCCATGGCTGGTCTTGATGTATGACCCCAGTCCATGATGGGGGAGAATCAAGAACTCTCCAAGAAGGACTGGTGTACCAGGTCAAGGCAAATCCCAAGGGATCCAAACCAACGTCCCATGCCATCACACCTTTCTCGTAAACACATGACAGATTTGTCCTTGACAGCATGGCCTGCCTCTTTCCAGTCCTAAGGATGCCACTTCCCTCCTCAGCCTCCACCCTCCTCAGATTGGCAGGAGTGGAACTTACCCTGGGCCAGATAGAGAACAGCCCGGGCCACCTTCAGCCGCTGCTCCCTACTGACCACCTCCAGCCGGTCCAGGAGCCCCATCACATAGGCCTTCTGGGCGTCTTCCTCCAGCTCCAGCCACTCCTTGCCCTGCACTGGGGACGAGAAGGCCAGACCCATTCTGTGTAAGATGCTGCCCCCTTCCTAGGGCGGCTCCTGATAGCATACCCACCTATGATCTCAGCTCCCAACCAGCTCCTCTCTCCAAAGGCTTCCTTATCTAACTGCACAAGAGTAAGGGATGGGAAAAGAACCCCAAATGTTCTGGCCTACGCCCACTTCTGTAACCTCACCTTCAGCACCCACTCTATGCTCTACACATAGCCTGTGCTGTGGTGTCCCTGCCTTTCTGAATGTGGCTTAGCCTGTCTCCCTACACACTCAACTCCATTCATCCTACAGGCAGAATACAAAAACTACCTCTCGCCCACTAATGCCCCAGCCAGAAGCTCTGCCTCACAAGGCATTTGACTTCCCGGCAACACGCACCTTTTCCCTCCTGGCCTTGACTGCTTTTGTGATGTACACATATTCCCATCCCCTATCAAACTCTAAGCTTTTTGCAGATGCTGCCAACTCACCTCACCCCTGCCTGTCTGACATGGAACTGGGGCCTCACCACATTTGTTAAGTTGTGAACAGAAATGCCACTAAAGATCAAAGAGGGTCACAACACAGGCACATGAAACTGCCATTCTATGCTGTTGGGAGTGGGGCACAGCCAGGGAGGGGCGAGGGATTGAAAGTTCAAGAACTAGGCTCGGCAGGCAGGGTCCTACCAGGCAGCCCCATCACACCACCCTCTGCTTCTTGTCCTTTGTATCACGGGAAGGAGACCTGGCTCACGGTTCTACGCCATGGCCTCTCCTGAGATACAGGAACCCTGCACCCCATAGGCAAGAAGGGAAGGGTACATGGCTATGGAGGGGATGAAGAAGGGTCCTACTTTGTCTCAGCAGTTTACTAGGTCAGGTTCAGATATCACAGAGGGGAAAAGCAGGTCTTGGTGAATAAGGTTCTGGGATCACCTTGAGTCTTGAAGTCTTCTTCAAAGCACCTCCTGTTGGTAGTGAACTCTGGGTTCTCAGTGTAGCTGTACAGTTCTGTGCAGGAAAGACAGGGAAGAGTCACAAACCTTCAGCAGACCCTTACAACAGGGGCCTGGGGTGGAGAGGGCAACAGGAAAGGGCTAAGCTTCCAAACACATTCCTGTGTCCAGTTCATTCCTGAGCCCATTTCCTCCCTTCAGAGCTGTTAAAAATAGCCATGTGTGTCCTCGGGTGATTAAGCCATCAAACCTGTCCTCCTCCTGCCAGCTGGCTGTTGCAGTAGAGAAGGCAGCCTTCAACATTCAATGAGGACCAGGAGAAGGGTTGGAGCACGGAGGGGTGAATGCCATCACTCCTGAGTCTTAGGGTCACAGCTCTGCCCACCCAGCCTGGAGCCCTTCTTGTCTAAGGGAAGAGGGGAATGAGAGTCCCGAGGTGCAGTAGCAAGATGCTGTCTTGCTCAGGGAGCCAGGGCCAGGCCTGGAGAGTCTGTGCTCCTCAGCTCTTCAGGGCTGGAGCCAGTTCCCTCTCTTCCGGCTGGGTTTTCTCAAGGGCACAGAAGGTTATGTTCCTGCCCACGGCCACCCTGGCAGAAGCCCCGAGCCAGGCAGAAGGAGTTATGGGTGCCACAGGGCTGCTTCTGCCTAGGAAAATGTCACTTCACTGGAAGTGGCCCCTTGAAGAAAAATGCAGGAAGCCTATGAGAAACAAAAATGCCCCTCTAGACATGTGCACACATTCCAGAACATTTATTAGCACCCTCATCTTCCAGAGGATGACACACTGAAGTTGGGAGGCCAGTTAGTGATGGAATAGAATTCCTTGAGCTCTCTGCTCCCCAATAGGGTCCCTGGCTGGAAAATTAACTAGGTCCCAGATAACCCTCAAAGCAAGAGAAATGCACCTAGCACCCTATCAGCCATGTAACTGGCTGAGCTGTGCCTTGTCTCGGAGACAGGGCTTTGGAGCTCACAGCTCTAGACGGCCCCGAGAGCACATCCCATCCCTAACTCTTAAATTCCTCAGTCATTAGTGGACAGTGTGAGTACCATGAGCCTAGGGAAAAAAAATGAGTGAGGTTGGTAAGCCCTGAACTTCGAGTTCCCTTTTAAGTTACAAAATTTCATATGCAGATACATACAAAATATATTTTAGACACCCTAGCATTCTCTGCACAGATTAAACACATGCTAACCTTTGTCACATTTGCTTCTGATCTTTACACAACTGAAGTCCCCTTCTCCTCCCTCTAGTCTGTCCTATTTCCTTCTGCAGAGGTCACTGCTATCATGAAGTGGCTGTGTGCACCCTTCATGTGCCTTTTCTGTACTTTTGCTACATATACATGTGCCCACAAACAACATATGATGCTGTTCCACGTTGGAGAAGTTTCATCCAAGCAGAATCACACTGTGTACATTCTTTTGCCACTTGCTTCTTTCGTCTTCAACATTATATCTTCAAGATTTATCCAGACTGAAGCATACTGATACAGATCAATTATTTTAACGGCCACAGAGCCTGCTGTGTTAATGTCCTACGGGATATCCAGTTCCCTACCGGCAGGCATTTTATAGGCTGTTTTCAATTTTTCCGAATTCTAATTAAGACAACAATAAACCTCCTTGCATATGTTTTCTTGTGCCGAACCGCAAGGTTCTTCAGGGTGTATACTCAGCAGGAGAACTGCTGGGTCCTGATACGTGTGGGTTCTCAACTTTACTAAACCAAAAACCAAATCTGCTGCTATCGAGTTTATTCTGATCCATGGCGACTCTATAGGTCAGAGCAGAACTGCCCCACAGAGTTTCCAAGGAGTGCCCAGTAGGTTCAGACTGCTGACCTTTTGGTTAGCAGCTGTAATACTTAACCACTGTGCCTCCAGGGTTTCCTCAACTTGACTAAGTAGCACCAAATTGCTCTCCACACTCTGCTTCCCACTCGCAGTAGTCTATCAAGGACTCATTTCTCTGCATGCTTACCAACCACAGGCTTTTAGGTTTTGTAGTTTGATGACTGTAAAGCAATACCTCAGTATGTTAATTTGCTTTTCCCCATCTCTGAGTGAAGGCGAACATCTTTCCACGTATTTCCTGATAATTTGTTTTTTTTTTTTTCTTCTATGAATTCCTACTCATATTCTTTGCCCACTTTCCTATTGGGTTATTCGTCTCTCTCCTTTCTCTCTCTATATATACATATTCTAGATTCGAATCATTTTTATTACTAAAAACTTAGCTCTTTCTCTGTCACTCATCACAAAATGTATTCCCCATGGTTATTCACAAGCACTTCTTTAAAATTTTGTTTGTCTCCTTTCTCTGAAAAAGCATGTCTCCAAGTGTCATTCCTATGTGACAGAATATTTAACTTTCACACCATCACCACCCAAAGCTTGGTTATTAATAACTGGCATTCAGAGCATGTGGAATAAAGAGGCCCTTGATATGTGGGGATCACATCTACCCCAAGCTACAAATCCCAACTCAGAAGCAGCCTTGTAGTGGAAGGAGAATGGGGCCTTAATCTCAGTTCAGAAATCCCAAGGAGAGCCCCACTGTGGTGGGTGTAGAGACATGTCCAGCCCAGCTCAGCTGGCCGATTGTATATAGAGTTTTTGTACCACTACGGCTGAGATTTTAATAAGGTGTTAGGAGACAAGGGAAGGGTGGAGGTAGAAGAGACAAAGGAGAGATGGGATGCAGCAGGTGATGGAAAATGGGAACATGTCAAGACACTGGAGACAGAAGGGAAAGAAAAGGGGGAACGGGAAGAAAGGAAGAGAGAGAGGTGGAAGAAAATGGATTGGAGGGTGCATCCCAAGAGAACAAAGAAGGGTGAGGTGAGCAGGGGAAGAAAAGGACAGTACAGAAGGAGGGAAGGGAGAGCACCAGGGCTGAAGGAGAATTCACAGACAGAAACATACTGGCAAACCAAGGGATACTCCCCAGGGGAGGGCTGAGCAAAGAAGGACTGTGAGTGACAGACTTGTTCAGAACAGCCCCTCGGGGGGAAGACTCAAGATGAGGGGAGGTCACAGGCCCCTTCCCTCTCTTCCTGGCCCGTCTCCCACGGTCTACAGGCCCGTCTCCGTGCCTCATACCTGACAACTCTGCTGCGTGCCCGTCGGCGTCTCCATATTCAAACTCCAGAGTGGGGCAATCCACAGAGCCCTGCAATGGAGAAACCTCGGTGGCAACTGAGGCAGCTTGGCAAAACGGCCTGAGAAGGGGGGGTTATACCCTCAGTGCATCTTCTTCCCCCTTGGAAGTCAAGGCTAGGTCACAGAGGAGAGTTCCGTCTGGGAAATACCTTCCTCTGAGCCAACATCTTCGACTCAGTGCAGGGAAGGGCTGAGGATTCCTATACAGAATCAGAAACTTGGGGAGATGGGGAAGGAGTGTGCATAGATGGTAAGGCAACCTACAGCCCGTACCCACATCTGTTCTACATAAACGTAGGCCAGGAGAGTCCCTAGCCGACCTCTAGAAAACTGAGATGGGCAAACACAAAAGAGAGAACCGATTCTAGTCTCAGCTGTCATTAAGCCACTGTGGGATCTGGGTAAATCTCTTCCCATAGACCCTGGTTTCTCATCCATAAAAATTCTGCTCAGCTCAAATGTTTCACGATTTTAGGATTCTCAAATAGGGTAGCATTTCCATTCCAAGTTGTATTAAAGGTGTGATTTCCTATGATGTTGTTTATGTACATTTATAGTCCCATTTAAAAAATATTTTTAATTCCACTCCCTACCTCTTTAAGCATTTTGGGGTATTTCCTGCTCGTATATACTACTATATACAAATTGTTAAATTTGTGAGTCTCGACTCTGTCACACATTAGCTATGTGATCTTGAGAAAGTTACTTAATTTTTCTGTGCCTCAGTTTTCGTATGTGTAAAAAAGGAACAATAGGGCTTTACTTTGTAGGGATAAAATGAGTTAGTATAGAAAGAACACTTAGAACATCATCTATCACTTGGTAGCAATATATAAGTGGTTAGCCACTATCTCCCTATTCTTCTTACAATTTTAATATTATATTATAAAGACATTTTCTTATGTGTTTGTGGCTATCACTTTATTTCTTGTGTGTGTGCCTACCACTTTAAACAGCTGTTTAAGTGGGCAGATACCTATTGGTACTTAACCAGTCCCCTACTACTGAACATTTAGGTCGTTTTTAACTTTTCTTTATTATATGCACAAAGCTATAATACATTTATAAATTTTTCCACATTTAGAATTCCTTCCCAAAGATAGTCTCACAAAGAGAATACATGAAACCTGATGAATATTTTTATGCCTCTTTGTTCACAACAAGTTGTTTTCCAGAAACACTGTACACTGTGAACAAGACAAATCACATTTAAATCTGCTACAACAAAGACTTCCATACTTCTGGAGTGCAGAAACCAGTAGAAATTACAACTAACAAAATGAATTCGGGGAATAGAGAATGACATACAGCCATTTATGTTTTATTTTGATAAGTAGAGACTTCAAAGATCATTTTTTCAAAAAATGTATTTCAAAAAGAAAGAATACCTTAATGTCTCCCCAAATGAAGGAATGTAGGGGTAGCACACAGGACAACCATTAAAGCTGTGTTTTTCAATTTCTTTTAACTTAAAGTATAAATACATTTTGTATCAAGCCCAAGCACATACACACATAAAACAGGAGCTAAAGTTTAATAAAATATTTATTCCTTTTATGTGTGATATACTGTTTCCTATTCTGATTTCTTTAAAACAATGCTGGTTGCAACTCAGTTTGCTTCTTACACTTTGAAAAACATTGTTTTAAATTGTACATATCCTTTAAATTACACAGTGAACTGCATTTTATGAAAAACTCACTTTAGTGTCATGCATTTTCCTGATTTTGCTACAGATCAATTAAAACTTTGTCAAGGACCTTGCGAACCAGTAGACCAGGGCATCTGGTTGTTAGCTTAACAATCTTTTCATTAAGCAAACAATTATTCTCTAGCTTCCTTTTTAGGCCAAAACTTTCAAGCAGTAAGCTACCGTGAGATGGAAGGTCAAAAGCGCCCCTGTAAACCCAGCGATGTACAAGGAGACTAGACTGGTGGCCGCCGTAATTCTCTCCTTTTAATGATGGAAAAGCCCGAGAGAGGAAAACAAACCACCCTCCTTGAAGACTGTCTCCTACAGGAAAGCAAAAGGAAGGAGGGAAGGGAAAGGTGCTAGTCACCTGGGCCTGGCACTTGGGTGCTGGGCTGACAGGGGAGGCGCTGACAGGTAGAAGCTGCTCTCCCACGGCAGTGAAGGTGGAGGAAAGCTCATCTTCCCAGCCAGCCTTTCGGCAGGCAATGGCCCCAGTTAGTGACGATGGCTGCAGCTGCTGGTTTCCAGGCAGAAGCCAGCTGCAGGTAGTCATGAGGTAACTACAGTCCAGGTGGAAAGCTCAGAGTCCCTGGATGCTGAGCTCATGCAAAATGGGGACCCAAAATCTTGCCCGAAGAGGCTGCAGCGATTAAGACAGAGAATACCTGAAAAGTATCTGATCCACTTGCAAAAAGTGCCATCGAGAGCATGGTGCTGCAGGGCTTGAGACACAGGGGAGAGATGTGGCCCATATCACTCTGGAATTATTTTGATTTTTTTCTTTGAATATTATCTGTTTCCTCCATTGTTGTCTGCTCCACAAGGGCAAAAACTTTGTCTTGTTCAGTGGTTTATCCCTAGCACTTAATACAATGCTTAGTATTGTATGCCTGGACATGTTACCAGGACGGGCCAGTCCCTGGAGAAGAACATCACGCTTGGCAGAATGGAGTGTCAGTGACAAAGAGGAAGACCCAAGACAAGACGGACTGACACAGTGGCTACAATAATGGGCTTAAGCATAAAAACAATGGTGGACATGGTGCAAGACCGGGCAGTGTTTCATTCTGTCATGCACAGGGTCACTATGAGTCGCGGCTGACTTGACAGCACCTAACAATGGGACAGCAACATACAGAAACCAAACCAAAAACCAAACCTGCTGCAGACTATGAGCAGCCCTACTGGGCAGAGCAGAATTACCGCATAGAGTTTTCAAGGAGCAGCTGGTGGGCTCAGACCATGGGCCCTTCTGGTGGTGGCTGAGCTCTTTAACCCCTAAGCCACCAGCACTCTCAAAGCACTCAATAATCGTTGGATTAATGAGTTAACCTATCGCCTCCCTGCCCCCATCCCCCCCAATTTTTATCGAGGCAGAAAAATGTCTCTGTGAGAGAAGGAGGCACCAGGTGCCCTAAAAAAGCCAGACTGGTTCCGCGGCAGGAGCAGATGCTGCGGTGGACAGCACACTGACCCAGCAAGGACTTGTGCACAACCCAGCTCTGTGCATGCACAACGGTGTGCCTCTGGGTCAGTCTTTTCATCTCCTCCACTTCTATCTTCAGAAAAAAAAAAACCAAAAAGACAGGGTGGGTTCCTATTACGCTTATTATCCAAACGAGACGCACACATGAAATCATTTTGTAAACTCTGAAGTGCTATTCAAACAACCAGCCGTCAACTGGGACGCCAAGGACTTAGACTTCTAGTGTCAACTCTGCCAACGCGGTGGTGGTGGTGGCAGAGGTGACGATGATGATAGTAGTATCGCACTAAGAGCTACCAGGTCCTGACCAATTACACGGTGCTAGGATGATGCTCAACCTTTTCCATCCAATGACCTCATTTTGACTTGACTGCAACCTTCTGAGTTACGGTAGTGTTTACTCCATTTTATAGATAAAGAAGCTGGAACAGAGTGGCTCAGTAATTTGCCGAAAGTCACACAGACAGTAAACGGCAGGACTGGTATTCAAACCCTGGACTACGTGACCC
The DNA here is from genome assembly GCA_028571685.1 of Heterohyrax brucei. Classification (NCBI taxonomy): domain Eukaryota; kingdom Metazoa; phylum Chordata; class Mammalia; order Hyracoidea; family Procaviidae; genus Heterohyrax; species Heterohyrax brucei. Next base: position 20,131,303 of record CM053147.1, read on the forward strand.
GGAAACTCATGATCCTGGCCACTACCCTAGATGTATGATCTCAGGCAAGTCTCTTTCCCATGGGTAAAATGAACAGGCTACGCCAAATGACTCTACAGACCCTTTTATATCAAATATATTGTGGTTTCATTTGCTTCATCCATGTTCAGATCCCATTCTACTCTTGTCTATTTGACAAAAACCGACTGGTTGGGGGGGTGGAGATGCAAGAGAAGGGGAATAATAATTCCCTTCTTTTATTTTCTTGGTGAGGATTCCTTTTCAGGAGAGGAAGTTGTACCCACCTCCTATCTGTAGATTGGAGTCCTGGAACTGTGCCACCCCAATACAGCATTAACCCTTACAGGTAGGGATTCTTGTGTTTGTGGACAGCAGTCCCTGGGAAGACTGACAACGCATAGAGGGGAAGGCCAGAGTCACCCCGCAAACGTGAACTAACTCAGGGACACCGCGGCAGCCTTGGAGGAGCGGGGACGGCTGCCCCCCAATACTGAGTCCTCTTTTCTAAGGCTGAGCTCTGGCCGCTCCGCCCTGGGCCAGCCACTTCACCAGCCGCCTGTTGTCCTCAGTAAAATGGGAATAAGAGGTTCTCCCACAAGGGGCTGCAGTGGTTGACTGGTCTAATAGTAGACAAGTATCTGATACTCCTGACATCAAGCTACACCTTTATGTCCCCAGAGGAAGGCCAGAGACCTCAAAGCCTCTGCTCGCCGCAGCAGGCACACGGAGGGGATTACCGACCGCAGAGCCTGGACTCCAGGACCCTGCGGACGCTCTGAGAGGGACTCTGGGTGAGGGGGCCCGGGGCGGGGTGCTGGGGTATCCGGGCACCAGGATCTCCAGGCGAAAAGGGCCCAGGGCGGGGCGTCAAGGCGCGCAGTCCACAAACGTGAGGATTAAATCTGTAAGGGTTAACCGAGGCAGGGGTCTCAAGTTCTGGGGACCAGGGGCCCGGGGCGCCGGGATCTTCAGGGGTGGGGCGCGGGGCCCGGGGCGAGGCTCCGAGGAAGCCTGGGACCCCGGGGCGGGGGAGGGGCTGGGCGAAGGCACCCCAGCCGCAGCTGTCCGCGCGCCGCGACTCCGGACTCCTCACCTCGGAGTCGCGCCGCTGGTTCCTGAACGCCTCTTGGCCCTTCGGCGCTGCCTGCTTCCCTTTGCCGCCGTTGTTGTTGCCGTTGGCGGGAGGGCTCCCGGCCCTGGTCGCCGCAGGTTCCTCCATGCCGCCCAGCTCAGCGCCCCGCGCGCTCTGCCCGGAGCGCCCCTGCCACCGCGCGCCCGGAGCCCGGGCCCGCCCCCACACAGCGATTGGTTGAGGCGCGTCCCCGCAGCCCCGCCTCGCGACCCGATTGGTTGTCCGGCCGCTCCGAGCGGGACTGGGAGGAGGTGGGGGCTCATTCAAGGGACACTGCGGCGTCGTGGGGAGCTGGAACCTGCGGGGCTGTCTCCCCGCTCCTCAGACCGGTTAATCTCTCAGCTTCTCCTTTCCTTTTAGGGGGCCGCTAGTCCTCTGCCTCCTGCTCCACTGCAGTCTGCTTTTCCTTTACCAGAGACCCCTGCCCCTCAAATCCTGGATCATGCAGGCGTCCCAAATCCGTCTTCAGTCGCAGGGAGACATGGCACCGCCGGATAGCTGGAGATCCCGTAGAACAGGAAGATTTCAGCATTCACCTTCCCTGGAAGCTGAAGTTTTTGAAGGGAACGCATCGCTCCCTTCCCCTGAAATGAGAGCTTGGCTGGGAGACTAGGGAGCTGCGGGGTGGGGTGGCGTTTTCAGTTCAAAGAAATTACTGGATACCCGTGAAACTGACGGATGCTCCCGGTTACTTGCTCCTCTTTGTTGCTCTGGGGTGCCTTCTTCATGGTGTGAGTTCGGGGCTAAATGTTGAATAGAGATCAAGCCACTACCGCCGCCGGCTCCCCAGTCTTTTCCTTCCTTTCTCTCTCATTCCTAAGGGCTCTGTGTTACAGTAAAGTCGGGGCGCGGGGCAGCTGAGGCCGTGTAAACTGTCCTCTTCCGAATTCACCTGAAAAGCAGCTTGCAGTGACCATCTAGGGCACTCTAGATTGGTCATATCAGCCCCAAACAAATCCCCAGAGGTGAATGGGTGACACTTAATGGCTATGCACGGCTGGAAGAGGTGGCAGGTGGCCAGGGGACTTGGTGAGCTGGGCTGCAGCTCCGTGCCTGACACTCCTCTAGGCCCTTCCTGGGTATCATATCATACCTCTCTCTGATAGGCTGCCTTCATTAATCTAATGTTTCTGATGAGGGAACAAGGACTAATTGAGAGCAATGACTCCTTGCAGTTTCCAAGGTGTAGTGTTGTATCTTGTCTCAGTGTCTCTGAGACAAGATAGTATGCTGTTCTTTCTGAAGGAAACTTTCTGTTCTCTTAGCTGATCCTTTTCTTAAAAGATTCTATTATGCATTACCTCCTCCTCCAGAAACTCTTCTTTGACCCTCCTCAGCCCACTCAGGCTGGGTTGGTGTCTTGCCTGGTTCGAAAATCCTTACATTTTTCCTCAAAGCAAGGAGCCCAAAGGAATTACTCCTCCTTCCCATATCCTGGGGACAATGCTATGCTGTCTCTAACCATATGTCTCCCTCCCTCTTCTCTCGGCTAGTCTGTAGGTGACACAGAGTTGAGAGGGGGCACTTCTTACAGCTATCTGGGTTCCTTTCTTTTCCCCACCTCCTTATTGTACTCACCCACTCTTTTTTCTTTTCTCATCCCACCCCTGCAAACTTGGATATATAAACTCCTTGAGAGTGGGGCCAAGTCTTGTTCATTTTTGTCGGCCTCATTTATGCATGTTTAACATATGCTTTCTCAGCTTCTGTACTATTGACATTTTGGGCTGGATAATTCTTTGTTGGGGGGCTGTTCTGTGCACTGTAGCATGTTTAGCAATACCCTTGGGCTTGTACTCACTAGATATTAGCAGCACCCTTCCTCTGTGTGACAACTGAAAATGTCTTCAGACTTTGCCAAATGTCCCCTGGAGGGGCCTAAATCTTCCTGAAAGAGACCCACTGGTTAAGTAGAATCAGATTGGTTCGAATTTCCAAAAAGGCCCTGGCTCAAGGCCTAAGCTACTTGATTTTGAAATTTTTTAGGGTCTGTAATTTGCTAAACTCTTAGAGATTCATGCTCTGCTTTAGAATTCACATCCCACGCCTAGCTCATCACCGCTTTGGTGTGGTACACCTGCCACAGCACAGCCATGGGGGCTTCTTAATAGAAAGAACTAATTATTCTACCTTCTCTTTTCCCAATTCTTCTCTTCCTAGTGGCCAGAGCTAGGATTGGCAGGCCGAGAACTTCACCTTCCCTGTGTGAACTTCGTTAATCAGCTGGCACCCTAGAGGGGGCAGCAGACAGGAGGGGCCAGTTTTGAGGCTTTGTGCTTTCTCCTGCCTAGGTTTATGGCAAAGGAGAGTAATCTACTGGGAGTGGGGTTGAGGGCCCCCTCACGTCCCCTTGGGCCTTCAACCGCTGAGCCCAGAGGTCCACCCGGCTTCACTTTTGGAGATGAGACCTGAAAAGGGGGTGTTCTGGAGATTGCAAAGAATCAAGGAGGAAACCTCACTCCATTATCTTTCCCACCCTGCAGAGGACGGGACACTGTAAAGATTCGAGCTGCTCATTGTAGGCCCAGACTTCCAGAGCTTGTCATAGTTAGAAGGCTCTGGAAATAAGCCCTGAAACAAGTAACAAGAAACAACAGATTAAGTGACAGCTTTGAAACTTTGGCCATGGAACTGGCACACACTCCTTTCTTTTAGCTTACCTGACAACAGAAGCACTGCCGTTATTATCATTGACACAGAGGCACCCGTGAGTGTACACACACACCTACAAGCTAATCAGCATGGGCTGCAGTACAAGTCTTTCCACCCTGGAGATGGCTCAAGTGCTGAGTTAATTTTAAGGCTGATGGGCCAGCACTGTGCATTTCCCTTGTACCCCAAATCCAGGTATTCTGAGCCTGTTGGCAGAGGGTTATAAATAGGTACAATAACAAGGACCAAACACAGCTCTTTCCCTCCTGTAAACATTCTAATCCATGGAGGTCAGACTTGATTAAATAGACTGCACCTGGCACTGAGAAAGCATAAAAATTAGGTGCAAGTCTTAAAAGACCTGGTTTGTGAGAGTATCAGGCAGCGAGGATAATGCGGTCAGAAAAGCATCCAGCATACCCACATCTCCATACGCAGCATGTGCATCTATGATGAGGCAGTGGAAGCTGTAGGGCCCTCTGCTGAAGCAAGCCACTAATATCAACGCAGGCAAGCCACTGGTATCTGTGCAGGACCTGATGGGTGTCTGGCTCTGCAAGTGGCCTTTTTTATACATCAGGTCATCAAGCCCTTACTCTGGGAGGTAAGCACCATCTATTTTGCAGGTGAGAAAACTGAGGCTCTGAGTCACACAGTTTCAAAGTTAAGTTAGCCCAATTCAAAGTTCAAGTGCTTTCCACAATCCCGTGCAGTGATGACATTGCACAGCAGTGGGCAGCCTGAGCTTACCAGTGAGTCTGCAACTAGGACCCAGAGCACCCAAGGTTCCCTTCTTCAAGGGGTGCAAGCTCCATTGCAGGGGAGCAAGTCAGCTGGCCCCCAGGCCTGCTATTAGCTGCTGCATCCTCCTCCTCTCAGCTGGAGTGGTACCAGCTGTGAGCCATTATTACCAGGAGCCCATACTTTTCTAGTCTTGAGGCCCTTAGCTTAGGTAAACTCCTGTGACAGAAGATTCTGATAGGGAAGAAGAGATGTAGATAAGCATCTTGCACACAAAACGTAGAACTACTTGTTGACAAGAACAAAAAAAGCAAACCTTTTTGCCATGGAGTCAATTCTGACTCATAGTGACTCTATAGGACAGAGTAGAACTGCCCCATAGTTTCCAAGGAGCACCTGGTAGATTTGAACTGCTGACCTTTTGGTTAGTACCTGCAGTACGTAAAACAACAATGCCACCAGCGTATCTTGTTGACTAAAGAAGGTGGCAATTCTACTGGTAGTTAAGGAAGAACAGACTGCTGGATTCATCCTCTGGTTTCTGAGTCAGGCAACCTGATTCATTTCTTTCCTCCTTCCTGGGTGTCAGGGTCCTCTGGTCCTAAGCTGTGAGGACGCTGGCTCCTTGTGCTCTCCAGCTTAGGAAAGGATACACAGGGCTTGGGGGACTTACAGCCAGGCATTAGCATTTCTGTCCTGAACCGACAGCTCTCACCTTCCTGGTGGCTCTGAGAAATCACGTCCTTTACACACACACAGCCAGGGAGGATTAGGAATTTATTAATGGAGTGCACTCCTGCCCCTGTCATGAAGTAAGGATCTCAAGGCTAGAGTCATTCAAACACTGCTGCTTTTCTCATCCTTGCCCCATAGTCAGCTCACCAGCCTGTTGCCCATAGACCTCTCACATCTCTACTGAATTCCCAGTTCACAGAAGAATACACTCAAGAATTCATTTTAGGAATATTTTATTTGTCTTTTGAGATTACATGGTTGTTATTGCTGATCTAATACAATCACTCCGACATAAAGATTTCCAAGAGCCTCTAGGAAATGGCGATCCTCAAGGCTTTATTTCCTTTCAGTACAATGATAATGAGAACAAATGATTGTTATTTTTTGATATATATAATATATATGTATATATTGTTCAGAACTTGTCCATATATAATTTGCTGGTGTCGCCTATTTTCTTTTTGTAATTTTCCTGTATTAAAAAAGCTTAATGCAACAATGCATTTTGATTTCTTTTTTAAAACCATGACAAAGTTAATTTTGAGAAAACCACAGGAGCAGCAATTTCAAATCTGTTCAGAGAAAAGTCAAGCAGCAAAAAAGCTTTGCAGGAGTGTGTGTGGCCACGGGAGCCGCGCTCAGACAGGAGGTGGGAGAGGGAGGTGGGGAGACAGAGGGTAGTTAGATTAGGTACCTTTTTTCAAAAAAAAAAAATGAGAAAACTAAAACCAATTCTATCAAGAAAGTAAAAGAAAAGGACAAATATTGTATGAGACCCCTACAATAAGAACTTAAAAAACAGACTCACGCATAGAAGAAAAGACTCTTTGACAGCTACAAGGGTGGGGGAAGAAGGGTAAGGGTGGGGTATAGATTAGACAGTTGATAGAAATTTGGTTGGGTGAAATCTGTGACAGCATTAGAAAGAAGATCAACTTTAACCAGACTTTAACATAACATGATTACTCCTCCCATCTTAACCCAATATTGCAAGGACAGAGTAGCTGGGGCGAGGGTCCGGGGACCATGCTGTCAGGGGACATCAAGGCCAATTGGCATAACTAGTGTTTTGCTAAAAGAGCCTTCTGTACCCCACATTGGTGAGAAGCATCTGGGGTCTTAAAAGCTACCGATCTGCCATCTGAGGTACACCAAATGGTCCCAACTCAGCAGGAACAGATGATCACCACGGACCAAAATGACATGGGGGAAAGAGAACCCAGAAGATGGAGAGATTCATGTGAGTGGGTGACTGTGTCTACATGTGACCAGAAGAACTGGATGGTGCCCGGCTACCACCAGTGATAGCTGTGATGGGGCTCACAAAGTTGAGTCTCACTGGCAACAAGAATAAAAAGAGGTGTACCCTGAGATCTCTACTAAAAGACTGCAATTCATGGTCCAGGGTCCTCAGGCTTCCCCTAGGAGCATGGACCCTGGCCCTGATGCTGCCCCTGTCCATAAATCATAATGGAGGTCAACTCTTTGGACAGGAATGGACTGGACTTGGCGACACAGAGTGACCATATCATGTGTGCAATTGATGGTTTTCATGAACCTACAGGATGTCATCTGGCTGTGCTCTTACTGAAGGCAGGGGAGAGACTGGAGAAGAAGGGATAGGGGACTGTTAGGGGGATATGACACGTACAGAACAGAGAGGAGGAGTGTGCTGTCACCAGGCAGGGAGAGCAGGGGGTGCTGCACATAGACAGCCATGCAAATTTATACAGGATTGTACATTTTCACTCAATCATAATAAAAAAAATTAGAAAAGAAAAACCTTGAAAATTTGCACAAATTCATTGCAGAGAAAATGGTATGTATCCCGCTCAGGCCAGGGCTACACATAAAGAAATAGAGATAAGGCCTTCTCTCCCCTGATTCCAGATATCAGGGTGCATCCAGACACTCAGGTGACAGTTTGGAGGGAAGAAGACACTTTTACTCTAACTCCAAGAATAGGGGGAATAACGACCAGATTCAACATTAAGGTAGAACCCCAATACTCAGGAGGCCTTCTTAATGGCTGATAAAACAGGATCCCCAGAGATAACGAGGGGAGACAAGAAAGGAGAGAGAAAGAGAGGGAGGAGGGAGAACATCTGAGACCCAGAGGCAAACATCTCACCACGGGTAGTAAACACTTGCCCCCTAACCTAGAGGCCCACTCAGCCTCCCTTTTGTTGACAGGAGCAAGGCACTGCCCTTGGTCAGTAGACACAGCGCACTAACAGAGAATCAGGCTTTGCTGAGAAACAGCAGCTGAAGATTTTTGGCCTAAGAACATAATAGACTCAAGTCCAGATACCTATCTAATGAAATCTGCTGTGGATATATGATGAGGTACAAAACATCTATTTCATTTGTTAAAAGGAGCCAATTTAATTAACATAACAATCAGAATCGGTTAGGCAAAAGGAAGAACTAAGTGGCCTAGTGGAATTTTCAGCATGTATGGCCTTCTTCACAGGGAAATATAGCTATATATATGTGGCACTTTTCCAATACTTGCTCAGACACATAGCCTCCAAAGAACCAGACTCTGGGAGAAACCTGTATACTATTTAATGAGGCAAACAACCACTTAATCAAGTTCCACCTCTCTACCTCCAAAAGTAAGGTCACTTCCAGACTAGCCCTGAGGGTATAAGTAAAGACCAGGGAAGTTGGAGGGGGTAGAGATAAGCGAGGATAATTGAGTGGAAAAGCTATAGTGTCCCAGGGTGCTCTGGCATTTCCTGGCTCACCTTGGTCTCAAGACTTTGACATAGCCCAGGACACAGAAAAAGTAGGAAGATAATCCTGAGAGTTTAAATACAGTTGACAGGGAGGAAGGGGATTTATTCACTTCAAAATTCCTAGGGCCACTTGAGAACCAACCTTGCCCCAATAGAAACTTAAAGACCAGCAGGGCAGTCTCCAGACGGAATCCTGACCTTCAGTGGGAGATAAAATTTCAGAGTGCCTACATTACTACATTCTTTGTAATGTTGGAGTTATTCAAGAAACTATCTCTGAAATACAGAATCCTTAGATGGGAGAGGTCAGAACGCAAAGACATCCCATCAGAGAAGAAAGAACACAGCTGAGATTGTAGACACATTATATCTTGGTTTCATCAACAGCAATGGCCAAAGGGGTGAATGTCTGACGAGGTTCAAAAAATCATCTGGACACAGTGAAGAGGGTCATTTCTGCAGGGCTGAGCCAGTTAAGCTATACGCTCTTCCCTGGAAACAAATACACTCTGCTTCTTTCGAAAGCAGGTATGTCAAACTATGGGCCTGAAAGACATGGCCCATTTCTGAAGTCCTAAATTCCAAAACCCCTTGGAACACATGCAGTTCTATACTGGGTTCAGAATTTTTCAGTAGTTTAAGCAGTATATAACAGGGAGTTTCAGAAAGTAGTGTTTTAGAATAGACCCTCCTTTTCTGAGCTGGTACCAATCTGGAGGGGCTTCCTAGAAAACTATCCAGTTAAATGACACGGAAGTAAAACGATGGGTCCTGGTGGAACTGGCCTCCACTTCTTGAGCAGAGTTTGGTTGGGTTTAAGAGACAGCTGACCAACACCATAGCTGCTGAGGAAACAACGGAGGCACACTCCTCCTGGTACCAGGAAGTCTTAACACGGACATCAGCGTTCAAGGAGAAGAAAGGAGTCCTGGTTAAGGAAGGGGACCTCCAGTAGGCACAGGCAGCTGAGTTCTCGCTGTAGCTCGCCAAAGCCGTAACACTCCTACCTACTAGCCGTTTTAGAAAGAAGGCAGTGACAGGAGAACGAGGGTCAGGCTGGCAGCCCAGGCCATGTTCATTCAGTGGTTTCCAAAAGGCCTCACCTGGGGAAGAGCCGAAGCTAAGAAAGGCAGTTACTGAAAATTTATTCCAGAAAACTTCAGGGAACAAGGAGTCTGGAACCCCTGGACTAACTCCTGATCCTGGACAAGAGAAAAACAGCCATTGCTGGGCTTCAGATCAATGGGGGACAATGCAGGTGATGCCCTGGGAATGGTTACCCCATTGCTTTTGCAGCCTGTCCTACGTGGCTCTCTCGGCCCTTGGGGCAGTAACCGCACACTGGGCCAAGGCTACAGGCACAGGAGTCTAGATTTTAATAAATAAAGAACCTAACATATGGTCTACAGGGTGAGCACGGCAGGCAGCTCTGATCGGAGAAGCAGCTTGTTGGGTTCTTTCCTGGGTAGTGGTGGAGAAAAGACTTGGTGTTCTATTCCTTACAACTTCTGGCTTGAATTACAGGAACTTAATACCTGGAGGGAAAAAGAAACATGAGACTGTTGATGCTATCAGGTTGTGGGGCCCCTGGGACAGGAAGAGCCTAACTAAACGTGCAACAGGCAGGTTGGGCCTCTTCTGGAATGCAAAGGTGAAAAAGACTAGCATTTCTCCATGAAGAGAGAATCACAGTTAGCCAGATGATGAAATGCAGAAAAGCAATTCAGGAAGAGCAACACCATTTAAAGTTTGGAGAAGGTCTCACAGAACTCTCTGGGGATGGTGGTGAGGGGTAGGTCTATAGTTGTGAGTTCCCATGAATGCAGTGGTGAGTGCAGACAGCAATTCTAGTGCTGAAGACCCCTCACCATCGAAGCGGCCAGAGCCCCTCCCTGTTTTCTGGGGAGCCCAAGGCACCTGTAGTAATTAGGCTTGAAGGGCCCATTCTTGTTGAGTCCCAGGTACTTGGCCTGTTCATCTGTCAGCTCCGTCAGGTGGGCATCAAAGGTCGGCAGGTGCAGACTCGCCACGTACTCATCTGGAACACACCACAGAACTCCTGGTATTAGCGGTTGTGCCTCCCGTCTGACTCCTCAGCCTTAAAACTTGGGAGACACCATCTAATCCTTGTTACTGAATAAAAAATGAAGCTCAACTTTTGCTCACTTGCCCTGAATTTTGAAGAACTGCTGCCTTTAGCTTCAAGCCCAATGCTTTTTAAAGGTGTAACATTTCTTCCTTACTAACTGCTTCAGCCTTGAATCTTTCCTTCTCTTCAGAGAGGTGAAGGAGAGTTAAAAGAAACAATAGGTTTTAGGGGATTAAGAAAAAAAACACTGGGATGGGGTAGGATCTAGAAAATGCCAGCTCAAACTTTAGTTCTCCTTTGAACTTGCTATGCTTTGGGTCACTCAGAAAACCTAACACTTGTGACAGTGTGGAAGGAATAATTACTACTGACGTTACACTTTCTGCTTGCTCTAGGGGTTTCTGTTTGTATTCTATTACCTGAACACAAGTTAAACCCAAACCCACTGCTGTCGAGTTAATTCCAACTCACAGCAACCCTACAGGACAGAGCAGAACCACTCCACGGGGTTTCCCAGGCTATCATCCTTACAGAAGCAAAGCAGACTGCTGCAGCTGTCACCCAGGGAGTGGCTGGTAGGTCTGAACAGCTGACCTTTTGGTTAGCAGCTGAGTGCTTAACCACTGCTCCATCAGGGCTCCCTGAATACATGTTATATCTTAATAATTTTATATCGTTTTATATATATTTGTGTTTGGTGCCCTTGACAACTTCATTATAAATTCAGTCAGAATACCGACTGAGATCCTTCCAAAGTGTTAGTGAAAGAGAAATACATTAACATCTAACAGTGGCTATGCATCAAGCAAAGCAAAACCAGAAGCTGATTTATTCCCTGACTGTTGCCTTGGAGTTTATAAACACACTGTATCAGTTCAGGTGCTTCTTCTTTACAAATTTAAGACAGCTGAATGTTTCTGTTCTATGAAACACCCACTAGTCACAAGCCTCTTGCTTAGGCCTGAAGTGACGGAGCCCGAGTTACAAGCTGGAGTAGGAACAGCCTGGCTGGCTCTGAGAAAAGGTTACAGGGGCTAGAACTGAGTACATTCGATGTCACCAGTGACTCCTCTTCACTGGGGGAAGGTATTTTTCTCCTTTAGGATTCTTGCATACAAGATACTTTGAGAGAAAACACTTAAAGTTCACAGACTGGTAAATTCAATCACAACAAAATGTCTGGACTGTACTGGGGTGTAGAAAATGTCATGACTCAACCAAGAATGGAATCTAGAAGTCCTAGTTCCTACATTTACAAGATAAAGATCATCCCACCCCCCGTTTTTTTAAATGTATAGGAACACAGTGCCTCAACACATCCTTTGGCCTGATTCTGGTCTCCTTGGCAAGGATGGGGCAGAAACGCATGCTCACCCATTTTCTTGGGCAACAGGTAGACATCCTGCTTATAGCGACCTTCAGGGGCATTGTAGAGCTCAATCAAGGCGAGAGCCTAGGGAAGCAGAGAGATGGATGCTGACCACCCAGCCCGCTGTTGGATGGCTCTCCCCAGGCCCACTGCTGCCCCCACGGAGCCTCACCTGAGTCGTGGCCGTGATGGAGAGCACAAATGTAGGCACTGTGGAGCAGCTGAGGTTCAGCAGACGGCCCTGGGGCAAGGTGAAGACACAAATGAGTGAGGACAAAAGTGTGTCTGTGAGGAGGGAAGGAAGAGCCCAGCTGCCACTGTCCAATCACTCCCAATCACACTGGGGGACAAAAGTTGGTGTTCCATAAACAGGAGTGACTAGGTTGGCATTTAAATGAAGAAATAAAAAATTCTGTAAATTTTGGTGGAAGGAACAGATTAAAGACCTCTGGAATTATGTAAAGAAGAATAGAGATGGCCATGTTGTGCTGATGGAGGTTGCATTTCTTTGGAACTTTCTACTTTCTGAAGGCATCACCTTTCAGAAGGACTCTCCTACACAGCAATCTAGTCAAATCCAGACTTGAAAGGGGGACTCTCTTCAGGTTGGATACAGGAAGATGTCATGACTTTGGTGCTTATTCCTCAGTCCAGTTCTCCTAAATTCAAAGGCAGTCTTGTATTCTGAATAGGCAATTCAGAAAGAAGAAAAGCTAAAGTCTCCCCCATGGCCCCCCTTTCCTAAATTTTTTTCTAGGGGACTGGTCACCATGTCTTATTCAACTATAGGAGGCAAGAACAACTGTCATGCTTGCTCCAAAATTGCCAGGTGCCGCCTCGCGGGGCAATGCTGATGTCAGGCTGACATCAGAGCTACAAACACGTATTAAACAACCTGCTCAGCCTCCCACATGCACGCTGCAAGGGAACACTTCAGTGCCTTTTCAGGGGTCCAGAGGTACGCAAAAAGGTGAGGCAAGGTGCGAAAAAAGGTAAAGACAGAAGTAGGGAAAGTTAAATACAACTCTGAGTCTCTAGATAAAGACAGGTATCTTTTACATTCTCATTTTCAGCTTCTTTGATTAAAAAAAAAAAAGGACGGAAAAGAAAAACTGACTGAAAATCAAAATCAAAGAAGAGGATTATTTGTCTGTGCATTTGGCATCTGTCCCTGAAGAAGGACAGATGCTTCAAGGAGGCATCATCATTGCTGTCAAGAATCCAGGGCTAGAGAAACTTCCAAGAAAGGAAAAGGGGTCAGACAGGGACATGGAAAGCTACACAGAGTGAAAGTCAAGAGTAAGTCTGGGCTTGAAGAAGGGGTGGGGCGACATCACTCACACAGCCATCACTCACACAGTGTATAGCTGAGTAGTTACTACCCGTCTGACCTAAGTCAGGAGAACAGATCTCAAAGACAGGAATCTAACAGCAGAGACACGACTTTTCCAGAGCTGGCTTAAGACAGTTACAGTCAGAAATATCTATTTTGTGCTTACTGATTAAACCGTGCCCCAAATGACATTATCTTTCTGTAAGCATCGCTCAGTGTGGCAGTGGTTCTATCTGTTAATTCCTTCCACAGCAATAGTCATTATCTGACTCAACCTGTAGAGTGACATGCAGAGACAGGATAATTGGTGAAGAGTGGGGAACCGAAATAGTTTCTTAATTGCTGAATGTGAATCTTTCACATGCAGAAGCAAAATCCATCGGTAAAGTAGCTAAACTTGTGCTTAAGAGGAGTTGGAAGAGAAAGTGGGAGGAGGAGGGCACCTGGGTTCTGCAGCCTCTCCTCAGCCTGTGCCCTGTGGCTGAGTCCCTCCCTGCCCGCCCCGGGTCTTACCTCTGCCAGCAGGACTATCCTTTTGCCATCTGGCCATATGACATGATCCACTTGGGATCTCACTCGTTCCCAGGTCAACTCTGGTGTCCGCAGACTTGCCTGGAACACATCAGTGAGCGTGTCGTCAGTGGCGGGGTCCACTTTGTTGAACGGAAGATGCTGAATGGAGCCATTTCAAAGAGCAACTTGAAAGGAGCAACTGACATGCTGGATGGAGAAGACCTGTCCTGGGTTGCTTAAGACTGTTCCATTTTAGGGAATGTAATCTTAGGACCAGCCAGGGAGGGATCAGGATGCCACAGACTGTACGCCCACTGTCTGCTGAGCACAGTACAAGGTGCTATCGGAAATACAAAAGAAACCAAAAACATGGTTTCTGCCTTCAAAAAGCTCACACTTTAGTTGGGGACATAAAACAATACATACGTGGCAGGGGGAGTGGGGGAAGCTTTCAAAATACTTATATAGCAACATGCAGACAAGTGCAAATTAATACAGTGCAAACTTAATATGCAAGTGCTGAAGAAACACACAAGAAAGGAGGCTCAGGGCTGAGAGGGACTAGTTGGAGACAGCTGAGTGCCCCCGACACAGCATGCTGGGGCTGAGGCTCCCCCCTCATGCTAGAGCTTCCCTGCTCCACCTCCCCCAGGACGGTGGGGCACCCTAGTAAAAGAAGCTTCGTGGTGTAACTGCAAATGTGAGGAAGTCTTTCAAGAAAGGCTGAATGGTAAAGCTCTCAGCAGCTCACCCTCCTTCCCTTTCTGTATGTTGTATATTCAGAAGACAAGAGAAGAAACAGTAAGTTTACTAAAGGAGTGGTCGGATAACGGTCACTGGGTATAGACTTAGGACACAACTCCTTCTTCTCATACGCAATGCCTGAAATAGAAATTCTAAAATACTCATTAGTTCAGTTCGTGAAATTGAGCCAGTCTCCTAAGTAGCAGTAGTTTTTAGATAAACAAGTGATACTTTAGTTACATAATACTCAGATATTATTTACTGAGTGATAATCCTAGTCATTGCAGTAAAGGACACATAAAAAGACTCTACTACGCTGGGAGCTATTTATGGGCAAAGACCTCCTCTACTTTTCATTTCTGTGTCTCCAAGGTCTATCTAGCACACAACGGGGTGCTTGGTTAATGTTCAGAAATATAGAGTGCTTAATACAAGTCTGAGGTTAAATCACTACTGTATTGTAATTTTGAGGCTGGCCAAAGCTTTGAAGGCATATGTACATAATGGTTTAATCACTTAAATTGTGAAGGTCGTGGTTAATGTTCAGAAATATAGAGTGCTTAATACAAGTCTGAGGTTAAATCACTACTATATTATAGTTTTGACGCTGGCCAAAGCTTTGAAGGCATATGTACATAATGGTTCAATCACTTGAATTGTGAAGGTCATAGTCACACAGACCTTCTATGTCATACACAGATGTTAACCAGGTCTGCTTTCTAGAAAAAAGAAATATGGTAAAGAAAGGCCTGGTGAAGTTCACCTAAAAGCAGGTTCCCTGTCACAGATGTCCCCGGTATTCACAGCACCAACGTTTCCCAGAAAGAAATGTGGATTTAAAAGTGACCAACTTTTCTATAAGCTAGTCCTTTCAGAAAGCACAGTAGTCAACATCTCAAGATTAGGCAAAACTATAAATTTCTACCAAAAAAGCTTAACTTTTTTTTCTTTTGCATTATCTGTTTTATTAATTGACTGTTCAACTCATCTTTCAACGGTAATTGTTTCTTCATTTTTGGGCTACATATCCTTTACCTCTTCCTAGAAGAAGGATTGTTTTTATCGTTGTACAAACCTTCACTTTTTTGATTATCAAAAATACCTGATGAAAAATTACCAAACCACTCACCTGCGACAGTTTCAGTGAGTTGCCTTATAGTGATTCTCTTTTTCTCACACTTTGGTATCCCACCCATTAGCAAGTCACATTGGTTCTCCCCTCACAACGCAGCGCGTCTCGTCACACCCACTGCCCACTCATCTCATCCGGGCTACCAGCTTCTCCTCCTAAGTGCTGACATTGCCTCCTGTTCTCCTGTCATTACTCAAGTTCCAGAAGCGTTTTCTTTATACAACAGCCAGAGTAATCTTCTAAAACAATGTGCAATTTTGTCACCTCCCTGCCCAGACCTTACCGGTGGTTTCCCTCACACCCAGGATGAAACCTCGAGTCCTCACAAGGGCGGACAAAGCTCTCCACGACTCCCAACCTCCTGAGCTGCCTCCTCTTCTTTACTCCTTGCTCATTCTGTTCTAGCCACAGTGGCCTCTTTTTCACTCTGGAACACAGCAAGCCTGTTTCTATCTTAGGGTCTTTGTACCCATCATTCTCTCTGCATAGAACTCAGATGACTTGCTCTTTCACTTCATTCAATTATTTGTTCAAATGTTTTCTCCTCAAGGTCACCTTCCTGGCCTACCCTAATTAAAGGAGCTTCATCTGTCATTCTCTGCGTCCTTACCTTGCCTTAGTTTCTTCAGCTATCAGTGACAATGTATGTCTATTTACTTGTTTATTGCCTGTTTCCCATACTAGAATTAAAGCCCATGGCAGCAGAAATGGTGTTCATTTCTATTTTTTCAGTCCATCAGTGCTCAACACAGTGCAAGATGTAAACTGGCCAAATCCAGCACAAATTTGCCAAATGGTCTCACCTGTTAGCTGAGTGTACTGTTTCTTTTTATTTTACATATTATTCTATGACACTACTACTGAAGGTTGAGTAATTTAACTTCACATTTTATTTTTGGTAACACACAGACCCCCAAATTGCCATTTTAACCCTATTTAAGTGTACAATTCAGTGACACTAATTACATCCACCATGTTGCACTACCGTCACCACTACCGGCAACCAAATTTCTCATCCCTCCAAGGGAAGCTCAGTACCTGTTAAGCAGGAGCTCCCAGTTCCTCCCTCCCTTCAGCCCCTGGTGACGATTTTTATCTTTGTGCATTTGCCTGTTCCAGATGTCTCATATAAATGGGGTCCTGTGATATTTGTCCTTTTGTGTCTGACTCACTCCACTATACATGATGTACCACATTTCACATATCTATTCATCTGTTGACAAATGCCTAGCTTGTTTCTACCTTTTGGCTATTGGGATGAATGCCACAATGGACACTGATGTATAAGTGTCTGTGTTCCTGCTTTCAAGTCTTTGGGTTACATATAATTAGGGGTGGAATTGCTAGATGACATGGTAATTCTATGTTTAATTCTTTGGAGAAACTACCAAACTGTTTTGCACAGCAGCTGTATCATCAGACACGTGCCCCACTCTCTCCACACCTTCACCAACGTTTGGTATTTTTGTCCTTTCTGGTAACAGCCATCCAAGTGGGTGTGAAGTGGTACCTCGTTCTGGTTTTGATTTGTATTTCCCTAATGACTAATGGTAAGAGCTTGGCTGCTTACCAAAAGGTCTGCACACATGTTAGGGCATTTAGACTGGCTCCCCTCTCTTCCTGAAATGTACTTGACTTAAAAATCCATGTGGCTAGTTTCTTCAAGTCTGCTCAGACTGTCTTCTTAATGAGGCTTCTTTTGATCCCTCTACAACTATAACTCAGCCCCCTTGACGCCCCTTACCATGCACTACTCTTTCTTTATTCCATGGGGCTTTTGATACCCAATGTACTAAAAATTCACTTCTTTATTATGTTGCTGTCTTTCTTCTCACTAGAATGTAAGCTCCATGAGAGTATGTAACTTTGTCTGTTTTGTTTACTGACTCCACAGACTCCAAGATCAGCACCCAGCATAGACCAAACCCCCTGCTGTTGAGTCCAGTCCGACTCATAGTGACCCTAGATATAGTGTAATCACAAAATAAATACTGGTGACTGACAGTAAAGAGTCTCCCGGCCTTTTTCCTGAGAGGATACCTGTGGTTCCAAGCAGCCTTGGGAGGACAGATAGGTTTATTCATCAGTATTTGAAAGTAATCTAGAAATTATGAGAAAGGTAATAGTACAACATACAGGAAGAAGGAGGAGGGAACTAGGTTAGAGGGTTTTTTTCCTTCTAAAAAATACCCTGGATTTCACGCTGTAATTTCATTTCTTAACCAATGTATAGAAATGAATAATATACTTAACTTCTTAGTTTTCCATTTGAAAACTAAAGCACCAAACCAAACCCACTGCTACTGAGTTAAGTCTGACTCATAGGGACCCTACAGGACAGAGCAGAACTGCCCCACAGAGTTTCCAAGGAGCCCCTGGCAGATTTGAACTGCTGACCTTTTGGTTAGCAGCCGCAGCACCTAACTATCATGTAACCAGGGTCTTCATTTGAAAATTAGGTATTAGAATAAGCCTTTGTCGGGTAGTCAAAAAGATGAAATCGGGTAATTTTTTATACATGAAAAATATAAAAGCTACAAGACAGCATTTTGAGTCATTTCTATTTCAGAACTTTTTAACAGCTCAGAGAGAAAACTCCTTCCCCTCCCCTCACTGTGAAGACTTCTCAGCAGGGCCCAGAGCCTGACAACTTCCCTCTAACAAAGCTTTTCCTGTCTGGGGGCTCTCCAAACACATTAGTCAAGGAAAGTACAAGCACCTACTGGAGACAGTTTTAGAAACATTAATATCTCTGACCACTTAGCAGTATGGCACAGAAGTGGAAGTGAACCAAAAAATGGGCCAGCTAAATTAGTCACTGCAAGCAAAAGCATCATGGTAAGGCAGAATAATGGAGCTTCGCTACTCAGATACCCCAAGGATAGGAACAAGACTCTGGTAGGTTATTTTTCTAGCCATTTTTTAATAACATAGGAATAGAGCACAAAGTTAAAAAGAGAAACCACTTAAAATAGATGCTACCCAAAACGCTCTCAGTATATCAGCTGACCTCACCTGGCAGTGCTGAAGCTCAGTCAGAGCAGCCCTCAGGGCAGTGAAAGCTGCTTTGCTTGAGCCAGTTACCCACAGGCAAATACAGCTGTACCAGAAAAAGGCCATAAAAACTTAAAACCACACGGAAAGTCACCATTAGAGGTATTTTGGTTAAGTCTGAGAGAAATAAGTAACCCTCTTATTAACTACTCATTGGGTCACTCGGTAGGACCCAGTACCTACGCTGTTGGACTGGGAAACTTGAGCATGAACTCAGTCCAGTTAGAGGATAAAAATGCCAGGCTCCAGGTTTGAGGATCAAACCCTATTACACAATGGCGTTGTACTATGACACTTAGAGAAACCCAACTGCTACAGTTTGGAAAATGAAGAGCACACACAGCCCAATGAAAGAGGCACAGAAGAGGACACTGTGGTAAGTGACAGTCAGTCATAAGCAAGGGCCTCACCCTAGCCCACAGATTTCTTTTCCCTGACTTGTCCTTGACCCAACATACTTGTGTCATTTTTATGGGGAAATCAAACACTCCCCAAATACTGACTACTATAATAACTCATATTCATGGTAGGGAACTTCTGGTAGTTTTGAGTCTCTCAACCTAAACACACCCTGGCAGGATAAAACATACTCTGACAGTGTAAGTAGTGATCAGGCTGGTTGGAAGAGGACAATCATTTGAAATGACTAAGATGAAGTGACTTCATAGTGACCACAAGCACAGGCCACAAGGTAGTCAGTGAACAGCTGTGGACAGCTCTGCCAGGACATTTAAGTTTAGGGTGACTGGTGACTCTGCTCTTTCCTCTTCCATTTTAAGTTTTTTGGGAAGAGCCAAGCCAAGTGCCGTTGAGTCAGGGGAAAAAACAAAAAAGTCCCCAACAATGAATCCCTTAATCTTACCACATCAATCTCTGTGTTGGAATGTCCCATGTTACAAACGATGCAGCTATTCTTCATACGGTCCAAGTGCTCTCTGGTTACCACGTTCTTGTTACCTTGAAAACAGAGGAGATTTTGTACACACAGAAAGGAATGAAGCCAGACTCCTACATCATATCATACGCAACAATTAACTAAAATGTATCAGAGACCTAAATGTAAGAGCTAAAACAATAAAACTCTTAGAAAACACAAGGGCAGTCTTTGCAATGGTCATGGATTGAACTGGTGTCCCCCTCAAAACGTATGTGGGCATTTGGCTGGGCCATGATTCCCAATAGTCTGTGATTGCCCTCCCTACTGTGATTTTCCTATGCTGTATGTTAAATGGGATTAGGGTGGGACTGTAAATCCCTTCCTAAGGTCACCTCGCTGCTCAGATGTAAAGGCACTTTCCCTGGAGTGTGGCTTGTACCACACTTTATCCTTTTATCTTACAAGAGATAAAAGGAAAGGGGAGCAAGCAGAAAGTAGGAACCTCACACTATCAAGAAAGCAGCACCGGGAGTAGAACACGTCCTTCAGACCTGAGGTTCCTGAGCCAAGATTCTCCCTGACCAAAGACTGATGCAACACAGTCACTTTTCCTCCACAGCTGACAGAGGGAAGGCCTTCCCCTGGAACAGACACCCTGAATTCGGACTTGTAGCCTACTGGACTGTGTCAAAATAAACTTTGCTTTGTTAAGGCCATCTACTCGTGCTATTTCTGTTAAGGTGGTAGCAGCTGACTCACACAGTGACCCTAGGTTAGATAATGGTTTCTTAGGACACGACACCCAACACACAAACCAAAGCAAACACCACAGCCACTGCTGCGGATTTGATCATGAATCACACCAATCCTATAGGAGAGCAGAGCTGCCCCAGAGGGTTCCCAAGGCTGTAGACTCTACAAGCACAGAGAGCCACGTCTCTCTCCCGCAGAAGCACTGGTGGATTTCAACAACTGATCTTTCCACTAGCAGTCACGTGCTTAATCACTGTGCCACCAGGGCTCCTTAAAGCACAAGTAACCAAAGAAAAATAGATAAACTGGATTCCATCAAAATTAAAATATTCTGTGCTGCAAATGATACCACCAATTAAGGGAAAAGATGACCAAGAGAACGGGAGACAATATTTGCAAATCCTGTATCTGATAAAAAACTTGCAAGCAAAATACACCAACAGCTCTTATGACTCGGTAATAAAAAGACAACTGAATTAGAAAGCAGGCAAAGAAGAAATATATATTTCTCCAAACAATATGTACAACTGACCAATAGGCACATAAAAAAATGTTTAACATTATTAGTCATTAAAACCAACAAACCAAGCCCACTGCCACTGAGTTGTTTCTAATTCATAATGACTCTACAGGACAGAATAAAACTACCCCACAGAGTTTTAAGGAGCACAGATCCGACTCAATGGCACTTGGCTTGGCTGGTGGATTTGAACTGCAGACATTTTGACTAGCAGATGGTGGTGCTTAACCACTAGACCACCAGGGGTTTTAGTCTTTAGGGAAATGCAAATCAAAACCACAATGAGATACCACTAGACACCTACCAGAGGATGATCATAAAAAGAGACAGACAATAACAAGTGTTGGTGAGGATGTGGACAAATCAGAGCCCTCATACACGGCTCGGGAATTGTAAAGTGGTACAGTTACTTTGAAAAACAGTTTAGTAATTCCTCAAAATGTTTAAAAGGTACAGCCATCATCTGACCCAGCCATTCCACTCCTAGGCAGATACCTATGAGAACTGAAAATATATGTTCACATAAAAACTTACACATGAATGTTCAAATCAGCATACCTAACAGGTAAAAATGAAAACAATCTAAATACCCATTGACTGATCACTGAATAAATAAAATGTGGCAAATCTATACAATCGAATATTATTCAGTCATAAGAGAGTAAGAAGTACTGATTCATGCTACAACACTGATGAACCTTGATAACACATGCTATGAAAGAAGCCAATCACAGAAGACCACACAGGTTCAGTACACAAAAATCTAGAGACAAGAAAGCAGAAGAGTGGTTGCCAAGAGCTGGGAGAAGGTAGAAGGTTCAATGATGAGTGGCTGCTAACAGACACGGGGCTTCTTCCTGGGGTGGTGAAAACGATCTGGGGTGAGATGGTGGTGACGGCTGTACTACTCTACCTTTAAACAAGTGACTTCTATGGCATGTGAATTACATCTCAGTAAAGCTATTAAAAAAATGGTGATGGTACACAACATTGTTGGTGTAATTAATGCTACCAAACTGTGCACTTAAAAACAGGTAAAATGGCAGATGAAGAATCTTGTTGTAGCCTAACCTTGATTAGGAAGCCCTGGTGATGCAGGGGTTAAGTGCTATGGCTGCTAACCCAACGGTCGGGTGTTCAAATCCACAAGGTGCTCCTTGGAAACTCTATGGGGCAGTTCCACTCTGTCCTATAGTGTCACTGTAGGACTCGACGGCAGCGAGTTTGCTTTGTTGTTGTTTTTTTTTAACCTTGATGAAGGAGCTCTGGTGGCGCAGTGGTTAAGAGCTCAGCTGTTAACCAAAAGGTCGACAGCTCGAATCCACCAACTGCTCTTTGGAAACACGACAAAGCAGCTCTACTCTGTCGTGTGAGGTTGTTATGAGTTGGAAATGACTCAATGGCAACAGGTTTTTGGTTTTTTTGAAACTTAGTTATAGAGAGTAGAGAAGAAATATACTTGACCAGTTTCTGAGGTAAAATATCAAATGTACAAATTTCAGATCTCACTTCCCAAATAAAACCCTGCAAATGGATCTTAGTTCTGTCCATCTTGTAGATAGCTATGGACGATGGAAATACAAAAACTGTGTTAAGGCGTAAAAGCAGCCTTTCCTATGAGCACAACCTAAGGGTAGACTTTCTGCTGACGCTCTGAAGAAACAGGGAGAGTGTGAAAGGCTGACTGGTGTCACAGACTCTGGGCTCTTAAGAGTGTGGTTTTGTTGAGCACATTTCCAGTCATTTTTCACTTGCTGCATCACAGTGTCCCCAGATCCCAACCATTTTCTCTGTCATACCTGTACAGGTAATAACAATGTCCACTTGTCGGATGACCTCATTTAGTTTCACCAGTCGAAAGCCATCCATGCTGTGGAAATAAAGTGCAGTCAGTTACCTAAATGGGCAGCTAGGGACACCTTGAGCACAGGCCTTAAAGTCATTATCAAGTCCTTTTGGTAGTTACATTGTCATGTCTTGAAACAGCTAAACTATTCTTAGCGAAAACATGAAACTACTTCCTCAGTTCACAGAGGATAGATATGAAAGGTTCTTTCACATTACTGAAGTTTATTTCCTCCTGATAACAGGGAGCCAGGGGTTACCATGAAATACTCAAATCGAGTTTCCAGAAGTACCACTTGGCCTACGACTCCTGTGAACCTACAACTCCACCGAAACCACTCTCTCCAAGATCATTGTTGATTTTCTGAATGCCAAGATCAAAAATATCTCTTAGGTCCTAACATTATTTGACCTCTTGTGTTACATTTAACATTGTTTACCTTCTTAAAACTTTATATTCCTTGGGCACATGGTGCCCTTTTCTTCTGGTGTTTCTCCTGCTTCTCTGCCACTGGCACTGTGCAGGGTTCTGCCCTTGACACTTTCCCATTCCTGCCACACCACTCATACCCTGCCCTTGGCTGCAATGATCCCCAACAGGTGGCTGATTCACAATTATGTACACCTTCAGCTTAGATGTCTCCAAAGCTTCAGAGCCATGGATCACACTATCCACCAGAAAGCTCCTCATGGACATCCCAGAGGACCTCAAATTTACAGTGTTCAAAACTAAGCTCACTGTGTTCACCACACCTCTACCCTATCTGTTTCTTCTTCTCTGTTTCCTACCTTGATCAGCGGCATCACTGTTCACCCAATTGTAAGAGCCAAATAAACTAGAATGTCCTGCCAAGCTCCCTCTCCCAAGTCTGGTTGATTGTTTCCTCAATTTCTTAAAACCCCTTGAACCTGTCCCCCTCTTCTCCATCCTTGCTGGCCTGGCTTAATGAAATTCAAGTTCTATCACTTTTTGCTTATTACAACAGTCCCTGGCCCCATCTCTGGCCTCTAGTTTTACATCTTTCCAATTCCTTCCTTAATTTCCCTAAACGCAACTTGGATCTTGCCACTTCCTTTCTTAAAACACTTGAGATGGCTCACTGTTCTCCAGGTGAGAGCCCAACACTTAACACTGACATACCTGCAACGTTGTCCATGATTCCCACCTCAGATATCACCACTCCCCCAAATTTATGCTGCCAGCTACATTGAAACACCAGCTCAGCTTCTTAAGCATGTGATGCTCTCCCTTTGCTCTGTGACTGGGCACATGTACTCTCTGCCTGGAACGTATCGCCAAACCAAGAAAACACACAGGTTTTGAGACTGAGCTCCATGGATAATTCCCAGCTCCTCAGCAAGCTCTCTTTCTGTGCTCCTGCAGCCCCACGTGCTGCTCACCACTGCCACAGCTCTATCTACACTGCTCAGTGGTTACTGCCTGTGTGCTCTGAGAAGGACGGGCCTTAACTTACTCAGCCTCAGCACACAGCACAGTGCAGAATACACAGGAAGTGCCTGATCATGTCTGTAAGATAACCTGAACAGTATTAAAACATGTTCAGATTTCTATAACGAACCCCTAACACACCTAAAGGGGTACAGTGCTCTATGTGTGGCAGGGCCCTGTCTCAAAAAAAGCCAACGACTCCGTTGGGGGAGAGCTGTGGGTTTATGGCTAGGCTGTGTGGGAGTGGTAGGACAAGGGAAAAGGATTATGGTCACATCTTTATGCCACGCTTTATCCTATCCAGGGTTAATGGTATGGACTGGGTGTGTCATCTAGCTTACAGACACAGGGACTCCACAACAGTTCTCAGAGACAGTGGTATTTCTTATCCTGCTGAGAAGGGTGAGACAATTTCAGTAATTGCTAGCATTTACTGAGGGGCTCTGACATGACAGCAGCTCCACATTTTATCTAATTATTATATAATGCCTAACCACTTATCATAATTATATAATGCTCTGCCTGAACTTCCTGAGCTCCAAGGTCAGCGTGACTACTCACATTTTACCTTCACAGACCCGGGAGAAGCTGAGGGCTCAGCCAGGCTGCGCCCGTGTGCTGCGCCTCCTCTCCTGGCTGCAGCAGGGCAGGTGGGAAAACCCAGACTGGCTCTGCCCTCAGGGAGCGAGAGACCAACAGGAGCTATTCTTTTTTTTTAGCTTTTAATTTTGAAATGATTTCAAACTTAAGAGTCACAAGAGCAGCACAAAGAACTCCCACAGACCCATCCCTCAGACCTGCCAGACCTGCCAGACCTGACCTTTGGTGTGGCTCATGGACATGTCCATGTGGTCAGACTCGACCACTGGTAGAGACGCAGCACTGAAGTGCCCTTCTCAGTGCGTCATCTCTGAAAGCATCTGACAGCAGCCTCTTCATTGTGACCATTCTCTTCCAAGGTAAGAGGCTACTAGCTCTGTGCTCAAGGCCTCCTGTGCTCCCATTGTCCCAGGAATTCTACATTTTACCTCCTTTCAGAGCAGAGGTCCTTCCTCTGTGACAGACAGGAGTGTGCAGTTATTGGAAGCCTCTCTCAGGGCCTGCCACTGGTCTCCCAGGCCATTCTTTGGAGGTGGCTTCAGGGTCACCCCTTAGGGTGGTGGCTAAAGGAGAGGTGAATCTCCTCCGCATGCTTACCAGGCTTGGAGGGCACAGATGGGGTCAATCTCCGTGACATACACAACGGAGCCCATGGCCTTCAGAGCAGCACAGCACCCCTTCCCCACCTGTCGAGGGGGAGAAACACACCTCATGAGGAAAGGCAATACGAAAACCGCTGCTCAAAGCTTCTGGTAAAGTGCACCCCCACCCTCCCCCAAGAGGAATTTCACGGAACAGATTCACGCTTGGGGAAAAGAAGAAAAACAAATGACTGCAGTTCCTAAACAAACGCCTGGCCCCTGCTCAGCACATGCGTGTGCACAAGAACACCCACACTCACGATCTATAATCAAAACACAAGCTAAAAGAACAGCGTAAGTGGCATTGGAACAAGTCAGAAAATCAACTTAAGGAAAAATGGTAAAAATACAAAAAGAACAAGAAAGACTGTACTTTAATAAGAGGGCCTCTAAAGTTAGTTTTTCCCACCTAAAGTGGTAAATAAATGTACTCTTCTACAAAGGAAACATCTTAGCACATTTCCGCAAAACACACTTTAATCGCTGAAGTGAAGGGTCCCCCTTTACCTCTCCGTAGCCACAGACCACCACTTGCTTCCCACCGAACATCATGTCTGTTGTCCTTTTAAGTCTAGGGGAGAAAAAACATTAGCTCAGAAAAATCTTCTGTTGCTTTCATGGGGCTAGACTGGCTCCCTTTGTTTTCATGTTTTATTTTTCCTATTTTAAAAGAAAGCCTAGTTTTTTTTTAATGAAGTTCAACTCAGTCAACTTTTTCTTTCACAGATTGTGCTTTTGGTGTACCTACAAAGTCACTGCCAAGTCCAAGGTCACTTAGCTTTTCTCCTACATGAACTTCTCTGTAAGGTGTATGGTACTGCATCTTACATTTAGGTCTATGATCCATTTTGAGCTAATACTGGTGAAAGATGTAAGCTCTGCGCCTACATTCATTTATTCTGCAGGTGGGGGTCCAGTTCTTTCAGCATCATTTGTTGAAAAGACGATTCTTTCTTCACTGAATTGCCTTTGCTCCTTTGTCAAAGATCAGCTGACTTTATTTGTATGGATCTATTTCTGGCCTATCTATTCTGTTCCACTGATTTATGTGTCAATAAATAGGAAAGTTCTTCACCATCTGACAGCACCAGTGAGCCCTTATCTGCTCAACAGTTTTCTGGTAGGTGGCTGATTTTTTCTTATCTCTTCATGGTTGACATCTAACCTTGGACTCCGCTTCCACTGCTTCCATCTGATTCTCACCTCCACATGACTCTGATATTAAAGGCTCTTTCTGATATGGAGAGTAAATTCTGATTAGCAGAGACTCTGTCGATCTTCACACACCTAGCACAGACACCTTTATCCATCTTTTACTGAACCTGGTGGCATACTGGCTAAGTGCTATGGTTGTTAACCAAAAGGTCAGCAGTTTGAATCCATGAGGTGCTTCGTGGAAACTTTATGGGGGCAGTCATACTCTACAGAGTCACTGTGAGTCACAATTTACTTGATGGCAATGGGTTTAGTACAGACAGATTTTGGCTCACAAATTTGAGACATGAAAAACCTAAAAGGCACTCAGTTGTGGATGAGTAAAGATTTTCATAAAAATATACTAGAATTACTATTGATTTTATCAGGCCCAGTGCTACTCATTGCATTAACACTTAAATGCAGAGAAAACTAGGGACAGTCCATAGACAGAGTGACAGATTGGGAATTCATTTAAACATCTAGTCTACCTGATAATGAACAGCTGCTGCCTTTGAATTATGGTGTTGGCAAAGTATACCGAATACAGAAGAACTAAGAAATCTGTCTTGGAAGAAGTACAACCACAAGGCTCCTTAAAAGTGAGGATGACAAGACTTTAGCTCACATACTCTGGACATATTATCAGGAGGGACCAGTTTCTACAGAAGAACATCATGCTTGGTAAAGTAAGGGGTTAGTGGAAAAGAGAAAGACCTTCGGCAAGAAGGACTAACACAGTGACTGCATCAACGGGCTCACACACAGCCACACTTGCGAGGCAAGTGCAGGACAGGCAGTGTGCTGTTGTCCTGCACACGGGGCTGCCAGGGGCCAGAAGTGACTGCACCCCACCTAATAACAACCATTTCCTGATAAGACTACCAACTCTAAAGCAGCAAGAGTTAACAATAGTTAGAATCTGCAATGAACATTCTTCAAGTCAAAAAGATTTCAAAGTAAGGAGCTTCCCCTAAGCTCTAACTCAACTTTGTAACTTACTGTACAGGGTTCTACAAAGAAGGCTAGGGAGCAAACACTGAGCAGTAGGATACATCTGCCTTATCGAATTTAATCCTTAAAACAACTCTGTGAAGTAGGCCTTATTATCACATTGTACAGATGAGGAACTAGTCACGGAGAGGTTAAATACTTAGTCTGAGGCCTTTGAGTTAATCCATGACAGAAGCGTGCTCTTGGGCTTTCTAGCTCCACCGCCCGTGGTGTTGCCACTCTATAACGTTCCAGGCTGGTTGGTGCTGTGGCCCACAGGCCTTTCCTACACTTTTCCATTAACCTATACCTGAAGGAAACTATTTGGCAAAAAGCAATATTCAAAACAGACTTAAAGGCTTCCTATAGGGAAATACTGAGTCTTCCTAGCAAGAAACAAAGGACTGTCAGGATATACACGTGGGAACAAACAGTGGGTATTGGAAGAACACAGTATATGGTGTATACATATAAATGTGTAAGTAGATTTTGTCAGACTGGCAATTCTTACAGATTCAAAAATTAAAAATGCTTCTTGGAATTGACTGCCTACCACAAGTTTCCAGGTGGCCAGAGAATTACAGGACACTTGGAGCTCAAGAATTGACAACATGACCTGGAATAGGAGCAGCAGGAAGATTTTTCCAAACTGTCGAAGGATTTGTTTACACTGACTTCAGTTACTGACCCGCAGTTCTAACAGGGCCACAAGGTAAGCACTCTGCCCAGCAAGAGAAAGGAGCTAGTCTGATTTCTTGACTAAACCAGATCTGCCTAGAACTAGCATAGCACTGGTGGCTCTGAGCTATAAACTATTAGATGTGGTGTGGTGACAGACCCAGAGCAACAACTCAAGTCCACCCAGAGGTAACAAAACATACCCATCAAGGATCGATTCACGGCAACAGTAGAGGTTGTCAAACTTTTGCTTGGTGACGGAATCATTGACATTCATGGCTGGAACACACAGCTTCCCCGCCTTGGATAGTTGGTACAGCCTGAGAACGAGCGAAACCAAGAATATAAGGTATTGCAATTAAAAAAAAAAAACTCACTGCCGTCGAGTCGGGTCCAACTCATGGTGGCCCTAGAGGTCAGAGCAGACATGCCCCATAGAGCTTCAAAGGAGTGCCTGGTGGGTTTAAACTGCTGACCCACTATGCCACCAGGGTTTCTGATACTGCATTCCATTCATATTAAATCACAGAAATACGCTGGTTTAGCAGGTGTACATGAGGTGTAAGACACCATTAGTCTTGCCAAATTACGTGAATAGAGAGAAATAAAGAGTATCTTTCCAGACCTGTATACAGCTTAGAAATAAAGACCTTAATTAAAAGGCATATGGAGAAAATCCCTGACCCACCCTTTAATTTTTAAGTACTTAGATGTAAAATTTTTAACTGCATCAGACTGACTCCTTCTTGCAATTATAAAAGGAGTTACTTTAGTACTATTAAAATATTCATGTGTAATCACACCATTCACAACAATTTCTTATTTGTAAGTTTCACATTTATAATCTTAATGCGCACACCTGCAAAACAATTTGGAAGATTTTACATAGTATTCTTGCTTACACTCTTTTCATGGCTCAGTAATATGACTATACAGTTAACTTCTGTGTAGAAACTAATACATTATTTCCTCCTTCCCTCTTTTGCTATTATATATAACACTGCAACTAAGAGATTCATGGCACAGCTTTGTTTTCATGTGCTTTTTTTTCCTTAAGGATACATCTCCAAGAATTGGGATCACAGGGGCAATGCACATGAACAATGTGAATCAATTTGTAATGCTGTTCGTTAATTTACTGAACTAAAATTTATTTCAAATGTACTATGTGACTGTGCCAGGATTGATATAATGAAAAGGACACATATAATCCTTGGCCTTACAGTCAAAATTGTTTCTCAACCAGAAGCTACTGGAATTTAGGGTGGTACAATTATTGGCTGTGTACGATGAAACTTGCAAGTTGAGACTGAAACTTAAGAAAAGCAGAAGGCCAGGAGAGCCAAGGACCTTGAGTATATCCCACCTGAGTTTAGAGACCATCTCAAAAAATAGATTTGATGCATTGAACACTAATGACCAAAGACCAGACAAGTTGTGGAATGACATGAAAGATATCAGTCATGAGGAAAGCAAGAAGTCATTAAAAAGACAAGAAAGAAAGAAAAGACAAAACTGGATGTCAGAAGAGACTCTGAAACTTGCTCTTGAACACCAAATAGCTACAGCACAATGAAGAAATGATGAAGTGAAAGAACTGAACGGAAGATCTCAAAAGGCAACTCAAGAAGACAAAGTAAAATATTATAACATCATGCACAAAGAGCTGGAGATAGAAAACCAAAAGGGAAAATATGTTCTGCATTTCCCAAGCTGAAAGAATGGAAGAAAAATTCAAGCCTCGAGTTGCAACAGTGAAGGATCCTATAGGAAAGATATTAAATGACTCAGAAAGCATCAAAAAAAGATGGAAGGAATACACAGAGTCATTATACCAGAAAGAATTGATGTTCAACTATTTGAACAGGTAGTATATGATCAGGAACCGACGGCATTGAAGAAGAAGTCAAAGTAGTACTGAAGGGACTGGTGAAAAACAAGTGTCCAGGAACTGATGGAGTATCAATGGAGATGTTTCAACAAATGGATGCAGCATTAATTTATGCCAAGGAATTTGGAAGACAGCTACCTGGCGAATTGACTGGAAGAGATCTACAGTTATGCCTATTCCCAAGAAAGGGGATCCAACCGAATGTGGAAATTATCAAACAAGATTATTAATACCACCTGCAAGTAAAATTTTGCTAAAGATCATTCAAAGTCAACTGTAGCAGTCCACTGACAGGAAACCACCAGAAATTCAAGCTGGATTCAGAATGGGATGAGGAGCCAGGAATATCATTGCTGATGTCAGGTATATCTTGGCTGAAAGTAGAGAACACCAGATAGATGTTTACCTATGTTTTATTGACTATACAAAGGCATTTGACTATGTGGATCATAACAAATTATGGCTAACACTGCACAGAGTGGGAATTCCAGAACACTTAATTGTACTCATGAGGAAGCTGTACATGATCAAGAGGCAGTCATGGGAACAGAACAAGGGGACACTGCATGGTTTAAAGTCAGGAAAGGTGTGCACCAGAGTTGTACCCTTTCACCATACCTTTCAATATGTATGCTGAGCAAATAATCTGAGAAGCTGGACTACATGAAGAACAAAGCCTCGGGACTGGAGGAAGACTCATTAACAACCTGCATTATGCAGATGAAACAACCCTTCTGGCTGGAAGTGAAGAAGATTTGAAACACTTACTGATGAGGATCAAAGACCACACCTTCATTATGGATTGCACCTCAACATCAAGAAAACAAAAATTGTCACAACTGAACCAGAAAGTAATGTCATGATAAATGGAGAAAGGACTGAGGTTGTCAAGGATTTCATTTTACTTGGTTCCACTATCAACAACCATAGAACTGCAACGGGAAAATCTGCTGCAAAAGACCTCTTTCAAGCGCTAAAAAGTAAGCATGTCACCTTGAAGACTAAGGAGTGCCTGACCTAAACCATGGTATTTTCAATCACGTCATGTACATGCGAAAGCTGGACAATGAATATGGAAGACAGCAGAAGAACTGATACCTTTAAACTGCGGTGTCGGAGAAGGATACTGAACGCACCATGGACCACCAAAAGAACAAGAAGATCTGTTCCGGAAGAAGTACAACCAGAGTGCTCCTCAGAAGCAAGGTCGGTGAGATTGCGTCGTACATACTTTGGACATGTTGTCATGAGGGATTAGTCTCTGCAGCAGGATGGAAGATGCTTGGCTGAGTAGATGGTCAGTGAGAAAGAGGAAGACCCTCAACAAGATGGACTGACACTGCGGCTGCAACAGTGGGCTTACGCATAAAAACCACTGTGGGCCTGGCACGGGATCGGGCAGTGTTTTGTTCTGTTATTCACAGGGTCACTATGAGTTGGAACAGACTCGGCAACACCTAACAACAACAATTATGAGACTAGCACTATAAAACATTTATTAACCCTGGCCCCCAAGAGTAAATGCTAATAGCACTATCTAGTAATTGTGATAATCAAAAACATCCCTCACACTTTCACATGTCCTCTCTGAAGAGTGTCCCGCCCTAAGCTGAGAACTACAGGGCAAGCAGTACAGGAGAACATCAGTTTTCTCTCTACCTTGCCAGAACTAGGTATTGAAATTACTCTTCCAACTCAAGTAATTTTAAACACTTTGTTAAGACTAGCTTAAATTATATCTCTAGAGTAC
The DNA here is from genome assembly GCA_028571685.1 of Heterohyrax brucei. Taxonomy (NCBI): domain Eukaryota; kingdom Metazoa; phylum Chordata; class Mammalia; order Hyracoidea; family Procaviidae; genus Heterohyrax; species Heterohyrax brucei. The sequence continues at coordinate 20,162,730 of CM053147.1, forward strand.
TTTTAAAACATTATCTGATAAATCAGAGAGTTTCTATTAAGTTAATGGATGAAAGAACTATGGGAACCTAGACTGAAAATAAGTTTTAAGTAACAAACTGAGTCAACTAAAAATTATGTGTAGGTTGTCTGAATCAAAGTCCATCCCTCTCTGGTCTGAAGGTGTCATGTAACCCACAGTCTTATTACTCCAAGATCACAGTACACTGAGATAGTGACAGTGGCTTATTCTGAATTTACTTCTCAGAAACTTTTTATTTTACACTTTTAGTTCCTGTGAATGAAAGAGAGTAAACAGAAATGATTCCAGTTTTCCTGAGGAAACTACTGCTCACTTGAGAAACAGAACCTGAGTCCTTGCTGTCTATGTACTGTGAGCCCTGCGAGGACACGGCTTCTGTCTGTTTGGTCCCCTGCAATCCTTAGTGCCTAGGGCAGTTCCTGCTCCTTGCAGATGTTCCATAAATAGTGGCTGAATACATGAGTTGGGCCAAAAAGGACAAGTGGTCACTGCATTATGACAACTGGGAAACACGAGGACTAGCTGTCTCCCTGAACTTGAGTTATCTTGTTAATACAAAAGTGTGCAGCCTCAGATCTGGTATAAGCAGGTTCCAATTTTAACATCACATGTTCAACAGATATGTGATTGTAAGAATTCGTATGTCTAAGAAAGGGCCACATATATCAGAGACTCCATCATCCTGAGACCAGAAGAACGAGATGATGCCTGGCTACTACCAATGACTGCTCTGACAGGGGACCCAAGAGTCCCTAACAGAGGACAGAAGATACAGAACTCAAACTCTAGCAAAAAGACCAGAATTCATGGTCTGACTGAGACTGGGAAGACCCCGGAAGACATGGCCCTGGACTCTCTGCTAGCCCAGAACTGAACCATTCCTGAAGCCAACTCTTCAGACAAAGATTATACAACATAAAATTAACAAATTTCTTATGGATTAATAGCTCAAATGGTTATCCAGACTATGAGCGTGAATGTACTGGAGATATTCAGAAAGCCAAAAGTGGCTATTAGCAGACTTCTATTGTTTTAACTCACAACTTGATCTTCAGTCAACGCTTAGCTTAAGTAACAGGCCAGGTCATTGGTGTCCCTCCTAGGAATGATGGTTTATAAAACTTTATTTGTTAATTTTGGATTATAGGACATAAAATGACACTAGTGAAGAGAGTGCTTCTCAGCTCAAGCAGATACAGGAGACTGAATGTGCAGCTCCTGTCCAGAGATGAGAAGGCAGAAAGGGAAAGAACCTGACTGAATGGATGTGGGAAATCCAGGGTAGAAAGGAGGAGCGTGCTATCACATTATAGGGACAGCAACTAGGGTCACATAACAATGTATGCATAAATTTTTGTATGAGAAACCAACCTGAACTGTAAACTCACAAAGTACACATACACACAAAAGAACATATGTTTAAGATGCACAAAACTAGGTATGACCACATCAGATCTTACCTGTGGACTCCAGTAACACTCTCCTCCACGATGCCCTTGATTTTCTTGAACATATTGGGGTACTTCTTATAAATCCAGTGAGTGAGGTCCCCTCCATCATCCAAGATCTACAATCACAATCATCAATAATGTCATTCTTTTTACCTGAGGCTCAAAGCTCCCAGTGTATTTCTGGGTTTTGTACCTCAGTGTTTCATAACCAACGGACAGACATTTAAACTGCCTATAGGGTTACAGTGACTTAAAGCTAGAATAAACATAGTAATCTACCGAACAGTCATTACACTGAAATAAAAAGACAAGGAGGGGTGAAAGGCCAATTAAAATTCTCATGGCCAAATACGCTTCCCACATGACACATGTATCAAAATACCCAGCACCCTGACCGCGAATTTCTTATGGATTAATAGTTCAAATGGTTATCCAGACCATGAGTGTGAATGTACTGGAGAAACTCAGAAAGTCAAAGTGGCTATTAGCAGACTTCTATTGGTTTAACTCAGGACTTGATCTTCAGTCAAGGCTTAGCTTAAATAACAGGCCAGGTCATTGGTGTCCCTCCGAGGAATGGTGGATTATAAAACTTTGTTAATTCTTTACTTCTCCCAGTTACAGACCCTCTCCTACCTACCATGCCAGGCAGCCCTGTAGGATTCTGCCTGGCTTTGCCTTGCACGCTGTGTAAACCAAATTAAAAATAACTGGGCGACTGCAGCACGTAGGTGTGCCCACACGCCTTGCAACGGCTCACCACTATTTCAGGTTGGGATTAAAGATAAACACAACACTGTGCCCACTGGAGCTTTCAGCATCAGAAGGGAGTTTCTGAATTATAAATGGGCTAAGAAAAGGCCAACTTAGAACACTGCTCAGTCAGGGCTGTGGCACTTCAGCCCTGCCCCTGGCTGACAGAATCGCTTAGCAGGGCTTTCCAAGTTGTCACTAATGATCCTCAGAATTCTCCACGGAGCTGAGTTGCGCTCTGCTGGCATGCATCCATTTTGCAGTGCCATCAATTATCAACTCTACTCTAGGTGCCAAAAACGCCACCCCTGGGTACACAAAATCCCCAACCTCACGTCTACCACCTGATCTTTCTTGTTTCTGCTCCTGCTGTGGACCTGTTTTCTCCAGTTCAGCTAAGCCCTCCAAGAACAGGGGTCCAAAGCGGGCTTCTTGTGACAGCCCATACACTTGCTCTACAAGTTGGGGCTCTGTTTTCCCAGTGGAAACCCTGAGAGCAGATGCCTGAGGAGACCAGAAGCTCTTCTGGGTTTCTCTCTTCCTTTCTGCACATACAAAATCTCTCACGGAGTTTTCGTTGCAGTTCTGATCTCTAGCCATAAAAGAGATCAGAGACAAAATCAGGAGGAACTGAAAACTCCTGTCTACTTTTCCATTTTAGTGAACGTGTCCAACAGAGGGAGGTAGGTGCTATCTCTAAGATGTGCTGAGTAAACGCCGCCCATAATTCTCACCACGTAATGAGACTGCAGAGAACTAGTGTTACCAGGGACCCTCCCAAGGTTAGAGAGGAAAGCAAGGTAACAGATCTTGACAAGGTCCAAAGAAGTATGGATTCTGTTTTCTGGGGGTGACAGTAGTTTTTGTCCTTGTCTCCCTCTCTTCACTTACTTTTTGTCATGGATTTAACGATACCCCCCCCCAAAAAACGTTTGCAGCAATCTGGCTGGGCCCTGATTCCCAGTATCACAGGGCTGGCCTCCATTTTGTGGTTTTCCCATGTAAATCCTGATCTCTGCCTGTGTTTAACAGGGCAAGATTGGATTATGGTAAAGAGGATTAGGGTGTCTGTTAACACCCTTAGCAGGTCATCGCCCAGACCCAATGTAAAGGGAGTTTCCCTGGAGTGTGGCCTGTACTACCTTGAATCTCTCAAGAGATAAAAAGGAAAGAGAAGTGAGCACAGAGTTAAGACCCTGAGACCCCTAAGAAAGCAGCACAGGAGCAGGGCACATCCTTTGGACCTCGGGTTCGTGTATGGAGATGCTCCCAGACTAGGGGAAGACTGCTGACAGGGAGCTCCCTCCAGAGCAGACAGAGAGAGCCTTCCCCTGGAGCTGAACTGGTACACGCAGCCTAGCGGCCTGTGGGAGAGTGAGCTTTTCTTGTCATCCACTTGGGGTATTTCTGCTACAGAAGCACCAGATGACCAAGACACCTTTCTAGTGCTTGCTGACTCCACAATTTATAAAAGCACTCTGGGTACAATTCCATGTCCTCCCATGCTCATGACTAACAATTAGTATTTTAGCTCAAGGTAAAATCCCTTGGCATATCATCTTTGGTGTCTGTCAGTCATAATCCCTCCTGTCACTGTCAAATCTTGTCAGAATGAGCTGACTCACCCCAAGTCCACCATTGTCCACCTTCTCCCGCCACCTTTTAGGACACAAAGGCTTTAATCCAGCTCCTTATACCAGCACTTGTTGCAATGGGACCCGGATCACAGAGGCAGGGAAGAGGCTGCCTCTCTCCACTGTGCACCACGTGACGTCTGCTCTGCAGTCTTTAACAGCGAGCAGTATTTGGATGAGAGCTTCAAGGGTTCCCTTTTCAGTTCATTTCCTAATTCTTCCTCTTACTAACATGCAGAAATGTTTGCAAAGGAGGAGTGCTACATATTTTGTTCTTCTTTGGAAGTCTACTGTGTTATCAAGCTTTCAGCAACTGAGTATTTTAAAAAATGGAAACAAAAATAAAAACAAAGCAAAAGTGAAAAACCCAAAACTGCCTGGCCATTTTTTTAAGGTAGAGGATGAAGAAAGAGAAGAAATGTGAACTTGGGATTACTTCAGGTTTTTGTTTCTGGAAACAGGGGCATTGTGGGAGTGGCATGGGATGAAAATACACCACCCTCACATTTTAACCGGCTGTGTGAACCCTGAGCAGGATTTGAATGTTACTGATGAATATGACCGCCTCCAAGATGAGCCATGAAGACACTATAACGCTGTGAAGAGGATCATTTCTCATGGGGTACCCTAAGCATAGCTGTCTAAGTTCTGCGGGAACCCCAAGTACCTGAGACAGAACAGGAGCCAGCCGTCTTCCCTCTTTCTGACTGGGACACTCCTTCCCAGGCCACAGCCTCCCTGAGTCTCCAAACCCAAAAGAACTGCGTGAGCAGAAACCTGACCCACCATGTTTGGTTGCCAGCCCTCGACGTTCACACATCTATCGATGCACCACCAAAAGTCATCCTCTGACTCTCCTTTCCAGGCAAAGACAGGAAACCCTGAGAAAAAGGAACAAAGGAAAACCTGAAAACAGGCTGGCCCCAAATGTCGGCAGTAGGATGCTGGCCTTCGCCGATTCTAAGCTCTCTCAGTCTGCTACACTCCCCGGATTGACCTCATTCACTAATTAGCACTGCCTTTAGCCCCTTTACTTACTCCCTTATTTTTGGTGGTGGCTGTGTTCTTAGAAGCTCAAAGGGAGCAATCAAAAGGCACAAGAGTACGATGGGTGTTTAAAACATGACAAAAGGGTAAAAAGAAGAAACCAGAAATAAATACTTTTTGACCCAGTAAAACTTGAATCCTCACCATTTCTCAACCACTTTTGTCTTTCCTGCTGCTGTACTTCCGTCTACACATTGTCTTCACCAGGAACATCCTTACATTCTTTTCTATCTGTCAAAATGTTCCTATGCTTCATGGTCCAGTCCAGGTGTCAAGTCTGTAACAAAGCCTGATTAACCCAGTTGGAAGTGATCTCTCTAGGAATCGGAACTTCTAGATGCCACCTATTTCCTGAACAAGAGTTTAAGATCTTCTGTGGCATTTACAGTACATGTTCTTGCACTGTCATTATTTGTCTTATCACCATAACATCACATTCCAAGGGCAAAGATGTCCCACTTACCCTTCTATCTCTTAGAGTAGGTCAATAAACATCTGTCTAAAAAAAAAGTATGTGTACAATTCATTGGGCTGTAAATTAATACCTGTTGGATTTTCTAGACATATTTCACACATCAATAAGCATTTTTAAACTGAAGACCAATGAACACGGGACATGCATGAGTGCTAGCAGCAGGATGTGCCTGCAGTACAGGGCATCCCTGGCCCTTCTCAAGAGCTCTGACGCAAGTGCCCATACCCTTATCTGTCTGTGCTGCCAGAGTCCAAATTTCCCTACTACTCTTGTCCTTCAAGTGTTACTTTTTTTTGCTGTGATCAACTATTAATTTGCCAGGTCAAGTCCTCTCTACCGCTGAGGCAGAAACACCGAACACTGAACCAGGGCAGACAGCCTGCCGGAGAGCCAGCAGGGCCACCAGGGCACGCCTGCAGCAGTCTCTTCTCCACCCCTGTACTTTAGACAGTGAGGAGTGTGCAGTGGACCCCCAATGTCAGTGAGCCCACGCAATGCATTAACTAATAGTGGAATGTCAGACACAGACAGATATCTGCCATCTGTACAACACAATCAACTAGCTCACATTTGACTGGAGAAGACCAGAGTAGAGCACACTCATCAAACTCACAAAAAAAAAAAAAAAAAAAAATACAAGACTTACTGGTCTGAGAGAGACTAGAGAAAATCCCAGAGTATGACCCTCAGACACCCTTTTAACTCAGTACTGAAGTCTCTCCTGAGGTTCACCCTTCAGCCAGAGATTAGACAGGCCAATAAAACAAACAATAGTACATGTGGCTCAACAGTGTATAGGAGAGTGAATGGGTACACCAGCCAAGGGGCAAGGACCAACCTTCATGGTGGTTCCAAGAAGGAACCACTTCTTCCAAGATGGCTTTTACAGGCCAACCTTCCTTAAAGGTTTTATATTGAAACAGTGGAACTTTTCAGAGACTTACTTCAGCCAAACCATGGAGACCAGCCCACAGAGCTTACCACTTTCTGCTAGAGCAGCGGCCACTTCGTTAAGGGTGGAGTAGATGTTGCAGGCAGCCCAGCGGCACTGCGCTCCCAGAGCACCCAGAGTCTCCATCAGCACCTGTATTAAGGGAAGCAGGAGATGAGCAGGCCTGGGCCAAACACTCGGCCAGGAGATTCAGTTTCTACATTCAACAGTCTCTGGCAATGAGAAAGTATACCAGCAATAACTGAGGCTAATGGTTTTCCAACTGCTCTGAAGAACCTCTTCCATATCTGGGATGTGGGTTGGGGCCAGCTTTGGGGCCAGGTTCTAGCTTAGCTCTATACTTTTATCTGTTAACAGTTCAAGCTTACTCAAATGAATTAAACCACAGATCTCTGAGCTAAAACAATTTTTAAAACTGCTGATTTACAGTTCTGTTTCTGCTTAGGATGTAAAGCTGTAAGAGAAGCTCTCCTACTAATGCAAAAAAGCTGGATAATCTACAAAATCATTATTTTTTATTGTGTTTTAGAAGAAGGTTTACAAAGCAAATTAGTTTCTCACTAAACAAGTAATACGTATTGATTTGTGGCACTGGTTTCCAACCCCACAACATGTTAACACTCTTCCCCTTCTCAGTCTCAGTTTCCCACTTTCCATCTGTCCAGCTTTCCTGTTTCCCTCTGCCTTTTCACCCTTGCACCGTGGCTGTACCCATTCCCTGTACCCACTGTGTACCCACTCACTCTCCCATACACTGCTGAGCCACATATACTACTGTTTGTTTTACTGGCCTGTGCAATCTCTGGCTGAAGGGTGAACCTCAGGAGTGATCTCAGTGCTGAGTTAAAAGGGTGTCTAAGGGCCATACTCTCGGATTTTCTCTAGTTCCCTCAGGCCAGTAAGTCTTGTCTTTTTTGTGTGAGTTTGAATTTGGCTGTACATTTTTCTCCAGCTCTGTCTGAGAACCCCTGCTGTGATCTTTGTCACAGCGGTCAGTGGCGCTGGTATCCAGGCACCTGGTGGAGGCTGTGGTATTTGTGGTCCATTAAAAATCACCACTTTTCTTGAGCTCATCAAAGACCTGAGGTTGTAAAGCAACCAAGCGAACTCCAAAGAGTGACTAGTCCCTTTCTGGAGAGAGGGGACAGGGCTTCACCTTTGGCAGAGCACGAGAAAAAATGGCTGCCATGCAAGAATAATGGTAAGAAACATGCAGCTGAAATCTAAGACAGATGGTAAGAAACACGGAGCTGAAATTCTAATGACCCCAGAAACAGCCTCCCTCAACATGAATGGATTAGCTGTATGAGGAGACAGGCATCCAAACTGCAGATTTCTCACTGTTTCCTCACAGGAAGCAAAACCTTTTTTTAATTAAAAAAGCATTTTACTGTGCTTTACTTAGAGGTTTCCTAAACACAATCAACATTCTGAAGGACAGAGTAGCAGGGACAGGGGCTTGGGGACCATGGTTTCAGAGGATATCCAGGACAATTGGCATAACTAGTTTTTAATGAAAATTTTCTGCATCCCATTTTGGTGAGTGGTGTCTGGGGTCTTAAGAGCTAGCAAGTGGCCATGTAAGGAGCCTCGATGGGTTCCAATCCACCTGGAGCAGAGGAAAATGAAGGACATCAAAGACATGAGGAAAATATGAGCCCAGGAGACCGAAGGGGGCATATGATCTAAAGACTTCATGAGCATGAGACCAGAAGAACTAGATGGTACCTGGCCACCACCAATGACTGCCCTCACAGGGAACACAATACAGAAGTTCCTGACATGGCAGGATAAAAATGGGTGCACAGAACTAGGACTCTGTTAAAGATCAGACTTTACGGTCCAACAGACTGGAGGGTCCCCTGAGGACATGGACCCCAGACTCTTGTTAGGCCAGAGCTGAAACCAGTACTGAAGTCAACTCTTCAGACTGGACTGTACTATTACGATACAGAGCAATGCTGGCAAACAGTGTCGTTCCTGGTTTAAACATATACAGGAGGCTGTCTGAGTAGCTCCTGTCCAGAGGGGAGATGAGAGGGTAAAAGGGAGCAGGAGTTGGGTAGAGAAGGTAGGAGGGTGCTCTCATGGGGTAAGGACAGCAGCTAGAGCTACACAATGGTGTGGGTGCAGTGTTTTATACGGCAAATGGACTTGGATTGTAAACTTCCATTTAAAACACAACAAAATATTTAAAATAAAAAAAATTATTGTGCTTTAAGTCCAAGTTTATAATTCAAGTCAATCTGTCACATAAAAACTTACATATACATTGATATGTAACTAGCTGCTCTCCTTACCCTGTGACAGCACACTCCTGCTTTCCACCCTGTATTTTCCCTGTCTATTCAACTAACTCCTGTCCCCCTCTGCCCTTTCATCTTGCTTCTGGACAGGAGCTTTCCAGTGAGTCTCACATATCTCCTTAAACCAAAAAACACTCTTCACCAGTATCATTTTATGTCTTATAGTGCAGTCCAGTCTGCCTTAAGAGTTGGCTTCAGGAATGGTTTCAGTTCTGGGCTAACATACAGTCCAGGAGCCACATCTTCAAGGGACCCTCTAGACCCTCCAGTGTGTCAGATCATGAAATCAGGTCTTTTTTTAATAGAGTTTGAGTACTACACCCTATTTTTTCCCCCCACTATATTGGGACTCTGTTGTGTTCCCCATCAGGGCATTCACTGGTGGTAGCTGGGCACCATCTAGTTCTTCTGGTCTCATGCTGATGTAGCCTCTGGATTATGTGGCCCTTATTTATGTGATGTTCTTCATTTTCCTCTACTTCAGGGGGAAGCAGAAACTTTAAACTATGGGGAGAAGAAGCAAGAATTGCTGTAGAGGACTTTGACAGTCCATCTGACTGAGACTGGAAGGATGAAGAAGACACGGCCCCTAGACTCTCTTGTTAGCTCAGAACTAAAACCATTCTCAAAGCCAACTGTTCAGTCAAACATCAGACTACAGTAAGAACATAAAATAATACTGGTGAAGAGTGTGCTTCTTGGCTTAATAAGACACATGAGACTGAACGGACAGCTCCTGTCCACATGCAAGATAAGAAGGCAGAAAGGGACAGGAGCTGGTCAAATGGACACAGGAAGTACACAGTGGAGAGCAGCAATGAGCTGTCACATTGTAGGGAGGTCAACTAGGGTCACAAAACAACATGTGTATACATTTCTGTATGAGAAACTGACTTGAACTGTGAACTTTCACTTAAATCACAATTTTTTAAAAAGGAAGTCTGGTGGTTCCTCAAAAAGTTAAGCACATAATTACCCTATGATCCAGTATTTTTACTCCAAAGTGTATACCCAGGAGACTTGAAAACAGAGACTCTGATATTTGTACACCAATGTTCACTGCAGCATTATTCACAATAGCCAAGAGATGAAAAAGACCCAAGTGTCCATCAGGAGATGAATATATAAACAGGACATGACATAAACCCACAGTGTAACAGTATTCAGACATAAACAAAAATGAAGTTCTGAGAATATGTCATAATATGGGTAAAGTAAGTCAGATATCAAAGAATAAATAGTGTATGATCCCAACTTACAAGAAACATCTAGAATAGGTAAATGCATAGAGAAAAAAGTTTATTACTATAAGCTAGAGGAAGGAAGAATGGTTAATTATTGCCTAAGGGGCATGGTGCTTATTTGAGATGACAGAAAACTTTGGGAAATAGTAGTAAAGACTACATAGCTTGTTGAATGTATGTCATTAAATGAGGCACTTAAAAATAGATAAAATGACAACTTTAGGTAATACACATTTTACCACAATATGAATTTTTAAAAAATGTTTGCTTACTAATAGTAGCACTAACAGTGGTTGTGTCTGTGCATGAGTAATTTAATTTTTTTAATTTGTATTTTTTAGTGTTTCTACATCAAATAAAAAATTATTTAACATACATGATCTAGCTTAAAAACAAAATAGGAAACTTCTTGGGGCAGAGTCAAGGTGGCAAACTAAGCACATGTCTCCTTATATCCCTCTGGAAACCAAGACCTGAACTGATAATCAAACGGATCCTTTTGGTCACCTAGTGAGCCCCAGGACATGGCACCCAGCTGTTAACGTGGACTTCATACAACTGAATGAAAACCTTTTCTCTTTCGCTGACTCCCACTCTTGGCTAGCCCTGGCTCTCACCAGTTGAAGGTAACACACCATTTTGACTTTTTTTTCTCTGTCTTGGCCGGTGGGCAGAGCTGGGTCTTACCTAGCAGCTAGTCTCAGACACACTGCTGGTGGGATAGGCAGGTGAAATTGCCATATTTTGAGAGTCAGGTTTAGGACTCTGTACACCTAGCCACTGTGGGCCTGTCTTTTTATCTCTGCCACAACGTGGTTTGTATGGAACCGTCGGCACCTATGCAGCACCATGTTGCATATGGAAATTTTACTGGGACGTAATTCTTAGCCTGGGAGCCAGCACCTGCAAACAGGACAACACTTCTCTGACAGAAAAGCAGTAGTTTACCAGCCTGGTACTGGTACAAGAACAGACAGATCGATCAATGGAACAGAACTGAGACTCCAGAGATGATACCATTGGCCTATGAACAGTTGATATTTGACAAAGGCCCTAAGACATTAAACTGGGGTAAAAACAGTATCTTCAACAAATGGTGCCGGCAAAATTGGATATCCAACTGCAATAAACTGAAACAAGATCCATATCTTACACCTTATACAAAACCCAACTCCAACTGGATAAAAGACCTAAATATCAAACCTAAAACGATAAAGCTCATCCAAGAAAAGGTAGGAACAACAATGGAAGTTTTAATACACAATGTAGACAGACTCCAAAATCTGTCAAACAAACTACAATCAACAGAAAACAGATAAATGGGGACTATTAAGAATCAAACATTTTTGCTCATCCAGACTTTATTAATAGAATTAAAAGAACACCTACAGAATGGGAAAAAATATTTGGAAACTCTATGTCAGACCGACACCTGATCTCCATAATCTATAAGATACTACAAAACATCAATAAGAAGAAGATAAATCATCCAATTAAGCAATGGGCAAAGGAGATGGATAGACATTTCACTAAAGAGGAGATTCAGGCAGCCAAAAAACACATGCGGACATGTTCACGATCTTTAGTTATTAAAGAAATTCAAATCAAGACTACAATGAGATATCATCTCACCCCAACAAGGTTGGCCATGATCCAAAAAACACAAAACAACAAATGCTAGAGAGGCTGTGGAGAAAGTGGAACCCTCCTACACTGTTGGTGGGGTTGCAAAATGGTCCAGTCTCTTTGGAAAGCAATCTGGCACTTCCTTAAAAAAATGGATATTGATATACCATTTGACCCAGTAATTCCACTACTTGGAATATATCCTACAGAATCAAAGCCTTTCACACCAATGGACAGATGCACAAGAATGTTTATCGCAGCACAGTCCACAATAGCAAAAAGACAGAATCAACCCAGATGCCCAACAACAAAAGAATGGATAGGTAAACTTGGTGTGTATACTCAATGGACCACTATGCAACGATAAAGAACAATGGTGACTCCAGGAAACATCTCCTAACCTGGTTTCAACTGGAAGACATTATGTTCAGTGAAAGTAGTCAGCGACAAAAGGACAAATATTGTATGAGACTCCATGATAAGAACTAAAAAACAGACTTATGCATAGAAGAAAAGACTCTTTGACAGCTGCAAGGGAGAGGATGGAGGGAGGGCAAGGGGGGCAGGGTTTAGATTAGATAGTTGGTAGAAATTTGGTTGGGTGAAATTGCTGACAGCACACACTAGAAACAAGAACAATACTAAGTAGACTTCAACACAACTTGAGTACTCCTTCCATCTTAATAATGCAAGGACAGAGTAGCTGGGGCAGGGGGCAGAGGACCAAGCTTTTAGGTGAAATCGAGGCCAACTGGCACAACTAGTGTTTTGCTATGAGGGCTCTGGTGAGTGGCGTCTGGGGTCTTAAAAGCTGCCAAGCTGCCATCCAAGGGCACAGCAAATGGACCCAACTCAGGAGGATCAGATGCTCACTGAGGACCAAAATGACAACCCAGAAAACAGAAACCCATGAGTGGGTACCTACATTGACTTGGGACAGGAAAAAACGGATGGTGCCTGGCCACCACCAGCGATAGCCACGATGGAGCTCACAAAGTTGAGTCTCAGTGGCAACACAAGAATAAAAAGGGGTGCATCCTGAGATCTCCACTAAAAGACCACAATTGATGGTCCATCGGCATCGGGGTTCTCCTGGGAGCATGGCCCCTGGCCCTGATGCTGTCCTTGCCCATAAATCATAACAAAAGTCCACTCTTCGGACACGGATGGATTGGACTTGGCAATGCAGAGTGACCATATATTGGATGCACTTTATGGTTTTATGCAGCTCTAGGATATCATCCTGCTGACCTCTGGCTGGAGGAAGGAGAGTGGGTGGAGAGGAGGGGAAAGGAGGCTGTTGGGAGGATGAGACATGTATGGAGCAGAGAGGAATAGTATGCTGTTACCAGGCAGGGAGAGCAGTGGAAGCTGCATATAGGTGGGCACGTAAATTTATATAGGAATGTACATTTTTACTCAGTCATAATGAGAAAAAAAAAAAGAGAAAGAAAGAAAACTTCTGGCAAGTCCACTGATTTAGGCTAATTCCTTCAAGAAATTTGTCCAAGGTCACACAGTAAGCTAATGGCACAGCTACTCCCATGACACTACCTTTTAATTTCTGGTCTCACTTTTTCTCTTTTATTTTACTTTTCACCTTAAAGAATTTCTGGATTCCTAAAACTAGAATTTCTGAATTTGTCAAACAAAGAATGATACTGAAACTAAGTGATATAAATTAATCTAGAAGACTCAGACCAATAAGAACCCTTCAGAGAATTGTGGGTTAAGCCTGTTTCTCTTAGGGCTCAAAGAGGAGTGAAGGCAGCCTGGAGGGGATGAGGACACAACTTCAAAGCTGGTTTAACCTGACTTCAAATCATCACCACTCAGAAGGAGTAGCAATGGTATCTGGTTAGAATAAACTACTGATGCCTATGTAAAAAGTAGAAATAAACCCAAATCTATTAGACACATGGAAAGGAAATTATTAATTATGATGGCTATTTCTAGAACAGGGGGTTATAGGAGACTTTGTCTTCCTACATTATATATTGCAGTAATGTCTGAATATTATGAAACAAACATGAATTACTTTTGTAATCAAAGAAGCAAAGCAGATACTCAAAACAAAAGAAAGCAAAATCCCTTTGTAATTATTTTTTTAAAAAGAAAAAGAAAAAAACATGGGGTGGGGACAATCAAACAAAATTATAATTGATAAATTAATTTTGGTTACTTGTTTCAGGTAAAGATAGAGAAGGAACCCCAAAGAGGGGTAATTTTCACGAGTCAAGGAGTAGAAAGCAAATTAGATATGATTTAGCAACATGAGACAGTAGAGAAGGTCTTACTATTCTAAGCCACCATACTGAAGTCTCATGTCCCTGACTGCGTTGGCTCAAAAAAGGTTCCAAGAGTATTTCTGCCTAGTTTTATTAGTTTGTAGCTCCACAAAGAGACAACTTTTCAATTTATTATATTAATTTGGGGTGATGATAATACTCTCTTCCTCAGAGAGCATAAAACCTGGAAATGTCTCCTAGTGGTGATGTTGACGGTGCTGGTCTGGGTCTTGGGCAGCCTGTACTCTCCTTACTCAGGAATGCGGCCACCTAAGAGTCATGCTTCTGAGACACAACCTGTTCAAAGCTGATCTAGCAGCAACCCCAAAATCAAAAGACATACTGGGCAAATCTGCTGCAAAAGACCTCTTCAAAGTGTTAAAAAGCAGAAATGTCCCCATGAGGACTACAGCGCACCTGACCCAAGCCAGGATTATTTCCAATGACATTGTATACACTCAAAGCTAGACAATTAACAAGGAAAACTTCCAAAGAACAACTGATGCCCCTGAATGACGGTGTTAGCAAAGGATACTGAATACACTACAGATTGCCTGAAGAGTGAACACATCTGTCTTGGAAAAGGCACAGCCTGAATGCTCCTTAGAACTGAGGATGGTGAGAATTTGTCTCACATACTTGGGACCTTTATCAGGAGGGACCAGTTCCTGGAGGAAGACACCATGCTTAGTAGAGGGTGAGTGAAAAAAAGGAGAAACCCTCAATGAGGTAGTCTGTCCCAGCGGCTACAGTAGTTGGCTCAGACACAGAGACACCTACGAGGATGATGCAGGCAAGGGCAGTGTCTCATTCTGTAGCACACAGGGTCACAGTGAGTCAGAACGGACGTGACCGCAGCTAGAACAATGACGGATCCCCAGGGGCACCATGGTGCTAATCAAAAGGCCAGCCGCTTGGCACCACAAGCTACTCCGTGAGAATTCTATGGGTCAATTCTGCTGAGTCAGAACTGACCAAACAAATGGCAACGGCTCTCTTTTTAACAACAACAACCATTTGCATTTTGAAATATGCATTATTTTATTATAAATCACTATCCTTTTAGTCCTCATATTTTAGCCAACATTTTATATTGATTTTTAAAATATCACATGTACACAAATATATTGGAATTTCACACAAGGATCAAAGACGCGGACTACAAAAATATATATATATTTTTTTTTAATAAAAAGAGGCACCAAATCCAAAAGGATTGGGAGTCACTGGTCTTAACCTATATCGTGACCTCCTGACTCTGTCACCAACCAGTGGGCCATGGGTATGTCTCTAGTTCTGCTCCATGAGACACACTCCAGCATCCTACAGGACTTCTGGGGAAGGTTTCTTGTTTCTTGGTAGAGATGAAGAAGTGGTCTTTCCTTCTCTTCATCAGTTTCACCTTGCTGCCAGCTTGAGGATGAAACACGAGGCACCCTGTGGAGGCAGCTCCAGCATAATCACAGGTCGGTGAGACTGGAGCCCAGATCCTGCATCTGAAGTCTGCCTCACCTCTAGACTTCTAGCTGGGTAATTAATGTAATACATTCCTCTACAAACAAGCAAGGGTGAATTAAAGTTTTCTCTTATTTACAGCTGAAATCAACCTGACTCATATGGTTGCCTTGTAGAAATCACTGGAAAGGAAGATAAGGAGAAGGAGAATACTATAATGAAGAAAACATAAAGTTGAAATCCAGATATACTGAAGTTCAAATATTTACTTGATGATTTACTATCTGTATAACCCTGGACGAATTATTTAAGCTCTTTGAGCCTCAGCTTCCTTGTTTACAAAATGGAAACAGAATACTTGCTTTATAATGGCCATTGTGAGATTTAATGAACTAATAGTTGTTAACCCTTAACCCAGTGCATGGCATGTTGCAGGTACTCAACTGGTTGCTATTTATTAATTACTGTTATTATGTAGAGAAAGGAAAAGAACTCACGGCAGTCTGAGCGGTGATGTGTGTGCAACCCACAATTTTGGCTCCAGCCAAAGGCTTTTCTCCTTGAGCTCTCTTCCTCAAAGCCATCAGTGCAGGCATTTCTGAAATGGCCCAATACATACACAGCAATATTAGAGAGGAAGGAGTTAGTGGTAAAAGAATAAACAGAAAACTTATTCTCTGTTAGGTTTCTCCAGGGATGGAGGCATTATAACCTGATTTTCCAGGGCTTGGGATTCCCTAGGTGCAGGAAATGGCTAATGTGCTCAGCTGTAACTAGAAGACTGGCGTCTGAGTCCACCAGATGTGCCTCGAAGAATGCCCTGGAGACTTCCGAAGAATCAGACCTTGAAGATGCAATGGAGCACCATTCTACTCTGCCACACATCTAGTCACAGTCACCTCCATGGTAACCGGCTCCAGAGGCAAATGCCTCATGGCTCTGGTTTCTGCATCTCAACTCTTCTGACCCAGCTCTCTCCCTTTTCCTCATACAGAGCTTCCTTCTAGACCTATCAGCATCCCCTCCCTCGGCACAGTGTGTCCTGAGCTCAGATTTCTTCTGTTGTAAGTACTCTTCAATATCACACTGAGATTTCTGCAGCTTCCAGCACCCAGGATGTGAGCAGAACTAACAGCACGGACCACAAGGCACTGGCAGACGGAAAAGGAAAAGGCACTTGGCTTAGTTACCTTGTTCAGCAATTTCAATTTCTCTTCGTCCAAATTCTGCCTGCTTGATGTTCTTGACGCAGAAGTCACTGCTCCCCTTAGAGTTCTTCTGCTGCTTGTCCCTGGGGGATGTCTCATCATCAGAGCTATCTGTATATGAAGCCGCTGGAATGACAAAATGAAAGACCCTCAGGGAAGAAATGACTGCCTCTAAGACGCCGAACTACAACATGAATGGAGGTTTCTCTAGTCACACACTGTTGTGGTTATCAGTGTTGGTGACTTAGTGTGGACCCCTAGCAAGGCCCCTGTGACCGAGCAGAACTGCCCATAGGGTCTTCTACGCTACCGTCATGTTTACAGAGGCAGATTCACACACACATCTATGCACCTATGTGGCACCGTTGGGCTGTCTCAAACATCTCCTATGGAAAGCGTTACCTGAAAGTCAGAAACTGAGAGATGCTGCCAAAGCCATTTTCCCAGGGTACTGTTAACTTGGAGTCTAGGGCTCACTATCTTCAGAAAACGCACAGGTCCTTGATGACACACAAGGAGAGAGCTTACACTGATGGCGGAACTACGCTAAAACTCCTAAGGCGGGGTGACGGTCATCAACTCATGGCTTTCCGGTACCCCAGCTGCCCTTCTCTGCTGCTCAAGTGCCTAATACAATTTGTGTTTTAGCACAATCATTGAACAGATAAGACCTAAAAACCAAGGAATTCATGGGAAAGTAATTAAGATCCACACAAAAAGTGTTTGTCCAGCCTAACAGAGCTTTCTTTTTTGAGACGGGCTCTGATGAGGCTGAACTCTACTGCAGACCCAATTAGATGATGACAATGAGGTATTCAGAGTGCTCCCTTCCTTGCTGGCCTTGGTGGGCCCTGGGTTAGGCACTTTAGAGTCCCAAAAAAGCAGATAAGTCCTCCTCTGATATAATAAGATGTTCTGATAACTAAATTCACTTAGCAATACATGCTAGAACATGAAAGGTCTGAGATGTTTGTTTGTGGCTGACAGGTGGCTGCTGCTGCAGTTCACGTGCCAGGCTGGGGTCTCTGTGGTCTTCACGGCAGTTCACGTGCCGGGCTGGGGTCTCTGTGGTCTTCATAAAATGTTGCAGTTGCCCATCATTTGCTAGATGACATAAAGCCATTTCCTTCCCTGATTTATATTTGTTTCTAAGGATGGTTTATTCCTACATAGCTCTCAAGATTTTGGCGGGGTTGCAGGATAAAAGGCACTATCCATAAAGTGTTACTGTCTCTCATTCGGCTAAGAAGTACTGCCAACAATTTTTTTGTTTATCGTATGGCCACCATTATTTTTATTTTAGATGGCGGTTTACAGGACAAATTATTTTCACAGTAAACAGCTTGCACACATACTGTTTTATGACACTGGTTAACAACTCCACAAGTCAACTGTCTCCCTTCTCAACCTTGGGTTTCCTGTTACTAGCTTTCCAGTCCCCTCCTGCGGTCTAGTCCTTGCCCCTGGACTAGTGTGCCCCTTTGTCTTATGGGCCTGCCCAATCTTCAGCTGAAGAGTGAGCCTCAGGAGTGTGCCATCATTTTTAAAGGGATGAGGCTAAAAAGCTTGGAGCTTCTCAGGTCTATGGTGCTCTCATCTACTCATGTCCAGAGAACTAAGGCATTTCTGGGATTTCTCAGTATAGGGTCTATCTCTGGGAGGCCTGTAAAAGGCAAGTCTGACCTTGCCCAGTTAATCAGGCATGGCACTACACAATGTTTGGGCAGCAGGGGCTTGAGTGTCCCTCCCGGAGCTGGAAAACTGCCCTGGATCAAAGTCCTAACACGAGGCAACAGGAATGAACACAGGCACCAAGGGAGGTCGGGGAATTAGGAAGTTCCCAAAGAGACTTTTGTTCTTGAAAAGATGCTAATCTGTACAGAAAGTCCGTGGATTCCCCTCCTGGGGTGAGTGAGAGCTCAAAAGGCCACTGGCAGCAGAGCTCTAAAACAGCTTCCTGGGTGGTCATCTGTCTAACTAATCAATATGCAGTGGGACCATGTGTCTGCTACTCAAGAGAAGTAACAGCCACCTCTAAATCCTGATCCAAATTTACTGCATCATTGCTTTTGAAGACAATGTTTACATTCAGAATTTCCTGCCATTCAAATCCTTGTCCAGAGTTCTGATGGTTTTATGTCCCCCAATGGCCATTTAAATATACCGGTTATGTGTTCTAGGAGTCTGACAGACTTTAGTCGCAGCCTCACTCTGGGCTTCCGGGTGTATAAAGTAGAGGTGATACCAGAATGTACTTAACGGGGTTGTTAATTCATTCAGTCGCTCACTCACGGGGCAGTTCACTGTGTATCCACTGTGCACCAGGCAGTCTAGGTACTGGGGATACAGGACAGAGAGGAATGGTCCTTATCTCCCTGGAGCTTTCAGTGTAGTGGCTGAATCTAACATGAAATAATTATACATTTAAGGATATTTTTAAATACAATTCTAATGTGTGCTATAAAGCAGAAATCAGGATGTGATAAGATCGTATAATAGGAGGACAGGACTTAGCAGAGTCAAATTCTTGCGAGGATTAAATAAGATAACTTAAGTAAACAGCTTGGCATACTGTAACGATACCTGACACTATTACTGACTTTTGCACATGTTTTTAACCCAATGTCAGATATAATTTATTTTTAGCGGGTCTTACTTAGCTTTAGGGTTTTGAATGGGAAAGGAATGACAAACACACAACATTAGTCAGCAACAGCAATCCATTTCTTTTTTTTCCAGCTCTGTCATCTCCTATTAATCTACCAAAGCAGCAGGTGCTTGACTAGTATTGATTACAAAGGTTGAGGCTTAGTCCTAACTTTATCCAGAAAACCTCTTCCCTTCTATGTTTCTTCATATTCTAAGGGTGAGTAAGAAAAACAAAAACTTCTTAAGAGAGGCATTCCAATTTTTGTCTTGAGTTGTTTTATTTCTAGCTTAAAGAAAAACAGTTATTTACACTACTTCTTTATTCTAGAAGCCATAGAAAAAATGGCATTATACTTTCTTAACAGTATCAACTGATTAGTTCAGTGAATGTTTTTCTTTGAGCCCAAATGGATTTGTTTTGAAGAGTCCTGTATATATATAGACCTGTTATCTGCTGGGAATCAAAAATATCAGTTGCCTAGATTGTACTACCATGTGAATTCCACATGGCGAACAGATTCAAGACCAAAAGAATGTAGTATTTCTATAAACACAGTGAAAAGATTATTTTTGAATTAGTTTAACATTTATTCACCTTTTAAAATTCTTTTCATTAATTTCTATCATTGTACTAAAGGTAGCACATTCATGAAAACAGTTCAGACAGCATTAAGGATTTTTCCTAGGAAAATTAAGAAAAACTCAGCCCATAAATATATGCACACTTGAAGAGAGTTTTGAAAGTATTTATGGCTGTCAGCATACTCTGCAGCCCAGAGTCATAATTTAATTAGGAAATGAATAAGCTTAGCCAGGCAGTAACTTACCGAAGCACAGACCTGAGCTCTTAGGTCTAGCTTTACCTCTCATTACCTAAAGCGGTCGGTTTTCAGTTTAGCCACCTGTAAAACAGGGACTGCAATAGACCCCTTCTCTCCTCATGTTTTTTCTTTCCCCTAACTACCATCAGAAAGGTCTTATGAATAAACGGAATAGTACAAAGAGCTCAATTTCCAGGTAGAAAAATAATGTAAAGTACAAGATAATTTCACTGTAGAATATTCTCCTATTTCATGACTTTCCAGAGTCAAAATAAAACTCGCAGAAGAACTACTGATACATATATATTCTGTGGCTCAAGCCGGATTCCCAAACCTTACCTGCCAGAAGCTTGATACTGGGGGTTATTGTTAGGAGAAGCAGCACCGAGAATTCTGGCTGAATTAGTTCTATTAGACTGTTTTAAGTCAGGCAATTTCTCTTGGGCCCAATCTAGCATTTGGTAATGGAAATAACCTGTGCATGAGTGTGCTGCAGATGCTATTAATAAATAACACTTTAGAAATATGTGAAAAGCTATGTCAGTGACCTAAACACAAACAAACACAACTTTGTGGGTTGAAAAAGTCTGAAATTACTTCAAACTTTGTAGCAGACAATCATGAATGAAGGGACATGCACCTTTCCTCCTCAATAATTAACTCGCTACAAAAACACAGCTTTTCTGGGAACAAATCACTGAGAATTACTTGACTTTGAAGAAAAATTTCTGTTCTTCTGTTCATTGTTTTTCTGCTTATTTATTTATTTATTTGTGGTGTGGAAAGTTTTCAAAAGTTTAACTTTTATAAAATAATTGCAGGAATTAATGTAGTCTTTGTCAACCTTGGTTCCACTAGTATTACGTCCTGGTGCCTGAAGCATCCACTGTACAGCAAGATCAAGCTTGTTGCCTTTGCGCTCATTCTGACTCATACTGGCCCTAGAGGGTGAGGGAGAATTGTCCCGTTGGGTTTCCAAGGCTATAATCTTTAAGGAAGCAGACTGCCACCTCTGTCTCAAATCACTAATCTCTCAGCTAGCAGCCGAGAATTTTAAGCACTGCACCACCAGGATCTCTTAACCATTTTACGGATTCATTTCTCTCCTATGCATCTAGCAGAGTGCTAGTTATATACTATCCTTCAGAGAACTGAGGAAACAGCCTCTCAAATGATTTTGTGTTCTGTGGTTCAGAAAAGAAACCACTGTTAATAAAGGCAGGTTGTTCTTGTGTGTCACTGGATCAACTCCAATAAGTAGCACTCCCATGCGACAGAATAGAATTGCCCCACATGGTTTCCCAGGAGGTCATCTTTAAGGGAGCAGATGGCCAGGTTTTCTCATCCACAGAGCTGCTGGTGGGTTCAAAGCACCAATCTTTCAGTTAGCAGTCCAGCACTTAAACACTGAGTAGTTTAAGGTAGGCAAACCCAAAAAATCCGTTGCCTTCTAATTGATTCTGACTCACAGTGACCCTACAAGACAGAGTAGAACTGCCCTACAGAGTTTCCAAGGAGTGGGTGGTAGATTTGAATTGCTGACCTTTTGGTTGGCAGCTGTATCTCTTAAATATTGTGCCACCAGGGTTCCTTAAAAAAAAAAATTGCCATCCAGTCACTTTGGACTCATAGAGACTTTATAGGACCCCACAGAGTTTCCAAAGAGTGTCTAGCATACTCAAACTGCCAACCTTTTGGTTAGCAGCCACAGCACTTAATTACCACACGACCTATGTGGTAAAGCTATGCATTAGGGCTCTTAGGGTGAGTAGGCCACAGCCTATTTAAGCCTGTAAGTATCTCCAGCAAAACAAGCACTTTGGACAGAATGTATCTTTCCTTGAAATGTCATAAACCTTCCTCTAGTCACTTCACGTATATAGAGTATACATCAGAGACATCACCAAAGGCATAAAGTATAACAAGTGTTCTCCAAACACCTTTCACCAATATTTACTTACTGAGCACTTCTGTGTGTCAGACACCATTCTAAATGCTAAGAATAGAGTAGTGAATAAACAGACAAAAATCTATGCCCTCATGAATCTTACTTACATTCAACTAGGGGATGAAAAACAAAAATAAATGAGTAAAATATATATTATATAATAAGTGCTATGGAGAAAAAAAAGGAGCAAAATTTAATGGAGAGTGTTGGGTGAGGTGTTTGTACAATTTGAAGTGTATTCTTGCTTACTGGAAGTGAAAAAGATTTGAAACACTTACTGATGAAAATCAAAGACCACGGCCTTCACTAAGGATTGTACCTCAGCGTCAAAGAAACAAAAATCCTCACAACTGGTTAGGAAGTACCATCATCATAAATGGAGAAAAGAATGAGGTTTTTAATAATTTCATTTTACTTAGTTCCATAGTCAACACCCATGGAAGCGGCAGTCAAGAAATCAAAGGACGCATTGCACTGGGAAAATCTGCTGCAAAGGACCTCTTTAAAATATTGAAAAGTAAAGATGTCACCTTGAAGACTAAGGCGTGCCTGACCCAAGGCATAGTATTTTTAATGACATCATATGCATGCAAAGTTGGGCAATGAATAAGGAAGACAGAAGAAGAACTGATGTCTTTAAACTGTGGTGTTGGAGAAGAATATTGAATGTACCATGGACTGCCAAAAGAACACACAGTTCTGTTCTGGAAGAAGTACAACCAGAGTGCTCCTTGGAAGCAAAGATGGCGACACTATGTCTTACATATTCTGGACACAAGGGTCTTCCTCTTCAGAAAAGGAACCACTGTTAATAAAGGCAGGTGGTTGTTGTGTGTCGCTGGATCAATTCCAGTAAGTAGCACCCCCACGTGACAGGGTAGAACTGCCCCACATGGTTTCCCAGGAGGTCATCTTTAAGGGGGCAAGTTCCTTTTCTTTGACAAGTGGATTGACACAGTGGCTATAATGATGGGCTTAAGCATAAAAATGATTATGATCACGGTCAAGACCAGGCAGTGTTTTGTTTTGTTCTGTTGCGCAAAGGGTCACTATGAGTCAGAAGCAACTTGACGGCATCTAATAACAACATCTGGGATAACCCTCACTGACACGGTGATATTTGGTTAAGACATCAAGAAGGTAGGATGGCCAGATATGCATGTGTCTGGAGAAAGGGCACTCCAGGAAGAGAGAACAAGTAGGAAGGCCTTAAAGCAGGAGACAAGGATGTCAGTGTGACTGCAGTGAAATGAACTGCTGGGAGAAGAGGGAGATTTGGGGAAGTAGAGGTAATCAGAAATGTAATGGGAGGTTAGACGGTATACAACCTTGTAGGTCACTTTAAGAACTTTCATTACTCAGAGTGAGACTGAGAAGTCACTGGAGGGCTTTCAGAAGGAAAGTGGTATGACCTAACTTATTTTAGAAGAATGGATCTGGCTGCAGAGTTAAGAACAGACTGAAGAGGGCAAGCCTGGAAGCAGGAAGTTGAGTTTGGAAGCTATTTAAATAGTCAGAGATGGTGGTGTGCTGGACAAAGGTGGAAAAGTGGAAGTTGCTGAATTCAGAATATATTTTTTCAGGAAAAAACTAGTAGGATCTGCTGATACATTGGATAGGGGGTACAAAAGAAAGAGACTTCAGACGATACCAGGACTTTTAACTGGAGCAAATGGAGGGATAAAGCGATTATTAAGTGAGCTGGGGGTGGTGCAGGTAAGATCAGTTTTTAGGACACAGGAGGTTTCAGACACCTATAAAGCATCCCAGTGAAGGGACTGAAAGGACAGTTGAATAGATGGATCCAGTGTGTTGGGGATATACTTGAGCTGGAGATCAAATCTGGGAATCAAAAATCTACAAATGAAGAGGGAAGCCCATACATGAAATTTAAAACCATAAGCTTGACTGAATTCAGCTAGAAAGAGACTATAAACAGAGAAAGGCAAAGGCCCAACAATTAGCCACTGGGGCTCTCCAGTGTTAGTACTAAAGTTATAGCGAACGCTGAAAATGGGCCCCCAATTCTTACAGGCATGCATTTGCAATCTCACTGTATTTATGAAGCCATGAGTCAGCTCAGTTATTTCCGGCTTCTCATCTGATGGGCACGGAGCTCTTTCTGCATCATCTCACAGAACTTCCCATTGCCTCTGCTGCGAACACAGCAAGCTGCAAGACCTTTCCAGGATCAGACGACAAGTCAAACATGGAGAAAGCCTAGAAATTAGATCTCTTTGAACAACCAGGCCGAAACTTAAGGCCGAAGGCATATCCATTCAGAATTTCTTTAAATAGACTTGGTAATTTTTCGTGTTAAAAAAAAGAGAGAGAGAAGCAACAGTGTAGCTGCTAAAGAGACAACTATAACCTTAGGTTTCATTGTAAAAGCAATGAGTCTTGTTTATGGAAAGCAACACTTTCAACAGGTTAGTTCAAGACTGTATCTGGAATACGATGTTCTAAGGATAGTATTTTTAAAAGGACACCAAACCACCTCAAATAATAGGTTAATCAGTATAGTAAAAAACATAAAAACTAGAAGTCTTTTTTAGTAAGAGCCTTTCTCCAAATAAGGCAATTGAATTGGTCCAAAAAGAAAACATGTAATATATGGGAAGAATAATAAATGCTGGAAAGCATGTGATGAAATTTAATGTGTAAAAATATTCAAAGAAAAAAAAAGGACACAACAATTTGGAATATATCCAGATGAGGTCATCAGGGTAGTGGGATGCCTCCAAAATTGGACAGCCAAAATGGTGATTTTCATTTATAAGTAAAATCTAAATCACAGGAACTGTAGAAGAGCTTATCAGGAGCTAAACAACTAGAGAACAGCAAAGAGCACCCAGCACTTAGAGCACCCCCAAAGAAGCCAAATGGCCATTTGTCAAGGATGCCACAGACGCATTACTGCATTGAGTGGGAAAATGAACAAAATTATTTTGCTTCTGTCTCTGGAATGTTTTCAGTCTGTGCTCCTGAACTTAATATCTACAAATGAACATTTTTTTTTTTACTTATAAAAATCAGTCAATTTCATACACATCAATCTATATAGTTGTCCAAGGTTTCCAAGGTGATACCAGTCCATACTCATTGGCTGGCTATACCAGGCAACTATGAGCTCCCTTAGAAATCAATGTCATCAAACCACTCTATTCACTCTAAGTATGAAAGATTTGTCTAGGTTCCCTTCCTGCACATGGGGGCTGCGCTGGAAGACAAGCACTGGTTTCTTCTGCAGAAATACAGTCATTACTTAGTATCAGTCCTTAAAGGGCATGCACAAACCCACAGTCTAAAATGTTATACACAGTTTCACAATTCACTTTTTCAAAATTTTTATCATTTCCAAAGGTCTGTCAACCAGTTCATGAATTTTCAATGCTCTTTATCTCAGGAGAATAAGTTAGGTACAAAATTTGATAACATTAGATAAAAACCCATAGAGACTTATGTCACATACTTGACATCATTCACTGTTATTGCAGGGGGAGGGAAAAATAAACAGAGAAATGTAACAATCCACCCAATCTAAAAGTTACAGCTATTTGTGTCACAAACAGATAAACTTTAGATGACAATAAAATCTTTCTAATCAATGTTATCTGTAATGCAAAGAAGTAACTAAGGTAAACATTCAATTGCCTACTCCATTCCAACAGGAGAGCAAAATTAAAATAGCCCTATGTTGGACAAGACACATATTGGGCACTGCTGCAGAAAGGGCCAATGCCTTCAAGGGATCCCGTATCATTTCATCTGGTATTAAGTTCAATGGTATGAAACTTATGTCACTGCAAAGGAAAGAAAGTAATCAGCAACTCAATGTCATAGCCCAGGAGATGAAGCAAAGGGCCCACTTGTTGGAGCTAACTAGAATGTCTTCACTGCTTCTTGGGGGAATTGCAATTTCTCTCGAGTCTGCAGGTGACAGATAACGGAATGGGGAATCCCTCCTTTATTATACACACCGCTCAGCGAGGATCATCAGCTATACGCTCCAACTCTTCTGAGTACATCGAAGAACTCAGTTTTCTCAACAATCTCTTTTCTACCTCTACAGAAGAGGAGGCCTTCTTCCATTAAGCTCCACACTGAGTTCCCACTTAGAGTCAAAATATTTATATCAAAGCGAGAGCCTGATCAAGCTTAACTGGCCTTGGACAGACAGGGGTGCCCACAGGAGCTCAGTACCCACCCGAGCTGTAGCTGTCAGTTGAAGACTGGGAAATAGAACGAGAGAGAGAGCGGCGTCCAATTTTGGTGGGACGTTTGTTGAATTCTTGCTTCTGGTCAGCAAATTGAATCTGCTAAGGAAAAGAATCCCAGTTACACACAGGCAAAGAATTTCCATTTTGCAACAGCAATTCAAGGCTTGCGTTATACACCCTTACCTTCTTTCCCAGTTGATCTGATTAGACCCAACCACATCTGGATGTTATGACTCTTGGGAGAGAATGACTTCTCATACTTTATACCTATATGTTTCTATCAAATTTAAATCTTAGATTCACCTTGATGATTTGCTTTTTATAATAAAATTGTGACACACCCCCCCCAAAAAAAGAGAGAAAATGAGATGATTTGGTTAAAGAAAATTTTAGAAGTTGAGTCATATTCAATTATAAGATACAATCCTTTTTACAGTTTCACTGAAAATTGAAGCTGGAAAAGTCTTTTAGATTACCTATTCCAATCTTTATATATTTAAACAAAAAAACTGCAGATATAGACAGGTGAAATGTTTTGCCTTCATGTTTCAAGATTCTCATGCTGGAAATATTGTAAGTAATGAAAAAACAGGCTTTGCATTTAGACAGAACTTTCCCAGACTTCCATTCAAATTCTGGCTACGCCACTCATTAACCATGTGGCACTGGTCAAGATGTTTCTCTGAGCTCCATTTTCCCAGATGTGCAACAGAGATAACAGCGCTTACTTCACAGATTTTGGAGATGGTTAAATGAGACAATGCATGGCAACTGGGAAGCACAGCAGGAGGGTCAATACATTCACTCCACTCTCCACCCCGAAGTTCAGAGTTCTTTCAGTTTTTCCAAGTAGCTACATTAGTTTTTCAGAAGCTTTCCAAAAATGTAGTAACTTTGTGGTATTAGTAAGTATAACCTATTTAAAACTCATTGTCATTGAGTGGATTCCAACTCATAGTGACCCTAGAGAAGAGAGTAAAACTGCCCCATAGGGCTTCCAAGGTGCAGCTGGTAGATTCAAACTGCCGACCTTTAGGTTAGCAGCTGGTCTTTTAACCACTCTGCCACCAGGGCTCCATAAATAAGTACAGTAAGCATTACTTTATTTTTAACGTTGTAAATCATAAAATACCTAAAAGACATTGATTAAATGTTTATATTAACTATGATAGAAGTGGAAGGGGTAGATAACCAGATCATTGTATGGAGACTGTATTTTAGACACTACCTAATACTAAGTTTCTTGTAAGTTCTCTTCTACTGTTGGAGGTTCCAACAGATGCTTTATAATATTTTATAAATCAACCAAAAGCCCAAGCTCACTGCTACTGAGTCAATTCTAACATACAGCAACCCTACAGGACAGAGCAGAGGTGCCCCATAGGGTTTCCAAGGTCATAAATCCCTATAGAAGTAGACTGCCACATCCTGCTCCTACGGTGTAGCTAGTGGGTTTGAACTGCTCAACTTTCTGCAACATCTGAGAATTTAACCACTGCTCCAAAAGCTCCTATCGTGTACTCGATTAATAACTTTTTTCTCTTTCCTAATTGAAAGTTTGTGACATCACTTAAATGCTGCTTCTGGCATGGAGGTGGGTCTACTGAAAAGGACCAAAGACCCGACAGCTGATGCTATTACCTTTGATGATAAGAAGAAGGGTCCTTGAAGGATAGAACACAGCACACCAGGATGAAAGGAGGAAACGACGGTTACATTTCCTGCAGTTAGAAGTAACCGTCAAGTCATTTGAGCACTGAGACAAGAGGACCAAGGCCAAACAGAGTTAGTTTACTAATGCTGTTTACGGGAATTCACAAAATTTCCATAGCTGTAACAACAAATGCAGCCTGCACAGAGTCTGTAGACTGTTTTCAGAAATAGGAAAATTCACTGGATTAGAAGCTTTTGGTATTTGAAGCTCTTGGCAAAATGACAAATGGCAAAATTGATCCTTTTGCTAAAGTACCAATTTATTCTAAAAGGATGAAGTTCTATGTACTCCCACAGGATTTACGTGAACTTCTACGTCTATCACAGCACTTGTCATACTGAATCTGACTGCGGGTCTGCCTACGTGGACGCCCTCTTGAACCACAGGTTCCGCAGACGCAGAGGCTGTGTATCCTACTCACCCCTATGTCCTCAGGCACAAATGCCCGGCACACAGCATGCATTCATTCTATTCTAGCTATCTGCACTGTCTGTACTTGGCTGAATTTTTAGTAAATATAGTAAACATTAAGCAAAGCCTGATGTTAAAATAATTTTTAAGGGAGAGGAAGAGAGAGGATGAGAAGATGAGGAAAACAGCTGTCAGACTTCTCGGCCAGAGTTCATTTTACCACCCTTGTTCAAGACAGTCCTTGTCTGTATTCTTTTTTAGAGGCCCATCCAGGAAAAGGGTTTAGTAATGAGCCTCCCAAGGCCACACTGAGTCGCTAACTTCAGCAGTGCCCACTTTTAAAACAATAACCGACGAACCTTGCCTCGGATATACACTCCCCCCACAGCACACACACGACCAGCGGGGGATGGCCATTCTAGTTCTTCAGTTGTAGGTTCTGGGTGGCTACACGCTCATTTACCACAACAAACCTACAGCACTGTAGACATCTTCCTGAATCATTGTCTCAAACCAGTTTCCTTAACCTGAGTTTTCTTCCCTATAAACTTTATTCATTTATAGCAGTTCTGCTCACCTATCACAAATTTAGGGCTGTCTTTTGGCATTAAAGCCAGGGCTCTGTAGAACGCTCTCCATCCAGAGACAGGGTTCTAAGAGCTTGTTTACTAGTTATACACTGAACTCAAGTTTCTTTAAGACACAGATACTGCAATGTGCTTCAACCACTTACATGTAACTTATACAGTTTGTCTAAGAAATATTTTTACTGACAACCAGAACACATGGGGTAAGTGCTTTATTCCCTGGTATCTGTCTTCACCCAACAACTGCTAGGTGATAAGACATTCTTTACCCAACAAGCCACCTCACAACACAGCAATTGACCCACCCCAGATTTGATACCTGGGCAGATTCTACCTGTAACTCTCCTACCTTGTCTGAAATTAAGATGTCCTTTAAGGTAACTCTTGTTTCCCACTTCACAGAGAACAACCTAATTCCAAAAGGCATTAAGGTCAGGGGGAAAAAGAAAGTGTTTGGAGCAGGGCTCGCTTCATGCCGAAGGGAGGGAGGAAAGCAACAAAGGAGGGAGAGGTAGGAGCAGCCAGTCTCTTACAGCCATGGCTACAGCAGCAGCAAGACTGGGAAAGAAGAGCTTAGCCTCACCTGGGCTTTCATCCCAGAGTTGCCACTGACAATGTATTTCTTCTTGCTGCTCAGCATAGTGACATTACCAGCCTTACTGCCACCTCTCCGATCCAGGGACCCTTGTGGTCAGGCCTTTAAAACCTTCCTCATCAGCAATTCTGTTGGCTCTGGTTTCAGCTAGCTTTTTGTTTTCCTTTGGGGGAGTCTACCCTTCCCTGGAATCCCTGAAGCAGCTCTAACAACCCCTCCAGTAGTATGGCCCCAATTTAATAAGGCATTTCTGTTAGTGGCTCATCAGCCATTCTGAATTCTGGTGGCTGTTTTGCTTTTTTTTTTCCCTCCCTCTAAACACCTAATTACACGGATCCTCTGACCTCTAAACTTTAACAAGTCTCTTGACAAGGCCCAACTTGCATGTACGCAACAATAGCTCATTTATATAACCAGTGCACTTTTTTGCCTGCTATAATTAACTTGCTAATTAGGTTCCTTTTTAACCTTACCTCCTCCTTTTCCATGTCAGATGATTTCAGTTAACCTGGTCTCATTAGAAAAAAATTAACTACAGGGCCACTAAAACAATAAGGGAATTAAGACAGGTACGAAAAAATATTAATGGTGCCATGTGCTCAGCAGCCCCTGCCCAACGCTCCTGGTATTGGGCTGCCCAGACCGAGGGAGCTTCCTCAGTCCATTGCTTACGCATGTTTTATTGTGTATCTTGACACATACGCTTTGAACCCACCTGTCTCAACCTTGTTTCTACCCCTGTGTGTCTTGTAGAAGGTGTGACTGAAAAGAAATTCCTTATCTCCTCAGGGTCCCCCAAATTACAACAACCTTGTTGTGGGCCAAATAAAGATTCAAATGAAGGAGCAAAGGATCATGCTGTTTACCAACTTCGGAAAGGGACAACTGACTAAGAAAGCTAGACTCAACTCCATGCTACAGAGAGAAGGGTAAGAGTGTGATTAGATATGACACTCTAGGAGCCATAAACATCAAAGGAAAAATTGAGATATCAGACTGAACAACAGGGAAGGGAGAATACGTCGAGAAGAACTCATGACTGGCCAGACCTAACTCGGCAACATGTGCACCTCACAGGAGGATCAGCGGCAGACCACGGTGGGCAAAGTGGTGGCATTCAGACAGCAACAGTGTCTTCCTCAGTGGGAGAGACTGAGTGGCAGAGAGCCCACTCATGCCTCCAGAGTCAGTGAAGAGCAGCTTTCAGTTATCAAAAGCGAAGTGGCTTGAATCTAATCTGCTATGTGCAGATCTAAAACTTTCCTTCAGGCTAAACCTCTGCCCTCTTCTCCGGCACTTCCCTCTCCCTTCTCTGTACTGCACCAACCTCCATATTCTGATGCATTACCTGGGCCAGAAACAGGACCCCTCAGGAACACCCTAAGCCACTCTCCCAGAGTTGGAAAGTGAACAATTCAACAAATCGGGGGAAAAAATCTGCCAGCGCCTCTAAGCCAGGAACTCAGCACAGAAACCGGGCATTTGCGTCAACACAGGCAGGAGAGGCCTACAAACCTTGAAAGCCTTTCAGCATTGCATGCAGCATTCAGCATGCCCACCATCCTGCAGCAAAAGCTGCCGACCTACTCACATTAAGGAACATGGGCAAATCTTCCTCAAAAACACTCACAGACAGCTGTCAGCCCCCTACCTTTTCAGTGTGTGTAGCCAGTTACTGGTGTCTATACCAATCACCCCTGCCCATCTAGCAGTGAAGGAGAGAGCCTGCACCACACACATGCTGATCCACTACCTGGGCACCTGAGCTGAATACATGTAAGAAAAGTCAATGGAGGTCTGGATCCACATGATTAGTAACAGCTCTAACCACCTGATGACAGGACATTAGAACCTCTGAGGCACCAATAATCAAACTAACTCACATGACCAGATTATTTGGACATTTCAAAACAAAAAAGAAGTTAAAACAGAGTAAGCAAACAAATAAATACAACTCACTGATGGCTCAGAGACAACAGTCCATATCACATCAAACCATGATCACTTCAGAAAGCTCTCAGAACAAAGAATCAGGAAATTTCCCAGATGAACAGAACTTCCTGGAATTATCAGACACAGACAATAAACAATTAATATTTAGAACTCTTCAAGAGATCAGGAAGGAGATCAGGCAAGACACAGCATAGCACAATGACAAACTGAACAGTCTGCAATAAATCTCAGAGACAGCAATCAGAAATTCAGCAGGTTAATAGTAAAGTTACAGAATTAGACAACTAAACAGAAAGTCAAAGGAGCAGAACTGAGGCACAGAAATACAGAATTAGCAAGACTGTAGATAAAGCAACTGACATCAACATACTTGAGGAAAAATCAAGATAAAAGAATTTTTTAAAAACAAAGAAGCACTAAGAGACAGATAATAATTTATGAGTGACTGGAGTATCAGAACAGGGAAGGATAACAGCAACTACAGAGAATCATTGAAAATTTTGTCATGGATTGAATTGTGTTCCTCAAAACATCTGGAGTAATTTGGCTAGGCCATGATTCCTGGTATTGCATGGTATACTCCATGTTGTAAATCTTGCCTCTATGTTGTTAATGAGGGTAGTAGGGCAGGACTCAATGTGTAAGATTCTATTGTGTCTGAGGCAGTCTCTTGAGATAAAGGAAAAATGCCAAAAGAGAGACCAAGGGACCTCACACCACCAAGAATCTGTGTGGGAAGGTGACACCATTCTTCAGAAAGGACCAGGGTCCCTGTGCCTCAGAAACTTCCAGTCCATGTTAAGACTGACAAGGAGGACCTTTCTGCAGATCCAGCAGAGGAAGTCTTTCCCCGGAGTTAGGCTTAGCATACTGGACTATGACAAATAAAATTTCTCTTTTAAAAGCCATTCACTAGTGGTATTTCTACTAAAGCACTACTAGATGACCAAGACAACTTTGCTGACAGAAAACTTCCCTGATATCAGAAAAGATGAGAAGATATCTAAGACGCTTACTGAATTTCATAGAAGGTAGATTCCAAAAGAACACCACCAAGACATGTTATAATCAAACTTAACCAAAGCTAAAGACTTCTTCTTGCTTTTAGGTGCTGTTGAGTCAATCCTGACTCACAGTGACCCTATGTACAACAGAAGGAAACACTGCCTGGTCCTGCACCACACCCACAATCCTTTTTATGCTTAAAAAGCGCATTGTTATAGCCATTGTGCCAATCCATCTTGTTGAGGGTCTTCTTTTCTGCTGACCCTCCACTTTATCAACATGATGTCCTTCTCCAGGAATTGATCCCTCCTGACAACATGTCTAGAGTATATAAGACACAGACTTGCCATCCTTTCTTCTAAGGAGCACTCTGTCTGTACTTCTTCCAGGGCAGATCTTTTTATTCTTTTGGCAGACTATGGTATGTTCAATATTCTTCCCCAACACCATAATCCAAAGGTGTCAATTCTTCTTCCATCTTCCTTATTCACTGTTCAGCTTTTGTATGTATATGATGTGACTGAAAACACCATGGCTTGGGGTCAGGTGCATCTTAGTCTTCAAGGTGACATCTCTACTTCTCAACACTTAAAGAGGTCTTTGGCAGCACATTTTCTCAAAACAATGCATCTTTTGATTTCTTGACTGCTGCTTTCAAGGGTATTGATTGTGAAACCAAGCAAAATGAAATCCTTGACAACCTCAATCTTTTCTGTTTATCATGATGTTGCTTACTGGTCCAGCTGTGAGGATTTCTGTTTCCTTGATGCTGAGGTGCAATCCATACCAAAGTTGTGGTCTTTGATCTTCACTACTAAGTGTTTCAACGTCTCTTCACTTTCAGCAAGCAAGGCTGTACTATTGGCATAACACAGGTTGTTAATGAGTCTTCCTCCAGTCCTAATGCCCTGTTCTTCTTCATATAATCCAGATTCTCGGATTATTTGCTTGGCCTACAGACATAATAGGTATGGTGAAAGGATACAACCCTGATGCACACCTTTCCCAACTATAAACCATATAGTATGTCCTTGTTCTGTTCCAAAAACTGTCTCTTGATCCATGCACAGATTCCTCATGAGCACTAAGTGTTCTAGAATTCTCATTCTTTGCAATATCATCCATAATTTGTTATAAATCCACACAGTCAAATGCCTTTGCGTAGTCAATAAAACACAGGTAAAACATCTTTCAGGTCTTCTCTGCTTTCAGCCAAGATCCAACTGACATTAGCAATGATATCCCTGGTTCCATGTCCTCTTCTGAATCCAGCTGAATTTCTAGCAGTTCCCTGTCAATACACTGCTGTAACTACTTTTAGAGGATCTTTAGCAAAATTTTACTTTCACATGGTATTGACCGATACTTTCTGTTCGGTTGGATCACTGTCTAGGATTGAAATGTGTCCCCCCAAAACTGTGTGTAGCCACTTGGCTAGGCCATGATTCCCGCTATTGTCTGATATTTCTGTTTCTATATGCTGTAAACTCTGCCTCTATGATGTTAATGAGAGAGGACGAACAGCAGCTGCATTGGTAGGGCAGGTCTCAGTGTGTAAGATTATACCGTGCCCTAACGCAATCTCTTGAGATAATAAAAGAACGAACCTAGCAGACAGAGTTAGGGACCTCACAGCACCCAGAAGCAATGTGGGAAGCAGAGCCTGTCCTCTGGAGAAGACCCAGATCCCAGCAGCTCAGAAGCTCCCACTGCCAGGGAAGATTGACGACACAGACCTTCCTTCAAAGCCAATAGAGAAAGACTTCCCCTGGAGCTGAATTCAGACTTGTAGGCTACCAGACTCTGACAGAATAAAATTTCTCTTTTAAAGTCATCTACTTGTGGTTATTTCTGTTAAAGCAGCACTAGATGACAGACAATCACCTTTCTTGTGAAAAGACATAAATACAAATCTCTTCCAGCAGGTTGGTCAGGTAGCTGTCCTCCAAATTTTTTGGCATAGATGAGTAAGCACTTCCCACACTGCATCCATTTGTTGAAATATCTCAGTTGATAGTCCATGAATTGCTGGAGCCTTGTTTTTCGCCAATGCCTTCAATGTCGCTTTGATTTCTTTCAGTATCTTCTGCTCCTCATCATATGCTACCTCTTGAGATGGCTGAACATTGACTAATTCATTTTGGTACAATGACTGTGTACTACTTTTTTTTTTATGCTTCCTGTGTTGTTTAATATTTCCCCTGTTGAATCCTTCACCATTGCAACTTGAGACTTGAAATTTTTTCTTCAGTTCTTTCAGCCTGAGAAATTAAGAGCATGTTCTTCCTTTCTTGTTTTCTATCTATAGCTCTTTGCACATATTCTAATACCATGTCTTCTCAAACTGTACTTTGAAATCTTCTGTTCGGTTCTTTTCATTATTTCTTCCTTTTGTTTAAGCTACTTGACATTCAAGAACCAAGTCTCAGAGTCTCTTGTAACATCCAATTTGGTCTTCTCTTTCCTGTCTTTTTAATGACCCCTTGCTTTCTTCATGTATAATGTCTCTGATGTCATGCCATAACTTGTCTGGTCTATGGACATTAGCATTCGACATACTTAATCTGTTCTTCAGACAGTCTATGAACTCAAGTGGGATGTAGTCAAGGTCATACTTTGGCTCTTGTGGACTTGTTCTAATTTTCTTCAGTTTCAGTTTGAACTTGTATATGAGCAACTGATGGTCTGTGCTGCAGTCAGCACCTGGCCTTGTTTTGACCGACGACACTGAGCTTTTCCATTCTCCTGTTTCCACAGATGTACTCTATTTGATTCCTGTGTTTTTCATCTGTCTGTAAGTTCATTGTACTGTGTGGGCACTTGTGCTGTTGTGATACTGGAAGCTGTGACATTATATTCACACACCAGGAGGGTCATCCATGGTGGACAGGTCTCAGCTGAGCTTCCAGACTATGATAGACTAGGAAGAAGGACCTGGCAGTCTGCTTCTGAAAATAATTAGCCAGGGAAAAGCTTATGAATAGTAGAGGAACACTGTAAGATATAGTACCGGCAAATGAGCCCCCAAGTTGGAAGGCACTCAAAAGAGGAATGTGGAAGAGTTGCCTCCTTGGAGTAGAGTGCACATTAATCACATGGATTGAGTCCAGCTTTGTGGACCTTCACTCACTCATGCGGCACAACTCAAAATGAGAAGAAACAACCGTGAACATCCATTAATACTTGGAACACGTAATGTATGAAGTATGAATCTAGGAAAATTGGAAATTGTCAAAACATGATGTGACATGCATAAACATTGATATCATAGGCATTAGTGAGCTGAAATGAACTGGTATTAGCCATTCTGAATCTGACAATCATATGGTTTACTATGCTGGGACTGACAACTTGAACTGCATTCATTATCAAAAAAACATTTCAAGATCTATCCTGAAGAATAATACTGTCAGTGTTAGAATAATATCCATATGCTTACAAGGAAGACCAGTCAGTATGACTATTATTCAAATTTACACATCAACCACTAAGGCCAAAGATGAAGAAGATTCTTATCTGCTTCTGCAGTCCAAAATACATCGAACATGCAATTAGGATGCAACGATAATTACTGTTGATTGGAATGCAAAAGTTGGAAACAAAGAAGGATCAAAAGTTGGAAAACATGGCCTTTGTGATAAAAAAAAGATGATGGAGATCACATCACAGAATTTTGCAAAACCAACTACTTCTTCACGCAAATACCTTTTTTCACCAGCATAAACAGTGACTATAACACACGGATCTCGCCAGATGGAAAACTGATGGTAAGGAACAATTTGTAAAGTGGCTAAGTATAAGGGAAAAATAATCTACAAAGGAGAGTTAATAAGACTTGTCTCAGACTACTCAGCAGAAATCATGCAGAGAAAAAGGCAACAGCATGACATATACAAAGCCTTGCAGGAAAAAGCTGCAAGCCAAGAATAATATATCCAGCAAAACTGTCTCTCAAATATGATGGTGAAATAAGGACATTTCCAGATAAACAGAAATTTAGGGAATTTGCCAAAACCAAAACAAAATTATAAGCAATACTAAAGGGAGTCCTTCAGTTAGAAAATCAATAATATCAGATAATAACCCCAAGCTAGAATGCAGGGCACAGCATACAGATATCCACTCTGATAGGGAAATTACAAAAATAAGTAATGCTAAAATATTGAAATAGGGGAAGAAAGACAGATGTCAATGTGTGAAAGATAACAACCTCATAACAAAAAAGGGGAGCTGAAAAAAATGTAATTACAGATCTTTCAGATGGAGAGGAAGCCAAGGGGATACAAAGAAGCTAAAGACTGGTTTAAATTTAGAAAAATGGGTGAATAATTGAGGTAACCACAAAGGAAATTAACAATCCTATACATCAAAATAAAACACAAGAAAAACATGACGTCTCAGCAAATACAAAACCAACAACAATGAAAAATATGAAAAAGAAAACACACAAAGGGACTTAGCACAGAAAATCAGGTGTAACGAAGAAAACTGTCAACAACGCACAAAAAAAGGCATCAAAACAGCACTGAATTCACACCTATCAATAATTACACTGAACGTAAATAGATTAAATGAGCCAAGAAAGAGAGAGTGGCAGAATGCAGGAAGCACTCAACAAGATGGACTGACACAATGGCTGCAACAATTGGTCTTAAACACAAAAACAACTGTGGGGACATGGCACAGGACCAGGCAGTGTTTCATTCTCTTGTGAATAGGGTCTCCTTGAGTCGGAACCAACCCACTGGCACTTAACAACAACAACATCCATCTACAGGTTGCCTATAAGAGACACACCTTAGACTTGAAGACATAAACAAACTAAAACTCAAAGGATGGAAGAAACACACCACGCAAACAATGAAAAACGACTGCTTTTTGACCACAAGAAAGAAGATAAAATGAAACAGCTTTATTTTGGACAATCTTTATTTGCAGGAAAAATGTCATACTAGTGTTTACTGACTTCTCTGAAACACAGAACTAGGGGAACAGGTTGCCATGGAGTCAATTCTGACTCATGTTGGCCCCCCGTGTGTCACAGAAAGGACGGATTAATCAGTAAGCACAGTACGCATCGGCTTATAGTAAGCAAGGTGCACAAGGGCTTCACTGTGTTTACTTACCCGTAGCACACAACTTCACACGTGAAACCCCTGCGAACCTGTGTACAATGGGTTAGGAGGTGAGCACAGTTAAGCCTCTGCGTACCTTGCTTATTGGACAACCTGTGCCTGGCAGAGGAGAAAAGTGCTCCAAAGGGTTTTCTGTAGCTTTTTTTTTTTTAAAGTAGATCATCAGGACTTTCTCCTAAGGCACCTCTGTGTGGACTTGAACCTCCAATCTTTGGGTTAGCAGCTGACTGTATTAACCACCTGCACCACTCAGACTCCTTGACAGGGAGAGGAACTAGTATTTATTAAGAGCCTACTATGTGCAAAGCCCTGTGTGTAATTACTTCTTTTAATCTGTAGAAGAATTATCATCCCCATTTGACAAATGAAGGACCTGCAGCTATGGGAGAACACATGATGTGCCTGAGGTCTCACAGCAGGCAAGTGATGGAGCTGGAACTTGAGCTGTGCGGGTGTCAGAGCTGACATTCTCCCTGCCTTGCCACACCTTATGATATTACATACGGGTAATCAGCAGACCAAAGAACTCCCTTGGCCCCGATCCTAGGTACACTAGCTTCACCTCATTCCTCTGTATTTTTCTTTTATTTTCTTATCAGACTGGGTGTCAGAAATTACATTATCCAAGCAATCCTGGGACCCTAATCAAATCAAAGTTCCAAAACAGTTAATCACATAATAATTAAAAAATCTAACATCCTCTGTGTTGGCAATATTGCTGACACCATGATCAAAAATTAAAACTCAAGTTGAACTCAAATACTGATGTTCACCATTACCCAGCCATTAACTTGTATGAAAAACATGACCTATTACTCATACTTCCATGAAATGAGATGAACTAGTGTTTTTCTGCTAGCTTAATGAATCCTCAAACTTCTCTTCCTAAGAGTGTTAGCCCTAGTACACTCTAAGCTGAGCCAGAGGCAGTGCATACCTTTTCTAAACACAAGCAGAAGACACTGCAGGATACTATCACTGACAGGAGAAGCCTCATCTCTTAACAAACACAACCAAACAGTCCTCAAACCTAAGTACGCATCACAAATGGAGGGCTTGCTAACACACAGACGGCTGCATCCTCTCAGAAGCCCAGCCTCCGACTGCTAAGTTGGGTTGAGTCCCTGGGTGCTACAAAATGTTAGCACTCTCCTCTGCTAACTGAACGGGTGGAAATTGGAGTCCATCCAGAGGTACGTCAAGAAGGTGGGCCTCATGATCTATTTTCGAAAACTCAGCCATTGAAAACCATATGGAACACAGCTCTACACTAACATGGGTCCCCATGAGTAGAAACCACAGCAACTTAAGGCCTTTCACACCAATGGACACATGCACGAGAATGTTTATCGCAACACAGTCCATGATAGCAAAAAGATGGAATCAACCCAGATGCCCAACAACAGAAGAATGGATAGGTAAACTATGGTACATATACTCAATGTAGCACTATGCAATGATAAAGAATAATGATGACTCCAAGAAACATTTCCTAACCTGGTTTCAACTGGAAGACATTATGTTGAGTGAAAGTAGACAGCAACAAAGGGACAAATACTGTATGAGACCTCTACGATAAGATCTCAAAAACAGACTTGTGTATAGAAGAGAAGACTCTTTGACAGCTGCAATGGAGGGGAGGGAGGGAGGGGGCGGGGGGAGGGTTTAGTTTAGATAGTTGCTAGAAATCTGGTTGGGAGAAAGCGGTGATAGCACACATTAGAAACAAGAACAACATTAAGCGGACTTCAGCATAACTTGAGAACTCCTTCCATCTTAACCCAATATTGCAAGGATAGAGTAGCTGGGGCAGGGGGCAGGGGACCATGCTCTTAGGTGAAATCGAGGCCAATTGGCACAATTAGCATTTTGCTAAGAGAGCTCTCTGCACCCCACATTGGTGAGTGGCGTCTGGGGTCTTAAAAGCTGCCAAGCTGCCATCCGAGGACACAGCAAATGGTCCCAACTCAGCAGGAACGGATGCTCACGGAGGACCAAAATGACATGCGGTAAAGACAACCTAGAAGACAGAGAGACCCGCAAGAGTGGGTGCCTTCATTGAGTTGGGATCGGAATAACTGGATGGTGCCTGGCCACCACCAGTGATAGCCACGATGGAGCTCACTAGTTTGAGTCTTACTGGCAACACAAGAATAAAAAGGAGTGTATCCTGAGATCTCCACTAAAAGACCTCTACTGATGGTCCAGCAGTTTCGGGGTTCCCCTGAGAGCACGGCCCCTGGCCCTGATGCTGCCCTTACCCATAAATTATAATAAAGGTCCACTCTTCGGACAGGAATAGATTGGACTTGGCAATGCAGAGTGACCATATATTGGATGCACTTTATGGTTCTATACATCTATAGGATATCATCCTACTGACCTCTGGCTGGAGGAAGGAGAGTGGGTGGAGAGGAGGGGAAAGGAGGCTTTTGGGAGGATGAGA
Organism: Heterohyrax brucei; assembly: GCA_028571685.1. Lineage (NCBI taxonomy): Eukaryota > Metazoa > Chordata > Mammalia > Hyracoidea > Procaviidae > Heterohyrax > Heterohyrax brucei. Next base: position 20,202,674 of record CM053147.1, read on the forward strand.
TACGTATGGAGCAGAGAGGAATAGTGTGCTGTCACTGGACAGGGAGAGCAATGGAAGCTGCATACAGGTGGGCATGTAAATTTATACAGGAATGTACATTTTCACTCAGTCATGTTAAATAAAAAAGAAACCACAGCAACTTTTTGTTTTGTTTTCAAGTCTGGGTTGGGACCAAGACTTTGCATTTCTAACAAGTTCCCAGGTGATGTCGTTGGTCTGGGAATACTTTGAGAACCACTATTCCTACACTTTTTCCAAGTGGAAAACCACAAAGGCATATTCATGGGCTGAAAAGTTTAGAGAACAGAATGTGGAAATCCTTTCTTTGTACCTACCAAAATGTGCACCAAGGACTGGGTCTAATACTGTTTTCCACAACTTAAAGAAAGCTTAGATCAGAACAACTTAATAAACCCATCACAAAGGAAGAGATTGAAAAGGTCATCAAAACACTGCGAACCCAAAAAAGTCCAGGCCAGATGGCTTCACGGCAGAATTCTACCAAGCATTTAGAGAAGAGTTATCCCCAATACTATTGAAACTATTTCACAGTATAGAAAGGGATGAAGTACTCCCAAACTCATTCTGTGAAGCCAGCATAACCCTGATACCTAAGCCCGGGAAAGATCCAACAAAGACAGAGAACTACAGACCGGTATCACTCATGAACTTAGATGCAAAAATCTTCAACAAAATTCTTGCCAACAGAATACAACAACATATCAAGAAAATAATCCATCATGACCAAGTGGGATTCATACCAGGGATGCAAGGCTGGTTCAACATCAGGAAAACAATTAATGTGATTAACCACATAAATAACACAAAAGACAAAGATCACCTGATTTTGTCCATGGATGCCGAAAAGGCATTTGATAAAGTCCAACACCCATTCATGCTAAAAACTCTTAGCAAAATGGGCATAGACAGCAAATTCCTCAACACAATAAGGGCCATTTATACAAAGCCAATTGCCCACATCATCCTGGATGGAGAGAGACTGAAAGACTTTCCCCTGAGATCAGGAACTAGACAAGGATGCCCACTGTTACCTCTCCTATTCAACATTGTGCTAGAAGTTCTAGCCAGAGCAATTAGACAAGACGAACAAATAAAGGGCATCTGCATCGGCAAAGAGGAAGTTAAAATCTCCCTGTTCACAGATGATATGATTGTATATGCAGAGAACCCCAAGGAATCTATAAGTAAGTTACTCAAACTGATAGAAGAGTTCAGCAAAGTCTCAGGATACAAGATAAACATAAGTAAATCAGTAGGATTCCTTTATACCAACAATGAGACTGTTAAGGAGGAAATTATCAAATCTATACCATTTGTGATAGCCCCTAAGAAGATAAAGTACCTAGGAATTAATCTAACCAGAGAAACAACAGACCTTTACAAAGAGAACTACAAGCCCTTACTATAAGAAACTAAGAGAGACTTAGATAAATGGAAAAATCTACCCTGCTCATGGAGAGGAAGACTTAACATTGTGAAAATGTCTATTTTACCCAAAGCAATTTATTTATATAATGCAATCCCAAAACAAGTTCCAGCATCATTTTTTAATGAGATGGAGAAACAAATCACCAATTTTGTTTGGAAAGGGAAGAAGCCCCGGATAAGTAAGGTACTACTAAAGAAGAAGAACACACTGGGAGGTCTCTCATTACCCGACCTTAGAACATACTACACTGCCACAGTGGTCAAAACAGCCTGGTACTGGTACAAGAACAGACAGACTGATCAATGGAACAGAATTGAGACCCCAGAGATGACAACATCTGCCTATGAACAGTTGATATTCGACAAAGGCCCTAAGACATTAAACTGGGGTAAAAACAGCATCTTCAACAAATGGTGCTGGCAAAATTGGTTATCCATCTGCAATAAACTGAATCAAGATCCATATCTTATACCTTATACAAAAACCAACTCCAACTGGATAAAAGACCTAAATATCAAACCTAAAACGATAAAGCTCATTCAAGAAAAGGTAGGAACAACAATGGAAGTTTTAATACACAATGAGGACAGACTCCAAAATCTGTCAAAGAAACCTCACTCAACAGAAGAGAAAGTAGATAAATGGGAACTATTAAGAATCAAACACTTTTGCTCATCCAAAGACTTTATTAATAGAATTAACAGAACACCCACAGAGTGGGAAAAAATATTTGGCAACTCTATGTCAGATCGACGCCTGATCTCCATAATCTACAAGATACTACAAAATATCAATAAGAAGAAGATAAACCATCCAATTAAGTGATGGGCAAAGGAGATGGACAGATACTTCACTAAAGAGGAGATCCAGGCAGCCAAAAAACACATGCGGACATGTTCACGATCTTTAGCTATTAAAGAAATTCAAATCAAGACAACAATGAGATACCCTCTCACCCCAACAAGATTGGCCATGATCCAGAAAACACAAAACAACAAATGCTGGAGAGGCTGTGGAGAAAGTGGAACCCTCCTACACTGTTGGTGGGATTGCAAAATGGTCCAGCCTCTTTGGAAGGCAATCTGGCGCTTCCTTAAAAAAATGGATATTGATATACCATTTGACCCAGTAATTCCACTACTTGGAATATATCCTACAGATTCAAGGCCTTTCACACCAATGGACACATGCACCAGAATGTTTATTGCGGCACAGTCCTCAATAGCAAAAAGGTGGAATCAACCCAGATGCCCAACAATAGAAGAATGGATAGGTCAACTGTGGTACATATACTCAATGGAGCACTACGCAATGATAAAGAATAACGATGATTCCAGGAAACATCTCCTAACCTGGTTTCAACTGAAAGACATTATGTTGAGTGAGAGTAGTCAGCGACAAAAGGACAAATACTGCATGAGACCTCTACGATAAGATCTCAAAAACAGACTTGTGTATAGAAGAAAAGACTCTTTTACAGCTACAAGGGAGGGGAGGGAGGGAGGGAGGGCAAGGGGGAGAGGGTTTAGTTTAGGTAGTTACTAGAAATCTAGTTGGGAGAAAGCGGTGACAGCACACATTAGGAACAAGAACAACATTAAGTGGACTTCAGCATAACTTGAGTACTCCTTCCATCTTAACTCAATACTGCAAGGATAGAGTAGCTGGGGTGGGGGGCGGGGGACCATGCTCTTAGGCGAATTCCAGGCCAATTGGCACAACTAGCGTTTTGCTAAGAGAGCTCTCTGCACCCCACATTGGTGAGTGGCGTCTGGGGTCTTAAAAGCTGCCAAGCTGCCATCCGAGGACACAGCAAATGGTCCCAACTCAGCAGGAACGGATGCTCACCGAGGGCCAAAATGACATGCGGTAAAGACAACCGAGAAGACAGAGAGACCCACAAGAGTGGGTGCCTACATCGACCTGGGACCGGAAGAACCGGATGGTGCCCGGCCACCACCAGTGATAGCCATGACGGAGCTCACAGAGAGGAGCCTCACTGGCAACACAAGAATAAAAAGAGGTGCATCATGAGATCTTCACTAAAAGACCTCAATTGATGGTCCAGCGGTTTTGGGGTTCCTCTGAGAGCATGGCCCCTGGCCCTGATGCTGCCCGTTCCCATAAATTATAACAAAGGTCCACTCTTTGGACAGGAATGGAATGGACTTGGCAATGCAGAGTAACCATATGTTGGAAGCACTTTATGGTTCTATACATCTATAGGATATCATCTTGCTGACCTCTGGCTGGAGGAAGGGAAGTGGACGGAGAGGAGGGGAAAGAAGACTGTTGGGAGGATGAGACATGTATGGAGCAGAGAGGAATAGTGTGCAGTCACCGGACAGGGAGAGCAGTGGAAGCTGCATATAGGGGGGCATGTAAATTTACATGTGAATGTACATTTTCACTCAGTTATGTTAAATAAAAAAAAAAAAGAAAGCTTAGATGGCCAACATGTTAACAAAAACAAGACTCGTAAGGAGGGTAGAAGATGGATTCACCCTAAAGAGGTCTAGGCTAAAAGAAATCAATTAATGCCTTTTGAAATATGCACAAAAATTTTGTACAAATTATGTACAAAACTGCTGATCAAAGCTCCTTTCTCTATGTATCTCCGCTTCTTAACATCTCCATCACTTACCACCTATAATTCTTGTTTGTAACATGGAAATAATCAACTCTTTATTTCAAATGTGCTCTCAGACAATAAAATAATGTATGTGAGGGCTTTGAAGATTATACCAAACCCAAAACCAAACCCAATGCCATCGAGCCAACTTTGACTCGTGGTGACCCTATAGGACAGAAGGGAACTGCGTAGTTTCCTAGGCTGTAAATCCTTTATGGAAGCAGATTGTCACAATTTCTCTTCCCAGAGTGGTGGGTGGGTGTCAACTGCTGACCCTCAGTTAACTAAATCACTGGGTCACCAGGGCTCCAGAATAGTACACAGTGACATACAACTAAATTTATAAGATACTAATATTAGGATTCTTTTAGGTCAAAATTTCTTAACCAAGAGTCTGTGGATGCCTAGAACCCCCTCAAAGTTTGTTTATATGTTATTTCCCTGGGGAGACGGCCCACGGATTTCTTCCATTTTTCAGTGGGGCTCTGCACCATCTAATCCTGACCTGGAGACGCAGTTATGCTGCCTCTACCACCATTCTCCAGGTATCTGAAAGCTTTCTGTCTCACTTCCAAGTGGATATGGTTCAAGTGTTCTCAGAGACATCTCTCCCATCCAGGCCAAATGAGCTGCTTGAGCAAAGTCTTCATCTATAGAAGATGTTACTCTGCCTGAAACAAAATCAGGTGGTCACCTGGATGAATATTCGAGAAAGTCAATCAACCAGATTTTTATGAAATGTACCTAGCACTTGAGAGCTCGGGTGGGAGGAGGGAATATTTAAATGTAGAGACTTTAAAAAGGGTTACTGCCTACAGCCATGCACATTAAGAGGCATTTCACTTACCAGAAGGAAGTAAAGGTTTCTCAGGGGAAGGAAAAACACATATCAAGGTCAATCCTTAAAAGGACATGTTCCCTAATCTTTCCCCAGTAGAACTGCCTGTACAAAGCTAAAATCCTTCACATGAAAGCAGATGAGGAACAGAGGCTCCCGCACAAGTTTTCCAGACTTGATGGCACATTAACTTGAAGGTCTGCCTGCCAATCCTTAAAATTAGAGTTCTTCCCATATCACTCTGGCTTACTTCCCTGCTGGGGATCAGTGATGTGGGTACTGCCAGCTGCTGTCTGTGGGCTCAGCCCATCCTCAGATGGGTACGAGAGTCCCTTTTTGCTGCTGATTGTAAACAAAAAGGCCACTCCTGTAATTACTCTTCTCTGCTTGAATTTTCCTTCCGAAAGAAGGTTTGAGATGCTTCTCATAGTTCCTTTGAAGATAGGAAAAGTCTTAGTGGGAGTCTCATGACACTAATACGTAAATTGAAACATGAGTCACACACATGTCAAGCTTTCTAGCTGAAATCTCACCCTACATGGAAACGGCCCCAGAGTTTTCTCCTGGGTATTAAAGGCACTTGAACATTTCACTACAGGTAAGATCTGGGAATCCACAAGCAATCTACTCAAGAGAGACGCTCAGCGGTTCCCTTTGCTGGCTAAGTGGAGCATCGGCAGCAGCCGATTCAGAAGTTACTGACTTACTTGGTCTCTGAGAGGAAGCCTCAGGTGGTTAATCTATGAGCAAAGAAAATACAGATGAGACAAATGCATTATTGAAGACATACTCCTCCCTACTCTTTCTCATTGCTGTAAAAACAATTTGCTGGTCAAAGGTATCTTGCTGGTTTTTTGAGACAGAAAGGCCAAAAGTACTTAAATTAGATCATGTATTAAATATAAAGCAAAGCTTTGCTTTATTAAAGAAAATTCTCTAAAAGCAGTGAAACCTTAGAGCTTAACCCTTAAGCAACAGTGACACTAACTTCCTTAGGGCAGTTTTCCTAGGAGTTCCTCATGCTAGGAGATATGCTTAGCACATGAGTCAGTGATACTATCACTTACCACTGACTCTCAGCTGGCACACCAATGTTTGGTACAATTCTTTTGTCATATTCTATCCCAGAAATACTCGAGTTTAATACTTTAATGTGGCCTCTCCCTAAAGAAATGAGAATTCTTGCTCCCCCTTCTTGTTGTAGTTTGCTAGAGATGCAAAAAACCTAAAATACCCAACTAGAATTATTAAATGGAATACTTTTCCATTAATTCTAAAACATTACATTATTGGAAATAAGTCTATGAATGGGTAAGATTTCTTTACACGAAATGTTTTAAGACTGAGCACAAGGTTTTCAGAACATTAACAACTGCAATGACAAGAACCCCAACAACACTAATAAATAATAATTGCAACAAGAGTGTTTAATTGTGGGTTCCTAAATCAGGCCTTTGTTGTCAATCTGTATAGGCCTACTAATATTGAATCTTGAGTTATCAATGATTATTTCTCTTTTATTGTATGACTATTTATATAAAATGTCCACAATAGACACATTCACACAGGCAGGAAGTGGATTAGTGGTTGCCAGGGGCAGGGGAAAAGAGAAAAGGAAGTGAGTTCTTAAAAGACCCGAAGTTTCCTTTTGAGGTCATGAACATGTTCTGGAAGAAAGGAAGGGAAGCAGGCACAGTGCTGTGAATATATTAAACACAACTGAACTGTAGGCATTAAAATGGTGTATTTATGTAATGTGAATTTCACAATTAAAAAAAAAAATTAGTTGTTACAAATGAAGATGTTCTATCATCCTGTATCGGGCCTTTGGAGAGGATGCCACATTCTATATTTTGGTGCACAAATCACAGCGGTTTTTTCCCCCACAGTATTAATTTGTGTGTGTGTGTATACACCTATCAAGAGTTCATAGCTTTTTTTTTTAACATTTTACTGTGCTTTAGGTGAAGATTTACAGAGCCAGTTAGTTTCCTAATCAATAATTTACATACAAATTGTTCTGTGACATATGTTACACCTCCTAGCACTGTCCCCACTCCTACACTGAGTCTGCATTTCCACTCGCCAAGGCTCCCTGCTCCAACTGTTATTCAAGTACACAACTCCACACACACACTGAAAAGAACTTGAATATATCATATACAGTCTGAACAGTTTTCCACAAGGAAATATACAGTGCCCCCTCTTCACATACAGGAACATAAGGATGGTGGCACTGTTAAATCAAAAGCTGAAACCAGATCTAATATACCAGGATACAAAACTTTGTCATAGTTCCTATTAGCAAATAAGTGTATATTGTCACTATATTAAAAATCAGGTAAAAAAATTTTTAGTAATACGGACTTATTTGTTAATAAGTTAATTTGTTAGTAAGAACCAGCTCCAATTTTAACTTTGATTACCATTAAATTAAAAATACTTACCAGGTAAATGCCAGCCTGTGGCACAGTACTTAAAAGCACTCATCCGCTAACCAGATAATTGGTGGCTAGAATTCACCAGAGCCCTGGTGTCACAGTGGTTAAGAGCTACAGCTGCTAACCAAAAGGTCAGCAGTTCAAATCTACCAGTCACTCCTTGGAAACCCTATGGAGCATGGTACTCTGTCCTAGGGTCATTCCAAGTCAGAATTGACTCAATGGCAATGGGGAGAACCCACCAGTCACTCTGAGGAAGGAAGAGGTGGCAGTCTTGCTTAGGTAGAGATTTACAGCCTTGGAAATCCTACAGGGCAGTTTTATTCTGTCCTATAACATTGCTACGAATCAGAATTGACTCAGCCATAGTGGATTTTTTGTTTTTATCAAGTAACTGTGGTATTTTGAAGAAGTGTGCTAAGAGAGCTACAGTTCCTGCCTTCTAGAAACACATATAGAAATGGTTTGACCAGAGCAGAAGGGAAAAATCCAGGCACATGGAAATGTTTTCAATTTTTCGTTTAGAGACTTGAGAGGGTACCATTTCTACAAGTTCTGGAGTTTATGCTTGTGACTTTTTTCTTTACCTTAGGAGCAATAAACTAAGTATCTGCTTGAAAAGAGAACTGCCAAGCACACAGGACAATATAACCCATGCAGCATCCTAGCTGCAGCAGGAAAGCCCCCACCCACCACAGAGCAAAGCTTGTAATAAGCAGCGTCTGGCCAGGCCCCTCTCCTAACCTTCCCCAGCTTTACTTCTATTTACAAAGCAAGGTGACCCAGTCCTGGCAACTAAGCAGAGATTCCAGTAACAACTGTTTCTCAACCACACATCTTGGTAGGGGCTTACAGGTGATCACTGTCGCCTGTCAGAAAGTTGCCTCTCATTATCTGGAAACAGGAGAAGAAGCAAAGCGACCATAGAACTCACCATCCACTCAGGCATGTGAAAGGCTGAGGTGCCCTCATTCCCGTCCCACTTCTCCATAATGCAGGCTGGGGAAATCTAGGTCCTGAAGCAAAAGGAAAGCTGGTTTGGAAATGCCAGGGTTAGCTGAGTGTCCCACAGCAGACCCAAACCTAGGGATTCCAAAAGTTCACAGTGGCCAGGAGAAACAGCATCCGCCTTCACAAGGCCTCCAACTCAAATCATGAGTCAACTGCCTGAAAAGCCCCTTTACTCGCCAGCTCCAAAACCTTCTGCCTTCTGAATCAAAACCAAAGCTGATGCGAGGTCCCATACATAGACAGGCATTCACTATTTAACCCCCAACCCCGGTAAAAAAAATAAACACTGCCAACTTACACTAACCCTATAGGACAGAGTAGAACTGCCCCCAGAAGGTTTTCCAAGGAGTGGCCAGTGGATTCGAACTGCCAACCTGTTTCAAGGTACCCAAGACACTGCCTCACCTCACCAGAGGGGAATTTCTGCAGCTGCACGGTGAAAACCCTCACGCTTCCTTTCTGCGTGTAAGGCCCTTGTTAATTTTCTCCCACCCCTCAGGACACGTCACTGGAGGTGCAGATACCAAGATCAATAAAGATAGAGGTCAAGAAGGCACTCCCATTTCTCAAGAGTTGCTTGGTACAGTAAACAGGCGTTTCCTTGAAATAATGAGTTCCTTATGGCTTTCAAGTTTAAACAGCCATGCAGAAGCGGGGGTCTGGCACCAAACTCTAGTATATCTCAGGTTAAATTTTTATTGCAGGGGAGATTTGGATGGAGCTAGGGAAGACCTTTTGCAAAATCAGTACTAACTGGAAGGTCTGAAGAAAAGTTCTAGGACCACAACTCCCTCTGCTGGCTCCCTGTGCTATGTACACGAAGGTCCAAGGGCCTTCCACTATGAAGGAACCGTGGGGCTGGTTGTAAAGCTCCTGCTCACTCAGCCGGGCGACAGCCACCACAGTCCAGGTCTTAAGGAGTGAGTGGGAGCCACTACAGTTCAGATGTCAAAGGGGGTGGGCGTCGGAGACACCACACAGCTAGTCTCGAGGTGGGCCAGGGCTTTAAATCAAGATTAGCACTTCCTCAAAGTCCCCATCCAATCTGGTTTTCACCCAGAAGTCATTTAAACCAACTCACAGCAACCCTATAGGACAGAGTAGAACTGCTCCACAGAGTTTCCACAGAGCACTTGGCAAATTCGAACTGCCAACCTTTTGATTAGCAGATGTAGCACTTAACCACTATTCCACCAGGGTTTCCACTGCCTTCCTAGAATATGTTATCTGTTATGGATTTAATTAAGCCTACTCCCCCCCTCCTCCCAGGGCCAAACTGTGTTTTCAGTCTTAATCTCTATGGCTGAGGTCACAGCCTTGATGGTGCAGCCCTTAAGAACTACACCAGCTAAACGAAAGGTGCTCCTGGGAAACTCGACAGGGCACTGCTACTCTGTCCTGCAGGGTCACTATGAGCCAGAATGGACTAGATAGCAGTGGGGGGTTTATAATCCTATCTGGGAATGACTTTTTCTTATGTTAATGAGGTGAGAGTGGTGTAGGGTTTATTTTGAGTCAATCTCTTTCAAGATATCAAAGAGATTAAACCAGTGAGCTGAAGAGAGAGGAGGTAAGACAGGTGCCAGAACACATGGAGATCTCCAAGAAGCCAGGAAGCAGAAGCTGAAGAGACAAGGATCTTCCTTCAGAACCAAAAGAGAGGTAAGGCTTTTCCCTAGCGCCAACATCCTGAATTCGGACTTCTAGTCTCCTAAACCGTGAGAATATAAATTTCTGTTTGTTAAAGCCATCTACTTGTGGTACTTGTTATAACAGCACTAGATAACAAAGACATTAGCCAATAAGAGTACCATAAGTTGCAGGCACAAAGGAAGCCCAAGATGCCTGCTACAGTATCCTTCAAGAACCACAGACTCTTTACAGTGCTAACCCCCATTGCGTGATTAATTTTCCTGGAGCTGAAAAGTCATTTTACTATGCTTACAGTTTCATCGCCCCTTAGGCGCCTCACTGGTTTAGAGAACGGTCCTTTGGATAAGGCATGGAGAGAGGATGGTAGTGTCCAAGGGGAGTGCCACTGCCACGAGCCAAAGAATTTAGACGACTACCTGGAGGTCTAGACTAGAGAGAGAGGCAAGCGAAAACAGAAGGGGATTGCTGGAGCAGGTGAATGCACAAGGGGCCAGGGCCCAAAGATCACAGGGAGGGCAACACCAGGGGCAGGAAGAACAGCAGAAAGGGAAATAAAGCATGCTACGGCCAGAGAGGAAGGTCTATGCAGTGAAGCAGTGAGAGTGATGTGGAAATACAGAAGATGCTGAAATGCAGGCAAGACGAGGCTCTGAGGTTGGAGTTTCGACTCTGAAAAAGCCATAGCTCTCAGCAATGGCCCGTTACTATTTTCTGGTTTCCCCTTGAATACAAACTTATTAAAATGAGAAGCCCATCTGCTGCCCAAATTTTCAACAGTGTACCTCATGCTAGATTCTCAAGGCAACAATGTCTAAAATCAAATTACTGCCTTCTTCCTCCTCTCCAAACTTTCTTCTCCACACTTTTCTCTGTGTGACAATGAGGCTGTCTCCACAGCCAACCAAAAATAAAAACCTCAGTCATCTTTGCTTACCCTTTTTTCCTTAGTTTCCCAAACAATCTGCTGTCAATTACTTTCGAGGGCTCCCCCCCACAAGCCTCTCATTGATCCTCCTCGTCCACTTTCACCACCTCTTAAAGGCCGTCTACACACTCTTTCCAGGACGATCTTCCACTACATAAAGCCAGACACACTCTGTCCTCCAGGGAGGCTGTTAGGACCTGCCATTTCCAGCAATTAAGGGCATTGGTGTTGGGGTAAAATGGACTGGGGTTTAATCTTGGCTCTGATCCTCACTTAACCCATCCCTTCAGCTTTCTAATTTGTGAAGTGGAAACAACAGCCATCTCACAGGATTGGTGAGAAGGTTTAAAAGGCATACATACGCTAAGTGCTTAATCAATGATAGCGCTCACTTCTGTCACTACTGTGCTGTGCCCTGTCCCCTCACTGCCTTAGCTCCTTACTATTTTCTCAAGATGGAATATTTTCATTTTTGCTTATTCAAATTTTTCAAAATTCAGAAGAAATATTTCTGCCATAGAGCCTGATCTAAAAAAACTCCTCTCCCTTTCCTCTAATATTGTTGTTCTGTTACATCACCACTGGCTCACTTCCTCCTATTACAGTGACTTGTATAAATGTGTTATACCTCATTAGACTGCAGCCTCTTGGCACTTACCCAGTCTAGCATATAGTGAGGGCTAGAAAACTGTCAAGTAAGTTTAAAACTTTTATAGATGGATACCTTATAGCACTCTAAGGACAGCTTGCATAAACAATGTCTTCAATATATTTATGTCCATTTTACAGGATCTGGAGCATTTATAACTACAGGGGCTGTGATTTATTTGATGGTGAGTCCTCAGTGTGGTTTTAATCCTTCATTACAATATTATTCCTGCAGGAATATATAATCCATTTTTCATTGCTTGATCTATATCAAGTATAATCCATTCTGATCTGTATCATAATGAAGCTTTTACGAACAAGTCAAGACCAAAGTCTGCTTGCCAGAGTGGAACCTAACTAACTTATAGAGCCCTTCAGCAACCAGAAAATGACTAGATTATTGGTACTCTTATTTATGTTCTCTGCATGATTTATTAAATAAGTGGAAAATTACATCCTCATGGTAATATTACAACATGAAAGAAAATGACTTACAAGCAAAACAAAACCAGGACTGGGAATAAAAAACACAAGTAAAATATATACTCTGACAGGCTAAACTAAAAGTGATTTTAGTTGTGACTCCTTAATATATTTTCTTAGCATAGGTTTTAACTAAAATAGACATCACTTGGAAACCATAGCCTTATTACAACTTTCTGTCATTGATTCTGAAACGAAAATACAATAGCAGCTATTGATTTGAGAACAGAAGTTCTGTTAATTGATCAGGACTAACTAGGATTAGGAATTAGTTACAAACTTTTCCCAACATACTTGAATTTTACCATAGGTACATCTTCTAATGTGCTTTAGAAGACAGAGCAAGGGCAGGGCTACGGCCACTGCACTCAGCACTGAACTGTTTATGTGAGGAGTTGGCAATGTACGGAGTTTCAGGCTGCGCCAGCTCCTGCAGCCTTCCTAAAATTGACTGAGTGTGTGAGCCAGCTCCTGTAGCCTTCCTAAAATTGACTGAGTGTGTGAACAGCTCCAAGAGCAAGTGCTACATGCCAGCAGTCTTCCCACCAGTGGTAATTCATAGTGTTACATCCAAGAAGGTATGCCAGATGACCTGATGCCAGGCTGCCTATATGCTCAGGATCAAAGGGAAAAGAGTATTTCCAGGAGTCAAAAAGAACCAGGCAGGCGTTCCATAAGGGCAGAAAAGATTTAAACAAAAGCTGATCAATCTGGAACCCAGAGAGTCATAAGACACAGGACAAAAAAGACAAGAATGTGACCCAGTCCTTCAACCCTTGCTTATCACTAATTGTTTTATTAGACTTTGGCAAGTCACCTAATTACTCTGCCCTCCAGTTTCCTTGTTATAAAACTGGAGGGAGGGAGGGAAGAGTGGACTATGGAAGGGTAGAGCTGGTTCCTTCCAGTTCCAACATTCAGTATTTCTAATCCATCCTGTTTCTCTAAGGCCATAAGGAAAAAACAGTAAGCACTCTGGTCTTTTTCTTAGCTGCCTAAGTTACAACTTATAATAGAAGTTCAAAGTCTAATCTGGTCATTTTTGAGACTGGCAGCAACTGCCAGGCCTCAAATCTCCCCCACCCCTTCAAACCTGAAATGCTACCATTACCACAGCTACCAGAGTTGCTAGGTCCTCATGTACCCCACAACCGAAACATCAGCTGTCCTACCTCTCAGCTCTTCAGCGATCTTGCAGAATAAAAAATTTAACTTTACCTGAAGGATCTGGTCTTGATTTTTCACTCCTGAGACATAACCTCTAAAACCCTGGGGTTTCCCCAGTGGTCACACTGGCCTTTAAAGGCCTTCAGACAGCACCTCACGAGGAACCCCCTGTGTGGGGGCTGACCAGGCCAGAAAGACCTACCTCACTGCCAGCTGGCCAACCTCAGAGGCAGTGTGTAAGCGGTGTGACTCAGTCAATCACATCAACACAATCATATCACGGACACCTAAGCTCCATGGGCATCGTAGGTAGTGACAGACAGTGATGCACATGGGAGGGCAGACTGTCCCATTGTGAGACACAGGAGCTCCATGTTGGGAACGGTCCCAGAACTTGCTCTCTGCATCTCTTCAATTATATCCTTCATGATATAAGAAAACTGTAATCTTAAGTATAGCACTTTCTTGCATTCTACGAGTTGTTTTGTGACTTATCTAACCCAAAGGGGTAGTAAGAGGCAGCAAGTCATATAATACACGCTTTTATCAGCATGACCATTTAAAAACTGATCACACCATTCCCTGGTTTATACGCCTCAATGGATGTCCACTGTCTTAAAAATAAAATGCAAACTCCTTAGCATGACACACAAGACTCTTCACGACTTAGCCTCTACAGGCTTCTCAGGTCTCAACTCCCCATTTCCCTAATTCTCCACCCTGAACGCACGCACGCTGGTGCACATGCACGTGTGCATGCTCTCTCTCTCACACACACACATGCACACTTCCTTTCTCTCACTTGTATATCTTGTGACATTCAGCTTAGCTATAACCCCTTCTAAATACATTTCTAGCACTTCTTGGTCACTGAGTGGCCCCCAAACTGATCTCTATGACAGCACCTGTCAGTGTCGGCACTATAGCTGCTTGTCTGTTTCCACACAGAGGGTGCTCTGGTGGCACAGCGGTTAAGTGTTCAGCTGCTAACTGAAAAGGTCAACAGTTCAAATCCAAAGGCCACTCCAGGGAAGGATGATGTGGCAGTCTGTTTCCATAAAGATGACAGCACTAGAAAACCTATGCAGCACTTCTACTGCGTCCTACAGGATTACTGCAAATCAGAATTGACTATGGCCAACAGGTTCGATTTTGGTTATTTCTACACTAGAATCACAAGTAACATGAAGGCAGAGATTATATTTCTAATTCCTGTATTCCAAATGCCCATCACATAGCAAACACCCAGTGAATATTTGACGAATGAATAAAAGACTTAATCAAAAAACTAGCTGGCTCCAGAGCAAAGCCCCAAATGATTAAAATATAGGACAGGCCCCTGAAGAGTAAAAGGAAGAGAAAGGGAACCAGCTATAGGTAAGAAGTGGCAAAGCCATGAGTGGAAACATCACTGTAACAAAACGATGGCCAGTGTAGCTAAGCGTACCTCCCTGACACCGACTACTTTGATCAGTGTTCTTCAGATAAACAACTACGCAACAGAACGACTACAGAACACTGAAGCAGGCACGAGGCCAGCTGCCCCACTCACTGCGAAGTCCTCTAGCATCTGGGAGGGAACGTGGACTTAATCCTCCATTTCCCTGACACAGCTAACAGTGTTCCACTCGGGTCAGGGTTCAGACTGCTGCACAGCTAGCAGCTCTGGGGAAAGGTGCCCTCATAGAGAGGTCAGGCTGAAACTCACAAATTTCTTACCTTGTTCAACAAAGTAAGAGTGGAAAGGAATTTGCATTCAGGGCCCTCAATTTTATCATGGAGTTAGGAGAAGAAGGTAAAACTGAGGCATAATGCCGTTAAATAAACATAGAACGCAAACACTATATTCCTTTAAAACACATATACATGTTTTATTGTGTTTACAGAGCAAATTAGGTTTCCCTTTAACAATTTTTACACAAATAGTCCCATGCCAACGGTTGTTCCTAGGTGCCTTTGAGTTACTTCCAAAGTAGAGTAAGTGATCCCGCGTACAACAGAACAAAACACTGCCCAGCCCACCATCACCCTCACGATCTTTGCTATGTGTGAGCTCACTGCTGGAGCCCCTGTGTCAGCTCATCTTGCTCAGAGTCTTCCTTTTTCATGGACCTATTATATTACAAAGCAAGACATCCTTCTCCAGGGACCAGTCTGTCCAGATACCAAAACACCCCAAACTCCTTGCCATCAAGTAGATTCCGGCTCACAGCAACGCTACAGAACAGAGTAGAACTGCCCCGCAGAGTTTCCAAGGAATGGCTGGTGGATTCCGACTGCCCACCTTTTGGTTTGCAGCTGAGCTTTTAACCACTATACCATCAGGTTCAAGTTACCGGTTCCTCTTGATAACGTGTCCTAAGTACACAACACCATCCTGGCTACTAAGGAGAATTCTGGCTGTGCTCCTTGCAATACAGACTTGTTCATTCTTCTGGTATTCCATGGTATATTCAATATGCTTTGCCAATACCATAATTCAAATGCATCCATTCTTCTTCAGTCTTTTTTATTTACTTTCCAGCTTTCATTTGCATATGCCAAGCCAAGTGCCGTTGAATATGAGGTGACTGAAAATACCATGGCTTGGGTTAGGGGCATCTGAGTCCTCAAACTGACATCTTTGCTTTTTAACACTTTTAAAGAAGTCTTTTGCAGCAGACTTGCTCAATCCAATATGTCATTTGATTTCTTGATTGCTGCTTTCATGAGTGCTGACTGTAGACCCAAACAGAATGAAATCCTTGACAACTTCAATATTTTTTATGTTTATCATGATGTTGCTTAATGGTCCAGTTGTGAAGATTTCTGTCCCTTTTATGTTAAGGTATAACCCATACTGAAGCCTGTAGTCTTTGACCTTCATCAGTAAGTGCTTCAAGTCCTCTTCATTTTCACCAAGCAAGGTTGTATCATCTGCATATTGCAGGTTGTTAAGAAGTCTTCCACAATCTTGATGCCATGTTCTTCTTCATACAGCCCAGGTTCACATACTATTTTGAATAAGTATGGTGAAAGGATACAACCTGGATGCACACCCTTCCTGATTTTGAACACGCAGTATCCCACTGATTTGTTTGAATCACTCACTGCCTCTTGGTCTATGTACAGGTTCTGTATGAACACAATTAAATTCTCACATTTCACAATGTTATTCATAATTTGTAATGATCCACACAGATGAATGTCTTTGCGTAGTCAGCAAAAACACAGGTAAACATCTTCCTGGTATTTTCTGCTTTCAGCAATGATGTTCCTGGTTCCATGTCCTCTTCTGAATCTGACTTAAATTTGTGGCAGTTCCCTGTCAGTGTACTGTGTGTAGCCATTTTTAAATTATCTTCAGCATAATTTTACTTACATGAGATATTAATGATATTGTTCAGTAACTTCCACATTCTGCTGGAACAACTTTCTCTGGAATGGGCACAAATATGGATCTCTTCCAGTTGGCTGGTCAAGTAGCTGTCTTCCAGATTTCTTGCCATAGATGAGAGAGCACTTCCAGCATTGCATCAGTTTGCTGAAACATCCCAATTGGTATTCCATCGATTCCTGGGGACTTGTCTTTTGCCAGTGCCTTCACTGCAGCTTGGACTTCTTCCTTCAGTACCACTGGTTCTTGATCATATGCTACCTTCTGAAATGGCTGGATGTTGGCCAGTTCTTTTTGGTACAGTGACTCTGTGTATTCCTTCTACCTTCTTTTGTTGCCATGTGAACTACATTCCTTTTTAAATAAACTTTTTATTGAAGCATAACTTACCTACAAAAAAAAAAGTACACAAATCAAAGTTTTCAAAGTCAACACACCTATGCAACCACTACCCAGATAAAGAAATAGAATATTACTAGCATCCCAGATGAGGCAGACAGGTCAGAATCAATCCTTCGCCCCAGGAGTGAAACAGCAGCCCAGTGGCCTTCTTTTCGTACATGGAAAACAAGCAAGCAACCAACCAATTGCTGTTAAATTGATTCTGGCTCATGGTGACCCTATGAGTGTCAGAGGAGAACTCTGCTCCATAGAGGTTTTAATGGCTGATTTTTTTAGCACTAGATAGCCAGGACTTTCTTCTGAGGCACCTCTGGGTGAACTCGAACCTTGGTTAATCGCTGAGCATGTTTACTCTTTGCACTACTCAAGAACTCCAGATAAGGGAGAGACAGGGTTAAATAGGGTTGCCAGAGAAAATCTAGTAAAGTCAAATGGGGACTATTCTAATAAGTTCCAAGCAAATCAATTAAGCACAACATGATGAGGAAGCAGATGTTTTCATACCCAAACCCAGCATATTACACATTTACTACATTCCTAGTAACAAGCAAAACTTGTACTGGACTCCAGATTTCTGCCCCTTCCAATAACAAACAACCCACCACCTAGCAACCAATTTCTGGAAGCTGTGTTGATGAATGATCTAATGTTTGCAAGATATTTCAAAGCCCAAGAAGAAGTACATATGTAAAGTTCTATCGTGTTCATGAATAACTCCAAGTCAGATTTGCTCTAATTTTAAAGGTTAGAAGCCAACTCTTGCTATTAGGTGCTGGAGATAGCTCCCTATGAGGCCCGTAAATCAGCTCAATTTTGCTTCCAAGACCAATTCTCTACAAGGTAACGACAGCCTAGTCAAAGTCTTCTACCAAGTCTGACAGTGACAGTACAAGTGAACAAAAAATAAATTCTATCTTCTTAAAGCAATGCTAACATGGTCAAATTAACATGAGTCTATACCTCCCTGGATGGTGCAAGTAGCTACCAACTGAAAGCGTGGTGGTTTGAGTCAACCCAGAGGTGCCTCTGAAGAAAGGCCTGGCAACCTACTTCCCCTAATCAGCCATCAAAAACTCTATGAGGGTTCCTGGGTGGCACAAGCAGTCAAATACTCAACTACTAGCCAAAAGGTTGGCAATTTGGATCTACCCACAGGTTATCTTGAAAGATAGGCCTGGCAATCTGATCCGGCAAGTTTATAGTCTTGAAAACCCTGTGGAGGAATTCTACTTGACACACATGGGGTCACTGTTAAGTCGGAATCAGCAGTATTGTGCTAACACATAAGAGGTTTTCAATGAAGTATTTAGAAAAAAAAAGAAACCGATGGAACAAAGTTCTACTCTGACACATGCAGGGCCAATGTGAGTGGTGCTGATTAAATGGCAATTAGTTAACACCTAGCTCCAAGAGTAGGCCTTACTCTGTGTCACTCACAATGAATACATGTAACGGGCTGTATTCAGATATACAAGACTATCACTACCAAGTGGTCACAGCTCACTGGCAGAATTTCACCTTCCATGCAGGAAACCCCAGTTTGATTCCTCACCAACACACATCACATGCAGTGACCATCCACCTGTCCACGGAACCTGAAGTGCTGTGATAATGCTGAATAAGTTTTAAAAGATGGAGTAGGAAGAAAGGCCTAATGACCTATTTACAAAAAATCAGGCAAGGAAAACCTCATGGATCCCAACAGTCCAACCGGCAACCGGTCATGAAGATGACGCAGGACCGGGTAGCAGTTTGTTCTGCTGTGCAGTGGTCACCACGAATGACTAAGGGACCAACTGGAAGGCAGTAAACAACAATAACAACAATGCTTGAGCTGTTCACTGCTGAAAGCCAGCCAGAAACACAGCTAGGTCAACACAACCCATTCTTCCACGTTTCCCTAGTCAGCCTTCTCTTCCCACCTCCACACCAGCTGTCGAACGTTCCTAATCCTCTCAAACATCCAACCATAACATCTATCAACACATTACTTCCACTCCTCTTTCACAGAGAACACTAAAACCATTAGATGAAAATTCCTCTCAACTTCCTGACACCAAAACCTACAGATTTACCAACATCCATACCTAGTCTCTCCTATCTCCCTCCTGTTCCAATGGAAAGGACTCTCTCCGTGCACTGAAATCTTAATTCCTCCTCCAGTGCTCTCAATCAAATTTCTTTCACCTTCTTCGGATCTGCTCTCTGTCAATTATTCCCTCTCACTCTTATTTTTCAATCTTCTCTCTCTACTGGCTTCTGCACATCAGCACAGAATATATTCAAGTTTCTTCCATCCTAAAAATAAACCAATCTCCTTTCACATTCCTGTTTCAGCTACTGCTCTCTGCATTCACCAAGACAGCCACACTCCCTGGCTTTCTGAACTGACTGTACTCCCAGTTCCTTGTCTTGCATTCACCTCCCCATCTACTGCAGTCTTGCCTCTGCCCGTCCACTGACACTAGCTGTGCCACAGTCACTATGCTCTTGTCATTCATTCTAATGGACATTTCTCAGTTCACTACACCTTCATTAATCTGACACTGTTCATATGTCCTCTCCTGTGCTTTTCCTGACATGACACTCATCAGGCTTTCTTCTTACCTCCAAGACACCCTCCTTCTTAGTCTCCTTTGTGGCTTTCTCTCACTTCTGGTCCCTTACATGCTCTTCGAGGTTCTACTCTACCTCTATTTTCTATTCACTGAAAGTATCCTCCTCCACATCCATGGCTTCATTTAGTATTTTAATGGGCACACAACTTCCAGAACTCTGTATCTAATTCCTAATTCTCTCTTGAGCTTCAGTTCTAGACAATGGCCCGCTGGATGCTTTGCTCTATAATACTCTCCAACCCTACCTATTTAAAATATTTGCTCAGTTTTTTCAATACGTGAGATAGACACATAAACAGATGAAATAATTAAATTTGTGGTAAGTGCTAAAAAGGAAATGACCAAGTATAAAACGAAGAGACTGCCTTGGATAGAGTGTTCAAGGATGACCCGTTTAAGAAGGCAATACTTAAGCTATGACTGAGAGATGACAAAAAGCATTCTGTATGAAATGAAGGCAACACTTTAGTACAAAGATCACGATACAAGAAAGTTTTTAGGAGGTTTAAGAAATGGAAAGATGACTTGTGTGGATGGAATTCACTAAACAAAAGAGAAAAGGTCATGGAATGAAGTTGCTATGGTTGGCAAAGTCTCAAACTTGAAGGGTCTGATAAGCCAAGATAAAGAATTTAGGTTTTGTTCTTAGTGACACAAACCATATATCTGCTGCTGTGCAGAAAATGGATTAAAAACAGGTGATAAAAGAAAAAAAAAAAGCAAGATCAGTTAGAAAGCTGATACAGTAAATCAAGTGACAGACGATGGTAACCGGAGTAGGCTGACAGCAATAAAGATGTAGAAAACCTGAGATCTGAAGTAATTTTGAAGTCCAAACTCATAGAAATTGCCAATGAAGAGCCGTATGAAGTGAGAAAAAAGAAATAAAGAATGACTTCCAGGTCTAGTTTGAACAAGTGGGTCAAAAGTAATTTATTGAGATCAGAAAACTTTGATAGGGTGAAAAAGATGTTTTTTGAGAGAAATCAAAAGTTCTAAGGTGGATGTATTACATTGGGAATATCTGTTGAAACATCTGTACCCACTGCCCTCGAGTCATTTCTGAGTCATAGGGACCCCACAGGCCAGAGCAGAACTGCTCCAAGGAGCACCTGGTAGATTCGAACTGCCAACATTTTGGTTAGCTGCCACAGCACTTAGCCACTATGACACCAGGGTTTCTGTGAAACATTTATATGGACATAGTAGGTAGACAGACAGGAGGCTCTGGAGCTCAAATAAGAAGTCCACACTGCAAGCAGCTTGACTGGAAGCTGTCACACTCACAGTTGCAGAGACAACTTCTCAAAATTTGTATTTTTTCCTGAAAGTTTTAATTTTATCACTGTTAACAAATAGTGTTCCTTGAAGCAACAAGCTCACTTTGTTCACCTCTGAAACAATGCCTGCCAAATGTCCAGGTGTGAACAACCTTGTCTGTCAGTCACTGTCTCCAGGTGACCTTGGGTTCCATAAAAGAGCCTAGCTCACTTGGTAACTCAAGAACATGATGACTGTCCTCCCCCAAGGTAAGAGAAGCAATGTGCTAAACGCCCCTCCCATTTCACCAACATATCAGGGTTGGTATTTAATACAGTTAATAATTTCCACTGCTTCATCAATGGCATTTTTAGGTGAAACAGGAAAACACTGTATCTGTGAGTGCACAGTGATGACGAACTCAACGTCTATTATGGTGCCACTGCTGTAACTCATGGTGACATGCTAGCAGTTTTATCTGCCATTGCTTACACACTGTCAGCACAATGCCAAGAGAACGAAAAAGGCAAATAACATCTTTGCATTATCACAAAAAAAGGTGAACTCATGGACCACAGGAAAGGACTTCAAGAACCCCTCATGAGTACCTGGGAGGTGTGTTGGTTATCAATGGCTTTGTGCAGAAGGGAGACAGGAAGTTGTTTAACCCATAAGCTGGTGTCTCAGAAAGGTCTTTTCTTCATTTTTACAAACTTGCCAGACCTCTACCTTCCATAATCTCTACCATGGGGTTTCCTTCTTTTACCTTCCCCCTTTGGAGGTCTTCCAGATCAAAAGTATCTAATCATAGTAAATGCTATTTATCTTTTTCACTTTGCATTACCTTATTAATGTAAAGTTTTCCAGAGGTTATGTAACATGCAATTCAATGGCAGCTAAAAACACATGACATGTGATGGCATTATCACTCGGCTGGCTAATGAAAAGTGTGTTAGTACATTCTTGTGTTTCTAAAATTTTGTAAAAAGCTGTTTAGGCTATAAATAAAAGTGTTTTCAGCTCATTACTTCTACTCTGCTCCATTATCTGCTTCCAGTTATACCTACTGTAAGTCCTTTAACTTCATTATCATTCAATAAATTGTTATTTTATATATCAAACTTTTCCTTGTGTCTATGCTAAAATACAAAAAAATAAGAACACACTGTTCATTTGTTTTGGAGTCATATGTTTTTTAATTTCAATGATTTTCTAAATTTAATTTTTTTATTTATAATTGTATTTTAGAATATTCTAAATTAAGAGACAATGTGAACTTTTTTGTATTTAAATATAAATTATTTCCTTTAAAAAGATTAGAAGACTTTTTTTTAAAAACCTATTACCTCCCCTTTCTACATCTAAAGATGCTGAAAAAGATGAAACTGACATTTCAGTTCTAGAGTATTATAGAGCAGATTTTCCCTGACTCCTAGAAGAGCAGAATCTACTCCAAGCAAATTGGGAAACTTTGTAAGTAAAAAAACACAGTATCATTTTGAGACGAATCATTTATAGCTTAAGAAAAAGGAATTGAGTATTTTCAACAAATTCCTTGTGAGCTCTTTAAAACGTGTCATACAAACAAGAAAACAACAGCAAAGCCGAAATAACCCCACTTCAAATGACAGTCATCCTGAGTTCTCCTAGAAAAGCCTCCAAAGAGAAACTGAATAGAACAGAAAAATAAGCCTTTAGTTGCAGGCACAGACTTGCCTTAGTAGTCACAAATGTTGTTAAATCAGTAGATAGAATAGGCGGCTGTGGTGCTTCTAAAGAAAATAAAACTATTCTTCAATTTAATCAAGATAGGCACCTAACAAAGAAAGAAAAACAAAATTCACATGATCCTCTTCAGTGGGAACCCTAAGCTTACAGAGAGACAGTGTCATCTGAAAACCCAAGGATCCAAGGGTTGACTCAGAGATCTGCTTTCTTTTTTCTATTTTACTGCCAAGAAAATGGAGGGCATGACCATTCAGAATGGATAATTGCTAGGGTGTTTATGTAACAAAGTAATCTTGGGACAGAATTGCTCTTAATTTTGACAATCAACTCTATTCAACTCTATCTACATGCTCCACACTTCACGGAGGAATCCAGTCTCTGTAGCTAAGGGTGCACTTTAACCTGTCCCTATAATGAGGCCCTTCAATTCTCGAAAGACTCGGTCTGTGATTATCAAGGGCAACTGAGGGCCACTCCTTAAAACAGTCACCAAAATTATCAAGGACATTCAGTTTGAGGGAAAATAGAACAGGTTAGCTCTTAAAACAACAATGACTTTGAAGGTCACCAATGTGCTGTCAAGCACATGGAAAAAAAAGGAAGCATCATGTTTTCCTAAGTTCAGCCTTGCTGTGAATGGGCTAGACATAGTCTTCAGTCAAAGTTTTGTACTTACAGATCCAAAGATGGTATAACTCAGCAAAGGGGTCCATCAAGAAAAAGGGCCAAGCACCCTAAGAGATGTCTCAAACATTCAGCTAAAAGTAGATTTCAAAGTGAAAACACGCATTAACTCAAGGGTTTGAATTTTGGGAAGTTAAATAAAAGCAGAATGAAAACAAACAAAACACATATGCTCTTATATATCCTTTATTCAAGGAAATTATTTCCTTTATTCAAGGAAATATATCACTAAACTAAAAAATCTCAGGCCTGAGCCAAAAGCCAAGCCAAGTGGGAAAAACAAAATCCATAAGGTGAGAGAGACAGGGAAAGAAAAGAATATATAATGAGAAATAAAATGGTAGGGAAGAGAATTCTAAGCATGACTTCCCAAACTGACAATAAAAGGTTTATAGTTTAAGAAAAAGGAATATTTTCAACAGAAACACAGTAAGCTCTCTAAAACATGTCACACAAACATAAACTGACAATACAAAGATGAAATTATCCCAAATTCCACTTAAGAGTCATTTATTTTTCTCCTGTCAGTGATTTTTGGAAAACATCTTCACTGACTACTGTTTAGAATTCCAAGCTCATTTGTTATGATGATGGCTATATTCTTAGTGCTGACAATAAAGCTTCCTTCCAGCTTGTGACTTACTAAGAAAGTGTAACGAAGAAATGTACAGCACATATGCACAAGAGATATGTCTAGACAAGGCAGTACTGTGACTGTAAACTTCCATGAATCAAATGAACACACAGCCAGATAAATAAAGACGTCAGGTTGCTACCTAAGAATCAGAAGTTTGAATTTATCAGTCATCCCTTGGAAGCCCTATAAAAAGACCGAAAACCAAACCAAGTGCCGTTGAGTCGAGTCCAACTCTTAGTGACTCTATAAACAGAGTCCCTATACAGTTTCCACGGAGCACCTGGTAGGCTTGAACTGCTGACCTTTTGGTTAGCAGCCATGCCACTTAACTACTGCACCACCAGGGTGGAAACCCTATGGGGCGCTTCTATTCTGTTCTATAGGATTGCTATGAATCCAAACCAACTTGATGGCAACAGGTTTTTTTAATTTTAATTTTAAAAGAGCCCTGGTGGTGCAGTAGTTAACAGCTACAGCTGCAAACCGAAAGGTCAGTATTTTGAATCCACCAGATGCTCCTTGGAAACCCTATGGAACAGTTCTACTCTGTCCTTTAGGGTCACTATGAGAATCCACTCAAGGGCAACGGGTGTTTTTGGTTTACAAAAGAGTCAGCTCAACAGCTCACTCTTGTGGAGGAGGGAGGAAAAGCAGGCGAGCTACAGTTGAAGGTAAATACTGAACGGGTGGGTACAAAAACTAAAATTCAGCAGTTACTATTTTAAGGTAAATCTAGAGGAGAATGACCATGAATGCAACTAAGATCGTAAGCGGGTGGAGTTGGATTATAAAAGAGTGTTACACTCATCTTTCACATCTCAGCTCAAAAAGAGAATTTCACAGGCCTTCTCTGATGATCATTCTTGCCTGACACTGCCCTGTTACTCTGCACCCATTATCTCATTTTCTTCTGTTACTTCCATTATTTGAAATTACTTCTTTTTCATTTTCCAATTTTAAGACTTAAGTGTCAAAACAGCAGGGACCTTCTCTGTATTGTTCACACAGCATAATACTTGATCCACATAGTTACTCAACACGTATTTGTTAAAAAATAATATGTAGCTTCTACCACAGCGATCATAGTAATTCTAGAAGCAAAAGAGAGCACTATAAAACGAAGCAACTAGGAGAAAACAGCTGAACATCTATGGGGACCTGGGAAGCCTCACTGGGGGAATATTGAATTTAGGTCTTAAAAAAATAATGTTGTAACCAAAAAATCCAAAACAAATCTTTTGCCTTCAAGCAGATTATGGCTCACAGTGACCCTACAGGACAGAGCAGAATTGCTCCATGAGGTTTCCAAGGAGTGGCTAGTAGATTCAAACTGCCAACTTTTTTGCTTAGCAGTTGAGCTCTTACCCGCTGCACCACCACGGCACCACTGGGGCTCCAACACTGTACCCCAACTCCACTAAGTCTCTACTACTGTCATGGCACTTCATAGCTCCATGTCTTTAGTAACAATAAGAAAAAAGTGGCTAACATTTATTGAATGCTTTCCACATGCTAAATACTATGTAGTTCGGGCATTTATTAGCTTGTTTAATTTTCACAATAATCCTTTTATTATCACCAACGAGAAAACTAAGACATAGAAGGCTTAAGTAACTTACCCAGTGTCACAGGTACTAAGACTCAAATATGCACTTATCCTTACGTGCTTGTTGAATGAACTCTAAGTAACCCTAAACTACCTTCTAGTTAGAGGCCTTGTGTGGCATCACTGGTTAAGGACCCAAGCCACTAACAAAAGGTTAGAAGTTTGCGTGAAGCCAGAGGCACCATGGAAGAAACTCAGTCACTGAAACCCCTATGGGCACCTACTCTGACACCACAGGTCACATACACTCAGCTGGACTAGGCAACAACTGGTTGGTGGACTGGTACCTCCAAGGTCAAGAATCCATCTTCTGTAAAGCCTTTTGAAGCAAAAAGGTAACAATAAGCACAACTAACCAAATTATAGATTTGTAATAATTGACACTAAATAACTACGTATGTGATAGTGTGAATAACTAAATGTACAACTGAGTCAAAGTGTGTAAGGTGAAGTCACACTAGCCACTGCCGTCGAGTTCATTGAGACTCATAGTGACCCTACAGACAGAGTAGAACTGCCCCATAGAGCTTCCGAGGAGTGCCTGGTGGATTTGAACTGCCAATCTTTTGGTTAGCAGACACAGCACTTAACCACTATGCTACCAGGGTTTCCGAAGTCACACTATTAGGTTCAATTTCTCACCCATTTCTCCAAGCCTTCCTTTTCCTTTTCCTGTTTAAGCTTTTGGCACAAAACTGTCTTCAAAGTCAAAACTTCGAGCAGGGAAGTACTTAATAATGTTCATCTACTCCTTACTTTTTATGGTTCACAAACCCCAACATACAGAGTGATCTCAGGATGAAGATTTTATTCATACTATAATGTAAGACAAATAGAAAAAAATGTTAAAGTTTTCATTCTAAATTCACTATTAACAATCCACTAAAACCAAACAGGAGAAATTAAGAGGTTTTATATGGTATACTGGTTTAGAGCTATGTCTGCTAACCAGCAGTTCAAGTCCACCTGGTGCGCCTTAGAAGTTCTACTGGGCAATTCTACTCTGTTCTGTACACAGTCACTATGAGGCAGAAATGACTCAAGGGCAACACGTAGGTTTAATTTGGTATTGGTATATGACATATTTAGCTCAATACCCTCAGTTAGAACAAGTTCACGGCCGACTGTGGAGCTGAACATTAAATGCTAATATACAGGTTGAAGCTGAAGTTGAAGAAAATCAGAACAATTCCACAAGAGCCAAAATACAACCTTGAATAATATCCCACCTGAATTTAAAGGCCATCTTGAGAACAGACTTGATGCACTGAAAGACCAGATGAATTGTGCAATAACATCATATATGACGAAAGCAAGAGATTTCATTGTAAGCACAGAAAAGAAAGGATAGACCAAAATGGATGTCAGAAGAGACTCTGAAACTTGTTCTCGAACAGGAAGAGTTAAAGCAAAAGGATGAAATGATAAAGTAAAAGAGATGAACAGAAGACTTCAAAAAGCAGTTGGAGAACACAAAGTATTATAATGAAATGTGCGAAGATCTGGAGATACAAAACCAAAGGGAAGAAAAGGCTTGGCATTTCTCAAGCTGAAAGAACTGAAAAGAATTCAAGCCTCAACTCACAATACAGAAGGATTCTACAGGGAAAATACTACATGATGCAGGAAGCATCAAAAGATGTACAGAATACACAGAGTCACTGTACCAAAAAGAACTGTTTGACATTCAACCATTTCAAGAGGCAGCATATGATCAAGAACTGATTATACTGAGGGAAGAATTTAAGTTCAACTGCACTGAAAGCACTGGCAAAAAAGAAGGCTCCAGGAATGAATGGAATACCAACTGTGACTTTTCAACAAACAAATATAGCGCTGGAAGCACTCAAAATGTCTAGGTCAAGAAGTCTGGAAGACAGCTACCTGGCCTACCAACCAGAAGAAATCCGTATTTATACTATTCCAAAGAAAGGTGACACAGCTGAGCATGGAAATTATCAAACAATATCATTAATACGACATACAAGTAAAATTTTGCTCAAGATCACACAAATGTACTTGAGCAGTGCATCAACAGGGCACTGTCAGAAATTCCAGCTGGACTCAGAAGAGGATATGGAATGAGGGATTTCACTGCTGATGTCAGAGGGCTCACGACTGAAAGTAGAAACATGTGTACCTATGTTTTACTGACTACGAAAAGGCAGTTTGACTATTCAATTATAACAAATTACAAATAACACTGCATTGAAGGGTAATTCCATAATACTTAACTGTGCTCATAAGGAACTTGTACACTGATCCAGAGCCAGCCATTTGAACAGAGCAAAGGAACACTGTGTGGTTTACAGTCAGGAGAGGTATGTGTCACAGTTGTATTCTTTCACCATACTTATTCAGTCTGTATAAAACTACACCTAACTGTTGCCACTGAGTCGATTCTGACTCCTAGCACATCTATGAGACAGAGTGGAACTTCCCCATGGGGATTCCAAGGAGCAGCCGGTAGATTCAAACTGCCAACCTTTTTGTTAGTAGCGAAGTTCTTAACCACTATGCCACGAGGGCTGCATCCAACCACATGCTGAGCAAATAATCTGAGAAACTGGACTATATGAAGAATGCATGATTGGTAGAATGCTCATTAACAACCTGAGATATGCAGATAACACAACTTTGCTTGCTGAAGTGGGCATGAAGGACTTACTGATGAAGATCAGAACACAGCCTTCAGTAGTAATTACACCTCAACATCAAGAAAACAAAATTCCTCACCACTGTTCCTGTTCGGAGGCAGGATGAGAAGGCTAGGAGGGACAAGAGCTGGTTGAATGGACACAGGGAATGGGGTGGGGATGAGAGGGAGTGTGGTGTCACATTGTGGGGATTGCAACTTATGTCACAAAACAATATGTATATAAATTTTTGTACAGGAAATTAACTTGAGCTATAAACTTTCACCCGAAGTGCACACATACATACACACACAAATCTTTACAAGTGGACTGATAAACAACATCATCATTAGCAGAGTAAATACTGACATTGTCAAAGATTTCATTTTACTTGAATTCATAATCAATGTTCATGAAAACAGCAGTCAAGAAATAAAACACTGTAACGTGCTGGGTAAATCTGATGCAAAAGACATCCATAATGTGATTTTTAATCACCTCATATTCATGCAAGAGGTAGACAATGAATGAGGAAGACGGATAAAGAATACGGGCATTTGAATTATTGTTTTGGTGAAAAATACTGGATACACTATGGACTGTCAAAAGAACAAACAAAATTTGTCTTGCAACAACTACCGCCAGAATTCTCCTTAAAAGCCAGGATGGTGAGACTTTGTCTCATATATTTTGGATGTATTATCCAGAGGAACCAGACCCCGGAAAAAGACATCATGCTGGGTAAAGAGATGGTCCATGAAAAAGAGGAGGACTGTCAACAAGATGGACTGACATAGTAGCTGTGCGGGCTCAAATACAGCAATGGTTTCGTGGATGGTACAAGACCTGGCGGTATTTTATTCCTATGTACTTAGGGTCACTATGAGTCAGAATGGACTCAATGGTACCTAACAGCAACAATCTTGAACAAAATAGGTTTCATGTGGTAACCGTACTTATCATTCGCACTCCTGAAACTCGCAGGAATTCCATAGCGACACAACAGCCACTTTCATCCCATTTCCACTGTCCCCCACCACCAATCTCCATTCTTCTTGTACCTTCCATTTCTTTCTCCCAGGTACATAGTACCAAAAATTCAAATGTTATGCTTTCCCAGGACTGAGATACTGGGCTTGCAGGCTAGTCAACTCTCACGTGACTGTGCATACTACAATCTATACAGGCAGTGTTCTATGTCCTAACCAGTTCAGCAAGTGATGGGAGTCTTAAAAGCTTGTGGGTGGCTGTCTAATATACAAAACTTGGTCTCTTCCTTTGAGGATCACAGAAGGTTGAAGAAAATCAAAGACTCAGTGAAACAACTAGTCTGAAGGACTCATGGACCACATGAACCATGGCCTCCACTAGCCTGAGCCCAGACGAATTAGATGGTACACAAATATCACTACAAATTGTTCTCACAGGGACCACAACAGTACATCATAAGCAGAATGGAAGAGAAATGTAGAACAAAATTCAAACTCATAAATAAGACCAGAAAAGTAACTGTCTGATAGAGACTGACAGAAGCCCTGAGACCATTGCCCTTAAGACACCCTTCAAAGTTGGAATGAAATCAATCCTGGAGATTACATTATAGCCATACAACAGGCAGCCCTATAAAATGAACACCAGCCCCAGTGAGGAATGTACACCTCAGAACAATTAACTATACGGGACCTAAAGGGCAGCATTTGCCCTAAAGCAAAGTTCAGAAGAGCTGGGCAGGAAAGCGTGGTAAATGGACATGTGGAACCCAAGGAGGAAGTGGGGACAGTGCTGACACATTCGGGGGTTTGCAACCAATGTCATGAAACAAGCTATGTATAAACTGCTGAATGGGAAACAAACTTGCTCTATAAGCTTTCATTTAGACAATAAAATCTTCTAAAAAGAAAGAAAATTTTATCTGGATTACCTTTGAAGCAGAAAAGCTGAAGGTGTGTTCACCAACAAAATACATTCTGTATTTGTAGGAGGGGGAAAATCTTTATACTTCCTTCAAAAAATAGTCAGAAAATGCAATTTTTGAAAAAGATACCATTTACAATAGCAATAAAAACTGTGAATTACCTGGCAATATAGCTAACATAAAACATGTCCTTTATGGAGAAAATTATAAAACTTAAATGAGGGACATTAAAAACAGCTAAATAAAGGTCCCTGGGTGGTTCAGACGTTTTGTGGTCAGCTGGTAACCAAATGGTTGGCAGTCTGAACACTCCCAATGGCATTGCAGAAGAAACAACGCTGGTGATCGTTTGCATAAAGATTACAGCCAAGCCCTATGGAGTTGTACTCTGTAACACATCGTGTCTCCTAAGTCACAAATCAACATCAAATAAAGAAGACCTAAGTTAAGAGAAAGATAATACTGTATAGAAAAACTCAGTATTGACAAGAAACCAATTCTCCCTGGGTTGCAATTCCAATAAAAATTCCAATACTTCTTAAACTGGAATTTTATAAGCCAGCTGCAACTTACCTCTTGGCTAGCAGCCAAGCTCTCAACCACTGCTCTACCAGGCTCCTTCTATGGTAGGACAAACATTCAGACATAAGCTATTCTTGAAGAACAAGAGGGGTTGAGAAAGCCTTACTGTACCATACACCACGACTTACGACAGAACTACAGTGATTACAACAATGTGGTGATGGTGAGGCACAGACACACAAACCAGAGGAGAAGAGAACCCTGCAAATCAGACTCTATACACGACAGAAACAGGACTGCAGATCAGCAGAGAAAGGACAGACTGCAATCAACAATGCTGACACAATAGGTTACCCCAAAGCAACAAAACAAATTTGTATCCTTACTTCACACAAATCCATTCATGTGATACAAAAATCTATTCCAGGTGGACCAAAGAATCATATATGAAAAATCAAACTTTAATACTTTTAGGAAAAAAAAAAAAAGGCATGTATATAGACTGAAGGTAGGAAAAGATTTATTAAATAATACTGTAAAAGTATCAACTATGAGAAAAAACTGGTAAGAGTTGACTACCTTAAAATTAGCAACTTCAAAGACATAATGAGTGAAAAGACAAGCTGTAAACTGGAAAAGGAAACCCTCACTGAGAAGGACTGATAAGACAGCTTCAGCAATGGACTCAGGCACACCAGTGACATGAAGACAGAGCAAGATCAGGCCAAGTTTCCTTCTGTTACATATGGTGACACCTCTGAGAGCTAGAAGTTGATGGAACTGCCTTGTTTTTTGGGGTGTCTCAAGTTTCCTACCTGTAACAGGGTTCAGTGTTAGCACTTTTCTATCACTTGTTCTGGTAAGAAATATTTGAGTTTGTCTTTCAGGTTTCTGCCTGTCTTAGTTCTTTAGTGCTGTTGTAACAGAAATACCGCAAGTGGATGGTTTTAACAAAGACAAGTTTAGTCTCTTGCAGTCTAGTAGGCCAGAAGTACGAATTCAGGGCGTCAGCACCAGGGGAAGGCTTTCTCTCTCTGTCGGCTCTGGGGGAAAGGTCCTTGTCATCAATCCTCCCTTGGTCTGTGAGCTTCTCAGTGTAGGAATCTCGGGTCTAAAGGACACACTCTGCTCCTAGCACTGCTTTCTTGGTGGTATGAAGTCTCGTTCTCCCTGTCATTCCGATTGCTTCTCTCTTTTATGTCTCAAAAGCAACTGGCTTAAGACACAATCTAATCTTACAGATCTCATCAGCGTAACTGCTGCTAATCCATGTCATTAACAAATCAGAGTGACAGATTTACACTATGCAGGAAAATTACATGAAATGACAAAATGGTAGGCAATCATACAGTACTGGGAATCATCACCAGACCAAGCTGACAGATACTCTGAGGGACACAATTCAATCCATGACACTGCCTTACACATTCTAGCTCTGACAGGCCTTACTGTACAAGGCTGTCATGAGTGTGAGCTCACCAAAGGCAATTCACAATAACACTTGAAAATCACATAGCTGAAGGAAGCATTAGAATCAAGAATACATAAAGGAACTTCTATGACTCTACATGAAAAATGCAAGTAATTTAATAGAGAAATAGGCAAGACAGACATTTTCACACAAGAGGGAACAAAAATGGCTCACAAAACACGAAAAAAAAGGCTCAATTTCATTAGTAATCAAGAAAATGCAAATTAAAACCACAAGATAGTTGCATACTTATTGCAAAACTCAAGTAAAATGATAAGTGTTAGCAAGAATGCAGAGCAACGTGAGAGTGTGAATTGGTACAATTACTCTGGAAGCACGCTGGCTTTTTTCTAGAAAAGCTGAATGTACCATGGATCGCCAAAAGAACCAACAGGTGTCTTCTGGAAGAAGTACAACCAGAGTGCTCCTTGGAAGCAAAGACGGCAAGACTACGTCTTACATACACTGCACATGTTGTCAGGAAGTATCAGTACCTGGAGAAGGGCATCGTGCTTGGTAAAGTTCAGGGTCAACGGAAAAGCAGAAGACCCTTGACAGATGGATTGACACAGTGGCCGTAACAATGGGCTTAAGCATAAAGATAACCGTGGACATGCGCAAGACTGAGCAGTGTTTTGTTCTGTTGTTCAGAGTCGCTATGAGTCAGAACCAACTTGATGGCACCTAACAATAGCTACATAAGACAAACTCATGTGCACAAATTCTAAGAGACACAGGCAAGAATGTTCACAGAATTTTCACCATGGTATTGCAATGGGAGAGGAGGTTAAAGGGTTAAAAGGCAAGAGGGATTTCAAATGTACTGGTAATCAGTTCCTTTATCCAGGGAACTGGGGTCCCTGTCTTAGGCTGTATGCTTAAAGCTAACCTCGTCCTCACCGGGGAAGGTATCCGTATGTTCAAAGGAACCAGCTCACCTGAAGGTCATGGTCAAGAATGAAGAGACGAGCTTCAACGTTTCACTACAGTTAGTTGTCACTGAGTGGATTCCTACTCGTGGTAACCCCATATGTGCAGAATAGACCTACACTCCATAGGGTTTCCAATGCTGTAACCTTTCAGAAGCAAATGACCAGGTCTGTCTTTGGAGACACTTAACCATTTGTACCACCCTGAGACACCTAAAAGCTTTGTTAGAAGGACGCAAAAGAAATATACAAACCATCAAAAATCTGAGTGGCATTAAACTTCAAAACACTGAATAACAGTGTGAAAGGTAAACAAATGGGAAACAGAATTCCAAAGGCAGGCCACACAGGCATGTATGAGGAAAGAATAAAGGTATCTTCAGACATACTCCCATTCATTCTCTCTTAGGAAATTACTGAAGGATATGCTTCAGCAAAATGAAGGATTAAAATGAAAAAGAAAGAAACAGGAGATTAAAGAAAAATGCCAAAATGTAGTCCCTACGATGCCGTGAACTTTTACAGCTGCTGGTATCTATTGACTTTGTCCCCCCAAATATGTGTTGTGAATCCTAACTTCTATACCTGTGGTCATAACCCATTTGGGAATGGGTTGTCTACATTATGTTAATGAGGCAGGATTGCTGTAAAGTGTATTTTCAGTCAATCTCTTTTGGGATATAAAAGAAATTAAATAATCAAACAGAGGAGAGATAGGATAAGATAGATGTCAAGAGATATGGAGCCAGGAAGCAGAAGCTGATGAGATAAGGACCTTCCCCCAAAGGCAACAGAGACATGAAGCCACCCCCTAGAGCTGGTGTTCTGCATTTGAACTTCCAGCCTCCTAAACTGTGAGAAAATAAATTTGTTTGTTAAAGGCATCCACTTGAGGTATTTCCATTACAGCAGTACTAAGACAGCTGCATTGACAAGAAGGACACAGAGGGCTGATAACCACTAAAGACATAACAAAGACCATTATTTTTCTATCATAAACATTTCAGTAATTTATATCTTTGTATATGTTTTTTCACACCTGTGTTCAGTATACCAATATGGTTAATCCCTAAAAGTAAACCTGCTCAATCAAAGGTTACATACAATTGAGAGATACTGCTTAACAGCTCTCTAAAGAGATTCTACCCCAAGACTGTGCTTCTAGCAAGAATGTATGACGGTCTGAGAGTCTATTTACCATATATAGGAAGGGTACTTAAAAAAAAAAAACACACGAAGACACTTAAGCATAAGTCCTAAAAGGAAGAAAGAAGAGGTGGATGATGCAAGAGGGAAAGAATACCCCAATGAAGCCGTGTCTGGAAACAGAGCAAGGGCACAGAGCACTGGGTAACAAATCATACTGGGCTTTGAAAGTAGCCAGGAGAGTTCTCCAAATGAAACAAAATGGGCAAGCTGAAAGTCCTCATAGCTTCTATTTTCTCACTAAGGCAGGAGATCTGCTAAGCAGAAGAGATAGCCACATCTGAAATAAAGACCCATGAGTTTTTAGAGGAATCTTGAAGCAGAAAGAACCAAAGTATGAAACAAACTGCATAAGAAACTATCGGTAAAGTAAGCTACATTAAAAGGTGTCTTTATGAGGCCAGAAGCAAAATAACTAAGATCAAAAGGCAAGTGACAACTTAGGAAAAATATCTACAGCTCATTACCGACAAAGGACTAGTTTCTTCAATATATGAAAAGTTCCAACAAACTAATTAAGAAAATAACAATCCAACAGAAAAGTACACAGGTATCACCAGACACTTCACAGAAATGGAAATACAAATAACTGGATGTATGTAAAAACCCTCAAGTTCACTGATAAGAGAAATGTAAATTAAAACTTCAAAGACATACCATCTTTTATACATCAAAACAGCAAAGCTTCAAAAATGTAATAACCCAGTATTTGTAAAGTTGCAGATAACAGGTACTCTCACACACTGCTGGTAGAAGTGGGAATTTGTTCACCTTCTAGGAAATCAATTTGGTAATACCTTTCAGAATTTACAATGTACACATCCTTTGAACCAGTATTTCCACTTCTAGGAGTTTGTTCCACACATATACTTCACACGTATGAAATGAACAAGGATATTCACTGGAGCATTTTTACTATGACAAGATTGAAAACAATCTAAATGCCTGTTGGAGACTGGCTTAAATAAAGTATGGTATATCTGTCCAGCGGGATCTGCCGCAGTTGCTAAAACAATAAGGCAGCTATATGTCCAATGATGTGGAAACAGCTTCAACATCTATTTTAAATGAAAAATGCAAAGCATGGAACAGGGAATATGGTATGCTTAAGTTGTGTGAATGAAGAAACAAAGGCTTACATCTGCACAGAACCTTTGGGAAACAGACCAAAACTGGTGACAGTGACAGCCTCAGGAGAGAACTGCCATTTCCAGAAGAGGAGAGGATGAAAAATTTATCTTTATTGTACTCTTACTCCGTACTTATTGACAAAGATCAGGTCGTTAAGAGAAAATTGATGTTCTGCGACAATGGAGGATGATCATATCAGATCACAGAAATGGAGGCGTACATCACTACATAACTGCCAAATTACAGCATTACGGAACGTGGCGGTAGCATTTGCTACCGCCACATGTACATCATTAATGCACAAAGTAGTATTCTTTTTTTTTTTTTACTGTTGTTGTAAATGTGAAATGTCAGGCACCAAGACAGTTAATAAGTGACGAATAAGTGTTTATCTTTGCACATTTTGAATTTTCTGTTACATTGGCTTACTATTTTAAAAAATCAGTATTTTCTTTAAAAAATATTTTCAGTCCTATCAGTTATACTTGTATCATCTCTTAAATCTAACATTTCTCTCCTTCCATATTGCTACTACCCAGTTCTGGCTCTCATTGCTTATCTGCATTGCTAGAGGAGTTTATGAATTGAACTGTGTCCTCCCAGTACATATGTGCTAAATTCTAAACCCGACACCTATGGTAGGAGCCCTGGTGGCGTAGTAGTTACAGCTTGAATGCTAACTAAAAGGTCAGCAGTTCAAATCTACCAGCCACTCCTTGGAAACCCTGTGAGCCAAGATCTACTCTGCACTACAGAATCAGTATGAGCTGCAAAGTTGCAACCAAATTGACGGCAACAGGTTTGGTTTCGGGTTTTTCTGTATGGCTGTGGTTATAACCCTATTTGGGAATGGTTTGTCTTTGTTATGTTAATGAGAAAGGATTAGTATACACTGTTTTCAACCAATCTCTTCGGAGATACGGAAGAGATTAAACAAGCAAACCAGACAAGGAGAGATGGGAAAAGACAGACGTCATGCCACATGGAGACCGCCAAAGATCCCAGGGAACGAGCTTAAGAGCCAGCAGAGAAAGTCTGTCCCTGGAGCTTGCCCCATGAATTACAAATTTTAACCTCCTAAAAGAAACCCTAGCAGTGTAGTGGCTAAGAGCTACAGCTGCTAACCAAAAGGTCAGCAATTCGAATCCACCAGGCCCTTTTTGGAAACTCTATGGGGGAGTTCTATTCTGTCCTATGGAGTAGCTATGAGTCGGAATCGACTTGGTGACAACCAGTTAGCTTAGACTAGCCTCCTAGACTGTGAGAAACTAATGTGTTTGTTAGTCATATACTTACAGTAGCACTAGATGACTAGACAAGGGGAAAAAAGCCTCTGAACTACTCTCCCTGCCTCCGGTCTTGCTATTTCTAAATCTACTCTCCCTATTTTTCACCTTAAGTGATTCTTAATTGGCTAGAAAATAACATCCAAACTCCTCTGCATAATGTCTTTTCACAAAAGAAAGGCAGAAAAGTAATGTCAGGTTACTACCCTTTCTACAATGGATTAAGTTCCCACTGAAAAATGTATAATACCTAGTCTGCCAACACAGTTTTAGAGCCTCAATCTATAACTGCCAGAGCCAACTACTTCAACCAACCAAAATTATAATAACTTCAGTGATCTATATTATCACTAATAGAAGAAGCCTATTCTCTCTGACTGTAAAGGGATAATGGCAATTGTAAAACATGACCCTAAAATTCTTTGACACTTCTTCCAAGGAGGCAGAATCTAAGATCTGTACCCTTGCGTCCAGGCTGGCTTACAACTGCTTCAACCAACATAGTACAAGGGAAGTGATGTCACTTGTGAGAGAAGGTCAGAAAAGATCTTGTGTGGTCCACCTAGTCCTCTGTCTGACTATCCTGAAACCACCATGCAGAAGCTGCAGGAAGACACTCCCAATGACAGTTAAGAATCAACTTCCAGCCATGTGAGGAAGCCATCTTGAACACCTACCTCAGTTGAGCCTTTAGGTGACCGCATGACCATTCAATAACTGCATTTGAGACCCTGAGTGAGAATTGTCCAGCTAAGCCATTCCTATAATGAGAGCCACCATACTATTAACAAAGTCAAAGGATTGCTTTTAGTCCCTAATCCTGGGAATAATTTGTTATGCAACAATATCCCCACAGGTAGTATACACTGGTAGACAAGACTGTCCCCTTCTATTATTTGAAAACAGTAAGAAATAAGAATCCTGAAGACATATCTGCCTCACTTTTTACTACTCTTTTCTTTTGCCTTAGAATTTGATTTTTTTTTTTAAATTCTAATCACTCATCTCATAGGTGTAGAAACTTACGCCCAGAAAATGAAAAATCACAGACCAACTCACAGACCAAATTAGTCACAGTAAACTGAAACCTATGTTTCTTAACTCACAATGCAGTGCTTTTTTCCCCAAGTTAAACTTCTTTATATCTATTTTTTTATTCTGCTCTTTTCCCTGTAGCAGAAAGGCAGCCAAAATAATATCAATAGATCACTCCTTTATGGTTCCCTCAAGAGAACTCAGGCTCATTTACAGCTCAAGGATTTAAACAGCATTTCCCAAACCTGCTGGTATCGACTTCTACAGAGCAGGGAGAGAATCAGACATCACTCCGGCAACATAAAGTGTCAGCTTCCTGCCGCAATTCAGTTTGTATGTGCATTATCACAGATAATACAGTGTTGTTGTGGGCCACTGAGTCGATTCCAACTCACAGTAATCCTACACAACAGAAGAAAACTGCCCCCTAGGGCTTCCTAGCCTGTAACCTTTACGGGTGCAGACTGCCAGGTTTTTTCTCCCTCAGAGCTACTCATGCATTCAAACTGCCAGACTGTTTTGGATGGCAGCCGAGAGCTCAGTCATATGCCACCAGGGCTCCTTGCAATTAGAGGACTCTGTTACTGCAATAGTGAGACTTGCCCAGTGCTTCCAACAAGCCTCATCTGGACAGGCAACTGCTAATCTACGGTGACTATAAAATGCAGTGATAATCTCCACATTTAACAATATTCTAACAAAGGTCTAAGTAGCAACTAGGAGGCTCAAGTACTGGACAGAGTCAGGAAAAAACTAAGAAAAATTAAAATGCAAGACATAAACCAAATGGCAATAAAGAAAGAAAAAGTAGAAGGAAACTGTACTGAGGCATTCAAACACCTTCCCATAGCCCAGATTGGAACTAAAACTAGATCTGTAGTTTTTATTTATATTCAGTTGGTTTCTCTATACTAAATTCTGTAGCCTGGCCTCAAAGTGAGATTGCTAATAAGAGGAGCTTAAAGTCACCAAGGAGTCCCTGGCCGGTGTAAATGGCTAACACACTCAGCTGCTAACTGCAAGGCTGGAAGTTCAAGTTCATCCTCAACAGCGACTGGCAGGTAAAGTTACTAAAATTCCAGCTTAAAACAATTTGAAACCACCCAAGAGTCTACCACTAGGGCTATGGTTACATAACTGAGGTACACCAAATAATGGAATATTATACAGTTGTAAAAAGAAAGATTATGCTCTCTTTGTATTCATGTGGAAAAAAGGCAAAGTTCGTAACAGTGGTAGAGAGACACGGGCTACCAACCAAAAGGCTGAATTCACCAGCTGTTCCTTGGAAACTCCATGAGGCAGTTCTACTCTGTCCTGTAGGGTCATGATGAGTTAGCATTGACTCAATGGATGGGTTTGGTTTGGTTCCTTTTTGTGCAAGAAAAGGAGAGTAAGACTATGTATGACTTATATTTGTATAAAGAAACGGTAAGAATTAGGCCACAAAAAACATGTGTTAGATGTTTACATGTAAGTTGGCTAACAAGAGACTAGCGACTGAAGGTTGTTACAAAGGCATTTCTTATTAGCTTTAACTAACGGAAAGTTATTTTCTCATAGTTTATGAGGCTAGAAGTCCAAATTTTTTAAATCACTATCTTAAAATACCTTAGTATCTGGTACACCTTAATATTTAGTAATAGCTAGTATACACATACCTAGTTTCTGTGCTGTGTATTCTGGGTTTCACCTGTCAACATTCCTATGGTTGAGACTAGGAATGCCTGTAAGTTGCTGACCAGCTATAGGTATATCTTTGCATGGTACCTCCAGTGCACATTACATTAACACCCTCTGCTGCCACTAAACACTAACCCTAGTAGAATTCTTTGAAACCAAAACTCATATACCTCATGTGATGCTCTACAACTACTCGTTTTCCTAGATTTTCTAGTTGTCATCAAGTGGATTCAGATTCACAGCAACCCATGTGTGTCACAGCAGAACAGAGCACCACAGGGCTTTTGGGGGCTGCTTTTTCAGAAGTAGATCACCAGGCCTTTCTTCACACGAAACTGGGTGGACTCCAGCCTCCACTGTTCAGCAGCCAAGCACCTTAAGTGTTTGCACCACCCACGGACTCTGAAACACAGCTTGAAAACTATTAATTCTGCCCCCAAACAGCAAGTTTTCAACATGGAAACAAACAGAAGTTATTAGTCAGCTGCATCTCTCAGCTGCTGAGAAGCATGACTAGGGACCTATACAAACAGCTACAGGTAACTTATTCTAACGCACACAGCAGAGAGACAGAGCACGAATTAAGACCCAGATATGAATATAATACTCTCTTCTCTCAATTTCTACCCTTTTTCTGGTTCTCCCCAATCACCTTGACCACCTTTTCCTTATCTAGGGAGAGCGGCTGCAGAGAGCGGCTGGTTTGTGTACAGGCTTTGTTTTC
Organism: Heterohyrax brucei; assembly: GCA_028571685.1. NCBI lineage: Eukaryota > Metazoa > Chordata > Mammalia > Hyracoidea > Procaviidae > Heterohyrax > Heterohyrax brucei. The sequence goes on from CM053147.1 coordinate 20,242,771, forward strand.
TTTTGTTTTTACATGGCAACAGAAATGTTAAAAAGGCCAGGCCCACACGAATGGATTGGATGTGGCGATGCAGAGTGACTGTATATTGGATGCACTTTATGGTTCTGTGCATCTATAGGATGTCATCCTGCTGACCTCAGGCTTGAGGAAGGAGAGTGGGTGGAGAGGAGCGGAAAGGAGACTGTGGGGAGGATGAGACATGTATGGAGCAGAGAGGAATAGTGTGCTGTCACCGGACAGAGAGAGCAGTGGAAGCTGCATATAGGTGAGCATGCAAATTTATACAGGAACGTACATTTTCACTCAGTCATAATAAAAAAATTAAGAAAAAATAATAATAATAAAATAAAAAGGTCAGGCCCAAAACAGAACCTATGTTTATAATTGGTTCAACTTCTATTTAGCCAAGTAAAAAGACCCTTAAACTAACAAAAGAAGAATTGGAAAAAGGAGAGGAGAATGAAGATGTTCCAGTGAAAAGCCACAACAGAAGAGCCTGAGGAATTTGCTCACTGTGTGAATTTCTAGGTTCTGTGTTTCTGAGTTCTGAATTCTGTTAGTAGTGGGCAGGGTCCCAGATTTAGTGAACGAAATGAATAATGATTACAATGTTATTATTTTAAAGATCCCTCCTTTGTTCACATGTTCAGATCTCAGAATAAAATTGCTTTCAACTTAACCCACTTTTTTAAAATTGTACTTTAGGTGAAGGTTTATAGAAGTAGTTTCTCATTAAACAGCTAGTACACATACTGTTTTATGACACTGGTTAACAGCCCCACAAAAAGTCAGCACTCTTCCTTGTCAGCCTTGGGTGCCCTCTTACCAACTTTCTGGTCCCCTCCAGCCTTCTAGTCCTTGCCCTTGGGCTGCCCTCTTCAGTCTCATCCTGTTTTATGGGCCTCTCCATTCTTTGGCTGAAGGGTGAACCTCAGGAAGGACTTCATGGCTGAGCTGGAAAGGTGTCCAGAGGTCATACTCTCAGGGCTTACCCAATCTCTTGCCAGGCCAGCAAGCCTGGTCTTTGTTTTAGAATTTTTTCTCTGTTTTCCTCCAGCTCTGTCTGGGATCCTCAGCTGTGATCCCTGTCAGAGCAGTCAGTGGTGGCAGTGGGGCACCATCCAGTGGTCCTGGACTCAGGCTGGTGGAGGCCACTGTAGATGCGGTCCACCAGTCCTCTGGATTAATCTCTCCCTTGTATCTTTAGTTCCCTTCATTCTTCCTTGCTCCCCAGAAGGGTAAGACCAGGGGAGTAGGCTAGGTGGCTGCTCACAGGCTTTTAAAACGCTACACGCTACTCACCTAAGCAGAATGTAGAACATTTTCTTTATAAACTATGTTACGCCAGTTGAGCTAGATGGATATTACCCAGACCACGGTCCCCACAGCCCTCAGCCCAGCAATTCTCAAGCTTCTTATTTTTATTAACTAATGCCAAAACCACAGGCAAAATCAACAGTGGCCACACACACCCATTTCAGAAATATGTTTTGTCTAAAACAGAAGGGAAGAAGATTATTTTTTTAATCTGCTTCTCTACTATGAAATGAGTATCTTGAGATACTCATTATGAAAATTAATTATGAGTCATTCAAGTTCACTGTAGAAAACAATCACGAGGTAAAAATCAACCATAATCCCAATATTCAACTATTACCACTGCTGACATGTTAGAATATATCCTTCTGATAATTTTTACAAGCAAAACAATGAGATAACATTGTACCTTTATTTATGTAATAGAACATATTTTCATGTCTACTGTTGGTGGTAGTGATGGACACTGCTGAGCTGATTTCTGACTCACAGTGACCCCATGTTAAGAGAGCATATCTGCCCCTCAGGGTTTTCTAGGCTGCAATCTTTAAAATCACTAAATACAGAATAATAGAAAAAGTATTTTGAAATCAGCACAGAAAATCTCACCTTCCACCACAAGAAAATAGAAGAGCTTATAAAACCCAAAGTAAAATAAAGGAAGGAAATAATAAAAATCAAAGCAGAAATCAATAAAGTAGAAAGCAGAAACGCACTGCTGGGTCTTGTACCATTCCCATGGTTGGCTGCAGATGGAACCATCATAATCTATGGGATTGTCACAGGTTGATTTTTTTTTGGAAGCAGATCACCAGGCCTTTCTTCCTAGTCTCCACTGAAACATGTTCAGTACTTTCATACAATAATGACATGCACTGTTAAAAGTAAACAAAATGTACTGAAAGCAAAGACAACTCTAGTCAGGGATATGTCAGATGTCACAAAATGAAAGCCAGCAATACAAAGAGTTGAAGCTGAACAAACATATTTATAGAGTTGGAAAAAAGAACTTAAGGTACATTATTATGATTGGAAACTACAAATTTAGATCAGTATAAAGCAAAAGCACAAGTGTCTTTCTTAAATCAGATACAGCATGATGACTGCAGGCGTATGTGACCAATAGGGGGGTCACTGGGTAGTTACAAGATCTTTGTAGGACATTCTTTCCTTAGAAACAGCTTGCTCAAGCAAAACCTTTCCCGTGGGATATTCAGATAAGGATTCCGCACTAAGGTCTTCTTTCAGAGACACTTTTTTCTACATCTTTAGCTTAGAAAAACATTTCTTAACTGCATGATTAAGTCTGTACAAAGGTTAACTTGCTAAGGTAAAAATAAGTAACAAAAATATAGTTGGGCCCCAACCTGAACAAGCCTTTTCAGATGCACCAGGCATCCCTAATTTAAAAGCCCTTACACAGCAGCACAGCAACAGACAAGCCTTTACTGACAGACGGGCAGTGCCTAAACATGAGGTAGACTGGCCTGTTTCCCGCACAGAAGGTGGGAATTCTACCCAGGAGTCTTGTATATAGCAGCTTTATTGGAAACTACCCAATGTCAATCAACAGTGAACTGATAAACTGTGATATATTCATAAAAGATTATTACCCAGCTATAAAAAAAGAATGGACTACCAATACATGATATAACATGGATGGACCTCAAAATAATTATGGTGACTAAAAGAAGCCAGACAGGAAAAGAGTATCTATTACATGATCTCATTTCTTTAAAATTCTACAAAATACAAACTAAGCTACTGTGATAGACAGCAGATCCATGGTTGCCAACAAGGTTCTACCTTCTCACACAGTCCCTGATAAAAATAGTTTGTTTCCAAACTGCCGGGTCTCTGTCAATCTGAGAGGTGAAAAATGGTACTGCAAAGTAGTTTTTGTCTGCATTTCAATTATTAAGAGAATGAGTTTCCTTTCACAAGTTTAAAGGGACATTTGTATTTCATTTTTCCAGAATTACTGTTTATATACTTTGCCATTTTTCTACTGAATTACTGGGCTTCTGTTCATTGATAGTTAGTGCTCTTTATTTACTAGGGAAATCAGCCCTTTCTGACACGGAGCTACAGATAATTTGTCATCTATCTTCTAATTCTGTTCATAGAAGTTTTTACCATACTTTCCCAAAGTAGTTTATTATGCTTTAAGTGAAAGTTTACAATTCAAATCAGTTTGTCATACAAAAATTTACACACTGTTATGTGATCCTAGTTGCTCTCCCCACACTGGGACAGCATGCTCTCCTCTCCACCCTACATATCTCACATCCACTCAACCAGCTCCTGGCTCCCTCTGCTTTCTCATCTCATATCTGCACAGGAGCTACCCCTTTAGTCTGAAGTATCTACTTAAGCTAAGAAACACACTCTTCACCAGTATCACTTTATGTCTTATAGTCCAGTCCAATCTTTGAAGAGTTAGCTTTGGGAATTACTGCAGATCTGAGCTAACAGAGAGTCCAGGCAGGGCATATCTTCTGGGGATCCTCTAGTCTGACAAGACTATCATCAAGTCTGCTCTTTTTACTAGAGTTTCAATTCTAAACTTCACTTTTCTCTCACTCCATTAGGGATTCTTTGCTGTGTTCCATGTCAAGGCAGTCACTGGTGGTAGCCGGGCACTACCTAGTTCTTCTGGTCTCATGATGATGCAGTCTCTGGCTTACGTGGCCCATGCTGTCTCTTGGGCTTATATTTTTCTTATGTCTTTGGTGTTCTTCATTCCCCTTTGATATAGGTGGATTGGGACACAAAGTAATTTTTAAAAATATTTTATGCAGTCAAATTTACCAGCTTAGTCTTTTATGGCTTCTACAAGGTTTTCATCTGTCATATATTTTTTTTAATTCTCTCATGGTTTCCTCTTTAATATTTGACCCATGCAGAATTTATTCTGGTATAAAATGTGAGTTATGGATACAACTTTATTTTCCCAATAGCTACCTAAATATTTCTATACTATTTATTGAACAACCCATTCTCTCCCACCACCAGCACCCCCAAACATTTTAAATACTACCTTTATCTTATACATCTTTTAGGTCTATTACTAGACTTTTTACTTTTAAGAACATAATTTGGAACAGTCTGCTCTTTCAAACTTTTGATTAAAACTCTATCAAAAGTTTGATAGAGTTCATATTTATGCAAGATTTTTGAGTACCCTTCAGTCTGCTTATTTCTCTGAGGACTCAGAGTCCTAATCTTAGCTCTAACAATAAAGACCATCAATCACATGACTCCTACACACAATATAGCTCTCCATATAATTATCTTCAGAAACCCTAGTGGCATACACTGAGTTAAGTGCTACATCTGCTGGCCTTTTGGTCAGCAGTTCAAATCTGCCAGGTACTCCTTGGAAACTCTATGGGGCAGTTCTACTCTGATCTATAGGGTTGCTATGAGTCAGACTCAACTCGACTGACAGCAGTGGGTTACAACTAGCTTCAACGAGTTGCATGTTAATGGAAAATCCTTAGTCTTTCTTAAAACACACTGCATCAAAGAGCCATAAGAAAATAAGTAGATCTGTTGAGTAATACCACGGACAATGAAATCATTATGACTCAGTATGTCCAGTGTGAATCCTCCTCAAGAAATATCTTTCCAAACTTAGTGTCCAAACTCTGAGAAACTAGTAGTAAATTCTTCACTTGAAATAGAAACTAGTCATCCCAGGAAGCTTAAGTTTTAAGGGCAAACTTGAGGCACAGCAATGAGCCTTATGGTTTATTTCACCCAGTTCTGAGTTTCTACTTTTATTTACATTTTTCCTTAAAACTTTGTGAATCCCATCATGAATGAATACATTTTCTGGGAAGTGGGGGGGGCGGCATGAAGATGCAGCACCCACTGCCACCCCTAAAAACACTGAAATCACCCTTCATCCAAGCACTCCCGGCCAGTGACTGAACAGGCAGGGTTAATAGTGCCCACCCGCTCCTACTGGATACAGGATTCCATTCACAGACGACCACTAGCTGGGGACCTCCCATCCACCTGGTGGTTTTCTCAACTGTGAGGTAATCTGAAGCCCATCCTCCCCCTCAGCTGTGAGGTGGTCTGCCTCACAGCTCGTCCTCCCCAATCCTTCCATGCTGGTCCACCTTCAGAGGCGTTAGATTTGCACCCCATTTTGTCATCTTTCCTTGACTTACTCCTGCCTCCCTCCTCCCTTCATTGTTCACAGGTGCTTTCCTCAATAAATCTTGCACCTCTAAGCCACATGTGGTGGCATGTATCACTCAGCTGATCCAAACAACACAGACAGCCATAAAATAATTTAATCAGTCAAGGGAAGACTTAGATATTGGTTTAAACGGGACCTTCCTCCACATACTTCACACCCAACCTGATCTTTACAGCTCCTTCACAGCTTCTCTAGACGAGCGGTTAGGAGCCAAAACAAGAGGGAAGAGATTTTAAAAAAAAAAAAAAAAGAAAGTTTTCATCTCAATATACTATGACGTTCTTTGGCATTTCATTTGAAAACTCGAGTCTATTTGCTCCATTTACCTCAAGAAACACAGCTACTTCGAAAAGAATCATGTTGTTTTTCCATGCCCTGTCTTAAACTGAGGAATAACTCTGGAAAGCAAAGAAGGCAATAGTTTCACTCTCTGCCATTTAAAATGTCCTGGAAAAAAAAAAATGTTATCAGCCCAAGACTTCTTCACCCCCAGTACCAACGAAAAATCTTCTACCGAAGGATGCATGCTGTATCATTTTGTGATACGCAACATTCACAGGTCACGATAATGTTTTCTTTGTATGTTTTTTTTTCAAGTTTATATTTCCTACCATCATTCTGTTTCAAAATGCGAAGTTCCTAAACTACTGAAACAAACTAAAAATGCCTAAGGCCTGTAGCAGCTAGTGGCTTCACTTTAGAACCTCACAAACCATGATGCCTTAGTGTTTAATGTATTGTGTATGGCTAATATTAAACCAATCTTCCATAACCTGCCTTCTAAAATAAAAACTATCTTTATGAGACTAAAATATTCAAAAACTTCTAAGGTCAAAGAGCTTTTTCAATCTTAGTCTGGCCTTGCAGCTCACACATAACAAGTCCCAAAGGTGAAGGCAATACCATTACCCAAAAACTCCAATAGGACATTCCTCTTCAAGAAGCATGAATTCAGGCCTGCCTTTAGCTTCACCTTCTACAGAGTCTCCGAGGACAGGCTAAACAATCCCTCTCCTGCTCTAATGTTAACACCCTTCAGATATTTTGCAGTGTCTTTTTCTCCTGGATCTTGTAGTTCCCAGAATTCAGTCAGCTATGCATGCTTAAATTCTTTAACTGATCTTCATAAATTCATCAATGTGTCCCTTTCAGCACCACAGCTGCTCTCAAAGCTCACCACCTTCTGTTTCTGCCACGCTGACACTGCACTAAATGCAATACTCCCTGTGGGCTCTTGCCAGCTCCCTACATTGTGGCACAATTCTTCTTTGTTAGCTGCCCAGAATAGCACTGGCCTTCCTTTGACTGGAGATCACATTTCAAGTCCAAACCAAGTCTACTGCCATTACTGTCAAGTCTCTCTGGCCCTCTGGGGTTAATCACCACCCCCAGCCCCTGGTATTTCTTGTATCTCCTCTTCAGCCTCTAAACAAAGGTAGAATTGTGCCCTAATGCTACTCCCCAGATAAATGAATACTGCTCATATTTTGGCTTGACCTATTTACAGAAAGTGCTTATTGATCATTTCCACAGATAATTTTTTTCCTCTCTTGGATTCTTACCAAAGACCTTTTCTTGTTCAACCTCTGCTCAAGCCCATCTTGTCCTCCCAAACTCAAAAACCAAACCCACTGCCATCAAGTTGATTCTGAATCACTCTCCTTCTTCCAGTAACTGTTCTACCTACTTACAAATAAACTTACATATTTCACCTATCTAGGATGTAACCCAAATTACGTTATATACTCTCTAGAGTCCTTTTAATTCAATAAACTCATACTAAGCATCCACTAGATGTAGATGTTGTAGATAAAAAAGAACACAGTCATGCCTCATTTACCGTCCACTATGTGTTCTCTGAAAAAGGACATCACATGATCTGGATGCTGTGGAGCACCTGGGACACAGGGCTCCTGGGCCCAAGTAGCTCCTGCTGTGGATGCCTCAGGTGGGCAGTCAGCCAGATCCTGCCTAGCAACCAGCCCATTTAGGACACAGTGGGGAGGATCTGGGCATGAGCCTGGGGAACAGGATAGTAGTCTCTCAGCAACCTGACGCCCTGTGCTGCCAAAACCATGCAATGCCTACTGGCCTTGGATGCTCAGGAAGACTGGGTTCCCCTTATCCCCAGTGGCAAAGATGCCTGTCCCCGCAAGAGGTGGGGGGCAGCAGAGTGGACTTGTTGCCAAGCCAGGCTGTGAGCATCCCACAGAGGTCATGCACCAGACCACAGACATATACAGTCAGATACTGCCCAAACGGACATTATGTGGTATATAACTGGACATGGCTTTTGCCCTCAGACAGCTCAGAGTCTTGCACAAAAGACATGTAAACATGTATTTGTAATACAGTGTCATAATGCAGCGATGGAGAGTCATACAAACTCTCATTCATTTCACAAGTATTTACTGTGCATTACCACGTACCAGGCACTGTTCAATGAAACAATGAATATGATAAACTAATTATGTGTTAGAAGATGGTATGTGCTTTAGGGAAAGAATTGCAGTGTAAAAGGACTAGGCAACACAAAGCTCAAACAGGAAATGAAATGATAAATCCAAAGCCAAGTGTAGATACTCTTTCTATTTTTTAGGAATCTACATCAGAAGAGAAGCCGAAGAATCTGAGAATTATGGATTTTTTGTTTAAAGTATAGATAGAAGGGAAGGAGCTAATAACAAAGAAGAAGAGGTTGAAGATCAAGCATATAAAAGATGATGCCAAGTCACTGAAGAGATGGATGAGATGGCATTCAGTACCATCTATTTTGACAGATGCCACAATGATATAAAATGGGAAGAGCTGAACCCCTTCTTCTTGGACAGGAAAGAAAAGGTTAATGAAAAGGTACAGAGAGCTGTGGAGAGAAAGGAAGGAGGAAACTGAAAGAATTCACAAGTGATGGCCCCAGCATTTCTGGTGGCCCAGATCAGAAGGTCACAATAAGGCAGAGGTTACCAAGCAGTCTGACATTCCTGAAGTCAACTCTTTGGACTGAACTCGGGGGTCACAGTGTGACCTCATGGTGTGTGTACTTTACAGTTCTATGAATCTATAGGAAGCTGTCTTACTGGCCTCTTACTAGAAGGGCGAGGTGAGGGATGGGAGAGGATGGGAGATTGTTAAGAGAGTATGATATATAGAGAACAAAAAGGAGAAGGGTGCTGTCACTGGGCAAGGACAGCAGAAGAAGCTGCAGATAGGTGGGCATGCAAATTTAATTTACATTGTATACTTTCCCTTAATTGCAATAAAATAGAAAAATTTTTTTAAAAAGCAGTTAGAGAAGAGGAGAGAACCTGAGGGAATGATAAAGGCACACAACCAAGATAAAATGATTGACAGTAGCAGATGAGAACCAAAATGGGATTGAAATTCATGATTTTTGAAAGCCAGCCAGCCAGCAATGCCCTAATTCCACAGCAGTCAGATACATGTAGCTGTCATATATTTCAGAGGAGTGTCCTCATGCAATGTCAAGTGAATTGTGGCCGGTAGAGGGAGACAGTTTCTAACCAAACCAGAGCAGCAACATTTGTTAACTTGTAGTGGAAATATAAACTACCTGCATGATCCTCACTTTATAGTTAACCAGATACAACAGAGGGGTTTTTTTCCGTAGTTCAGCAGTAAAAGCAGACTACCTTGTATTTCCTAAATATTTCAGTAGGAGATTGGAAATAGACTGGCTGGTGAATACACCACTCTCTACAGAACCTGAAACTATTTTATTAGTAGAAATAAATCAAGGTTTTTCTTCTTTCGCCATTAGAACAGAAATATCTTCCAATCGTTTTCTGTCCATATAATCTGCATATTTCCTTTCAAACCAAACCTCAAGCCTTCTTCTCTACTATCCTTTAGCTATTTGATTACATGAACTTGAAATGACCATATGCAGCAAGTAATGATTTTAATAAGAGACCCAAATCACCTTAGCAAACACTATACAGAACATACATCCTTTCTCAGCTGCCTACAAAGAAATACATGGGTGAATGCAGAGAACAGTCAACGCACAACAGAAGGATAATCACAGGGGTGCTAATCGGAGATGTCATGCACATAAGACGGAATGTAGCAAAAAGAAGTGATTTCTGCTTCTTCCCCACTCTGAAGCCTGGAGGAGGAACAGTCTGACTCTGTGCTCCATAAGGCTCAAAGCTGAACTGGAATAACAGAGAAGCTTATGCCTGGTCCTTGCATCTGAACACTGGAAATACTGTACCTGTTAATGAACTATCTTATGTTTTTATTGAGTTAACAACAACAAATGAATGATTATTTTTCCAATATCTAAACAGTTCCTGAGATAGACTCTGGAAAACGTTAACAGCTCAGGTGTGAGGTAACTGCAGAGATCAGGCCCATGGTAACATTCCAACAACTTACCTATGGAAAAACCTGTGAGCCTTCCAGCATGGGGAACCTACACTGTATCCAGTTCATTCCAAGCACACTCATGTGGGATGCTCTTTGAACAGACATGTTACCATACGTTTAACATATTCAGATGTAAAGGTGCTTATTCACAATGCTGTCAGACAGAGCTGCAATACACGTAATTCTATGTTAAAGATACATATTTTTTCCCCGATGATTTTTTCTTCACTTATAAATAACAACATGTTTTCCTTTATGTCATGCAACAACAGACAGGAAAAGAATCTTGATTCTAAACTTCGGAGGCAGCTAGTCCACGGAGAGGCCCCCCCCCAAAACCCAAACTGTTGCCATCAAGCTGATTCTGACTCATCATGACCGTACAGTACAGAGGAGAACTGCCCCATAGGGTGTCCAAGACTGTAAATCTTAATGGAAGCAGAATGCCACATCTTTCTCCACTGATCTCACAGCTGGCAGCCAAATTAAGTATTGTGCCACCAGGCTTACCTGTGGACACAAGGCAATTTCTAGCAGTTGGCCGAAGGATGAAGGCTGTTTCTATTCGGCTTCAGGCAAAAGCATTCTAAACTTACTGTCTCAACTGCTGACACATGCATTACCCTGTCCTGCCAGGACTCGATGCCCTGGAGCTGGTCACCAGATCCCCAGAGCTCCACACAGGAGCTTCCCTTTGTGGCCTAGGCTTCCTCATCACCTCCAATTTCACAGCTCAGTTAGGTGTTACAATGAAAGCTTGTTTCAAGTGAAGAACACTAGGAGTAAGGGAAGCTTGGTAACCTCTCCCCCCAGCCCACTACCCAGGGGATACATGCAGCGCAAAGAATTTCCAACAAATACAGAACACTGGGAGCTTCTCGCACACCTCTCCACAGCCCTTTCTCCTTCCACATCTCCAATCATTCTACATTCACACATTGTGCTGGAAACACAATAAAACAGAGAAGGCCTTAAACAGTTGGACATTCACTTCAGAAATGGTGACATAATTAATTTTAGAAGAACATTAAAAACTCAAACTGACTAGGTAAGAAGTGCAAGAACTCTAACTTAGTAAGTTTAGTTTAATATGAAACTATCCATCTCTTTTATAGCTGTTTCCAGAGACCCCTTCTGAGTACTACTTTAAACCACTTAGTAGCAGAAGGCCCTGGTATTTCTGTTTCTTTCCAGGTTATGCAAAGCATCCAAATGTCTCCATTTTAATAAACTCCAGACCTTTACTATCTATCAATAACAGGGACCACTCCAGACAGCCAAAATATTTCTGAAACAGATTCAACCCAGTGACAGCCAACGTAACACCAGTCATACCAGAAAATGACTTCTACCTTTCCTCCCTCGGTTTTTCACCTTTTAAAAAAGTGCTTAATTGGAAAGCAACTCTATAGTTGATGGTATATTAAGCGGTACAGTGATTTCTCATTGGTCCACTTGATGCAGCCTTTCCTCTAGTGTTGATAGTTGCCAGTGAGTCAATTCTGACTCATAGCGACCCCATGTGTCACAAAGTTGTTGTTGTTAGGTGCCATCAAGTCTGTTCTGACTTATAGAGACCCATGCAAAACAGAACACAACACTGTCTGGTCTTCTACCACGTCCACAATCATTTTTATGCTTAAGCCCATCATTGCAGCCACTGTGTCAATTCATCTTCTCGAGGGTCTTCCTCTTTTTCGCTAACACTCCACTTTACCAAGCATGATGTCCTTCTCTAGGGACTGATCTTTCCTCACAGCATGTCCAAAGTACGTAAGATGCACTCTTGCCATCTTTGCTTCCAAGGTACACTCTGGTTGTACTTCCTCCAGAACAGATATGTTCTTTCGGCAGTCAATGGTACATTCAATATTCCTCTCGAACACAATTCAAAGGCATCTATTTTTCTTCTGTCCTCCTTGTTCACTGTCCAGCTGTTGCATACATATGATGCAACTGAAAATACCATGGCTTGGGTCAGGTGCACGTTAGTCTTCAATGCGACATCTTTACTTTTCAGTAGTTTAAAGAGATCCTTTGCAGCATATTTTCCCAATGCAGTGCATCTGTTGATTTCTTGACTGCTCCTTCCACAGGTGTTGATTGTGGAACCAAGTGAAATGAAATCCTTGACAACTTCAGTCCTTTCTCCACTTATCACAGTGTTGCATACTGGTCCAGTTGTGAAGATTTTTGTTTTTTTGATGTTGAGGTGTGTCACAAAGTAGAACTGCTCTATAGCTGTATATTAACAAAAACAGACCACCAGGCGTATCTTCCAAGGCCTCACTCACTGGTGAGTTATAACGGATAATCTTTAGGTGAGTAGTTGAGTGCTAACCATTGCCACCACCTAGGGACCTACCAGAATTTTGCAACCATTAAGAGTAATCCTATACGATTTCCAGCAAACGAATATGATCTATGCACATTTCCAAAAGTCTCTTAACAAGTTTCTTCAAGTAACAAATAGTTGGCTTGTGAGTGTGCGAGGAGAATCAAGTAGATGACTTCCAAGTATTAAGAAACAAAAATTCCAGGGTTCTGAAATCACCAATTTATTTATCTACAATCAATTTTACAAATACAGGCAATGGTACAAATGCAACAACTAGAGAAACTAATTCTAATTTTATCCTGATTTTGCCACATTATTTAAATCATGTGGCCATAACACGATATACATATATACACAAACCTTCAGGAAAGCCAGGAACTGCTGGGAGAATAAAGGATTGTGCAAGAGTTTCCTAATTACAAACAATTTGAACTCCTTCAGGGCATGCAGTAATCCTCCAGGGAGGCCTGCAGTTACAGAAACACATTGCAACTTGTTTCTTTGGCCATTCCTTGCCCTCATCATAAGTCAGTAATTAGACATAATTAGGTAATTGTTTTTATTAAACATTCACATACTTGTTTATTGCACACCTAGATGTGTTGAAGGTTGTCCTTTCACTGTATCTGTACAAGGGTATAAAGTACTGAGTCAGCTCATTTAACAAATATCCAGAAAAATATCAAATCATGCAGAAGAGGACTTGGTTCTACATCCACACAATGGTCCTCTACTGCCTATTACTCAGCTGCCAGAATCTAGGCTTCTCTTCAAGATGCTGTGTGAACGTTGAGGGACATTTCCTGAGTGTCCACTTCTCAATCCAGGGACAAAGACTGATGCATATGTAACATTTTTAAAGCTGCTACTCTGCAGCACACATCCCTCATAAAACCTTAATCACAGTAAACGTAGTTAAATCCTTTAAAACCAGAGTATGCCAGCTTCACAGAACAAATCTGGCTGCTTTAGCTTCAATTCCCTGGAGAGAAAAGAGACGCTCTACTCTATTATGAGACCAGCTTGCCTAATCAAATTCCCTTTCAGAGAAAGAGGTCAAGGAGAATAACTGCTGTGCTGTTTTCAATTTTTCTTTCCAAGAAATGACTGATTGACAGATGCTATTTCTTTGAGTTCCAATGGCCAACTGCCAAGATCAAGTGTTTCTTGGTTAAAAGAATGATTCCAATCCACCAAGCCATATGACTTTCCATAATCATAATATATAATACCTTATATTTGTAAGGTTTTATAACTGTCAACACTTCCACACATATACACACATGCACATTCTCAAAATACCCCACTGTTGAGGTAAGACAGCTCTCATCCTCATTTTACAGATAGAAAACCACAACAAAGGCAATACATGATTTGTTCAAGGCACAAATGAGGAGTGAATCTAAACTGTAACTTATGTTATCTCACAGTCTTGTGATTTTGATATGCATTACATGCCTTTGCAATCATCTATATCTCATAACCCTGTTATCTGCCCCATCTTAATGAAATATTTACTAACAGAGGGCAATCTGCTCAGATAAACAGCTGGAGAAGGTCTGTAGATATAGTTTGGTACAGTAAAAACAGTGGTATCTGGAGACTGAGATTCATATCACAGTCCTGTCACCTAGAGTCTGTGACTTAGGGTAGAAGGATAACTACCTTCACTTTCTTTATCTGTAAACTTGGTAACACCATCTACCTCATGTAATCCTAAGAACTAAGTTAGCACATGTTACGTGTCTGATACATAAAAGCATTCAAGTGTTAAATCCCTACCAAGGACAGTCCTAAGCAGATCACCAGTCTCCTGTGAGAGTGTAACTCATCTGATGTCAGCAACTCCTAAAATTTAAGAAGTGGGGATTAGGGAACTTGGAGTCCTCTTTCCTGGCAATTCTCTTAGTTATGTGAGGCTTTCTGGCTGTCAGTCTAAAGAACAGCTTTTAGAACAGTGAAATCAATTAAGAAAAAAATAGGAAAAGGCAAATGTGTTCCAATAAATAGCATGTATCATAAGTACACAAAGTAACTGTTCTACCAACTAAACATGTATTTAAAAGCCAAATAGAACACAACATTTGGTCTTCCAATAAAGAGTAGAATTAGTGCTACTTTTCAGCCAAAACAGCTGGTTAGATCTACACAAGGAGAATATGAACATTAATCTAAACAATGCTTCTCCATTACTATTAAACAAGCCAAATAAGATACAGCACTTTTCAGAGCCATAAACAAACAACGTTGGCACAACATTGGCTATGAAATCAGCTCCTTACAGTGATTTAATAGAGTAGTTGCAGAACAAATCCTAGCTGACTCTCATTCTCAATACAATAAATTCATATGAAATCATGCATTACTGGGATTATGTGATATTTGAATAGATATTTAAAAGATAACAGCAGTAAATATCCAAATTATTTCGATGTGTTAGGTCTCTAGTTTCCAAGTACTTGATGTTTATTATTGCTATCTTTATTGTTTTTCTGTTTGAAAAAAATTTTCTGCTGTCATTAGGAGGGTAGAGGGATTCCCTCAGCTAAGTTTTATTCTGTGATTATAATCAACTCACTTCTTTCAACTAGGCAGTTTTCAAGGCCATATCCAGACAGACTCTGATGTTAACTGAAGGAATACACACATACAATAATTACCTTTAACTCACATGTGTTTCATGAGCTTTTTTTTAAACCTTCCAGTCTCAAGAATGGAGTCCAGGTGGTGCCGTGGTTACCTGTTCGGCTGCTAACCACAAAGCTGGCAGCTCAAATCCACTAGGCGCTCCTTGGAAGCCCTATGGGGCAGTTCTCCACTGTGCTTATGGGGTCACTATGAGTCAGAATCAATTCAACAGCAATAAATTGAGTTTAGTCTCAAGAATTCAGCAAAATAGTCCCCATTTTAACATGTCCAGCACTGTTATTTCTTTTTTTTAATTCCTTTTCCTCAACCATTACACCTGAGTTTCCCAATAATACTGAAACTTAAAAGATAGAAAAAAATGCTACTAGTTATAGTTGCTTTATCAGTCTGAAAGAAGGTAACTGAGTAATACGCTTTAAGGGTACAGGTATGCATTTCACTCTATAGGTCCAGCTATAAAAGTATATTCCAGATAGTTTATTCCAAATAATATGCAGGTATCTTTTTAATGAATATAGTAGTTTTCCCTACTATACTTACTTTTGTTTATATTACATTCCACTCATATTGAGTGGGACAGCAAATGTGACACGTAGCCAATAGTAAGGAATTTTGCATAATCAGCAGGCTTTTATATACACTACAGTAACTGTGACAACTATCATTATTACAGTGCTTGAGTTATTTTTTCTTTATGGACACATACATTCATAATAAAGACAGAAGCAAGGATAGTTAAAGGAACTACACCTACTGCCTCTCTTGGGCTCACCTGGGAGAATACTATGAACCTGTTATAAACCACAGAAAGTAAGTTATAATTACTTAAGGGAGAGTGACGGCAAGGAAATTATGTTACAAGTACTATTCCTATTAAAAAATTTTTAATTTGTAAATGCTACAAATTCTACTTTTGTACAACAAAGGATAATAACTTATCTTTAATAATTTATATTTGTGAAATGATAACCTAGGAGAAAAATTAAGACTTATTTTGGAATCAAGTTCCACTAAAAAAGAAACTTGCTTTGTTATATTTGTCTGTAAAATGATAATTTTTGTCATATTAAATGAATAAGTCTGTTATTCACAACTGTAAGATGCTTTTATGAAAAGTACTGCATAATTCTTTTATGCAAAAGATTTCTGTGGTAGTTACTGAAAGCAAGTACATAACACAGGTTCTGAAGAAAGAATTCATGGTTGAATTCTTGGCTTTCATCATCACCTTCTGACCTTAGACAAAGTACTTAAAGCCCAGTGTCTCACCATCTTCACAATAAAATGAGAATGATAACATATTTATTTTATAGGGTTGTGACAAGAACTCATGATACATGTTGTTGTTAAGTAAGTTCCAGCTCACAGTGTCACCCTCTGGACAAGGGAATAAAGCACTGTCCAGTCCTGAGCCAGCCCCCTAACGGCTGCTTTCTTGACATCACTGTCACAGCCACTGTGTCAGTCTGCTTCACTGAGGATCTTCTTTTTCATTGGCCCTCTACTTTACCAAGCATGATGTCTTTTTTCAGGGACTGGTCCCTCCCAATAACATGTCCAAAGTATGTGAGACCAAATGTCCCCATCCTCACTTCTAAGGAACATGCTGGCTGTACTTCTAAGACAGACTTGTTCCTTCTTCTGACGGTCCGTGGCATATTTAGTTTTATTCACCAACACCACAAATCAAAGGCATCCACCCTTCTTCGTTTTGCTTACTGTTGCCCTCACATTCATGGGCGGCGACTGAAAACACCATGGCTTGGATCAGGCGCACCCTCATCCTCAAAGCAACATCTTTGCTTTCCAACCCTTTAAAGAGGTCTTCTGCCACAGATTTGCCCAATAGAATGATGTTTGATTTCTTGACTATTGCTCCCCTAGGCACTGCTTGTGGATCAAAGTTAAAATGCAATCCTTCACAACCTCAATCTTTTCTCTGTTTATCATGATATTGCTTATTGGTCTAGCTGTGAGGTCTTTTGTTTTCCTTACGTTGAGGTACAATTCATACTGATGGCTATACACTGTCTTTGCTCTTCATCAAAAAGTGTTTCTAAAATTGTCTTTGCTTTCAGCATTCATTATGCAGGCTGGGCAAATAATCTAAGATGCCAGACTGTATGAAGAACAACACAGCATCAGGACAGAGGGGTGACTCACTAACTACCTGCAATATGCAGATAACACAACCTTGTTTGCTGAAAGCAAAGATGATATTTAGACATATCTAATCACTATAAAAGTACTTAGAATAGTGTCTAGCCTACTATGGGTATTTAAAGCTATCTTTATTTCCCTGCATAATTCTGGAGAGTTTTGTAAAATAAGTGGACAAACTTATGTTTGTATGTCTGTATGTTATGAATATGAATGCTCTTTGCCATCTGTATCAAGGGAGAGAAGAACCTGAGGGAAAAAAGGTACCTTTAAAGGATATTTATCCTATAGTATAAGAAGTAAAAACAAGGATGCTTATTCCTTTGTACAAAACTACACAATGAAAGAGCCCCTGGAAATAACAGGGACACAATCCCATGTCTGTTAACAATATTCATCTTTTTAAAAAAGCATCTTTTTCTTTCACATTCAAGGAGAATATTTTCACAGCACACAGCCTTTTTTCAGACTAAACAAGGAAGCCATACTTGCCAGGGGTCCTCTCTCATGTCTCCAAAATCAACTCCTATTTTTAAATGGCATGTAAAACATTAATTCATCTATTCAACAAACATTTTTGGAAAGTCATGAAGTCATATGTTAGGTACCATGGACACAAAAAAGGCCAAAGCATGTCCTTGTCTTCAAGTTGAGCACAAACCAGATAATGTCCAACTGATTCCGACTATGGCAGCTCCATGTGTTTCAGGGCAGAACTGCACTCCAACATGGATCACCATGGTTGTGGCCTCTCAGAAGCAGACACCAGGCCTTTACTCTGAGTCAGCTTTCAGTTAGCAGCTGAGGGCTTGATCCTGGGCTACCCAGGGACTCTCCTAACAGAAGCAGCAAAGGTAAATTAAAAGAACAATATATAACCATAACAGCAAAGATTTTAACACATTTAAAAATGTTTAAATCCAGCAACTCGTAATGATAACAAAAAAGTCTCCAAAAGCCCAAACGGTCACCATTAGAGAATGCCAGTGAACCAATTCATTATTTTGAAAATCGGTAAATAAAAGGAAAGAACAAGCACTCTTTTTGAATTTCCTACAAGAACTATGTTGTTGTGGGCTGTTACGTCAATTCCAACTCATGACAACCCATCAGACTGAGTAGAACCGCCCCATAGGATTTTCTAGGCTGTAATCTTTTGGGCACTAGATTGCAGGTCTTTTCTTCCAAAGGGAGCAGGTGGTGGGTTCAAACCACCAACTCTTCAGTTAGCAGTCCAATGTATAACCATTTCATCACCATGTCTCATTCACTATACCACTGGGTAATCAAACAGCAGATAAGGCAAAGTTTTTCTTTATAGAAGTATTCCAGCTAATCGATGAAGAAAAGAATAAAACATATCACTATTTTATTGCTCTTAATGACGTGACGAGTCTAAGCAAAGATCAGTAATGGCCACTGACATCACAAAGAGACGCACACGCATTACATACTTCTTGATGGAAGTACTTTACACCACATCAGAAGTCTGAGCAAACTTTTAGATATAACTATACATTTACAAGAAATGCACATGTAAATTTATACGGGAATGTACATTTTCACTCAGTCATATTAAATAAAAAAAAAAAAAAGAAATGCAGAGGACAAGGAAACATATTAAAAGGCACCACTGGGGATATAATCAGAAAATTTAGACTCAGGAAAACTTTATAAGACTTGGTTTCTTCAACAAAATCTTGCAGGGGGAGAAGAGGATAGTGTCATAGCTTAAATTATATCTCCCCAAAATAGGTGTCAACTTGTCTAGGCCAAGATTGCCAGTACTGTGTGATTGCCCACCATTTGTCATCTGGTACAATTTTCTATGATGTTAACGAGGCAGGACTAGAGGCCGTAATGTTAATGAGACAGGGCTCAATCTAAAAGATTAGGCTGTATCTTGACTCAACCTCTCGAGATACAGTAAGACAGAAGCAGGCAGAGAGACAAGGGACCTCGTATCACCCAGAAAGCACAGCCAGGGTCATGCATCCTGTGCATCCTGGGTCCCTCTGCTGAGAAGTTCCTAGAGCAGGTAAGACCAGTGACCAGGACTTTCCCCCAGAGGCAAGAGAAACAGAAAGGGTTCCCCTGGAGCTGGCACCAGGAATTTCAACTTCTAGCCTCCTAGATTGTGAAAGAATAAATTTATCTTTGTCAAAGAAATCCACTTGTGGCATTTCTGCTACAGCAGCAGTAGATGACTAAGACAGCCAATCTTAAGAGACAAATCAGTTAGCCATATCACAGGAACTTCAATTACATCTCAATTCAAACTCTAGAAAATTATGCATAAATGAATGTTAATATACCCCTGCCATCACTTTTGAATGAGCTTTAGTAAAATTTTACTTGCATGTGATATTAATGACATTGTTTGATAATTTCTACATTTGATTGGATCAACTTTCTTGGGAATAGAAAGAAATTTGGATCTCTTCCAGTCAGCTGGCCAAGTAGCTGTCCCTCAAACTTCCTGGCATAGAGAAGTGAGCACTTTCAGCACTGCAACCGTTTGTTAAAACATCTCTATTGATACTCCACCAATTCCTGAAGCCTTGCTTTTCACCAATTCTTTCAACACAGCTTTGACTTCTTCTTTCAGTACCATCAGTTCCTGATCATATGCTGCCTCTTAAAAAGGTTGAATGTTGACCAATTCTTTTTGGTATAATGACTCTGTATATTCCATTCTTTCTATCTTCTTTTGATGCTTCCCACATCACTTAATATTTTCCCTGTAGAATCTTTCATTATTGCAACTTCAGGCTTGAATTTTTTTCTCTAATTCTTTCAGCTTGAGAAATGCAGAGTATATTCTTCCCTTTTGGTTTTCTATCTCCAGCTCTTTGCACATATCATTATAAAAATTTGTCTTCTCAAGCTGCCCTTTGAAATCTTCAGTTCAGTTCTTTTAGTTCATCATTTCTTCTTTTTTGCTTTAGCCACCCAACGTTCAACAGCAAGTTATGACATCCAATTTGGTCTTTTCTTTCTTTCCTGTCTTTGTAATGATCTCTTTGCTTTCTTCATGGATGATATCTTTGATGCCATTCCACAACTCATGTGGTCTTCAGTCATTAGTGTTCAACACGTCAAATCTATTCTTGAGATGGTCTCTAAACTTAGGTGGGATATACTCAAGGTCATACTTGGCTCTTGTGGACTTTCTCTAATTATGTTCAGTTTGAATTTCAACTTGCATATGAGTGATTGATGATTTGTGCTGGAACTGGCACCCGGCCTTGTTTTGACTGATGGTACTGTGCTTTTCCATCATCTCTTTCCACAGATGTAGCTGACTTGATTCCTGCATATTCCATCTGGTGAGGTCAATGTGTATAGTCACTGTTTACGTTGGTGAAAAAAGGTATTTGCAATGAAGCACTCATTGGTCTTGCAAAATTCTATTATACCATCTCTGGCAATGTTTCTATCACCAAGGCCGTATTTTCCAACTACTGACCCTTCTTCTTTGCTTCCAACTGTTGCACTCCAATCACCAATAATTATCAATGCATCCTGAGTGCATGTTCAATCAATTTGGGACTGCAGAAGCTGATAAAAAAAAACTTCAGTTTCTTCATCTTTGGCCTTAGAGGTTGGTGTGTAAATTTGAATAGTCATATTAACTGGTCTTCCTTGCAGGCATATGGATATAATTCTATCACTGACAGTGTTGTACTTCAGGACAGATTCTGAAATGTTCTTACCAATGACGATGCAAGTCCTCAAGTCCTCAAGTCCTCATTCCCAGTGCAGCAGATCATGACTGTCTGATTCAAAATGGCCAGTCCACTTCAGTTCACTAATGCCTCAGATACTGATATTCATGTATTCCATTTCTTTTTTGACAATCCCAATTTTCCTAAATTCATACTTCATACATTCCACTTTCTGATTATCAATGGATACTTGGAGCAGTATCTTCTCATTTTGAGTTGTGCCACATCAGCAAATGAAGGTCCCCAAAGCCTGACTTTATCTACATCATTAAGGTCTACTCAAGGAAGCAGCTCTTCCCCCGTTGTCTTCTAAGTGCCTTCTAACCTGGGGGACTCATTCTCCAACACCATATCTAACAATGTTCTGCTGTTATTCATAAGGTTTTCTTTCACTGGCTAATTCTTTTCAGAAGAAACTACCAGTCTTTCCTAGTCTGTCTCAGTCTGGAAGCTCAGCTGAAATGTGTGACCCTGCTTGTATCTGAATATCAGTATAATATAGCTTCCAGCATCACAGCAACATACAAAACCCCACAGTAAGACAAAGTGACCGACACGTGGGGATTTAGAGACATACATGGAAATATTTACATATGAAATTATAAAACATATGGAATTTGCATCCCAATAATCCATAGGAGTATGTACAGTCAGTAGGGATATATATTTCACTAACTGGCCATGGATTATCAGTTGCTGAAGTTGCTTGATGTTTGACCTTTCTTAAAATAAAATAAACCAGTAAAGATCAAAATGACAATACAGAGATAGAAAGAATGTATGTGTAGCTGGTACATAATAAATACTAGCTGTAATTATTATAAAATTAAAGGTTGGGCTAAATAACCTTGCAAGTGGCTTTCACATCTGAAGTCTAAAATTCTATCACTAGATAATCTTTAACAGTTACTTTCATCTTTAAAATTCTTTGGTTTTTCTTCCCCAGAGATGTGACTCAAATTTTCCTCTCCCACTGGTTAGCAATGTCCTACAAAAACACTGAACAACTACTTTCAAAAACACATGAACTGGGAGTAACTCCCAGTTCAGTGCTTGGAGGTTTCAGCTATACCACCCACTCTAATTCTGGAGTCTTAATTACTAGGTTAAACACCGTACTGATCAAACACACAGAAAAACTGGCTTTAAGTCTCACATTTTCCACACTGAGTTTGAAAACAGTGGTTCTCAAATCCCTGGAGGTATCCAAGACCCTTCCAGGAAGTCCCTGAGGACAAAAGTATTTTCATGGTAACAATAAGACATTATCTATCTTTTTTATTCTCATTATCTTGTGAGTATACAGTGGAGTTTTCCAGAGGCTACATAATGTGTGACAAAGCACTAGACTGTGACTGAAACGGCAGTTAAGAGGCTGTCTTCTATTAAGTCAGACATTAAAGAAATTTATAAAAATGTTACATGTGTTAACACACATTGGGTTTATTATTATTTTCAAATGAATACACGTAATTTCTGCATTTTAAATAACTGTTAAAAGATAATGGACTTATTTTTATTATTTCCAATAAGCAAATTAATAAACTCTTTAAAATCCCAGTTTTAATTTCTTTTTTCTCAACAGTTTATTGTGATCCCAATGAAAGCTTACACTCCTAACCAATCTGCTGTGAAGCCTCATACCGACACCACTGTGCAACCCTAACAGCTCTCTCCCCGGCCTGCATCACAGCTTACTCTTCCTTTCCACTTTTAACTTCTAACACATTGAATATTAATAGACACAACCCAATACACAAAAGGTCTTTGGAATCCTCAATTTTTAAGAGTGTAAAGGGATTCTGAGATCAAAAAGTTTGAGAACCACTGCTCTAGGACATACATACCTCTGTCTAATTATGCCTTTTCACTATACCCCGTCACATTACTGTCATCACATTTTATACTGCACAGCCTCAGTTCTTTGATTTCACACTGCAAGTAAGAGTACCGTGTTGTTATGAGTCCTGGAGCAGATTCAGATTCACTGCAACCCCTGTGACAGTAAACAGCCCCCAAAGGTTCCCTGAGCTGTAATCTTTACTAGAAGCTAATGGCTGGGTCTTTCTCCTGTGGAGCCACTGAGTAGGTTTAAACCACTAATCTTCTGGTTAGTGGCTGAGCCTTAACTGGTGCATCACTAGGCCCCTTTATCTAATACAAGTTGGTTTGATATACCTCAATTTTCTTTTTGGTGGTGGAGGAGAGGGAATGCCTGGTCTAAAGAGAGGCTCAGAATTTTACAAACAACATAAAGGCCTTTGACCACATGGACTCTACGAGGTCGAGAAGAAGGGTTGGCACTAACTTCAAGGATGTAAGTTCTTTCTCTTGTGATCTTTTTCCCTTTTTGCTGAGACTTGCTAAAACTGGAACTTAGAATCCTCCATGCTAGTCCCCTGCTACCACAAGGAAGACAGGCAAAACCTTTCTTCTTGGTGTAGCAGGAGAAGCTGGTCATCTCTGGACACAGAGAGCTGTACGCTTCCTTGCCTGGTGAATTCTCCATTAAGAATCTCTATGTTCTGATTCCTGCCCAGTTCTTCTAACAAACACTTGAAGTTTAATCAATACAATAAACCTGAGTGAGCTCTTGGAAGGAATGACTCAAGAAGGTCAAGGATTAGAAATAAGACTGGAGCCTTAAACACAGCTAACGCTGGATGTGAATACATACAAAATATACACACACAATTACCCCTATTTGCAGATGATATGATCATATACACAGAGAACCCACAAGAATCCATAAATAAACTGCTAGAACTAATAAGAGTTCAGCAAAGTATCAGATTATACCATAAACATAAGTAAATCAACAGTATTCCTTTACAGCAACAAAGAGATCATCAAAGAGGAAATCATCAAATCAATACCACTTACTATAGTCCCCAAGAAGATAAAATACCTAGGAATAAATCTAACAAGAGAAATAAGAGACCTATACAGAGAAAATTACAAGACCTTACTACAAAAAACCCCAAGATACTTACATAAGTGGCAAAATCTACCTTGATCATGGACAGGAAAATTTACCTTTGTGAAAATGTCTGTTTTACCCAAAGCAATCTACATACACAATGTAATCTCAATACTAATTCTAGTGTCATTTTTTTCATACAGTAGAGAAACAATCACCAATGTCATTTGGAAAGGAAAGAAACTCCAGATAAGTAAAGCACTACTAAAAAAGAGGAACACAGCAGAAGGCGTCACACTATGCAACCTCAGAGCCTACTTCGCTGCCACAGTAGTTAAGACAGCATAGTACTGGTCCAAAAACAGACATATAGATCAATGGAACAGAATTGAGATCCCAGAAATACCACCATCCTATTAGGAACTAGTATTTGACAAAGGTCCAAAAGGTCGTAAACTGGGGTAAAAACAGTCTCTTTAACAAATAGTGTTGACAAAATTGGACATCCGTCTGCAAAAACTGCAACACACTTTACATGAAAACTAACTCAAATTATATCAAAAACCTAAATATCAAACCTGAAATGACAAAAGATCATGTAAGAAAAAATAGGGTCAACAATGGAAGTTCTAACACACAGCTTAGACAGACTACAAAATCTGACCAACGATGCACGAACAACAGAAAACACATAAATGGGAACTACTAAGAATCAAACACTTATGCACATCCCAAGTCTTTATCAAGAGAGTTAAAAGACTACCTACAGAATGGGAAGAAATATTTGGCAACTATGTGTCACATTAACATCTGATCTCCACAATCTACAAGGTACTACAAAATATCAGTAAGAAAAAGGTAAATAACTAAGAAATGTGCAAAGGAGATGGACAAACACTTCACCAAAGAAGACATCCAGGCAGCCAAAAGACACGTGAAGAAATGTTCACGATCATGAGCTTTAAGAGAAATCCAAATCAAAACTACAATGACACATCATCTCATTCTAACAGGTTGGCAATAACCCAAAAAACACAAAACAACAAATACTGGAGAGGCTGTGGAGAGACAAGAACTCTCCTACACTGCTGGTGGGAATGTAAAATGGTACCATCTCTTTTTAGAAAGCTAACTGGTACTTCCTTAAAAATCTAGAAATAGAAATACCTTATGATCCAGCAATCCCACTACTTGGGATATATGCTACAGAAAAAAAGGTGGTCATATGAACAGATACATGCACACGAATGTTTACTGCAGCACTGTCCACAACAGCAAAAAAAGGTAATCAACCTAGGTGCCCATCAAAAAATGAATGGATAAAGAAACTATGGTACATATACATATATTACTCAATGATAAGGAACAATAACTTTAGGAAGCATCTTATAACCTGGTTTCAACTAGGAGACATGATGCTGAGTGAAATCAGTCAGCTGCAAATGACATGTGTTGTATGAGACATCTTCTATAAGGGTCTTAAAAACAGACGTATGTCTTTCACAGCTACAAGCATGGGGAGGGGACATCAAGGCCAACTGGTATGACTAATCTTTTGCTAGGAGAGTCTTCTGCACCCCACACTGGTGACTGGTGTCTGGGGTCTTAAAAGCTAGCAAGCTGCCATCTGAGGTATACCGAACAGTCCCAACCCGTCTGGAACAGGTGATGACCAAGAACAACAAAGACATGAGGGAAAAAGAGCCCAGGAGACAAAAGGATCCATATGAATGGGAAACGGTATCAACATGAGATCTGAAGAACCAGACGGTGCTCAGCTACCACCAAAGGTAGCTGTGGTGGGAGACTCAAGGTACAGTCCCTGAAGCAACACGAGAAAAAGAGATGTGCAGCTGAAGAACTCTACTAAAAGACTAGAACTGATGGTCCAACAGCCTGGAGGGTCCCCTGGGAACATGGCCCCTAGACCTGCTATTGGCCTTGACCAGAAACTAGTACTGAGGTCAACTCTTCAGACAAGAATGGACTGAACTCAAGGACACAGTGTAAGCACATGGTGTATTTACTTTATGGGTTTATACATTTATAGGAGGCCCTCCTACTGGTTCTTTCTAGCTGGGACAGAAGAGGGTGGAAAGGAGGGGACAGGTGCTTGTTAAGAGGATACTAGAAGTACAGAGTGCAAAGGAGGAATGTGCTATCTCTGGGTGAGGAGAGCAGATGGAGCTGCAGACAGGCAGGCATGCAAAACTGATTTGGATTGTATACTTTCACTTAATCACAATTAAAAAAGGGGGGTAAATGCACACCTGCAGATACATGTGCAAACAACTAGAGACAGCTGTCCTAAATGGTTAATGCCAGCTGGAAATACACACACACACACACACACGTAGCTGTTGTTGTTAGTTACCTTTGAGTTGATTCTGACAAGGTACCTGTGCAAATAACCAGAGTCAGCTGTCCCTCCCTCAGAAACCTCTGAACAACACTGAACTCTTCTGAATCATGTCTCCCAATTTTTTGTGCTTCAAGGCATTTTAACTAGATCTCATCTTTATGAAAACACTGCAGCAAAAATCTGAAATGTGCCGACCTCCCTGGTGGTGTAATTCTATAAAACTAGTTCAATAAATTATCTTCTGCACTTTGGGCATGTTGTCAGGAGGCATCAGTCCCTGGAGAAGAACATTATGCTTGGCAAAGCAAAGGGTCAACAGAAAAGAAGACCCTCAACGAGATCGACTGACACAGTGGCTGCATCAGTGGGCTCAAGCATACCAGTGATTGTTGAAGATGATGTAGGCCTGGGCAGTGTTTCACCCCATTGGTACACAGGAAACCAACTCAATGGCACCTAATGATAACGAGGACCACAAGAAAAGCAGAAAGCAAGAATGAGAGTCGCGAGCTAGAATCCTCCCAGGGAATTCTTCCTCCTCTTACACAGAAAGGTGGGAATTACACTGCCCCGAAGAGTTATTCCAAGCTCACCCTTCTTCATTTGGAAGTCAGATTTTACTATATCCTATTCCTCACTTTCAATGGCCTTACATCCTCTCAGAGGAGAACGACAAACTCCTGTATCTTGACCTCAAAAACATTTTCTCCTAAAAACCAACACACATAGCCCAAGAGCATGGTCCCTGGACACCCTTTTAGTTCAGTAATAAAGTCACTCCTCAAGTTTACCCTTCATCCAAAGATTAGAATGGCCCATAAAACAAAAAAAAGACTGAAAGAGTACTCCGGCCCAAGGGCAAAGACTAGAAGGCAAGAGGTGACAGGATAGCTGGTTAATAGGGAACCCAAGGTCGAAAAGGGATACCGTTGATATGTCATGGGGTTGTTAACCAATGTCATAAAACAATACTCATATGTGTACTGCTATTTAATGAGAAGCTAGTTTGTTCTGTAAACTTTCATCTAAAGTACAATTTAAAAAAAAAAATCAACACACATGCCCATGTCTTTCTTTTACGACCTCTACCAACGAATTCATGTCCTTATTACAGTCCTTAAGCTATTCAGCTAGAACACTATCTTCTTACCTCCAGGAAATCTCAGAAATCAGCTATTTATAATACAACAATCCATTCAAATTAAGTAATTCATTAACTAAGTAAAAGGACAGCACTTTCATTTGGAAAAGAAAGACTATTGTGGAAGGGTTTAAAGATATTACAATGGTTTTAAGACATGAATTATAATTTGGTTTTTTAAAAGCCTCAGGATGTGAAAAGTCTCTTTATTCTATTCATAGGAGGTTTCTTCCCTGACGTCAAAAGATGAAATATGACTAGATTAATGGGCTGGTTTTAAAGTCAGAAATGACCACCTGCTGCTATTAGGAAGTTAATATGAAATAAGATAGTGATGCTGAGTTCACAGCCTGTACAAGGAGTACTGTTCTAGTCAAACAATCACACAACACACTAAACTTCTGTTTTATAGATAACCACTAAAATGTACTAGAATCAAAGAAAAGGAATTACCTTATTTAAAAAAAAATGTGAAATATATAAAACATAAGTCTTCCAAAATGATTGAGGTAAAGAAGGTGAAGTTTTAACTCAAATATAGTGAAATTTAACCCACCACCTTACTTTTGACAAATATACCCGCTTGGTGTATCTGTTTACTGTGGAACATTTTAAGCACATAAAAAAGGATGGAAAATACAGGAATTCCATTTCCAGCCACTATAAAGACACAGGTACAGGCTATACCTAAGCACCACAAACAACAGACAAAATACATGAAACAACTGTTTCAAGACACTGCACATTAGGCAATGCAGGAGAGACAGGAGACAAATGAGTCAGTCCTATGAATGCCTCCTCTCACTGCCTTGAAGGAGGAGGAACCCAAATAGAGCCCAGTGTATATGTTAGCAGAGAAGACAAGCTGAGAGTCTGGGAAGACCATGGCAAATACATGATGCAAAAAATGACAGAACTACAAAGTGACCATGAAATTGGGAGTCACGATGGTTGTCAGGTACGCACACAGTTCAGGTGTATGTTATAGCTGAACACTGCCCAACTTTCTATTCATTACAACTGACACCAACACCAACTTCACTGTAGACTAGTTTATAAGGCAGTGTTTTGAACAGTAAATCATGAAAGTGAACATCTAAGAGTATTAATAATGATATGGTGTACAACAAAAAAAAAATGGATGTGCAGTTTATTGTAACTCAAATACATAGTGAGTCAGGGAACTACCTGCATCAAAAAGGACCTGTGCCCAGAATAAAGAACTCTCAAAACTCAGTAAGAAACTCAATAAAAATTGCTCAGAAGTTCTGAAAAGAATTTTACCACTGATACACAGATGGCAAATAAGCACATGAAAAGATGAGCAGCACTAATAATTAAAGAAGAATACATTAAAACCACCATGAAATACTATTACACACCTATTACAATGGCTAAAAACCAACCAGTCACTCGCTGGAAACCCTATGGGGCAGTTCTACCCTACCCCATAGGGTTGCTATGAGTCACAATCAACTTGAAGGCAACAGTTAAGTCAAAGAAGCCAGACAAAATAAGTATAAGCTACACAATTTCATTTGCATAAGGTCCTAGAAAGTGCAAACTCACCTACCATAATGTACAGCAGATCAGTGATTGTCTAGGGACAAGGTTGGGGCACCTGAAGGGGCAAGACTTTAGAGATGAAAGATAAGCTCTTTCTCTTCATTATGGATGGCTTGTTTGTAAACACAAATAAAAACTTTTCAAATTGCACTTTAAATATATGTGGTTTATTGCCAAGTCAATTATCTTTATTTTTTATCCAAGTCTCTTTTCTACTGGATAGATTTTTGTTCACTAATTCAATTTATATAATGATTATAGGTCCATTCACGTTCACGTTCCTTCTTAAGTCAGTTTCACTACTTTTTATTTTTTTAAAAAGTTGTCCTTTTTATCTAAGTTTTCCAGTTTAGTTAGTTCACACTTTATACTTTACCTGCAGATACTTCCTCTTGTTTAATTCCAGTAGTGTTTGTGCCTTCACTTTCCTCTTGCCTTATCACTCTTTCCATGGTTTATCTAGCTTACCCAACCATTAGCTTTGTTGATCTTATTACATAGGTCCATTCAGGTCTAGATTGTTTCCTGAATCAGTTTGGGTAAGTTACAGATTTGTCTTCCAAAGCTGTCCTTCTTATCTGTTTTCCAATTTAGTTGTTAATATTTGTTACTTCATAATTTATGCTGTTTTTGGAGACTTCCTCTTGTGCAAGTCTAGCACTATTTGTGCCTTCACTTTCTTTTTTCCTGCTCAGTCTTCCCTGGATTTGCCTATGTAAACCAACTTTTGGCTTTTGGATTTTACTGTGCCTTTGTTTTCTATTTGATTAGATTCTGCTTTTTTAAAAAATTTCTTTCTTCTCTCTTTAGATTTACTCATCTCTTTTTCTAACTCTTCAGTTGGATACTTACAACTGAAAATTAATGAGCTTTCTTTTTCTAATGTAAGCATTTAGGGCTAAACATTTCCCTCCAAATACTGCTTTTGTTGTGACCCATAGTTTTGATACACAGCAGTTATATTATCATTCAGTTTTACTTTAAATTTTCACTATGATTTCATCTTTGACCTATGAGTTACTTAAAAGTGTGCTTTCCACATTAGGAACAAGAACAACATTAAGTGGACTTCAGCATAACTTGAGTACTCCTTCCTTCTTAACTCAATACTGCAAGGATAGAATAGCTGGGGCAGGGGGCGGGGGACCATGCTCTTAGGCGAATTCCAGGCCAATTGGCACAACTAGCGTTTTGCTAAGAGAGCTCTCTGCACCCCACATTGGTGAGTGGTGTCTGGGGTCTTAAAAGCTGCCAAGCTGCCATCCGAGGACACAGCAAATGGTCCCAACTCAGCAGGAACGGATGCTCACCGAGGGCCAAAATGGCATGCGGTAAAGACAACCGAGAAGACAGAGAGACCCACAAGAGTGGGTGCCTACATCGACCTGGGACCGGAAGAACCGGATGGTGCCCGGCCACCACCAGTGATAGCCATGACGGAGCTCACAGAGAGGAGCCTCACTGGCAACACAAGAATAAAAAGAGGTGCATCATGAGATCTCCACTAAAAGACCTCAATTGATGGTCCAGCGGTTTGGGGGTTCCTCTGAGAGCATGGCCCCCTGCCCTGATGCTGCCCGTTCCCATAAATTATAACAAAGGTCCACTCTTTGGACAGGAATGGAATGGACTTGGCAATGCAGAGTAACCATATGTTGGAAGCACTTTATGGTTCTATACATCTATAGGATATCATCTTGCTGACCTCTGGCTGGAGGAAGGGGAGTGGACGGAGAGGAGGGGAAAGGAGACTGTTGGGAGGATGAGACATGTATGGAGCAGAGAGGAATAGTGTGCAGTCACTGGACAGGGAGAGCAGTGGAAGCTGCATATAGGGGGGCATGTAAATTTTCATGTGAATGTACATTTTCACTCAGTTATGTTAAATAAAAATAAAAAATAAAAAGAAAAAAGAAAAAAAAGAAAAAAATGTGCTTTCACTTTTTCAAACACACAAAGTATTCTGGTTATCTTTTTGCTCGATTTTGACTAAATTAATTAAGAAAACACACTGTTGCTGATACTCATTAGTTTTGTGAATTTTGCTTTATGAATTCAGTACGTGTTCCCTTTCTTAAAAATTGCTTAATAAAAAAACAAAACCAAAAAAAAAACCCTATACTTTCATTTATTAAGAGTAAAGCTCTATAAATGTTCATCCTATCATGCTTATTGGTTGTTCAAATCTGCTGTGTCTTGCCAAATTTTGGACTGTTCACACATCGATTACTGAGAAAGATATGTGAAAACATCCTACTCTATAGGTTTATCTACTGATTCCTATAGCTGTTGCTATATTTTTTTTTCCTGTACTCTACTTACATATTTTGAAGTCATATTATTAGATACATACTGATTTGGAATTACTATAGCTTCTTGGTTAATTACCATTATCTTTTGTGAGGGGTTTTACCCCTAATAATGATTTTTGCTTATTATTAACCTAGCCATACTAGCTTTTTTTTGGAATATTTATTTTTTAAAATTTTACTTTTCTAAACCTCTATGATAAACTACATAGAACTGAACTATATTCTTAGTCTGACAATACTCTAATTATCTATTGCTGCATAAAAAACAACTATCCCCAAAACTTAGTAACTTAAAAAACAGTCATATTAATCTCATGATTCTGTGGGCCAAAAATTCTCACAGGGGGACAGCAGATATAGCTCCTCTGTGCTCTATAATGTCTGGAGTTTCCTGTGGAGTGGCTTGAGTGGATGAAGATGGCTGGGAGGTCTCAAAAAGGGCCACATCATGAGGCCGTGGTTCTTCACCAGGTGGAGCTGGCTAAGACTGGAATGTCTAGCTCCTCCACTCACCAGCACGGCTGGCAGTTGATGTGGCTCCTAGCTAAGAGCTCAGCTGGGGCTGTTAACTAGCACTGACATGTGTCCTCTCCATCCGGCTTAAGCTTCTCACAGCATGATGGCTGCACTACAACACTACACATTCAATGAGACAGAACCCCAACAGGCACAGGCAGAAGCCATGAGGCTTCTTTCTTACGACTTAGTCTCAGAAGTTCCAGAAATTCACATTCCGTTAGTTAAGCAAGTCACTAAAAAGCCATTCCAGATTCAAAGGAGGGGAGAAATTGATTTCACCTCTGAATGGTAAAGAAGGGAAGAAACTGATGGTGGCCATCTTGGAGACAAGTTACCACAAACTGCCCTCTGGCCCCAGTGATTCTCTCCCACATGCAAAATACACTCACCCTCTCCCAAGACCTTCAAAAGTCTCATCTCAATATGGCATCAGCTTGATGTCCAGAATCTTGATAGCTAAACGAGGTCCTGGTGTGGGTGAGGCTCTTCAGAGACCATTCCTCAGGCACAGCTATTCGATTAGTTCCTCTTGATCTGAATTAAACAGACAAATTATCTGCTCCCACACACTCAACATACAAACACATAACAGTGAGAAAGGCTCAGAATAATCACAACATGCATTCAAAATGCGAAGGCAATGAAGACAGAAGACACATAGCAGTTACTGGCACACGGCAACTCTCAAATGGAGTCCAGCACATATCACAAGTTTCTTCATTATAAATCAGTTGTACTCCCTGAGTGATTTTCCACAGCTCTTGGCTCTATCCTCCTCTTGATATACCAGATTAGTTCATGTTTGTGCAGTAGCCTTTTCATTCTGCTTCCTGCTCATAAATGGTTGAAAGTCCAAAGGCCTCTTTTCATTAGGTACTATCTCTATTCCTTTTCATCCAAGTTGAAGGTGCTTCTATTAGTACAATTTCTTAAAAACTTATGGGTCTCCTATGAATCTTAGTGGAGTTCACATCAACAGAAAAAAAGCCATAGCCAGCTTGTTTATCTCAAGTCCTGTGTGAGGCTCTTACAAGAAAATACCCTGAAGATCTTTAGGAGTCCTGCTGTTAAACAGAGAGGGTTTAAGAGGCATGCCCTTAAGATGTTCAGAAGTTCTTCTATCTAACTGAAATGTTCTACAAGGCAGTGCCTTAAATCTTTCTGAAGTCTTAATAAAGGCACTTATAATTACACCATTCATATTTGTACTTTGAGGCCATGATTTAGTGACAGATAAAATTCAATGATTTATATCTATGTGTTATTGGATTTTATCTTTGCTCTAAAGCCACTTCTTCCTTTAAGTCATTAGCCATCTGGAATTACTGGGGATGAGAAAAGGCTTTATTCACAATAGGTCTTGGGTTGGAAATATTTCCACTATATTCTGCTTAAAAACAGAATAGTTAACTTTTAGCTCTGGCTTATTGGTACCTTATCTAAGTAGATAGAAGAAGCCAGGTGATACTTTCAACTTTCTACCTAGAAATCTCCTTAAAAACCCACTACCCTTAAGTCAACTGGAACTCATAACAACACTAGACAGAGTAGAACTGCCTCACAGAGTTTCCAAGGAGTGCTTGCTGGATCTGAACTGCCAAGCATTTGGTTAGCAACTGTAGCAGTTAACCACTATGCCACCAGGGTTTCCAAAATCTCATCAGACAGATCAAATTCACTAGTTACATTTTCTATCTTACATGTTACCACAGGTGACAATGTTACAAAACTTTGTACCACTATATAACAAAGATCTCACCTTTTCTAGCCTCCAGTAGTATTTTTCTCACTGTGTTTTAAGTCTTCACTAACAGTCTCCTCAAGGTGCTTCTAGGTTCTAGCTTCCAGCAAGTTCCTAATCCAAAGCTATGGCAGCACCACACTTCAAGGTGCCAAATTCTGTTTCAGTTTTCTGTTGTTACAAACTATCCTAAAGCTTATAGAGACATAAAATCATTTTATTATGCTCACAACTAACAAGTTAAGAATTCAGGCAAGAGACAGCTGGATAGGTTGTATCTGCTCCACAACATCTGAGGTCTCAGCTGGGGTGGCTCAAGTGGCTGAAGATGGCTAGACTACGGCCATGTGCCCTGGGCTTGGGTTCTTTGCCATATGACGACTGTTGTGACTGGAATGTCAAAGATGACTCCACAAACTCAAACGGTTGACAGCTGATGCTAGCTGTTGACTTGGAGCTCAAATGGACCTTTCCATCCGACTGCTCAAAGCATGGCATTTGTGTTCGTAGACTGATTGTTCCACGGGAGAGCATTCCAAAAGAAAATGTCTCAAAAGGCTCAAGTGGAGCTGCAAAGCTTCTCATGATCTAGCCTTTAAAGTCTCAGAATGTCACTTCTGCCACATTCTGTTGGTTAAACAAGTGATGAAAGTCAATCCAGATTCAAGAGGCGGGGAGAAATAAACTCCAGCTATAGATGAAGGGATAACACACATGCAGAGAAAAAGCTGATATCAAACATCTTGGACTATTTGTCCTTTAAATGCTAAGTGTAATTTATTTATATTTACTATGATTACAGACGCATCTGGATTTATTTCTACCGTATTTTTATTGTGCATTCTGTTTATATTTTATACAGTATTTATCAAATTTCTCTTTGCTGCTCTGTATTACATTGAGCAAACCATAAACAACTTGAATAATCACAAAGGGAACCAGTAACATAACTACCACCCAGATGAAGAAATGTACCCTTACCAGCACCACAGAAGTTACTGTTTCATGCCTCTTGCTGATTACTAGCCTTTTCCTTTTCTCCAAAAATTATTGTCAAGACTCCTACACTATAGGTCAGGGTTTTTTAATTTTACTTAAATAAAATCACATAGTATATACCGTTTTGTTCTGGCTTCTTTCAGCATTATCTTTATTCACCATGTTCTCTAGGAAAAGTTCACTCACTTCACTGTAGTATAGTATTCCATCTATAACTATACCAGAATTTATACATTCTCTCATCTTTTGTTCTGTGTTTTACATTTCAATTACTATACCTGTTTTTTGAAGTTCTGTTTTTAAATAAAATCTTTAAAGCATCTTCAGCTGTGGGAACTGTGTGTATCGTGGACTGAAGGTATGTCTACAGATTGATGCCATAGGACCATCACTGATTCAGGACTACTTTATAGGTTAATTTATCGGATCCAGGTCCCCTGAACTACAGAAAAAGATAGGCATCCAAAAACAAACTTACATGTGGATAATCACACTCAGAGCCCATGGAGAAAGGATAAATTTCCCCAACATCTCTATGAGACTGGGAAAATATTTTTGTAGATCACCTATTCAATGATGCTGCAAGCCTTTAAGGCACCTAACTCCATGGAGGAGGGCAGGAAAGTCTCATGTTCCTGTGTGGCTACTAAAACTGAAGCCTGTTAGTTATCCAGGCTGCCATACCTTTAGCCTTATGCATGTACCACTTTGGTTTTCAATTCCCTCTTCATTTTTTGCCCTTGAAGATTTTCATTACTTTCTTGTAAGCTCAGCTATGGAATTTAAAATAAAGTTTATTACAATCTTACTGGCATGTAACTAGAAATCTTGACTGCCTTTTTCCCTTCTGTCAAATGGAAAGCACATGATAGACAAACAACAAAAAAGCCATCAGGGTAACTCAAAAAGAAAAACTTTCTGTCTTTTGTCTCACAAGACAGAAGCACTCATCGATCCAAGGTCATGTGCACTATGAAGATTCTAACTACAGAAATATCTCCTGCTTTAATATCCTGGCTGAGTATCTTTGTGTTCTAGTGACCAGTGAAGGTGCCATCGAGTCGGTTCCAACTCACAGTGACCCTATGAGCAACAGAAGGAAACAGTGCCCAGTCTTGCGCCATGTCCACAATCATTTTTATGAAGATACTAACCAAACAGGCATCCGAGGCAGTTCTAAACACAATTAACATTACAGCAGGAAGGCAGGACTCTTCAGTCAGGGTGATCTAGAGTATACAGTTAGGAAGGATTTAAAGAAACCTAGAAATGAAATATTAAAATATACCTAGTAGTTTCCTTATCAGCTTCATCTTCTTTTCAGTAAACTGCTGACCTCTTTCCTACCAAGTACTGTATAATTAAATGAATTTGCAGGAATAAGAGAGCCTGAGTCAAAAACTTTCAATCAGCAATATAAGTATACACATTATTCAGCCAGAAAGTGAATACTTAAGGAAAAAGATAGAGACAAGAAACAGTAAGACACAGACAATATCAACAAAGAATATCTTTTCCTGTACATGAAAAAAAAATCCATCCAATACTATTATTTATTTGACAGATACACTAACTGCAAAGGACTGTACTAAATGATGGAAGGAAATGAGGATAAATCAAGAATCATGTGAATCTATAGTCATGGTAGAGCTCAAACACTATAAGCTTTAGAGCATACTCTAAAAAAAAATAGGGTACAGAAAAAGAAGTTATCTGGAAGGGAGAGACTTTAAAACTCAAAAGGTCTAAAGGATGAGCCCATTTTTAGGAAACATCCAGAACACACAAATCCAGAGAGATGGAAAATAGATTAACAGTTGCCTAAGGAGAGGAGGGTAATCCTGGTGGTGCAGTGGTTAAGTGCTACAACTGCTAACGAAAAAGTCAGCAATTCAAATCCACCAGGTGCTGCTTGGAAACTCCATGGAGCAGTTCTACCCTGTTTTATAGGGTCACCATGAGACAAAATAGGGAGGTAGGGAGCCCTGGTGACACAGTGGTTAGGAGTTTAGCTGCTAACTAAAAGGTCAGCAAATTGAATCCACCTGCTGCTATCCCTGTCCAGAGAACACCGCTAAGGTCAACTGCTGAGGCCCATCACCCACAGAAGCCCCTGTAGCAAAGCTACACGCCTATGTGATGGCGAGCGGAGGCATCTCACCCTTGGCATATTTTTGGCTGTACTCTCCCTGATAATATTTTGCACCCTAATTAAACCATCCTCAAAAGTACCCTCTCATCTCCCAGCACAAGGATTAAGGAAGATGCCTTCTAAGAGGGGCTTTACAACCCCCTCGGGCTTACGAGATAACGTTGAGGAAACCTGAACAGGAGTTCCTAGAGCAAAGAGCTTGGAGGAATGAATCCCGACACAGCATGCCCAGCCTGGGAATGCCGAGGCTGGCCCAGCCCCGCTGGCTTCCCCCAACTGCACATCCCCCTTCACATGTGAAATACAAGATTGCAGGAAGCCCCTGGGAAGCTCCCCAGGGATGACCCCCACACAGCCCATAGATATAGACATCCCACTCCCTACATCAGGAAGATGGATAGGCTCCCAAGTTTATTATAATTGGTATGGCAAATGAGTAAATATTAAAGAAATATCCTTCTTAGAACAGCTTAAGAGAGACATAGGGTGGGGGGCGGTAGGTGTTTACTGTCCCCACAGGAAGAGATAAAATAAGAACAATGAAGGAACAAATAGAGACAGCCAGATAATAACCTTCAGATGAGTCTACCCCTCTTCCTGCAACTTAAACCTTGAGGTGTAGACAGAGCTGATTGAGCTCAAGGCATAGCTTTGTTTTCACTGTTAATTATAATCACAATATACTTGTCTCAGGCCATTACCTAGAAGGCCCTAATGATTAACATGAAAAGAGACCACAAGGTATCAGTTCCTTACTAGCTTATGTGGTCAAAGAGCAGAATGAAATCACGTCACCTCACTGACTGTATAAAAAATAAAGAAAGACAGGCCTTAACAGGCTGCTGACCTCCAGATTCCTGGTTGTCTGAGTCTCTTTTCTTCGCCGATGCCGCCCATCCCTTCATGATCCCAGACCCTGTTGAGGCTGGCCCCCAGCAGTCAACTCTTTGAACAAAAATGGACTGGACTCGGGGACACAATATGACCATGTGGTGTGTGTACTTTATGGTTCTGTGCATTTATAGGATGCTGTCCTACTGGTCTCTTTCTAGGTGGTAGAGAAGAGGGTGGAGAAGAGGGGACAGAAGATCGTTAAGAGGATACGAGAAGTAGAGAATGAAGAGGAAGAGTGTGCCATCGATTGGGCAAGGAGGGCAGAAGGAGCTGCAGATAGGCGGGCATGCAAAATTAATTTGTATTATATACTTTGGCTTAATCACAATTAAAAAAAAAGAAGCATACATTTAAACAGTGTCCTTGGTAGAGGCTCACATAAACCAGCCTCATTAGACTCAATTGGTGGATCTTCCCTCAGTGCCACTGCAGGATTTTGAACACCCTCTACTACCCCTTACCTCGTTATAACTTACTATGTGTCTTTCCAACCACACTGTGAACCTCCCAAGAGCACAGAACAGGCCTTAGTCAGCTTTGGAGCTCCCTCTTCTAATGCAGTGCCCCGCACATAGCTGAGGATCAATACAAGCTTGGGCAAAGTGCTAACATACAGAGTGTTTTCCAGCTAAACTGGACATACAAAAAGATAAGAATGAGGCCTTTCTATCATGTTAAAAGATAATGAAGAAAATATATTCAGATCTTACTTTGCTTCCATTTCCTTTACAAGAATAACCTTCTAGGATGGAAAGAGCAGAACACACATGACTAAGAGGAAACTGAAGCCTTAGACAGGAGGAAAGGTAATACGAGTAACCAGGAGCTTTCAGTGAATTCCAGTCTACAAAACCAGATAAATTATAATTTACGACAACGAGATCTCCATAGGCTAGAAGGCTAGAAACAAAAAAATTCATTTTCAATTGTTTTAACTCCAGTCAAAAAAGACTAAATTCTAGAAATAGGAGATTAAGAGTTTAACAAGAACATTCAGCAAAATTCTCTATCAATCTATGGAGAGGTAGAGAAGGAGTACAGAAAGCATCGAAGCCAGAACAGGCTCATTGAGGGGAAAAAATATATATATGCCAACATAATTTTTTTTCTTTTAATAATATTTTATTGTTTTTTCAGTGAAGGTTTACACAGCACATTAGGTTCCCATTTGAC
Source organism: Heterohyrax brucei (assembly GCA_028571685.1). Lineage (NCBI taxonomy): Eukaryota > Metazoa > Chordata > Mammalia > Hyracoidea > Procaviidae > Heterohyrax > Heterohyrax brucei. The sequence goes on from CM053147.1 coordinate 20,281,344, forward strand.
AGTTTCTACACAAATTACTTAGTAACAGTTTCATTTTTCACAATGTGCCAACATTCTCTTTCACCGCCTGGTTGCTCCATTCCTAGGACTCTAATTTCTCTGCTTCCCTTATCCTTTCATCTCTGCTTTAGAGTAACTGTTAATCTTGTGGTCTCATACAGATGGTTTTTAAATGGAGCATCATATTCACAGGTAATATTAGTTATTTTGTGTGCTAAACCAATTATTTCACTAAAAGGTGACTGCAGATGCCAGTTTCAGTCCAGAGTTTAAAGAGAATTTCAGGCAGTAGTCTCGGAGGATCTCCTAGCTTCAACCTTCGCACGCTCTTTCTCCTCTCCTTTTGTCCCTCTCTCGCTCTCTCTTTCTTTTTTAAAATTATACTTCAGATGAACAAACTAGTTTCTCATTAAACAGTTAGTACACATATTGTTTTATGACAGTGGTTAACAATCTCACAACACGTCAACACTCTCCTTTCTCAACCTTGGGTTCCCTCTTACCAGAACTTTCCTGTTCCCTCCTGTCTTCTAGACCTTGTCTGCCCCTGGACTGGTATGCCCCATATGTCTCTTTTTGTTTTATGGGCTTGTCCGCTCTTTGGCTGAAGGGTGAACTTCAACAGTGACCTTACTGCTGAGCTCAGAAGAGTGTACTGGGACCATATTCTCACGGTTTCTGCAGTCTCTATCAAAACCTAGACTTTTTATGAAATTAAGTTGTGGCTGTGATCAGAAGAGCTGGCAGTGGCAGGTAGGCACTACCTAGTTCTTGTCTCAAGGTAGATGAAGTCATGGTTCACGTATGCTATTAGCCCTGTACACTAGTTTCTTCTCTGAGACTGGCTTCGTTCTTTCTCTTTTGTTCCTGAGGAATACAGATCAATGGTTGACTCTCATGTGGCTGCTGCAACCTTTTAGGATGCCAGACACTACGTACTTCACTAGGATGCGAAACATGAATTTTGTGAACTATGTTACAACAGTCAGAATCAACTCAACAGCAGTTGGTTTGGGTTTGGGTCTTATATTATGACAAATGACTGCATCGTATCATGAGGCTAAGGTCCTAAACCTTCAAAATCCAGAAAACCCATCTTACAAACCGTTTTGTTACATCTGAGAAGTATCTATAACCATATCTCTGTGAATTTATATGCATGTACCACATATCTGTATGCACAAAGACACAGAGATACTCCTATATGTGCACACATATGTACATACTTGCCTATACACATTCATGTGACCATACACTTCTTTTACCAAGTTTTAATTTTGACAAAATTATCAGACTGACAGCTCAAACACAGTCAAATACACCTTGATGAAACAAAAGAAATCTCTTACGCTAGTTCAGTGATAGATTTGCAATTGATTGAGCAATTATCCTCAGATTATTAATTAATGGCTCACTATCAATACAGATTTAAGTCTTTGGTTGTCACAGGGCTCTATACTACCCTACTTTAGTAAATGTTTATGAACACCTTGAAGATTAAATGGTAGTTTATAAATCTTGAAAGATTAGATAACACCATGAAAGACATAATAAACATATCTGAATAGACAGAAACAATGGGGTGACGATACAAGATGAAATACTCCAAGACACATGTAAACTGAAGGTCTACTTTTATCTGTAAAAAAAGCATGTGACTTGTTTAAACAACAAAAAACAGTTTTCACACCACCTGAAGAGCTTTAACTGACCGTAATCAAGGTGGGCCCTCAATACAAGGTGTCAGTTTAAAAAGCTAACACAAATTCACCCAACAAGATAGCAGTATACTGATCTGAACAAAGAAGAAAACAGTTACACAGGTCAGGCAACATCACGAGTATTACAATTCTGAACATGACCTCTTACGAGTGACACTGACCATGTATAATACATATCCAGAAGAGAATGACTACGATGGTATTAATGGGATTCAGCTGACTAAATCATGAAGAACAACTAAGTGGATCAGGAATGAGTGACATGCAGATAAGACAATCTGGGTCAGGAAATGTGACATCAGAGCTGATTTGAAGTATTTGAATTACACTGAAGGGCAGAAATTATGCTTTTATACATTTTATACCTATTCCTTACCTACACAGTTCCAACCTTTTCATATAATACTAAATATATAAAGTTCAAGATCAACAACTCTTGATGGCTAAGCCAACAAAAACAGTTATTACACAGAAGTATCTAATGTAATAGGAATGACAGCTCAACCAAAGGGTAAGTTTAGAGAAATGAAACATAAGAACCAAAATAAAAACATTTTAAAAGCCTTAGCTGGAACAAGATAAAAAGAATATCTTAAGTATATTACCACAGCAATTTAGTATGTGACTTACATGAAATGATATTCTTGGCCACACCACTGGTCATATTTCTGGAACCCCTGGTGGTGTAGTTGTTAAGTGCTACAGCCGCTAACCCAAAGGCTAACAGCTTGAATCCACCAGGCACTCTCTGGAGACTCTATGGGGCAGTTCTACCCTGTCCTAAAGGGTTGCTATAGTCCTAATTCACTCAGCGATGGCAGTGGGTGAGTTTTAAGTATTTCTCCACAACAGAAATCACTGTTTTCACTCTTCCTCTACAAAGAGAAAACTGAGGCAGACTGAATCTATTTGCTTAGCACCAACAGTATAGTTAACCCTGAATTAGAACCCTAAACTTAAATCACAAGCCCTTTGTTAAAACAGGTGGATTCATTAGGAAGGAAGTAAACAAGTGCAGTACTTTAACAACTCAATCTCAACTTGGTAATTATCTTGGGTCCACTTTTATTACTCCTCTCCTGTCTTCTAATCTCTAATCCAGGAAGAGTAAACTTGCATTAAAATTCTACAATTTAAGAAAAATGTACCTCTTAAAGTTTAAAGGCTAAACCCAGAAATAAAGATTTGAACCCAGGAATTTATTTCTCTTGTGTTGCTGAAGGAGTAGCCCTGGCACTACCAGTTCTAGCCCAAGGTAACCTGTGTCCCTCAGGAGCACGACCACACTGCTTCTCTGGAAACCCAAGTGGCTTCCTTTGGGCATCAGAGATTCGGTGCACTGCTGCAGAATGTTAGTGCCCCAAGTCAGGGAGAAAAAGGTAATGCCAGTAAAGGAAAAGGAGGCCTTCACGTGAGTGAAGGAGGCTAAGCACATCAGGGCTTCATCTTCTGTTTTATCCAAGCCAAGTGCCGTCGAATACACATTAAAAACCAGTGTTCACTTCTCAGAAAACTGAAAGGCTGAAGTGGCACAGGACTTAATCGTGTCCAAGGAGCAGCCACACTAAGATTTTAAAATAGCAAAACGCCAGCTGTAAACATTATCAATGAATGCCCTAATGAGTGCCCACACTCTCATCTTCCTTCCCAAAGAAACTCATTTTCATTACAATGGTTGCCACGGTTACCTTAATTCCATCACTGTTGCTTTCACCAACAGCTAATGTGGAGCCTGCTTGGGTAGCACATATCAGCAACCTTAAACCTTAACTGAGGCTAACTCAAAACATCAGGCTCCTTAAAAGTTCATGACCTACAAAAGAAATAGTACCAGCCACACAATGTGCAGAAAGGTGGTGTCATTACGGTGCTCTCTGTGTCTATGGAAAACAATCTTGTCTGTTTCTTTCCCCAGTGATAGGTAAAATGTGATGAATTTGTATCACAGAGTCCTTACACAGCTTGAGGCAGTCGACTAGATGTACACACGGCAACACGGAGAGATCTTAAAAATACAGTGCTGAGTAAAAGCCAGACCAATATACTTCATGATAAACGACCAAGAAACTGCAGTTGTCAAATATTTCAATCTTCTTGGTGCAGTAGTTAAGTGCTATGTCTGCCAGCCAAAAAGTCAGCATTTCAAACCCACCAGGTGCTCCCTGGAAACTCTACGGGGGCAGTTCTACTCTGTCCTATAGGGTCACTATGAGTTGGAACTGACTCGATGGCAGTGGGTTTGGTTTTTTTGGTTCTGGGATCCACAATCAGTGTCCACGGAAGCAGCAGTCAAAATATTAAACGACATATTCCATTCGGCAGATCTGCTGCTAAAAGTCTTCCCTAAAATGTTAGAAAACAAAGACATCGCTTTGAGGACTAAGGTGCAGCTAACTCAAGCCACAGTATTTTCAATCACCTCATACACACGTTGTAATGCGATTACTGCTTTTACATGGCCTATCTCATCATGGTCTCGTAATACTGACAAAATGATTACAAGGGACTATGCAAATAAGGTCCAAGGGGACTGGGACAACCTGCCAAGAATGCAAATAAGGTTAATGACACCCTTGTGAAGGTATCACCACGTAAATAAGGTGTATAGAAACCTAACGAGGAGATTAATCAGTTTTACCATTTTAGAGGCTATCGTGGATTGAATTATGCCCCCCCCCCAAAATACGTGCAGTAATTTCACTGGGCCAGGATTCCCTGTATTCTGTGATTGCCCTCCATTTTGTCATTTTCTGATGCTGTAAATCCTAGTCTCTGCCTGTGGTTAACAGAGTGGATTACGTTAGAGAAGATTAAGATGGGACTGAAAATCCCTTCCTAAGGTCATCTCCTTGCTCCAATGTAAAGGGAGCTTTCCGGAGTGTGGCTTGCACCACTTTTTAATCCTACAAGGAATCAAAGGAAAGGGAAGCAAGCAGAGAATTGGGAACCTCACACCATCAAGAAAGCAGCACAGAGAGAAGAGCACATCCTTCAGACCTGCAGTTCTGGTGCCAAGATGCTCTCTGACCAAAGACTGATGCAACACAGGCTCTCCTCCAGAGCTAATGGAGGGAAAGCCTTCCTCTGGAGCAGACATCCTGAATGTGGACTGGTACCGCACTGTGTAAGAATAAATTTTCTTTTGTTAAAGTCATCTACTCTGTGGTGTTTCTGATAGAGCAGCACTAAATGACTAAAACAGAGGTCAAAAGGAAGGACCTCACTATCACCAAGAAAGAAAAGCAAGCAGTGGAGTGTATCTTTTGGACTCAGGGTCCCTTCTCTGAGAACACCTTAGATCCAGGAGACAGAAAGAGAGCTATAATGTACCCGGAAAACCTGGTCGCAGCTTCGTGCTGCCCATCACTACAAAGCCAAACATAGAGATGGGGAGGGACTATGCTTTATTGAGATGGCTGGTGATGTATGAAGACAGGGATTAGCACACTAAAAACCATCTTAACAGCTCATCTCAAAATAGAAGGTTGAGGAAGGATTAGAGGGAAAAAAGGGAGTGCTATTCAGGCACCTAGGCAATAGTCACTAGTCACCAGACAGGTTGTCCAGGAACTGTGATGTTATCTGGGCAGTGGTCTCAGGTCCTTGGGCAAGGCCTGGAGTAACAGGGTGAGCCAGAAGGTTTGGGGGTCATTAGGTTGGGTCACAAGATGAGCCAGAGTCATGGGGGCATGGATCGGGGTGTTCTTAGAGGAACTGTGATGTTATCTGGATTATGTCCCCTGAGCAAGATCTGGGATAAAAGTCTGTCTCCAGGTTAGTCATTATGATTTTTCTAGTCAGCCTGAGAGATCAGGTAAGGGTTTTTAATAAATATTTTACAATTTTTAACCCTATCAGTAACACTGAAGAGGGTACAAAAAACAGAGGCACAGAAATGGCAGCAGCAGGAGAACAAACAGACCAGTATAGTGGGCTTTCTGGACCACAGAGCCAGGCAACTACAACAGATGTGCCAACCCATGAAGCAAAAAAACTGAGAGCCTGTGGTCAGGGGCTTCCTGGAGGAGTGGGTTGCCCCCAGGCACCCATCAACAGCAGTGAGAGAGCCGAGTGCCTTTGGGCCAAGGCTTACCAGCAGAGTAAGGTGTTCCCTGGAATTTACTGATGGAGCTAAAGACCTTTGCGGGGCAGGGCCAGGCCAAGAAGTCCAGAACAGAGAGAGAGAGAGAGAGAGAGAGAAGACTGATTGTGGGCATGCTGAGAAGCCATCCAGACCAAAGAACTATTCTGTATTGTTCCTCATCCTGTTACTTCCCTAATAAACTTTGTAACTGTTAGTATGCTGTGTGAGTTCAGTATGGCCACTGCAATGAATTACTGGACCCAGCAGAGAAGTAAAGAGAGCTGTGGTACCAGAATTGCTGAAAAGGTTGGAGAGAGACAGTGTATCTAACCTTGACGTCAGAGGAATCAGCCTTGGGGTATTATCTGGATTCTCCTCTCCATTTCATGAAGTTAAAGGAAGTCAGATGTCCTCCCACACAGCTATTTCATTCATCTGTGAAAGCGGGAAGTGAGAAAGGAAAACCAAAGAAGAAACAGCACATTCAAATCACGGTGTTGGCCAACAATACTGAATATTCCATGGCCTGCTAGAAAAACGAACAAATCTGTCTTACTAAAAGTAAGAATGCTCCTTAAAAGCAAAGATGGTGGAAATTCATCTTATTCACTTTGGACATGTTATTAGGAGTAATCAACTGTTGGAGAAAGATACCATGCTTGGTAAAGCAGACGGTCAGCAAAAAAGAGGGAGATACTCGACACAATGGATTGATACAGTGGCTGCAACAACAGGCTCAAACGCAGCGCGATGACCGTGAGGATGTCAGAGAAGCAGGTATCAGTTTGTTCTGTTATGCATAACGTCACTATGATTCGGGACCCACTCAATGACACCTGCTTTCATCTCCCCCATGCTTTCACTTAATACAAAAGCCAATGACTCAAATTTATATCTCTAGTCTCTGCACTCTAGACCCATTTATCCAACTGCTTGCCTGACTTCTCTTGATGTCTCAAAGTCATCTCAAAAACTTACCAACCACAGAGTAGCAGGGACAGGGGTCTGGGGACCATGTTTTCAGGAGCCAATGAGGTCAGCTGGCATAACTAGTCTTCTTCTAAGCACATCTTTTACACCTCATACTAACGAGTGGCATCTGGGCCTTAGAAGTCAGCAAGCTGCCATCTGAGGAACATCAATTGGTCTCAACCTGGAACAGAAGACAACTGAGAACATCACAGACATGAGGAAAAATGAGCCGAGGAGGCAGAAGGACCCATATGACTGAGAGACCTCATCAGCACAAGACAAGAAAAACTAGATGATGCCCGGTCACCACCAGAGACAGCCCTAATACGGGACACAATGTAGGGTCACTGACATAGCATGAGAAAAAGAGGTGTGCAGATCAAGAACTCTATTAAAAGACCAGAACTGATGGTCTGACAACCTGGAGGGTCCCTGGAGAACATAGCCCCCAGACTTGCTGCTAGTCCAGAGCTAAAACCAGTACTGAAGCCAACACTTCAAAGAATGGACCGGACTTAGGGACACAGAGTGATGCACTGGGTTTGTGTACTTTATGGTTTTATATATCAGGCTGTCCTACTAGTTTCTTTTTAGAGGGGAAGGTAGAGAGGAGGAGACAAGTGTTGGCTGAATGGATACCGGAAATAAAGAGTGAAAAAGAGGAGTGTGCTGTCAAAGGGTGAGGAGAGCAGATAGAGCAGCAGAGAGGCAGATATTTGGGTTTTATACGGAAAACTGACTGGACTGTAAACTTTCACTCAATCACAACAAAAAAAAAAAAATTAAAAAAAGAGCCTACCAACCAAAACCAAATTCTTGATTTTCCTTCCCCAAATCTGTCTACTTTTTTGATACTCTACACCTCAGTAAATGGCACCACTACCCAGCCAAGCTCCTCAAGTCATCCTTGATTCCTCCATTTCTCTAATCCTCCACACCCAATTTACCAAGAAGTCATGTCAACTTTACTCTCCATCTCTTGAATCTGTCCATTATCTCCATAAGCCAAAACCAAAAACCAAACCCATAACCATCAAGTCAATTTTCACTCAGCAATCCCATATACAGAACAGAATTACTCCATCAGGTTTCCAAGCAGCAGCTTATGAATTCAGTCAGCAGTTGAACATTCAGCAACTGTACCAGCGGGGCACTGTCCTCGCCACATGCCCTGATATTCCCCTACTCCAAAATATTATCTCCCTCTGGCTTCCTAATTGATTTCCCTGTATGCACTCCACTTTTCTTCCTCCTGATCTGTTTTTCATATTACAAAAAAGTGTGGTTCCTTTAAAAACACACATCTATTTGTCTCAACCCTTCCCCACCACCATTCTCTCTCACCTTTAAATCCACCATAGTTAAGATAAAGGCCAAATACTTATCAGTCTATAAGGTGCATTGAAGAACTGAGGGATTGAGACACTAGTCACATGACTATGTAAATAAATAATAAATCACAACTGTAGCAAATGCTTTGAAGGAAAGAAAGATATGTGATATTACGTACAGAATTCATTACAGGGGGACCTAACTTAGCCTGACAAGGAGTTTTCCTAGAGAATGGACCATCATTTAGTCCATTTGCTCTTGCATTACCAACTACCTGGCTTTCTTTCAATTATTCAAACGTTACATTCTCCTCCTACTAAAGGCCTTGTATATCCTGTTTCCTCTGCCTGGATACTCTTCCGGCTTCTATTTACACGTTCTTCATATCTCAGTTTAAATATCACTTTCTCTGGGGAAACTCCTTGTCAGACTAGGTTCGGTCCCCTCTGTAAGGAATTCTGTCCATCGTATTATGTATCTTTCTTTCCTCCACAGCATTACTACAGTTGTCATTTAGCATGTATTTGCACAGTCACGTGGCTAATGTCTGAATCCCTAAGTTCTTTGATCCACTAGGGAAAGAACTGGTTTTGTTCATCATTACACCCCCTATACCTGGCACAGAATCTGATACCTGAATGCTCAAAATTATTTAGTGAAACAGGAACTCTACGAATATATTTTCCTTAGAGATAAGTAAAACATCAAAAGTATTTCTAAAGATGGAGATATAAGATAAAAGCATAACCTAGTTAAAGGAAATATAAGAGATAATTAAAGATACTTTTACAAACCCATTATTACTTATCCCAGAAATGATGAGGGATTACATAATTAAGGGTCTCAAAAAAAAAAAAACAACTATTATAAGTGATCTACCGCTTAATGAACACTGATGGTTTTATACCACAGTGCAACAGAGACCCAGAACAAAGCTGCTTTGTTAAAATATATATATATGTTAATAGTGTATCAATCAAGTACCAAAATAATTCCAAAGTTCTGGGTTTATTTTTAATTTTGATCATACTAGTTTTTGGAAAAAGTAGTATTAGCGTCTCTGAAATTCCCATATTATACTAAGATATCAGCTAGTTTACATCATACTACTACAATATCAGATAAGGTAACAGATTTACCTGAGCTGAAAGATAGAAAGAGCTACACAAAGTAAAATGGTGTTATCATGTGACAATAACAAATTCTGCCAACATATTTTCTTCTTCTCAACCATTTATGCTGCTTGGTATCCAGCCCTTTCTCATCAGCTATCTTTTGTAATCCCTACAATCTTCCTAAGAACAGCTACCTATGATTGTGATGATAGTCCTTAGGACACTTTTCAGAGCTATTTTTTGATCCTTTCCTTCATCTCCAACTCCATCTTCTATGCATCTGCAGGACATCTTCAGTTAGATGTCATCATAAGGTAAAAAAGTGAAACTGAGCTCATATTCTACAATACTTTTAGCCAACTGCTCATCTGACTAAGTCATAATACTTAAGCAGAAAAGATGTTAACTTCAGATAAGTAAGTTTGTTTCCTGTTTGTCTAATTTTCACTTTTTTTACCCAACCTTTGAAAAGCCATAATACGTGAAGACCTAAATAAGTACATTTTGACACACTTGCATTTCAATCTCTGGCCAAGCATATTTCCTTATTAAAACTTTAAAATTCTGAAATCATATCAGACACAAAAACTGAGATTCTACCTCAGCAAAACTGCTCACAGTCACATTGTGAAAAATTTTAAATGTAGCATTAGTCTTCTGCTGTCTGCTCTGGACCCTTGGCCAAACACTAAATAGATTGCTTAACGGCATTTAACAAACATTAGTTGAATTTTATTTTTATTCAGCCTTTCCAACAGTAAAGCCTAACTGCTTACCACAGCGCTACTGTAAGAACTAATTCATATTTATAAGTGCTTTAAAGACACTTTAAAGAGAGTACTCTTTGATACTCTGCTACATCTAGGCAAGCTTCCAACCTTCCTAGAGTGCCCTTCCTTTTCTTCCCCAGATTGGGAAAGAGTCTTAAGACTCCGACTGTGAGGCCCAAAAGATACCCATCACCTTTGCTCCGCCTTCTCAGCCAACAGCCCTCCTGCTGAGTGAGCCTCCCACTCTTCAAATGGGGATGCAGATTTATCGTCATCTTGGCTACATATTTAAAGAACAATTCTGGAGAAAAAGAGTAGATAAAACACTAAAACATGCAAACTCAGTTTTAAGCCCAAAGAGTCTCAACTAGATTAGCCTGGCGCCCTTGGACAGCGCCAGCACTGCTTTAGAACAGCGAAGTATCACCATGTCGACACAGAGTACACTAGGTTCCTGTTGCCATTACCCAGCCTGAGCACCTGCAAACCCCTGAGCTCTTTCTAAAGGTTTAATTTTCAGAGCTATCTGACAGAGAATCTAAGCGAGAACGCTACATACAAGAGCTGAAAAGTTCACATTAAAGTGTCTATGTGTGTGACTGGATCAGGAGTTACAGTCATTCATAGGACTGAGGCAAATGGGCACCTAAGGGTGAGAAGTATGCTGTAAACCAACACCTTACCAGCCCGATTCCCAATCAAGGGGATGAGAAGCAGGCAGTGTTTCATCCTCTTACACTTGAGGTCATCAGTCAGTCAGCAACCCACTTGACAGGCACCACCACCACCAACACGATAACCCAGAAGATAGCATTACAGAATTATCTGCCCAAGATTAGCTAAACAGATCAACAGATGTATTCAAACTCGAAATACAGATGCTATGGAGCAGCTGTATTCTGTCCTACAGGACTCAACAGCAATGCCTTTGTTTGGTTTGAAGCCCTGGCAGCACAGTGGTTAAGAGTGGGGCTGTCAACCGAAAGGTCAACAGTTAAAATCCACCAGCTGCTCCTTGGAAGCCTTGTAGGGCAATTCTACTGTGCGACAGAGTTGCTAGGAAACCCTGGTGGCACAGTGGTTAAGTGCTACAGCTGCTAACCAAAAGGTCGGCAATTGGAATTCACCAGCTGCTCCTTGGAAACTCTGAGCAGTTCTACTCTGTTCTATAGGGTCACTACAAGTCACTATCAACTCAATGGCAGTGGGTTTGGCTTTTTTTATAGGGTTGCTATGAGTTGGAACCAACCCAACAGCACCTAAAAACATGTGTCATCACTATCAAGTTCTGTGAGTTACCAGCATTATCAAACAGGATGAGAAAAAACAGATGAAAAAATCATGGGCTGAAAACCTTGCTGAAGTATTACTGAGAAGCCAGGCTGGGAGCCAATAATGTCAGTTGAACAATAAGCAACTTCTAGTAGTCCTCCATGCTGTAGCAAGGGCTAGTCAATACGGCAGGGAGAAGAGGTCTCGTGCCAAATACAAGCTCTTTATTCAAAGCAACCCAAGTAAATTGTTTACTTATTAATGAATAAAATCATATAGTAAAGTTCATAAACACACAAAAGATCACCACATAATGTCTGTTAATAACAATACACACATAGTTGTTAGGTATCATTTTGTCAATTATCAATTCATACTGACCCAATGTGGCAGAGTAGAACTGCCCCACAGGGTTTCCTAGGCTGAGAAGGACATCAGGCTTCGTAAAGTAGAGGGTCACTGAAAAAGAGGTAGACCCTCAACGAGATGGATTAACACAGTGGCTGCAGCGATGGGCTGAAATATGCAAAAACAGTGAGGATGGGGCAGGTCCAGGCAGCACTGCCTTCCGTTTTACACAGGACTGCTGAGCTGGAACCTAACAACAACCATCTTCACGAGGGCAGATCACCAGGTTTTCCTGTCACAGAGTCACCAAATGGGCTCAGACCACCAACCTCTCAGTTACCAACTGAGTGCTTAATCACTGCACCCTATATTAAAAGAATAAAAACATGAAGGAGAATTACAAACAACAAATTTTGGACAGCAGTTACTTCAGTGGCGAGAGAGTAAGAAGAGAGAAGGGGTACAAAGATGCCTCGATTTTATCTACCACATTTTAGATCTTTAACGTAGATAAAGAAAATTTGGCAAAATGCTAACATTTGTTAAATTGAGTGATGACTACAATTTTCTCAGCACTCTCCTGGTCTGGGTCCCATATAATTTAAAAAACAAAACAGGTTTTAGTCAGATGAACACACATACATATACTAAGCAGAAAGAAAAACGTGGTCTTCTTTTGGAACCTACATTTATCTCTGTTGTGACAAAAATGGTCCCTTACCTATAAATGCTAACATGCTAGACTTACCAGGATTCCTTTTCCCCTGAAAAGCTAAAGTCTCACAGGATGCTGATCCAGACACCAAAAAAAAAAAAAAAAAAAAAAACTGACCCTACAGGACAGCTATCAGTGACTGCTATCAGAACCAATACAATCTAATGTACGTCTCCCGCCCACATGGTATAATCTAAATTTTTTCAATTTAGACTAAATTATTCACCGCGGTCATTCTTAGGTTCCATCACAGGTTTCCACATGATCCTTTACGACAACAGGTAAAAACTCCAAAAGTCTGCCTTTCTACATTAATCAAAATCTTCCCTTCCCGGCCCTGCATTTTAGTTCTGACATGCAGACAGGACTCAACATTTAAGTTCCCCACAGTGGCCCTTGGTTTCTGCACTTTGTAATCCTGGACAGATTTACAGGAATCAGTATCAAGAGAATGTGTTAATTAATGCCAGAGGGAGCTGAACACAGAGCTCTGCTTAGCCAGCAATCCAGGATGCAAGTCCCTGAGACAAAATGAGAGGAGGACGACTTTGCATCCAAGCATGATAAGAACACGCAGTTCTAGAAAAAGGAATTCAAATAAAATTGGCTATGTAGCTGTCACTGTTTTGCAGCCCCAATGGCATCCCATCTGTTTTTGCTTCATTTTGTGGCTCAATTAAAAGTGCCTTAGGCTTTCAATTAATGTAATTGCTGTCAATAAGTTGCACGTCTATAAAAAGTTGAACTGGCAAAAGTTGTGAGATATACTTACCGATTAACTTGTTGTCACTGAGTTGATTCCAACTCATAGTGACCCTATTGCCCTGTAGGGTTTCCAAGGAACAACCGGTGGATTCTAACTGCTGATCCTTTGGCTAATGGCTATAGTTCTTGACCACTGTGCCACAAGGGTTTCCTGATACATTCCCAGTGATACGAAAAAAAAAAAAAAAAGTAGCTGCTGAGGCTACTTATGTGCAACCAAACACTGTGGGATTTGGTTCCTTGGTTTGCAGGTTTAGAGTCATGGTTTCACAGGACCTCTCAATTAAGTGGCCAGTAAATAACATGTTCAGTACTTCTGTTCTACTGCCAAGTTTTAAAAGCTTGCAAGTGGTCATTCAGAGTACAACAACTGAGTGTTTATGGAAGGATTTCTAAGTAGGAGACTCTTGTGTAGGTGTTGCCACGAATCTCTGCGTACATGTTGTCTGTCTCTGTATTTGTCTTTTATGTCTCTTGCATCCACCAAGTGTTTTATTTCAGTTTTACAACCAGTTTGATCATAAGTTTCCACCCTGGCACAAGACCCTATAAATGCTTTCTTGCTTCTCTACTCTGAAGTTTCATAACAAAAAATACGAAATGACACTAACTGCTAAGCCAGTATCCTCTCCACAAGGAATGAGAAACTGTTCTGGCAGGTAGATACTAGTACAGGTCCAGAGCTGCCTGATACTGTGCATGTTTAACAAGCTCTCAGGTGATGCCAAGGCTTCTGGCCAGGGACTCAGTTTGAGTAGCAAAAATATGAAGGATTCCAACCTAATAAATTGCATTTGATTGTAATTAGAATTCCAACATAGATTTTCCAAAGTATTTCCTGACTGACCTACATGTGTATCAGATCACCTTGAGGACGCTATAGCTCTCTCTAAATTAGAAATTACGGCTTTGTTCTACATACAAGTCTCTGGTAAGTTTGGTTTGCATGAGCCAGTTCTAAAAGGTAAATTACCACTAAAAAGAAAAAAAAAAACAAACACTGCCATCAAATTGATTCTGGCTCATAGTGACTGTACAGAACAGGACAGAACTGCCCCATAGTTTCCAAGGAGCACCTGGTGGATTCAAACTGTCAACCTTTTGGTTAGCAACTGTAGCTCCTAACTACTACACCACCAGGTTTTCCAAATAACCTCTAAGTGTACAACAAATGTGAACTTTTGGATTTGCAAAACTGTAACACAGGAATGTCCCAAATGTTCTGCTATATTGTGAAACCTCTTGGGTAGACAACCAACTAGTTTTCCTAAGGAGATGCATCTCTATTTCAAGGTTGACCTCTTCAAACTGCAAAAATTTCTGCTTTCAGTATTGCTCTTATTAAACTTCTGTTAGGTGCCGTGGAATCAATTTCAACTCACAGCAGCCTCAGGTAACAGGGCAGAAATGTCCCACAGGGTTCTCTGGGCTGTAATCTGTGTGGGGACAAACTGTTGGGTCTTTGCACCATGAAGCCACTGAGTGGGGTTATGTTCAAACCATCAACCTTTGTGTTAACAGACTAGCACTTAACTGTTACACCACTAAGCCTCCTTCTTACTAAAGTGGATAGGATTTACTACTTATTTACACATGACTATACTCCCTACTGGAAACCCTGGTGGCACAGTAAGTTAAGTGATAGTCTGCTAACCAAAAGGTCAACAGTTCAAATCTGCCACGTACTCTTTGGAAACTGTATGGGGCAGTGCTACTCTGTCTACAGCGTCACTGCGAGTTGGAAGCCACTGGACGGCAGAGGGCTATTTGTTTGTTTGTTTATACTCCCTATCATCTCCTTGAGAATAAGAATGATATCCTGCGGATTTTAGAACCTTAGCACTTCACAGTGTTTGGCACACAACAATTACGTGTTTTTTGCACAGACGAAGCTCACAATAATTAGGGGAGATTACTAGACAAGCATCCAGAAGCAGCACAAGTTGCTCCTCTACTTCTACACTATACTACAGCATCGATCTTAAAACAGGAAACAGGATTAGACCAATCACCTTCTCACCTTTACAGAAACAGATACTAATTACCCTAGTAAAAACTTCTCTCTCTCTCCTAAAGCACAGAGTGACCCAAGAGTAGGCTCAGTCAAGCTCTATCCAAACAGCTTTGTTGAAGATGACTTGCACTACATTCACCTGCCAGGAAAAGAAATCTCTCTTTAACCAGGAGCAGGTAATGGCAACTTTCATAGGTAGATACAACTACCAAACTAAAGCAAAAATTTTCTTCCTCTGTCACATGCTTGTACAGCTTCCCGTTCACACGGGTCCTTCTGCCTCCTGAGCTCTTTTTTCCTCATGTGTTTGTTGTTCTTGGTGATCATCTGTTCCAGATGAGTTGGGGACATCTGATGTACCTCAGATGGCAGCTTGCCAGCTTTTAAGACCCCACACACCATTTACCAATAAAGGGTGCAGAAGACTCTCTTAGCAATAGGCTAGTTATGCTAATTGGCCTCGATGATCCCTGAAAGTATGGTCCCCAGACCACGCCCCTGCTACTCTATCATTGCAATATTGGGTTGAGATTAGAAGAGTTTTCTGTTTCTGATGAAGTTCAGTTAAGTTGATTTACTTTCTACTGTTTGCTGTCACTGCGTTCACCTAAGCAAATTTCTATTAAATATCTAATCTATGATCAACCTTCTCTCTCCCTCCCCGCCCTTGTAGCCTTCAAAGAGTCTTTTCTTCTGTACATAAGTCAATTTTTAAGTCCTTATAGTAGTGGTCTCATATGATATTTATCCTTTTGGAATGGCAGACACTTCTGCAGACTACTGTTGTATTAAGACATTTATCTGAGATGTCATTAATGAGCCAATTTCTATCACACATAATTTAATCTACAGCCACTAAACTAAAAGTGTAATTTGCTAAAACATCAAGTGCTTCTATGAAATAACTTACTACAGGTACTACAATTAATAGTACCAGGATGATAATTTTTAGTGTCTTTCTTAAGCAAACAATCTTTAATCAAAAACTATTTACTAAGTTGTTTCTACATGTCCAGCTAAAAGGAATAAAAACAGCTAAACACCAGTTAAAGATGAAGAAATAATCATAAAACAAACCAGTAAAATACTAAATTTTATTGGAGAACAAATGAAAATAAATTCCAGATGGATTCAGGACCAAAATATAATAAACAACTATAAAAACAACCGAAGGAGCATCTATAGGCTGTTGTCCTACTGGCCTGTTATTACAGGGAAGTGGAAAGGGTGGAGAAGGGGGGACAGGAGGTTGTTAAGAGGATATGACATGTATAGAACAGAGAGGAGTGTGCTGTCACCAAGCAATGAGAGCAGCAGGAGCTGCACACAGGCAGGCATACGAATTTAAACTAGACTATACACTTTCAGATCCGACTCGACGGCACTTGGCTGGCTTTGGCCATACACTTTCACTCAATCACAATTAAAAAAAAAAATGAAGAAAATACAGAATTTTTTCACAAGCTTAGAGTAGCAGAGACCATTCTAAGACACAAAATGTTTAATCCAGAAAGGAAAAACAATTGCTAGACCTGATTATATAAAAATGTTTAAATCATAAACAGTTACGTCAACAAAAAATAAAAACCAAATGTGTTTCCATCAGGTGGATCCTGACCCACAGTAGCCCTAGAGAACAGAGCAGAACTGCCCCACAGTGTTTCCAAGGAGTGGCTGGTGGATTCAAACTGCCCAACTTTTTGCTTAGCAGCCATATTATTGAACCACTGTGCCACCAGGACTCCTCATGAGAAATACACTAGGAAAAAAAATCTATACACAAAAGAATGAAAATGTAGACTACATAAAGAATTCCTAACAAAGCAACAAGAAAAATATAATCCAATAGAAGGGCAGAGATTTTTACCTGTTTTGTTCACTGCTTTATGTTTAGCACTTGACACACAGCAGTCACTCAATAAATATTTGTTGAATGAATAAACATGAACAGATAATTCCTCCAAAAAACTATAAATTTATCAATAAGTACATGAAAATATTTGAACATTATAAGAACAAATAAATAGACACCAAACTCATTGCTGTCAATTTTCATATGCAGCGACTCTACAGGACAGGAAGAACTGCCCCATGAGGTTTCCAAAGAGCAGCTGGTGGATTTGAACTGCCAACGTTTTGGTCAGCAGCAGAGTTCTTAACCATATATCACCAGTTCTTAACCAGTATATCATCACTACAACCAAGAAAATTCAAATAAAAGCAACAGTAAGATACCATCCCCACTAACGATGGGAACTATCCAGTACTGGTGAAGGGGTGGTGAGAAAGTTTCCTTGTATACAGTTGGTCAATGTGTAAAATAGTGGTCAATGTATAAAATAGTGCTGCAATTTTCTAAGGCAATACAACATTACATGTTAAACATGTTATCATAAAACTACAAATCTGTCTATACATAAATATGAATGTATACTTGTAGAAAAAAATCTAAAACCATAAGCTGACAGGAGAGATAGTCACTGCTTGGAAGAGAAATGAGACTGGCCAAGAGCCAAGGAAGGACTTCTATTTTTTTTTTTGAAAGAATATATTCATGTATGATGGCTGCCAATTAACTTCACAAACTCATCCTAGAAAAAGTGCTACAAACCTCACTGCTGAATGTCACTACAGTCACCTTCAAAGTACTTCCCTTGGCAAGCTATGCACTGATGCCACTGCCTAGTCCACCCTTCGAAGCAATTTTGGAACTCTTTTACTGGAATGGCCATCAGAGCCATCATGATATTATCCTTGATGTCTTGAATGTCATAAAAATGTCTTCCTTTCCATATTTATCTTCAGGTAATAAAAAAAGCCATTGGGGGTCAGAACAGGTGAGTAAGGAAAGTGTTCCGATACAGTTATTTGTTTACTGACTAAAAACAGCCTCACAGACAACAATACAATTAAGTTCACAACCTTGCCACTGTACCACCATGCACAATTGGCCCTTCTAGAAAGAGTTCCAAAACTGCTTTGAAGGGTGGACTAGGTGCTAGCATCAGTGCACAGTTTCCCAAGGAGAGTACTCTGAAGGTGACTGCAGTGATATTCAGCAATGAGGTATGTAACACTTTGAACAATTAAGTTTGTAGACTTGTCAGACCTCATATTACTTGCATATGTAAAATGATTTTTCAAAAAAATAATGAAGTATCTACCAGCAACTACAGGTTTAAACCCATTGCCATGCAGTCAATTCTAACTCACAGTGATCCTATCATACAGAGTAGAACTACCCTATGTGATTTCCAACGAGCACCTGGTAGATTCAAACTGCCCAACTTTTGGTTAGTAGCTGCAGATCTTAATCACTATTCTGACCCATAGCGACCCTATGAACAACAGAACGAAACACTGCCCAGTCTTGTGCCATGTCCACAATCATTTTTATGCTTAAGCCTATTGTGGCCACTGAGTCAACCCATCTCCTCAAGGGTCTTCCTCTTTTTCGGTGACCCTCCACTCTACCAACCATGATGTCCTTCTCCATGGACTGATCCTTCCCAAAAACATGTCCAAAGGATATAAGATGCAGTCTTGTCATCTTTACTTTCAAGAAGCACTCTGGTTGTACTTCTTCCAGAACAGGTCTGTTTGTTCTTTTGGCGGTCCACAGTACATTCAGCATTCTTCTCCAGCATCACAATTCAAAGGCATCAATTCTTCTTCTGTCTTCTTTGTTTATGGTCCAGCTTTCATATGCATATGATGCAACTGAAAATACCATGGCTTGGGTCAGGTGTAATTTTAGTCTTTAAGGTGACATCTTTACTCCTGAATACTTTAAAGAGGTCCTTTAAAGTAGATTTTCCCAAAGCAATGCATCTTTTGATTTCTTGACTGCTGCTTCCATGGGTGTTGATTGTAGACCCAAGTAAAATGAAATCCCTGACAACTTCAATCTTCTCTCCATTTATGATATAGTGGTAGCTATTTCTCATACATGACTATAGGTGTGGCTCATACTGCATACACAACGGATAAAGTCAGGGAAAGTTCTAAGACATAACCAAATGCCTCACAGAATGAAATTCCTTGGCTAGCAGACAAAGGACCACAGACTGGGGAAATCTATGTCAATTGGTATAATACAGTACACAAAGTCAACATTTTTTGTTGTACGTTGGTGTAGCTTTCTATGGTCTTAAAAGCTTGTGAATGGCCATCTAAGATACAGCTATGTGTCATTTCCCATCTGGAACAAGTTAAAGGAAACCAAGAACTACAGGGAGCATTTAGTCCAAAAAACTAATGGACAACATGATCCACAGCCCACACAATCCCAAGACTAGAAGAACTACATGGTGCCCAGCCCCCACTACCAACTGTTTTGACTGGGATCACAAGAGGGTCCTGGACAAAGCAGGAGAAAACTGTAGAACAAAAAAAGAAAAAAAAAGATCAGCCCTGCAGGTCTGACAGAAACTGGAGGAACCCCTAAAACTATGCCCCTAAGACATGCTTCTGAACTGGAAATGAAGTCATTCCTAGAGACTACCTCCAGGCTAGCCAAATAATATACACATATATATGATAAAGAATGATACCCAAAAGGAATATACTCTTTAGAACAATCAATTATGAGAAGGCAGGAAAACCCCAAAAACTAAACCTGTTGCCATCAAGTTGATTATGACTCACAGAGACTTTGCAGGACAGAGTAGAATTGCCACATACAGCTTCCAAGGAGGAGCTGGTAGATTCTAACTGCTGGTTTGTTGGTAAGCAGCTGTATCTCTAATCACTGCATCACCAGAGCTCCAGAGAAGGCAGGAAAGGAAAGATAATCAGGACAAAAGAAAATGGGTAAGTCAGGGTGGAAATGGGAAGGATACTGACAGGTTGCAAGCAATAAAATCAAGGTCATGAAACATCTTACATACAAACTATCAAACAGGAGACTATATTTATCTGTAAACTTTCACCTACAGCACAGCAATAAATAAATAAAGATAATAGAATAATAATAATTATTTAACTGATATGAGGAAGACAAGAACAGATTCAGGGGATCGGAGTAAGATTAAAAAGTTGGTTTTTCCAGGCACCACCAAAGACAGCTGTGATGGGGGCCATAAGGCAGTCCCTAAGGCAACATGAGAATAAGAGGTATGCAGCTCAAGAACTCTACGAAAAGATAAGAACTGATGGTCTGACAGCCTGGAGGGTCCCCTGGGAACATGGCCCTGACGGGAAACCTGTACTTGCTGGCAGCCTGACTGGAAACCTGTACTTAGGTCAACTCTTCAGACAAGAATAGACTGGACTCTCAGGGACACAGTGTGACCATATCATGGGTGCACTTTATGGTTTTATACATTCATAGGAGGCTGTCATAGTGGTTTCTTTCTATATGGGAGAGAAGAAGGTGGAGATGAGGGTACTGTTGCTCACTAAGAGTATACTAGAAGTATACAGTGAAAAGGAGGCAAGTGCTGTCACTGGGTAGAGACAGCAGATGGAACTGCAGACAGGTGGGCATCCAAAATTGGTTTGGATTGTGTATTTTCACTTAATCACAATTAAAAAAAGAAAATTTCTTTTGGATGCATTCGTTTTGAAACCTAATTCCAAGTAGACAGTTGTATGTACACAGACTGGCATTCAGAAGAGTGTTTTTAGCTAAAGAAATGTTTGAGAATTACTGGCTCATAGATGATATTTGCAGCTATGGTGGCACAGTAGTTAAAGAGCTACGCTACTAAAGCAAAAGGCTAATGGTTCAAACCAACCACTGGTTCCATGGGAGAAAAAAGTCTGTTTCTATAAAGATCTACAGCCTGGGACAGGCACCTGTGGGGCAGTTCTACTCTGTTCTATACGGTCACTACGAGTCAAAATCAACTCCATGGCAGTGGATTTGGTTTTCAGTTCCAATTTTCAGAAACTTTAGTTTTGACTATAACAGACTTTACAGGGACTAATTTACAACTATCTGTTACACATAAATCTGATGTGTATCCCCACAATCTGATTGTCTCCCCACAAAAGCAGCTCTAACAACGTCCTTAATTGTGTCTTATAGCTAGCTGTATACCTGTCCAGAGTTTTTAACCTGCTTAACTTCTGGCAAGAAAATTGCTTTTTAGTGCAATTAACACAGCAAGGCAAGCTCAGCCTTGTCTTCCACAGCCTTGAGGCTGCTGAGTAAGTCTACAATCCTTTTTATGAAGAGGGTTTAGCAACAGGGAGGATGGTCTAGAGGTATATTTAGACTTAAGGAAAACAGACTCTGGTATACCAACCTGTGACTCTTTTTACATACATTTATTGAATTATGTGTACTTTTCAGAAGTAGTCATGGTGATATGCATTTAACCGTGACAAAAGGAATAAATTCTTCATACTAACCATAATAACTATCATTTCTTATACTTCCACTATATGTGCTCATTTCAGGGCTAGCCCTTTACAAATATTTCTAATCTTCTATAGTATTAAATCCAAACCCACTGCCATCAAGTTGATTCCTCCTTATAGTGACAGAGCAGAACTGCCCCATACTGCTTTCCAGGCTATATAATCTTTAAGGAAGCTGACTGTCATATTTTTCTCTCTTCATGTAGCTGTTACGTTTAAACTGCTGACTTCTTGGTTGTTAAGCCAAATGCTTAACAACTGTACTGCCTGGGCTACTAGTGTGCACATTTCACAGAAGAGGAAACTGAGATTTGCAGAATTTGGTAACTACCCAAAAGCTAATTAGTATGAAGTAAGGTTTAAGCTCAGGTCTGCCTGTAAAGACCGTGTTCTAAAAGAGGACTTTTTTGTCCTCAAGGAATCTCATCAAGTGACATACAAAAGAGACCCTTCTTGTTAGCTGTCGACAAGTCTTAATCACAGGAAAAAGATTCGACCAAAGTTATACAGCAACTCAACTAGTCAAAAACAGAATTCAGATTTCCAGTCTCATGTATAGTTACAATAGGCAGAACCACCTCATCGCCTCCCCTACCCTCCTCTAGTTCCTCCAAGTGCTTATGCTGTAAAGGACAAGGACATTGTCCCATGGTATCATGAAACAAATTCCCTCAGTCTTGCCTCTGACATCATCATTTACCACCTATATTTGGCCAGTTACAATGAAAAGGTCATCTGTTTCATAACTTAACCATGAGGTTATGACACCTAAAAAGTTCAGCTGAGTTCAAGGTTCCAATTCGGCTGAGTCGTACATAGAGGAACCAGTGCAAACTGCACATCATTTTACTGCTATTCTGACACAGCAATTAAAATCATTCAGAACAATCAAACCCACAAATCACTGTACTCATATTGTGCCTGCAAAACTAGACCCATAATCCTTCTTAATACGATTCACATCAACTGTTTTCTCAACCATTTGCTTTTTCATTATCCTGCGCTCACTTAGCTGGAAGGGAGAAAGTGACAAACCATGACGGCCCAAGTAAGGACAGTATCTGCGTATCATACTATTAAGTACACTTACTCCTTGGTGGTGTAAGGCCACTGCCTCTTCAAACTTATATCTGAAAGAAGCTGGCAGCTGCGACAGGAAAACGCTATCGCAATCATTTTTCTCAAAGTGTTAAGTATTTCTCTTCCTAACAGTTCCAGATCTTTCAAAACAAATAAACCAGTCCAATAATCCCAAGCAGAGAGGGAAAACCACAGGAGAAAGGAGTGAAGTGTATCCACCACCTTTCTATAATCACAGAAGAAACAAGGCTAGTGCAGTTTCTCGAAAGGAAGGACAAGCCTTGGTACTGCTCTGTGGAAGCGATCAGTCACAGAATGACAGAAAGTCACCGTCCCTGCTAAACCATACAGCGGTATTTTAGTGCCAGGTTACTACACCTTACTCTCTCCACCCTTGCTGGGTGAGCCCTCCTAAGGGCTAGGGTTTTTCGTACACTGTCAGGCTCTCCTCCCTGGCGTCTGGAACGTGACACACTAGACTGTGGTGATGCGTAGGGCTGGAGGCGTAGTACTCACTAGGTGCCTCCCCTTCTGTCCATCCCAGGGGTCCAGGGGGGCGCTACCTCCACGTTATCGCGAAGGGCGGACGCTGCCCAGCAGCGGGGCCTGACGGGGGCATCTCGGGGCAGAGTGGCTTTGAGAGGGAACGGGGTCTTTCCGCCCCACACCAGAAGAGGAGGCGTGGAGGGCACGGGAGTCCGCGGTTTCCCCGCCCTCCCAGGCTCTCCAGCAGAGGCGGCCCGGCCCTGATACCTTCTTGACTGTGCGCGGCGCCTCGGTGACCGTACCGTCGGGGCTGACCAGGGCCTCGCCGCCGTCGCGATGCCGCTGATGCTGGTGATGCGGATCGCTCCGCTTCATGGCCGACGCCTGAGGTACCTTGCCCGCGGCAGGGCTAAGCGCGGCGGCGGCGGCGGCGGGCCCCGAGCCCGGGCCGGGGGCCGGGGGCCGCTCGGCGGCCGGAGCTGGAGCCTCCGGGTCCCCGCCACCCGCCGGGGGAGACATGGCGCCCACAGCCGCCGTGCTCAGTCCTAGTTGCGGTTCCGCCTCGGAGGGGCTCAGGTCCTTCAGCTCCACCTCAGGCACCTTAGCGGCAGCCGCGGCTGACACAACCTGCACCGACATCACCGCGTCCGCTGCAGCCGCCGCCTCGGGCTCCTGCTCCGGCTCTGCCCCGCCTCCTGCCTCCCTTCCCTCCCCCATGCCCCCACTCCTCCCCTCCATCGCCTCCGCTCCCACCCCCTTACTTCGTCCGCCCGCCAGCCCGGGCCTGTCCTGCCCACCCCGCCCCTCCCCAGCCCAGCCCTGGCGCGAGGTGCCACGGAACCTGTAGTGCGCTTGCTCCCGGCGGCACCCGCCGAAAAGACCGTGGGACATCAGCTCCCGACCTGCATCGCGGGCTGCCGAGGGGAGCCAGCACGCGATGCCCCCTGGGAGTTGTAGTCCTTTCGGGCCCTTCCTCCGGAAGGTGGGCTGAATTCTATAGAGAAGAGGAATGTCTAGGACCGGCGACTAATGGAAAAGACTGAGGGTAGATGACCTGAAGGAAGGGTTGAGGAAGAGAAAGTCTCCAGAGAAGTTGCAGCTTCCGGGGAGGAAACACTAGCAACCCTACAGATGGGAAGGTAGAGGAGGATGATTCCTTATCCTGACAGGGTGAATTTCCTCTGTGTGTGCACGCCTGCGATCACGTGTGCGGGCATTTAAAGGCAAAGCATAGCGTCACGTGAGGAGACCGTGCCATAGGCTTAACGTGGCTAGAGTTTTCTATCTCCGTGAAATAGGAACCGGAACACTTTTGTGAACTATAGTTTTGTTTTTAGCAAGAATAAAGTGAGACCTTGACTGCTGTAATAGTTTCTGTCACATTCTGGGTTTGGGAGTTAAACTCAAATTAGGTATCCCCTAAAAAAGCACTGTGCTGTGGAGTGACCATCTCTTGTGGGAATTTTATGGTTCTCTGTATCTATAGGATGTCATCCTGCTGACTTCTTGTTGGAGGAAGGGGAGTGGGTGGAGAGGAGGGGATAGGAGACTGTTGGGAGGATAGGATATGTATGGAGCAGAGAAGAGGGTTGTGCTGTCCCCGGGTGGGGATAGCACTGGGAGCTGTATGTAGGTGAGCATGCGAATTTGTGTGGGAATGTACATTTTCATTCAATCATAATAAAAAGTTTAAAAAAACTGTTATCAATTCTGATTCACAGTAACCCTGTAGGACAAAGTAGAACTGCCCTATAGGGTTTCCAGGAAGAACCTGGTGGATTCGAACTGCTGACCTTTTGATTAGCAGCCTCAGCTCTTAAACACTGTGCCACTGAAGCCAAAGCTCCTAGCAGCACCATAACAAACCAAGTGCACGGTCGTCGAGTTGATTCCGAATCATAGCAACCCTCAGGACAGAGTAGAACCACCCCATAGAGTTTCCAAGGAGCGCCTGGCAAATTTGAACTTCTGACCTTTTGGTTACCAGACATAGCACTTAACCATTACACCACCAGGGTATCCAGATAGCAACACAGAAGAATATTAACTGAAATATGAATAATGATTTCACTAAGCTACGAGACTTGGCACGATGCTTTCTTTTTTGTACTTTTGTTGTATTTAAAATTTTTATATTTATTTTAAAAGGTATAAATATAAAACATGTGTGACAGTTTACATTTACATAAAGGTACCTGAGGAAACAGCCTAAATGTTCACCAATAGACAAGCAAACAACGTGGGGTACACGTGTGCAGTGGAATGTCCTAAAGACAAATGACATTCTGATACATGTTATGACATGTATGAAGCTTGAAAACATTATACTAAGTGAGAAAAGACACACAAAAGGACAAATATGATCTCACTTATATAAAATATCTAGAATGGGAAAATACATAGATATAAAGTAGGTAAGTTACAGAGGCTGGGTTAGAGAAAAATGAGTTGTTGCTTAAGGTGTACTGGGTGTCTGGGGTGAGTACAATTTTTTTGGAAATGGATAGTGGTGATGGTTTCATATCATGGTGGATGGAATTCAAGGTAATGAGCTGAATGCTTAAGGCTGGTTGAAACAGCAATTTTTTGTGATTTATAAAAAAAATTTACTACAATAAAAAAATTACCCAGATTAGAACCAAAATGATGAAAATCTTTCAATTCATAAACAGATCATGGGCTGAGGCCATATGGAAGGAAGACTGGATTGCTAATCAGTCAAGATTCTGCTCTGATTTAATCCAGATTACCCCCACTAACTAGCCAAATGGCTTTAGGTAAGTACCTGTGACAAAATAAGGACACACACAGGAATCATCAAAGAAAGATGGAAAGGGTACACAGTCAGTGTACCTAAAAAGACTAGTCCACATTCAATCATTTCAGGAAGTAGCATATGATCAAGAACCAGTGTTACTGAAGAAAGAGGTCCAAACTGCGCTGAAGACACTGGTGAAAAACAAGGCCCCAGGAACTAACAGAATACCAAGTGAGGTGTTTTAGCAAACTGAGGCAATGCTGGAAGCACTCATTTATCTCTGCCAAGAAATTTGTTGCCCCACCAAATGACTGGAAGAGAGCTGTATTTGTGCCCATTGCAAAGAAAGGAGATCAAATGGAAAGCAGAAAGTATCAAACAATGTCATTACTATCACACGCAAGCAAAATTATGCTGAAGATCATTCAAAAATGGTTGCAGCTGACAGAGAACTGCCAGAAATTCAAGCCAAATCCAGAAGAGGACATGGAACCAGTGATACTATTGCTAATGTCACATAGATCCTGGCTGAAAGCAGAGAACACCAGAAAAATGTTTACCTGTATTTTATTGACTATGCAAAGACATTCAACTGTGTAAATCATAACAAATTATGGATAACATTGCAAAGAATGGGACTATCTGAACACTTAACTATGCTCATAAGGAACTTGTACATAGAGGCAATTGTTTGAATAGAACAAAGGAATACTGTGCGGTTTAAAACCAGGAAAGGAATGCATCAGGGTTGTATCCTTTCACCGTACTTACTCAATCTGTAGGCTAAGCAGATAATCCAAGAAGCTGGACTACGTAAAGGAGAACATGACATCAGGATTGGAGGAAGACTCCTTAACTACCTGCAGTATGCAGATGACACAACCTTGCTGAAAGTGGAGAGGACTTGAAGCACTTACTGGTGAAGATGCAAGACTACAGCCCTCAGTATGTGTTACACCTCAACATAAAACAAAAATCCTTACATTACAAGTAGACCACTAAACAACATCGTGATGAAAAGAGAAAACACCAAAGTTGTCAAAAACTTCCTTTTACTTGATCCACAATTAATGCACATGGAGGCAGCAATCAAGAAATAAAAAGATGAATTTCACTGGACAAATTGCAAAAGATCTCTTTAAAGTGTTAAAAATTAAAAAGCAAAGATGTCACCTTGAAGACTTGGGTCACCTGACCCAAGCCATGATGTTTTTCAACTGCCTCATATGCATGCAAAAGCTGGACAATGAATAAGGAAGACCAAAGAAGAGTGAATGATCCTTTTGAATTATGGTGTTGGCAAAGAATATTGAATATACCATGGACTGCCAGAAGAAAGAACAAATCTGGCTTGGAGAAAATACAGCCAGAATGCTCCCTGGCAGTGAGGATGCTGAGACTTTGTCTTACGTACGTAAGTTCTCCAACTTGCCACTTTGCCACTGTGCACAATGGCCATTCCAGAAAGAGTTCCATAACTGCTTTGAAGTGTTAACTAGGGGCCAGCATCAGTGCAGGGCCTCCCAAAGGGAGGACTTAGAAGATGACCATAGTGATATTCAGCAATGAGGTATGTAGCAACTTAGAACAACTAAGTTCACAGACTTAGTTGTTAAGTTCACAGACTTAATTGTTAGTCCTCATACTTTGGACGTGTTATCAGGAAGACCCAGTACCTGAAAAAGGGCATCATGCTTGGTGTTCTGGATTGAATCATCCCCCCCCCCAAACTATAAATCAACTCAGCCATGCTTCGCAATCTGGTGTAATTGTTCAACATTTTGTCATCTGATGTGATTTTCCTATGTGTTATAAATCCTACCTCTATCATGTTAATGAGGCAGAATTAGAGGCAGTTACAAGATTAGGTTTTGTCTTAAGTTAGCCTCTTTGGAGAAATAAAAGAAAGAAGCAAGCAGAGAGACATGGACACTTCATACCACCAAGAAAGAAGCACCAGGAGCATAGCACATCCTCTGAAAACAGGGTCCCTGCTCTGAGAAGCCTCTCAACTAGGGAAAGATTGATGACAAAGACCTTCCTCCAGAGCTGACAGAGAGAGAAAGCCTTTGCCCTGTGCTGGCCCCCCTAAATATGGACTCTTAGCTTCCTAGGCTGGGAGAGAATAAATTTCTCTTTGTTAAAGCCATTCACTTGTGATATTTCTGTTGTAGCAGCACTAGATGACTAAGACACTTAGGAGAGAGCTTGTGGAAGGGAGGGAAGACGCTCAGTGAGGTGGACTGACAGAGTGACTGTAACAATAGGCTCAAACACAGCAATGACTGTGAGGATTGGTGCCGGATGGGACAGTGTTTCATTCTGTTGCACATAGGGTCCCTATTAATCAGAACCAACTCAATGTCACCTAACAAGGACCTGTGACTATTTAAAAATATTCAAATCACCAAACAGTAAAGCAAATAAAATAATGACACTACGTGTGCCACCATTCAGCTCTAGTCAGTCCTCACATTTTAACCTGTTTGCTTCAGACTTAATTGAACTTCTCTGTGGAGTTCTCTCTGATCATATTTTCCTTCTTGCCACCCCAGAAGTAAACTGTCCTGAATTTGTATGCTCTCATACTTGTTATGCGTACACACGTATCTTCTAACCGTATGTCCTCTTGTTTTGCGTGCTTTAAAGCTCTAAATAAATGGAAAGACACCATTTCTTTAAAAAAATGATTACATGTAGACTTTAAAATTAAGTTTGCTAAGAACTTTTTTAATGAAAGAGGAAAGAAATGCTTCTAACAGAATGCTAAGCTTAAAAGAAGATAAAACTGTGCTTTCCACAAACTTGAACTATGCAAATAATTCTCAAACAAAATACATTAAGATGCAGCTGACTCTGAACGACAGATAATAGGTGGATTTCTTGTTCTCTGTTCTCAGAGAAACTGAAGTAAAGAGGATCTTATTGTTTATGGCTGTTAAAAGATTAAGCCATAGCCCTGACAACCTCAGAAGACACTGGACACAGTCTTTGAAGTAACTGTTAGTTTTTCTCTGACAAGAAGAAGAATGAGGGGGAAATCACCTACCTCTATTTCTTCCTGCCTGTACCACTACTTGGAAATTCGTTCACCTTGTCAAGTCATCCTACCTTGAATAGAATTTTTGAAGACTGGTACCCTAGTCTCCAACTCTCTGCCTCATTCTCTGTGTTAGAAGGTTGTCTGAATACTGCCATTTCCACGAAGTCCATAGGTCTGCCAGACACAGGACTTCTTAAGCTTTCTCTTCACACTCTGGCTTTCAGAATTTCCTTCCTGTTATAATAAACCAATGCAGAGCTCCATCCTCCAGCTGTTGGGGCAGAGATTAGTAGCTCTATAACTGATTTCTTTCTTCCTCTTTTTGCACAAGGGAGCTGCATTACAGCCACCTGGCATGTGTCGGAGCTAAGAGGCAGCAGCTGCCTACCTGGACTGCTAGAATTGATTACTGAAAGGATGAATTAATTCTTCAAAGGGATGTGGTTACAAAACATCTCAAGTTGGAGAACTGGAAAGAAACCAGTATTTGTTCTTTATTTATCCAGGCACCATTCACTGGTTGTAATCAAGCAAGAGAGCACACTTGTCTGCCATTCTCAGTTCCATCCCTGTATCCCTGCTGCTTCTGCCACCTTTGAAGCTGAGGGACACTAAGCACAGTTGAAGGTAGAATTATCATACTGATAACAGGGCAATTAAGCAAAGTTTATAGATGGACTATTTAGACTACAAGTCTTCTTCTTTCACTGGCTTCTTGAATCCTAGAACCCTGACAAGCAGGCATGTATCTTCCACGCAGATTAGAACTTTTCTGATGTATCTTACCACTTCAAGAAAGAACACCTGAAAATAATAACATCAGGAGTTCCCCCAAGGAAATAGGTAGCTTAGTCGTCTAGTACTGCTATAACAAAAATGCCACAAGTGGATGGCTTCAACAAACAGAAGTTTTTGTTTTTCACATTCTAGTAGGCTAGAAGTCCAAATTCAGAGTGCTGGTTCCAGGAGAAGGCTTTCTCTGTTGGCTCTGGAGGACGGTCTTTCTCATCCATCTTCCTTTGGACGGGGAGCATCTTAATGTAGGAATCTCAGTTCCAAAGGACACACTCTGATCCTGGTGCTGCTTTTCTGGTGGTATGGGTCTCCGGTTCTCTCTTTTGTATTTCAGAAAAGATTGGCTTGAAACACCATCTAATCTTGTAGACCTCATCATTATAATTGCAACTAATCCATTGTATTAAATCACAATGATAGAATTTACAGCACATAGGAAAATCCCATCAATGGTAGACAATTCTGTGAAACATCACTCAGCCAAATTGATAAATACACTTTGTTGGGGACACAATTCAATCCATGACAATAGGCCAGCCAGATTACACCACGGTGAAGATCATGGAGCTTCCAGTGAGCAAATGATTGTCACATTTGGAATTAGGAGCAGAGCACCAAAGTCCCTTTTAACATGTGGAGAAACCCCGAGACCAAAGTAAGCAAGTGGGTAAAGGGAAGTGATAACATGAAAGAAACAAAACAATAGGACTCTGCCCCCACTAAAAATCATTAGCATTCCCAGAGATTTGAGATACTGTAAAGGAAGAATATGTTGTTCTATAAAGTGAAACTTCAGAAAACAAATACGAGACCTGGGGAACAAAAGCATGCCAGTGGGAATGAACAACTCAATCAATAAAAAGAGAAGGAGATCAAAAATACAAAAGGAAATATATTAGCTAATCCAGAAGGTCCAATATCTGAATAGCAAGAATGACTGAAAGACTTAAAGAAAATGCAGTCCGGGGAAGTGCTCAAAGAAATAATTCAGAAAATTTCCCAGAACTGAAAGATGAGATTCTACAGAATGAAAAGGACCCACTAGGTACTCAGCTCAGTGGATGAAAATAGACCCACACTAATGTACATCATTGTGAAATTTCAAAATAGTGAGGACACAGAAATAATCCTTCAGATGTCTGGAGTGGGTCAAGGGACAACAACCTTTTACAAAAGCTCAAGAATGGGAAATAAATCAGACTTATTCGTATCAGTTTTGGAAGCTCAAAGATCATGTTTTCACACACACAGACCCTCTGCCTTCTCTGGTCTGCCAAGATTGGAGGGGGTAGTGATTTGACTGCCGAGCTGGATGGAGGATCAGCAGTTCTAACTGCTGCTGAAGCTTTCAGCCAGTCCTCCTGCTTTCATCTCCACCTTTCGGGGTACCACAATTTAAGTTTTCGCCACTACTGGTTAAGACTTTTCAAGCTTACTAAATTACTTTCTATTCATCCTTTGCTTTCTAGCTTTCAAAATTGTACTACTGTTGGCTCCCCCTTCCCACCTCTTTTCTTTCCTCGTAGGAAAAGAGTGAAAAAGATGTAAATCTTTACGCTCTCTGTGGGAAGTCAAATGATAACTGCTGAAAGTGAACATTTGAGAGTGTGAATAAGCATGTTATTCAGATACAGGGAAGCAGATATGTACAACAGTGGTATCGGAGTTCGCCTAGCTCCAGGGAGAGGAGAGAGAATCAAGATTGGCATCAGCCCAGAGCTGATCCCTGTGAGGTGGAGGGCAGGCATACGTCCTTTCTCTGTCCTTTTCACCAGCTCGCTCACACAGTACTCTTCTCTGCTGGATTTGACCCTTACAATGGCCACATACAACTCACAGAACATACAGTTATAGAAGGGAGTTAACAAGTTATCTTTTAGAATCAGGATCAACTTGGAAGTAACAAGAACAATTCAGGATACATTTCCTCAATCAGGACAGCTTCTTGACACTGTCCACAGGCCGGCCTGTGCACACAGGCCCTGCCCAGGCCTGGCCTCTGCCATGCTTGGGCAAGTGTTACAGCTCTTCAGCTCCACTGAGAAACGTCTGCGAGGCCACCATTCCGCAAGCAAACCTCCTGCCCAAAGGCACTGAGCCCTCTCAGTCCATGCGTCAGTGAGGCCAGCTACCTCGCTCTGTGGACCATGAAGCTCACCATATCGTCCATGCTGGTCTTCTGGGTTTGCTGCTAAAGTTTCTTAGGCCGGATTCGACCATCTTTACAGCCCCTCCTTGCCATTTCGCACTATCTCCAGCATGATAGCTCTGTCTCCTGGGTTTAGGAAGTTCTCAGGGCAGGAACCATGGGCCCAAAAGATGGTTTCTACTCCCTGCTCTTCTTTAATAATAGCAAGGTCCCCCTCAGCCTCTGGGATTGGCCTTTCTAGGCCTAGCAGAACCACAAAACTGACCAATCCCTTGCAAGTGTTTCATGCACCGTATCTGCATAGCTCTGCCCAATCATTTTGTAGGAGTTGCAAGCCCATGGCAGACAAGCCATACAGAAGTGACTCATTGCACTGCAAAATGCCATGAAGATCATCTAAAATAATAAAGTGGTTTGCTCCAAGTAACAGAAAATGGTGGGGTAGGTGGCGGGAGTAGGTTACCCACAGCTTTGTGTAACTATTTAGCTTTTCAAACTATGGCATGTATAACTTAGATGAAAATAAACACTTCAAAAGCAAACAAATGCAATATCATAAATTGTTTACGGATGTACAGACACATATGTGCATATGAAAGTATGCACAGGTGCATATATATGCACAAAAGTATATAATGGACCAGAAGAATACTTCCCTAACTCAAACAGTCATTTTTCTCTCAAGGAGGGGAAAAATGGATTGGGAATGTGACTGGAGATGTTGATCAAAGAAGACTTACGTTTGTAATACCTGATTTTTTTAAAAAAAGAGACTGGGAGCAAATATGATAAAATGATCAGTTACTAATTCTAAGTTGTGGAAAGGTGGTAATTTAAGTTTATTAGGGTATTCTTTGTGTTTTTCTATTATCTCTTCCATTTCTTAACATTAAAAAAAAAAGGCAGAGGAAAGGGTGAACAGTGAACAGACTGATTTACAGAAGCTGGGACCAGCTGAAGCAGGCCTCAGAAGTCTAGACAGCTGGACACCTGAGGTTGAGAGAGAGGTATAGCAGGGACCCAGTAGAGCAGCTAAGAGCAGACCTGGCTGAAATCATCAGTACAATAGAGACCTGTGTTCTCAGGGAAGCAGCTAAAAGCAGGCAGTCCCCCAAACCGGGGTTTTTTTCCAGGGACGTATGTCAAGAGCTTTTGGTAGGACAGTGGCCGTTGCTGCTCAGCTATGAGATCTGGCATTGCTTATAGCAAGACTGCAAGATTCTTGGTTAGAGGAAGAGTCCTTGGTCCTGGACGTCCATCCCCACAAAGATGAGCTCACAGTGCCTTCTAGTGGTCAGAAAGTGTCAGCCTCCCCTCCACAGCCATAAAAACAGAAAAATGCCCCTCTGAGGGCCAGAATGAAACCTCCTTTAGCCGCCCATCCTTTACACAAGTAATCCCACAGAGAAAAGGAAAGCTAGAGAGAGGACGAAATGAACAGAAGGAAGAAAAGCATAACATTTCCCCTTACTTCAGAAATGATTATTAGACAACAGGATAAATTGTATCATTTTAAAATATACTGATACAAGTTGAAACATAGGGATGACAATGCTACTGAGAGAAGCAGTGATGGCTAGAATGAGCAAGAGGGCAAGCACAAGGGGATACTGAGTGACGGGAGGGAACACAAGTGGGAAGAAAAATTAGATCCCAGAACTGGAAGTGGAAAGAGCCAAGACTTGGCAGAAGACCTTAGCCCCAGTGTCTGTCACTCAGTAGCTGTGAGGATGTGGGTAAGTTATTTTGTGTCACTGAGCCTGTTATCCACATAAAATAGCTCCCGGTAGTTGCCACTCTCTGAGAGCCAGCTGAGCCAAGAGGTCAGAGGCAGACCCCAGAGCCAGTCCACCCCGGACTCCCAGCATCCCACTCACTGCCGGCCAGGCAAGCTGTTGCCCTTCTCACTGTCTGGAGGGAAGTTAGCAGTGTCCTGGGGACGGGGAGAGGGTCTGTGGTTTCAGTGAGCAGTCCATGTGAAGTGCTGGCATCTAGCCAGCCTTGAGTAAGAACGACCTGTACCTCTTGCCATCCAGTGGATTCCAATCCACAGCAATCCTGTTAGGACAGAGTAGAATGGCCCCATAGTTTCCAAGGCTGTAATCCCCACAGAAGCAGACTGCTATAGCTTTCTCCCATGGAGTAGCAGGGGCACAGGGGGGTTGAACCACTAACCTTTTGGTTGACAGCCAAGTGCCTAACCACTGTACCACTAGGGCTCCTCACACATGGGATGTGCCTAGAATATAATTGTGTGTTTGTCCTCTTTCCCCTTCCTCTTGAATCTGGCTCTGGTCAAAATGCTGTGTCCCCAAAACCAGACTGACTGGCAGAGAATTACAGCCTTTATGAACCGGAACTGAAGTTCTCAGAGACCACCTTTCGGCCAAACCATAAAATAAACAGTATCCACAAAATAAACAGTTTCACCCAAGAGGCACAGGCTCCTTAGAACAATAAATTATATGAGATCAAAAGGGCAACATTTGCCCAAAAGCAAGACAAGCAGGCAGGAAGGGGCAGAAAATTATGATGAAAAGAAACAGGGAAACCAAGACAGAAACTGGGAGAGTGACACATTATGAGGAATGTAACTAATGTCATGGGCACTCTACATACATATTGTTCAACGGGAAACTAATTCACTCTGTAAACTGTCATCTAATGGGCTGTAATAATCAGTTTGTTACAGTGCTTGTATCCTTACTGTGTGGGAGCCGTAGAAAGGATGTGGTACAAGGAATTATTTATTATGGGCCTTGTGTCCATGCTTTGTCTTGTGACTCTCACAAATGATTGGGTGGAGCTATGCAAATAAGATATTTGTGGCCAACCAAGGGGGATTGGCAAGCTTACTGACTGTTTTAGTCAGCCAGGGCTGCTCTAACAGAAATACCACAGAGTCGATGGCCTTAAGAAAGGAAGGTTTATTCTGACATAGTCCAGTAGGCTGCAAGTCCATATTCAGGGTGTCCGCTCCAGGGGAAGGCTTTCACCTTGTCGGCTCAGGAACAAACTCTGGCATTGCAGCAGTCTTTGTCTAGGGAGCATCTCAGCACTGGAACCTCAGGTCTGAAGGAAGCACTCTTCTCCGGGTGCTGCTTGCTTGATGGTTCAAGGTTCCCCATTCTCTGCCTGCTTCTCTGCCCTTTCATCTCTCATAGGATGAAAGGATTAAGGGTGGGGCAGGCCATACTCCAGGGAAACTCCCTTTATAGTGGAGCAGGGAGGTAATCCTATGAAGGGATTTACAGCCCCACCCTAATCCTTTAACATACAGTTTCGGGAAACCACAAAGTGGAGGACAGTCACAAGATACCGGGAATCACAGCCCAGCCACATGGCTACACATATTTTTTGGGGGACACAAGTCAATCCATGACACTGACAATGCGAATAAAGTGTATAGAACCCTTGCAGCAGTGGGACCATACAAATAAGGTGTATGGGGCTTGGTCAGTTTTGCCATCCTACTAGGCTTAATACGAGCCACTCTAGAGGCAGAAAGAGGGGACCTCATTACCATCAGGAAAGAAGAGTCAGGAGAAGATCATGCCCTTTGGGCCCATGATCCTGTGCTGAGAGAACCTCCCAGACGAACATGACAGAGCTGTCAACACCAGAGATGGGGCAAAGTGGTGGAAAGCACAGCAGAATCCAGCAGCAGAGAAATGGCAGAAGCAGCACCAGGAGGCAGATGTTTTAGTCAGCTGCTGTGGGCTTTCTGGGCCACTAAGCAAAGGGGCTACAGTAGGCACGCCAACCCACAGAGCAAGACTGCTGAGTGCATTCAGGCAAAAGGCTTACCAGCCAAGTGGGGTACCTTTGGGCACTAATGGATGGAGGTAGAGAGCTTTGTAATGTTGAAATGAGACACAGGTAACTCCATTTTGAGGAAAGGTGCAGTGAAAATTCAGGGTATGAAAGTAAAAGGCTCCAGGAACCAACTTAGCAGGAAATAAAAAGAAATACCATAGAGTAATTACACCTCCTTTGTCCTGCAAAAGATAGGGCCTGGAGACAGCCTTGCAAATAACCCCTGGAGCCAGCCTAGTAAAACATCCACTAACGGTTACATTTTACAACCTACGGAAGTTCCACGTGGATGAAAACAATCATCAATGTGGTTGACACATTCACCCATAGCTACATTTTTCAACTTGCAGAAATTCCATATGGCCTCAGTCAATGCAAAGGTTAGCTCCCACTCCCTACTTTGCGGTTTCATGGTTTAAATGCTGCATGCTAAGGAAGCCTGGGGTCACCTCCTGCTCTGCGTAGTTTGGAGTGCATCTCTGGTGCACCAGCCCTTTTTTTTTAATTGGGTACATGTTTAATAAAACTTAACTTTTAAAAGGAAACTGTCGCATCTTGAAATCCTGACCCTAACAGTAACACTTGCCCAAGGAGGGGTGAGGCCAAGCTGAGGGCCAAAGGGGCTAAGAACCAAGAGGAGAGCCTGTCCTCATGGCATTCAGAGGAATTCTGCTTGGCCAAGAGTAAGTGAGAGCACTGCCCTGCACTGAAGACGGGAAACTGTGCCTTCCTACTTCTCTTAGCGTCTAGTGCTGCTGCAACAGAATACTACAAGTGGCTGGCTGTAACAGAGGTTTACTTCTGTCTGGGAGACCAGATGTCTGAATTTAGGGTGCCAGCTACAGGGGAAGGCTTTCTCTCTGCTGGCTGTGTGGGACGGTCCTTGTCATCTGTCTTTACCTGCCCTAGGAGATTCTCAGCACAAGGACTCCAAGCCCCAAGGATGTACTCCACTCCACTCTTCTTGCTTATGGATAAGGAGGTCCACTCTCTCTGCCAGCTTCTTTCTGCTTTTGCCTCTTATAAACGGGGGTGCAGGCCATACCCCAGGGAGACTCCACCCTTTCATTGGATCAGGGCTGTGTCCTGAGTCAGGGTGTTTCATACCACTGATTGTCTTTAAGATAACATAACCTTCCCTCAGAATCTCTTGGTGGTACAGTGGTTGAGCTCAGCTGCTAATCAAAAGGTTGGCAGTTTGAGTCCTCCAGGTGCTCCTTGGAAACCCCATGGGACAGCTCTACTCTGTCCTGTACTATGAGTTGGAATCCACTTACCGGCAACAGGTTTGGTTTGGTTTTAGTAATCTTCTTGCCTCAGCAGCCACAGGCAGAGACTCAAATTTACAACACTGGAAAATTACATGAGATCACAAAATAGAAGCTGTGAATCATGGCCTAGCCAAACTGACACATATTTTCGGGTGGCACAATTCAGTCAGTGATATTTCCTGATCCTAAGTTGTAACCTGCTACTTCCCTAGTAAACCCTGTGAGTGTGGTCTAAGTTATTTGTGGCCACTGCAAGAAACCCTCAAATCCAGCAAGAGAAGTGGAGTGCTGTGAGAGAGACAGCTGGTGTCAGAACTGGCAAACAAACAAAAAGGTTGGTGAGTGGAGTGGTCCATCCCACGGGATTCAGTCCTGGATTGACACTGATGGTCATTCTCTCTCCCTCTTGTGATGTTAGAGTCTCATGACACCAAGCTGCCATTTTTACAAAGACATGCCCTTAAACAAGCCTGGTCAGTACTCTCTACAATACCCTCCAAGTCTATGGGTACCATCTTTTCCTCCATCGGCCCTCCGGTCTTCCAGGACCATCTTTGCCCTCCTTTTCTCCATGGATTTTCTTTCCTCCATGACTCTTCTTTCCTGCCTGCATCTCCTTTCCTCTCTGTCCCTCCTTTCCAGGTAATTCTAAGTCCATGCAACCCAGCTCCCAATCCTCTACTGACAACTTGTTGGAGACAGTGGGGCTAACCAACTGTGACATCCACTCATAACAGAGAGGAAGGCCCCAGAAGGGAGGCCCAGGATTGCCCCCAGGAGCCATGCCCACCCACAGTCACCCATTTCCTAACTCCAGGGGTTAAGTACATCTTTTGCTCAGTTATCGTGTGACCAGCAGGCTCTGAGGCAGCTATGGCCACAGCAGAGCTTTCAGCAAACAGCCAGGTGGCCAGAGAGGACAGCCAGCATGTTATACCGACATCTGTGAGTTGCGACCTTATTAGCAGCAAGCTCTTGAACAGCTTTAGAAGGAAGGAGAATCCAAATGATTTTGAGATCAGGGCCACAGCCTATTGAAAAGCAGCACAACAAGAGTTTATACAAAAAGCTTTTATTTAGTGTATTTCTTCTTCCTGTCCCTTCTCTGGTCTGGGACTCAGCCAGCTTCCATGACTTCCTGCTGTCTGGTTCTTGAAACTGGGGTCTTGGGGACATGGTTGGAGCTCTGAGAGTTGGTAGTCTCCTCACTCACAAGTTGTGGAAGTAGAAGGAATCTTTCTGGCCAGGCTGAAGTCACAGGAGCTTCCCAGGGAAGTCAGAGGATACAAACACACACCCTCCCACACTGGGTAGATGTGAGGAAGCATTACACACACACACACACACACACACGTACCTCCCACACTGTGTAGATGCGAGGAAGCATTACACACACGCACGCACGCACACACACACCTCCCACACTGGGTAGATGTAGGAAAGCATTACACACATACACATCCCTCTCCCACACTGGGTAAGCGTGAGAAGGCATTACACACACACATACACACATACCCCTCCCACACTGGGTGGACGTGAGGAAGCATCACACACACACACACCCCTCCCACTCTGGGTGGATGTGAGGAAGCATTAACCTGTGTCTCTCCTGTCCCTACTTGCATGCCAGCCCAGGTCTGCACTTGTCCTGGAGAGGAAGCCCCAGTAGCTACCTCTGGTGGGGTGGGGAGACGAGGGCGCAGCTCCGGGTCCTAATCAACAAACAGGAGTAGGCTGGCCTGGGCGAAGTGAAATGGGGAAGGACCACGGAGGATGGGTTGCTAGTCTAGGGTAGGGCCAGCTGGGCACCTCCCAAAAGAGCTTACAGCCCACATGGGAGCAGATATTCCCAGCCCTACAGCCATCTGGAAGAGGAGGAAGGGGCCCTGCTCCTCTCACACAAAGGACTAACGACACGATAAACTGACTTTTGGTTTCAGAGTGCCAGAAAGGGCACCATTTAGCCCAGAAAACGGCAGCGGGCCCCCATCTGCTGCACAAGGGCCTAGCTGCCTGCCTGACCACTACAGCCCACGTCAGTGCTGTCCCCCATTTCCACCATTCCTGCCCCTCAGCATGTTCTGTGACCCTACTGGAGACGCAGCTCCAGCCAGACTCAGCTGGTGATGCAGAAAGGAGGACCCTGAGCGCCAGGGCCCTGCCCTTGGTGAGTCCCAGCCACGGGGACGCGGCTCCTCAGAGCTCCTTCTTGCAGCCCTGCTGCCCTGAGCCCCTCTCCCAGGAAGGCACTGGGCCCTTGGGTTCTCCGGCAGACCAGATCCTGAGGAAGCGCTCAGGGAGGAAGAAGCACCTCGGCACAGCATCTGCTCCCCTCTCTCCAGGCTCAAAAGTCTGAGTCTGCGTCCAGGAGCTCAGCCTCCATCAGGTTGGTGCGGGAGTGAACGGGTCCCAGTGCCTGCCGGCGGCCCTGAGCCCAAGCTCCAGGGACAGAGGTGCTGGGCAGAAATGGGTCCTGGAGGACACTGGGCTCCGGACAGAAGGGGCTGGAGACCAGGGTCCAGGTTCCCTGTCGGCAAGGCTCCCTGGCTCCCCAGGCTCCGGCAGCCACCAGGCATTTCTGCCGGGGCAGCTGAGGCAGCCGAGGAATGGCGCTGGAGGTCGGGCCTGGTGGGGGACGGGGCAGCTCGGTGGGGGGGCCCAGTGGGCACACCTCTTTCTTCCTCTTCCTTCGCTTTTTCTTCCGGCCCAGGCGCTTCTCCAGCTCTGGGGAGATCTCAGCTTCCACCAGCCACAGGTTGGCTTGTTCCTCTGGGGGTACTGGGGTAAGAGAACAACCGGACAGAAGCCTGGGCCCCGGCTTTGTTCATGCCACCCCATCTCCTCAGACCCATACTCTTTTAGCTCTGAAACCCCAACTCTAGACCTCTAGGGTCTCAGATGGCACCACAGATCCTCCAGGGCCTCTACTTCCCTTGTGAAAGCCTCTCTTTTCATGGAAATCTAAACCCGCATACCTGGAGTTGCCACAGGGGTGACAGACACATCCTGGGGCAGTATGGCTCCTCTCCGAGCCACCATCTTGGTGACATGCTGGGCCCAGGCAGAGGAGACATCAGCCGAGGGCTCGTTGAGATCGAAGGCCAAGCCCGCTGTGGGGACAGGGAGGGAAGGACGGCAGTGGTACCTCCTTTACTTGGCACTGTTGACCTTCCCCTACCTGGTCCCTCCCACTCCGCCACACACAGCTCACCCCCATGTCAGTGATCTCAACCTGTTCTGAACCTGAAGGGAAGAGCTAGAAACCCTGTTCCCGAGACCTGACTTACAGTAGCCCTGAGAGAGTAACCGCAGGAAGACAGAAGAGGGTGGGATGAGGGGAAGAGGGTGTCACCGCGGAAGAGGCAGTGAATTACTGTTCGTGATGATGGAAACTTGCTTACTGATTATTGCTGCCAGTTGCTGATAATATAACCAGTATCACTAAAATGTTGAATTGGCATAGGTTGTGTTGTACATGTATTTACACCAA
Source organism: Heterohyrax brucei (assembly GCA_028571685.1). Classification (NCBI taxonomy): domain Eukaryota; kingdom Metazoa; phylum Chordata; class Mammalia; order Hyracoidea; family Procaviidae; genus Heterohyrax; species Heterohyrax brucei. The sequence goes on from CM053147.1 coordinate 20,321,709, forward strand.
TTGGAAATAAAAAAAACAAAAACACCATCATGCAGACCCAGGGAAAGAAAGTTAAGAAAGGCACAGACGGGCAAGGTGGCCGGCTGAAGGACAGGGGACCTGAGAGCTGAGAAGGAGCGTGGGAGAGAACCAAGAGGCAGCGCCTTACTGCTCACAGCTTCCCACACAGCCCTGCGCCCCGCATCCAGACCAGCCTGGCCGGCGGGAGGCCAAAGCTCACCCACAGGTCCGTCGTGGGAGACGGTGTGCATGCTGAAGGAAAGCTCCTGGCCCGGGTTCTGCAGCAGCTCCCGCCGCTTGGAGAAGGCCTTGGCGATCATCTTGCTCTTCTTGATCCGTTTGGGCTCGTCATCACTCTGTCCGGTCAGTCTAAGGAGACAGGGTCAGGAGGCCGAGTGAAGGAGCGACCACTGCCAGGAACCCCGGGGAAGAGCAACCACTACTCTACCCTTCCACGGAGGAGGCCCTGGAGGGTCTCCAGTCCCTCAAGAAGGCTCAGGAGCCGAGGCCTTCTCTGCAAGGAAGTGCGCTAGAACGCAGGGCACGTCTCTACCCGGCTCTCAAATCCCTCAAGTCCCTCCGCTCTTAGAAGGTCCTCCGGTCAGCGGCTGGGCACTTGGCCGCAGTCTCCCAGGGACAGGAGATGCCACTAGGGAGCAGTGGTGAGCCGCAGAAAAGGGCTTTAGGCGGCTCAGGGGCGCCCCAAGGAGGTCATGGGGTAAGTCAGACCAGAGAAGAGCCAAAGATGGGAACGCTGAGGCCGAACAAGTCAGGTGCAGGGTTAGAGGCGGCTGGCAGTTGACCCCACCTGCACCAGGTACGCCGCCAGATAAGCAGCGTGGCCTTGGTCCAGACCCAGGTGCTCATAGCAATGCCAGTGCCAAACATGGCAAACAGGTTGATCTTCTCCACCAAGAGGCTCGGGCGGTTCTTGATCTCACAGTCCGGGACGGGCTTCTTGGTGGGCAGCCCGATGGTCACGTTGGCCTGGCATCTGTAAGGGACAGCAGACAGACAAGGTTTTCTGGACCCCCTGGGTAAGTGCCCAGACAATCCAGACTTTATAAGGAGTTGTAACAACGAGCAAAGCCCCACAGCACTGATTCTCAGCCCCAGCTGTGTATCAGAATCACTAGGGAGCTTTCACTCATTACAGATGCCTGGGCCCCACCCCAGACGGCTGAGTCAGGAGCTTTAGAGGAGGTTTGAAGCTTTGCAGGTGATTCAAGGCACAACCCAGGCTAAGAACCACTGCCTTATAGTCTGAGAAAGAGTGATGCAGTCAGGATGAGGAGGACCAGTGTGGTGCCAGTGGTTAAACCCTCAACTACTAACTTCTAGAAGTGTCTTGAAAGAAAGGGCTGGAGATCTGCTTCTGAAAGGTCACGGTCTTACAGACCGTATGGCGCATAGTTCTATTTTGCACACATGGGATTGTCGTGACTCAGAATGGCCTTGACAGCAATTGGTTTGGAAACCACCATCGTAACAGCAGGTCCCTGGTGCACTTCCTTTGGCCACTCTGAGGCCTTACCCGCTCAGACTCATCTTCATTATGACACAACCAAGCACAGTCAAAGCTAGCCAATATGACATGTTGTTAACTACGGTAGGGAGGTAAGTCCTCCTGTGCAGAGATCTATGACACTTGTGCACACAAACATGTGCGAATTACAGAGAGCAACTTTGGTGGCCTATAGAGAGTTAGCCAGGGAAGCCCAAATACGAAATGGCTTCTTAACAGTTACATTAGTTTCAAAAACAGGCCGTGGGCATGCAGAGAGAAGGGCGGAAACGAGCAGACTTGAAGGCTCTTTGCCACGTTTGGCAAATTACAGGGCAAATGACATCTTGGGCACCCAGAGCAAGACAGCTGGTTTAATCGGCTGTTGGAGGCAGGGTATCTCAGTGATCCCGGCTGCAGAGAAGGAGGGGTTCTCCCTTCTAACTCTGGCTCCTAGACCACGACTGCTGGCCCTGAGCCCCAGGCCCTCACTCACAGCACGTAGTCCCGGAAGCTGCGCTCCCACTCTGCCTGGTTGAAGAAGTCATAGAAATGACAGCTAAAGGTGATCAGCACAAAGCCGAAGGCCAGGAAGCCGAAAATGCCTGTGGAAGCCAAAACAGTTTCTCCAGGAGAAGCGGATTTACAGAAAAGACATTTCTTTCAAGTTCAGCAGGGGTAACTCTACGTCACTCACTCACTCACTCAACTCATTCATTCACAAAGTACTTACTGTACACCCTGGTGGCGGAGTGGTTAAGGGCTACATCTGCTAACCCAAAGGTCAGCAGTTCAAATCCACCAGGAGCTCCTTGAAAATTCCATGGAACAGTTCTGTCCTGTCCTACAGGGTCACTGTGAATTGGAATCGACTCGACTGCAACAAGTTTTTTGGGGAGGGGGTCCACTGTAGTTAAGTGCTCAGCTGTTAACTGAAAGGTTAGTGGTTGGAACCCACCAGCTGCCTCGTAGAATCAAGATACAGCAGTATGTTTCCATAATGATTACAGCCTTGAAAACTCTACAGGGCAGTTCTAGTATGTTCTATGGGATTGCTATGAGTTGGAATTGACTCAAAGGCAACAGTTGTTTGTTTTTTAATAGTTAATGATTGTGAACATCTCTTCATGTGTCTTGGCTCCTTGGATGTCCTGTTCAGTGAAAGTTCTGGTCTTGATCTAATCTGAGTGCTTTGTCTTCCAGACACTGCACTTTTATTTTTTAATTACAAAAGGAATACATGTTCTGTGTGCAACATGAAAAAACACAGAGGTACATAAAGACACAGCAGGTCCCACCTCCCTCTGTTGAACACCCCCTGCAGCTAATTTGGCTTGTTTCCTTCTGTGCTTGTCTTAGTGCTCATCCAAACAAATGTTCAGAGAGAGAAACTGTCTTTATTTATGTCTATGAGCTCATGCTAGAAACACGACTCTAGAACTTGTTTTTATTTTTTTCCCCAGAACCTATACTATGAATTCCTAGAGAAACAAACACCTGTGTAGGAAAGGGCAGGACAGCGGTTACCAACCACTCCAGGGATCAGAGCAGCACTAGCCAGGACAGTGTCTGTCCCACAGGGCCCCAAAGGCAGCTCAGTCTCAGGTAAATTCATGCTGGGCTCTGTTCAAGAGCTGTGCGGCCCAGAATGAGGCAAAGAGGGCACTAAGGCAGCTAGCGGCGGGCTCAGGGAGGGGACCACGGGCAGGAGGAAGCTGTCTTACCATAAACTCCAGAATTCTGCCTGAGAACATTCTCTTCTGTTAAATTGCCACTGCCATTACCACCTACGTGCGCGCGCGCACACACACACACACACTTACATACACATATCCATCCCTACACACACACCCCACACAGACACATGCCCCCCATGCCCCTCACATATACACATACCCCTACACACACACACACACACTGTTCACATACCACGACATACACAGACCCCTAACACAAAACACACCCCCTAGGCATACCCCTGCACACCCCTACACACACACACATTCCTACATACACACCCCTACATACACACATACACCCCACAGACACACCCGCATCCCTGTATAAATACACACATGCACACACATAAACAGACCAGGCCCTTGTCCCCATGGCCGCTGAATGTCCCCCCACTGGCTTGCCACACCCTCCCAGGCCCCTGGAGCAGGCAGCACTGGGCTGGCCGGGCCCTTGGGCCGCTCACCCAAGCGCAGCATGGTCTCGTTGATCTTGCTGGCCGCCTTCTCACTCAGCAGCCCAGGGTGGTTGCTCTTGATGGAGAACAGTGTCATCACTCCTGCACAGGGGAGACCTCAGACATTAGCACAGCGGTGGCAAGCTTACACACCCGGGATGGGTGTGTGAGGGGACAGGGTCCTGTGGCCTTGATGTCCGAGGTCTGGTTATTCCCGTGCTGACTGAAAGCTCAGGGAACTGGTGACTTCAGGGACATGGAGAGCCAGCTGGTGGAGATCTGCCATGGACTGGGGGTGACTGGGACACAGCCCTAACATATAGTCAAAAAGAGGGTGACTTGGTCCTGGCCTAGCCACCCTAAGTAAGGCTTCAAGGTCAAAGCTATCCCACCCAGTGGAAATATGTGAGCCATATTCATCATCTTAAATTTTCTGGTAGTCACATTAACAAAGTAAAAAGAAACAAAATGAAATGAATCAGTGTATTTTATAAACCCTATATAGCCAAGCAAACCCTGGTGACGTAGTGGTTAATTACTATGGCTGCTAACCAAAAAGGCTGGCAGTTTGAATCTGCCAGGTGCTCCTTGGGAATTCTATGGTGTGGCTCTACTCTGTCCTATAGGGTTGCTATGAGTCACAATTAACTCAATAGCTATGAGTTTGGTTTTTGAATACATTTCCAAAGTAGTACCATTTCAACATATACCCAATATGACAAATATAATGAACTGTTTTACAGTCTCTTTTTGGTACTAAGTCTTTGAGAAGTAGTGAGTATGTCATGTTTACAGGCACAGCTCAGTGTGGACTAGTTTTATTTCAGGTGTCCAAGAGCCCCATGTGGCTAGTGGCCACTGCACAGGACAGCAGAGATACAAAACATATACCAGAGACCTGAACACACCCCCAGGAAGAGGGACAAGAGGTGGCTGATCAGAAGACTGAGAACGCAGGGTAAGGAAACAGAAGTCTACGAAACAAACAAACCGAAAAAAAAATAACATAAGCTACATGGACACTGTGGATTCCGAGGCTTATTGTGAGGTGGCAGGTGGAGACAGAGAAACCAGGGAACAATGAAACTGTGTGTGAGATGACAACTGTGTGTGTTGTGAAGAAATAAGAAACTAAGCCCAAGAGATTTCAGCAGTTTACACAAAACCCATGTGCACACACACAGACACACACACAACCAAAGGCCCCTCTGGTCTGCATGGACCAGGGAAGTTTCTCTGGGTGGTCTCCACACAAAAGCACCTGGCCAAGGCGTGACTGGTGCTGGAACTCACCCAAGCTCCAGTCATTGGGCCATGAGTCCTGGCACAAGGCTCTGGCGAAAGGGACATATGTTTCTGGTCAGTACAAAGGTGCTGGTCCCACAGCAGTGTTTGTGGTGGTGGCTGTGGCTGCCTGGAGAGGGCGCCTCCTTGGCATCTGCACCTAGGCCGTGTGGGCTGGCTGAGGTCCTAGTTCCACCCTCCACAGAACAGGTGCTCTGTACATTTTTGTTGCCCAATACGTCTAGCTGGGTGTCCACTCACCTCGGATGAGGAAGTAGCCGCCCACTATCAGCACCAGGCCAATAGGGGCCAGCACAAAGCCAGCGCGGTAGCGGTAGTTCTTGTAGCCCACAAAACAGATGCCACTCACAGAGTCCCCATCCACCTGCAGCAGAGAGTGGGGGAGGGCCGAGTTGGTCACTGGTCCCTTTACCTAAGTCCCCTGCACTCTACTTAGGCTCCTGGCCCCTCCCAGACACTTACCTGGGCCACAGCAAGGATGGCCACAGTGAGCACAAAAGGGAGTGACCACGTGAGCAGGTGGAAGTAGGAGGTCTTGCCAGAAAGAGGGTGGTAGGTGGTACCCAGGGCTTTGAAAGAGGTGTGCCAGGCATAGGTGAGGACCACAAACCAGACGACACCAGCCATCAGGGCATAATACACGATGACAAAGATGATGACGCAGGACAAGGTCTCGTTGGAGCTGTGCAGACATGTGGGAAAGTATCACCTGGGGGAGGTCATTCTGGACACCCTCTGCCTGGCTGCCTACCCTATCCCCCGACCCTTGGCTTCTAAGGTCTGGAGGTCCCCTAAGAGACAGGACTCAGGTCAGATGCTAAAGGATGCCAAAGACGACTTTCTGTACAGAGGCAAGCCACCAACATCCTAGTGCTGCACCCAAAACACTGTGACCTTGGGTACAAGGAGGTGGTGTGGAATCCTACACAGAAATCTCAAGTTACAGGCCCACCCCTCACTGCTGTGTTAAACACATACTGCAGCCCTTCTCCCCAACCCTTGCCTCTGGCTCCCAAGACACCTACGTGGGCTCCCCAAGCCTCATGGTGCCATCTGCCCGGCAGACAATGTCCCGGCGAGCACCATCCATGAACTGGGCCAGCCAGCCAATGCTGCCCACGAAGAAACATGCATTGACGTAGAAGAGAATAACTGCGGGGTAGCGATTTGAATTCCGCCAGTCGGCAACAAACGTGGCCTAGAGAGAGGGGGGATGGGCCGTGCTCGGGGCTGGCTCTGTTCTGCTGCCTCAGATGCCCAAATCTGAGCCAAAAACAGCAACAAAAACCAGTCACTGCTCCTTTAATTCCAACTCCTGGGGACCCCATGTGTTTAGAGTAGAACTGTACTCGTCACGGTTTTGTGGCTGCGACCTTTCAGATGCAGATCACCAGGCCTTTCTTTACAGCATCTCTAGGGTTCGAACTGCCAACTTTTCAGTCAGCAGCCCAGCACTTAACCATTTGCCCTCCCAGGGACTCCCAGACTCCCCTTGTCATGACCTCTCCCTTGACCCCCACCCAGATGGCACCTCTCTACCTGAGATCTGGGGTCCCCTCCCACTTCACAGGTCAAGGCTCTCCTGGCCCCATGGCCTGGCCCCTGGTCCCCGTCCGCCCACCTGCCCAAGGCCCGCCCAGGCTGACCAGCGTAAAGAACGTGCAGAGGCCCGTGACAGCGCCGAAGCCAGCGATATAGCCGTGCATGTCCTGGTGCTCGTCCTCAGTGAAGAGTGGGTTCTGGCACTGAATCCCGCAGCCCTCCACGTCCTCGTACCAGCTCTTGGGGTTGTCCGTCCGAACCAAAGGTGCTTCACACTGGCCCGAACTGTTGAATTTGATGTTCTGTACCTCATTCTAGCATTGTGGAAGGGGAGGGGACAGCACAAGGTGGGGGTGTGTCTCAGAACGAGAGTTTCTGGAGACAGGTTTCAGGCTCTGAGTCCCAGCCTTGCCAATGAGTAGCCGAGTAAACTTGGGCAAATTAGTTGACCTCTCTGTATCTGGGTTTCCCCTTCTATAACAGCATCTGCTTCGTGGTGTTATTTAAAAGTTAAATGAATATGTTAAATTGCTTATAATGACATTATAATGCATGCAGTAAATAATAAATATCATCATTTTTATATTTGTGATCTTTAGCCACCCATAACTCAATCACACCCATCTTTGGTGTATTTCACTGTTCTACATATGTGTGCCTTGATGCCCAAATACACTATAACCTTTAGAAGACAAGTACCTGGTGCTGTGAACTCAACTCCAACTCCCAGCAACCCTACAGGACAGGGCAGAACTGCCCCCATAGAGTTTCCAAGGAGCACATGGTAGATTTGAACTGCTGACCTTTCAGTTAGCAGCTATAGGTCTTTACCACTATGCCACCAGAGTTTCTGATAGATTGGGAGATTCCTGTTACCCAGGACTCCTGAACCCCTCAACATCTAACAGAATGAGAGCTCAAAACATTTTCTGGGCACATGTCATTTTCTTCAAATAAGCGAACAATCTCTGGGAGACTGACCCAGTCTGTGAATAGCAGTGGGGTCTGTGGCCTGTTGACCCCACAGTAGTGGACCCAGGGCCCTGGAGACCAGGCTTAGTGCCCTGGCCCAGTCTCAGGCTGGGCCCTGCCCTGTGCCTGGTACTGCCAGGCCCACAGTCCAGGCCTCACCCCCACAGGGCACTCACCGGGCAGCCTTCAGGGAAGTGATCGGGGGTGCAGCGTAGGAAGTCAGGCCAGCCCCGCTCCCTCTCCACGATGGCACAGGGGCCACGGGTAGCCTGGCAGAGGGTGCGGCTGGGCAGCTCTACTCGGTCATTCTCGCACTTGGGCATGTACACAGCACACAGCAGGGGCTGGATCACTGCCCAGCAGCGAGGGGCGTTCCGGAGGCCTGCGGTGGCAACAGTGCAGACGTGCTGGGGTGAAGACCCCTCCTCACTCTGACCGTAGCCACAGCCACACCCCTGCCCCCCCAGGCCCCAAGCAACTCTCTCTAGCACACCACCAGCCCTTACTGCCCAGAGCTGTGAGGTACAGTCTTTCTCATCCGGGCATTTGGGCAGGCCACTTCTTTGTGCTGCAGGACTGTCCCAGGCATCACAGGACTGTCCCGTGCACTGCACGGCTATCCTACAATCTCAGGATTGTCCCACATGTTGTGGGACTGTTTCACATATCCCAGAGTTTCCCATGCATCCCAGGACTGTCCTACACATCCTAGGACTGTCCCCTACATCCCAGGACTGTCCCACACATCCCAGGACTGTCCCATTCACTGCAAAGCTATCCCACAATGCCAGGACTGTCCCACACATCCCAGGGTCATTGCATGCATCCTAGGACTGTCCCACACATTGCAGGAGTGTCTGACACATCCCAGGGCTGTCCCCTGCACTGTAGGACTGTCTCATGTACTGCAGAACTGTCTCACATATCTCAGGACTGTCCCATGCACTGCAGGACTGTTTCACGTATTCCAGGACTGTCATATACATTGCAGGGCTGTCCCGTTAACCCTCAAGACTGTTCTATGAAGCATGTGACTGTCCTATGAAGCATGTGACTGTCCTATGAAGCATGTGACTGTCCTATGAAGCATGTGACTGTCCTATGAAGCATGTGACTGTCCCATGCATCACTGGACTTTCCATGCATCACAAGGCTGTCCCATGCATTGCAGGGCATCTAACATCCCTAGACCCCAGCAGTAGAGCCCCTTCAGGAGATGGCCTGAAGAATTTCTGGGCTGCTGGTAATGTTCTATTCCATGATCTGGTGCTGGTTATATGGGTCGGTTCACCCTGCAAAAATCAAGTGCATTACCTGTAAGTTCTGTTGACCCAATGAAAGTGGCCTCTGTCCCCAGTGCCCACTAGGGAGAGGTTGCACCTCTGGCTGACAGCCCCAGATAGACTTCCATTTTCAGGCATATTCTTAAAACCCCCAGCCCTCTTCTGGGGACACAGAGTGGTGGGCCCCACCTCTCGTGGAGTCTGTGCACCAAAACTGGGTTACCCCATGCCCGAACCCCCAGAACCCTCATTCCTCTTACCAGGCTGAGGTGAGATAGAGAAGAGGTGGGAACTTAGGAAGAGGTAGTCAGAGGAGCCAGGTACTCCAAAGCCAGAGGAGGAGACAGGAAATCAGATGGAGAGAAACAGAGGAGGCTCTGTCCAGCAGAGGGAGGAAAAGCGTGGTAAGCAAGGCAGAAACAGGCCAAGACCTCCCCAACCCCTGCTCCAGCCCAAGCCTCCACCCTGCTCGCCCCAGTAGCTGGGCTTGCTCTGCATGCTGTAAATCACCCTTGGTGCAAAAACACCCGTTTCCCAAGGAGGAAGGTATACTAGGAGAAGTTTCCGAGGAGGGTGACTGCCGACATGAGTGATTATCACACAGCCGGACTAGGGGGAGGTAATATATAAAGATCTGCTCCCATGAAGATTACAGCCTTGGAAACCCTATGGAGCAGTCCTGCTCTGTCCTATAACGTTGCTGTGACTCATAATTGACCGAATGGCACACAACAACAATATATAAAAGAGACCTAATGGTGCAGTGGTTAAGTGCTCAGCTGCTAACCAAAAGGTCAGTGGTTCAAACCCACCAGCAGCTCCAAAGAAGAACAAAGACCTAGTGATCTGCTCCTGTTTTCAAGATTACAGCCCAGGAAACCCTACAGGGAAGTTCTCCTCTGTCACATGGGGTCACTAGGAATCAAAAATCAACTCATAAATCAGAGACTTCACCAGCCTGAGGCTAGAAGAACTAGATGGTGCCCGGCTACCCCCAGTGACAACCCTGACAAAGAATACACCAGAGTCATCCACACAAAGCAGGAGAAAAGTGCAGAGAAGAGCCCAAACTCATGTAAAAAGATCAGACTTAATGGTCTGACACAGACTGGAGGAATTCCTGAAAGTATGCTCCCCAGACGTTCTGTTAATCCAGAGCTGAAACCACTCTTGAAGCCCACCTTTAGACAAAGATCACACAGGATTATAAAACAGTGATACATGTGAGCAGTGTGTTTCTTAGTTTAGTGGGAGACAAGAAACCAAATGGAAAGCTCCTGTCTAGAGGCAGGATGAGATGGCAGGAAGGGACAGAAGCTGGGTGAACGGACACAGGGAACCCCGAGTGGAAAGGAGGAGCACACTGTCACATTGTAGAAACCACAACTAATGTCACAAAACAATATGTGTGTAAACGTTTGTGTGACAAATTAACTTGAGCTGTAAACTTTCATCTAAAGCACAATAAGAAAAATAATGATCAATAAGTTAAAAAAAATATCAACTCGACAGCACCTAACAACAACACGCAAAGAGCACGGACCTTGTGATTTGCCAGCCTGGGTCCAAATCTTGACTTTCGCACTCCTATATGTGTGATCTTGAGCAAATCACTTTATCTCTGACCTCAGTTTTCTCATCTGTAAAGTGGAGCTTCACCTCATGGAAGTGTTGTGAAGATTAAGACACCGCATTAAATGCGCTTAGCATAGCACCTGCCAGAGTCAGAACTCAGGAAGTGCAGGCTATTGTCACTTGTCAAAGGCATACAGCTCTCATTTCACAGACTGAGCAGTTCCAGGGGTGGAGGAAAGTTTCTGCTACAGGAAGCAAAATCCTCAGGCAAGGGTTCCCAAGGCCAGATCAAATCAGAATCACCTGGGGAATTTTTATCATTCTAGACAGAGGGTCTGCCTTCAGCATTTCTGAGGGAGGGGGTCAGGTAACTGGTAGGAGGGGAGTTGGGGGGGCAGGTTTTACCTCCGAAGGGACAGTAAGTACTAAGGGAATATTTCGGGGTAATGAGACTGTTCTATATCATGATTGTGGGGACCGCTTACAAACCTCTATGCATTTATCAAAACTCATAGGATGCTACAACCAAAAAAGTGAACCCTACTATTACATAATAAATTTTAACCAGTCCAAGAGCATTAGGCGCTTAATATAATTATTATGTTATTTTTCTGGATTTTTGTGATATTCATGGTAATCATGAGCTTTCGAATTTTTTCTAGCTTGTTTTCATTTTAATATTCTATTTCAGACTGAAAAAAAACTCTTTGAAGAAAGGACAAATTAATTAAATCTTAAAGGATGATTAGGGAGCCATCCAGGAAAAACGTAACTTGGATCCTTACCTCTTTACTGCATCAAAATAAGTTCCAGATGGATCAAAAATAATTAAGTTATTAGTATAAAAAGATAAATATTCAAGTACTAAAAGAGAACATGGGAAATGGTTTTTCAGATCTTAGCACAGACAAGCTTCTTAGAAATGCGACACAAAACCCAAAGCTATGAACTAAAAGGCTGAGAGAAAAGAATTCAGAAAAACAAATTCAGTAAGATGAAAACAAAATCATAAATCAAGAAACTGAAAACATTATATTTCTAATACATATCACAAGGCAAGAGTTAATTTCCTTATATGCACAAAGCTTCTCTAAGTCAGTAAGAAATGCGGCCCCCCCATCCCCACCCCAATCTAGGTCAGCTGGCATAATAAAGTTTTTTTAAGACAATATTCTGCATCCTACTTTGCTGAGTGGCATCTGGGATCTTAAAAGCTAGCGAGTGGCCATCTAAGTAGCAACAATTGGTCCCAACCCACCTGCAGAAGAAGAGAATGAAAAATAAACAGGGAAAAGATGAGCCCAAGAGACAGAAAGGGCCACATAATCCAGAGACTGTATCAGCATGAGACCAGGAGAATCAGATGGTGCTTGGCCACCTCTGCTGACTGCCCTGCCAAGAATATAACACAGAGTCCATGACATAGTGAAGAAAATGGCTGTGCAGAACTAGAACTCTATTAAAAGACTATACCTGATGGTCTCACAGACTGGAGGTTTCCCTGGAAGACATGTACCCTGGCCTCTGTCAGCCCAGAGCTGAAACCAGTCCCCAAAGCAACTCTTCGGACAAAGATTAGACTAGACTATAAGCCATAAAATGATACTGGTGAAGAGTATGCTTCTTGGCTTGGGTAGATACAAGACACTAACTGGGCAGCTCCTGTCCAGAGGTGAGATGAGAGGATGGAGGGGGACAGGAGCTCGCTGAACGGACACAAGAAATACAGGGTGGAAAGAAGGAGTGTGCTGTTCCAGGGTAGGGGGAACAACTAGAGTTACATTGCAGTGAGTGTGAAAGGTTTCATGTGACAAACTGACTTGGACTCTAAACTTTTACTTACTTAATGCGCAATAAAGTTTTTTTTAAAAAAGAATATGGCTCTCCCCCCCAAACCTGTGGCCTTCAAGTTGATTTTGACACATAGCAACCCTACTCTGTCACATGGGGTCACTCTAAGTTGGAACAGACTGGTGAGCATCCAACAATAACAGACAAGCTGGCAAAAGGCACAAACAGATCACACTGAAGCAAAACCCACGGTCTTTGAACACATAAAGAGATGCTTGATCTCACTTAGGATAAAAGAAATATATGGAATAAGGCATCATTTTTAACTTTCAGAATGGTAGAGAAAAAACTGGAAAAGATTGTATGGACAAGAGTGAGAGAAACTGGCACTTTTGCAGATTTTTTAAAAAAATAAAAAATTGCTGTTGAGTCAACTCCATTTCATAGGACAGAACAGAACTCCTACACGTGATGTCCAAGGAGCAGCTGGTGGATTTAAATTGCCGACTTTTTGGTTAGCAGCCATGGCTCTTAAGCACCACGCTGCCAGGTTTTCCTATAGATTAGTGGCAGGAATAAAGGTGAGTCAGCACTTGTGGAGACTATTTGGCATTATCTGTAGAACTCAACCCAGCGATTCCACTGTACATTTTCATAAAGGTAACACAGTATGAAACTGCAAAAGAGTAGAAACAGTCTGAATACTTGTCCAGCAATGAGAGATCAATTCAATGAAATATACGTTATTACAACAGAACTCTATTTAGGGTGGGATTGTCTGCACTAAAATGGGACGATCTCCAAGATAAGGCTGTTATCTGTATTCACGGTTAAATGGACAAATGCTGAACAGGCAGGAGAGTGCGCTGTTGTTTGGAGACCAGATGAGGGCAGTTCTACATCGACTTAGTGGCACTGGGTTCGTTTTGGTTTGGGTTACATTAATACATATGCTGGATGTCTCTAAAAGAATGTTACAGAGTAGCTGCCTCTGAGGAGGTGTCATGGACTCATGGCTTGAACATCCCCCCAAAATATCAGTCACCATGGCTGTGGTCATAATTCCCGGTACTGCAACATCACCTGATGTGATTTCCCTGTGTTGTAAATTCTATCACGATGATGTAATGAGATGGATTAATGGTAGTTATACTGATGAGATCCACAAGATTAGATACTGTCTTAAGCCAATCTCTTTTGAGATATAAGACAGAAGCCAGCAGACACACGGAGATCTCACACTATCAACAGAGTAGTCCCAGGAGAAGAGACCGGAAGTTCCAATGCTGAGAAGCTCCCATCCAAGGGAAGACTATGGATCCCAAAGACCTTCCACAGGGCTCACAGAGAGAGACGCCTTCCCCTGGAGCCGGCACCCTGAATTCAGACTTGTAGTCTACTAGACTGTGAGAGAACAAACTTCTCTTTGTTAAAGCCACTCACTTGTGGTATTTCTGTTATAGCAGCACTAGATGACTAAGACGGGAGGGGAACTAGGCAGCTGAGGAATGGAAATGGGTAGCTTCATAACTATTAGGTACTATCTAATCAGTTCTAACTCATAGCAGTCCTATGTACAAGAGGATGAAACCCTGCCTGGTCCCGCGTCATCCTCACAACTGTTGTTCTGCTTCAGCCCACTGCTGCAGCCACTGTGTCAGTCCATCTCATTGAGGGTCTCTTTTTTTTTTGCTGGCCCTTTACTTTACCAAGCATGATGTCCTTCTCCAGGGACTGGTCCCTCCTGATTACATGTCCTAAGTATGTGAGACCAACTCTCACCACCCTCTCTTTCAAGCAGAATTTTGGCCATACATTTTCCAAGACAGACTCATTCACTCTTCTGGCCGTCCATGGTATGTTTAATATTCTTGGCCAATACCATAAGTCAAAGGCATTCATTCTTCTTTGGGTCTTCCTATTTGTTATTCAGCTTTCCCATACATATGAGGCAATTGAAAATACCATGGTTTGGGTCAGGAGCACCATAGTCCTAGAGGCAACATCTGTGCTTTAAAGAAGTTTTTTTTGTAGTAGATTTGCCCAGAGCAGTACATCATTTGACTTCTTGACTGCTGTTTCCATGGACGCCGATCGTGGATCCAAGAAAAATGAAATCCTTGGCAACTTCAATCCAGTTATCATGATGTTGCTTATTGGCCCTTTTGGGAAGAGTTCTCTGTCCCCTACAGTGAGGTGTAAGCCACATTGAAGGCTACAGTCTTTGCTCTTTATCAATAAGTGCTTCGAGTCCTCTTTGCTTTCAGCAAGCAAGGTTGTGTCATCTGCATAATGCAGGCTGTTAGTCTCCCTCCAATCCTGATGCCCCATTCTCCTTCAAATACTCTACCTTCCTGGACTGTTCAGTATACAGATTCTCCACCCCAGCTCTAGAGGTGGAAAGACTTAACTTTTGCTCCTTTTGTATTTTTTCTTTTTCTTAATTTTTTTATTATGGTAAATACATAACAAAATACTTGTCATGTCAACAACCCCCATACGTGTAGTTCAGTGATAGTATGTTCATTATATGTTCAAGCATTGCCCTTGTCAGTTCCCAAACCTTTCCATCTCCCCTTAACAGAAGCTCAGTGTCCCCTAAGTATTGCGTCCTCATTTCCTTCTCTACCCCTCTCACTCCTTGAAACTAGTAAGAAACTTTGGTCTCTACTTTTGCCTAGTCTAGATATTTCACATAAGTGGGATCACACAATATTCGTCCTTCTGTGTCTGACATATTTCACTCAGTGTCATGGATTCAACTGCATTTCCAAAAATAATGTGTGTAACCCCACATTGGTGAGTGGAGTTTGGGGTCTTAAAAGTTGCCAAGCTGCCATCTGAGGGCACAGCAAATGGCCCCAACTCAGCAGGAACGGATGCTCACCGAGGACCAAAATGACATCGGGTAAAGATAACCCAGAAGATAGAGAGGCCCACATGAGTGGGTGCCTACATCGACTTGGGGCTGGAAGAACCGGATGGTGCCTAGCCACCACCTCACTGGCAACACAAGAATAAAAAGGGGTGTATCCTGAGATCTCCACTAAAAGACCTCAATTGATGGTCCAGCAGTTTCAGGGTTCCCCTGGGAGCACGGACCCTAGCCCTGATGCTGCCCTTGCCCATAAATCACAACGAAGGTCCACTCTTCAGACACGAACGGATTGGACTTGGTGATGCAGTAACCATATATTGGATGCACTTTATGGTTCTGTGCATCTATAGGACATCATCCTGCTGACCTCTGGCTGGAGGAAGGAGAGTGGGTGGAGAGGAGGGGAAAGGAGACTGTTGGGAGGATGAGACATGTATGGAATAGAGGAATAGTGTGCTGTCACCAGACAGGGAGAGCAGTGGAAGCTGCATATAGGTGGCATGTAAATTTATATGGGAATGTACATTTTCACTTAGTCATATTAAAAAAAAAATAAAAAATAATAACAATGCATGTAGAAATTTGGCTGGGCCATGATTCCTGGTATTGTAGTGATGTTCCACTGTGTTGTAAACCCTGCCTCTGTGGTGTTAATGAGGGAAGGTGGGTGGCAGTTGTGTTGGTGAGGCCAGACTTCCCATGTGGGATTCTACCATGGCTTAGGGAGCCTCTTGAGATATAAGAGAAAAGGAGGCAAGCAGAGATTTGGGGACCTCATACCACAAAGAAAGCAGTGCCACAGCTGAGCACATCTTTTGGAAAGGACCAGGGTCCCTGCACCTAAGAATCTTCCAGTTCAGGGGAAGACTGAAGACAAAGACCTTACTCCAGAGCCAGCAGAGAAAGCTTCCCCTTGGAGCTGGCACCCTGAATTTGGACTTTTAGCCTACCAGACTGTGACAAAATAAAATTTCTCTTTTTAAAGCCACGCACTTGTGGGACTTCTGTTAAAAGCAGCACTAGGTGACTAAGACACTGTACATGTTTTCAAGGTTCATTCATGTTGAAGCATATAGCTAGCTCCTCTTGTATTTTATACTAGGTGTATGTACCACATATTTATAAAAACTAATTAACCCTAATAATAATAATAACGAGGGAATATACAAGTTAGTGAAACAGGGAGAGAGAGCTCCCCAGAGAAGAGAAGGGAATGAAACTGCAAAGGCAAAGCCAGGGGCCATCTGTTTTATCAGCATTATTTTATTCATTTTAAGAAGTCATGAGGTAAAAAGAAAAATGGGTACCCAGATGTAATGACACTAGTCTATATTTTTATAGTCATAAAAGCCCCCCAAAACACAAACCCACTGCCACCGAGTCCATCCCAACTCACAGACAATTTAATCTAGACTTTTAAAAAGATTTTTTATTGTGTGATCTGGATTATCAGTCAAATTTGAGAACTCTTATTCTACGACTGGTTCAACATTAGAAAATTCAGTCACTGCCGTCTGCTGTGTGAATAGGTTAAAGGAGGAAAAGCACATATGATTATCTCAGTAGCTGCAAGAAAGCAAATACTCAATACAACTCAACATTCATCCAAGACAAAGAAGAACTGACAAGTCAGGAACAGAAGCAAACATCCTTAATCTGATAAACACAACTGTAAGAAATCTACAGCAAACATCACATTTAATGGTGAAAGGTAGAAATGGTTCCCCTTGAAAATGCAAAACACATTAGGGGCATTTCTTTTATTACCTGTTCTATGGAAAGCATGGTTAAGCGCTACAGCTACTAACCCAAAGGCTGGCAGTTCAAATCTGCCAGGCACTCCTTGGAAACTCTATGGAGCAGTTCTACTCTGTCCTATAGGGTCACTATGTGTTGACATGGACTTGATGGCAGTGGGTGGATTTACGGAAACCATGGTGATGTAGTGAGTTAAGTGCTACCTGTGCTAACCAAAAGGTTGGCAGTTCAAATTCTCCTGCCACTCCTTGGAAACTATGGAGCAGTTCTCCTCTGTCCTACAGGGTCACTATGAGTTGGCATCGCAGCACTGAGTTTGGTATTTTGGTTTACGTAACACTGTACTACTGGTCTGAACTTGGGCTGTAAGACAGTAAAAATAAGCAAAACATAAAGCCTTAAAAAGATAGAAGCAAAACTGCCACTATTTACGAGTAGTAAGACTATTCATGCACAACAAATTTAGCAAAGACTGGATTTAAACTTAATTGTATTTCTATCCACTGGAAACAAAGTGAAATAGCATTAAAGGTACCATTTTCCAAAATGTCAAGTTTCTAGAAGCAAACCTAGCAAATGTTATGTAAGAATTCTGTGCACAAAAAAAAAAAAAAAAAATTGAGAAAATGAAAGAAGATTTAATATACAGAAATACATAAATGTTCAGTGGCTGGAAGATTCAATATTGCAAAGATGCCAAATGTTAAAGAACAGTTTAAAGAACAAATCTACATATTCCATGCAATCCTAACGAATATCATTAATAAGTATTTTTATTTTAAAACACCAAGGGTCAGAAATAGCCCAGACCCTCTGTGAGATAGTGATTTACTATAAATAGATATCAAGAATTGGTAGAGTGATTTCAGGGGTCCATGAACACAGGGGCAAAAACGAATTACATGTAACTGAAATGTAGTATTTCTATCAATGACATATACAAGTGACTACAACAGGAAGGTTAGTGGTATCTGTGACTTTGTCACAAATAGAAACCACAGGTAATTCAGTTGCAGATATCTTTATATATGGTTAATGTTTATCCACTTCAAAATTATGATGGTTGTCTTAGTTATCTAGTGCTGCTATAACAGAAATACAAGTGGATGGCTTTAACAAAGAAAAGTTTCTTCTCCTACAGTCCAGTAGGCTAGCAGTCCAAATTCAGGGTGCAGGCTCCAGGGGAATGCACTCTGTCTCTGTCACCTCTGGAGAAAGGTCCTTGTGTTGCAGCAGCCTTTCTTTGATCTGGGAGCTTCCTGGTACAGGAACCTCAGGTCCGAAGGATACCCTCTGGTCCTGGCAATGCATTCTTGACGGTGCAAAGTCTCCAACTCTCTATGTCCTTCCCTTTCCCTTTTTCCCTCATACAGATGGTGCAAGCCATACTCTAGGGAAACTCCCTTAGTTTAAGAGTGTTACAGTCCCACTCTAACCTTCTTTAACACGATCCAATCTTGCCCTATTAGCCACAGGCAGAGATTAGGATTTACAACATAAGAAAATCACAAAGTGGAGGAAAAACCCAATGATACTGGGAATCATGGCCCAGCCATGATTTGAGGATATAACTCTATCCATAACAGTCATGGGTCCCTGGGTGGGGCAAAGTTAATATGCTTGGCTGTGAACCAAAGGTTGGAGGTGTGAGTCTACATGAACGTGTCTGACGATCTACTTCAAAAAAATGAGCTGCTGCTGAGGAGCTTGTGAGCAGACATCTAAGATACTCCAGTGGTCTTCGTCCTGTTGGGAGCAAGGCAGATGAAGAAAACCAAAGACACAAGGGGAAGATTAGGTCAAAGGATGAACGGACCACAACTATCACAGCCTCCACCAGACGAGGTCTAGCACAACTAGGTGGTGCCTGGCTACCACCACCAAGAGAATAGCCTCCAGACACCCCGACAGCTCAGTCAGGAATGAAGTCACCCTAGACAGACCCGTAAACCAAAATGAGACTGAAAGAGCACACCAGCCTTGGGTCAAGGACGAGAAGGCAGAAGGGACATGAAAACTAGTAATAGGGAACCCAAAGTCAATAAGGAGAGTGTTGACATGTCATGGGGTTGACAACCAGTATCACAAAACAGTATGTGTATTAATTGTTTAATAAGAAACCAGCTGGCTCTGTAAACTCTAAGTACAATTAGAAAATAAACCAGCCATTGAAAATGCTTCGAAGCAGAGTTCTGCTCCAACACACACATAGTCTCCATGAGCTAAAGTCACCTCAGTGGCAGTTGATCCTGGGAGACCTGCACGAGACCTCGTTATTCAACATACTCATAAAGAAGCACATATAGGACTGTGTCTCAACTTTTTTCATACTTTGATAACTCTATCTCAATATAATTCATTTTCTTTGTGATCCTGAACTTTAAAAATAAAAACTTGCGTGTTTTACTTTATGCATTTAAAAATTACATACTAAGAGGAGGTCCACAGGTTTTCCAGGACTGCCAAAAAGGCCCACAACTTAAAGGAGGTTAATAGCCATGCTCTAAAGACATGGTAATTAAAAGTGTGTAATATCGGTATGGGGTAGACAAATAGACCCATGGAACAGAATAAAGATTAAAGCACACACACACACACACACACAATTCATGGCAGAGCAGTGGAGAAAAGATGTCCTTTTTAACAAATGATGTTGGGTCAATATAGGTGAAACAATATTTGCACAAAAAATAACTGACAGGCAAATCTATAATGATAACACAAAAATAACTCCATCACTTCAGGGCAGGACAATATTTTTTTAAGCAAGACACAAAAAAGCACTAGTCATCAAAGAAAACTTAAACCATTACCTTAAAGTTCAGATCTGTTTGACAGAAGGTACATAAAAAGAATGAAAGGCAAGAATATATTTTCAGTATATACAATCAATAAAGGAGTCACATCCAGAACATATAGAGAACATCTACAGATCTTAAGAATGTGACAAATGAGCCTATACAGAACGAGCCAAAGGTTTGAATAGACACTTCATCAACGAGGAAGTCCAGATGGTTAGTAAACATTTGAAAAGGTGCTAAAGCTCAGTCACAAAGTAATGCAAATTAAAACCACAAATACATACCACAACATAGCCACTAGACTGGCAAAAAATTTAAGGACTGACAGTATCACAACAGGAATCATACACAGCGATGGTGACTTTTCCAAGAGACAGTTAGTGGGAGTGTAAGGTGGTACCCATAAACCTGCTGTCAGGTTGATTCAAAGTCACAGTGATCCTATAGGACAGAGCAGAACTGCTCCACAGAGTTTCCGAGGAGCTCCTGGCCAAATCAAATGGCTGACCTTTTGGTTAGCAGCCATAGCACTTAACCACAACACCACCAGGGTTTCCGAGGCAGAACAACCTCTTTGAAAAACAGCCCAAGGTTATCCAGTAAAGCAGAAGGTGTACACACCCTATTACTGAGCAATCCCATTCCTCTAAGTAGGCACCAGGGTACTTTTCCCCTTCCATACAGGAGACCTAGGTTCAATTCCCAGCCAACGCACCTCAATTGCAGCCACTGCCCAGCTGTCAGTGGCGGACTCACATTGATATAATGCTCAACAGGTTCCCACCGTATCAGCTACAACCCATCATGGGGATGATACAGAACCCGGGAGCATTTTCATCCATTATCTCAGGGAAACCTAATGCTGTGAGCACTAGAATACACATAAAAGAATGCCGTAGTGATGTTATTCCAAGTGGAGAAAAACTGCAACAACCTACATGTTTAATAACAACAAAATGGATAACTAGCGGTATCTTCATTATGAAGCCCTGGTCGTGCAGGGGTTAAAATGCTCAGCTGAAAACCAGAAGGTCTGAGGTTTGAATCCACCACCAGCCGCTCTATGGGAGAAAGACGTGGCAGTCTGGTTCCCTAAAGATTTAGGGAGACTATGGGGGCAGATCTACCCTGTCCTACAGGATCACTGAGTTGGAATCTGCCCAACGGCAATGCCTTTTGTTACATTTCTAGAATGAATTATTCAGCCATGAAAATAATGAGCTACAATAAGATGGGTGAATCTCACAAAATAACACAGGGTAAAATAAGCAAGACAAAAACACACACTGCATGATTTCATTTGTGTCAGTGCAGAAACAGGCAACACGGAATTACGCTGTTGAAGGGTACCATACCTCGGTAGCAAAGCTATAGAGAAAAACAAGGAAGTAGTTGTCAAAAATGCCAGGATGATGGATCCTACTAGACAGAAGAGGGGGGTGTGACAGGGAAAGACCAAGGAGGGGGGCTCTGGGACTGGTAGCATTCTGTTTCTTAACTCAGGTGTCACTTTAAAATTATTTAGATTCAGTGTATCTGTCAGGACTCCCTGTGTGGTGCAAATGGGTGAACGCGTCCCCCTGCTCACCAGAAGGTTGGAGGTTCGAGCCCACTTAGAGGATCCTTGGAAGACAGGCCTGGTGATCTATTTTTGAAAACTTAAGACAGTGAAAACCCCATGGAGCAGTTCTAATCTGACATACCTGGAGTCACCCTAGTCGGAACTGACTTAATGGCAACTGACAAATGCAGTTTATACATTTTTGTGTATACATGTTATATTTTACAATAAGGAAAGTTAAAAAATCTGTAGCAGAAATGAAAGCTTGGATCCCTGAGTGTTTTTCTGTATGTCTCTATTTCCCTTCCCATCTCCCCAAAAAATGTTTTAACCAGTTTTGGTTATCAATCAGGTTTGGGAAACCTGTCGGGAAATTTTT
This sequence comes from Heterohyrax brucei, assembly GCA_028571685.1. Lineage (NCBI taxonomy): Eukaryota > Metazoa > Chordata > Mammalia > Hyracoidea > Procaviidae > Heterohyrax > Heterohyrax brucei. Next base: position 20,343,252 of record CM053147.1, read on the forward strand.
CTTCAACAGCCTCTGCAAATAAGCCACCGTTACTGACAACAGTCCTGTTCTCAGTTCTCACCTCCAAGTCTGGAAGGCCAACGAGAAATTCCTCCCAGCCTCTCTGTTTCTTTCTACTGGCTGCACCCAGTGGGTGACAGGGCCCCCACATCCACATGTACCTCCTGAGCACAGCAGTGGGTCAGTGACAAGGGCTATGTGCTAGATGTCAGGGATCTGGTGCCCTTGCCAGCTGCCGGCCTCTCTGCCTTTTTTCCCCCATTTACCAAATCCGATTTGACCTTAGCTGGACCATAGCCTGAACTTGATGTCTGTCTGTTCAGCTTGGAATATCTGGAAGGGGAAGCTGCAAGCTGTAATAGACAGAAGAAGCCAAAGTAGAGAATTTAAAGACACTGGAGAGACATGAGGACTGTACAGCCCTAGAAATTGGTCCAGCTTGATCTAGAAACTTCTACATCAGTAGCATCCTTCTAAAGCTTCAGGTCTCAGACCACATAGTCACCTCTCTTCATCCACTCGTATTTCCAAATTTGACTGTACTTAAATGTCCTATTAAAACACACACACATACACATCCATTACCATCAAGTCTGTTCTGACTCACAGTGACTCTAAAGGACAGAGCAGAATGTCACACAGGGTCTCCAAGGAGCAGCTGATGGATTTGAACTCTCGACCTTCCAGTTAGCAGCTGTAGCTCTTAACCCCTATGCCAAAAGCACTCCAAATTCACATGACTGCACACCCACCAGGAAGGCTGATAGGTGTAATAGGAGCAAAACAGAAAATAAGCGTTGGTGAGGATGTGGAGAAACTGAAACCCTCACCCACTGCTGGTGAGACTGTCAAGGGGTGCAGCCGCTGTGGAAAACAATTGTGCAGTTCCTCAAAAAGTTGCACACTGAATCACCATATGCCCCACCAACTCCATTCCTAGGTATATACCCAAAGGACTTGAAAGCAGGGACACAAACAGGTACTGTACACCAATGTTCACAGGAGCATTAAGTCACAAGAGCCAAAAGATGTGCCATGGATTGAACTGTGTCCCCCTCAAAATATGTGTAATTTGGGTGGGCCAGTGATTGCCCTCCATTCTGTCATTTTCCTGCGCTGTAAATCCTAATCTCTGCCTGTGGTTAGTAGAGTGAATTATGTTAGAGAGGATTAGGGTAGGACTGTAACACCCTTCCTAAGGTCACCTCCTGGCTCCAATGTAAAGGGAGTTTCCCTGGAGTGTGGCTTGTACCACCTTTTATCCTACAAGAGCTAAAAGGAAAGGGGAACAAGCAGAGAGTTGGGAACCTCATACCATCAAGAAAGCAGCACCGGAAGTAAAGTGTGCCCTTCAGACACGAGGTTCTTGTGCCAAGATGCTCCCTGACCAAGGAAAAATGCAACACAAGGACCTTCCTCCAGAGCCAACAAAGAGGGAAAGGCTTCCCCCCAGAGTGAACATCGTGAACTTGGACTGATGGCCTACTGGACTGTGTAGGTATAAACATTTCTCTTTTTAAAGCCATTCACTTGTAGTATTTCCATTAGAGTAGTACCAGCTGATGAAAATAAGGTGGAAACAAAGCCAACTGTCCATCAACAGAAAAATGGTTAGACAAAACGTGGTCTATACATACTGTGGAACAGTATTTGACCACGAAGAGAAATGAAGTTCTGACACATCCTATAGGATGGACACAAAAGGACAACTATTCTGTGACCCTACTTATATGAGACTCTTATGCAAATGCAGAGACAACAGTTTATTAAGGTTACCAGCAACTGGAGGAAACATGGTTGTGCAGTGATTAAGAACTTGGCTGTTACCAAGAGGTCAGCAGTTCAAATCCACCATGTGCTCCTCGGAAACTCTACAGGGCAGTTCCATTCTGTCCTATACAGTTGCTATGAGTTGGAATCAACTCGATGGCAGTGGGTTTAGTGTGGTTTATTACAGCTGGGAGGAAGAGAAATGAGGAGTTACCACTGGAGGAATAGAGGGTTTCTGTCTAAGCCACTTGCCATTGAGCTGACTGCCACTCACAGCAACCCGATGTGTGTCTGAGTGGAATTGCGCTCCATAAGGGTTTCAGTGGGCAACTGTTCAGAAGCAGATCACCAGGCCTTTCTTCTGAGGTGCCTTTGTGTGAACTCAAGCCACTAGATGGTGCACAGCAGAGTACATTAACTCTTTGCACCACCCAGGTATGTCACTGTCTCTTTAGGTGGACACAACATATTTGAAAACAGATAGTGGTGATGCTCCTACAACATGAGAAAGTCATAAATATCACTCAGTCCTACACTGAAAAAGGGTCACAATGGCAAATGTTTTGTCGTGTATATTTTTACAACAGTTAAAAAAAAATTCACATGGCAAAAACAGCCCCTGCTGACACAACCAAGAATCCCTGACACAGCTGGGGAAGGATGAGTGTGCAGAACCCAGACTCTATTAGAAAGACCAGACTTTGGTGGTCTGAGGAGGCTGGAGGGTCCCCAGAAGACACGGCCGCCAGACTCTCTGTCAGCCCAGAATGGTTTGGGAAACCATTCCCAAAGCCAGTGTGTCACACAAAGACTAGACTGGACCAGAAGATATAAGACGAAAACTGGCGAAGACAGTGCTTCTTGGCCTGGGTAGATATATGAGGCTAACTGGGCAGTTCCTGTCCAGAGGTGAGATGAAAAGGCGGAGGGAGGACAGGAGCTCGTTGAACAGACGGGAAATATAGGGTGGAAAGGAGGGGAGTGCTGTCACAGGGTGGGGAGAGCAGCTAGAGTTACATAGCAATATGTAAGTTTTTGTATAACAAACTGATTTGCATTGTAAGCTTTCAATTAAAGTATAACAAAATATTTATATATATTAAGAAAACCAGCCCCTGCTGTCTCCTACCTGCTTCTCCTCTAGCATTCTCTCTTGGCGAAAGGAAATGTCACCACCTTCCATCCAAGCCAGAAACTTGGATCCTCCCGCCCATAATCCCACAGTCAGCTCATCGCAAGTCCTACGGGTTCTACCTATGAAATGCTTGGCCATCTGCTCCCATCCTTGTCCCTGCTGCCCAAGCCCTGACCGCCATCACCTCTCATCTGGGCCACTTCAACCACCCCCTGACCAAGCTCCTAGGCTCCAGGCTTTCCCTCTCCTTCCATGACCTCCTCACACAACACCCAGAGACTACACTGTAAGATACAAACATGCTGACACACATCTCCCCCTTGCTTAGAAGCTTTTGATGGTTTTCCATCATCCTCTGGATAAAGTCCAAACTTCTCCATGAGAGGTCTGAATCCCTGCACTGTCTTATTCTCTAGGCCTTGTCACTACATCTCAACCCTCACACATGTTGATCCAGTCCTACCAAAAGCACCAAAGCCCTCTGTCTCACCTCTGTACCGGTGTACATCCCGTCTCCTCTTCCTACTCCCTTGGCCTACACAATTCTTAATGGTTTCTCTGATCATGGGTAAATGTCATTTCCATGGAGGACTCTTCTCTTGCTCCCCAAAGGCCTTTGAGATCCTTCAGCACCCTACTCTGCCAATAACACCTTTCACAGGTAAGGTATTGCTGCAGTCTGTTTGTCTGTCTAACCCCTTGAGGGCAGGATGGTGCCTGTCTTCATCCTTAGGTCTCCTAAAACCTGACCAACTGCCATTAAGTGACTCCAACTCTTGGTGACCCTGCAGAGTAGACCTGCACACCCCAGGGTTTAAAAAAAGTCAACAACCCACTGCCATCCAGCCAATTCCAATTCAGAGACCCTATACGATTCCCAGTGGCTGATTTTTTGGAACTAGACAGTCAAGCTTTTCTTCCAAAATGACTCTGCGTGGGACTAGACCCTCCAATCTTTCAATCAACAGGTGATTGCATTAGCCATCGGCATCAGCTGGGGACTCCAATATGGAAAATATGTTTCTATATATGGAAACGCTGGTGGTGTAGTGGTTAAATGCTACAGCTGCTAACCAAAAGTTCGGCAGTTCTAATCCACCAGCTGCTCGCTGGAAACCCTATGGGGCAGTTCTACTCTGTCCTATAGAGTCGCTATGAGTCAAAATTGACTTGATAGCAACAGGTTGGGTTTTTGGATATACATTACATAGCAAGCCCTAAAAATGAATGAGAGGAAGCACATGATCAGCACTCTGAGGCTTCAAAAACAGGAAAGACCAACTCTACCTTCAAAAGCTTACAGATGAGAAAGACAACCTAGTTCATCCTCATCTCTCACCCACAGAACCACCTCCAAGAGCCACGTGATACTAACCACGTCTAACAGCAAATCAAGCTGACGACCTCAGGACGTGACAGACCACCAACCAAGGACTCCCAGCTGACGACATGGCTGTGAGAGGTGGCTGGGTTTCATTCTAACCGCTCACGGCCCCAGCACCACACCAACTCCTAAGTCTGGTCCCACTTCACAGACTACCAAGCAAAAGTCCGACAACACGAGAACAGGACTGTACTGGGGATGAGGAAGCAAAGCAGAGAAGAGCTTGGATGAATGAACGAACCCGAGCTCGGTGCTCAGAGGCAGAGCCACCAGAGGTTTAAACCTGCAGATAGTTTTAACTAGTGTACTTTCCTGCTCAGCACTGACTCCCTGGAGTGTGGGTTGGATGAGACTCACACCCTTCCTCCTTGCTCTGATGGCAGCTACAGAGTGGCAGTATCACACACATCTAACCTGGGAGAATTCAACTGCGGGCCCTCACAAAATAAGTAAACTGGTAAGATAGGTATCTTCTCATAGTGTATACAACTCAGAACTCGCTGAGATTCTAGTGCTGAGACATTTCAGATTCTCAGGCAGCTGGTTCCTGAACTCAAGTTTTACTTCACATGGCATTCAAAGAAACATTGCTTATCTTTTTTTTATAGGGTAGAGTAGAATTGTCACATAGAGTTCCCAAGGAGTAGCTGGTAGATTCGAACTGTCAACCTTTAGGTTGCCAGCTGAGGTGTTAACCACTGCGCCACCAGGGCTCCATCTTTTCTTTAGTGTTCCTTTTATTATTTAAGTCTCCTGCTGTTTTACATTTCTGTAACTTTAAAGACTAAAAGTCTATTTGGTATGCATAGCCACACCAAGCCAGTTGCCATTGACTCAATTCCAGCTCACAGCTACTCCATGTGTTCCAAAGTAGAACTGTTCTCCATAAGCTCTTCAATGGCTATGACCTTCCAGAAGCAGATCACCAGGCCTTTCTTCCAAGGTGCCTCTGGATAGATGTGAACCACTGGCCATCCAGTTAGCAGCTGAGCAGTTAACCATCTGTACCACCCAGGAACTCATTTCTTATGTACGCTAATATATTTTATAAAGTAATATGAACATATTTTAAAGGAATGTACAGGCAAAATCACATATACCATACATTAGGGTAATTTATGGATTTTCAAAGGTAATATGGATTACTCAGGATTTCTGCCTTACGTGCTGACTTTAGGATCTGGTCCCTACACAGACTGCGGTTCCATCAACAAGGATAGCATCCTCCACATTCCTTCTCTGGCATCCGCACCAATGACAACGATGTTGCCTCGTCTAACATCCTGGCAAAGGCCTTGAGTAGTCTAACGGCCAAACAACCGACATACATCCTCCCTCCTCAGCAGCTGGGCTGAGAAGTAAGGCACCCCGGGCCTGTCAAAAGGGGGAGGCTCCCAGGTCTGCTCCTGGCTTTTGATTTCTTTTCCAAGAGTTATTTTGGAATCACAGTGACCTGAAGCAGGAACACAGGGCCAGTTCCCTTCTCCAACACCTCCAGAGCCCCAGTCCAGCAGAGGGCAGGTAGGGACAGTCCACTCCACACTGCTGAAGAAGGATCTGTTTGGGTTCAGTCTGTAGTTTTTCAGGCCCTGCCATAATTCCACCCACAGAAGAGGGCTCTGGAAGTATCCACAGGCCCTCTGTATCCCAGAGTTAAGCATCCTGGGCAGTCCTGACCAGATCGAGGATCCAAACTTGCAAAGAACACACAAATGACTACTGCAATAATTTCATCCTTTCACAGACTCACACAAGGATCAAAATATCCACTTTTCAGATGAGGAAAATGAAATCCCGTGTGAAAGCAAGGCATTCTCTGGACTTCCTGCCTCCCAAAGCAAGAGGAGCCAAACTTTCTGGTTACCTTTTCATTCTTCATTACAGATTTCACTTAATTCTTTTCTCATTCTCTTCTCCCTCCAAATGCTTAACTCTCCTCCACCCCTATCCTTTCCTTTTGCCTCTCTATCTCGGTTTCCTCGTGTCTACCTCAATGTCTAAACACCTTCTTGAATCCTTAGGCCCACAACCTCACGGTGGCACTTGGAGGGGGGCATCTCTTTTTTAAAATGCTCTTTCCTGTGCCTTGGTGCCCCTCCTCCCGGTCCCTCGTTCCCCTGCATCTACCGCTGCCCACCCAGCTCAGGCCTTTTGTGACAGACTTCTCCACTTTTCTCCTTCTCCTCTCCTATCACCGAGGGTCCCATCCTGCCACAAAGTTTCAGCCTCCGTCCCACTTTCTTTCACGGAGTTCTCTCCAAAGCTCAGGCCCGCGCCTCCGGTTTCCATCAGTCCCCAGCCCACCGCCGCAGCCCCGGGGCCCGCTCCGGCGCGCTTACCGGACCAGAGCAGGAGTTTGCCGTGCGCCTCCTCCTGAGAGTCCGAGTCCCCCGCCAGCAGCGTGGAGGTGGCCCCGTAGGGCAGCGCCGAGCCCAGACACACGTTGTAGCGCAGCGGCTCGCAGGGGGTGGCCCGGCCGCAGTGGCTCAGCAGCCGCGGAGGGCCAGTGGCAGTCGCGCCCCTCCTCGCGCCCCCGCCCGCGCCCCGCGGCCCAGGCCCCGTCGCATTCCCGCTGCCGGGAGCCCCTCGGCCCCGGCCCCCCAGCTGCAGCAGCAGCAGCCCCAGGAGCGGGAGCGCCAGCCTCCGAGCGGGCCGGGAGGCGGCCATGGCCAGACCCGCCAGCTCAGCAAGGCCCCGGCGCCCCCGCCCGCTCCCGGAACCCGGGCCACACACGCACGCTTCGGGGCTGCGGGGGCGGCTCAGGCGACCTGGGTGCCCCGCGAGCCCGGCGCCGGGCACCCCCGCAAGCTGCGCGCGTCCCGGCCCCTCGGCGCCCAACTTTGCAAACTTCGGGGCCCGCGGCCCATGGCGGGCGACGGAGGCCGGGCGCGGTGCGCAACTCCCCACCACTCGCCCTCCGACGCAAATCGGCTCAATCCCGGGGGGCCCCCGGACCCCCAATCTCCTGCACCATCCCCCCTCCCACCATGAAAACCCACCCCAGGCCCCGGGGCGGAGGCCAGGCGCGGGCGGGGTGCGGACAACTTGCCGGCTCCGCGCCCGCCCGCAGCCCGGCCGCCACCTCGCCGAGCGCGCGCAGCCCCTGGCCCCGCCGACCACCCGGCTCCTTTGTGCTCTCCTCGCTCGGCTCTGGAATGCACCGGCCTCGCGGCCAAGCCCGGCCCCTCCGCGCGCGGGGGAGGGACTGGCCCGGGAGGAGGAGCGCGGCTTGGCGGCCCTGGCGTCCGGAGGGCCCGGGCTAGGGGGCTCGGGGGAGCCCCAGCGGCCGCCGCCCGCTCCCGGGGGCCAGAGGCGGGGGAGTGGTGCCCCAGAGCTGTACCAGACCTGGCGGGCACCGGGACTGGTCGCCAGATCTTTGGACTTGGGTCTCCGCTGAGAGCAGCGTTGAGGGACAGGGTGGGGAAGTCAGTGGGGGCGTCTACCACATCCCCGCCCCCCCAGCTCCGCCAGTCGTCCTGGGTTTTGGTTAGCTCTTTGGACTTGTCTCTGGGGCTCCTGGAAGAGTCTCCGTTTCTCGGTTCCTTCTGCTTGAGGTGCCTGCTCGTTTCTGGTGATGTCCAAAAGATGGCCTCAGGGTCACTCAGCAGCTGCCGGCTGCTGTTACCTGTGGGAGCAGGCTGTGGAAACCAAACCTACCAACACCAAGTTTGTATTGCTACAGATGTGTCAAGCCTGGACCGTGATTCCTAAAGACTGACCCTGGCCTGTCTTTGGTTATATCCAAAGATGGCCCTTTCTTGCTGCTGTCTGCCGGCCAGGAGACTTACTGCTGCCCTGGCCTTCGCTGCTCATTTCACCGACCATCACAGCTCTGGAAACACTGGTGGCTAGTGGTTAAGTGCTACCTCTGCTAGCCAAAGGCCTGCAGCTCAAATCCGCCCAGTGCTCTTTGGAAACTTTAGGGAGCAGTTCTACTCTCTCCTATAGGGTCACTATGAGCAAGGAGCAGTTCTAGTCTATCCTGTTGGGTCATTATGAGTCCTAACTGACTCAACAGCAGTGGGTTCACAGCACTAGATTTCCCTTTGAAACATTTTACACCTATCACCAGAGGGCCAGCCAGGAGAGTGGACTTACACGGAGCAACTTCTCAGTATTGCTCACCGGTCCACACACTAGGTGGCTTTGTTTTTTTTACTCATGGAAGACTGGCTCATAACCTAGCTGAGTTAGACTAGCTCTTCAGTCTGACCTTTTCAGAGCAAATTAGCTATCACACTTCAGCCACCAGGCTTAATGAGTACATAAATCCCAGAGTGAGAAAGAGAGGTTCTCATTCAATTCAGGAAGCCTTTCTGAAACCCTAGTACATAAAAACAAAAGAAAACTGTGTCAGAGCAGAACAATGCTCCACGGCTTTCTGGGTGGCTGATTTTTCTGAAGTAGGTCTCCAGACCTGTCTTCTGAAGTGGACTCAAACCTGCAACCTTTCTGTGAGCTCCAAACAGATTAACCATTTGTGCCACCCAGGTATATCCTGCTGCTGTCAATTCCAACTCACAGTGACCCTATAGGACAGGGTATAACTGTCCCCATAGAGTTTCCAAGGAGACCCTGGTGGATTTTAACTGCTGACCTTTGGGTTAGCAGACGTTTCACTTAACCAGTATGCCACCAGGGTTTCCTCCATGTACACAGCACTGTGATAAAGACATTTTTGCAAAACTTGAGGACTTTGTTTTACTGGGGACACGAAAGTGTGCCCTTAAGAAACAGTGATATCTCATGACAAAGTAGCAAGGTCTTCGTTTCCAGGGCAGTTCTTGATGTTATTTATTCTCTTTGTATCTCCAGAGCATCTATGGCAGCACCACATACATATTAAACACTTGACATGCCAAAAGAAGGTGTACGGAGAGTGGGCTGTAGGAATTTGTAGCAGGAAGGGATCAGTGGGGGTAGAAGTGGAGGAGGTGGGACTTGGGTGATGAGGAGGAGCTACGGAAGTCCAGAGGGGTACAGAGGGTGTTACATGGGGAGGAAACCATGAATATAGCTCAGGGCATGATTTGCCTGGCTATGAGGGCACAGCAGGAGATAGGTGAGAAACAGAGGAAAAGCCCTGGGTGACACACAGGGGAGTTAAGTAAGATTCCTTCTGTTGTCAACAAGGAAAGGGTGCCGATTTTTGATCAAGAAAGTGTTATGTTTATGGGTACTAATCAGGTGATGTGAGAATGGGGTGAGGGCAAAAAGCTGGAGGCAAGGGACTATTTGGAAGGAAGTTGATGGTAGTTAATGGGAGAAATAAAAATAGACAGTGTCATCAGGTGTATTTTTCCTACTGGAAAAATAATCCAAAACATCATGACCTACTTCTGTTTTTGCTTTTGTTTTTGTTTTTAATATGAATGCTGTATGTGTCCAAGTTGGAGGCACTGAGAAAGTTGTCTTGGTATTTGCTATCACTCAGAGGTTATGCTTTGTGAGCCTTCTCCCCTTATTTTCTGTCTGGTTGTTACTGTGGCCGCTTTGAAGCCTTTTCTCAGTTTTCCATGTATGACGGAGAAACCTACACCTGTGCCAGCAATCTCTTACTTCTGTGCTTAAAAATGTCAGTAGGTAATACCTCCAGAATGAAGACACTGCCATTCCTTGTCTAGGCAGAGCGGGGATTTCTTGGGAGATACATCGTAATAGAGTAAGTGGTTCACAGTTGCTAATATCCTGAAGGTTGACTGTTCAAGTCTGCTCAGCAGTTCTGCGTAGGAAAGGCCTAGCAACTGCTTCTGTAAAGATTACAGTCAAGAAAACCCTATGGAACAGTTCTACTCTGTAACACATAATGTCAACATGAGTCAGGATGCATTGAAGAGAGAAGAGGGTGCACTGAGAAGAATCCACAGTGTTGTCCTCCCTTCAGGATACGGGGGGAGATACCCCAATTTCTCAGCTTTGTAAGTGTAAGTGTGTGAAGCCACCAGGCTTCAGCATTGCTTTCCAGGAATCCTGTTGGCCTAGGCAGCAGGAAGAAAAACTGGAAAAATTCTTGAGGTCCTGTAACAGATTGTGGGGGATGGAGGATGTGAGGTGGGTGGGCGAGGTTGCCATCTGTGACAGCTGCAGCAATGGCCATGGCTCCATGTCTGAGTCACCTGGGCTGCTCCCCAGATACAAAAGGAAATGGAAAGGGGATCAGGAATCCTGTCTAACAGCAGATTTGGAAGAAGAAAGGAGTCTTCAGTGGGTAGTAGGAAAGAGAGAATTTGCAGGTGCTCGCTGAATGGCATTCAGAATTCTGGAAAACCTTGCCATCCCCTCCTGCAGGCACACCAAGACTGCCAGTGTCTGTCAGAGCCTCCCCAGGGTGACCAGGCACACTCTTGGCCATGGCTTGATGACCAGCTGCAAAGTGCTCCTCTCCTGAGCCTGGGCCACTTCCCATCCAGTTCCTCAAGAGTCAACCCAGCCTACATGTCATGACACAGTCCTTTTGTCAGGGCCATGAGAAGCTATTCAGTGTTGACAATGTATTATAGTATCTGGTTTGCTACAAGTAGCTTCTTGATTTCTGAGTCATTCTCATTAACTATTCTGATATTTTGAGACCACACTTTGTCGTTTGCCAGTGGGCCCTCCACTCAACGGAGAAGGATGTGCAAGTACCCAAGGGCTATCCATGGATATCCTTGGTTACCTGCTAATGGTTCAGATTGTCACATTGGCCAGAATTTGGAGCATAATTGTTGCAGCACTCCAGTTCTCTTTCTTCTTCCAGTGTTTTCTATTTTGCACCTAAGAGCATCCAGTCAAACAGAACAAGTAAAATGAATAAGGGCTGGATAAGCAACCTCCTGAGAGGCAGTATATGGATCTGGAGTTACAATCCTGAGTTGAGTCTTTCTAGCCAAGTGACTCAGAGTAACTTATTCTGAGCCTCAGTCTCTTCCTTTATAAAAATGAGGGCACTATTACTGAACAATAAGGATCCTAATAAGGATTGGTGTGAAGTAACATAAGAAAGAGCTTGTCCTTAGGTGCTTAATAGCTGTTATATTCGCTTCCCTTTTTTTCCATCTCCAAGATCCTTCTTATGATGCCATTTCAGTGGTTCCTGGAAGTCCAACCGGTAATAGGAGTGTGGCTGCTGGGATTGGGCCTTTCCTGTCTGGAAGCGCACACTGCGATATCAGGTTTTAGGTCTTTTCTGGGTAGTGACATTCTGCTTTTAATCCATAGAGTGGGTTTTCCCTCTTCTTGGTAAACAGTACCACCGCTTGCCCAGCTGCTCAAGCCAAGAAACTTGGAGTCCTCCTTGGCCATACTCTTTCTCGAATAGTCCATTCCCGATCCATCTGCAAATCGTGTCTGTTCCACCTTCGAAACTTGTCTTATCTCCAGCTACTCCTCTTTGTCTCCACAGCTGCCCCCCATGTCTAAACTACCATTGTTTCCCACCTGGCACCCTCTAACATCTTCCTCCCAGAACTCTCTGTTTCCCCTTGTCGTCCCACAGCCTGTTCTCCCCAGGTGCCAGGGCGATGCCACTAAAACAGAAGTTGGATCACATCAGTTCTATGTTCAAAACTCTCATGCATCTCATTACACTTAGAATAAAACCCACAGATCTCATGGTGGCTTTACCAAGGAAGGTCCTGCTGATCCCCAGGACCACATTTTTCTTTTTCTAGTTCACTCCATCTCCGAGATGCTGTTCTTTTTGCTGGTCCTTGGAAACCCTGGTGGCACAGTGGTTAATTGCTATGTCTGCTAACCAAAAGATTGGCAGTTCACGTTGGCCAAGCACTCCTTGGAAATTCTATAGGGCATGTCTACCCTGTCCTGTAGAGTAACTATGAGTCAGAATTAACTTGATGGCAGTGGGTGTTTTTGGTTTTGCACACATCAGTCAAGTTTATGCCTCAGTCGACCTTTGATTTTTAGCTTATGCTTATGTCCTCAGTTCATTCAGGTCTCTGTCCAGATATCTCTATCTTAGTTTCCTAGTGCTGGTGTAACAGAAATAATGCAAATGGGTGACTTTAAGGAAGAGAAATTTCCTTCTCACAGTTTAGGAGGCTAGATGTTCAAATTCTAGGTACTGGCTTTAGAGGAAGTCTCTCTCTCTCTGTTGATACTGAGGGAACGCTGTTGTCTCAGCTTCTGTAGCTCTGAGTTCCTCAGTTTCTTGGCAGTCTCCACATGATATCTATCTGTCCCACACTGGTGTTTGCTCATATCTGTGCCTAATCTGCCGTTTTTATATTTCAAAAGCAATTAGGTTTAAGATAACACCCTATGCTAATATGGCCTCATTAATGCAACAACAATAAAAAAAAAAAAACTGTTCCTAAATGGAATTACATACATAAGTACAGGGGTCATGATTTCAACACTATTTGGGGTGGGGGCATCATGCAATCCACAGTATTTCTTCCCTTACAAATTACTCCAAAGAAAAGTAAATACTTAAGTACAGATCTAACAAAATATGTACAGAAGCTGTATGATGAGAATTGCAAAATACTCATGACAAAAATGAAAGACAGCCTAAATCCTTGGAAAGGCATACTATGTTCATGGACTGGAAGACTGAACATAGTAACATTTTATTAACTTTTCCTAAACTGATCTATAGATTTAACACAATTCCTATCAAAACCTCAGAAAGTTTCTCTATAGATGTAGACAAGCTTATTCTAAAATTTATATGGAAAGGAAAAGGCTCTAGAATAGCCAAAACAATTTTCAAAAAGAATAAAGTGGGAGAAATCACTTTCCAGTATTAAGATATAGCTGTACAGATGCATTAAAGACAGTGTAGTACTAGTGGAGGGATAGACATAATGATCAACGAATGGAATGTGGAACTCAGAAATAGAGTCATACAAACATGCCCAATTAATTTTTGACAAAAGAGCAAAAGCAATGCAAAGGATGGGAAGGACCTTTTCAATAATGGTGCTGGAGCAATTGGATATCCATAGGCAAAAACATGAAACTAATTTTAGCCTTACATCTTACACAAAGAAATCAACTCAAAATAAAACATGGGCTTTAAATGTAAGTGTAAAGTTATAAAACTTCTAGAAAAGAACATAGGAGAAAACCTTCAGGACCTGGAACTAGGCAAGGAGTTCTTAGATTTGACACCAAAAGCACAATCCATAAGATGAAAAATCAATAAATTAGATCTCATCAAAGTTAAAAACTTGCTCTGCCAAACATGCTGTTAAAAAGATGAAAAGACAACTTACAGATTGGTAGAAATATTTGCAATTCATATACTTGACAAGGATCTTCTATGTAGAATATATAAATAACTCTCAAAACTCAACATTAAAATAACAATCCAATTAGAAAATGGGTAGGTAGGAATAACAATGGAAGCTTTAATACACAATGTAGACAGACTCCAAAATCTGTCAAAGAAACCAAAATCAACAGAAGAGAAAATAGATAAATGGGAACTATTAAAAATCAAACACTTTTGCTCATCCAAAGACTTTATTAATAGAATTAAAAGAACACCTGCAGAATGGGAAAGAATATTTGGCAACTCTATGTCAGACCGACGCCTGATCTCCACAATCTGTAAGATATTAGAAAATATTAATAAGAAAAAGACAAATCATCCAATTAAGTGATGGGCAAAGGAGATGGACAGACATTTCACTAAAGAGGAGATCCAGGCAGCCAAAAAACACATGAGGACATGTTCACAATCTTTAGTTATTAAAGAAATTCAAATCAAGACGACAACGAGATACCCTCTCACCCCAACAAGATTGGCCATGATCCAGAAAACACGAAACAACAAATGCTGGAGAGGCTGTGGAGAAAGTGGAACTCTCCTACACTGTTGGTGGGGTTGCAAAATGGTCCAGCTTCTTTGGAAAGCAATCTGGTGCTTCCTTAAAAAAATGGATATCGATATACCATTTGACGCAGTAATTTCACTACTTGGAATATATCCTACAGAATCAAGGCCTTTCACACCAACGGACACATGCACCAGAATGTTTATCGCAGCAGAGTCCACGATAGCAAAAAGATGGAATCAACCCAGATGCCCAACAACAGAAGAATGGATAGGTAAACTGTGGTACATATACTCAGTGGAGCACTATGCAATGATAAAGAATAACAATGATTCCAGGAAACATCTCCTAACCTGGTTTCAATTGGAAGACATTATGTTGAGTGAAAGTAGTCAGCGACAGAAGGACAAATATTGTATGAGACCTCTACGATAAGATCTCAAAAACAGACTTGTGTATAGAAGAAAAGACTCTTTAACAGCTGCAAGGGAGGGGAAGGAGGGAGGGTGAGGGGAGAGGGTTTAGTTTAGATAGTTGCTAGAAATCTGGTTGGGAGAAAGCGGTGATAGCACACATTAGAAACAAGAACAACATTAAGTGGACTTCAGCATAACTTGAGTACTCCTTCCATCTTAACCCAATATTGCAAGGCTAGAGTAGCTGGGGCGGGGGGCAGGGGATCATGCTCTTGGGCGAAATCAAGGCCAATTGGCACAACTAGCATTTCGCTAAGAGAGCTCTCTGCACCCCACATTGGTGAGTGGTGTTTGGGGTCTTAAAAGCTGCCAAGCTGCCATCCAAGGGCACAGCAAATGGTCCCAACTCAGCAGGAACGGATGCTCACCGAGGACCAAAATGACATGCCATAAAGACAACCGAGAAGACAGAGAGACCCACAAGAGTGGGTGCCTACATCGACTTGGGACCGGAAGAACCGGATGTTGCCCGGCCACCACCAGTGATAGCCACAATGGAGCTCACAGAGAGGAGTCTCACTGGCAACACAAGAATAAAAAGGGGTGCATCCTGAGATCTCCACTGAAAGACCTCAATTGACGATCCAGCGGTTTCAGGGTTCCCCTGAGAGCATGGCCCCCAGCCCTGATGCTGCCCTTACCCATAAATTATAATGAAGGTCCACTCTTTGGACAGGAATGGATTGGACTTGGCAATGCAGAGTGACCATATGCTGGATGCACTTTATGGTTCTATACATCTATAAGATATCATCCTGCTGACCTCTGGCTGGAGGAAGGAGAGTGGACGGAGAGGAGGGGAAAGGAGGTTGTTGGGAGGATGAGACATGTGTGGAGCAGAGAGGAATAGTGTGCAGTCACCGGACAGGGAGAGCAGTGGAAGCTGCATATAGGTGGGCATGTAAATTTATGCGGGAATGTACATTTTCACTCAGTCATGTTAAATAAAAAATAAAAATATATATATAATGAAAAAAAGAAAGAAAATGGGCAAAAGACATGCACAGAGATCTCACTAAAGAAGATACGTACATGGCAAATAAACACATGAAAAAGATGTCCACACCATGAGCCACTACAGAAGCGCAAATTAAACCAGAATGAGATTATCACTACACTTTTTTTTTAATTTTTATTTTTATTTAACATAACTGAGTGAAAATGTACATTCACATATAAATTTACATGCCCACCTATATGCAGCTTCCACTGCTCTCCCTTTCTGGTGACTGCACACTATTCCTCTCTGCTCCATACATGTCTCATCCTCCCAACAGCATCCTTTCCCCTCCTCTCCGTCCACTCCCCTTCCTCCAGCCAGAGGTCAGCAAAATGATATCCTGTAGATGTATAGAACCATAAAGTGCTTCCAATATATGGTCACTCTGCATTGCCAAGTCCAATCCATTCCTGTCCAAAGAGTGGACCTTTGTTATAATTTATGGGAAAGGGCAGCATCAGGGCAGGGGGCCATGCTCTCAGAGGAACCCCAAAACCGCTGGACCATCAATTGAGGTCTTTTAGTGGAGATCTCATGATGCACCTCTTTTTATTCTTGTGTTGCCAGTGAGTATCACTACACTTTTATCAAATGGCTAAAATGAAAAATAGTGATTAATGCCAAATGCTGACAGAGGTGGAGAAACTGGATCTCTCACATGCTACTAGTGGGAATGTAAAATCGTATAGCTACTCTTGCAAGTGGTTAGGCAGTTGCTTTAAAAAACCCACACATATACTTACTATATGACCTAACAATCACACTCCTGGGCATTTAGCCAAGAGAAATGAGACATACTTTCATGAAGAAACTTGTAGTGTTATGTGTAAGCTCAAAACTGAACCCTAACCAAATGTCTCTTTATAAGTGAACAGTCAAACAAACTATGGTACATCTGTATGACGGAATAAAACCAACCCACTTCCGTCGAGTAGATTCTACCTCATAGTGACCCTATAGGGAAGAGTAGAACTGCTCCGTAGAGTTTCCAAGGAGCCCCCAGTGGACATGAACTGCTGATCTTTTGGTTGGCTAATGTAGCACTTAACCACTAGGACACCAGGGTTTCCACACCATGGAATACCACTCAAAAATATAAAGGAATGAACTATCGATATACTCAACAACTTCGATGGATCTTAACGGAATTATGCCGAGTGAAAAGCCAATCTCAAAAGGATATCTACCACACGACTCCATTTGTGTAACATTTAGGAAAGGATGTAATTATAGAGCTGGAGAACAGATTAGTGGTTGCTAGAGGTGAGTGTTGGGGGGAGGGATGTGTGTGACTATAAAGGTGTAACACCAACATGTTTTGTAATGATGGCACAGTTGAGTTTTTTTTGTTTCTTTTATAACAGCTTTATTGAGGGATACAATTCACATACACAGTTGAGTATCTTGATTGCTGTCATGGTTACACAACACTACTGTATGATAATGAAATTCCACAGATTTAGACATACATACACAAATGAGTGCATCTATTGTTGTTAGGTGCCATCCAGTAGATTCCAATTCATAGCTAACCTATGCACGATATCCTGTTCCATACTCACAACAGTGGTTAATGCTTGAGCCCATTGTTAAACAAGTGCGTCAATCTATCTCATTGAGGATCTTCCTCTTTTTTGCTGATCTTCTACTTTTCCAAGGATGTCATATTCCAAGAACTAACCCCTCCAAATTCTGTGAGATGTAGTCTCACCATCCTTGCATCTAAGGAGCATTTTTGCTGTATTTCTTCCAAGACAGATATTTTTCCAAAACCAAATCAAACTCACTGCCATTGAGTTAATTGTGACTCATAAGACAGAGTAGAACTGTCTCATCATGTTTTCAAGAAGCACCCCATGGTTTTTTATTTTTATTTTTATTTTTATTTAACATAACTGAGTGAAAATGTACATTCACGTATAAATTTACATGCCCACCTATATGCAGCTTCCACTGCTCTCCCTGTCCGGTGACTGCACACTATTCCTCTCTGCTCCACACATGTCTCATCCTCCCAACAACCTCCTTTCCCCTCCTCTCCGTCCACTCCCCTTCATCCAGCCAGAGGTCAGCAAGATGATATCCTGTAGATGTATAGAACCACAAAGTGCTTCCAATATAGGGTCACTCTGCATTGCCAAGTCCAATCCATTCCTGTCCAAAGAGTGGACCTTTGTTATAATTTATGGGTAAGGGCAGCATCAGGGCAGGGGGCCATGCTTTCGGGGGAACCCCACAACCGCTGGACCATCTTTTAGTGGAGATCTCATGATGCACCCCATTTTATTCTTGTGTTGCCAGTGAAACTCCTCTCTGTGAGCTCCGTTGTGGCTATCACTGGTGGTGGCCCGGCACGATCCGGTTCTTCCAGTCCCAAGTCGATGTAGGCACCCACTCTTGTGGGTCTCTCTGTCTTCTCGGTTGTCTTTATCACATGTCATTTTGGTCCTCGGTGAGCATCCATTCCTGCTGAGTTGGGACCATTTGCTGTGTCCTCGGATGGCAGCTTGGCAGCTTTTAAGACCCCAGACGCCACTCACCAATGTGGAGCACCCAATGGTTTTGAACAGACAACCTGAACTGGCAAAACCAAGATCAGCAGGTCAGAAAGCAGGGCTGTTACTCACAGGCTATATTAATGAATCCTGAGATTGGCAGATGAGCTGATAGCTCAAGTCCCAAGAACTGGAAGTCAACTAACCAGAAGGCAGCCACAGGACCCAGAGTAAGTAAAAGCTAGATCATCTGCTTGTATCGGGATGCAGGCCACATACCCAAGGAAACTCCCATTCAACTGATTGTCTTACTCGCAGCATACCCTATCATGGGAGTGATCACATATAAACACAGAATCCTGGCACAGTCAAGTTGACACACAATCTTAACCATCACAGCCTGTTTTTTTTCCTTCACAGCTGACATCATATACATATACATAATGTATAAGAGATGACATGTATTTGCATAAACCTGTCTCCTCCAGTAGAACATACATTCAGGAGGGCAGGACCTTATTTTGTTCTTCACTGCATCCCAGTGCTACAAAGTCACCTGGCACATCGTACTTGTTGAGTGAATGCATGAATTTACTTGGCTTCCTATAGGTGTCCGCTTTATTATTGTGGCTGTATAGAAATAGGTTCTTTACAGTTTCCTGTCAGAAACATCTTTAATCAAGGCTCTCAGTCAGAGGAAATTTCCTTTCCTTTTTCCAGTACTTATATTTTAACAAATGCAATTGTTAGTTGCTTTTGTATTTTGTTGCCCTAAATGCATTTTAAATTTTAGTTGCACACATAACAGGAATAAACATTTGATTCCCCTCGGTCCTTTCCTCCCTGATGCCAACCAGTCAGCCCCTTTGGGAATACATCCTCATTTACTGTCTTTCTGGAATATTTAAAACTTCAGCCATGAAAAGGCAGCTAAATAAAGGTCTTTGATTTTGACAGCAGTTGACCCTGTGTCCCTCAGCAAAGAGCTTCAGTAGGTCAGGGCTTCAGACCTACTTGTTCAAATGCAATGAAGCAAATGTATGAGAAAAAGAAACAGCACAAAGAAATACCATTAAACTATCCATATTACTACAAAGAATCATGATATATGTATTTTTCATTATGATTAAAGAATACAATCCAAATCAATTTTGCATGCCTGTCTATCTGCAACTCCATCTGATCTCCTCAGCCTGTGACAGCACACTCCTCCTTTTCACACTTTCCTTCTGGTATCCTCTTAACGAGCACCTGTGCCCTCCTCTTCACACTCTCTCCCATCTGGAAAGAAACCAGTAGGACAGCCTCCTATAAATGTATAAAACCATAAAGTACACACATGATATGGTCACACTGTGTCTCTAAGTCCAGTTGATTCTTGTCTGAAGAGTTGACCTCAGTACTAGTTTCAGGACAAGGCCAGCAGCAAGTGTAGGGGTCATGTTCCCAGAGTACCCTCCAGGCTGTCAGACCATAAATTCTGGTCTCTTAGTCAAGTTCTTGAACTAATAGTGGTATATTTTATTGTACATCAGTGGTAGGCAAAATAATGGTCCCTGTTCATATTGGAAACCCTGTTGGCATAATGGCTAAGTGCTACAGCTGCTAACCAAAAGGTCGGCATTCAAATCCACCAGGTGCTTGTTGGAAACTCTAGGAAAAAACTCTGTTTTGTTCTGTTTTGTTTTTTTATTTAATATGACTGAGTGAAAATGTACATTCCCATATAAATTTACATGCCCACCTATATGCAGATTCCAATGTTCTCCCTGTCCAGTGACAGCACACTATTCCTCTCTGCTCCATACATGTCTCATCCTCCCAACAGTCCCCTTTCCCCTCCTCTCCACCCACTCTCCTTCCTCCAGCCAGAGGTCAGCAAGATGATGTCCTATAGATGTATAGAACCATAAAGTGCATCCAATATATGGTCACTCTGCATCACCAAGTCCAATCCATTTGCATCCAAAGACTGGACCTTCATCATGATTTATGGGCAAGGGCAGCATCAGGGCCAGGGGCCATTCTCCCAGGGGAACCTCGAAACCACTGGACCATCAAGTGAAGTTTTTAGTGGAGATCTCAGGATGCACCCCTTTTTATTCTTGTGTTGCCAGTGAGACTCCTCTCTCTGAGCTCCATCACGGCTATCACTGGTTGTAGCTGGGCACCATCTGGTTCTTCCGGTCCCAAGTCGATGTAGGCATCCACTTATGTGGGTCTCTCTATCTTCTGGGTTGTCTTTATGGCATGTCATTTTGGTCCTCGGTGAGCATCCGTTTCTGCTGAGTTGGGAGCATTTGCTGTGCCCTCGGATGGCAGCTTGGCAGCTTTTGAGACCCCAGACACCACTCACCAATGTGGGGTGTAGACAGCCCTCTTAGCAAAATGCTAGTTGTGCCAATTGGCCTCCATTTCGCCTAAGAGCGTGGTCCCCTGCCGCCTGCCCAAGTTATTCTATCCTTGCAATATTGGGTTAAGGTGGAAGGAGTACTCAAGTTATGCTGAAGTCCACTTAATGTTGTTCTTGTTTCTAATGTGTGCTATCACCGCTTTCTCCCAACCAGATTTCTAGCAACTATCTAATCTAAACCCTCTCCCCCTTGCCATCCCTCCCTCCCCTCTCTTGCAGCTGTCAAAGAGTCTTCTATACACAAGTCTGGTTATGAGATCTTATTGTAGAGGTCTCATACAATATTTGTCCTTCTGTCGCTGACTACTTTCACTCAACATAATGTCTTCCAGTTGAAACCAGGTTAGGAGATGTTTCCTGGAATCATCATTATTCTTTATCATTGCGTAGTGATCCATTGTGTATATGTACCATAGTTTACTTATCCATTCTTCTGTTGTTGGGCATCTGGGTTGATTCCATCTTTTTGCTATCATGGACTGTGCTGCAATAAACATTCTTGTACATGTGTCTGTTGGTGTGAAAGGCCTTGATTCTGTAGGATATATTCCAAGTAGTGCAATTACTGTGTCAAAATGGTATATCAATATCCATTTTTTTAAGGAAGCACCAGATTGCTTTCCAAAGAAGCCGGACCATTTTGCAACCCCACCAACAATGTAAGAGGGTTCCACTTTCTCCACAGCCTCTCCAGCATTTGTTGTTTCGTGTTTTCTGGATCATGACCAACCTTGTTGGGGTGAGATGGTATCTCATTGTCATCTTGATTTGAATTTCTTTAATAACTAAAGATTGTGAACATGTCCGCATGTGTTTTTTGGCTGCCTGGATCTCCTCTTTAGCGAAATGTCTGTCCATCTCCTTTGCCCATCACTTAATTGGATGATTTATCTTTTTCTTATTAATATTTTGTAGTATCTTATAGATTGTGGAGATCAGGCTTCGGTCTGACAGAGTTGCCAAATATTCTTTCCCATTCTGCAGGTGTTCTTTTAATTCTATTAATAAAGTCTTTGGATGAGCAAAAGTGTTTGATTCTTAATAGTTCCCATTTATCTATTTTCTCTACTGATGATTGGGGTTTGTTTGACAGATTTTGGAGTCTGTCTACATTGTGTATTAAAACTTCCATTGTTGTTCCTACCTTTTCTTGGATAAGTTTTATCGTTTTAGGTTTGATATTTAGGTCTTTTATCCAGCTGGAGTTGGTTTTTGTATAAGGTGTAAGATACGGATCTTGTTTCAGTTTATTGCAGGTGGATATCCAATTTTGCCAGTACCATTTGTTGAAGATATTGTTTTTACTCCAGTTTAATGTCTTAGGGCCTTTGTCGAATATCAACTGTTCATAGGCAGATGGTGTCATCTCTGGGGTCTCAATTCTGTTCCACTGATCGATCTGTCTGTTCTTGTACCAGTACCAGGTTGTTTTGACCACTGTGGCAGTGTAGTATGTTCTAAGGTCGGGTAATAAGAGGCCCCCCGGTGTGTTGTTCTTCTTTACTAGTACCTTACTTATCCGGGGCTTCTTCCCTTTCCAAACAAAATTGGTGATTTGTTTCTCCATCTGATTAAAAAATGATGCTGGAACACTTATTGGGATTGCATTACATAAGTAGATTGCTTTGAGAAAAATAGAGATTTTCACAATGTTAAGTCTTCCTATCCATGAGCAGGGTAGATCTTTCCATTTCTCTAAGTATCTCTTAGTTTCTTGTAGTAAGGGCTTGTAGTTCTCTTTGTAAAGGTCTGTTATTTCTCTGGTTAGATTAATTCCTAGATACTTTATCTTCTTAGGGGCTATAGTAAATGGTATTGACTTGATGATTTCTTCATTAACAGTCTTGTTGTTGGTATAAAGGAATCCTGCTGATTCACTTATGTTTATCTTGTATCCTGAGACTTTGCTGAACTCTTCTATGAGTTTGAGTAGTTTACTTATAGATTCCTTGGGATTCTCTGCATATACAATCATGTCATCTGCAAACAGGGAGATTATACCTTCTTCTTTGCTGATGCAGTATGTCTTGGTCTTGTCTAATTGCTCTGGCTAGAACTTCTAGTACAATGTTGAATAGGAGAGGTGAGAGTGGGCATTCTTGTCTAGTTCCCGTTCTCAAGGGACAGTCTTTCAGTCTCTCTCCATTCAGGATGATGTGGGCAATTGGCTTTGTATAAATGGCCCTTATTGCTTTGAGGAATTTGCCATCTATGCCTATTTTGTTAAGAATTTTTAGCATGAATGGGTGTTGGACTTTATCAAATGCCTTTTCTGCATCAATGGACAAATCAGGTGATTCTTGTCTTTTGTGTTATTTATGTAGTTAATCACATTAATTGTTTTTCTGATGCTGAACCAGCCTTGCATCCCTAGTATGAATCCCACTTGGTCATGACGGATTATTTTCTTGATATGTTGTTGTGTTCTGTTGGCAAGAATTTTGTTGAAGATTTTTGCATCTAGATTCATGAGTGATATCGGTCTGTAGTTCTGCTTATTGGTTGGATCTTTCCCTGGCTTTGGTTTAAGGGTTATGCTGGCTTCATAGAATGAGTTTCGGAGTACTCCATCCCTTTCTATACTGTGAAATAGTCTCAGTAGTATTGGAGATAATTCTTCTGTAAATGCTTAGTAGAATTCTGCAGTAAAGCCATCTGGGTCCAGGCTTTTTTTGGTTGGCAGTGTTTTGATGACCTTTTCAATCTCTTCCTTTGTGATGGGTTTATTAAGTTGTTCTGCTTCACGTTATTATAATTTGGGTAGGTGGTATGAGTCAAGGAATTTGTCCATTTTCTCTAGGTTTTCAAA
Organism: Heterohyrax brucei; assembly: GCA_028571685.1. NCBI lineage: Eukaryota > Metazoa > Chordata > Mammalia > Hyracoidea > Procaviidae > Heterohyrax > Heterohyrax brucei. The sequence goes on from CM053147.1 coordinate 20,366,516, forward strand.
TTTGTTAGAGTACAGTCTTTCATAGTATTCTGTTATGGTATTTTTGATTTCTGTTGGATCTGTGGTGACAACTCCCCTCTCATTTCTAATTTGGGTTATTTGTTTCCTTTCCTGCTTTTCTTTAGTAAGTTTAGCCAGTGGTTTATCAATTTTGTTGATCTTTTCAAAAAACCAGCTTTTGGTCTTTTCAATTTTTTCAATTGTTTTTCTATTCTCTAATTCATTTAGCTCTGTTCTAATCTTTATGATCTCCTTTCTTCCGGTGCCCGAGGGGTTCCTCTGTTGTTTTCTTTCTACTTGTTCAAGCTGGAGAGTTAGTTCCTTGATTTGGTTTCTTTCTTCCTTCCAGATGTGTGCATCTATGGAGGTAAACAGACCTCTGAGCACTGCTTTGGCTGTATCTCATAGGTTCTGGTAGGAAGTGTTTTCGTTCTCACTGGAATCCATGAATTTCTTTAATTCATCCTTGATTTCCTCTATAACCCATTTTTTTTGAGCAAGATGTTGTTCAGTTTCCAAGAGTTCCACTTTCTATGTTTTTTCTGCTACTGATTTCAACTTTTATAGCTTTATGATCTGAGAAGATGCTTTGCAGTAATTCAATGGTATGGATTTTGTTGAGAATTGCATTATGTCCTAACGCGTGGTCAATTCTGGAGAATGTTCCATGTGCACTGGAGAAGGTGTAGTTGTCTGCTGATGGGTGGAAAGTTCTGTATATATCAATGAGGTTTAGTTCGTTAATTGTGGCAATGAGGTCTTCTGTATCCTTACTGAGCTCTTTTCTAGATGATCTGTCCAGTATTGAGAGTGGAGTGTTGAAGTCTCCCATTATTATTGTGGAGTCATCTAACTCTTTTTTGAGTGTAGTCAGTGTTTCTTCGATGTACTTAGGTGCTTTGATATTAGGTGCATAAATATTTAATATAGTTAAGTCTTGCCTGTGTACCGAACCTTTCAGCAATAGTGTCCATCTTTGTCCACGATGGTGGATTTTACACTAAAATTGATTTTGTCAGAGATTAGAATTGCCACACTTGCTCTTCTTTGTTCATTGTTAGCTTGATACATATTCTTCCATCCTTTAATTTTCAGCTTGTTCCTATCTTTAGGTCTCAAGTGAGTTTCTTGTAGACAACATATGGATGGGTCATATCTTTTGATCCAAAATGTCACTCAATGTCTCTTTACTGGAGCATTCAGTCCATTCACATTCATTGTAATTATTGATAGGTATGTGTTCACTGCTGCCATTGTAATATGTTTATTTTTGTGTTGATGTTTTCTCTGCTGTTCTTATTAGTCTGTTATGGAACATTCTTTTTTGTGAGTTGATTTTTCACCTTTTTCAGAGCTGTTTTTGTAGTTGTTGAGACTCCTGTGTTACATTTCTTGCAATGGTATGATACGTCTTTGTTGTGCTTTACAGCTGTCCCTATGATCCCCTTTAATAAACTATATATAAACCCAATTTTAATTACTATCAGTCTTGTCATCTTCCTCTCCTTCTGGAAGGACTATAATGACTGTAGTACATCTCTCTTTTTAATATGATGGCACCACAGTTTTCATGATAGTCACTGGATTGTTGCTTTCGGTATTAAAGCTGTGATTGAATTTGGAGCCTTCCCTAACTGAGTAGAGTTTTGAGTAGTGTGTTGTTCTAAAATATGAAGTTAGTGGTTTCCTTATTCTGAGCCAGAGCCAAGAACTTCTTTCAGTATTTCTTGTAGTTTTGGTTTGGTTTTACAAAGTCTCTGAGTTTCTGTTTATCTGGGAATGTCTTAATTTCATTGTTGTATTTGAAAGATAGTTTTGCAGGATATATAATTCTTGGTTGGAAGTTCTTCTCCCTCAAGGCTTTGAATGTGTCATGCTACTGTCTCCGTGCTAACATGGTTTCTGCTGAGAAATCTGATGAGAGCCTACAGAGTTGCCCTCTGAATGTTAGCTTTGCTTTGAGTCTTGCTGCCTTTAAGAGTTGCTGTTTATGTTTCATGTTGTTAAGCTTGATTATAATATGTTTTGGAGTCTTTCTTTTGAGATCTATATTGGGTGGCGTACGATATGCATCTGAGATTTCTAAATTATCTTCCTTCATGATTTCTGGGAAGTTTTCTGTCAGCAGCTTAGCAACGATACTTACTGTGTTCTCAGATGACTCACCTTATTCAGGGACTCCAATTAATCAAAGGTTGTTCCTCTTCATAGAGTCCCACATGCTTCTTAATGCCTCTTCATTTTTCTTGTTTCTGTTTTCTGATTTCTGCTCATAGATGCTGGTGTCAGTAGCTATGTCTTCCAAGTCAGAAATTCTTTTTTCCATTTGTTCCATTCTGTTTTCTTGACTTTGAATGGAAGTTTCTATATCTTTGATTTTGTTCTTGATCTGTTGGATTTCAGAGTACTGGTGTTCCATCAGATTGAACAGCTTGCTTAATTTTGCCTTTTGTTCTGTTGCATTTTGTATAAGGTCTAGAAGGGCTCTGTGTATAGTCATTTTGTGTTCATCTTCTGATGATTTCAGAAAAGTTTCTTCATCTGGAAAACTCCTGGGTTGCTTTGTTTGGGAGCCCTCTGAAGCCATGGGTGATTTCTTGTATGCCACAAGTGTCTGTTGCTTTTTGGGTCCCATGTGAGTAAGTAGAGGCTGGAAGAGATACTGTGAGGATGGACTGAAGATGTTTCTCCAGGCTGTCTTAAAATGTGAAACAAAAGGTGTCTGACCACTTCCCAAGTCAGTCAGGTTTTCAGGTGTACAGGTCCCTCTTCCCAGCTGGCAAAGTAAGCACCTCTATATCCAACCCCAGATGATACAAATTAGTTCAGAATACAGCAAGGCTACTGCCCTGTTTGCTTCTGCTGACAGGGCCCAGCCTTAGGGGACACTGTGTAAACTACTGCTTTTCTGGTAGAAAAACACTCTCCTTTGGGCAGGCTCTGGCTCCCAAGCTAAGAATTAGGTCCAGTTGTGGCCACCGTATCCAAGATGGCACCCTCCACACAGGCAGCATATAAAGAGGCTAAAGGTGCTGAGAGGTAGTGATTCCTCTGCTTCTGTTGCAAGGCCCCCACCATAGGCAGCACTGTGTAAATTACTACTTTTCTGTTGGAGAAGTGCTGTCCTGTTTGGAGGCACTGGTTCCCAGGCTAAGAATTAATTCCCGCTAAAATCTCCGTACCCAACATGGCGTCCCGCACACTGACAGTGCAATTCTGTACAAACCCGGCAGTGGCAGAGATAAAAAGACAGGCCTAAAGTGGCTAGATGAACAGAGTCCTAAGCTTGGCTCTCAAAATATGGAAATTTCACCTGCGTATCTCCCCAGCAGCGCGTCTGAGTCTAGCTGCTAGGCAAGAGCCAGCTCTGCCTGTCAGCCAAGACAGAGGAGAAAAAAGTCACAATGGTGTGTTTACCTTCAGTCTGTGAGAGCCAGGGCTAGCCAGGAGCAGGAGTCAGTGAAAGACAGGAGGTTTTTCACTCAGTGGTATGAAGTCCAAATTAACAGCCCTTGCGGTGTCCCAGGGCTGATTAGGTGATCAGAAGGCTCCGTTTGATTATCAATTCAGGTCTCAGTTTCCAGAGGGATATAGGGAGATGTGTGCTTAGTCCGCCATTTTGACTCCACCCCCCTCTACTCTGTCCTATACAGTATCTGTGAGTTGGAATTGACTCGACGGCAGTCGGTCTTGGTTTTTTGGTTTACATATCCCTGAGCTATGGTGGCACAGTGGTCAAGAGCTATGGCTGCTCACAAGAAGTTCAGCAGTGTGACTCCACCAGTTGCTCCTCAGAAAGCCTATGGGACAGTTCTTCTCTGACCAATAGGGTGGCTATGAGTGGAATCAGCTTGACAGCAATGAGTTCGGGGTTTTTGTTGTTGTTGTTGTTTATATGTCTACATCCTAATGCTCGGGACCTGTGAATATATTACCTTACATGGCAAGAGGGATGTTGCAGATGTGGTTAAGGCTAAGGACTTTGAAACAAGAAATCTTCCTGGATTACTCAGGCGACTGACTCTAATCACAGGAATCCTTAAAAAAGGAGAACTTTTCCTTCTTGCAGAGAACCAGAGAGATGGTTACACGAGGACTGGACTTGCCATCACTGTCTTTGAACATGGGGGCAGGAGGCCACCAACCAAGGAATGCAAGTGGCCTTGAGAAGCTGGAAAAGGCAAGGAGATGGACTTTCCCCTGGAATCTCCAGAAAGGCAGGCATCTGGCTGCACGTGCCTTGATTTTAACCCAGTGAGACCCACATCAGACTTCTGACCTCCAGAACTGAAAAACAACAGTTGGAATTTTAGGCACTAGGTTTGTGGTAATTTGCTATAGCAGCAGTAAAAAATTAGTAGAACATCTTATTCTGATGATGGCTTTTTTGTTAGCTTTTTTGTAGGTGGGAGACTGAGTTAAGCTTCCTTAAACAAAGCAGACATTACCGCAAGCATGAGGAGCCCTAGTGCTCTACAGCCTGGCTGCTGACCAAAAGGTGGGTAGTTCAAACACCTTCAGCAACCCTGAGGGATAAAGACCTGGCAATCCATTCCCTAAGAGATTACAGCCTAGAAACCCCTATGGAGTAGTTCTACAAACACACGGGGTGGCTATGATTTGAAATAGACTTGAAGGCACCTAAGAATAGCTGTAAGCATATAGAGTGTCTCGGAAAGGAAAGCAGTGAATTGCAGAAGGGTTCTAGGACCACATCTGGAAAAATGTTGCCATAAACCCAGGAAGTCCCCTTCCTCTGCCCCTTTTATCCAAGCCTCCCTGTCTCTAGCTCCATTCATTTCCATTCTTCTTTCTTTATAAACAGACATTCTCTGTTATGTAGTCCATGGGGTAGAAGAGGGTTGAGTCACAGCTCACCTTTTTCTGTGTGTTCTTCACAAGATCAGCCCAGGCTGTGACTAGAGTCATTCTCAATTTTGAAGTCCCAGCAAAGGGACTCTGCAACAGTTCAGTTTAGGTGCACCAGCCTTATCCAATCAGTTACGTTCAAGGGACCAGATCTCCTGATACAAATACAGCTCCCCCAGGCTCACCCCTGTGCCTAGATAGAGTGGGAGCTAGTTTCCACAAAAGGAAGACCTAGTATGAGTTGGACAGATGCTTTGGAAAGGTGTCCACTCGAGCTTCCCATAGCCAACACAAATAGGACTTCCGTTTCTAGTTTTGTTGTTTGTTTTGCTTTTAAATATTTAACTCTTTTATTCTTTGGGAATTCAGGGATACGAATCTCAGTTACTTATTTTCTGTATTGCAATCCCTCTGTCCTAACGGCTTTTATTGATTACACTTTCCTTCCATTGTTACGTTGCTGCTTGTTTACTGGTCAGTAAGTATGGACAATGTTTGAAAATACTTCTGGAAATCTCTGTGCTATTCCATTCATCTGGTTGATTTACCAGGTTCCTGGCATGGCAGCAAGAAGATGAAGCTTAATGTCCAACCTGAGTTCTAACCTGGCTATGCTCCCCTTCATTCCCTCTATTACCCAAGGCAGCATAGACTATCTACTCTCAAATTTATTTGGGTAGCAGGGAGGGCTCACACAATGTTCGTGACTTCTTTAGAGTGATGGCCCCAAAGCAGTCTTTTGCTTTTTTTAACTGGTCCCTGGTCCTGTAAATATACCTGGCCTTCAGAAATTGCCAAATGATCTGCACATTAAATTACATAATAAATATGCATCTGGTACACAGCAAGCACTCAGTGTTCAGTTGATTGTTAGTATGAAGTTCAGAGAACACCTGCCTAAATTCTCACCAGTACCCAACATTCATTCACCCCTACATCCCCCGCCAGACTTACATCATAATGAAACTGCATGGAGAAAACACGGTAGGTTGGCTAATAGCTCCCCCAAAGATGTCTGTGTCCTCCTAATCCCTGAGATCCGTGTATATGTTGCCTTAGAAGGTAAAATGGACGTTGCAGATGTGACTAAACTAAGGACTTTGTTATGGAATTCTTCTGGATTATATAGTGATGTCAAAATAATCACAAGGGTCTTTGTAAGGGGGAGGCTGTAGCATCAGAGTCAGAAAAAAAGGAGACATGACCATAGAAGCAAAGGCTGGAGTGATCCACTCTGAAGAGGGAGGGAGGGGACCACCAAAGAATGCCCTCGGACTCAAGAAGCTGGAAAAGGCAAGGAGACAGATTCCCCCTCGGAGCTTCTGGACAGGACATCAGCCCAAGAAGGCCCATTCTGAACCTCTCACTTCCAGAAGTATAATGTGAAACTGTATTATCTTAAGCCACAAAGTCTGTGGTCATCTGTTACAGCAGCAACTGGGAAATAATACAAGTGGAATCAGAGTTTCATTGAACTCTGTGCAAAATTGGCACTCCTGGACTGACATTGCAGGGTTTGGGGTCGACAGAGCCAAGTGGCATCTTTCTTGTCATCTTCCCCAACCAGCCAGGTTCTCACCTACCCTATGGGGCTCTTCTCTCAGCCTTGGCCCACCTAGCCTGGTTTCTGCCGCCCCTGTCCAATCTCTTTCTGTTCTTCCACCTGCATTTGACCTCTAGTCCATCCTGGTCAGGGTGACCCCATGTGTGCACAGTAGAACTGTGCTCCACAGGAGTTTCAAGGCTGTGACCTTTCCAAGCGAGATCACTAGACCTTTCTTCTGTGGTGCTTGTCAGCGGGTTTGAGTCTTCCAGCCTTTGGGCAGTAGCTTTGCACTTGTTTGTCCACTGACGGACTCCCTAGATTTGATGAGCTGTTCTGAAGTACTGGTGTGAAACTATCCATTTGGAACTGGGGTTACCAGAAAAAGGTAGAAACTCAGGGAGCAGACTGTGTTGAAACACGAAATAACAATGAGAATCTTTCAAAGATTGGGAGTAGTTTCTTTGTCATGTGTGTATGAGAGGGAGACAGAGAGAATCAAACTAAAATCTAGGAACACTGAGCCTGCACTCTAAGTTTCAGAAGGATTCCTGGTGTGCAGGGGTCGAGCACTCACCTGCTAGCCCAGAGGTTAGGGGTTCAAACCCATCAGCAACTCTCCTTGCTCCTGTGAAGAGACTGGCAGTCTGCTTTCCTAAATATTGGAAACCCGATGGTGCAGTTCTACTCTGTCCTATAGGGTCACTATGAATTGGAAGAGATTCCAAAGGGTACAGGCTTCAGAACACACTCAGTGCGTTTTAAGGCCTGGGGCTTGGGCAGAAAATTCCCCACCTTTGGTCCAAGCCTGATACTGTGACACAGTAGAGACTGTGGTAAAAGCATCGTTCACAGTCTGAGAAATCCAGGTTTAAACGCTGGCTCTGCCAACGTGCTTCCAGTGTTTCTTACTTCCTTCAAGACGACACCCACAAACAGATGAGTGACTCTGAGCTGGTGACCCAGGAGCATGCTGCACTGCCGATTCCCCTACGGCGTCTCTGGCTGTCACCAAACCGTTGGCACTGAGTGGATTCTAACGCACAGCAGCCCTACAGGGCAGAGCAGAATTGCCCCAGTGGCTTTCCAATGAGCAGCTGGTGGATTTGAACTAAGCCTTTGGTTAGCACTTAAATGCTTAACCACTGCGTCACCAGGGCGCCCACTACAGAAGGAAAAGTCTAAAACTCCCGTCTCTGGCGCCAAGCGAGAAGGACGTCACTAAGAAAGCACACTTTTTTACTCCTCTCTCATTTTTTTGAAGAAAAAATACACTTACAATTTTTTGTTTTGTTTTGTTTCGATTTTATTTTTTCTTTCCGTTCTGTTACTAGCTGGGGGCTAAACCTTGGCGGGGGCCCCAGGCGGCAGCTGGAAGGGCGCCCTCCCTGGAACAAGGGGGCTGGGCTGGGAGAACCAGGGCGGCAGCACCACGGGGACCCTCTCGGGTTTCCGGTCCAAGCCAACTCCCTGTTCTGAACCCCAACAGCAAGGAGCGGCGAAGAGACTTTGGGGACAGCCCCAGGGTTGGCTAGCTCCCCGGCCCAGCCCGCACTTCTCCCGGGAGGAGGCAGGCCAGCCGCCGGCGCCCTGGGTGGTCCCCGCCCCACCCCTCCACTGGACGCAGGGAGGGCCCACCCAGTTTCTGACGCTTGTCTTCCCTAATACCAGCTGGGCCATGGTGCCCACGAGCTCCTAGAGAGGAAGACCCCTGAGGGTGGGGCGAGAGGACCCAGCCTGGGGTGAGGAGACGGCCCCCCTACAGAGAGTGGGAGCTTCCAACTTCCAGACAGATCCTTACAGTCAAGAAAACCTTACGGGGGCAGTTTCACTCTTGTCACATGGGGTCGCCATGAGTCAGAGTCAAGTGGAAGGCAACACCACCCCCATTAACTAATTTTAATTTAATTTAAAAATTTTTTAAAAGTAACATCAGTTTTAGAATAATATTTGCCGTTTTAGACCTGAGAGGGTTGGGTTGTCGGGGGCAGGAGAGCTAGCTCTCAGGGAGGTGAGGTGGGTGGGGGTCCCGTCCTTGGCTGGAAGGAGGGTGCACCGATTTCTTCTGCCCTTCCCTTCCAGGTGCCAGAATGGAAATTTGATGGAGTCCAGTACAGCCCAGGTCAACAAACTTTTATTGCTGTTTCTGGCTCCCCCAGCCCCGGCAAGATTCCTGCTGCTTACAGGGTAGAAATACTGAGCTCTGGAGCGGGGAAACTTGGGAAGTGGGGTATCACCTCCCCTTCTCTGCACACTGCCAAGGTCGAAGAAAACCCCACTTGGTGGGGAGAAAGAGCCTGACAGGGGAAGGATTCAAGGGCATGGATGGCTCAGTCCCACTTCTGCTGGCTGTGGAGAACAGGGACCCTAGTTCCAAACTGTGTTCAAAAGAGGCGGGGAATTGAGTTTGGCTGCTGTTGTACCCCTTGGCCATGTTGCCATGTTTCCATGGCAATGAGGGGGGACTACCTGGGGGACTGGCATAGCAGGCATTTGGTAAACATATTCCCCTCCAGTGGACCCAATACATACAGCTGTCCTGGCCAACCCCCGAAGCTCACTGCCCATTCTACCTCCTTCCATTCTGGAGTTGGTTTTGGGCCAACGACTCCAGGCAGGGGCTGCTGGCATCTAACCGCACAGCCAGGACCCACTGACGACAGTCAGAACCCAAGCCTCTTCACCAGGCTCGGCAGGGGGCCTGGTAGAGCCATTGGTTGCAATAAGATACATGAGATGCAGCAGCTAGTCCCCTCCTAACTCTCTGTGGACCTGCAGCTTCCCAAACAGAACTTAAAAAAACATAAACCCAAATGCGTAAGGTTAGAAGCAAGGCAAACAGCTTCCACGCAATGCGTCAGGCTGTGAGGGATTCTGGGGCACATCCTTCTGAGACCCCGGCAGCTGTGCACCCTGCTTTCTGCCCTTCTGGAGCCTGCTTCTTCCCACAGGGCTGTCACTGGGGGCTGGGATCCAAGTCTCCACTTGGTGCCAAGAGCTGTTCCCACTGCTGTGGGGTAGACAAGGCTCGCCTGTCACCATGGTGAGGTCACCGCTCAGTACCACGGGTCAGCCTGGTGCTGCTGGTTGTAGAGCTGAAGCTTGATCTGGTCTTTGATCTGATTCACCAGAATCTGGGACAGCAGGATTCCCACCAGCTGTGAGAGGAAGGAAGAGCTAGGACACAGCTGCAGCGACACCTTCACTCCCAGCTTGGCGCTGCCCACACCACTCCACCTCAACCTCTCCTTTCTCCTTGTCCTCTGCCCATCAGTGACGTCAATGCCTTGACACCCAACGGATCCCCAGGTGCCGTCCCCAAAATAAAGGAGTCTTTTGCAAGTCTGCAGGACCCACAAATCTTACAGGGTAAATTACCTGGGGGATGGCCAGGCCCAGTGCCACGCCACCAAGTAAGAAGAGGTTGCTGTGTATCCAGTTGACCAGTTTGTCAATACAACCGTTGGTGTAGATGACTTTGCTAGCTTCCAAGTAGTCAAGGGCTTGCATACCTTGGCCACACATGGTGTTGATGACTGCCTGGGAAGAGAGTTGGAAAGCCAAATGACATTCCTATTCCAATCACTTTTTGTCTCAGGCCCTACCTGATGGACTTCCCAGCCTTCTTAACCTCTATGCTATTAGAGAATACATGCGGAGAACATGGGGTTGCAAACTAATAAGTACAGACTTCCCATCAGGCTGGGGTTAGGAAAAGCACCCGACAGCTGTCCTACAACGCTGACTGGTTAAGGTGAGATAACACTGCTGATGTCAGAGGGATCCTGGCTGAAAGCAGGCAATACCAGAAAGATGGTTACCTGTGTTTTACTGACTATGCAAAAGCTTTTCATTGTGCAGATTATAAGAAGTTGTGCATAGCACTGTGAAGAACAGAAATTCTAGACCACTCAATTGTGCTCATGTGAAACCTATATAGACCAAAAGGCAGGTGTCTGAACAGAGGAAGAGTATACTGCGTGATTTAAAATCAGGAAAGGTATGTATCCTTTCACCTATTTACTCAATCTGTATGCTGAGCAAAGAATCCAAGAAGCTGGGCTATATGAAGAAGAATGGGGCATTAGGATTAGACGAAGACTCATTAATAACCTGTGATACACAAATGTGCAGCCTTGCTGCTGAAAGTGAAGAAGACTCAAAGACCTTACTGATGAAGATCAAAGACTACAGCCTCCAGCATGAATTATACCTCAGTATAAAGAACACAAAAATCCTCCCAACTGGACCAATAAGTAGCACCATGGTAAATGGAGAAAAGATTGAGGTTGTCAAGGACTTCACTTTACTTAGATCCAAAATCAACACCCATGGCAGTAACAGTCAAGAAGTGACTGTTGCGTTAGGTAAATTTGCTGCAGAAACCTCTTTCAAGTATTTAAAAGCAAAGATATCACTTTAAAGACTCAGACGCACCTGACCCAAGCCATGGTATTTTCAGTTGCCTCATATACATGCGAAGGCTGGACAATGAATAAGAAGTCCTGAAGAAGGACGGATGCCTTTGAATTATGGTGTTGGCAGAGAATTCGGAATATACCATGGTCTGCCAGAAGAAGGAACAGATCTGTCTTGGAGGTATAGTCAGAATGCTCTTTAGAAGCGAGGGTTGCGAGATTGGTCTCACTCACTTCAGACATGCTATCAGGAGAGACCACCCCCTGGAGAAGGACACCATGCATGGTGTCATGGATTGAGTTGTGTCCTCCAAAAATACGTGTGAACTTGGCTAGGCTATGATTCCCAGTATTGTGTGGCTGTCCTTTATTTTGTCGCTTATGTAATTTTTCTGATTTGTAAATCCTAATCTCTGCCTGTGGTTAGTGAGGCCAGATTATGTTAAAAAGGATTAGGGTAGGTACAACACCCCTTATTCAAGTCATATCCCTGATCAATGTCAAGGGAATTTCCCTGGGGTGTGGCTGCATTACTTTTTAATTTTACGAGTCTGACAGTTAAGTCTGTGAACTTAATTGTTCTAAGTCCTACACACCTCATTGCTGAGTAACACCATGGTCGCCTTCAAAGTACTCTCCTTGGGAAGCTATGTACCAACACCAGCACCTAGTCCACCCTTCAAAGCAATTTCGAAACTCTTTCTGGCATGGCCATTGTATACAGCAGCAAGTTCACGAACTTAATTGCATAGTTGTCTGTGAGGGAGATTTTAGCCAACAAACAAATAACTGTAGTGGAACACCCTCCCTACTCACCTGATCTGGCCCCAACGGTTTTCTTTACCCAAAGGTAAAGGTAATATTGAAAGGAAGACATTCTGATGACATTCAGGACATCAAGAGTTATATGACAGCTCTGATAGCCTTCTAGAAAGTGTTCCAAAATTGCTTTGAAGGGTGGACTAGGTGCTGCTGTCAGTGTGTAGCTTCCCACGGGGAGTACTTTGAAGGTGACTGTAGTGATGTTCAGCAATGAGGTATGGAGCACTCCTTCTAGGATGAGTCTGCAAAGTTAATTGACAGTCCTTGTACAAGAGAGAAAAGGAAAACGAATCAAGCAGAGTTGGAGATATAAGAGAGAGGCAAGCAGTTGATATGTGCGGACCTCAAACCACCAAGAAACAAGAGACAGGAAACAGCATGTCCTTCGGCGTCCCTGTACCTAGAGCAGGGGAACACTGATGACAAGGACTTCCTGAAGAGCAGGCAGAGGGAAGGCCTTCCCCTAGAGCTGATGCCATGAATTTGGACTTCTATCCTACTAGACAGTGAAAGAACAAATTTTTCATTGTTAAGGCATCCACTTGTGGTATTTCTGTTTTAGCAGCACTAGATAACTAAAACACTTGGTACAGGGTCAGCCAAAAAAAAAAGGAAGACCCTCAAAGAGATGGAACGATGCAGTGGCTCCTATGATAGGTTCAAAAACTGTCACAATGAGTTCAAAAGCAGCAACGATTCTGAGGCTGGTGCAGGACCCAAAAGTGTTTTGTTCTGTTGTACAAACGGTCGCTATGATTCATAACTGACTTGACAGCACCTAATGATGAGAAGTAAAAATGGGGGTCCCCACCAGCAGGTGCCCCAATTGGACAGGGACTTGGATCTCTGCCCAGGAGGAAGGGACAGGGGCAGTTGCTCACCTGGTTGGGGGTGGGCAGGCAGCAGGAGTAAGGCACAGAGCAGCGCTCCCGGCTGGGGTTTTCATCTGAGCAGTTGAAGTACATGTTCAGGGACCAGTCCTTGTAGGAAATCCCACCACAGCAGCTGAACTGCGACAAAGCCCACAGAAGGAGGTTACCGGTCACCCGCCCTGCACACTGAGGTGACCAGAAGAGGTGGCAGAACAGCCAAAGTTCAGTGACTTCTACCTGTAACTTCAGGTTGTTTAAATACAACCTTGAATCTTGAGCTCAAGCTTCTCAGAACTGTCTTCATTAGAAGACATTTTTTAAATTTCTGTTATTTTTGACATCTTGCTGAACTTACCAAAGTGCTCGATTTTACCTCTGTGTATATGTTTTGTTTTACACATTCAATCGTGAACTCCTTGTGGGCAGGCTCTGCTTTTGCAGCCCTGCACAGCAGAGCCTGACGAAAGGAGGTGCGCAGACACGCCTGCTGAAACAATTAAAAGGTGAACTCCAAAAGCTTTTATCTCAAGCCGGAGAGCACATAGGGGACTCTTCAGTATTGTGGGCCCATAACTACTCTGTGAGAGTCAACAGAGCCTCAAAGGAAGTGTTCACCATGGAGAAGAGATCTGAGCACTGAACCCCAAAACTTCAAGACTTCAACTTCTGAAAGGTAATATTATCAATCTGCCTAGCCCAGCCCCTCCAGGGAACTGCCATTGTGATTTGCCATACATCCCTTCAGATTCTTTCTGCAAATGTGATTCTACATCCTCTCCCTCTTCTATTTTTTTTATGCAAATGGTAGATTACTAAATATATTGTGCCCTTAAAATTTTTTTTATTGTGTTTTAAGTGAAAGCTTATGTTTGTCATATGAAACCTTTCTCATATACTGCTGTGTGGCTCTAGCTGCTCTCCCCACCCTGTGACACTACACTCCTCCTTTCCACCCTGTATTTCCCATGTCCATCCAACCAGCTCCCATCCCCCTCCACCCTCTCATCTTGCTTCTGGACGGGAGCCACTCACTTAGCCTCATAAGCCTCATTAAGCTGAGAAGCACACTCTACACCAGCATCATTTTATGTCTTATAGTCTGGCCCAATCACTGAGTGAAGAGTTGGCTCTGGTCCTGGTTTCAGCTCTGGGTTAACAGAGAATCCGGGGTCCATGTCTTCTGGGGACCCGCCAGTCTGTGGGACCATCAAGTCTGGTCTTTAACAGAGTTCTAGTTCTGCACATCCATTTTTCTCCCCCTACATCAGTGGCTCTATGTTGTATTCTGTCAGCGCAGCCATGGGTGGTGGCCAGACACCGTCCAGTTCTTTGCATCTTATACTGATGTAGTCAATGGATCATATGGGCCTTTCTCACTCTCAGGCTCCTATTTCCCTTACGTCTTTCAAAGTGCTTTTAAAGAACCCTGCTCTGTGTGTGTGTGTGAGTGTGTGTGGTTAAATTTTTACCAAACCCCCTTCCCAGAATCCTTTATCTGGCAGGTCATGAAGAGCTCGACAGGCCTGAAGACGAGGCATCCCTGGAGATGTTGTCACCCTCTGCCCACAGGCTCCCGGACCACTAGTGACCCTAGCAGCCTTCACCCATACCTTCTTCTGGCCAAAATCAATGAGGTTCTGCAGATCCAGGTCATCTCTGTAGTGCACGATGGCATTACTGATGATCTCGCTCACTTTCCCCCTTGCCTGCCAGAAACACAGGAGAGGAGGTCAGGACACAGGACTGACCCCTAACTTACTTCTCCCTGCAGAAATAACAGTCAGCAGTGCTCGTCCATCTCTGTGCAGCCAGCTCTGAAATCAGAACCTAGTCCTAGTGGTGCCCCATGGCCAGCTCCAAAGCCCACCCATCCCTGGGTCCTCAGGTCCCAGTGGGCAAGAGAGCTGCTGGGCATGCTGTTGTCACTTCTCTGAGAACTGCTCCTGTTTGTGGGCCTTTGGAGGCTGGCTGTTCTTCTAGTGGGAAAGGAAAAAGGAGCATTGTTTGGGGTTCATGGTGACAGCCACAATCCAAGATAATCCAGCATTTATCTACCCCATTCTAATATGTATCACATTGGGCAAATCTGCTGTAAAAGACCTCTTTAAAGTTTAAAAAAGCAACGCTGTCATCTTGAGGAATAAGGTCCATCTAACTGAAGCCACGGTATTTTCAATCACCTCATATGCATGCAAAAGCTAGAAAACAAATAAAAAAGACTGAAGAAGAATTGACGCATTTGAATGAGGGTCTTGGTGAAGAATACTGACTGTACCATGGACTGCCAGAAGAATGAACAAATCAGTCTTGGAAAGAGTACAGCCAGGATATTGCTGAGAAGCAAGGGTGGTAAGACTTCCTCTCACATGGTTTGGACTTGCTATCAGCAGAAGAAGGACACCATGCTCGGTAAAGTAGAGGGTCAATGAGAAGGAGGAAGGCCTTGTACAAGATGGACTGACACAGCACCCTGGAGCCTGACAGAGCTGTGAGGACGGCACAGGGCTAGGCAGGGTTTCGCCCTGCTGTACATAAGTCACGGTGAGCCAAAACCAACGTGACAGCACCTCACAACAGTAACATTCCACCAGGCAGCCCCCGTAGTGCCATGGCTAAGTGCCTGGCTGCTAACCCCAAGGTCAGCGGTTTTAACCCACCAGCAGCTTTGTGCAATTAAAAAACCTGGCCATCTGTCTCTATAAAGATACAGGCCTAGGCCACTCCATGGGACAGTTCTATCCTGTCCTACGGTGGTCTCTGTGAGTCAGAATTGGCTTAATGGCAAACCACCACCTTCATCGACCTAGTCTACCTCTACCCGTTGTTAACGCACACTTGTGATAGGGAGAGGCAAGCTTTTGAAGAAAACAGGCTTGCTGAGCTGAGGCCCTGACCTCTAGTGGACACATGAGAATTACATCTCTTGGAGTCCTGGTGGCTGGGGCTCAGAGCTACTGTAAATTACAGCCCCTATGTCCTGTGTTCAAATCCACCAGCCGCTCCTGGGGGCCTCCTGGAGCACCTCTACTCTGCCCTGTAGGGTAACTGTGAGTAGGAACTGACTCGATGGTAACAGGAGATGCAACAGATCTCCCATATCATTTTAGCCCCTATCACCACTAAACCTGACAGACTAGGAAATCCTGAATTAACTATGATTGCGCCTTTCGGATCCGACTCCACGGCACTTGGCTTGGCTTCACAGTCTTCTGCCATGCTCTCTTCCTCCTTGCTCCACTGCTTTTTCCAAGCTTCCTCTTTTTGATCCTCTACTCTGTCCCTGGCAATCATTTAACCTTTAGACAGGAATTCTGGATCTTAGTTACAAGGACTATCACTGAATGGCAGGCCACTTTCGGACACAGTAAACACTATTCTAAATCATGTTTCTTTTTCCCATTTCCTCCTCTCTGTTTATCATAAGAAACAAATGGTCTTCCCCAATAAACAACAATAAAATAAAATTAGAAGAGGCTATTCATGTTGCCTGTGGCCCACTCAGTAATTGAATTTTACTTAGTCATTTGACATTAAAGTTTGTGGATTATTTAAAGTCGGTGTTCATAAAATTTTCTGCCCTGTTAATCTCTCAGACTGTCAGAGAAAAGCCCCTTATCATCTTGAAAGCTTCTTTAAATATGGTAATTTTAAAAGCCACTCATTCACCCCTAAGGAGAACCTTTTAAAGTGGATGCTTATCAGGGGAAGGTGAGCAGGGATTAAGGAAACAGCTTAGCTGTGTGTGGGGACCTTCCCGTCCTCCATCCAGGTCATGCCCAAGGAGGCCTGCTAGCTCCCAACTGATACCTTGTCTGAGAAGACGAAGCCCAGGATGCCCGCAGCCAGCTGGAGCAGGAACACAACGGTGAGGCAGAGGGAGAACTGGGGGAGAGACAGGAGAGCCTGTCAGCACTCTGGGGCACCCCCTGGGGTGATGGGGAATGTTGGGGTCCACAGGCACCTCTCCCAGATGCCCCCCACATGTGAAAGGCTGCATCTGGGAAGCTGTTCCCTGTGGCCACCCCCTTCCTGGTCACGTGGGGTTCAGTTCTGCAGTGAGGTGTGAGGCACAGGTCTTGGGGGTGGGGCAGAGGAAACAGAAGGGCTATAGGAACGGCACCTGTCTTTCCACGGGGCCCCTGACCACTCACCGTCTGCAGGAGGCAGATGTTTTCACGGAGGGACCCGATGCAACCACAGAAGGTCAGCAGGAACATGAGGACGCCCACCACAATCAGCAGGATGGCGGGGTCCAACGCCAGGCAGGCCAAGGCTGCTTCTAGGGGAGGGGCCGGCCCCGAGTTTGAGCCTGGTGCCTATTGAGGGGGCCCGCCACCCCCAGGATGGGGTAGGGGTGTCCAAGAACTGTTCTCTTTTCCCCAGTTGGGGTACCTCCAGTATGGCTGGGTGAAGGCCACAGGGAGTTAGTGTCTACTCCCACAGAGAGAACAAAACAGGACCCAGAATAGTTCATGGTTTTCAATTTGAGGAACTAAGGAAGTAAGATTCTTTATTCCCTGAGTTTAAGGGGGGGGGGGGGTCGCTTTCACACCAGAAAAGAATTAGAATGGCATTAGACTCGCCAGCCCTGCAGGTTCAGTTTCCCGGAGACTGTGCAGCCGAGTAAGGAACGGAGGCCGAGTTACTCCAGCAGAGAGCTGAGGTGGGGCTCAAGTCCTGGACCACTCTTTCTCTCTGAGATCTGTCTTCTTTCCCAGACACCTCCTCAGCCTAAAATATCAGTGTATGTTATAGAGAGGCTCACAGGGAAATCCCAGTGAGCTGGCACGGGTGGTCAGACTCATTGGATGCAGCCTCTGAGATCTGGCCTGAAGGAGGCTGCCGCCCTTAGCCCCAGAGCTATGTATGAAGTGTCTGTGGGCCAAGGCTCCAGGAGCCGGAGGAGGCAGGAGGTGGAGGAGCCCTGAGGGATGCAGAGGGCATTCAGCTCACCTGCATGCTTCATCAGCCGCGCATAGACGCCCACGCCCATCATCACCATGGAGATCACCTGGGCAGACAGGACAAGAGCCAGACCATGAAATTTCAGAAAGCTGCAGTCACCTTAAAGGAGAGCAGCAGGAGGCAACCTCCAGGCTTAGAGGTGACAGTCTTTCTCAGTACCCGTCAGCGCCTTCCAGTCCATGAAGTGCTTGTACTAGTTTGATTTCATCTGATCCTCACAGAGAACGATCTTGTGAGGCAGAGAGCCCATTTTACAGATGAGGAATGCAAGGTTAATACAGAACCATGGTTAAGAACATGGCCTGTGGAATGAGTCAAACTTGGGCCCATACTGGTTCAAGTTCTCAGCCTCAGTTTCTGCATCTGACAATGGGAATTAAAAACAAAACAAAAAAACACCTGTGTCATTCAGGTTACTGTGAGAATTCAATAGAAGGATGCATTTAGCACAATGTCTGACAATAGACATTGTCTGTTATTTCTTGTAATTAATTTGTACAGGGACACACAGGAACTGAAGTGCTGAATTCCAGTCTATCTGCATCCGAGGGCAGGCCTCAGAGGACTGTACAGACCCCACCCTCTGACCCTCTAGGAAGTCAGTACAATGTCAAGTGCAAGAGAGCAAGCACACCCCAGTAAGAAAGAGTATATGCTTGAGTGTGTGTGTGTGTATAAATCACTGGAACTGCCTCAAAGTCTTTTCTCTTTATAAACCTGAATTCCAGTGTGGAGGAATGGGAAGAGTTTACAACTTCTTGGTTGCTCCCTGAAGAACAAACCTATCAGAGAATAACAGGAGTCCTTACGGGGGCCTTCCCCACCCCGAGGACTTCATGAGTGCAGAGCAGCCCAGTGTGCCCCTCACTTGGCCACTCTTTCTTTGTGCCCAGTCCCCAGACTGCTGCTAAGCAACAGCTGGCTGTCACCATGGCAACAGCTGAGGCCAAGGCTCTGGTTGCAGGGAGTTCTCAGCAACTCAGTGGGGAAGGAGGTGGCTGGCCAGACCTCATAATCCTGCAAGACCGAACCAGCTGAAAAGAGCCACCTCGGGGCTTTGGTGGGAGAAGGGAGCCGGGTCCCTAGAATAGGTAACAGGGTCAGACTAGTCTCTTAATAGTGCTAACAGTTTACATGTTTGACTGCTAACCAAAAGGTTGGCTGTTTAAATTCACCCAGAGACGTCTTGGAAGAAAGGTTTGATGATCGACTTCTGAAAAATCAGCCACTGAAAACCCATAGAGCAGAGACTTGCTCTGACATGTGCGGGGTCACCATGAGTTGGAACGAACTTGGTGACCACTGCTACTTATGGTCCCTCAGTAGAGACACATTTTTACCTTGTGGGCTTCTGCCATTTACCAGGTGTGGGGAAGACATTCAGCAGTAAATGGGAAACCCTCTCTTTCAGGAACATTCTCTGCCTGCAGACACAGCCCTCTCACCTGGCTCTGTCGCCTGCTCTGACTTAGGAACAGATGTATTACCTGCCTGCCCTCATACTCTCTGTCCTGGAAAGGGGGTGTCTGCAAGTGGTATAAGGTGGCTGAAGGTGCCAGCACAGCACACCTGGGCTCAGGAAGCACAGGAAGGGGATACGGACACAGCAGGACAGAGACCACAGCCGCCCCCAGGCATGAGGACACAGCCACTGACCAGAGTGACTGAGCTTCTCAGTCCCCCTTTAAACTAACCATAGCAAGTTACCACTCTGTACTGTTTTATGAAAGTATTGAAATATAGGTATCTGCTCTTTATTTCTTTTGCTCCCAGGCTTCTCACTGTGTTTTCAAAGGTTAAATTTTAACTGGGATGTAAAACTTTCCACAAAGATGGTCCCTATGATTCAATCCTAACAGTGAAAATAAGACAGGAGAAGTAAAGAGAGGCAGCATGTCACAGAAGCCTGTATGTAAGCAAACAGGGGCCCTAGTGGCGCAGTGGTTAAGCACCTGGCTGCCAACCTACAGGTCTGTGGTTCCAACTCATGTGTCACCCCACAGGAGAAAGACAGGGCTGTCTGCTTCAGTGAAGACCGCACCTTGGAAACCCCACATCCTGCAGGGTTGCTGTGAGTTAGAACTGACTCGAAGGTAAAGGGTTAGTCACATATGGCCTGCCTCTATCTGTGGTAGGTAGAACAGTGTCTCCCCAAAGATGTCCACATCCCAGTATCTGAAAGTTGTGAATATCACTTTACTAGGAGAAGGGAATTCTGCAGATTAAGTTAAGGATCTTGAAAAGGGGAGAGTATCCTGGCAGGCCTGATACAGTCACGAAAAGCTTTATAATGTGGAGGCAGGGGGCCTGAGTGACAGAAGGAGGCATGATGATGTGGGGGAACGCAGCTCTAGAAGCTAAAGACAATGGGTGGACTTGGAGAGCCTCTGCAAGGGGTGCAGCCCTGCTGACAACCGGATTTGGGCCCAGTGAATCCATTACAGACCAACCATTACTGTTCTCCAGAACAGTAAGGAAATAAATTAGTCTTGTTTTAAGTCACAGAGTTTGTGGTGGCTTGTTACAGCAGCAACAAGAAACTAATACACTATCCAATTCTTCAAGCGCTGTGTACAAGAATGAGCTACAAAGAGTGTCAATTAAGTTCATGAACTCGTCTTAGAAAAAGTGCTACATGCCTCACTGACTATCACTGTGGTCACCTGCAAAGTCCTCCCCTTGGGAAGCTACACACTGACACCCGTGCCTAGTCCACCCTTCAAAGCAAGTTTGGAACTCTTTTTCTGGAATGGTCATCAGAGCTGTCATTGTATTGCCCTGATGTCCTGAATATCATCAAAAGGTCTTCCTTTCAACATTTCCTGTATCTTCAGGTAAAGAACAAAGTCATGGGGGGCCAGATCCAGTGAGTAGGGAGGGGGTTCCAATACAGTTATCTGTTTACTGGCTAGAAACTCCCTTACAGACAACTACACAGTTAAGTTCATGAACGTGCCACCTTGCCACTGTGGGCAAAGGCCTTTCCAGAAAGAGTTCCAGAATTGCTTTGAAGGGGAGACTAGGGACTGGTGTTGGTATGTAGCTTCCCAAGGGGAGGACTTCGAAGGTGATTGTAGTGATATTCAGCAATGAGGTATGCAGCACTTAGAACAATTAAGTTCTTGGATTTAACTGTCAGACTTTGTATAACCTAAAACAGGGATTCTTAATCTTGACTGCCCTTGGAATCATTCATGGGGGGAGGCACCAAAAACTCCTGATGCTGCATCCCAAACCAAGCGTATCAGAATCTCTGGCACTGGGAAGCAAGTGACAGGAATTCTTAATGCTTTCCAGGTGATTCCAATGCATAGCCAAGTTGGGGAACCACAGCTCAAAGCACAGTCGGCCAGTGATGGAGAACAGCAAATGCAGGTGACATTAAAACTGAGATGATGACTCTAACATGATCATTAATATTTAACGGATCATTAACAATGCCTCTCAGGCGGCACTCACTGGCTAACTCTGAAATCCTGTGCTTCTCTTACTGAGCAGCTGCTTCTCTCTCAGGGTCACAGCTGGCCCTTCCACACTTGCACCCTGTCCCCACCTCTCACTCCGAATTCCTCCACGCTACTGCCCTTCCAGAGTTAGTCCTGCTGTTGTTAGGAGCACAGCATTTTAGTACCAAAAAGAGCCTTAGAAACAGGTGCAGCGGTCGGAGGACGTCAAAGGAGGAGAAACGACACCTGAGCAGGCACGGATGAGCGCAGTGGCAAAATCAGGACCAAATCCAGTTTCCCAGCCTCAGTCCATTGCTCTTTCCACGATCGCAGTCTTTGCTACTGAATCCCCCCAATACCACTGATACTTCCTTTCATGAGGACAGAGATAAGGACGCATCTTCTTAGGACAGCTTTTCACGGTCTGGCTAGGATGAAGCCTGGAAATGTGGAAAGGCTAGATGGGGTTTTAAAAATAGTTGAGGTGAGCTTTAAGCAAAAAGTGTGTTCTTGAAAAGTTGTCCATCAAATTATATAAAATAATTTGCATGAGCCAGTACCTTGAGTAACTGGCCCTGGACTCCTGGGAGAAATGGCTAATCCTAGCAGCCTCGATGGCATAGTGGGTTAAGTTCTCAGCTGCTGGCTGAGAGGTTGGTGGTTCAAACCTGCCAGGAACTCCTCGGGAAAAAGACCTGGTGATCCGCTCCCATAAAGATTATAGCTTCAGAAAATTCCGTGGGGCAGTTCTCTGTCACAAGGGGTTACTATGAGTCAGAATTCACTTGATGGCATCCAACAGGACCGAGGCAGGAAATCCACCCGATAAGCCTGTGGCATCCTGTAGTGCCATACAGTAAGGAAAACCCAAACCCAAACCCCCCATATTGTTGGGGGCCACCAAAGGGACACAGGAGCCACCTGAAGGAGCTCCCAGTGGCCAACACTGGGGCAGCAGAGCAGCAATATAAACAGATGACTTCTGGGTTATTACCTGGAGTACACAATAGACATCCCTGAGTCCATGCTAATATCAACAGATGACAGCATAAACAAATGGGGTGCCAGAGGCAACTCTCCTGTACAGTCCGGTTCAAATGCTTAAGGTGGCCACCCTGCCCTCAAGCAAGTGGAATGTTAACTGCCTGTGCCCTAAGGCCCATCTTTCCATCTTCTTGACACTGACTTTGTTTTTGACACTGACATTTCTGGTAAGTCCGGGGAGTTCATTTTGCTGAGCGTCCTTCAATTTGGATTTGTCCAATTGTTTTCTCATGATCAGATTCAGATTAAAGATTTGGCAGAAATATGACACAGGTAATGTGTTCTTGGTGTGGTACATGAGAAGGCGCTGCATGTTAATTTCCACCACAGGAAGGGGAAACCGTTTTATTAACAGATAATGCTGCTGTTCAGTGTACATCTCTGTAACTCATGACACAATAAAGGCAATATTCTAAATAAACTGTTTCCCGAGTTTCCATAATGCTGGTTTGTCCTCTTCCCTTTGTCACCTTCTAGCACTTGCTGGCAGATACTCAGCTGCAGGGATGAAGGTTCATGGGGTAAAATAGAAAATGGAGAAAATTCTCCATCATTTTGTCTTTTTTCAGCCAATTATGAAAAAGACAGCCATGATTTGATGTCTGTGAGAAAACCCCTTATTCCAGTCCCTAGGACACTACTTCAGGGCCATCCACCCCAGGAGAGGAAAGGTTACTGGGTCTCAAGTTGAGGCCCTTGGCAAAGGTTCTTCTCCTGGCTCTAAAGCCCAAATGCCAATAATTACAGGGGTAATTATTCACTCTGGGGTCCGTTCCCACAGCAGTGAGCCAAGGAAGAGTGACAAGTCCTGAGCCCTGAAGGAAGGTCCTTGGAGACCACAGTGGGGTCTCTGTTCTTTTTATATACACAAATGTTCTTTGCAAACCATAAACTATAAAACCAAAAAAAAAAGAACCCCAAACCCACTTCTATCAAGTTGATTCCAACTCACAGTGACCCTACAGGACAGAGTAGAACTGCCCCATAGGGTTTCTGAGGAGCACCTAAGGGATTCAAGCCAAAGCCGGGGGGCGGAGTCAAGGTGGCGGACTAAGCACACCTGTCCCTGTACCCCTCTGGAAACCAAGACCTGAACTGATAATCAAATGGAGACTTCTGGTTACCTAGTGAACCCCCAGGACACGGCACAGGGCTGTTGACATGAACTTCATACCGTTGAAAGAAAAACCTCTCTTTCACTGACTCTTGCTCCTGGCTCTCCTGCATGGAAGGTAAACACACCATTTTGACTTTTTTTTTCTTCTGTCTTGGCCAGCGGGCGGAGCTGGGTCTTGCCTAGACGCTAGACTCAGATGCACTGCTGGGGGGATAGGCAGGTGAAATTCCCATATTTTGAGAGCCAGGCCTAGGACTCTGTTCATCTAGCCACTTTGAGCATGTCTTTTTATCACCGCCACAGTGTGGTTTCTACTGAATTGCACTGCCTGTGCGTGGGACACCATGTTGGATATGGAGATTTTAGCGGGACCTAATTCTTAGCCTGGGAGCCAGCGCCTGCAAGCAGGACGGCACTTCTCCCTCAGAAAAGCAGTAGTCGCCTACAGTGGGGGCCCAGCAGCAGAGGCAGAGGCAGAGGAATCACTACCTCTTGGCACCTTTAGCATCTCTATCTGCTGACTGTATGGAGGGCACCATCTTAGATACGGTGGCCACAGCTGGACCTATTTCTTAGCTTGGGAGCGAGGGCCTGCCCAAGGAGAGTGCTTTCCTACCAGAAAAGCAGTAGTTTACACAGTGTCCCCTAAGACTGGGCCCTGTCAGCAGAGGCCAACAGGGCAATAGCATTGCTGTATTTTGAACTAGTTTGTATCATCTGGGGTTGGATACAGAGGTGCTTACTTTGCCAGTGTGGAAGAGGGACCTCTACATCTGAAAACCTGACTGACTTGGGATGTGGTCAGATACCTTTTGTTTTACATTTTAAGGCAGCTTAGAGAAACATCTGTGGTCTATTCTCACAGTATTTCTCCCAGCCTCAACTTATTCACATGGGATCCAAAAAGCAACAGACACCTGTGGCATATAAGAAATCACCCATGGCTTCAGAGGGCTCTCAAACAAAACAACCCAGGAGTTTTCCAGATGAACGAACTTTTCTGAAATCATCAGAGGGTGAATACAAAATGATTATACACAGAGCCCTTCTAGACCTTATACAAAATGCAACAGAACAAAAGGCAAAATTAAGCAAGCTGTTCAATCTGATGGAACAATCTGAAATCCAACAGATCAAGAATAAAATCAAACACATAGAAACTTCCATTCAAAGCCAAGAAAACAGAATAGAACAAATGGAAAAAACAATTTCTGACTTAGAAGACAGAGCTACTAATGCCAGCATCTATAAGCAGAAATCAGAAAACAGAAACAAGAAAAATGAAGAGGCATTAAGAAGCATGTGGGACTCTGTTAAGAGGAACAACCTTCGATTAATTGGAGTCCCTGAACAGGATGAGACACCTGAGAACACAGAGTATCATTGCTGAGCTGCTGAAAGAAAACTTTCCAGAAATCATGAAGGAAGAAAATATAGACATCTCTGATGCATATTGTATGCCACCCAATATAGATCTCAAAAGAAAGATTCCAAGACATTATAATCAAGCTTAACAAAATGAAACATAAGCAGCAACTCTTAAAGGCAGCAAGACTCAAAGCAAAGCTAACATTCAGAGGGAAACCCTGTAGGCTGTCATCAGATTTCTCAGCAGAAACCATGCTGGCATGGAGACAGTGGCATGACACATTCAAAGCCTCGAAGGAGAAGAACTTCCAACCAAGAATTATAGATCCTGCAAAACTATCTTTCAAATACAACAATGAAATTAAGACATTCCCAGATAAACAGGAACTCAGAGACTTTGTAAAAACCAAACCCAAACTACAAGAAATGCAGAAAGAAGTTCTTGGCTTTGGCTTAGAAGAACAAAACCACCAACTTCATATTTCAGAACAACACACTACTCAAAACTCTACTCAGTTAGGGAAGGCTCCAAATTCAATCACAGCTTTAATACTGAAAGCAGCAATCCAGTGACTATCATGAAAACTATAGTGCCATCATATTAAAAAGAGGGATGTACTACAGTTGTTATAGTCTTTCCAGATGGAGAAGAAGAGAACAAGACTGATAGTAATTAAAGTTGGTTTTATATATAGTTTATTAGAGGGGATCATAGGGACAGCTGTAAAGCACAACAAAGAAGTATCATACTATTTCAAGAAATGTAACACAGGAGTCTCAACAACTACAAAAACAGCTCTGAAAAAGGTGAAAAATCAACTCACAAAAACGAATGTCCCAGAACAGACTAATAAGAACAACAGAGAAAACATCAACACAAAAATAAACATATTACAATGGCAGCAGTGAACACATACCTGTCAATAATTACTTTGAATGTGAATGGACTGAATGCTCCAGTAAAAAGACACCAAGTGACTTCTTGGATCAAAAGACATAACCCATCCATATGTTGTCTACAAGAAACTCACTTGAGACTTAAAGATATGAACAAACTGAAAATTAAAGGACGGAAGAATACATATCAAGCTAACAATGAACAAGGAAGAGCAGGGGTGGCAATTCTAATCTCAGACAGAATCAATTTTAATGTAAAATCCACCATCGTGGACAAAGATGGACACTATTTATTGCTGAAAGGTTCAGTACACAAGCAAGACTTAACTATATTAAATATTTATGCACCTAATATCAAAGAATCTAAATACATCAAAGAAACACTGACTACACTCAAAAAAGAGTTAGATTACTCCACAATGCTAGTGGGAGACTTCAACACTCCACTCTCAATACTGGACAGAGCATCTAGAAAAAAGCTCAGTAAAGATACAGAAGACCTTATTGTCACAATTAACCAATTAAACCTCATCGATACATACAGAACTTTCTACCCATCAGCGGACAATTACACCTTCTTCTCCAGTGCACATGAAACATTCTCCAGAATTGACCATGTGTTAGGACATAATGCAGTTCTCAACAAAGTCCATACCACTGAATTACTACAAAGCATCTTCTCAGATCATAAAGCCATAAAAGTCAAAATCAATAGCAGAAAACACATAGATAGAAAGTGGAACTCCTGGAAACTGAACAACATCTTGCTCAAAAAACCATGGGTTATAGAAGAAATCAAGGATGAAATAAAGAAATTCATGGATTCCAATGAGAATGAAAACACTTCCTACCAGGACCTATGGGATACAGCCACAGCAGTGCTCAGAGGTCTGTTTATCTCCATAAATGCACACATCTGGAAGGAAGAAAGAAACCAAATCAAGGAACTAACCTACAGCTTGAACAAGTAGAGAGAGAACAGAGGAACCCCTCAGGTACTAGAAGAAACGAGATCATAAAGATTACAGCAGAGCAAAGCCAGAAGTTACTGCCATTGAGTTGGTTCCAACTCATAGTGACACTATAGGTCAGAGTAGAACTGCCCCACAGCGTTTCCAAGCAGAGCCTGGCAGATGTGAACTGCTGACCTCTCAGTTAGCAGACATAGCACTGAACTGCTAAGCCACCACTCACGCTCAGATGCCTTGCTCCAGGCAGCTTCGCTAGCAAAGGGCTGCTATCTCTCGCGGAGTGCTAAGGGCCAGGCTGAACACTTTACACACACTGTCCCATTTCATTCTGATGACAGGCCCAAGAGGCGTGTTAGTGTCTGCCAGGAACTCCCGCTCAGATGCCTTGCTCTAGGCAGCTTCACCAGCAAAGGGCTGCAGTGGGATCAGGACCTAGTTCTGCTTGCCCCCAGAGTATCTTGCTTTCAGCTGCCCTGTTACCTTCCTGTCTCTGCCTCACAGCAACACCAGCACACCCCCATTCTCCTCAGGGCCTCATGTGAGGTGGGAAGAGGCAAGTGTCTGGAGTTCTCTTTGGGGGAGCTCACCTGGTAGCCTCCAAATGGAGTGAGGACAAGGCGGGGAGTGGAGAGTGAAATAGCACCAGCAAGTGACAGGATATCAGCAAGGGCAGAGGTGGCTCAGAGGGAACTCCCTGAAGCAATGCCCTGAAAGGGGAAGGAGGGCTTGCCAGCCAGAGCGGCTTCCAAGAGTTCCCTACCTGATCTGCCTTCCACATTCTGAAGCCCAGTCTGCAGGAAGAGGGTGACTCCGGGTCTCAAGTTCACATCTATGCTTTGGAACCTCTTCTTCCTCTTTGCAGGTGGTGACTAGGGGGACAACTGAGAGTACAGTGGCCCCCTGCATGGGAATGAAATCCCCGTATAGACTCTGAGGAAGTTGGGAGAGAAGGTGTTCCACCCCCATTTTTCCGCTCTTTTTCTCCTAATTTCTAGATGAGGGTTACAGAAACCAGAGCCTGGAGAACCTAAAGCAAGGCCACCCTCTGCACCCAGGATCTGCACGAGCTGCTCTTTCTGGAGTCACCCGGCTCCACTGCTGCTCAGGTAGCTGGCTCTCAGCGTCCTCTCTCTAGATGGGGTGGTTTGTCCTGCTGGGATGGGGAGCTAACACGGCACATTTTCACTTGAGAGAATATCTGGGGCCAACCCTTTAGCTTCTGCATCAGGCTGGTTTTAGGTGGGTTACACTGGGGGAAAGACCATTTAGAGCGAGGGGTGCCCACAAGAGCTCACAGAAGCGTAGACACTCAGCCTCATGGCCCTGGAATTACTGGCCTGACGCGGCCTGATACATGACTCAGAGAGGTGCTACCTCTTGTCTTTAAAGGCTGTTTGAACTTGGTGATTTTCACTTGGTACAAAGCAAGCAAAGCTACTAGAGGAGTCCAGAAGGCATGCACGTGGCCCGGAAGGCAGAGGGCATCATCCTCATCTTCGTTGTTGGTGTTCTGGCTTTTTTGTTGGTGTATTTATAAAAAGAATCTGCACACTGGCTAGGGGACATACAGGAGAAGGGAGAGGAGATGGCTCTGACCCCTAGGGCACTGGGAAGTGTGGTAGGCATCAAGTGGTGCCTGGTAAGTGGCAGAAAGGACCTCTCCAACCCCTCAAAGGTTTGTCCCAGGTTTCAGCCTGGCCACTTCCTACTGTCTTCTGTGTCAGGTTACAAAATGTGGTGCCACAATGGTCTAGGCAGTTCCAAGAGCCTTGCAGACTCCAATACAGTGGTCCTGGGTGGCAGAGTGGACTTCCTGAAGATAGAGGTCTCTCCAGCGGCCTGGGTCTGCCTCAGGAAGACGGCAATGGTGGAGAATCAATTCCCCAAACTACCTGGCACTTGTGCTGCTGAGGAAAGGAAAACACCTGGGTGCTGCAGATGCAATTCTATGTGGCCCTGAGCGAGATGCTAGAGGGATGACTGCCACTATGTCTGACCCGGCTTAGGGCTGAGGTGCCAGGCTACGAGACCCGCTGCAGAGGAGAACACAGCTGGATACGCCACCACCCAAACGTTCAAGGACTTGAGGTGGTGCTGCCTCTCGAGAGACCAGAGTCCTGGAAGGAGGGAGAGAGGAAGATCATGTCCGTATCCCCGCAGGGCCGGCTCTCTCGTTCACCACTCGGTAAGCATTCAACAAACACCCTCTCTCTGCCACGCAGGTGGGCACTGAGAATCCAGACACGAACAAACCAGACCCTATCCACCAGATCCCACTGTCTAGAAGGGAAAACACAGAAACACATAATGGGAACCAGGCACGAGATGTGACAATCAAGATCTGTACAACGTTCCAAGGAAGTCCGGAGTGAGACACAGGGGATGAAGGCCTGAGCTACTGGGCTCTGCTGGACTCAAGAGCCACCTCAACAGCTGTCCCAAGTGGCATAAAGGACCAGCAAGGAAGCAGGAGGCAGCTGTGGCAGCATCAATAATGTTCCTGGCCAGCTGTGGTAGCATCAGTAATGTCCTGGCCAACTATAGCAGCATCAATAATGTCTTGGCTAGCTGCAGAAGCACTGATAATGTCCTCGCCAGCCGTGTCAGCATCACTAATGTTCCTGGTCAGCTGTGGCAGCATCAGAAATGTTCCTGGCCAGCTGTGACAGCACTAACAATGTCTTGGCCAGCTGTGGCAGCACTGAAAATGTCCTTGCCAGCTGTGGCAGCACTGATAATTTTCCTGGCCGGCTGTGGCAGCATTGAAAATGTCCTTGCCAGCTGTGGCAGCATCGATAATGTTCCTGGCCAGCTGTGGCAGCATCCATAATTTTCCTGGCCAGCTGTGGCAGCACTGATAATGTTCCTGGCCGTGGAGGCCCATGGCTGACAGCACAAATGCTGTTCCCCCAGCACAGAGCAGTCCTACATGGGCAGTGAGGGAAAGTCACCTACTTCCTAACTGAAAGAAATACGTCTGGGATCTTATGGCAACTATTCTAACCAAGCTAATGGTCAGTAACCCAGCAACATGATTCTTGGAAGAGAATCAGAACTCCTAGGCAAATGGGGAAGTAAGATTTGAAAACACGAACAGGAGGAACTGGTCCTGGCCCCAGAGAAGCCAGCAGCTTTGAATCGGGCTCCAAATGCCCCAAGTGCCATGGCTCTTGGAGCAGGCCATGGCCCCCACCACCTTTACCACCTCTGAGGTAGGCTAGACAATGCTGGCTACCTTCCTCACAGGTTCCAGGCACAGACACAAACACTATTCCCCACCCCCTATGACATGGCTCCCCAGCAGCTGCCCAGAACATGCACTCTGCTGCAAAGGGAGTGTCCCACAGCCCACGCATGATGCTCCCGCACAGAAGAGGGGACTGTGATTAGCATAGTGGCAGCCTACAGAAAAGAAAGCACAGCAGCCAGTCCCTGATGGGGAGCTGGGAAGAAGGATGATCTCTTACCCGGGAGATCAGTTCATCTCTAGCTGCATTTGGGTGAAGCATAGCTAACTCTGTGGCTCTGGGCCTGGGGGAAAAGTGACAGGCAGAATGCCCAAGAAGAACTGTCCCCCAGGAAGATCCATGTCTCAGAGATGCTGGGGTACAGACAGACCTGGCCTCAGGTATAGAAGAAAGATGACAGGCTCCAAAGAGTCTCATCACCTTTAAATAGAAGCAGAAAAATGTTTTCCTTCAGAGGGGAAAGACTGAGGAAAAGAGAGAGATACACTGGCTGAGGGTCACACAATAAGCTGGTCCTAGAAAGAAGCTGAACCTCTTGTTCGAAGTGCTATTTCTACAGCTTCTGACTTATGAGTCTAAAGAGGGCCAAGATGGGGCTCTACTCTACTTTGGGGTTGATGGCAGCTTGGCTACCTGTGTCCTCTGACCTTGAAGGAAACATTTTTGCCAAGGCAAATCGGTCAATGGAAGCCAAATGCTCTCCCTGGCTTTGACCTCCCAAAGCCATTTGTCTTGGGGATAGGCGGGAGTAGGGAGTCCAAGGAAAGAACCAGGTGCACAAATGAAACAGATGCATCTAGCTGCTGTCACTGGGGTACTCAGACAAGGGGAGGTAGCAAAGGCCCCACAGGAGAACATGCCATCTTGGCTGATGGAGGGAGTCAGAGTGGGCACCCGACATCTCTGGGAGGCCAGCGCTGGCTGAGTCTTCCAGGCTGCCGTGCCACTGGCTGGCACACTCAATGGGCAGGGAGGGGGGATTCACTGGTACTTCCCTTTAGGTGGAATTCCCCTTAGTACATCCCCCACCTCCAGCAGAGTGTGGAGACGGGTTTTCTTCTGTAATTTCCTAACCTCAGCTAGGGAAGCAAAACCTGGGCCATGAGTCTTGAACTGACCAGTTAATACTGCTGACATCCTGGCTATGGTAGCATCCATTAAAGCCAAGGACTTCCCCTAGGCATGGCGTGGCTCAGGAGAAAAAGCACCAGGCCACACCTGCTAACCAGCTGTTCACCTTCTCATATAGAAAATGTAGATGCTGAGCAAGATTTCTTCTCAAGTTCTTTCAAGGGCAGTGGTGGCTCAGTGGTAGTGTTTTTGCCTTCCAAGCTGGAGACATAAGTTCAATTCCCAGCCAATGCCCCTGATGTGCAGCCCCCATCTGTCTGTCAGTATAGGTGTGTGTGTTGCATGATACTGTCAGGGTTCGGTGGAACATCCAGACTGAGAGAGACTAGGAGGAAATGCCTGGTGATCTACTTCTGAAAATCAGCTAATGAAAACCCTATGCATCATAACAGTTCAATCTGCGACTGACCACAGGGATGGCACAGGTCTAGGGACAGTCTTGTTCCTCTGTGCATGGAGTCACTCTAAGTTGGGAGGCAATTTGAAGAAAGCTGACAGCAACAAAATTCTTCCCAGTTCTAAAGCCGAGAATTTGACGGGAGCCTATACTGCATTTTTCCCCAGGGTATGACAGCTGGCAGTGAGCTGTTTTTGCCACTCTCTCATTCATCCCAACAGGCTAGCACTTAAATTCTTTGTGTCTGTACTTCACACCGGGGCCCTTGTGAAACCTTTCCAGCAACTGGCTTAGATGTCTGGTCTGCTCCCTCTCCTAGGAAACACAGTTCAGACTCAGAGTTCTCCCTCCTGCCGGGCTGAACTTCAGGTCTCAGGCAGAGACAGAGACGGGCAAAGACCACAAGCTCCCAGAACAGCAGCTCTGGCACGGTAGGAGATGATCGAGACAAAGGGGATGGGGGAAGGACCCCAATGTATTCTCAAACCTGGGGGAGACCAAGGAATCTCGAGAAGGAAATAGGATTGAGCTAGCTTTTCCTGATTTGGTCAGGCTCTGGAATTCTCACCTTCAGCAGTTTTTCTGCCATGCCAGTCACACTGTGCTTGATTTATGGAGGAGAGACAGGTCTACAGAGGTGAACATATTTGCTCAGGTCAGTCAACAATTAATGGCAAAGTGGGGATAAGAATCTAGGTCTCTTGAGTCCTTGTCTAATACACTCTCCACTTTTCCACACCCAAACAGAAGATTCTGAAAGGATCCCTAGCTTTACAGCCCAACACAGGGTCCTAGTTCAAGCAGCTGAAGGCTCTCAGGCCCCAGGGGTCAGAGTCTGATCTTGAGGACGGTGGGCCAAGTTTGGGGCAGTGCCAGGAGAGGTATCTGCACCCAGAGGCCATCTCTGGAGGCCTTTCTCCTGTCTTTGGTGGGGGAGGGGAAAGGAGGTCACCACAGGTCTGCAAAAGCCAAAGATAAAGCCCCTGGACCCATTCTTTCTGCGGGAAGAGGGGAGTGTGGAGGTTTGGGGTTTTTCCCTTCTTCCATTCCCAGCAAGGCCTCTCAGTCCGGGGCCTGAAAGGCTCCCTGTGGTGAGCCTGCCTGTGGGTTGCCTTGGGTCAACAGGAAAACCTGCTCCTTTCGCAAACCCACATTTCTGGCCAGTCACGC
This sequence comes from Heterohyrax brucei, assembly GCA_028571685.1. NCBI lineage: Eukaryota > Metazoa > Chordata > Mammalia > Hyracoidea > Procaviidae > Heterohyrax > Heterohyrax brucei. The sequence continues at coordinate 20,398,794 of CM053147.1, forward strand.
ACCCTTGTCGATGGCCAGAGAACACCCATGTCTTTACTGAATCCTCCTGCATAACCCTCAGCCCCCTCTCCAGACACCTTTGACACTGTGGCGTCCCCTCAGCCATAAACGACCCCAAAGTGTTGTCAGCCCAGAAAACTAGAGATTGCAGGTCCCCATGCTCGCCGGGAACTGACATCCCGGGACGCCCCATCCACAGCCCCCTGCCCCTCCAGGGGTGCCCTATCGCCCAAGTACCCTCGACCCCCAGGACTCACCCAGAAGAGCATATTGAAGAAGAAGAGCAGATATTTCACCAGCGGGTTGACGAAGGAGAAATCCTCGTCGTAGCCGGGCGTCGCGCGGGGTCTCGGGGCCATAGCCCAGCTGCCACCCCTGGGGGCCTAGCTCTCAGCGGCGCCGGCCCACCTGCGCGCCCCGCGCCTGGGGGCATGAGACGCGCTGCCAAGGGAGTCGCGCGCCCTGAGCTGCCGGGGGCAGGGACGCCGAGCCGGTATGTGGGGCAGCGCGAGCCGGGACCGCGGCAACAGCAGAAACCGCGCCACTGGCAGAGTCGCTGGAACCTCCGCCCGCAGTAGGAGAGACCTAGACTCCGCGGCCGGTGTCGGAGGACGAGCCCCGCCCCCTGCACCCAGGAAACGGGCCCGCCCCTGGCTGCCCATTGGCTCACCTGCATAAGCCTGACTTATTATTGGTCGGTCTCTGATGTCACTCAGTGCCCATCCAACCCCCTTCTCCGCGAGGCGGGTGAGACACCTGTTCTGCGAGGGACAACTTGTTAAAGGGTCAGGGGGGTCTGCCTCCCCCCTGGAAGAAAAGCATCCCGGCTGCAGCTGCTCAGAGGGAAAATGAGGAGGAGGAAGAATGCGCACTGCGTCGCACACTCACGTCCTCCACACAGTTGCTGTGCACATATGCGAACACACATGCACTACAATCAACAAGTACGCACCCTGTGCTTAGCAGTGCAAAAACGGTGAGCATACAGGAGACTAGAGAGAATCCTGGAAGGGATGACAATAAAATCCCGGAGACAAAACCTAGCATACATTTAGCAGTCAGAGAAAATTTAAGAGTATCTGTAATCCTGGTTGCCAAGCCAAGTGCCGTCGAGTCGGATCCGACTGATGAGTAATCCTGATTAGCATCTCTATATTTTAAACGATTATTTTGGTACCTTTGGAAATAATATATCCAATAAGAATCTATAATAACCTAAATACATATAAAACTGTCAGTTTAACAACAAAAACACAAATACCCAATCACCAAATGGGCAAAGGATATCCACAGACGTTTCCCCAAAGAGGACATTCAAAAGGCCACCAGACATACGAAGATGCTCAGTCATTAGCAATCCAAATTGACTGTTAGAGAGTTGAATCCAACACAAAGTGACCCCATACGACAGAGCAGAACTGCTTTATAGGGTTTCCAAGGCTGTCCATCTTTTCCCCAGAGCAGCTGGAGGGTTCAAATCGGTGACCTTTAGTAGAAGAGTGCTTTAACCTCTGCATCACCAGGACTCCTCATTAGCCAAGCCAGGCGGACTCCTCATTAGTCAACCCCAAATCCACTCACTGCCGTCAAGTTGTGCCGTCAAATCTATTCTAACTCATAGTGACTGTACGGGACGGGGTAAAACTGTTCTAAAGAGATTCAAGTAGCACCTGGTGGATTTGAACTGCTGACCTTTTGGTTATCAGACATAGCACTTAATCACCAGGGTTTCCAGTTAGCTAACAGAGAGATGCAAATCAAAACCACAACTAGACACCACTCTACTCACACTAAGATGGTTAAGACAAAAACAAACAGAAAATGACAAGCATTCATGAAGAGGGGAAACTGTAATGTTTATCTATTGCTAGCGCAAACGTTTAAGAGTGGTGTGATCTGGTTTTCTGACCTCCTTATCTAACTTCACAAAGTAAGCAGGACAATCATTTTCAATGTCAACAGCCCAACACTGATTGCTGGGAGGTCAGATACGTCTCTACCCTCCAAGCTTTTTATAAATTCTGACACCACCTGTCCCTCCAACAGCACTTTCTACATCTCTCCTGGGTTCAGTAATTCCTTGCAATGACCACATGTAACTCACAGACCATACTTACAATTATGGGGTTTATTAAGGAAGTAACAGGTTAGAGATGAGGATCAGGAAATCTTCAGGTCACAGTTCTTCCATTAGGACAGCCTCTTCTTAGCCATGCTCACAGGCAGCTCTGTCTCTTGCCCTTTACCTCTTGGTCCCCCTGCCTTTCTCAGGCAAGTGTTTACAAAGGTCTTTTGCTCCACCTGTAAATGTCTAGGGCACTCCGCTCCTCTGGGAAGCCTCAGTGCTCTGCGTGCTGGGAAGCCCACATACCCCATCTTGCTGGTCTCCTGATTCTGCCACCTCCTGCTGTCACTCCCTCTTGTTCTTGCTACTGCTACACCACTGTGATCATTAAGGTTATATGTCAACTTTGCCAGGCCATGAGTCTCAAGTGATTTGACAGTCATGATACACTTTGGCAGTTACATGATGATGTGATCATTTCCATGATGAGATTTAATATAATGAGATCACCTCCAAGATGAGATCTGCTGCCAATCAGTTGAAAGGGAGTTTCCCTGTAGGTGTGGGCTACATCGAATATGTTCGTGGACCTTTTGGCAAGACTCACAGGCTTTTGCTTGCTCTGGATCCTGCATCTGGCTCCTGTTTGTGTGACCTCTGGTTCTGGGGACTTGAGCTAGCAGCAACATCTTGCTTGCAAATCTTGAGATTCATTGATCTTTGCAGTCTGGGAGCAAGAACCCTGCTGTCTGACCTGCCTATCTTCAGTTTACCTTTTAACCAGCTTGATGGCAATGTTTGTTTTGGTGGCTATGTGAATAAGGAGAAACTTCTATCCTGGTTCATGGACTTGAGACTTTCCAGTCTCTGCAACTGAGTGCATTTGACTGTATGGATCATAATAACTTACGGCTAGTATTGTATAGAATGGGAATTCCAGAACACTTAATTGTGCTCATGAAGAAGTTACATGTGGATCAAGAGGCAGTTGTGTGAGCAGAACAAGAGGGTACTGCATGGTTTAAAGTCAGGAAAAGTGTGTGTCAGGTTGTATCCTTTCACCATACCTTTTCAATCTGTATGCCAAGCAAATAATCTGAGAAACTGAAGGAGAATGAGCCATCAGGATTAGAAGATGACTTATTAACAATTGTCATTACGCAGATGACATCACCTTGCTTACTGAAAGTGAAGAAGATTTGAAACATTTACTGATGAAGATCAAGGACCACAGTCTTCACTATAGATTACACCTCAACATCAGGAAAATAAAAGTCCTCACCACTGAACCAGTAAGCAACATTTTCATAAGTGGAGAAAGAATTGAGGTCATCAAGGATTTCATTTTACTTGGGTCCACAATCAACAACCATGGAAGCAACAGTCAAGAAATCAAAAGACACATTGCAGTGGGAAAATTTGCTACATAAGACCTCTTTAAAGTATTCAAAAGTAAAGTTTGCCTGACCCAAGCCGTGGTATTTTCAGTCACATCATATGCATGTGAAAGCTGAACAATGAACAAAGAAGACAGAAGAAGAATTGATGTCTTTGAACTGTGGTGTTGGAGAAGAATGTTGAATGTACCACGGACTGCCAAAAGAACAAATAGATTTGTTCTGGAAGAAGTACAGCAGGAGTGCTCCTTGGAACCAAAGATGGCAAGACTGCATCTTACATACTTTGAAAGTGCTATCAGGAAGGATCAGTCCCTAGAGAAGGACACAATGTTGGTAGAGTAGGGAGTCAGTGAAAAAGAGGAAGACCCTTGACAAGACAGGTTGACATTGTGGACACAGTGCAAGACCAGGCAGGGTTTCATTCTGTTGTGCATAGGGTTGCTATGAGTTGGAATCAACTCAATAGCACCCAACAACAACAACTGAGTGAGTGAGCCCTTTCCTTGATATAAATCTATTACATATTTGGAAACCCTAATGGTGTAGTGGTTAAGTGCCATGGCTACTAACCAGAAGGTTGGCAGTTCAAATTCATCAGGTGCTCCTTGGAAACTCTAGGGGGTAGAACTACTCTGTCCACGTTTATATGATTGTTATAGAATTGAATTGTGTCCCCCGAAAAATATCTGTCAGCTTGGCTAAGCCATGCTTCCCAGTATTGTGTTACTGTCCACCATTTTGTCATCTGATGTGATTTTTCTATGTGTTGTAAATCCTCCCTCTATAGTGGTAATAAGGTGGGATTATTGGCAGTTGTGAAAACAAAAATCCTTACAACTGGACCAGTAAGCAGCATTGTCATAAGTGGAGAAAGGATTGAGGTTGTCAAGGATTTCATTTCACTTGGATCCACAATCAACACCCTTGGAAGCAGCAGTCAAGAAATCAAAAGATGCATTGCATTGGGAAAATCTGCTATAAAGGATTTCTGCAAAGTTTTCAAAAGTAAGGATATCACCTTGAAGACTAAAATGCGCCTGACCCAAGCCATGGTACTTTCAATAGCATCACATGCATGTGAAAACTGGACTATGAACAAAGAAGACAACAAGGAATTATTGCTTTGAATCATGGTGTTGGAGAAGAACGTTGAAGGTACAATGGACTGCGAAAGCAAACAGATCTGTTCTGGAAGAAGTACAACCAGAGTGCTCCTTGGAAGCAAAGATGGCAAGACTGCATCTCACATACTTTGGACATGTTGTCAGGAGGGACCAGTCCCGGGGAAAGGATATCATGCTTGGCAGAGTGGAGGGTCGGAGAAAAAGAGGAAGACCTTTAACAAGATGGATTGACACAGTGGCCACAGCAATAGGCTTAAACATAAAAATGGTTGTAGACATGGCACAAGACTGGGCAGGTTTTTGTTCTGTTGTTCATAGGGTCGCTATGAGTCGGAGCTGACTTATTGACACCTAACAACAGTTAGCAGTTATGCTAATGGGGCAAAACTCAATCTATAAGATTAAGTTGTGCTTTATGTTAGCCTTTCTTGAGATACCAAACAGAGAGGTGAGCAGAGAGACAGGGGGACCTCATACACCAAGAACATAGCACCAGGAGCAGACCATGTCCTTTGGATCCAGGATTCCTATGCTGAGAAGCTCCTAGACCAAGAGAAGCAAAGATGGCAAGACTGCATCAGAAACCACAAACTAAAAGCTTTCCCCTGGAGCTGTCACTCTGAATTCAGACTTCTAGCCTCCTAGACTGCGAGAGAATAAATTTCTCTTTGTTAAAGCCATCCATTTGCAGTATGTCTGTTATAGCAGCACTAGGTATCTAAGACAGTGCTTTACTGGATTTGCGTCTCTAAATAAGACAGCTGCCATCTTCCATCTTATAGCTCTCCCTTCGTCTCCCAAGTCTAGAAGCTTCTCAGTGCAGGGATCCTGGGTGCAAAGGATGTACTCAACTCCTAGCTCTTCTTTCTTGGTGGTAGTGATATTTCCTCCTGTTCTGGGATTGGCTTTCTTTTATGCCTGGTTGGGTGACAAAACTGACCAGTCCCATCATTAAGGTTTCATATAATTTATTTGCATAATGGAAATCCTGATGGCATAGTGGTCAAGTGCTGTACCTGCTAACCAAAAGGTCAGCAGTTCAAATCTGCCAGGTGCTCCTTGGAAACTCTATGACATAGCTTTACTTTATCCTATAGGATCACCATGAGTCAGAATCAGTTGACAGCAGTGGCTTTGATTTGCATGATCTCACCTCCATCTGGGGGCCATGCACCTTATTTGCATTGTTAACAAGCTGTCTAATCTTCTTGATGGGCCAGAAACACCTTATTTGCATAGTCCCACCCAGTCATACAAAGACCATGGCTAGAAGGGCCATATTAAGTTATTGACTGAATCACAGAATTCAAAATGGTACAGCCATTATAGAAAACAGGGTGGTGGTTCCTCAAAAAACTAAAAATAGAAATACCACAAGATCCAGTATTTCCATTCATATACACCAAAAATTTGAAAGCAGAGACTCGTACACCAATGTTCACTGTGTGAAGTATTACTTGCAATGCAACATTACTCAGCCAGGAGAAATGACTTCTTCATACATGCTACAGTATGGATGGAGCTTGAACACAAACTGAGTGAAATAAGCCAATTACAACAGGACAAATCTTATATGACTTCACTTGTATATAAAGACAAGCAAAAGCAAGATTATAAAGACCAAAGTTTATTACTGGTTACTAGAAGTGAGGGAGGAGGGAAGGGGGAGTTAATGGTGATTAAAAAATTGCATTGATTAAGAGTAGGGTAGCACAGCCAATTATTGTAATTGCTGTTATTAAGTCATACTCCTGTAAAAAGTTGAATTAGCAAAAATTGTGTAAAAGTATTATCTTAGGCTGGGTCCTCTAGAGAAGCAAAACCAGTAAAGCATATAAACATATATAGATGGACTGATTTACACCAAGGAAACAGCTTATGCAATTGTAGAGGCTGAAGTGTTCGGTGTCATGGATCAGGACAGAGGCCACTCCCAATTCACACAGTCACAGAAACTGGTGAACCCAAGGTCAGCTGGTTGGACAGCATGGGTCCCACTCACAGGCTGCGAAGGCTAACAAATTCCAAGATGGCATACAAGACCACAGAGTTGCTCCTGATTCACATAGCTGCAGGGGCTGGCAGACCCAAGATTGGTACCTCCATTAAGAGGACTCTTACTCGCAGACTTGAAAGATTGACAGATCCCAAGCCTGATAGGTAAACTGCTAGCTGAAGTCCCAAGACCTGGAGGTCGGAAGACTAGGGATAGGCAGCTGCTGGATCCACAGCAACCTGAAAATCTAGGCAAGCTAAGCAGAAAGCAAGGAAATAGGCAGCGGAAAGCTGAGAGATGAAGGCTGAGGGGGTGGTAAACTGTCACAGACCTCCGTTTGCTAGCACCACTCAGTAGATTGCATCATGGCAGTGATTACATACCAGCTTTCAATAGGGAAGTAATCACAACATTATACAACTGCCAAAATACCGAGAATCATGGCCCAGCCAAGTTGACACACAATCTTAACTATCGTAGGTATATTTACAACACTGACCAAAAAAAGAGAGAGAGAGAGTAGCTACTGAGGTTGCTTATGTACAACCTCATGAGACTGGATTACTTGGTTTGGAGGTCTAGGGTCATGGGTTCAGGGGACATCCTAGTTAATTGTTCTAATAATGTACTTAGTACTTCTGTTCTATCTCCTAGCCCATTCATGGTGCCTGGTGTGTGACAATTGTTAACTTTATGTTCTATTTACTCTTATATACAATTGTTGTTGTTCTTCTTAGGTGCTGCTGACTTAGTTCTGACTCATAGCGACCCTATGCACAACAGAAGGAAACACTGTCCAGTCCTGCACCATGTCCGCAATTGTTTTTGTGCTTAAGGCCATCGCTGTGGCCACTGTGTCAATCCATCTCACAGAGTCTTCCTCTCTTTCACTGACCCTCCACCTACCAGATATGGTGTCCTTATTCGGGGATTGATCCTTCCTGAAAACTTACATATGATTAAGAAAAATAAATACAATATTTGAGCAAGATTTCTGCAATACAAAAATCAGAAAGGTCATGTAGATGAAACTAACCTTGGCAAGGTGTGTAGAGAAAGGACTGGTATGAAGGTGAGCAGGTGTGGAGTGAGAGATTCAGACGTGGAGGTAGAGAAGGGCAGGAGAATCAAGGGAGGACCTTTTGTTTGTGGTGAAGGACCAACTGGTGACTTTGTGGCAACCCCAGTTAGCTAGGTGGGTCATTTCCTTCAGTGATTCTTAGTAGACAGCACTGAATGTTTTGGTCAAAGATTCTATGGGAGAATCCAGAACAAAAGGGGTAAAATTTAGAAAGGAATTTCCAATTCTCATGTAACACAGATTTTCAGGAGCCACTGAAGTTGGTTAAAAACAATGGCCCTGAGGTGCGGGTCTAGGGACCATGGTTTCAGGGGACAACTAGATCAGTCAGCATAACTAAGTTTTTTTAAGAAAATGTTCTGTATCCCATTTTGGTGAGTGGCTTCTGGGGTCTTGAAAGCTGGCAAGTGCCCATCTAAGTAGCATCATTTAGTCCCAATCCACGGAGAATGAAAGACGTCAAAGATGTGAGGAAAATATGAGCTCAGAAGACACAAGGGGCCACATGATTCAGAGATTTCATCAGCACGAGACCAGAAGAACCGGATGGTGCCTGACCACCACCAATGTCTGCCCTGACGGGGAAGACAATGTCAAGTCCCTGATGTAGTGGGAGAAAAGTGGGTTTGCATAACTAGAGCTCTACTAAAAGACCAGAATTGATGGTCTGTCAGACTGGAAGTTCCCCTGATGACACGGCCCCCAGATTGTCTGTTAGCTCGGAGCTGAAACCACCATGAAAGCCAAATCTTTAAACAAAGACTGGACAGGACTGCAAGACACAAAGTGATGCTGGCTGTGAGGTTGTCTGAGCAGCGCCTGTGAGAGAATGGAGTGGGACAGAAGTTGTTGGAATGGCGTCTTAGTCATCTAGTGCTGCTTTAACAGAAATACCACAAATGGATGGCTCTAAAAAGAGAAATTTTACTTTCCCACAGTCCAGTAGTCTAAAAGTCTAAATTCAGGGTGTCAGCTCCAGGCAATAGCTTTGGAGAAAGGTGCAGAGACCCTGAGTCCTTTCCAAAGCACACCTACCTCTGCTCCCAGCACAGCTTTCACGCTGGTATGAAATCCCCAGCGCTCTACTTGATTTGCTTTCCTTTATAGTTTAAGAGACTGCCTCAAGGCACAACACAATCTTACACACTGAGTCCTGGCCAACAACACAACTACTACCCATCCTCCCTCATTAACATCACAGAGGCAGAGTTTTTTGTTGTTGTTGTTCTTTTTGGTTGGTTTTTAGAGTTAGAATTTTGTTCTACATGTCCTGGACTCAGTCTGGTTTAGGGTGTGGTAGTTACGGTCCATTAGCCCTCTGGCCTAATTTTACCCCGTGCCTTTGCTTTTGTTTATTCTGTTTTGCTGTAGATGGTGTATCTTACATGACTACTCACAAGCTTTGGAGACCCCAGAAGCTACTCACCAGAGTAGAATGGAGAACATATTCTTTATAAGCTATGTTGCGTCAACTGAGCTAGATATTCTGGGACACCATGGTTCCCACAGCCCTTAGCCCAGTAATTCAGTCCCTCAGGGAATTTGGATGTGTCTATTCAGCTTCTGTGAGCTTGTCTGGGACAAGTCACGCTAACTTCCCCAGTACAGTGTACTGTTAACCACTTACGTATTGTCTATTTAGGGTATCTGGGCATCTATACCTATTCTGACATACCCAGAGGGCCCAGAGTTCAAATGCCACCTTCTTAATGAAACAAGATTGTTCACGAAGTTCCACTTGAGACAGGTTTCTTAAAAGGAACCCCACATAACATCAAGCAAAATGAATCACCCTTGATTAAGTCTTGCTTTGAACAAACTAGCTGGAAAAGATATTGTAGAGTCAATTTGGGAAATTTGAAGATGAACTAGGTATAAAATGATATTAGGAAATTATTGTTAAATTCATTGGGAATTATAATGTTATTGTGGACATGCAAAAAATGTCATTGTTTTTACATACGAAAACTACGAGTAAAATGTTCTAATGTCTATAACATAAAAAATAGATGCAGCAAACATCGTGTAATATGAAATTTTAGTAATCAGAATAGAAATATTTTTGGACTATTGCATATTTTTGCATTTTTGCAAATATTTCTAATCAAAAGTAGAAACAAGAACCAGCTTAATTGCATTTACTTACTAGACTGTAGTGTACAGTTCCACGTAATTTTTGGTTTTGTACACTATAGATTAGTAAAGACGCTCAAGTGAACCCTTGTGTATCTCACTGATTGGACAATCTGCCCTTTCTCTGGGAAATCTTCATGTGGCTTGGCATCTTCCCCTGTCTTGTCTCTGCTTACTTGCTTTCTTGTTTAATCTCTTTTACACCTCAAAAGAGATTGATTTAAGCACAACTTATACTAATATTGTCCCATTAACATAGCAAAGAAAACCCACTCTCAAATGGGATTATAACCACTACTCTTAAATGGGATTATAACCACTTTTCTTAAACGGGATTATAACCACTACAGGGATTAGGATTAACAATACATGTTTTTTGGAAACACAATTCAATCCATAGGACTCATCTTGCAGGGAAATGCGTAAACAACAATTAGGAATCAGGAACGAGTCTAGGGCGGTCTAGTGACCAGAGAAGAGAATGCACAGTGAGATATTTTGAAAAATGCAATTAAAGATAGAGTCAGCGTGGTTCAAGGGATCTGATAGTGGTCAATGATCTTTGTTGTCACTTAACAAATAACCTCTGATCATGCTTGAGTTCAAGATTTGTGATTTTTCATTTGTGCTTACCTAAGATTTTTCATAAAGGTACCCTGGAGGTGCAGTGGTTAAGTGCTCAGCTGCTGAGAGGTCAGCAGTTCACACCTATCCCCCAGGTACTCTGTAAGAGAAAAGATCTAGTGACCTTCTCCCAGAGACTGTGGTTTAGGAAAACCTATGGGGCAGTTCTACGCGGTCCTACAGGGTCACTATGGGTTGGAATCAACTGGAAGGCACATGGCTTTTCCTATAAGAGCAGCTTTTTACGTGTAATTGGTATCATTAAACTATGCACTTGAAAAATGTTGCATTGGCAGATGTTATGTTATGTATATTTTTACAACAATAATATTCTCAAAAAACAAGAAGAACCTTAAGTCCAAATAGAAAGAAAAATTGAATAAAATGATTCAGAGTCTAAAAAGAACTGGAAACTCAAGAAAGCATGATCTAAGGGAATGTTAAATCTGAGTTACATTGGATTGTGTTTATTTCAAATTTGTGAGACAATTGGAATATGATACTGAGTCCACATGCATGTGTGAAATGGGAATACAGTTGACAATGCTCAAAAAGGAAGAGAGCAGAGATATTATAGCACATTTAGAGGAAGCCTAGCAAATTTAGTAACAATTAATAAAGAAAGCAGAACACTTGCTGAAGCCACATAAGAAATTCTGTGCTCTGATTGAAGCCTGGGAGAAAGATGTGGCATCTTGTCTCTGTAATAATTTACAGTTTTGGAAACCTTCCGAGGCAGTTCTGCTTCACCCTATAGAGTTGCTGTGATTTAAAAGTGACACTATGGTAACAGGTGTGCTTGTTTTGTTTTTATTGAAGCCTGACAATCTATCCCCCTTCCAGAAGGAGGTTCGACCCTTGCTGATTACGTTTGAGTTAACGTTGGTAGGTGCAGGGATTGGTGCAGAAACAGAACTGAATTTAGCTATATTTACCCTGTGGGCCAGCAAATGACAGACTTGCTTGGATTATTTGGCAGGGTTCTCAAGATTTTCTGAGCAGAGTGATCACCTTGGGCATTTGTTAAAGAGATGCATTTCCGGCCCGCAGCCCCAGAAATTCTGACTCTTGCTTGGGGACAGGAGGTTAGGGAGTTGGTTGGCAAACAAGCGTATGGGAAATTTACATTCTTTTATTTTTTATTTTTTGTTTTTTTATTTAATATGACTGAGTGAAAATGTACATTCCCGTATAAATTTACATGCCCACCTATATGCAGCTTCCACTGCTCTCCCTGTCCGGTGACAGCACACTATTCCTCTCTGCTTCATACATGTCTCATCCTTCCAACAGCCTCCTTTCCCCTCCTCTCCACCCACTCTCCTTCCTCCAGCCAGAGGTCAGCAGGATGATATCCTATAGATGCACAGAACCATAAAGTGCATCCAATATATGGTCACTCTGTATTGCCAAGTCCAATCCATTCCTGTCCAAAGAGTGGACCTTCATTATAATTTGTGGGTAAGGGCAGCATCAGGGCCAGGGGCCATGCTCCCAGGGGAACCCCGAAACCACTGGACCATCAATTGAGGTCTTTTGGTGGGGATCTCAGGAGGCACTGCTTTTTATTCTTGTGTTGCCAGTGAGACTCCTTTCTGTGAGCTCTATCGTGGCTACCACTGGTGGTGGCCGGGCACCATCTGTTTCTTCTGGTCCCAACTCGATGTAGGCACCCACTCATGTGGGTCTCTCTGTCCTCTAGGTTGTCTTTACCACATGTCGTTTTGGTCCTCGGTGAGCTTCCTTCCTGCTGAGTTGGGACCGGAAACTTATATTCTTAAACAAGTATCTTGTGTCATTGTGATGAAGATCATCTGTGGAATATACTTTGAGAAACTTCTTTAAGGAATCAAGTATCTTCCCTAAGGTAAGAATATGACTTGTACAATTAGACAGTGAGTGCTAGTTTAAAATAATTTTTTAACATTTATTAGGACTCTGCTGAGTGACAAGTTAACAGAAAGCCCTATCAACTGTGGGTCAAATGAGTAGGGGTCTGTCTTTCCCTCCTTCTCTCTCTCTCTCTCTCTTTCTCTCCCCCCACCACCCATGTTTGTATGCGTGAACAAGAAGTTAGGATAGACTGTCAATTATCCAGGCCTGATAGTTTGCATGCAGAGATTCAATAATGTCCTCAAGGGTTCAGGCTCTCTCCACTCTTCTGCTACCCTAGTCACAGGGTACAACCTTCATTCTCATGGTTATAAAACAGCTGCTGCACATCAAGGCATCATGTCCACACTCCAGATATGGTTTAAGGGAAGCAAAAGTGCATGCCGGACAAGTGTCTTATTTATTTATTGCATGTACATTTTTAAGGAATATTCACAGACTCCCTACCCACAAACCATTGCTAATATCTTATTGGCTAGAACTGGATCACATGGCCACTTAGTTGCAAGGGAGTCTGTGAAAGTAATAAGTATTGTTAATTTACTGCTGTCCTTAGGTGAAAATCCAGGATTCTATTATTAAGGAAGAAGAAGAGAAAGGATGTGGGTGGAAACCTACCCAGACAGTGACGGTTCCAAAGTTTTTATTGCCTTTATGTACTAATTCCAATGTTCTGTGAGCCTAATTTCTTTTAAGGTTCACAGAATTGGTTATATATTCGTTCAATAACATTTGTTGCTCAGCAAAGGGATGCAAAGACAAATAAGCCACAATCACTGTCCATGAGGGGCTCACAGTGTAGTTGGAGAATCAGACATACATGTAACTTTAATAGACTCTTTTGGACCATCTAGCCTGTCTCCATTACTGTTACTTACTGCTATCAAGTCAATTCTGACTCATAGCGACCCTATCGGACAGTGTGGAACTACCTCGTAGAGTTTCTAAGGAGCGCCTGGTAGATTTGAACTCCTGACCTTTTGGTTTGTATCCTTGCCACCAGGGTTTCCAAACTTATCCTTAACTACCCCGTCCCTGTCCACAGAGCTGGCAGCTAGTTTGTATAATGTGATCCCACCATCTACCCCGACCCAAATAAATCCTGATGTAAGCCGAATCAGTCAATTCCTTCACTCAAGTTTGGAATCAAAACAGAAAGATAATCATTCTCTCTTTGTTGTGGCTAAATTTCTAACAGAGAGAGTCGGTAGCTGAGGTTTCCTGGGGCTGCCATAATAAAATATCACAAATAGGAGGCTTGAAAGAACAAAAACTTATTTTCTAACAGTTCTGAAGGCAAGAAGTCCAAATTCAATGCTGTGATAGGGCTATGCTCTTTCCCTGCTGCCTCCAGGACAAGATCCTTCCTTGCTGGTTGCCCCAGGAGTTTCTTAGCATTCTTCAGCTTGTAGACAGGTCCTCCCATGGTGTCTGTATGAGACTATTCTTCTCCTTCATAAAACTCAGATGGGATTATGGTTAGGACCTGTTCTGGTATGACTTTCTTCACTGAACTGATAACATAGGCCAAGAAAAACTCTATTTCCCCAAACATGGTCATAGCCACCAGTACAGTGGCTAGGACTTCAACATAGATTTGGAGGGGAGGTGTGTGCCAATTCACTCTATAACATTGAAGGACAGCCGTGGGGACTGGAGAGCAAACAGAGCTGGTTTTCATAAAGTCACCTCCCCGCTCAATTGTAATGGGAGTTTCCCTGGAGCATGGCTTGCACCACCTTTTATCCTTCCATCCTACAAGAGATAAAAGGAAAGCGAAGCAAGCACAGAGTTGGGAACCTCATACCATCAAGGAAGCAGCACCGAGAGAAGAGTATCTTTCGGACTTGAGGTTCCTGTGCCAAGATGCTCCCTGACCAAAGGCTGATGCAACACAAGGACTTTCCTCCAGACCTGACAGAGGGAAAGCCCTTCTTCTGGAGGAGACACCCTGATTGCAAACTTATAGCCTACTGGATTCTGTAGGCTAAAGCCGTCCATTTTGCGGTATTTCTGTTAGAGCAGCACTGGCTGACCAAAAAACTGTGATCAGCAGGATTTCCACTGGCTATAAACTCTGGTGGTGTTAGGTGGTTAAGAGCTATGGTTGCTAACCAAAAGGTCAGTGGTTCAAATCCACCAGGCACTTCTTGGAAACCCTATGGGTAATTCTATACTGTCCTATAGGTCACTATCAGTCAGAATCAGCTTGATGGCAGCGGGTTTGCTTTTTTATTTTGGGACAGAGACTTTCGGAAATTTCTAGAAATATTTTGGTTTCTGAGACTAAAAGGGAGCTACTGGTATCTAGTGGGTAGTGGGTCAGAGATACTACAGTACAGGACTGCAACTAGCATAAGGCAAGTGAGACGCCCAGGGCACAAAACTAGAGCAGGTGCTTCACACCTGCCTCACCTTAGTCTCAGCCCTGCTGCTAACCATCCTAAAACACAGAGGACAACCCCCTCTAACAAAGAATCCTTCAGCCCCAAGTTGAACAGTGCCAAGGGTAAGAAGCCCTGCTCTGTAGTACCTTAAGGAACTTCATCCAGTCTAGGCCACATTTGGGTCCAGATTTCAACTGATGTAACCAAACAAATTATTAAAGTCATTAACAGCATCTTGAGCTATGACAGTAAATCCAGAATCTCTGCTTAGGGAGCCCATATCAGTAAACTTGGCCTGGTCTAGTTTTTTTATTTCTCTCACCTTGACTCCATACTTTTAGATTCATTTCTACACATACTCCCCAGGTTTCTGTTGATGTAAACTTGTAAACAGTGCGATTCTTTTAGTGTGTATCTCACCTCCTTACAAGTTGTCCTCTGAATGTCATCCTCTGGGGCCTGCTGGGACTTGAATCTGCTGTAGGTCTGGGAGCAAGGAGAGGTGGTAGGGACAGGTCTTCGGGAGCACCAGAAATCCCTTGCAAAAATGGCTGCCTCAGTGGAAGGCCATTCTGTTTTCTTTAGGCAAGACTGTCTCCAATTCTTCATGGCATGACACGAGATAAATAAAAAATATTGGAAGACCATTGAATTTTACATTTCAAGTATGATCAGTTCTTTACATGTATGATTTCATCGCATGATATATGGAATTTATCTCTTTTCTGGAGCAGAGCTTGGATATTGTTGTGGATTGAAGTGTGTTCCCCCTCAGATCGTAGCAATTCAACTGGGCCGTGATCCCGGTATTATGTGATGTCCTTCCTGTTGTAAATTCTGTGTTTATAATGTTAATAAAGGTGGATGGCTGCAACTGAGTTGGTGAGGCAGGGCTCAAAGAGTGGGATTGTATAGTGGCTTGGGGCAGCCTCTTGAGATATAAAAGAAAGAGAAGCAAGCTGAGATTTGGGGACCTCATCCCACCAAGAGGTAGTGCTGGGAGCTGAGCACATCCTTTGGAAAGAACTGGAGTCTCTGCACCCCAGAAGCTCCCAGTCCAGGGGAAGATTGACAACAAGGACCTTCCTCCAATGACAGCAGTGAAAGCCTTCTTCTGGAGCTGACATACTGAATTTAAACTCTCTGCTCACTCGCCTGTGACAAATAACATCTCTCTTTTCAAAGCCATCCACTTGTGGTATTTCTGTTAAAGCAGCATTAGATGACTAAAACAGATATAAATTAGGTTTCACAGACTACATTAATTCTAATATGAAACTTGAGTATTTGTGACAGCACTTGCTGAGGCAGAAATTACTCCTGGCAATTTGGATCATTATTTGTCTTGGATTTTATAACACCTCGATTAAAAGAGAGTCATGACTCACCTTTTCAAGGTGATGTGTTTGTAACAGAATACCATTCTCTGTGGTACTCTGTGTACTCACCGTGGATGAAAACCTGTGATAATAGGTTTAAAGTGTTTCATCCATAAATAGAATTTGGACCCTTGCATCCAGAATGAAGTTATTCTATGGGAGTGTTCAAACTCATACAGCCAGCATGCTGTGGACACCCTTTATATCTCAGCACTGAGCTAAGGGCTGGGGGTAACATGAATAAGATATAGCCTTAGCCACAACCTTAAGGAGTACACAGTCTAACTACAAGTTTAGTTAAATTGTTTAAATTCAAAAAAGCAATAAGGCTTTGCCTTATCACTGATAATTGAACATAAACTTGAAAAGAATCAAGATATTTCTGGAAACAATATGTTAGCATTTCTTTAAAAAAAACTTCAAACTATAATACAGTGAGGTGCATGTTGGTTATAAAAAATTCAAACAAGAAAAAAAAGAAAAATCATCTGTAAGTCCACTGCCTTCCGGACTTTTCTCTGAGTGTATGAATGCACATACAAAACACAGATATTTTCAGACACAAGAGAAGCTCTGATACTTGATATTTTCCAGAACTTAGCCAACAGCAAGAGTATATCTGGAATTTTTAAAGACCAAGGAAAAGAATTCTGTAATTGCCCTTTGAACTGTCCCTCATAATACTGCTTCTTTTATTTCGGGGCTTTGAACCAGCTGGTTCTTGTTCAAATCCCTGCTGAGAATCTGCTTTTCAAAAGTGTTCCCAGATGATGCTAATACCACTGGTTAGACACCAGTTCAGAGGACAACCAGCAGAGAAGTGGATCTCAAAATTTATCGTATAAGAATCACCTGGGGATCAGAGGTTAGATCCTGATTCAGGATCTGGGGTAGAAATGTGAATTCTCAGCAGTGGTTCCAACTGGAACAAACAGGTGATAATGAACACTAAGATGAATGGTGAGATAACACTGGCTACGATGTTTCAAGTTACGTGTCAACTTGGCTGGGGCATGAATCTCAACAGTTGGCAGTTACATAGTGATATAATTTGGCAGTTATGTAGTCATGTAGTCATCCTCCCTTTTGTGATCAGATGTGGTCATCTTCCATTTTCATATAATGCTGATTTTTGCATAACAACTGAGGCTTTAGAACATAATCATGTCAATAGGTGAGGAGTGGGTGTATTTTGAGGTTAATTTTTAGAGTGTTAGAATTGCAGGTATCCACTTTGATGTGGAATTTGATATGTTTGTCACAGTTTGCTTTGTTAAGTCTGAAAACCTAGGGAAGGGAAAGGGGGTATAAAGTAATTTTAAAACAATTTTTAATGGATATTAAGAAGTAACAAAGGCAAAGAAGCTATTCACAACAGCTGGGTTAAATTAAACAGTGGTCAGTGTTAATTTAGAATTCCTACACATCTGGTGCAGCTAAACATCCCAGTTATTTATAAAACCAATGATCCCAGCATCACTTCAATTTGCCCACTTTCTCCTTTTGACCATGCATACACTAGTCTTTCTACACGTATCAGGTTTCCTTGAGGAACAATGAGGAATAGCATGCTCAGACCAAGCTCTTTGGAGATGTGCTACTTTGAGAGTTTCTAAAGTGGGGAATGTTGACCCAGGCCATGGTTCAGTGTGAAGAGGAGCCCACCTCCCTGAAAAGATGACAGGATTTAACCGGTCACAGGAAAGCAGTATTTTTAAGAGTGCTTACAAAGTGCCAGTCATGGTTCCAAATTCAGGGTATCCAAAAAATTAGAAATACAAGATATGAATTGTGCTAACTCAACAGTTTAAGAACTCCTTTCCTATTTTTGAAACAGCTGTGAACCAAGATCTAGAGCATATTACCTCTCTTCAACCAAAGAATGGGTCCTGCAATATGTAGAACTTGTGACAGAGATCAAGTCTGAGGAAGACTCTTTTACAAATACTATGACTGTTTCTAATTTTTAGGTCAAAGCTGAACATCAAGTGTCTAAGAAAGTTACAAGCTAACTTCCCTGTCCAGCTAGGGAACAGACAAGGATTCTTTCAAACGGACTCCTGAGAGTCAACAATTCTTTTGTGATTAAAGTCCCAGACGTCAATGCAGGCTGTTCTCCATGGAGTCTCCAGTGGTATCACAAACCTTCTTCCTCTTTCTAACTTGGAGTATGTTTTATCGGCTCAACTGTTCCAGGGCATGGACCCAAATCAGGTAACAAAACTAATTTTTAAAATAATGTTTTTCATATAATGTGTAATATTTTTGTCAACCCCAGACGTCTTTGTAGGTGGGATAAAACCAAACCCAAACTCACTGCCATCGAGTGGGGTCTGACTCATAGTGATCCAAGTGGTCAGAGTAGAACAGCCCCATAGAGTTTCCAAGGAGTACCTGGCGTATTTGAACTGCCAACATTTTGGTTAGCAGACATAGCACTTAACCCACTATGCGACCAGGGTTGCCTTTATAGGTGAAGTGCCTCTAAATTTAAGAGAGTAATAGTAGCTTAGCAGTAGAGTTCTCGCCCCACTACAAGGGAGATCCAAGTTCGATTCCTGGCCAAAACACCTTGTGCACAGCCACCACCTGGTTGTCTGTGGAGGCTTATGTGTTGCTAATGATGCTGAGCAGATTTCAGCAGAGCTTCTAAGTTAAGGCAGAATACAAAGGAAGGTCCAATGACTATGTCCAAAAAACCATGCAAAGAAAACCTCAAGTATCACGATGGTCCAATCACAGTTGATCTAGGGGATGGTGCAGGACCAGGCAGTGTGCAGTGCAGTAACTTATTTAATATGGCCCTATTAGCCACTTATGGTTTTGTAAAGCCCATACAACAATTTTGTAGGACTAGGCAAATAGAGTGTACAGAATGCTGATAAGTGGATTGATGAGTTTTGCTATTTTGCTAGGCTTAAAAGGAGCCATCCCAGAAGTGAGAAGAGGAGACTTCACTGCCATCAAGAAAAGGTAGGATCTAAATGAGTCCTTTGAATCCAGGAGACAGAGTGTAACACTGGAGAAGGTGTGAGACGGCAGGGAGTGGCAGCTGAGAGACAGCAGAAGCAGAACGAGCAGATGGGCAGCAGATGGCATGATGGACTTACCAGCCTACACAACAAGGTGTCTACAGTGGGTGTGCTGACTGACAAAGTGAGAGAACTAAGCACCTCTGGGCAGGAGGCTTGCTGGCAGAGTGGGGTGCCTCTGGGCACTTGGCAGTAGAGTTAAGCTTGCTGACCCACACAGTTCAGAGAACTGAGAGCCTTCAAGGGTGCCTCCAGGCACTTGTCATCAGAGCTAAAGAGTTTTGTAACATTTCGCCAAGAAGGGCAGAGTCCAGGTCTGAGGGAGAACCCAGAGAGAAGGCGTGTCCTCAGGGTGCCAAATGGAGGCTGTACAGCCAAGAGGAACTGAGAGAGTTGTCCTACACTGCAGAAGGAAGACTGCCCATATGCTTCCTGATCTGGATTCCAAGCTGTAGATGTTGATCCTGATTCTATTACTTTCCTATAAACCCCGTAACTGTCAGCATTGTCTGTGAGTTCTATGTGGCCATTGCAACAAATTATGGAATCCAGCAGACACGTTGACAATACAATGAGAGAGATGGCTGATGTCAGAGTCAGTAAAAAGTTTGGAAGGTGGAGTTTGTTTGACCTCCACTGAGTAAGAATCAGCCTTGGGCTGATGTTGATCTTGATTATCACCCCCTCTCCTGAAGTTAGACAAGGCGATTGATCCAGTGCCACCCTGCCATTTCCACACAATGTTTTGCTGCATTGTGCATAAGGTCACCGTAAACTGGGGGCCAGTTCCATGGCAGTTAACAACCAACCCTCTAAATTTGAAACAACAGACCTATCTGTTAAACTTAAAAGTTTATTTCAAATCTAACAAGCAGACACACATACATATACATATATATTTTTTACTCTATCTCCAGATGCTTAAGAAACTCTTTAGTGTATTTATTGCACTTTTTGTGCATTAAATTTGGACTCATTGCTTTATATTATATATAAGAAAAAGATATAGAATACGTTATTTGGAAAGCTAACATACTACTGTAGTATGTTTAGTCTTACAGAAGACCAATGAGAAGGCCGATAGAGAGAGAAAGCCTTCTCCTGTAGCCGATACCTTGAATTTGGACTTTTGGCCTACTTTACTCTGAAAAACACAAATACGTCTTTGTCATGGACATCTACTTGTGGTATTTCTGTTATAAGAGCATTAGATGACTAAGACAGTTACCTGGTGCTGCTGTAACAGAAATGCTACAAGTGAAAGGCTTTAACAAAGACAAATTTATTCTCCCACCATCTAGGAGGCTAGAAATCTGAATTCAGGTGTTGGCTCGAGGGGAAGGCATCTCTCTTTGTTGGCTCTGGGGGAAGGTCTTTGGAATGCATAGTTGCCCATTGGATAAGAGCATTCTCAGCACAGGAACTTCAGGTCTCTGCTCCTGGCACTACTTTCTTGGTAGCATGAGGTTCCTTGTCTCTGCTGGCACCCTGAATCCATGCTGAAGCAAACATTGGTTATTTTTCCAAGCCCAGCCTCCATTTCCCCCTTTCAGTAGCAACATTCTAGATTACCTCAGGAAAACAACCCTGTCTTCTTTCTCAGGCCATGTGTATAAAGGGAGCACTTCTGAGCACCAAAGTTGGACTGTGTGACTCAGTTCTGGTCAATCAAAACACAAAGAGACAGCCATGTGATCCAAATTGGCCCAATCAGAATGAATCCTGGAATACAGTGGGGGGAAGGGAACATTACTGAAAGAGAGTACTGATGCCTTTTTTTGCTGGAACTCCCTAAATTCCAACACAAATGAAACCCATGGCCATGGAGTGGATTCTGACTCACAGCAGACTCCCTAGCCTGCTGCTGGTGCTTGGGGCCACCACAGGAATCCTGAGAGAGAAAGCCTTAGAGA
Source organism: Heterohyrax brucei (assembly GCA_028571685.1). Lineage (NCBI taxonomy): Eukaryota > Metazoa > Chordata > Mammalia > Hyracoidea > Procaviidae > Heterohyrax > Heterohyrax brucei. The sequence continues at coordinate 20,419,821 of CM053147.1, forward strand.
TAGGGTTGAACCAAATCCTGATGGTTTTGTTTGAGCTCCAAGATCCAGTAATGTCTGAAATCATCCTGGCCTTGGTTATGTGAATCAATAACTTAGTGATTTTTTTGTTTGGTTTTTTGGTGTTTTGTTTGTTTTGCTGAAGTCGGTTTGAAATGGATTTTCAGTTACCTTGTACCTGAAAAATTAGTGCCGGACACATCATTGCCCACGGCTGTGTAGCTATAAATGTTAACAAAGTCCACCTTTTCTTAGAGATTCACCCCATATGGCAGATCACTGTGATATAGCCAGATCTAGGACGTCTGTTTTTATAGCTTAGCTATTGGCTTCTTTACCTCTAGCAACTGCCTGGTGACCTCCTTTCAGCAGGCCCAGCAACCAAAAACCCAGTGGGGCTCTTTTACAGGTCACTTGTGAAGGCTGATTATGCTATCAGGACTGTAATCACCATTTCCACGCTTGGCCTGGTCAGTGTGAGGCTCATGACCCACTCTTTTATGATATGCTGCACTTCTTCTGGTGCTAGACCCCAGAAAGAACCCACTACCAGCTCCTTATAAAGGTGGGAAATCACTCCAAGAAGCTTGGCTCTGTAAGCTTGGGGCAACCAAGGCTGAGTCAGCTTTTTGGAGAAAACTGTCCTTTCCACAGGATGTGATTCACCATCTCTCCATCCCATCCCAGGAAGGCCTATGCTTTTCTTTCAAGAGCATAATAACTTACATTTGAAAAGCACTGAAATGCTGTACCTCCTTCAAAGTACTTATGCATTCATTATCTCATTAGGATACCAGATTTGCTCTTTTTTCCTTCAGATTCATTTTTTTTAAAACTCAAATCCAGCTGAGAAATTTTTTATGTGCCTTTCAATGAGCCTTCAGAGGAAAAAATCAGAATTCAATGGAAGAGCGAGGCTTTCCTAGTGCCTCAAATATAATGCTTCTCTCATGCTAAAAATAATAAGGCCCAGAAGCATAGAAGCAGAGGCTAAACTTTAAAGAACATTCTGTGGGAGTTGAAATCTAGGTTCTCGTTCCCAATCTGCCTCTAAGTAGCTGAGACTTCTCGATTTTATTTCTTTTTTTGATGCGTAGGATTGTTAATTTCCTTTGAGGTTACCTTGATATTTAACCCTAATGCTCTAAGTTTAAGCCAATCTTTAATTTCTTTGTATCACCTTGACTTTCTCTCCATCTAAAAGATCTATGAATATATTAATTTGACCCTCTTTTTGATACAATGTTGTCATTGTTTACATATTAAGATCCCTGATTCTCTGTTTTCAGTGCTTTAGCTCTGATTTATTTTTGTGGATTCCCCATGTTGATATCTGGATGCTCTGTCCTCCCTTGTATCCTTGAGTATAAGTCTAATGTTACTGATTTTCTAATCAAAGAAATTTCCTCAGTGTTTCTTGCAATTTTGGTCTGGTTTTTGCAAATTCTCTAAACTTCCGTTTATTTGGGAGCGTCCTAATTTTGCTGTCACATTCAAGAGACAAGTTTGCAAGACATACAATTCTTGGTTAGCAGATTTTTTCCTTCAGGGCTTTTTATATACATCCCATTGCCTTCTTGCCAGCATGGTTTCTGCTGAGTTATCTGAGCTCAGTCTTAATGACTCCGTCGTGTCTTATTTTTGGCTTCAGCCTAGCTGCCTTTAAAAGTATCCCCTTAATAAATTATGGTAAGTTTGATTACAATACGCCTTCGTGTCTTTCTTTGGGATCTACCTTGTGTGGAATTTGATGAGCATCTTGGGTAGATATACTCTTACCTTTCATAATATTAGGGAAGTTTTCTGGCAGCATATCGTCAACAATTCTCTCTGTATTTTCAGTTATCCCTCCCTTTCTGGTACCCCAGTCACTTGTAAACTATTCCTCTAGAGAGAGTCTCACATAACTCTTAATGATTCTTCATTTTTTAAAATTCTTTCATCTGATTTTTCCTCATATATGCTGGTGTTGGAAACCCTGGTTGCATAGTAGTTACTGCTATAGCTGCTAATCAGAAAGTTAGCAGTTCAGATCTACTAGGTGCTCCTTGGAAATTCTGTGGGGCAGTTCTACTCTATCCTATAGAGTTGCTATGAGTCAGAATTGACTCAGTAGCACTGTTTTTTGTTTGTTTGTTTTATGCTGATGTTAGTTTCTTCATCTTGAAGCATTTCATTGCTTCAATTCTTCTCCTTTGACTTTCTATTGAACTGTTTTATTCTGTAATTTCATTGTTAACCTGCTGGATTTCAGATCATTGTTGCTCAAGTATTTTTTGCAGCTTGTTTAATTTTTCATTGTGCTCTGCTGCACTTTTGCCTAATCTCCTTCATGATATCTTGAAGAGCTTTTGTATTCTGCCTCCAGTAATTGCAAGAAGTCTTCTTTGTCTGAACGATTTTTTGATACTTTGTTTTGGAAATTTTCTAAAGCCACAGTGGTCTGCTTCTTTAAATAATCATTTAAAGACAGCAAATTGATTGTTGTCTCTATCAGAAAGTTGTTGCAATTTAATTATGTTTGATTATTGTATTCTAACATATATGTATATATATTTTAACTCAGTTTTTGAGTGTCCAAAATGTTTGCTTGTTTGAGCTAGTTTGATTATTGGAGACTTAAAAATTCCAATGCCCTGTCACCAGGTGGTTAAAGTTGTGAGCATGCTTAGAAAAGCTAGGGCCATTCCCATCTCAGGGGAGTTGGCCACCACTCTCTCTTTGTTTCCTTCTCCAAGTTCAAGATAATAGATCAGAGTGCACACATTAGATGTCCCAATTCCAGTACAGGTAGTGCATCAGAGTGCAGTGCTGGGTATAGAGCAGAGAAGAAAGTGGGAAATGCAGGGAAAAGGAGAGGAATCAGTGCGTAGGCAAGATTTAAATCTGCAATAGTTGGCAAGCACTCAGCTTATGATGCTCAAGTTAAAGTCCTCTGTGGTTCTGTAGGTGTGGATACCTGAAGCTCAGCTTTCCTTGCTGAGAAAGATATGCTCCACTCATGGTGCTGCTGCTCTGCTCACCTGTCCATGTCTGTGTCACAGGTTCACTTGGCTGGCTGAAACAGGTCCCCGTATGGGTTGCAGATTTAATTCTGGCCAAAGCAGTTGCTTCTGGACCTGCTCTCCCCTCTCTTTCACCTGGTCCAATCTTTCAGCTTTCGCTCTGATATTTAAAGTTCCTAGAATGCCTTCTATGATCTGTTCAGTTATTTTTGTGGTTCTTTGTTGTTAGAGGGATCAGAGACTGTATGTGACAACTCCATATCTTCCAGTCTGCCTCTAACTAGCTGTGTCACTTGGACAAGCCCCTTAATCTCTCTGCATCTCATTTTTTTCCTCTGTAAAATGGTTATGTTGGAGCTTTCTTGGGGAAGTTGGCCTTGACATTTTCTGAAAGTGCTTAAAGCTCTAAGATGTTACGATCTGGGGAATTATAGAGCCTAAAAGACCTGATTTATACAGAAGTTGGCATGTTTTTATGAGCCCAGTCATTATTTTGGTGTGTGTAGGGGAGAGACCTGCCTAGGGTATTGGTAGTCATCACACAGTGAGATGTTCAGCTGAGAAGATCTGACTCCCAGACTCCAAGACCCTCTGCCTTAGGTTCCTAGTGCTACTGTAACAGAAATACCACAAATGGGTGGTTTTAAAGAAATTTATATTCTCACAATTCAGGAGGCTAGAAGTCTACACTCAGGACACTGATGATATGGGAAGGCTTGCTGTCTGTTGGCTCGGGAAAAGACCTTTATCTCTCTCAGATTCTGTAACCATAGTATTCTCAGTTCCTTGGTGATCCTCACATGGCTCTTATATTCATCCATTTGCACTTGCTTGTTTTTTTGTGCTGTTCCTTGTGATTCAGAAGTGATTAAGTTTAGTACACAAATGACACTAATGTAGTCTCTTTAACATAACAACTCTACTGTCAAATGGGATTACATTTACAGGTACAGGGGTTAGGATTTCAACATATATTTTGGGAGGGACATCATCCTCAGGACCACCTCTGATGGTAGTTGTTGGTGGTTAATTCATTAAATGAAGGACAAGTGCCTGACCACCCATGAAGTACTGGCTTCTTGATTGATTAAGGAGCCCTTCCAGTTGTGGGAGGAAGCATAGGAAAATGTCAGATTGATTTCTGGAAGCAGAAGAAAGTGGAACATGGAACATTCTTCTGGGAACATGCATTTGAAGGGGTTGGCAAGTCAGAGTAGTAAGCCCTCCTTAGCAATACAGAGTCTGGACCAAGACATTTGCTGGCTGAGTTCAATCTCTTCTTCACAGCCCTTTGCTTCAGCAAATTCTTTATACTCGGTAGGGAAATGAAAGAGTACCTCATCCCATTATACACCCCTTCTGTGTGACCATACTCTCTAGTATAACTTGGATCTTCCTTCCATTTCCAATGGCTGCTTTTGAGAAACTAGGATGTCAGTGGTTTATCTTGTCTCACTAGTGCCAGAATTACGTATTCTATTCTTTGAGAGCAGGGACGATGTATATGTCAGATTGCCCCCGCCACCTCACTCAGTGCTGCTTTTGCTGTAGATCCTTCTTCAGTCTGTCCCCTTCCACACCAAAAAGTCAAAATGATCAACTACCACTAACAGCAACAAAATCCGTAACTATTCTATTATGTATCCAGCCCTCTCAGGAAGTATTTCTTTGTTCCTAAACTAATTCATACTAACATTCTGATAGCTTCTAAGGCTTATCACTTGCCATATTCTCCAATCTAAAAATCTATTTGCATTTTAACAGTGGACACTGCATCTAGTTTGGCAGAAACTATCCCATTAAAGGAACAAACTTCCTATCCAAATTCAGACCTAAGAGGGGGATATTTTTGTTTTTAAGGGAAGGCCTTCTTGGTCCCTCAATTACTGAGAAGCATCCGGGTACTGGTGAGGTAGAGCTATTGGAGACAGACTGGCCGATAAGGCCTTCCCCTCAGCTGTAGTATTATCCTATTCCTAATCAAACCTGCAACAGAACAAAATCTGCTATACCTGTATATGTCAATCTCCTTGCCTTTTACGATGTTCTTTTGTTGTTTCTGGGCTCTTCTCTTTTCCCTCCTTAAATTCTGACCCAGCCTAAGATGTTCCTAGCTCTGTACGGGCTGCATATTAACATTACAAAAGGACATGTTCTTTCCAAAAGTTTGCAAACTATAGTCTCTGCCACTCACCTGTTCCCACCCACTTCCTACAATAAATTGAGAATGTTCTTGCAAACAGGAACACCACTCAGCTCCCTCAATTTGGAAGTCTGCCAAATTCTTTGAAGGGAGGATGAAAAGTGACAGATCCAGCTCTGGGACATCTTTGATGATCACATGGTCTGGTTTTTGACAGCCTGTGCTGGTGTTCACATGCCTCCGCTAACTATGAAGTGATTTTGCACGATGGATGAATTATGGTGCCCAAGGTAAAAGCCTGAGTAAACAAATAATACGAAGAAAGTTAAATAACAGAAGGAAGACTGAGGTTGGGATTCTAAAACGAAACAACACATAGAGTCCCATTGGAGTCCCATCCGCCGTCCCTTGCCTAGTCTTACAAGCTGGGTGCTGGGTCTGGGAGCTATAGAGGCCAGAAGGATCTGGACGCATTTCCGGAGTCTGTCTCTTCTGGTCTGGCTTGTCCTGATCCACTCCTAAACTCGCTGTTTAGAAGTCTGGTACCTTGACTGGTTTTCAGACCACTCATCTTCCGCTTTCTGGTCCCTGACACTGACCTGGTGGACTGGCTAGTGAAAATCACGACAAGCCCTCAGGAGGCGGAAAGCACCAGGAACCTTTGCTAAATCACTGTTTAAAGATGAACGATCAGGCTCACAGAGATTAGGAGGCTTTTGGGAGCCATATAAAGAGACACTGGGAAGAAGGATGGAAACGAGGGAATGGCCCGGCTGAGGCCCCAAGGTGATCGCTAACCACGAATGACGGAAGCTCGCAGCAGAGTAGATTCTTGCAGCGGGGGAGATCCAAGCCGAGTTTGTTGGGCACAAAACGGGACAGCCAAACTTTTTTTGTTCCTAATCTGTCTTCTCCAGGCTTCTAAAAATCTTATTACTGCTTCCAAGTTTATTTTCCCCTCCACCAGACTTGGGCTAACGTGGGGTATAGAAGGGACTTCTTGGCTCAATTCCCTGACTCACACACTTGCTGGCAGCAGTCACGGCTGCAGGCACCAGACGGGCAGCAAGTCTGGGTCAGCCCTGTGTTCGGCAAAACTGAGATGCGGAAATCTAGGCTTTCCCCCAAGTGATGAATTTCGGAACTGATTATGTATCTATTTCTTTCTTTCCTGGTTTTTGTTTTATAAAAAATCTCTGAAATTTTTCTGAGCTTTTCTATTATTCTGTTTTCAAAAGGATCATCTTTGTTATAAAATTATAGCATCACTTTATTTTAAAAAAATTGGACAAAAAATTGAAAAAAATACGTGACTCTTACCATTTTAATACCTGGTAGCATTTAGAGTATTTTTTTTTTCTCCTTTTTTTGCCTTGTTTTTTCTTCTCAATGTATAAAGTTGATTTTATTTTAAATCAAGAAAACTGGGAATAATTCACACACATGATAAAAAGTATAAAATAAATAGTAACAGTGACTCTCCTTAACCTTTTATCCCCAGTGACCACTGTTAGGTCTTAGGTCTCTTTCTGGAAAATAACCAGTTGCCACGAGTTGATTCTGACTCATGGTGCCCCATGTGTGCAGAGTAGAACTGTAAACTCTGTAGGATTGTCAGCTACTGACTTTTCAGAAGATTGCCCCGCCTTTCTTCCAAGTTGCTTTCAGTTCATTGTTGAGTGCTTAATCATCTGCGCCACCCAGTGACTCCTCCTAGAAAATAGGTTTTTATATAAGGTGTGTTGTTGGGGTTGAAGATTGGCATACTTTGTGAGGAGCTAGGGGCAGGCAACAGATCTACTCATGTTAAAAGTGGAGATACCCAAAACACACAAACAGAACGTCTCAGGTGTCAGAATTCCAAAATGTCAGACTTGGGATCTGCCAGAGATGGTGTCTCTGGCCATGTAATTGTGATGCAGCAGTTAGTGCACTCAGCTGCTAACCACAAGGTTGAAGGTTCAAGTCTGTCCAGAAGTGCCTCAGAAGAAAGGCCTGGTAACCTCCTACAAAATCAACAGTTGAAGAGACCTGACAGCACTATACCCTGTTTTTGGTTTTAAGGAAAACAAATGAGAGGACAGCTGAGGAGAAAGTCTTGGCCTGGTTAAAGATTCTGGACCGAGTTCTTTGAGGGTTGATCCAGATCATCATCTTTTCTGCAGCTTAGTTCTCTAGGCTTTCCCAGAGTTTGTGATCAATAAATTGCTTTTTGCTAAATTTTATTTGAATTTGGTATATGTCATCTGTCTATAAAGTATTTTTCTTCCACTGTGCAATCTGCAGATCTACATTTTTTGAGGCTGAAGAATAGTCCATTCACAAGCAATAAAAGAAAAAATAGAAAAATTGAATATCATATAAATGAGAAAATTTTGTGCCTCAAAGAACACATTAAGAAAATAAAAAGACAACCTACAGAATGGGAGAAATTTTTTGTCAATCATATCTCTGATAAGAGACTTGTATCGGGAATATATAAAGAAAATTACAAATAAATGATAAAAAGACAAGTAACCTAATTAAACATGGGGAAAGAATTTAAACAGACATTTTTCCAAAGAAGACATACAAAAGACCACTAAGCACATTAAAAACAAATGCTCAATATCATTAGCCACTAGGAAAATTCGAATCAAAACCACAATTAGATACCACACCATATCCAGTAGAATAGCTATAATGATAATAATAATATAAAAAACAATAATAAGTGTTGTCAATGTGGGGAAACTGGCACCTTCAGGCGGTTGGCTGGTGGGATTGTGAAATAGCATAGCTGCTTTGGAGCTGCCTTGCAGTTCCTTAAAAGATTAAGTACAGAATTACGGTGTTGTCGCTGCTGTTAGGTGCTGACAAGTCAGTTCCCGCTCACAGCGACCTCATTACAACAGAAAGAAGTACTGCCTGCTCCCGCACCATTCTCACAGTTGTCTTTATGCTTGCAGCCACCATGTCAACCCATTCCCCTGAGGGTCTTTTCCAGTGACCCCCTACTTTACCGAGCATGACGTCCCTCTCTAGGAACTTGTCCTTCTTGATAAGGTGTCCAAAGTATGTGACATGAATCCTCACCATCCGTGCTTCTAATGGGCATTCTGGCTGTACTTCTTCCAGAGCAGATTTATTCTTTCTCCTGGTAGTCTGTGATATTTACATTCAATATTCTTCTCTAATACTCTAATTCAAAGACATCAACCCTCCTTCAGTCTTCCTTATTCACTGTCCAGATTTCATATACATGTAAGACAGTTGAAAACACGATGGTTTTGGTCAGACACATCTTAGTTCCTAAAGTGTCATCTTTGCTTTTTAACACCTTAAGTTGTCATATGATCCAGATAAATGAAAACGTATGTCCACAAATACTTGTACATCCATGTCTTTTTGGTCATAGCCACTCTGGGGCAGGAGGAGGCGAGGTGATATCTCGTTGTGGTTTTGATTTGTACTTCCCTAATGACTACTGAGACCCCTGGCAGCTCAGTGGTTATGTGCTCAGCTGCTAAAGTCAGCCACTCCATGGGAGGAGGATGTGGCTGGCTGCTTTTGTACCTTTGGGAACCCTATGGGACACTTTTACTCTGCTGTAGGATCATTATAAGTTGGATCAGCTGCATGTCACACAACAATAGCTAATGACATTGAATATCTTTCTATGTGTTTATTGGCAATTTATATATCCTCTTTGGTGAAACGTCTGTTCAAGAGATTTTACTCACTTTTCCATTGTTGAAGGACTATTTTATGTATTTTATATATTAAACCCGTATTTGATATATGGTTCCAAAGATTTTTCTCCCAATCTATAGGTTGCCTCTTTACTTTGTTGATGAAGTCCAATAATGAACAAATGCATTCCATTTTTATGAGCTGTCATTTATCTTTTTTTAACTTTCCTGCTTGTACTTTTGGTGTCATATCTGATCATTCATTTTTGAAACTGTATGTCATAGCCGTACACCTACATCTTCTTCTAAAAGTTTTAGCTCTAACATTTAGGTCTTTGATCCATTTTGTGTTGTTTTTTGTATAAGTGTGAATCATGGATCCTGTTTCATTTTCCCAGTGCCATTTATTAAAGAGATTTTTTTCCTGTGGGATGGATTTAGCACCCTTGTTGAAAATTAATTGATGTATGGATTTATTTCCGGACTCTCAATTCTATTCCGTTAGTCTATGTGTCTGTTACTATAGTTTTGTAGTATGTTTTGAAATCAGAAAGCGTGCTTCTGTTTTATTATTCTTTAAGACTGCTCTAGCTATTTGGTGTCCTTTGCCCTTTCATATAAATTTAAAAATTGTTTTTCTTCCATTTCTTCAAAGAAGACCATTGGAATTTTGATGGCAATCATGTTGAATTTATTGATTACTTTGAGTAGTGTTTACATCACAACTGTATTAAGCCTCCCAATCTGTAAACACAGAATGTCCTTCTGTTTATTTAAGTCTTTTTTACCTTGGGATCTTGAAATAGGTAAGTCCCAATAGGTGGATGATAAAACTGTCAATAGCTTCACAAGCCCCATAACCAGACGTCATGGGATCTCATGTGGGACAAACTTTTTTTGTACCTCTTGTCTCCAATAGATCATGTCTGGGATTATGACACCAAGACGACAAGTTTGAATATGCTGGTATCTGGGCCCACCAGACAGGCCATGGTCAATAAGATAGCTCAGTACCCTGAAGCCTGTTGTGGCTTACACTTGGACATGGATAATTTCCTGCAGATACACGGTCAGGCAGGAAGAAGGGGAAAGTACACCGGGAGTGGAACTGGTGGGGCTTTTTTTTGGGGGGGTTGTGGGGACCTGTAGCTAGCCCCACTACACAGGATAAATGACAATTGCCTCTACAGTCTTGCATACACAGCCACAGTAGTCCTCATGGGCCTCTGTGAGGTAGAAAAGCCCCAGTCAGGTTCAGGGCACAGCCTCTCAGGTGAACAGGTGTGAACAGATATAAACAGGTATGAACAGATAACTAGCCTACCTTTCTGCCACAGTCTCAGGGCCTCTATTTCTTTAAGGCCACCTCTGTGGGCACACTAGTGGATTTATAACATCATGACTCATAGTCTTTCCTGGAAATTTGTAGGTAGTTCAAATCCAGAGACAGAAAGTAGAATCCCATGACAAGGAAGCTCATTAATTTCTACTTTAGTTTAATTGGCAGACAGCCAATGCCTGCCAGGGTCATATTCACTCCAAACAATTCTATGAGGAATCCAGTCAAGCTTCTATGTAGGGACTTTCTGGCAACGTGAGGAACACAACCCATTTCAGTTTCCCAGAAGGGCAGAAAAGCAGACACTGTTGTACAATTTTCTTTGTCCAAGAAACATTGGGGCCTGGAGGGTCAAAAATGATGTAGCGATGTAGCCATGGTGGGATGCCATCGAACTGCAGGGTCTTTGTGTAGTGTCGGGGAGGTAGGGGAGACCCTAGGACTTGGCCAGCACTGGGGGAAGATGGAAATGAGACTTATAACACAAAAGCATTGGCTCTGCTGACTGTAAATTCTGGAATTCACCTCTGGCAAGAGAAACTTTCTTTAAAGTGACCAGTTAGCCAAGCAGAGAGAATGCAAGAATGCCTATAAACTCTTCCTTCTCACCAGATAAGAACTGCAGCGTTGGAGAGTTAGTTACTGATTAACTGGCAGAGGCAGGAGTGAGGTGACCTGAAGGCTTTTCATCCATCAGCAGTTTAAAAAGCTGCAGCCAGGCAGTGAGGCCAAGGTCAAAAGGTGGGGAAAAACAAATCCTGAGCAAAAAGAGACCAATCCAAGGCCTGTAGTGTGGAGGCAAGTGAGTGACACAGAAGGGAAACAGCAGTGTGTTTGTGCGGGATTTAATTCTGGCCTCACGCTGTTTTGGTAGGATAGGTGCAGAGAGCCCTTAAGGATTCATTCAGGCTGCGCGTGATGAGTTTCGTGACTTCAGAACACCAGTAAGTGTAGACCCTTGGAGTAGACTATGAGTTGTTGTTTTGTAATTCCTGTTACCTTCTTCCTGCTGTGTGGGAGTGCGTTACTAATTGCATGGCTCCTTTGCAAAACCTTTCAAGTAGCTTTCCTTCTCCCCATTCTGTGAGCAGAGTTGCTGGGTCTCTTACCCATCACTTAGGCACATCTCCTTGTGCACTTACCCTGCTCTACTGAAAGTATTTATTTGCATAACTGTTTCCTCCATTTAAACTGCATTTTTTGACAGTAGAGCCCCTTCTTACTCATTTTTACTTGGGTTAGCAGTCTTGCCTCTATACTGGGTGCATAGGAAGTGCTTAATATATACTTAGTAAATGAAGAACTCAATTAACGCAATAGTGACAATGTGCACATGTATTAACCCAGTGTCTTAATCATCTGGGGCCACCATTGAACAGCAGTAGCTCAAGTGGATAGCTGTAATGAAGAGAAATTTTATTCTGTCACAGTCCAGGAGGCTACAAGTCCAAAATCAGGGCACTAGCTCCAGGAGAAGGCTTAGAGGAAGGTTGACAGTCTTCCCCTGGACTGGGAGCTTCTGGGGTGCAGGGACCTTGTATCCTTTCCAAAGGATGTGCTTTGCTCCCAGCACTGCTTCTTGGTGACATGAGATCCCCAACTGCTTGATTCCCTTGCCTTATACCCCGAGAGATTGCCTCAAGGCACAACACCATCTTGTAGATTGAGTCTTGCCTCACTAACACTACCACCGTGCATTCTCCCCCATTAACATCAGAGAGGCAGGATTTATAACATACAGGATCACCACACAATACCAGGAATCATGGCCTAGTCAAATTACTATATGCATTTTTTTTGAGGGGACAGCATTTAATCCATGACACCTGGTTCTCCTCCCCCTATGCAGTCTCACCTTCCACCATCGTCGCTCCAACTTATCCTTAGTTTGAACTGCTTCCTTCTACCTGCAGTCCCCAGTCAAGAACATCTGCTGTGTGTCCACATCTTTGTGCCTTCCGTACAGCTGCCCTTTCCCTCGAGAATTCTTTTCTTCCCTCTCTTTGTCCTCTCACTCTCACACCTCCCCCCCACTGGACTGGAAGCTCCTTGAAGGCAGGGCTTGAACTTCCAGCAGAGGCTTCAGTGAGTGCTTGCTTGGGAAGTGTTAATTTCTTTGGCTTTGACCTTCTGGTACCTGTCAGGCAGCTCCTTATTATGTCTGTTCTAATTGCCATTTGTCTAAGGAGATTTGGTCAGGAAATGAATTAGTCACTAACTAACCAGTGAGAAAATTTTGTGGGAAACAGCATGTTGAGTAGCAGTTCAAAAAATTATTGGATTAATCAAGAGTGGCCAACTACTTACCCTTTCTCTGCAGCCATTTCGTTAACAGCATGAAGCCACCTAGACTCTGTCTTAGTCATCTAGTGCTGTTATAACAGAACTATCACAAGTGGGTGGTTTTTAACAAAGAGAAATTTATTTTCTCACAGTCTAGTAGGCTACAAGTCCAAATTCAGGGCATCAGTTCCAGGGAAAGGCTTTGTTTCTCCATCAGCTGTGGAGGAAGGTCCTTGTCATCAATCTTCCCTTGGTCTAGGGGCTTCTCTGTGCAGGGATCTATGATCCAAAGGACACACTGTCCTCCCAGTGCTGATTTTTGGGTGGTATAAGGTTACCCTATCTCTGCTGGCTTCTTTCTTTTGTATCTCAAAAGAGATTGGCTTAAATTACTGTATAATCTTAGAGATCTCATCAATATAACTACTGCTAAGCCATTTCCTTAACATCAAATAGGATTTACAACACATAGGGAAATCACATCAGATGACGAAGTGGCAGACAGCCATACAATAACAGGAACTGACCTAGTTGACAGGTATTTTTGAGAGACATAATTCAGTTTGTGACACTCCACCCTTTGCCCCCTCCAGATCCATGTCCTTGCCACATGTAAAACATTCACACCATCAGACTTCTTATAGGGAACTCTCTGCTCTCTGTTATTCCACATAAACCCCATGAGTGAGACAAAGAAGACAACATGGATAGACATCTCCACTCAGCTCTGTACTGCCCCTGGTGCCTGCCCCAGTCCTGGGACAAAGCCAGGTCTATACAAATTGTCAAGTGATTAAGGTTTGGCTTTGGATGTGGTCTACCTTTACACCTCTTTTCCCTCTCTGACTCCCTCTTTCTCCCAGCTTCTGGACTAAATGTTTCTGCTCTACAGCTGAGACAGAGCCCCTACTGTGCTGTATTAGAAATCATGTTTTCTTTCCCCCAACTCCTCCCCAGCAGTGTCCTATTGAAAAATCCCATTTCCTTAGCTGGGCTTCCCTTGTGTCTCCAGCTTTGCATTTGAATCTTGGTTTTGCTTTCAGGTTATATGTAAACCCCATGGCACCTGTGTAGTGTGATTAAGACTGTAGCTGACACAACCTGTATGAACTCCCCACTTGTAAACGCCTTTAAAAGTAACTTGCCTCCCCTCCATCTGGCCAGCAGTCCTGGCAGCAACTGTTTCAAATGATTCCTTTTCTTGTACAATGAAATAAAGGTGGCTTTCCTGTTCTCCCACCTCAGTCTCTCCTTTAATGGCCAATAATAGTTTCCAGCCAGTAGCACTCCTGTTCCTTGTAGAATACAGGGAAAGGGATTTGATCAATCAGTAACCAGGGATGGAAAACTCAAATGCTCACTGAGGCCAAGAGAAGAGAGCCAGGCAGCCCAGGCAGGGGCAAGATGATGATCATGCCTGCCAAAAGTAGCTGCTTCCTGTCACAGGTGGGTGGCTGTTCAAGGGACTGTGCGGATGGGGCTGCCTGATCTTGTGGTTTGCAAAGTTATGAGCCTTGGCCCTGTCAGAAAAAATTGCCCAAGACTGGGAAAAAGGCAAAAGAGGTTACCAGATGTCTTTTCAGTAAACTATGAGACATAATCTCATGGAGTCTCCAGGGATCATCTGATTCTACAGAAGTTTGTAGAAACCCCAGTGGTGTAGTGGTTAAGTGCTACATCTGCTAACCAAAAACCTGGTAGTTCAAATCCACCAGGCGCTCCTTAGAAACTCTATGGGGCAGTTATACTCTGACCTATAGGGTCATGACGAGTTGGAATTGACTTGATAGTAGTGAGTTTGGTTTTTTGGTTCATAGAACTTTGTACTTTTGATGGATCTTGAGATGGGGAGATTATCCTGAATTATCTGGATAGGCCCAGTATAATCACAAGATTCCCTATAAAGAAAGAAGAAGATAGGAGAGTCTGAGTCAGAAGATGAAATTTGATGACAGAAAGGGAGAACCAGAATGATGCAGTGTGAAAAACCCTCAGCCAGCCCTTGTGGCTTTGAAGATGGAGGAGGGGGCCATGAGCCAAGGGATGCAGGTGGCTTCTAGAAGCTGGAAAAGGCAAGAAAGGAGATATTCCCCTGGAGCCGTCAAAAGGAATGCAGCCCCACAAACACCTTGATTTCAGCCGAACAAAACCCATTCCAGACTTCTAACCTTCAGAACTCTAAGGCTGGTGTTATTTTAAGCTACAAATTTGTGATACTTTGTTACAGCAGCAATACAAAATTAATACCAGGTTGTTTTGCAGCTTTGTTGGAGTAGAATTTAAATTGTAAAAAGCCAGTAGTGATGTAAATGTTTATTGTCCACAGCAATACAAATGATTTGTGTTAACAAAACTGTAAAAATACTTGTTCAGCAGAGAATATTAATCTCTGAAAGTCAAATTCTCATCTGAACTGGTTTTAACATCCCATTGGTTCCATCATTAATTAATCAGATGAATAAAATTTTTGACACTATTTTATATTTGTATGAATTATGTTATTAACTTTCTAAAATACTACATTTTAACAACATTATGCTCATATTCTGCACCCTCATGCCCCTAAATTTAAACTAGCAATTGTCATGGATTGAACTGTAGCCATTTGGCTGGGGCATCATTCCCAATATTTTGTGATTGCCCTTTATTTTGTGATTTTCCTATGCTATAAATCCTAATCTCTGCCTGTGGCTGAAACATAGGATGATTATGTTAAAAGAGGATTAGAGTGGGACTGCAGCACTCTTGCTATGGGAGTTTTCTTGTAGTGTGGCTTGCACCACCCTTTATCTTTCTATCTTACAAATGATGAAAGGAAAGAGAAGCAAGCAGAGAACTGGGAACCTTACACCATCAAGAAAGCAGCACCAGGAGCAGACAGCATCTTTCAGACCTGAGATTTCTTTGTCAAGGTGCTCCCTGATCAGAGACTGATGCAACACAAAGGCTTTCCTCCGGAGCCAACAAAGAGGGAAAGCCTTTAGTCTAGAGCGGACTCCCAGAATTTAGACTTGTAGTCAACTAGGACTGTGTAAGAACAAACTTTCCTTTGCTAAAGCCATCCACTTGGGGTATTTCTGTTAGAGCAGTACCAGATGACTCAGACAGTAATACTTTTAAATCTGCTGTGGCATCACTAATTTAATTTTTAGTTTTCAAGCAATCCGTGATCATAAATTCCAAAAAAATATGTGCTGGCAAGGCCTGTAGTTGGAATCCCATTGGGAAGTTGTTATGCTCAGCAAAACTCTGAACATGATGAAATTATTCCTTCAGACTTGATAAAGTGTCAAATAGTATATTTTTTCAATACTAAGGTCCTCAGGAGCATTTCCTACCGGGGCAAAAGACACTTATTTTGACACTTCTTTGTCTTTGTCTCCTCCTTGCCGTCTACTGCTGAAAATGTTTATCTACAGGAAATGGAACAATCAAAGTAACTGGTCAGTTTTGCAAATTGCTGCCAACCTGGGGCAGGGAGGGGTGATGACAGGCTCAGGGGCTGAGTGACAATGAGTGAGGGATGGAGATTCTCAATATACAGCTGCCACAGGTGCAGTAAGACACAGGAGCTGCTGCTGCTAAGGGGTGTGGCGACCGTCTCCTCTTGTAGCTGGGGACACTGAGACCCAGAGACATTCAGTGACTTACCTAGGGTCTCAGAGCTAGTGAATGAGTGCTGAACCCTGGTCTTTCTCAAGCCAAAGCCCAGCTTTTTGGTTGCATCCGATATTGTAGGCAGGACTGTGCCATCTGGTATATGCTATAAAACAATATACAGAAAATAATACTACACCAAGTACTGTTGCAGAAAACGTCAGCAAAAGAGAGAAAAACCCTAAATGAGATAAACTGACACAGTAGCTACAACAATGGGCACAAGCAAAGCAACAATTGTGAGGAGGGCTCAGGAATGGGCAGGGTATTGTTCTGTTGTGTACAGGGTTGCCGTCAGTCAGAAATGACTTGACAGCATCTAACAGCTGTTGTTAGCAGAACCAGTACTAGCCAGTTACAGACGCAGTCATGGCCCTGACAGACGTATGTGGTCAGTCATAACCTCTTCACCTGTGGTTATAATACCATTTGGGATCAGGTCATCTTTGTCATGTTGATGAGAGAGGATCAGTATAGGGCTTATCTCACGTCATCCTCTTTTGAGACATAAAAGATATTAAAGAAGCCAGTTAGTAGAGATGAGGAAAGAGAGAGGTGGAGCCACATGAAGAATACCCAAGAGCAGAAGCTCAAAAAAGACCAGGACTTTCCTCCGGAGCCAACAAAGAAGGGCTTCTAGAACTGGCCCTCTGAATTCAGACTTCTAGTCATTTAGACTGTGACAAAATAAATTTTTGTTTGTTAAAGCCACCCACTTTGTATTTTTCACATTTCTGTTAAAACAGTTCTAGCTAACAAAGACATGCCCAAGGAGTTTAGAATTGTCACAATGATTAGGGGACATCATTACTATTTAGAAGGCATGTGCCGGGGTTGTAAAGACGTCCTTTAATGACCATGACAATCACTCAAAATGAAGACTTTTCTTGAGTCCTGTTCAACTTCTGAATGTACCCTTAGATATCCAAGTAGGTGAAAAAGCTATCTATAATTACCTGAGCCTAAAACCTAATTCCCTTTTTTACATAAATATTAAGTATATTTTATATGGCTTACAAACATAGATGTAGAGTTGGGGTCTACATGGCGGAATACTCGGATGCTTCATGTGGCCCCCCCTAACAACAAAGACTCAAGAGAATAAAGGAATCCAGTACATATGACTTCCTAGGAGCCCTGAGCATCAAAGGGAAAGTTGAGAAATTAGACTGGGTAATGGGAAAGGAAGAAAAGCATCTGAAGTACATAGGATTCCACAGACCTGACCTGCCAGGAAACAGCCCCAGCCACTGTGTGGTGGGCTGAGTGTGGAAATTGGGGGGGAACCCTCCTCAGTGGGAGAAATTATCTGGAGAATGCACACAGACCTCCTGAACCAGTGATGGACAGCACCAGATAGTCAAAAGCTAAATCTTTACATGAAACCTGCTGTGTGCAGATCAGAATCTTTTCTACAAGACGGGCCAGACTCCCTTCTCCCGGTACTTCCCCTTCATTTCTCTGTACTGTGCCTGGTACTAGAGTCTGACACTATTAACTGAGCTGAAAGCAGGATTCCTTAACTGCCCCCAGAATCGTACTCTGAGACTTAAAGAGGGAACAATTTAACAAATTTAGGAAGGGGGAAGAAATTTGGCTGTCTCCCCCAAAATTGAAGATCAGGGCAGAAGTTTTTTCCTCACCTCAATTCAGGCATAAGGGGATACACCATGCTCACAGATACTAAGGGGTGGCTGTTAGCCACCTGCCTTTGTTAGCAGCTGCAGCCAGACTCCTGTGCCTATACCAATCACTGCTTTCCATCTAGGACAGTTGGCAAGAGCCAATACCCCACACCTGGGGACTGACTACCTGGACACCTGAGCTGAATCCATGTAAAAAAAACAAACCGTACATTTCAAAACAAGGAGCTAAAACACAGGAGGCAAACATAAAATAAATAAATACAGTTTACTCATGGCTCAGAAACAGTACTCCATATCAAAGCACTTAAAGGAGTGGACCACAACCTCTTCAGAAAGTTCCTGAAACAAAAGATCAAATTTTCCAGAGAAAGAGAACTTCCTGAAACTATCAGAGGTAGAATACAAAAGGTTAATATTTAGAACCATTCAAGAGATAAGGAAAAATGCAGCAGAGCGTAACAAAGTGAACAAGCTGCAAGAAAGCATAGAGCAGCAAGAATGAGAAATCAGAACATTAATAATAAAATTACAGAATTAAAAAACTCAACAGAAAGTCAAAGGAGCAGAACTGCAGCACCAGAAGGTCAAATTAGTGAGACTGAAGATAAAACACATGACATCAACATATTTGAGGAAACATCAGACAGAATAATTTAAAAAATAAAGAAACACTAAGAATTATATGGGACTCTATGAAGAGAAATAATCTATGAATGACTGGAGTACCAGATTGGGGGGCAATAACTGAAAATACAGAAAGAATTGTTGAAGATTTGCTGACAGAAAATTTCCCTGATATTATGAAAGATGAAAATTAATCCATCCAGGATATTCATTGAACTCCACATGAGGTAGATCCCAAAAGAAAGACAACAAGGCATATTATAATCAAACTTGTCAAAACTAAAGATAGGGAGACGCTTTTAAAAGTGGCTAGGGATAAGTGAAAAATAAGCTACAAAGGAGAATCAATCAGACTAAACTGAAATTACTCACTAGAAACTATCCAGGCAAGAGGGCAATGGGACAATACAAAGCCTTGAAGGAAAATAATTGCCAAACAAGAATTATGTATCCAGCAAAATTTTCTCTCACATATGATGGCAAAATTAGGACATTTTCAGATCAACAGAAATTTAAGGAATTTGCAAAAACCAAGCCAAAATCACAAGAAATACAAAAGTGAGTCCTTTGGTTAGAAAATTAGTAACACAGGGTAACAAGCCAAGGCAGAACACAGAACAAAACAACTTGATATCAATCCAATAAAGGAATCACAAAATAAATCATAGGCAAAACACTGAAAATAGGGAAACAGAGATGTCATTTTGTAACCATTATAACAAAAAAGAGGGAACCCTAAAGAAAATGTAGCTACAGATCTTTCATGTGGTAAGGACGTCAAGGTAATATAAAGAAATTAAAGATTGGTTTAAATTCAGAAAAATATGGGGTAAATATTAAGGTAACCACATAGGAAACTATCTATCCTATGCCTCAAAATAAAAAAATAAATAAGAAAACACGAAGTCTCATCAAATACAAAACCATCAACATTGAAAAAGATGAAAACATGTAAAGAAAAAAACTCAGCATAGTAAACTAGATAGAACAAAGGAATTCTCTACAACACACACCAAAAAGCAAAATGACACTACTAAGCTCATGCCTATCGATAATCGTGCTGAATGCAAATGAACTAAATGTACCAATAAAGAAGTGGAGAGAGTCAGATTGAACTGGAAAGAAAACACAACCCATCTATATGCTGCCTACAGGAAACTGACTTTAGACTCAAAGATGTGAACACAGTACAACTTGAAGGATGGAAAAAACACTCAAAAAAGAGCAGGAGTGGCAATATTAATTCCTGATAAAATAGACTTTATGGTAAAATCTACTACATTGAGTAAGAAAGGACATTATACAATAATTAAAGGAGCAATACTTGGGGAGGACACAACTATATTAAATGTCTACATTCCCAATGATAGGTCTCCAAAACACATGAAACAAACACTAACTAACTATACTGAAAACAGAAGTAGACAGCTCTACAATAATAGCAGGAGATTTCAACACACCACACTCAGTGAACAACAGAACATTCAATAAAGATGGGAATATCTGAATGCCACAATCAACCAACTTGATCTGACAGATGCATACAGATCACTTCACCCAATAGCAGCCAAGTATTCTTTCTTTTCCAATGCGCATGGAACATTTTCCATAACTGACCAGGTATTAGACTACAAAGCAATCTTTAACAAAATTCAAAGTATTGGAGTATTACAAAGCATCTCAGAACATAAAGCTATAAAAGTAGAAATCAATAGCAGAAAAGAAAAAGAAGAAGAAAAAAAATCAAACACATGGAAAGTGAACAGCACCTTGCTTGAAAATTACTGGGTTATGGAAGAAATCAAGGATGAGATAAATTCATAGAACCAAATGAGAATGAAAACACATGATATTAAAAATCTATGGGACACAGCAAAAGTAGTGCTCAGATGTCACTTTATCTCAATAAATGTACACATCCAAAAAGAATGAAGGGGCCAAAGAAAAGAATTATCTCTACAGCTCCAACAAGTGGAAAGAGAGCAGCAAAAGACCCCTCGGGCACCAGAAGAAAACAAATAATAAAAACCAGAGCAGAACTAAATGAACTAGAGAACAGAGAAATGATTGAGTTAACAAGACTGGAAAGTTGGTTCTTTGAAAAGATCAAAGAGATTGATAAACCGCTGGCCAAACTGACAAAAGAGAAACAGGAGAGGAAGCAAGTAACTCAAATAAGAAAGGAGAAGAAAACGATATCACAACAAACCCAGCTGAAAGGAAAAGAATCATAACAAAATACTATGAAACACTGTATCCTGACAAAGCGGAAAACCTAGAGAAAATGGACAATTTTCTAGAAACACATCACCTACAA
Source organism: Heterohyrax brucei (assembly GCA_028571685.1). Taxonomy (NCBI): domain Eukaryota; kingdom Metazoa; phylum Chordata; class Mammalia; order Hyracoidea; family Procaviidae; genus Heterohyrax; species Heterohyrax brucei. The sequence continues at coordinate 20,440,503 of CM053147.1, forward strand.
AAACTAGCACAAACAGAAACAAAACAACTAAATAAACCCATCACAAAAGAAGAGGTTGAAAAGGTAATTTAAAAACTCATAACTAAAAAAAAAAACTCTGGCCCAGATGTCTTCACTGGAGAATTCTACCCAACTTTTAGAGAAGAATTAACATCACTATTACTAAAGGTATTTCAGAGCATAGAAAATGATGGACTACTCCCAAACTTATTCTATGAAACAAGCATAACCCCGATACCAAACCAGCTAAAGACAGCACAAAAATTTTTATTTTCAGACCAATATCTCTCATGAACTTAGATTAAAAATCCTAAACAGAATCGTAGCCAATAGAAGTCAACAACATATCAAAAAAGTTATTCACCATGACCAGGTGGGCTTCATACAAGGGATGCAGGGATGATTCAACAACAGAAAAACAACTAATGTAATCAACCACACAAATAAGACAAAAGACAAAAACCATTTGATTTTATCAATTGATGCAGAAAAGGCATTTAATAAAGCCTAACACCCATTCCTCTTAAAAACTCTTAGCAAAATAGGAATAGAAGGGAAATTTTTTAACATAATAAGAGACATCAATACAAAGCCAGCATCATTGTAAATGGAGAGCCTAAAATCATTTCTATTGAGAATGGGAACCATACAAGGATGTCCACTGTTACCACTTCTGTTCAACATTGACCTGGAGATTCTGGTCCAGTTGTGAGTTTTGTTTTCTTGATGTTGAGTTGCGATCCATACTGCAGGCTGTGGTCCTTGATCCTCATCAGTAAGTATTTCAAGTCTTCTTTACTTCCAGCAAGTAAGGTGGTGTCATCTGCATAACACAGGTTGTTAATGAGTCATCCTCCAATCCTGATGTCTCTTTCTTCTTTGCAGCATCCAGCTTCTCAGATTATTTGCTCGGCATACAGATTGAAAAGGTATGGTGAAAGGGTACAGTTGTGATGTACGCCTTTCCTGACTTTAAACCATGCAGTGTCCCCTTGTTCTGTTCACACAACTGCCTCTTGATCCATATGCAGATTCCTTAAGAGCACAATTAAATGTTTTGGAATTCCCATTCTCTTCAATGTTAGCCATAATTTGTTATAATCCCCACGTAAAATGCCTTTGCATAGTCCATGAAACACAGGTAAACGTCTTTGTGGTGTTCTCTGCTTTCAGACAAGACCCATCTGACATTAGCAATAATATCCTGGTTCTGCATCCTCTTCTGAATGCAGCTTGTCAGTATATTGTTGCAGTTGCTTTTGAAGGAAAATAGCCTCGTACTGGTACAAAAATAGATACATAGGCCAATGGGACAGAATTGAGAGTTCAGATATAACATCATCCACATATAAGCAGATGATATCTAATGAATGTCCATAGTGTATTAACTGGAGAAAAAACAGTCTCTTTAACAAAAGATTTTGACATAACTGGGTATCTACCTGCAAAAAAATGAAACAAGACCCTTATCTCACATCATGCACAAAAACTAACTCAGAGTGTATCAAAGACCTAAATATAAAATCTAAAACAGTAATGACCATGGAAGAAAAAATAGGGACAATGCTGGTAGCCCTAGTACTTGGCATAAACAGGCAACAAAATATTACTAACAATGCTCATACACCAGAAGAGAAAGTAGATAACTGCAAACTACTAAAAATCAAACACTTAGGCTCATCTGAAAACATCATCAAAAGAGTAAAAAGACTACCTACACACTGGGAAAGAATTTTTGGCTACCATAAATTTGATCAGCATCTAATCCCGATAATCTATAAAGTACTGCAAAACCTCAGCAAGAAGAAGACAAATAGACTAAGTAAACAATGGGCAAAGGATACGAATAGGCACTTCACCAAAGAAGACATCCAAGTAGCTAACAGATACATGAGGAAATGCTCATAATCATTAGCCATTAGAGAAATCTAAATGAAAACTATGATGAGATACCACCTTACCCAACAAGACTAGCACTGATCAAAAAAACTCAAAATAATAAATGTAGGAGAGGTTGTGAAGAGACTGGAACTCTTCTGCCCTACTGGTAAGAATGTAAAATGGTACAATCACTTTGGTGCTTTCAGAAAAAGGTAGAAATAGAAATACCATATGATTCAGCAATCTCCTTTTCTGGAATATATCCTACAGAAATAAGGGTTGTCACATGAAGAGATACATGCACACCAATTTTACTGCAGCACTGTCCACAATAACACAAAGATAGAATCAACCAAGGTGCTCAACAATGGATGAATGGATAGATAAACTATGGTACATTCACATAATGGAATATCATGCAACGATAAAGAACAATGTTATATGGAATCATCTGGACCACATTATGCTAAGTGAAATTAGTCAGTTGCAAAAGGACAAATATTCTACAAGACTGCTATTACAAGGACTCAAAAAAAGTTTAAGCACAGAAGAAAATAATCTCTGATGATTAAAAGGGTGGGGAAGGAAGAGAGGGGTATTCATAAATTAGATAGTAGATAGGAATTGGGTTAGGTGAAGGGAGTGATAGCAGGCAGTAGAAGGGAGGTAAGCACAGCTGGACTATACCAAAAGATAAAAGATTTCTTCAATACAATCAAACATTTTGAAGGACTAAGTAGCAGGGACAAGGGTCTGGGGTGCACAGTTTCAAGGGACATCTAGACTAACTGGCATAACTAAGTATTTTTAAATAAAATAATCTGCATACTACTTTGATGAGTGCCGTCTGGGGTCTTATAAGCTAACAAGTAACCATCTAAGTATAGCATGAATTGGTCCCAATCCACCCAGAGCAGAGAGGAATGAAGGATATCAAAGACATGAAGAAATAAGAGCTTGGGAGAAAGAAGGTGCCATATGATTGGAGACTACATCAGCATGGGACCAGAAGAACTAGATGGTGTCCGACCACCATCAATCACTACCCTGACAGTGAACACAATGTAGAGCTCCTGGCATAGCAGGAGAAAAATGAGTGTGCAGAACTAGAACTCTATTAAAAGACCAGACTTGATGGTCCATCAGACCAGAGGGTCCACTGAGGACATGGCCCCTCGAATATTAGCCCAGAGTTGAAACCATTAAAGAAGCCAACTCTCCAGACAAAGGTTGGGCTGGACTGTAAGACATAGAGTGATGCTGGCTAAGAATGTGCTTCTTGGCTTAAACATATACATGTGGCTATCTGAGCAGCTCTTGTTCAGAGGCAAGATCAGAGAGTTGATGGGGATAGGAGCTGGCTGAATGGTTACAGGAAGTATAGTGTGGAAAGTGGAAGCATGCTGTCAAGAGGGGGGGGAGCAGCTAGCAATGCGTAACAATGTAGTTCCAGGGTTTTATATGGCAAATTGACTTGGATTGTAAACTGTCACTTAAGCACAACGAAATGCTTAAAATAAAATAAAATACATCAGCTTTTCCAAGAATTCAACTACCATGTAAGTTATGGAAAGATTGTTCTTTGTTTTGTTCAGAACTTCACCTAGAGTTGCTCATTCACTAATCTGGAAAATCACATCAGGATTTTTATTGCGTGGATTGCAGAAAAAATCATTTGTATGTGTGTTTATTTTTGGCTATTTGAACTCACCATGAGTCCACACTTAGAGACAAGCACTTATTATTTTATTATACAAGGTCTGTCAATTAAGTTTGCAAACTCATCCTAGAAAATAGAAATAGGTACTACATACCTCATTGCTGAAATCACTACAGTCATCTTTGAAGCAGTCTCCTTGGGAAGCTATGTACCAACGCCAGTGCCTTGTCCACCCTTCAGAGCAATTTTGGAACTTTTTCTGGAACAGCCGTGAGAGCTGTTGTCGTATTATCCTTGATGTCCTGAATGTAATCAAAATGTCTTCAGTATTTCTTTTATCTTTGGGTAAAGAAAAACGTCATTGGGAACCAGATCAGGAGAGTAGGGAGGGTGTTTCAACACAGTTATTTGTTTACTGGCTAAAAACTCCCTCACAGACAGTGCCATGTGAGCCGGTGCATTGCCACGACAGAAGAGCCAGGAGTTGGTGGAAAGTTCAGGTTGTTTCCGCCTAACTTTTCCATGCAGACTTTTCAGCACTTCCAAATAGTAAACTTGGTTAACTGTTTGTCCAGCTGGTACAAACTCATGGACAATCCCTTTGATACCAAAACAGGTTAGGAACGTTGACCTTGATTTGGACTGACAGAACATTTTTGGCTGTGGAGAACTGGCTGACTTCCACTATGTACTTTAGTGTTTTGTTTCAGGGTCGTATTGCTATACTCAAGTTTCATCACCAGTGATTATATGGCCCAAAACATCATCTTACGTCTCCAAAAAGTCTTGGCAAACCTCAGCTCTCTGGTTTTGTTCATCAGTGAGCTCCTTTGGGACCATTTTTACACATATCTTTCTCATGCCAAGATTTTTAGCTAAGATGTTCCTAACTGTTTGTCTATTGATATTCACCTGGTGAGCTCTGCTTCTCACAGTCAACTGACGATTTTGGTGCACAGACGAAGTTTTGCAACTTTTTCATCAGTTCTTCTTGTTACTGGCCACCCTGACCTGTCTTCATCTGTAACACTTTCTTTCCCCTCAGAAAAATGTTTAATCCATCTTTACACTGCCATTTTCTTCATGGCATTATGCCTATAAACTTGGACAAACATGTCCCTGATTTCAGTTCCAATCTTGCCAAGTTTAACAAGAAATTTAATGTTTGCTCATTGCTCTAATTTAATCTCCGACATTCTCTTGACAGCACACAATAACACACAACATTAATAAATTTCACCACACATTGACACAAACACAACTGTGTGACAATGGTATACCAAGGTATGAAACTTTACCAAGTTGTTTGTACAGTGCTGTCAACATAAGCACACAGTGGCAAATTCACAGACTTAGTTGTCAGACCTCGTATGTTCTAATATAGTTGTGCCCAAACATTTATTATTACTTTATTTGTAATTTCATTCATTATTTGTCATAAAACTTTCTTTTTATTTCTCTGTTCCATCACTGGGCAATATATTATTTTTTAAATTATCAGCATAGTTACAACATATTTGTTGTAAAAAGTGAGGAGTTCTTGAAAATATTGCCCTGAGACAATCTTTAAAACTTAAACCAAAAACTGTCCCTAAAGTCTTAAATAGTTTAGCTTAACTAGTAAAGACCGTCTGTCTTGAGCACTGTTCTCTTTCAAGATCTGTCTATATGGGATCAAACTGACAACAGAAACTCAAAATACTAGATAGGAAATTTGGGGCACAGTGAGTTTGTGTTAACGGAGGAGGGTGAGAATGGTTACACAACTGAAAGACTGTCATCAGTGTCACTGAATTGTACCTGTAGAAATTGTTGAGTTGATGTATGTATTACTGTATATGTTCTCAACAGTGACAAGAAAATAACTCAAAATTTTTCTTAAGTGGAAGTTGAAGTGGGATTGAGAATCACCACAGTGGAATGACCACTGGCCAGGAAATGGTAAAATCTTGACCATGATCCTGCTTTTATCACTTACTTTGAAAACACTGCAAACTTCCTGAGACTGTTTCCTTCTCAGTAAAGCATGAATATGCTCTGTCTCCTACTTCCACAAGTAGTTGTCCCATTAATCAAATGAGATCATGGGACAGCATACAAGCATAAGGAATATATCTTGATGTAGCCTGTAAACACTTAGAATATTCTTGTGATTAAATTACATACTTAACAGTGCTCTAATCACGAATAGTGTATAAATTTAGGCCTTAAATGGTTTGCCCAAAAGCCCTGAATATGCACTACACAAAAGCAAATATTCAGACCAAATGGCTGATGGATATGTGACAAGTTGCTCAAGTTTATCTGTCATCAGGGAAATGTGAACAAAAGCCCTCAGGTTATACCGTTATTCACCCGCTGTCATGGATTGAATTGTGTCCCCCCAAAAATGTACATGTTGATTTGGCTTGGTTAGGAGTTCCAATATGGTGCTCTTCCTCCCATGTGTTGTGAATCCTACCTCTATGATATTGATGATGGAGAATGGTTTACAGTTGTGTTAGTGAGGCAGGACCCAAGCTACAAGCTTGTGGAATACAAGGGAGAGAAGTGAGCTGAGGAAGTTGGGAACCTCCTACCACCGAGAGAGAAGCACTGAGAGCACAGCACGTCCTTTGGACCCGAGGTTCCTGTGCTGAGATGTTCTCACTGGATTTGGACTCAGCCTACTGGAATGTGACGATTTTTCATCTTGAATGGACTTACAATTTATAAATGGATTTGCAGCTTACTAGACTGTCTCAGTAAAGCTTCTCTTCATGAAACCTTCCACTCGTGGCATTTTCTGTTGGAGCAGTATCAGGTGACTAAGACACCCACCAAACCACCAAAACCAAACTCACTGCCACTGAGTCGATTCCAATTCACAGCGACTCTATAGGACAGAGTAGAACTGCCTAGTAGTTTCCAAAGAGTGACTGGTAGATTTGAACTGCCAGTCTTTTGATTAACTGCCATACAGCTTAACCCCTGTGTCACCAGGCCTTCTAGTCACCCACCAGAACGACTAAACTGAGAAAGAATGGATCAACTACTGTCAAGAAAGTGGAACAACAGAAACTGCCATGCATTGCTAGTGAGAACGTAAATTCATACCACACTTAAAAAATCTGTTTGGCAGTATCAGTTCAAGCCATCCTTTTGGAACAGGCAGAGTAAAACAAGTGGCTGTGTCTTTCGGAAATCTTGCACTATTTTGTTCCTATTTTTGTCTGCTGTTTCCTTTAGTTTCTTTCAAGGTACAGACAAATCTGTGTTCTGTTTAGGATTGTGGATTTAAAAAAAAAAAAAGGTGATAATAAAGACCATAAAAGAAAAACAAAGGAATCTGCCAGGAGACTATATGATAGCCAGAATACCTCCAGGCTCAAAACACCAATTAAGATATCAACACATCTGAGACATGACCATTGTGACCATCTAAAGAAGATTAACATTCCTAGGACTTGAAACCTTATCCCCTTCTATAAAACCTCCCGCTAGTCTCCACTTGGAAGAGGTAGATTTGGAGGAATCTATCCCCTCTGTCTCCTTGCCCACTCCCTCCTCCCCAAAAACTTGCTGCCAACAAGTCAATTCTGATTCATAGCGACTCTATACGACAGAGTTGAACTGCTCCATGGATTTTCTAAGGAGAACCTGGTGGATTTCAACTATCAAAGTAGTGATTAGCAGATGTAGCACTTAACCATTATGCCACCAGGCTTTGCCCACCACTACACAAAAAAATATCTTTCTCCTCATTTCACCACTGCCTTGTCAAAGATGAGTGGTTTTTGGCAGACAGTATGAACTCCACTTAGTTTTGCAGTAACACTTCTTGTTGTTGTTAGGCATCTTTGAGTCAGTTCTGACTCATAGTGACCCTACACACAACAGAATGAAACACTTCTCAGTCCTGTGCCACACCCATAATCATTTTTATCCTTAAGCCCACTGTTGTAGCCACTGTGTCAACAAATCTTGCTGAAGGTCCTCCTGGTTTTCACTGAGCATCCACTCTACCAAGTATGATGTGCTTCTCCAGAGACTGATCCCTCCTGACAGCACATCCAAAGTACGTGAGGTGCAATCTTGCCATCTTTTCTTCCAAGGAGCACTCAGGTTTTACTTCTTCCTGAATAGATCTGTTTGTTCTTTTGGCCATCCATGACACATTCAATATTCTTCTCCAAAACCACAATTCAAAGGCATCAATTTTTCTTCTGTCTTCCTTATTCATTTTTCAGTTTTCACACGCATATGAGACAATTGAAAATACTATGGCTTGGGTCAGGCACACCTTAGTCTTCAAGGTGGTATTTTTACTTTTCGATAATTTTCACTAACATCACATGCAAGTAATATTTTGCTCAAGATCATTCAAAAACAACTGCAACAGTATACTGGCAAGGAATTGCCAGAAATTCAAGTCAGATTCAGAAGACGAAGTGGAACCGGGGATATCATTGCTGATTTCAGATAGATCTTGGCTGAAAGTGGGGAATACCAGAAAAATTTTTACCTATGTTTCATTGACTATGCAAAGGCATTTGACTGTGTGGATCATAACCAATTATGGCTAACATTGTGCTGAATGGGAATTCCAGAGGAATTCCTTATGAGGAATCTGTGTATGGATCAAGAGGCAGTCATGCAAACAGAACAAAGGGACACCACATGGTTTAAAGCCAGGAGAGGTATGTATTAGAGTTGTATCCTTTCGCCATACCTTTTCAATCTGTATGCAAGTAATACTGAATTAAACCCACCCACCGCTGTTGAGTTGATTCCGACTCATAGTACCCTACGTGTGGGTCAGAGTAGAACTGCCCCACAAAGTTTCTGAGGAGTACCTGGTAGATTTGAACTGCTAACATTTTGGTTATGTTGTAACAGTATGACCCAGCAATTCTGCTCCAAGTTACAAAGTCAACAGAATTGTTTGCATATATTTCTCAAAAGCTATGTACAAGAATGTTCATAGCAACATTTTTATAATGACCTCGTATTGGAAATACCACAAAATGCCCATCAATTTAAAATGGTTAAATTATGCAATATATGAGGACTGCCAACTAAGCTTGTGAACTCATCCTAGAAAAACTGCTGCATAGCTCACTCTTGCATATCACTGTGGTCACATTTGAAGTACTCCCCTTGGGAAGCTATGCACCAATGCCAGAGCCTAGTCCACTCTTCAAAGCAATTTTGGAACCGTTTTTCTAGGATGGCCACTACGGCTGTCATTGTATTATTATCCTTGATGTCCTGAATGTCATCAAAATGTCTTCCTTTCAGTATGTCCTTTATCTTCCAGTAAGGAAAAAAGTCACTGGGGACCACAGCAAGTGAGTATGGAAAGTGTTCTGGTACCATTGTTTACTGGCTAAAAACTCTCTCATAGACAGCTATACGATTAAGCACACGAACTTGCCACCTTGCTACTGTGCACTGTGGCCATTCCAGAAAGGGTTCCAAAATTGCTTTGAAGGGTGGACTAGGCACTGGCTCTGGTGCATAGCTTCAAAGGCAACAGTAATGATATTCAGCAATGAGGTATGTAGCACTGGGAGCAATTAATTCACAGACTTGTCTGACCTCACGTACAACTATCAAGCAACATCTCTAAATGTGTTAAAATAAAAAGTAAAGAGTTTTATTGAGGATAATACAATTCAAAAATTGGAGAAACACAGGCCAGAGAAGAATTTATCAACTGCTCCAACCTTCTCAGGAGGAGGGCAGCTTTTTTTTTTTTTGCTTTTTTATTTAACATGACTGAGTGAAAATGTACATTCCCGTATAAATTTACATGCCCCCCTATATGCAGCTTCCACTGCTCTCCCTGTCTGGTGACAGCACACTATTGCTCTCTGCTCCATACATGTCTCATCCTCCCAACAGCCTCCTTTCCACTCCTCTGCACCCACTCTCCTTCCTCCAGCCAGAGGTCAGCAGGATGATATCCTATAGATGTATAGAACCATACAGTGCAACCAATATATGGTCACTCTGCATTGCCAAGTCCAATCCATTCCTGTAGGAGGACAGCTTTTATAGGACAAAATGGGCATGGTAAGCACAAGATAGCACATTATTCATTCGCTGAAAGGGAAGAGGGTTTGAAATACTTACTGATGAAGATCGAAGGCCACAGCCTTTGTATGGATTGCACTCAACATCAAGAAAAGAAAAACCCTTACAACTGGACCTGTAAGCAGCATCATGATAAGTGGAGAAAAGATTGAGGTTGTCAAGGGTTTTATTTTACTTGGTTCCATGATCAACACCCATGGAAACACCAGTAAAGAAATCAAAAGACACATAGCATTGGGAAATTCTGTTGCAAGGACCTCTGTAAAGTGTTGAAAAGTAAAGATTTCACCTTGAAGACTCAGGTGCGTCTGATCCAGGACATGGTATTTTCAATCCTGTTGCATGCATGTAAAAGCTGGACAATGAATAAGAAGACAGAAGAAAAATTGACGCCTTTGAATTGTGACCTTGGTGAACAGTATCAAATGTACTGTGGACCACCAAAAGAGCAAGCAGATCTGTTCTGGAAGAAGTACAACCCAAGTGCTCCTTGTAAGCAAAGATGACAGGACTGCATCTTACATAATTTGAACATGTTGTCAGGAGAGTTCAGTCCCCGGAGAAAGGCATCATGTTTGGTAGAGTGGAATGCCAGTGAAAAAGAGGAAGACTGTCACCAAGATGGACTGACGCAGCAGCTACAATAGAGAGCTTAAGCACGCGAGCATGGCACAGGACGGGACACTGTTTCATTCTGTTGTACATAAGCTGACTATGAGTCAGAACTAACTCAGTGGCACCTAAAAACAACAGCATTACAACGGAGTTATATGCGTTCTTGTCCTGTCCCGTTAGCCTATGGAAAAAAGACAGACACCAACTGCAAGGGAAATATATAGTAGAAATTTATTGTCTGCACAGACAAGGAGCAAAAACGAGTCCTAGCTGCTGAAAGTCCTATAGGGGCGCTGCTAAAGGTCCGTGTTGATTGTGGAACCATGCACTCATTGCCAGAGGGATTCTGTGGCTTTTTATGTCCCTGACTGCCCAGGGGGCATGGAGGGGTACCTGAAACACTGCACCCCAAGCCCTCTCATGCCCACATTTGGAGGTCCGTGTGCTGAGGCCAGAGTTGTGGGGCCACTTGCTTTGCAAAAGGGCTCAGGTGGGGCTGTGTGCCAGGGAATATCCTTGCAGGGACACTCAGGCCCGGCACCAGGTAAGGACAAGATTGTACAGACTTTTGCACGCCTCAGGATCCTGGGCTAGGGCAGGTCTGCAGACCTGGGGCCAAAGACAAATCGTCATTAAAGGCTGCAGTTTGCGAGGGTGGCAGGCTCGGAGCAAACTGATTTGACATGAGGCTTGCAAGGACCTCAGATGGAGTGGAAAGGGCGTCGATGGGGTGGCACTTCACCGTTAGTAAAATGGGGAGGGGTAGCGAACAAAAACTATTATCTTTCTTGACACCAGGAAACCTGGGAGGGGTAGCAGAAAACACCACATGGTAATCTCACTAACATCAGCAAACTCTTCTCAGAACAAGCACATCCTTAACCCCAAACATATTTGTCCTTGAGACCCACTTCTGTTGAGTCGTTTCCAACTCCTAAGGATTCTAAAGGACAGAGTAGAAACTGCTCCATAGAGTACCCAGGGAGCCCCTGGTGGATTTGAACTGCTGACCTTTTGGTTAGCAGATGCAGCACTGAACCACTAGACCACCAGGGTTTCCTATTTGCCCTTAGGTCAAGCTAAAGTAAGATTCAAAGTGGAGTCTACATGATATGGAATCTGATTCAAACCTGGGTTAGCTACCCCACTGCAGCCAGGTGCCTCAGTTTTGGAGTCCCCGCCCCCCCATCCCAAACCTGTTGCTGTTAAGTGGGTTCTGACTCACAATGATCCTACAGGACAGACAGGGCAGAGTAGAACTGTCTCACACGGCTCACAAGGCTGTGATCTCGTGGAAGCAGACAGTCGCATCTTTCTCCTATGGAGTAGCTGGTGGGTTTGAACCTCCTACCTTGTGGTTAGCAGCCCAGTGCTTTAACCACTGTGCATAGTGCCCCTAAGGAATATGCAAATATAGTACAGCAATTACCAAAAATAGGCTTCGGCAATGAGCAAGAATGAAATGCAATAATGTAGATGAATTTCACAATGTTAAGCAAAAGCTAGACTATATGAGTACGTATTGTTTGATCTCCTTTGTACGAAATCCAAAAATATTACAGCTGAGTTGTTTCTCCAAACGTGTGTTGATTTGGCTGGGCTTTGGCTTGGCTTGATTCACAGCATTTTGTGACTGTCTACTATTTTCACATCTAATGTGATTTTCCTATGGGCTGTAAATCCTACCTCTTTGAAATTAATAAGGCAGTGATGTTAATAAGACAGGACTCTACCTACAAGGTAAAAAACAAAAAATAAAAAACAAACCACTGCCATCAAATGGGGTCTGACTCAGAGTGACCCTACAGGTCAGAGTAGAACTGCCCCATAGAGTTTCCAAGAAGTGCCTGGCAGATTTGAACTGCCAACCTTTTAGTTAGCAGCCAAGCCAAGTGCCATCGAGTCAGATCCAACTCATGGCAAGTCATAGCACTTAACTCACTATGGCACCCAGGTTTCCTCCTACAAGATAAGGTTGTATTATTAAGTCAGTCTCTTTTGAAGTATAAGAGAGAAGTGGACAGAGAGACATGGGAGCTCTTACCGTGGAGAAACAAGAACCAGGAGAATAGCAAGTCCTCTGGACCTGGGGCCCCTGTGCTGACAAGCTGGTAGATCAGTAGGATTGATGTCCCTTCCACCAGAAGGGAGAGAGACAGAGCCTACCCCTGGAGCTAGACTGCGAGAGAATAAATTGCTCTTTGTTAAAGCCAGTCACCTGTGGTGTTTCTGTCATAGCAGTTCTAGATAACTAAGACAAAAGGCAAACAAATTAATCTGTAGTCTTAAAAGTCAGAATATCAGTTACCTCTGGGATAGGTTGTGACTGGGAGGGAATATGAGAGGAGTTTTCAGAGGTGTTGGTAGTGTTCTGCTTTGTGATCTGTACATGAAAATTAATTAAACTGCACACTTCCATTTTTTGTTAGTTTTTCAATTCTTATTAAAACTCAGTTAACTAAAAAAAAAGGTTGTTAACTCAAGCTTGTGCTACTCTAATGACTCATTTTGCTTTCCCTTCTCCTTTGACCAAAGTCCTGGCAAGTTTAAGGCTCTATTTGTGATCATAGGGTAAAGCCAAGGGGCGCCTACAGGGATCAAGGCTGAGCCATCTCAGCTCCAGGATCAAAGCTGTCATTAGGCACACCCTCACCCCAAACACCAGAGAGACGTTTACACAGGTTGCTATTCTTTCAGTGTTGTCTTTCTCATTCTAGAAGGGGAAGCAAGGTGATGTGACAAGTGACTGAGCGTGGATCACATGAGATGGTGTTTGTGAAAAAAGGATCTTGCGAACTGTAAGGCATTACACACAAGTTATTAATAGAGGTCACAAGAGAGTAGGAGGCTTGGCTTCGGGAGGCAGAAGGAAAAGGTGCAAGTAGAAAGAAAGGGACACAAGGCAGAAAAGTCCCTCTGGTGGTTTTTGGGGATCTGATACCAGAAGACTGCCTCAGTCCCTGTGGTTTTTCCTAGCCAGGCGGAGTCCCTCTCTCAGCCACAAGAGGGCGGTATGGTCACTCTCAACTGAAACAGCAACTGTGGACGGGAGAGGGGGCTTCCCGAGGAGGGGCCCGGGCTAACTGTGGTGTGAGTGCGATACCCCGAATCAGCCAAATCCTTTTCCGTCCCCTCCGACCCCAGGCCGAGCCACACAGAAACTGAGAATGGAGAGGGCAGGGAAGTATTTCGTGTGGCACACTTAAGCTCTCTGGTGATCAGGTCAGGGGCATCCGATGGGAAGCTCGGGAGTACTTCCTGTGGTGCCCCGTGGGCTCTGTAGAGCAAGATGTGCGTTATATTTGCACTGGGCTTGGAATCCAAGTCTCCCCGGACCAGGGTCGCGGGAGCTTTCAAAGGAGCATGTTCTTTGTTGTTAATAGTTGTCCTCCAGGTGCCTCCCAGCTTCTGACACAGCAACCAGAGGTATTACGGTCCACCGAAAAAGAATCTTGCCTCCTCCTGTGCCATTCTCACAGTCCGTTTACTGTGGGAGGCCATTATAACAGACACTATGTCACCTGTCTCACTGAAGGTCTTCTTATTTTTATTTATTTATTTATTTATTTATTGCCAACACGATGTCTTTCTCTGGGAACTGGTCCCCCCTGATAACATGCCCAAAGTGAGATGACATCTCAGCATCCTCACTTGTTCTAAGGAGCATCGTGGAACAGTAGACATTTAAAGACCCGCCATCAACATCCTCCCTGCTGAGCTCTGTTCTCCACAGTTCCCCTCCCCACCTTCCAGCCCTGGGGTTTCTGTCCATTAACTTCACCTGAACAACACAGGTCAGCACCAGAAGGGACCTCAGAAGGTGGTCCCTTTTGTGTTTCTCATATTATGCATGGGGACTGCCAGTACCAGAAACAGCTGGATGCTTGTTAAAAGTGCAGATCCCAAGGCCCTGCTTTAGACAGACTGAGGCAGAATCACTAAGTGGGCCAGAAATACGCATTTCTAAACAAGCGTGCACACTACCCCACTCCACCCCCGCCTCCACAACACACTGGCGATACCCACAAAATTGGAGAACATCTTGTTCTGCTCAGCCTCCCCAGTTTGCAGAGTGACCTGCCCAAGACTTCCTAGCTGGTTGACAGCAAGCATCCCTATGACTTAAATCAAGACCCCCAACCTCTAATCTGAAGTGCTTACTGATGAAGATCAGAGATGACAGCCTTCAGTATGGATTGTGCCTCAACATCAAGAAAACAAAAATCCTCACAACTGGACCAGTAAGCAACATCATCATAAATGGAGAAAGGACTGGGGTTCCACAATCAATGCCCACAGAAGCTGCAGTCAAGAAATCAAAAGATGCATTGCACTGGAAAAATCTGCTGCAAAGGACCTCTTTAAAGTATTGAAAAGTAAAGAAAGATGTCACCTGGAAGACTAAGGCACTTGTGACCCAAGCTGTGGTATTTTCAATTGTATCATATGCATGAGGACGCTGGACAATGAACAAGGAAAACAGAATAATTAATGCCTTTGAATTGTGGTATTGGAGGAGAATACTGAATGTACCATGGATTGCCGAAATAATAAACAGATCTGTTCTGGAAGAAGTACAACCAGAATACTCCTTGGAAGGAAAGATGGCAAGACTGCATCTTACGTACTTTGGACATGTTGTCAGGAAGGATCAGTCCCTGGAGAAGGACATCATGCTTGGTAGAGTGGAGGGTCATCAAAAAAGAGAAAGATCCTCGACGAGATGGATTGACACAGTCGCTGCAACAATGGTCTTAAAAGCATAAAAACGATTGTGGGCGTGGGCACAGAATCAGGCAGTGTTTCGTTGTGTTGTGCACAGGATTGCTATGAATCGGAACTGTGTCAATGCCACCTGGCAACAACAACCACCTCTCAACACACCAGTGCTTTTTACTTCAAGTTTGTGAGCACCCTTGAGTTTTTAAGAGGTGTTTCAGAGATTCTGCAAATAATCACAAGGTGATCTGTTTAAAAGGGGCGGGAGGGTGTGGAGAAGAGGTCTGTTAGCATTTGCAATTGCTTATGGTGGGAATCAGAATTTTTTTCAATGCCATGTCTGCAACTTTCTTCCATCAGTCTCGCTTAATATTGCTGAGATCACTACAAATGTCCCATTGTTAGTGCTGATTGACTTACCAGTAAGTAAATGCACTAAACTCAACTTAGAAACTAGTGAAATGCCACTTCTGTCAGTTTTGTGTATTGGAATTTTGTGTTAAGATTTCATTTGACAAAACAATTTGGCTGCTGTATATAGTATATATTGGGCACCATTAGGAGTTGTGTTGAGCTCTGTAGAAGTGAACAAAGACCACCCAAATGAGAACAGACAGGTTACTCAGAGCCCACTGTAACAAGGGAGCCAGCCACCACCAATGGTGATTGGCAGACTTAACGGCAGGCAGGGGCATAGGGAAGCTTTATAGGGAAAGGGGAAGACTTCATGTTGTTAGCAAGGGGAGGCTGGAAACAGGATGACTAGAAATGGGGCATCCTAAGTAATTGGTTTGGAGAGTGTATTTGGTTTTCTCTGGCTGGTTCTGAACAGAAAGTGGGGACAAATATTAGGGAAACTGGCCATCAGTGATTACATCCTGACCTTTCTAGACTGGTTGTGGCAGAGGTTGCAGATGGGCTTCCTGGGCCAGTTCCTGCAAGTTGTGGTTCAGAGTCATACTGTCTTACGGGGACTGCCAATTAAGTTCATGAACTCATCCTAGGAAAAATGCTACCTACCTTGTTGCTGAATATCAGTACAG
Source organism: Heterohyrax brucei (assembly GCA_028571685.1). Classification (NCBI taxonomy): domain Eukaryota; kingdom Metazoa; phylum Chordata; class Mammalia; order Hyracoidea; family Procaviidae; genus Heterohyrax; species Heterohyrax brucei. Next base: position 20,456,499 of record CM053147.1, read on the forward strand.
TTACCTTCAAAGTACTCCCCTTAGGAAGCTCTGCACCAACCCCAGGGCCTAGTCCACCTTCAGATCAATTTAGGAACTCTTTTTTGGAATGGCCATGACAGCAGTCACTGTATTACCCTTGATGCCCTGAATGTCATCAAAATGTCTTCTTTTCAATATTTTCTTTATCTTCAGGAAAGGAAGAAGTCACTAGGGGCAGATGACATGAGCAGGAAGATCATGTGAGTAAGGAGGCTGTTCCAGAACAGTTATTTGTTTACTGGCCCAAAACTCCCTTACAGACAACTCTGTGATTAAGTTTGTGACTTGCCACCATGCTGCCATGCCCAATGGCCTTTCAGTAAGAGTTCCAAAATTGCTTTGAAGGGTGGACTAGGCGTTGGTGTCAGTGCATAGCTGCCCAAGGGGAGTACTTTGAAGGTGACCATAGAGATATTCAGCAATGAGGTATGTAGCACTTAGAAAAATTAAGTTCACAGACTTAACTGTCAGACATTGTACATTGCCTGGCCACTGTCCCTTTGTATTTTCAGTCTTTCATATCATATATTATTTCTTTTCAGCCCAGTTACAGTCTTATGAGATTGTAATGTTGCTATCTCAGTTTTAGAAATGAAAACAAGTTGCAAAGAAGTTAGGTTGTTGTTGTTGTTGTTACGTGCTGTTGAGTCAGTTCTGACTCATAGTGACCCTATGTGCAACAGAATGAAACACTGCCCAGTCTCGCACCATGTCCACAATCATTTTTATGCTTAAGCTCGTTGTTGCAGCCACTGTGTCAGTCTATTTCATTGAGAGTCTTCTTGTTCACCGACCCTCCAGCCTACCAAACATGATGTCCTTCTCTAGGGACTGATCCTTCCTGACAGTGTGTCTAAAGTATGCAAGACACAGTCTTGCCATCTTTGCTTCTGTGGAGCACTCTGGTTGTACTTCTTCCAGAACAGATCTGTTTGTTCTTTTCGCGGTCCATGGTACATCCAGCATTCTTTTCCAACACTACAATTCAAAGGCATCAGTTATTCTTCTGTCATCTTTGTTCATTGTCCAGCTTTTGCATGCATATGATGTGACTGAGAATACCACGGCTTGCTCAGGTGCACTTCAGTCTTCAAGGTGACATCTTTACTTTCCAATGCTTTAAAGAGATTCTTTGCAACAGATTTTCCCAATGCAATGCATCTTTTGAATTCTTGACTGCTGCTTCCATAGGCGTTGATTGTCTACCCAAGTAAAATGAAATTGTTGGTAACCCTAATCCTTTCTTCATTTATTATGATGTTGCTTACTGGTCTAGTTATAAGGACTTTTGTTTTCTTAATATTGAGGTACAGTCCATACCGGAGGCTACGGTCCTTGATCTTCATCAGTAAGTGTTTCAAATCCTCTTCACTTCCAGGAAGTAAGGTGGTATCATCGACTTAATGTGGGTTGTTGAGTTGTCCTTCAGTCTGATGCCTTGTTCTTCATATAATCCAGCTTTTCGGATTATTTGCTTGGCATACAGATCAAAAAGGTATGGTGAAAGGATACTACCCTGACACATACCTTTTCCAGCTTTAAACCATGCAGTTTCCCCCTTGTTGTGTTCTCAGGACTACCTCTTGACCCATACACAGATTCCTTAAAAGTACAATTTTTGGCAGTTCCTTGTCAATACACTGTTGCGGTCACTTTTGAATGATCTTGAGCAAAATTTCACTTGTGACATTAGTGATATTGTTTGGTAATTCTCTCATTTGGTTGGAATGCCCTTTCCTTGGAATGGACATACATATGGATTTCTTCCAGTCAGTTGGTCAGGTAGCTGTCTTCCAAATTTATTGGCATAGGTGAGTGAGCACTTCCATTGCTACATCTGTTTGTTGAAATACCTCAACTGATATTCCATCAATTCCTGGAGCTTTGTTTTTCACCAGTGCTCACCAGTAATTATCTATGCTTCCTGATTGCATGTTTGATCAATGTCAGACTGCAGAAGTTGATAAAAATCTTCAGTTTCTTCATATTTGGCCTTAGTGGCTGATGTGTAAATCTGAACAACAGTCATATTAACTGGCCTTATGTGCAGGCATGTAGATATTACCCTATCACTGACAGCATTGTACTTCAGGACAGATCTTGAGATGTTCTGTTTGATGATGAATGCAAGACCATTCCTCTTCAAGTTTTTGTTCCCAACATAGTAGACCATATGACTGTCTGATTCAAAACAGTCAATACTGGTCCATTTCAGCTCACTGATAGTAGGATATCAATGTTTATGCATTCCGTTTCATTCTTTATGATTTCCAATTTTCCTAGATTTGTACTTTGTACATTTCATGTTCCAATTATTAATGGATATTTGCAGCTGATTCTCCTCATTTTGAGTTGTGTCACATCAGCAGATGAAGATCTTGAAGGCTTTACTCCATCCACGTCATTAATGTGGACTGTAATTTGAGGAGGCAACTCTTCCCCACTCATCTTCTGAGTGCCTTCCAAGTGGGGGCTCATTTTCCGGCACTCACTAAGTAACTCTTTTTAGAAGTACACTGCTGCTTCCTTCTTCCTAGTCTGTCTTAGTCTGGAGGCTCAGCTGAAGCCTGCCCACCTTGGACGATCCCACTGGTGTCTAAATACCAGCAGCATATCTTCCAGCATCACAGCAACACGCAAGCCCTACAGTGTCACAAACTGACAGACAAGTTTGGGGTGCGTACTCATTGGAGTGTCTAGTTATACAGACTGACCATAACAACTGCTGGCAAGGATGCGAAGGAACTGTTGGTGGGAATATGAAACGGTACAACCATCCTGGAAAACCTTGGTAGTTCTTAAAAAGTTAAAAACACCTGTCATGTCATTCAGTCATTCCACTCCTGGGTAATTTGTTTACTCAAGAGAAAAAGAAAGGCTATGTCCATACACGGACTTGTACATAAACATACAGAGCTTATTTTGATAGCCTCCAACTAGAAATAGGAAACTCTGGTGGCTTAGTGGTTAAGTGCTATGGCTGTGAACCGCAATGTTGGCAGTTCAGATCCACCAGGCACTGGTTGGAAGCTCAGTGGAGCAGTTCTGCTCTGTCCTGTAGTGGTGCTATGAGTCCTAACTGACTCAAGCCCAGTGTGCTTTTTAAATAGAAACAATCCAATAGTCTGTCAGTAGGTGAATAGATAAACAAACTGCAACGTATTAAAAGGAATAAACTATTTTTTGTAACAGTTTTACTGCTACATAATCCACATGCTATAAAAATTGAGCAATTTAAAACATACTGTTCAATAATTTTTAGTATCCTGTCATACAACTATCATGACAATCAATTTTTACCACCAGTATCATTTCCATCAGCTCAAAAAGAAACTCCACCACCCAGCATCCCCATCTCCCACACTGAGTAGTGAACAGTCATCAATAGCTACCTTCTGCCTCCATAGATTTGCCTATTCTGGACATTCCATGTAAATGGAAACAAACAATATGTGGTCCTTTGTGACTGGCTTCTTTCACCCAGTATGTTTTCTGGTTTGTCTGCGCTGTCACGACTCCATTCTTTTCGATGGCTGAATAATGTTCCATTGCGTGGATATACCACATTTTATTTATTCATTCACCAGCTGTTGGACACTTGGACCTTTTGGCTGTTAAAAATAAACCACACTAGTGTTATCACAAAACTAAGTGGCATCCCTGCTGCCCGCCACACACAGCCAATCTTTGAGTCGTGAGATGAGAAGCAAGACCTCTGCTGGGTACCAGTAGGCAAGGAGACAAAACCCAAACCCAGTGCCATTGAGTCAATTCTGATTCATAGTGACCCTACGGGACAGAGCAGAACTGCTCCCCAGCATTTCCAAGGAGCAGCTGGTGGATTTAAACTGCTGACCTTTCGGTTAGCAGCTGTAGCACTTAACCACTAAGCCACCAAGGTTGAGAGGAATCATTCCCCCAAAGTGTTCCTTCCTGAAATGGACACTAGTTGGAGGTTTTGTTGGAGAAGGTGATAAGGATTAGCAAGTCCTAGGAATTTGTAGAAAGCTGATCTTCTTTAGGTCGTCACAATTGTCACATGTCAGGTGTACTGACAGAGCCCAGAGGTGGTCTGGTTATCATATAATCTCCTGGCAGATTCCTTTGTCTTTCTTTTACGGTCTTTAGATTATTATCACTTAATTTTCCATAGTCCTAAAGAGCATATAGGTAAGTCCTCAACCTTGAGAGAAACTAAGAGGAACAATGGACTCATGCCTGGAGACAGAATCAGGAAGCAAAAGCGTGCAGGTAATGCTCAAGAGGCAGTCACTTATTTGGGGCTACATGTTCCAGTTTCAGCGCTAAAATTCCCAAACCCTGGAAGCCCCCCTCGGGCCTGAGCAAACAAGTTTTGTTGGTCATGCTAGGACTGACTCAGAGGAGGCTTTCACTCTTGCCAAGAGCACAAAAAGAAGAGAAAGAGTTAGTGAGACCCTCAGTGGGGCATTTGGAAACGTTCGGCGCATGACTGTGCAGTGCTATTGCCGTTCCTGCAATGCCCCCTATTGGCCCTCTGCTGCTAGTTGCCTTCAACTCAGTTCCAACTTCGGACAACCTCCTAGACGGAGAGGAGAACTGCTGCATAAGGTTTCAAGACTAATCTTCTGGAAGCAGGTCATCGTGCCTTTCTCAAAGCTCCTTTGGGTGGGTTTGAATGGCTAGCCTTTTGTTGGTGTCTAGTAATTTACTCAACCACTTCACAGTACTCAGGGCCTCCTACGCTTGGTTCCATGCCTACCCAAGGAAGAATTTTTTTTTTTGTTTTTAAACCCATTGCTGTTGATGGGAACAGCATAGTAACCTTACAGGACAGAGTAGAAACCACAGGACTTCCAAAGCTGTGAATCTTGACTTCATGCTCGGTAAAGCAGAGAGTCTATGAGAAAGGAAGACCCCCAAGGAGATGAACTGACCCAGTGGTTGCAACCATGGACTCAAACACAGAAATAATTGTAAGGATGACACTGTGTTTCATTTCATTACACACTGGGTCGTTACGAGTAGGAAGCAACTTGAAGGCACCTAACAAGAATAACAACAAATCTTTATGGAAACAGACTGCCTCATCTTTCTGTCTTGGAGGCTGGTGGCTTCGAACTGCCAACTTTTCAGTTAGCAACCCAGCACTTTAACTACTGCACCACCGGAGTCCCTAAAAGGAAGAACTGCCCTGCTCTAAATGCCAGAAGTGTTCCAGCAGAGACCCTCTTCTGTAGCAATCAGAAGGGTGGCTATCAGCCAGGTGCAGATTAGAGTCACCTGGGAGCTTTACACAAATTCCTAGACTGGAGCTCCAGCCTAGGCTCCAGGATTCGTTGGCTTGGGAAGGAATGAAGCATCAGTATTTTTTAAAGGGCTCCCTTCTCCCACCCTGGGTAATTTGACTGTGCCCTCAACTTTGAGATCTGAAGGAACAGAGGGGGATGAGCTGGAGGAAGTTGGAGTCTTGGAAGGTGAAGTGTTTGGGTGATGGGCTAAGAGGGAAGTTGGGAACCTCAGAGGCCACAGAAAGCTCTAAAATGACAGTGATGAGGGTTTTGGGTTTGTTTAGGAAAAGAAGCTCTGGGGCCTAGACCCTGCAGTGTGGAACCAGAGATGTCTGTTCACAGCCTATCTGAATGGCAGGGAAGGTGACGGTTATAAGTGGACCTAAATAGCTGAAGTCTTCTGGAAGTAAGAGTTGGCTTTCAAGCACTTTGTCCCTGGAAAATGGGGAGGTGCAGGTGGTGTGGAACTGTCAGAGCTACATAGCCAAGCCTTTGGCTAGTTTGCTACCTCATTATCACATTAAATACCTTGTGCACTCTGAGTTTGAAAGGACTGTTGGTTTTTGGCAAAAACCTGTGAACTATTTCAAAACAACTTCATGAGATACTTGAGGCAGCCAACCTGAGAGCCCAACCCTTCAAGCCACCTGCTCTGGCTTCTCCTTATTCTAAAATTGTCCTCCACAATTTTACAGAATGGGCCATAGATGGCTTCAACTCTCCTCTAGGTGGAGACTTAACATGCTAATAAAGACAACTCCACCTCTATTTCCTTGGCACCCTCTTCTAGAGAAAAACGCATAGTCATCTCGAGTACTTGCCTGCGTGAAGGTCAGTTCTGACTATCCATGATGAATTTGCATTTCCTTGTCAGCTCTCCATAAAAGCCCACCTTCCCAAGCTGCCTGGGAGCAGTCTTGGAGGCAATAACCCTGATTGCTCCTTGTACAGTGAAATAAAGGTACTTTTCTTCTCCCAAGTCTGCCTCTTGCTTATTTGGCTGTAACAAGTCACACTGAGCAAAACCTGGCGTTTCCAGCATATTGTAAGAAATAACCTGAGTGCTTTTCGAAAGTGAGGAAGACGAGGCTTCACCTCACCTACTTTGGACATGTTTTTAGGCAGAACCAGTCCCTGGAGAAGGATATGAAACTTGGTAGAGAGTCAGCGAAAACAAAGAAGACCCCATGCAAGATGAGTTGATCCAGCGGCTACAACGACGGGCTTAGATCTAGCAAACATCATGAGGTTGGCACAAGACTGGGCAATGTTTCCTTCTGTTGTACCTAATGTTGCTGTGGCTCAGAACCAACTGCACATCACCTAGCAACGAAAAAAACAGCTCACTGAGGTTAGCAGGATTTGTTTGACTCTACATATTTTTCAACTGGTATTTAATTACTTCATGTTTAATAACACTGAGCCAATTCCTATCCACTTGCAAGATGTCTTATCTGGTTCCCTTGTGTGGTGGGAAATCTGGTTTAGGAGGTAGCTAGTTGGTGTGTTAGTCTCCTGCAGCTGCAGTAACAAAATATCACCAAGTGAGCCGGCTTTGAAGAACAGAAGTTTATTGTCTGGCAGTTTCTAGGGGCTACAAATCTGAACTCAGGGTTTAGGTAGGTGTTTGCTATATAGGCAAAGGTCCTTCCTTGTGGCTTTGAGTTTCAGTAGACCCAGGCATGTTTTGGCTTACAGGTGGGTGCTCATAGCTTTCCTCCTCCTGTGTGTGTGAGATTCTCTTTCTAGGGCTATTCTCCTCTTTTATCAAATACCTCTAAGTGATGATTGGGTTTAGGACCCACCCTATTCCAGTATTACCACTTTAATTAACTGATAACAAAAAAATACCTTATTTCCAAACGAGTTTACATTCACAGGCACAGCCTTCACCATGTTTTCTAGGCTGACACAATTCAATCCAGAGGTATAGGTTAGAGTCAGATTCAATCCACAGGTATAGGTTACAGTCAATCGCCAGAAAGTAGTGGCACTGAGGGTCTAGTTTTTAGAACAGCCTCTTCCAGCACACTGAAATGAGGATATGTATATCTGTACATATATATACACATCCATGGAAACCCTGGTGGCACAGTGGGCTAAGTTCTACATCCACTAACCAAAAGGTTGGCAGTTCAAATCCTCTAGGCACTCCTTGGAAACTCTATAGGGCAGTTCTACTCTGACCTCTAGGATTGTTATGAGTCAAATCTGACTCTATGGCAGTGTTTTTTTTTTTTACACACACATACATATATAAACAGAATATACAGTAAAGTGGAGTCTTGTCATAAACATAAGTTAAAATTGGCTAAACTATTTTTTATTTTTTAGTTTTGGACAATTATTATTATTATTTATTATGATTGAATGAAAATGTACATTCTCATATAAATTTGCATGCCCACTTATATGCAGCTCCCACTGTTCTCCTTGCCCGGTGACAGCACACTCTTCCTCTCTGCTGCATACATGTCTTATCCTCCCAACAATCTCCTATCCCTTCCTCTCCATCCACTCCCCTGCCTCCATTAAGAGGTCAGCAGGACAACGTCCTATAAATGCATAGAACCATAAAGTGTGCACATGATATGTTCACTCTGTCGCCAAGTCCAATCAATTCCTGTCCGAGAGTTGACCTCCATTATGATTTATGGACAGGGGCAGCATCAGGGCCAGAAGCCATGCTCCCAGGAGAATTCCGAGGCCCATGGACCATCAACTGCAGTCTTTCCATGGACATCTCAGGATGCACACCCTTTTATTCTTGTGTTGCCAGCGAGACTCAACATTGTGAGCTCTATCACAGCTATCATGGTGGTGGCCAGGCACCACTCAGTTCTTCCAGTCACAAGTTGACGTAATTACCCTCTCACGTGGGTCTCTCTGTCTTCTGGGTTCTCTTTCCCCCATGTCGTTTCGGTCCTTTGTGATCATCCTTTCCTGCTAAGTTGGGACCATCTGCTGTACCCCCATATGGCAGCTTGGCTGCTTTTAAGACCCAGACGAAAACTGGCTAAACTATTAAGAGACAAAATGGCTGTGCTTGAGCTAAGTAAGACAGTGAGAAAAGGCAAAGTCATGGTGAAGAAGGGAAAGTGAGAAAAATAACTGCCAGATGGACATGGCAGCAAATGGTCAGAGAGATGATAAAGACAATAACTAATTGGAAAGAAGTCAATAACTTGAGGTACCAGAAGATAAGACTTCTGGACTGGACAATAGTGACCAGAACCAAATAAACACCTTTTATAAAAGTCTAGCACCCTGGATTTGGGGTGTGCAGCTTCCTCCTAAGAGGCCGCCGGTCTGCTGCTGGGCTGTGACTTGATCCTGAGACCTTGTCCGCTTCATCTTGGGAGGCCTGATTTGAGTGACTGTGACTGTGACTGTTGGTGCCTGAGCCTCCTGTGCTGTCCCTACTGGCTTCACCTCCAAGAGTTCCTGTCATCCTAAAATTCTACTTCCAATTCTCCTGACGTCAGAACAGTGAGAGCACAGCCAGTCTTAATTCCTCAGACTGAAACTCGGTTCTAGGGAAGTGTGTGTGTTGACTTACTAACATAACTTGAAAGCTGCAGTCCCTCCAGGACCCTATAGGACTCCACTTGGGTCTTAAATAATGCAAATAAGAGTTCCTAATCAATGTAAATGTAGATAAGAGTTCTAAGTAATGTAACAGTGCTTTCTGTCCTGGTGCTAGCACCCCTACCTCACTCCCTCAGTTAATTGTGAACATGTGGTTTGATTAAATAAAGCTTATTACTGACCCCTAGCCTTATAGTTATGTATTTTCCTCTCATGACCCTTGACAATTTCTGGATGATCACAATAGAGACAATTCAAGGGAAATTTTCCCCCAACAGTCAAATGTTGCTTCTTACATTTCTGATTTCTGAGGAATAACTCAGTAGTCTAACAGTGACCCACTGCTTAATATCCTGGAGTAGAATTGGGTTGAGTGTCCAACTGTGAATGTAATATGAATTAGAAGAATAAGTTCTGTTGGGAAAAGGCTACATGTCCCTTGTCGCTATGCCAACTTTCCAAAGAGAAGGACTCAACAGTGAAAGGAATTCTTTGTGAGTGATAAAGGCGAACCTTCCTTGAATTGTGTCTGCTTCTCTTCTTCCATTGTCCCTGAGTTCTCTGTTCTGTACTTCTTTCTCTTAGATGAATCTTACTTTGCTCATGTTGAGGAACATCCAAACCTACTCAATGTTTTTACATCTCAATACATGTGACCTGTCCCATCCAAAAGCCTTTAAACAAAGCACTTTCGACTGTGGATAGTAATCACTATCTTCACTATATTATAGAAATTTATGTTCTCAGCTTACTGAGTCCAATCTTTTTTCTTTGTCAGGAAATTATAATTTTGGATTTCATATCTGGTTTCCTGCCAAGTTTCTGAACTCTCGGTCTGCATTTGAAAACTTCTTAAATCAGGAGGCTCACACCTTCTTCTAAGGCTATTAGGTTGGTGGCTGAAGCTGTCCACAGCCTCGATTTGGTAAACGTGCCTAGGTCAGCTGTTTTAAGATCCATCACTGCCTTCTCTATTCACCAGTCCCTACTCTTGGACTGTTCCTACAACTTTAAATTTGCTTTGAGTGAAATCTGCTGAAAAGCTGGCTGGGACTCAGGGTAGAAAGAGCTTGGAAAACATGTCTTTGGCATGCGAGCTCCCAAATATGGGTTTAATGGAGGGACAAAAAGTTAGTTTTGCTGGGTTTACAGCTGTCGAGGGGTGCACATCTGAAGGAATGTTGTCTGAAGCATGGGCCCTTGAGGGCTGATTAGTCAGGAGATGTTGAGCAAGGAGAAGTCAGTTCTGAGTAATCTTTTCTTGGCAAATAGCCACCAAGCTTCAGTCAACACCATTCCTTGCTTGTTATATCTTCTTCAAATGTATGTCACTGTTAAAAAAAGAAAGGAAAAAAGTTCTGGTTTTGATCAAATGTGTATTAAAAATATAAATGATCATTATACAGAATTTCATTTCCTCCCAGCATTGCTTTCTTTGTGGTTTGAGGTCCCCATGTCTCTCTGCTGGCTTCTGTCTTTTATATCTCAAAGCCGTTGGCTTAAGACATATCTAAAATCTTGTATATCTCATCAGTATAAAACCAAACCAAACCAATGCTGTCAAGTCCATTCTGACTCAGAGACCCTCTAGGACAGAGTAGAACTGCCCTATGGAGTTTCCAAGGAACATCTGGTAGATTCAAACTGCTCACCCTTTGGTTAGCAGCTATTGCACTTAACCACTATGCCACCAGGATTTCCACCTCACTAATATAGCTGCCATTAATCCATCTCATTTTATCACGGTGATAGGATTGACAATACATAGGAAAATCACAAAACAGAGTGACAGCCACACAATACCGGGAATCATGATCTAAGAAAGTTGACACAAATACTTGGGGGACACTATTCAATCCATGACAGGTGTCCTAGTCACCGGGTACTGTTCTAACAGAAAATACCACAAGTGGAAGGTTTCATGAGGAGAAGCTTTATTGACACAGTCCAGTAAGCCACAAATCCATTCATAAATTGTAAGTCCATTCAGAATGAGAAATCATCACAGTCTGGTAGGCTGAGTCGACATCCAGCGAGAGCATCTCGGCACAGGAACCTGGGGTCCAAAGGACACGCTCTGCTCTCGGTGCTTCTCTCTCGGTGGTGTGAGGTTCCCAACTTCCTCAGTTCACTTCTCTCCCTTATATTCCACAAGCTTGTAGTTTGGGTCCTGCCTCACTAACGCAGCTGCAAACCATTCTGCATCATCAATGTCACAGAGGCAGGATTCACAACACATGGGAGGAATGGTACCATACTGGAACTCACAGCCAAATCAAATCAACAGAGACATTTTTGGAGGGACACAATTCAATCCATAACAACAGGTAAGCTCATTTTTAGTGAGTAAAAGAAAGACTCACCCTTTTTCTTCTCTCCCTCAGAAAATCTGTCTTTTTGTTTATGAAATCAGTTTCATGTACTTGTAGGAGAAAGGAACAGGGACCTTTCAGGTTGGGGCATTTCTCAAGCTGAAAGAACTAAAGAAAACATTCAAGCCTCAAGTTGCAATTTTGAATGATTCTATGTGGAAAATATCAAATGTTGTAGGAAACATCAAAAGCAGATGGAAGGCATATGGGGTCTGACAATTAAGTCCACAAACAATTGTTCTAAGTACTACATATCTCATTGCTGAATATCACTATGGTCATCTTTGAAGCACTCCCCTTGGTAAGCTGTGTACCGATGCCAGTGCCTGGTCCACCTTCAAAACAATTTTGGAACCTTTCTGGAATGGCCACTGTACACAGCAGTAAGGTGGCAAGTTTGCGAACTTAATTGTATAGTTGTCTGTGTCACTGTTTAACCAGTAAATGAGTAACTGTATTGGAATATCCTCTTTACTCGCCTGATCTGTCCCCCAGTGACTTTTTTCTTTACCAGCAGATAAAGGAAGCATTGAAAGGAAGACATTTTGATGACAGTCAGGACATCAAGCATTAATATGAGAATAGCTCTGATGGCCATTCCAGAAAAAGAGTTCCAAAATTGCTTTGAAGAGTGGACCAGGCACGAGTGATGGTGCATAGCTTCCTGTCATGGGTTGGATTGTGCTCCCTATAAAAAGTCTGTAACAATTTGGCGGTGCCATGATTCCCAGCATTGTGTGATGTTTCTCCATGCTGGGTTTCCTGCCTCCATGATATTAATAAGGGTGGATGGATGGCAACGGTGTTTGTATAGCAAGACTCAACGTGTGAGCTTATTTTGTGTCCCGAGGTCATCTCTTGAAATATAAAGGAGAGAAGCTGGCAGACACTTTTGTGGGACCTTGTAACACCAAAAAGCAGTGCTGGGATCTGAGCGCATCCTTTTGAAAGGACTGGGGTCCCTGTGCCTCAAAAGCTGCCCATCCATGGGAAGATTGATGACAAGAACTTTCCTCTGGTGCAGGTAGAGAAAGCCCTCCCCTGGAGCTGACACTCTGAATTTTGACTTTTAACTTACTGGACTGTGACAAGTGAAATTTCTTTTTATAAAGCCATCCACTTGTGCTATTTCTGTTAAAGCAGCACTACATAACTAAAACACTTTCCAAGGGAGTACTTCAAAGGTAGTCGACTGCAGTGATATTCACCAATGAGGTATATAGCACTTTTTTTCTAGAATGAGTTTGTGAACTTAAATGGCAGTCCTAGCATACAGAGTCACAACATGAAAAGGAACTGGTCGACAGTCAACCAATTCAGGAGAGAACATATAATCAAGAATCAATGATACTCAGGAAAGGGGTCCAAGTCGCAATGAGGGCATTAGCAAAAGAAACAAGGCTCTAGGAATTGGCAGAATACCAATCAAGGTGTTTCAACAACCAGATGCAGGGCTAGAGGTGCTCACTCATCTATGCTGAGAAATTTGGAAGACAACCAAGTTGTCTAAGTCAACCAACTGAATGAGATCCACATTTGTGCCCATTCCAAAGAAAGGTGATCTAACAAAATGTGGAAATTATCAAACAATATCATTAATATCACATGCAAGTAAAATTTTGCTGAAGGTTATACAAAAATTGTTGCAGCAGTACATTGATGAGGAACTGTTAGAAAGTCAAGCCAGTTTCCAAGAGGATACAGAATGAGGGACACAGAATGATGTCAGATGGATCCTGACTGACAGCAAGAACATCAGAAAGATGTTTACTTACTTCTTTAATTACGTAAAGGCATTTAGACTGTGTACGTCATAACAAATCATGGACAACATTTCAAAGAATAGGAATTCCAGAACATTTAATTGTGCTCATGAGGAACCTGTAAATGGGTTAAGAAGCAGTCATTTGGAATACAGCAAGGGAACACTGCATGATTTAAATGCAAGAAAGGTGTGTGTCACAATGGCATCCTTTCAGCATACTTATTCTAATCTGTAGGCTGAGCAAAGAATCAGAGAAGCTGGACTATGTGAAGAAGAATGTGGTTTCAGGATTGATAGAAGACTCATTAACATTCTGCAATATGCAGAAGACAACCTTGTTTGACAAAAACAAAGAATTTGAAGCACTTACCGATGAAGATCAAAGATCACAGCTTTCAGTATGGATTACACTTCAACATAAGGAATACAAAAATCTTCACAACTGGACCAGTAATCAACATCATGATAAGTAGAGAAAAGACTGATGTTGTCAAGGATTATTTCTTTTCACTTGGACCTACAATCAATGCCCATGGAAGCAGCAGTCAAGAAATCAAATGACACATTACAGGGGGTAACTCTGCTGCAAAAGACCCTTCAAGATATTCAAAAACAAAGATGTTACTTTGAAGACCAAGGTTCACCTGACCCAAGCCATAATATCTTTAATTTCCTCATATTCATGTGAAAACTAGAGGATGAATAAGGAAGACTGAAGAAGAACTGAGATCACCTAGACCGTAAAACTACATTCCATTCCCTGACCCAACCAATGTACTTACGCCCCTTCCCCTGTCTCTGGGGTAGTAAATTATATTTCAAAACTTCAGGGAGGTAGTGATATTTTGGGTAATTTACATTGCTTGATAAGATGTAAAGGACACTTGTGACTCCCTATTCTATCCTATGACAAGGCTTGACACTTTCCAAATGTAAACCCCTTTGTAATCCAGCTATAAAAGCCACTAGAATTGTAACCCAAGTAGAGGAGTCTTGGAGAAACCAATCTGACTATTCCCCAGATCTGCAGGCTCATCTGTAAATAAAGTTTACTTGAACCTTTCCCCACCTCTGGGTTTGGCTGCAGTGACAGGCGGAATGAACTTGCTTTGCATTCAGCAACAGATGCCTTTGGATTGTAGTGTTGGTGAAGAATGTTGAATATACCATGGGCTGCCAGATTAACAAACAAACCTGTCTTGGAAAATGTTCATCCAGAATACTTCTTAGAAACAAGGATGGTGAAACTTGTTTCACATAATTTGGACATCTTATTAGGAGGAATCAATTCCTGGAGAAGGACATCATCCTTGCTAAAGTAGAGGACCAGTGAGAAACAGGAAGACCCTAGACAAGGTGGGTCGACACAGCGGCTACAACAATGAGCTCAAGCATAACCACAACCGTGAAGACGGCACAGAACAGGATGGTATTTCATTGTTTTACTTAGGGGCACTAGGAGTCAGAACTGAGTTGGCAGCACCCAACAGAAACAACAACAGTCTCTGGAAAAGGAGAGTGCAAAGTACAGGGTCAGCAAAAAGGAGGAAGACCTTTGACAAATGGATTGATACAGTGGCTGGCCTAACGGGGTCAAACATAATAATGACCGTGAGCGTGGCACAGGCTGGGTGGTGGTGTCATTCTGTTGCACACAGTCTGTGAGTTGGAACTGACTCAATAACATCTAACAACAAGGTTGGGGTTAGGTTGGGCACATCCAACTTTGCGTCAGAGTCCAACTTTTCCCATGGGGCCATTGTGCCTAAGAAAAAAAGATACGGAGGTTTTGCAATTTCAAATCCTTGTTGTTATTATGGGTTGAATTGTGTTCCATTTCTTCCCCCATAACCCACCCCATCAGAGACGTGTTAAAGTTCTAACCCTTGTACCTGTGGCTATGAGGCTATGAGATTCAGATTTTCTTTTGTTGTGCTAATAAGGTCATACCAGATTAGGGTAGTTCTTAATATACTACTTTTGAGTTGTATCAAGAGCCAAAACAATCCAAACCCACTGCCAGAGAGCAGAATTTAAAACAAACACACACAGTCCTAGCAACAAAGTTGATTCCAATGCATGGGACCCCATGTGAGTCAAACTAAAATTGTACACCATAGTGTTTTCAAGGCTGTGACCTTTCAGAAGCAGATCACCAGGCCATTCTTCCAAGGTGCCTCTGGGTAGGTTCAAACTGCCAACCTTTTGACTAACAGTTCATTGTTTATCCTTTTGTGCCCCTCATGGAGTCTTCATATGTGGAAGCACATTTTATTTATCCATTTCTAAATTAACAGACATTAACATTTCTTTAATGAATGCTAATCCTGTGATCATTTGTATATATGTATCTGTGTAGATCTGTTTTTCTTTCTCTTAGGTATATACCTAGGAATGGAGTTGATGCGTAATACGGTAATTCTCTGTTTTAACACTTTGAGGTACTGCCAGGCTGTTTTCCAAAGAAGCTGCATCAATATATAACCCCACCAGCAGTATATCCAGGTTCCAATTTCTCCGTATCTTTACCAAAATGTGTTATTGTATTAGTCTTCCCAATGAGTGTGACCTGGTATCCCACTGTGGTTTCCATGTGCATTGCTCTGATTGCTGATAATGCTGTCTTCTCATTATTGAGTTCTAAGAATTTCTTATATAGTCTAGATACTAATTCCTTATCAGATATATCATTTGCAAATATCTTCTCATTCTATGAATTGTCATTTAACTTCTTGATGGTGTCCTTTGACACACACTCATCTTTAATTTTGATAAAGTCCAATTAATCTCTTTTTCCTTTTGTGGATGCTGCTGTTAAGTGCCATATATAAGAAACCATTGCTTAAGCCAAGATCATGTTTTATTTTAAGAGTTTTATACGTTTAAGTCACAGAATTAAGTTCTATGACTTTTTTTTAAAAAATATGATATGAGGTAGAGAGTCCAACTACACTCTTTTTATGCTGTATTGAACTGCTGTTCTTTCTTTTCAACTAGTGTCCTACAGTAAAACTCTCAAAGGCTGTTAAAGTGAAGCAATGAGATTTATTGGAAGTATAAGAAACATTCCAAGAGGTGGCTTGTTTCCCAGGGACAGATAAAGGGCAGAAATCAGGAACTAGGTTACAACATTCTGATTGGAAGTTGCAAGATCAGGAGGCAGGACAACTTGATGGGGGGTTGTGGGGTGGTGGTGGGGGGCGGGGGTGGTGGGGGTAGGGTGGGTAGGTTGTGGGTGGTGCCGGGGTGGGTGAGGGGGTGGGGAGGTGAGGTTAGTATACAGTGATTAGTTGGAAATCTAAATGTAGTCTACTTTGATTGGTTAGTTTGAATACATGACTACAGAGAGTTTACACAGTAGTTACAAGGTAATTATCTTAAACATTACAATGTAATCACCTTAAACATCTCCTGAGGGCTGCTGAGGGGACAGGGACAAGGATCCTTAGTGAAGATCATCCCTTGAAACCAAAAAATCCTAAACCCACTACCAGTCGATTTCAACTCATGGCAACTCTATAGAGTAGAAATGCCCCATGGAGTTTCCAAAGAGCAGCTGGCAGATTTGGACTGCTGACCTTTTTTTGTGGTTAGCAGACGGAGCCCTTAAGTACTACACCACCGGAGTTTCCAAACACTAAACAGATTTCTTTTCTTAAGTTCTTAAGTTTGTGTAAGGGTTTGACACCACTCAGAATGAAAATAAATTGGCTGCAAACATCCATTAATAACTGGAATGTGGAATGTTCAAAGTAATCAATCTAGGAAAATTGGAAGTTGCAAAAATGAAATGAAATGCATAAAGATCCATATACTAGCCACTAGTGAGCTGAAATGGACTGTACTGGCCATTTCAAATTGGACAATCATATGGTCTACTATGCTGGAAATGATAAATTGAAGATGAATGACATTGCACTGATCATCAAACAGAACGTTTCAAAATCTGTCTGAAGCACAATGCTGTCAGTGATAGGATAATATCCATCTGCCTACAAGAAGACCAATTAATACAACTATTAATCAGATTTATACACTAACTACTAAGGCCAAAGATAATCTAAACATTTTTGCCAACTTTCACAGTCTGATAGTGATCAAAAACGCAATTAATGGGACTATAACACCCTTATTAGAGTCACCTCCCTGATTCAATGTAAAGGAAGTTTCCCTGACGTATGGAATGTACCATATGTAAGATAAAAGGAAAGAGAAGTAAGCAGAGAGGTGGGGACTTCATACCACCACCGAAGAAGCACCAGGAGCTGAGCACATCCTGTGGACCGGGGTTCCTGTACAGACAAGTTCCCTAACCAAGGGAAGACATAAATCACAAGGACCTATCTCCAGAGCCAACACAGAAAAAGCCTCCCCCTGGATCCAGCCCTCAATTCAGACCTGTAGCCTACTGGACTGTGAGAGAATAAAATTCTCTTTCTTAAAAAAAAAAAAAAAATGCAATTAAGATGCATTGGTAATTACTGGTGATTAGGACGCTGTCTGGAATGTGAAAGATAGGTAACACATGATCAAGAACGACCATTTCAGAAGGTAACATATGATCAAGAACGAATGGCACTGAAGGAACAAGTCCAAGTTGCGCAGAAGGTATTGGCAAAAAACACCTCTCCAGAACTGACAGAGTATCAACTAAGATATTTCAACAAATGGATACAACACTTGAAACATTCACTTATGTATGCCAAAAAATTCAGAAGGCAGGACCTGGTCAATGGACTGGAAGAGATTCTATTTGTGCTCATTCCAAAGAAAGGTGTACCAGCAGAATGTCAATTATTGGATATCATTAATATCTTTTGCTGAAGATGATTCAAAAACGGTTGCAGCAGTACATTGACAAAGCCCTGCCAGAAATTCAGGCTGGATTCACATGAGGAATGAAGGATATCAGTGCTGGGGACAGATGGGTCTTGATGAACAGCAGAGACTACCAGAAAGATGTTTGCCGGTGTTTTATCGACTATGCAAAGGCATCTGACTGCATGGATCATAAAAAAACTGTGGATGACATTTACCCCACTGCTGTCAAGTTGATTCCAACTCATAGCAACCCTACTGGACAGAGTAGAGCTGCCCACACAGAGTTTCCAACGAGTACCTGGTGGATTAGAAGCATCTACCTAGCAGCCGTAGCACTTAACCACCATGGCACCAGGGTTTCCCATGAATGAAAATTCGAAAACACTGTGAGCTCAGAGCATCGTGGGTGGTAGAATGAAAGTATTCTTTTTGTGTGTAAGAGCTTGAGATTCTACATATTTTGCATTATTTCAATGTGGTGCCTATTTCAGGTTTGCGTAATAGTTGATTATGTGTCTGTCTCCTCCAGCAGAGTCAGCTGAAGAACAATGATTTATCGTAATTCTGTGGAGCAGTTTTACTCTGACCTCTAGGGTCGCTATAAGTCGGACCATACTCGACGGCAGTGGGTTTCTTTAGGGGTTTTTTTTGGGTCACCAGTACAGTGTACACTCTGTGCATGGTTGAATTGACTCCCCTGGTTCTTCAGGGCCAGAAGAGATTCTCTGAAGAGGGACGGGTAAGTCAGAGAAGGCACAAAAACACAGACTTCAACGCCAAGATAGCTGCTCAGGGATGGGCCACCGATTTTTTCGGAGAGCTCCAGCCGGACGCAAGAAACTGAAGGAACCGAAATGGACCACTTCAGCACCGCGGGTCACTTCCGGAAGGGGCGGGGAGACGAGGAGGCGTGGCGGGGAGGAGGCCGTTTGACGAGCACCGAGCGGAAGTGTACTAAAGTTATCTGTGCTGTCGCTTCCGGTCCGGGTAAACGGGGCTGAGTTCCTTCGCGTGGTTTTGTGTTTAGCGAAGGTAGACTTCTGAGGAAAAGGCAGTGGGTGAGAAGGGCAGCGTCAGCGTCTGGACTCAGATGTCTGCAGTCTAGTGGAAGGATCGAAAAAAAGGGGAGGAACCTGAATACTACCTTACCACTGTTTCCGAGGGGAAAACTTCTACGCAGAACCCCTCTGCCCTGGTAACGGCCAAAGAGGAGGAGATGGCGCCAGTCAGGGAGCGGCTGTGGCCGAGGCAGTGAGGGAGCGCAAAGGCTGAGCAACGAGAGAAGCCTCGGGAGGGGAGCCAGAGCTGTCGTTGCCGTCACTGCCACCACCACCATGGAAGGAGCGAAGCCGACTTTGCAGCTGGTGTATCAGGCAGTACAGGCGCTTTACCACGACCCAGATCCCAGCGGAAAGGAGCGCGCCTCGTTTTGGCTTGGGGAACTGCAGCGTTCGGTGAGGTGCCCGTAGAGGCCGTTCGGCGCCGCGGGGCAGGGGAGGAGTGAGACCCGGGCTGGAGGGGGCAGCCTCTGCCCGACATTTGGCCTCACGAGGTCCTCCTTGGGGAGGAGCTGCTGCCGCGGGGTGGGGCTGTGAAGCTGCATCTCTGCCGCCTCACGGAAACTAGTCGCAGCTGCACGGTCGCGAACTGGCCTTTTTCCCAATCCGTAGAATCTGATTTGTAAATCCTGTGTTTACCGCCTTTGGCATCGGTCTAGCTCACCTCAAGTTTTACCCTTGCTACATAGTAGTTAAGTGCTACGGCTGCTAACCAAGAGGTTGGCAGTTCGAATCCACTGGGCGCTCCTTGGAAACTCAGTGGGGGTGGTTCTTTGTCCTGTAGGGTCGCTATGAGTCGGGATTGGCTCGATGGCAGCAGGTTTGGTTTTGGTTTGATACTGCTTCTGTAGGACCTACATTTCCATTTCGTCTTCAGTACAGTCTTGGTCTTTTTCCACTTTCCTTTTAAGAATGCTTATACGTGTTCCCGTCGTTTTCTGGTGTTCCATCTGGCAGGTTCTTCCCAGTCATACCCTGCACCACGCTGTGCCTCATCCATTCTCACTGCAGTTCGAGTTCATTATTCTCGAAACTTCTCAGGTTTCCAGATTCGTATGCATGTGACTTTCCCCCTTGTTTGGAGGGCATAACATAGTGTAAAGAAAAAAGTAAGAATTCTGGTTTCAGAAAATCTTCAGAATTCTTATTTTGTCGCGTACAGGTTTTCTGATTTTGTCACTTCCAACTTTTAAGTGTTCTCAAATTAAGATTGGGGTATCATCGGTTCCATAGAACTGTGTGAGTGTCCTGTGAGGTGTTTATTTTAGGAGTTACCTGTAATTACAAACTGTCATACCTGTCTGGTATTCTTTCAGCATTGTTTGAGTCATCTATTTTATGCTTCCCCAGATTTTCACGCTTACTTTTGCTTTATTTTTGGATGAGTGTGTGTATACTTGGTGATCTTGGTCCCTGTGTCTTTGTAGTAGGATTTAGTTTACAAATTACAGACTTTGGAAACTGAAGAGGCTTATACAAGCTAGCAAAATAACCCACCTTATCATTCTTATTTTTGCATTTTATAGTCTTAAGCATACTTCCCCCCCAAAACAAAGTATCAAACAATTCGTCACTAGTAGGCTGCAAGTGCATAGTAAGTACTTTAAAATTTGCAACTTTAACTTTGAATATTGCACTTTAAAAAAGTTTTTGTAAAAGCATAGATTACACAAACATTTGTCAGTTCAGCTGGCTCAGGAGGAGTGGTGACTTTTCAGTTTCTGAAGGGACACTGCCAGTTTGAGGTGACATTGTAGGGAGGGTACTGGAGGACTAAATATCTTGATGTAATTCTCTTTCTTTGGGTCTCCTGCTGGGACTCCTCACTGGGCACACCTAACCAGAAGCCAGGGGACATGAGAACCTGTTGATATAGTCCATAGAGGCCAGCCTACTGGGGCGGAAAACGGACAAGTGAAAAAGTGAACCTGGAAAATAGCTAGCCCAATCACACGTGACCAGTGTCCATCCCTCCTTTGGTGGAAAATTGAGAAAGGCAGTCCTTGTCTTTTCAGTCCCATTGTCTTTCTGTTGGTCTCTTTTGGGAAGGGGGTACCAGTTTTTCCCTGAGAGGTCTGCTGGTGAGGTATAAGCTAGACAGCCAGTATTCTCAGAGCCAGGTCAGGGAATGAGCTGGGAGTGGATCTTGTCAATAAATAAACATGTTCGTTTAATCTCCTGTTTTCATTATATGCTCCTGTCCTTAGCTGAATCTGTTGTTTTAAGAGTCCAGCCAACCAAAAACCAAAGCTGTTGCTATTGAATCAATTCCAACTCATTGAGACCCAGTAAGGCAGAGTAGAACTGCCAAATAGAGTCCTAGAGCAGTGGCTGGTGGATTTGGACTGTCCACCTTTTAGTCAGTAATTGAGCTTTTAGCCACTGCACCACCAGAACTCTGTCCAGAGTACCTCTATTTCAGTCTTCCCAAGTAGACCCTGAGTCTTCTGTGATGGCTGTCAGGAGGGGACCTAGGAGTCTGATAGCTTCTTACACGGATTTTTCAATGCTTCTGTTTGTTTTTAGCTCCACCTGTGTATCTCCCATCAGCTGTACTTGGTGCTTCTAATTCTGAGCCTTTCTGGAATTTTGTTCCATGAACCAAGTTGTATTTTCACTTCTGCATACTCATCTCCCCTTTCTCCACCAGCAAGCCTTCTCAGATCTGCTAAGACAGTCAGCACTCACCCATTAGCTTTTCATTTTCCATACTTTTGGTGGCATAGATCATCTGTTTCTATTCTGTTTGTCTTTGTGGCTTTGTGGCTTCCCACCTTTATTATTACTTTAATTTCTTTACTTTCTTTTCACTGGGTTTGTGGAAGGGCCCTGAGGCAGACAGCTGTTTTAAGTCAGCCCCTCCCCCAGAAAACAAAAGGGAACCCCAGCCCCTTTGCTGGCAAGTTCATTCAAACTTGAATTACGTAGTACTCTCTCAGCAACCCTGTGAGACAGAGTAGAACTGACCTGTAGGTTTTCCAGGGCTGTGATTTTACAGAAGCAGACTGCAACACTTTTCTTCTGTGGAGTTGCTGGTGGATTTAAACTAGCTGGCAACTAAACGCTGTACCATATGCCCCTAGGGCTTCATTAAAAAGATTCTATGTTCTTGAGTTTCATCAAAACCTCAATTCATTGAGTGTCTCCTTTGCTTTTTCTTTATTAGGTCTTCCTGTTTTTAGTTCTCTCCTTACTCATTTTGGGTCCCTAAGTCTGTCATTCTAGTTGCTTTCCTAGATGTACCCTGAACCCTTCTCATTTGGTGAACGTCTCTGTGGGTGAATCCCACTGGTTCGCCTCCTGTTAGATGCAGGTGTGCCCTGTGCCTCATCTTTGAGTTCTCAGAGGCCTTAATATTTTGGTTACCCTCTACTAAGCCCTGGGTGTGCAGTGGTTATGTGCTACATCTGCATAGGGTCGCTGTAAGTCGGAATCAACTCAGTGGTAGTGGGTTTGGTTTGGTTTCTGTCTCACTTTGCAGCCCCAGGTTCCTTTATTGGGTCCTTTTCATCAGTATTCACTTCTAGTATTTTCTGTAGTAAATAAAGGCGTTTCTAAAAAAAAAACAAGACTTCGTGCTTTTAACTATTAACTCTTGTCTTCAAGTGCAGAAACTAACCCATGTTTTAAAAGCCCAGCCTGAATTTTCCTTCCTCTTTCAGGGCAATACCCTTTCTCTTCTGCTGAAATTCTTTTTTTACCTGCTGAACCCCTATTATTATTTCATGTGGTTGCTTGTCTTTTTTTTTTTTTTATCTTTTTGAAAATTTGTGTTATCTCCTCCATTAGATTGTGTAATTCTTGTCACTTTTATTTGTTTTTGTAGTCCTGTAGACATAATTGAAGGAAAAAAACATGTTTATTAAGAAAGAGAAATCACGAAGGCTGTTTTTAAAAAATGTTTGTTGGATAAATGCCTACTTGTATGCACCTTCAGAGGGTAGGTGACTTAAATTTGTCTTAATCTGTTAATTTTATTTATTTTGTTCTCTCCACCATATCCATGGGTGATTGAAAATGAACAGTATTATTCACCTTTCTGTAATGCTTTGTTTTCAGTTTTTCCAGCCTTTGTACATTTTGCATCCTTAGATGGAGTCAGGTGCAGAAAGGGAGAGAAAGTTTTTGGTGCAGAAAACTTGCTTGAAGTAGTCATTAAATGGTATTTGTAACGAAATGCCCTGTTTAGTAGAGTAACAAGCACTTATTTTCATTTTCTCTTAGAAATTGGTAAGCAACATAATTTGCTTGGTTTGCTGTAAAACCATTTTTTAAAACAACCATTTTCTGAAGTGTATTTATTATGTTAAACTTTTTGTCCACCAGAGTTTTGGAAGTAGCCTGCAGCTGTGGTTATGCTTTACGTGATAGGCAGATATGGTATCTTCTGAATGTTGTAAAAGAAATAAAATTATTTTGAGGCAAATCTTAAAGGACACCTGTCTAGCAGGGACTTGTTCTGAATGCTTAGTTGTTGCCTTTGTGTGTGTCCTGTAACCAAAGTTGGCAGACATGTAGAAGGCAAGGGGAGGAAAGATTATCTCTTTATAGGTCAAATGAGTTGGTCATAGCTATGAGTATAGGAGTCTGCCTCTAAGTTATTTTAAGATATGACTTAAGTTATGCTTGATAGAGGGTCAGCAAAACAGAGGAAGACCCTTGATAATATAGATTGACACAATGGCTGCAACAGTGGGCTCAAGCGTAATGATTGTGATGATGGCAGAGGAGTGGGCAGCGTTTTGCTCTGTTGTACATAGGGTTACTATGAGTCGGAACCAACTCAGCACCTGAAAATAACAATTTAAAGTACATTGAGGATAGGGCTTTTACAAAGACAATCTGTGGGTTAGAAGTTACTCAGAAGTTTTATAGAAGTGTAGCACAGAAACTGCAAAGAAATGATGAAAATCATAAATCAAATGATTAGACTTAAATTGACATTACATATTTGGTTTATCACATGTGCTTGGGAGTTTTCTTTGGGTTTCAGATCAAGAAAGGCATGAGTCATGTCATAATCAGCTTCACATTTCTTTCTCAGTGAGTTCTTCTTTTCTTTCATCCTGTTCTAAAAGCTGTTTTTCATGAGCAGTTGGAATGTGTGATTTGTTTTGCTTTAGAACATAGGCATGGTTTTTCCTTACTCCTTAATTCTCTAGTGGAGTCCATAAAAACGCACTGTGCTTGTAAAGGAAAGCCTCCTAAGGTATAGCAAATGTCTCTATACAGGTTCTATGGAATAATTAGTTTAATTAATGTATAAATAATGTATTCCTTGTACTGTGCTAGAAACAGGATATATGAGTAAGTAATAAAAATCAAAGAGCCTGTCAGTCTAGCTGCATCTTCTGTACAGTAGCCACTAGTCATGTGTACTTATTTAAATTTAAAATAAAGATAATTTCCTCAATAGCACCAACCGTATTTCAAGTGTCAGTAGCCTCTTTTGGCAAATGCAGATAATGCAGATATAGAACATTTCATATTTCATGTCTTTGATGTATTAGAACTGATGTATGTGCATTTATGATGGTATGTGTTGGCTTATAGTCTATTGGATATACAGAATGGTTCGATTCTGTGTATAAAATTATTACAGCTGTGCTACATCTACTTATGACAGTTTTCTGTCAAAGGTTTCTAGACATTTTGTGAACATTTTCTTCATGGTGATTATATTGTTATTTATGAGGAAGATGGAAAATCAATTATATTAAAAAATATTTAAAAAATTATTGTGCTTTTAAGTGAAAGTTTACAGTCCAAGTCAGTCTGCCTTATAGAAAGCCTACGCCCACACTGCTGTGCAACGCTAGCTGCTCTCCCCACCCTGTGACAGCACACTCCTCTTTTCCACCCTATATTCCAGGATTCATTCCAACCAACTGCTGTCTCCCTCTACCCTCTCATCTTGCCTCTGGGCAGGAGCTGCTCTGACAGCCCCATGTATATGTTTAAGCCAACATCACTGTGTATCTCACAGTCCAGTCCAATCTTTGTCTGAAGAGTTAGTTGGCTTTGGTAGTGGTTTTAGCTCTGGGCTAACAGAGTCTGAGGATCATGTTTTTGGGGTACCCTGCAATCTGTCAGACCATCGAGTCTGGTCTTTTAGTAGAATTCTAGTTCTGACCACCCATTTTTCTCCTGCTACATCAGGGACTTTACATTGTTTCCTCTCGGGGCAACCATTGGTGGTGGCTGAGCACCATTTAGTTATATGGCCTCACGTTGATGTAGTCTCTGGATCATATGGCATCTTCTGTCTGCTGAGCTCATATTTTCTGTGTATCTTTGGTGTCCTTCATTCTCCTCTGTTCCAGGTGGGTTGTAAGCAGCTGATGCCAGCTTTTAAGACCCGAGATTCCACTCACTAAAATGGGATGCAGAACATGTCGTTAAAAATTGACCTAGATGTTTCCTGAAACCATGGTCCTCAGACCCCTATCTCTGCTACTCTGTCCTTCAGAATGTTTGGTTGTATTTAGGAAACCTCTTAGCTTTTGGTGTAGTCTAGTTGTGCTGACCTCTCGCAGCTGTGTGCTGTCACTCCCTTTACTTAACACGGTTCCTGTTTGCTATCTCATCTGTGGAAACCCAGGTGGTGCAGTGGGTTAAGTGCTACATCTGCTAACCAAAAGTTCTGCAGTTCAGATCTGCCAGGCACTCCTTGGAAACTCTACCAAGCAGTTCTGTTCTGACCTCTAGGGTCCCTTTGAGTCAGACCTGACTCGACAGCAGTGGGTTGGGTTTATCTCATCTGTGGAAACCCTGGTAGTATAGTAGGTTAAGTGCTATGTCTGCTAACCGAAAGGTCAGCAGTTCAGATCTACCAGGCAGTCCTTGGAAACTCTATGGGGCAGTTCTATTCTGACCTCTAGGTTCGCCATGAGTCAGACTCAACTCCACAGCAGTGAGTTTTTGGGGGGTATCTTATCTATGGAAACCCTGGTAAATGTGAATACCAGTCACCCTCCCTCCCTGCCCTTGTAACCGTCAACGAGTATTTTCATCTGTGCTTAAACCTTTTCTTGAGACCTTTTGATAGTGGTCTTATACACTATTTGTCCTTTCACAGCTGACTGATATCACTTAGCGTGGTGTCTTCTAATGGTTCCATGTTGTTACCTAAGATCACTGTTGTTCTTTATCATTGCATAGTATTCCACTGTGAATATACCATAGTTTGTTTACCCATTTATCTGTTGATGGACACCTAGGTTGATTCTATCTTTTTGCTGTTGCGGACTGTGCTGCAGTAAACATTGGTGTGCATCAATTATATAGAATTTTAAAAGCAGTTTAACTCAACAGGAATTTGACATTGCCCAGATACTGTTGTATTTCCCTCGCTTGCACCGTGGTACTGGAATATTAGCAGAGTGTTTACTTACACTAGACTATAGTACTGCTGTACAGGTGAAGGCCCAAAGGAAGTCTTGTTTCCCTTAATTGAAAGTTTACTGCTAAGGGAATAATTTTGTAGTGTTTGGCGTATGGAAGCCCTTAAAAGTGCTGACTTAATTTTCTCTTACTGGTAGAGTTTCCAAAATAAAAATATTGTGAAACAGGTTCTTTTTTTTTCCTATCCTTTCATTCTTCTTTTGTTTTTGGTGGGAAGTTTTCTGTTAATAGTGTTTATATTATGGTTTTTATTTAATATTTCTCTAGCCCATAGAACAGTATTTATTGTTTTTCTTGGTATTCATTGTTTTATTGCTTTATTTTTTTATCTCTGTCATGGCGTAATACCATTTAAACATATTGCTGAAGCAAGAGAATGTACTGCAAACTATACTTGAAAATCTTTTTTTTTAAATTTAACATAACTGAGTGAAAATCTACATTCACGTATAAATTTACATGCCCACCTATATGCAGCTTCCACTGCTCTCCCTGTCCAGTGACAGCACACTGTTCCTCTCTGCTCCATACATGTCTCATCCTCCCAAAAGCCTCCTTTCCCCTCCTGTCCGTCCACTCCCCTTCCTCCAGCCAGAGGTCAGCAAGATGATATCCTGTAGATGTATAGAACCACAAAGTGCTTCCAATATATGGTCACTCTGCATTGCCAAGTCCAATCCATTCCTGTCCAAAGAGTGGACCTTTGTTATGATTTATGGGAAAGGGCAGCATCAGGGCCAGGGGCCATGCTCTCAGAGGAACCCCAAAACCGCTGGACCATCAGTTGAGGTCTTTTAGTGGAGATCTCATGATGCACCCCTTTTTATTCTTGTGTTGCCAGTGAGACTCCTCTCTGTGAGCTCCATCGTGGCTATCACTGGTGGTGGCTGGGCACCATCGTTTCTTCCGGTCCCAAGTCGATGTAGGCACCCACTCTAGTGGATCTCTCTGTCTTCTCGGTTGTCTTTACCGCATGTCATTTTGGTCCTCAGTGAGCATCTGTTCCTGCTGAGTTGGGACCATTTGCTGTGTCCTCGGATGGCAGCTTGGCAGCTTTTAAGACCCCAGATGCCGCTCACCAGTATGGGGTGCAGAGAGCTCTCTTAGCAAAACGCTAGTTGTGCCAATTGACTTGGAATTTGCCTAAGAGCATGGTCGTCCCCCCCCCCCCGCCCCAGCTACTCTATCCTTGCAGTATTGAGTTAAGATGGAAGGAGTACTCAAGTTATGCTGAAGTCCACTTAATGCTGTTCTTGTTTCTAATGTGTGCTATCACCGCTTTCTCCCAACTAAAATTTACTTGAAAATCTTTTTATAAGCATTCAGAGTTTCCTAACGCTTGAGTATCTTTCATGATACTTTTAGCTAGCCGTCTTGTTTTTCTGTAAGTTTGAAAAACTTGAATCTTAGTAGATGTTAACATATGCTGAATATGGCCAATAAAATGCTCATTCTTTTGGTTATATGAGTTATTTTATAACTTGCAGGTAGGTATGGATAGAGACCAGTGATGAACGGAAAGACATTTCTATATTTTTGGCTCTTAGGAATATAAAAATAGAGGCCCTCCATTTGCTTCAAATGAAATAGCTTCAAGCTTGACATTTTCTACTTATAAATCAGGGCTGTGTGCTCTAGCTAGCAAGACCCACAGTTCAGTGATTATCAAGGAGCGAATGCATGCTTCGGTTAATTCCAGACCAACTTGATTTTACCTTTGTTCAGGCCTTCTTGGGGTTAATCTTCACATAGACAGGTAGCGAAGAGTTTAAATTTGCGTAAGGATTCTTTACATATTGGCGTGAAAAAAATTCAGCTAGGTGTCTCCCTACCAGCTTATGTGTGGACAATAGCTACAAAGTTAAGCCAAGAGTCATTTGACAGAGGCTATTGTTGGCACCGTGGTTAAGAGCTACCAACGTGAACCAGAAGGTTGACAGTTTGAATCTACCAGCTGCTCCTTGGAAACTATGGTGAAGTTGGATCGCTATGAGTCAGAACTGAATTGTCGGCAGTCGGTATGGATTTTATTATGGCATAGGATTGTTTGAAAATGTTTATCCTAAAGGTACTGGGATTTTGCCTGAAACTGGGGAAACCATAGTGTGGGAAGCTGCTGTTTGGTCTTACCAATTCTTACTCTAAGAGAGCAAGGTAGAACAATAGGAACGGGACTGCGCCTTCCAAAGGAGATTTGGAGAGTGCTGGAGTATTTCTTCCGGAATTTGAATACCTTATGGTGTCTCAAAAAATACTTTTTAATTAGGAATTTCACCCTTCTTTTTAGGTAAACAGTATCTTCCTTTTAAATATCTGTTCAGTAATTATAGAGATGGTTGTGAAAATGAACATTGGTTTACATCTGTGTCTATAAATGAGGAGTTCTTTTGCATCAAGAAAACTTATGTTGTATGTTCTCGACAACAACAAAACAAATAAAATTAAAAAAGAAAGAGGCTACTTAATTTGTATACCAGTGTATTTCATGGGTCTGGAAGCTTACGAGAGGCCTTATGATTAATTTTCTGCCTTTGGAACTGAGTGTTTTTTACTTCTGTACTAAAGGTATTACCTCAGTTTCATTTTATGAGGGTTTCTGTACTTTAGGCCATCTTGCAGATAGCTTATTGGAAAAAAAGTTATTATAATAGAAACTCTGGTGTGCAGTGGTTAAGTGCTATGGCTGCTATCCAAAAGGTTTGAATCACCCAGGTGCTCCTTGGAAACTATGGGGCCAGCTCTCTTTTGTCCTGTAGGGTCCTTGAGTCAGAATTGACTTGGTGGCAACTTGATGGCCTGTGTTTTTCTTAAATAGGATTCCTTCAGACTAGTTTTATCTCACCATTTCCTAAGAATACTATCTAGCAATTTTCTAAAATTTGTAACATTTGCCTGGCATATTAAACATACAAAGACAAGATAATTGTCTGACTTTAAAAAATGACTTTTCTTGATTCAGATAAATTAGACTTGAACTTAACTGTCTCATGAAACAGTTTTTTTTTTTTTGAGAGAGAGAGAAATTCAGATGTTCTAGCTCTACTATGTTGTTTCAGGGCATATGTATAAAAAATTGTTTAATTATAGTTTTCATTTTAAGAGTTCTTTGAAGAGTGCTCTGATGTAGCCCTACCCCCACCACAATATACTACACATCTTCAAAAGTTTTTATTTAATAAATACATTATTCATTAACTGAAATGTCTGTTTAAAAAAAAAAAGTGCAAGAACCTGACACTTTATTTTTTTCCAAGGCTCTATCAAGTATTTGTCTTGCCTGAACCTCATTTTCTACTTGCCAGAGCTCTCCTATCTTCAATGAAGTATTTTAAGTAATTTTACTTAATTTGAGGAGTTTTTGTGTAGGATTAACCAGCAGTCCTAATCCTCTTCCAGTTCTTAGCGGCTAATGAATCCTTAGTTCCCTCTCTGGGCATACTTACATTCTTGAGGGCCTGTTCAGTGATTTCAATTGATTCGGCAGTTTTAAAACTTGCAGTAGAAGTGAGCGTTGGAGCAAGAGCGCACCATTAAGGAAGAAAAGAGGAGAGTCCTTTTAGGGTGCACTGTGAAGTATAATGAGGGTCTTAGAGCGTGTTAGTGAAAGAATTGTTGGTCTATGGCCTGCCTCTATTCATCACAATAGTCATGGAAATAATCTTTTGAAAAGACTCATATAAAGGCCTGTTCTGTTACTGCTTTGTGAAATGGAAGATTGGAATTAGATGCTTAAATGGAAAATGTTCTCTTGTTGCAGCCTCTTTGAAATGTGCTGCTAGTGGGAGCTGCAGCTTCCTCCTGCTGACTCTGAGCCCCAGGCTTCGGTTGAGATGGTCCTTACTGAAATGTGGAGCTTAGTCCAAGCCTGGATTTCAGTGGGTAGCACCTGGCATCTGTGGCTAGAGAGTCCTATGAAGTGTAAGTGCTTTATTCTCTCCTTGTAAAGAATCTAGCCTCTTTTCTTTCCCCCTCCTCCTTCCCTCCCTTCCTTTCTCTCTCCTTCCCCTTCTCCGTCTCCTTTCTGCAGTTTAGCACAGGAGTAGGACAGTGAGCAATATACTACAGTGTCCAGGGTCCTCAGAATTTGATTGTATTTTCTTTATGACTCAGTGAACAAAACAATATGACGACAGGTTACTTTATGGATGCCAACAATTCTTAAACTCTCCTAGAAATCAAACTAAAAGTATTCCTCCTTATCATTCAGTGCTGGTGGTATCATTATGGGTAATTTTTCATTGATAGTTCACTCTAATAGCTTATGGTGTTCCAGTTTGCCCCAGTATTCTTTAGAGTTCTAATCTGTATACATACACATATATTTTAAATTTTATTTTGTTGAGAATATACACAACAAAAACATATACCAGTTCAAGTTTTTATAGGTACAGTTCAGTGACATTGATGACATTCTTCCAGTTGTGCAGCCATTGTCAGCCTCCTTTTCTGAATTGTTCCTTCCCTATAACATAAACTACTGCCCCTAGGAGTCCCATCTAGTTTTGGAGTTGCTGTTATCAGTCTGATCCCATATAGATAGATCTTAAAAGAGCATGATACTCAAGGCAGACATTCTTTACTGCTGTTTGATTTTAACAAGACCTCAGGGGATATTTTTGGTTTAGTACTTAAAGACTAGGGTAAGTAGTTGCAAGGGCTCATCTAGTCTCCATGACTCCACAAAGTCTAGATTCCATGAAATTTGAATTCTGCTCTGCATTTTTCTCCGTTGATCACGATTCTCCTCTGGAATCTTTGATCAAAATGTTTAGTAATGGTAGGCAGGCACTGTCCAGTTCTTCTGGTATCAACACAAACGAAACAGTTCCCGGAGGCTGTTAGATACACATTCCATTTCTTCCTATTCCTGATTCTCCTACCTCTTTGCTGTGAGTAGAAATCAGGTGTTGTGCCATGGGTGGCTACTTGCAAACTCAAGACCCCTGGCACCACAAAAGGAACAAGGAGGTGGAACAGAAGCACTAAACACATTGTTAGAAAAATTAACTGGTATGTCCCGTGAAACCATGACCCTGAATCTCCAGACCAAGGAACTGAATCCCACAAGGTATTTGTACATAAGCGGACTCATTTTGGTCATTGTCAGTGTATGTATCACACAGTTTTTGCCTGTTTAACTTTTTATAGGTGTACAAGTTATTGACAGCAATGATATTAATTGGCTTTGCAACCCTATCCTGTAAACCATGCTCAGTACTATATAAGCATTAGCCCTTTTCCCTCTCTCCCACCCTGATAACCCATAGTAAACTTTAGTCTCTCTCTTTGTGTGCCTCTTCTTGGTCTTTTTATATAAGTGAAGTTATGCAGTGTCTGTCCTTTTGTGGCTGATTTATTTTACGCAGCATGATATCTTCAGGCTCTGTTCTGTATTTAATTCTTATTCTAAAAGATAAGTATTTGAAAAAAGAAGCACATTTGACTGATAGGCAAGATAGCCCCTGAAATCAGAAGGAAGGGTAGTTCTTCTCATTTGGTTCTGCTTGGTACATCTGCATGAGGAGTAATTTGGGAATTGTTATAAAATGTTATAGAATTGTCCTAAGAAACTATATAGCCAACGTTTCTGTTTTAGTTTATTTTGAAGACACAAACAACCTGGATAATTACATAATGAGTTTTAGAAAATGCAAGTTTTATATTTGCTTTGGTTACCTGGGTCTAAGTCCAGTTTTCCTATTTCAGAAATAAGAGTGTTTTAATATTTTAAAGTGTGCTCATTTTAGAGAAGACTTCTTTTTTTGGTGCATGTTTTTGAGGTTCCTTTTCACTAATTTTTTAAATCTTCACATTTTAGCTTCTTATTACTAAATTGAAAGGTATATTTAAAACAAAACAAAACTGAAGCACTCTCCCTGCAAGGGACAAATGAAAATTGTCCCATCCTCTCAGGGCCTTTGTTTTCCTTGTCTTTTTGCTGTCTTCTCTAAACATATTGGATTCTGTTCTGATAGCTGTCCACCAACACTGGTGGCAGGGAGGTTAAGTGCTATGGCTGCTAGCCAGAATTTTGGCGCTCCTTGGAAACTCTGTGGGGCAGTTCTGCTCTGTATAGAGGGTCACTGTGAGTCAGAATCTGCTCAACAGCAGTGGACTTGGTTTTTGGTTTTAGTAAAAGGATGGTCGTATGTTTGGGAGAAACAAGAGGTGTTGTAGACTTAGGAGATGATGATGTTATCTCATTTTGTTTCTTGTTTAAATTTAGTGTATCCTTTATTAGAATGTATGGTCAAAGATTTATCTGTGCGCTTGGAGGATGCAAAGATAATTAAGGTTATTCTTTGGATTTGTTTTTTCATTTTTGAAAATTCTTTTATCTCATTTTTCCTCAAATATGTTGGTGTCAGTTGCTTTATCTTCAGTCTCACTAATTCTGCATTCCATTACCTCATTTCTTCTCGTTTGGCTTTATGTTGAGTAGTCTAATTCTGTTATTAATCTGCTGAATTTCTGGTTACTGTCTCACAAGGATTTATTGCAGCCTGTTCAGTTTGTCATTATTCTCTGCTGCATTTTGCCTGATCTCCTTCCTGATCTCTAAAGAGTTTTAAGTATTAATCTTTTGTATTCTACCTCCAATAATTCCAGCAAGTTCCCTTCATCTGGAAAATTTCCTGATTCTTTGTTTTGGGAGCTTTCTGAAGCCTTTGACTGTTGTCTCCAAGCCAGCAGTAAGTTGTTGTATTTAGTTATGTTTGCTTAATGTGTTTTCTGACTTTGTTTTGTTTTGAAATGCCCAAATAGGCTGGTTGTGTGAGCTAGTTTGATTATTGGTATCTCAGAAGTTCTAACATCCTGTCATTAGGTGGTTAGAGCTGTTACTAGGCATGTGGGCCCAAGTGTCTGTTTACTCTCTTTGTATGTGTTCAGCTCAGGTATCTAGGTAGTCAGTCACCAAGTGTGTGGTACAGGTTCTCCCCTACAGTCCTAGGTGGGCAGGGATGGCAGGGATGAGAGGTGTAGGCACAGGTAACTGACTGCATTCACTGAGAAAGATAGGGGCCTGACAGCCGTCCGTTGAATGTCTGTGGCTCTGTTCCTTAATGTGAGTAGGTGGATAGCTTTTGCTGCAGGACAGTGGGTGTGCTGGATGCTGTATGCATTCCTAAAAGGTGTTTAAGATCTGTGGGCCCCTTATGCATGGGCCTGAGAGCCTGTTTCTTCCCTGAGTTCCTAGCTTAGGAGAGCTGGCAGATCTTTTTCCCCCTGTGTGTTAGATTGTTCGTTCACCCAATCTGAGAGGATGTCTCAGGGTACATATAAGGGGTCTTCTGGCCCAGGAAGTGTATTGTAATAGGGAGTTACTGCAGCACAGAGAAGGGAAGTGGAAGTGCTGGGAAAAAGGAGAGAGATTTAAACTAAGGGAAAGTTTTAGATCCACGTGTGTGAAGGATTGATGCAAGTCACATAAATATTGATGATCGAACACTGCTTTTTACCGATTCTGGACCTGTGAGTGGACTCTGCTGCTCAGTCTCTTTCTGTTATACAAATACTTTCTGA
Organism: Heterohyrax brucei; assembly: GCA_028571685.1. Lineage (NCBI taxonomy): Eukaryota > Metazoa > Chordata > Mammalia > Hyracoidea > Procaviidae > Heterohyrax > Heterohyrax brucei. The sequence continues at coordinate 20,490,322 of CM053147.1, forward strand.
AAACCACTACTCAGCTTACTGCAGTTACTTCTGCCTGTCCATCTGCAGGTATTGATTCCTGTCAGGTCACATCTGGCCAGTCTTAACGTACTTCTGTACCTACTCTCTCTTCTGTGTTGTTTAGTCTGATTTCTCAACTTCTCCTTTCATGTTCAGGATTCCTAGAATGTTATACATAATCAGTCTTTGTTGTTAGAGGGATCACAGGAAGCTTATGACTACTCTGCTATCTTACATTAGTCCTGCTTTCGTTATCCTTTATTTGAAAAGCTTATAGTCTGTGGAAAATTTGTAATATAAAGACAATTAATGAGTTCTATAATTGAACTCTTTACAGAGTTAAGGGTGTTGTGATACTAAGGTAAAGGGATTCATTTATTCCTGCTAGAGACATCAGCTCCAAGTTGGTTATATTGGATTTTATTTAGGTACATAATAATTCTGATTAAATCTTGATTCTCTTTTGTATTCTGACATCAGAGTAATTATGATTCTGTTTGCGAATTCAGTCCCCACCCTGTAGACGTTACACAGTTATTTCTTTAAAAAATTATTGGAATAAGAGTGTATGTACTATATGGTTTTATGCATCTATAGGATGTCATCCCACTGGCTTCCTACTGTAGGGGACGGCAGAAGGTGGAGAGGAGGGGACCGGAGATTGTTAAGAGGATATGATGTGTATAGAACCGAAAGGAGGAGTATGTTGTCATGGGCAAGGAGAGCAGAGGGAGCTGCAGATAGGTGGGCATGCAAATTTGAATTGTATTGTAAACTTTCACTCAATCACAGTAAAAAAAGATTTAAAAAATTATTAGGATTAATTTTCAAAGTAAAAGGAAAATGAGATATTAGACGTAGGAAGTATATAGATCTTATTTCTCTCTAGATCTAGGTGTATTTGCTTAAGATTAGGGAATCTTTCTCCCTTAGTTTATTCTGATATGCGTTTTTACCCTGATTGTGTTAAAACATTCTGTAAGGAAGCTTTCTCAGTGTGACATTCTGTTTTGTCACATAATTCCTTTCCTATTTTACCCATACTAGCTTCTGATTTTCATAACTAGCCATCACTCTTTCTTTTGGATTGCAAATTTTTTATCTATAGTTGATTGCCTTTTTTTTTCTTGAGCAGTATTTCCAGAGTCTGTATGAACTTAGAAATATCAGAAGTATCTATAATACTTTGTTCTAATCTATCATTTCCCTCTTTTTTGTTGTTGTTCCCATGGGGCAAGCCATGTTCCTCTTGGTGCTTTATTTTTCCAGGGAGTAAAACATAAAATGAGATTTAAAGGGCACAAATATATATTGTACAAATAATGTAGGATTTCTTTGGTATATATGTTATACTCCTATGTTGAGTCAGTGTTAGAGCTCTAAAGCGGGATCAAGAAAGTATATGTATATAACAACATTTTAAATGTTTTACAGTGATATTAATCACATTCATCATGTGATACAACCATTGTTGTTGTTAGGTGCCGTCAGGTCACTTCCAGCTAGCAACCATATGCACAACAGAACAAAACACTGACTGGTCCTGCGCCATGCCCACAGTCATTTTTGTGCGTAAGCCACTGTGTCAGTCCATCGCCTTGCGGGTCTTCCTTGTTTTCACTGACTCTCCACTCTACCAAGTATGATGTCTTTCTCCAGGGATTGATCCTTTCTGACAGCATGTCCAAAGTTTGTGAGATGCAGTCTCACTGTCTTTGCTTCCAAGAAACACTCTGGTTATACTTCTTCCAGAACAAATCTGTTTATTCTTTCAGCAGACCATGGTACATTCAATATTCTCCAACACCACAATTCAAAGGCATTAATTCTGATCTCTTCCTTATTCATTATCCAGCTTTCACATGCATACAATACAATTGAAAATGCCATGGCTTGGGTCAGGTGTACCTTAGTCTTCAAAGTGGCATCTTTACTTTACTCTTCAGTACTTTAAAGAGGTCCTTTGCAGCAGATTTTCCTAGTGCAATGCATCTTTTCATTTCTTGGCTACTACTTCCATGTGTGTTCATTGTGGAACCAAGTAAAATGAAATCCTTAACAACTGCAGTCTTTTCTGTTTGTCATGATATTGCTTATTGGTTCAGAGGATTTTGATTTTCTTGATGTTGAAATATAATCCGTACTGAAGGCTGTAGTCTTTGATTTTCATCAGTAAGTGCTTCAAGTCCTCTTCACTTCGAGCCAACAGGATTGTGTCTTCTGTATAACACAGGTTGTTAATGAGTCTTTCTCCAATCCTGATGCCTTGTCCTTCTAAATATAATCCAGCTTCTCAGATTATTTGCTCAGCATACAGATTGAATAGATACGGTGAAAGGATACAACAACTCAGACCATGTGATGTCCCCTTGTTCTGTTTGCACGACTGCCTTTTGATCCATGTACAGATTCCTCATGAACACATTTAAGTGTTCCGAATTCCCCTTCTCCTCTCTATTATCCGTAAGGCAATGTTATCCATAATAGAACCATTAGTATTTGTGAATTTTTTTTTTAAATCAACCCTATTTGAAGAAAGTTCAGTGCTCCCAAGCAGTGACTCCTTGCCCTTTTCCATGTATCCCTGAGAACCAGTAAGTCACTTGGATTTCTGTATATTTGCCTGTTCTCATATTTCATGTAAGTGGGATCATGCTACAGTGTTTTTTCTTTTGAGGCTGGTTTATTTTATTCAGCAAAGCATTTCTCCTCTAGGTTCATCATGTTGTGACATGTATCAGGACTTTGTATCTCTTTATGGCTGTGTAGTCTGTCTAACTTTTTGCCAGTACCACACTGTCTTGATTATTGTAACTTTGTAGGAAGTTTTGAAATTGGGAAGTGTGAATCCTCCAGTTCTGTTGTTTTTCATGATTGTTTTGGGTTTTCTGGGTCCCTTGCATTTCCAAATAAATTTTAGAATCAACTTGTTAATTTCTGTAAATAAGCCAACTGGGATGTTGATATGGATTGTATTGAATCTGCAGAACAATCTGGGGAATGTTGCCATCTGAACAATGTTAAGTCTTCCAGTTTGTAAACACAGGTTTTGTTTTGTTTTTTAGATCATTTTGAAGTTCTGTCAATTTTTATAGCTTTTATTGTATATGTCTTGCACTTTTGTTAAATTTATTCTTAAGTATTCTTTTTGATGCTGTTGTAATCGTTTTAATTTCAGTTTTGGCTTGTCATTGCCACTGTATTGAAACAGGAGCAGAAGTGTTCCCTGTTACTCTGGTCAACCCTTAGTCTTTGGGGGACAGTGGTGTTACAGTGCTGGAATTAGCACTTCACTTGTACAAGGCCCAAGTTTGAATTCTAGCCAGTCACAAGTGCAGCAGCCACCTGTCAGTGGAGGCTGGTGTTTTGCTGTGATGCTGAGCAGTTTTCAGTGGAACCTCCAGGCTCAGACAGACTAGGAAGAAAGACCTGGCCATCCACATCTAAAAAATCAGCCAGTGGAAACCCTGTGGATCATGACAGTCTGATTGTGTTGTGTATGAGGCTGCCATGATCTGAGGGTCAACTTGAAGGCAGCCAACAATAATACACTGGATCTCGAGCAGCTTCTGTGTCCATTGTTTTGTTGATGGTTCCGCCTCAGTGATCAGTCCCTGTGACAGCTATGCTATGCGTGTCATCTGGAAGGTTTTAGGCAGAATTGATTTTGTTTGCACTGCCCTCCGAAGTTGGAGACTGCTTGTGTTATTGGTATAGTATCATGGGTTCAAGATTGTTTATGCCTGACCTCGAGGAGCAGAGGTTTTTCCTTTATCCTTACTGCAAGTACAAGTTGTAATCTGTCCCTTGAGAGTGGCTTGGTTTGTTACCCTTCCCCAGGGAGTGAAGCCTTTCTCTTCAGGAGGGGACAAGAGGCCAGGCCAAGCTTAGTGCTTTTTCTGAGGTTGCAGCTGCTGCTCTTTCACAGGCCTGTATCTTCAGAAAAATTTTTCCTGGTCTCCTGCCTAGCCCTCAGTCATTTGCATGATTCATTGGAGGTCTGCAGAAAATAGCCTGCAAGTGGTTGTGAATGTCCTTGTGCTTGTGAGTCCGAGCTGTTCTGTACACCCACACTTGACCTTTATCAATTTGTTGAAACTTGAAGCTGAGTTTTTCTTTACCGGCATCTACTCCTTCTTCACCCAGCCAGTGGTAAGCCAGTGCTTCCTGTCTCTGATAGCCCTGTTTGCCTCAGACTTCTGTCTTCTGAACTGCCTGGGACTCAGCCTTCTGATGGTTTAAGAAGTTGTTTTTGTAGTTTATTGGCTTTTGCTTGTTGCTAGCTTAAAAGCAGTGTTCCTTCTATCTTTTTCTGTAACTGAAGTGGAAATGAAACAGGTATGTTTATTCATTTATTTTTAGCCTTAGAAGCTATAATTACTTTATATAGTCAGTATTCATTGAGATTTACTCCATGTCTGGGCTTCCCATTGCTCTTCATTCCTTTCTGATTTCCATGCGTGTGTCCGGGGTTGTGTCTCTTCTGTCTGAGGAACACCATCCACTGTTCTCTTCTGTGTGGGCCTTCTGCTGAACTATCTCTTGTTCCTTTTTTTTTCCTTCTTGTCTGAAAATGTCTTTATTTGCACATTAGAAGAATGTTTCCTTTGAACATAAAATAATGGATGGTAGTTCTCTTTTAAACACTTGGAAAACTTTGGAGGAATCGGTTGTCAGTCAAATTGTTGTTCCTTTGCCATTGATTTGGCTTTCTTCTCTAGCGTTTAAGATTTTCCCCCTTGTCTCTGTTATTTTAGCGTTGTTATGATGTTGCCTAGGTTTTTGCCCTTTGGATTTTAGAAGACTTACTAAACCTATAGCTTGGTTTTTTAAAATCAGTTTGGAAAATTCTCAAGCAGTTTCTTTGTATATTGCTTCTGCCCTGTTCTCTCTTTATCTTCTGGAATTTTAATTACATGTATGTGAAACTTTTCCTCTGTGTCCCACGTGTTCCATTTGCATTGCTTTCATTTTTCCTTTATTTTCCATCCTTTTTTGACTTTGTACTTCAGTCTTGCTATTTTCTACTGACCTATTTTGTCCGGTATAGTAATGTTTCCCTCAGTTACCTGATTTTGCTGTTTAACCCTTCTCTTATTAGGTTCTTAAGTTCCATTACTGTAGTTTTCACTTCTAGAATTTGTTTCTTTTTTATAAATTCAATTTCTTAATAGAAATTCTTGACTTTGTCTTTTAATTCCTTGAATATATTAATCAGCTATTTAATTTTCCTGTTTCTTTTTAAAAACTTCCTAACTTGAAAGGGTTGTATTGTAAATACCTGAATACCCATCTCAATTTAACAATCCCCTGTTTGCTTTTTTTCCTCTGTCTGTCTCTGCTGAGTGTGTATGTGTATGTAACTTTTTAGAAGTAAATTGTAGACTTTGTATATGTTTTAAGAACAAGAATGTTCTTCTAAATTAAACTAAAACTATTGTAGCCTCAGGGAATTTAACATTGAAATAATAACATTATATAATATCCAATCCATGTTGAAATTCCCTCATTTGTTTCAGGTTATAGATTTTTAGAGTTTTCTGTGTTTTTTTTTTTTTTTTTTTTTAAACACAGGATACTGAAAACCTGGTGGCATAGTGGTGAAGTGCTACGGCTGCTGACCAAGAGGTTGGCAGTTCAAATCTGCCAGGCAGTCCTTGGAAACTCTGGGGCGATCCTGCTCCTCTGCAGGGTCTCTGTGAGTCAGAACCGACTTGAGAGCACTAACAACAATGCAGGATCCACTCAAGGATAATGCATTGCCTTCTTTGTTATGTCTCTTTAGGCTCCTGGGGTATTTTTGTTTTTCTTTTGGGATACTAACATTAATAACCAAACTCAGGCCCAGTTTTTAATTTTTTTATTGTGATTAAGTGAAAGTTTACAGTCCCAAGTCAGTTTTCCATAGAAAACCTCTTTCTGCTCTCCTCACCCTGTGACAGCACACTCTTCTACTCTTTAGTGCCAGTATCAACTCAACCAATACTTGCCCTCTCCTCTTCACCCTCTCTTCTCCCCTGTAAAATGAAACCAATAGTACAGACTGATACATATATTAAAACATAAAGTACACACACCACTTGCACCACTCTGTGACCTCCAGTGCAGTCCATTCTTTGTTGATAAGGTTGGCTTCGATACTGTCTTTGGCTCTGGGCTAGCAGCAAGTCTAGGGGTTACGTTCTCAGGGGACCCTCCAGGTTGTTAGACCAGCAGATCTGGTCTTTTAATAGAGGTGTTGATCTGCACACCCTTTTTTCTCATGCTACATTGTGTTTCCTGTAAGGACTGTCTTTGGTGGTGGCCGGGCACCATCTAATTCTTCTGTTCTCCTACTGATGTTATCTCCTAATCCTATGGGTCCTTCCGTCTCCTGGGCTCATTTTTCCTTGTGTCTTTGATGTTCTTAGTTGTTACCTGTTCCAGGTAGGTTGGGGCCGATTAATGTTCCTTAGATGGCAGTTTGCTGACTTTTAAGACCCCAGATTCCACTCACCAGTATGGGGTGTTGAAGACTTAGCAAAAGACTAGTTATGCCAGTTGACTTTGATGTCCCTGGAAAACATGGTCCCCAGACCCCTTGTCCCTGCTACTGTGTCCTTTGAAGTGTTGGACTGAATTTGGAAAACTTTAAAGCTTATGGTGTAGTTAGTTATGCTGACCTTCTGTCTGCTGCATGCTGTTACTTCCTTCACCAAACTGAATCCCTATCAATTATGTCCATTATTTGGATTTATCTGCTTCCTTTCTCATGACTACATTCAAGTTAAAGATTTTTTTTTTTTTGCAAGAGTACTTGTTAGTTGCTGTCAAATCAGCTTCTACTTTTTCTGTACTGCTTTATAACTAGGTAGGGCATTTGATCTCAGATGTTTTCTATCACTTATTTTGTGTGTGTGAAATCACTGTTCTGAAGCTGTAGAAGGGGCGTAGTTAAGGAGAGCATGTCTGACTCCATAGAGCTTCCCTTCCTATTGTTTTCGTCTTGTTGGTGTTCTGTCTGTTCCAGCTTAGAGCAGCCCTGTGTGCAGCAGAAGGAAACACCGCCAGGTCCTGCTCCATCGTCACAATGACTGCTTTGCTTCAGCGGCTTGTTCCAGCCAGTGTCAGTCCGTCATGTTGTTGATCTTCCTCTTTTTCACTGATCTTCTACTTTACCAAGCATCCCCAGGGATTGGTCCCTCCTTACAACACATCCAAAGTAGTGTCTCTCCGTCCTAGTTTCTAAGGAGCATTATCTCTGTACTTCTTTCAAGACAGTTGTGTTCACTCATCTGGCATTTCATGGTATATTCAGTATTCTTGGCCAGCATCATAGTTCAAAGGAATCAATTGTTTCGTCTTTTTTATTCATTCAACTTTTTCATGTGTATGCGGTGGTTGACTTTTTTTAGCTAGTGTATAAATACAGTGGTTTGAAGTCTGAGATTTTCTGACTCTGTTCTCCCCTCGTTTTCTTCCTGTGTGTCTGTTGTCTTACTCTGTGTACAGCAGTTTCTCTTCAGTGTGGGGTTCTGTCCTGGCTGTTCAATTTCAAGAGTTAGTAGAGGCTAGACTGTCCCATCCACTTCAGATATAACTGAATTGGACTGGGCAAAACCTCTTCTCAAGTTGCTGTTTTCAGATTGGCTCTCTGCTTTCTGTTAAATACCCAGACCAAACTGATTGCCACTGAGTCATTTCTAACTCATAATGACCATATGGGACAGAATAGAGCTGCCCTATTTCTTTCCAAAAAAGCACCCGGTGGATTCAAACTGCCAACCTTTTGGTTAGCAGCTGAGCTCTTAAGCCACTGCTTCTAGTAAATAGCTGTTGACTGTTGTGGTGTTCTGCTCTTAGATCCACTGTGCTCTTTCTGCTCTTTCTGTGCTCTTTAGCTTCGTGAAGCTAAAACCACACGGGTCTTGTAGACATCACTAGCTTGTCTTCATCTGCTTATATTTTGGGGTTGTTGGAGATAGTCTTGTCACCTATTTTTGTTATAAATGTTGTCCTTTAGTTTTTTTTTTTTTTTGGTTTTGCTATCTAATTGTATTGTTTTTATGAGAGATTTGTACAGATTCCAAAGCTTTCATAGAATCTTTTTGCTGTTTTTGTAAAATACCACTTAAAGCAAAATAAAGATATTTTAATGACATATTAAGGTATAGCTGTGCTTGGGTTACTGGTTAGATAATGAATGGCCAAAAACCATGTGCCTGGCTGCACCAGACTGAGTCTGGCACGACTAGATGGTGCCTGCCTGCCACTACCGACTGCTCTGATAGGGGTCACAATAGAAGGGCCTGGACAGAGCTGGGGAAAAATGTAGAACAGAATTCTAACTCAAAAAGACCAGACTTACGGTCTGGCAGAGACTGGAGAACCCCCAAATTATGGCCTCCAGATCCCTTGTTAGCTCAGTAATGATGCCACCCTGAGCTTTACCCTTCAGCCGAAGATTAGACAGGCCATAAAACAGAATGAGACCAAGTGGACATGCCAGCCCTGGGGCAGGGATAAGAACGCAGGAAGGGACAGGAAAGCTAGTAATAGGGAACCTGAGGTTGGGCACTTACGGTCTCTAAGGAGAGATTGTTGACATGTGGGGTTGGCAGTCAGTGTCACAAAACAGTATGTGTATTAATTGTTCAGTGAGAATCTAGTGTACTCTGTAAACCCTCATCGGAATTACAATAAAAAAAAAACCTGGAAATTTTAGTTGAGAGAGGAGAATTGGTGGTGTTAGTATATTAATTCATTAAACATTTACTAAGTGTTTATTTTTAGAACAAAAATAACAGCAGCAACAAAAATATACCACATCTGGAAGTTAATGGTTTATGATTGATTACCTTCCACCTAAATTGTTAGATTCAGGGTTTCTATTTTCCATTTACTTTGGGAATGTATGCAGATCATTTTATCCTTTTCCATCTGTTTCTTTATCTTGACTTCCTGCTCATCAGTCTTTGGAAGGATTTTGAATAATTATGCACTGTTACGATGTGCTCAGTCTTGCTAAGAAATTACCTAGAGAAGTCTGTATGTTCTTTTTTCACAGTTTGGCTGTGTTCCTGATTTGGGACTGAAATTGCCTGTCGGCAGTAGCCTCCCAGGAAGAGGCAGTTGGTGTAGAATCAAATTAGACTTGATCAGTCTTCATTAGTTGCCTTCAGTGTATTGCAGAATTTTGTTTGCAGAGCTCTTCAAACTAGCGCATAACCTTGACTAGTTGTGAGAGACCAAGTTCTCTGCTTTTGTTCCTTTTGTTATTTCTACTGCTAAGTTTGTTTTCTGCTGTGAAAATGATTTTAGTAGGATGCACAGCACTTTGTCAGATACACGTGAGAAAATAATTGATGTATGTAAAATATTTACTTGAGGCTAGAGAGTTTTAATCCTGTTGTAGGAACTACAAACTGAAATGTGGGCCTCTTGAGACCAGAATGTAGTATGTTCTTCCGCTTGTAGGTAATATTGAAATAATTTGCAGACTCAGTGCTCAGAGTGACTAAAGCTTATTTGTTTTAAGTAGAAAAAGAGATAAAACATCCATCCTGTAGAAGAGAGTTGGAAACCATATAGTGGTATTTTAGTAGTAGTGGAACCTTTTGGAACATTTTCTTTATGCCCTTCTCCGGCACACAATTAGTGTTTCTAATCAGTAACATTAGGTTTTATGATCAAGTGATAATGCTCATGCCTTATTAGAATGAGTTGGGAAGATTTTAGGTAATAGTTTTGTTCAACAGAGCCTGTAACAACGTAGTTTGTAGTGACTGACTTGGTGAAGAATACCCAGCTTATCAGACTTTTCTTTCTGTACTTTGGTCTAAATGCGTTTGTAATGTATTGAGGTTGTGTGGCAGTACAATTATTCAGAAAAATAGTCTTTAAGACATTTTTTTCTGTTCTGCTTACAGGTTCATGCATGGGAAATTTCAGACCAGTTGTTACAGATTCGGCAGGATGTGGAATCGTGCTATTTTGCTGCACAGACCATGAAAATGAAGATTCAGACCTCATTTTATGAGCTCCCCACGGACTCTCATGCCTCTTTACGGGACTCATTGCTAACTCATATCCAGAACTTGAAAGACTTGTCACCTGTCATTGTAACACAGGTAAATCCTAGACTTCTTGTTTAGGAAAACTTGGATTTATCAAGGTTATTTGTTTTGGTTGACATTCTAGGCCATGGGAAATTTGGATTTATCAAGGTTATTTGTTTTGATCCTCATTCTAGGCCATGTGAGGTAATGTTAACTTTATCACACACTTGTTACTTTAAACTTATAGGTGGATAGAAAGTGAAAATTTAAAGCTTTTGTACTAATCATAGAGTTCATTTGCTTTCAGGCTAACTCAAATACCGAAAGTGCACATTTTCCTAGGCACTTATGTGTCCTTCTGTGAGAACTGCAAATAGTAAAAACACTGTATCCTGCTGGGTCAGAGGCTGCCATAGTTGCCTTTTGAATCCTTTTGGGGCTGATTAACTAGTAAAAGTCTCATGGATGAAGCAAAGTCCCGAGAGCGTCTGGTGTTTCCCCTTAGACAGGCAAACTGGAACCTTCAGTGAATCCACGCTCACTTGTGATCTCTGCCTGCTGTAGACGTGCACTTGAAGAGGAGTTTTTTTGCCTCAGGCTTCAACATGGGAAATAGGAATGAAAGGGGTTGGCAACCCATTATTTGAGGAGGGAGTCATAAATCTGACCCTGTTAGTAGCTTTGACCTTATGGCAAATTATAATCTCTGTACATAAAATTTTATGGTATTGCCAAATAAAAGTGTTAGCATTTTGTGAGGAAAATCTGTAATATATTCTTACAGACTTTTTGTTAATATTTCTTTTTAAATTTTTAATGTTAACACTTAAATCCCAGTAGTTATGGCTAGTCCGAAGAGTTTGCAGTATTAGGTGTAGTTGGAAAATGGACAAGCAGTTTTAGTTGTCATATTGTTTGGAAGAAATTAATAAATGTCTTTGCTTTATATTAATGGTAACCAGACTTATGTTCACCTGCTGTGTTCATTTATTTACTCTCTCTCTCTTTTTTTTTTTTTTTACCTCAGCTGGCTTTAGCAATAGCAGACCTTGCCCTACAGATGCCTTCCTGGAAGGGGTGTGTACAAACATTGGTGGAAAAGTAAGTTACTCGTATTGATACAACTAGCGTTTGGAGTTACCATTAACTTCAACAGAGAAATTTATTAGCGGTAGCTAGACATTTGAACTTATTTCACTGAACTATCAGCATAGACTCGTATATTAACCTTGGTTAAAAAAAAACAAGCTTTAAAAATTTCAGTACTACAGAAATATATGATGTGGGACATAAAAGCCCCTCATAATTTCTAACCCCTTTACCTGAATTAGTTGCAGCAGTTGCCTTGTGGTTTTCTCCAAGTAACTGGCATTTATCGGCAATTCTGTGAAAATATTGTCAGGCTGTTAAAAATTTTATTAAGTTAAAGGTTGTTATTAATACCTGTTCATACTAATTGTTGTACTAATTGTTGTGTTTTTATTTTCTTTCATATCCAAAATAAGAGATAACACTGTTTTTAGCTACATGGAGCCTGGTACTTTGAATAAGAGCTCAGCTGCTAACCAAAAGATTGGCAGTTCACATCCACCAGTACTCTTTGGAAACCGTGTGGGGCAGTTCTACTCTGTCCTGTAGGGTTACAGTGAGTCAGAATCAACTCACAGGCAATGAGTGTGATTTTTTTGGTTTGGCAAGATAATCGGATATCTGCTTGCGTTTGATATTTGGTTGAAAAATGGTTGTAATAAAGCAGATGTTCATTTTCACCTCCAAGCATAATTATGTCATTAAAACCTTTAGATGGGTAATTTTTTAATTTAAAAAATTAACATGTTCATTGAAAATATTTTTCTGTTTATGATAGTATTTATAGCGATATTATAAGATTGTACATGTAATACTGTAATATTTCTAATAGTATAATATTTTTATATCTTGTATGGAAGCACCCTAAGTAAAAAAGTAGACACTCGTGTATTTCCCCCACTCATGTATTTCATAGCTAACCACTATCAGTGTTGCACCTGGTTAGTAGAGGCCACTTACTGTGTCTTTGATGGTAGCTTGAAAGCTTTTAAGACCCTGGGCACTGTGCAGCCGACTAGGAGGTAAAGCGGCAGTACTGAACACATTAGTCTCACTAACAGGGATGTTTGGGGTCATTTTAAACAACTAAATCACCAAAGAAAGCACTAAAATGTGAAGGTAGGGGTAAAGGGGACACAAAATAGACTGTGCAGAGAGTACTTGCTTATTGTATGAGAGTTGAAGCAGAAAGACAGAGTGTGGCCTTGTTCAGCTTCAATTGGAAATGTGTGCATCGGGTAACTCAGAGTTTTCCTTGTTCTGTGCCTATTCATCAATGACTGTGAAAGGGCTGCTGGTGTTGATTTGGGGTTACAAATGTATTTCAGTGAGGAGGCAAATTTGAAAATATGGACTCTTTGAATGATGAGGATCAGCTGTGTATGTGACTTTTTCTTAGAAAAATTCTGGAAATGGAATTGCTAGGCCAAGGATTATGCAAGGTGAAATTTTTTATTGGAAGGGATCTTTCCAGATAACCTTCCCAAATGATTTTATCTACTTTTTCTGCCTCTCAGCAGTAGTAAGTTGTTACTCTTAACAATTGCTATCTTATGATCATGATGGTATAGTTTCTGATTCTAAGTAACTTCTGATATATCTGCCCCTTTTCCAGATATAGCAATGATGTAACTTCTCTGCCTTTTCTGCTGGAGATCCTTACAGTGTTACCTGAAGAAGTACATAGTCGTTCCTTACGAATTGGAGCTAACCGGCGCACAGAAATCATAGAAGATTTGGCCTTTTACTCCAGTACAGTTGTATCTCTATTGGTGAGTAGGTTTGAAACACCAAGTTAGTGCTTAAGAGAGAAAAACCTATGGTAGTTACTTGGTAGTCTAATTGTATTCATGTGAAATTGTTTCATTTGCAAAATTTAACAGTAATAATACGTGGACATTTATTTAACGCTTAACAATTAGAAAATACTTTCAGGAATTGTTCTTCTTGAGCTTCTAAGTAGTCTTCTGATTATTAGTAATGTTATCTCCATTCTGTGAATGAGAAACAAGCTTTGGAGTTACAACTGCTAATTCAAAATTTGAGCTCAGGTGTTCTGATTATATGTGTTACAAACTATTGGCTCTTGATGAAGGGTTATGCTAAGGGAATTGTGTATAAACTTGGTTTGCTAAGGAAAATAAATCTTAATAAGTCAGAATTATTTCAGACTTTACTGAAACTTTGGACAACCTCATAATTAATACTAATACATTTCTGAAAAAGATGAATGTGATTAGGTGCTTTTCTATTGGGACTTTTTTAATGCCGTAGAGCAGAATGGATAAGTTATGGTCTGTATAGAGTGGCTGCTTAATTTTTGTAACTAATTTTTATTGGAACATCACCGTGCCCATTCCTTTACATATTGTTAGTGTCCACTATTTTGTGCTACAACAGCGACATTCAGTAGTTGCTGCAGAGGCTCCAAAGTCTAAAATACTTTCTGGCCCTTTAGCCAACCTCTGAGCTAGTTGATACTAAACTGACTATCTGGTCTGCATCAAATTTTTAGGTCTTTATGGTCCAGCTTAGCCCTCTCAGTTATGTGTTTTATATTTCTGCAGCATCATTTACTAGAGATTGTTTTGTTTGAAATTGTGTTCAGTTTGTTGTTAGAAGTTCATTGGAAAATTCGTATGTTAACTGTGTGCTTAGTTTTTTTCAATTATCCATGTATTTTAAATAAGTAGTATGGTAGAAAATATCACCCAGCAAACCTTCTGAAGATTATACTGTTAACTCTTTAGTACATGCCCTCTGTGAACATAGTTCAGTTTGAACATATCTACAGACTTTTGAAACCCAAATGAAATTATGTATTAACTACACTTCTGTATCCTTCCTTTTGCAGTGATGCAGCTCTATCTTTTCATTTGACTTAATTTTCCTATCGTCTGACACCCAGGCCACGTTCACATTTCCCCATTTGGCCCCAAAGTAATCCTTTATAAGCTATTCCAAATCGGTGGCCAGTCTAGGACTGTACCTCAGATTGCTGTGTCTGTTAATCTGGCATCATTCTCTTCCTTTTTAAACATTACACAATGATTTGTTGAATGTCTCACTTTTGGATTGCCTGGCTGCTACTTTGTTTCATTTAGCTTATGTTCTGTTCTCTGTATATTCTCTGATTGGCAGTGTTGTCTGAAACAAGGGTTCTTCAAGAAAATTAAGCCTTAATATCCTAAAGCACCTGTTTGTATGAAATGAATGCTTCTGTTCATTAATAATAGTACTAACTGTATACTATCCTTAGAATGATTGAGAAAAAAATCATTTTCTGCAAGGTTTAATTCTTACCCAGGACCTTGGTTGAGAAAGATTGAAAAGCTTGATGGATTCAGATTAAACATTTTGACTAGAATGCATCCTACGTACTTTCCATGCTGTGTTATCAGAGAATACATACTGTCTGGTTGACCCTTAGTGATGCTAGGATGGACCATTCTATTTGTAAAGTTTGTTTTTTCCCAGTGAAACTTGTGTGATTATAGTTTGCCATTTGTGTTAACGTTTAGTTCCCTGTCAACCTTTTGCGTAATGGTTCCAAATTCCAGTTGATAATCTTTACCCTAATCAGTAATTTTTGTGGTTTGCAAAGTAGTGTTTTTCTGATTCTGTTGTTTCTTCTACATATGTATTAGTTCTGCTGGAAAGGTAGGACAAATCTCAATTCCTTTTTGTTTAATTACCTGTTTTTAAAGTGAGGATTTGTTGTAAGGCTGTCTCAAATGCTGCTTTTTTTCCCCGGCTTTCTTGTTGTGGAGTGTGATGGACTCATGAATTTTCACTGATTCAAAGTTTGCTTTAAAATTATTCTTTTGATGTTCAGAATGTCTTAATTTTAGTCACTAGGAGCATTTCTTTGCTTCCCCAGCTGAAAAAGATGGCTCTTGTTCATCTTGTCACCTTGCTGCCCCAGATCTGGAATCTTTTCAAGGGGAATGGTATTTATATCAGTCTGGGTCCGGTCAGAAGAGAAAAATCACAGTAATTTGATCAGGCGAAGTTTAATATGAAGAATTTACTATAACAGAAATTAACTGATAATAAGTAAAGAGTACTTTGAGAATGTAGGAAGAGCCCTCTGCTCCAGAGCCATCAGTGAGGATGTGGGGACTATTGACTAGTCACTGCACACTGCAGGAGTAGGGCCTGCGAAGTCTGTCGTTAGAGAAGCTGCTGCCAGGTGAGCACACTGGAACAGGAGGGAAAACCCCCTTTGTGTCTGCAGTGTCTTTCCAGTGTCTTGTTGACAGAAGTAGCACAGGAAAAAAAATATTTAAAGGACCCAGATTCATTTTGTATACAGGTCTTAAAAGACAGATTTCGAATTGAAAGGTAATCTGTAATCAGCTGCAGTCCTCCCCTTTGACTAACTTAAGTTTCACTTGTTGTAGTTAGGTGCTGTGGAGTCAGTTCTGACTCAGGGCCTCCAACTGAAATAGAACAGAACCCTACTTGGTCCTGCACCACCCTCACAGTTGTTGATAGGCTTAAGCCCTTGGCTGCAGGCAGTGTATCAAGCCATCTCGTTGAGAGTCTTCTCCTTTGTCACTGACCCTGTATTTTACCAAACACGCTTTCGTTCTACAGGGTCTGATGCCTCCTGATAACATATGCAAAATGTGTGATGGAGCCTCACCATCCTCGCTTCTAAGGAGCATCTTGGCTGTATTTCTGAGTAGTGGTTAAGTGCCAGCCTGCTCACCTTAAAGGTCAGCAGTTCACGTCTTCCAAGTGCTCCTTGAAAACTCTAAGGGGGAGTTCGACTCTGTCCTGTAGGGTTGCTATGAGTTGGAATTAACTCGATGGCAGTGGGTTTTGGGGTTTTCTTCCAAGACAGATTTGTTTGCTCTTTTGGCATTCTGTGGTATATTCAGTGTTTTTCACTAACGCCATAATTCAAAGGCATTAATTCTTCTTTGGCCTTCTTTCTTCATAGTCCAGCTTTCACATGCACATAAGGCAACTGAAAACACTGGCTTGGGTCATACACACTTGAGTTCTGGGTTTGCAGCTTTGTTTTGAACTTTTAAAGAGTTCTTTTGCTGTAGATTTGCCTAGTCCAGTGCATTGTTTAATTTCCTGACTGCTGCTTCTATGGGTGTTGATTGTGAATCCAAGTAAAATGAAGTCCTTGACAACTTAAATGTTTTCTTTTTATAATGATGTTGCTTATTCACCAAGTTGTGAGGATTTTTTTCTGTATGTTGAGGTGTGATCCATACAGAAGTCTGTATTGTAGTCTGATTTTGGGAAGGCTGTAGTCTTTGATCTTCATCAGTAAGTTCTTATGTCTTCTTTGCTTGCAGTGAGAAAGGTTGTGTCATCTGC
Source organism: Heterohyrax brucei (assembly GCA_028571685.1). NCBI lineage: Eukaryota > Metazoa > Chordata > Mammalia > Hyracoidea > Procaviidae > Heterohyrax > Heterohyrax brucei. Next base: position 20,506,788 of record CM053147.1, read on the forward strand.
ATAGTGCAGGTTGTTATTGATGCTGTGTTCTTCCTGCAGCCCAGCTTCCTGGTTTATTAGCTCAGCGTACAGACTGAATAGGTACGGTGAAAGGATACAGCCCTGTCACGCAGCTTTCCTTAATTTAAAACATCCTGTGTCCCCTTGTTCTGTTTGAAGGACTGTGTTTTGATCTATGAACAGGTTCCTCAGGTGTTCTGAAATTCCCATTCTTCACTTTGTTACAATTTGATAGTGTAATGTTTTTCCATAGTCCATAAAACACAGGTGAACATCTTTCTGGTAGTCTCTGTTTTCAGCCAGAATCTACCTGACATCAGCAGTGCTAGTCTTTGTTCTATGTCCTGTTCTAAATCTGGTGTGAGTCTGACAGTTCTCTCTCAGTGTATTGCTGCAGCTGCTTTTCAATGATCTTCATTAAAATTTTACTTCCATGTGATATTAATGATACTGCTTGATACTTTCCACGTTTGGTTGGATCATCTTTCTTTGGAATAGGCCTTTCATTCAGTTGGTCAGGTAGTGGTCTTCCCAGATTTCTTGGCATAGACAAGTGAGCATTTCTAGTGCTGTGTTAGTTTCTTGAAACATCTTAGTTGGTATTCCTTCTGTCCCTGGAGCCTAATTTTTCACCAGTGTCTTCAGTGCAGCTTGAACTTTTTCCTTCAGTACCATCAGTTCTTTATCACATGCAACCTCATGAAAGGTGCACACCCTCTTACACAGCACTTTTTAAATGCAACACTGGGTAGATACATTATTAACCCTGGCAGCTAAAGGCAGATGGATTGTTTAGTCTTTTCAGATTGGCACAGAGAAAAAGGCATTGCCCAGGACAATAGTTGCATACCAAGTATAGGGTTTGTGCAGTAAAGATAGTACATTTGGGGCAGTAGCTGCAATCTGAGTCACCATTTACTTAAGTTTATGGTCATTCACAGTCCCATGTAACTTTGGCACAAACCAGACTGGTGAGTTAGATAAGGATGTAATAGTGCTATCTACACTTACTTTCTTCAAATCTTTGAGAGTGACGTTAATCTGCAGTTCCCCCAGGGAGGCAATATTGCTGTAACACACAAATTGAGAACAGTATGAAAGTTTCAGGGGCTTCCACTTTGTATCTCGTGCTGTAGGGGTCCTCATATCATTGGTCAGTGAACTGACGTGGAGATTCTGTCAGTTCCTAAGACTGTCAGTTCAAATTACATCTTCAGGAACTGGGAGAGTAACCACAGGGTAGGTCTTTGGACCACGTAGGCCTACTGAGGCTACTTCATTCAGAAGTGGTTGCAGCAGTGCGTTGGATTGAAGAGAGAATGTGGAACAAGGGATGTTGTTGCTGATGTCAGATGAAGCATAGCTCAAAGCGTCCTGTACCAGAAGGATGCTTACCTCTTGCTTTATTGACTATGCAGAGACACTTGACTGTGGGTCATAATGAATTATGGATGACGCTGTGGAGAATGGGAATTCCAGAACATCTTTAACAGTGCTCATGAGGAACCTGTACTTAGACCAAGAGGTAGTTAGTCAAACAGAACAAGGGGACACTGCATGGTTTAAAGTCAGCAAAGGTGTGTGTCACAGTTGTATCCTTTTACCATACCTTTTCAGTTTGTATGCTGAACAAATAGTCTGAGAAGCTGGATTACATGAAGAAGAACACAGCATCAGAATTGGAGAAAGACTCATTAGCAACCTGCAATATGCAAATGACATAACTGTTTGCTGAAAGTGAAGGGGACTTGAAGCACTTGCTGGTGAAGATCAAAGGAGGAACAAATTTGTCTTGGAAGAAGTACAACCAGAATGCTCCTTAAAAGGAAGGATAGCAAGACTTTGTCTCATGTACTTTGGACAAGTTATCAGGAGGGACTAGTCCCTGAAGAAGGACTTCATGCTTGGTAAAGTAGGTGGTCAGTGAAAAAGAGGAAGACCCTCTAGGAGACAGAATGACACAGTGGCCGCAACAATTGGCTGAAGTATATCAATGGTGGTGAGGATGACGTAGGACTGGGCAGTGTTTTCTACCATTGTACGTAGGGTCACTAAGTCAGAACCGCCTCGATTATACCTAACAACAACTGGTCTGTTGTGAGTTGAACGTGAACTAAAACTCCATCACCTCACTGTCATAAGCTGCAATTTTGACTGGTGAGTCACAGTGTCATTTCAGGACCTCAGGCTGATTCAGCATCAGTGAAGTGTCGGTGATCTTCGGAAGATTTGAGTATTTATCCTATTTTGCAATTACCCTACTAAGTGACTGCCAATTCTTTTGGAAGAGGCTTTAAGGAAGATTTACTGTATGCACTTGTGTTGATTGTGTGTGGGGATTTTCCTGTAGTTTAACCTTCCCTCAATCATGGGACTTTAGGTGTGGAGTTTTTTGTGTTGTACTGATGGAGCAGTACTCTAGTGGGCTGCTCACCTGTTGCCTTTCTAGGGTAACTGCCATCACTTAGTTGTTACCAGAGCTCTCCAGCAGTCTGATAGTCTCTATGTCCCGGTTGCCCTTTTCGCTGGTCATGACCCCCTTTGCCCATCTCAGGGATGACATCCCTTGTACTTATATCTGACACACAGAGGAGAGCAACCACAGACCTTTTCACAGATGGAGGTATGGCCCTTACTAACGTGTTTCTCAGAGCCCTCTGAAGGCAGTGTTTTCTGGGCCTTGTAAAACGTTGTTGGGGGATAAGTTTGTAGTGTACCTGGTAAATACAGTCCACAGTTCCTGTCTCCCTAAACCTTTTAGGTTTCCTCATGCACATCATGACAGGGAAGCTCTGGCAGCTCCGTCTTACTGGCTGTAGGCTGCCCTTGAGTCCAAGCGTCAGTTAACCAAATGAGCTTTTAGAGCTCCTCCAGTTGCTTAAATCTGGACAGTAACACCCATGTCAATGATTTGATTCATTATGGTGTTCTAGTCCATCCTCTCATAGTCCAATACCCAAGAACTGGCTCCCACACAGCTCCCAGGTTTCTTCAGATACATATTAGCCAAGTTTGTAGTAATTGTCTTGGTGTATAAGTTACTTCCTTCAATGTATACCTATAGCTGTCTCCTAAATAGGCTGAGCTTTGAGCCCACGTATGGGTCCGGTAAGGGGCCGTGGTGGTGCAGTAGTTAGGTGCTTGGCTGCTAACCAAAAGTTTGGTGGTTTGAACTCACCAGCCACTCTGTGGGAGAAAGATGTGTCAGTCTTGTTCTGTAAAGACTTATGCCTGGGAGACCCTATGGGGTAGTTCTGCTCCTTCTTATAGGGTTGCTGTGAATTGGAGTCCACTTGACAGCATTTGATATACGTCAGTTGGCAACAGGGGTAGTTGTGGTGAGTCTTGAGGAAAATTGGTATCCCTTTCAAGGTGTCTGTCCTAAGTGAAGTTATCACAAGCTTTTTAAGCTGAGGGAGGCTAGTCTCAAACACTGGGGAGCAGGCTGCTTTAACTGTAGGGAGGCAGAGTGACATGGATTTAGGATTTAGGATTATCAGTTCTATCTGGAACCAGAAGTTCCCATTATAAGTTTCACAATCTCATTCTTTACTGGTCAGTTTCCAACATTCACATCAGAAGCCATTTAACAACGATGTGGGCCTCCATCTGACCTTTTCTAACTTCAAACAGGAGAAGAAAAATCAAGATCAACAGCTCCAGGCTGATTCCTATGAGGCAAGGGTCCTATATGCCGTCTTTACCAAGTTTAATAAACCAGCTGCCCCTCCCATGGCCCTCAGCTTCTCGGCTGGGTTCACTAATTCATTGTAGTGGCCACACAGAACTAACAGATAAGACTCAGGATTATAGAGTTAATTAGGGAAGTAATGGGTTGCAGTTCAGGTTAGGGAATGTTTGGGGTATGTTCTCCTTTCCAGACAGCCTCTTCCTAGCCATGCCCACAAGCATGCCTTTTTCTGGCCCTTGGCCTTTTTCCTGCTCAGGCAGATGTTACCAGCCTCTTTTTGCTTATGCCAGTAAGTGCTGAGAGGCACCTCACTCTGCAGTAAGCCTTGACCTAAAGGCACCTCAGCTAGGAAGCTATCACTCGTGCTGGTTCTCTCTCTGTCTCTGTCTCTCTGACACACACACATACACAATTCCAAGTGTTTCTCTATAGGGATCCCAGGTGCAGAGGACATGCTCCACTTCTGGCCTTCCTTCCTGAGTGGTGGTGGGACCGTCTGCTGTTCTGGAATTGGTTTTCTTTTAAGGTTAGTGTTACAATGAAACTGACCAGTACCTTTGGTGGGCCACATATAACCTTATTAGCACAGTCCCACCTTACTCTTTTGGGTGGCTATTACAAGAAAAGCCACACAGAGTGGTCGATTGCACTGCAAAAGGTTAGCAAGACTGTGAATTTAACTACTGTAATTAAAAATCTACACAATTAAATGTTAGAGGTTTGACCCTATGACTAGAAGGAGTAAGAGCTGCTTTTCAAGTTTTCGTAGAATGTCTCTGTTTCTCAAACTAGGACAGGGTGGGAATTAACAGACCTAAACTTGTCACTTTCTTTTTGTGAGTGTTCAAGTGAATTTGAAAGAATTTAGCCCGCACTATAGTCCTTATAGTCATCATTACTGCCACAACAGTCAAGTGAGGCAGCCACCTGGACTCCCCAGGCATAGGCTTCCTTTGGGACTTAGTCACAGTTAACCACAGGTGATCGCTTGATGAATTGTGATACAACCGAGAAGTATATCCTCTGTGGTACTTAATAAGATGTATACCTTTATCATGTATAATTTTATACCATGTAAGTTGTCATGGTATAGAACCCAGAGGATGAAATTAGTCCAGAACTGCCAAGAAATAATAGGTATTTGGTTGTAATACTATTTGTCAAAGGCCTCTTAAAGTCTGAATCAGTACCCTCCACATCTACCCTTAGTGGTTCCATTCCGTCCCATTTCTTAGCAGTACTGTATGCCATTGTAGTGTGTCCACACACACTCCTGAGCATTGTATTTAACTTTTTAAAGTTTTTTATGTTAACTCTTTTTACTCTTATAGTTAACTGAGTCTGTCCTCTAATATTTTTCTTTCTAGATTTTAGATTTTGTCTTCTGTTTTGTTAATTGAGGAGATCAATTCTTAATTAAAAGCAAGCCAGTTGTATGTGTATCAAAGTAAAATTGTACTCCACAGGGTCTTATTTTGCTTTTTAAGCACAAAAATTTGATCTGTCCTTAATGTGAATAAAAAACAGGGTATTTTGTGATCCATGTGTAGTCAGCAGGGGTATTCCTTCATATGATGATTTCATTGACCCAGTCACTCTCAGTTTGAGGCTCACATCTTCAGTTCATGATTTCCAAATTTGCCTGCTTGTCTGCATTAATACAATAGGTTGAAAAAGAACCTGGAGTATTGGCCACAAAAGATATTTATGATTCAGTCGGGGAAAAGACACAGAGCACTCCTGCTCGTATTTCATTGAGCAAGCAGTCACATGGCCACATTGCACTCCATTTTGGGAATGTAGTCCTGTTGTGAACTCAGGGGAAAAAAAAAAAGATGAAGCAGTTTGGTGAAGAGCTGACTAGTTTCTGCAGGAGAGTGTCAAGAAACAAAACAAAACAAAGCCAAGAAAACTGATAAAAAAAAAAAAAAGACCCATACCTAAAGGAGAGCAGAAGGGAACTGCAGATAGACGGACATACAGATTTAAAGTGGATTGTACACTTTCACTCAATCACAATTAAAAAAAAAAAAAAAAAAGAAGAAGACCCATACCCAGACACATCGTTATAAAAGTTTAGTGCATCAGGGAGATTTTTGTACAGTCTTTTTACTGATGGGACTGCTTGGCCACCCGTACCTGTTACTGTTAGGTGCTGTTGGGTTAGTTGCAACTCACAGTGACCTTATGCACAACAGAAGGAGACACTGCGCGCTGCCGCGTCGTCCTCAGAATTGTTGCTGTGCTGGAGCCCATTGTTGCAGCCACTCTGTCAGTCTGTCTTGTTGAGGGTCTTCCTCTTTTTGCTGATCCTCTCCTTTTTACCAAGCATGACGTCCTTCTCCAGGACTGATCTCTCCTGATAACATGTCCAAAGTATGTGACATGTAGTGTCACCATCCTTGCTTCTGAGGAGCATTTTGGTTGTACTTCTTCCAAGGCAGATTTATGTGTTCCTTTGACAGTCCAAAGTATGTTCAGTGTTCTTCTCCAGCACCACAATCAAAGACATTATCCCTTCAGTCATTCTTATTTGTTGTCCAGCTTTCACTCTTGAACACCAAGTAGCTAAAGTAAAAGGAAAAAATGATGAAATCAGAGAGCTGAACAGTAGATTTCAAAGGGCTACTTGAGAAGTCTAAGTATTATAATGACATGTGCGAACTCCTGAAGATAGGAAACCAAAAGGGAGGAACATGCTCTGCATTTCTCACGCTAAAAGAACTGAAGAAGAAGAATTCAAGCCTCAACCTGCAGTACTGAAGGGCGAAAATATTAGAGACCCAGGAAGCATCAAAAGAAGGTGGAAGGAGGGTCAACAATGGAAGTTTTAATACACGGCTTAGACTTGAAAATCTGACAAACAGGATGATCAGCAGAAGAGAAAATAGATAAATGGGAACTACTGACGGGGTGGAGTCAAGATGGCGGACTAAGCCCACGTCTCCTTGTGTCCCTCTGGAAACCAAGACCTGAATTGACAATCAAACAGAGCCTTCTGATCACCTAATCAGCCTCAGGACGCGGCACAGAGCTGTTAATTGGGACTTCGTACCACTCAGCGAAAAAACCTCCTCTCTTTCGCTGACTCCCGCTCCTGGCTAGCCCCGCTCTCAGGGAGGGAGGTAAACGCACCATTTTGACTTTTTTTTTCCTCTGTCTTGGCCGGCGGGCGGAGCTGGGTCCTGCCTGGTGGCTGGACTCAGACGTGCTCCTGGGGGGATAGGCAGGCAAAATTCCCATATTCTGAGAGTCAGGCTCGGGACTCTGTTAATCTAGACACTTTGAGCCTTTCGTTTTGTAGCTGCCTCAGCGGGGTTTGTGCAGAGCTCCGGGGTCAGGGTGCGGGACGCCATGTTGGTACCAAGATTTTAGCGGGACCTTGTTCTTAGCCTGGGAGCCAGCGCCTGCAAACGGGACAGCGCTTCTCCGTCAGAAAAGTAGTGATTTTGCACAGTGCTGCCTGCACTGGGGGCCCTGCAACAGAAGCAGAGGAATCACTACCTCTCGGCACCTGTAGTCCCTCTGTCTGCTGCCTGTGTGGAGGACGCCATCTTGGATACGGTGGCCGCAGCTGGACCTAATTCTTAGCTTGGGAGCCAGAGCCTGCCCACAGGAGAGTGCTTTTCTATCACAAAACCAGTACTCGACGCAGTGTCGCCTAAGGCTAGGCCCTGTCAGCAGAAGCCAACAGGGCAGTAGCATTGCTGTATTCTGAACTAGTTTGTTATCATCTGGGGTTGGATGTAGTGGCGCTTATTTTGTCAGATGAGAAGAGGGACCTCTACACCTGAAAACCTAACTCACTTGTGAACTGGTCAGATACCTTTTGCTTTACATTTGAGACAGCCTAGAGAAACATTTGCAATCCATCCTCACAGTACCTCTTCCAGCCTCTGTGTACTCACATGGGACCCAAAAAGCAACAGACAGTTGTGGCATACAAGCAATCACTCATGGCTTCAGAAGACTCCCAAACAAAGCAACCAAGGAGTTTTCCAGATGAAGAAACTTTTATGAAAGCATCAGGAAGTGAATACAAATTGATTATATACAGAGTCCTTCTAGACCTTATACAGAATGCAGCAGAACAAAATGAAAACTTAAGTTGTTCAATCTGATAGAACACCAGTACTGTGAAATCCAACAGATCAAGAAGAAAAAGACATAGAAACTTCCATGCAAAGCCAAGAAAACAGAATGGAACAAATGGAAAAAAGAATTTCTGACTTGGAAGACAGAGCTACTGATGCCAGTGTCTATGAGCAGAAATCAGAAAAAAGAAACAAGAAAAATGAATAAATATTAAGAAGCATGTGGGACTCTATTAAGAGGAACAACCTTCGATTAATTGGAGTCCCTGAACAGGGTGAGACATCTGAGAACACAGAGAGTATTGTTGCTGAGTTGCTGAAAGAAAACTTCCCAGAAATCATGAAGGAAGAGAATATAGACATCTCAGATGCATATCGTACGCCACCCAATATAGATCTCAAAAGAAAGACATATTATAATCAAGCTTAACAAAAGGAAACACGAGCAGCAACTCTTAAAGGCAGCAAGACTCAGGGCAAAGCTAGCATTCAGAGGGAAACCCTGTAGGCTCTCGTCAGATTTCTCAGCAGAAACCATGCTGGCACGGAGACAGTGGCACGACACATTCAAGGTCTTGAAGGAGAAGAACTTCCAACCAAAAATTACATATCCTGCAAAACTATCTTTCAAATACGACAATGAAATTAAAACATTCCCAGATAAACAGAAACTCAGAGACTTTGTAAAAACCAAACCCAAACTACAAGAAATACTGAAAGAAGTTCTTGGCTTTGGCTTAGAAGAACAAAACCACTAACTTTATATGTTAGAACGACACACTACTCAATACTCATTTAGGGAAGGCCCCAAAGTAATTCACAGCTTTGATATGGAAAGAAGCAATCCAGTGATCATCATGAAAACTATGGTGTCATCATAATAAAAAGAGGGATGTACTACAGTTGTTATAGTCCTTCCAGATGGAGAGGAAGATGACAAGACTGATAGTAATTAAAATTGGGTTTATAAATAGTTTATTAAGGGGGTTCATAGGGGCAGCTGTAAAGCACAACAAAGATGTATCAAACCGTTTCAAGAAATCTAACACACAAGTCTCAACAACTATAAAACCAGCTCTGAAAAAGGTGAAAAATGAACTCACAAAAAAGAGTGTCCCAGAACAGACTAATAAGAACAGCAGAGAAAACATCAACATAAAAATAAACATATCACAATGGCAGCAGTGAACACATACCTATCAATAATTACATTGAATGTGAATGGACTGAATGCTCCAGTAAAGAGACACCGAGTGTCATCTTGGATCAAAAGACACAACCCATCCATATGTTGTCTACAAGAAACTCACTTGAGACCTAAAGACAGGAACAAACTGAAAATTAAAGGATGGAAGAATATATATCAAGCTAACAATGAACAGAGAAGAGCAGGGGTGGCAATTGTAATCTCAGACAAAATCAATTTTAATGTCAAATCCACCATCGTGGACAAAGATGGTCACTATTTATTGCTGAAAGGTTCAGTACACAAGCAAGACTTAACTATATTAAATATTTATGCACCTAATGTCAGAGCACCTAAGTATGTCGAAGAAACACTGACTACACTCAAAAGAGAGTTAGATGACTCCACAGTAATAGTGGGAGACTTTAATACTCCACTCTCCTCACTAGACAGATCATGTAGAAAAAAGCTAAGTAAAGATACAGAAGACCTCATTGACACAATTAACCAACTAAACCTCATTGATATATACAGAACTTTCCACTCATCAGCAGACAACTACACCTTATTCTCCAGTGCACATGGAACATTCTCCAGAATTGACCACGTGATAGGCCGTAATGCAATGCTCAACAAAATCCATACCGTTGAATTACTGCAAAGCATCTTCTCAGATCATAAAGCTATAAAAGTTGAAATCAGTAGCAGAAAAAACATAGAAAGTGGAACTCTTGGAAACTGAACAACATCTTGCTCAAAAAAACATGGGTTATAGAGGAAATCAAGGATGAATTAAAGAAATTCATGGATTCCAGTGAGAACGAAAGCACTTCCTACCAGAACCTATGAGATACAGCCAAAGCAGTGCTCAGAGGTCTGTTTACCTCCATAGATGCACACATCTGGAAGGAAGAAAGAAACCAAATCAAGGAACTAACTCTCCAGCTTGAACAAGTAGAAAGAGAACAACAGAGGAACCCCTCGGGCACTGGAAGAAAGGAGATCATAAAGATGAGAACAGAGCTAAATGAATTAGAGAATAGAAAAACAATTGAAAAAATTGAAAAGACCAAAAGCTGGTTTTTTGAAAAGATCAACAAAATTGATAAACCACTGGCTAAACTTACTAAAGAAAAGCAGGAAAGGAAACAAATAACCCAAATTAGAAATGAGAGGGGAGTTGTCACCACAGATGCAACACAAATCAAAAATATCATAACAGAATACTATGAAAGACTGTACTCTAACAAATTTGAAAACCTAGGGGAAATGGACCAATACCTTGACTCATACCACCTACCCAAATTATCACAACGTGAAGCAGAACAACTTAATAAACCCATCACAAAGGAAGAGATTGAAAAGGTCATCAAAACACTGCCAACCAAAAAAAGTCCGGGCCCAGATGGCTTCACGGCAGAATTCTACCAAGCATTTAGAGAAGAGTTATCCCCCATACTACTGAGACTATTTCACGGTATAGAAAGGGATGGAGTACTCCCAAACTCATTCTATGAAGCCAGCATAACCCTGATACTTAAGCCAGGGAAAGATCCAACAAAGACAGAGAACTACAGATGGCTATCACTCATGAACCTAGATGTAAAAATCTTCAACAAAATTCTTGCCAACAGAACACAACAACATATCAAGAAAATAATCCATCATGACCAAGTAGGATTCATACCAGGGATGCAAGGCTGGTTCAACATCAGGAAAACAATTAATGTGATTAACCACATAAATAACACAGAAGACAATAATCACCTGATTTTGTCCATTGATGCAGAAAAGGCATTTGATAAGGTCCAATACCGATTCATGCTAAAAACTCTTAACAAAATAGGTATAGACGGCAAATTCCTCAAAACAATAAGGGCTGTTTATACAAAGCCAATTGCCAACATCATCCTGAATGGAGAGAGACTGAAAGACTTTCCCTCAGGAACTAGACAAGGATGCCCACTCTCACCTCTCCTATTCAACATTGTGCTAGAAGTTCTAGCCAGAGCATTTAGACAAGATGAAGAAATAAAGGGCATCTGCATCAACAAAGAGGAAGTTAAAATCTCCCTGTTCGCAGATGATATGATTGTATATGCACAGAACCCCAAGGAATCTATAAGTAAGCTAGTCAAACTGTAAGAAGAGTTCAGCAAAGTCTCAGGATACAGAATAAACATAAGTAGATCAGTAGGATTCCTTTACACCAACAACGAGACTGTTGAGGAAATTATCAAATCAATACCATTTATGATAGCCCCTAAGAAGATAAAGTACCTAGGAATTAATCTAGCCAGAGAAACAACAGACCTTTACAAAGAGAACTACAAGCCCTTATTACAAGAAACTAAGAGAGACTTAGAGAAATGGAAAAACCTACCCTGCTCATGGATAGGAAGACTTAACATTGTGAAAATGTCTATTTTACCCAAAGCAATTTATTTATATAACACAATCTCAATACAAGTTCCAGCATCATTTTTTAATGAGATGGAGAAACGAATCACCAATTTTGTTTGGAAAGGGAAGAAGCCCCGGATAAGTAAGGTACTACTAAAGAAGAAGAACACACTGGGAGGCCTCTCATTACCCGACCTTAGAACATACTACACTGCCACAGTCGAACTACTGAGAATCAAACACTTTTGCTCATCCAAAGACTTTATCAAAAGAGTTAAAAGACCACCTACAGAATGGGAAAAAGTATTTGGCAACTATATGTCAGACCGATGTCTCATCTCCATAAGCTACAAGGTACTGCAAAATAACACTGAGTAAAGGAGATGGACAGACACTTCATTAAAGAGGACATCAGGAAGCCAAAAGACGGGTGAGGAAATGTTCACAATCATTAGCTATTAGAGAAATCCAAATCAAAATGACAATGAGATACTATCTCACCTAACAGGGTTGGCCATGATCCAAAAAGCAGACGGAACAACAAATGCTGTAGAGGCTGTGGAGAAATGGGAACTCTTTTACACCACTGGTGGGATTGCAGGATGTACTCAGCGGAAAACTATGCAATGATAAAGGACAATGATTTTAGGAAGTATCTCATAACCTGGTTTCAATTGGAAGATACGTTAAGTGAAATCAGTCAGTGGCACAAGTACAAATATTGTATGTGACCCCTACTGTAAGGACTTAAAAACAGACTCGTGTACAGAAGAAAAGACTTTGACAGCTGCAAGGGAGGGGAGGGACAGTGGGAGAGGGCTGGTTATAAATTAGATTGTTGATAGAAATTTGGTTGGGTGAAAGCAGTGACAGCATACATTAGAAAGAAGATCAACTGAACAGGACTTTGACATGAACTGAAAGCTCTTCTAATCCTAACCCAGTATTGCAAGGATAAAGTAGCAGGGGTAGGGGTCTGGGGACCATGCTGTCAGGGGACTTTGAGGCCGATTGGCATAACTAGCCTATTGCTAAGAGAGTTTTCTGTACTCCATATTGGTTAAGTGGGGTCTTAAAAGGGGTCTTAAAAGCTAGCAAACTGCCATCTGAGGTACACCAAATGGTCCCAACTTAGCCGGAAAAGATGATCACCAAGGCTAACAAAGACATGAGAGAAAAAGCCTAGAAGACAGAATGACCCACATGAATGAGTAACTGTATCAGCATGTGACCAATAGAACCAGATGATGCCCAGCTACGCCATTGACAGCCATGATGGGGCACACAATGTTGAGTCCCAGTGGCAATACGAGAAAAAGAGGGGTATACCTCAAGAATTGCACTAAAAGACTGCAACTGATGGTCCGAAGCCCTGTCAGTTCCCCCTGGGTGTGTGGCCCCTAGACCTGCTGCTGCCTCTAATCACAAATCATTACTGAGGTCAACTCTTTGGACAGGATTGTATTGGACTCGGGGACACAGTGTGACCATATGGTGGGTGCACTTCATGGTTCTGTGCATCTATGGGGTGCTGTCCTACTAGCCTCTGAGTATAAGAGAGAGGAGAGGAGGGGACAGGAGATTGTTAGAGGATCTGACGTGTATAGAATGGAAAGGAGGAGTGTTCTATCACTGGGCAAGGAGAGCAAAAGGAGCTGCAAATAGGCAGGCATGCAAATTTAACTTGGACTGTATACTTTCACTCTATCACAATCAAAAAAAAAAAAGATGGAAGGAGTACACAGAGTTTCTGTGCCAAAAAGATTGGTCGATGTTCAGTCAGATCAGAAACTAATGGTACTGAAGGAGGAAGTCCAAAGCTGCACTGAAGGCTTGGATGAAAAACAAGGCTCCAGGAATTGATGGAATATTAATTGTGTTGCTTCAACAAATAGATGTAGCATGAAGTGCTCACTTGTTTATGGCAAGAAATTTGCAAGACGGCTACCTGGCCAACTAACTGGAAGAGATCCATGTTTATGCCTATTGCCAAGAAAGGTGATCCAACCAAATGTGGAAATTACTGAACGATATCATTAATATCACATGCAAGCAAAATTTTGCTGAGGATCATTCAGGAGCAGCTACCGCAGTATATATTGACAGAGAACTGCTGAACGTTCAAGCCTGATGTAGAAGAGGAGGTGCAGCTAGGAATGTCATATGGGTCTTGCCCGAAAGTAGAGCACCAGAAAGATGTTTACTTATGTTGTATTCAGTATGCTGTTTTACCTACACCTAAGGACTGCGTTTACAAAAGGGAGGAAAAATGGAGCACCTCTGCCATCCTGTAGCTCAACAGAGGTGGTTAGACTTCGGGCCTCTTTTATATGGGGGAAATGTAGAACATTAGGCCCTCCACTATAGGATGGCCCTATAGACTGCTTGTCTAGACTTGAAAGTGTTGCAGCTTTATCGTTACACTACTCAGTAGACCACTGGGAAATGGGGCAGGGAAGAGAAGAAAAGTGACATCTCTAACTTCTCACTGACAGAAATGACAAGAGCTGACATAAGTTGACAGTGTTGTAATAATAGTTAAACAAGATCGGTGGAGTCCCTGTTTCAAATTTTCCATCACTGCCATCTATCACAGGGCCTGGCATAAGAGTGATTCACTAAATAAGCTGTGTGTGTGTAGCATATTGAGAGAAGAAACTTAAGATAGCAATCAGATAATTCATGTTTATGCCTCACTGCCACGCCACTGTTAGGTTTGTGACATACAGCAGTTTAATGAGGTATCCTTGAATCTCACATTGCACTTTTAAAGCAGGGCCAGCCATGACTTTGTGTAATGCTTTTTGTAAAGATCAAAGAAACTCATGCGTGAAAATGGCTTTGCAGTCTTTAAAATGTGATATCAATCACTGTACCTTCAGACCACATTTCAAGCATAGCATTTTGAACATTTTAAAGCTTGACTTTAATCTTCCCTGAAGACTCAGATGAGTGAGATTGTGCACCACATGTATTTTGGGATTTTCAAAATACACTGGGTGTTATGAATTGAATTGTGTCCCCCCACCTGCCCCTGAAATACATCGGGTATAAATACTAACCCCTGTTTCTGTAGACAGCTTAGTGGCGTAGTGGTTAAGAGCTATGGCTGTTAACCAGAAAGCTGGTAATTGGAGTCTACCAGCTGCTCCTTGGAAACTGTATGACTTGGTCCTACTCTGTCCTCTAGGGTTGGCTCTGTGTCCAAATCACCTTAATGGCAACATTTGTTGTTGTTGCCTATTCCTATAGAGGAGGCCTGGTGAAACAGATTGACTGCGAACAGAAAGATAAGCAGTTCAAGTCCACCAGCCACTGCTCAGACACTGTATGAGGCAGTTTTACTCTGTCCTCTAAGTCCTGTGAATCACAACCAACTTGATGGGCAATGAGCTGTACCTGTAGATGTAATCTGTTTTGAGAATAGTTTTCTTTGTTATGTTAATGTCATGTAATATGTATTTTAATTTTTTTAAAACATTTCAGTGTAGTTTTGATGAAAGTTACAGAGCAAATCCGCTTCCCATTCAATAATTTACATGTTTTGTTTAGTGACATTAGCTGCTGCAGTCTTAATATGACAGCACTCTACCTACTTCCCATTTCCATTAGCGTGTTTTCTGTATCCCTTCCTCTCTTCTGAACTTTGTTTTGGGGCACGTGTGGCCCTTTTGGTCTTGTGTGTTGATTATTCTGAGGAGCATATTCCTCACAGGTGTTATGGTTCACTTCGTAGGCCTTGTCTATTGTTTGGCTGCCGGGTGACCTCCAGGAGCGGGTTCATCTCAGGTTTGAAGCGTATCTAAGGGCCAGAGGTTCTACCAGTTTTCTATCAGACCAATAGATCATCTTTTTTGTGAATTTGAATTTTGTTCTACTTTTTTTTCCCCTGCTGTAATTGGGAACTTCTCTTGTGATCCTGGTCAGAACAGTTGATAATAGCAGCCAGGTAGTGTCTAGTTCTTCAGGTCTCAGACTTGTGGAGGGTATGATTCATGAGGACCATTAGTCCTTTGGACTGACTGTTTTGTGGCATCTTTGATTCTCTTCATTCTTTGCTTTAGATAGGAAGAGACTAATAGCTGTATCTTACATGAATGCCAGCAGGCTTTGAAGACCCCAGTAGCTACTCACCACAGTAGGATGTGGAACACTGTCTTTATGGCCCTTGTTATGCTGGTTCGCCTGGCTGTTCTCCAAGACTAATCTCAAGCCCTTAAGCCCAGTGACTTAGTCCCTCAAGGTGTTACGGTATGGCTAAGGAGTTTTCATAACTGTGCCCCTATGTTCTCTACTATGCACCTGGATATCTTGTAGCACATATAAATAGGAATGTAGAAAATCCTTTTGCAGACCTGTGTGTTATTGAGGGTATGTTCCCATATACCAGCCTGTTCAGCTTACGTGTATACCTTTTTGTATCCACTTGTAAATTATTGTTCATGGCCGTGATTACGTGACTGTGTATGCGGTACTGTTTACTGTTGTTGCCTGTTACTTTGTGCACTTTCCAGTGTCTTCCTTTGCCTTGGTCATGTTTCACGGACATCGTTCTTACTGTGCGTTGCTTGTCTCTTCATCCAGGTTAGTATGTGTTTAACTGTCTAGTCAGTGCTTCTCCCTTCCATTCCTGGTAACCAATCCCAAAAAGTGTCTGTGTGTAAACCTTTTCTTGACTTTTTATAGTAGTTGCCTCATAAACAGTGATTCTTCTTTTGAGATAGACTTACTTCACACAGCACAGTATCCTCCAGGTTCATCCATGTTGTAAGCTGTTTCGTGGATTCACTGTTAAAAGTCTTTAACATTGGGGACTATTTCTTTGTGTGTATGTACCATAGTTTGTTTATCCATTCAGCTGTTGACAAGCATTTAATGTGTTGCCAACTTTTTGTTGCTGTGACTAATGCTGTGATCACCATTGGTGTGGATCTGTCTGTTCATGTCACAGCACGTATTTCCCTAGGGTGTATACCTAGTAGTGGCATTGCTGGATCATATGGTGTTTCCGTTTCTAAGTTTGTAAAGAAGTGACATACTGTCTTCCATAGTGGCTGTGCCATTTTACAGCCCTACCAACAATGTATGAGAGTTCCGGTCTCTACACCCTCACCAGCATTTATTGTTTACTGGGTGTTTTTTTGACTCCTTGCCATAATTGCTGAGGTGAGATGATACCTGATTGTTGTTTTGGTTTTATCTCTAATGGCTAATGATTGTGAGTGTCTCTTCCTGTATGTGTTGGACCTGAATGTCATCTTAGGGGAAGTATCTGTTCATGCCTTGCCCGTTTTTTGGTTGGATTGTCTTTCTGTTGTTGAAATTTTCTGTAAATTTTACAGATTAGTCCCTTGTCAGATATATCATTGCTAAACAGTTTTTCTAGTCTGTAGGTTGTCTTTTTATCCTTTTAGAAGAAGTCTTTGATGTACTTAAGTATTTAATTTTTAGGAAGTTCCAGTTGTCTAATTTATCTTCTGCTTCTTGTGCATTTTCTCCCTATGTTTTCTCCAGTTTCTTCCCATGATCCAGTTTTTGTTTTTGTTGTAAGTGTGGATACTGTTTTGATCACTAATAACTGTAGGCCACATGAATTGTGGAATGACATCAAAGACATCATCCATGAAGAGAACAAGAGGTCATTAAAAAGGCAGGAAAGAAAAAAAAAGACCAAATTGGATGTCAGAAGAGACTCTGAAACTTGCTCTTGAATGTAGAGCAGCTAAACAGTAAAGGAAAAGACCTAAACAGAAGATCTCAAAGAGCAGCTCCCAGAAGACAAAAGAAAGTGTTATAATGACGTGCAAAAAGTTGGAAATGGAAAACCAGAAGGAAAGTACACGTTCTGGATTTCTCAAGCCGAAAGAACTGAAGAAAAAATTCAAGCCTCAAGTTGCAATAGTTAAGGATTCTACAGGGAAACTAGTAAATGACTCAGGGAGTATCAAAACAAGATGGAAGGAATACACAGAGTCCTTGTACCAGAAAGAACTGGTCGATGTTCAGTTATTTGAAGAGGTAGCATATGATCAGGAACCAGTGGTACTAAAGGAAAAAGTCAAAGCTGCATTGAAGACATTGGCGAAAAGCAGAGTTCCAGGAATTAATGGAATATCAATTGAGATCTTTCAACAAACAGATGCAGTACTGGAAGTGCTCACTCGTCTGTGCCAAGAAATTTGGAGGACGGCTACCTGGCCAACTGACTGGAAGAGATCCATATTTGTGCCCATTCCAAAGAAAGGTGATCGGCCGGATGTGGAAGTCCCAAACAGTATCATTGATATACCACATGCAAGTAAAATTCTGCTCAAGATCATTAAAAAGGTATTACAACAATATATGGACAAGGAACTGCCAGAAATTCAAGCTGGATTCAGAACAGGGCGTGGAACCAGGGATATCATCGCTGATGTCAGGTGGATCTTGGCTGAAAGCAGAGAATATCAGCAAGATGTTTACTTGTGTTTCAAGTTGAATGCAAAAGCATTCGACTGTGTAGATCATACTAAATTATAGCTAACGTTATGGAGAATGGGGATTTCAGAGCACCTAGTTATGCTCTTAAGGAATCTGTACATGGATCAAGAGACAGTCGTGTGAGCAGAACAAGGGGACACTGCATGGTTTAAAGTCAAGAAAGACATGCTTCAGGGTTGTATCCTTTCACCATGCCTTTGTAATCTGTATGCCGAGCAAATAATCTGAGAAGCTGGATTATACGAAGAAGAACAAGGCAACGGAATTGGAGGATGACTCATTAACAACCTGTGTTATGCAGACGACACCACCTTACTTGCTGGAAATGAAGATTTGGGACACCTAACTGATGAAGATCAAGGACCACAGCCTTCAGTATGGATTGCGCGTCAACATCAGGAAAACAAAAATCCTCACAACTGGACCTGTAAGCAACATGGTCATAAATGGAGAAGGGATTGGTTGTCAAGGATTTCATTTTTCTTGGGTCCACAATCAGTACCCTTGGAAGCAGCAGTCAAGAAATCAAAAGATGCATTGCATTGGAAAAATCTGCAGCAAAGGACCTCTTTAAAATATTGAAAAGTAAAGATGTCATCTTGAGGACTAAAATGCCCCTGACCCAAGCGATGGTATTTTCAGTTGCATCGTATGCATACGAAAGCTGGACCATGAACAAAGAAGACAGAAGAATTATTGATGCCTTTGAATTGTGGTGTTGGAGAAGAATGTTGAAGGTACTGTGGACCAGCAAAGGAGCAAACAAATCTGTGCTGGAAGAAGTACAACCCTAGTGCTCCTTGGAAGCAAAGATGGCAAGACTGTGTCTTACATACTTTGGACGTGTTGTCAGGAAAGATCAGTCCCTGGAGAAGGACATCGTGCTTGGTAAAGTGGAGGGTCAGCGAAAAAGAGGAAGACCCTTGACAAGATGGATAGACACAGTGGCTGCAACAATGGGCTTGAACATAAAAACGGTTGTGGAGATGGCGCGAAACCAGGCAGTGTTTTGTTCTGTTGTTCATGGGGTCGCTGTGAGTCAGAACTGACTCGATGGCACCTAACGAAAACAACAATAGCATGGGTACTGTTTAATCGTTATGCAAATAGATATCCAGTTTTGCCAGCATCATTTGTTAGATATTCTCTCTTCCCCATTAATGGATTTTGGCCCTTTGTCAAAGATCAACTGTCCGTATGTGGATAGATTTACTTCTGGGTTCTCAGTTCTGATCCTTTGGTTTGTATGTGTGTCATTGTTCCAGTACTAGGCTGTTTTGACCACTGAAGCTGTAAAGTAGGTTAGGCTCTGAGAACTGGAAGGGTGAGCCCTCCTTTGTTCTTCGGTGTTGCTTTACTTACCCAGGGTCTCTTTCCTTTCCGTATAAAGTTGGCAGTTCTTTTTTCCATCACTTTAAAGAATGTTGATGAACTGGATGGGGATTGCATTACATCTATAAATCACTTTGAGTGGTACTAACATTTTAGAAATATTAAATCTTCATGTCCTCCATAGGTTTTCAGTGGCTGATTTTATGGAAATAGACTGCCAGACTCCAAGGTTCCTCTCTGGACACAGACTTCAGAGTGTGGTTGCCGTAAACTTACTTGAACTGTTTATTTTTCACTTACTTTATTACTATTCAGACTAATAAGTATGTATGTGGTCATTATTGCCTGGTACTGCACGTAAGTCTGTTGGTGGGAAATTGGCTACTTGGAAGTACCATGTCAGTATTTAGATCTGTTTTGATTATACATTATGGGAGCCCACACCCCCACCCCATCCTTTTGACCCTGTGGTAGTTTGGTTTCTAACCATTGCCTGCAAAAGTTCTTTTCAAGCATTCTTCATCCAGAAAAAGTTATGTTCCTTTAATTTTGGAAAAACTAACGTCACAGAAACAGTCTCTACAGAGAACCTGGGTTGCAGTTTAATCTGACTTTATTTTCTGTATTCATCAGCTACTGTATTTACAGTAGTGTCACTTTTGGTAGAATGACATGTTTGCTGGAGTATTCAAATGCTGAATGTGAAACGTTAGTTTTTTTTACTGTGAGAATCTACAGAAGTATAACTAGCTCATTCCTGTAAAAATCAGGTATATAGCTGAGTAAGTAGTACATTAAACACATTTATATTAATATGAGTATAAATGCGTAAGTAGAAACTTAAGAGACAAGTTATTTCTGAAGCATGTCTCTTTGAGCAAGTCTGTATTACCTCTCTGGGCCTCGGTGGAGATAATAATAGAACCTGGCCTGGTGGTGTAGTGGTTAAATGCTGTGGCTGCTAACCAGAAAGCTGGCAGTTTGGACCCACCAGGAGCTCCTTGGACACTCTGTGGGGCAGTTCTGCTCTGTCCTCGAGGGTCACTAAGAGGAAGAGTCAAGTTGACAGCAGTGGCTTTTTGTTGTTGTTGTTGTTTTGTAATTGTGTAGGTTGAAGTGAAGATTAAATGATCTGTAGTGCTTAGAACAGTTTCTGTTACTTGAAACCGTTCTCTGTTGTTGTTGTCATCGTGGAAGTAATGGTTTAAATATAAAATTCAACATTCTTTGTTTTAATTTCTTCTCTTTTCAGATGACCTGTGTAGAAAAAGCAGGAACAGATGAGAAAATGCTTATGAAGGTCTTTCGTTGTTTGGGAAGTTGGTTTAACTTGGGAGTTTTGGACAGTAACTTCATGGCTAACAATAAATTACTGGCGCTCCTTTTTGAGGTTTTGGTGAGTAATAACTTTGTTATTAAAGTATTCCTGCTGTATAGTACAGCTTTAGTAACTGATGCTGAGGAAGACAGCAGTGCTTTCAGATTTCTGCACGGTGACAGGAAAATGTGTAAGAAAAGCAGCAGTGATCTTTGCTTACTGCCAAGGACTACATTAAGGTATCAATTTTAATAAACTTCGAATAGAGTCTAGTTATATTTATGAGGAAAGTGGTTTTGTTATTATCTGTGCAGATAAATGATTTGGATATTAAAATCCAGGTAACAAAAAAATTGTTGGTCTGTTTTTCATTCTTTCAGAAGTATAAAATTGTGTGTTTCTAGTGATAGACATTGATTAGGTCTTCTCAGTGTACATTACCATAACATCATAAATTTAGAAAATACAAAAAAACGTTAAAAAATATTTACCCTTAGTGAATCCAGAGACATTTATAGGTCAGAAGATTTGTGTTTGAGAGAGTTCAAACATCAGGGCATGAGCATTTAATGGATTTTGCGTATTTAAGATTAATAGAATAAGAGCTAACAATGTCTTTTCTTTGATTGAGATACCTGAACTCTGTTACAACCTTACAGGACTATACAGATGTATGAAGCTGAATGTTATGCACGGCATAACATAGCATAACTTTCTTAAACAGTGCATCTGTAGATTCTGCGAACACTGCTTATGTAGATTGGTTTCTCCCTGGAGATTCTAAATAGCCTAGTTTATTATTTGTGAAAGAAACAATGTATCAGAGAAGACTAAATATGCCTTTGCCAAATATATCCAGCCTCTCAACTGTACTCTCTGTGTAGAAGCCCCCAGGCTTCCCTCCCTGAATCTTTTGAGCTTCTCCAGTTTGTGACAGTTTTTCTTGAGATCTTCTCTCACTTGTCATCCTGGGACTTCCCTTTACTATGCTTCTGGGTTGGATTAACTGTTTTTTGAACCTCCTCAAATATACATGAGAAGTAAGCTTTGAGTTTTTGCATGCCTGAGAGATATTTTTCTTTCATTCTTGCTTGATGATTTTTGGCAGGTATGGAGTTGTGGGTTCAATATTGTTTCCCTTCAGAGTTTCAGAGACCTTGCTGTCTATTAGCATTTGTCATTGCTAATGTGGACTCAGATAATCATCTGATATTTGCTCCTTTCTCAGAGATCATCCTCTTTTCCTCTCTAGAAGCTCAGAAACCTCTGACTGTGCTGTTCTGAAATTTCAAGTGGTTATATATGGGTTCTGGATTCCTGATAGACCTTTTCATTTAGTTAAGATTTGAGTATCAGAAAAAGAAGGGAAAAGATTTCTGTGGACTAAAATAAAGTCAGGAACATGTGGTATTCCACTTGGAAGGATGTATACGAACAAAAGCATAGAGATTAGGAGTTGTGTGACTGTGACTGAAGTATACAAATAAACTGATTTGGTTGGCATTGAGGAATGTGGTCAGAAATAGGCCTGGAAATGTTGTCCTGTTGTTGAAGGCCCTGACTCAGTCTGTTACATGTTTCAAGTTATTTGTTCACAAACAGGCTATAATTGTTTTTCTGCTAGTTGGGTAAATGATCATACTTTTTACTCCCCTGTTCCTGCTGTCTCCTAGCAACAGGATAAGACCTCATCCAACCTACATGAAGCTGCTTCAGACTGCGTGTGCTCAGCTCTCTATGCCATTGAGAATGTGGAAACTAACTTGCCGTTAGCCATGCAGCTTTTCCAGGGAGTCTTGACATTGGAAGCTGCCTATCATATGGCTGTGGCGCGGGAAGATTTAGACAAGTGAGTAACTGTGTAAGGCTGGAGCCCTGGTTTTATCTGCGATCTGGTGGGTGTTTTTGTTTGTTAACTTCTAGAGTCACATTTTATTATTTGTCTACCTTATGGTGTTCTTAGTGGCTCTGGGTAAATACACAAACTATGTGTCCTGAAGATGCTTTGGTATTCCCCTGTGAGCATAGAGTGGCAGCCTGGATCCAGAAAGAGAGGTTGTGCAATTGCCAGTCATGAAAAGTAATTGTTGTGCTGATAATGGATAAAGCTTTAAGAATTAGAGTTGAATTTAAAAGCGAAAAGTGTGATTTAATGGAAAGTTTTATTCAGATGTTTTCGTATTTGGGAATTTGGACTGACTTAGATGTGTAGAAGAACAGCCTTGGAGAACAGAACAGATGTCCTCAGGCTGAGGAGCCTCTTTTTCTTTCTTTCGTTAACTGTGCCTGTGAATGTTGCATATAATATCCAGGTTTCTGACTTGATGTTGTCATTCTTTCGTCCACAGGGTTTTGAATTACTGCCGTATTTTCACTGAACTGTGTGAAACTTTTCTTGAAAAAATTGTTTGTACTCCAGGCCAAGGCCTTGGGGACCTGCGAACTCTGGAACTGCTTCTTATCTGTGCAGGACATCCTCAGTATGAGGTAGTGTCTGTGGTTCACCAAAGTTATTATCATCTGTGTACTGTGGCGTATTCTTGGTACTCTGTTACTTCATGTCTTTTTTACTCTTGGTAAATTGTAGTCTTGTTTTTTTAATTGATGTGACAGCTAGATTTGTCCTACTGTGGCTGTTTCTTCTGTATCTTTTCATGTTGGATTTGGGCCTCTACTCAATTCTTTTTCCACGTGGTTAGCTGGGCTGACTGTTGCAGGCTCCTTCAAATCCAGACCAAACCCTTTGCCACTGAGTCAACTGAGACTCGTAGCAACCATTTAGGACAGAGTAGAACTGCCCCAAAGGGTTTTCAAGCTATAAATCTTGACCAAAGCAGACTGCCACATCACTTTTCTTCCATGGAGCAACTGGTGAGTTTGAACCACCAGTGTTTCAGATAGCATCCAAACTCTGAACCACTGCCACCAGGGCTCCGAGGTATAGGTACCAAGGAATGCCTTGTCTGTTTTTCTTTAAGCAGGCTGTGTAGCCCCACTTATTCACTAGAGCTTTACAGCTTCAAAATACTCCCAGTCCTAGCTGTACTTCCATGAATCTTAACACTCCACGTTTTACTTCAGGTGAGGGACAGGATGAGAAAGAGACTGAAAGAACTTACTCTTCTTCCTTCAGAAGTCATTTATGTGACACGTTGTACCTCCTCTCCACAGTATTGAATGAGTCAGCAGGAAATGCCCCCCTGTCGAGTCATTAATTTAAGTAGCTCTGTTTGAGATCTTTGGCGGGAGAAGGGTAGAGGGGGGCGCTCTTAGGAAGAGGACACAGCAGTCCTGGGACTCTTGGCCCTTTTTTCGGTTGTCACACAAAAAGATAGTGTTTATTTGTTTGACGTAATCTAATAAGGGTATCCAGATTTTGATGAAACCCAAAACGTTTTTGGGAAGAAGTCGAGCACTGTGTAATAATTAAACCACCAGGACTGGTTGGCATGGCGGCGGCCCTGACTCCGGTGATGCTGTGTAAGTCAGAGCAGAACGGTGCTTTATGGGGTTTGCCAAATCACCACTCATTGACACAGTGCCATGTACAGGATGGACTAGATGAAAGCCCAAGACTTTCCCTGCCTCTTCAGAAAGTGACCCTGTAAGACAGAGTAGAACTGCCCCATAGGGTTTCTAAGGAGCAACAAGTGAATTTGAGCTGCTGCTTCTTGACCAGCAGCCGAGCTCTTAACCCTTGCGCTACCAGGGCTTCTCTTAACAAAGCAGGTGAAGAAAACTGACCCAGCTAGGAGGCTGATTCAGTAATATTTACGGTACTATATAGATGGTGTGCCTGGGGTAAGAGGTGTTCTGATTTCAGGCATATAATGAAATGATTTTAGAATTTGGGAAAAAGGCTTTAAAAGAGACTTCCTTTTCTGTATGTTTTTCAAAATTCAGAATCCGATATGCTCTTGGAGCAGTTACACCAGGTCTAATAGGGAATATAACGTCAGTTAATCCTAAATGGAGTTGGGACCTGTAGTGGGAAGTTTCTTGTGAGGAAGAGTAACAGATGCTGTCTGAGAAAAAAGTGGTTTCATACCTAACTCTACTCTTACTACTTTAAAGTGTCTTTTCTTTCCTATATGGCCTTAGCAGTAAGGAGTCTGTTGGTATTCCATTCCTTTTCCCCTCTAAACAAACCATGTTTTCTTTTTCTCCTTCAATTTAATAGGTAGTGGAAATTTCTTTTAACTTTTGGTACCGACTAGGAGAGCATTTATACAAAACTAATGATGAAGTTATTCATGGTATCTTCAAAGCTTACATTCAGAGACTGCTTCATGCCTTGGCTCGACACTGCCAGCTGGAACCAGACCATGTAAGTTGTCTTTAAATCTCTGGTTATCTTTATTTCCTCCTCTTTTTATCTTAATTTCTTCCTTTTTTCCATCAGAACAAAACTAATAGAATCTACAAGTTACCTGTCACTCTATAACTTAGACTGAAGATGTCAGTAGAAATCGAATGAAGATTATTAGTCCCTAAGTGGCACAAACAGTTAACTTTTGGACTACTAGCTGAAAGGATAGCAGGTCAAACCCACTCGGAATAAAGGCCTGGTGATTTGCTTCTGAAGGGTCACAGCCTTGAAAACCCTGTGGAGTTTTGTTCTGCACACATGGGGTCACTATGAAATGGAAATCAGCCCAACAGCAGCTAACATAAGATCTGTGTAGGAAAAAAATCACTGTTGCTGAAGCAAGAGTATTCTTCTCTTGGAGATTTATCTTAAGTTGTGCTGCAGAAGAAAAAAATAGCTATTTTGTGTACAAAGCATTATCTACAAAAGTAAGAAGTGGTAGTAAACCTGTGAATAACTGTGTAACAAGAAATACATTAATTTGAAGCAATTTGATGAACCATTGTGCAGCAGTTAAAAACAATTATTGACATAAAATGGATAGTTTGTATACTGAGTGAAAAAACGGAATGTAAAATTTTATACTGTTTTTCATAGTATAAAATAAGTGCTTGAACTAAAACATAAAAGTGAAATATTTGTACAAGGATGTTGAAAATGACATAAGTTCCCATCCCACAATACACTCGTTTTTCCTTTATATTTTTATGTTGATTTTATAATTAAAAGAGAAATCATAGGAAAAAATACATACTTGAAATGTCATAAAATAGTCCGTTAGAAAACCCTTCACCATCCATGCTTTGCTTAAAAAACAAAGAAAAATAAATGTTGGTATCAGGTCACTTCCAAGTCCTAGCGACTCTATAGGACAGAGTAGAACTGCTCCACAGGGTTCTGAAGCGCAGCTGGTAAGTTCCAACTGTTAACGATTGCACCACCAAGGCTCTGTGCTTTGCCTAGTCTCTTCAAATTGTGACCTCATTTTGATTTTGTGTTTAATCCTCATCCTTTTATATGGGACCCAAAAATTGTTTATTTGTTGTTCTTGACAGCTAAATCTGAAATGAAAACTTACTTATTTGCTTAATGTTAATATTACTGTTTTAGTCATGGCATTATGTATCTTGAAGAAACTGTAAAGGTGATCTAGTGATCAGACTTTTTTTTTAAACTGAGGACCCTGTTTTCAGTTAAATCTTGGAAGACTGCTTTGTGAATAAAAACTTGACTGCTCTGGTTTAAATGGCTCTATTTGCTTGGTTCCGTTCTTCCTTTTGCTAGTTCCATGGCCCATTTCAGGTAATGGTTATACTTGCAAGTGTGAAGTGTATAATAATTTGGGTAGTGTTTGTAATTTTATCTACTGTCTGATCTGAAACAGCTGTCATTTACTTCCTCCTCATTCATCTGCCTTAATTTCTTAATCTTAAAACAAAGTTGAACTAGAATAGCAAGCATTCTTTTAATACTGAGGACTTTTTCCAGTTATTCATGGTCCAAGATTTGTATATATGTCCTCAACCGTATCACAGTTGGTAAACCTTTGTTTCTTCCTAAGAGTGTATTGGAGCAGGAAAAATTTAAGATCTGTAGAACAAAAACAATCTCTAAATTTAAATTTTTAATGAAAATTTCAGACATAGAGCAAAGGTGAAATAATTTCATAGTGAACACCTATGTACCCATCCCCTAAATTCTACCGTTCATGTTTTATTATACTAGTTATTGTGTCTGTCCTATTCATTAAAAAAATTGTGAAATTCTTTTTAAAGTCTAAAATTCTGTTTTGTGTGAAGTTGCTGTGATAATGGTTGATTCTGGTCAGTCTCGAGCTGTAAAGCTTCACAGGCTAGATCAGGATTAATGAGCTGGACCTTGTCTAGAGGGGCATGTAACTCTTCAGAAAACTCAAGGTAAAGGTAGAGGATAGGTGGTTTGAGTTGTCATACTTAACGGTTCAGGAGACTCTATGTCTGTTGTAAAATAGTTTTATGACTTAGGCAGCTTATCTTTTGTTCATTGGGACTTGACTTCTTGATGACTTTTTCTTTATTTTCGATTTTATAGAGGTCTGTAAAATCCTCAGTGAGTTTAAAACAAATGCCATCTTATTTGAAATTTCAGGAGGGGGTTCCTGAGGAGACTGATGACTTTGGAGAGTTTCGGATGAGGGTATCAGACCTGGTGAAGGACTTGATTTTCCTGATTGGGTCTATGGAGTGTTTTGCTCAGGTAAGCCCATTTGGGGATTACTGCCGGTCCTACTGATCAGCCCAATTGTATTTACTTCTGTGTCTTCTTTAAGTGTCCCATCTTACTTCTTCAATCTCAGTGACTAAGTGGGATTATAGATATGCAGGTGCCTAGCACACTGCCTGGCATATAGTAACTATGTTTATGTAGTGTCTTCAAAGCCAATTGCAGTCTATAAATGGTCAAT
Organism: Heterohyrax brucei; assembly: GCA_028571685.1. NCBI lineage: Eukaryota > Metazoa > Chordata > Mammalia > Hyracoidea > Procaviidae > Heterohyrax > Heterohyrax brucei. The sequence goes on from CM053147.1 coordinate 20,534,104, forward strand.
AATGGGTCACTCTGTTACTCTTGCTAATGATAGCTGTTCTGCATTCGCAGCTGGTATGGAAGACCCATACATAGGTAAGCACTAAAGCTTCTAGGATACTTCAGGGAATTGGGACTAAGCCAGGAAAAACAGGCTACTTTTCCTGCTTTAATAATTATGTGCCCATACTTGGCAACTTTCTTGTTTGTTTGGCATTTCCTTTGTCCACACGGTGGTTAGATTCCTGTGACGTTTCATCCTGAGCTGAGTGTGCTAGAGTAGAAGAGCCATGGTCCTGTGTTTTCCCTGACAAGCAGTGAGTGACATTCTACCTTGTAAGCTACTGTGGTGCAGCTATCCCCGTTTCATGTCACTTAACCCGTAGCAGGATTTCAGGTGGTTTTTATATCTCTAGATTGTGCTCTGACAGGCTCTGAAATCTGGTTTGGATGCTTTGTCACAGCAAGACTGAACTCACCTAATTTCTTATTTGTAACCCAGCCATTTTGTGTATATTTAGGAATAATCTGGTCTAGAAAATGTTAATAAAATTGTAACTTTTTTATTATGTTAGCGATGTGTTTATTGACCCACCTACAACAGATTGGGGGCTCATATAGGAGCAGATCTGGTGAGATCCCTGAGACACAAAACAGATGAGCCACTCTGCTGTGACTGGCTCTGTGGCATGGAGCAAGTCACTTGATCTTTTTCCAGACCTCACTTTACAAATCTATATAAAGTATCAGCGTTGTGCAGGAGGTATTATTTGGAGTACCAGCCTCATGAGATGCTCCATGGCAAAAAATAAAAAAAAGGTTCAAGCAATTAAAATGGGGAAGTGATTTAAATAGTGTATTAAAGACTGTAAAGTTCTACAGGAGAATCGTTTTAATTTTGCTTTACATAGCTGTGCCCATTATTTGACTACAGAAATCTTACTTAGACTAATACCTAGTTACATTTGACATGTGGATGTGCTTCGAGAAATGTGTGACTAGAATACCTCTGAGTTCTCTGCTAGCTCTGCTTTTATTTTTGTTAATTTTGCTTGGATATGGTACTGTGATAAGTGCTTTTTAGGAATTCACGCTCTTCTGCTGGTGCTGATGTAGACAGACGGTTCAAATGATAGCAGTTTAACGTGTGTACGTAGGTGGAGGATTTACTTTGCATATCAATGTTCGCTGTGTTTATGTATTCATTAGTGAGAACAGGACCAGGAAAAGACTCTCATGTGTTATGTTTTGTTTTTTCCATAATACTCATTTTCTAGGAGCAGATGATTGATAAATCTTGATGTACTGTTGGGGATCCAAATGAGCTCATTTCAGATACTAAATTAGTAGTTGTTTTTAGTTAGTGAGGATATGTTGAATGAAATACTTGCCCCTCTCTCTGAGAGATAACTTAGAATTGGAAACAAGGGGCTGGATTTATTTTAACCGACAAGGTTTTTTGTTTTATTTGTTTTTGGACTTCTGCTCTGTTTTCCTTTTAATGGATCCATAACCCACCTCTTCTCCTCTAGTTATATTCCACTCTGAAAGAAGGCAACCCACCCTGGGAGGTGACAGAAGCGGTTCTCTTTATCATGGCTGCTATAGCAAAGAGTGTTGATCCGTGAGTGTCTAATAAGTCTTTTGCTGGAAACTAAACATTGAGAGGAAGGGAAATTGCACCATTTTTCTCTTCCTTGGTAAATGCTTGGAAACCCGTAGAACTTCTTACTTCAATAATGCTGTCTGGTCTTTTTACTTCTAGAGTCAAGTCCAGACAACCTGCTTTGCTAAAATCAGTGTTTTGACCACATTTCTTAAAGTTAAAATTACTTTACCATTGACACCAGGAATGGAATACTGATTTACTTTTCCATCCAAGCTGCCCTTGCCAAAGTTTGTTAGGCTCTTAAATGGTTAGTATTAAATAGGAACTAATTTAGTCTTACCTGCTTTTGTAACCTTGGGTAAGTTATCCGTACAAATGTGTAATTACGTTGTTCTCTGTATTTCTGTCTTAGAGAATCACTTGTGAGTTTCAGAGAGGCATGGCACAGGCACCATTTCCCCTCAAAGAGAAGCAAAATCTAAAGGACGATTACAAAGTCTTCATTGCCATTGAGAATTGTTTTTTAATTATTAGAACTTGATTTCTAATTGCTTATCATAGAAATTGTGTTCTGATTTTAACATGAATCCCTGAATCCAAAATTTATTTTTTGTCATAAATTTATAAATTGATAATTGATATCTGACAAGTTACCTTGTCTTGTAGGCAGGTACATGCAGTTGAGTGCCTGTTGTAAAGATGGTTCAGGCAGGTATTTATACAAAGTACAGTGCTTCTTAGCAGTTTTTCTGGGCCTAGTCAGTAAAATCGTACATAGTTTCTAACCCAGTAAATATTTAAGGAGATATAGTACCTTAATTTTTCTTTATTAAGAGGTTCTGGTCCTTAATTTCATACCATACTGTTTGCTTAAATGCACTGTAATATCCTTGCGAACCTTCAGTTGCAAATAAATCTACGATTAGTAAAATCACAAATATTCTAGTCGTTTGAAGAAGAATGGAATCTTGGTAATATTAGCTTAGTGCTCCTAAGAAACATAAGACATAAATGAGAAATTACATACATGCATTTATTTATTCACATTTCAAGCCAACTGCATGATTATAGCTTTCTTCACTCATGGAAGGACTTGGAGCCCTGGTGGTGCAGTGGTAAAGTGCTCCACTGCTCAACAGAACTACTCAGTAGTTCACACCCACCAGCCGCTCTGTGGGAGAAAGATGTGGCGGTCTGCTTCCATAAAAATATACAGCCCTGGAAATCCTGTGGCAGTTCCACTCTGTCCTTGTGTGGTTGCTATGAGTCAAAAGGTTCAGTTGGGCTTTTGGTATAAAGGACTTTATAGACTTATTTTATCAACAGGGGGTGCTCTTGCTCTAATCCAGGATATTGTTACATGTGAAACTTCTTTCATTTCTGGATTAAGTTCTACCACTTTGGGGCCATCCTCCACTTTGCTCAAAGAAACTTCATTTATTATGCTTGGGGAGAGAAAAAAAGGAAAGGATCAAGTAAATCCATGGCGCTGTGGAAAGTGCTTAGCTGTCATTTTCCCTCACATTCCAGATTGGGGTACCTTTCCCTGGTCCTGCTCATTTTCTTTCTCCTTGAGTTAGCAGGGAACATTCAGCTGCCCTCAGAGTTCCCAGTATCCAGCTATATGACATCTTATGGAGAAAAAGAACTAACAGAAAATGATCTGAATATTACTCATTTAGCCGTTCAGTGATTGCGTGCCCACTATGTGCCAGGCACTGTTCTAGGTGCTGCAGATATTAGAAATAAATAAAACCAGTTCTTAAAGAATTTTTTCAGTAAATGCCTGTCTCTCCAACTTGAAGAGCCTGTATTTATAGTGTGATGTGGTTTAGACTCTCTGTTTTCGTTCAGAAGATTAAGGAATAGTCTGTTTCTCCTAAAACAAAGATACCTTCCATTTCTGTCTTTCTCCCTTTTTGAGGGTCTGAAAAACTTTCATGCCCAGTGTTAAACACTTTTATACTTTTACCCAAATGGTTATTTACTTAGAAAGAAGCCTTTTTGCAGTGATGCACATCATTGCAGCCTGTTTTTTTGGCCAGAGCATAACCTCTGAAATCAGTAACTGTGAGTGCTTGCCTTCTGTATTCAGGGAGAACAATCCCACACTTGTGGAGGTCCTAGAAGGAGTTGTTCGCCTGCCAGAGACAGTGCATACAGCTGTGCGATACACCAGCATTGAGTTGGTTGGAGAGATGAGCGAAGTGGTTGATCGAAATCCTCAGTTTCTTGGTATGTGTGAATTCTCCACTCTGCTGCTACAGCTTCTGGGTTTCTTCCTCTGTTCTTCCTCCCTGTTCTTGTTTTTGCTTTTATTCCCCCACTGTGTGTTTTATTGACAGGTAGAATGTTTGTGGACACTAAGACCAAAGTATTTTTTATAATCTGTTTATACTTGGAGGAAGGACCTTTGAAAGATGAAATCTCTAGGCAGGGACACAGTTTGCGTCTAGAACTCTGCATAAGCACGAGCATTCTTTCCTAGTCTTTGGCATATTTTTGAGTTAATCAGACTCGTGTAGAAGCTCCTGGTAAGTTACAGCAACTGAGAGAGTTTTTCAATGTTAAATACATGTTCCATTTATAAACTTAAGAGTTATCATTTGAAACTAAATATTTTATCCAGGATAATAGATTTGGAACCTGTTGCCTTTTAAGAGTGGTAGGTTCTGAGAATTTAAATAATACCCACTTGTGAATAGTGTTAGCTACGTTTGATATGTTCCCTGTACGTATCTTTATCACCACTGTTAGAACTTGATTTTATTTTGTACATAATTTTTCTTCCCCATTTTCAGTGACTGAAGCACTTGCTGAGAAGAGTGATACATACCCCTTCTCTGTATTGAGAATTCATGGTCAGCATACATCATAGCCAAGCCACTCCTCAGTTCAGCATGCTAGTTTAAAATTCACTCAGAAGGCCCGTTTTCTAATCCTCAGATTACTTTCATTGTCTGCCTCTACATTTGGTTTTCTTTTCTAAACCATTTTCACAAATTTTCTGTGTTGTGTTGCTTAAATAATATTTGAAATCATGCCCAGGAAACAGCCAAGCTAGTTGGAAATGCAGACTCTTAGTAGGACTCACCATTCAGCACCACTTTGCAGTTTCTCTTACAGGTGTGTGTCTCAGGCAGAAGGCAAATTGCTCTCTGTTGAACTTTCATACCAGCATAGTCGAAACCACAGATAATCAATTGGACAGACACAAAAGTCTTTAACATTAGAGTTGTTTGGACTAAATTGAAGATCTTGTCGTTTCTAGGCTATATAGGCTTATTTAAATTTGGGGCTGGGTGGATATTTGGTGTTCTAGAAATGGAAATTGCTGTTTCAAATGCACTATAAAATTCTAATCCTTTGACTCATCAGTTCTTTCATGATTTGCTGTAAGGACACTCTGAAGTACTCATAACAGTGTTCTTTAATCATGTTACAGTTCATCTTAGGGTTTTTTCCATAGAAAAAGACTGACTTTTATAAAGGAAGGTAAAGAATAGGTATAATTTGCTCTTGAAATTCTTCTCCTTTATAGTCATCGTTCGTGGAATTCTTCTGTTAGTAGAAGTAAAACACAATGACTGAATTCATCCAGAAGTACTGAAGATTAATGTGTGTGTTTTAAGACCTTTTGTAACTGACTGTGAAGAAGCGAGTACAGAAATAGCAGCTTTAGGCAGCTGTCATTGTCCTGATTAACAGAAACTATTTAAAATCAAGTAATTCACCTGTGGAAATAATGATAGCTCTCTGCGCGTTGCCTTCCTTCTTACATTACCGTTTTCTAAGTGTCTGGAATGGTCATGTGTGCTCGTCAGTGGTTTCCAGACTGCTGTCTGAAGCCCTAAGGCCTCAAGGAGCCATCGGCTGCCCTGTGGAAAAGGGTGGAAGATTAATAGATGGGCTCAGGGCCTCCTGACGCTGTGCTGGGAGATTGGTTCCATTTTTAGGTGTTTTATATCTTGGGGTTCTGAATCACATTTCCTTTTCTAGAAGGGTTCTTTTGCTTCAAGAAGAAATATGGTATGTAAACCTCTGCTCTGCCGAATGAGAAGTTTTCCTTGAATTTCAGACATGTGATCTCTTCTGTGTGGCTTCTGTCCTCAGACCCTGTGCTGGGCTACCTGATGAAGGGCCTGTGTGAAAAGCCCCTGGCTTCTGCAGCAGCCAAAGCCATTCATAACATCTGCTCTGTCTGCCGAGACCACATGGCTCAGCACTTCAGTGGGCTTCTGGAGATTGCCCGATCCCTCGATTCCTTCATGTTGTCTCCAGAAGCGGCTGTGGGGTTGCTGAAAGGTATTTACTTACAGTGGTAAACAGTAGTAGGCTCCTCTGAGCTGTTTCTAGGGGATTGTTTTTCCTCAGCCATAACCCTGTTTTTCAGTTGTAGGGTACTTAGTGATGGTGGAGGTGGTGTTTCCACTCAGGATACAGGGTAGACTATGTGCACACACGTGCTCTTTTCTTAGGATATTTTAAGGCTGTGTTAACTAATTCATACTTCTTGTATGTATAGCACAGACCTAGATTTTGTATAGAGACAGCACATTTGAACGAAACAGTTCTACTTTAAGTTGGGAGAATAAAAATGGAAACCATATTACACCTCCCATACTAAAATGATAGGTGGAGATTTTTAAAGGTAGTGTGCATGGTTCAGTACCATCATATAAGCTAAGGGTGCTAGGAAAAGACTTTGAACAGATCTTAATACTAAACGTGATGGGTATTCTTCAATATTTGAAAGGTTATCTTATAAAAAGGATCAGATGTACTATGTGAGTGACCAGTTGTTGGCATGTAATAGGAAAGCATATGTAGACTCAGTGAAAGAAAGCATTTTCTCTCAACAAACTTTCTGGAAATAGGTTGGAGTGCTGTGTGAGGTAGTGAAATCCATAGCAGGTAGTTTAAAGGGGGGTTGGGTATATCGAATAATGTAGTAATGGTCAGTACAGTCTGTGAGTGGCAGGGTGAGCCTTGACAAGATTGGGTGACCTGTGTGTCAACTAATTCTGTTCTTTCTCATTTTATGACCAAGTTCCTTACTAGCCAGTGTGATTATGCATGTTCTTCAGCATTTGTCTTTTCTGTAGCATGGATTTTTGTTGTTTCCTCTATAGGCAAAGATAATGTAGCATAAGATTAGAGTCAGATTCTTAATACTTCAGTATCTCCTGCTAGTGGTCACTGCTGACATCGTTGTCTAATGAAATGTAACAAGACTGAAGTGACATCTAATGTATAGTAGACTGGCATCCTGCATTACTGGCTGATACTACCTGTTATCAGTGGTGTCAGAAGCTTATTTTTTTCCAGTAAGAATGGATTAAAAGGAAAAAATCATTCAGCCTCCATTTTAAATAAAAACCTGACTCACCTATGACTTCCACACTGCCCAGGAAAATCATTTTGTTTTTTATTCAAGTTGAAAATGTAAGGAGTAATTACTGTTTTATGGGGGGCGGGGAGGCAGGGAGAACTTAGAAAGTGGGAAACAGTCATCGTTCCAGTTTTTTCCTAGAAGGGACCCAAGGGTAACATGGAATCCTTTGGAATTTGAGGAGGCACTTGAGCAGTTGGTGGGGTTGGAGAACAGTCAGCAAGAGAAGGGCGGCTGAGTACCAAGGGTCAGGGCCTCCTCGCCGCATGTTAGTCTAACAGTTTTTTTTATCTGTTCATGGGAGTGCTGAGTAAATTATTATTGGGGGAGGGAAAAGAGACGGAAGACTTCAGCAACTATTTTAAAAAGCAAGAAAATCAAACTTGACTATTGCACTTTTGTTCCAACTACTCATTCACAGATAAACTGAGGTCCAGAGAGAATGCTTTACGTAAGCTCACAGAGTGTACCAAAAAAGCAAACCAAAACTCTTTGTTGTTGCTTCTGACTCATAGTGACCCTCTAGGGCAGCGTAGAACTCCACTACTTAGGGTTTCTAAGGCTATTAAATGTTTACAGAAGCAGACTCACTGAATGCAGACTGTCAGCCTTTCAGTTAGTCCTGGAGCTCTTAACCATCCCTCTGCCAGGGCCCTGTCAGTATAGTACAACTAGAATTAATCACCTTAACTTCAGCCCATCCTTTCTAAAAGCAGTACATCAGTATTTCTCAAACTTCTTTGAAGCTATGAGTTGACTAAGGTATGTATCTGAATTAAAGACTGTCTAGATTCCTGAGTCAGAATCCCTGGGAAACGTGGAAGGCTTTGCCATTGGTCTGATGAAGAGTCTTTAAAAAACTTTAACTAATTGGAAGGGAAGACCTACTTTAAATATCTACATTAATAGGCTGCAGAGGAGAATCCAAGCCAAAAGCCAAGTGCTGTTGAGTCGGAATACTTTAATATTATTTTCAGTTGTAAATGTTAGTGTGAAAGATGGCTTATAGTTGTCTGAGCCAAATAAAAATCAGTCATAAATAACAAAACATTTCTAATTTTGAAATAGTGCTCGTAATCTTTAAAGAATGGAACCAGCTTGTATCTGTTGAGCATATGATGCTGACCAGTACCTTACCTCGGCTGAGCTTTTATTCTCTCCATCTTTACGTTCCTTTGTTTTTCAGGAACAGCACTCGTCCTGGCCAGATTACCTTTGGATAAGATTACTGAGTGTCTTAGTGAACTGTGCTCTGTTCAGGTTATGGCATTGAAAAAGGTGAGTCCATTTAAGTAGGCTGTGAAACAAATGAAAGATGTATGCGTGTGTGAAAGGTTTATGTATCTAACTAGAAAAGCCAAGTGAGTGAATTGAAAAGTTACTAAAAGTAGAAAGTCTTACCAGGTTAAGATTGATTTGCACACAAATCAATAGATTTCACTGTTAGTAATGACTAGTTATCAGATATAATCAGAAGAGTTCCCATTGGTATTAGTAGCCATAGCATACTAGATATTCTTAATGCATATGTCAACTCAGCTGACGTAAAGGTGTCACCTTGTGTCAAATTCCCTGTATAGTGCAATACAGTAGACACAACAGTGGGATTTTTCTGAGTACTTGATGATTCTACATTTCATCTCTAATGATACTCTAATAAGAGCATCTAAGATATTTTAGACAAAAAAGAAATGAAAGGCACCTTGTCCCTTCATCTCTTACAATGTATTCTAAAGCTGTAATGATTTTTAAAATATGATACTGGTACCAGAATTGAACAGCGTTTATTTCACAGGTTAGCTAGCTCATAACTAGTTTCATATGTAGATGTAATAGCTAGTACATAGGTTAATATCTTAAGTGTCTTTAGTAAATGACAGTGTCAAAAATGAGAAAAAGAATGTCTTATGACACTTGAAAATTTATGGGGAAAGATAGGCTTAGATGATTACCTCACATCACAGCTTGGATGAGTTGTAACTTTCAAAACATAAAAGCCGTAGAAGAAATCAAAGGAGTGATGAACTGATAGTATGAAACATTATTATACAAATGTTAGTAAGTTATAAATAAAGAAGGCAAACTTCAGATCAAGGATTACCTGCAAAATATATGATGGAGATACTATTTTCATAATACTTAAAGAGCTCATACAAATTGCTGAGAAGTATATTCAAGACTACAGTAGAAAAATACATGATGAATATTATTGGGCAGGAGTAGATAATTCACTAAAGAAGGAACACAAATGATTACTAAATGTGAAAAAAAATCTTAATCATAAAAAGGGAAATGGAAAAGTTAGGTGATACAATTTTCTTCTTCCCAGTGATCAACTAATAAAATGTAATAATCTGTAGTCTTGGCCAGAATACTGTAAGAGCGAAGAAGGTCATGTCACAAGACAAATAAGGCCTTTTTAGGAGTCTGTTACAAGGAAATAAGCAGAGATTTGAGAGAAGGTTGGTGTATAAGAGTGTGTATTACAGTATGTGCAGTAGGATTGTACCTGGGAAGACGGGGTGCCAATGTCTGTCTGTTTCCTCAGCTGTTGTCTCAGGAGCTCAGCAATGGCATAGCCTCGGACCCCACTGTGTTCTTAGATCGCCTGGCAGTGATATTCAGGTAAGAGCAGAGGCTGAGTACATGGGGTTAAAAACTCCAGTCAAACTGTTGTATATTGAAATAAGCAAACATTTCTTCCTCAGGCTTGTAAGTCCCTTCTATAATCTCTCTTTTCAGGAGACTAAGCCTATTGTTACCCAAAGTTTGGGGGCAAAGAAAAACTCCAGCCATTTGTTGCTGACCTTTGTCAGAGGGTCCTTTGGTCTCTAGTTCAGTAGTTCTAAAACATGTTACTGGGCATCAGAATCACGTGGCACACTTAGCAAAACACAGACTGCTGGGTCCCACTCTCAGGGTTTCTGACTCATTGGACCTTGTGTATGACCAAAGAATTGGTGTTTCTAACAAGTTCCCAGGTCAGGCTGATGCTTCCTATTTCAGGGACCCTGTTTGGAAAGCCAGTGCTATACAGCGTACAGGTACAAAATAATCATGAAATTCATCCTTTGAATTCATTCAAGAGGTACATGATGATGAAAGGTGCATTTTAGTGACAGTGTTCAAAAGATGGTCCTTGCGGAGTTAAATCATCTGTCAGCCCCGTAAGTGTAAATGCAGCATTAGAGGAATAGCTTCAGAATGGAGCCGTGGCTGTTGCTTACAGGTTACTGTCAATAGGTATCTTCTCGGAGTTGGTTAAGATGCTTTCCTTATTTAATTAGGAGAGTCCTTTTATATGCCGTTCTGAGAACCGTCAGTAGCAACTCCTGTTTCACAAAATATGAATGAAACTCCGTAATCGATGAAATTTCATTTTTGAAAGAACAGTAGGGTTTTCTGTGTGTGTTTTCAGACTTTTTGAAATTCAGGAGTTGCTTTTCTTTACAAGGGTTAGTACTTAGTTGTGCAGTTTTTTTCTTCTACTTCAAATTCGTGAACTTTGGAACTAAACAAAAGAATTGCACTTGACATACTGTAGGTGAGCCATACTGTGTGCCGTTGAGTTCAGATTATAACTGTGAGAAATGGCTTTGGGAGGCTACAGTTCCTGAAGTTTTTAAAAAATTTTTTTTTAAAAAACTGCATTAGGTGAAAGCTTATATAGCACATTAGTTTCTCATCTAATACTTAGTGTAGCAAATGTTCCATGGCTCTGGTTCATTCTCCACAGTGAGCCTGCCCTCTCCCCCACTTCCTTCTTAGGTTCCCTGTTTCCTTTTGTTGTGAATTGCAACCCCAGCTTTTACTGTGCTCATGCTGGGAACGGAGTAATTCTTGGTTTCTCATGGTGGATCCATACAAGTGGTGTGCACACTTCTTGCTCGCTCTCTCTCTTTTTAAATTGTACTTTAGATGGAGGGTTACAGAACAGACTAGCTTTTCATTAAACAATTAGTATACATACTGTTTTATAACATTAGTTGCCAACCCCATGACATGGGTTCCCTATTACCAGCTTTCCTGTCCCCTCTTGCCTCCTGGACTGGTGTGCCGCTTTCAGTCTCATTTTGTTTTATGAGCGTAAACTTTGGATAAAGGATAAACCTTGGGAGTGTCGAGGGGCAACCTGCACACATTCCTGATTGATAGATTGCACATTCAGATTTATAAAGGGGGAAAAATGGAAAAGGCAGTTGTGCCCCACAGCCCATGTGCCCATATGTGGACTGGAATGCATGCTTAGTGGGAATAACTTGAAGGGGGTGAAAAAAGGACAGGATGGTTTAAAGTTTGTGCTTATATTTGAATAGAATGGGAAGAAGGTGTTGTGTCTTAAGAATGACTTGATTCACTGGTTCATTTGTTGAAAATGTAACTGAGTGAGTGAACAGGGATCAGGGCTCTGGATCCCTGGTGAAATTGCCCTTCTTTCATTATTTGGGGTTCTTATCTTTATAGACACACCAATCCCATTGTGGAAAATGGACAGACTCATCCGTGCCAGAAAGTAATACAGGAAGTAAGTGTTACTGGATGCTCATAGAATCCTGTCTCAGTTCTTTATTCCCAACAAGGTTTGGGGCAACTAAAGGGGGAAGATTCAGGTTCATGGGGAGGTTCATTTTGTTGAGACGGTTATAATTTCAATGAGATGAGGAACAGAACCATCCAAATAAATATTATTTTATTGTAGATTTGATAAGAAAACAGGCCAAAAGGTCCAGGGAAGGCTAGAAAAAGAGTAAGCTGTGTGACTTCTAGAGTTGATGGGACGCCTGATTAAGTAGCAGCATGTTTTAGACAAACCCAGTTAACCTCCATGCTTTCAGTTTCCCCACAGATACTTCTTTAACTGGAGAGAATAGACGAATTAGACAAATGTTTTGAGATGTGATTTTCAGACTTCAAGTGAGAAAATGACATAAATACCAAATGCTCTTAAATGTTCAGTGGGATCAAATGATGTCTTTTCTTCAGCTTTGCTCCTTGTGTCCAAGGTGTTTTAGCTTCTGGGGCCAACTTCTTCCTCTATCACGTGCTATTTCTTTTCATCCTACTTCAGGAAGTCCAAAGTTAAGGAAACTGTTTATGAGGTCCAGCAATTAAGTCCATGAACTTAATTGTTGTAAGTGCTGCATCCCTCATTGCTGAATGTCACTATGGTAACCTTCTTAGTACTCCCCTTGGGAAGCTATGCACTGACACCAGCACCTAGTCCTCTCTTCAAAGCAGTTTTGGCACTCTTTCTGGAATGGCCCTTGTGCACAGTGGCACAGTGACAAGTTAGTGAACTTTAATTGTGTAGTTGTCTGTGAGGGAGACTTTAGCCAGTAACTAAATAACTGTATTGGAACGCCCTCCCTACTTACCTGATCTGACCCCCAATGACTTTTTTTCTGTACCTGTAGATAAATAAAATATTGAAAGGGAGACATTTTGATGATGTTCAGGACATCAAGGATAATATGATGACAGCTCAGATGGCCATTCCAGAAAAAGAGTTCCAAAATGTCTTTGATGGGTGGACCAGGCACTGGCATGGGTGCATAGCTTCCCAAGGGGCATGTGTAGAAGGTGACCATAGTGATATTTAGCAGTGAGATATGTAGTACTTTTTCTAGGATGAGTTTGCAAATTCAATTGGCATTGTCTTTTAGTCAAGTTAAAACATGCCCTTTTTCCTATTTGAGAGTCACTTTAGTGTTTCTCTTAAGAAGTGGTATGTTTTAAAGATCAGTGATATACGCATGTGCGCGCACACACACGCACACACACCAGCCACACATACTTTTGTACAGACAGCTTTATCTAAATCACTTAAGAGCGAAATCAAAGGTTGCTGTTGCGGGAGTGTCCTTTCAGCTCTTAGTTGTTCATTGATTTCCTTCTTGTACTCTCTCTCCCTGACTCAGATATGGCCCGTTTTATCCGAGACACTAAATAAGCACCGGGCTGATAATCGAATCGTAGAGCGCTGTTGCCGGTGCCTCCGCTTTGCTGTGCGCTGTGTAGGCAAAGGGTCTGCAGCCTTACTGCAGCCACTGGTCACCCAGGTAAGGGGAAACGGCAATGACAGAACTGGAGAAAGGAGCCTTTGGGGGAAACCTCTGCTGATGATGTGAGGCGAGTCTGTATTTATATTAAATGCAAATCACGAACTATTTGAGAATGACACATAATACCTTGTCTGTAAGTAAGAGTCTATATTCTGTGTGGTGACACTAAACAGTAACACGTTTCAGTGTGACATTGTGTTAAAAGAATAACTAATGCCAGTATGTCATGCCTTCCGTTGCCTTGAAAAGTGGCAAGTCAAACTTTGCAGTTTCTTAGCCTAAAGGGTTATTTTTCTCTCTTGGTTGGTACAGTTGTGTCTGGAAATAAAATTGACTCTTTGAGTCATACAGAGTGATATAAAATTATGGCAGTGTGCCTCACTGTGTAAGGTTCTCCAAGATCACATTTACAGCCACAGTGACTCTAGGAGATGCTGGTGCTTTTGTCACATAGCAGTGTGTGCTGATGGTAGCCATGTAGCAGGGCCAGGATGAGGCGAGCCAGGTGAGGTCCTGGGGCTCAGAATTCAGTGGACCTCAGAATTCAGGCTGTGCAAGGGCCAGTCCTGCATTTGCAGGACTTGGAGAGTATTGTCTTAAGTTAGGCTCCTGGGCCGTGGGAAAACAGCTGCACACCCATCTGTCACCTGGGCCAGACACCTAAAGTGGCTCATTGAAAAGGAAGCACTCTGCTCAGGCAGCCTTGTCTCCTTAGATTGTGTGTTTGAAGAAAGGGTACATGCATACAGCTTTTTACAGAATTTTAATCGATGATTTCCCACATTAGCCGTATGTTGAGTATAACAATACATCTCTGCGTTTAAGGTGTAGCCCCCTCTAGTTAAGGCTCCTCTGCAGTGCACTACAGGTCTAACACAACTGCATTGACTGCCCTTGCTGTTGGAGGGTGCCCTCCTGACTCTGATATTGTTTCTCTTCCTGATAATGAAACAGATGACCAACCAATAGAGGAGGATAGCAGCTCGTACAGGAGATTTGTTCTAAAGGCTCTTTTTATGACAAGCAACCAAAGCTATTCTTAAAAATCTCTTAAATCAAGGACCAGCGACTGACATGCAGTGAGGTCCTGCCACCGGTTTTTGTGAATAGAATTTCGTTGGGATATAGCCATGCCTATTTGTTTACATGTTACCTTTTGGCTGGTTTTGTGGTGCTTTGACAAGCTTGTGTAGTCAGAGACCAGGTGACCAGCAGAACCTAACATTTTTGCTATCTAGACCTTTTAATAATAGAAAGTTCAGTGTAACCCCTTTTTCTTTCAGTCCCCATCCAGTTCATAGAGTAGAATTGACGTAATTACGATTGATACGTATGTGTCATGATAGAGTCTTAGATAGATGGCTATGTAGATGTCTTTTACTTTGGGAGGAAGATGTTCTTGTTAGTTGCTGTGGAGTCGATTCTGACTTGTGGCAACCCTAGGTGTACGGAGTAGAACAGCTCTGTATGGTTTTGAAGGCTGAGACCTTTTTGAAGCCGATTGCCACACCTATCTTTCAGGTGTCTCAGGGTGGTTGCAGATTGTGAACTGGTAGTCACAGTCAAGTGCTTAAGCCTTTGCACCACCGAGGGACCACGTGGAGGATCACCCAAAAAGACAAACCCACTGCCATAGAGTCTGTTCTGACTCATAGTGACCCTGTACAGCGTGGAGCTGCCCCAGGAGGTTTCCAGGGCCATAAATCCCTGTGGAAGCAGGCTGCCACATCTGCTTCCCACAGAGCTGGTGGGTTCCAACCACCAGTGGCCTTTGGGTTAGCAGCCGAGCACTTAACAGCTGAGCCACCTGGTTCCCCTTTTAGAGGATTTAAAAAAAAAAGCCAAACCTGTGGCTGACAGGTCTGTTCCACCTCAGGGAAACCTCCAGGACAGAGTAAAATTACTCCAGAGGATTTCCAAGAAGCAGCTGGTGGATTCAAACTACCAACTTTTTAGTTAGCAGCTGAGCTTTTAAGCCAAGCTCTTAACCACGGTGCCACCAGGGTGCCTTTTGTAGGATAAAACCAAACCCAAACCTATTGCTGTTGAGTCAGTTAGGACTTATAGCAACCCTTATAGGACAGAATAGAACTGCCCCATAGAACATTCAAGAAGTGCTTGATAGATTCAAACTGGTAACCTTTTGATTAGCAGCTGTGGCACTTAACCACTACAGAACCAGGGTCTTCTTTTGGAGGATTGTGAAGTAAAAATCCTAAAATTATTTAAATTTAGGTGAGTGTGCTGTACTGAAATTACTGTTGAGATTCAGGTATCTTGTTTGAAGACACTGTTAGGAGCAACTCTGTAAATTTAAACCATACTTTTACATTCCCCTGCAAGATGAAGGTATTGGATATTTTTATCCACACCGTGGCTATATATGCTATTTAAGAAATACAGTTTATTTACAGTACACAAAGAGCAATCTTTTAGAAAATTTAAGTTTACTGTCCTAGAGTTTTGCAAATCTTACACGAGCCTAGGATCCTAGCTTCCAGCCTGAAGTATTACACAGTTTGCGTAGATTTCTTGGCAAAAATAAAAGATCAGAGGTTTGAAAGAACTCTAAATAAAGGACTCAGAACCATTGAGGAGTTGAGTCCAGTGTTTCACAGAATTTTGGCAACATGGTTTACTCTTGCCTTGAGAAGAGACCAGTTTTTCTGCATTTCTTCCTTGAGACTGTTTCTGAAGTTGTCCCTTTGGAGAGGTGTGGAACGGCACTCCTCCTTTATGTGCTCCCTTGGCAGATGGTGAATGTGTACCATGCCCATCAGCACTCCTGCTTCCTGTACCTGGGCAGTATCCTCGTGGATGAGTACGGCATGGAGGAGGGCTGTCGGCAGGGACTGCTGGACATGCTGCAGGTGTGTTTCCCCCCAGCAGCTCAGGCACACTGGGCCTGGAGGGTCTACAGGGCTAACGATTGTTCTTCACACAGCTCTCGGTCTGTTGCCTCCTGATGGTTCCCTCAGGCCATCTGACTTCCTGTTAATAGTTAAGACCATGTTTTGAAGAAGCAGAAACTTGTAGTTTCTCTGTGGACAGACATGCTTGACAGAATTGCCCACACCATGTAATCATCATTACAGATGTTACTCCTGACCTGTGCTTTCCAGAGATACAGTGGTTGTGTTTGTTGTTTTGTTTTAGGGAGAGGGGGGCTGGCCAATGGATTTAAAATCAAAGATTTTTAAGCTCAACCAGGACTCTAGTTTGAATAATTCGAATTTCTTTGATGAAACAGTGAATTCATTTATTGAGCAGCAGGGAAGATCTGAGAGTTATCAGCAGGCATTGGAAAAGGCCCCTGATACACTGCCTTTTCCACAGTCCCAGAAGGGAAGTGGAGTTAAATTATAATGTTCCTTTTTCCCAAGATGTCTTTCAATTTAAAATTGAAATTTCAGTATTATAGTTAAAATTTCTACTCCCTTGGTGAACTAACTCATATGTGGTATATAAGCAGTCTGTGCTTTCAGAAACTTCCACAACTTGGAAATGACATCTCCTTGGTTTCAGCCGGCTAAGATTGTAGCTGTTCGCTCAGCCCTTTCTGAAATGTGGACTTCATGTCTGATAGGTCTTTGTCAGCTAAGAAAGAGTTCCCTCTTTTCCTGACCTTACTCTCAGTCTTTTACTTTCTCACCTGGGCTTCTCTTCTTCGTTCCCTTTGTATATTTTGTGATATCTAGCAAGTCTGAACTAGGTTTTATGTACAGTCATATCTTTTAAAACCACTTTCCTGTTTAGGCGCTGTGCATCCCGACCTTTCAGCTCCTAGAACAGCAGAATGGTCTCCAGAATCACCCAGACACCGTTGATGACCTGTTTAGGCTAGCTACCAGGTAAGTCCCACCAGAGAACAACCTTTTTCTTAACTGCTCATCCCCGTCACTGCTTAATTGTACCCTCTGATACTTGACTTGTTCCTTCTCTGTAAAATGTAGTAATTGGAGTTGGTAGATTAATGGCTGTCCACCCAAAGTTGAATTCTGAACCAGTCTACTGCTAGAAGAGTTGGGTAGGATCAGGGAGAAGACCGGTAAGCTCTTGTAAAGCTGGGAGCAAGCACAAGACAATAAAAATGTGCTTGGCAAAAACACTTGACTACATGATGTCTACAATCCCCTGTAGTTTTAATATTTTATGCTTCTGTGATTTCATAGTTTGTCTCAACTTTTTCCTTGAAAACTTAGCATCTCTTAAATATAATTGTACGTCAGAATGAAAAAAAGTCTTAGTATTTTAAGGTGCCGTAGGTACTGTTTGCTCTTGGGTTTCCCACCTTCTCCACCTGGCTGTCACCTTCAGTTCCTTTCAGAGGAGTGTGCTGTCACTGGGCGAGGAGAGCAGTGGGAGCTGCACATAGGCGAGCATGCAAATTTAAACTGGATTATACACTGTCAGTCCATCACAATAAATAAATAAAATATATATTTTTAAAAATTTCCTCTTACCGGTGCTGGCTGCCCAGTGGACACATGCCTACTCAACTTCTGCTGAATCCCTTCCTTGGTCACTAGCTAAGGAATTTGAACCAGATGAGTTAATGAGCATAATATATGTATGTGTGTGTGTGTGTGTATATACATACATATATGTATATATATATACACACATACATAGATGTATATGTGTGTATATATATTATTTTTTAATACCGACTATCAGTCATTTAAAAATAGAAAATAGTGTTGGTCATTTCATCTCCAGATTGAATATGGAACACTTGGTTAGTTTTTGTACAGTTAGAAAAACTTTTTTTTTTCCAGTTGGTATCAGAGAATTGTTGTGTGGACTATTTTCATTAGGGTGTGTTCCTTGGAAAGGTAATCCTTAGAGTAGTTCAAAAGAAAAAGCAAACATTACAAAAACACTTCTTAAAATCTAGCAGTTTTCACACTTAATTGACCATAGAACTTTTTCTTTGAGAAACTCCCGTTACCACCATCCTGGGAACTAGTACTCTGTGGGACACAGTTTGGGAAATGGTGTTCTGGATTTTTTATGATTTGGCTTTTTAACCTAGGACAGTTCCTCTATATAAGCCCCTTTGACTAATTTTCCTTGGTTTGTGAAATTTTAGTTGGAAATTGAGTGTGGGGGCATGGTTTTTGCATCCGCCGATAATTAAAATATGATCCCTTCATTGCCCTGGATGCTTTTGTAGCCTAATCCTATCATTTATACTGAGCCTGTCTTTTCAAACGCCAGGTTTATTCAGCGTAGCCCAGTCACCTTGCTCAGGAGTCAGGTGGTCATCCCTATCTTACAGTGGGCTATTGCCTCCACCACTCTGGACCACCGGGATGCCAACTGTAGTGTCATGCGGTTCCTAAGAGATCTCATTCATACAGGAGTTGCCAATGATGTAAGTATAATTATTATACCTTTCTGCTCTGCAGCTCAGTATCTTCTCATAGCTCTTCATAGATGCATAGGAGGAAACCAGTATCTCCTTAGTGTTCTGAGTTGATAGGTATAGTAGATCATTCACTAAACAAAGACATCAGTTGTGAGACATAAGACATCTCTGCTAAGTGCTCTGTGATACGCAAATCAGTCAGAAACTACCCCTGCTTCTAGGCCATCTGGTGCCTAGTTAACAATATAGAGGTGAATAAAGAGTTAAATGACAGTAGGCAATATTTGATTGTCAGGTAAACAGTAATGAAAGTCAGGATTGCTGTGAGTTTGGAGGAGGGAAAGCTCTTTGGGTAAAAGTGGTTTGGGATCACTTTCTGAAAGAGGAGAGGCTTAAAAGAACCCTAAAATTGGATGGCTTGGAGAGGGGAGGACAGTCTAACTGGGGAATAAACCATGATCTGAGAAAGTCAGGTCTGGCACTGAGTGTGTTTGTAGAGAACTCAGTTGTTTGGCTGGAGTGGTAAGTGGGTCACAAACATCTCAAGGTCAGGCTTGGCTGGATGTAGAGTGGAGGTGAAGGGTAAGAGAGAGTGGTGAACCTGTGAGTAAGCGTGTGATAGGGTAATTATGGAAGAAGTTTGTCAGGAAAAAGAGAAGAAAGTAAACAGAAGTGAAAGGCAGCTTTTAAAAAGATATTTTTCTACTCAACATGTTGTAAACCTATGTGTATACAAAGACAAAAGAAAGAAGAAAATAATCAAGATCTTTTTGATAGAAAAGCTACTTGCTAGAAGTCTTCAAACAGCTCTTATTTCAGTTGGTTCTAAAAAGAGGGAATGAAGATACATTGTTGCTGTGTATTTTCAGCAATAACAAAAATTTTATTTAAAAAATTAACAAATGTCGGTGAAAGATGTGGCAAGAGTGGAGCTCTCACACACTGATGGTGGTGGTGATGTAAAATGGTGCAGCACTTGGAGTGACAGTGTGCAGATCTCCCCAGTGATTAAACACAGTGACCATGCCGTGTGCCCTCAAGGAACAGATCTCCAGGGCTTTTCTCCAGTGGAGCCAACTGGTGGGTTCAAACTGCTGCCCTCCCGGGTAGCGTGGGAGCGCTTAACCACTACACCACCGGGGCTCCTTAGAGGTTCCATATGTCCTGGTAATTCTACCCTGAGGTGTCTCCCCAGGAGAAATGAAGACATGTTCACACAAGCACCTGCACCCTTATCTCCCATGTATACAGCAGAATTATTCATACTAGTCAAAAGGTAGAAACCCCCCAGATGTACTTGAGTGGACAATGAAGGGATATACATAATGTGGTATAGAAGTGCAGTGGACTGTTATAAGGTCATGAAAGAAATACAGTACTGCAAAGTGAATCAGCCTTGAAAACACTATCCTAAGTGAAAGAAAACAGTCATGAAAGACCACATATCATGCGGTTCCTTTCATATGAAATGTCTGGAATAGGCAGAGCTGCAGAAACAGAATCTGTTGGTGGTTGCTTAGGGTGCATGTGGGGAGAGGCATAGGATAATAGTTAAAGGATAGGAGGCTTTTTGTTTAAAAGATGATGAATATTTTCTAAAATTGAATGTGGTACTGGTTGTACACATCCATTTGCGTATATACGAAGACCATTGAGTGGTATGGTATGTGAATGTTATCTCAGTGAAGCTGGTTTAAAAAAAAAGAAATGTTAAAATACTTAAGTAAGGATCCTTATTTTTCACAGAAAAAAGAGTAAGAAAATTGTTAAGTCTTAATCTTTAACTATAGGGTCACTGTGAGTTGGAATTGACTCAGCGCTGATGGATTTTTAATTCCTTACGTATGGTTTGTCTTCTGCCTTTTATTCTTGAAAACTCTAAAGGTTAAAGTTAATCTCAGGTGAAACCCATGCCCATTTCCTTGGTGGTAAACTGAAAACATTTTAACGACAACATACTGTGAATTCAGTTGTTACGTAATATGCATACTTCCTTTCCAAGAAAGAAGTGACTAGAATAAAGGAGGAAGACTGTGCTAAGGTGAGAACCGACCTGTTGCTCCCGCTTTGTTACAGCACGAAGACGACTTCGAGTTGCGGAAAGAACTGATTGGACAGGTGATGAACCAGCTGGGGCAGCAGCTTGTCAGCCAGCTGCTCCACACGTGCTGCTTTTGTCTCCCGCCCTACACGCTCCCTGACGTGGCTGAGGTCCTCTGGGAGATCATGCAGGTTGACAGACCGGTAAGATTGTCCTCACAGGGAGCCTGTCCTCACAGCCACTGAACCCTGCAGACCTCAACCCTTACTTAGAAACCAGTCCTGTTGTGTGTGTATGGAACCTAAAGTAGATGTACTACTCCACTTCGGTGTTAGGTGAAGAAGCCCTTAGAAGGCCAGTAATGCATTAATTATTCTCTTCTCAAGTATGTTTGTGTCAGTGTCACAGGGTGTATCCATTACTGGAAGTGAGCCCTAGTTATTGGACTCAGCCCTTTGGCTGGCCACAAGCTGTGTGTTCATTCATGAGAGCTGCCTGGATGTCACCTAGAGAGACGCCAGATTACTCAGGAAGTATTAACTGACTTCAGACTCCGTCTGTAGCACTGTACCATTCCTTGGTAATGAATCTGGTGATGTCACTTAAGGTGTCAAACTGACCCACACGTGGGCCTGTTTCACCTTTGGATCTGTTGGCAGCCCAGTTGTTCAGTCAGGTCTTTTATCACCTGAGGGCAGAAAATTTTTTTAGGCTATCCAGTGATAATCCAGGTCATATCAGTTCTGGCTCATGTGGTCATAAGTTAGATTATGTGTACTGAGTCAAAGTTTTGAACGTATTACAAAATGCAATACTGTTTTAAAAGTAGAATTAATCATTTTTAGTATGAATATAAAGACAGTACAGAAAACTGCACAATTGGACCTAGTGAAAGTGAACTTTCTTACAGAACCATGGAATACATGAAGTTCAGATACATAGGTGTATTTTAAGTGTAGTCCATGTACATCTTAATGTTGTCTCCTACCATATATTGTTGGTGGTTTTTAGCCTCAATTTCAGCCGTTTCACCAGAGTGTATACTTTCACTGATAGTTAGATTCTGATATTAGTCAACCAAACGTTCTGGTTAATTTACGAGTTTATATATTTCAACTTTCAAAAATTCGTGTACACTGTCTTAGTGGGCATGCTTTATTAGCTCAGTCAATCCTTGGAAATTAGAATCACATGTAGGAGAGATGCATAACATTTTTAACATTTTCTTTAAGTTTATATTTGAGAGAGAGCCAGCTGAACTGTTCAGTTCTTAGAAAACGCATTGTCAGATGTTCCCATGTGACTTGGGTTTCACCCAGTAGCTCACAGTTCTACCCTACAAGCTCAGGTGCTTTAGGAGTAGATCGCACCTGTCATTGCTATTGCTGGTTGCTTAGTCCTTATGTGCCATTTGAGCCTAATCCTGTAGAATTTGGGGCTTTTCATAAAGTAAGAAAGTACTGTTTTGTGTATTCCTGTGGACCAACAAGATTAACTCCAAAAATCCTTAATTGAGAAAGTAAAATCTCCATACTTGGCTCTAATTTTTTTGAGCTGTATTTAGTCTCCAGGGAACAAAAGACTTATCATGTAAATCTAACTTCACAAAAAACGTTCTTGATTTGTAAACATATAAAATGGGAACAGCAAGTCTGGGCAGAAACAGAAATCAGGCAGCCGTGTCCCCTTAAGAGATTCCTATACAGATACCCACTTCATTGTCAAGTCATTAAAATTGTTGTCTTCTATAAACATTAACTGAAATCTAAGTTGTTGTAAAGGAATTCTTACATGAATTTGTGTTGTGTGTACTCTGTACATTGAGGTTGCAACTAGAGACACAAGTCTGAAAAAGACTCACAGTCTTGGTCACTTTCGTTATCGTAGCCTTTTCAAAAACCAAACAAACCAAAGCCACTGCCATCAAGTTGACTCCAACTCACAGAGCTCTTAAAAGACGGAGTAGAACTGCCCCTTAGAGTCTCCAAGGAGCACCTGGTGGATCCAAACTGCTGACCTTTTCACTAGCAGACATAGCACTTCACCACCACACCGCCGGGGTTTCCAAAATTCCTACAAATTCTCAAACAGAAGGTGACATGCCAGTTCTCTCTTGATTTGAAGAAACTATTAAAACCTTTTTCCTACTTCTCCTCTTTCTTGTTGGATGCCCAACTGGCTGCATTTACTCTGTTTTCAACCACATGGCTCAGATCCCTTGGCTGGAAGATGTTCAGAACCATTCCACGCCAGCTCATTTGTTGCTGTTCTTTCTGTCATCTTTTGTTGTTTTTGTTTTGAAGAATGTTAATAGCTAACCTGTGAACCAATTTCTGTATACTGAAATTTTGTCAGTTACAGGTTCTTTCCTGAATATCTTGCCCTGCTGGTCTTTTCTGAGTGCAGCTTTGTTTTCCCTAAGGACCAGGTTTGGAGAATCACGCAGGACTTCCTAAATGTTTGTTTATGTTATAGGCTTTCCATTGGCCTTGTTTTGTTATAATCATAAATGAAAATGATAGGAAAATGTGTAATGTCAACTGTTTAGGCATAATTAGGTGATTTTACAGCCCCCAAACTGTGATCAAAGTATACAGTCCACTTGTAAAAGGGATGAAGAAAAATTAAATCTGCCCCAAAAGAGTACAGTTCAACTAAGGAAATACCTCAAAGTTTGCGTTTTAGTTTGAAAAGAAGTCAGGGGGAAGGGGCAGATAGGTTTTTTGTATACGAGAGACAAGAGAGTGGTGCTTAGTGCTTCCCCTCTCCTTTTGAAAATGGATTAGATAAATGAACAGCTTCAAGAAGGAGATAAGTGTTAGAGAAGGAACTTTCAAAGAACAGGCCAGTACTACAAAGGAACTGAGTGGACAGGACTCTACTGAAGTGTAGATGACCGTAAAATCCTTAAGGTTCTGGGTCCCTGTTCAGTGTGTATGTTCTGCTCCCTGTTTGCTTAGTCCACTTTCTGTTCCTGCTGTTTTTTGGCACTGGAACCTTGGTTTGGATTGCACTTGATCTCTTTAAACGCAAGAATTTTGTGATGTGTGATTTTGTTAATTATGTAAGTTCAAGGACAGAGAGAACAGTAGCTTCATCCAAAAGGGACCTCACTTTGGCTAGTAACAATGCCTGCCACCCCTTTGAAAGGAAGTCTAGGTTTCTACCTGTGGACTTCCTCCACCTGGGGATTGGAGGCCTGAAGACAGGCCCTTGGTCAGTACCTTCATCAGGGCCCCGAGCCTAAGGGCACAGATACTGCTGAAGAAAACCCGCTGGCTTTTTGTTAGTGTTTGCAGAGTCTCTGTTGAGCTAAGCCCTGCCTTCTTTTAAAATCTGTCTCTCTTCCTTTACAGACTTTTTGCCGATGGTTAGAGAATTCCTTGAAAGGTTTACCAAAGGAGACAACAGTGGGAGCCGTCACAGTGACGCACAAGCAGCTTACGGACTTTCACAAGCAAGTCACGAGGTGAGGGGTGCTACATGTTCTAGCACTTCCGGGACATCACTTTGGGTGGGTAGAAAAAAGGGATCTTTGCTTCTTGTCCCACTTCAGTTACAGATCTGCCCACAAGAATGTTTTTTGTGTGTCTTGTGAATTCACAACTTAGCACCTGTTTAGCCCTAAATTGCACAAACTGGCATGGAAACCAGTTTGGTGGGAAACATTGCCGTGTTCATCAGTTATGTACTAACTGAGACAAGCTTCTGTAGGGGAGCTGGCAGCACTTTTTCTCCCAAAAGAAAAATACACTGAGCAGTGCACTCAGGTGCTCCGTCTTTCTCTTTGGGAGTAAGTTCTGTCTTAGTTCTTGTCCACGTTCAGAGGTTAAGAATGCAGGGGCCTAAGTGGGGAGAGCACTGGTGGTAAAGCGTCAGAGAGTGATGTAGACAGCAGCAAGTTCCAGAGTGTGATTGTATCTGAAGATGTTCCAGTTTCAGAGAAATCGTGCAGCCAGAGAATCTCTCCTCTGCCCCTCAGGCCCAGGGCCCCCAGCTCAACAGTCTGGGTTAGAGCAAACTGAAATGTTGGGATGCAGGAGTGTTTTTACTGTGAACGTGTAAACGTTTTTAATACAGCTTCACAGTCTTCCTGTGACAGGGCTAATACATGACAGGTGAAACAAACGAGTGAGTCTTTTAAAGGTATTGCTTGATTTGCTTATACTGCCTCTAAAAGTCTAACTGCTTCCCTTTTTTCATAAAATGTAATCACTGAATGATAGATTAGGAACCTCTTATAGTCTTTGATAGTACTGATGACTGTATTTGGAATTAGATTAATTGTGTGTTAATTTGCCCTCATCACTCCTTCTATATCCAGAGTCTTGAGAATTTTGACTAAATTGTAGGCAGTGGCTCGTACTCATACAGGTGTCCGAGAGTGAGTGTGGTGGGGGCTTGGTAACAGTGACAAAACAGAAGGTATTCTAATAGCCCATCAGTAAACCTGTTACTTTTGAGTTGATTCTGACTCATAGCAACCCTGTAGGGTAGAGCTGCCCCATAGAGTTTTCTAGTAACCCCTGGCAGATTGGAACTGCCACTTCTTTGATTAGCAACTGTAGCGTTCAACTCTTGTGGCACCAGGGTTCCTGTTGCCCTTCAGTAGAGCATAGTTAATAATTAATGCTATTCTGTACCTGTAAATAGTCACTGAAAGGAATAAGGAAAAAATACATACGGTGATACAAAAAGACATACAAGGCATATTGTAAAGGGAAAAAAATAACAGTGTCTGATGTTCTATATGTACAGGCTACTTAATGCTTAGTTAAGTTTCTGGGAAAATATGTGAGATTAGAGTGGAAGTTGTTGTTAGGTGCCGTTGAGTCAGTTCTGACTCACAGCAACCCTGTGCACAACAGAATGAAATACTGCCCAGTCCTGCGTCATGCCCACAATCATTTTTACGCTTGGGCCTATTGCTACAGCCACTGTGTCCTACCATCTCCGTAGAAATCTTCCTTGTTTTCACTGACCCTCTGCTTTACCAAGCATGATATTCTTATCCAGGGATTGATCCCTTCTGATAACATGTCCAAGGAATGTAAGACACAGTCTCACCATCCTTGCTTCCAAGGAGCACTCTGGTTATGCTTCTTCCAGAACAGATCTGTTTGCTCTTTTGACAGTCTGTGGTCCATTCAGTATTCTTCTCCAGCACCACAAGTCAAAAATGTCAATTCTTTTGTCTTAATTTTTTGTCCAGCTTTCTCATGCATATGATCTTACAGAAAATACCATGGCTTGGGTCAGGTGCACCTTGGTCTTCAAGATGACATCTTTACTTTACAATACTTGTAAGAGGTCCTTAATGACGTGGATGGAGTCAGACTTTCAGGACCTTCATGTGCTGATGCGGCACAACTTAGAATGAGAACAAACAGCTGCAAACATCCATTAATAATCAGAATGGAATGTATAAAACATGCATCTAGAAAAACTGGAAATCATCAAAAGTGACACGCAGTGCATAAACATCAATATCCTAGGCATTTAGTGAGCTGCAATGGACCAGTATTGGCCATTTTGAGTTGGACAATCATGTGGTCTCCTATACCAGGAATGAGAACTTGAAATGGATGGTATTGCATTCATCATGAAGAAGAACATTTCAAGATCTATCCTGAACTACAGTGTTGTCAATGACAGGATAATGTTCATGTGCT
This sequence comes from Heterohyrax brucei, assembly GCA_028571685.1. Lineage (NCBI taxonomy): Eukaryota > Metazoa > Chordata > Mammalia > Hyracoidea > Procaviidae > Heterohyrax > Heterohyrax brucei. The sequence goes on from CM053147.1 coordinate 20,560,229, forward strand.
TACGAGGAAGCCCAGTTAATGTCACTGTTATTCAAATTTATGCACCAACCACTACGGCCAAAGATAAAGAATTTGAAGATTTTTACCAATTTCTGCAGTCTGAAATCAATCAAACATGCAGTCAGAATGCCTTGATAATTACTGGTGATTGGAATGCAAAAGTTGGAAACAAAAAAGGATTGATAGTTGGAAAATATAGCCTTGTGATAGAAATGATGCCAGAGATGGCATGGCAAAATTTTGCAAGACCAACAACTTCTTCATTGCAAATACCTTTTTCACCAACACAAACAGTGACTGTACACATGGACCTTGCCAGATGAAATACACAGGAATCAAAGTGACTGTGTATCTGTGGGAAGGATGATGGAGAAGCTTGAGAATCATCAGTCAGAATGATCATCCAGAGTGATAATCATCACTCATAGCCACCCTTAGGACAGACAAGGTGCTGACTGCAGAACAGACATCAGTTGCTCACATGAAATTGAAACTGAAGAAAGTTAGAACGAACAAGGCCACAAGAGCCAAAGTGTGACCTGGAGTACGGCCCACCACAGTTCAGAGACCTTCTCAAGAATTGATTTGATGAATTGAACTCTAATGACCAAAGACCAGACGCGTTGTGGAATGACATCAAAGACATCGTCCATAAAGAGAGCGAGAGGTCATTAAAAAGACAGGAAAGAAAGAAAAGACCAAATTGAATGTCAGAAGAGGCTCTGAGACTTGGTCTCGAATGTCGAGTAGCTAATGCAAAAGAAGAAATGAAGAGATTTCAAAGGGAGGCTTGAGAAGACGCTTACTATAAGGACATGTGCAAAGCTGGAGATGGAAAGCCACAAGAAAAGAATGGAAAAGAGAGGGAGACATTTACTTTTTTATAACTTTCTGTATTATTTTGCATTTGTTTTATAAGCAGCCATTCATTTTGTAATTTTTTTAAAAACTGGCTTCTAAAAATTAAAATAAATTTTAGGCAACAGTGTAGTAGTAACTCTTCATTTCTGAGGATTGATTTCATGTTACTTTCCAAAGCAGTTTGTTTTGTCATCTCCCAGAGTACCAAGCAGTTAAGTGTTAAAATCCCAAACTACTGAGTGCTCTTATTGTAGCATACTAAATGGCTTACTGTCCTACCCCAAAAGTTACTCATTGTCAGCTGTAGATCAAGTGATACGCATGACTGGAAAGGAGCGCTTGACTGCCTTCATGACCTGGTTTGCCAGAATTGGGGATTTCCCCTCCATGAAACCCAAACCGGTTGCCATCAAGTCGGTTCTGACTCATAGCGACCCTTAGGACAGAGTAGAGCTCCCCCGAGGGTTTCCAAAGCTGTCATCCTTTGGGAAGCAGACTGCCACATCTTCCTCCTGCCTACCTAATGCCCTCATGGTCGAGTAGTAGGACAGCTGGGGGAACTGAGCTCCAGTTACCTAATACGAGGTTGGAAACCCTGGTAGTGTAGTGGTTGAGTGCTGCAGCTGCTAACCAGAAGGTCAACAGTTCAGGTCCACTAGGTGCTCCTTGGAAGCTCTGTGGGGCAGTTCTACTCTGTTCTGCCTGGTCGCTGTGAGTGGGAATCGACTCCATGACAGTGGTTTTGGTTTCAGAACAAGAGCTTAAGGAGCTTTGTTGGCCTAGTGGTCAAGTGCTCAGCTGCTAACGAAAGGTTGGCCATCAGACCCGCAGCCCCTCCATTAGGCGTATGTGGACTGAGATGGCTTTACACAGTGATGTAGTCTTCCAGGAAGCATATTCTTTTAACCTTCCGTCTGCCTCAGAGGAATGAAGTGGATGACAGTGGCCTCCCTCACTGCCCCTGTTTTATTCTCATCTAATGTTGGAAACCGTGGTAAGCATATAAGTGCCACAGCTGCTAACCAAGAGGTCTTCAGTTCAGATTTGCCAGGTGCTGCTTAGAAACTGTGTAACAGTTCTACTCTGTCTATATAGGGCCACTGTGAGTCAGAATCAACTCGACGGCAGTGGGTTTGATTTTCGGTCATGTTGGTCAGAAGGACAGGATCATACTGGCTCTGATTCCCTCAGTGCAAATGGAATCCCACAGAAAACTGTGAAAGGAGTGTTGCCTTAACGTTTCAGTCAGAGTTCGTATGTGAAATGTAGAGACCAGGCTTCAAGTCAAGAATGTTGGTTCGAATCTTACCAATTGCTGACTCTGTCACTGTGGACTTCAGCGTCTTCTTCTGTAAAACAAGGTTATTACCAGATGCCACATGGAGAGCCGTCAGGTTTGGTGCATAGCAGGTGATCAGTGAATGTGAACTCCTTTCCCCTTGGAAAGGAAACTGCCAGAGTGTCGTTAGGTTCTTGCAAAACTAGCTGGGGCATTTCTCCTGCCAGCGCTAAGGCAGCCACCCACACATTCTGGGGTAAGTCTCCACCAATCCCATAAACTTTGATAGGGCTAATATGTGACAGGTGAAACAGAAGAGAGTCTGAAACCAAGGTCATGGACATACTCCTCTCATTTAAGGAAAACCTTGGGACAGGGAGAAGGAATGACCTAAATAGTGTGAGTAGAAATACCTGTGATCACCGAGGTGTCTTGTCTACTGGCCCTCTTGATCAGTCATTGCTGAACAAGTTGGGCAGCTCCTCCTTTGTTCAGCTGTGACGTCATGGGGGAAGTGAACAGAAATAAGAGGGAATGTGGAGGGGCACGAGGGTTTGGAGGCTGCTCACCTGCTCTTCGTCGTTCTCGAGTGAGCTTGCTGCCCTTGTACCTTTGGTTCCATGTGTGACTCAGTCTCCCTTTTGGATTTAAGGTCCTGTAACTCCTGCCTCAACATGCTGCTTTGTTTGCCATCCTAGCAGGGAGGGTGAACTGGTTCCGTTTCATTTCAGCAAGCTGAAGCCTGTTTACCAAATGGTGCTAGTAATTAATTCCCTAACTTTTTTAGTCGGTCACCTGGAGGAAAGGTGGGGCATTTCATTCTGAAAGACCATTCTTCCTTTCCAGACACCAAATGACCCAAACTAGTCGTTACTAGAAGGAATCCCCACACCATTCCCTGTCCTCTGTCCTGTTTATTCTGTGAGCCTTACTGCTCATGTGAGGTTCTTGGAGGCTGAAAGACGCTGGACAAGGAAGCCCTGGCGTGGGACTCAGAGGCCTGGGTGGGGTGCCTTCTGTGCAGGTCATCAGCTAGGGTTGATTGTTGTCCTTTGTCTCTGAACATCAGGGGAAAAGCTGCATTTCTTAGCATGCCCCTAGGGTGTGGGTCTTGAGGAAAGGACTGAGGCTGAGAAGGAAAATAGGTGTAGCTTTTAAGAAACATTTTATCTATTTCAGTTGGGTTTAAATCATCAAAGACACTGGATTAGACATTTGGGGGGAATTTTTGACACCGTGGCGGCTAGCTGGTGGGATTGGAACAGAAGCTGAGCTGACTTGAATCCGCTGCGGCCTGGCCTCCCGTTCTCCCACCTCACTCCTCCTCTACTTGCACTTCAGTTTCCTTATTTTTTTTTGGTCACACATCACCAAAGAGGCTAAGGATGGAGCCCTCATTTCTTTTCCTGAGTAAGCTAACGTTTCTGGACAAAGAAGAGGACGATGTAAAACATGTCAGAGATGTGAGGATGGTGCAAGCAGCATGCACAGAGCATAACTCAAGTTCCAGGATTTTCTGTGAGTGCCATGTGCTGTCACCACCCCACAGTGACTTACCTCGGGCTACATGCCGTCCTTCCTGCTCTTCCCTCGCCTGCCTGCCGCTTGCAGAGGCAGGGCTGGTGGGAAAAAGGCTGAGGGGTGTTGAGAAATGTAGGGCTTTTATTGATGCTTTTTAAATCCACAAAAGAGCAAGGGACAGAAATTCAGTAAAACCAGAACTTCCTCATTTTCATTACATTTTTAGGTTGGAGAGGGACTGAAGGAAATGCTTTGAATATTCTGGTTAATGGTGTTGCAGACCTCCTAACAGAGGCACTGAGGAAAGCTCCCAGTTCACCTTCTTCCCGTTGGGTCACCCCTGGCTAGCAGTTCCCTCCCTGGTGTTGAACCATTCTGAGATGGAAAGAGAGCCTTCTTCCAGCAGTGAGTCCTGGCCATAGGCACTGGTCCCCTGAGCTTTTCTAATCCAGAGAGGAGGCCCAGAGGGGAGAGTATGTTAGGAAGTGCTTCCTTGTCCGGTGTTTTTCCCATGGCCTCATGTTTAGTTACCGGAAACTGTAGGAAAGACAAGCAAAGGAAGGAAGCCAGCATCAGCTAAGTTCCCTGGTGAGTTTTGGACACAGGGACCTGTGGGAAACAGAAGGCATGGTGAGAGCTGAGGCTTGAGAGGACCTGTGCCATCCACACATCTCAGAGCTGCTGATGCCAGACCCTGCCTCCTCACCACCGTGACTTAACCCTTTCCCCTTCCTCTGCCTTCTCTTCCCCAGGGAGAAACCCTGAGCAGCCTGTTCAGCGAGAAAATAGATGACTAAAAGACAGTTGCTAGATGGAGCGCAATAGACAAAACTTATCTTTGGAGGAGAATGAGGAAGTCGCAACCCTTCATTTAGCTCAGCTCTGCAGTTAAAATCATCAGAGCCTTAGGCTTACAGCTCACTTTTTTTTTACTTTTCAGGGGTGCTGCAGTAGTGACTTTCACCAGATGTTATTGAGGCTGTTGTTGTGGCTATGTTGTTGATTACCATTTTGTTCACTGCTCTGTTCTAAGAGTTTTACACATAGGAACTGATTTAGTATTCAGAACCACATTAGGAGGTAGGTCATAGGTGAGGAAACTGAGGCAGAGGTAATAAATTGCCTAAGGACACAGTGGAACCAAGATTCCAAGCCAGGAACCTTGTCTCTGCAGCCCACTCTTTAAGGACCATCAAGCTTATAATAGTTGCCACAGACAGTGGTTAATTTTACCCTAGAGTTACAGAAAGATCCAGTGCGGGGTCAGGAGGTGATGGAGAGGGCTCCCAGCCAACTTGGGACAGTTCTCTGCACCTTATTCAGCATGCTGTGTTTTTCTTTTTTTAGTGCTGAGGAATGTAAACAGGTTTGCTGGGCCTTGAGAGACTTCACCAGGTTGTTTCGATAGCTCACACTCCTGTGCTGTGCCTGTCACCCAGGTGAGTGGGATACAGTTGCTGTGCTTCTGCTGGCTGTCAGGTGCGTGGGGGTAGGGGTAGACCTGAATACACATCATGAGAATAATCCTTAAACTAGTCAAGGGGACACTTAACAGTTCGACGTGGCTGAGCGGCTGGGAAGGCCTGGATTGTCTTAGACCAATACAGCCAGGTAATTATCAGCTGCTTTGGGGGGCCATTTTCCCCTCCATAAGAAGTGGCAGAGTACCTCAAAAAAAAAAAAATTCCTCCCCAGTTCCCCTTACAGATGCTTCTAGAATGGTAAGTGTATATGGTAACCAACAAGGATGCTTTTTAAAAATGTGGCTCTTTCAGTGAAAGCAGTGCTAACCTGAACTTGACCATGACCCATGGCACCAGTCTCCTAAACTGATGAATGAGCCACAGTGATTATTCTTGTCACTTTTATGATTGGAATGCTGAAATACTGGGATTGGACCAGGATTGGCAGGAGATAACAGGAAAGGAGCTAGCATCTCTGGCAACCTTCTTATTACCAGTCTTCCCGGGTGCCCGACTCCTGACTGTGAAGCTTACTGAAGAGGAAAGGCCAGGTGGTGGAAGCGAGGTGCTGTGTCTTGACTAAAAGAAGGAAAGCACATCTCCTCTAAGGCCGTCCTTGTGCACAGTGGCCCTCATGGGGGACTCTCGTGACAAATGCTCTGGGGAGCGCAGTACTCAGCAGTGCCTCACTGCACCTGAAATGATTTCTGAACGTTGGTTCTTTGATGAGTACTGATACCATTTGGAATCACTGGGCTTTGTGAGGTTATCTGTAATAGCTAACATTGGTATTGTACTCCTCACAGGTCAGCCATGGGTTAAAAGAGTCAACTGTCGCTGCTATTTATGGGCCCTTAATTGTGTCCGTGCTGTTCCGAGGGCTTTCACTAAGACAGTCCTTGTGGAATTCTCTGGGTTAATTACTTGTATTTCTCCCATTTTATAGATGAGGACACAAAGTGCAAAGATGTTAGACAATCTACTTGACATCACAGTCTGTAATAGGTGGGGCCAGAATTCAGATGTAGACCTTCTGATGCCACAGTCCTCCCTCTTAAACACCCCACTTAATACTTTGACACTGTACCCTTTGAGTGGTGTAAATTAGTGGTTTTTGAACTTCCCTTGGCAAGTGCAGCCTTCTTTCCAAATGAAATGTTCCACAAAAGCCCAGTATTTAAACAGAGTAGAGCTCTCTGGTTGATATGGAACAGGAGGCCCGACACCCACCAGCTCACAGTGGACTCCTCATGTGCTGGCGTTTCCACAGTGTGCCACTCAGTCTGGAAACCCTGGTAGCCTAGTGGTGAAGCACTGCGTCTGCTCACTGCAAGGCCAGCAGTTCAGATCCACCAGGCACTCCTTCCAAACTCTGTGGGGCACTTCTGCTCTGGCCTGTAAGGTTGCTCTGAGTTGGAACTGACCCAATGGCAGTGGCTTTGGCTTTTGGCTACTCAGTCTGGAAAACCAGAAAACCACTTCAGACGTCATTTATTAAAGCAGTAGCTCCCTTGAGTCATAAGTAAAAATTGAACTGTTTGATCGTTTTTCCTGAGTTCTGAAGGCAAGGCCATCACGAGGTACTTGAGCACCCTCCGCCTTGAGACTGGCTTTGTAAAAGGCTCACCATCTCCTCGAAGCCCAGTGACTGTCTTCTCTCTTTTGCCAGGAAATGTCTTTTAATTAGAAGACGGGAAGAAAACAAAATTGAGACTTGTGTCCCACAATCAGAAACCTCCATGTGGCAGAGGGGCCTTCGCCGCCACCAGGGCGTCCTGCCAGACAGGGAGAGACTCCAGCCTTCCGAGGCCATCCTGAGGAGTTCCTGTTCGGGGGTGTGAGGGAAAATCGGCACGGTTTAAAAAAATGAGATGTCTGCGGCCTGGCCGGCAGGGTGGGAGGGAAGCTGGTTTCCTGGTGAACTTGTTTCCAAAAGGAAAAAAAAAAATTTTAAGGAAATAAAAAAGGAAAAAAAGAAAACTAAATTGGAACCAGAACTGAAACATTTGCCTGGTAGCAAACAACACACAAACATATACACACATGCACACAAGTGTGTGCACGCAAAGACCACAAAGACAAACTTTCTATGAAACAAAAAACATTTACTTAGGAAAATGTGGGCATTCAGTGAATGAATTGCTTCAGTGGAAAGAGTCAAGGTAAAATGCATCTCGTTTGTTCTCTCTCTCCTCCTCTCGAGCCCTCTCCCCCTCTTTTAACACAAGTGAGTACATATTTCACCTGCCCTTCTCAGCTGTTTCTGCCCACTCTTCGAGTTGTTTAGACAAGGAGGATCGGTGCACAGAGTCTGTTCAGCTTTCTGTCGTGTTGGCAACACTCAGGACTTGCCAGAGCCAGAATTCACTGATACCCCAACCCTGCCTGCACTTGGTCCCCAATTCCACTTCTAGCCCACAATGAATTCTTGTCAGCCTTGAAGAACAGAGCCAGAATGAGGATGGCTGTGTGGTATAAATGTACATTCCAAGTTTTAGTTTTTTAAAGGTGTTCCTTTTTTCTTGGTTAACTTTTCCCCCACAGATAAGAGAGAAAAATGAGAGTGGGAATACAGAGAAAAGAGTTTTACAGGGCTGATTTGTATTTTACTAAACATGTGGAAATTGACTTCAGGGGGATGGGTGGGAGAGGGAAGCCCCAAGCAGAGCTTGCCATTTGAAGGAGTGCGGTCCTGCACAGGTGTTAGACCATAGCGAGCTGTTCTCTCTGGAGCTGTAGCCATCTCAAGAACAAAACAAGTAATAGAGGGAAAAAATAAATTTTTAAAATGTAATCAGTGTTGCTTTGTTTTCACTTCCATATTGCCTTACAGCACTGAAGTGGCCCAGCTAGACCAGCCAAGGAAGCACTCTCGTATGATCTCAAATACACAACTCTGTGTGCAGTTAATTTCTAGTTAAAAGTCAAGCCCCTGGCCCAAATGCTGTCAAGTCTTCGTACTTCGAAAATGGCTCATTTTGTGTCTTGGAATTTTCTAGTTTACCCTAAAACAACTCCTAGTCCTCAGAGATAATCCCCAGAGAGCAAGCATGGGTCACTTCTGCACGTAGACAGACATGTGGTATGTTCCTTCCACAACGGCCACCCAAGCAGGTTGTTCCCTGACTTAGAGAGTAACTGGTCTGTTTTTTGTTAAAAAAGTTTTATTGCAGTGTAATTGCCATACAATAAACTGCATGTTTAAGGTGTACAGTTTGCTAAGCTATACCTGCCACACCCAGGAAAGCATCACCACCATCAAGATAGAGCACATACCCTTTATCCCCATGTTTCCTCCCACCCTCCCTGCTCCCCATCCCCACACAACTGCTGATCTGCCTTCTGCATTCTTTCTGGAATGGTCATTGCACATGGTGGCCAGTTTGCGAACTTAATTGTATCATTGTCTTTGAGGGAGTTTTTAGCAGTAAACAATTAACTGTATTTGAACACCCTCCCTATTCATGTGATCTGGCTCCCAGTGACTTTTTTCTTTACCCAAAGATAAAGGAAATACTGACAGGAAGACATTTTGATGACATGCAGGACATCAAGGGTAACACAGTAGGTCTGATGGCCATTTCAGAGAATGAGCTCCAAAACTGCTTTGAAACAGTGGACAGGGCTCTGGCATCAGTGCATTGCTTCCCAAGGCAGGTACTTTGAGGGCGACCGTAGTGATACTCGGCAATTGAGGTGTGTAGCACTTTTTCTTAGAATGAGTTCACAAACTTAATTGTCAGACCTCATAGTTCAAGCCTAGGTCCTTGCAACAAGTTGACTTTGCTTTATTTAAGGAATTGGGTACGTGTCACAGAAGTGGTATCTGGAATTGAAATCCCGTAAAAAGGCTTCTTACAGTCTCCCTCTAGTTCATGCCAAGAAGGCCCAGAACCCAACTCGGTGGTGTGCAGGGTCTCTGTTCACTGGAAGCCTCACAAACTGTTTGAAAATGAGCTACTGCGAAGCAGTCTTACCATTTTTTGGCTTTCAAGGATACACAGCTAAATGTTTATTTTAAAAAGGACCCTTGTTGGATCTGATACTGGAATGCAGATGCCATGCTTCCACGTGGCAGTGTCTGGTGGAAGCCGAGTGGGCGTCTTCCTTGCCTGCAGGTCATACAGCTCACCACCATCCCCCGCAGAATTGCCTGTTCCCACATTCTGTGACTGGATAGCCAGGAAGTTTGGGTCTTGGTGATAAGGGACATGAGGCATCCACTGGACTATTCCCAGCAAGACTATCCAAGAAAGTTGCCTTGTAATTTGCAGGTGCTGTTTGAAGGGAACCATAGCATTCTGACTCAGTGTCCCTGTGGGACACAGAACTACCCCACAGCACTTCCAGGAATGTGCCCTGGTGGCACTGCTGTTCTGCTGACCCAAAGTTTGGCAGTTTGAATCCACCAGCAGCTCCTTGGTAACTGCGGGGCAGTTCTGCACTGCCCTTTGGGGTCGCTGGGAGTCAGCTTGACAGCAGGGTTTTGGTGTGACAGAAATGGTTAAGGTCAGTGGCTGAGAAGGTAGGACATGTGGCCACAAGGACCTTGGACTTTGTCACCAATGCCTCACAAATGTGGTGTACCTATTTACCCAGTGTGGCACTTGCTGAGTAATTTTACAAAGATGAAGGCCAGACTCCCAAGAAGTTAAATCTGTGCTTCTAGAACAGGTGACCACCACAGGAAGATGCCTCATTTTGCTCACATTGTTTTACCAGCAGATGAATCTTCCTTCCAAGAATTAACTGCAGCAAGAAATGGGAAAAGCCAGTATCTTCTCCTTTGTGGAGACTGGAAAATATTAGGTTCCTTAATGTCAATGAAAAACTGAGTCAGAGAAAGGAGTCTTGAACTAAAAGAGGGGATATTTCATTGGCTTTAAGGATGAGCTGGATTGGGAGAAAGGACTTCGAGGAAAGGAGAGCCACTGCACTGGATGTGGAAGGCTGTGCACCCCAGGGTCATGAGCTCAGTGTTCTCTGGGCTCTGCAGACATAGCACCTGCATGGGCCATTGCTGTGTGGAACCTGTGTGCTGCAGCGGCATTCACGACTAAAGAGAAACAACTCAAATATCCCTTAGTGAGTCTTCAGAACAAAAGCCTGAAGCCAGCCAGGCCTCTAGAATCCAGTCTGTGTTACAGCACCGATTTACAGGAAACACGGGAGACAAGATGCTGAGCAACAGACGGGTGCAGTCAGCGGACATCTGGGCAAAAACAAAACTCAGAGGAGGCTGGCTCTGTCAGCAAATAAACTACAGGGAAATAAAAACTCAGAGGCAGAAACTACAATTACAAAGTAAAATCCACTGCATTATATGGACCTTTCCTGGATCCCACTCTAAGTCCTACTTGTCTTAAATTTTGTCTTCATTTTTTTTAGCCACTATTTGGTAAGAACAGCTTCTTTTAGGTGTAATAGCAAAACAGAAAAATAACCTGTCGCTGTTGAGTCAGTTCTGACTCGTGGCAGTGGCAGCTGTAGATAGAACCGCCCCCATGGTTTCCAGGAGCACCTGGTGAGTTCAAACTGCCGGCCTTCTGGTTAGCAGCTGCAGCAGCTAACCAGGGTTTCCTAGGTGTGATAATACATGCTAAAATATTTATATATGTTATGTCTGTGCTTATGTGCGTCAAAATATTCTCAGAGCGGGGGTGTAGGTGGGAGCATGGATATCACAGACTGTGACTTGGTTGTTGAGCTGATACAGGGGATTTTGTACCAGTCCTTCCTGGCTTTGTAAATGCTTAACAACCTCTCACTATAAAAAAAATTAAAGACAAAACTGTGCAGGCCAGAAAATCATATCTGTGAGCCAGATTCAAAACCTAAGCTGCCAGTTGCACACAGCATCCTAATAAACTGAACAGCAAACGAATACACGTGAGGCTGACAAGAGCACGATTCCCAAACGCAGCTGAAGACCCGCCCTTCTCGATTCCTTCTGGAGTCCTGGAGGTGGGGTGGTTGAAGCACAGCTGCTAATAACCAAAAAAGGCTGGCAGTTCAAATCCATCACACACGCCCTGGAAATCCTTTGGGGCACTTCTACTCTTTGGGTCACTCACTGTGTTAGAATCAATGGGTTTGGGCTTTTTGCTTTAGACTGTCCACACCCTTGCTCCAGTCAGCCTTCTGGAAAGCAACGCCAGCCAGGTGAGGGCCGAGGAAGGCAAGACAGCTGACTCACTAGCCTGAGGTAGGGGCAGGGGGTGGGGAGTGAGGGGCAGGTCTGATAGAACAGCAGCTGGTACTGGGGGAAAAAAAAAAATCCAGCTCTGCTTTTAACATTTATTAATCCAAAAATACATAAAATTCCACTTTCTACCCCAGGATCTTAGGCTCTCAAGAAGGGAGCACCGCCAGCCTTAAGCGTCTAGTGCAGTACTTCGGTGCTCATACCCTCCTCAGACCAGGAGATGGAGAGTGCTGCTTAAACTCGGGGACACCCCCATCAGGCCCATACCCTGCAGAGGCCCTGCTGTGCTGGGGGGCCAGGTGGACGGGGACCTGGCTCATAGCATTCTTTGCTCTTTTTGCCACAGAAAATGGGAACAGCCACAAGAGTAGGCCACTTTAGTGCCGTGTGTGCTGTACAGCAGGGTTGGGAAGTTCATGCTCACAGCCTACTTCCCCCAGGAGCCGCACAAGGAGAGCACCGGAGAGGCAGATCCAGAGGGAGACCTGGGGCTCAGGCGTGCGCTTCTTTCCTTCATGGCCCAAATCCACTTCCAGGAGACCCAGAGCTAGAACCGTGCAGTCAGTCAGGTGTCCACTGGGCGGGTCACTATCTGCAGTCTTACTACTACATGCCAGCTGGGTGCATAGGCCAGGAATCCTGGCCAGCCCCAAGCCCTGGCCCAGGAGCAGCCTGCACCACAGGCTGCACCCGCTGCTGGGACTGCCAGATGTGATGGAGCTCCTTAAACTGCTCCACCATGCGGTCTTTGAGGTCTGGGTTTGAGATCTGAAGTCGGATACTGTCACCTGACCAGGACAGCTCCCCTGAGAACATCTCCAGAAGCAGCCGAGCTGCCACAGGCACCACCTAGGGGAAGAAGAGGAGACAGGACCAGACAGACTAGGCAGGCTGCTGAAACCAGGTGTGCATGAGGACATCCACCAGGGCCAGGTGGAGGACCGCATCCCCTGAGAAGAAAACCAGCCAGCCAGTTGCCGTCTAGCTGTGTCTGACTGAAGGTGACGCCACCTGGGTCAGAGAAGAACTATGGTCCATAGGGTTGTCAATGGTGGTAACCTTTCAGGAAACACTGGTGGCTTAATGGTTAAATGCTACATCTGTTCACCAAAAGGTCAGCAGTTCAAATCCACCGGTCACTCCCTGGAAATTCTAAGGGGCAGTTCTATACTGTCCTATAGGGTTGCTGTGAGTTGGAAGCCACCTGATGGGTTTTGGTGTGGTGACCTTTCAGAAGCAGGTGTCCAGGCCTTTCTTCCACAGCCCCTCTGCGTGGACTGAACCCTCGAACTTTCAAGTTAGCAGCCAAGGACGTTAGCCGCTTACCACCCACCCAGGGATGCCACCAGGAGGAAAAGCAGACAAGAAAAACCTCCATGCCATCCAGTCAATTCTGACTCAGAGAGACCCTCCAGGACAGAGCAGAAATGCCCCACAGGGTTGCCAAGGAGCAGCTGGTGGAGTAACGGGGGACCTTTCGGTCAGCAGCTGAGCTCTTAGCCAGGGCACTGCCAGGAGGAAGGGCCACCTATGTCACCTTTGCTAAATGTGGCCTGTCTGTGGGCAGCTCTGTGCCGAGGCTCTCAGTTCTCACTGACCTGAGAGCCGGGAGCTTCCACCTGGGGGGCAAGGACCTAGCCCCAGGGCCCCCTGATATTTAGGCTGAGGCAGTGCTGGAGTGTAAGCGTACCTGCACAGTGATGAGCTTCTTCTCCCGAGGTTTGCGGTCAGGCCACTCCTCCCCAAAGCAGAAGAAGATCTCGAATGCTGGTGGAGTACCGGTCTGGCCCTTCTGGAACAAGATGAGCTCTGAAGCAAGAGCAAGAGCAAGAGCGCGAGTCAGACTCTACAACCGCACTGCTGGGTGACAGAAGGCCAGGAGGAGCCCACGTCAGGCCTTACCGTGGAGAAACTGCTCGAGACTGAAGAGCTTGGTCCTCACCTCCCGCTGGATGGGGTTGGGCTGCGCGCCGTGGGCCTCGGCACAGGGCCCGCTCCAGAACACCTTGCACTGGCACAGGCGGACGGCGTAGAGGTCCTGACCCTGAAGCTGCAGGATGAGTCCACGGTCCAGCACATCCAGCAGCTGGTTGGTGTAGAAGCGCTGTTTCTCACTGGGGATGTCCTCGGGGCTGGGGAAGCGCACCTGCTCCAGGCTGACAGGGCCGAAGAGCTCAACCTGCTCCTGGGTGGCCTCCAGCTGGCTGTAGAAGAGCCGGCACCCATGCGGGTTGCTGATGGTGAGGGCACGGGGTGGCCGGCCACGGTACTGGAACTTGATCTCCAGGTCGGTCACTGCGGGCAGAGGGCAGGCTGCTGGCCACTCCGGAGCCAGCCCATGCCTCCCGTCTGCAGCCCCTGAGCACCCCCAGGCCACCCTCATTCCCTCCAAGAAGGGAACCCATGGACGACTGTCTCTCCTTCACCACCCTCACTGGAGCCCACCCACCCTAGGGCAGCCCACCCGCCATCCTTACAGGGCAGCATGTGCGGGCTGATGAGCAGGTCGGGCAGTTGTTCGGCTGCAGGGGGCAGGCTGGCGGCCAGGGGCCCAGGCTCCAGCAGGACCTGGGGGAGCAGCTCCCCAAAGTTAGCAGGGTTGTTTGGGGGAGGGGCCATGACGGCAGGCTCTGGAGCAGGGGGGCCCAGCACCACAGGTGGCTGGAGTGTTGGGGGCCACTTGAGCTCTTCTTTGGGTACAGAATAGGGTCCCATGGGGGGGCCAGGCTGTACTGGTTCTGCAGAGGACAGGGCAGGCAGAGCCATTAATGCCTCATCTAGAACCTTCTCCAAGGTCCACCTGCTCCCCACCCTGGGCTTCTCCCCAGCTTCCCTTCGCCCCCTCCCAGTACCTCACACTAAGCCTCTAGCTACCCCAACCTCCCGGCCCACCTGTGAGGGTCAGGCTTGGTAACATCCTCTGGAGCTGCTGGAAGACAGGCAGAGAGGGCAGCAGGCGGTTGAGAGACAGAAGTCATTAAACTGAGCTGATCCTGAGGACACAGCCCCCCAGCAGGGCCTGCCCCTGATCCCAGCCCAGCCCTCTTGTCCTCGGCAGCACTAAAGCTTCAGAAGTTCAGCTTCCTCATACACCTTCGGCCGGCAGGAGGACCCACCCACAGGTGGACCCAGGTGAACCAGCTAGTCACAGCACAGCCCCGGAGCTACAAGATGGTGACTCCGTACCCACCACTCAGAAGCCCACAGGGAGAGACAGGCACGGCAGCAAGGATGCGGCTGCTTGACCTCCAAGGGGCTCAGAGCCATGGAAACTCCCTAACAGAGGCCCCATGCACCAGACAAGCCATGGCCTGCCCCACTCACCTCTTCTTCTTCCTCTTCCTCCTCCTCTCCTGCCCCAAAAGCATAGTCCTCACTGGGCTGTGCTTCTGCATAGCGAGGGAGAGAAAGATCTGAGAGAGTCAACCGGGCAGGAGGGGGAAGGCCACCCATGCCCATTTTGGAGGTCAGAGAGGCAGCCAGAGCTTGGGCTGTGGCTGTCACCTCAAAACCACCCAAACCCTGGAGAAGGGGAAGGGCCTAGCCACCCATGGCACTCAGCTCCCTGACCCATCCCCAGCGGACTTATTTACAGTCATCCAAGTGCCACAGACAAGCACAGGAGCGAGGAAGACAGGCGCGCCAATAGGGCTTTAGGGTCATGGTCAGATGCTACAAATGACCAATTCCCTGGCCAGTCCTCAGAGCCCAGCAGGCAGGTCCCCGACCACTGCCCACAGCAGGGGCCTTGAGCCTTCCCACGTGCAGGATGGCCAGGCACGATACCTGCGGGCGCGGTGCCGTGGGAGCAGACCTCGTAGATCTTGTAGGGCTGAGGCGGCATGTCCCGGGGCCCATCGTAAATGAGGCGGAAGTCACGGCTCTTGTTAAGAGCACAGCGCAGGTTGGCCTTCCACTTGGCAGGGTCGGCCTCATCCACACCCTCCGTGTACTTCCCAGTCTCCTTGGCCCAGGCCTGGGCAAGAAGAAAAGACAGCTGACCAGAGAGGATCTCACCCCTCAGCAGAGCCCCGTCCTGTGCCTGACCAATCCGAGGTGCTTGAGGAGCCCCAACCCTGCAGGCACCTGAGGGCCTCCATTTGCCACAGAAGGCATCTGATGCCTGTCCGTCTCCAGCTCTAGGGGGTTACCATCAGCCACCTGAAACTGAAGGGCTTTCACTGGAATTTGAACATGCTGCTTCTGGGAGGAGGGACAGCACAGTCTATAAGGAGGGCAGCGGAAGATGCTGGAAAGAGACACAGGCTGTAGAGCAGGACTGAATGTGGATCAGGCATCCACCACCTACCAGCTTTGTGCCAGGGTCAAGTCACTTGGCTCTCCTCGCCTCAGCTGCCTCATCATCACACCTGGCAAGGTGGTATGTGAAGACTGCAGGGGCTGATGCCCACAAAGCACTTGGCACCATGCCTGCGGGCAGGAAGGCTCCATGTGCTTCCTATGCTGACGTTATCACTATGAACGTAATTTGGTGATGTGAGGATTACAACTGTCTCTGCCCTTTGACCCAGCATTGTGACTTCAGGAATTTATCCTATAGATATACAACCATCTACACAAAATTATGCATACACAGTGGTAGTCATTGCAACACTGCTAGCAACACACACAACCTAAAGGTTCATCAGTAGCAGGCTGGTGATACTATTCATTATGGTGAAACTGGGAAGCAAAAGATAAAAGGGGGGCTTTTTATACAGACATGGAACAGTTAACACTAGGTGCACATCAGGAGCAAAAGAAAAAGAAGGAAACTAAAGTCTCAGTATTCTGCAGAGCTGACAGCCTACATGAGCCTCTGCCTCATCCACCCTGAGACCAGCAGAACTAGATGGTGCCCGGCAACCTCTACCAACTGCTGTAATTAGGGCTACAATAGAGACACCTTGATGGAAAGGGAGAAGCACATGGAACAGAACTCAAAATCTTAAAAAGTCCAGATTACTGGACCAGCTGAAACTTAAGGATTCCCTAAGACTATCACCTTGAGATAATTCTTTAAACCTGAAGCCACAGCAGCTATCACCTGAGGTCACCTTTTATCAAAACAACAAAGTGGCACACAAAATAAAAAATCCTGCCTGTGAGTACAGCACGCCATTAAAAAAACATCAATATGAGACCAAAAGGCCAATTAGTCCAAAGCAAAGATGAGAAGATAAGGAGACAGGAAAGCTGGAGGACTGGAAATGGAACAACCAAAGAAGATTAGAGAGTGCTGACACAATGTAATCAATGTTACCAACAGAGATGAACAATTTGTACAGAAATGGTCAAACGGAAACCTAATTCATTGTATAAACTTGCACCCAAAACACCATAAAATATTATTTCTTAAAAAAAGAATCAGTGCAGAAGAGGATATGTCCATCTACCATTTTGCTGAAAAATGGAGAGAAAGTCCATGTCTACTTATATATGTACAGAAGCCTCTCAGGAATGATACACCGGTAACATTAAGTACTTCTAGGGAAAGAGGATGGTTAGGGAACAGGGAATAAGAGAGACTTCTTCCTGTAAGCCAACTGATACTTCTTTCAACTGGAATTGTGTGACTGTGTTATCTATTCAGAAATAAGAAATGCTTTTAAAAAGCACTTTGAAAAGGAGAAGATGAAGTGCAAAGACTTAGAAATATGTCACAAGTTTTCAAAGTATTCCTTCCCTTTGACCTACCCCAAAAAACCAAACCCATTGTGTTTGAGCTGATTTTAACTCACAACAACCCTACAGTACAGGGTAGAACTGCCCCACAGATTTTCTGAGGCGCACCTGGTGGATGTGAACTGCCGACCATTCGGTTAGCAGCCACAGCTGTTAATCATTACACCATCAGGGTTTCCTCCATTTGACATAGGCATTTTACCCAAAGGAAGGAATTTAGCATTCATACAGGGAGAGCTGAAGAGCGCTGGTGATGCAACAGTTAAGCTCTTGGCTACCAACCAAAACATCAGCAGTTCAAACCCACCAGCCACTCCGTGGGAGACAGATGTGATGGACAGTCTGCATCTGTATAGATGTACAGTCCTTGGAAACCCTGTGGGGCAGCTCTGCTCGGTCCTCTAGGCTCAGCGTAAGATGAAACTGATTGAAAGGCAGAGGGTTTGGTTTTGATTTTTAAGATGAGAGAGCATATGAATGGTGATGGGCTGTTTATGCTAGAACACTACAAGGTAAAGCAACCTAAATTGTCCCAAACCTGGGGACTGGATGACCCCTTCAAGGGAATCCCTGGGTGATGCAGACAGTTTCTATGCTCACCAAAAGGAAGGAGGTTTGGGTCCACACCGAGGTACCTAGGAAGAAAGGCCTGGCCATCTACTTCCAAAAAGTCAGCCCCCATGTACGGTGCCCAGCTGACTCTGCCAGATGTGGGACTGCCATGATTCAGAACTGACCGGACAGCAGATGGTAAAAGTGACAGGGACAGATGCTTTCCTTTCCAACATGTGTCCATGTAACTTCAAGCGACTGTTTCACATTTCACTGGAGGATTTAAAAAGCTGTTTCTGCTGTAATGGGGTGCACACTGTTGAGTCCCTGTGGTAACATGAGAAAAAAGGGGGTGCAGCTCAAGAACTCCACTAAAAGACCAGAACTGATGGTCCAACAGCCTGAAGGATCCCCTGGGAGCATGGCCCCTAGACCTGCTGCTGGCCCTGTCCAGAAAACACTACTGAGGTCGACTCTTTGGACAAAAATGGACTCAACTCAGGAACACAATGTGACCATATCGTGTGTGTACTTTATAGTTCCATGCATTTATAGGATGCTGTCCTACTGGTCTCTTTCTAGATGGGAGAAAAGAGGATGGAGAGGAGGGGACAGGCACTTGTTAAGATTATACATTAAGTATAGAATGAAAAGGAGGAGTGTGCTGTCACTGGGCAGGGTGGGCAGAAGGAGCTGCAGATAGGCAGGCATGCCAAATTAATTTAGATTGTGTACTTTCAGTTAATCACAATTTTAAAAAAAGCTGTTTCTGATATCTGGCGAAAAACCGCAGGTTATGAAACAATATATGGATTGATTCCATTCTTGCAGAAAACTGAAAATATCAGCAAATGATATTAATAGTGAGTACAGCCAATACTGTATGAGAACAGTCTTATAAGAACTCAAAGAAAGGTTTAAACACAGAAGAAAACATTCTTTGGTCATTACAAGGGCAGAGAGGGAGGGAGAAGGGAATTCACTAACTTGATAGCAGACAAGAATCATCTTAGGTGAAGGGAAGAACACACCACACAGGGCAAGCAGCACAACTGGACTAAACCAAAAGCTCAGAAGTTTTCTGAATACAACCAAATATTCTGAGGGACAGAGATGCTGGGGTCTGGGGATGATGGTTTCAAGGGACATCTAGGTCAATTATCATCACAAAGTTTATTATGAAAATGTTCTGCATTCCACTTTGGCGAGTGGCACCTGGGGTCATAAAACCTGGCGAGTGCCCACCTCAGATGCATCAATTGATCCCAACCAACCTGAAGCAAAGCAGAACGAAGCACCAAAAACACAAGGCAAGTACTAGCGCAAGAGACAAAAGGGCCACATCTAACAGGGACTCTACTGCCTGAGACCAGGAGAACTAGATAGTCCCCACCTACCACCAATGTGGCCCTGGCAGGAAACTCAACAGACAGTCCCTGATGGAGGAGGAGAAAAGCAGGGTGCAGAGCTCAAATTCATGTGCAAAGACCAGACTCAATGTTTGATTGAGCTGGAAGAACTCCCCAAACCACGCTCCCTGGACTCTCTTAACCCAGAAGTAAGCCATTCCTGAAGCCCACTCTTCAGGCAAAGAATACACTGAAGAGTGTATCTCTTAGTTGAGGCAGATGCATGGGACCAAATGGGTGGCTCCTGTCCAGAAGCAGGAGAAGAATGCAGACAGGGGCAGGAGCTGGCTGGACGGACACGGGAAACTCGGGGTAGAAAGGGGAAGTGTGCTGTCGTGTTATCGGAATCGCAACTACTGTCACATAACATACATTTTTATATGAGAAATTAACTTCAGCAGTAAACTTTCACCTAAAGCACAAGTAAAAAGAAACAAAGTGAGCATGGCAACAGGCTACCCTCTCAGGTTAAGGTGATGGGTTATCTTCCTCTGGCTTATGTGTATTTGCTCACTGAACATGTACTCATGTGTAATAAGCAGGAAGTCATGAGGCAAGGGAAAGCTTGGAGGCGTAGTGGCAGCTACAGGAAGCTTCCCACCTTGTTCTGAAATACAGGTAAGAAAAGGTGTACCCTGTGGCTATGCTGTGTCCCCTTAATCCAGGCCTGGAGGTCACCTGCAGCTGGGAGAGTGGCCTAGCCTCAGAAGATTTGGCACGGGATCCCACCCTGGGCAGGGGGTGCTTCAGAGTTCCAGGCAGCAGCCTCAGCCTAGTTCTCACCTTGAAGATGGTGTTGTCTCCGTCCTGGCTGGGGCCGTGTCGTGTGGCATGGCGCCAGGGGATGGAGAAGAATTTCCTCTCCCCGTTGACCCACTGAAGCCCTGGGTACTGGCAACTGTTCACCTGGGCTACCAGCCAGGGCTTCAGCCGCACCCGGCGGGAAGCGGAGGGCACCCCTGGGGCAGGCTGGGTCATGGCTGAGACGTCTGCAGGAAAAAACAGGGAGGGAGGCGGGCATCAATGGACCTGCCGCCTGGGGGACTAAGGGCATACTTTTTCCCCCAGGGACCAGGGCACTGGAATCCCTCTACCTGGTCCTGGGGTTCAAAGCCAGTCCTCTTTTCCAGCCACCAGTGTCTGTGCTCAAAGTTTGAGGGGGAGGGAGGACGGGTTCACAGCTATAGTGGTCCCTACCAAGATGCCCTTTACAGGCCGAGGCAGCAATTCCCTGGATGCTGGGCTGGGGGCTAGCTGCTGAAGGAACCGGGCTGCCCCTTCCCCAGTGAACTGCCATCAACTGCTTCATCCCAGAAGAGAGGCCCAGCTGTTATGGACCCTACTGACTGGTGGGCACGCACACGTGTGTATTTGTGGGCACACAACTGCCCCCAGGGCCCACACATTTCTCCCACTTCTTGGAATCTGTTCCCTCAGGATCCTCCATTAAGTGAGGAGATGGGGTGACCAAGAGGGTGGCAGAGGGAGAGGAGGTCACACTGCCTGGAGCAAGGCTGACAGCGACACCTGTGCCAACAACTGCCCCTTGTGTGTGGGCACCCCCCCAGGACCCACAGTCCACTCTCAACAGTGCCATGAATGGTCCCTAACTCCTCTCCCTGAGACAAGTGGCACAGAGCTCTTAGCCTCTCCGAACAGCCCACCCATCCTCTTTACCTGCCAGGTGAGCAGGAGTGTCCAGACCACGTCCTTCCACACCCTTGCCTGCCCATTCCCTGGACACCCTGCCTTGTGTGGGACCCAGGGAGGACTTAAGAAACACCAATCAGTATCCCCCCAGAGACTGGGGGCATCCTGCCCCCAACCCCAGCTGTTCATCCCCTACTCCCCGGCCTGTTCTCTCAACTCCTGAGTCAAGACAGAAGGGAAGGTGAAACCGGGCAGGGCCAGGCCCCAAAGTTGGGTCCACCAGGGGGGGACCAGGTCCACCAGGCTAAGGGACAGAGGCTACACAGATGGTGTGGGCAAGACCTGGCAGAAGGAGAGTGGAGACTTGTCCTTAACATTTGAGGCACCACAATGTGACAAAAGGACTAGGTTCAGAGTCATCACCAGGACACTGTCCACTCAGGCAGACTGGACCCAGGTTAAAGCAGACTGGGCTGCTGCCTGTGAGGCCACAGTCACCCACCTGTGGGACAATCAAGCCCTACTGGGCTTCCACACTGGTCTTGGGTGGGAGGCTGAGATGACCTCTCAGGCCTGGACACCACTCTATCGTTCCAGGCCCACTGCAGCCTTGGAGCAGTGAGCCTCAGTTTCCCCTGCAAGTCTCTCTCTGCCCAGTACCTTTTGAGGATGCCACTGCTAAGTGGCACCTCCTCATCACTAAGGACACCCCATCCGTGGCTTCTCCTCAGCATAGTGTCAGCTGCACAGTCAGGAACCCAGGAAGGGCAGGGCCAGCCCCTCCTCGACCCAGGGCTGGAACAGGCAGGATGGGAACGCTTCCAGTCCCACCCCCAGGCCTCAGAAGGCTAGTGGCTCAGTTCCCCTTTCTGCACTAGACCTCCACCCAGCTCCAGGGGAAATGAAAGTAACTAGACCAGACAACTCCAAAGTGAGCTGGTGGAAGGTGGGGCACATGAAAATCCACAGTGGTCCCCAAGGCCCAGCTCTGGCCTTCCTAGCCGTGTCACTTCCCAGCCCCCAGGCAGCAGGCTTTCCATTGGGTATGCTTGGCCACACTGGTGGCCCTCTGCCATATTTGTATTCACGGCCCTCTAAGTGGACTTGGTCCTACAGTAGAGGGTGACAGTCATCCTGTTCTGGCCTAGTGGGTGTGGACAGTAGGAAGAACAGTCAACACACACATACATGCAAACATATACAAGCACACAACATACACATATGCAAACATGCACATACAAACACACACATAAATATACAGACACACAAGTAAACACACACGCATTCACGCACACAGTATGGCCTACGGACGTCAGGTGGGAGAGTGGAGAAACTGGGGTACCCAGACAGGCTTACTCCTCCTTTGCCCTCTCCTGCCCAGACCAAGGAGGAAACTGGGCCAAGTCCAGCAGCCGGCTGGCATGACTCTTCCATCCAGAGCAAGGTTTTGAAATGACAACTCAGGCCTCGCCTTCAGAAAGCTGCAGCCCCTAGCAGCCTGGGGGCAGGTGGGAAGGGGCCCCAGCTGGGGCTAGGGTAGGATCTTCAGCCCCAGGGGTCCACAAGGGCATCCCCACTGGCAAGTGGTAAGTGCAGACTCCACATCAGCCCCCAGGGTGTTTTTGCTGACCCCGAGGCCCACCCCACTTTCAGACTGGCGCACGAGTTCTGAATCTACATCTCTGTGCCTGTGACTACTTTCCCTTCAGCTAGAAACAAATCAGCCAGGAAGCATCTTTTTTTCATTGCCTTCCTGTACTCCACTGATCTGCAAATTGTTTCTTACATTATGAAATACTGAAAAAACAATCACTCAGTCTCCCACGGGGCCCAGAAGCTAAGCCACAGCCCTCAGAAAGTCCACGCTGACACTCCCTCCCTGACAACCCTGTTTGCCTTTCCACAAAGGGGTTTGGAAGCCCCAGGTGACTATAAGTGGGGGGGCGGAACACCAGGGGGTCCCCTAACAGCAGCATCCACAGGTATGTCCACAGGGGTGAGGTGCAAGGAATGAGGAAGGCTTCACAAGCCGGTGGGGTGTGGAAAATTTAGAGGGGCAACCCAGAAGCCCCTGCTGGGGTGGGGAGACTGCCACTCACACCAGGCCCCAATGAGGTCCCAGGGGACAGCAGCTCAGGAGCCTGAAAGAAACTCTTACAGTCCAGGGAGCTCAGCAGGCAGGCACCAGGCTCTATCACCTACTCCCGGGTACTTGCCCTCTCCTCTCACCCAGGATTGTCTAGCTCCCATGGCCTCCCCTCCTCGAAGACTCCATTCCAAACTCAGGGAGGAAGCTAGAGATTCTCTGGCCCAGAGGTGTCTTTCAACTCCTCCCAGTCCTTCTGAAAGCTGGACACACCAGGGTTCTGTTCCCCTCACCCGGGCTCTCACCAGTGGAGCAGCAAGATGCCTCCCTCTGCTTTTTAACAGGAGCAGGGTTAGGGGAAGGCCGGGGTGTCGGGGGAAACCCCAAAGAAGAGTCTTTGGGAAAAGAAGGTGGTTTCCCAGTGCCTCCCTAGACTCCTGAGGGGGAACCCCTCAGCTCAACGCCCAGGTAAGGGGAGGAGACTCTGCCTCCCGCCTGACCCCTCCCGGGGACCTCTCGCTTCCCCCACCGGCCCCGCCCAAGTCCTTTCGGTCGAGTCCTTTATCCCGCTCTGGACCCGCTCAGAGCTAAAATCACACTTCATATTCGCAGCCGCCCCCGCAGGCTCCGCCCTGGCGCACAGCGGGCCCACCGTCCAGGGTCAGCCGGCGGGACAAGCTCCTCAGCCTTGGCGCCCTGAGGCGCCCAAGAATGCCTCTCCCCCTTAGGGCGCGCTCCGGCCCTCGCGGGGTCCTGGCGACAGCTTCGGGGGTGGGGGCAGGCGGCGCAGGTGTCGCCACTCCTCATCGCATCACCGCCACACCAGTTTCACTGCTTTTCCACTTTGACTCTTGTTTCAGTCTCAAGTTCAGGACAAAAAAGTAAAGACAGTGCACCAGGAGTGCTCCCTCAATTCTTTGCCTCTGCAGGAGAGTCGGCACCTCCTTTTCCGGGTCATCTTTGCTCGAACTCGGCCTGGGTACTGTCACTGGCGCTGCTCTCTGAGGTCTTTAAGAAGCTGGAAGGATGAAAGCCTTAAACCTGAACTTCTTATCCGAGAGGGCGAGGTGTACAGGGGAGAAGGGACAGGCGAGACGGCGCGCATAGAGGGGGTCCGGGCCCCGCTCCCGCAGCGCGCGCCGCCGGCCTCGTTGGCCAAGCCCGAGCACCGCGAGCGCCCGGACGCTCCCATCCTCAGCGATGGCGAGGCGGAGCACGACCAGAGGCAGGGCTCTGGCGGCCCCCACGGGGGGTGGCAGCACCCCAAGCACTTGGGACGTAGGAGGCGCCCTGGAGCAGCGGAACGGAGGGGCGCACCGAGGCACCCACCTGAGCCGGGGCACAAGGCGGAGCCAGACGCGGCCCCTGCCCGCCGCCGGCAGGTGGCCGGGGCGCGGCCACGCTGGGGGCTAAGGAGGGGGTGGCAGTGCACGACACCGCTCCCGTCGCCCTTACGCGCACCGGGCAGACTTACCTGTGTGCTGGGCGCCGCGTGGTGCGCGCCGAGCCCCGGCCGGGCGGCCGCCCGCGCTGCGCCCTCCCGCTGCGCCTCCGCCGGGCCGCCCGCCGCCACTTCCGCCTCGCGCCGCCCCCGCCCTGGGCCGCCAGCGCCCCGCCCTGCACGCGGAGCCAGCCGGCCGGCGAGGCGCCGTGCCTGGCCGGGTCCTCCAGCCCGGATTCCCTCGGGGACGCCAGGCAGCGCGGACCCCTGGGTTGACTGCTAGCACCTTGGCAATCTGTAGCCACCAAGCAGTCACTCTACAAACGTCCCGTCACCGTGCTCGGCGGGATCCGGAGCTTCCCCAGCCCGCGCCCTCAGGGAGCTCAAGTCCGGCTGCAGACACGAGCCCGGACCCCCTTTCCCGACGTGCCTGTAGGTGGTGAGCCTCAGGCCACTCTGTCCTTTGTATTACTTAGCTCCCCTTCCTGCCTCTCCCCAGTTCCCTCCCAGATGGCCTCCTCACCTTGACCACTCTTCGGGGTTCAGAGCGCTTCTCTCTGTTCCATAAACCGGCCTCTTGGCGGGCCTCACCCTTCACGCATCCTGTTTAACTCCCGCTCTTCCAATTCTCTGCGTCAACATCACCTCCTCCGGGAAGGCTACCTAGATTTCGGCTCTCCTTGCAGATTTTCCTTGCAATTTTAATGTGTCATTCCCACTCTAGTCACCTTTACTCAGGCCACGCTTATGTTTTCACTGTTCCTTTTATGTATATATAAATACATATATTTAATTTTTGGTGAAAATATGCACAGCAGAATCTGCTCTGATTCGAGTTTCTAGACATAATGATCAAGCGATTCTGAGTACAGCCTTCACATTGTGTCAATATTCTCGTTATTTCTGTTCTGCTGGTTTCACTTCCATTTCCTTTGTCTCCCTGCCCCCAGCCTTCTCATCTACACATTAAAATAGCTGCCGACCTTTTTGGTCTTAGCAATGCTCAAGGGGGATGGTCTATCTTTGGGGGCTGAAATACTTAATTTAAAGGTGACTTCAGGGGACAGTTTCAATTCAAGGTCTGAAGAGCAACTCAGGGCCATAGTTTCAGGGACTCCTCCAGACTCTGGAAGTTCACTAGATCTGAGTTCTTTAAGAATTTGTAGTTCTGTTCCCCCTTTCTCCCTTTTCACAGGATTTCTCTATCACTTCCTGATCAGAGTGCTCAGTAGTGGTAGCTGAGCGCCACCTAGATCTGGTGTTAAGGCAGAGGAGACAGTGATTCATGTGGACAATTCATCCTGAAGTACAGTTCTTTCGTTCTGGATGAATAAAGACCAATCATTGCACCTTAGATAGCCGCTCATTAGCTTTTAAGACTGCAGAGTCTATTCACCATACTGGGAGACAGAACATAAACCTGAAGAACTTGATTCATGTCAGTTGACTGGATTGCCCCATGGGACTGTGGTCCTAAGCCCTTGAACCAAGAGAACTAGGATTAGTATTAGTCCTCTTGGTTCAAGGGTTTAGGACAATAGTGGTGATTGTTGAGGACCACAAGGAAATTGTTGTTGCTAGGTGCTGTCAAGTTGATTGCGACTCATAGGAACCCTACATACAGAGCAAAATGCTGCCCAGCTCTGCGCCATCCCCACAATTGCTACGCTTGAGCCTGTCTCTGCAGCCAGTGTGTCATCCATCTGACTGAGGGTCTGCCTCTCTTTCCTGACTTCGCACTTAACCTTACGTGATGTCCTAAAGGGATTGGTCCAAAGAGATTTTCTACAGCAGATCTGCCCAATGCAGTTCATCATTTGATTTCTTGACTGCGGCTTCCATGGGCGACTTAAAGTGTGGATGATGAAAAAGTGAATGGACATTGTCTCCTATTTCTTTCTTTACAAAATAAACTGTCCTTTAACTAAACAATGGGAAACTGTTTTCGCTAGAGGTCAGTTACGCTTAATAGAAAACACTGGCCCAGAAAACATACCTAGAGCCATAGCTAAGAGGAGCGTCACACTTTAGCTGTGCCTGTCTCTGCTGCATTGGAGCTTAGTGACCTTGGGCAGGACCCATGGGTGATGCCACTGAGCTCACAGCATCAGTGGGATGCCCAGGGATGGCGCTGCACCGAGGTCAGCTCAGCCAGTCTGACTAGGAGGCACCTTGGGCCAGAACCAGCCAAGGGGAGAATGGTCGGGGCTGGGGCAGGGTGCAGGGCTTAGCTCTCCCAAACTGAAGGGTGTCCCTGCCTCTGCCCATGCCAGTGGAAACACAAGCAAAGGGGAAGTGAGGCTCCACCCACCCCCATGTGATCACTCCCAGTTCCCCCTGGTGGGCCTGTGGGGAATGGGGAGACGCCACGGTCCCAGGGGGCCTCAGCGGAGATGTCGTCCAGGCCTCCCAACCCTACTGGGAGCCAGCCCTGCTGGCATCTTCCCTGGCTGGCTTCACAGACTAAAGGTATGGTAGGGGTGCCTTGTGCTGATTTGGGGAGCCACCAGAGTGCATGTGCGAGTGGGGGGCAGAGGATGAGACAGCCAAATCACCAAAGGGAACTGAAAGAAGGACTGAGTGAGAGACAGGGAGGAGGGACGGAGGCCCACGGGGAGCAGGCAGATAGCAGCTTTCCGGAACTCCAGGAGACCCCGCCGCCGGCCTGGGCTCCCAAGGCTCCGCAGGCAGGCCTGTTTCTCCGATTCCTGTCCAGGGGACTTGCTGGTGGACAGCAGGCTCCGAGGCCCGGGTGTAGAACGCTGGCCCTGCCCCTCAGGGATGCATAGCCTCCCGCTAGCCACCTGTTCTCCGGGATCCTGGGTACCATTTGTGAAGTGACTGTGACAGCACTGATGTCACCATTTACCTGTGAGGCCTGAAGTCAACAAATACTTACTGCCCTCCATCGTGAGTCGGATCCCACTTAATGGCACTTGGCTTGGCTTGGCTGTCTATGACCCACAAACTAGACCAAACCGAGAGCTCCCATTCTGTGCCACGAGACGGACAGTCCACCCCTGAACAGACCTTGGGTGGGGCCTGCAGGCCCTTGGCTTTGTAGGACCGAGGTGAGGAGTCCCCTGATGGCAGAGGCAGGCGCAGCTAACTCGGGTTTAATGCGTCTCTCTCTGGCTGGTCTGTACTGGCACGTCGAGCCACCCGGCCAGCACTGACTGGTGGCTGTGGCCTGGCGAGGCATCGTGCCTGGCCAAGTCCTCCAGCCTGGGTTCCCTGGGGGACGCCAGGCAGCGCAGACCCCTGGATTGACTGCTAGCACCTTGGCAAGCTGCTAGCGCTTATAGCCGCGTGCTGCGGCTCCCAGCACACAAACGTAGTAGCTTTATGGTGACTGCGGCCCAGGATGCCACTACAGGGGCTCTGTCTCCTTTTCTTACTCTTGATTCTTTCTGAGGGGCAACCGGAAGTCCCCCTTTCAGCCAGCACTTTCACAAGTTTCTTCTATCTAGATCTGAGTCCCCACCTGTCCAATTCATGCTCTTTCTGTTCTAACTCGGGCAGCAAGCTGCCCCCAGGCCCTCATCCATTTCAGGCCCTGGCTCTGCGCTCCCTTGTCCTTCCTTGCCCATCAGGAACGAATGCTACTTCCCCTTTCTAACTGGTTACCATCTCTCCTCTCCACAGACCTGCCTCGCATCCACAGCCTAAGCAGGCCCCAAAGTTCTCAGGGGCTTCCCAGAAACCCCCATCTCTGCTGATCTCCTGTGTATGCCTTGCTTTCTCGTAAAATTCTTGGACTGATCCCGGTGTTACACTGTTTTCTGAAATTCTCACTGCCTTTTAAATAAAGGCGGTGAAGACGTGATTTTCCCTGGGGGTTCCTCTCCCAGCTCAGATTGGAATCTGTTAGCAACTTGCCCTTCACTCGGTCTCTAGCGTGCTTGCTTCCTCCTGTCCTCCCGTGGCTCCATCCTCACCGTCTAGACGCCACACCTCTCCCAGACAGCCCTGTCTCCTCCATCATCAGCACCCTAATTGGTCTGATTAAGGTGCTCCTAAACTCTGTTTAGGTCAGCATTATGCATGAACAACTGCCCTCTGGTTCCTGGGCTCTGTTGTGGAAGAGTCAGGTCTTCCCTCCTGCTGGCCTGTTGGGAGGACCTCCTTCAGAGCACAAGGAGGTACCCCATGGTGGAGAACCCAGCCTTCCTCTGCTTCTGAAGTGGGACTGATGGGCCTTGCTTTGTAAGGATAGAGGCCAACTCCGCCCCCCAAGAACCACCTGGAAACTTCAGTGTCCTCTCTTGTCCCAGGACAGACCTAGTTGAAGCCCAGAGTCTGTTGGTGACTCTGCTGGGGACAGAGTGTCCAGGAGAGGGGTTCCACTGTCCCATCCATTGTGTGGGATGTAGGGGACCTGGGCCCCAGGCTTCGGAGTGCTTATCAGCCTCCGTCAGCTGGAGCTTCTCAGCCTAGAGCCAGAGTAGGGGTCATTCCTGGGGCAGAGTAGGGGTCATTCCTCTGATGTGGACAGTGGGGTGGAAGCAGATAAAGGAGGAGGGTAAAGGGGGCTTTCTGTGCTCGTATCTGGACCTCAGGGTGGTGAGGGGAATGACACAGCCATCTGGACTGGAGGGGACTTCAGGGGCAGGAGTAGCTGAGGTGTGAGTTCATGTGGCCTCTGGACACCTTCCTGTGGGCAGAGGATATCCCAGCTGACCTGCCCCCTGAGGGGTGGGCTGAGTGGGGGCTGGGACTGAACATTTCAGGTACACAGCAACAATACTTGATTTATACTGTCAAGCCCTTCCCATACTTATTACACTGAATTGCCACTGTCACCCTCTGTGAGGTAGATACTATTAGTGTCCCCATTTTAAGAGAAGTAAGCTGAGTCATTTATTCATGTTGTTGGCAAGCGGTCACTCCACCTTGTTGGCAGACTTCAGTTCTTGGAGCTGCCTGTCTGCCCCTTCCTTGGCCAGGACCAGGCTGGGTCGGCCTGCACCCCCTCCCCTGAGGTGGACTAGTGGGGGTGGCTGAGGCGTCAGTGGCTGTGCCATGGGGCACCTCCTATGTTCTGTGGGTCCTGGGTGGCTACCTCGCTGTGACCAGAGGGCCTCAGTGGTTCCCTGGAGGCGGCCTAGGGCTCCCTGGGGCTACCCCCTCACTCCCCCCACCTCATCCCCTGTATTAGTTGTCTAGTGCTGCGGTAAGAGAAACATCACCCGTGGGTGGCTTTAACAAACAGAAATTTATTTCCTCACAGTGTAGGAGGCTCAAAGTCCAAATTCAGGGTGCCGGCTCAGGGGAGGCCTTTCTGTCTCAGTCGGCTCTGGAGGAAGGTCCTCATCTCTTTGAGCATTTGCTCCCGAGTGGTCTTCTGGTGCCTTGGCATCCCTCTCCCTCGTCTCTAATTTTTTCACTTGCTCATTTCATCTCTCTTCTGTCTCAAAAGAGATTGATTCAAGACACACCCTATGCTAATCCTGCCTCATTCATGTAACAAATACAAACCTTTCCAAATGGGATTACAGCAACAGGCTTAGAGGCTAAAATTGACAACACAGAGTTTGGGGGAACACAAGTCAATCCATTTCACACCCCCTGGCTCTCTCCTTCCCTCCACTGGGCACCACGCAGTGATGGAGAGGCCAAAGGAAGCCAGTGGCTGGGGACCTCGTTCTTCGTGTTCAGGCCTGGGATAGCACTGGTGGAGAAAAGGTGGCCCCTGAGCTCAGCAATGAGCGTGGCCCCAGAAAGAGCCTGACTCCTCTCAGCTGATCTTGCCTTAAGAACAAAACAAAACAAAAACAAACAAACGAAAACCATTGCCATCAAGCCCATTCTGACTATAGCGACCCTATTTGAGGTCCAACAAGTCTGTGAATTTCATTGTTCTAAGTGCTAGATACCTCACTGCTGAATATCACCATGGTCACCTTTGAAGTACTCTCTTTGGGAAGCTATGCAGCAATGCCAGCACCTAGTCCACTCTGCAAAGCAATTTTGCAACTCTTTCTGAAACAGCCGTTGTGCACAGTGGCATGGTGGCAAATTCGGTAACTAATTGCTTAATCGTCTGTGAGGGAGTTTTTGGCGAATAAACAACTGTATTGGAACACCCTCCGTACTCACCTGATCTGGCCTCCCATGACTTCTTACTTTATCTGAAGATAAAGGAAATATTGAAAGGATGACATTCAGGACATCAAGGGTAATATAACAACACCTCTGATGGCCATTCCAGAAAAAGAGTTCCAAAGTTACTTTGAAGGGTGGACTAGGCACTGGCATCAGTGACAGCCCCCCAAGGGAAGTACTTCAAAGGTGACCATAGTAATATTCAGCAATGAGGTTTGTATGCAGGTATGTAGAAAAAAGTGCTATTTGTTTTAATGTAACCCAAACAAATGAAACCTGTTGCTGTGGAGCTGGCTTCGGTGCGTTGGCCACCCGTGTGTCACAGAGTAGAACTGCTCCTGGGGTTGGCATCTGCCAAAGTTCACAGACTTGTACACTAAAAAGAGTGGATTTTATGGTACATGTATTAAAACAAAGGCTCCGCAATTGATGGTCCAGCGGCTTCGGGGTTCTCCTGGGAGCATGGCCCCTGGCCCTGATGCTGCCCTTGCCCATAAATCATAACAAAGGTCCACTCTTTGGGCACGAATGGATAGGACTTGGTGATGCAGAGTGACCATATATTGGATGCACTTTATGGTTCTGTGCATCTGTAGGATATCACCCTGCTGATCTCTGGCTGGAGGAAGGAAAGTAGGTGGAGAGGAGGGGAAAGGAGGCTGTTGGGAGGATGAGACATGGATGGAGCAGAGAGGAATAGTGTGCTGTCACCAGGCAGGGAGAGCAGTGGAAGCTGCATATAGGTGGGCATGTAAATTTATATGGGAATGTACATTTTCACTCAGTCATAAAAAAGAAAAAAAAGAAAACAAGGTCTCTAGGTGGGGGCAGTTTGCACTTGACGGCTACCCTAAGGGTTGGCCACTCAAATTCACTCAGCAGCACTGCAGAAGAAAGGCCTGGTGGTCTGCTTCCATAATGATTACAGACAAGAGAACCCAGGGGAGCAGTTCCACTCTGTTCTAGACACGGAGTGGCCATGCTTCGGAGTCAGCTCCACAGCAACATGTTTCATTTGTTTGGGTTAAATTAAAATAAATAAAAATAATTTAGGTGATTCAGAAGATTCCAGTGCTGCTTCATTAATTTAGATTGCATTTTTCTTTTAATGTAAGCAAAATGCTGATACATGCTAAAGATGTTAAAGAACTCTCTAAATAAGGCTAAAATAAAAATTACAAGTAATTAGAAAAAGAAAAAAGGAAAACTCCAGGTGCAGAAAACAGCCTTTGCCAGGGAATAGTGGGCGGTGCTGTGCCCATCTTCTGTCCCTCCCTGCACCCCAGCCTGGCTCTTGCAGACTCTCTGAAGTCACCCTGCTGGCCTGCCCCAACTTCCAGCTCTCAGGAGGATCTGCACTGCCTCCAAGGGTTTGGTGACTTCCACTCAGTCCCCAGGCTGACTCAGGGACCCAGGAAGGACCTACCCTCAGTGTTGATGGCTCTGGGGACAGGTGTACAGGTTTTGTGACCTATTAGGATGTATGTAGCATTAAACAGGAAAGTTTAGAAAAGGGAGTATTTGCAAGAGCATTCGCAGGGCTACAGCACTCACTGTGGTCAAAGGGTCATCTGGGGACTAGTGTCAGAGGGAACAAATGGCACCCTCCAATGTCACCCTCAGGCACTGTGGCTGCAGTAATATTGGGCGCAAAGAAAAGAAATACTAGGTCTGTTCCACCCTCTTGCTTCCCCATTAGCCAAATCCCACTGGAATTCAGAGGACACAGCAGCCCAGGCCATGCAGGCCACAGAGGCCAGTGCTCTGGGCAGCAAGCAAAACAGAAAGAAGCTGAGATACAGCTGCGGGGAGGGGGACAGCAAATGGAAAGAACCAGGGCCCATGTTACCCCAGGCTTCCCTGGTCAACCAAGTGCCCCAGCTCCTCTCTCTGGCTGCAAACTCCTAAATAAAGGAAGGAAAGACTGAATGAACGATGACTTTGTAAATGGCTGAGTCACAAAATGAATGGGGGAGCTGGTTGGTTCAGGGACTAAGAGCGAGGTGGACAGTTCTTCTCAGGAGTCCCCCCCATTCAGATGACACAGCCTTGCTTACTGAAAGAGGGCTTGCAGCACTTACTGATGAAGACTGATGGCCATAGCCTTCAGTAAGACTGCACCTCAACATGAAAAAAACGAAAATCCTCACAACTGGACCAATAAGCAACATCATGATAAACAGAGGAAATGTTGAAGTTGTCAGGGATTTCACAATCCATGTTCATGGAACCAGCAGTCACAAAATCAAATGGCAAATTGCACTGAGCAAAACTGCTGCAAAAGACCTCTTTAAAGTGTTTACATATATATATTATATAAATACACCAGAAGGGCTGGGAACTTTATTACCTTGAGGGTGACAGGACAGGACAGGCAGTGGCCTGTGAGGGTGGTGGTGAGACTTGGACTTCACCACCTCTCTGCTTTGGACCGTCCGAGTGAGTGGATCCAGGACAGCCTTGGTGATTAAATAAATAAATACATATATAGGTGATAAACAATATATATATTATGTATAATATATATTTTTATATATATAAAGGTTTTATATATATTAACACTTTAAAGAGGTCTTTATATATATATAAAGTGGCTTCTGGCCGCTTCTATATATATATATATATATACATATATATATGTATGTATGTATCACTTTGAGGACTAAGGTGGGCCTGATTCAAGCCACGATGTTTTCAGTCTCCTCCTAGGGATGTCAAAGCTGAACAGTCAATAAGGAAGACTGAAGAATTGATGCCTTTGAATTGCAGTGTTGGAAAAAAAAAATGCTGAACACACTACCACTGCCAGAAGAATGAAAACATCTGTTTTAGTACAGACAGAATCTCCTTGGTGAGGTTGGTGAGACTTGTCTGAGGTACTCTGGACATGTCCTCAGGAGCGACCGATGGAGAAGAAGGACATCAGGCTTCGTTGAGGGTCAAAGAAAAAGAGGAAGGCGCTCAGCGAGTTGCTGCAGTGATAAGCTCCAGCAGCAGCAACTGGGAGGACGGCTCAGCACCAGGCGGTGCTTCCTTCTGCCGTCACCAGGGTCGCTGAGGAGTCTGAACCGCCTCGAGGGCACCGAGCAGCGATCCACCCTTCCGGCCTTTAGGAGCTGTTTCCTGAAATCTCACTTCTCAACCACACACAGGACCCTGAGAAAGAACAGCTGACGTCAGGGGCAGGGCAAACAGAAGGGGGCAGGGGGCTTCGGGACTCAAGGCCCACTGTGTCTGTCCTCCTCCCGGAGGACTGGCCGTCTCCATGTTGGTCCCTGGGACTCAGGCTCTGCAGGCAGGGCAAGGACAGCAAGAAGGGGGCCGAGGGTCTTGTCACCTGATGGGTGTGGTGTCCACGAACGCGGAGCAGTTCCTCCCTCTCTAGGACATGCCTCCCGGCAGGAAGACCAGAGCCTGGCGCTTGGCCTCCCCAGTGGCATGGGGCGCCGGGCGCGGGCAGCTGGTGCGCAGGCTGAGGCTTTTCCTGCAGCCCTGGCACCCGGGCGTGCCCACCTTCTGCCCTGCACCCGGCCCCGCCTCCCTGGCCCGGGCGGCTTGTCAATCACCTGGCCCGCACCCGCGCCCCGCCGGCACCTGCGCTTCACCAAGGCTGTCCTGGATCCCCCCATTCGGACGGTCCGAAGCAGAGAGGCACCCTCCCAGGCCACTGCCTGGCCTGGCCTGTTACCCACGAGGTAATAAAGTTCCCAGCCCTCCTGGTCCCTCATGCTCGGCTCTCCTTTCCCGCCACCGCTACCCTGTCCCCTTCTCCCGCCCCGCAATACGCACACCATCAGGAAGAAGACGGCTTTCGAGGCGTTTGAGGCAGGCGGCCCAGACCTGGGCTGGACATCTGTCCTGACTCACACCATCTGGGGTCAGCGCCAAGAGAGCGCCACCAAGCCCTGGTCTTGCTCACTGCTGCCGCCCCGTGGCCGTCTCAATGCCCCCATCTCCCTCCCTGTATCCCCCACTCCAAGGACAGCCTTGCTCAGGCAGCTTTCCTGCCCAGACCCTCTGCTCAGGCCCTTTCCTGAGGACAGCTTACCACATCGTCTAACTGTCCCATCCGGATAGACTCCGATGTCAGTGCTTCTGAGCAGAGTTGCGGCTGAGGTGAAAATGCTCCCAGAGCCACGTGTCCCAGAGGGGACCGCTGCTGCCCAGCTCCAGATGCAAACCTCCAGCAACTCCCCAGCGGCACCCCAACACTCCCACCTCAGTCTGGGCATGAGAATCACAGAGCGAGCCCAGAGGATGCATCAGGGGGGCTCGTTTACCTGGGGCTGGAGTGTGGCGCTTAGGCCCCTGCCTGGAGCCCAGAGGCAGAGGTTTTCCTCAGGGTGCTGGAGGCAGCTGCTCCTTCTCCGAGGCACTGGTCCCTTGGCTTCCTGACACTCTTGCCCAGTGCTTGGTCACACTTCCAACTCGGTCTCTTCTCAGAGTCACTTGGGAGGAAGTTCTGCAGCCACTCAGGGCTCAGAGAGTTAGTTGGGTCCAAGGTGGGTAGAGACAACCAGGAGGGTCACTGACCTGGGGGAGTGGGACCAAGGGGAAGCTGAATGGCTTGTAACAGGGATAGGGCTGGCAGTGCCTCTGCCTGGGGTTGATTGATTTGTTTACTAACGCCTTCCTATGTTTTGGGGTTTAGGGTTCCACTAAACAACGTCTATACAGAATGTTCAGTGACGTGCCTTACGTTCTCTGCACAGGCATGAACATTCTCATTATTTCCATTCTGCTTGTTCCGTTTCTGTTAGTTTCCCTGTCTCCTTGTCTTCTCATCTTTGTTTTAATCCTGAGAGCTATCCAGGCAGCCTCTGCACTGGGGCTGCAGAGGTGACGGCTTCCACCTGGGGGGGGGTACCGAGTGGCCCTGCCTGTGCAGAAAGTGGGACTGGGGTGGGCTCAGGAGGCCTCTGCATTCTCTGACTGCAGCAGGAAGCATCGGGGTGGGAGGCTAGCCTATGGGAGTGTACAGAGAGCAGTGTAAACGTACTGGGATCTGAGGTCTGGAAGGAGCCTCTCCACTGCTATCTTAATCAGCTAGTGCTGCTCTAACAGAGATACCGCAAGTGGGTGGCTCTAAAAAGATAAATTTTACTTTGTCACAGTCCAGTGGGCTACAAGTCCAAACTCAGGGCCTCTGCTACAGGGGAAGGTTTTCAGTGATGGCTCTGGAGGAAGGTCCTTCTTATCAGTCCTCCCCTGGACTGGAAGCTTTTGAGGCATAGGGACCCCGTTCCTTTCCAGCAATGTTTCTTGGTGGTATTAAGTCCCCAAATCTCTCTGCTAGCTTCTTTCCTTTATATCTCAAGAGACTGCCTCAAAGGCACAGGACAGTCTCACACATTCAGTCCTGCCCCACCAACACAACTGCCATCCTTCCTCATTAATATCACACAGGCAGGATTGCCATCATGAAGGAACACCACACAATATCAGGGATCATGGCCTAGCTAAATTGCTAGGCAGATTTTGGGGGGAACACAATTCAATCCATGACAACTTGCCTTCTGGAAAACTGGCTGAACATCTGGGATTGAGGCAGGACCAAGTTTATATTCCAGGCCCACAGGCAACACCGACCTTCATCTGTTCTCTGGGGCTCCTCTCCATCCCTGAATCTGGACGTAGGGTGCTAAGGTAACTCTCCGTGTTGCGAGGAGCTTCCTGGGCCCCCCATCTGAGGCTGGGGCATGAGCATGTAATGTGAATCAATACATCTTCTTTTTAATGGCTTCACTTAAAGGTGACACACTTAGGCTTGGGAAAAAACCAAACCCAGTGCCACTGAGTTGATTCTGACTCATAGTGACCCTATAGGACAGGGTAGAACTGCTCCATGGCATTTCCAAGGAGCACCTGGCAGATTGGAACTACTGATATCTTGGTTAGCAGATGTAGCGCTTAACCACTACACCACCAGGTCCCCAGTTTGGGCTTACTACCCATCACCACCCACTTCACGAAGGTTAAATAACTTGAAGTAAGGTTAAATAACACAGCCTGGTGGACTGGGAGCTTCTGAGGCTCTGGGACCCCAGGGCCAAAGGACATGCTCTGCCTCCGGTTCTGCTTCTTTCCTGATGGAATGAGGTCCTCAGCTCTCTGCTTGTTCCCATTTCCTTTACATCCCAGCAGGACATAAGGAACGATTCGGTCTTGGACACTTAGTCCCGACTTACAAACGCAATCACCTCCCATCCTCCCTCATTAATATCACAGAGACAGGATTGACAACATACAGAAACATCATACAACACCAGGGAACATGGCTGAGCCAAATTGCTACACACAGTTTTTGGAGGGACACAATTCAATTCATGACACTACAGTGCTGAGCACTTGGACACTTGTGTATAACTGGGAGCAGCTAGTACCTCCTGGGACAACTATTGACCAAGGAAGTGTATTGATGGCAATGGGTCAGTGCCCCACTTTGTGCCTGTGGCAGACAGTCCTGAGCTGCTCTCCAGCAGCTCAAATGGCCTGGTTGGTTGAATGATCAGATATTCATGTTGTTGGCAGTGTTGGTAGGTGCTGCAGAGTTAAGTATCAGCTGACAGTGACCCTATGAGAGAGAACCGGACTGTTCTATAGAATTTTCTTGACTGTGATCTTTACAGGAGTAGATTGCTGGATCTTTCTCCCTCAGAGCTGCTGGGTGGGTTTGAACACCAACCTTTTGGTTGACAGCCAAGTGTTTAACCACTGTACAGTCAGAGGGCCTTCAGATGTCCAAACCCATTGGCAGCTAGTGCATTCTGACTTGTAGTGATTCCATGGGAGAAAGGAGAACTGCCCCATGGGGTTTATAGGCCGTAATCTTTACGGAAGCAGACTGCCACATCTTTCTGACACAGAGCAACTGGCAGATTTGAGCCCCAGACCCTTTAGCTAGCAGCCAAGAAGTGGCCCACCCCACAAAGCATCCTTTCATTGGCTCTCCATACTTCCCTGCTCCATTTTTCCCATCCCACATCCCTGCTCCCTGGGATCATGTTCCAAAATAAACTCGCACAAAGGCCTGTGCCTCAGGCTCTGCCTTCCAGGGGACCCAGGCTCAGTCAGCACTCATGACAACTGTGGCTGTCCCCATTCACATCAGAAAAGCCAAGTGACCTGCTAAGATCACACAGGTTATTGTTTAAAGGGCACTGAGTCACTCAAGGCACCTGAGTTTCTCAAGGGACCAGATAGTGGTGACAGTTTTACAACACAGTGACTGTAATTAGAGGTTCTGCATTGTATGAGGTCTGACAAAAGTCTGCAAACTTAACTGTTCTAGGTGTTATACACTTCATTGCTGAATGTCACTATGGTCACCTTTGAAGTACTCCCCTTTGGAAGCTACGCACTGATGCCAGCACCTAGTCCACCCTTCAGAACAACTCTGGAACTCTTTCTGGAATGGTCATTGTGCATGGTGGCACAGTGGCAATTTCGACAACTTAATTGTATAGTTGTCTGTGAGGGAGTTTTTAGCCAGTAAACAAATAACTGTACTGGAACACCCTCCCTACTTACCTGCTCTGGCCCCCAGTGACTTTTTACTTTACCTGAAGATAAAGGAAATATTGAAAGGAAGACATTTTGATGACACTCAGGACATCAAGGACAACAGCTGTGATGACCATACCAGAAAGAGTACCAAAATTGCTTTGAAGAATGAACTAGGCACTGGATTGGTGCATAGCTTCCTAAGGGGAGTACTTCAAAGGCGACCATAGTGATACTCAGCAACGACGTATGTAGGTAGCACTTTTCCTAGGATGAGTTCACGAACTCAATTTGTACATCTCATAGAAGGAAGACCAGACAAAAAAGACTAGGTAGCTGAAAAATACACCCATAGTGACAGAGATGATGGTGATTGCATGATTGAATTTTGCAAGACCAATGACTTCTTCTTTTCAAATACCTTTTTGCAACAAAAATCAGGACTGTACACATGGAGCTCATCAGATGGGATACATAGGAATGAAGTTAACAACATCAGTGGAGAGAGACAATGAAAAAGCTCATTATCTTCAGTCAAAACCAGACCATGGGCTGACTGTGGGACAGACCATCAGTTTCTCATGTGCAAATTAATTTGAAGTGGAAGAAAATTATAGTAAGTCCACCAGAACAAGAATATGACCTTAAGTATATCGCACCTGAATTTGGAGACCATCTTCAGAAAAGACTTGTTGCACTGAATATTGAAACTGAAAACCAGACAAGTTGTAGAATGATATAAAAAGACATAACATATGGAGAAAGCAAGAGTTTATTAAAAAGACAGGAAAGAAGGAAAAAAACTAAAATGGATATCAGAAGAGACTCTGATTATTGGGGGGAGGGGGGCACAGCTGGAACAGAACAGAGGTAAAAGTTCTGGGTGTTATGTGGCAACATGATACAGGCTGCCAAGCCAAGTTGTTCTTAATACATAATAAAATGAAAAAA
Organism: Heterohyrax brucei; assembly: GCA_028571685.1. Classification (NCBI taxonomy): domain Eukaryota; kingdom Metazoa; phylum Chordata; class Mammalia; order Hyracoidea; family Procaviidae; genus Heterohyrax; species Heterohyrax brucei. The sequence continues at coordinate 20,598,940 of CM053147.1, forward strand.
AAAGAAGAGACTCTGAAACTTGTTCTTGAACATAGAATGAACTGAAGAAATGATGAAGCAAAAGAGCTGAACAGAAGATTTCAAAGTGCAACTTGAGAAAATAAAGCATTATAATAAAAATGCGAAGACCTGGAGTTAGAAAACCTAAAGGAAAGAACATGCTCAGCATTTCTCAAGCTAAAACAACTGAAGGAAAAAAAATCAAACCTCAAGTTACAATATTGAAGGATTCTACAGGGAAAATACTGACTCAGGAGGCATCAAAAGAATATGGAAGGAATACACAGAATCGCTGTACCAGAAAGAATTGGTCAACATTCAGCCATTTCAAGACATACATATAATCAAGAACTGATGGTACTGAAGGAGGAGGTTCCAGCTGTGCTGAAGGTGCTGGTAAAACACAAAGCTCCCAGAAATCAGCACAACTGAGATGTCTCAACAAATGGGTGCAGCACTGGAGGTGCTCCCTCATCAATATCAAAAGTTTGGAAGACAGCTATGTGGCCAACCAACTGGAAGGGATCCATGTTTGTACCCATTTCAGAGAAAATGATCCAACAGGAGATGGAAATTATTGAACATCATTAATATCACACACAAGAAAAATCTTGCTAAAGATCATCCAAAGCAGTTACAGGAATACATCAACATAGAACTATGAGAAGTTCCAGCCAGATTAAGAAGATGTGGAAGGAGGGATATCACTGCTGATTTCAGATGAATCTTGACTAAAAACAGAGAATACCAAAAAGACAATTTGAATGTGTTTTATTGACTGTACAAAGGAATTCAACTGTATGGATCATAACAAATTACGGGTAACATTAAACAGAGTTGAAATTGAATTTGAGAACACTTAATTATACTCGTGTGGAGCCTGTACATAGACTGAGAGGCAGTCTTTCAAATAGAACAAGGGTATAATGTATAGTTTAACATCAGGAAAGGTGTGTGTCAGGGTTGTGTCCTTTTCTCATACTTATGCAGTCAGCATGTTGGGTAAGTAATCCAAGAACTTAGACTATGTGAAGAAGAATAAGGTATCAGGATTGGAGGAAGACTCATTAACAACTTGCATTATGCAGATGACCCAACCTTGCTTGCTGAAAGTGGAGTACTTGAAGCATTTGCTGATGCAGATCAAAGACTACAGCCTTCAGTAAGGATTGCATGTCAACACTGAGTGTTGAAATGAAACATAAGTAACTCCATTTTGAGCCTCAGATTCCATCTTGGGAAAAGGGCAGTGAAAATTCAAGGTAGAAGGCTCCAGGAAATAACTCAGCAGAAAATAGCAGGAAATGCCCTAGAGTAGTTTCACCTTTATCTTGCAAAAGACAAAGCCTGGAGACAGCCTTACAAATAACCCATGGAGCCAGCCCTAACCACAAGCTATTGAAACATCCATTTTTACAACTTACAGAAATTCCATGTGGTTGAAACATTCACCAATGTAGCTGACACATTCATCAACAGCTACATTTTGTAACTTGCAGACATTCCATGCGGCCTCAACCAATCAATGCAAAAACCAGCTCCTCCTCCCTGCTCTGCGGTTTTACGACTTAAATGCTGCTTGCTAAGGAAGCCTGGGGTCGCCTCCTGCTCTGCATAGTTTGGAGTGCGTCCCTGGTGCATCAGCCCCCTTTTTTTCCTATTGGGCACATTTTTAATAAAATTTAACTTTTAAAGAGAAACTGCATTGCATCTTGAAATCTGGACCCTAACATTGAGAAAACAAAACTTCTCACAACTCCACCCATAAGCAGCATCATGGTAAGTGGAGAAAAGATTGAAGTTCTCTAAGATTTCATTTTAATTGGATCCACAGACAATGGCCAGGGAAGCAGCAGTCAAGAAATGAGGACATGCATTTCCTTGGGCCAATGTGCTGCAAAAGAACTCTTTAAAGTCCTGAAAAGAAAGGATGTTGCTTTGAGGACTAAAACATGCTTGACCCAAACCATGGTATTATCAAATCACCTCATATGCGTGCACAATCTGGACAATGCATGAGAGACTAAAGAAGAGTTGTTGTCTTTGAGTCATGGTGTTGGTGAAGAATATTGAATATCCCATGGACTACCAGACAATGAAAAAAAACTTCTTGGAGGAAGTACACGCAAAATATTCCTTAGAAATGACAAGACTTTGTCTCACATACTTCAAATATGTTATCAGGAGGAACCAGTTCCTAGAGGACATCATGCTTAGTAAAGTGTCATTAGACTAACTATTCTCCTAGCCCATCTGAGTGGTAACTCCACCCTTAGAAACCCCAGAGGCAATGACTCCATCCTTGAGACCCCAGAGGTCATTGTCATACCCTTTGAGACTCAGGCAGCTCTGCTTCTTGTGTTCCTTGTCTTTTTGGCTCTTGCTTCTTGGTTTCTTGGCATCTCAGCTATTTGGGCCTCACCATCTGAGTCCGCCCCTCTGAGGCATGTGTTCCAAAGCTATGTAGCCCTACCTGTTAGGGTCCAGATTTCAAGACACGACACAGTTTCTCTTTAAAAGTTAAATTTTATTAAAAATGTGCCCAATAGGCGAAATCAGGGCCAATTGGCACAACTAGTGTTTTGCTAAGAGGGCTGTCTGCACCCCACATTGGTGAGTGGCATCTGGGGTCTTAAAAGCTGCCAAGCTGCCATCCGAGGACACAGCAAATGGTCCCAACTCAGCAGGAACGGATGCTCACCAAGGACCAAAACGACATGGGGTAAAGACAACCTAGAAGATAGAGTGGGTGCCTACATAAACTTGGGACCGGAAGAACCGGATGATACCTGGCCACCACCAGTGATAGCCGCGATGGAGCTCACTAGGTTGAGTCTCACTGGCAACATAAGAATAAAAAGGGGTGCATCCTGAGATCTCCACTAAAAGACCTCAATTGATTGTCCAGTGGTTTCAGGGTTCCCTGAGAGCATAGCCCCTGGCCCTGATGCTGCCCTTGCCCATAAATCATAATGAAGTTCCACTCTTTGGACACGAATGGATTGGACTTGGCAATGCAGAGTGACCATATATTGGATGCACTTTATGGTTCTATACATCTATAGGATATCATCCTGCTGACCTCTGGCTGGAGGAAGGAGAGTGGGTGGAGAGAAGGGAAAAGAAGGCTGTTGGGAGGATGAGACATGTATGGAGCAGAGAGGAATAATGTGCTGTCACCGGACAGGGAGAGCAGTGGAAGCTGCATATAGGTGGGCATGTAAATTTATACGGGAATGTACATTTTTACTCAGTTATATTAAATAAAAGAAAAAAAAATGTGCCCAACAGGAAAAAAAGGGGCTGGTGCACCAGGGATGCACTCCAAACTACGCAGAGCAGGAGGCGACCCCAGGCTTCCTTAGCGCGCAGCATTTAAGCTGTGAAACTGCAAAGTAGGGAGGGGGAGCTAACCTTTGCATTGATTGGCTGAGGCCATATGGAATTTCTGCAAATTACAAAATGTAGCTGTTGATGGATGTGTCAGCTACACTGGTGAATGTTTCAACCACATGGAGTTTCTGTAAGTTGTAAAAATGGATGTTTCAATAGCTTGTGGTTAGGGTTGGTTCCAGGGGTTATCTGTAAGGCTGTCTCCAGGCTTTGTCTTTTGCAAGATAAAGGTGAAACTATTCTAGGGTATTTCCTGCTATTTTCTGCTAAGTTATTTCCTGGAGCCTTCTACCCTGAATTTTCACTGCCCTTTTCCCAAGATGGAATCTGAGGTTCAAAATGGAGTTACTTATGTTTCATTTCAACATACCAATAAGTGCCTAGAGGCACCCTACTCTGTCAGTGAGTCGCAGCTGGAAGACACTCAGCTCTCTTGCTCCATGAGTTGGCAATCTTAGCCCTACTGATAAATGCCTGGAAGCACCCCACTCCAGTAGGAATTCTCCCACAGACACTCAGCTCTCTTTCCCCATGGGGCAGCTCCAGCACTGTATGGCACTGGTCTCCCAGTTCAGTTGCCACCATTTCTGTGTTACTGGTTCTCTGCTGCTGCAAGTGAAGAGTACTTGAAGCACTTGCTGATGCATATCAAAGACTACAGCCTTCAGTAAGGGTTGCATGTCAACATCAAGAAAACAAAATTCCTCACAACTCCTCCCATAAGCAGCATCATCAGCTTCTCAGAGTTTGTGCTGTGTCTGATGTTACGTCACTGCTCACTTCTTTCTGAGTCTTCACCAGAATTGTCTTTGACATCTGTCATAGAATGAACTGTGTCCCCCCCAAAATGTGTGTAGCCTTTTGACTGGGCCATCATTCCCAATATTTTGTGATTTTCCTATGCTGTACATCCTAATCTCTGCCTGTGGCTAACAGATAGAATGATTATGTTAAAAAAAGATTAGGGTGGGACTGCAACACTCTTGCTAAGGAAGTTTCCCTGGAGTGTGGCTTGCACCACCTTTTATCCTACAAGAGATAAAAGGAAAGGGAAACAAGCAGAAAGTTGAGAACCTCATACCATCGAGAAAGCAGCACCTGGCTGGAGTAAAGCATGTCCTTCAGACCTGAGTTTCCTGTGCTAAGACACTCCCTGACCAAAGATTGATGCAACAGAAGGACCTTCCTCCAGAGCCAACAAAGAGGGAAAGCCTTCCCCTGGAGTGAATACCCTGACTTCAGGCTTATAGCCTACTAGACTGTGTAAGAATAAACTTTTCTTCGTTAAAGCCATCCACTTTGTGGCATTTCTGTTAGAGCAGCACTGGCTGAATGAAATAACATCTGTAATTCCATCAATGATCTCTTCAAGACAATTTCGGCTTTTACTGTTATACACTTTTCCAGCCTCTGTCCATTTCAAAACTGCTTCCGCACTTTAGGTATCTGTTACAGCAGCACTCTACTCCTGGTACCAAATGCCGTCTTCATTAGCTAGAACACAGATACCACAAGTGGATGGCTTTAACAAACAGAAATTTGCTCTCTCATAGTGTAGGAGTTAGAAGTTCAAATTCAGGGTATCAGCTCCAGGAGAAGGCTTCTCTACCTGTCAACCATAGGGGAAGGTTCTTGTCATCAATGTTTACCTGGTCTAGAAACTTCTCAGCACTGAGACCTCCAGGTCCAAATGACAATCTATTCTCTTTGCTCTTGTTTCTTGGTGATATGACATTCTAATGGCTCTTTGCTCACCACTCTCCTTTTTATCTCAAAATAGATTGGCTGAAGACAACATCCAATCTTGTAAATTGAGTCCTGCCTCATTAACATAACTACCAATAATACCATCTCATCAACATCCTGGAGACTGGATTTATAAGACATATGAAAATCGCATCAGATGACAAAATGATGGACAGTCACACAATACTGGGAATCATGACCTATGCAGATTGATACATATACTTTTGGGATATGCAATTCAATTCATGACATTGTATGAAAAAGAGAAAGACCCTTAACCAAACAGACTGACACAGTGGTTGCAACAGTGAGCTCAAACACAGAGAAGACTGTGCAGATGGCCTAAGACTGAGTAGTGTTTCCTTCTGTTATATACAAGGTTGGTATGAGTCAGAACTGACTCGACGACACTGAACAACAACAATAAATACAGAACGGTGGGCTCCTGGTGATGATGAAGTTTACAAGGTGTAAAGAATGAGGAGGTTGGTACTGACAGGTTCTCCAGGAGAGAATGATCTCTGAGGCCACTGGAAGTTTGAGTACCCTCTGTCACAGGCTGAGGGTAGTGGTAGCAGAGCGGGTTGTGCCAATATCGAGGCCAGGCTTTGTGGTCATGGGGTCAGGCCTGACCAGGCAGGCCCTAGAGTTCCAAGGCCTGGCATTGGATCCAGACTATATGATTTATTCCCAGTGTAGCTTTAAGCTGGGTAACTCCGCTTTCTCTCAGCTTCCTCATCTGTACAATGGAACTAATTGTACCCCCAGCCTGTCCAATTGGGGTGATGATTAGAGAAAACAGAAGAGAATAATGAGTTCTTCCTCAGGGGACAGATACCACATCCGTGGGCATCAATTTAATCCTCACAAACACGCTATGAGGGGCTGTAGTTTGACTGACATGTCACAGCTGAGGAAAATGAGTCACTGAGAAGTTAATCAACTTACCCAAGGTCACACAAGGAGCCCTGGGTAGTGTATATGGTTAAGCCCTGGATTATTAACCCAAAGGCTGGCAGTTCAAGCCCACCACGAGGCACCTTAAGACAGGCCTGGTGATCTGTTCCTGAAAGGTCACAGCCTTGAAAGACCACACTTCTACTCTTCACATCACAGGTCACCATGAGCTGAAAGTGACTTGTCCACAATTAACAACAACAAGGTCACACAGCAGTAAGCATCAGACTCAGGGCTTGAGCTGGTGATCTGAGCCAGCCTTGCTCCGAGCTCTTCACCACTCAGCCTCCCAGGGGACCTGCTGTAACCACACTTGCAGCTCTGGAGCTGATTCCCGCTCACAAGGGCACCAGGTGGCAGAGTAGAATTGGGCTCCACAAATGTGTGGTGCTTCAGAAGTGGATCTTCATCAGGCTTTTCTTCTGAGTCCCTTCTGGGTAAATTCAAACCAACAACCTTTTGTTTAGCAGCTGAGCGCTCAAACTTCTGTGCCACCCAGGGACTTCTGCTTTGTAACAAGCTATTTCCCTAAATCCTAGTGGGACATGCCGCGTCCTTGTGTCTTTTCCAGCTAGCAGGCCTCGGATTTCCTCTCCTCCACTGACCCCAGCTCTAGGCCAGCTGAGGTCATGTCTCAGTTTTGAGTCACACTCTCCCCTGCCTCCCTCCCTCCTCTATACACTACTCAGACTCCTCTGAGGGGCTCACAGCCCGTGGGGAGAGCAACAGACGGCCAGGAAGCCTCAAGATGCATGAAGATTGACAGGAGAGAACTTTAGTCTCTGTAGGGGCTCAGGGCTGGGGTGGGGGACTTCTGAACTGCCAGCCTCTATGACAGGGAGGGAGACTACTTTGGCGGGATTCACAGCTCCACCCTCAAAGTCCCTCCTCACTGGTAAGCATGGGGCCCCATCCCCAACCGCCCTCTGCATCCCCGCTGCCAGATGAGGAATGACTTTCCCAGGCTCGTGGGCCACGTGGACAGCTGTCCTCACTTCCTCCTTTTGCCCCCATCGTCCAGACTCACCCTGGAGGTCAGGCAGAGATCAGAAGCAGGAAAAATGGGCCAGGGGCTGGGACCAGCCGCAAACGTAAACGGAGACCTTTGCATGGGGGCCAAGTCTGAGGCTGCTGGGGTGGGTAGGAGCAGTGAGAGGGGCCCAGGAAAGAAACTGAGGGGTACAGAGGAGGAGGAGACTGGGTTAGTCTTGATTTCAGAGTTGGGAGTGGCACCTACTGTGCACTAATTACCCAATACCTTCACCCTGGGAACTGCTTACCCTGTTCCGGCTCCTATCCTAAAGCCCTTATATGTAATTTCTGTTAGTCCTTACTGCAAGTGTATGAAATAGATGTTGTTTCTGACCCTGCGTCTCTGATCCTTTCCCCGTTTGAGGGGAAACTCAGGCTCTGAGAAGTTGAGTGCTTGTCTGAAGACACAGAATTGGTGAGTGTGGATTTGAACCCAGATCCCTCTGACACCAATCTTGGCAGCAGTCCTGCTTCTCTTTTCAGCAGTAGGAGAGGAAAAAGAAAGCTGATCTGGGAACCCCGGGGCCCATGGGGTAACCCAGTAGGAAACTGGTTTTCCCAGAGTCCGATGAATTTGAGTTCATTTGTACTTTCAGGGTCTCCTCTTGGATAGCATGTAAGGGACATGGCCCCTGCCCCCACTCAGCTTCCTGTGGGTCTGGGGCTGCACCGGGACAGCCTGAGCTGGACTGGGGTCACAGGGCCCAGAACCAGCTGCGGGGCCCACCAGTGGGGCCGGCGCTGCAGGCGGGATGACTGACGCCAGGCCCTCCCTGAACAAAGACTGGTGGGACGTGGCCTGGCGTCTCGCCCACCCCGCCTCCCTCGCTCCAGCTGAGCCGCGACGACAGAAGAGCATGGCCGGACGCGGGGTCACCCTGCTGCCACTCGTCGTCCTCCCGCTTGTTAGCCTGGCGCTGGCCGCGGGGCCGGGCGAGGGTAAGTGGGGCGCCACGGTTTGAGGTGGTGAGCGCGACCCCACCTCTTGCTCAAGGAAATGCCAGGCCAGGGCTTCTTGTCGCAGCCCAGTCTCCGGCGTCTTTCAGGCCAGGCTGAGCCCACTCCGACAGTGGGTCAGATAGCATCAGAGTCCTGACGAGGCTAGGGCAGAGGTCTCCGGAGAGGGAAGGGGCTCCCTGCTCTGGAGTTTGGAGGAATTCCTGCAGGCAGCGGGGGTAGAGACTGTTCTGGAATCTGAAGTTAATTATTTGTCTTGAGAAAGGGGGAAAAAAAGGAGGCCAGTGCTGGGAGCCGACTGTGTCTTGCATCTGGTCTTCTGCCCGGGGGATAGGTTGCAGCAGAGAGGTCTCGGCGGGGACAGGGTAGGGGTGGGGGTGAAAGGAACAAGACAGTCCCTGGGGTGCCATCAGGACTGTGAAAGCCATAAGAGTTCCTTGTGTGGGTTGCCCAGCTAAGGGACTGGTCCTGTCTGAAGACCTCCAGCTTCTCCAACTCCTTTATTGTGTCTGAGCCCCTCTAAAGCTTGAGCAGGACTAGGGGAATGGCTTGGAGTGAGGTGGGATCATGGAGGGGTGTGGTGAGGCCAGATGAGAGTTCTGCTTGGGTGGAGGTTTACGGTGCTGAGACCCCCCATCCTTGGTGGCCCTTCCTCTTGTTGGGAAGAGACACCAAGTGCCATGCTGTGAACCAGTTTTCGGTGCAAGGTTGGAGAAGGCGTATCTGGGCTCTGTGTGGTTGGGGTGTTAGAACACGAGGTGGGATATTGCAGAGCAGGCTGAAAGGAGGTGACCCTTGTGAAACACAACGTTAGAACTTGCGGCTGGGGACCTTCTGGTGTGTGTTACAGAAAGGCTTGTGGGGGCAGAGGAGCAGAGCAGGGCCTCCAGGTAAAGACAGGGCAAGAAGAGGGAAATGGATTGGGCACAGCTGGGGGACACAAAAAGCTGATGGGGTTTGGGGGTGCAAAAGAGGGAGGCTGAGCCTCCGGTTTTTGGATTGGGTAACTGGGTGATCGGGGTGGTGCTCTCTAGCTACAAAAACTGAGCAAATCAGGTTGCAGGCAGGAAGAGAAGCTGGGCTTTGTCTGGAATCTGCCCCTTGGTGGTGGCAACGAGGTGGAGTGGTAGACACTCCAACCTCGTAGGCCTAGGGTCCCTGGGACACCTCCTTACCAGCTCTGGCCCTGCCTGGCTGAGCTGCCTCTGTGGGAGAGACCTTCCCTCCCCTCCTCCTCCAGACCCTCCATTGCCCCGCGCCACCACAGTGACTGATGTCTCAGGGATCAGTCACCTCCAGTCTTCTTGTTCCCTCCCACTTTGCTTTCCTGAAAGGAGCCAAGCTGGTGCAGAGGTTAAGAATTTGGCTACTAATCAGGTCAGCGGCTTAAACCCACTAAATCCACGAAGGAGAAAGAGGTGGCAGGCAGCTTCCGTAGAGCTTATGGTCACACAGACTCTATGGGGCAGTTCTTCTCTGTGCTATCGGGTCACTCCAGAGGACTCAGTAGCCATGTGTTTGTTTGTTTATTTATTGTTAACTTTCTTGACTACAGCAGAGAGGTCAAAGTGAGAAGGTAAAAGTTGTGGTTGCCAGTCCCCTGGCCTGAACTTGAACTCAGGCACCTTCTTCCCTCTGGATGAGCCAGGGACAGGAGTCTTTGTCCAGCCTGGGGTGTTAAGAGCTCTGTGGGGGTACTGCTTCACCCCACCCCAAACCCTTTCCAGAAACTCAGCCGAGTCCTACTTCCTGGAGCCTCCTCCCCACCCAACACAGGGGCCCCTAGAACCTTCCACCACAGGCCTGAAAGCAGTGATGAGACTTGGGGGTGAGGCAGGGTGGTGTCTACTCATGGGATCCCTGAAAAGATTCTTACCCTGGTCCCCAGGGATCTTAAAGCCACCTTGCTTTCCACCCGTCTGTGGCCTCGCCTGGCAGTCAGATTACCAGAGTGAGCACAGATGACCAGCTCTTGTCACCATAGCTGGTGACCTGTGCAGAGTTAGGGAAGGAGGTAGGGGTCCTTTCCCTTATTCCCACCTCCCCAGCAGGTCAAAAGATTTTGGAACAACCCTGGGGCTCACATCTGATGAGGAGGGAAAATGATCTGGGTCACGGTTATCTGGTCAGGGCTTCCTCCTCAGCCTTCACCCAGCACCCTGATGTACTGCATTTCCTTGCCTGGACGGTGGGTGGGCAGGGTGGGCACAGAGGGCAGAACCCAGGGGGCCTCACTAGCTTCTCACCCATGGCCTCACAGCAGATTCTTGTGCCTTTCAGGTGGTTCCATCTCCACAGAGTCCCCCAGGCTTGCTGACACCCATGACTACCAGCAACAGACACTTGCCCACTCCTCGGCACTGACCGGAGTCCCCCAGGAGCAGTGGGGTCCTCTGGAGGAACGGCTGAGACCACTGGAGGCTGAGACGGCAGATCTCAGGGAGCAGGTATCATGGGAGGCAGGCAAGGGTGCGTGGGGTCCCATGAGCTTTGTGGAGGGGACAAGAAGAGAGGGATTGGGCTTGGGGGGCCTAGGGACCTTAAATCAAATCACAGAATGTCAATGTATGTAGAAAGGTTCTTATCGGAACAGACCCCCCCAGGGTATTTGTTTTGTCAGCCAAGTTTTTCATTGTCTTCTACACCTTGGGGAAGCCTCATGGAGCACCTGTTATATATAAGGGAAATCCTGGTGGTGTAGTGGTTAGGTGCCACGGCTAACTGAAAGGTCGGCAGTTTAAGTCTGCCAGGCACTCCTTGGAAACACTAAAGGGCTGTTCTACTCTGTCTATAGGGTCTCTGAGTCAGAATCAACTCTATAATGGGGGGTTGGTCGGTTGTTATGGCGTATAACACCAGGGGAGACTGGTGGCATAGTAGTTAAGTACTATGGCTACTCTCCAGAAGGTTGGCAGCTGCAATCCACCAGGTGCTCTTTGGAAACCATGACGCAGTTTTACCCTGTCTTATAAGGTTGAAATTGTTTTCATGGCCATGGGCTTGGTTAATTTTATTATATTTTACTGTATATAAGAGTCCCTGAATGGCTCAAAGATTTAAGCACTTGGTGACTGTTAACCAAAAGGTTAATGGTTCCACTCCACCCAGAGGTGTCTCACAAGACAGGCCTGGTGAAAAATCCTCTATTGAACACTGCCGGGGAGCACAGGTCTGCTCTAAGACATAAGGGATTGCCTTGAGTGTGGGCAGGGGTTGGGATTTGCTCATTGGCTGGTGTAGTATGTAAGTATATAAACTTATATAACTGTATATAAATGTGGATGGATAAAGGAGAAAGTCTGGCTATTTGGGAGAGGAGTGTCCATTCTGTGCAATGGAGGGTCCCGGGCCTCAGGCTCCCCAAGATTCTGCTCAGACCTCAGGCCACCAGAAGGGTGACTCTCTTTGAGCTAATGCTGGCTAGAGGGGACCCTCCTCTGCTCTGGAATCCTCAGTTGTCCGTCTTGTCCTGCCCCAGCGTCCTCACTCCACAATTCCACTGGAGATGGTGGGGGAAGCTGGGCCAGCCCTTCCTTTCTATCCTTCCCTCAGAACAAGGACCTGCAGGTCCGGGTAAGGCAGCTGGAGGCCTGCGAGTGCCGCCCAGCCACCCCTCAGTGCTGGGCGCTGGGCCAGGCCTGGCCAGAAGGGGCCCGCTGGGAGCCTGATGCCTGCACTATCTGTGTCTGCCAGGATGGGGCCACTCACTGTGGTCCCAAGCCCGGCCTTCACCAATGCCATGGTGAGTGCTACCTGCCTGCCACCTGGGGGCCTAGAGGTGGCCTTGGGTGCCCCGTGTGATGGCCCTGTCTCCTGCTCAGGCTGCAGCCACAGCGGTCAGGTCTATGCCAACGGGGAGACCTTCTCCCCAGATGCCTGTACCACTTGCCACTGCCTGGTAAGTTCCCATGACCCACCAGAGATCCCACACCTGTCTGACTCACCTATCTGACTCACTTCCCTACCTAGCCCTCCAGCCCGGTTTTTTGGGCTCTGGCTGCCCCTCCTCCCAAACTTGGCCACTGGTGGTCTTAAGTGATTTCCTCCTAGTTCTCTGGAGCTCACCCCCTGGTGCCCCCAGCATGGGAGGGCCCCTCCCAGGCTCCTCTGATCTGGACCTAGCTGACAGTGGCATGGAGGATGTTTGCTTGTCTTCCTGTCTCACCTGCATGGCCCTTCCTTCCTCACTCCAAGGAGAAGGCTCCTGGCTCTCTTCCTGGAATCCCTCCACCTAGAAGTTGCTGGCTTCCAGGATCCCTTTTCTGCCTGGACCAAGGGTAGCCCACACACCCCACACCAGCTCGGCTGTTGGCTTTCTGACCTGTCCTGGCCTGGGGTGAGGTTCAGTTCTGAGGCCCTGCCCCCTCACACCACCCTGTACAGCCACCATTCTGCTTCTCCACAGGACAGAGTGGTGACCTGTGCCCAGAAGCCATGTCCAGGAGAGCCCTGCTCTGAGCGTGGAGTGTGCTGTCCACTCTGTGAGCCAGGTCAGCTCCTGCCGGCCCCAGTCCAGCCCCTGCACTCACTCAAGGGGAACCTCAGAGCTGTGGTTCTACTACCTGAGTGTGAGCCAGTGTGGGGGACCTGCTCGCTCTCTGGGACCGCGTCTAGGGGAGTTCAGAGTGATGCATAAGTCAGCCAGCACTGACTGTGGCCTGGGACTCTGTGAGGCTATAAGGGACATAGACATACGGTCTATTTTTAAGATGATGAGCTTATAAATAACTAATGCAGCATGATTTAAGATCCAAGTGATGGATTAAGAGAAGCTGTGGAACAATTGTATGTGATTAGTTGCCAGAGAAGAGAGCAGGGGCAGCCCACCAGACTGGCCAGTCACGGTGGCTTCACAGACAGCGGGTCGTCTGAGTTGCATCAGAAGGCCAAGTGGGATTTCATCAGCACCCCTTGAAGCACAGCAACAAGTGGAAAAAGGTGTCCTAAAGTACCTCAGTTTGGGAAGATCGGTAGGGAAAAGCCTGCACTAAGCCTTGGTGTTTGGACTTTCTTCTCTGGGCAATGGACAGCTGCTGCGGTGTGATGTGTTCAAAGAGGTGTTTTAGGAATATCCATGTGCGTGGGCTAGATGCAAGGAGATCAGTGAGAAAGCCATTGCAGATGTTACTCCGGCCCGGAGCCAGCAGTAGCTCCCGGCTGCAGAGCAGTTGGGCGCTGGTGACTGGCTGGAGTCCGTGGAAGAGTGGAGGCGGAACTTGGGAAAGTAGGAGGACAGCGGTGCAGCGGTGCCAGCAACGTGATGAGAGGGAAGGGAGGCAGTGGCCCTGCCAGGGGCTGTTTGGAGGGAGGGCTGTTTGGTTAGGAGGCGTAGGGTTGCCAGATCTAGCAAATAAATATACAGGACACCCAGCTACATTTGTATTTCAGATAAGCAACATTTAACTCTTTTAGTGTAAGTATATCCCATGTGATTGATAGTTGGCACATGCTTATACCTCACCCAGTATAGATGCAGATTTACTGCACATCCTGAACTGTAACCGAAGATCCTGTCTGGAAAGAATCTCAACTCATCAGGAGAAAAGTGAACTAGGGCTCAGGTTTGGAGACACTGGCTTGGGAGTGAAATCTTGGAAACTGTGGATCTCAAAGAAGAAGGCCACACCCACACGGCTCCCAGGACTCATCGTGCCTCATGGCTTCCACTAGCCTCAGGACTCCTTTGGCAAAACAAAAAATGGCACCCCTTTTCAAGACACTTGTCTGTTGTACAATGATGGAAATGAGCTAGGGTTGGATACTGTTCTGCCACCTGCCAGAAAGTTGTTATAATGAACTTAAAAATGACCCAGGTCTGGACCATGCTGTTAGGCGAAATCGAGGCCAATTGGCACAACTAGCGTTTTGCTAAGAGGGCTCTCTGCACCCCACATTGGTGAGTGGCATCTGGGGTCTTAAAAGCTGGCAAGCTGCCATCCGAGGGCACAGCAAATGGTCCCAGTTCAGCAGGAACGGATGCTCACCGAGGACCAAAATGACGTGGGGTAAAGACAACTCAGAAGATACAGAGACCCACATGAGTGGGTGCCTTCATCGACTGGGACCGGAAAAACCAGATGGTGCCCGGCCATCACCAGTGATAGCCATGATGGAGCTCACTAAGTTGAATCTCACTGGCAACACAAGCATAAAAAGGGGTGCATCCTGAGATCTCCACTAAAAGACCTCAATTGATGGTCCAGTGGTTTTGGGGTTCCCTGGTCGGATCCGACTCGACGGCACTTGGCCTTGGCTGGGAGCATGGCCCCTGGCCCTGATGCTGCCCTTGCCCATACATCATAACGAAGGTCCACTCTTTGGACAGGAGTGAATTGGACTTGGCAATGCAGAGTGACCATATATTGGATGCACTTTACGGTTCTATGCATCTATAGGATATCATCCTGCTGACCTCCGGCTGGAGGAAGGAGAGTGGCTGGAGAGGAGGGGAAAGGAGACTGTTGGGAGGATGAGACATGTATGGAGCAGAGAGGAATAGTGTGCTATCACCGGACAGGGAGAGCAGTGGAAGCTGCATATAGGTGGGCATGTAAATTTATACAGGAATGTACATTTTCACTCAGTCATATCAAATAAAAAATAAATTAATTAATAAAAATATTTTTTTTTAAAAAATGACCCAAGTCTGTTAGCCAGAGACTCCACCAGCCTGAAACCAGAAGAACCAGATGGTGCCCAGCTATCACCAGTGCCCACCCTGAGAGTCCCTGATGAAACAGGAGAAAAGCGGGATGCAGAATTCAAGTTCTAGTCAAAAGACCAGACTTCATGGTCTGACTGAGACTAGAGGAACCCTGAAGACATGGCCTCTGGAGTCTCTTAACCCAGAATTAAAACCGTTTCTGAAGCCAACTCTTCAGACAAAGATTAAACTGGACTATAAGACATAAAATGATACTTGTGAAGAGTGTTCTTAATTCAGGTAGACATGCGAGACTGAATGGGCAGCTCTTGTCTGGAGGCAAGACGGGAAGTCAGAAAGTAGTATCTGAATGGACATGGGAAATCCCAGGTGGAAAGGCGGAGGGTGCTGTCACACTGCAGGGGTAGTGACTAGGGTCATATAACAACGTCTGTGTAAATTTATATACAAGAAACTAATTTGAGTGGTAAACTTTCCACTTAAAGCACAATTTTGAAAAAAATGTAAGAAAAAAATAATAATCCCCGTCCATCATGTGAATGGACATCAGTGATGTGGCTCCATCCTGCTATGCTGTCACTCCAGGCCTCTGAGTCTCTTACCTGGGGACATGGCCCTGATTTTGCAGGCTGCTCTGAGGGCCATGGGGCTGGAGAAACGTGGCATCCAGAACCCTGTGTCACCTGCACCTGCCAGGTAAGGGAACCGAGGCCTGAGCCCAGGCTCCACCCATGACCCAAGCCTGGAAGTGCCAAGTATGAGCCAGGCAGGGCTGCTGCTGCTGCCGCCCGGGCATCGGGACCTGAGCCTGCTCTGCCTGCCAGGACAGCAGAGTGACTCGGCTCCGTCAGTGGAGGTGGGAGGAGAGGCTCAATGTCTTTCCTGCAGGCAGGGACTGTGCGGTGCCAGGGGCCCTCTTGCCCAGAGCTCAACTGCCTGGAGAGCTACACCCCACCTGGGGAGTGTTGCCCCATCTGCCGGCCAGGTGACCCCCTCTGCCCTGCCCTCCGCTCCACCCACCCCAGCCCCAGAGGGTCCCGTACTTGTGTGGGCTCAGGCTGCCTCTCAGCAATGTCCATTTCCCCACCCTGCTCTCTGGTGATGCATGGATCATCCTCGTAAACCCCCAGGCTGTGAGTACGAGGGGAAGCTTTATGAGGAGGGGGCCAACTTCCTGTCCAGTTCCAACCCTTGCCTCAAGTGTTCCTGCCTGGTAAGTCCACCACGTGTGACCAGGCCCCGCTTTTACTTGGACTCCCACCCCACTGTGGGCCATGCCTGCCCTCTTTCTGCCCCATCAGATGCCTTCCTGGTACCCAGCAAGGTTGTCCTTCCATCCCTGCCTTGTGTCCACCCCACCACCAAGGGCATCCTGTATCTGCCCACCCTGTCCTCTCTGGGAGCAGACCTGGAGGTATTCCAGCCACTGGTGCATTGCAGAGAAGCCTGGTCCGCTGTGTACCTGTGAAGTGCTCACCCAGCCCCTGTTCTGAGCCAGTGCTGAGGCCTGGGCACTGCTGCCCCACCTGCCAAGGTGAGAGCCCCTGACCCTTCCCTCTGGACCTCAGGCAGTGCTGCCACATCCAGCCCTTGAACGCCAAGGCCCACATTGCTGAGGCCCGTCTTCAAGCGATGATGCCCTGCCAGCCAGCTGAGGAGCTGTGTGCTTGAGTTCAAATTCTCCCCCACCACTTGGCAGCTGGGTAGCTCTCAGTAAGTCACTCTGTGCGTGAGTTGCCTATTAGTGAGATGCAGATAATGATGTGATATACCCCCATAGTGCTGCTTAATAAGTGGTGGCTACCAAAAAGCTGACAGTTTGAATCCAGTAGGTGCTTCTTGGAAACCCTACGGAGCAGTTCTACTCTGTCCTATATGGTCACTATGAATCAGAATTGACACGAAGTCAGTGGGTCTGGTTTTCAGTTTGTTATCATCTTTGAGTTCCTGGGTGACGCAAACAGTTAATATGCTCAGTTGCTAACCAAGAGGTTGGAGATTTGACTCTATCCAGAGGCACCTTGGAAGAAAGCCTGGTGATCTCCTGAAAAATTCAGTACTGAAAACCCTGCATGGCAGAGCTCTCCTGACACATGGGGAGCCGCCGTGAGTCAGAGCTGACTTGATGGCAAAGGGTTGGTTGGTTGGATTATTATATTTGGGGCACTTCAAACACAAGAGATTTAGGGCCTGCCCTCAAGGTGACCAACAGAGGGTGCTACTGGCACACAACCCATATTGTAAGATCATGCTGCAAAGTGGTCATAAAAGTAGACACCAAGTACTAATGGAAACTCAGGAGAACGAGCCCTAGTCCAGTCCAGGAATGCTTCCAGGAGGCGGTGTGTCCTAAGGCAACTCTTCAAGCCAGATAGGAGTTAACTGGGAAGGAAGCAGCCATGCTTAGGTTTGGGGACAGTGAGCAAAAGTTTGGAACTGACACTCAGTGTGAGGTGTGTGGCTGTCAGGAGGGGCAGGTGCAAGCAGGTGTGAATGGTCAAAGCTTAGAGGAGGTGAGGACTGGCCGGAGACAGGTATGGGAGGTGGGTGTGGCTGTGTAGGACAGGAAAGGCCTTGAAGGCCAGGATAAGGAGCTTAGGCTTTACCAACCCCTTGGGGCAATGGACAGCCCCTGGGAGTCTAGGCAGAGGCATGAGTTGGTATGGTCTGGGCTCAGGAGACAGCCTCAGAGTGCATGGGGATGGGTGCAGACTGAAGCTGAAGGCCTGGCCAACTCCCATCAGCCTCCTCTCTGTCCTGCCCCCAGGCTGCATAGAAAGCGGTACTCACCGAGAGCATGGCCAAGAGTGGACCTTACCTGGGGACCCCTGCCGAATCTGCAGGTGCTTGGTAAGTCCGTTTGCTCCTCCTGTTCTCCATATAGCTCCTTCCATTCATGGAGAAAGTCTCATAGGCGCCTTGCACGGATAGAGGCAGAGAAGCCCCAGTCCTGGGTGCTTTGAGTAGAGCTGTCCACATTCAACTGTATCCCTAGCTCTGAGCACTCTGTGCTGAGCATAGGCCTTTGACCTGAACTCAAGGTGCTCACAGGCTAAGGGAAGAAAGAGATGGGGCAGAAGAGGGTATGTGGCCAAGGCTCCTGGGAGCAAGGAATGCAGAACTGCACAGTCCAGGTTGGTGGTTACTACTCTGTGAGGCTCCTGAGCGCTTGCAGTGTGGCTGGGCTGATAGAGATGAGCTGTACGTACAAACACACATCAGACTGCAGAGACGTAGTATGAAACTCCCCCTTGAAAAACACTTGTTGCCCTTGAGTCAATTCTGATTCACACTGACCCTATAGGACAGAGTAGAACTCCTTCATAGAGTTTCCAAGGTGTGACTGGTCAGCAGCTGAGTTCTTAACTATTGCCCCACTAGGGCTCCAGTGAGTGATCTGACAGCTAAGTCCAAGAACTTAATTGTTCTAAGGGCTACATAACTCATTGCTGAATATCACTACAATCACCTTCAAAGTGCTCCCCTTGGGAAGCTGTGCACTGATGCCAGCACCTAGTCTACCTTTCAAAGCAGTTTTGGAACTTTCTGGAATGGTTATTGCACATGGTAGCATGGTGGCAAGAATTCAATTATATAGTTGTCTGTGATGGAGTTTTTAACCAGTAGGCAAATAACTGTGTTGGAACACACTCCCTACTCACCCAATCTGGCCCCCAGCTACTTTTTCTTTACCTAAAGATAAAGGAAGTATTGAAAGGAAGACATTTTGATGACATTCAGGATGTCAAGTGTAATATGATGACAGCTCTGATGGCCATTCCACAAAAAGAGTTCTAAAATTGCTTTGAAAGATTGGCTGGGCACTGATGTCAGGTGCATACCTTCCTAAGGGGAGTACTTCCAAGGTGACTGTAACGATATTCAGCAGTGAAGTATGTAGCACTTTTCCTAGGATGAGCTCGTGAACTTAATTGTCAGTCCTTGCATGAAGGAAAGGGATAGAAAATGCTTCATTCACAGTTTTTTTATATTGGTGACATGTTGATGTGATAAACTTCTGGAGATGTTGGATAAAGTGGAATACATTATGAAAGTGAATGCCTTCTATTTCTTTTTAGTTTTTAAAAGTTGACTACGAAAGAAAAAAAAACCTCATTGCTCTCAACTCAGTCCACTCACCCCATGTGTTATGGGTTAGAGCGACACTCTGTGGGGTTTCTGGGTTGAGAATTTATATACCTGGCATGTGTTATCTTTCTTTTGGTACTGTGGATCTAGGAAGTCTTCACAGAGGAGGAGTGTTGATGTAGGCCTTAAAGGGTGGGTGGATTTTGAGCAGAGAGAACTGGGAAAGACACTCCAGGTACTGG
The DNA here is from genome assembly GCA_028571685.1 of Heterohyrax brucei. Classification (NCBI taxonomy): domain Eukaryota; kingdom Metazoa; phylum Chordata; class Mammalia; order Hyracoidea; family Procaviidae; genus Heterohyrax; species Heterohyrax brucei. The sequence continues at coordinate 20,618,020 of CM053147.1, forward strand.
GAATTGTAGGGGAAAAGCCAGTGGGGAGGAAGTAGGGTCACATAGTCCTGAGGAGGGTCATGTTTTACAGGAACAGAAGCTAGAGCAGAGTTACTAGAGAGGCTGTTAAAGATGAGGCACGTGGTTGGGAAGGTCACGGGCTACCAGTCTCTCTGTAACTGTGTCCCCCTTCTCACTGACTGCCACCCCTTCCCCACCTCACCTGCTTGGGAAAAGGAAGGCAATGGGGTCAGGGCAGTGAGCCCAGGAATGTCATAGATATCACAGGTGTGAACACGGCAGGAGCAAGGGGTCTCTTTTGGAAAGGGCAGGAAGGTGGGGATCAGCTGCTACTGTTTAAGTATGGGTTTTCACAGACAATTACCACACAGGATATCTTACCTCATTATATCCCCATTAACAGTCCCATGAAGACAGGACTAGCACTGACCCCTTTCTCAGATGAGTAAGCTGAGTCACAGGGAGCTTAAGTAACATGCTAGGCTATGCATCTAATTAGTGACTTGACTCTCTGCCACTTGGCTGAGCCGTGATGGTCCCTACCCTTGCTCACCTCCCCAAACCAGGAGGGCCATGTCCAATGCCATCAGCGGGAGTGTGCCAGCCTGTGCCCGTACCCTGCCCGGCCCCTTTCAGGCACCTGCTGCCCTGTGTGCGATGGTGAGTCAGTGAGTCGGGTGGGATCTGAGGCAAGGCGGGGCAGCCAGGAGGGACTCAGAAACCTGCTAGGATGGCACAGCTGGGTCTCCCATGAAGGCCAAGACAGGGGCAGTTAGGAGTCCCTGAGGAAGGTCTAAGGCACCTTTCCCCACACAGGCTGTTTCTTAAATGGACGGGAGTACCGCAGCGGGGAGCCTGTGGGCTCCGGGGATGCCTGCTCCGATTGCCGCTGCACTGTGAGTGGGGGTGCCCAACAGGGAGGGCTGGCCGGGCCCTGCCTTCCAGCTGCTGACTATGCCCCGTTGGCAGAATGGGAGCGTCCGCTGTGAGCCTCTGCCCTGCCCACCTGTGCCCTGCAGACACCCAGGCAGGACCCCTGGGCAGTGCTGCCCTGTCTGTGATGGTGAGTGAGACCAGAGTCAGAGAGGGGAGGCCCCAGCAGGAGGAGGCCCGATGTGGGGTCTCCTTCCCCTAGACCTTCACGAAGGCCCTGAAACTCTACTATAGGAGACCTTTATAAACCTAAGCACCTGTCACCTCATCTCCTGGCCAATGGCGCCCAGTGGGGCCCAGGCTTCAATGGTGTCAGAGCACCCCCTGCAGGAAATAGGTGGTATTCCTGGTTGGGGGAGGAGGTGGATGCTTTGGGCTGGCTGAAGGCTTTCTTTCCCATCAGCATCCAGCCCTGTATCCCTACCCCTCATTAGGCTGCGAGTACCAGGGACACCAGTACCAGAACCAGGAGACCTTCAGGCCCCAAGAGAGTGGCCCCTGTGCCCGCTGCCTCTGCCAGGTAGTGCGTCATGCCGGGTCAGCCTCCTCTGCCTCCCTCCTCCAGGACCTCACACCCAGCCTCCCCACTAGGCCGGCGAGGTGTCCTGTAAGGAGCAGGAGTGCCCGGCAGCTCCCTGTGCCTCATCAGATTCCGGCCCCAGGCTCTGCTCAGGTGTGCGTGCATGTCTGGGGCCGTGGGGCTGGGGAACAGCTGGGTTACATCCTCCACAGTGGCTGGAGACGGGAGGCAGGGCCAGCTGCTCAGCCCTCCCCCTGGGCCCAGGGATGGAGAGGCCAGGGCTGTCTTCTGGGAGGGGCGGGAATGGTGGGACTGTTCCAGTTCCCTGGCGACAACCCGTGCTACAGCCTGCGTGCTGGACGGAGAGGAGTTTGCTGAGGGGGTCCAGTGGGAGCCGGATGGCCAGCCCTGCACTGCCTGCTCTTGTCGAGATGGGGTGCCTGTGTGTGAGGCACTGCACTGTCCCCCGCTTCCCTGCCAGCATCCCACCCAGCCTGCTGGTGAGTGTCCCCAGCCCAGGCCTGGCCTTCTTCCCTGCCTTGCCCAGCAGGGCTCTGAGCAACTTGCTCCCCTAGGTGCCTGCTGTCCCAGCTGTGAGAACTGCACCTACCAGGGCCAGGTGTATGCCAGCGGGCAGAACTTCACAGACACAGACAGCCCTTGCCACACCTGCCGATGCCAGGTACCCCTCCCAGGCCTGCTCTGCCCTCTGAGCCCTTCCTGGGCCTGTCCCCACTGCTCTCTCCCTGCTCCAGGAGGGGACTGTCAGCTGTTCCTTGGTCGACTGCCCTCCCACCACCTGTGCCAGGCCCCAGAGCAGCCCCGGCCAGTGCTGCCCCACATGCCCAGGTACGTGCTTACAGCACCAGTCCGGGCCTTGGCCTGGCAGCAATGATGGCCTTCTGACTTGCTTAGTCTGGGCTTCCAGGGGATGGCATGGAGGGAGAAAAGGGGTTTGTTCATAGCATCCTTTCCTCCCATCCTGTTTCACCTTCCAGCGGGCCTCCACTTGGGTGTATTTACATACCTACCTGTGTATCACAGGTATATGCAGCAAACTCTTGAGCCTGTATATTGGGGATGAGGTGCTGGGATGCCCTGTGACATGTGCCATGCTCCATGGTGTCTCTGCTAGTGTGCATACCACAAACTCATACATTCACAGGTACACAGCTCACCCTCTGAGGCACACATATGCCTGCAGGTAGTGCACAGAGAGATCCACATGCCTGCATACATGTGCACAGGTGTTTACACAGCTCCTTCCGTGTGCCCGGCTCCCAAGCGGACAGTTCTGTGGTGGTTCTGGAGAGGCTGCCCCCACTCAAGTCCTGTCCCCACTGTCCCCTGCCCAGACTGTGTCCTGGAGAAGCAAGTGTTTGTGGATGGCCAGAGCTTCTCGCACCCTCGAGACCCCTGCCAGGAGTGCCGGTGCCAGGAGGGCCATGTGCGCTGCCAGCCCCGGGTCTGCCCCAGGGCCCCCTGCACCCACCCGCTGCCTGGTGCCTGCTGCCCAAACGACTGCAGTGGTGGGTGGACTGGGTGGGAGGGGGCCTCCTGGGATGGGTTGGTGGGATCTAAGGCTTTAGGGCCAGGAGGGCAGCATCCTCTGGGGGGAGCAGACCCTCTCCCAGACCTGTAGCTGCCCTTCCCCCACAGGCTGTGCCTTTGCCGGGAAAGAGTACCCCAACGGAGCTGATTTCCCCCACCCTTCTGATCCATGTCGCCTCTGCCGCTGCCTGGTGAGTCTATCACCTCGGTTGGGGAGGAGCTGCGGGATGTGGGGGCGAGGTGGGAAGTCCCCTCAGCCTCCTAGCGTTGACTCGGCCTGGGGTCATCTGTGGGCAGAGCGGCAACGTGCAGTGCCTGGCTCGCCGCTGCCCGCCGCTGTCCTGCGCAGAACCTGTCCTGAAGCCCAGAGAGTGCTGCCCACAGTGCCCGGGTAGGAGTCGCGCCCTCGGGCCTTCTCCCCGGGGCCCCCTGGTCCCCGCCTTCCCTGCACCCCTGACGCGCGCTCCCTGTGCGCGCTCTCGCCACAGCAGCCCACGCCGGCTGCCCGCGGTCAGGGGGTGCGCCCCCCGCCAGGCACCAGGAGCACTTCTCTCCACCTGGCGACGCCTGCAGCCGCTGCCTCTGTCTCAACGGCTCCGTGTCCTGCCAGCGGCTGCCCTGTCCACCTGCGCTCTGCGCCTACCCGCGCCAGGGGCCTTGCTGCCCCACCTGCGACGGTAACGCACAGTGCGGCGCGCCCCGTCGGCCGGCGCTCCCCAACTTCTCCCTTCGACCCCCACCCTTGTCTCCTAACCCCACAGAGTCCTTTCTCTAGCCCACACGACCCCTGTGTCCCTCTCCTCCAGGCCCAGCGACTCCCACGTCAGGGTTCTCATTAAGGACGTGGGGGATAGTGCCAAGTCAGCAGGGCCTAGGGGACTGTAAAAAGCTCCGACCGCCACAGCCCACAGCCCCTGCCCTCCTCACCCCTACCCCTCCTAGGCTGCCTGTATCACGGGAAAGAGTTGGCCAGCGGCGAGCACTTCCCTTCGCCCAGCGACTCGTGTCTTGTCTGTCTGTGCTGGGAGGGCAGTGTGGCTTGTGAGCCCAGGACCTGTTCCCCGGCACAGTGTCCCTTCCCTGCCAGAGGCGACTGCTGTCCTGCCTGTGACGGTGAGGGACTGGGTCAGCCTGGTCTTTACTGCCATAGGGTGGGTCGGAAATATTTATTACTGGGGGTGGAGTGTGGCGCTAGACTGAAGCTTGGGTTTTCTCCTGCCTCTGATGCTCTAGGAAACCTTGGTGGCATAGTGGTTAAGTTCTACATCTGCTAACCAAAAGGTCAGCGGGTCAACCCACCAGGCTCTCCTTGGAAACTTTGTGGAGCAGTTCTACTCTGCCCTATAGAGTCACTATGAGTCGAAATGTACTGGGTGACAGTGGGGTTCGTCCTGATTGTGATGCACTTTGGAGTTCTGGTGGTGCAGCGGTTAAGAGCTCAGCTCCTAACAAAAAGCTGGGCAGTGTGAAACCACCAGCTGCTCCTTGGAACCCTATGGGGCAGTTCTCCTCTGTCCTGTAAGGTCACTGTGTGTCGGAATTGACTCAGTGCGCGTTGTCTCTTGTCCTTTCGCTGTATGATCTTGGTTAAGTTACGTTAACCTTTAGGGGCCTAACTTTATCTTCTATGAAAGAGATTGAGAGAGCAAAAGGGTTGGACCATATCCATTGCCCCAGCCTTCAGCCATCCTTGTCCCGTGATGGCACTTTTGCTGTATGAGTCGGATCTGACTCAACGGCGCTTGGCTTGGCATCCTCTATCACTTGTAGTTTTATTATTTTTCTTTAAATCAGCTCGCTTTACTCTTATTTAGGAAGGAATTTTCATATCACACTGTAAACGGAAAATTAGATTATTTGCCAGAAAAGATAACCGTAAAAATAAATACAATTAAATGCAAAATAATAAATTCTAGTCTGATACTTTCGCCTGCTGAGGCTTTGAGCCTTTCCTCTCTCTGTTATAAGAGCTGGAGGTGGGGGGAGGGTGTTAGCAAAGGTCACAGTGTCAAAGAGCAGGCTGCCACCCCTTCTCCATCATGCATTACCTCACATTCACACCCTAAGTCATCTGGCTATTCCCAGCTCTCCTCAGTTGGCAAAGGTCTGCTGAATATTGGGTTATAGGGACGGGTTCTTTGTGGAGATTTTCCCTACAGATTGGACAGGGAGGTTTCTGCAAACTGATGGGGAGGAAGAGTTGACCCTTTGGCCAATTGAACACCCCCGTTTCGTGCCCTGGGATCCTTTGCCCATTAGGCCTGGATTAGTTGCTCACTCTTGAGGCCTTGGACCCAGGCCAGGCCCAGGCTCAGAGCCTGATGACAGGTCTCCTTACCCTTCTTGGCCTCCTTCTCCTGCTATTTCTCCTCTCTCATAGGCTGTGAGTATTTGGGGGAATCCTACCTGAGCAGCCAGGAGTTCCTGGACCCCCGAGACCCCTGCAATGTATGTACCTGCGTTGGTGGCTTTGTGACCTGCAGCCACCGATCCTGTGAGCCTCTGGGCTGCAGCCACCCACTCACCCTGTCTGGGCACTGCTGCCCGACCTGCCAGGGTAGGTGGGGCAGCCCTGTGCTTCCACTGTGCTCTGAAGCCCTCAGGAACCCCATCCTCCCAGCAGCCAGAGTGACCTAGCGTGCCCCCATCATCCTGTCCCTGCGACACACGCAGATGCACACCCTGGGCTTCTCCTTAGGCTCCCATCACACCCATCCACTCCTATCTGTCCCTTGCCATTGCCACTAGACCAGATAACAGGTTTGCTTCCAAACCTTCCTGCTGTCATTGCCTTCCTGGTCTGTTGTCACCATACCCACTCCCTGTCCTCTGCAGATCCCTTAGCCCCAGGCTTCCTTGCACACCCCTGCTTTCTACTTCCTTTCCAGTTGTGTGATTTCCTTACTACCCTCCTCCCACACTGTTGTTGTCAGGTGCCTTTGAGTCAGTTCCAACTCACAGCGACTCTGTGAACAACAGAACAAAACACTGCCCAGTCCTGTGCCATGCTTACAGTTGTTTTGGGTTGCAAGCCACTGTGGCAATCCATTTTATTGACGGTCTTCCTGTTTTTTTTGCTAACTCTCCACTTTACCAAGCACAGTGTCCTTTTCTAAGGATTGACTCCTCCTGGCATCATGTCCCAGGTATATAAGACGGAGTCTTGCCATCCTTGCTTCCAAGGAGCACTCTGGTTGTACGTCTTCCAGAATAGATCTGCTTGTGGTTTTGGCACTTCGTGGTACCTTCAGTATTCTCCAACACCACAATTTAAAGACATCAATTCTTCTGTCTTTCTCATTGATTTCCCAGCTTTCACATGCATATATGGTGATTGGGAATACCATGGCTTGCGTCAGGCATCTTAGTCTTCAAGGTGACATCTCCACTTTTTAGCACTTTGAACAGGTCCTTTGCAGCAGATTTTCCCAACAGAATGCACCTTTTGATTTCTTGACTGCTGCTTCTGTGAGCATTCATTGTGGAACCAAGTGACATAAAATCCTTGAGAACCTCAATCCTTTCTCCATTTATCATGATGTTGCTTACTGGTCCAGTTGTGAGGGTTTTTGTTTTCTTGATGTTGGGTGCAATCCATACTGAAGGCTGTGGTCTTTGGTCTTCATCAGTATTTCAAATCCTCTTCACTTTCAATAAGCAAGGTTGTGTTATTTGCATAATGCAGATTGTTAAGGAGTCTTTGTCCAATCCTGATGCCTCATTCTTCTTCATATAATCCAGCTTCTCATATTATTTGCTTTGCATACAGATCGAAAAGGTATAGTGAAAGGATACAACCCTGACACACACCTTTCCTGACTTTAAACCATGAAGTGTCCTCTTGTTCTTTTCACACAACTGCCTCTTGATCTATGTGCAGATTCCTCATGAGCACAATTAAATGTTCTGGAATTCTGATTCTCCACAACGTGATCCATAATTTGTTATGATCCACACAAGTGGAATGCCTTTGCATAGTGAATTAAACACAGGTCAACATCTTTCTGGCATTCTCTGCTTTCAGCCAAGATCTATCTGACATCAGCAATGATATTCCTGGTTCCACATCTCTTCTGAATCCAGCTTGAACTTTTCGTGATTCCCTGTCAGCATACCGTTGCAGTCAGTTTTGAATGATCTTGAGCAAAATTTTACTTGTGTGTGATATTAATGATATTGTTTGGTAGTTTCTGCATTCAGTTGGATCACCTTTCTTGGGAATAGGTATAAACATGGATCTCTTCCGGTCTGTTGGCCAGGTAGCTGTTTTCCAAATTTCTTGACAGAGACAAGTGAGCACTTCCAGTGCTGCATCTGTTAGTTGAAACATCTCAGTTGATAGTCAGTCAGTTGCTGGAGCCTTCTTATTCACTAACAGCCTTCAGTGTAGCTTTGACCTCTTCCTTCAGTACCATTGGCTCCTGATCTTATGCTACCTCTTGAAATTGAACTTCAAACAGTTCTTTACGGTATAATGACTCTGTGTATTCCTCTCGTCTTCTTTTGATACTTCCTGAGTTGTTAATGCTTTCACTGTAGAATCCTTCACTATTGCAACTCAAGGCTTGAATTTTTTTCTTTGGCTCTTTCACCTTGAGAAATGCAGAATGTATTCTTCCTCTTTGGCTTTTATCTCCAGCTCTTTGCACATGTCACTATACTACTTTACTTTGTCTTCTCGAGCTGCCCTTTGAAATCTTCTCTTCAATTCTTTTACTTCGTTATTCATTCCTTTTGCTTTAGCTACTTGATGTTCAAGAACAAGTTTTGGAGTATCTTGTGACATCCAATTTAGTCTTTTCTTTCCTGTCGCTTTAATGACCTCTTGCTTTCTTCATGGATGATGTCTGCGATGTCATTCCACAACTCGTCTGGTCTTTGGTCATTAGCATTCAACACATCAAATCTGTTCTTGAGACAGTCTCTAAACTCATGTGGGATGTACTCAGGGTTGTACTTTGGCTCTCCTGGACTTCTTCTAGTTCTCTTTAGTTTCAGTTTGAACTTGCATATGAGCAGTTGATGGTCTGTTGATGGCTGATGGTCTGTGCCACAGGAATCAAATCGACTACAATTTGTAGAAAGAGTCAGTGGAAAAGCTCGTATTATCAGTCAGAACAAGACCAGGCGCTGACTGCAGCATAGACCTCCCTCCGCAGGCCCACAGATAACAAACCTTAGGTCAGCTGTCTCTAAGGAGTCCCGGTAGCCAAGTGGTTAAGAGTTCAGCTGTTAACCAAAAGACTGGTCATTTGAATCACCACCCACTCCACAGAAGAAAGATGTGGCAGTTGTCTTTCTAAAGATCACCCCCTTGGAAACACTATGGGGCAGTTGTACTCTGTACTATAAGGTCGCTGTGACTGTAAGTCAGAATGGACTTGATGTCAGTGGATTTGGTCCATCTCTTTACCTTTGCTTCTTCCAATCTACATGCCCAGAGTGCTGTCCTCCAGCCCCTTCCCTGTGGGTGGCCTGGCTGAAGTCCCTCCAAGCCCTCACATTCCCAACCACACACGTTCCCTCCACCCCCCTTTGTGCCCAAGGCTTTTATAGAAGTTCCCTGGCGTAGGTGGGTGTATGTGATGGGGCATGCTCTGTTGATAGCCACCCTCCTCTCCCAGGATGCCTCTATCATGGAGTCACTGCTGCCTCCAGAGAGATCTTCCCAGACCCACATGATCCCACCTGCTCCATCTGCACCTGCCAGGTGAGGCAGCCCACTTGGCGACTCGGGAGCCTTTCATCTCCTGGTTCTCCTCTCTGGCCAGGCCTCCACCCCTGCCTCCAGGGCACATGTTCTACCTGTGACATCTAGTTACTAGGGTGGGTCTAGGTCTCTGGGGCCAAGGAAGAGGGCTGGGACCTGTCAGGGGCACCTGCTACAGAGGAGTGTGCAGCCTGGATGAAGGATGTGAGGCAGTGAGAGGGGAGGGTCAGAAGTGGCAGTGTGATCTCTCTCCACAGGAAGGTTCCGTGCATTGCCAGAAGAAGCCATGCCCGCCAGCTCCCTGCATCCACCCCGCTCCGGGGCCCTGCCTCTGCCCTGTCTGTCGCAGTGAGCTGCTTCCACAAGCCAGCCCCAGGGTCCCATCCTGAGTCCACCTCCCTTAGTCATCTAGTGCTGCAGTGACAGAAATACCACAAATGGATGGCATCAGTGAACAAGAATTTTCTGACTGTTTAGGAGGCTAGAAGTTGGAATTCAGGGCACCACCTCTGTCTGCTCTGGGGAAAACCCTTGTCTCAATTTCTGTAGCATTTTCTTTCTTTGAAGAGTGTAGTATTTATCTTTGCCTCTTTTGTTCTAACTTCTCTGTGTCTGATCTGTGCTTTTTATATCTTAAAAATCAGTGGGTTTTGGACACACCCTACATTGATTATGTCTTCATTAAAATAACAGAGAAAACTCTATTTTCAAATGAGATTACATCCATCCCAAAATCCAAGCCCACTGCCGTGGAGTCAGTTCCGAATCATAGCAACCCTATAGGACAGAGTAGAACTGCTCCATAGTGTTTCCAAGGAGTGCTTGGTGGATTCAAACTGCTAACCTTTTTGATTAGCAGCCGTGATACTTAACCACTACACCACTAGGCTTTCTATTACATCCATAGGCAAATATGAAACCAAACCTGTTGTCCTCAAGTTGCTTCTGATTCATAGTGACCCTAAAGGACAGAACAGAACTGCCCCACAGGGTTTCTGAGGAGTACCTGGTGGATTCAAACTGCCAGCCTCTTGGTTATCACTTGTAGCTCTTAACCACTAGGCCACCAGGGTTTTCTCCACGGGTATGGGGTTTAGGATTCCAGTACATTTTTAGGGGCAACACAGTTCAATCTATAATATACCTCTACTCCCTCCCTCCTTGCCAGGCTGAGAATGGGCAGGGCGGGGTGGTATAGTCCCTCCACCCAGAAAGTGTGTCCCCACAGCCTGCCGCTCAGGGGGCCAGGAATACCAGGACCGAGAAGAGTTTGAAGGGCCTGCTGGCAGCTGTGAATGGTGCCGCTGTCAGGTACAGCAGGGAGGGCTCCGAGGGGCTGGGCGGGAGCAGAGCCTAGAGAAGGTGATGCTGGCCCTCTGACTCCCGCAGGCAGGCCAGGTCAGCTGTGAGCGCCTGCAGTGCCCGCCACTGCCCTGCCGGCTGCAGGTCACAGAGCGGGGCCTCTGCTGCCCTCGCTGCAGAGGTATGTCTGCCCCTCGGGGCCACCCTGCACCTACACTGCCCCTGCCCCTCTGCCCTGCCCCCTGCTCTTGTCCAGCTTCCCTGCCTTCCTGTCCACTGTTCCTGGCACTCCCACACTTCAGCCCCCTGGCCATCTGCCCAACCATCTCCTTCCCCTCCGGGTTCTGTTAGAGGCCCCTCAAAGCAGCCACGTTCCTAGCCCACCTCATTCCTAATGACGCCGGTAAACGTGTTGAGTGTACACTGTGTGTGCCAGACACTGTACACAGCACTTTTCACATGTTCTGTCATTCCCACAACAGTTTCACCAGTCAGCTGCTGTGATATGTTCTCACTTCACAGATGAGAACACTGAGGCACAGGGAGGAAACATATCTTGCCCGGGGTCACTCAGCGAGCAGGTGCCAGAGTCAACATTGACACCTAGGCTGCCTGGCTCCAGAATGCCAGCCCTCCTTAGCCCACCTCCTGCTCTCCCCACCCCTTCCTGGCCTCTCACTTGAACTGTGGGGTTGACAGGACAGAGGAAACCCTTTAACAATGAGACAGGCTCAGAGAGATTGGTTACCTAGGGCACGCTGGGCCACAGAGTTCGTTCCTCGTGTGTTGCTTACACACCTGCGGCAGGTGATGTTGGTGCTGGTGCTGGGCTGCTCTGGCCACACCTGCTGCCCGGGGAGCAGGCAAACATGAAACAGGACTGGAATCCAGCCATCCGGGCACCCCACTGTGTTCCCCCTCCACCACCCTGCTCCCCACCCTGCTCCACCACCCTGCTCCCCACCTTCCCACCACATCCCCCACTGACCACCAGCTCAAGACCAGGGTGGGTGTGGGACCTCAGCTTCAGAGCTGATCCCTGCCCACCACGGACCACAGGCTGCCTGGCTCACGGGGAGGACCATCCTGAAGGCAGTAGCTGGGTGCACCCCGACAACCCTTGCTCCTCCTGCATGTGTCATGAGGGTGTCGTCACCTGCACTCGCATCCAGTGTGTCAGCTCCTGTGCCCAACCCCGCCAGGGGCCTGGCGACTGCTGCCCACGATGCTCTGGTACTGGGAAGCTGGAGTGGGGGCAGGGGAGAAAGGAGGCAGCCTCCAACCTGGGCCTGGACTAGCCCGGCCTCCCTGCCTTTGGGGTCTGGACTGCAGGAGCCGGCTGTTTAGGGAAGGGGGCCTCCATTCTTGTGCCACTCCCCAACCCCTCAGAACGGGCGGGGATGGGAGTGGAGGACCCCTCTGCAGTGCTGCCTGTCTGAAGGCCCCCTGTCCCTGCCCCTCTCTTCCCTACCCCCAAGACTGTGAGTACCATGGGAGGAAGTATGAGCCAGGGGAGAGCTTCCAGCCTGGGAGAGACCCCTGTGAAGTGTGCGTCTGCGAGGTAGGTGACAGTGGGATAGTATCGTGGGTGCGGAGGAGGCAGCCTGGGCAAGCACTATGGGGTCAGAGACAGTGTGTGTCCGTGTGACCAGGAGATGAGACAGGGCATGAGGTGGAGAACTGGGAGGTCTGGAGGTCTCTGTGAGACACAGATGTGGGGGAGGCAGTGGGCAGGTCCTTCTGGCCAGAAGGTAGGGCGTGTGCACTTGGGCTCGCGCTTGTGTGTGTGTGTGTGTGTGTGTGTGTACAGAAGGCAGTCGGGAGTCTCTTGGGAAGTGGCAGGGGCTATACTGTAGAAACCTAAGATTTTACTTTTTGAAAGGCAATAGGAAGCCATGGAAGAGTTTTGAGCAGGCAACTGACATCACAAGTTACACAGTGACCTTAGGCATAAGAATGCTAGAAGGTTAGAGGCCGTATAGGGGTTCAATGATTGGAAGGAAGAAGGAATACCATCTTTGGGGGTTAGGGGAGCGGGCAAGGAGCACGTCTGGGCAGGGGTGCACAGGCGGATGGGAGACCTGGTGTCCAAGGGAAGGGGGCAGCCCTTGGCCTCCATAGCTGGAAACATACGCCTGTTACTCATTTTTGTAGCTACAACCGGAAGGGGCCCCCAGTCTACACTGTCATCGTCGGCAGTGCCCCAGTCTGGTGGGCTGCCCTCTTGGCCAGGTCCTGCCCCCTGGGCCCCAGCACTGTTGCCCGACCTGTGCCGGTGAGTCCTGGGGTCATTGTATGCTGTCAGAGTTGGTTACAACTCACAGCCACCCTATATGATAGAACTGTCCCCACAGAGTTTCTTAGGCTGTAATTTTTATGGAAGCATGTTACTAGGTCTTTTCTTCCTTGGAATGGGTGATGGGGTTTGAATGCTTGGACCTTTGGGTAACAGTCCAGTGCTTAACCATTGTACCACCAGGGCTCCTTACATGCTGGGCCCGGGGAGTGTAAATGACGGTATGGCCACCAGCTGCAGAGTGTCACTGGAAGAGCCCGCCCAGCCCTGCTCCCCATCCCCAGACTTTTTCTGATTCCCATGGACTTTTCTGGAAGCCCATGCCCTGGCATTAACACCCCCTGAATGGGGAGAAGAGCTTCCCACCGAAGCTTGTGGAGCAGCCCTCCCAGCAGGTGGCACTGCAGGGCAGCAGTTGGGTCCCTGCTGGAGAGGCAGGTGGTGCTGTAAGGACCAGAGAGGCAGTGAGTGCCCATCCTCGGGGAGCAGGGGAGCTGTTCTCATCAATACCAGTTAGACCATGCTTCACCCTGGTGGTGTGGGGGTTAAGTGCTGCGGCTGCTATCCAAAATGTCAGCAGTTTAGATCCACCAGATGCTCCCTGGGAACTCTACGGGGCAGTTCTACTCTGTCTTATGGAGACACTATGAGTCGGAATCACCTCAGAGGCAGTGGGTTTGGTTCTTTCTTTTTAAGTCTTTCAGGAGAGCGGAAGAGGACATTTATTAAGCATCTATGGCAGTAGGGTCGCTGGAAAGCTGGGGTGTATTAGTTAAGTGCTATTGCCATCCAGAGGTCAGCAGTTCAGATCCACCAAGTGCTCCCTAGAAACTCTATGGGGCAGTTCTACTCTGTCTTCCAGGGTTACTGTCGAGTTGGAATCGACTCCACAGCAACATGTTTCTTTTCTTTGATATGTGCTTCGTGCTTTTAATAAACACAATCTTGTTTAATTCTCCGTTACTCAGTGAGGTAGGTATTGTTAGTTTCTTTTTACAGATGAAGAAACTAAGGCTCAGAAAGGTTGAATAATCTATCCAAGATGACAGAAGCATTGGGTCCTGGGGCCAGAATTGGGGTTCCCTGTGTTGTTGCAGGCAAGGCAATCGGAAAGGACATGGGAGGAAGGACAGTTTCCAGGTCCTACATTCACCCAAAGGGACCTTGCAAGAAGGGCCTGACGATCTGCATCTGAAAGATCACAAAACCAAACCCACTGCCAGCAAGTCGATTCTGATTCACAGTGACCTATGGGGCGGACTAGAACTGCCCCTACAGTTTCCATGGAGCAGCTGGTGGACTCAAACTGTCAGCCTTTTGGTTAGCAGACACAGCACTTACCACTGCACCACTAGGGTTTCCTGAAGGATCACAGCCACTGAAAATTCTATGGAGTGAAGTTCTACTTTGACACACATGGGGGCGCCATGAGCTGGAACTGACTAGATGGCAACGGGTTTGATTTTTGATCTTAACAGCTTAGCAGAGCCGTTTTAAAGAGTCTGAACTTCCCTTGCAGAATCAAAGGGGAACAGGACTTAACTTCCCTGGAGTCAAGGTGCTGGGGAACACAGGCATGCCCTGGGTCCAAGAAGTGTGGGGTCACAGCATCTAAGTACGGACAGCTGGGCTGTCACCGTCTGGTCTCCCTCACGACCACCATCCCGTCTCTCATATTTTTGTCCTCCCAGAAGCACTGAGTAACTGCACAGATGACCTGCTGGGATCTGAGCTGGCCCCGCCAGACCCATGCTATATCTGCAGGTGCCAGGTGAGCCCTGGCAGCTCTTCTCTTCCTCTTCTGGGCTGTGGCTATGACTTCTCCCCCCAATCACCCCAACACCCTCTTCCTTGTCCTGGAAGTCACATTCTTCCCTGCCAACTCCCACCATGCACTGCTCCCGCCCTCTGACTCTTGGGGTCCCTTGTTCTCCAACTATATTGTCACTGTCTTCAGGACCTGACATGGCTCTGCATTCACCGGGCCTGTCCCAAGCTCAGCTGTCCCTTCTCTGAGCACCATACTCCCCCTGGGAGCTGCTGCCCAGTGTGCCAGGGTAAGTAGCTACCTTGGCCGGCACCCTCAAAGAGCCCAGGAGGGAGGCAGGAGGTGGTGGCCAAATGGGCACCTGGGCTCTGCTTCTTCGCAGAGATGTGGGAGGGGCTGCACGTGGGGGCAGAGGGAGGCAAGGACAGGGCCTGGACTCTAGTGGCTGACCTAGGGCTTATCAGCAGGCTCAAGAACGCCAGGTCCACCCATAGGGCATTGCATTGCTGACCAGGCCCCCTGGCCCAGAGAAGGATTCCACCTCCAGCTGTTTGGGCAGCCAGGACCCTGCAGAAGTCCTGAGCCTGGCACAGGGCCTGACATTCAGTTGGGCTTCTGGATATTGACAGAAGAATCCAGTACCATCCAGGGTGCTAGTGAAAGGCAGTGGACACTCCCGTGCTGTGGGCCTTTAGGGCCAACTCCCAAGGGAGAGGTGTTGCTGAGGACAGTGCCCGCTGTACCCACTTCTTCATCTCAGAAGGTGTGGTGGGGGCCGAGGACTAGAGTGTGGCAGATGGGCAGAGCTGGCAGGACCCCAGCAAGGCCTGCATTGTTTGCACCTGTCGTGGGAGCTGGGGGTGGGCTTTATAGGCAGATACAGGAGGCACCAAGAGGTCTTCGAGCTAACGAGGAAACTGTGCCCTCTCTGGGCACAGCCAGCTGGATTTCCTGTCCCACGGGAGCATAAAGTAAGGGATCTTGGAGTGGGCAGGGGCACCTGCTGCCTCAGTCTATGACCCAGGAGGCCCCAGAATTGGGAGGCTAGGGCCCCTAGGGCCTACAGGAAACCCTCAGAGTTAGCCACCTGGAGGAGTGCCAGGTCCTCAGCTGTCCCAAAGGCTGCTGCGAACGATGCCAAGGTGCAGCCAGGACGACGGGTGAGTTAGGCCCAGGTTGCGGGGTGGCCGCTCACCTGCCACTCCCCGATCCCCGCAGCCCCAGCTCAGTCCTGCGTGTACCAGGGCCGGGAGGTGGCCTCTGGAAAGATGTGGGCCGTGGACGCCTGCACCAGCTGCTCCTGCGTGGCCGGCACTGTGCGCTGCCAGAGCCAGCGCTGCCCGCCGCTCTCCTGTGGTCCTGTGAGTGCTACAGGGCGAGGGCAGGTGTTTAGGGCGTGGTTCGTGGCACCCCCAACCTGTTGAGGCTGGGCAGAAGAGAGCGGGGTCGGAGTCGGGGACGGTGCTGTTCCCGGTGCAACCACCAGGTGGTGCTGTGGCCCGGCTGGCAGTCGGGAGCGCTGGAGCCCCCGGGGGTCGCGCGTCCTTCGGGAGCGCCGGCGGGAAGGCCGGTGTCTGACCGGGCCTGGGGCCGGGCCAGGACGAGGGCCCCGTCCTGAGTCCCGGCAGCTGCTGCCCGCGCTGCGTGCTCCGGCCCGCCTCCTGCTTGGCCTTCGGAGACCCGCACTACCGCACCTTCGACGGCCGCCTGCTGCACTTCCAGGGCAGCTGCAGCTACGTGCTGGCCAAGGACTGCCGCGGAGGGGACTTCAGGTGGGCACCCCCCCACCTTTCTCGCCGACTCCCGCGTTGGTCCCTGCTGACTCCTGCTGCCCACAGCGTCCACGTGACCAACGATCCCCGCGGGCGGAGCGGCGTGTCCTGGACGCAGGAGGTGGCGGTGCTGCTGGGAGGCATGGCCGTACGGCTGCTGCAGGACGGGTTGGTCACGGTGAGCAGATAGGCACTGAGGGGACTGGGGTTCCACGCCACGAACCGGTCCCCACGTGGCCGCTACGCACTTCTCCTCCTCCAGGTAGACGGACGCCCCGCGGCCTTGCCCTTCCTGCAGGAGTCTCTGCTGTACGTGGAGCTGCGGGGGCGCACGGTGATACTGCACTCCCGGCCGGGGGTCCAGGTACGTGCAGGGCCAGCTGGGGTGGGGCTGGGGGCTCCAGAACCACAGGCCTGGGAGGCTCAGTCCAGCCCAAAGGTCTGCATCTGTGAGGAAGTGGGGTATCAGCTACTTCCGGGGCCTCCCATGGAGGTGAGAGCCTGCTGGACTCAGAGCAGAGAGAAGAAATCACAGGGTCAGAGACTTCAGAGGCAGCAGAGGTGCTCCGAATCCGTGCTAATCCTGGCTCAGCTGCCAACATACTGGGGCTATTGGGCCAGTAACCAACGCTTTCTGAGCCTCGGTTACTGGAGTGGGGAGAGGGGGTCTCCACCAGGTCTCTGAGGTCCCTTCTACCTCCCATATGGAAGAGTCATCCGACCTCCCTCCTCCAGGTTAAGCGACACCCCCTTCCCCAAATTAAGTTCATGTTAGTGTTTTTCAAGTGGAGGGCATAGAGAGAGATCCCATGTGTGTAAAGTGGAACTGCCCCGTGGGGTTTTGAAGGCTGTCCCTTTTCAGAAGCATATCGGCAGGCCTGTCTTCTGAGGGCTAAGCCTGGGTTGCCCAGTGGTTTGGAAGAGCTTAGGCTGTCAACCAAAAGGTCAGCAGTTTAAATCCACCAGCTGCTCATTGGAAACCCTATGGGACAGTTCTACTTTGTGCTAAAAGGTTGCTGTGAGTCAGAATCATAGGTGTCTTTTGGGGGTGTTGTGAGGCATCTCTGGGCAGATTTGAACCAGCGATCTTTTGCTTAGTCATCTGAGCCAACAAGTAAGCACAATCTGTAAATACGGCGTGTGTGCAGTCCTAATACAGAGTGAATTGAGATCCTTCATCTTCTGGAAGGCCTGGACACCCCAAGTGAATCTGAGGGTACAGGAGCTCTCAGTCAGGAGGGGTGGGCATCCTTCATGCCGCATGTGCTTGCTCAGGGCTCAATGGGGCAAGATGGCTTGGCCAGGGCAGTGTGCCTTGCCCTGGAACCACTACCTGTCTGTTCTGCTCAGCACACACGTGCTGACACAGCGATGGGACCACAATGGCCTTTGGGCTTTTTGGGGTCCCACTCCTTTCCCAGTCCCAGGCCTTTCCACACAGGTGCTGTGGGATGGGCGGTCCCAAGTGGAGGTGAGGGTGCCTGGCTCCTACCGGGGCCAGACCTGTGGGCTCTGTGGGGACTTCAATGGCTTTGCCCGTGATGACCTGCGGGGCCCAGAGGGACTGTTCCTGCCTACTGAGGCTGCCTTTGGAAACAGCTGGCAGGTGAGTGAGCCTCCACCAAGGGGGTGGGCACAGCTGTGTCTGAGCCTTGAAGCAGCGAATGGGAAAGAGACACAGGATAGCTTTTAGGGTAGTTTGGGGTGGGGGAGGGCTTGCCTTTCATGTGCTGGGTATGATGAGGTGGTCTGGTCCTCTGACTGCCTAAGCCTGAATCCCTTCTTGCCACACTGACAGTGTGACCTTGGGCAAGTCAGTGACCTGCTCTGGACCTTTGTTTCTCCATCTGTAAAATGGAAATAAGGAGAATGTAGGTGGTGTATCCTTTGCCAGTCTTGCAGAGAGGATTTTGAGGATAAGCAGTGCCCGGTGGAAAGTGCTTAGACGAACAAGCACACAAAGGTCAGCACCTCTGGTGACCTCCAGGGGGTGCAATTGCATCACCGTGTCTTTCCACATGTAGGTCCCTGAGGGGCCAGGGCCTAGCCGGCCCTGTGCTGTGGGCCGAGAGGTGGATCCATGCCGGGCAGCAGGTTACCGTGCCCGTCGTGAGGCCAGTGCCCGGTGTGCGGTGCTGAAGTCAGCCCCATTCAGTCGCTGCCACACCGTGGTGCCCCTAGAGCCCTTCTTTGCCGCCTGCGTGTATGACCTGTGTGCTTGTGGCCCCGGGCCCTCAGCAGACACCTGCCTCTGTGATGTCCTGGAAGCCTATGCCAGCCGCTGTCGCGAGGCAGGAGTGACACCTGCCTGGCGGGGCCCCACGCTCTGTGGTGAGGAATGATGCGGTGCAAGAGGGTGACCAGAGAAAGGGCAGCTGCAAGGGCTAAGGTCTGGACAGGGAGGGCACAGGGAGGCCCTCGGGGGTGAGCATGAAGGGTGGAGCAGTTGGGAGTGGCCCCATGACCCGACTTCCCTCTTCTGCAGTGGTGGGCTGCCCCTTGGACCGTGGCTTCGTGTTTGATGAGTGTGGACCGCCCTGTCCCCGCACCTGCTTCAACCAGCACGTCCCCCTCAAGGAGCTGGCAGCCCACTGTGTGAGGCCCTGTGTGCCCGGCTGCCAATGCCCTGCAGGCCTGGTGGAACATGAGGCCCACTGCATCCCTCCTGAGGCCTGCCCCCCAGTCCTGCTCACTGGGGACCCACCACCCAGTGCTCTCCCCAGCCCCAGCCGGGAAGACTCTCAACCAGGACTCTCCAGCTGGAAGTCTCCTCTTGGTGCTCCCTTTGGCTTCAGACCTGGCAGAGCTGCAGGGAGCATCCCGCCTAGCCCTGGGAGTCCAGGCCGTCTCCACAAAGGCCCTCGTGTGTTGAGTCAGAAGCAGTAAACTCTGGGCCTGCCCCAAGGCTCCCTTGTGTGTTTCTGTGTGTGTTTTCTCCTGGAACTGGGCGGGGGTGGGGGCAGTGTGGGCTTGGGCCCTGCAGTCAGGGTTCCCAGAGTCAGAGGTGGAGGCTGAGGGGCCCAGCCATGGACCTTGCTCACTCCCCTGCCTGTGCCACTGGGCTGCCCCCACCTGCCACACTTGGTACTGACCGGGAAACCCTACAACAGGTTGAGGGCTTGAGGAGGAGCCAGGTGTCCTGGTGGCAGCCCAGTGCTCAGATCATGATGCAGGCAGTGCCTGGGACCCCCATGCGGGTCCTGTAGGGGCCAAGGAACTACTGACAAGTGGCCCAGTCCACAGAGGCACCCCTTTCCTCTTGGTTTGGGGTGCTGTGTGTTCAGGTACCTCCTGGACACATGGAGGGTGATGTGGGAAGTGCTAGACTGTCTCCACTGTCTCTTACCTGTCAGTGATTGAATGGCCTAATCACCTGGGACCATGTTGTCCCAGACCCAATGTGTCACATCATCCGCCCTCCAGTGAGGGGTACATTGTCCACGTTTGGATAAAGTACTCACTGAAGACCAGTTGTTTTAGCTGCAAAACAAGGATAATAGTAACTGCTTTGTAGCATTGCTGCAAGGACAGAGTTGGATGTAGCGTTTTGTGTCCTGGCACACAGATGTTGGCAGGTGGTGCTGCTGCCGCCACCACTGCCGTTATTCTATTTCCATGTGATGCTGCTGTTCATAATAGTTTCGCTGACTAATTATTTTACGAAGTAGACTGCCGGGTCCTTCTTCCTCGTCTGTCTTATTCTGGAAGCTCAGCTGAAATCTGGTTGCCATGGGTGACCCTGCTGGTAGCTGAATACCAGTGTCATAGCTTCCAGTATCACAGCGACGTACAAGCCCCCACAGTGTGACAAACTGACAGACAAGTGGGGGGGGATATTAAACGACTCAGGAAGCACCAAAAGAAGATGGAAGGAATACACAGAGTCATTATACCAGAAAGCACTGGTTAATGTTCAACTGCTTCTGGAGGTAGAATATGACCAGGAACCAATGGAACTGAAGGAAGAAGTCAAAGCTGCATTGAAGGTACTGGCGAGAAACAAGTCTCCAGGAATCGATGGAATATCAGCTGAGATGTTTTAACAAATGGATGCAGCACTGGAAGTGCTCACTCATCTGTGCCAAGAAATTTGGAGGACAGCTGCCTGGCCAACTGACTGGAAGTGATCCATATTTATGCCCATTGCCGAGAAAGCTGATCCGACAGAATGTGGAAATTACCCAACAATGTCACGTGCAGGTAAAATTTTGCTCAAGATCATTCAAAAGTGACTGCAACAGTATATTGACAGGAGACTGCCAGAAATTCAAGCTGGATTCAGAAGAGGATGTGGAACCAGGAATAGCATTGCTGATGTCAGAATGGTTTTGGTTGAAAGCAGGAAATACCAGAAAGATGTTTACCTGTGTTTCATTGACTATGCAAAGGCACTCAACTGTATGGATCATAACAAATTATAGATAACATTGTGGGGAATGGGAATTCAAGAACACTTAATTGTGCTCATGAGGAATCTATATATGGATCAAGAGGCAGTTGTGCGAACAGAACAAGGGGACCCTGCATGGTTTAAAGTCAGGAAAGGTGTGTGTCAGGGTTGTATCCTTTCACCATACCGTTTCAGTCTGTATGCTGAGTAAATAATTCGAGAAGCTGGACCATATGAGGAAGAATGAGGCATCAGGATTGGAGGAAGACTCATTAACAACTTGCATTATGCAGATGATACAATCCTGCTTGCTGGAAGTAAAGAGGATTTGAAACACTAATGAAGATCAAAGACCACAGCCTTCAATATGGATTGCACCTCAACATCAAGAAAACAAAAATCCTCACAACTGGACCAGTAAGCAACATCATGATAAATGGAGAGAGGATTGGGTTTGTCAAAGATTTCATTTTGCTTGGTTACACGATCAACACCCATGCAGTCAAGTCAAAAGATACATTGCATTGGAAAAATTTGCTGCAAAGGACTTCTGTAAAGTGTTGAATACTAAGAATGTCACCTTGAAGGCTAAGGTGCATCTGACCCAAGTCATAGTATTTTCAGTCACATAACATGCGAAAGCTGGAATAAGGAAGACGGAAGAAGAATTGATGCCTTTGAATTGTGGTGTTGGAGAAGAATATTGAATGTACCATGGACTGCCGAAAGAACAGATAGATCTGTTCTGGAAGAAGTGCAACCAGAGCGCTCCTTGGAAACAAGGATGGTGAGACTATCTTTGGACATGTTGTCAGGAGAGATCAGTCCCTGGAGAAGGACATCATGCTTGGGAGAGTGGAGGGTTAGTGAAAAAAAGAAAGACCCTCGATGTGATGGATTGACACAGTGGCTGCAAACATGGGCTTAAGCAAAAAAAAACAATTGTGGACATGGCACAGGACTGCGCAGTGTTTCCTTCTGTTGTGCGTAGGGTCACTATAGTTGGAATCGACTTGATGGCACAACAACATATAATGCCGTTGCAAACCAATATATACAACAGGTACTCAACAGAGATTGGAAAGAAGTGGGTATACACACACACACACTCCTACACACACCACTTTGTATCAGGGTCACACTCTGCCACTGTCCCACCAAGGTCAGCATCAACACCTGGCTCAGGTGTCTGGGTCCTGCATTATTGAGATGAGAAGCTCTTGTTTCCCCCTGGCTCCTGGTCCTCAGCTCCTGGTCCTTCTTCCCTCCCCAGGCTCCAGTGGCAGCTAAAAGAGAGGGAGGGAAGGCATATCTGCCCTGGCCCCTTCCCCATGGAGCCAGCAGCCTCACCTGAGGGCCTGGGGCTCCCTTGTACCCCCGAGCAGGCCTTGGCTCTATACTGGCACATCTTCCGACGTCCTGCAGGCCTGGACCAGCTCCAGGCTGTGCTGCGACAGAGGAAGGAGGGGGTGTGCGGTCTCCCCCAGGGGCAGGAGGGCTGGGGCTGCCCCCTGGGGCTGGGGCTTCCTGCAGTGCTGCTGGAGCTGGAGCGCAGGCGGCGGGCCCAGGAACAGGTAGGGCTGCCTGGGGCTGTGGCCAGGGGCAGGGGGTTGCCCTTCACACCCTGGCACCTCATCTTCCCACAGCTCCTGTGGGACTTGGAGCTGCTGACCGGTGCAGGGCTGGGCCTCCTCTGGCCGCCCCGGGCCCAGTTCTACAGCCTGAGCCATCAGGCCCAGTGTGCATGGAGCCAGCAGGGCACACCTGGTGCCAGGAAGGGCAGGGACTCTGAGCAGCCCATGAGTGTGGTGAGCAGGGGTTTGGGGGTCGGTGTGACATGGAGGTCATCAGGGTGGCAGGGAGTAGCAGGAAAGAGCAGAGGCTTTGGAGCCAGATGGGTCTGGTCCACAACTCTGACACTTCCTGTGGGCCTGTACCCCCCATCCCCTCAGCTATAGAAATACTAGGGGGCAGATACAGCATCTGTCTGGAGGATGAGGCCAGCCCATCAGTTTAATGGGTTAGCACTCAGCCTGGCCCACAGCACCTGCTCATTACATGTGGCTGCTGTTGTCACCCCACAGTGACTGTGTTGGAACAACCATACGGTTGACATCAGAGACACCTCTATATGAGCTGGTGGTGCAGTTGGCTTTCACCCAATTACTAACCTAATGTTTGGTAGGTCAAACCTACCCAGTGGTGATGCAGAAGAAAGACCTGGCTGTCTGCTGCTGTAAAGATTGCAACCAACAAAACTTTGTGGAGCAGGTCTACTCCAGGACACTTGGGGTTGGCATGAGACAGTTCAGTTTTTTGGGTTTTGCAGCTTGGGAGGAAATGGACCTATTAGAGTTCCAGAGACCCCAGCCACAGGCCCCTCCTCCAGGACCGGTGGCTGGACTGACCCCTTCTGGAGGGAGGGTGCTGTGGTGATGGTGCGAAGCTGGGAGCTGGGAGTGCCCAAGGGGCCACCTGGTGCAGCCCTCTCTGGGCTGAGCATCTCAGCAGTAACAGGAGGGCATCACTGTGGGGACGCTAAGGGAGCATCCAGCCAACACTGACAATATGAAGATTCTCAGTGGGATCCCACCAGGAAGAGGGTTCTGTTTTTCCAGATGGCCTAGGGGTAGGGAATTGGGTGTGTCATAAAGGATGGACCCCCCAAAACAACAACCTATAGCCATCAAGTCAATTCCAACTCATAGCAACCGTATAGGATGGTAGAACTGCTCCATAGAATTTCCAAGGAGTGGCTAGTGGATTCAAACTGCCAGGTTTTTGGTTAGCAGCCATAGCTCTTAAACATTGTCACCAGGGTTTCTAGAGGGTGGAGAGAGGCCAGGAGGTTAGTCACTGAATGTATTGGTTATCTGTTGCAGTATAGCAAATCATGCCAAAGCTTAGAAGCTTCAAGCAGATGCTTATTATCTGAATTTGCTAGGAATTCAGGAGAGGCTCAGCTGTTGGCCCCAGCTCTAGTTATATTAGGAGGCTGCCATCAAGTTGCTGGCCAGGGCTGCAGTCTCATCTGAAGGCTCCACTGGAGAGACAGGATTCAGTCATTCACTTGGTGGTGGAAGGCAGGGTCATTTGAGAGCATTAACCCCAAGAGGCAGGGATCATGGGGGTCTCTTAGAGGCTTCCTACACCTCTAGGAGATGATGCCCTGTGGACTAGGGCATCTCCAAACCTTCCAGAGTCCCAGGCTATTCCCTCCACTCCAGGCTGGGGACTCCCTGAGCCAGAATCATCAGCTCCAGGAGGGGTGAGTCTTTCTCCCCAGGAATCTGTGTACCTCCCATGTGTGCCAAAGTCACCCAGCATTGGACCTTGTGTTCCCTGTCTCCTTCCACAGCCCCACCCTGGGTCCTCATCATGCCCCAGAGTTCCTCCTGGTGCCCTTGCTCAGTTGCACTTGTGGTTGTCCCTCAGTCCCTGGGAAATGTGACCCTGAATTCTAGTTCCTGGGACCCGAGTGTAAATGCAGGGTTGGGGAGGTCAGCGTGGGCTTAGTCTGTATGTTGGGTGAGGGAGACTCAGCAGTCTCCTGGGGTCAAGCAGGTGGGCAATTGGATTCCCTTCCCACGTCAGCCTCCATGGGCCCCAAAAGGTTCATCTGAGACCACATTTGTGCTCCCGCAGGGTACAGGCAGGGGGCCTGTCGGCAGTGTCAGGTCTGGATGAAGCCAGGAGTGACCTGGACCCGAGTGGGGAGAGCCCTGGCGTGTCTGCAGGACCCACACATGGTACACTGACTGGAGGGGTGGACAGCCAGAACATCAGGGAGCCCGTGGGGCTGGGCTAGCCATGTATTCTTCATTGTCCACCTGTCTACTGAGTGCCAGGGGCACCCAGGAATGTCGAGGAGGTTTAATGTGCCAACTGCACCTGATGGGTTTTGCCTGCACTGGTGCCCAGGGGAAAGAGTGTCTGCAATGGCCACTTGTGACTGCCCAAGGCAGAGGGCAGGAAGGGCAGCTCCCTCCACCGCCAGTACTGGGGACATACCAACAAGAGAGACGTGGCCCCCGTCCTTGTGGAAACCACAGCTGAGTGACAATAAGAGCCAATTAGAACTCAATGGAATTGCCAGGGGCCAGCCTCAGCAGGGTCTGGGATCACGAAGAGATGGGTGGCGTCG
Organism: Heterohyrax brucei; assembly: GCA_028571685.1. Lineage (NCBI taxonomy): Eukaryota > Metazoa > Chordata > Mammalia > Hyracoidea > Procaviidae > Heterohyrax > Heterohyrax brucei. The sequence goes on from CM053147.1 coordinate 20,642,406, forward strand.
GTGAAGAAAGAAATGAGACTGAGACAACCAGAAATCTGGAGATCAGCAGCCTGCTAGGGCCTGTCTTTCTTTATATTTTATATAATCAGTGAGGTGACGTGATTTCACCCTGGTCTTTGGCCACGTAAGCTATTGGCTAATGAGGAACTGATACCTCGTGGTCTCTTTTCATGTTAATTGTTAGGGCCTTCTTAGATAATGGCCCGAGACAGCGGTCTCTTTTCATGTTAATCATTAGGGCCCTCTAGGTAATGGCCCGAGGCAAGTATATTGTGGTGATAATTAACAGTGAAAACAAAGTTATGCCTTGAGCTTAATCAGCTCTATCCATGCCTCGAGGTCAAAGCTCATTATCTGGCTGTCTCTATTTGTTCCTCCTTTGTTCTTATTTTATCTCTTCCTGTGAGGACAGTAAGCGCCCACCATCCCCCACTCTAAGCTTCTCTTAAGCTGTTCTAGGAAGGGTATTTCTTTAGTGTTTACTCATTTGTCATACCAATTATAATAAACTTGGGAGCCCATCTATCTTCCTGATGTAGGGATGTCTATATCTAAGGGCTGCATGGAGGGTTGTCCTTGGGAAGCTTCCCAGGGCCTTCCTGTAATCTTGTGTTTCACATGTGGAGGGGAAGTGCAGTTGGTGGATGTCAGCAGAGCCGGGCCGGCCTCATTATTCCAGGGCTGGGTGTGCTGTGTCAGAATTCATTAATCCGAGGGGGTTGTAAAACCCTTCTTAGAAAGCATCTTCTTTGATCCTTGTGCCAGGAGATGAGAGGGTACTTTTGAGGAAGGTTTAATTAGGATGCAAAATATCATCAGGGAGAGCACAGCCAAAAATATGCCAAGGGTGAGATGCCTCCACCCGCCATCACATAGGCGTGAGACTTTGCTTACATAGGCTTCTGTGGGTGATGGGCCTCAGCATGGAATGAGTGCTGTGAGCCTTGGTCTGTTAATTTAAATGAAACTGACTCTGAAATTACTTGTTAATAAACCTAGCAATGCCATAGGCTTTTAATTGTTTCATCACACATCTGGCAGAACAGGAACATGCCAGTGATTCTTTTCTGATATTCCAGAAACATTACAAGTATTTTATCTTTGGGGAATAGAAAGATACCGATTAAACATTTTTACTGAAGAAATAAATTAGACAACAGATCAGAATTATGATGGGGAGGGGCTGGAGAGTATTTTCACAGTTCTTAGCAGTAATTTCTAAAGGGTTTGAGAGTTTTACAACACTCCTTTGTTTAAAATTCTTCAAAAGCGGATTTGCTTTCACAGAGAATGTACTCATTTAGTTAGTGTTATGCATATTCACACAAGTCTCAGCTGCATGAGACAATGAGACGGAATATTCCCATGAAAGCTCTCCGAGTCCTTCAGTGGGTTTTATGGCTGTAGGACACCGCTCCTTCCTCCACAGCTGCCGGGAGCTGTGACATCCTCATCTCTCTTTTTAGAATCCTTTTGTTAATCAGGAAGACTCCCAGTTTCAAGGCCAGGCTCTGGCTTAAAACTTCATTTGATTTTTTTCTCAGAAACAAAAAAAGGGCTAAAGGGGATTTGCCTTCATATGGTAAAGTTGGGCATATATGTTGGCTATCTTTTGGCTGAACAGACATACCTGGTCAAAGTGGAGTGTTCTTATGGTAAGGGGCTGATGAGCCCAGCAAAAGGGCCCTCCCACTCCTGACACCCTGGAGTGGTTGTGGGGAAGATGGTGTACAGGTGCCCTCTGGGGCATCGGTCTTGGTCGAGAGGGTGAGGAAGACACAGGGGCTGGCTGTCATAAGGACAGCTGACAAACAGGCACCTGGCAGGTTGTACAAATAAAGGTGGACTAATGAGACAGCACTTGGCTTTGGCTTGGCTAATGAATTGAGACACCCTTAAATTCAAGCACTAGCCTTCAAGTCACCCACTTCCCCTGTGTGCTAAGGACTCTTTGGATTTCTGGGTTCCAGTTCAGGTGGGAGCAAATGTTGACAGGGGGCGGTGCTCCCAGCATTGCGCTTTCTCCCTCAGGTTGCTTACAAGACTTAGACCTCACCAGCCGTACCTGTGGGGAGCCACAAAGCTCAGAGGTAAAGTTGAAAGGGTTGAAGGGTCCTGGGCGAACTCTCTCAGACTGCAGATAGCAGGGGTGGGGTCTTCCTGGGAGGGGGATGTTGGGTGAGGTGACAGTGACAGATCCCTAACCCCTTCTTTCTAGACAGAAGAGGGTACTATCACAGAAGCAGCCCTAACACCACATAAAATGGGTTTAACAAACTTAGGAATCAGGCCAGGGGCCATAATGGAAGTGAGGCCAGCCCACTGACACTCAGTCAGTCACTGGGGCTTGGGGCTCCACTGGAGAGAATAGCTTGGGAATGAGGATTCATTCACAAGACTGGGCCCTAAATGCTCTTCCTTCCCAGAACCTGGCCCAGCGGGAAGAGAGGAGCCAAGCAGAGTCTCAAACTCCGAAGCTCCATCAACCTCCATCTGGGAGTCTCCAAGGGAGGGAGCTTGCTCAGGGAGCCCCAGGGCCCTCAGGCCTGCCTGAACCCCATGATCACCCTGAGGGGCAGACTCTGAGCCTAGGCCAAGAGAGAGCAGTACATGAGACACTGTTGAGGAAGGACACCACACAGATTGAGAGAGAAGGGGAACTTCAGGATCAGAAAGGAGAGACCTCTCAGGAGCAGAGAGGGAGTGTATCTCAGAGTCAGAAGGAAGAATATCCTCAGGGTACCCAGGGCAACAACCAAGAAGTTCCTCTGCGTCAGAGAGAGAAAACACACCAGGGTCACAGAGGGAAGGCTCCTCAGGGTCCGGCAGAGGAGGTTTCTCAGGGTCCAAGAGGCAATGGTCGTAAGTGTGAGACAAAAGGGGCCCCTCAGGGTCAGGAAACGAATATTCTTGCATCTTCTGATGGCAGTGTCCTGGCCTGGGAAGTGGCTAGGGGAGACGAGTATAGACAGCTCCAAAATGATGACCATCCCCTGGGCCTCCAGAAGGACTTCTGCAGGTCCCGGGGAGAACAAATGCCCCAGCCTGCGGGAACGGAGGGGGCAAGCCCCCAGAGAAACATCAGCTGTCACAGAGGAGAATTGGACCTGGCCATGCCAAAGCCAGCACCCCACCTGCCGGGAACCCCACCCATACCCCAGCTCCCAGGCGCAGCGATGCTGGAGGCATCCAGCATCTGGAGCTCTGGGCAGCAGGAGCTTCCTGCCCTGCTCCTGGGGCCCCCAGGGCTGGGGTGCGGTCCACGGGAGCTGCAGGGCCCGGGAGGAGGCCCTGGGGCGGTGGAGCACAAGGCAGGCGAGGTGATGGCTTCGGGGCTCGCAGGCGCCCTCGGGGAGCGGAGGGCTCAGGTCCCCAAGCCCTCGAAGGTTGCCTGGCCTGGGCCCCAGGACAGCAAGACGGCGGCGGTGAGCGTGAGCACAGCTCAGTGGGAGATCGCGCTGGGGCGGCTGTTGGAGCTGCACCGAGCCGCCCGGCGCAGGCGGCAGCAGGACCGCGAGCAACAGAGGCTGAGGGTGAGGGGCAAGCAGGCTTTGTTACCACTGGACGGGCCTCTGGGAGAGACCCGGACGGAGCAGGTCCTGAAGGGCGTGGGCGGGATCGGGCGGTCTGGAGGGGGCCGGTCCTGGAGGGCGGGGCTTTAAAGACACGGAGGAGGGATCAGTCGGCATGAAGGGGGCGGGCCCTGGAGGGCGGGGCACGATCAGGTGGTCTGGAGGGGGCGGGGCGAGGGCGAGGGCGGTTCTGGGCCGAGGTAAGGTCAGCTGAACAACTGCCTCACCCCCAGGTCCTGGAACGCCTCTGCATCGCTAGGAATCGTCACTCCCAGGTTCACCCTCTAGGACCACCCGCCAGTCCCGCTCAGTTGCTGCCACAGGCAAGCTCGGGAGGAGGGCGATGGGGCCACCACGATCCTGTTCTGGATGGGAATGGGGCACCAGAGGCGGGGCGTGGAGGCAAAATTGGATGGGAGGAGGTGCTCAGTTCCCGGCTCCACCCAGGAGGACTCGGCGGGGCAGCGGCGAGCTCTGCGGGAACAGCTGCAGCAGTTGCATCGAGAGAGGACCGGGAGGCTGCGGGCCCTCGGGGCCAGGTGAGAGGGCTTCGGGGCGGTGGCAAAGCTCAGCCCCCTCCTTGGCATATGCGGTGACAGGCCACTCTCTCCCCAGGAACACCCAGAACTTCCGGGAGCTGCTGTGGCCCCCTTGTGCTGTGGAACCTGCTCCCGGAGAGTAGTGCTCACCCTTCCCAGCACTCCTGTAGCCATCCTTGAGTCCTCCAAGGGTGACCGAGGAGCTGGGGGCTAAGGAAAACTCGAGAGGGCCAAAAACCAAGAAACCAAACCGAGCGCTGCCGAGTCAATTCTGAATCATAGCGACCTTATAGGACAGAGTAGAACTGCTCCATAGAGTTTTCAAGGAGTGCCTGGCGGGGCAGATTCGAACTGCTGACCTTTTGTTTAGCAGACGTAGCCCTTAACCATTATGCCACTAGGGTTCCCATCAAATGCAGGTCGGAGGGATTTTCTGAAAGGTGAAGAATGCAGCCTCAGGACCCAGAGGGCCAGAGACACAGACATACTCAGCAGCTTCGCTTCACCAGGAGGCTTTTCTTCTCTTCTTCCGCCCCCAAGCCCACCTGTCCCACTGGCCCAGGGTCAGAAGGCCAAGTCACGAGGGTCCAGCAGCGCAAAAGCGCCATTCTTGCGGAAGAAAGAATCAATGCGGCAAATCTTGGTGGACACGAGTTCTCGCTTCACTGGGGGTCCTGGGAAGAGACCGCAGAGGCCAGCAGTGGGTCCCTGGGAACGAACTCAAGAGCTGGGGGCCTTGACTGCATGCACAGCCCTAGGAACCTGCCTGCATTGTATTCACTTTAGAGTGTAAAGAAGTAAAAAAATGTGCTGCTGAGGCATAAAGGCTGCAGAGTAGAGGGAGTTGGCGGGGCACCTGGATAGGTTACCCGGTGGTCGAGTCCTCCTCAGCCCCTGGGTCCTCTCTGCCTGGGAGGACCCGGCCCTGTCACAGGGGCAGGCACAGCTAGGCTTGTCTGGGACATGAGCTTCCCTCTGCTCTGCTCCCTTTCTGGAGCTTGCCTTCTGCTTTTGTTAGCAACTTGCTCCCCTTATGCCCCTATTATGGCCTGGGGGAGAGTAGGGGGGAACTTCGTTTGGAAACACCCCAGCTGTGGTTGTTCCAGACCACCCAGCCCTGCTGCAGCTGCATGGAAGGCAGCTGGAGAAAGATACTTGACTGGTCTCACGTGAGGGAACACTGAACAGCCACCCTAGGCACTCCCAACACTCCTTTTCCCACATTTTTACTCCTCATCTCAAACTGCTTCTCTCCCTCCCAGCTGATGACCTTGACTGAGCCTCACTGCAAAAACAGACTCAAGTACAAAGGGATCATCGTCTTGCCAGCACCATCTCCCTACCCGCCTCTGTGCCTCCTCTCTTGTCAGATTCCAGAAACTTGTGCTCTGGAAGTGGCTTCACCTAAATTCATGGCTTAATGAATCACCACCTATATTTGATGTGAACTCCTGGGTGGTACAGTTAACACACTTGGCTTTTAACCAAGTGAAGGTTCAAGTCCGCCCCAGGGCACCTCAGAAAGAGGACCTTGGGTCTGGCCACCACTGAAAGTCTATGGAACCCAGCTCTTCTCTGACATGCCTGGGGTCACCTTGAGTCAGAAGCAACTCAAGGCACCTGGTCTGAAGTTTTTTATATTCCTATGACCTGGGAATCTGCATCCTCAGCATCCATGGTTATACTGAGGGAAGACTTACACAGCCACCTAACACCTCGAGCTTAAGGTGGCCCAAAGTGACCCGTCTGCAGACCCTCCAGTCCTGCTTGTCTCCCTGTTTATGTGTTGCACTTGCTCCAGTCAATAACCCAGACATGGTCATTGTTTTCTCTTTCCCTTCCTCTTACATGCATTGGTCTGTGGTACTGAGTCTTCCTCCAAAACATAGCCAGCCTGTTTCTCACAGCTCCAGTGCGTCTCCCTGGCCCCAGCCATTGTCATCTCCTGCGTGAGTAACTTTAACAGATGCCTAGCAGCTTCTACTCTTTCCCCTGAAATATCCATTACCTGCAGACCAACCAGGGTGATTTTGTGAAAATGTGACTGGTAGCACTCATCTGTTTAAAACTCAGCTTGAGAACTCTTATAATCTGACCCAAACCTAAAGTCCCCTTATCATGTAGGTCTCAGGCTAAACACCACCTCTCAAGAGATGCCTTTCCTGACAACCCAACAGACAGGCACCTACAGTCACTCCCTAGCCTCAAGGACCTAGTCCTTCTGGGTCGTTTCCTTGCTTTTCGTGCCCGCTAAGGGCCAAGTGTTGTGTCGTGGCCTGGCCCGTGTCAGGTGCTCATTATCAGATGAATAATTTGTGGAGGTTGGGGCTCACCCAGCTGCCAGCCATATGTGAAGTTGGTGGTGATGGGGAAACGGTAGCGCTTCTCTGGCAAGTCGAGCTTTCTAGTGTTGAGGTAACGGTAGCGCCCCTGAAAGTCGTGGGAGATGCCTTCGTACAGCAGGGCCCGGATGGCAGGTAGTACTGGGCACATTTCTGACTGGATAGGAGCCTCCTGGACAGGGCTGGGGGCCCTGGAAGGGGCTGCTTTGGCGGCAGGTGGTGGTGAGTGTGGGGCCTGGGGGTGCAAGGTGGGCAGTTTGAGGGGTATGCGGGCTGCAGCCTTAGCCTTCTGCTTGGCTTTCACCACTGACCCATACTTGCGGTACCATTCACAGCGCACCATCTGCTCCTTCAGATATTCCTCCTTCCAGAAGTTTTGCCGCAGTGTGTCCATGTTGAGTTGGCGTGACATGGTGGCAGGGAGTGGGACAGGAGCAAGCAGAGTGGAAAGAGGCTTTCCTCTGACAGCTGCCCCACGACAGTCACCTGGCAACCAAGCCTCGCCTCACACAGGGCCAGGGTTCTATCTGCCACGCCCCAGCAGAACTGTTTCCTGCTCCCGAGGGCAGCCTCAGGCCGCGGCCCACAGCGAGTAAAACCTCAGACGCTCCAGATCTCCTGCAGGACCCATGCTCACTCTAATATCACAGACTTTCAGGTGTCTTGTATTTTCTGCTTTGGTCCCTTGAGGCCAGTCCCCAGTCCCAGCCCAGCGCAGACTGAAGAAGGGGAGCCCCTAATGCTGGTATTTGATTCAGAGGACCAGACTTCTTGAACTGAACCTCAGACCCTTTGGCACAATCTTCCTGGCCCAATGCTGCCATGCCTTGGTCTTTAACAGCTTTTTCAGCCCTGCTACTCTAATCTCCCCCAACAGCCTCCCCTAAACATGGCCTTCCTGGCACCAGTCCACAGCTTAGAGAGACACAAGAATATTACTTTAATTGAACATCAACAATGATACTGCATGACAGCACAGGGAAGAGGTATTGGAGGCAAAGAGAAGACAGGCTTGCTGCTCCCTTACCAGTCTTGGTTTTAATGCGTGATCCCAGCAATCTGTGAGTACTTCACCCGGCCTCTCTGGAGTAGGAATGGGCAGGGGTAGAAATCAGAGGCTCTGAGCAACAGAAAGTTAGACAGCAAGACTGGGGAGAGACCCAGACCTGAGGATGAGGCTTGAAGGGCTGGGGGCACCCCTAGCGAAGGTCTTCGGCAGTAAACATGCCCTTGGCTCTGCGCAGGATGGAGTCCTTGGCGGCGTCATAGGGGTGCTCCTTGGACGGGATCTCCAGGACTGCAGGGATGGAGCGCTGGTGCGCATCCAAAGCATGCCGCACCATCTCAGCGATGTACTGGTTGATGAGGATGATGCCGATGTCGTCTCGGTTTAGAAACTGCCTGTTGGGAGGGATGAGGAAGAGAGTGTCCAGGACAGCTCTGAGGGTCTTGTATGATGTCCGGCCCGGCCACTCTGGGTTGGTGGGGCTGGGCTGTGGACGTGAATGGACATGACCCAGAGAGTGCAGAGAATAAGGAAAAGACTGCAATGTGAAACACTCTTATTTCTATAAGAATCAACTTCATTCAAAAGCTAAGGGCCACATCTGTCAAAACTAGTTTCTACTGCCCTGCTCGGGAGGCTTGAGGGTCTGTACCAGTGTATGAGTGTGTTGCCTTGTGTAAGAAAACATGAGTTGGTGTTAAATCAATTCTGACTCATGGCAACCCTTTGTGTGTCAGGGTAGAACTGTGCTCTCCAGGGTTTTACGTGGCTCATTTTTTAGAAGCAGATCATCAAGGTAGTTCTGGGTAGGCTTGAATCTCCAACCTTTTGGTTAGCAGACAGACATGTGAGCTGTTTGCACCACCCGTGGATATCTTGTGTAAGGAAGGGGGAAGTTATGAATATAGATGTATAGTCTCTTGTATTTACATAGAAAATACTGGAAAAGTAAGGGAAAAAACTAAGTGATCATCCACAAGGGGCTGGGTAATGAGGTGAAAGGCGGTGGGAGTGAGACCTCTCAGTATCGGCTTGCAAACTACATGAACACATTAACTTATCAAAGGAAAACAAAAAGTAGGGGTGCTGATGAGTCCCAAGAAGGCCTCATGGTCTGTGCTGCTGAGAGCAGGGATGGGTCAGAGGGGAATTCTGGCATGAGCAGAGAAGGCACAAAAAGGAAGAGGAAGATCAGCAATGAAAGAATCACATTTTCCACTGATTCAACCTGACATTGGGATCCTCCTTTCTTGTGCTCACCCACCCAGATGTTACAATAATTTATCCAGTCAGGTATGCGCCAGGCTCTGGGCTAGGGTGGACTTAATGACTGCTAATCCCAAATGGCTGGAAACATGGAAAACCCTAGGAGTGTGTCCTCCTTCATGACAACATGAGTCGCTTTGTCATCTGCCTAAAGATCAGCAGACAGCTCCTCCCCAGTCGCAATCTGTCAGATCCCAGGCAGTAGGAGCCAGTCCCAGCGGGAGCTCTGGGCTGGGCTATTTAGGAGAAAACAGGTAGGAGTGGTTTACTATTGAGACTCCAGAGTTGCGGCGCCAGAAAAGGAGCAAAGGGAAGAATAGGACGCTGGTGCCCTCACTTCTACTTATCAGGACACCTCCTACACTAAAGGGCCTGTTTGCACCCACACCTGAAGCTATATTACCTTTGAGCCGCGACAGAAGGCTGCCCAGGGTCTCAGCAGGACAGGCCACTACACTGAAGAGAACGGGAAGTTTTGAAGCTAGACTGGAGAGCTGCAAAAGCTGAGTCAGTGCCCGGCTTAAGGCAGGCGGGAAGAGTCAGCACTGGGTTCGAATCCCAGCTCTGCCTCTTCCAAAGGGTAGGGTGTGACTTAAGCTCTGTCTTAAGCTCTCTAAACCTCACCTTTGTCACCTGTAAGTGGGAATAAATTCCTACATTTCAGGACAGTTGGGAGCTTGTAATGGAGACGAAAATATAGAAAGCCCAAGCACAACGCCTAGACGCTGAGTGCGGGGGCTCCTTTGGGGACAACTCGCAAAAGGCTAAAAGTCTGCTCTACCATGACGGTGGGGGACCCCTAAAGAGGTGCTCCGGCGGGCCCTAGGGGCTCTGAGCGCTCTGGACGCCCAGCTACGGCAGCACAGGCTGGGCCGAGGTCAGCACGGATGCCCGTCACCAGCTCTGCTCCCTCCTTTCCTGACAGACGGTCGTCTGAGGTGAGGGTCTAGCTCGTGCACTTGACCCATCTCCAGCCCCACCGCGCCCCCAAAGGGAACCTGGAGTACTGGGACGACAGAGGCCTCCCTTCCGAAAGGGCGTTCGGAATTCCTGGATCCCCAATGGCGGAGGAGGTCTAAAACTCCGGCCAGGTCCGCAAAGCCTCGCGCAGGTCCCCAACGACCCGTAGGCCGCCTTCGCCCTCTCCCCGCGCCCCTCCAGGCCTCGCGGGCCACCGTACCGGAAAGTGTCTTCGATCTCATTAATGGTTGTATCCTTTTCCACTACCAGGAAATTCGGGTGGCGGTTCTTGTTAAGCTCCCCTATGCCACCCAGCAGGAAGCCAGTCACCGTGTCCTCATCTCCGATCACTGCAATCAGCTTCCCTCGCCCAGCCATCCTGACAACCGACAAAGACCGCCCTGCACCGGCCAAAGGTAACTGAAGCCCCACCTACGCAAGCCTCCCGTTTTCAGCTTCACGCCTACCCTCTAGACATGCGCAGTTCTCCCACCCGGTCTTCCGGAGCATGCGTAGTAACAGCAAAGTGACTTCACTCTGACTACACCTGCGCCATAAAGAAAGGCTATAACCGAGAGACTACGAATCCCAGAAGGCCGCGCGGCACCCGGGCTGCCGCTCCGGTCGTGCTTTCTTCACTCGTTTGTTCCGAGATTTCGGCGTTCATTTGTTCAACGAACGGTTTGAGTCTACTGCTGTTGCGCGCCAGTGCCTCAAAGAGTTAGACACAATTTCTGTTGTGGAGGGTCAAAGTTCGGGTCTGTATCGTGCCTGGCACATACTTAACCACTCATTCCGTATCTACTCTGTCCCGTAGGGTCGCTGTGAAGCAATCAACTGGATGGCGACGGGAGTTTTGTATTTTTCAATGCTTACGGGAGGTCTGGTGGAACAGTGGTTAAGACCTTGGCTGCTAACCGAAAGATTGGCAGTTCCAATCCACCAGCTGCTCGTTGGAAACTTTACTGGCGGTTCTGTTGTGCCCTATAGAATTACTATGATACCAGTCGGAATCGCCTTGACAGCAATGGGTTTATCTTTTTTTCCCAATACACTCTTTATTCAAGCAATGAAATAGTTCAGTTAATGACATTGTCTACTGAGGTAGAGTCAAGTGAACAGGAAGTCACAAAATGGTGGGAAGCCACTGACGGATGTTAAGCAACAGGGCGGACTCGTTTCTGGGTGGACTCAAACCTCCATTGTTTGTGTTTTAGAGGGACCATTGTGACTGTGCTGGGTGCAAAGGCCAAACTGAAGGAGGAGAGACCGAGTTAGGAGGCCACTGTAGTGGGAGATGATGGCTGGGACTCAGGTGGTGACAGTGTGGAATGTGGAGAAGTGGAAGACGTTGAGGGATATTTAAGAGACAACATGGAGAAAGCTAGTTTGGGGATGAGATGCGTTTAGGGAGAGATGGAGACAGAGTGAGGTAGCAGAGACCCAGATGAGGTCCAGGTTTCTGGCCTGTGGTCCTGTATGCATGGGAGTAGCATTCTGAGAGAGTGAACACGTGGGATGAACAGGCTGGAGGGAAAGGTCTACTCTTTCTTCCTCAGTTTCGATAAACAGGCACCTCTGACGTCTGGCACATGATTTGTGAGTGTGGAGTGTAAGGAGTCTGGTTTAGTGGATGTATGTACGGGTTTGGGATTGGGACACACCTGGTTTCACATCTCAGCCCTATGAGTAGAGAACTTGTCAGCAGAATTCTTGGGGCTTTGTTTTCTGAGGTAATATGCCCACCTCACAGGGCTGTTAGGGAGGTCTGGTGGGATTGTGCCTGTAAGTTGTCAGAAGCAGCACACCCTGGGATTGGATAAGTGCAGCTGGGCTAGTGAGACGGACATCTGTAACGCACATGGCCTGGAGGAGGGCAGCTGAGGCTGAAGGAGCCAGAGAAGGGCAAGCCCTCACATCTGGGCAGAAGGGGGGAGAGAGGTCAGGGAGTGAAGAGAAGTGTGAAGAAAGGGGTGTGTAGAAGCGTCTGGCTACCTGCTCAGCATAGAACAGGACTCAGTGGCTGCCTTTGGTGGGCTGTCAGGTAAATAAAGGATGTAGGGCAGCGCCACAGTCATCCCTCACTCGCTCCTTCATTCAACCAGAATTGATCCATTTACCAAATGTGCCCTTGATGAGGGGCTGAGGGCAAAAGATTGCTAAAAACACTATTTGTATCTTCAGTGAGGCAGGAAAGGTAAAAATGTCAGACAGAGGACGAAGACGTGCAGTTAAGAGCAGCTGTCATGAATTGAATTTGTCCTCCAAAAAATGTGTGTATCAATTTGGCTGGGCCATGATTTAGGACATTGTAAGACTGTGTTGTGTCTTGAGGTAATCTTCTGGAGTACAAAAGAAAGAAACAAGCAGAGACACAGGGGATCTCATACCACCAGGAAAGAAGCACCAGGAGCAGAGCATATCCCTTCGGTCTCGGTATCCCTGCACCTGGGAGGCTCTTTGACCAGGAGTTGATGAGAAAGACCTTCCTCAGGAGCCAACAGAGAAAGCAAGCCTTCCTCTGGAGCTGACACCCCGAATATGGACTTTTAGCCTACTTTACCTTAAGGAAATACATTTCTGTTTGTTAAAGCCATCCACTTGAGGTGTTTTCTGTTATAGCAGCACTAGATAAGACAGTGGCCCAGGAGAGATACAAAGCGGGTGGGATCTGGTGTGTGTTGGGAGAAGGTACCTCATCCTCGGAGGTGGAGGGAAAGAAACTTCTAAAGGAGTGAGGAGGCAGATGTGCTGATACGTAAAGAGATGAGGAGGAGGGGGATTAGGAGCCGGTGTCACATGTGTTTTCGATCTTCTGTGGCAGACCTACTGCCATGTGCTGAGTGTCTGGACATTGGTCTACACTTGTGGGGGTCAGTTGCATGAACTGCTTCTTTGCAGTGTTCTGGCTGTTAGCTGCTCAATGGACTGTTCCTTGCATATAGACATCCCAGGGCTAGGAAGCTTACAGTCTAGAAGGAGAGGCCAATTGGCATGTGCATGGCCACAGATTCAGGTGGTAAATGCAGCCATAGAGATGTGCCCCAGGGCACTGTGGGAGCTAAGGAGGCTGTTCCAGGAAGGCCAGGGATGGGTCCAGGACAGCTTCCTGTGTCTAGAAAGAAGAAAGTGAAGAGGGGGCAAGGATGTTTCCAAAAGAGGGCCCAAACCGCTACATGGGTGCCCGGGAAACTAGAGGCCTTGAAGCAGGCTCGGAGGTGAGAATGAGAGAAAAATGGTCACACCATCACAGAGGTTTTGGAATGAATGAGTGAGGAAGCCTGGGTTTGAGCCTGGAGGCCTGGGAAGCCTTGTTAGGGAGTGTGGACTTCTGTCTGGAGTGGGAGGGAGTCATGAGAGGGTCCTAGCCCAGATAGGGACGTAATCCTGCTCTTGTGGATTTCCTCTGGCCATAGCCGGGCTGGAAGGGGCTGGCCAGGGCCAGGAGCCTGGTTTGGAGGCTGATGTGGGGGTTCAGGAAGGAGGCCGTGACAGAGCAAGCCATGGTGGAGCCTGCAGGGTGAGGCTGGAGCAGGCCCACATTTGACCAAAGAGCTGGTTGGAGTGAAGGCTCATGGGTTTGCACGTGGTTCCCCACTACCTGCTGGGTGACAGGCATTCCTGATTGGGTCATTGCTCACTGTGCTAAGGCCCTAATTTGAAGAACGTCCTTGAGGTCATGCTCAACTGAAGCTGGCCTCCAACTCATTAGGGAAGCCTTCTAGAACACGGCATCTGCCGCCAGCCCTCCAGCTGTCCCAGGACCAAACCCGTACTCCTGAGCCCCCACTCTAGGTTCTTTCACACATTCCACCAGTGTCTCAGACCCTGCCAAATAGATGGCCCAGAGAGAGGGGTGGCCCTCTGCCCCAGGGGCTTCCCATCTGTCCAGGTCAGTCCTCCAAGGGACAACCAGCCAGCCCCTGCCTCCCCAGGGCCTGATTCGGTATCCACAGGCAAAGAGGGGCCAGCTGTGAAGAGCACACACCCCACCCCAAAGGAACAGACCGAGCCTTGGCGACAGGCCGCAAACTTTATTTGGGTCTGGAGTTTTCCACCTAAGCGGTTCCCGGCTGAGCCGCATGACGCGTGCAAAAGTCCCCCCAGAAAGCTGGGCCTCGCAGTGTGTAAAAAAGGCCCCCATGGGGCAGAGCTGTGCAACCGTAAAAAAAAAAAAAAAAGAAAAATGAGAGAGAACTCAGTCTCTCAGGAAGCCTAGCTTGGGCGGAGGGTCATTCCCTCAGCCATCTGCTGCTGTTCAGTTTCTTCTCTGATTGTGCTTACTTTTCCAAGTCCTCAGTGGTCTGGGGCTGTGGCACCAGAAAGGCCAGGCGCAGTCCTCAAGGCGAGGCACCCTGGCTGGCACATGGGTTGAGGTGGTCTTTTTCACACACACAGACCCCCCAACACACACAGGCCCCTGCTGGCCTCAGCCCCACAGAAAACTCAGGGCTTTCCCAGCTCCTCTACCCCAGCTCAACCCCTACATCACAGCCTCCACCCCTGAGCCTGACCCCAGTCCGCTCTCATGTCACAGTTGAGGGGAGGGACACTGCCCTAAGACAGGCCCTCTGACCCCTGGGGGCTCAATGGGAGGGAAAGTTGTGCCATTGAGCTCACACCCCAGGCAGGCATTTGCAGTGTCTGGCTCTGCGCATGTGCGCTGGGTGTGATACATCCAGGTGTGTGTGTGAGCGTGTGGCCAGAGGTGGGGGCTGAGGCTGGGGGAGGCATTTTTGGGATTCAAGGCACATTGACTTTGAAGGGGCTTCCAGGGACGCTTTCATCGCCCCACTTGACGATGAGGATGTAGTCCCCTTTCTCCTTGACAGTGTAGGTAACGTTGTACACCCGATTGCCTATGTGCTTCACATACACCTCCTCGCAGGGCGTCTTGGGCCCATGCACACCCACCATCATCATGTTGGTGCCTGGAGAGGGAGGAAAGCCGAGTGGGCTCACACCAGGGTCTGTGTTCTCCCAGCAGCCCACACCCTGCGCCCTCACCTCTTTTCCTGGCTCCCATACCCGCAGCCCTCCCCTCTCTCCCCCTCCCAAGCCTGCCTGCTTTGCTGCAGTCCACGGTGAAGGAGTTCTTCTGGCCCACAAAGGCCTGGGACAGTCCGGGGCCCCGCGTCACCACCTTGCTGGCATCTGACGAGAACTTGGGGATGGAGCTATAGCTGGAGCCCCGACTGGAGGATGACTTGGTCACAGTCTCCACCAGCACTGTGGATGTTTCGTGAAGGCTGTGGCCTCCAGACAGCCGGGGACCTGAGGAGTAGAGGGGCCTGGTCAGAGGGGCTTCCTGCCCGACCCTCAGCAGTGGGCCTTCAAGGCAAAGTACTTGGTATCTCTGGTGTCCAGGCAAGTGCCCCTAGCCCCTTTGCTCAACGTGGCATCCCTGGAGCAGCAACCCCATTCCAAACAAGTCGCCAACCTCCTGGCTCCAATTCCTGCTCATCCCTGGGTCTTGCCTACCTCCCTTGGCCTTTCAGGCTGCGTCTAGAAACTCAAGTTACATCATAGTGTGAAAGGCTTAAAAAGGACGACACAACCACTGAATCCTTCAGATAGCTTCATAAAGGAAAGTTTGTAAACATTTACTGATCTTTCTCTTCCTGGAGGAAACTCTGGTGGTGTAGTGGTTAAGTCCTGTGTCTGCTAACCAAAAGGTCGGCAGCACAAATCCACCAGGCGCTCCTTGGAAACTATGGAGCAGTTCTACTCTGACCTATAGAGTCACTAGGAGTCAGAATTGACTCAGTGGCAATGGGTTTGGTGATTTTTATCTTCCTGGAAGCAAGAAAGATAGGAAACCAGAAGGGAGGAGCCTTTACAGTAAAAGAGCAACAAGAAGTGACCAAAGACAATGAGGGAGAATTTAATTGAGTGTTACAGTGGTTACACACAAACCCAGAACAATGTGCGTGTAAAGCTAGGTCTTATCTGCTTGTAATAACTCATCCATGCTGTTTGCAGCAGACAGGGAACTAATAAGAGGGCCACTAAGGCCTTGAAGCTAGACTAGGCTGCAGGCTGGGCTGAGTGGACTTCCCACCTAGGGCACTCACCTGTGACCTTGGCCTTGAAGGGGCTGCCCACAATGTGCTGGGGGCCACCGTACTTGATGGCAATGAGGTAGTTGCCAGGGGCCATGGGAGTGTAAGTGACCACATGGCCCTCAGGACATTCTCGACAATCCAGCTGCACCTTGGAGGGGCCATCAATGGTGACCGACAAGGCTCCCGAGCCAGCATTCAGGGTATTTACGATGAACTCTGATGGCACACCTGTGGGGCCGGAGGCAGCAAGGCTGTAGCACGGAAGCTTCCGGCCCAGAGCAAAGCTGGGTCTGGTGACCCCCCAGCAGTTTCTGCGAGGACTCAGTCCCCGCTCATCACTGTGCCTGCTTCAGGGCAAGGTGGCACGGGACCAGGAGGGCCCTGATAAACTCCCCTCCACCCCACCTTGAGCCCTCACCGGTAGTGCCTCCTTCAAGTCCAGGGCCATAGGCCGACACCAGGCCTGGGTCTCCTGCCTGGCTCTGCTCCCCAACACGGATCTTGAAGGGACTGCCAGGGATGTGGGCTCCATTGAACTTAACATCAATGGAGTGGACGCCGTTCTCATGGGGGATGAAACGGATGGTGTGCTTGTCTGTGGGGCAGAGGGTTGGTGGATGAGCCTTCGTTCTTCCTCCCTTTCCCCAGAGCCCCAGCCCAGGCAGGGATGGGCAAGCTCAGCTCACCACTGTCCAGCTCAGAGACGTAGCACTCCTCCACTGCACCGGAAGGCGTGTGCACCCTGGCGTCAATCACACCCCGTGCACCATTCAGCTGCACTGCAAACGATGCTGGCTGGTTCACCTTGAGCCCGGTCTCCTGCAGAGGCCACAGGGGAAGCTGACTCCTGGGAAGGCCAGGTCTGAAGGGGCGATTCTGGACCCAGTCCAGAGGCTGCCTCCCAACCTGCGCCTGCCCTAGCTGCCAGCACCACTTAGAGGGAAGGTTCTGGCTCTTGACAGGCTCGGGTGGGAGGTGGGAGGCAGAGCTAGTCTGTGACTCTGTGCATCTACCTGCTACAAGGTGGGCACCAGCCTAGCCATGAGAAGCATGGCCACTGTGGGGGGAAAAGATAGCATGCCCCTGTCCAGGCTAGGGAGGAAAGCCCCGGGCACTGTAAAGCAGTTTGGATGATAAGGAAATAAGCACTTAACAGAGCTGTGTGGATTGTAAGCTCTGATCAGATGAGGCTAGATGGTGTGGGGTGGATAGACCTAGGAGGGCTTCCTGGAAAAGGCAGGCCAGTGGGGCAAATGGAAGCCGCACAGGGAGGGCTCTGGCAGGAGATAAAGATGAGCCTGGGGGTGAGCTTCCTGAGAAGCTGCCAGGATGATTGAGGGGGCAGCTAGGAGGAGTCTGAGGGAAGGGACTGGGCTCCTGAAAGAGCTCAGGGCCTCACTTGGCAAACTGTTTCACAGAATATACCCTTAACCCTTCACCTCCTGGCTACTCTGGTCTGCTGAGAACCCGGTCTGTACATACTTCCTGTGGTACGATGAGATAAGACCCTGTTCATCCTTCACTTACAGACACTGTGTACTCAGAAATCCCAGCAGGCCTCCTGGCAGCCAGCAGAAGGTCCAAGCCCAGGCTTTGGTTTCCACAGGGAGTTTACAGACAGGCAACCCCCTCTGAGCCGGCTTGTAAAGCCTGCTCACTCTGATTTTGTATTTATTTTACGCTAATATGTTTTGGCATCTAGTTTCTTTAGAACTCTCAGAGGAGGTGGAGCAGAGTCCCAGGAACACAAAGTAACAGGTTTTGGTAAGACTCTAAAAGGCAGAAAAGCCTTGGAGCCACTGCGGGTGGGGACCACATTCACTTGTCACGGGAGCTGTGTCTCTGGGGCTTGTTTGCTTCCTCTTGCCTACTCGGACCTGGCCCCGTGCTGGACAGACAGGCCTCCACTGTCACTGCAGCAACCCAGAAGGAGGCACACACCTGGAGGCTGGTGACTGTGAGACGGCGAGCATCGTCCGACAGAGAGGCCACTGGCACCACGAAGGGACTGTCTGGGATGTGTTCATCGTTGAACTTGATGGAGACCTCATAGTCACCTGGGGGAGGAAGGCCAATCAACCCAGGCCCCAGATGGGAATGACAGGGCATGACCACCACCTAGCCTTATCCTTGGACAGACATCTGGGTCAACTCTGGAGATAGACACACGTTCCCAGCGGTGTAGGGTGGAGGGGTGTCAGGACAGAGAACAAGCAAGGGGCCAGCTGCAAGCATCTTCTGTGGTTGGTGTGCAGAAAGCCTGGAAGGTCAGGCAGGCCCAGCCCCCACATCTGTGTGACACTTACCTGGCTCCTGGACAACATAGGAGACACCACAGGAACCATCCTTGCGGTCCTCAAATGAAATCTCTGCCTTGCTGGGCCCCTCCACGGCAATGGACAGGCCCCCAGCGCCTGCCTCTCGGGTCCAGATGCTGAACTCAGCTAGGGATGGGTCAGGGCAGAGGCAGCTTTTCAGTACCATCACTGTAACCCTGCTGCCCTGGACCCCTTCTGTGCCCAGGTCCCCAGGCCCCTGTCACTTACCTGGCACGCCAGCCACCCCTCGCTCCAGCCCTGTGCCGCCAGCCCGCACCTTATGGGCTCCGCCTTCGCCCAAGGGCCCCACAGTGAACTGGAAGGGGCTGCCTGGCACATGCTGGCCACGGTACTTGACGGCAACCGTGTGCGGCCCCATCTCCTGGGGCACAAAGCGAACACTGTAGGCACTGTCCTCCCCTTCCACGATCTCGGCAGCTTCTGTTTTGCCTGATGGGCTGGTCACCTGTGCAGCCATGTCCTGAGAGCTGGCCTCACCTGCAGAGTGTGGGACTGTCAGGGCCATGCTGAGGCTACTCCCAATGAGGACCTCTCTTCCCTTCTTGGAAAACACCCTCTTCTGCTCCAACCAGCCCTGGCCACCTGGGTCTGGCTGGCCCACCCTTCCACATGCCAACCCAGAGGACAGAGGGTCCTGGCCCCTGTGAGGAGCCCTGCCCAGCTTGGCTCTCTCCTGCTCACCCTCCTGTCGGGTGATGCTGCCGAAGGAGCCCAGGCGTTCCCGGCCCAGGAAGTCCCCGAAGACGGCAGGAAAGGGGTCTCCGCCCACTTGGGTGGACTCCTCCACTCGCACCTCCCGCTTGGTCTCCCCGCCTCGCGTCTTGCTGATTTCCGTGCGCTCCGTGCGTGTGTATGTGTGGCTGCTGCGTGTGAAGGTGCGTGTCAGGCGCTCCTGGGCTGACACCATCTGGAACCAGTTCCCTGTGGGGTGCAACACACGAGCAGATGGGGAGTGAGGAGCGGCCAGCCAGGACAGAGAACACGGGGGCTGCTTCCCCTGCGGGCACCCATCCTGCCTGGTCTCTCCCCAGCTCATACCTGGAATCTTGAGGTTGAGGTCGCAGGTGCTGCCGATGGTGGCAATGGAAGGTGCCTGTCTGCGCCGCGTAATGCTTTCCTTCATACGACCCTCGCCAGTGACCTTCACGGTGAAGGGGCTTCCTGTAGGGAAGAGAAAGGTCAGGCTCTCAGACAGCCACCGCTAGCCACCTGGTCTCCCCGCCTGCTGCAGCCCAGAGCCTCACCAGGCACGTGCTTGTCGGCAAACTTGATGTTGATGATGTAGGTGCCGGGCTCTGTGGGGCAGTAGGTGACTTTACATGTGCCATCCTCCATGTCCTCGCAGTTGATGTCCACTTTGCTAGGGCCTTCAATACTCAGCCCCAGGCCTCCATAACCTGGGGGGAAGTGAGGGACATGTCCCCCTTAGACTCTTTCCCACTACCTTCTACCACGCTCCTCTCCTTTCTCTAGCCTGCAGGCTGTGTGTGGAGTGGGCACCCGTGGGCACTTATTGTACACAGTGACTGCTACCAATGGCTCAGCAGGGGCAGGAGTGTGAGCCAGGCGTTGCCCTCGCGGGCCAGGAGTAGGCAGTCTGGAAAATTCCCTCAGGTAGGTCTCCTGAGTTCCAGGGAGGGAAGGAAGCAGTTGCTCAGGACCCTTGGAATTTCCCTTAGAAGTGACAGAGGATATTCATGACCCCAAAAGGTGAATTCCAAAGGAGACAGAGATGCTAGTGCAGGGAGGAGCTGGCCAGGGAGAAAGAGGCACCCCCTGACACTACAGACCCCTCAGGGACCTCAGGGAAGGCATACCCGCATTGCGAGTGTCCACAATGAACTCTGCCACCTGGAAGGTATGTCCCTCAGACAGCCCCTTGCCCCAGACCCGCACTTTGCTGGCATCTCCGATCTCGGATGGCCCCACGAGGATCTTGAAGGGGCTGTTGGTGACATGCTTGCCGCTCTTGCGTACGCTCACCACGTGCTCCCCGACCTCCTTGGGGGTGAAGGAGATCCCTGTGGAGACAGAGGCTCGGTGGGGGCCTGGAGGCGGCAGAGCACCCCTCTGCTCCCAGCCTTCCATGCAGCGCCATGCTCACCAATGTGCCGGTTGGGCAGGCGCTTCAGCAGGCAGGGCTCCTCGTTGCCCGAGGGGGCACGGATGCTGGCTGTCAGCTGGCTTAGGTCACTCTCTGTGATCTTCAGTGACACATCCGTGGACGTGCCCACATTCAGTTGTGATGTCCTCATCGAGTCATCTCCTAGAGGGCATTTGGGGGTCAGGCAGTTGCAATTCCACGCAGGCCTTGCCTTTGTGGGGCTCAGGACACCCAGCAGGCCCTGCTGTACTCAACTGAGGCCCAAGGCCATGTGCAAGCACAGGACCCCTAGGCCGAGGGGAACATATCTGCAGAGGCATCCCAAGTCCAGCACCCCAGCTCCCCTAGGGGACTCTCTGAAGATGCCTCATTCCTGAACGTGTCAGACCCAAAAAGGAACTTTTGTGTATTTTAATCCTGAATCATGTTGTTTTGTGGAAGCAAAACACTAGACTGGTCTGCATAGACCTGGACTGCAGCCTGGCTCCTGCCCTAACAAGTGTGTCAATGTGAGCCAGTGGCTTAGCCTGGTCTCCTCATCTGTGAGGACAGATGACTAATACCCTGACATCTTCTGAGAGTTCCTGTCAACACTGAGATCACATGTTTTAAAGCATGGGGTGGCTGAGTGTTCCTCATCTGCTGCAGACAAGACTATGTTTATCCCAAATGACCTCTCTCACCTCAAGGGGCTCTGCTCTTGTATCTGGAGTGACTGAACACACAGGGTTTAAAGATATATTCTATGGCCAGCATGTATATGATGCACATACCTGTGTGTGGTGTGTGTGTGCACACATGTGTATATTTGTACCTGTCTGATGCATGTTAATGTGTATGGTGTGTATATGTGCATGTGTGGTAGGTGCATGTGTGTGTGTACCTGTGTGTGGGCAAGTGTGATGAGGGCTGTAGGTGTACATGTGGCCACCCTACCTGTGATCTTGGCTGTGAATGGGCTCCCTGGGATGTGCTTGTCATCAAAGCGCACGATGATGCTGTAGTCTCCGGGTGCCGTGGGCAGGTAGGACACAGTACAGGTGCCATCCTTGTTGTCCTTGCAGGTGATCTCTGCCTTGGAAGGACCCTCCACAGCCAGGGACAGACCACCTGTGGGTGGAGGTGCGGCTGAGTTAAGAGGTCTGCCCTCTCCCCAGCACCTGGCTGGTCCCCTACCCCAGCCCTGTGTCTGCAGCTCCCCTCACCTTCCCCAGCATCCTTGGTGACAATGGTGAAGGTGGCTGGCTTGTTGACCATGCCGTGGCTCAGGCCTGGCCCATAAGCACTCACATGGCGGCTGTTGATGGCGTCCACGTAGAACTGCAGGGGGCTCCCTGAGAAACACGGGAAGGCGGCTGGGTCAGTGGTGGGGACAGGGGCTGCCTCCTGAGCCCTCCTTGGTGCCCCAGCACCTCCCCAGCTGAGCCTGTGTCTGTGCCACAAGAACATGACTCAGCAGTCTGCCTCCACCCCCAGGCCCAGCCTGGTGTCTGCACACAGCAGGCACTCCAAGTGTATTTGTTTGAAGACGGAAGGCAAGAATGAAGTCGCTGTGGGCAGCCCCTCTCACCCTGCCAGCCCTACTCACCAGGGATGTGGTTGCCATCGTACTTGATGCCCATGTGGTGCAGGCCTTTCTCGGTGGGCGCGTACCTCACCGTGATGGTGCCATCCTTGTTGTCAGTGATGTTAGGCCGTGCGGTCTTCCCGGAGGGCATCCGCACCTCCCCTGCCAGGCAAGTGCAGTGAGCAAGGGACCCCCCACCACAAACCCCTCGCTGTCCCAGGCCCCCTCCCGTGTGGTTCTGGCAGGTGCCAGGAGCCAGCCTGGGGCAGCTGGCTTGAGGCCAAGTTCCAGCTCTGCTCAGCTTGCTGTGTGGCCTTAGGTAGCTCCTGTTCCCTCTCTGGCCCCCAGGATTCATCTCCCAGGTGGGGGTGGGCCTGGAGGAAGGCCCTGGGCCATACCTGTGAGCTCCCCTTTCTGCACGGTGAAGGGGATGACCAGGTTGAAAGGCCGCAGCATGGACTCCATGGGCTCCACGGGCACCACAGGCTCCTCGGTGGCCTGGGATGGGTGAGAGGGAATGAGCATTGGCTGGGAAAGCCCTGGACGTGTTACCTCAGCCACGACTGAAGTCAGAGAGAGTTTAGGAAGGAACAAGACAGTTAATGGTGAGGACCGAGCTGCAGGAGAGGCGTGTCAGCTGCAACGGAAGAGATGTGTGCACTGCCCAGGGTCCCACCTGCCCAGCCCAGGGCCACCTGCCCAGCCTGGCTCCCATCTGCTCCCCAAGAGGCCCCAAACAATGGCTCAGCCCTGGCTGCTGAAGTACAGAAGAAAGAAGTGGAGGAAAGAGAGGACAAGGAGGGCTCCCTGGCAGAGGCAGCAGTACCCAGTGTGTGGGGTAGGTGCTGGGCCGGTGAGGAGGGTAAGGCTGGTGCAGCGGCAGCACATCAGAGGGTTCCTCCACATGGGGCAAGGGGTCACACGCCTGGGAAGGCAAGGCATGGAGGGCACTGGTGTGGCAGGCCAGCGTGCCCAGCTTGAGGGGCTAGGAGCTGACTCCAGCCTGGGCTGTCCCGAGATTACAAGCCAGTCGCCCCTGAGTCAACTCTGACTCAGCGGCAACCACATGTACAAGGTTTTCACGGCTGTGACTTTTCACAAGTAGACTGCCAGACCTGTCTTCCAAGGTGCCCTAAGTGGGTTCAATGGCCAAGCTTTCAGTTAATGGTCCAGCACTTAACCATCTGTGCCACCCAGGGACTCCTGGCCTGTCCCAGAAACCCCAAATCCTGGGCTGGAGTCAGGGCAGGATGGATGCCTCATTTACCTCACCCTCTGCTTTTCCCTGCAGAACCACCTCTGGGGAGATGATGCTGGGGGCAGGGGGACTGAGGGTGGAGAGGAATGTGATGAGTTCCTCCAGAGTGGGCTGACCATCAGTGGGGCCAGAGGCAGGGCTGAGCTCCCCTCCTGCTTTGGGAGACTTGGTCCCGGAGCACCTGGCCCAGAACCATCAGATGTGGCAACATGTCTGTGATTCCTGGTGCTGCTGAGAGGGCCTGGGGCCACCCCCCTGCACTATCACCCACCTCCTAGATCCCATCAAGCTGTGCTGTGGCCCAGAACTTACCAGAACGTGGAAGGGGCTGTTGGGAATGTGCTCGCCTCCGAAGCGAATGGTGATGACGTACTTGCCCGGCTCGGGCGCTGTGTAGTAGATGTCAAAGGTGCCATCGTGGTTCTCGACCACATCCACGTCAAGCTCAGCCCCATCCGGTGTGGACACCGTGCACGTCACCTTCCCCTTGCCTGCTGCCTTGGCATCTACTGTGATCACCGTCTCCTCTCCAATCTGGATGCGGGGCCCCAGGCAGGCACCTGCCACACAAAAGCAGCAAGTCAGGGGTTACTGGGGGCTGCAATCAGCTGCTCCCTGTTGCTGGCTGTCCCACACCACCTGGCCCATAGAAAGAAGAGGAAGGGTACTCACCCAGGCCATGGCCACCAATGGACACTGGAAAAAAAGAAGAGTGTGAGCCCATACAGCGCCCCGGATATGGTAGGAGGGAGTGAGGTTGGTGGGTGGGACGGGTAGGCTTGGAGGGGACTGGGCCTAGAGGCCTTTGAGGAGTGTAGGTTGGAGGAGGGACAGAGAAAGCCAGGTGGGTACTCACCTGTGACGAGGCACTTGCTGGCATCTCCTGTGGGCAGGGCATGAATGCGGAAAGGAGAATAGGGGATCTCATCGCCACCATACTTGATGGTGATGGTGTACCGGCCACTCATGTCTGGCAGGTAGGACACAGTGTATGTGCCATCCCCGTTGTCTCGGATGTTGGCCTTCTTGGGCTTGCCCTCAGGGTCCTACAAGAGCAGCAAAGGTCAAAGCCTACTCGAGCCAGGGCTGGATGTGGGAGGGTGGGAGGGGGCATGTGGACTCACCAGGATCTGGACAGTGAGCAGCCCCTCCCCGGCGTCCCGGGCATCAATGGTGAACTCCACAGGGAGGCTGGCAGGGATGCCTGAGGCGTTGAGGCCGGGCCCACTGGCCCGCACCTTGCTGGCATCATGGGCTGGAAGCACCTTGATCTTGAAGGGGCTTGAAGGATGGAAAGGATGGACAGTTGGCTGGGGGCTAGGAGGGGGCATCCTATTCCATGTTGGACCCAGAGACCTCCCTACAGAAGCCTTGGGAGGCTCTCTCAGGGGCCCTGTGACAAAGATGAACATTTCCTCATCCTGCCCCAGGAGGAGGTAGTAGCTGGTTTGAGGGTCCAGAGGACAACTCCCAGCCTGCTGTCCCAAGGTGGCTTCAAGCAATAAAACCTTAGCCAGAAGAGAGCCCCCAGAGCTATGCTGACTTCAGGGTGGAGAAGTGGGACCCCAGGGAGGGAGCACCAGGGGGCGCCGAGCAAACTGGGGCAGCTAGGACAGGGTAAGCGGAGACAAGGGCCCTGCAGACGTGGCCCTGTGGACGCTCCCCTGGGCTCAGCCATAGCATGGCAGCTACAGCCAGGCCTCACCTCCGCGGCACCTCCTGGTCAGCATATCTCACAGCTACTGTGTAGGGTCCATCAGTGGCTGGCGTGTAGTGGACAGTGTGGGTACCGTCCCCGTTGTCACGCACTTCCACGGGCTCGGCCACACCTGGGCAGAGAGGCAGGTCAATAGAGCCTTCTGGCATCTCATCCCACCTCCCTCCAGCTGCCGGAGACTGCACATACCTGTGGGGCTCAGCACAGCCACCTGCAGTGGGGCCCGGCCAGCCTGGCTGCAGTCCACTGTGAAGGTCTGGGGGACCCGGGCCCTGACGCCAGCCCCCAGGCCTGGCCCTGAGCACTTCACCTTCCCTGGGTCCACCACATCCTTCACTGGTACTCGGAACGGGCTCCCTGCAAGGAGAAGGACGTCAGCCCCTGCCCACCTGCCTAGGAAGGGCCTCCCTGACACTGAGGGGCCAACTCAGGACTGGGAGAGCTCCCTCCCACATGCAGGCCACAGTGGTGTTGTGAAATGCTTAGGAACTTGCTAAGAAAACAGAAACAAGAAACAACAAAGTTGGCTGCAGCCCAAGGCTGGGCAGGCCTCACCGATTTGGGCCACAGGCATTCCTAACTCAGTAATATGTTAAAAATGAACTATTTCAAAACATGCCATTTTTGATGTTGTGGCTGGTATAATTTAAAAATATATGAAATTAGGTAAATTTAGAGGAGAAAAGGTCTAAATTCAGCAAACCTGGATTATGCAATAATTTAAGAGAGGATCCCCACCTCCAGCCTACCCTCTGCCTGAGCTGGTGCCCAGCCCTGCTCCTGGGCACCTCTCTTTGAAACTCCGTATCTGGCCTCCTTCCAGTTCCCCTCTCACTGAGCAGGCACCCTGCTGCCCTCCCTTCCCTGGTCCTCTCTGCACACCTGGGATGGGCCGTCCCCCAAAGGTGATATTGACATCGTAGTCTCCAGCAGTGAAGGGGATGTACTCCACAGTGCAGCTGCCATCCTTATTGTCTTTGCAGGACATCTTGGCTTCCGAGGGGCCCTCAATGGCCAGGCCCAGGCCCCCAGTGCCGGCTCCCCTGTAAAATGACAGCCCCCCAGCTCAGCTAGGACCAGTGAATGGAGAAGGAGGAGGAAGAAGAGGAGGAGGACAGGTCACTGGGGGCCTGGCTGAGCTGGGTTGAGTTTCAGACACTGGGACACTGGGGAAGTTATGTGCCTGTGTCACTCTTCAGAGAGGGTCAAAGTCAAGAAGGAAAACTTACCTGGTCTCCACAGTAAAGCGGTTGGCCTTGTTGACCAAGCCGCCCTCCAGGCCTGGCCCAAAGGCCCGGACTCGTGTGGGGTCGCAGCCCTCTGTCACGCCCACTCGGAAGGGGCTCTTGGGCACAGCTACGTCATCGTACAGCACCTCCACCAAGTGCACACCTGGAAGCCAGGCCACATGGAGTCAGTGCAAGGAAGTGCACTCACCCAGTCCTGCCTGTCCCGGGAGACTGAGACCCAAACCCCTGCCACCAGCTAGCTCCTCACCCTCTTCATAGGCTGTGTACTGCACGCGGTAGGTGCCATCCCCGTTGTCTGTCACGTAGGTGTCTGTCTTGGCACCCGAGGGGTTGAGCACACGTGCTGTCACATGGTTCCCTCCAATGGCTGTTAGGGACCTTGCATCCACAGTGAACTCAGTGGTCACCTCACGCAGGACACCTGGGTACCAGGAGAGGAGAGCTCAGTGCAGCATGGGGGCAGCCCTCACAGACACCCCACCTAGGGCTGCCCCTCATTCCCAAAGCTGAGGATGTCCCTCTTCTCAGCCTGCTAACTTCCCACTGTGCCCCAGCCACCCGCTGTATCCCCTGGATGCTCTCAACCCTGGTCCACAGCCTCTCCCTCAGCTCCAGAACCACATGGTGACATCGTGTTCACCCCAGCCTCCCCGCAGGCTCTGGGCCCTCTAGGATGAGCCTGGGTCTTACATCCCTCCCTCCCCAGCAGGCAGCCATTCACCCCTACAGGCCCACGTGGACTGCATGCTGCCACTGTCTCCCTCGGCACCCTCTAGAGCAAAGCTCTTCGCTGTTCTGGATCCCAAACCACAAACACCAGATCAGCTGAGCTGAAGCTGAGCCCAGCTCATGGTGACCCCGTGTGAGAGTTGTACCCCACGGGGTTTTCATCGACTGATTTTTTGGCAGATCACCAGGCCTTTCTTCCAAGGCACTTCTGGTGGGTGTGAACCACCAACCTTTTGCTTAGTAGATCACTAATGACTCCATGTTTTGGATCATGTACCCTCTCATCTGATGAAACCAGAGGATCTCCCCAGGAAAATGCCCGTGGGTAGACATAACTGCGCCACAAGAGCAGAAGCGTATTTCCCCTGCATACCCTGCCCTTTTCCCTGAGCTCTCTGAGCCCCTCCTGACTCTGGAGCTTCCCCCAGACCCCCACCTTCCCCCAGTGCCCCCCTAAGCCCTCAGCAGCCCCTCTCACCCACCATGTGGCTCCACACCAGGTCCTGAGACCTTGATGCCGCTGGTGTCGACAGCCGGCTGCACGCGGACGCGGGTGGGGAATTTGGGCACGGGGTGTCCGCCATACTTGATAGTGATGGTGTAGGTGCCTGGGAAGGCCGGGCTGTAGGTGATGTGGTAGGTGCCGTCGGCATTGTTGTGGATCAGCACCTCAGCCTTGACGCCGGCGTCCGAGAGGATCTCAATGGTCAGCTCAGCCTCGCCTGCCTCTGAGCAGTCCACTGTGAAGGTGGCCGCCTCACCGACCTTGCCTTGCTCCAGGCCCGGCCCGCTGGCCCGCACCTTGCTTGGGTCGAACACAGGCCGGATGGTGGCCTTGAAGGGTGAGCCAGGGATGTGCGCTTCGGCAAACAGGATGTTGATGGTGTACTCCCCTGGCTCTGTGGGCAGGTAGCTGACGGCACAGGAGCCGTCACCATTGTCCTGGCACTCAATCTTGGCCTCACAGGGACCCTCCACGGTCAGCCCCAGGCCACCTGTGCCGGCTCCCTTGGTGTCGATGGAGAATGGCGCTGGGGAGCCCACCAGCCCGCCCTTGAGACCAGGGCCATAAGCACAAACCTGTGGGGAGAAGCAAGGTGTGTGATCTCCTAGGCCTGGCTTCTCCTACCCTTTCCTAGCTCCCCACCCAGCTAAGCCCCTCAGACACGGCAGCTACTGCAGTCTGCATACTTAGTGTTACTCCTTTTAACAAGTGCAGATGAGGAAACGGCGGCAGAGAGAGAGAAATCATCTGTCCAGTTAGTGGACCTCACATTCAAGACTAGTCTGAGTACAAGGTCAGGCTCTTAATCACTAAGTGGTGTCAGGGCAGATTGTGATTGTACCCACTCCCAGGTAAAGTCCCTCTGGTCTGTTCCTGTGACTGATGCAGTCCCCCTTCAACCACCAACCTCCACCATCCCTGTATCCTTACCTTGGAGGGGTCAGGAGGCAGGACACCCTCCACAGTGAAGGGGCTGCCAGGTACCAAGTGGCCATCGTAGGTGATGTCCACCTTGTAGGGCCCCTCCTCGGGTGGCATGTAGCGCACAGCCTGGGTGTCGGCCCCACCTGCAGGCTCCAGCTTGCAGGGGATGGGCCGTCTTGAGGGTGAGGTCATCCGTACATCCAGCTGGCCCTGACCACCAGCCCCACGTGTGGTCACAGAGAATGCTTGCTCTTGCCCCACAGCCACCTCTGCAGAGAGGGCAAAGTGCACCATGAGCAGATCCCAGCACACCCCACCCCAACAACCCTCACTCTCAAGGTGGCTCTTGCCCCACTTACTGCTGTTGAGGCCTTGAACTTTGACTTTGCTGAGGTCCAGTGGGGGTGCCACATTCACCACAAAGGGGCTCTTGGGAACAGGATCCCCACCATAAGTCACTGTCACGGCCATGTTGCCCTGTTGGGTACAACAGTAGGTAAGAACTGGGTGACTGAGACGCAGTCTGGCACCATCCCCTTTGCTTAAAGGCCCAGAGCAAGAAAGAGGACAGGGAGCCAGCAGAGAGACCAAGGACGCAGGGCTAGTCCTGTGAGATGTGAAGAGGTGACTAGGTCCCAGGTTGGCCAGGATAGGTGGGGTGGGACAGGATGAGGACACACCTGCTGGACAGCTGTGTACTTGACAGTATAGGAGTAGTCATGGTTGTCGATGATCTCAAAGTCCCGCACAGCCTCACCCTTGGCTGCCCCGGCAAACTGCACGTCCAGCTTGGCCTTGCCGGCACCCTTGGTCAGCACCGTGAAGTGAGTGGGCTTCCCCACTTCCACACCTGAGGAGCCCCACAGAGACAGTGGTGAGAGCCTGGTGGCTGCCTGACCCCAGCCCAGTCCAGCCTGACCCCTGCTCAGACGTCTACCTGTGCGGTTCAGCCCAGGGCCCTCAGCCTTGACCTTGCTGGCATCGTGGGAGGGGTCCACCTTGATATGGAATGGACTGGCAGGGATTTCCTGGAATAGGAAAGGCTCCATCAGGGGGCTGCTTCTTCCCTGATCTGGGGTGGACATGGTAGCAGAACGTTCCCAGAGGACCCACTGTGGACCACGCAGCCTCTCAAGGGTTTCCCAGTGTTCCTCTGCAGCCCACCACCCGCGGCTGGGAGTTTCTAACAAGCGACTCTGGACTTGTGCTCCGCACCTCTTCCACACCCAGGGCGACAGTCTCTGCCAGGGGACTGGGCTACCTGGTTGGCAAACAGCACCATGATGGTATAGCGGCCGGCACCCGGGGGCGTATATTTGACCGTGAAGGTATCATTGTCATTCTTGATGATGTCAAAGTCGATGTCAGCCTCCGCAGGACCCACCACGCCGGGGGCACACTTGATGCCAATGCTCACGTCGCCTGAGGAGAGGCAGTCACCAGACCGTGAGTGGGGAGGCTCAACCACTACTGCCACCTGACCGTGTCCCACCGGAGCGCTGGCGCTGTCAACAGGCTCCCTCCGGAGCCTCCGCCCCGCCCCGGGACTCTCCCCAGCCCCGCCCCCGGCCCGGCCCCAACCCAGGCCCCGCCCCCTCAGAGGGCTGGGCTCTCACCTTGGCCGGCCTCGCTACAGTCCACTGTGAAATAGGTGGGCTCGTTGGCCTTCAGACCTGTCTTCTCCACGCCGGGGCCATACACCTTCACCCGTTCAGGGTGACTGCCCTCTCCCACGTTTACCTGTGGGAAGGGGGCAATGCTCAGCACAGTGCCCCTCCCTCAGAGCCCACCTCCGCCCCCGCACTAGCCGCTCCAGCCTCGGACTAGTTGTGGCCTCCTCCGGGGGGGCCTCCTCATGCTCATAGGTAGGGTGGCAGGGCCCAGGGACAGCCAACATGTCCTGCCTGGGGCTCCGCCCTTCCTCTGGGACCTCTGGCAGCGGGCCCGGGGCAGGGCGTGGGAGACGAACCCGGAAGGGGCTCTTGGGCACGTTGACGCCTCCCCAGGAGACGATGATGGTGTGCTTGATGGGCTTGGTGGGCACGTAGGAGCAGCGGAAGGTGCCGTCGCCATTGGGGATCACCTTGATGTCGATGGGGCAGCCCTCGGCATCCTGTGGACATCCCCCAAGCAGGGTTCAGAATGGGCTTTGGCCCCCTCCGAGAACCCGCCCTCTGTTGGCCCCATCCCCTACACGTTCACAGCCCGCCCACTGCACTGAGGACAGGCGCAGGGGAGCCCACCCTGGGAACCAGGAAACTAGGCCTCCAGGCCATCTCTGAAGTGTGTCAGTGGGGAAGAAAAAAACCCCCAAACAAATCCCCTGCCAGGGAGTCCACTGAAACTCATGGCAACCCCATCGGTTACAGTTGCTGGGAGAGAAGTTAGTTCCTAAATCCTGAAAAGACAATCATTTTCTGGGACCCTCAAGGACACCAGTGTGAGAAACCGACTCAGGAACCCAAAGTCTCATTCAATGAGATCATCCTTCAGTGGCAAACTATTAATGCAAACATAAGTACTACTGTTATAATCGTTAATGTGTTTTTGAAAGGAACCCTGGTGGAACAGTAAGCTAAAGTGCTCATGTTCAGCCACTAATGGTGGCAGTTCAAATCCATGAGCTGCTCCTGGGGAGAAAAAGACCTGGCCATCTGCTCCCTTAAAGATCATTGCCTAGGAAACCCTGTGGGGCCCACCTACTCTCTCCTATAGGGCTGCTATGAGTTGGAATCACCTCATGGGTTTTTGAGAACGGCCCTGACTTTTTCAGATACTACAACTTCTGTCTGGAGGCCTTGTCTCCAGGCTGTCCTCAGCCCCCCAGTGAGGGAGGGCTGCAGAGATCGGGCAATGTCACACCTGGGCATAAAGCTTCAGGTCTCCCTTGCCAGCTAAGCGGGCATCGATGGTGAACTCAGCAGGCTTGTCCACGATGCAGCCAGTGGGCTCCAGACCAGGTCCAAAAGCCTTCACCTGTAGGGGCAAGAGCGGAGGCTGGGTAGGGGCTGGGGGAGGGCCAGCTCACCCCTCTAGGCCCAGAGTGAGGAGCTGGGGCCAAACCTTATCTGGGAAGCAGTCTGGTGGGGCCGGCTGGATATGGGCAATGAAGGGCGAGTCACGGATGTCTTCATCATCACAGATGACATGCACGGCATACTCGCCAGGCTCCGTGGGCCAGTACCGCACATCACAGGAACCGTCACCCTTATCATCACACTCGATCTTGGCCTGAGAGGGGCCCTCGATGGAGAAGCCTGGGTGCAAGGTGAGGAGATCAGGGTACCCAAGGGGCATCTCCTTCCCGTCACCCCCTGTCACCCCTGTGCCCCATATCCCTGTCTCATTTCATCACTCCCAAGCATTACCACCTCCTGTCCTCAGTTGCTCCCCAGTGTCCACTTTTCTGGCCTTGTGTCACTCCCAGGGGCACCCATGACCCCACCCCCAGCATTCCCACCTGCCACCCAACTACTTACCCAGTGTCCCAACTTCCGTGCCAATGGCCTCCACCACAAAGTCAGCAGACTTGCCCACCTGGCCAGTCTCCAAGCCAGGCCCCCAGGCCCGTACCTTCTGCACTCCTGCCTCTGGGCTCACTTGCACCTCAAAGGGGCTGGGGTAAAGGGGGAGCTGGTGTCAGTGCCAGAAGCAGCCTTGTCCTAGATGCCCACCTCCCTGCCCTCAGGTTCCCAGGCAGTCTGTCTCCATCACTCCCTCTCACCCCAAGTTGGCCTGGGGATGAAGGCGGGGGTGGGGTGGGGTGGGTGGGGCTTACCTGCGGGGGATGGCATAGCCGCCCCAGGTGATGGTCACCACGTACTTCCCAGGCACCACGGGGTAGTACTCGCACTCAAACACACCGTCCCCAGCCTCTCGTACCTTCACTGGCTCCTCTGTGCCCTCTGAAGGAGACACAGGGGTGGGTCAACAGCATGTGAGTCCCAGCTCTGGAATTCCCCCAGCCAGGCCCCTCAGTGGGTCCTTGGACACCCAGGCTCAGCCTGCAGACAGAGCTGACACCTAGGACAGGGTCCACCCATCATCGCTGTGCTCAGTGTAGGGCTGGCTGCCAGCTGTGCCCAGCTTGTGGACAAGGAGGCTGAGGCAGCGACTATGGGCCTGGGATCCCGTGGTGTCTCTGCTTGCTGTGTCTCCTCGGAGAACAGGAGCAGTTCTCTCCAAGGAGAGGAGGAGCTGGGTATCACTGGCTCCATTTCCTGCTGTCCCATCCCCAGCCCCGGGCCCCAGCACTCACTTGGCCCCTTGACTGTGACCTTGAGCTCCCCGCTGCCGGCACCCTTTGTGAACACCTTGAAGTCAGCCACCTCTTTCACACGCACGCCCTTGGGCTGCAGGCCCCGCCCAGAGGCCCGGCAGGCATTGGGGTTACAGGCTGAGGGGAGAAGAAGGCAGGTTGTGGGTGCTGGGAGGTCCTAGATAGAGCCTCAGCCCTTCCTCCCATGTCCCCTCACTGAGCACGGTCCTCCTGCCCCCTCCAAGGCACAGCAATTGCCTCATGCACCCCTGCCCTGTGCCCCTATGTCCCCGCACAACTGGGGCTGCTGGCAGCCATGCTGGCAGGGAACTGGACACAGCCTCTGGACGCGGCAGGACAGGAAACCTCCTGGCTGGGATTCTAGTCATTGCCACTTGGGACAAAGGCATAGCAGACAGAGTTGTGCTAAGGGACCCAGGAAAGGGTCACGCACCTAGAGTCATCAGAGCACCCTCATAAGCTATGTCATGCCACACTCAGCGATGCCATGAAACAAGAGGTATTTCATATAACAGGAAGCCTGGCTTAGAGCACTACAGTGGCACAGAAACCAGACCCTGCCTCTGCATGCTAACACAAGAATGGTAACCTCAGCCTGCCACAGAGCACAGAAGGAAGAATGCAACCCACAGCAGCCACAGACTGGCAGGGGCTTGTAATCCCAAACCACAACTGAACCCTGGCAATGGTACAGAACCTGGGCCAATCACAGAACACGGACAATAGCACAGAACCTGGACCTGCCACAGAACACAGGCAGTGGGACAGAACCTGGCCAATCACAGAACACAGGCGATGGCATGGAACCTGGACCCCCCATAGAACACACACAGTGGCAAAGAACCCAGGATCCATCACAGAACTAAGGCAATGGCATAGAACTCAGGTCTGCCACAGAACATGGGCAATGGCACAGAATCTAGACTTTATCACAGAAATCATCAGGCAAGTGGCAAAGAAACTGGATATGCCACAGAACAAAGGCAATGGCACAGAACCCAGGCCTGCCACAGAACACAGGCAATGGAATGGAACCCAGGTCCTGCCACAGAACGCAAGCAATGGTATAGAACCTGGGCCAATCACAGAACACAGGCAGTGGCACAGAATCTAGACTCTATCACAGAAATCATCAGGCAAGTGGCAAAGAAACTAGATATGCCACAGAACACAGGCAATGGCACGGAACCTGGGGCCTGTCACAGAATGCCATGGAACGAGGTGATCCCACACTGCCTGGGCCATGCCACACAGCACAGGTGAGGCCAGTCAGCTATGGCCATGCCTGGCCCAGCCTCTGCTGCAGAGTACTAACGTGGCGCCACTCTCTTGGCCTGGTGGACGATGGGCACGGAGGGGGCAAGCGGCGGCGGGGGTGCTGAGCAGTAGGGAGAGAGGCAAGTGGGGGCGTTACCAACCAAGGGCCTACAGGTGTGCGCTGGTAATTCCCACATATGCCCCACCACGTGGACCTGTCACTTCCCTTCAACCCTTCCAAGGTGGCACCCATTCTGCGTGGCCTTCACTCAGTCTCCTTGAGGGACTGAGAGTAGAGAGATGACCAGATGGGATCTCTCCACAGCCTCACCCCTAGTGGCTCCTTCTGCCTATCTGACACCTCTGTAGCTCCCTACACACTCTATGGACTTAGTGCCTCATTTCCCATAAATCCTGGGATCTGGAACCTGGTGGCAGCCTGGCTGGTCCCGGTGAGGGTAACTGTGGGGTGGATAAAGGGCCCTTACCTTCTGCCACATGGACAGGGAAAGGGCTACGGGGGATGGGGGCACCGGCAAAGGCCACGTGTACTGTGTGTGGCCCCTCCATCACAGGCCGGTATGTGCAGCGGAATGTGCTGTCACCCTTGTCCTCCAAGGCCACCTCCACTGTGTCCTGTCGACCCTGCGGGTCTACGATCACGACGGCCACATCGCCAGTGCCAGCCCCTGCCATGGACACAGGTCGTCAGCACCCATTCAACATAACAGCTGTCAGGGTGCCCGCATCCTGAGAACCCTCCCCAGCCCTATCCACACCACACACCCATACCCCCAGCCAAGGGCTGCCCACCTGATCCCCAAGGCCCATCCTTACCCGCAGTGTAGATGTCAAAGTAGGTGGGCTTGTTGGCTACGTTGCCCACAGGCTCTAGCCCAGGGCCACGGGCTGACACCTTGCTGGCATCCCCCAGTGCCATGCCCACGTTCACCTCAAAGGGACTGCGTTCAATGTTCTGGCCAGCAAAGAGGACGGTCACCTAAGGGTCAGGGGTTAAAGGTTAGCTTCCAGGGAGGGAATGCCTGAGAGCAGATGGAAGGCAGAGCAGCACCGAGGAGGGTGAGGGGTGGGCGCTTGGTGTCTTGGGGGGAGAGGGGATGTGTGAGCTGAGAGGGGGCCATCCACCTGAGCCAAGGGTGTGAGTGGAACGGGAGGACAGGTGAGGGCCTATGGGGATACCTTGTGCAATCCAGCGACCTTGGGCACATAGGAGACAGCATAGGTGCGGTCCTTGTCATTGTTGGGGACCACCTTGGCCTGATGAGAAGAGGATTGTAAATCACAGTGGCCAAAGCCCCTCCTGAACTCACAGCCTCACAAGGCCCCCATGTAGCTAGCACCTCCAGGCCATCCTCTTGTTGGCCCTGTGTCCTCCGGTTCTAGCCCCACCCTGACCCCTCCTGCCCCAGTGGGCCCCCGCACCTCCTCAGTGTGGCCCTCAGGATCCTCGATGTAGACCAGCACCTCGCCCAGGCCGGCGTCCACGGTCTGCACAGTAAAGTGGGCAGGCTGCAGCACAGTGTTGCCCTGGGGCTCGATGCCTGGGGCAGAGGCAGGGTCAGGTTACTGAGGGGGAGCCCACAGGTGCACTGCTGCCCAGGGCGGGGCTACCAGGTTAAGCACCTACCGGGCCCGTAGGCAATGGCCTTTTTGGGGTTCAGCTGCTTGGAGCGGACAGGGGCACCTGGCTTGAGCTTGGCCTTGGGGAACTGGGACAGGTAGGTCATGACAGAATGCTCATCCACGTTGGGGTCTACAATCTCCTCGGGGGCAATCACCTGTCACAGGAAGGTAAGGGGTTACATGTGGCTACTGCACCTGGCAGAGCCAAGTGTCCTGGGAGACCCAACTTCCACCCTCGGTCTTCCTGCCCGTGCCCCGCCACCCCCACCTGCCAGTGTACCTGGGGCACTCCGAGCCAGTCATCCGCCTGCTGCATGGCCTCCCGGGCATTTTCCACAGGCTGGTTGGGGTCCCAAGCCTCCCAGTCAGGGCAGAGACCTGGAGAGACGGCGGAAGATGATGAGGGCAACCAGTCACCCAGAATGCACCCATTTGCTTACCCGACGCTCTCGCAGGCGGCCCCTCTCCCCAGCCAGGCACCTGCTGACCCCTGAGGCTGTGGCCCTTCGGCTGTGGTGCCCATCTCTGTTCAGAGGCCCAGCAGCTTTTCCTAACACCAACAATGAGGCCTTTCTACTCTGGCTGACGCAGCCTGGCACCAGCCCTGCCAGCCAGCCTCCTGCCCCCTCCGACTGAAGCACAGACCCTGAACACCAAGCCCCCAAGAGGGCTCCTCTCCCAGACCCCTCTGGCTTTATAACTGCTGCCCCAGAGGTGAAGACAGGGGGTCACACGGTCCCTGTCCCCCATATGCCCCCTAGGTCTCCTCACAGCTCTTCTGAAGTCCCAGATCCCTAAGCATATACCCTACACCTGCCTCATGACATTAAGACTCCCTCTCTTTGCTAACTGTCCACTTGGGGAAACTGAGGCATCAAAGGATGAGTTCTGTATGATCACACAGAGCATGGCCCTCCTAATAGGGAGAATGCTGAGGGAGCCCTGGGTCACTCCTGTGAAAAGGTGTAGGGATGCCTGGTGCTGGCCAGAACTGGAGGAGGGGGTGCTCGTTGGCGGGGAGGGGGCTGGCTCAAAGGCTGGAATCCATGAGTGGCCGGAACAGCTGAGCTCACTGCTGGCAGCAACACTAGCTGTGGGCAACAGCTCAGCAGTTGGGAATGCTTCCCAGGAGGCCGGTGCCCCCGCCTCCCACCCTCTGCTCTTGGGCTGACCCCAGGGCGGGGGAGGACTCTCCCAAAGGGCCATGGCTTCCCAGGTTCAGGGCCACTGGCCCACTCACCAGGGGCACAGTTGTCCACCAGGGCACCCAGAGCTTTGCCATCCTGCCAGTCTCGGTTGAAGTTGGTGATGGGCAGCTGGGGCACCTTGTTCTGGATCCAGCCAAGCAGGCGCTGCTTGGGGGTCTGTTTGCGGGCGTCCTCGTCGTCCTCATCCTCCCACATGGGCATGGAGATGGAGTAGTGCAGGATCAGTGTCCAGATCAGCCCTAGGATCAGCTTCAGGTTCCCATCCACGATGGCCTTGCTGTCTGCAGAGCGGAGGACACCAGCTTGGCTCAGGAGGCCCACCCTGCAACCCGGGGTGCCTTCTGCACCTGCCCGGCTACGGAGAGGGTGCTCCTGAGACAGCTGCCACAGCACTGGGCTCAAGTCTCCCATTTCGGGAAGCCACCCCCTCTCAGGTGCAAGGTGGAGATGCCAACTCCTTTAGGGGCCTCTTCCCTTCAGTATGGAAACCCTGGTGGCATAGTGGCTAAGTGCTATGGCTGCTAACTAAACAGTAGGCAGTTCAAATCCACAAGGTGCTCCTTGCAAACTCTGTGGGTCAGTTCTAGTCTGTTCTGTAAGATTATTATGAGTTGGACATCGACTGGACTGCATGCAGTGTGTTTGGTTTGGTTTGGTTTCCCTTCAGCCCGAGGCTGCTGTCTGGTATGGTCCGCAAGTCTACCTGTGATGGAACTCGATGCTGCCCCCTATCGGCCACAGCCATCCCTGCAGTTATCCAGGGCCTGCCTGGCCCTACTGGAGGACAAGCCTTCTAGGGTCAGAGGCTAGATTTTCTGTTTAACAGTATTATTGCAGTATACTTGACATAGTATAAACTGCACCTGTTAAAATTTCTGGTATAAGCCAGAAAGCCATCACCCATCCCTTCCAAAGGTTTTCTTGTGTGGACCCCTTTGGGATCTTTCCCTCCTGGTCCTCCTTGCCTTTTCCATCCCAGGCAACCACAGACCTGCTCTGTCACTAGAGAATAGTTTGGAATTCTCAGAGTTTTATATAAATGGGTGGTGCAAAGCATTCACGTGCTTGCTGCAAACCAAAAGGCTAGTAGTCTTAGCCTGCCCAAGGTGTTCCCTGGAAGAAAGGCCTGGCTATCTGCTTCTGAAAAATCAGCCATTGACAACTATGGAACACAGTTCTACTCAGATACACTTGAGCTGAGTCAATTCAATCGTAACTGGTATGTTATTTCACAGGAATAGTATGCACTGCTTTTAGCCCGACTTCTTTCTCTCCAGACACTGAGTTTTATCTTTCTACACTCAAGGGCCCAGAACTCAGTAGGGTTTCAGTAAATGTTGATTGAATAAATGTATTTTAAAACCAGAAGTTGCAAAGAGCAAGACCAAGGTGGTTTTCACCTTGACTGCCCTAAGCTGCTTTTGGAACAACGGGGTTCTGGGAAGAGAGAGGATGCCTGGTACATGTTCGCTAAAGACTTGGAAATCATACTTGTAAATGCTGGGAGAAACAGGATTTCACAAGATCCAAGGGATATGTCACCCATGTGGACTGATGTCTCAGCAACTGACACCACACTCGCCATCACCTCCTTTGAGGAATACTATGAACCAAAACCAACTCCCCCAGGTTGGGCAGGCCTATCCCCTCTGTTAACAGCCAACCAGCAACGTCCAGGAGCCGATAGCTTAGGTGCCCTAGAGTACATAATGTTGAAATCTTCATTAAAAAAGTCCTGAAAGCCATCAGCTCCAAGCTGAGCTGCTATCAAGAGGTTCAGAGGGAGTGGAAGACTCAGCCTTGTTTACTGGTGTTGCCAGAGAGATGGGAGTGGGTGGGGCTCCCCCTTCTGACAGCTTTTTCTGTCCCTTTATCCCTAGATCTGGGAGGAGGGAAGGAGACCCAGGGCCTGGAAACTTCAGCGGCCCCTGCCTCATCCCACTTGCCCTGGGAGGGAACCCGTCTCCCAGTCCCTCAGGCCGTGGCTGGCCCCTGGGCTCCCCACCCTCTCACTGATTCATCCTTCCTTCCCCAGCAGCGTTGGCCACCCCCTTCCACCCCCACCCCCCTCCCCCCCCGGCCCTGCTGCAGGCAGCACAATGGTTTGGCAGCTTTCAGATTCCATGACACACTTGCTCCCGGCCTCCCTGTGCTCTGCCCTGTTGATGGCACAAACACACCCACAGCGCGTTCACCCAGTCTTGACACCCCAGTGTCCCTTGACCTCTTGCAGCCCTCACGCAAAGCCAGTGTTCACCACTCAGCAGGGCTTCCAGCAGCGAGCCGGGGCCTGACCTCTGAAGGGAGGGCGGGAGATCTCCAAGCTGGTGGGGGCTGGGGACTGGGAGGGGATGTGTCGGGTGATACTTGCTGGAGAGAGAGGCTTTTCCTCAGCAACTGGCCCAGGGCCAGACAGCAAGTGGTCCATGGCTTGGGGCAGGGGAGGGACAGAGTCCCACTCTGGGACCAAAGACCTTCCTCTCCCTCCTTCCCGTCGGAGGCCTGGGGAGGGGAGTCAGCTGCAGCCAGGTTCCTCCCTCACAACGCCCCCAAGCCATCGCTTCCCGCTTGCCTGGGGATACCCCCACAAAGGGGCGGGAGAAGCTAGACACCAGTCCCTGAGCCCCCCAGGCCTTACGTGGAGGTGGAGGAGGAGAGAGGGCTGGGCCGAGGGAGGTGCCGGACAGCTGCTGCCCCCTCCAGCCCCTCCCTTGGCTGTTGGCTCCGGGAGAAGGAATAGCAACTGGGGAACAGCTGCGCGACAGAGCTGCCTCACAGGCCTTTTGTTCAGAGGGGCCGAGGGGCCAGTGGGGGGCCTGGGTAGAGGGGCAAGAAAGGCCACAGCTCCCCCAACTCAGGCTGAGCACCCCTCCACAAGCGGCGGTCTGCACTCCTAGCTCCCCCTCTGGGCCCCATTTCCCTTCTGGAGAGAAGTGGGGTGTCCTTCTTGCCCACGAGCCAGGTCCCCAGATGCTCAGCTTCAGTCCTGAGACCATGCCTATGTGGAGGTCCACTAGACAGCCCTCTTCCCACCACTACATGAGAAGCGGGGACTAGAGGAAGTGGAGCCCTGTAGACTGTCCCTTCACACCTCCGGCTGGCCCCCCTCACAGGCCCCCTCCCTGCCAGCCTCAGCCCCAGCAGCTGAATTGCTGACAGCCGATCTCATGGGCTCCAGGGTTTGCCCAAATGGGGACCAGCTCCCCTTCCTCTCAATAGGATCCAGGAGTTTCCATCCAACCCCAGACCAGCCTTCGCCTCTTCCTTCTCAACTCGGAGCCAAGGGGCTGGGGCCGTGGGGGAAGGAGAGGTGCCTCCGGAAAGATGAGGCCTGGCGAGGGGCCGGGCAGGGGGAGGGAGGCAGAGCGGCTTCCTAGCCTGTCTCTCCCCAGAGACCCCACCTGGGACAGTCAGTCCTGCCTCTCACATCTCAGTCTGCAGGGGTGACAGGGGCTGACCGGGCTCTGACACTCCCTCCACACTCCTTCACTCAGTCCGCTGCCCCCCCCCACCCCTCACCACACATCAGAGCCCCCTCCCCCACCCCTGCCCTCAGCCTTGTCCTTCTGGAAAGCTCAGAGACATCTGCTGTGTCACGGAGGCAGGGCTATTTCCAGGCTGGAGCAGGCGGTGGGGTGAGGGCTGGGGGGGGCAAGGTTGGGGCAGGAGGGGTAAGGCTGAGGGAGGGGACTGGATGGGGCAAAGGGCCCCGGACTGACCTCAGCTGCTAATTCAGGAGGACCAGAGATGGCCCTGAGGGACAGTCGGGGGTGGACAGACAGTCCATTATCTGGGGGTGTCCCTGAGGCAGTAGTCCGGGGGCTTTAGGCTACCTGGCCGACCCCATATTCAGCTCCACTTGTGGGGCCCTGGGGTCAACCCCACATAGGGCCCCTTCAGGTAACTCATTGTGCAACGCTGTGGTAGGGGTCTCCTTGGGGCCCTGGCCTGCCCGAGTGACTGTAGGGCAGGAGGCACTACTTGCCACTCAAAATTCACCCTAGGTTTCCCTGCTGCCAAGCTAGAGTGGCTGTGGCTCCCCACCCCCACCCTGTCCCAGCACACCTTCCAAATGTGGTTACACTCAAGGACTCCCTCCTTTTACAGGCCTGCCCTCCCTCCCATCCAGACCGTTAGCTGCAGCCAATCCCATCTCCTGCGGAGGGTGCGGGCCACGCAGGAGCTGCTCCCTGGGCCAGGGCAGGAGGCGCCAGGCAGGGGTTAAAGCTCCCACCGCAGCTGGGAGCGCAGTGCCTTTTTAGGTGTTGGAGGCCGGGCCCTGCCGGCCCTGGCTCCCCAGCCTGATCCCAGAGCCGGGCACATGCCTGCAGGGGGCCTGGCCCACTGCTGCTGGCCACCAGCTCCCCAGCAGCCTCGGATCCGTGGACTCCGGCAGTGATGGGGACCCAACTGTAGTCTCTGCCTCCTCACGGAGGAGCTGGGAAGCTGGGGGGTCAATCTGCTTTGTTTGGGGGAGTTGGAATCCCAGTTGCCCAATAGAAGGAAAGGTACAATGAGTGGAGTCAGGGCGGTGGGAGTGGGTGTTGTAGCAGGGCTGAGAACAGCAAGGTCTGGCCTCGTTGAGTACCTCAGGGGTGCCCACGATCCTGACAGTCCTAAAGGCAGCGGCCTGAGTCTGAGGGTGAGCGAGATGGGGAAGAGGCATCTCACCGCAGTCTGCCCTGCCCCGGGTCTCAGCTCCCCACGGCCACCGACACCTGTGCGCCCTCTACCCCAGGGGTCAGCAACACGCCCTCGGGGCACCCCCACGCTCCACCCCGCCCCCGGCACTGACCGATAGACACCAGCTTGATGTGCTCGCGCTCCAGGAACTCGAGGGCCACCGACACGTTCTCCAGCTTCATCTGGCGGAAGTTGGGGCGCGGGTGAAACTTGCGGTACATG
Organism: Heterohyrax brucei; assembly: GCA_028571685.1. NCBI lineage: Eukaryota > Metazoa > Chordata > Mammalia > Hyracoidea > Procaviidae > Heterohyrax > Heterohyrax brucei. Next base: position 20,683,842 of record CM053147.1, read on the forward strand.
CGCTTCTGGCTGAGCACCTCGAGCAGCGCGATGAGCCGCAGCCCGTCGCTGAGGTCGCGCTGCAGGTCGGTGAGGCGCTTGCCCACGCACTTGAGGTGCTCGTTGCACCAGCGTGTGAAGGTGTTCTGCTGGATCTTCTTCCAGGGCGCGTCCTCCGCCAGGTCCTTCTCGGTGGACGGCATGTCGTCCACCTCGTCCGCCAGGCTGAAGCCCGCGGGGTCCGAGTAGCCGCTGCTGTTCATCATGCTGGCGGCCGGGCGGGCAGGGGCTGCGGCCGAGTTCGGGTTCGGGCTGGGGCTGGGCTGGGCCGGGTCAGCAGGCTGGAGGCGCGAGCGATCACGGGCTGGGCTGTGCGCTCTGTAACTTGTTTCACTTGGGTCGCGCTTGGCGGGCGACTGGCGGGCCTCCTAGCTCGAGTCTCTCCCTTCAGGGGCGGAGCGGTGCTCGGGAAGTGCAGCGGGCCGGGGCCGGGGGGTTTAAGAAGCCCGCGGCCCCCAGGCCACGTCAGAGCGCCGGCCTCCCAGGAATGCCGCCCGGCCGCGGGGGGGACAGGGGGGCCCGCAGCCCCGCCTCCCTCCCCTCCCCCACGGCGGGAGGGCGCTCGGCGCGGGGGAAGCTGGGCCTCGCCGCTCCAAGTCCCCCTCCCCACCCCGGGGCTGCGGGCCAGGGGCCGAGAGCGCTGGAAAGGCCGTACCCCAACACCCCAAACTAAGCTGTCAGAAATGAGCTGTGCTCCTTTGACATCCCGCCAGATCTAAAGAGAGAAATGGGGAAACTGAGGCCAGTAGTTAGGGTGACACTCATGAGAGACTTGAGAGAATTTTCTGGACAAGTTGGTGGCAGGGCCATTGACAGGCCCTGGGAGGCCTGGCTCCTAGCCTAGGGTATTGTCCACCTGTGGGCTGGGAAGGGAAGTGTGTATGGTTGTGCCGGGATGAACTGAGAGGAAGCCAGGAGCTAGTCCAGGCCAACTAAACTTGGGGGGGTGTACCTGAGCCCATTGCTTTACTTTAAAGGTGGAAAGGTCTCACTTGGGGCCCACACTGAGGGTCTCAGGTGAAGACGGAGGCTGCTGCCCCTGACTCAGTGTCCCTGTCACCAGCCTACTTAGCCTCATCTTCTCAGAATGAAGCTGAGCTCACGAGCAAGGTACCAAGTGAGTCAACTCTGGCCCCCCCCAAGTCTGACTCAACCAGAGTGACAGAGGGGAGGGAGAGATTGCCCCCTTAGTGCCAGGGAGTCCCCTGGGCAGTGCACCCACTTGGGCCATGGGGCACATTCTCCCAGGGATGGGGTGGGCTAGCCACACAGAAAAAGGGAGAGCCGTGCCCAGAGCAGCCAAGAGGGAAGGTGCTTAGGGCCAGTGGACAGGGAGAACCCCAGGGAACCAGCCAGGATGAGCCGAGGGCAGAGGGAGACCTGGAGAGCAGTGGTAGTGGGGAAACTGAGGCCCATAAATCAATAAGCTGACTTCAAACAAGGAGAAATAGCTATAGAATATATTTACATTAAGAGAAGATATAGTCTGCAATTCTGTAGCACTATACATATTCCATGTCCTCTGGTCTCCCTTTTAGGCCCTTCCTCAGCTTTCTCATTCTTCCAAACCAGTTTTGGGTGGCATTATCAGTGAGAATGTGTGCAGAACATAGGCAAACTGTCATCCCCAACAGCAAACTGAGCTGGAGAGGAGGCCATGTCTGAGCCTGAGAAGGTTCTCCAAGCCATGTAGCCCCCAACTCAAGCCATGTGGTGACCATGGAGAAGGTCTTGGAAGGTTCTGGGACCTGATAGATGAATTGCTCTACTCTTTTCCTCTCCTCCTTCAGTCCTGCTGAAAAGGAAGGGGATTGTGGGCATCTTTGGGGCTCTCTCCCCAAGGGCAGTAGGAGGTCAATCTCCCTTCTGGAGCAAGAGAGAAGTTTAAGGGGTTTTTGTGGGGGCAGTGTGTTTGGTGAAGGGGTCCATGAGTGACTTCTCTTCCTCCTTGCGTAATGAGATTGCCAGTGTTTAGGTAGGGAGGGGGAGGAGTAGAGAAGAGACCAGAAAGAGAAGAGGGCCTGCTGTGTGTGGCTGGGGGGAGGGAGCTCGGGGGCCCTGGTAGTGACAGGAGAGGTATAAATAGCTTGGGCCTGTGGCTCATGTTCTGTCTGATGCCTGTGACGAGGTGCTCAGGAATTCCACTCTCCTGCTGGCATACCCCCTCCTCATCTTCAGAACTCTCGTCTCCCCAAGTCACCATGATCCCAATGGTCCAAACCACCCACTGGGCACAAGTGGCCCAAACCACCCATTGGGCACCAGTGGTCCAAGTCTCCTTGACAAGCTGTGAGCTCTTTTGAGGAGAGACCGAGCTCCTGGGGACAGAGTCCTGGGTCTCTCCAGGGAACTGTGTGTGTGTGTGTACAAAGGGTGACTTCTCATACCCAAACCTGAGGGGCCAGGAGCTCTGAAGCTCTGATAGAAACCCTGAGGTACACATTTGAGAAAGGATGGATTCCTCTCTCTCAGCTGTTGGGGGTGGATGAAAGGGATAAAAGGAGGCTGCCTGGAGCTGACAGTTCCTTTTCAAACCCTAAGGGCTCATATTGCTGTTGTACAGTTCTCCCCTGAGGTCCCCCAGTCAGCTGGTAGCCTCCACTGAGACAGGGCGAGTTCAGAGAGAAGCCAGCTAGCAAGGAAAGCATTCCCACTCTAGTGTCCCCTGACCCTTTCCCTCTGACTCATCATCTCACTCCAGGAGAGACCACTGTGCCTGCCGAGGGGACCGAGGGAGATTGTGGAGGAGGGTACAGAGTGCCCAAGGATGATTCTGTCACTGTCACCCGTTCTCCTCTACTCTCCTGAAACCTGAGCCTCATTGCTCTCCAGGGTAAATCGGGGCCTGACTCAGTCCCCAGCCAGCCAGTCACAGCCAGCCCGACCCAGGCGCAGGCTGGTGACTCAGCCCTCGATATAGTCCATGAGCCCAGGCCCCAGGCCCGGCCTGCCCGCCGTGTGGGCCAGAACACACCGTGCACAATGCTGGCTCTGGGGCCTGCCAAGAAGGGCCACCTCCCTGAGGGTGGCCAACGTGTGGTTCTTCCTTGGGCCAGCAGGGGCACACAGAGGGGCTTGGGGGGGGGGGCGGGGTTTCATCAGCCAAGAATTTGGGTCTGAGCTGGCTGGGGCCACTGTCCTTTTATAACCCCCTGACTCACCACCCGCTGACCTGCCTCAGGAGAGCAGGTTCCCCTGGGGTTCCACCTGTCCCACCTCCTGTCAAGGCGCACAGCTTGTCAGCCACAGTGCTGGCCGTGTGTAACTTGGGCTGAGCACGTTCCGAGAAAGCGGCTCTGTTGTGCCATGTTGACAATATCATTGTTTTGGAACCAGGGCTATTTCCATGGTCCCCAGGTGGGTACCAGGATGCCCAAGCGCACAGCAAGCACTTTGACCAATCAGTGATACTGCCTGTGGCCCTGGCCCAGATGCCAGGGATGGTGTGGCACAGTGGAAAGATCCTCAGGCTGAATCCTCGCCTCTCCACTTCTGGCTCTGTAACATTGGGCTGGTAATGTAGCATTTCTGGGACTCAGTTTTCTCATTTATAAAATGAGGTTAATAATGTTTTCATAGGCATTTTTTTTCTTTTCAATGTGTGAAAATAATGTGTAAAATGATGACCATGGTGACTGGTATTAAGCACTCAAGAACAGCTGTTTGTGTCCCCTGCTGGCACCTTGGGGACCAGGTGGCTCTCAATAAATACCTTCCTCATCCTTGGGCCAGACAACTGTTAAGATCTCTAAGCTGCTGTCTTTTCCTTTCCCTAGTGAATCTGTGTCCTAGTGTTCCACCTGCCTGAGTCAGTGCCGGCCATCTCTACAATTGTGCACTGAAGCCTCAGGAGCAACCGATTGTTGGCAGGCGTGGCAGACAGCATGCTCTCCTGCGAACACCAGTGCAGGAAGACGGGCTGGAGGTGCTGGTCTCCAGGAAAGGAGGAGAAGGGAAGCAGTTATGTACGGGGCAGTAGAGATGAGAAATGGGGGCTCCTGAAGCCATCTGGAGTTCTTGGTTCTGGCTGCCTGCCTGCCCATGGCTTCTAAGAGATACTTCTGTGGCCTTAAAATCAATCCTGCTTCTTGTTTCTCAAACTGACTCAAGGGACTGTTCCACATTCAACAAAATGTGTATCTCCAAGGCCAGAAGTCATGAAATCCAACCTAAAGAAAGAGTATAAAGTTCTGAAGTAAGCAGAGAGGGGCATATGCTTACATAAAGGCAAGTGTCCCAAAAGGAAGAAGTCTGTGTTCTAAGTAAGAACATGTAGGGGAAGGCAGGACCACATTCAGCCAACACCCTGTGTTATGGGTTGAACTGCATCCCTAAAATATGTGCTGGAATTCTAACTCAGGTACCTATGGATGTAGTCCCCTTTGGGTGTCGTGTTTTTCTTTGTTATGTTAATGAGGCTGTATCAAATTATCCTCTAAACTTAATGATTTTTGAGATGTAAAAAGAGCAGGTGGGACACTGAGAAGTTAGCACAAGTGAGGGGAAGACAGATGCCACATGGAGGTGGTCCAGCAATCAAACAGCCATGGATTTTCCTCCAGAGGGAACAGAGAGAACACCCTAGAGCTGGTGTCCTAAACGCAGACTTGCAGCTTCCTAACCTATGAGAAAATAAATTTTTGTTCTTTTAAACCACCCACTTGTGATATTTTTGTTACAGCAACACTAGATAACTGGAACAGAATTCGGTCCTGATAAATGGGAGTGCTGCTCTAAGCAGTACCTAATCTGGATGTGGTTCTGCAGCTGGGTAATGGGTAGAATCTGGAGGGATTTCAGTGGTTCAGAGAAAGAGTCTGTATCTCCTTAAAGAGATTGTTGGTGGAATTATGGACACTGAGGATGATTCTGATGAGGGCTCTGAAGAAATGAAGAATCCTATAGAGGAAGCTGCAACCACTCTGAACTTGTTGGAAATGAGGACATTAAGTGTGCTTCTGGTGAAACTTTAAAAGGAAACGATGACCAGATTATTGGATGGGGGAGGGATGGTGAGGCTTTTAATAAGGTGGCAAAAAACTTGTCAAAATTATGTTTAGCGGAAGGCAGAACTTGTAAATAATGAACTTGGGTATTTACTGATGAGATTTCTAAGCAAGATCTTAACGGGGCAGCATGGATTTTCTTTGCTGCTTACAGTCAAATGTGGGAGGAAATAGGTGGACTTACAAATAAACTGCAACATTAAACCAGAACTTAAAGATGTGGAAAATCCTGCTGTACAAACTAAGGACAAAGGACCTGGACTTGTCACCAAGGGTTTGGCTATACGATTTTTTGTTAAAGAGATGAAGTCTGCCAGTGATGGGTCTAATAAACCACTGGAACAGAAATCTTGTCAGCTTCCACTGAAAGGGACAGAGGCAGTATGACCTGAAGGAAAGCTGCCTGCCTCCTGGAATCCTACAGGCAGGAAATGGGCCACTGAAACTGCTTGGTTGCAAACGTCTGTTGTCCTCCAAGAAAAGAAAGGAGCCATCCCAGGCACAATTCAGGGATCAGCAGAACTGTTGGAGGGACTGTGGTAGGTTGGGCTGCCTCTGTTCAAAGGATAGAAAAACTGCCTCTTGGGTTTCAAAGAGTTCAATCTCCATCTCCACCACCTCTGTTCTGAAGTGTGAGGCTGCCATAAGGGTGGGCCAAGAGGATAGGGCCTTTGCCCATAGTTGAGCGTGTGGGGCTGTAATACCCAAGGGCCAGGAGAAGAGAGCCACATATGATGAAGGGGTTGGGGTCACCGCTCAGGTGGATCAGGAATATACAGCTACCCAAAGTTGAGGGAGCTGAGCTGCCATCCCAGTGGACCTCAAAGGAGGGGCTGAAGCCTGGGGCCAAGGGGCCTCCACCCAGAATCCAGAGAGTGAGGCCAACACCCAGAGCCTGGAGGGCGGGACTGTTACCCAGATAGTCCTGATGCACTGAGGATTAGTTTCAAGCCTTGACTGCCAGTGAAATTTGCTCTGTCAGGTTTTGGACTTGCTGGATGCCTTTGACCCTTCTTTCCTTCCAGTTTCTCCCATTTGGATGGAATTTTCTGCCTTGTACCATCATTGTACTTTGGAAGCAGAAAACTTGTATTTGAGGTTCATGGCCTACTGATAAAAAGAATTTTGCCTCACCAGGGAGCGTGTCCTGAGTCTCACAGTCACAGACCGAATTGTGCCTTTCCAAAAATATATGTAACAGTTTGGCTGGGCCATGATTCTCAGTGTTTTGTGATTGTCTTCTATTTTGTGATTTTCTTATGCTGTAAATCTTAAACTCTGTCTGTGGTTAATAGACTGGATTATGTTATAGAGCATTAGGGTGAGATTATAGCACCCTTCCTAAGGTTACCTCCCTGCTCTAAGGTAAAGGCAGGTTCCCTGGAGTGTGGCTTGCACCACTTTTTACTGTTTTATCCCACAAGAGATGATAGGGAAGCAAGCAGAGAGTTGGTGACCATCAAGAAAGCAGCACAGAGAGTGGAGTACATCCTTTGGATCTGAGGTTCCTGCTCCCCGATGCTCTCAGACCAAAGTAAGACCCATGCAACACAAGGACCCTCCTCCAGAGCTGACAGAGAAAGCCTTCCTTTAATTCGAACTTGTAACCTACTGAACTGTGTGAGAATAAACTTCTCTTTGTTAAAGCCATACCCTCGTGGTATTTCTGTTAGAGTAGTATTAGATGACTATGACACACCCCTATACGTACTTGATTTAGACTTTAGATGATTCATTAGATTTTGGACTTAACAGTTGTACGAGACTGGGAGAAGACTTGTGTGAAGACGGGACAGTGAATTAGTTTTGCACATGGGAAGGATGTGAATTTGGGGGGGTCAAAGGGTGGAATGGTATGAATTCAGTGCCCCCAAATTGTATTGTAAATCCTAACCCCTATACTTGTGGATGTAACCCCACCTGGGAATAGGGTTTTCTGTGGTTATGCTAATGTGGCCATATCAGTGTAGGGACAGATATGACTTGGAGGTTACCAAGGAACTGAAGAACTCTGGGGCTAGTGAAACTGAAACAAGGGTCCCCTCAGAGTGGACAGAGAGGCCCTTCCCCTAGAGCCACTAAAAACCCTGAATTTGGGTTTCCAGCCTCCTAAACCATGAGAAAATACATTTCTGTTCCTTAAAATCATCCATTTGTGGTACTTGTTACAGAATCACTACCCACCCATCCACTGCTGTTGAGTAGATTCGACTCATAGCAACCCTCTAGGACAGAGTAGCACTGCCCCATAGTCTCCAAGGAGCATCTGGTGGATTTGAACTGCTGATCTTTTGATTAGCAGCTGTAGCACTTAACCACTATGCCACCAGGGTTTCCAATTAGATAACTAAAAATCCCAGGCATCGGGTGTGGTCCTGGGAAGGGGCCATCAGCCTACCAGATCCTGACCTTCATCTTTGCTTCTGATTCCAAGTGTAAATCTGATTCTTAGCTGCAGATAATCAGCCAGTCCTTTTCACTGGATATGTCTTCCAGCCAACTGGTGGCTGAAGTGGATAAAAAGGAGCCTCTTACTACATTCAACAGCAAGTGGCTGCTGGCATAACTTGGGTTTTCAAGGCAGTTCTTTCATTAATCTACAACTGAGAACACAGAATCTAGTGTAACTGACTCAAACAATGCTTCTCAAACTTATCCGTGTATGCTAATCACCTGGGATCTTGCCAAAATGCAGATTCTGTTTTAGTAGGTCTGAGATTCTGCCCTTGTAACAAGCTCCCAGGTGATGCCAGGGCTGCTGACCAATGGACCACACTTTGCATAGCAATGGACTAAACAAGAAAACCGAAGATTAGATACACAGAGTGAAAAGGAGAGTGTGCTGTCACTTGGTGGGGAGAGCAGAGGGAGCTGCAGATAGGTGGGCATGCAAAACTGATTTGGATTGTATACTTCCACTTAATCACAATAAAAAACAAAACAAAAATAAACACCAAACCAAACCCAGTGCCGCCGATTCCAACTCATAGTGACCTTATAGGTCAGAGTATAACTGCTCCATAGAGTTTCCAAGGAGCATCTGGTGGATTCAAATCGACAACCTTTTGGTTAGCCGACACAGCACTTAACCACTATGCCACCAGGGTTCCCAGCAATGGACTAGACCACCCTAAAGCAGAGTCATTAAAGAGGAGTCATTTGGGGTAGGAACAAAAGGGACAGATGGCATTGCTCTGTGTTCCCCTAGTTGTAGCTGTGTTTTTCAGGTGCAGACTTGGGAGCTGGTCACAGGTTTATCACTGGGCCAGGGCTTAGGACGCGCTTCACTCAATTCAGCCTGTCACTTCTCCAGGCAGCGAACAACTTTAAAAACTCCTAATTCTAAATGTCCTTGCTACACTCCTTAGGAAAGGGCTGTGGAGGAAATGAGTTTGTGCAGACCTTAGCAGTGCCCGCCACAGTATGCACTCTATAAGCACATGTTGCTTCAGTTACTTGGTTGAATGAAACACATTCCTTTGGCATTAGGTGTGAAGGAGACAGAAAGAAGGTCCCCAAGGAAATGAGTAGTTATGGGGGCCATCGTGCCTGCTGTGGCTTTAGAATCCACTTGGGGTCTTCTGGATGGAAACAGGAGAACCACCAACCACAAAAGGGGTGCACAGGGATGACAGTGAACGAGGGCACTCATAAACCATCTTTGTCACTCTGTTTGTCCCCACTTAGGTCCATTCAATCCTCTCTGGCTCTTGAACCCCTGGAAGCCGACCTCAGAGACCCCATAGGCCAGGCTCCTTTGCTCTTTGGCTCCTGGCTGGGCTGTCAGTGGGCCACCAGTAGGAAACTGGAAGGTGGGGAGCAGGGAGTAACTACCTCGCCACTTCACCAAGGGCTCTGACAGGGGCTGTGTTCCTATATGGCCACCAATCCTGTCTGGGGCCCCTTTTTAGGGCTCTGCCTCCGGCTTCCCTTCAGGCCTGGGTTGGTAATAGCTCCCCACTGTTGCTAGTGCTTGGGTACTTCACTATCATCCTGTTGGTTCCGCTAACCCTGCCCTCTTACATTGTCCCTGCATTACACCTGCCCCACTTGAAGCCTTTGTCATCTATATTCTGTCAGGATTCTAAATGACTGAGGCATCTCTGGGTGAACCCCTTGAGAAGCCATAAAGACTAAGCTTTGGAGGCTCTTACGCAGATCTTCTTATCACAGTTTTCTCCCAGTAGCCATGGATGCGGGCACCCTTAGGGAAGGTCATTTGCCCCTTCACACAAAGTACCCAACTGAGTCCATTTCTTCATGCTCTGATGAGTCCCCCAAGACAGGGTCAGTACGAACCAATCCATCTGCAATTCAGCTGGAAGCCAAACTCCTTCCTGGGGTCATTTGTTGTACGAGAAATCACATGTAAGGAACCAGATTCTTATGGAAGGTAGGTGGTTAAAGGGAAATCACTCTGATTTCATTGTGTTGTGAGTCATCGAGCAAAGAAAAACCCACAAAGCCTCATGTAATTAGGTTGATATTTAATTACAAGGAACCCAGGTTCTTACACAAGGCAGGAGCTGGGAGCCAGAAGATCTCCATAAACCTTTCCAGCCTGGGTGACCGAGGCTAAGGAAACAGGGACACGTGGGACATACGAGTGGGGTGGGGCTCTGGCACAATGTCCTGCACGAAGCTGAGGGTGGTGGCCACGGGGGATTTGCCCCCTTGGGTGGCCCAGATCTGCCATCACTCCATGAGGCAGAACTCTGTCTCCTGCTGGCGCATGTTGGGTAACAAATACAGAGCCACAGCTGCAATAGCCAAGAACACCACAGGCTTCCACATCCCAGACACATTCTGTGGGGACCAAAGGAAAACTGTGAGTGCCCAGCCTTCCGAACCCTTCCCGAAGCCAGAAGTCACCTGCCTGCTGGTCCTGGAGAGAGATACCTCAGGTGCACCATGGATGAGTCTCTCACATCCTGGGTGACCTCTGGAGATGATGTGCTCTCTTAGCCCTGGCACCCTAAATATCTGGAACAACACTATATCTATCATTTTAGGTGGCTGCCTATATGGGTGCCTCCACTGCTCCCTATGTGATGGGGAGAATAGCTGTTCCCGTGTGTAGAGACAAGATCAGAAGCCACATCTCAAATGGTCACAAAGAGAATGCATTCAATGCAATGGGAAAACAGTGAATTTGGGCCTTTGGGAAAAGCTGCAGCACTGGCTTTATGGAGTGCTCCGCGTCAGTAGGACGGCGGGAGGTAGAGGGGTAACACTGAAGCGGGAGGGAAGGAGGCCACTGTGGAGTGCAGGTACATATGAGGTCCCCAAGTAGTCAGAGCTTTTGAAAAAGCAGCAAAGAGTGATGCCAGCTCAAGGAAATTCAAGGAAAGCTGTTATCGGTCCTAGAAGGGAACACAGCTGGGTCCCCAAAAAAACCTTCAGTCACCAGGGTGTTGACTGATTTCTTGGAGCATGTGCTACAGAGAGTTCTGAGACTTACAGACACTGCTGACCACCAGAAAATCCTGCCAATTCCTGGGACAACTAATGATCCCATCAAAAGATATCTAAAAAGCATCCTTTCGGGAATATGAAATCTCCAACAAGAGAAAACCTGTTAGGGGAAATAGTTGTTATTGTTACTATTTAAGTGTATCATTTGAAGGATTGTGAGCCCTAAGCTGAAGCTTCAGGTAGCACAAGGACGGTTTTAAGTGAGGAATGATGTATATCCCATTCATGCTAACAACACATTTGCTCAGAGCATAACTTATCTCAAAAGGATTTTAAGTCAACTATAAAGAGCAAAGAAAATCTCCAAAACTTGTGGCAATGGCTACTAAGAACAGAAGATGTGAAATGGAAGGAGAAACAATGTTGGTGGTGGAAGGAATAATTCGTGTGGGGAAAACACCTGCAAAGATGGCTAGAAAGAGTATTTCCACACTCAGACATGCACACCCTAGTGTGTCCTGATAGAAAGGCCAGTCTGGTGTTCCTACAGGAAGAACTGGCTGAAATGCACAATGTGAATGGGTGTGCTTAATGCTGGGCAGAAACAGGATTCCAGAGTGAATGAGTCAAGGGATGGTCTGGGTGCTCCAAGGGGTAAGTCTATCCTGTCAAGCTTTCCTGGTAGACTGGGTTACTAAATCAGCCAATCTAGAAAATAAGTGTTTTTGAACACAGTCAAAGTGCCTGACAAGATTTTCCATGATACCCTTGCAGATAACCCTGAAGCAATAGTGGTACCCATCTGCTGATGACCAAGGAACTCAATAAAGGAAACTGCAGAGCCGATAGACCAGAGGCCCACCATATGGCTCAGTCCTTACCTAAACTTGGCCGAAGATACAGAGGTGGGCTCGTCACCCCTAACAATGACATGAAGCTGGCAGGGAAAGGGAGTGTGCTGAGTCATGGGGTCAAGATCAAAACCAAAACTTAGCAGGTAAGAGTAATGGACCGTATCCAATGAGAGTTAATAGGACTGAATGGAAATGGTTCCCTGTGCATAATAAAAATCAACTGTAGGTACAGAACGGGAAGAGGACGCAGAGCACGTGCACTGTGCAAAGTAGTTTTATGAAAAACACATACAAGAGGTAACCGGTACCAGTCACCATGCAGCTCGTGGTATCTGAGCTGCACAGACAGAAATATGGCCTCTTCTTAATTACATCAAAGAAAGGAAACCTGGTGGTGTAGCAGTTAAATGCTATGGCCACTAACCAAAAAGTTGGCAGTTCAAATCCACCAGGCGCTCCTTGGAAACTCTGTGAAGCAGTTCTACTCTGTCCTATAGGATCGCTGTGAGTCAGAATTGACTTGATGGCACTAGGTTCAGTTTGGTTTAACCAAGGAAAAGGATGTAAAATAAAGAAGGAGGGTAAGGGTGGACAGGACTGGAATTTGGCCTGCTAATATCAAGTCCTTATGGTGCGGTTTGTGAACTTCCTGGCTGTCTTCCCTAACCTCTCTATGCCTTAGTTTCTCCCTATGGACAATGATAATAATGACAGCTACCTCCTAGGGTTGATAGAAGGGTTCAATGAGTTTATACAAATCGCTTAGCACAGTGCCTGGCACACAGTATGTGTTACGTCAGTGTGTGCTACTTCGATTACTCCACGGGGTACTCTCACCTATGCTCAATCATCTGATTGAGCATCTGATCATCTGATCCTCAAAAAGCCCTGTGAGGAAGGCTGAGGTTTCACCATTTTGTTTACATTTCAGGAAGCTAAAGGTTCAGATTACACATTTTGCATCTTGTAAGTAACACAGACACTCAATCATGTTCTTCTGGCCACTTGTCAGCCACTTTCTACCACACTCTGTGGCCTCCGTTCCCAGCGGGGAAGTACAGATTGGGGCAGAGCCGGAGTCTGGGCCGAATGGGCTCCCACAGGGAACCTAGAACCAGGAGTCCCTGCTCTCGTGATGACTGGGCCTGGCTGAGCTTCAGTGGAGAGGTTACGGCTGGTGGCTTTGGGTCCTATCCCACTGCGATTTAGTAATCTGGGAACGCATGGTGGCAGGGCAGGGACAGGGAGACCCCTGTCACTAAAGAATTAAGGACTGTCCATGGGAATGCCGAACAAAAAGAAGAAAGGAGAAGGGTTGGGAGACAGAAAAAAGTACGGAAAACAGAGCAAGAGAGACAAGGAATAGGTAGTAATTGTCCCCAGCACATGACACACCCACCAACTCTGAGCCCATACCTTAAGGATGTGAGAAGAGGAGGCGGTAGCAGGGAGAGCGTGAGAAAAGAGCCAGAATAAGCCAAGGGAGAAGACCTCATAGTTTCCAGAAGGCAAGTGGAACCCTGGGGTTCTACCTCAGGCCACGAGGCCACCTTCGCCTCCTGAATTCTGCCTCTTGTTGAAAGGGCAGATCCCATGGACAGAAGCCAACAGGAAGGCACCCAGAAGATGTATCAGTCTTGGTTCTCTGAGAACACTTACATTTCTGGTTGGTGAGAACTTTTCACCAATACCACATTCTCCCCAGAAAACCAAGTCCGGGAAACTCATTACATGGACTCTGACCTCCAAAACAGATCAACATGCAGCTATAAAATATTTCCCTTCTTGTTCTGATTTCTCTGAAGACCCGAGGTCCCAAGCCAGAGAACATTTCAGCAGAAAACATATAGTATGAGCGAGGGGTCAGTTCTGTTTTCATCAAGGCTGAAGAATGACCTGAGGCCACCCTCACACAGACAGCCCTGGGAGGGTGGCAGCTTTCTAGACTTCTCTCCACACCTGACACACTGACATACCCAACAACAGAAGGTGATTCCTTATTTTGCACCTAGGTAGCACCAGTAATGAAAGCTCGGCTCTGGGCCAAATGGAGCCCAGGCCAGCCTTGCCAACAAACATGAGCTCATGCAGAGATGTCAGGCCACTTTGAAAGCAGCGGCAGTGCTGGGCTCAGCTCCTCTTGACCCACACAGGGCAGAAACTCCAGCCACATCTGGTAAGCATCCCAACACCCGAAGTATCGGGAAGATGTGCAGACATTTTACAGGCCTTGTAGGCGCTCCAGGAAAAGCTAGGGCTAAACTCTGGCCTGGGCTCACCTGCCATGAAAGGGCAAAAGCAAGAAGCCAGTGGCTGACAGGAAAGGGGAATGCGAGAGGCCAGGGCAACCTGTACCCTCCCTCTGTCCCTCTGGAAGTGAGGAAGCAATACCAGTACCTGTGTTAGGACGACGTCTCAGCCCACCAGCACCAGAGCAAAGCCGCTATGACCACCAGGCCTACGAGAGGCAAGGAGAACATCGGGGGGTCGGGGGCAGGGGATGGCTGCAACATACCAAACGAGGAGAAGCACGAGGAGAGGCCAGGAGACGAGCGGCGGTAAGACAGACAGAAACACATGGATTGAACAGACAGTGAAGATGATAAAACAAAGGGGAAAGAGAAAGGAATCAAGAGGTTAAAAGGCAGGTCAGCCCGAGCAGCGGTTCCTCCTCTGCTCCCAGGGGCCTCGGTCCTTCCTGCCGGGAGCCTGCAGAAGGCGCAGAACTGACGGGGTCAGCAGCAGCGTGGGTCCGCGCCAGGTGCGGATTTCAGTTTTCTGGCTTGTCACACGTGCCTCCTATCTCTCGCAACAGGGGTTATGTGCACCTAGGCCTCTCCAGCAAGCCAGTGACTCCGGACAAGCGAAGCTCCAGAGGAAAGACGGGCTCCCGTGGGAGAGTGGGGCATGTACTCGTCCTGGCTCCCTCTAAAGAGAGCCAGTCTTCAGCCAGGCTACCTCTCCCTTGGGTAACCCCCTTGCTCTGATGTGCTTTCCTTCAAGCCTCCAAGCCTTTGGGGTTCTGGTGCCTACGTTCCCCCAAACAGTGAGACACAAGGCCTTGCCATAAGCAAAGCATGGCAGACAGCTGGTTTTCTGCACTATCTCCAGAGGAGAAATGGGAGCCGCCTGCCCAAAAGGCAGGAACCACGGCACAGGGGCCAAGGGACAGAGGGATGGACTCCACTGTGAAGTAAAATCCAGTCTGGCTTTTAGAAACGTGGTACCTGAGGTGTAAGTCTACGAGGTGCTGAGGCAGCACCTGCTGAAATGTGATGAGTTCAAAGGTGCAGCACAGTGAGGAAGGGGCTGCTGCTGCCCTAGCTTCTGACTCCCTAAGTGACAGTCCCTTACCACGAGGTGAACCAGGACTGTGTGCTGGACCCTCAGCCAGGGGTGCAGACTGGGTTGCTGGAAAAATCCAGGTACCTTTCGGGGCAACTGGGCTGTCTTACCACAGAGGATTTATTTCCTTTGCCCATGTCTAGAGGGATGGAAAACACCTTTCCTGTAATGTGAGGACTTAGTTGAGCCCATTACAGAACTCAAGACCCCAGTGTTCAACTAGGGTAGGAATGGACCAGGTATATACCTGTACAGATGCTCCAACTGTTAAAATACTTCTGTACAGTTGGTGAATTACCCTTACCATGCTGGTACACCCCAAGGACACCACCCTGAATGCTGTGAAGATCTAACAACTAAAGTGTTAGGGCTGTGGTGGTCCCTTTGGACTGGTCAATGCCTCTGTGTGGACTGAAGTATCCTCATACCCCTGGTTATCCCCAGTCAACAAGGAGGAGGTTTATCTCCCTCCCCACACTCCTAACAATGATGATAGCAAAAAAGTTTAAACCTAACAGGTTGCCATAGGAAAGCAGGGCTAAGTGACTTGCTAGGGTGACAGAAATGCCCCCAAAGTGTCACATGGTCCACGTTCTTTCATTAAGCAAGGCAGCCAAGGCTACTATGTGAAAGAAAGGAGATAGAACTGTGAAGACTATCCTTTGGAAGAGGTAGTTTTACCAGAAGATTCCACAGCAAACAGATCTAGGTCAGCCATGAAATGACAACTGTCTCAGGCCCCCTCTCCATTGTTACTGTCCCTGAGTGTCCAGGCTAGGGTTCACTGCCCTCTGCACCTGCAGGAGTCCATCCGTGGCCATGTCACCCTGAACATCGGGGCACCTGAGCCCCAGAGTTCATTTCCCATTTGATCCAGCCTTTGGCTGTGGTTACCTTTTTGCTCTCAGAAAGTTTGAGGGGGTTTCCCCCTGAAGTTTCAGGGCAAGGGACAAGGTCATCACTGTCCTTGTCTTCCTTGTTCTCTAGCTCTTCACACGCTTCAAATTCTTCTAGATCTTCTGCAGAGTCAACTTCTGTAACACATGAAGGCTCGGACTGCTCATCCCAGGACTCCTGCCTCGATGCCTTTTTCTTTTCCGCCTGACATTCCTCTTCCTTCTCCGCCTCTCTTGCTAGCTCTTCTAAAGCCCTCTGGCTGGCCTGGTAGTACAGTACCACCTCCAGACTCTGTGGGGTGGAGGCGGGGGAGGAAGGGGATGCAGTTATCTATGAAGACGCCTACCTTCATCTCAGAGCAGGGACTCTGTCCCCAGAAAACTTTTAGTCCCCACCTGCCATAATGCAAGATGGAGCTTTGGATCCTGGGACTTGGAGTTAACCTCCCTCAGTACAGAGCGGCGGGCAGTCACCCCTCAGGCTCTCTGGACCAACCTCTGTTTGGTCATTAACCGTGTCTAGCAGCTACCAGAGTGCAAGATTCTTGGCTCGAACCCCAGTGTTACTTCCCTTCCCTTGCATGGTGACGCCAATTTTACCCAATCCTGTTTCACTTAGAAGTACACAACTACTTTGAAGAAACTGCTCGCTCTTCACATACTTGCTCCTCCTACTGGGCACAGCACCCAGGAAGGACAGAGGCCTCAGAAAAGGGGACTGGAGGAATGGGAACAGTTGTTGGGCCTGGGACTGTGGTGTTTGGAGCTATACTTCCAATGCTCTGTATGCCACTGCCCGCCCTGGTTCCACAGGGAACGGAGTACCACCTATGAACTCAGAAGGATGCCTCTGGAGGCTTGAGAGATGCCGGAGGCTCGGTTTTTCTACAAATACCTCACCTGGGAGAACCCCTCCATAGAGAGGGAGATGATACTTCTTCCCAGGACCTCCTCCACCTTGCTGCTTATCTGGCTATCAAGGTCATACTCACTTCTTTCTTGGTCTCAATGTTGCCCTCACACTTCTGCAGATGCAGCTTTTTGTTCTGAACCCCACTGGCATTCCTGCTCAGGTTCTTATTGCAATTCTTTCCCTTGGTGTCTTTGGAGACGCAGGGCTTCTTCTCCTTGAGCTGGCGAAGCTCTTCCTGGCAGCACTGCAGCTGGCCCTCCAGCTGCTCCTGAATGGCCAGCAGCCGGCCCTGCTCATCCATGCTGGCCTGGTACTGCAGCTGCAGTTCCCGCAGCTTGCTCTGCAGCTCTCTGATCTGTAAGCGGTGGAGGGCTGGTTACCCCGAGCCAGACTGACCCTGCCAGCCTGGGCCCCGTCCGGCGTCACTGTCTCCCTCAGACATCTCCCTGCTTCAGCCCATGGAAAATAGACAACAACGCTGAGTATTAATACATGGAAAATGAGCCTCTGAAACTGTCACAAATAGCTTCTGCCTGACCTGAGGCATCTGATGATTTATAGCTACCAAAAAGGGACATGTCTTTTTTATTTTGCTAGGGAATAGCTAAAGGGGTACCACTCGTGAACCTACTACCACCACACCACCTACTGCTGAGGAGTTCATTCTGACTCACAGTGACCCTGTAGGACAGAGTGGAGCTGCTCTGTCGAGTTTCCAAGGAGCGCTTGGTGGATCTGAACTGCTGGTCTTTGGGTTAGCTGCCACAGCACTTAATCAGGGTTTTGTCAACCTAACCCAATCCACTCCTGTCCTGCTGAGTCGATTTTGACTCATGGCAACTCTAAAGGACAGTGTAGAACCGCCTCATAGGGTTTCCAAGGAGCGCCTGGTGGATTTGAACTGCTGACCTTCAAGTTAGCAGACATAGCACTTAACCACTGTAGCACTTAACCACTACACCACCAGCGTTTCCTTGTGAACTGATGGGCCTTATTATTTCCTTCTTTGTTATGTGAACATCTGCATCTCCCAAGCTATTCTCTGACAGGTAAAAATACCTAAGCAAGGGTGGTATACACTCCTAAGAGCTCTGGGGATCATATGACCTGGCCCCTGTACCTCCCCCTGAGACAGAGGCAGTTTTACAACCCTGCTCCCCAATCTCTACTTCTTTGTATCTTGACTGACAGTGGCACCTTGTGATCTCAGCAGAGATGTAACTCATCTACACCCCTGTGGAAACCTTGGTGGTACAGTGGTTAAACGCTATGTCTGCTCCAAAGGTCAGCAGTTTGAATCCACCAGGCGCTCCTTGGAAACTCTACTGGGCAGTTCGACTCTGTCCCGTCGGGTCACTACGAGATGGAATCAACTTGACAGCACTAGGTAATAGGTACCCCCATGTGTTCACTGCTCCCTAAGCCTCTCCCACCTGTGAGCGCCACTGGACTGGGAACCACTCGGCCAGAGTCTTCTGTCCCATTCCTAGTCTAGGCAGAGCACGCTTCCTGCCATTGTGGGAGACCCCAAGGAAGAAGACAGCCTGTTCTTGAGGGGTTTACCATTCAGGTGGGGAGACAAAACAAATACAAGTAACTAAAGAAAACTGGCAGGTGAAGAAACCCAAGAATAGAAGTACCATGGGATGCAAAGCCAATGACTGAACAAAAGTGGCAAAGGGAGAAGGGAAAAATCATTCTAAGTGAGAAGTCTTGATGCCCAGTGAGGCTCAGCAGAGTAGGTGCCCTGACTGACAGGGTTCCACAATGTGGTTGACTCCCTGACCTCCTGGGAATCAGTCCCTCTGGTCAGGAGGGCCCCAGGTGGTCCTGGCTGGCGGTGTGCTCCTGCCCTCTTTCTCCTCTACGACCTCCTTTGGCTCGAGGGATACCTAGAAGAAACCCTGCCTCACCGGTGCGGTTTACCTCATTCTTGTCATTTTCGGGGGTCGGCGGCTTCTCAACGCATTCCATGCACTCCTTGAATTCTTTCTCACAGGCATCCACCTCTGCCTTCAGCACCTTCTGCTTCTCCAGCAACTCCTTCATCTCCTCCTGCAGGACGTCATGCTCCTCCTGGCTGACCTGGTACATGGCCTGCACCGCCTGCAGCTTGGTCAATACGTGGGCGACCATCTCCTCAAAGTGCTGTGGAGGGCGGGGGGCTAGTGATGGCCCTGGAGGAGCACCTGCCTGCCACCCT
This sequence comes from Heterohyrax brucei, assembly GCA_028571685.1. Taxonomy (NCBI): domain Eukaryota; kingdom Metazoa; phylum Chordata; class Mammalia; order Hyracoidea; family Procaviidae; genus Heterohyrax; species Heterohyrax brucei. The sequence continues at coordinate 20,702,513 of CM053147.1, forward strand.
TCACTCATTCCTAGAGGAAACAGCAGCCTCAAAGCTCTGATGCTGCCCAAGAGGTCATTTCTTCCTAAGGAGCTCCATGACTCACTGATGAGAAGTCCACCATCATTTTAGAGCTCCATCCAGATGGGAGCCTCACCAGATCAGAGAGGCTGTGAAGGCAGGGCCCACCACAGGGCAGATGTCTCACTCATTACTAGTGACTCACCCAGGTCAGCTTCTGGCCTCATTCCCTACCTACTTCTTGGGCCCTTTCCCTGGTGACATCTCTTAAAAAGACAGAGTGCCCTTCTTTGCCTGCCTGACCCGTTACCTGGCTACTGTTACCTCTAGATCTTCTGGCTTAGCAGTGTCATCGATGTCACCGCTATCGGTGCTGCAGTAACTCTTCTTGTAGGAGACACTGCTGTTGCTGGTGTGGTGACTCTTGTCAGCAATCTCACTGTTGGCGCTGCTCTCATAGCTCTTGAGAAAGCTCTCGTCGCTGGTCAGGGTGCTAAGGTAACTCTTTTGGTAGCTCTCGGTGTCCTCTGTGGTGCTAGTGTAACTCCTGTAGCAGCCCTCACTGCTCCTCCTGTGGGACGCGAGGCTCCCTTTGACGGTAGGGGACTGGGCCTGCAGCAGCTGCATTTCTTCCAGGCAGAGCTCCAAGTCTGCCTGTAGCCGCCGGCGCTCTTCCAGCAGCCGGCCCTGCTCCTGGTGCAGCAGCTCCTGCTCGGCCTCGCCGGCCTCGTACAGCACCTGCAGGCCCTGCATCTTGTTCATGAGCTCCCTGGACTGCAAGGAGACCATCGTTACTCTCAGCCACGGTGGCCCTAACTGCACCCCTTCGGGGGCCGCTGTCTGAGAGCACATTCTAGAACCCCATGCCTGCAATTCCATTTACCCACAGTCTGTCTTGGGCTCAGCCTACAGGGAACTGGCAAGTGTTGGCTTCTTGCTCACTCAGGCAGATCTCCCCAGGGCAGACACCCTGTGACTTCTGGACTGCCATGTCTGTGCTTGGGTACATCCCCTTCTCCTTGTGCAGGGCTGAGTGGTCCTCAGAACACCCTGGTCCCCTAGTTAGGTGTGCTCATCTTCCTGACCTTTTGGCTCAGTGTCCCCTCCCCTAAAATCAACCCTGGCCCTAAAGGGGAGCATGCAGACTCCCTTTCTCAGAGAACACGGACTTGAAATCCAGGACTTAGTACTCATCCCTGTTCATCCTGCCCCAATTCTCAATCTGGCTGCTGGCACTTTCCCAGGCCCTCTGAGCCTGCCTTCCTGGCTGCTGCTGCCCAGGATGAGATCTGATCAGCTAAGAAAAGATTTTATACCTGGTTCTCGGCCTCTGTGCTACCCAGGCTTTCGGCCTGGATATCTGATGCCCCTGGAATACGACCAAGTGTCACAGTTTGGACTTCTGCTAGTCTCTGGTTCTCCCTGTCTAGGCTAACAGCAGAAAGACTACATTTAGCCTAAGCTGGAACTCTCTGCCTACTCCTCCTTGCCCAAACTGAGACCTCAGACCAGAGTCACCCCATCCCTGAAAGGACGTGCATGGAAATCTCTGTCCATGTGACTTCAGAGTTCTGAACCCTAGCTGGTGTTTAAGACACACCAATTCCTTATCTAACCCTCTAATCTGACTGTTACTGTCACCAAAGTTCCATCAAAGATAGTTTGGTCAGTTAGAAGGACCCCTGGCTAGGAACTGTTTCCCTTGGAGATGAATGAATCCCGATTTGCCTCAAAAATAGAAGACCAAAAGGTTATACATAATGGAAAATTATACTTTTCCGTTCAAAACAGAATGATGTGTTTACAGTTAGTCCAAAGAAACCCAAATAAACACTAAATTGATATTATACATTTTGAAGATGGTATGTTGAAGAGACTAAGTCAAATGACCAGATTGCAGACTTCTGGGATATTCCAGTGCTGTTCTGAGCATTCACGGTGTTTCAGCTGGGCAGGCATCTGCCTGAGGTCCCCAGGCTCGCCTAGAGTCGCGTCTCAATGGAGCCCGTGAGTGCTTGTGACAAGTGAGGAGCAGCGCCTCATCCACTCCTCTGGCCAAACAGCCCTTCCTGACTCTGACCCCTGGGTGTCCCCTTCCCTGCACTGCTGCTGTCCTCAGGAGAGCTGCCTCCTGCAGATCCTGCCTCAGGCTGTGGTTACCTTGCTCTGATCACATTTTGAGGACTTAGGCAATTTGGAACTCTCAGGCTTCTCCAGCACCTCCTGGAAGTGAGCCTCTCTGTAAAGTCGCAGCTCGCGGTGCAGGTCTCCTTGTTCCTTCAGCAGAGCTCCCTGGCTCTCTATCAGTTTCTTCTGCTCGGCCTGCATGCCTTGGCACAGCAGCTGCAGCTCACACAGGTCCTGCAGCTTGGTGAGCAGCTCCTGGCTCTGTAAGGCCGAGTGGGAGGAAGGAGGAAGGGGCTGTGGCGGTCGCATGGGGGGGTGGGCCTGTGCTCTTCCGAGCCCCGTCCCTTCCGGGGCCATTCCCTACGGAATCTCTGTGCTGGCTTTGCACAGCCCATCTGGGAGCGAGGCCATTGCTCTGTGGAGGCCTGCTAGTTGAGCAGTAATAATGTATTATGTTTGGAGATAATTTGCAGTTTACAAAATGCTTTTAAGTACATTTCCTCCAGATGGAGAACTAGAAAAATGCCATCCTGATTCCTGAAATGTATTTTAAAGAACCCTAATCAGCTATAACTCTGATGTTTGGTTGGGAGTGTTGGTGAGAATGTTCGGAGTGGCTGGATAGGAAATGAACATGGCCTCCCCTCCCCTTTAATTCTTCCCAGGCAGAGTCACACCTGGAAAACTTCTCCAAGGACCTCTCCACAGCTTGCCACCAGCCCCTGGCCGTGGTTACCTTGTGGATGAGACAGGACTTGGGGAGCGGGAAGGTGAGCCTGTGCAGCTCCTCCTGGAGCTGGCCCTGCTCCTCCTGCATCCTCCTTTGGTCCTCCAGCAGCTCACACTGCTCCATCTGCAGCTGCCCCATCTCCTTCTGGCTGGCCTTGTACTTTTCCTGTAATTCTGTCAGTCTGGACAGCAGCTCATCACACTGCAGGTGGGGGTAGGGGTGGGGCGGAGGAGGTGGTTACTCCGCAAGGGACTCTTCCTGATACTGCTCTGCATGCGTGGCTAGCAGGGCATCTCAGTGTGAGTAACTGGGGTCTCCTTCCCCGTAGTCACGTTGGACTGATCACCTCCGGCCATTCTGTATCCTACGGACCAGGCCTAGATGCCTGATAGGGCACTCTTTCAGGCATCGGTTGGCTGTGATCTAAGCTTCTCTTATTTCCTCCTGAGGGCAGTTAAGAGGCAGCCTTATCCACAGCCCACCCTTCTTGCTTCCCAGCTCCCCTTTCCTTGGCTGAGCACTTTCCCATCCTGCTGGGGTCATCGCTGTTACTCTATGACCCCTACTTGCTTTTACACCTAATGAGGCTCCTCACTAATAAAGACTTCATTTCACCCTAACTTCCCCTTGTTTTTACTTTCATAACCATTTCTTAAATCTTTAGAAATGTATGTGCTATTACTGCACTGGGTTGAAAGACTACATCACCCCAAGATTCCAGAAACCTAAATCTAAGGTCTAACAAAACTCAACGATCATAGAGAAGCTGGCTCTGGAGACCAGCCTGCTTCTCCGTTCCCATTGTCTCTGCCTACAGGGCAGAAGGTGTAGTTCAAGTCATGGTGTAAGTAGCCAGGTGACCCCCTGGGACCCAAAACTGAATCAGAGTGGGAGAAGAGGAAATGTGAGCCTGTGTACAGAGAAAGGCAGATGAACCTTTGAGACAGTCAGCATAACCTTCCCAAGCCTTTGTCTTCTGAAGGGACAGAGCCTGGTGTTGGCGGTGGCCAAGGGCTGCTGAGTGTTCTGACAGCATGGGACCATCTCCAACATCCCTGGAGAACGTTGTGCTTTTTCTCCAACATGCTTCAGGACCTTTCATTTCCTGTCAGTCACTGTGAGCTCAAAGTACTCAACACAAGGTAGCTGATAATGGCTTGCACGTGTACCCAATGGAAAAGGAGATGAGTGAGGATTTATTTATGACTACCAAGCTTTACTACTAAAAGGAAGAGAGACAACAGTAGCCTTTTGTTTGATTTAAAAAACCAAACCAAACCATGCTTGTTGCTGTTGAGTCAATTCTGACTCATAGTCACCCCACAGGACAGACGAGAAATGCCCCACAGGGTTTCCAAGGAGTGGCTGGTGGATTTGAACCACTGAATTTACGGTTAGCAGCCAAGCTCTAATTCAAGTTTATAGAATTCAACTACTCTGAAGTCACAGAATAAACCCACAAAAGAGCCTAGCTCCTTCTAATATCTAATTGGCTCTCTGGGCACAAGACCATTTCCTCTTACAAACCACCTTGGGAACCAGACCTCTAATTCTACCAACACTAATTGTGTCTATTGTCCTCCGTGTATTGTCTTCTCCACACACCACCAGGCACCACTACAGTTCTACTATCAACATGTAAATGGCTACACACAGGGAGACCATGCCTAATCCCTTTGGGTGCTCAGACTATGATCCAGATGCAGGGATCCCATGATGCCACGGCTCTGGCTCAAAGTCAAGGCCAAGGTGAAGTGTTCATCTTCTGAAGGTTAACAGCACAAGTCTCTGCCTCTGTGCCAGCCTCAGCTGTGACTGGACAGGAAGCCCATCAAGAAGACCCTTAATTGGGTGACTTCGCATTTGGCCTCTTTACCCCCTGTCTCCCACGGAAGTGCCCAAGATCCCACACCTCTCACCTGCTCAGATGCACAATTACCTCTGACAATTACCTTTGTGGCACAGTTCCCCTTGTCCTCTGGACAGTTCTGGGTATCCTTAAGCTGCTTCAGCTCAATCTGGCAGACCGAGTAGTCCAGCTCGAGCTTGTCATACATGTGCTTCTGCTGCTCCTGCCCCTCCTTGCTGGCCTGGTACAGTTTCTCCATCTCCTGAAGCTGGTTGTGCATGTCTTCAATCTAGAGTGCGAGGGCAGGTCCGGCTGTCACCCCCGGAGTCCCCTGCTGCTGCACTCTCTCCTCTCGGGCAGGGCCTAAGACATCTGTGCCTGTACTTCCAAGCCCCAATTTCATCCTGATAGGGGATCTCCAAGATAGACCAGTCCTTAAGAAGATCTAAATGCAGACCTGGTGCTTCGTTTTGGGAGGCAGGGAAGGGAAAGGACTTCTTTTTCAGAGGCTGATTCTCTGATTCCAAATCAAAGGAAGTTGAAAGTGCTGTGACCCTTTAAGATCACCTTTCTACTAGGCACCTTCCTCCCCAACCCTGTCCCCAACTGCTTCTGCACACAATTCCTGCCATGGCCACTCCTCCAGTGCACCATTGCCCTCACGGGGACACTGCCTTGCTACACACTCGCTCATCTGCAGCTCCTTTTACCTTCTCGTTGCTCTCCTGGTAGAAGGTCTCAATGTCCTTGAGGCGTTGCACCTCTGCCTCCTGGCACCGCAGGTCTTCCTGTAGCTGCTGCTGCACTTCCAGCAGCTTCTCCTTGTCACTCAAGACATCCTGGTACTGATGCTGAAGCCTCTGGAGCCGGCACAGTAATTCCTGCGGTGGGGGAGGTTTGGAGCGTGCCTCTGAGATCCGTGACCCACTCTCCTGCCTGCACCACACTGACTGACAGTCTAAAACTTGACCTTTCCCTGCCGTTCACTGGAAACCCTGGTGGAGTAGTGGTTAAGTGCTAGGTCTGCTGACCAAAAGGTTGGCAGTTCAAATCTGCCAGGAGCTCCCTGAAAACTCTGTAGAACAGTTCTACTCTGTTCTATAGGATCACTATCAGTCAGAATTGATTTGATGGCAACGGGTTTGGTTTGGGGTTTGCCCTTTGCTGGCTGCTTGCCTTCTTATCTAATGGTGCTGCTGGTCAGAGGTCTTCACCTGAAGTCCTGTAAAGGCAGGCAGCTTCTGGGGTTACTTCTTTGTTACCCACTTTCCCTCAAACCTCAGACAGGTGCTCTTAGCACCTCGGCTGTGCCCTCATGGCTGGTCGCTGTTACCTTTTCATTGTGGCTTTCTATGATGGTGGGTTTCTTGACTCTGAGCTCTCGGAGCTCGCTCTGAAGTTGCAGCTGCACCTTCAAGAGCTCGGTCTGCTCGTTCTGGCTGGTGTCATACTTTTCCTGCAGGGCGCACAGCTTGGTCTTCAGCTCCTGATTCTGTGATAGGGAGGATGTAAGCAGAGCAGTTACTCTCAGGAAACAGCAGCGTCTTTTCCAGATAGGTCTGGTTCCTGCTCAGATGCACAGAGCTTGAGGAACCCCTGCAGATTTACTGCTTTGGTCTGTCTCTGACAGACACTCTATAGGACGATCGTTTCTAGAACATAATGCCATATGACTTCTCCAACTGGTCTCCGGTAGACCAGATCCTTGTTAGATGGCAAAGCTAGCTGTGCATTGTCTTATTCTCTGTGCCCATCTCCACACCTGAAGTGGTGACACCCTCCTCAGGTGCCCGCCCTCTGTCAGTGTTCACCTGGGTGACGGTGTAACACGTCTGGAACCGCAGCACCTCATTCTGTGCACACTTGAGCTCCTTCTGCAGCCGCCGGTGCTCCTCCTCGCTAGTCCGACACTGATGCTGAAGCTCTTGCAACTCACAGCACAAGTCCTCACACTGTGCAGGAAGGGAAGGGGAGGCTGGTTATTGTAGGCCCCAGACGCGTGCCAGGAGCTGCATGGGGATAGGACAGCATTCCTTTTACCGGACTATTTATTCGAGCAAGCAAGCAACCCCAGAGCACTGGCTCCTGCCACAGTGCATGCCTTCTAGGCAGTCCCGGGCCTACGGAGGCCCTCTGATGACAGGACAGGAGGAGGTGAGAGGGACGGTGGAAGACGCCTGCTTCTCTGCCCCAGGTCCTACCTTGCTCTTCATGTCATTCATCTGCTCCTCTGCTCCCAGCAGCTGCTGTCGCAACAACTGAGTCTCAGGATTAGGTTCCAGGAACTCCAGTTCTGAAGTCTGGGATTCTGTCGAGGTCATACTCCGCAGCATTTGGGACTCCAGCCACCTTTCAGTTGCTCTTCGTGTTCTGTAACCCAGAACCCCCAGAGCCATGTTGGCATGGAACTTTGCCTGACATCGCTAGCCAGGCTGTTTTTGGTCTTGATGCTGTCGTTTTAGGCAAAAGACAAGGACCACCAACGGGGAATCACTTCTCAAGTAAACTCATTTAAGGCATTACAGAAAAAGTTCCCAGCAGTTTAATCTGCAATGGTATTCTTGTGCTGGGAGACCCTAAGAGTTGCCAGTCCAGCTGGGCTTGAGGCTGGTTCTAGGGGCAAGCCAGCTCCACCACAGAGATGTTCTGCTGTTAGACTGAATCAAGTCTGTGTGGACAACAGAAGAATCACTTCTGATCCACTCTAACAGAAAAACTTGTTGCTATCTGACCCATACTGACCATACAGTACAGGACAGAACCGCCCCACAGGGTTCCCACGGCTGTCATCTTTATGGAAGGTGACTGCCACATCTTTTTCCCACGGAGTGGCTGGTGAGTTTGAACCATCAACCTTTTGGTTTGCAGCCGAGCTCTCAACTGCTGCCCCCCTGCCCTCCGCCCCTCCCCCAGAGCTCCTTTAATATACTCTAGGAGAGAGCAAATCAGACCCCAATGCCTGAGATGGAAGAGAACTACACGTTAAAACCTAGTTGGCACTAGTCCTGAGATAATGGGATGCCCTTCCATGCCTGTGTCTAGCCATCTCTGTCTCCCTTGGGTACCATGAGAAGGATCAGCTCTCTGGGAGCAGCAGGATGCTAGCTATCCTGCCACCTGCCTAACACAGAGCCTCAGGGGCCCACCAGCCTCCTGGCTGTACCTCTCACTCTCCAGATTGGCGAGCTGCCCCGTGAGGCTGCTGTTGCTCTCCTGCAGGGCCTGGTATTCCTCGTTCAGGTAGCGGTAGCGTTCCCGCAGCTGCTCCAGTTCTTCTGCAGAGGACAAGCAAATGGGGTGAGATCCCGGGAGGGGAGCATGGAAGGCCAGCCCTCAAATCTCCCACCTAGAAATCTGACAGCAGAAGGCAGTACAGCCCTCAAAAAAACCAAACCCATTGCCATCGAGTCGATTGCGACTCACAGTGACCCTACAGGACAGAGTAGAACTGCCCCACAGAGTTTCCAAGGAACATCTGGGGGATTTGAACTGCTAACCTTTTGGTGAGCAGCCATAGCCCTTAACTACTGCACTACCCGGGCTGCCAAAGGCTGTCCAGCTTCTCTTTGTCTAAAGACAGAGAAGAGAGATCACATACAGCAGCTCAGGAGGCAGGGCCCAGAAAATTCCACACTGCAAGGGGTCTCTCTTCTTGTGAAAAGGTAGCCACCCTTCTCCTTCTCCCAGAAGATCAGCACCTGTGTGCTAATTTTCAAAGCTCCAACCAGTTCTACCTTCGGAGGGTATAATTAAGTTTTTGGTTTACTGTGTACAAAGGTTTCATTGAACTGTTTCTGATGGCCATCCTATGATGCTCTTATTACAAAAAGCTGAGAGATGCGACTTGCCAGATGTCACACCGCCAGTTCCGGCCTTTCAGAGAGAACTTGGGCATTCTGGTATTCTATTATCACCAGACTGAACACACTGGCTTGGAGTCAGAAATTCTTTCCAACAGTCTTTCATCTGCTACCAGAAAAATCCACCCCAATCTGGCTGAAATGCCCATACATGTCCTTAAATACCAGTCATCAACACTTTTTGCTGCTGCAATAATACAAATACTTGTACCTATTTTGTTTCTTCATGAGTCAGAATTACTGTTCTCAGAACACTAACTCTACAAAGATTTCAGGAGCACTAGCTAACTGCCTTGGGTTACCCTGGTGGCATAGTGATTAAGAGCCACCTCTGCAAATCACAAGGTCAGCAACTCGACTCCACCAGGCACCTGTTGGAAACTCCACAGGGCAGTTTTACTCTGTTCTATAGGGTTCCTGGGAGGCGAAACTGACTGGACGGCAATGGGTTTTTCCAAAGGTTAACTCGCTTTCATTAAAAACCCACTGCTGTCGAGTCCATGCCGACTCATAGCACTCTATAGCACAGAGTAGACTGCACCATAGTTTCCAAGGAGTACCTGGTGGATATGAATTGCTGACCTTTGGGTTAACACCCATAGCACTTAACCACTATGCCACCAGAGTTTCCATCTTGCTTTCATTTACAACAAACAAACAAAACAAAACAAAACAGAAACCAGTGCCATCAAGTCAGGTCTGACTCATAGCGACCCTACAGGACAAAGCAGAACTGCCCCATAGAGTTTCCAAGGAGCACCTGATGGATTTGAACTGCTGACCTTTTGGTTAGCAGACATAGCACTTAACCCACTAGGCCAGCAGGGTACAAGTACATCTTATCTGCCCTAAGATTCACCACCTTGCAAGTTACTTGCAGTGTGTCCTCTTTATTCTGATTGGACTTCCTTGGAATACTGGACTTTACCATAGAAGGAAGGAAGGAAATGAATCTTTAATGAGAATCATCCCTGTGTTAAGCATTAGCCTTGATGGTTTCAGTCTCAGATTTCAGCCAGTGTGTGCGTGCTTCCAGCATGGCAGACACCACATTTAATCCCTGGAGTAGCACTGTTAAGGTTTTGAAAAATAAACTTCTAATTTTAGATTTACAGAGAAGATAGACACTACCCTGGGAGGGTTCTCATCCAGGTTCCTCTACTGTTAACATTCCCATGATGTGTGTGTCCCAACCAACGAACCAACCTTAGTGCTCTACTATGGACTCAACTCCATCGTTGACTGGGATTTCACTCCATTTTCCCTCAGGTCCTTTTACTGCTCTAGCGTCCCACCCAGCTGCAAGATTTCACATAATCTGCAGTGACTCTAAGGAGTCACTTGCCAGCTAAAGACCACATCTAATTCTATATTCTCAAATGGAGAAACTGAGGCTGACAGAGAGAGGCAGTAGACTAAGTTCACCCCACTAATGAGTGGAGCTGGCATTCTGAACTCAGCCTCTCTAGCTCCAGCTGAAGCCTGTCCACTATGTTTGTTTGCCTCCCCTAGCACCACCCGTCCATAGGCTTGATACAGCTGGGAAAATTCACAGTTCTTTGATTCCCTGTCCATGGCCTCTGCTTGGTCTGGCCTAAATAGGGCCTCCATTATACACAGATCATAAATCTAGCTTCAGAATAAAGGCAGGCTCTCTGACACCAGGAGTCCTAGCAACTAGCTAGGAGCCTCTCTGTCTGAAAGCGGAGCTCTAAGCTGCTGAGTGCCTCGTGTATTACTAGAAATAACCTGTCTTCTTCTCCAGCTGGCTTGTGCTCTCATTTTGTTGCCCCCCTGAAGGTTTTGCTTTGGTAAAGGCTAAAGGAGCCTCAGAATTAGCATCCTGGGACCTGGGACACAGGACTGGAGGACCAACATAAAGCAGTCCAGGCCAAAAGCCATGATGTCAGACCAGCAGGAAGCTTTCCAAGGTGACAGGCCCCTCTACTCTCATCCTAAGACTGAAAACTTTCCCAGGAAGGATGTTCCCACAGTCAGCTCAACAAACAGCTCTCTGAAGGAGAATCCTCAGGGTATTATCTCCATGGCGTTATTTCTCAAACCAATATATGACATCTGGGTAAGTTTGGTCCCTTATAATCTTAAATTCAACCTGGAGGCTCCCAACTGACCTGAGACCTAAGGCCACTTCATGCCATCTTCTTCTACAGGACCCTGCCTGAGTTTATGACAGACAGATCAGGAGGAGGGCTGCTCTCTACCTTGCATGTCAGAGATATCGGAGGCAGTGAAGCTAGTGGACAGGTTGGAGTTCTTCATTTCCAGTTCTGCACGGAGGGAGGAGAGCTCCAGCTCGTACTCGCCCCGGACGCGGTCCATGTCCTCGAGTTCTGTCTGCATCCGTAACAGGTCCTCCTGCAGGGACGCTATGTCACTCTCATGCTCGGTTGCAGAATCTTCCGCTGCCTGCCGCAGAGTCCGGATCTCATTTTGGGCCAAATGCAACTCTTGCTCTATTTCCTTAAGTTCAATTTCTTTCTCGTGCTCCAACAGGGAAATCTCCTCCCGGAGAGACCGCAGCTCACCTGCAAAGTCAAGGTCAGGTTGGTCAAGATGGGAACTAATCTGCCACATCCTAGAAGGACAAAGTTAAAGGCTGACTTATTTCCTCTCTGGGAACCCCCGACAACCTTGGTCCCCATCGCCTCAGGGGAGTGTAGCTTCATCTGGTATGAAATAAAGGGACTATCAAAGAAGGGAACAGGGACTGAATCTGTGAAGCACAGTGCATTAGAAAAGGGGCTTAGCCCTCAAAGGAACAACTTAGGCTACTACTAACAGGAAGTATAAACAAAGGAATCATTTGACATTTAAATAACAAGCTTAATTTTACAGTATTTTGCACAAACATTCCCAGATTAAAAATATTTACACAGGGTATTCTCACATATTCAGCCTGGGAGCGCAACAGCGACAGCCTGTGAGCTCCCCCATGACCTGTCTGTGCTAACTAGTCGACTTGACAGCTGAAATTCATATGTAAACTCACCGCATGTTAACCAAACACTGGCAAAATAACCTAAATGTCTACTGATATAAGTTTATTTAAATTGACGACGGCCAAATAGAATACAAGGAGCTCCACGGATGTTAACAGTTAAGTGCTCAACTGCTAAGCAAAAAGTCAGGCATTAGAACTCAGCAGCAGCTCTGCAGGAGAAAGAGGTGGCAATCTGCTTCTGAAAACATTATAGCCTTGGAAACCCTATGGAGCAGTTCTACTCTGTCCCTGAAGGGTGGCTATGAGTTGGAAGTGACTGGACAGCAACAGGTGTTTTGGTCTTAAATAGAATATAATGTAATCATTTAAAAGACACGGTAGATCTATAGAGAAGATGTGGAAAGGCTTCTATAATAACTAGAAAAAGAACAAGCTATAAAATATACAGCACTCTCATTTTTTACACAAAAATTTACATTCACATATACATACACAAATATACAAAGACACAGAAAAAGGTCTGCGAAGATCCAAGCTGCAAACCATAAGGCGTGGCAGCAGTTCAGATGCAGGACAGCATGTCATAGAGTTTTTACTTCCACATCATATATATCTGCACTGTTTGAATTTTCACAACATGCCAAAGTTTCATAATAAATTTTTTTTTTCTTTTTTAAGTCACAAAAATGTGTCAGAGCTTGGAACTCTTTCTATTCAAGGAGCACCTCCGGGTTTCTGGACCCAGGTACCATCTGGAACCAGGAAAACTTAAAAATACAGGCACCGAGAGAATCAAAGGCACTGACGCCAACAGCGAATTCAAGCATAAAGAAGCTCAGCTGCACTTATGCATATATGAAGCAGAGTTCATTAAAAAAACAGACTTACTGAATATCTAGCTATATGCACAGAATTACATGTTTGAGTATTTCCTACAAATTAGAATAGGGCATAGAGTTTTGAAAAAATATTGAACATATTATTGGTGATACGGAAATGCTGAGTGGAGACGTGGCTTCAGAGAAGGTCTCCTGCCCTATTCTCTCCAGCTCCCAAGTGCAGCTCCAGGCGCACCTGTTGCCTATCCTTCCTATTCTAGAATATTCCCAGCTTCCACCTTTCCTCGGCTATTGAACACTATTTATTGATCATCAGCTTGGTGCTACGTCCAAGCACCTCCACCCGGATTCTCCGACTTCCTTCCTGTTTGAAGGTCCCTGATGTAGCCCCACTGCTGGGCACAGAGCAGTGAATACCACTGATGGTCTTTCTCTTGGAATTTAGTGGGGGACCCACACAAGTCAACTGGCCATTAGGATAAAGGTCCCTGAGCCTGGGGTAGGCTTTCTGCGAGAAGCAGACCAACCTCCACTTCTCTAACACGCACTTGACCTTAGGGTTCAAATCGCCACTGGGGACTGGAGGAAGGAGTAAACTGGACGTAGAGGCTCACTCAGCCTTTGGAAGGCTCTTCATTAGGACCACGGGCAGGCTACTCTCTCCACCCTGTGGAGCAGCAGCCACGCTGAGAGACCGAAGGGAGGGGCTCATCCGGAAGCTGGATGGGGCGGACCCTGATGGGGGTTGGAAGGACCTCACCCCCGAATTCGACTTCTGTGTAGAGCCACCCGTTGACTGTGAGGCTGGGACAACCAGGACAGGACCGGGGGCCCAGGAATCAGGCTGCAGGGCAGATAAGTGAATTCACACTCACTGGTTATAGCCTCCATCTTTCGGGCCCCCCACAAGTGGTCTCTTTGGGGGGCCTCCGGCCGACCGGCAGGTCCCGGCCCCAGAGGGGCTGCGGCACCGGCCGGAACCGCCTCGCAACACCAGCTGCCTCTGCGCGCGCGCGCGCCCCCTCTTGGCGGCAACGGGCAACGCGCGTGTGCAAGGATAACCCCGGTGTCCTCAGATGGAGAGGGGCTTGGGGAACCTTCCCCGGCCCCCGCGGCTGAGCTGGGTTAGGACTCGTCCTAGAACCCACCCTACGGAGGGCAGAATCACTCTATAACTTTATTTTCCCACTTTGACTCTCTGACTTCCTATTTGAAAGGAAGAATGTCCTTTCTCCAAAAAGGCTTTTGCCTTTTTCTGTTTTACTGGGTCTTTTCCTTCGTCATGCAAACACGAGCCAATGTTGCTCATCTTAAAGAAAAAAAGCTCCCCCTCTCTACCCAATTCTTGACCACCTTATTTCTCTGCTTCTCTTCAAAACAGTGTCGTTATCTCCTTGAAGCACTTTCTTTTCTGGGCTTACAGGGCTTAAAATGCTTCCGGAGGCCTTCCTTGACACTGGACCTGTGTATACTGGAGTATCCCTGGGGCTGGACCCCTTTCTCTTCTCTTCCTACATCCCTCCATATGATCTCAAGATTACCTCCCATTGATTCCGATACCACCAACATACCGATGACAACCAAATTCATATCTCTGTTCTCAATTTCTCCCGATTCTAGATTTATATAGTCTACTGCTGCCTTAACATACTCAGATTCTAACAGCCACTTCAAACTCAACACTTAGCTAACAATTCCTAAAAGACTCCCTCGGCCCCCAAACTTTTACGTTGCCCATTTGTACTCTTCTCACATCATCTCCCTATATCGTATTACTCTGCTGTTTTCCTATCATTTATTGCCATCTGAACTGGCATGGTTTCTTTCGTTTAGTTCTACCTCTTCCCATTAGAATGCATTCTTCACTCAGGCAGGGATCTGGTCTGTCTTGTACATGGCTGGTCCACCAAGCCCATAATCCTTCAATAAACGGTGGGTGAAGAAATGAATTAGCCCCATTTAGAAGTGCCATATAAGAAAGTGAGTCTCAGAAAGACAAAAGTGACTTGTCCAAGATCACAAAGCTTATTATTGGCCAAGCTGGGCCCCCAAATCTAGGTGATCTGAGGCCAGTGCCCACACTCTCTCCCTGTGAGATCCACCTCACTTCCTTCTGTTTCACTGTCCACCTTCTGTGTCATCTTCCTTGGCCTACCTATTCTTTCAACTCCCCCTCATATACTTTTGCTTTCCTCTTGCCAAGCCTGCTTCCTGGACATCTTTTTGTTCTCTATTTCAACTTCTGTTTTGGCTTGATCTCACTTCTCTCAGGAGGGCCCCCACTGTTTTCTAGGGCAGCTGCCCCAGACCTTCCAGAAGCCCACAGAAATAACAAAAGCAGCCTCTGTATTTGGTGGTGTGGTAGAATGTGGGACACCTGCCTGGCTGCTTCCCAGAGGCAAAGGGACGTGGGCATTGGAAGGAAGGGATTCTGGGCCACAAGTTGGGTTCTGGGGAGCAAGAGAAGCCTTCTCAACTGCTCCCCTTAAAAGAGGCAGAGCCCTCCAGTCACTTCTCACCAGCCACTGTCCTTTCCTATGGTGCCCTTAGAGGAACAGGACAAGGAATGTGGCCTGAAAAGGAACCCTGCTCCTCTAGCCATGGCCCTGAGCAGGAGAACACAGGAAAAGGGGAAAAGCAGAGGGAGGAGGAGCCTGAAGAGAGAAAAAAGAGAGGGCTGACCAGGAGGAGGGGTGAGAAGGGAGGGCCAGAAAGGCAGGGGAGGGCAGAAGAGTCAGCTAGATGTGAAGAAGAAAGGAACTAGGTAAAGAGAATGGTGAGGCAAGGAGAGGAATAGAACAGGGTTAAAATACTAGGGGAAAATGAGGTAGAGGTACTGAAATAGGTTATTTTTTTCTGCCACATTTCAGTCAAACCCTCAGGAAAAAAGTACTTGGCTGGTCACCTCCCCTCCAGCCCTGTTGTCACTGGGTGCCCCTGAGTCCATGTCACTTCATAGTGACCACATATGACAGAGTAGGACTGCCCCATACGGTGTTCTTGGCTGTAGTCTTTATGAAAGCAGACATTTCTCCTGCAGAGTAGTTGGGTGGTTTTGAACCACCAACCTTCTGGTTAGCCCTAGTCCTGGGAGTTACCTTGGAGCTGCTGGATCTGCTTGGTGAACACCTCTGCCTGCTGTGCGCTGGCCAGCCGCTCATCCTCCAGGAGCCCTGCAGGGAGAGGGCTGCCAGTCAGACGAGGGGGCCATAGTCAGCGCCTTCAGGCCCCCCAGTCAGACGAGGGGGCCACAGTCAGCGCCCTCAGGCCCCAGGCCCTGCGGCCCACACCAGGCACTCACCCTGCAGCTCCAGGGAGTCATCTTCGTGCTGCCCTGCCAGCTCCCTCGTCTCCTCCAGCTCTGCCACCAGCTGCAGCACCTGAGCTCTCAGCTCCTCCAGCTCCGTCTCCGTCAGGCTCAGGCCCCGGTGCTTGCTGACTGACAGGGAGCCCATGCTGCCACTTTTCTGCACTTGCTCTTCCTCTTCTTCTCCTTCCTCTTCTACCTCTTCCTCTTCTTCCTCCTCATAGAGAGCTGGAAGTAGCACTTCCCCTAGGAGAGACACCCGTCCCACCAGAGGGTCAGAGCCATCTTCCTTGCAGTCCTTAGAAGGCCCCCACATACACTATCCAAAGATAGAAATGGTATAACAGTGCCACCTGGCGTCCCCTAAGGAGCCCCTGGGCAGGACCCGCACTCTCTGCATTCAGGTGGGCCAGTCAAGTTTGGAGGCACCAATATCCTACTTGGTAGTCTCATAATATTGTCTCTCAGCAAACAGAGCAGCCTGGGGCTGGCTCAGCCTTATGAAGCTTGCACAGGGATTTCTGAGTCTTCTAGTCCTGGCCTCTGGATAGTGGGGAAAGTAGTTCAAGAATTCAGACATCAGATATATCTTCAGGCCAAATGGGGCAAGGGTTAGTTTACAGGGGGGAGGCTGTACAAAGTTAAAAAATTAATCAGGTGGCTTGTATGAAATTAGCTTTTCTATGGTAAGAAAGGAGCCCCTGGGCTGTACAAACAAATCACTCCCCTAAATGCCAACTGAAAGGTTGATAGTTTGAATCCACCCAGAGGCTTCTGGGAAGAAAAGTCTGGAAATCTATTTCTGAAAAATTGGCCACTTAAAACCCTAGGAAGCACAGTTCTACTCTGACACACCTGGGTTGCTATGAGTCAGCGCTGACTTGACAGCAACATGTTTTTTCTTTTTTTAAATATATATATATATATATATAGTAAGAAAGCATTGTATATCAAGAGGTAGAAAAAGAAAACAATGAACAAAATGATTCTAAATGTTTTACTGTACAAATATTGGGGCCCTTGCAAAGGAGTGTCATCAAACAGCCTTCCTGAAGTGTTCTAGAAGGACCACCTTCCTTGTTCCTTCTGGGTGGCATGACCTAGCCCTCCCCTTCTGCTGGCCACAAGGCAGTTTCTCAGGAGAAGTCTTAGGCTGTACTTGTGTATAAAAGAAAATCCATCCTTTAATGCATTCAGAAACTAGGGTGTGCATGCCCCCACCTCTGGCTGGTGAGCACCCCCTCCTTACTGCAATGCAGTTCCTCTAAATAGCTCGATGGCACCTGCTCGCTTTGCTTTAAAATTCTGGCTCTCTGGTCTGGTTTTTGCCAGCATCAGCAGCCTCAGGTCCAGCTGTGGCCCTCTGTATCCCCTCTCGCCTATGGCAGGGAGCATGGTTGCCCACACTGAGTGTGCACACGGGCCTGGCAACACTTCAGGAAGTCCTGAAAAGCAGAGCAGCGTCCTTCCAGGGGCATGTGCTGGCCGCCCTGCCGGGTTGTGGGGAAGCTGGCCTTCTCACCTGCCCCTTGCTAGGCCCTCTCTTTCAGGCAGTGAGATACCAGAGAAAACCAAAAACGATACAAGCTTCGTCAGAAGTGATTGTTGGTGGCACCAGCAAGACTGTGTACATGCCCACTTCCCTACTTTTTTTTAAAGTAAGGGACACGGGATTTGGATCTGACAGTGACAACAGCCCCTTGCTGCAAGGCTCACTGAAGTTCTGCCAACAAGGCTTTTTGTCTGGCAGCTCCCCTGGGCCACACAACCTCCTTAGGCAGGGATTGGGGCCCCATAAGGATGTGTCCTGGACTTCCCCCAAAGCCCAAGCTCTAGGGAAGGATGGCCCTCAGACAAGGGAGCAGGGCTGAGAGGCACTGAGGAAGGGTTGTGTCCTCCTGGGAGCACGGAGGGTCAGAAGGAGGAAGATGTAGGAAAGTAGTGGGGGGAGGGTGTTTTGGGAAAACTCACCCTCCATAGCTTGCATCCCCCGACGTTCCAAGGGCCCCCAGCGTTGGCCTTTCTTCCTCTCGCAACCCTCCGATACTTCACAGGAGCCTAAAGTGGTGACAGTTGCTCCTGTGTGCAGGTAGAGAGGAAGAGTTGGAGGGTGCCATGGGTGCTGGGGTCTGGGTTTGGGGGGAGAGAAGGGAACACACCTTCCAACCCCTCAGCCCTGAGATTTTTAATGCCGGTGGAGGTCCCTGCCTCCCTCTGCCCAGCTCTGCGACTCTTTCTCTCAGCTACCGGGTTGCTGCTTCCCTAGTCAGCACCCCTGTTCCGGGCTCCTCTCCTAGCTGGGACAGAAGAAAGGTGTGTGTATTTAGCCGGCAGGGGACAGGGAGGAGGTCTGCCAGAATGCAAGAGAGAGGACGAGCCTGTAAAGACGCCGCTGAGAGGGCGAGGGATGAGGAAAGGGTGACAGGTCACGGGGGCTGTGGGAAGGGGCTGGGCTGCTCGACTGTGCCGCTCCACCCCCCTACCCCTGCATTCTCTCTCCAAACCTCGTCCACCCCATCGCCCCGCGTTCGGGGCGCCTTCAGGGAGGAGAGGATGCAGGATCGAGCCAGCCTCTGGGGCAAGGCCCGCTGGAGGGGCCTTGGGGAGGGGCTGCCAGGGAGGGTCCGGCAGAGGTGGGGAACATAGGGACTGGGCAGGGTAGGGGGCCGGGGCAGAAGGGATATTCGAGGCAGAGAAGTGGGGTGTCCTGCATGGAGGGAAGGTCGGGGGTGGGGGTCTAGATCGGAGGGAGGGGGCCCGGGAAGCGGAAAGGGGTGGTGAGGAGTGCGGGGGGCCGTTCTGACCTGGGCCCGGGCAGCTCCAGCCCGCGGCTCCCGCGCCGGCCCCGGCGCCCGCCTCCATGGCCGCTCCGCTGCCGCGCCCGGAGCCGACGCCGCACCGCGAGGCCGGCGGGGACCGGGCCGGTGCGCAGGAGCCGGCGGGCGGGGGCGGGGCCTGGCGGCCACCTGACGCCGCCGCCCGGAAGCCCGCCCTCCGCGCGGCCCCGGGACCGGGCTAGAGGGCCGGCACCGGGGGGGGGGCGTCCCCCGAGCGGCCGGGCGCCTTTCTCACGCCGGCGCCGAGGGCAGCCGGGGGCGCATCGCCGACGGTGCTGCTGGTCCCTGAGGCTGGTCCTGACCGTGGTGCTGCCCTGACAGGGCGGCGTGCGAGGACCTCTGCACAGAGGGTCTGGGCGCGCAGGGATGGAATGGAAAAGGACAGTGCTGGCCTGTTTCCTCCTAAAGCGCAGACAAGACACTCCCTTCTCTCCTCGCCCGCTGGGCCGGCGCCTCCCATCTGGCAGAGGGCGCGGAGCCTCTGGTGCCCCAGATCAGCGCGGTGGCCTTTCGACTCCTTAGCCCCCTGAGGACTGGAGGAGAGGCGCCACGGCCTGGGAAGGGAACTATCCGGGACTCTGGCCCCGTGTGCTTCCCTGGAGTCCGCCCAAACCTGAACCAGGGGCCCTGTTAACAAGCGGTCCCTCGGTCACGCTACGCATCTCGCGACGCCGGAAGACCTCTTCCCTCGCCCTGCCTCCCCTTCTTCCTCTCCCCTCGTGTAGGGGCCTCTGCGCCTCGACCGCCGTCTCTCCCTGCCGTGCTGCCTGCCCGGAGTGGGCCCTGCCATTTTTCACTCGTGTCAAAGGGAGACTTCAAAGTCCAGAGGGCTACTTGGTTATTCAATCATTCGCTCGGAGAACGTGATGCTGCCTGGTGTATCCCGAAGAAGCGCTTATCATCGCACCTCTGCAGTCCTCAGCCGGAAACAAGTGAATTCACGTGTGCCTTCGCTTCCTCGATCCGCCTTGACACCACACCCCAAAAAGAGTGGCTTAGAAGAACAGACTTTTGCTGTCTCACAGTTCTGGAGGCTGGGAATCCGAGATCAGGGTGTTGGCAGGGTTGCTGCCCCCTGCAGTTTTGAGGAGTGATCTGTTCCAGGCCTAGCTTCAGGTAGCTCCAGGATTTCCTCGCTGGCAGCTACTGCTGCGTCCCATGTCTCCTGGTCTCATCGTATTTCACTTTTATAAATCACATTGATTTAGGACCCACCCAAACTCCATTTGGAGCCCTGATGGCTAGTGGTCAAGAGTTTGGCTGCTAGCCAAAAGGCTGACAGTCTGAGTCCATCAGCTATTCCTTGAAAACCCTACGAGGCAGTTCTGCTCTGTCCTGTGAGTTGGAATTGACTCTAGGGCTTTTTTTTTTTTTTAACTCCAGTATGATCTCATGTTAACCTAATTGATAACATCTTCAAAGATTCTGTTTCCAAACAGAGTCATATTTGCGAGCATAGGGATTAGGACCCCAATATATCCTTTCAGGGGGACACAATTTAATTCATAACCACCTGGGAACTAGGGCTTCCCAACATAGTCAGAAAATTGTCAGGAAATTCCTAAGCCAGGGGTGCACACCAATCCCTCCTCTTGCATGTACACTCGCAAGGTCGTGGGCATATAGTGCCTGAGTTCATCCCTGCATGTCCCCAGGTTCACAGCCCTTCTGATCCTGTTCTCCAGGAAAGACACCCTTCTTCACCTGGGCACCCCCTGCTTACCCTTGAATGCCAGAGTCACTTCTAGGCAGCCTGCCCTAATGTTCATCCCAACCCCACAGATGCCCTTGTAAGCACCACCCCACAGTCCCTGTCATCTTTCCTCTGTCATAGCACCAGTCACTCACTCCGGGTTGGCAGGACCGGGTTTTTACCCATCTGCCTAATTGCCTGAAGGTACAGAAGTATCTCCATCATCTGTGCATCCCCACCACAAAATGCTCAACACTTAAAGGTGACTTTCCCAACCGTGCAGTGTTAACTTAGTGTTTAAAATGATTTCCCAGGTGTGGAGTTATATGTTATCTGTTAACTCTTCTGTTTGTTGCCACCCCAACCCCAGCCTGGTGCTCTGAGAGACAATGAGAGAGTCAACGGTGTTTCACCCGCGCCCCCCCGCCCAAGGGACAAGATTTCACTCCAGATCCTGTGCCCAGGTGATCCGGTCTTGGGGAAAGGCAGTTGAACAAGCCCATCCAAGCCCTTCAGGAGAGTCTTTGCAGACATCAGGCCTGTGAGGATTTAAGAGAGCAGGGCACTTACTGGGGGGTGGGAAGGGCCTGGTAGTGGGCCGAGGAGGCCACAGAAGACCTGGGCATACACAGCTGGGTGTTGGCGGCTGTTCATTCTGCCCTGCGCAGCTCCAGTTCTGGATCAGCCTGCAGGGTCTGGTTAGCAGTTGACTTTGACTGCTGACCTCTTGACTGATGGAGGGTAGAATGGGGAGGCCGTAGTTAACTGCGGTATCCAGGGACCAGCGCTTTCCTCTGGGAGCTCTTATCCCTCATTTGGTCCTGGCATGCAGATCATCATTCACCTTGAACTTAAGGAACATTCAGAGGAGCCCTGAACCAGTCTACTCTCAGGACCCAAATGTGGGCAAATCCTGGTCAGACTAGTACTAGGTGGAGTGTTGGGGTGGGAGTGGGGGCAGGAGGAAAGGATTTAGCAGGGGCGGGAGTGGGGTGAAGTGTGGTCCAGAGGTGACTCTCTGAAGGGCCAGGAGTGGTGGGGCTATCAGCTAGGTGATCAATTGAGAGGGGGATGATCTGAATTAATCCTCGTAATCCCAAGAATCAGGACTCAACCCCCCTCCTAATCCCATCCCAGCAGATCATCTTCTCTGAGGACTGATGCAGCCATTTATCCTCTGTTACCCTTATTTCTAAATGCCTAGATCCTGCCATTAAAAAGAAAACAAGATGAATACTTAAATCTTCAAGAAAAGCACAGTACAACATGACAGAAAAAATATTCATGTATGCACCACTAAAATCCAACAATTGTTACTATCCTACCACATTTGATTCAGATGTAGCCCTTCCATTTCTGTTTTTAGTTTTACTTTGTGTGTATGTATCCAAAAATACACATAGTACTGATTGTATGCTGTAAGATATATTGAATCTGTTGCATATTCTTCTGCAAGCTTTTTTTTTCATTCAATACTTATTTTAGATTTATCTGTGTTGATAAGTTGCTCCTATTTGTGAATTTAATTTTTGGTTCTACCTTAGTGTTTGAATAGACCACAAATTATTTATCCATTTTCTGTTGAAGGCTGCTTCCAGTTTTCTGTATTATAAACAATATGGAAATTCCAGAAGTGGAATTTCTGAGTCGTAGAATATATGCATCTTGACCCTTTCAAGACCTATGGAACATATGGTATTCTATTCACTTTTTATGCCTGTGGAGTTCTTTGCAAAGGGGGTAGCCTAATTTTAAGGCATTGATCCTCAAGGCATTTTGTGCTGGAGACGCATAGATCCTGGAGATAACGTCTGTATCTTCCCGCAGCTGGGCAGACAGAAAGGTGAAAGCCTGTGTCCTGTCAACCCAGAGTGGAAAGGGGGTAGCGTGATGGTAAGGCGTTTAGCCTCTAGGTACTTTGGCCGTGTTGTCAGGAAGAATCAGTCTGTAGAGAAGGACATTGTGCTTGGTAAGAGCGGAGGGTCAGCAAAAATGAGGAAGACCCTCATTGGGATGGATTGACAGTGGTGGCAACGATGTGCTTAAGCATAAAAATGATTGTTGTACATGGCACAGGACTGGGCTATGTTTTGTTATGCTGTGTATAGGGTCTCTATGAGTCGAAACTGACTCCACAGCACCTAATAACAACACAACAGCATCCTCAAGGGGGAGCTTTTTGAGTAAAACTCAAAATTTCTGAGTGGGAGCCTCATTTTTGTATAAAGTGAGTGTTGTTCCAGGTGATGCCTCTCAAACGTGAATTTTCTACACTTTTGACAGGTTTACTTTATGTCTGTGACCTAGGTCTCCTCACTGTGCTTCCCCGTCACTCTGTTCTGTGAGAACGTACTTAGTACAAGAACAAGCTGTTGCCGGGCTTCGCACAGTCCTAGTGCCGTTTTGTCCTCATGCCTTTCATTGTTTCCAGGAGTCACTTGCCGCCTTCTTTTCCTTTCTAATAAGGAACAGTACATTGCTGTGGTTCTTTTCAAGAGACCGGAATTCTTATGTCATGTGTTAAATTATGTCTCCCCCAAACATGTGTGTATCAGATTGCCTGGGCCATGTTTTCTAGGATTGTATGATTGTTCACCATTTTGATGGGATTTGCATGTGTTGTAAATTCTATCACTATGATTTAATAAGATGAATTGTTCTTAGGTGCTGTTGAGTGGGTTCCAACCTATAGCGACCCTGTGCACAACGGAATGAAACACTGCGCAGTCTTGCGCCATGTACACGGTCGTTTTCATGCTTAAGTCCGTTTTGGCAGCCACTGTGTCATTCCATCTCGTCAAGTGTCTTCCTCTATTTTGCTGACCTCTACCAAGCATGATGCCCTTCTCTGGGGACTGATCCCTCCTGACAATATGTCCAAAGTATGTAAGATGCAGTCTCACCATTGTTTTTCCAAAGAGCAGTCTGGTTGTACTTTATTCAGGACAGATCTGTTTGTTCTTTTGGCAGTCCATGGGACATTCAATATTTTTCTCCAACACAATTCAAAGGCATCAGTTCTTATGCCTTCCTTGTTCACTCTCCAGCTTTCTCCAGCTTTCACATGCATATAATGCAATTAAAAATACCATGGCTTGAGTCAGGTGCACCTATGTCTTCAAGGTGACATCTTTGCTTTTCAAAGACGTCCTTTGCAGCAAATTTTCCCAGTGCAATGCATCTTTTGATTTCTTAACTGCTGCTTCCATGGGTATTGATTGTGGAACCAAGTAAAATGAAATCCTTGACAACCTCAGCCCTTCCTCTGTTTATCACAATGTTGCTTACTGGTCTAGTCATGAAGATTTTTGTTTTGAGGTGCAATCCATACCAAAGTCTGTGGTGAATTAGTGGCAGTTATATTGATGGGGTCTACAAGATTCAATAGTGTCTTGAGCCAATCCCTTTTGAGCTATAAAAGAAAGAAACAAGAAGAGAGATTCAGGGACCTCATACCACCAAGAAGGCAGTACCAGGAGCAGAGTGTCTCCATTGGACATGAGGTTCCCGTGCTAAGGGTTCCAAGACCAAGGAAAGACTGATGCCTCATCCTTGTGATGGGCATCACAAGGACCTTCCTCCAGAGCCGACAGAGAGAAAGGCTTCTCCTGGTGCTGACAACTTGAATTTGGAGTTGTAGCTTACTGGACTATGAGGGAATAAGTTTCTCTTTGTTGAAGCCATTCACCTGCGGTAATTGTTATAATGAAGAATATGTAGTAGTGGTAATTCTCCTGAGATTAAAATTCCTTTAGTTTTATTTATTTTTCCTCTAATTACTGCTTTTGTAATAATGAGGAAAGCATTGCGGCGGTAATTTTCCTGAAATGAAAAGTCTCTTGACTCTATATGGTCTGTAAGGGCACTTTTGTAGTAAAGAAGAATGCTTTATACAATGTTATGAAAAGTTTCATGAAAAATAAAAAAGCTAAGAGGAAGGACCCCCACTTGTCTGTCAGTTTGTCATACTGTAGGGACTTGCTTGTTGCTGTGATACTGGAAGCTATGACACCAGTATTCAGATATCAGCAGGGTCACTCGTGGTGGGCAGGTTTCAGCTGAGCTTCCAGACTAAGACAGACTAGGAAGAAGGACCAGCAGTATATTTCTGAAAAGAACTATCCAGTGAAAACCTTATGAATAAGAACAGAATACGGTCAGATAGCATGCTGGAAAATAAGCCCCTCAGATTGGAAGGCAGTCAAAAGATGAGTCGGGAAGAGCTGCCTCCTCAAAGCAGAGTCGACCTTAATGACGTGGATGGAGGCAAGCTTTCAGGACCTTCATTTGCTGATGCGACATGACTTGAAATGAGAAGAAACAGTTGCAAAATAGCTGTTAATTATCAGAATGTGGAATGTGTGAAGTATGAATCTAGGAAAATTCGAAATCCTCAACGGAAATGAAACGCATAAGCCTCGACATCCTAGGCATTAGTGAGCTGAAATGAACTAGTACTGGCCAATTTGAACTGGTGCTATTCTGGGAATGACAAATGGAAGAGGAATGGCATTGCCTTCATTGCAAAAAGCACATTTCGTGATCTGTCCCGAAGAACAGCACTTTCAGTGACAAAATAGTATCGATACACCTAGAAGGAAGACCACTTAATATGGCTATTATTCAAATTTATGCACCAACCATGAAGGCTAAAGATGAAGAAACTTAAGATTTTTACCAACTTCTGCAGTCTGAAATTGATCAAATATGCAAGCAGAATGCACTGATAATTGCTGATGATTGGAATGTGAAAGTCGGAATCAGAGAAGAATCAATAGTTGGAAAAGACAGCCTTGGTGATAGAAACAATGCCAGAGATCATGTAATTAAATTTCACAAGACCAACAAGTTTTTCATTGCAAATACTTTTCTTCATCAACCTTAGTGGAGGCTACACATGTGAACCTCACCAGATGGAATACATTGGAATAAAACTGACTACATCTGTGTAGAAAGATGATGCTCAGTATCACCCATCATAACAAGGCGAGGGGCCTACTATGAATCAGATCATCAATTACTTATATGCAAGTTCAAGTTGGAACTGAAGAAGACAGAACAAGCTCAGAAGAGCCAAAGTATGACATTGAGTATACCCCACCTCAATTTAGAGACCATCCCAAGAATACATTTGACACTTTGAACACTAATCATCAAAGACAAGATGAGCTGTGGAATGAAATCAAGGACATCATACATGAAGAAAGTAAGAGGTCATTAAAAAGAGAGGAGAGAAAGAAAAGATGTAAATGTATGTCAGAAGAGACTCTGAAATTTGCCCTTGAAAGTCAAGAAGCTCAGACAAAAGGAAGAAGTGATGAAATAAAAATGCTGATGAGAAGATTTCAAAGCGTGGCTTGAAAAGACAGAGTCAAGTATTATGATGACATAGGCCAAGACCTGGAGGGAGAAAACCAAAACAGAAGAACTAGTCACATTTCTCAAGCTGAAAGAACTAAAAAAAATCAAGCCTTGAGTAGCAATACTGAAGGATTTTACAGCGGAAAGTATTAAATGACACAGGAAGCATCAAAAGAAGATGGAATATCAAGACATAAGGAAAAATGACCCCAGGAGACAGAGGACCGATATGACCGGGAGACTACATCAGCTCGAGAGCTGAGGAACAAGATGGCGCCCAGCCACTACCAAAGGCAGCTCTGACAGGGGACCCATGTAGAGTCCCTGAGGTGTGCAGATCAAGGACTCTATTAAAAGACTAGAAGTGATGGCTGATAACCTCAACGGTCTTCTGACAGCATGGCCTCTAGACTCACTGCTAGCCAAGAACTGAAACCAGTACTGAAGCCAACACTTCAGACAAAGAATGGACTGGCCTTGGGGACACAGAGTGATGCAGGTGGTGCACTTTATGATTCTATATGTATATATGTGTGTATATATACATATATGGTTGTCCCACTGGTTTCTTTCTAGCAGGGAAAGAAGAGGGTGGAGAGGAGTGGACAAGTGTTGGTTGAGTGGATATTGGAAGTAAAGAGTGAAAAAGAAGAGTACGCTGTCACAGGGTGAGGAGAGCAGACAGAGGTGCAGAGACAGGTGTGCAAAATTGACTTGGACTGTAAACTTTGACTTAATCAAGATAAAAAAATAAAAAAGAAGAAGATGAAAGGAATATAAAGAGTTACTACACCAAAAAGAACTGGTTTGCATTCAATCATTTCAGGAGGTAACGTAAGACTGGGAACTGATGATAGTGCTGACAGAAGTCCAAGCTGCATCAAAAGGACTGATGACAAACAAGCCTCCAAAAATGGATGAGACACCACCAATTGAGATGTTTCAATCAAAGACTGCAGTGCTGGAAGTGCCTATACCAAGAAATTTGGAAGACAACTAGCTACCTGGCCAATTGACTGGAAGAGATCTATATATTATGCCTATAATCAAGAAAGATGATCAACTGAATGCAGAAATTATTGAATTATATCATTAATATCACATGCAAGCAAAATTTTGCTGAAAATCATTCAAAAATTGCTGCAGCAACGTATCAGCAGAAAACTGCCAGAAAGTCAAGTCAGATTTAGAAGAAGATATGAAACCAGGAACATCATTGCCGATGTCAGATGGGTCCTGGCTGAAAGCAGAGAATACCAGAAAGATGTTTACCTGTGTTTTATTGACTATGATAAGGCAGTCAACTGTGTGGATCGTGACAAATTTTGGATAACATTTTAGAGACTGGAAATTCTGGAATACTTAATACTGCTTGTGAGGAACTTGTACATGGATCAAGAGGCAGTCATCTGAACAGGATGAGAGGACACTGCAAGATTTAAAGTCAGGAAAAGTGTACATCAAACTCATTCAGTCTGAGCGAATAATCTGAAAAGCTAGACTATATGAAGAAGAATGGGGCATCAATATTGAAGGAAAACTCATTATGCAGATGAGACAACCTTGCTTGCTGAAAGCCAACAGGACTTGAAGCACTTAACTGATGAAAATCAAAGACTACAGTCTTCAGCGTGGATTACACCTCAACATAAAGAAAACAGAAATCTTCACAATTGGACCAGCTAGCAACATCATGATACATGGAGAAAAGATTGTGGTTGTTGCAGATTTCATTTTACTTGGGTCCACAATCAACACCTCATGGAAGCAGCAGTCAAGAAATTAAAAGATGCGTTACACTGGGCAAACATGCTGCTGAAGACTTCTTTAAGGTGTTGAAAAGCAAAGATGTCACCTTGAAGACTAAGATACACCTAACTCAGGCCATGGTGTTTTCAGTTGCCTCACGATAATGAATAAGGAAGACCAAAGAAGAATTGATGCTTGTGAGTTACAGTGTTGGCAAAGAATATTGAATGTATCATAGACTGCCGAGAGAATGGACTGATCTGTCTTGGAAGAAGTGTGAGCACAATACTCCTTAGTAGCAAGCATGGTGAGACTGCATTTTACACACTTTGGACATGTTATCAGGAGGGATCAGTCCCTGGAGAAGGACCTCATGCTTGGTAAAATAGAGGGTCAGCGAAAAAGAGGAAGACCTTCAACAAGATGGCTTGACACAGTGGCTGCAACGATGGGCACAACATGGGAACAGCCGTGAGGACAATGCAAGACCTGCAGTGCTTCGTTCTGTTTGTGCATCAGGTCACTACGAGTTAGAACTAGCTTGATGGCACCTAATAGCAACAACAGTAGCTCCAGGGACCCTGGTGGCACAGTGGAACCCTGGTGACAGACTGGTTAATAGCTCGGCTGATAACCAAAGGCTGGCAGTTCGAATCTTATCGGCTGCTGCTTGGAAATCCTATGGGACAGTTCTATTTTGCACTATAATTTCTGTGAATCATAGTAAACTTTTTTAATTTTGGTAATTTTTTTGTAACAGGGGCTTTTTCTTTGTTTTATTCCCTGACCCCCACTGACTAGAATTACAAATTCTGTTTCTACTCTTTTAGTGATCACCTCTTTATATAGATTTTAACATTCTTATTTGACTTCAGTCTAAATGGAGTCTGTCACCATCATCTTCCTGAATAGTATAAAGAGACCTTAGAACATATTAACTCTGATCTTCTTTCCCCACAGTCTCCCACATTTCTATGCAGTATTTAAGTTTCATCTTGTTTCTACCTCCCAATAGTCATCATCATTGTTATCATCTCTACAATCACTGCTTATTTAGATTTACTAATGGATTTATAAATTCTTCTGCTCCTCATTTTTTCTTGCTTCCAGGCTTTCTTTTTTGGCTCAGTTACCTCCTTATGAAATAAATCCTCTGGTGGTATTTCAGTGAAAGTCTTTGAGTGGTAAATATTCTCAGTCTTTGTCTAAAATGTTTTTACTTTATGCCTTTGAAATGATAATTTAGTGACACAGATTTCTTGGTTGACAGTTACTTTCTATTGGCCTTTTCAAGATACTATATATATAATATCAAATATAATATTTAAAGATATTATATATAATATCTACTACATATCTAGTAAGAAGTGTCTGCCAATATAATAGTTACTGTAAGCAAACAGGAAACCCTGGTGGCATAGTGGGTTAAGTGTTACGTCTGCTAACCAAAAAGACTGTAGTTGAAATCTGCTAGGCCCTCCTTTGAAACTCCATGGGGCAGTTCTACTCTGACCTCTAGGGTCGCTATGAGTTGAACCCACCTCAAAGGCAGTGGGTTGGGTGGGTAAGCAAATGGGCTTTTCTTTTGGGCTGCTTTTAAGAGTGTCATATTCCTTTTCAGTACTCTGCCCAACACATTTATGAGCTGACAACTTGGTTTAATTTTTCAGCCTGAGGACTTGTGTCTTTCTTTCATTTTGGAAAATTCTCAAACAACGTGTATTGAAATGTTACCTTTACCCTGCTCTTTTGATCTCTTTTAGGAACTCTGCCTAAGTATCTTTTAGACTGTCTTGTTATTTTCCTCATGTCTTTTAACTACTCTTTCATATTTTGTATCTCATCACTTTTTTCTCCTTACTTTGGATGATTTCATCAGTTCACCAATTCTCTCCAAAAACCCAAACCAGTTCCCTGTTGGAAATAGAATGGTGTGAAACAGGGGCAGAGGAACACTGGTCCAATGAAGTTTATTCAAAGAGAAAGAAAGTGGGGTCTGAACCGAGTGGTGATTCAACCTGCCCAATGGCCTGTATGAAAGGTTTTTATAGTTGCAAACTTCCGATAAGCAAGTGAAGGGAGACTGATGCAAAAGTTATTTATAGTTGTATAGCAGAAAGCTCTGGTAGAGAGGTAAGGGGTGGCTGACACAAAGTTGTTTATGGTTTTATGGTCAGGTGCCTGTGGGGCATACCAAGCTGTTTTCAGCTAATGGCAGAGTCTGATTGTTGGATAAAACTTATGCTAAACCTTCCTGAATTTCAGAGACAGAGTTCCCTCATTCCCATCCAGTTAAATCCAAGTTGTAGTGATTGTATAGTGAACTTATAGGACACAGAACTGCCCCATGGGGTTTCCAAGGGTATAATCTTTCTCCCATGGAGCCACTAGAGGGTTCCAATTCTCTCCTTATTTGAATCTAATCTGCTGTTAAATGCACCTTTGACTTTTTAATTTTAATGGTTCTTTCATTCCTGGATACTTTATTAGGGTTTCTGTCCCCACCAAAATCTGCCTTTTTTCCTCCAAACCCACTGCTGTTGAGTCAATTCTGACTCACAGTTACCTTAGAGGGCAAAGTAGAACTGCCTCATACTGTTGTCGGAGAAAATCTCCAGATTCTTGCTACCTGCCCCCAAAAGCCAGCTTCTGAGACAGGTGTTTGGGTGAGTGATCATAGGCTTTCTTAACCGTGTTTTGTCGGCAAATAAACATGCGGGGCAGACAGCATATTCTTCCTCCAGACCTGCCTGAATTGGTCAGGTGGACCATAGGCTTTAAAAGGGGCAGATCCGTGCCACACACCAGCACAGAGGCCTTGGAAGAACCATGGGAGCGGTTGAGAGGGGCCCCTGTCCTGGAGCAGGCTGGCAGGATATGCATATTAGAACTGGGGTCTGGAGTCCTCGGCTGTCTCTTGCTGGCTGGCACTTCCACCTCACTGTCCTCCACTTGTTTCTCCATTTGTTTGATGTACCTAAAAGAAGCTGCAAAAGCTGCAAAGACTACCCTCTTAGCGGCTTCTGTCAGTTAATTCATGATTTCCTGTCATAGCCTAAGTGAAGGAAGCCAGGAAATCCAAAAAAAAACTTTTTAAATTATGATTTGGCTGGCTGAGTGACAGTGTACAATCCCATATAAATTTGCATGCCTGCCTGTGTGCGGCTCCCACTGCTCTCCCTGCCCATTCCATACATGTCATACCCTCCTAGACAATCTCCTATGCCCTCCGCTCCATCCTCTCCCCACCTCCAATAAGAGGTCAGCAAGATGACATCCTATAAGGAAGCCAGGAGTTTAAAGATAGGAGAAAAGATAAGTAAAAACTCAATTTTACAAAAAGAATTAAATCCTGGCTGTCTATTTTAATTTTTCCTTTTAAAAAGTGAAGACATTTCCCCTGTTTCAATAGGGTTTCCAAGGAGCAGTAGGTAGATTCAAACTGCTAACTTTCTCGTTAGCAATCAAGCTGTCAACCACTATGCCACCAAGACTACCCTTTTTTCATAGTGCCCTATTTTTTACTATTATTTCTTTTTCTGTCTTTAATATGTTTACGTTGTTCTATTATTCCCATTATCCCCAATTCTGGGAGTGATGATACACTTATTTGTTGGGTCTGCTGACTCTTATTACTGATAAATTGCTTCCTTGTCTGATTATAATAGTTTAATGTGCGCTCTTCTTCAGCAAATGTTGTATTATTTTGTTTTGCTTTTTTGTGAGAGTTCCGTGTGCCTGAGTTATGAAAGCATTCTTATGGAAGTGTTTTGTGTTTGCTACTGTGTGGTATTCCTAGGAGGTTCAAAGAAGACTGGGACATCAGGATTGGAGGAAGACTCATTAACAATCTGTGATATACGGATGACACAACCTTGCTTGCTAAGGGTGAAAAGGACTTGAAACACTGATGAAGATCAAAGACCACAGTCTGCAATATAGATGACACCTCAGTATCAAGAAAACAAAAGTCTTCACCACTGGCTCAATAAGCAACTTCATGATAAATGGAGAAAATATTGAAGTTGTCAAGGATTTCACTTTACTTGGATCCACGGTCAACACCCACGGCAACAGTGGTCAAGAAGTCACACAACACATTGCATTGGGC
Source organism: Heterohyrax brucei (assembly GCA_028571685.1). Classification (NCBI taxonomy): domain Eukaryota; kingdom Metazoa; phylum Chordata; class Mammalia; order Hyracoidea; family Procaviidae; genus Heterohyrax; species Heterohyrax brucei. The sequence continues at coordinate 20,733,938 of CM053147.1, forward strand.
AAAATCAGCTGCCAAAACATCTTTAAAGTGTTACAAAGCAAAGAAAGATGTCACTTTAAGGGCTGAGACGGGCCTGATCCAAGCCAAGTATCTTCAGTCGACTCATATTCATGTGAAACCTGGACGATGAATAAGGAAGACCGAAGAATTGATGCTTTGAACTATAATGCTGGCAAAGAATAGTGAATATACCACAGACTGCTAGATGAACAAACAAATCTGTCTTGAAAGTCTGGCCAGAATACTCATTAGAAGTCAGACTTGGCCTCACATACTTTGGATGTACTATCAGGAGTGACCAGTCCCTGGAGAAGGCCATCATGTTTAGTGGTGTTGGGTCAGCAAAAATGAGGAAAACCCCCAATACGATGGATTGATGCAGTGGCTACCACTGTGGGCTCAAGCGTGACGAGTGTGAGGCTGGAGCAGGCCTGGGCAGGGCTTTATTCTGCTGTACACAGGGTCAGTGTGAGTCAGAACTGATGGATGGTGCCTAACAACAACAAAAGGGGTTTATGTTTACTTTCTCTGCTTGGGGATCCAGCACTCTGCAGATAATGTATTCCAGTTTAGATGCAATACAAACAATCGGTTAGGCTTGGGACTTCAGTGTCTCAGTTGACCTGTGTTTCTGTCCTGTTTTCTTTCCTTGGAGTGGTGGCTGTAGTTGGGATTGTTTGGTAGTTGTAGTGGCGGGTGTAGATGGGCAAGTTAGATACTTGATTGTGTCACACTCTGTGCAGCGGGTTCGGTTCCAGCTCCTTGCCTCCGACGGGCTGAGGCCACATGTTCTGTAAATGAAGCACTAAGTGCAGCTCTGGGTTCCTACAAGTATATCTCTGTCTGAAACCCACCAAAGGCCACTGTGGTTCCGCCTCCTTTTTTGTTTGGCTTTGTATTCCTTATTTAATTTCCTTTTTTAAAAAAATTGGAGGCTGTTCATATTTTAGTTTTAAAATGACATTTTACCCAACGTTTGTCAGTGTTTCAGGGTGAAAGAATAGCTATGTTGGCTCAGTCTGTCATGTTTTCCAGAAGTATTATTCCTGACAGCATTTGATTTTCCTAAGGTGCTTTCTAGTTTGCAAAGGATTTTCACAAACGGTGGCTGATCCAATCCTCTCAGCAATCCTGAGAAATAAGTATCATTTTCTCCATTTTACCAAGGGAGAAATGAGACTCCAGACTGTACTTTTAATCCCAGCTTTTGGGCTTTGAGTCCAGGGCATTTTATAGAGTGAGATTTACATCAAGAGCTTGCCTTTCCCTGGTCTCCGTCTCAGGCCCACTGTCAGCTTGTCCTGATCACTTGCTATTTAGCTGAGACCCTTGGGGAGGCTGTTTTCCTTGTCATGGCACCCCTGTAGTGCTAACAAGCCTGTGCTCAGCCAGATACCATGACAGTCTGCTTCCTGAATTGAAAATAATGGGGTATGCAGGCCAGGGCTAATGGGATGACTGGCTGCCAGCTTGTCCTCAAGGCATGTTAACCACATGATTTTAGGCCATCTCTGCTTATACCCTAGAAAGAATAGGCAGGGTGTGTGTGTGTGCAGAAAAAAATTCATGCAAAACAAGGGCTCGTCCGGGATTTGAACCCGGGACCTCTCGCACCCTAAGCGAGAATCATACCCCTAGACCAACGAGCCAGTGGTAGCTGTTTTTTGCCAGATGTGCCTTCCCTGCCACATCACCACCATCAGCAGCAGCTTGTGGTTCCTAGAGGGGGCCTCTCTTCTCCTCCCTCCCTGCTGGCTCCCAGCCCAGGCAGGCTGCACTCCAGCAGGCCTGCTCCCTGGCTCTCTTTGCTCCTCACTCCGTGCTGACCTGCTGCAGAGCCACATTCTGCCCCGTGTCACATGTCCCGGGCAGGCCGCTTTCCTTCCCTGACCAGCCAGATCTCCCTTCAGAGCCACCTAGCAGGGCTGGCTAAGGCTGTGTGAGGAAAAGGGCAGAGAAGGAGCTGGGCCCTAACAACAAATCTCTGGCCTGAGCGAGCCTGTCTGGGATCTCCTGCACCTAGTTAAGAACCCATTTCTCATTTCATGATGAGGCCACCAGAAGCAGTCCTCCCAACCCATCAGACTCCTGAATGGGGACCTGGAAGACCACCCTCACCCTCAACTTTGTGGTATTTGCTAAACTACTCCCTTTCTTCATCTGTTGGGTGGTGAAGGTAACACCTGCCCTGTCTCTCTTTTGGACTGATGTGAAGGGGGCAGGTAAGATAATGTAGACGAAAGCCTTGTTTAAACTGTAAAGTGCTGTACAGAAGAAACAGGTCGTTATGATGGCAACGAGTTGAAGGAAAGTGCTCAGTGGGAAAGCTGCCACACGAGGTTTGCCGATAAAGCTCACGAACTCATCCTAGGAAAAGTGCTCCATGCCTCACTGCTGCATGTAATTACAGTCACCTTCCAAGCACTCCCCTTGGGAAGACATGCACCGGCACCAGTGCCTAGTCCACCCTTCAAAGCAATTCTGGAACTCTTTTTCTGGAATGGCCATCAGAGCTGTCATTGTATTACCCTTGATGTCTTAAAGGTCATCAGAATGTCTTCCTTTCAACATTTCCTTTATCTTTAGTTAAAGAAAAAGTCTTTGGGAGCCAGATCAGGTAAGGACGAAGGGTGTTCCAATACAGTTATTTGATTACTGGCTAAAAACTCCCTTACAGACAACTAGACATTTAAGTTCACAAACTTGCCTTCTGGCCATTGTGTGCAATAGCCATTCCAGAAAGAGTTCCAAAACTGCTCTGAAGGGTGGACCAGGCACTGGCATCAGTGCACAGCTTCCCAAGAGGAGTACTTCGAAGGTGACCCCTGTGACGTTGAACAATGAGGTGTACAGCACTTAGAACAATTAATTTCCTCAACTTAATTGTCAGACCCTGTAGGAAGGGTGCCTACTGTGGGCGAGGCTGAGGATCCCGTTAAAACACTCTTTGAGACAGGCACCATCTCCACATACGACCAAGATACTTGCCTGATGGCAGTTTATAAGAGCCTGTTTTGAACACCACAGACATTGCTACCCAGTTATGGCTTGGAAACTGCAGACAGAGAACATGAGTCTCTCCTAGATCTGGCCCTGCCTGCTCTTCCCAGGGTGCGGATACTTCAGTCTGAGAGTTTCCCCTATCGAGGCTGAGGAAGGCAGGCCCTACTCAGAACTGGTACCTTGTAGGAGAGCCAGGTGGGCTTGGCCAGACCCTGTCTTTGGTGCTTCCACAGCACCTGGAGCACCACCATCCCTCCCAGACCTTTGCCCGTTTCCAGGTGGGCTGCATCCAGGAGTTCCATGGGACAAGCGTTGGTTGCCTTTGAGTAGGCCCCTGCTTCAAGGTAGTTCCATGCACGATGAAACCACACAAAACTCGGCATGGTCCGGCGCCGCCGCCATGATCGTCCGTGGTTCAGACCGTTGTGATCCACAGGGTTTTCCTGGCTGATTTCAGAAGTAGATCAGACCATTCTTCCTGGTCCACGTCCCGGTCTGAAAGCCGTTCGGCATTATGGTAACACGAGAGTGCAACACGAGAGAGCTCCCTGACCAATGAGTGGCTGGCTGCATACGAGATACATTGGCTGAGAATTGAACCTGGATCTCCTGCGTAGGAAGTGAGTTTTCTACTGTCTAGTTGCCACTGCCCTCTCTGTGAGGGCGGAGACCTGTCTTATTGGTTACTGCATCCAGCCCTGTGTCCTGCACTTGGCAATCCAGCTAATGAAGCCAAGATTCCCAAGCGCTTCTGTGTCCCAGCCTCAAGGAAGCACTTTATCAACAAACAAACAAACAAACAAACAAAACTAGTGTCACACTGACTGAGTCTTTCCTGTAGGACAGGGCAGTGCTGCTCCATATGGGCTTTCCAAGGAGTGGCTGGTAGATTCGAACCACCAATATTTAGGTTAGCAGCCTAAGCTCTTAACCACTGTATCACCAGGGCTGCTTACCAACATCATTTTCTCAATCTCAGCACAGTGGTTGTTGGGCTTATCACTTAGGAAAGGCCTGTGGAATGAGTGAACAAGTCTCAGGAGTAGGCACAGAAAAGCACTTATAACAGCCGGTGTTCACATTACTTGGCTTAAAGTAGAAACCACTGATCCAGAAGGGCTCTCTGCCTTCCTCCTCCCAAGCAGGCTTCTCGATGAACCAATCCCTCTTTTGAATGGGCCAGAAGAAAGGCCTTCACTTTGGAGAATGGGTTGATCCACATTCCTGTGTTCCCACGGGGTAGGCTTTTATTATTTCCATCCCAAAGTGTCAGCAACAGACAGCTGGCTCTGCTAACTAATCAAGGCCAGAATGAAAGCAACAGCTCGTCTATTCTCAAACCTAAGAGACTTTTTTTGGTAGCTGTTCCCCAGCTTTAAACTGGCTTATAAATAAAAGCATACTCAACACGTCATTCCATGACCTCAGCAAGCATTCCCCAAATTGTTCCTCTCTGTGGGCATGCTGGTGAGTGATGCTGCCCGAAGTTAGGGCTCCTGGGCGGACTTTGCTGAAAATGTTTTAGGGCTGAGACAGGTGTTGGGCCCCTGCCGGTGTGTGTCTCTCTGGGGGTGCTGTCAGAATTTGGGACAGTATAGTTCTTTGTGTGGGCCTGTCTGGGGTACAGCCCTGCCCATTAAATGACAGCAATCTCTGCTTCTCTATTGTGACAGCCATATAACACCCCCACACACTTTCAAATGCCTCCTGGCTGTAGTGTGGGGGAGGGTAGTGCTGCCATGTGGGAATTTACTGGCACCCACCTTCATTTTTCTGTTTCCCCAGGCTAAAATTACTGTGGCTTTGCTCTAGGTGTAGAACTCTGGCATCTCAATCATTTTGTCTCACATTCAAAAGGCCATAGGTGAAAGTTTTAAGGGAAAACCGGGGCTCTACCTATGTAAACTTGCTTAGCTTTCCTCCTGGGGCAAGGACAGGCAAATCTTTTGGTGGTTCCTCATTTTTATGAGAGCATGTCAACTTTTACCTTATCTTGTTGCTTGTTCACTTGTCTGGAGATCCTCACGGGTCAGTGTCTTAGGCTGGGTCCTCTAGAGAAGCAAATCCAGTGAAGTGTGTGTGTGTGTGTGTGTGTGTGTGTGTGTGTGTGTGTGTGTGTGTGTGTGTGTGTGTGTGTATACACACATACATATGGAGGGAGAGAGAGAGAGATTTATCTCAAAGATATGGCTCATGCCTTCAAAGAGGCTGGCAAGTCCCTAGTTCACAGACCAGGCATCAGGCTGCAGGCTTCTCCAGACTCACACGGTTACAAGATTGGCAGGTCAGACAGCAGGCTGCTGGCTCACAGGCTGCAGAGGTTGACAGGTCCCAAGACTTACAGGAATTATGACAGGCAACTGGCTCAAGTCCCAAGAACCAGAGGTCACACAATAACAAGCTGGAAGCAAGATTCAGAGCAAACAAGCAAGCTTTGCCAGAATGTCCACATATATTGAATGCAGGCAACATCTCTGGGAAAACTCCCCTTACAACTGATTGGCTGATCACTTCAGATCTCATCGTGGAGGATGACTACATCATTGTGTAACTGCCAAGCTGCTGAAAATCATGACCTTGCCAAGTTGAAACAAAACCTTAATCATCACAGTATTTAACAGACAACATTGCCAAATTACAGCATCTCAAGCATATTATCACCTCACATTTATCAAAAACACAGAAAAGAGCTAACACTGGTTGTCTCTAGAGAGAACTGGGTAGCTAGGAAGGCCAGATGGGAAAGAAACATTTTTCACTGTATATTCTTTTGTACCTTCTGAATATTGAGACCTGTGTGGACAGATCAGATAGATAAGTGGATACATAGATAGAAAGATAAATAAGTAGATATGTAGACAGATGATAGACAGATAGATGGATGATAGATATAGGTAGACAGACAGATAGATAGGTGGCTGCTATTGAGTCAGTTACAACTCATGGCAACCTCATGTACAACCACTAGGTCCTGTGCCATCCTCGTAATCACTGGCATGTTTGAGCCCGCAGTTGCAGGTATTGTGCCAGTTCATCTCACCGAGGACGTCCTTCACTGTTACTGGTCCTCTGCTTCACCTAACGTGACATCCTCCATCAATTTATTCCTCCTGATTATATATCCAAAGCAAGTGAGTCAGACAATGTCAGTTGTGATCTGTGATGTTTTCATTGGCTTTTTTTCAGAAGTAGATTGCCAGCTTTTCTTCCTAATATGTTTGGAGACATTTTTGGTACACACATACACACACACACACACACACACCAGGGCGTGACAATTAAGTTCGCAAAACTCATCCTAGGAAAAGTGCTACATGCCTCACCGCTGACTATCACTATGATCACCTTCAAAGTACTCCCCTTGGAAAGCTATGCACCAATGTCAGTGCACAGTCCACCCTTCAAAGCAATTTTGGAATTCTTTTTCTGGAATGGCCATCAGAGCTGTCCTTGTGTTACCCTTGATGCCCTGAATGTCATCAAAATGTCTTCCTCTTAATATTTTGTTTATCTTCTGATAAAGAAAAAAGCCACTGGGGGAGAGATCAGGTGAGTAGTGAGGGTGTTCTGATACAGTTATTTGCTTATTGGCTAAAAACTCCCTCACAGACTACTATATAATTAAGTTTGTGAACTTTCCACCATGGCACTGTGGGCAATGGCCATTCCAGAAGGAGTTTCAAAATTGTTTTGAAGGGTGGACTAGGTCCCTGGCATCAGTGCATAGTTTCCCATGAGGGTTACTTCTAAGATGACTGAAGTGATATTCAGCAATCAGGTGTGTAGCACTCAGAACAACTAAGTTCGCAGGTCTAGTTGTCAGACCTCATATATTGTCTTGGAAGAAATACAACTAGAATGCTCCTTAGAAGCAAGGATGGCGAGACTACCTCTGACATATTTTGAACACGTCAGGAGGGATCAGTCCCTGGAGAAGGACATCATGCTTGGTAAAGTAGAGCATCAACGAAAAAGAAGACCTTCAATGAGATGGATTGACACAGCAGCTGCAACAAATGGCTTAAGCGTGACAACATTTGTGAGGATGACACAGGACTGGGCAGGGTTTCCTTCTGTTGTACACAGTGTCCCTATAAGTCAGAACCAACTGGATAGCACCTAACAACATTACCTGTGTGTGTGTGTGTGTCTGTGTGTATGTGTGTGTATGTGTGTGTATGTGTGTGTATGTGTATTCCACTCAAGAAATCAAATTTTAAAAAAACTAAGCCAAGACAGAGTAGTTTTTTTGCCAATGCCTTCAGTGTAGCTTCAATTTCTTCCTTCAGTTCCATCAGTTCCTGACAATATGCTACCCCTTCAAACGGCTGAACATCGAACAGTTATTGTTTTGGCATAACGACTCTGTGTATTCTTTCCATCTTCTTTTGATCGTTCCTAAGTCATTTAATATTTTTCCTGTAGAAGCTTTCACTATTGCAACGCGAGGCTTGAATTTCTTCTTCAGTTCTTTCAGCTTGAGAAATGCAGAACATGTTCTTCCCTTCTGGTTTTCTATTCCAGCTCTTTGCACATGTCATTATAATACTTCATTTCATCTTCTCCAGCCGCCCTTTGAAATTTTCTATTCAGTTCTTTTTACTTCGCCGTTCCTTCCTTTTGCTTTAGCTGCTCGATGCTCAAGAGCAAGTTTCAGAGTCTCTTCTGACATCCAATTTGGTCTTTCTTTCTTGTCTTTTCAATGAGCTCTTGCTTTCTTCACAGATGACGTCATTCCACAACTCATCTTTAGTCGTTAGTGTTTAACACATTAAATCTGTTCTTGAGATGGTCTCTAAAGTCGGGTGGAATATAGTCAAGGTCATACTTTGGCTCTTGTGGATTTGTTCTAAGTTCTTCAGTTTCAGTTTGAATTTGCATATGAGCAATTGGTGGTCTGTGCCACAGTTAGCACCTGGTCTTGCTTTGACAGTTAATGTTGAGCTTTTCCAATATCTTTTGCCACAGATTTAGTTGATTTGATTCCACTGTATATTCCATTTGGTGAAGTCCAGGTGTATAGTTGCTGTTTGTGTTGGTAAAAAAAGATACTTTCAATGAAGAAGTCCTTGGTTGTGCAAAATTCTTCTGTGTGATCTCTGGCATCATTTCTATCACCAAGGCCATATTTTCCAATTACTGATCCTTCTTCTTCATTTCTAACTTTTGCATTTCAATCGCTAGCAATTATCAGTGCATCCTGATTGCATGTTTGATCAACTTCAGAGAGCAAAAGCTGGTAAAAATCTTCAATTTCTTCGTCTTTGGCTTTAGTGGTTGATGTGTAAATCTGAATAATAGCTGTACTAACTGGCCTTCCTTGTAGGTATATGGATACTATCTTATCACTGACAGCATTGTACTTCAAGAAAGATCTTGAAATATTCTTTTTGACAATGAACACAACAGCATTCCTCTTCAAGTTTTTCCTCCCAGCATAGTAGACCATATGATTGTCTGATTCAAAATGGCCTATACCTGTCCACTGTAGCTCGCTAATGCCTGGGATATCAATGTTTATGCATTCCAGTTCATGTTCCAGCTCCAGGAACTGATGGAATATCAACTGAGATATTTCAACAAACTGATGAAGCTCTGAAAGTGGTCACTCGTCTATGACAAGAAACTTGGAGGACAGCTACCTGGCCAGCCGACTGGAAGAGATTCATATTTATGTCTATTCCCAAGAAAAGTCATCCAACTGAATGTGGAACTTAAGGAATAATATCATTACTATTACTGAACTGAACAGAACCCACTGCCTTCAAGTTGATTCTGACTCACAGTGACACCATACGACAGAGTAGAACTGCTGCATAAAGATTCCAAGGGGTGGGTAGAAGGTATAAATCAGTGGGGCGTCTTTCTGAGGAGAGGCTAGTTTTGCTTGTTCCTAGTAGAGAAACTTTTTATAAACACCTCTGTTGAGGGTGAGCAAAGGGCATGGCAAAGGGTTTCCATTTTGCCCCTACCCGGGCTGGAGAGAAGAGGGGAGCAGCGGAACTCCATCTCTGGATGTTCGCTGCATGGATACATCAGAGACCTGGCTTGGGGGGTTAGCCAGGAGGAGGCGGCAGCCAGTGGCTGAGACCCTGCCCACCCCTCACTAGCCCCAGAGCACATGCTCCCAAGCTTTCTGTCCAGCTAGCTGCCTTCCTGCCTTGGAGGCATTAGCTGTGTGTTCAGGAGGCGAAGCCAACACATTGATGCTTCACAAGGATCTGGCCAAGCCCTGATGCCAGTTGGCCAGATGAAAGTTGGAGTGAATTTAAGACCCGTGCTTGGCTCCAATCCACAGTAGCACCTATGTGACCCCATGTGTGGAGACAATTCTTACCGTCAGCAAATTCATCGCACGTCACAATGTATGTGGCTGCCAAAAACTCAGCGCAGGCTCAGATGTGGCGATGGTGGCGGTGGCCACAACCAAGAGAAAGGCCCTCCACTAGGCCGATGTTTGCTCTCATCCTCAGTTGGTAGACAGTGGGGCTGTTTCTAGTTTGGGGCTATTTGAATAAAGCCAATAGAAACCTTAAAGTAGAAATTTTTGCACAAAAATGTTTTCATTTCTCTTGGAGCTACCCAGAAATGAGATTACCAGGCTGTACGGTTGTTTCTGGAGATCTGGTGGCATAGTAGTTAAAAGCTACAGCTGCTATCCAAAAGGCTGGCAGTTTGACACCAAATGCTCCTTGGAAACTCGATGCAGCAGTCCTGCTCTGTCCTGTAGGGTCACTGTGAGTTGGAATCGACTTGACAGCAATAGGTTTACAGTTGTTGCTATTAGTTGCCTTCAAGTTGATTCTGACTCCTGGCCACCCCATGTGGCTGCCCCTTAGGGTTTCCAGGCCTGTGATGTCTTGGAAGTGGACCACCAGGACTGTCTTCTGAGGTTCCTCCAGGTGGGTTTGGGCTTCCAGTTGTACAGCAAGTAAATGTTTAACCTGGTAAAAAAACAAGGAAAACAAAACCCTGCCAAGCTGTTTCCTAAAGTTGTTATACCTCTTCACTGGTACTTGATACTGTCAGCTTTTCGAAATTTTAGTCATTTAGTGTTATCTCATTATGGTTTTCATGACCAACGTTTTCTTGTGTTTATTTGGCATCTGCATATCTTTAGTGAAGAGTTTGTTCAATCCCTCTGCACATTTTAAAAGTAGTATTGTTTTATGTGTTTCAAAAGTTTTTTATACACGTATTCTGAATTCAAGTCTATGTTTTGCAAATATTTTTCTTGCCACCTGTAACTTTCCTTTTTGTCAACAGTATCACTGGAAGGGCAGAAGTTTTAAATTTGGATGAAATACGATCCATCAATATTTTCTTTTATAGTTTGTGCCTTACATGTTCTACCTAAGAAATGTTATGCCTAAGCCAAGGTCATCAATATTTTCTCTTGTGGTTTCTTCTGCAAGTCTTATAATTTTGACCCTTAAGTTTACGTCTGTGGAAACCCTGGTGGTACAGTGGTTAAGTGCTATGACTGCTATCTAAAAGGTTGGCAGTTCAAATCTGCCAGGTGCTCCTTAGAAACTCTATGGAGCAGTTCTACTCTGTCCTTTAGGGTCACTATGAATTGGAATGGACTTGATGGCAGTGGGTGATATTTAGGTCTGTAATCCGTTTTGATTTTCTTTTTGTATGTTGTGTAAGGTGAGAGTTGAGTTTCCCTTTGTTCTTTCTTCCATGAATGTTCAATCAGTTCAACACAGTTGTAAGAATATTCTTTCCCTCATTGAATTGCCATGGCACCCTTGTTAAAAATCAATTGATGTGGGGAGTCAAGATGGCCGACTAAGCCCACGTCTCCTTATATCCCTCTGGAAACCAAGACCTGAATTGACAATCAAACAGAGCCTTCTGATCACCGAATCAGCCTCAGGACATGGCACAGAGCTGTTAAGTGGGACTTCATACCACTCAGCGAAAAACCTCTCTTTCGCTGACTCCCGCTCCTGGCTAGCCCCGGCTCTCATGTACAGAAGGTAAATGCACCAGTTTGACTTTTTTTTTTCCTCTGTCTCAGCTGGCGAGCGGAGCTGGGTCTTCCCTGGCGGCTGGACTCAGACGCGCTGCTGGGGGGATAGGCAGGCGAAATTCCCATATTCTGAGAGCCAGGCTCGGGACTCTGTTAATCTAGACACTTTGAGCCTTTCGTTTTGTAGCTGCCTCAGTGGGGTTTGTGCGGAGCTCCGCGGTCAGTGTGCGGGATGCCATGTTGGTACTGAGATTTTAGCGGGACCTCGTTCTTAGCCTGGGAGCCAGCGCCTGCAAATGGGACAGCGCCTCTCCATCAGAAAAGTAGTAATTTTGCACAGTGCTGCCTACGTTGGGGCCCTGCAACAGAAGCAGAGCAATCACTACCTCTTGGCACCTTTAGCCCCTCTGTCTGCTGCCTCTGTGGAGGATGCCATCTTGGCTACGGTGGCCGCAGCTAGAACTAATTCTTAGCTTGGGAGCCAGAGCCTGCCCACAGGAGAGCGCTTTTCTATCACAAAACCAGTACTCGACGCAGTGTTGGACAAGGCTAGGCCCTGTCAGCAGAGGCCACCAGGGCAGTAGCATTGCTGTATTCTGAGCTAGTTTATTATCATCTGGGGTTGGATATAGTGGTGCTTATTTTGTCAGATGAGAAGAGGGACTTCTACACCTGAAAACTTAACTGATTTGTGAACCAGTCAGATACCTTTTGCTTTACATTTGAAGACAGCCTAGAGAAACATTTGCAATCCATCCTCACAGTACCTCTTCCAGCCTCTATATACTCACATGGGACCTAAAAAGCAACAGACAATTGTGGCATACAAGCAGTCACTCATGGCTTCAGAAGGCTCCCAAATAAAGCAACCAAGGAGTTTTCCAGATGAAGAAACTTTTATGAAAGCATCAGGAAGTGAATACAAATTGATTATATACAGAGCCCTTCTAGACCTTATACAAAATGCAGCAGAACAAAATGAAAAATTAAGCAAGTTGTTCGATCTGATGGAACACCAGTACTCTGAAATCCAACAGATCAAAAACAAAATCAAAGACATAGAAACTTCCATGCAAAGCCAAGAAAACAGAATGGAACAAATGGAAAAAAGAATTTCTGACTTGGAAGACAGAGCTACTGATGCCAGTGTCTATGAGCAGAAATCAGAAAAAAGAAACAAGAAAAATGAATAAATATTAAGAAGCATGTGGGACTCTATTAAGAGGAACAACCTTCGATTAATTGGAGTCCCTGAACAGGGTGAGACATCTGAGAACACAGAGAGTATTGTTGCTGAGTTGCTGAAAGAAAACTTCCCAGAAACCATGAAGGAAGAGAATATAGACATCTCAGATGCATATCGTATGCCACCCAGTATAGATCTCAAAAGAAAGACTCCAAGACATATTATAATCAAGCTTAATAAAATGAAACATAAGCAGCAACTCTTAAAGGCAGCAAGACTCAAGGCAAAGCTAACATTCAGAGGGAAACCCTGTAGGCTCTCGTCAGATTTCTCAGCACAAACCATGCTGGCACGGAGACAGTGGCACGACACATTCAAAGTCTTGAAGGAGAAGAACTTCCAACCAAGGATTATATACCCTGCAAAACTATCTTTCAAGTACGAAAATGAAATTAAGACATTCCCAGATAAACAGAAACTCAGAGACTTTGTAAAAACCAAACCCAAACTACAAGAAATACTGAAAGAAGTTCCTGGCTTTGGCTTAGAAGAACGAAACCACTAACTTTATATTTTAGAACGACACACTACTCAATACTCATTTAGGGAAGGCTCCAAAGTAAATCACAGCTTTGATTTGGAAAGAAGCAATCCAGTGATCATCATGAAAACTATGGTGTCATCATAATAAAAGAGGGATGTACTACAGTCGTTACAGTCCTTCCAGATGGAGAGGAAGATGACAAGACTGGTAGTAATTAAAATTGGGTTTATAAATAGTTTATTAAGGGGGTTCATAGGGACAGCTGTAAAGCACAACAAAGATGTATCATACCATTTCAAGAAATCTAACACACGAGTCTCAACAACTATAAAACCAGCTCTGAAAAAGGTGAAAAATCAACTCACAAAAAAGAGTGTCCCAGAACAGACTAATAAGAACAACAGAGAAAACATCAACATAAAAATAAACATATCACAATGGCAGCAGTGAACACATACCTATCAATAATTACATTGAATGTGAATGGACTGAATGCTCCAGTAAAGAGACACCGAGTATCATCTTGCATCAAAAGACACGACCCATCCATATGTTGTCTACAAGAAACTCACTTGAGACCTAAAGACAGGAACAAACTGAAAATTAAAGGATGGAAGAATATATATCAAGCTAACAATGAACAGAGAAGAGCAGGGGTGGCAATTCTAATCTCAGACAAAATCAATTTTAATGTCAAATCCACCATCGTGGACAAAGATGGACACTATTTATTGCTGAAAGGTTCAGTACACAAGCAAGACTTAACTATATTAAACATTCATGCACCTAATGTCAGAGCACCTAAATATGTCGAAGAAACACTGACTACGCTCAAAAGAGAGTTAGATGACTCCACAATAATAGTGGGAGACTTTAACACTCCACTCTCATTACTAGACAGATCATCTAGAAAAAAGCTCAGTAAAGATACAGAAGACCTCATTGACACAATTAACCAACTAAACCTCATTGATATATACAGAACTTTCCACCTATCGGCAGACAACTACACCTTCTTCTCCAGTGCACATGGAACATTCTCCAGAATTGACCACGTGATAGGCCATAATGCAATGCTCAACAAAATCCATACCGTTGAATTACTGCAAAGCATCTTCTCAGATCATAAAGCGATAAAAGTTGAAATCAGTAGCAGAAAAAACAGAGATAGAAAGTGGAACTCTTGGAAATTGAACAACATCTTGCTCAAAAAAACATGGGTTATAGAGGAAATCAGGGATGAATTAAAGAAATTCATGGATTCCAATGAGAACGAAAACACTTCCTACCAGAACCTATGGGATACAGCCAAAGCAGTGCTCAGAGGTCTGTTTATCTCCATAAATGCACACATCGGGAAGGAAGAAAGAAACCAAATCAAGGAACTAACTCTACAACTTGAACAAGTAGAAAGAGAACAACAGAAGAACCCCTCGGGCACCGGAAGAAAGGAGATCATAAAGATTAGAGCAGAGCTAAATGAATTAGAGAATAGAAAAACAATTGAAAAAATTCAAAAGACCAAAAGCTGGTTTTTTGAAAAGATCAACAAAATTTATAAACCACTGGCTAAACTTACTAAAGAAAAGCAGGAAAGGAAACAAATAACCCAAATTAGAAATGAGAAGGGAGTTGTCACCACAGATGCAACAGAAATCAAAAATATCATAACAGAATACTATGAAAGACTGTATTCTAACAAATTTGAAAACCTAGGGGAAATGGACAAATTCCTTGACTCATACCACCTACCCAAATGATCACAACGTGAAGCAGAACAACTTAATAAACCCATCACAAAGGAAGAGATTGAAAAGGTCATCAAAACACTGCCAACCAAAAAAAAGTCCGGGCCCAGATGGCTTCACGGCAGAATTCTACCAAGCATTTAGAGAAGAGTTATCCCCAATACTATTGAAACTGTTTCACAGTATAGAAAGGGATAGAGTACTCCCAAACTCATTCTATGAAGCCAGCATAACCCTGATACCTAAGCCAGGGAAAGATCCAACAAAGACAGAGAACTACAGACCGATATCACTCATGAACCTAGATGCAAAAATCTTCAACAAAATTCTTGCCAACAGAATACAACAACATGTCAAGAAAATAATCCATCATGACCAAGTGGGATTCATACCAGGGATGCAAGGCTGGTTCAACATCAGGAAAACAATTAATGTGATTAACCACATAAATAACACAAAAGACAAAGATCACCTGATTTTGTCCATGGATGCCGAAAAGGCATTTGATAAAGTCCAACACCCATTCACGCTACAAACTCTTAGCAAAATGGGCATAGACAGCAAATTCCTCAACACAATAAGGGCCATTTATACAAAGCCAATTGCCCACATCATCCTGAATGGAGAGAGACTGAAAGACTTTCCCCTGAGATCAGGAACTAGACAAGGATGCCCACTGTCACCTCTCCTATTCAACATTGTGCTAGAAGTTCTAGCCAGAGCAATTAGACAAGACAAACAAATAAAGGGCATCTGTATCGGCAAAGAGGAAGTTAAAATCTCCCTGTTCGCAGATGATATGATTGTATATGCAGAAAACCCCAAGGAATCTATAAGTAAGCTACTCAAACTGATAGAAGAGTTCAGCAAAGTTTCAGGATACAAGATAAACATAAGTAAATCAGTAGGTTTCCTTTATACTATCAACGAGACTGTTAAGGAGGAAATTATTAAATCAATACCATTTATGATAGCCCCTAAGAAGATAAAGTACCTAGGAATTAATCTAACCAGAGAAACAACAGACCTTTACAAAGAGAACTACAAGCCCTTACTACAAGAAACTAAGAGAGACTTAGATAAATGGAAAAACCTACCCTGCTCATGGATAGGAAGACTTAACATTGTGAAAATGTCTATTTTACCCAAAGCAATTTATTTATATAATGCAATCCCAATACAAGTTCCAGCATCATTTTTTAATGAGATGGAGAAACAAATCACCAATTTTGTTTGGAAAGGGAAGAAGCCCCGGATAAGTAAGGTACTACTAAAGAAGAAGAACACACTGGGAGGCCTCTCATTACCCGACCTTAGAACATACTACACTGCCACAGTGGTCAAAACAGCCTGGTACTGGTACAAGAACAGACAGATCGATCAATGGAACAGAATTGAGACCCCAGAGATGACACCATCTGCCTATGAACAGTTGATATTTGACAAAGGCCCTAAGACATTAAACTGGGGTAAAAACAGTGTCTTCAGTAAATGGTGCTGGCAAAATTGGTTATCCATCTGCAATAAACTGAATCAAGATCCATATCTTACACCTTATACAAAAACCAACTCCAACTGGATAAAAGACCTAAATATCAAACCTAAAATGATAAAGCTCATCCAAGAAAAGGTAGGAACAACAATGGAAGTTTTAATACACAATGAGGACAGACTCCAAAATCTGTCAAAGAAACTTCAATCAACAGAAGAGAAAATAGATAAATGGGAACTATTAAGAATCAAACACGTTTGTTCATCCAAAGACTTTATTAATAGAATTAAAAGAACACCCACAGAATGGAAAAAAATATTTGGCAACTCTATGTCAGACCGACACCTGATCTCCATAATCTATAAGATACTACAAAATATCAAGAAGAAGAAGGTAAACCATCCAATTAAGCGATGGGCAAAGGAGATGGACAGACACTTCACTAAAGAGGCGATCCAGGCAGCCAAAAAACACATGCGGACATGTTCACGATCTTTAGTTATTAAAGAAATTCAAATCAAGACAACAATGAGATACCATCTTACCCCAACAAGAATGGCCATGATCCAGAAAACACAAAACAACAAATGCTGGAGAGGCTGTGGAGAAAGTGGAACCCTCCTACACTGTTGGTGGGGTTGCAGAATGGTCCAGCCTCTTTGGAAGGCAATCTGGTGCTTCCTTAAAGAAATGGATATTGATATACCATTTGACCCAGTAATTCCACTACTTGGAATATATCCTACAGATTCAAAGCCTTTCACACCAACGGACACATGCACCAGAATGTTTATTGCAGCACAGTCCTCAATAGCAAAAAATGGAATCAACCCAGATGCCCAACAATAGAAGAATGGATAGGTAAACTGTGGTACATATACTCAATGGAGCACTACGCAATGATAAAGAATAACGATGATTCCAGGAAACATCTCCTAACCTGGTTTCAACTGGAAGACATTATGTTGAGTGAGAGTAGTCAGCGACAAAAGGACAAATACTGTATGAGAACTCTACGATAAGATCTCAAAAACAGACTTGTGTATAGAAGAAAAGACTCTTTGATAGCTGCAAGGGAGGGGAGGGAGGGAGGAAGGGCAAGGGGGGAGGGTTTAGTTTAGGTAGTTACTAGAAATCTAGTTGGGAGAAAGCGGTGACAGCACACATTAGGAACAAGAACAACATTAAGTGGACTTCAGCATAACTTGAGTACTCCTTCCATCTTAACTCAATACTGCAAGGTAGAGTAGCTGAGGCGGGGGGTGGGGGACCATGCTCTTAGGCGAATTCCAGGCCAATTGGCACAACTAGTGTTTTGCTAAGAGAGCTCTCTGCACCCCCCATTGGTGAGCGGCATCTGGGGTCTTAAAAGCTGCCAAGCTGCCATCCAAGGACACAGCAAATGGTCCCAACTCAGCAGGAACGGATGCTCACCGAAGGCCAAAATGGCATGAGGTAAAGACAACCGAGAAGACAGAGAGACCCACAAGAGTGGGTGCCTACATCGACCTGGGACCGGAAGAACTGGATGGTGCCCAGCCACCACCAGTGATAGCCATGACGGAGCTCACAGAGAGGAGCCTCACTGGCAACACAAGAATAAAAAGAGGTGCATCATGCGATCTCCACTAAAAGACCTCAATTGATGGTCCAGCGGTTTTGGGGTTCCTCTGAGAGCATGGCCCCCGGCCCTGATGCTGCCCGTTCCCATAAATTATAACAAAGGTCTACTCTTTGGACAGGAATGGAATGGACTTGGCAATGCAGAGTAGCCATATATTGGAAGCACTTTATCGTTCTATACATCTATAGGATATCATCTTGCTGACCTCTGGCTGGAGGAAGGGGAGTGGACGGAGAGGAGGGGAAAGGAGACTGTTGGGAGGATGAGACATGTATGGAGCAGAGAGGAATAGTGTGTAGTCACCAGACAGGGAGAGCAGTGGAAGCTGCATATAGGGGGGCATGTAAATTTATATGTGAATGTACATTTTCACTCAGCTATGTTAAATAAAAATAAAAAAAAAATCAACTGATGTGTGGACCTATTTCTAGCTTCTCTTTTCTAGTCCCTTGAACTTCAAACTCACCCAAACCAAGCCCATTGCTGCTGAGTCGATTCCAACTCAGAGCAACCCTATAGACAGAATATAACTGCCCCGTAGAGTTTCCAAGGAGCACCTGGTGGATTTGAACTGCTGACCTTTTGGTTAGTAGCTGTAGCGCTTAACCACTATGCCACTTGAACTTGTTTATTCTTTGCTCGGTTTTATATTGTCTTAATTTTTTTGTAGCTTTATAGGTTTTGAATTTGGGTAGTCTAAGCCCTCCAACTTCGTTCTTCTATTTCCAAATGTTCTAGGTTCTTGGTTTTTCTTAAAAGTTTTATAGTAAGGTTTTTTTTATATATTTTTTAATTTCTACAGAAAAAATGTATCCTGGATTTTGATTTGAGATTGTGTTGAATCTATAGAGCAATTTGGGAAGCATCAACATCTTAATAATATTGAGTCTTCTGTTTCATAAACACTATTATATAGCTTTCCATTGATTTAGGTCTTCATTACCTTCTCTCAGTAATTTTCCGTAGTTTTCAGCATAGAAATTTGCTCATATTTTGTTAGATTTAACCTTCAGTATTTCATATTTGGGATGATACTATAAAAAACATTTTTAAAACATTCAAATTCCAATTATTTGTTGGTAGTATCTAACAATACAATTTAATTTTGTATAACAATCTTGTATCTTTTTCAACCTTGCTAAGATTACTTAGGTTTTCTGTGGGCTCCTTTGTATTTTTTATGTGATCATACACACACACATACATGCCTCAAACCCAATGTCACTGAGTTGGATTCCAACTCATAGTGACCCTATAGGGTAGAGTAGAACAGCTCCATAGAGTTTCCAAGAAGCGCCTGGCAGATTTGAACTGCAGTTAACAGACATAGCACTTAACAACTATGCCACCAGGATTTCCAATAATCTGCAATAAAACACTGCTTTCTTTCAAACATTTTTCTGTCTAACCCCTCTCCCTTATACCTCCAGTTGTATGAGTGTTAGACTCTTTAGTGTGGTTCAGTAAGTCACCAAGGCTTTGTTTGATTTTAGTACCTTTTCTCTCAGCAATTCAGTTTGAATAACTTCTATTGACCTATGTTCAGGTTCACAGTTTTTTGTTGTTTGCATGTTTTTTCTGCAGCAGCGTCCAGTCTGCTGTTCAGTCTATCTGCTGAATTTTTCATTTCTGAATATTGTATTTTTAATTTCTATAATTCCCATTTTGAAAATAGCTTCCTTTTCTGTTTAGTCTCCTCTTCTCTCATTATGACCATCTGTTCTTTTTAAATCCTCAAACATGTTTGTAACAACTACTTTAAAGTCTGTCTGTAATCTCTTGCCTGTGTCTGCTTCTATTTACTTTTTTTGCTCCTAGTAATGTATTGCATTTTCTGATCTTTTTCTCATGTCTAGTAATACTGACTATACATTGTATATTGTAAATGTGTCTGGCCAGAAGTCTGCTGCATGGCATATTAAGACTATTATCAGATATGTTACTTATTGAACTCTGAGACTGTGGGAGGCATGGTGAGTGATTCAGAACAGAGGAATTTGCTGTATACATCTGTGTTATATCTGTGAATAAGTCACTAGCCTCAAGGAGCCAGTAGTTTGCGGAGGTGGGAGAAAGACACATTCCTAAGGACTGAAGTCTAGTGTTGAATGTAAGTGCAGGTGGAGCTTAGAGCAGAGCTGGCCTCACTTGTGTGGGCCTCATAGCAGAGGCTGGGCTTTGTGAGGCAGCCTGTGAGGGTTGGACAGGACTTGATGGAGCAGAGGAAGATTGTAGCAATCTGGGCACTGTTGAGCAGTAAGGAGAGACAAGTGTGAAGATGATATGAGCAAAGACAGCGAGCAGATCAACTTCAACCTGCCCTTGGGGGTGGTCTGAGCAGGAAGGTGTACTTGTTAGGAAGGAGCCTCAGCTCCGAGATGTCCTAGCCCTGTACGTTTTGTCAAGTTGCCCCTGTCCTATTCCATGAAGACTGAGTTTACTAAGGTTGCTGGCTGTTAGGGCACTCTCCACTCCCTGCACCTTCATGCAGTCTGAGGATGGTCACTCCCTCACTTGACAAGAGAGGTGAAGACCTCTGGAAAAGGAGACCTAGAGGGGACATTCCACAAAAGACAGATGTGGGGGGAAGGGGAGAAACCTCCAGGTGCTGAAAGACGAATGCCCTCTACAGCTTCATTCAAAGGACAGAAGAAAAAATAGTGGTGGGAGCAACTTAATAAAATTTGGGTCAGCATCTCCCAGGCTTCCCTGGGAACCCATGCTTACTCACCCTGGATTCTAGGAGCCCAATCCTTTATGCCCTGAAGAACACACAATCTGCTTTGGGGCCACAAAAGGCAGGTTAGATGGAGACTTGAGCTCTCTAATCCCAGACTTTGTCTTGAGGAGGCTTAGAATCAGTTCTGATCCTTTGGGGAGCCCCAAAGTGGCTTTGGAGGAGGGGTTTTGTTGGGGGGGGGTAGAGGATAATCTATAAGAGGAATCAGAGGGGGTGGGAGTATCTCATGAGCAAGATGTCAGAGGAGGAGGAGTTTTATCTGTTTAAGAACATCTCCTCAGTGGGGCCTTGGGATGGGCCTCAGTACCACATTGCCCCTGTCTGGGCCTTCCACTTGCAAGCAGCTTTTATGGGCTTTGTCTTATTTGCAGGGACACCACTCAATGCCCTGGTGCTGGTGGCCACACTGCGCTACAGAAAGTTGCAACAGCCACTCAACTACATTCTGGTCAACATATCGCTGGGGGGCTTCATCTACTGCATCTTCTCTGTCTCCACTGTCTTCATTGCCAGCTGTCATGGCTACTTTGTCTTAGGTCGCTATGTTTGTGCTTTCGAGGCCTTCATGGGCACTGTGGCAGGTACTGTTGGGGAAGGGGAGGGGAGGCAAAGGACATGCTCCATAATGAAACCAGTGACCAGGCTCTTGGGTTGGAGGGGGACTCTAAAAAGGAGTCTATGGGAAAGGGGCTTGGCGCTCTCTTGAATATTGGGGAACAAGGCGGCTAAGACTAATAGTTTGACTAAAATAGGATGTCTGAGTCCCAAATTCTATTCCAGCCATGAGCCCAATCCCCTGTCTGTGCTTTCTCCACCTCAGCTGTCTCCCACTCCTTCTGCAAGCCTGGTGGCAGGGCTCTAGCTCTTCTATTACCCTCATGTTTCACTGCAGGTCTAGTGACAGGATGGTCACTGGCTTTCTTGGCCTTTGAGCGTTACATGGTCATCTGTAAGCCCTTCGGCAGCATTCGCTTCACCTCCAAGCACGCACTGACGGTGGTCCTGGCTACTTGGGTCATCGGGATTGGCGTCTCCATCCCACCCTTCTTTGGCTGGAGCCGGTGAGAGGGCAGGACAGTGGTGCTGATTTAGCTAAGTACTCAGGTTGATGCGGTGGGAAGAGGGCTTGGGTATAGTATCTTTTAGTTTTTGACCTCCACATTTTATAGAGTTGGTGGAGCAGCAGGTGAGGCTGATGGGCTGTGGGAGACAAGTGCTAAAATTTACAATCGGAATTACGATAGCCTTTTGCTGGTGAGGACAGGAAATTCTCCCTGCCAGCAGTCTTGTGGCATCTCTGGGTTCTGAGTGGTGAACACAATCCAGGCATCTTAGGTCCTGCTCCACTGATTCTTGTTACAAGTCTTACTGGGCGCAAGGCAGTCCTTGTCCTGTGGCTGAGTACTTGGTCCTTCACAGGTACATCCCTGAAGGCCTGCAGTGTTCCTGCGGCCCCGACTGGTACACCGTGGGCACCAAATACCGCAGCGAGTACTATACCTGGTTCCTCTTCATCTTCTGCTTCATCGTGCCCCTTTCCCTCATATGCTTCTCTTACTCCCAGCTGCTGGGTGCCCTCAGAGCTGTGAGTGGCTGTTGTGAGGGCTCGGGAGGAGTGGGCCATGGACCCTAGATGTGAGGGAAGTGTGAGGGCTTTAGAACATAGGCATCTGGAAATGTCCACAGCCAGGTACAGAAGGTATATCAAAGCAGCGCAAGTGGAGAATGATAAAATGGAATGAAGAGTAAGGTGGCTTCATCTGTGATTGAACAGGTCTGTTTTGAATGTCAAGATGCATGCAACCTTTTTCAATGTCCCAGACCACAGACCAGCCTCCCATCCTGCCACCCTCAAGGAGAGAGCCATAGAGGCGAGATCAGAAGCTGAGACAGAGGCAATTAGACTTGATGTGCCCTGATATGAGTCCAGTGAGAGGAGGAGGGACATCATGGTCTCTGCGCTCTGTCTAGGTTGCAGCTCAGCAGCAGGAGTCAGCTACGACCCAGAAGGCTGAGCGGGAGGTGAGCCGTATGGTGGTGGTGATGGTGGGGTCCTTTTGTTTCTGCTACGTGCCCTACGCTGCCTTGGCTATGTACATGGTCAACAACCGTAACCACGGTCTGGACTTACGGCTTGTCACCATTCCTGCCTTCTTCTCCAAGAGTGCTTGTGTCTATAATCCCATCATCTACTGCTTCATGAATAAGCAGGTAAGGCTCCTTTCCTTATATTCCTGTGAGCTTCCCTTCTCACCAATGACCTTGAACTCTAGTATGAAGGGCTCTACTCAGAGGGCTCCTAGTGGCGGGTAAGGAGACACAGGGACTTCCAGTAGGCTAGGAAATCAGGGGTCAAACACAGGGATGAAGGCATGGTCATCAAGGTAAGATGAAACCCAGGGAGGAGAGCACTTAAGCCATAAAAATGAAGTTGCTCCAAAGGGCAGGATGAGAAGCAGATTTTCCATATTTCTGAGTTTAAAAAGCTGATAATCATTACCCTAACGTCCAATCCTTCCACTTCATGAGTTTCTCATCTTTTCTGACTTCTGGCCTGCAGGAGCATGTATGAAGTGAAAAAAATCAAACACATGCCATCAATCTCTAAAACAGTTTATCCTCTGAAGGTTCATGTGGCCTCCAATCCCAAATCCAAAATCGGAGCAAATAAACCACCAAAACGCGGCTGAAGCTAGGAGAGCTCCTGTCTTTTACAGCAAAAATCCCATTTGAGAATTACTGTTGCCTTAATTTCCAAGATGGTTTCAAAGCTAATTTGAAACTTCCTGGCTAGAAACAGAATTGGCAGTCCTTTTCACTTGGGAGTGGCTGCTGTGTGCCAGAGTCAACTGCAATACATGGTGTCCCCATATGACAGAGTAGACTGTCTCATAGGGTTTTCTAGGCTGTAGTCCTTAAGGAGGAAACTCTGCAGCATAGTGGTTAAATGAAACAGCTACTAACCAAAAAGCCAGCAGTTCAAATCCCCAGGTGCTCCTTGAAAACTCTACTGGGGAAGTTCTACTCTGTCCTACCAAGTTGCTACTGAGTCAGAATAAACTTCAAGACAGTATCTTTGGTTTGGTAATCTTTCTGGAAGTTGGTCACCAGGTCTTTCTCCCAAGAAATGTCTGGATGGGTCTGAACCACCAGCCTTTTGGACTGAGCTTGTAACCACTGCACCACCATGCCCCCTTTCAATCTGAAGTATCTTCTAGTAATGGTGGGGTAGGTGGCCCTACTCTGGAGACACTTCTGACAGTGCTCTTACAAAGCAGCCTGGTCTGTGAGACTCCCTGACAGTATGGCTTCAGAGGCAGCAAGAACTTTTAGGGATTACTGTACACCCTGATGGTCCAGTGGTTAAGGTCTATGGCTGTTATCCAAAAGGTTCGCAGTTCAAATCTACCAGTGCTCCTTGAAAACCCTATGGGTAGTTCTACTCAGTCCTAAAGAGTTGTTGAGCCAGCACTAAGACAATGGGTTTGGTTTGGTTTTTGTAGACTCTGGTGACATAATGGTTCAGTGCTGTATCTTCTAACCAAAATATCAACAGTTCAAATCTGCCAGGTGCTCCTTGGAAACTCTATGGGACAGTTCTATTCTGTCCTACAGGGTCAATGAAAGTTGGAAATCAACTCGGCGGCAGTGAGGTTTTTGGGTTTTGTGGACCTAGAGAAGCAGTCCTAAAGCTGTTATTTAGCTAGCTTCCAGATTTGGTAGGACATACTCAACGCTGCCTAGGCAGCTCCTGGGTATCCGATGCTGTGGGAGGCCTCTGGGATACAAAGAATGAGACTTTTTGGCTACACTTCATGATGTTCTCTCCCACTTCCCTGGTCAGTCAGAAGAGCTGCTCCCTTCAATTTTATCTTTCCCTCTAGTTTCGAGCCTGCATCATGGAGATGGTGTGTGGGAAGTCCATGACAGACGAATCTGACATGTCCAGCTCCCAGAAAATAGAAGTTTCTACTGTGTCTTCTAGCCAAGTTGGTCCCAACTAAGGTGCCCATGCTGGTTTGTTTGCAGCAACTGCTCTTTTCCACGTAAGTTAGGTTTTATTTTCTCTCTAAAACCAAACTATTAACAAAACACAGAAAGAGGCGGGGAAGGGGTTTGGGAATCAAGTTTTCATTTTCCTATTACTTCCTTCCTGCCCAGAGCTACCGTCCCAGCTTGGGTTACTGCAGACCATTCAGCAGCCTGTGAACAATCATTCCTGTTCTCAAGTGGCGCCATTCACAGTGCTGGGAGAACTGCTTTCTACATACAATGTAATTATAAAGGCAGGTTGGTTTTATTGCAGTGTATAGACAAAATGTTTTTAAAAACTTTTTAACTTCTGTGAATCTGCTGAGATGATGGTATTATAAATCGGAACACTTTAAGAAAACCCTTCAGACATGGACAAGACATAAGGGGAAAAAAGGGGCGAGGAGGGTGGGAGCCTTTACTAAGCCCAAATAGGAGTTTAAAGGAACCTCCTTACGCTCTCTCTGACACTGGTTGCTCATCTGGGCAGTGACAGTCATGCCCAGAAGCCTCTAAGCCAGCATGAGTTATTCCAGGAGCCCGTCCCCTAACTGGGCTAACTCTATACATCCAACTTAAGCCGTATATTTCCTAAAGTCAATAGCTTAACTTTTTACATATACTTAATGAATTTGCCCCTCTTCCTATTTTTATTAAATAGTTTATATAAGAATGTTTAAAAAGCTACTTTACCACATACCCCTCCCACTCCCTCTCAAAAGGAGACTTTCTGAAATAAAAATCAAGACAAATGTGTTTGCACCCAGGAGCGGCTTGTGTTTGGTATCAGATAATCACACGATGAGCAGCTGGGCTGTGCTCCAGACAGCCCACAGCACGCAGAGAAGGGACATAGCTGTGGGGACAAGGGTGCTAGAGGATTTCACAAGTCAGAGCAGACAAACAGCCAATTTGGGAAGTGATGATCATGTCCCTGGATTCGGTGGGGACAGAGAGTGTGGTGACCCTTCTGGAGAGCCCTTTTTGTGACGTTTCATAGCTCCACCCTTCTGAGCAAGAGTTCCAGTTCTAAAGAATGAAGGACATACATATCCACAGCGAATGTAAACAGTTTTATTTAGAAACAGATAGGTACCTGTTTGCATCCTAGAATATAAAACTTGGTTTACACTCTATAAAAAATAACCAGTATCCAAATTCAAGAGAGCTGGCATTCACAGAACACACAGTGTAGGTGTGCAGCTACTGTTCACCAGCCTCAGGCTTGGTTTAAACCACAACTATAATCCAGGGAAATCAGGAGACTAAATGCTTGCTGCTGAGCTCCCAGCATCACAAGTTGCTGTCCTGGCGGAGAAAGGCCTGCTTTCTAAGTGGGTGCCTTGAACGTAAGGCCTGGCTTCTACACGTCTGGTGAGCGGTGGCCTTTCTTGCCGCATAGCTCATGATCTACCCTCTCAAGCTAAGTCACAGTTGGGGGAATGGACCTATTATCTCTGGTCTTCTTAGCAGTAACAGTGGAAATCTGGAGGGCAGAGAACTTCCATTTCCCTCCCTCTATACTGGGGTTAAACTGTTTTTTAGGAGTATACCCCACTATCAAGAGTTCAAGTCAAAAGCTGTGGTGAAGTTATGTAATACTTGGCTTCTCACCATACCAGGCAGCCCACCTCAACATGATCATGGAAGACCAAAGGATGTACCTAGGTTCAGATTATAATAATCACCCAGCACCACCTGATTGTATTACCCAGAAAGATATATGAAATAATAAAGGTTTTATATATACATATACTGTCTTAGTAACCTGAGGGCTAAAAACTTGGAATACAATAACTTTCTTCAAAACAAGTCCATCTGTAAGAAAGGGACCAAAGGAGACCAAGTTCACGCTCTGTAAAATAAAGGTGAAGACAAGTTGGGAACACGGGCAATCTCTTCAGCTCTTTCTGCAACATCTTTCTCTTTGATCGGGTCTGGCAACCTGCCAATCTATGACAGACATTTGGGGGCAGCAGAGGGGGAGATGGAAGAAAGAGGATGATTCCAAGGCAGGCAGGCACGGTGAGTAACGGTCCTGAAACCACTGAGCCCTATCTGGGTCCTCGCATCTCCTAAGCTTCTGCCGGCACAGGAAGAGGCCTGGCAGTGAGTGGTTGGCTTTCTGAGGTATGAGGAACCTGGTCAATTCAGCAGCACGTGGTTTTTGGAAACCAGCCCACAAGATGAGAACACTGCACCCGAGCTCTTAACTAATACTGCTATTCCATCACCGTCCAAAAGATGAAGGGAAGAGAAAAAGAAATCCCCATCACACTGGGAGACCTAAGCCTTCATACCAGGCGGTCTAAATATCTTATCTTAGGGTTTCTTAAGAATCCCATTTGGTAATCATCTCTCCTGTCAGTTAAAGGCACTTTCAGTGACGTGATTTGGGATGAGCTGATTTTAACTGCAGTGAAAACAAGACTGAGTCCTTGGTCCAACTGAGCACCTGGGAAGAGGAGCCAGGTGGGCGCTTACAGCTGTTACCATAGACAAGACAACCTCGAACACTTCAAAAGCAGCACACTCAGGAGAAAAATGTGTGCCCAGACAGCACTTACATTTTTCCTTTAGTTTTCTGGCTGCATCCATCTATAGCTCTGCAGAGAGCTCACACTCACCACTTGATTGATTTTCAGGACACTGGCTCTAACCCTTCCCACCACAGCTGTGCCTGACAAAAGTAGCAAACTGCTAGTCCTGGGGGTGTGGGGTGGAAGGTGGGGAAGAGGATGAAAAAGGAACTCAATCCATTGGAGCAGAGGTCTCCTACAGCCCAGGGACGACTCCTTGCTCAGATAATGCCAGGATCAGCTGCTGGGTCTGCAGCAACTGGATGGAACACGTGGCCCCCAACAACTTGTGAAATACTGCACTAGTAGACAGGCAAGGGTGAGTGTTAGCCCTCTAAACAGAAACTGGGAACTGGGTTTTTCATTTTCCTTCCCCTGAACATTTCTTACTGATCTCAGGCTTCAAAATTAGTTAAGTAACAAATATCAAAATTATAAGGAGTTGAGAAAGAGTGAAGGCCTAACATTCACCCACAAGCGTGAGGTGAGGCCCTTGAACCTTCGTCTTACCCTCCCAACCAGAGAACAAATACAAAAATAAACACCACGTGTGTTATACATAATACAAAGTGTAAATCTACAAACACAAGTGTCAGAGTTAGACTTGTTCATCAGAAGCACAGTCCCCTCCAGGCCCTGGGGGAGGAGGTGGGACGGGACGGGATGGTTTTGTTATGCCTTTTCATGTCTTCAAAGTCTGTGATAACAGTCTCAGTAGCGAAAACAATCTCATGTGAAACCAGAAGCTGTAAAAATAAATTACTTTTGAAGAGAGGCAGGCTCCTGTCTGCAGCTCAGAACTCATCATGTCGTACTAAGGCCTCGCCAAAATCTGTGGCCTGGCTGCCCACAAATAAATCGTACTTGTCAACAATCTCCTCCTTGGTAAGCTTGCCATCCTGCAAAGAAGAGCAGAATACAACTCCAGTTCCCGATTCAGACACACGGCTACAGAACAGAGTGGGAGGCAGGACTTCAGACCCCAAGCCCACTAAATCCAGCAGGGCTGACCCTCACCCCTCTACACACACAGAGAAACAAGACAACAGCACTTAATACATTTACCTTATGAACAAAATTAAAAGGGGGAAATAACAGAGTCCCAGGCTCAGTGCTAGAGACACAGCCTGATTTCCTGAGAAGCTACCTTTAGAGGAAAGTGAGAGACAGCACCTAGATCTCAGAAAGAGACGGTCATGAAGAGCTGGACAAATGTTTCCAAATGCATGAAGCCACTGTCTAACAGGACCAACAGACTCTGCTAAATCTCACACAGGGACCCCATCTCCGCTCTGCCCTAGCGCCCAGCCAGAGTCCAGGCACAATCCTCAATGAAGGTCCTGATACGCATCCCCCAAATGATCTAGGCTAGAGTCCCACAGGACAACCACATGGATTTCATTTCCTCACCAATCTCAGGACCAAGCTTGCGGCAAATGAAGCGGCTCTGAGCAACAACTCAGAGTGGGCCCACCCTGAAAGAGACTCCACAACAAGGGATCAGATAACAGAGCACTGAGAAACCAAAACTCTCCATCTTCAGACTGATTTTCAGCTTACTCTTAGGCCAAGCTTTCAAATCTCCGAGAAAGATGGCAGGCTTGGCAATAACATCACTTTGAGGGAACTGAATGCCTCAGAGAGCTGGTTACAGACACTCTGAGCAGATTCCAGAGAAAAGCTGACTGGTAACCTACTACACAGGACCTAATTTTAAAAAGCACATTTGATTTCAGAAGGAAATAACCAGCTTTCAGAGGGTAGGCTGGGCCTGTGAAAGGTAAAACAAGAAAGGAGACAGCTAAGGCCCATAGCGAAACAACAGGCGAAGGCAGTTTCCCAGGGACCCCCCGACAACAGGTGATACACACTGGGCACAGACAGATCTTTCTGAAGCCCCAGTTCCTCCAGCGCTACAAACAACAAACTGATTTCTCAAACCAGATCAGATGGCAGCCATGCTGCCCCCAAGTCCCCAACTGCCCAATTTAGATCCTTAGCACACACAGACTAAGTAAGACCTTCCATACTCTATGGCCGTTAGTAGGAATTTTTAAGGCACTTCCAGAAACAGGACTCAGTCGCTGACTGGGTTGCTCAGACCTAGGCACCTTACCTTGTTCTGGTCTGATTCGTAGACCAGGTGCCTGGCCTCTGCCTCTGCGTGATCATAGTCTGAGGGCAGGATCCAGTCTTTGGTCTCTTCCTTGTCCATTTTCCCATCTCGGTTCTTATCCCGGAACTCCACAAATTGTTCTCGCTCTGTCTTCACCCACTCGGGCTCATCAGCATTTCCATCGTGGCTGTACATGTCACCTATGTGCACACATACACACAAGAGAAGGGCTTGGTTTTTTTCTTGAACAACTACACTGTACTAATCAGCCCTGCCTTTGTAATTTGTGCATCTGTTCAGAACCTAACAGCAGCTCCAAAGGTATTTCAGGCCAGACAGACTGGAGACAGCCAGGCCTTTTCCTGAGATTTGATCACTGGTCTTGCCAAAGAGAACTTTTAGCTGTCGATCTGGAGGGACATGAGAGCAAGTAAGAGTTCTAATACCTCAAAAAATGCAGAAGTAAGGGGAGTTAGCTACCTTCTATTAGATAGCTGTTCCCTATAGTCCATCACCCCAAGGTGGTCAACCACTGATTTTAGAAGTGCTGTTTCAAATTCTCAAGGAAATTTCTATATTATAAGCTCAAACTGTCTACAAATCAATTACTACATAAACTCATTATACCAGTGGACTTCAACAGGGTATATACCAATACATATATAGGAGAAATACCAATACTGTCCAGAGGGTACATTGGGAAATGACAGTAACAAAGGAATCATGTTCCTCAGCTTCCATGTACAGCTTTTTCTAAAAGTCATCTGCCTAAGAACATACTTGCAGTCATCAAGACTTCCTTCCTGTCTCCCTTTTCATAATCACCCTTCTCCCAATTTAGAAAAGGCATTTGATGATATTAAGGAGTTAGTATTTTTTTTTCTTACTGAGATATGCTTAAAAAGTTTTTAAGAGATAACTTCCTATAACCAACTGTTCACAGATGAAATGAGACGATTGCAGCTTTCTTCAAAATACTAACATAGAAGTGAGTAACAAAGGACTGGCCACAGGTTGACAGCTGCTGAATGGGCACAGGTACATGGTAACTACTCTAGTTTGGGGTATGGTATGTTTGCAGGTTCTGTTACAAAAAAAAGAATTAAAACAACTGAGGGCTTATTAGAGGTAGTCTCTGACTCACAAAATATCTGAGTTACCAAAAAATCCACTTAAGCCTTTTTTTTAACATACATCTACTCCTCACTTATCAACTTCCTCATTATCAAATAGTTCACATTTAAACAACAGCAAAGTATCTCTTCTCTAACTATCTTGTACATGATGATGCACACCTGGCATTTACAAACTCTGAGGTGTAAGGCAGAAGTCAATGCTGGCTGTCATGAGTAAGGTTATGTGTCAGTTTGGCTGGGCCATGATTCTCAGTGGCTTGGCCCCTGTAATGATGTAGTCATCCTTCAGTTTTTTTAATAACCCCAATTTCCACATAAAGAGCCAGTCTCTGGAACTATGTCAATAGGTGAGGAGGAGTAGGTGTGTGTATATATATGCATGTATTAAAACATATTTGTAAGTTCACATATAACGTGCCTAACCCCTAAAGACAGACTGGATTTAGAAATACACTGATAACAAAAGGTAATAATAATAAAAAAAGAGGTACCAATTTACCTCAGAACTCACAACCGAGTTGTTGGAACAAAGCCTCATTGTAAGTCTGGAACTACCTGCAATGCTAGGCTAAAAAAGACATTTGTTTGTGACTTCTCCCTTCAACTGGGCAGAAATGGATGTATCCCTGAAAAATGGCAGATACAGAATTTTAGCTCTACAAAGCCCAGTATCCAGGGTGTGAAGGTGTTTACAATAGCTGCTTATTTGCAAAGGAAAGCAACACACACACACGTATACACAAACAGTTTTAGTAGCTTCAAGATAATACTTCCTCTGTCTTTAAATCTGTATAAAGAAGAAAAAAAGAAACCCCTTGCTATCAAATCAACATGAGTCCCAGCAATCCTGTAGGACAGAGCAGAACTGACCCACTGTTTCCAAGGAGCACTTGGTAGATTCAAAATGCTGACCTTTTGGTTAGCAGCCATAGCACTTGACCACTACTCCACCAGAGTTTAATGGAGATGGAAATACCTACCATCTGGCTTAAATGCTTAGTAAGACACAGTATTTAACAGTTATGAAACTTAGTTCCTCTCCTAAGCCAAGAATAGAAAGATAAATTATCTACAAGCACAAAATCCTATAAACTTCAATTTCAAAATGGGCTCAGTAAATGCACCCAGGCATGTATTTCCAGTGTGACAACGAACTCCACACACACAAACTATTTTTGAAAAAAGCCTCAATCTTCCATTACTCATTCCTTCTTCTCTGAGAAGCTCAAAGCACACGAAGTCTTAGAAGAAAAAGGGGATAAATATTCAAGGAGTATTAGCAATTTAAGTGGAATAACTCTAAAAAAGAAACAGCAGGTATGATCAGACAAACGACTTGTTCAACGTGGTTTAAATACCAGGTGAGCGAGCACATCAAACTCAAACATCTAGGAACAAATTGGGTGACGAAGCACAAACACAGTGGTGCACTAGAATCTGTCACTGTGAGTTACACAGAGCACGAAATCTAACTGTATCCAGTAACACCCCATGTGAACAGGTGACTGGATCAACATGTGACCAGAAGAACCAGATGGTGCCCGGCCACCACCAAGGACAGCCGTGATGGGACACACAATGTCGAGGTCCAGTGACAATACAAGAAAAAAGAGGGGTCTACCCCAAGAACTCCACTAAAAGACCACAATCGATGGTCCAGAGGCCTGGGGGTTCCCCTGGGAGGATGGCCCCTAGACCTGCAGCTGCCCCTGACCAGAAAACATTACTGAGGTCAACTCTTTGGACAGGAATGGACTGAACTCAGAGACCCAATGTGACCATATGCTGTGTGTATTTTATGGTTCTATGCATCTATAGGATGCTGTCCTATTGGCCTCTTACTAGAATGGAGAGGAGAGAGTGGAGATGAGGGAATAGCAAATTGTTAAGAGGGTATGACATACAGAGAATGAAAAGGAGGAATGTGCTGTCACCAGCAGGGAGAGCAGAAGGAGCTGCAGATAGGCGAGCATATAAATTTAATTTGGATTGTATACTTTCACTTAATCACAACTAAAAAAAAAAAAAAATCCAGTGTTTTCCAAAATGGATGATGTTTGTCACACAGACATCTTTACTAGTCAATGCCTGTCCTCTTTAGTCATTTGTGTTTCCATCACAGTAACTGTGAAGCAATTTCCCCAACTCCTTGGTGACAGAGAGCGCTCTTGTTTAAAGCAACAAGAAAAATCTCAAAATTATTCTTAGGGTAACAAAAACACAACTTTAATCAGGAGAAATTAGTCTTTAAAGTGTAGCATTAAAAAAAAGGACAATGGCAGAAAGGAACAACTTGAAAAAGGAAACTAGTTAGACATAAACTATGAGTGGAAAACAGTGCAAAAGAAAAGGCTCTAAGAGTGCTCAGCAGCCCCTGTCACTCAGCCACCCACCTGCCACCTGCACCTGGCCCCCTCTTCCTTCCCTGGCTTTCCTACTGCCGGCCTAGGCTCCCTGCCGCGCTCTGCTGTCCCTCACATATGGCACCCAGGACACACTCCCCCCGCGCTGGCAGACCCAGAGGCCACAGGTTGGGCATGCGCACTGCTCAGCAAGGGAGATGTGGCTGCTGGAAACGGAGACACACTGTATGTGTACATTACACTTTCACAAACAGTGCAAATAAAGACACTGCTACATAACTGACGTTGGTTACATGTTGGAAGTTACAATATTTTGGAATAAAAACCACTGAAATTAATTTCACGTTTCCCTTTACTTTTTTAGATGTCAGTATTATTTTAAATCACACTTTGGTTTGCCTTTCTATTTCCCTTGGACAGTAGAGCCACGGGCAGTGATCACAACCCACTGCTCTCCACACTGGCTGGGCTTCATCAGCTGCTGAGGTCTGGCCGTGGGGTGAACTGTTTCTGTGGGTGAACACTTCCTTCAAAGTTTCTCAGTTTCCTCTAAGTGAAACACTAGAAACAGAGACTTACCAATATACTCTTCTAGATCAATAAAACCATCAGCATTCTTATCTATATCCTCCATTGTTTCCTAGATCAGAGAAAAGAAGAAGACACTATTAAAGTCAGTCCCTGAGAATCAAAGTATGGCAACTAGTTCAGGCATACTTACCATTCAGTAAAAAAGAAAAAAGTATGTACATGGTTAAGCCACAGGAAGCTGTTTTCCTAGCTGAAAAATGGTAAAATGCTGGTGATTCCTACACTCCCACCTAAAATAACCACCAGCCTTGAGAGGACACCAACACCACTTCATAATGAACGAAGCCATCGAGCCCACAACGATACAGTGGCCCTGGGCATGCTGAAGACATATCGACAGGAGATGTGACCCATGGGTGTCTAGTTACAGTGGATGCTGCAGGGAGCCAATGTCCACAGGACTTCTTCAGTACTGGTTTATCACTCAATGCCTAACCAACGGTCAGAAGACAGTTGACATAAACAGGATTCCCGCCATGTTTACGGTATGAAGCCACCAATGAAGCTGTACAATATCTGATGCCAAGTGACTGCTGAGCTAAACCAAAAGCCTAAAGCACCTAAGAGAAAGGATGTGCTCGAGGTCACAGAAAAACAGAGGGGCGGGGCTGGCACTCTCTCTGGTCAACACTCTGTGTTGTGGTCATTCTTCCAAACACAAAGGAAAGGCAGAGAGGAAAGACAGCACAAGCAACAAAAAGAAATCCTGTTCCTGCTCCCTCCTTTCTCTTACCCACCTGCACTACGATATCTTTCATGTAGTCATACTCCTCAGGGTGCAGGAAAGCTGTGAACTCCTCCTTTGTGGCAATGAGGTCTCCATCCTTGTCTGCCATTTTAAACCTCCGCTCATCTCTAACCATCATCTGTTGATAATTAAATCCATCATCAGGGTCTGGGTCATCTAGGTAACAAAAATATGGGTCAGACTTTAAAAGATTTCCGGAAATGTAAAAACGTGTGGGCGGAGAATCAATTTCCAAGAAAGGTAAACCAAGCAATGCAGTGATAACTCCTGATTCAGCTGAGGCTCCAGTCACCAAAGACTTCTGAGTTGGGCTCACAATTGAATCTGTGCCATTCAGCATGAGGCCCTGCCTGCTGGCCCATGTGACCCAATATGTAAAGCTTCACTCTGTTATTAGCAGTTAGGATGCTAGAGGGATTGAGTTTCCTAGTTTACATCTGTGGGAAAGTGGTGGTTCTCGAGTCACACTGTCTGGGTTTGAAACCATTTCCTACCTGTGTGACCTTGGGCAAGTAACTTAACTGTGCCTCAGTTTCCTCATCTGTAAAGTGAAGGTAGCAATAGTGCTGGCCTCGTAGGATTGTTGTGAAGCTTAAAAGAGGCAGTAAACCTACGTTAACGGCTTAGAATAGTGCTGGTACACAAAGTGTTAGCTATGCTATTATTAAAATGTCTTCTATTTCATATGATGGCCACCTGGATGCAAGCAACAGAACATCAGCACTTTGAAAGGCCACGATTTTTTCTGACCCCTAGCCAATCCAGAAAATGTGCCAGGAGTAGGTGCTGTTCTCCCCCA
This sequence comes from Heterohyrax brucei, assembly GCA_028571685.1. Classification (NCBI taxonomy): domain Eukaryota; kingdom Metazoa; phylum Chordata; class Mammalia; order Hyracoidea; family Procaviidae; genus Heterohyrax; species Heterohyrax brucei. Next base: position 20,768,617 of record CM053147.1, read on the forward strand.
TTTCTGTAATATTTTAGAAAATACAAACTAATCTAGAGTTACAGAAAATAGATCAGTGGTTGCCCAGAGGCAGGGTGATGGGGAGGGTGAGAAGAAAAACAAAGCGGCATGAGCAGACTTCCTGGGGAGAAGCTCATGTTCATTATCTTGATTGTAGTAATGGCTTTGAGAGTCTACACCTAGGCCGGAACTTGTCAGTCGTACCTCAGTGAAGCTGTTTTTCCAAAAACAATAGATTACAACCAACTGAATGAGGACCTATCCCTGAGTTAAGATGCTTATCTATCCAGGCTGCATTCTCTATGTAAGCATGCAGAAGAATCAATTCAGTGTCCTTCAGTTAACTCTAGAAAAGGAATAAAAACACCTTTCAAGCAGATTTGCTGCGTGGACTAAATAAGGTAATAGCTGTGAAGACCCTGGCAAGTAAAAGGCACCAAATAAGACATTACTGTTCCTGCAACACACTGATCAAGTAACTGCTAACCTCTGATGCTCTAAGGCTTCCATCTTTTAAGTGCAGTTCTTAAAAACAAAACATCAGTGCTCTATTTTGTGAGTTAGGTAGCCTGAAGCTTCCTTTTTTTTTTTTTTTTTAAAGTATACACTTTACTTAGGGAAATAAAGGCTGACTTCACAAGTAGAAGGCTGTTACACTATTCACCATAAATGTTAAGTGAAGCTTCATTCTTTGTTGAGTGTAGGAAATTAAGTGAGACAGCTTATCAAACCACAAGCCTTGGGGCACTATATACGTGCAGGGCCCGCTGTAAGAGCTTAGAAAAGGAAAACACTTTGATACTGAGCTGTCTCTTCTTAACAAACACAAAATTTCAGTACCAACTGTGTACCACAAGTAAGAAAGGTAACAGAAGACAAGCTTAGATTCTTAGCTAAGAGCTCTCCTCCCCTCTTTGGGGTAAAACATGGTCACTGAAATCACCAAGCCTGGCAGTGCCATGCACACATGGAAGGTGGGAGAGCAAGATGCCAAGCCTCACCTTTAGTGACTGGACTTCAAGGCCTCTTGCACCTCAGAGCGCCTAGTCTGTGCTGGACCCCACCTGACTGCCCCACTGGCCTGTACAATTCTGGGTAAACTCTCAATCCAGGCAGGTGGGGCTTTAATATTTCCTGTTTTAACTGTGGCAGCAACAGTGTTAATAAGAGATTCACACAGACATGTTTCAGTTAAGATAACTTCTACCTGAACTTATAACTGAGGCAAGAACATATGCTCACAAAGAGCTCTGTGCTCGTCTAAGCAGCCTCGTCACCGCCTGTGAGCTGTCCTCCTGCAGTCTGCTGGGGCAAGATGCCTTATAAAGACATGGCCTCTCCAGCCAGCGCAGTAGTTTACGCCGAGTCTCGTCAGAGAAATGCCCGCTACGTTGAATCATCTGCCTCTGAGGCAACAGGACTAGAAAGAGGTTTTTATGTACATAATCATACACAGATTTTAAGACTCACTCGGGCAGCAAGTCAGTATCTAGGCCTGCACTGAAATTTATTACCATATCATTTTGTTTAGGTCACTGATAGCCAGCTCTTTGCTTTCTATTCATTCTTAAGTGCAAATTAATCAAGAGGAGTGACGTCTGAGCCAGAGACCAGCAGCAAGGCTGCCTCTCCATCTGTGCTGGCTTTTAACACACGTGCTCTTAACTGGGTGAAGGCTATGTTTGGTTCCTGGCTAAGTGTCAAGCACTGAGATTTCCACTTTCATCTTAGGAATGAGAACAAGCCCACCACAGAAATACAAGTCTCTTCCCCAGAAATGTGGGCTATCCTGTAATTAACTCGGACAGCTGGCTATCCAGAGGGCAAGCAGACCATCACTCGCTCTGGCAGCCAGTGGTGGATGGCATCTACTTTAACACACAAATGCGCCTCTTTTCCAGGATAAAAGGGGGAGGGACGGAGAATGTAGTATTTATACATTCTTGTCTCAAACTGTAACCAAGTATCACAGAAGGATCCCACTAACAAAAACACCCGGCTCATCAGCTCAGTGAGACTGCCACCTAACGTTCAGCAGCAGGCAAGTGCAGCAAGTGAAAGGAACTTACTAAGGAGTGGTCAAGCACAAGCCACCAAACCAACAGAAAGCAACCACAGTAACATTTATTTGTCTTGAAATACTTATGAAGCAGATTGGTAAACTCATGTGCCAGAGAAAACAAATGGGAAATTTTCAGTTCCAAACTTCAGTAAATAGAAAACAATGAGATAGTTAACTTCCACCTAACAAGGAAAGCCATCTTATTTGATCTTTTCATTTTATTAAGGAAAAGAGGTAATTTTCCTCCTGTTCTCACCAGTCATCAAGGACTCTCTTTTGGTTTCAATTTTAGGTCCAACACATTAATGTGACCATGTCAAGAGGTATCTGAAAGCCTCTTGCTTTGCAATGCCAGAGCAATACAGGTCTCTAAAGATCTCTTACAAAAAAGATTCTCTAGGACAGCAACAGGGTAAAACAAACAGTAAAACAGTCTTGAAATACTACAGATGCAGCTGATGCAATAGTTCACAAAACCAAAATTAAATCCATAGTACACAAATTTAAATATAAGAGAGGGAAATCAGCTCAATACTGAACTATTAACATAAAGACAATATTTTCCTTTCCGTGACCCATTTGTTTCTTTGACGCAAGACCATGGCTTTTGCCAGGCTGACATCTTGCCCCTTACCCAGGTAAGTGCCATAAGTCACGTTTCTGTACTCATCCCAGGAGATTAAGCCGTCTTGATTCATATCAAACTCCTGCCACTGGTTTTCAACATTGTCATATATGTATTTCTTCTGGGCGTGCTTAATCCAGGATGTCAGCTCCCCCTCCGTCACAAACCCATCTTTATCCGCGTCTATTTTATCTACAATCATTCTACAAGACAAAACAGTTATGTTTCAAGGTGCCGGCTCCGCAAGGCTTTTTCCTCTGAGTGACAGGGACCTACCTAAAACGTAGCCGTAGGTGGCATTTTTATACTCCTCCCAGGAAACGAGGCCGTCCTCATTGAGGTCATGCCCCTTCCACTGCCGCTCTACATCCTCGTAAATCCAGCGCTTTTGTGCAAATTTAATCCAGTCTTTGAGTTCATCCACAGTGACAAACCCGTCCTTGTCGCCATCTATTTTACTTACAATTTTTCTGTAGAAAATGCAGAGAAATCCAGCAAGAGGTTAAAGGGACACAAGGCTCCTGACTTAGCCATGTGTGTGCTGTGACCACAGGTGCTGCCCAGGGCCAAAGCGTCAGAAATGAGGAAAGGAACAACAACAAAAAAAACTGCATGAAAAGAAAACTGCCAAACGAGGCAGCAGGGAATTTCTTGTGTTAAGTGGCTAGGAACGGGTCTGTTACAGGCCACCATGAAGGAAGGCTCAGCCCAGGTCAGGAGTGTTACATCCTCACCTTTGAGCGGCTGACTTCAGCTCATGGTCACAGTTTCTCATTGTCAGTGATAACCCATTCCTATCTGGGTTCTCCATTCTTGCATAAAAATCACGGCAATCTTTCTAGTTTTCCTTTACTGCTTCAGAAGAGAATCCCAGTTTACCGGTAAATAATCACAACCACTGAAGTGATTTTCTAAACATTCAAAATATTCTAATTAAACTTTAAAAAAAGGTAACACTGTAAAAATACAGGTATCAAAATCAGTACTGGGATCACATATCACAAGGCAAGATTATTTTTTAAAGAAATCAAGCAAAGACAGAAGAACGTTTACTTGAAAAAACATCTAGTAGCTCACTGCACAGTGAGATGCTGAACTGATTTTTACATGTAAGCACAAAGCACTTGAAGGAAACGATGTGAGTGTAGTGTTAATAAGCTGAGAGGGTTAGGCCTGCAGATGATAAAGCAAACAACACAGCTCCTGAACCACTACAACTGTCACATATGCACAAGAAACATATATGCAATCTACCTTTATGAGCGACTTTCTTCCAAACCTGTCATCTTAATTTACTGATTTCAAAATACGTGCATGATAGAAAAACCTTTCTAGCTTACTCAGAGAAGCTAAAACCACCTAGCAACAGTCACACAAGTCAGTGGCCCAGTTTCAGAAAAGCAACTTTAAATCAAAATTCCTACCGAGGGGAAATCTTGGCATACTCCTATGCTCTATTACATGCTGATCAATAAAAGGCTGTCCCTTGGTAGCAAATAATGTCTTTTCCCTGTATGTGTTCATTTCATGAACACAACATGGGAATGTGATTAAAATCACAGCACCAGTGACACTAGGAAGAAATTTATCTGGATAATGATTTTGGTGTTAACTATTTAAAAAAGGGTACACTAATAGCTTTCATTCTAATAGAAACAGTAAAGCAGTAATAAGCCATCTCTTAAATATCCTCCTCTATCCCTTTATGACATTGGTGGAGGGGTTAAGTGCTACACCTGCTAAGCAAAAGGTCGGCAGTTTGGGTCTACCAAGTGCTCCTTGGAAGCTCTATGGGGCAGTTCTACACTGTCCTATAGGATTACCATGAGTCAGAATTGACTTGATGGCAGTGGGTTTGCATGACATAAATGCAAAAATTTTTTTTCTCCCAACTTTAGTCCTGCAGTTTTAATGACAAAAACAACTTTAAGTTACACTGGTATTGAAAATGCCTCCATTTTCTATAATGGGATCCAGTGTGCAGCCACATGGTATTGGCTACCAACAATGTCACTGTATAATTAAGAAAAAAAAGAACCCCTCCCATCCTCAAGAGAAATTTCTTAACTGTCCTTAATAGTCTAAAAAGGATAGCCCAGATAACCGTGGCCTATGACTGTTCAAGATAACATTTTTTTAATTATGATTGAATGAAAATGTACATTCCCATATAAATTTGCATGCTCACCTATATGCAGCTCCCACTACTCTCCCTATACAGTGACAGCACACTCTTCCTCTCTGTTCGTACATGTCCTATCCTCCCAACAGTCTCCAATCTTCTCTCCACCCACTCCCCTTCCTCCAGTATGAGGTCAGCAGGACAACATCCTATAGATGCCCAAAACCATAAAGTGTCCACAAAATATGGTCACTTTGTGTGGCCAAGTCCAATCCACTGCTGTCTAAACAGCTGACCTTCATTATGATTTATGGACCTGGGCAGCATCAGGGCCAGGGGCCATGCTCCCAGGGGAACCCTGAAGCCCCTGAAGCCCCAATTGTGGTCTTTTAGTGGAGATCTCAGGGTGCATCCCTATTTATTCTTGTGTTGCCAGTGAGACTCAACTTTGTGAGCTCCACTGTGGCCATCACTGGGATGGCCGGGCACCATTTAGTTCTTCTAGTCACAAGTTGATGTAGACACCCACTCACGTGGGTCTCTCTGTCTTCTGGGTTCTCTTTCCCCCATGTCGTTTTGGACCTCGGTGATCATCCGTTCCTGCTAAGTTGGGACCATCTGAGGGTATAGCAGATGGCAACTTGGCAGCTTTTAAGACCCCAGGCGCCACTCACCAATGTGGAGTGTGGAGAGTCCTCATTAGCAAAATGCTAGTTGTGCCAATTGGCCTCGATTTCCCGAGAGCATGGTCCCTGGTCCCTGGCCCCAGCTACTCTGTCCTTGCAATATGGGGTTAAGATGGGAGGAGTACACAAGTTGTGTTGAAGTCCAGTTAATATTGATCTTCTCACTAATGTGTGCTGTCACCGATTCCACCCACCCAAGTTTCTATCAACTGTCTAATCTAAACCCTCCCCACCTCAACCTCCTGCCCTCCCTACCCTTGCAGCCGTCACAGTCTTTTCTGTTATGCATGAGTCTGCTTTTAAGTTCTTATTGTAGCGTCTCATACAGTATTTGTCCTTCTATTGCTGACTACTTTCACTCAACTTAATGTTCTCCAGTTGAAACCAGGTTAAAAGATGTTTCCTGCTATGATTGTTGTTCTGTATCATTGCATAGTGTTCCACTGAGTACGTACACCATAGTTTACCTACCCATTCCTCTGTTGTTGGGCATCTGGGTTGATTGCATCTTTTTGCTACTGTGGCCTGTGCTGCAATGAACATTCGTGTGCATTTATGGTTGATTCTGCAGGATATATTTCCAAGCAGTGGAATTACTAGGTCAAATAGTGTATCTATATCCAGTTTTTTAAGGGAGCGCCAAATTGCTTTCCAAAGAGGTCATACCATTTTGCAATCCCACCAACAGTGTAGCAGAGTTCCAATCTCCCCACAACCTCTCCAGCATTTGGTGTTTTGAATTTTTTGGATCATGGCCATCCTTGTTGGGGTGAGATGGTATCTCATTGTAGTTTTGATTTGAATTTCTTTTAATAGCTAATGATCGTGAGCATGTCCGCATGTGTTTTTTGGCTGCCTGAATCTCCTCTTTAGAGAAATGTCTGTCCATCTCCTTAGCCCATTGCTGAATTGCATGATTTACCTTTTTCTTATTGATATTTTGTAGTACCTTATAGATCATACAGATCAGGCATCAGTCTGACACATAGTTGCCAAATATTTTTTTCCCATTCTGTAGGAGGCCTTTTAATACTATTAATAAAGTACAATGAGATTTCTTAATGAATTTGGCCAAATGTCAGGCTATTTATTCCAACAGAAATATCCAGAATGCAGGTAAAGGGACAGATAGTAAATATTGTGGGCTTTGTGGGCCACATATGGTCCATCACATATTGTTCTTTTTCTGTTTTAATAATTCTTTAAAAATATAAAAGCCAGTCTTAACTTGTTGTCCATCCAGCCTGCAAGTAGTGGCAAGTCCAAAACTGTAAATTTTGCTGTTTATTTCTAGGGCACTGGGGAATTCTACGGATGTGGTCTTGTAAAAAAAAAAAACCCACTGCTATGAAGTGATTCCAACTCAGAGTGATGCTACAGCACAGAGGAGAGGTACTTCAGCTACTTCACAGGGTTTCCAGGGAGCGGCCCATAGATTTGAACTGCTGACCGAGCTGCAAACCGCCATGTCACCAGGGTGCCACTAAAAAAGCATTTACTTGAGAGACACAAGGCACTTAGTGGACCTATGCCATTTTATTTAAGAAGTTAACACATGCCTCTACAACATTTCAAGTGGCACAAATTCAGCAAAATACTTTCACTTTGTTAAGAGTCCAAGTCAAAAGACAGGCTCCAGGAGGGTCAATAAAGTGACCAAAATTGTCAGCACACAAAATTTTATAATGTTCTTATGTACGCACTTCTCTGCTGAGCAGTCCTTAGCTTTCATTACACTCCCAAAAGAGCTGGGCATGTGACCCCCAAGGATAATGAACTGCTCCAGCTCATGTCTACAGCAAGGAGATCAAGGGAGTGGACTTTTTACATTGAAGACTGACACCTCATATAAATCAGTCAGAAAGGAAAGTTAAGTATACTTTTGGGCAGGGGAGGAGGAAGGAGAGAAAATGAAAATGTACGAGAGAAAATGTCCTACTTGTCAACATGCTTATTAAGAAAAAGGAATTGAAAAATGGGTATTAACATTGTTTTTCAAAATGCCTCCCATCACCTTTTAGCTTATTAAATACTTGAAAACAGAAAAATTTTGCAACTATAGGTATAACCAGTGATCCTATATCCATTAGTTGTCATACAGAACACAGCGTAAGTGTCCCACAGAATTTCCACGGAGCACCTGATGGATTCAAACTTCCACCTCTGTGGTTAGCACTTGTAGCACTTAACCATGACTCCGTCAGGGTTTCCAGGTGCCTTATAGACAGACTGGAAAAAAAAGGAAGTCTGCCACCAAAATAATGTTTAGAAATACCACAGTGAGTAGGTAAAAACGGTTTACCTGAGTTTCTTGCTATCAACAATACATGTCACTGTACAAACTAGGGCTATCTGTTGCTATCAAAAAACAAGTAGTACTTAGTTCACTGTTACAGTTCATGAAAAACATGACTGTTGTCATCTTATTGTAATCAAATGTGGGGTCTGCTCATGTGTTAATTTTTGACAATATTTACTGATGACAAAAAAGGAATGTTTTCTCTTCCCTAAGAACTGGTGGCAGAGCCATTTGACTGCAAAGACTCAGAATGGTCTCACTGAAGTACCAGCTGCCCCGGGTTTCCTTCTGTTGTACAGAGGGTCACTAAAAGGTGGAACCAATGGGATGGGACCTAACAACAACCAACGGGGAAAAAAAAAACAAAAAACCCACGGTGGTTGATCCTGACCCATAGCAACCCTACAGGAAAGAACTCCTCCGTACATTTCCAAGCAGCAGCTGGTGGATTCAAACTGTCAACCCTTTGGTTAGCAGCCTGAACTCTTAACCACCGTACCACCAGGGGTCCAACAACAACAACCCTAAATGATACCCAATCTCAGGGCCTTCATTATTTAAGAGTAATTCTGTGAAGAGGTGAGCGCAGACAAAAACGTGGGCTGGACATGCACGAAATGAAGAGCCATGACATGAAGACTGAGATAACCTCATGCACCCCTCTTTTCAGCCCAGAATGTTAGCACAGTTGAATTAAAAGTGAGCAAGGTCTCTGAAAGTCAGAAAAGCAACTCAGCATAAGGCTTTTCTATATCCACTTTCAAATATTTGTGGGTTGGTGCTCATTCTACACAGCAAAATGTTTTTGTTATTTCTGCCACACTGGAAAATAAAATATTGGCCCTTATTGCCAGTAGATAACCTGACATAAGAATAAAATTTCCTTTGAAGTATTTCCCAAAGCAAACTCCGTAACAATGACTTAGATCATAGCACTACTGGACATCACTATGCCTGAAAGAGAATGTGGTGCCATTTTCCAGACTAATCTAATGTCTTAATAGTTTAGAAAACTGCCCAAAGGTGCTCAGTTGAGGAGACCTTTTTCACTAAATTGACCTGCATTTACTTAAAAGTCAAGGTTTTGACAGAAGCAGAAAAGACATCCTCACAGGCATAGTTAAAAACACTCAATTGGGATTCCACCAAATCAGTTTTTGAAGACTGTCGTTGTTACTGTCAAGCCAATTCTGACTCACAGTGCCCCCAATGTGCACAGTAGAATAGCTCTGTAGGGTATTCAAGGCTATAATCTTCTGGAGCAAATGACCAGGTCTTACTTCTGAGGCATCTCTGCATGGGTATGAACCACTGACCTTCCTGTTAATAGTCCAGTACTTAACTATTTGCACTACCCTCTTTAAGATTAATATTCTTAAGCTCACTGCTGAGAAAGACACAGCACCTGACCACGGTCCAGCTGTTATTAAAACGGCAACTCATACTCTGACACTGAGACTACTGCTTGGTATACTATCATCCAAGGCAAGGTTTGCGTGTTTTTAACTAAGCAAATATCTGAGGATGAAAGCCAAAAAGGTCAAGAACATCCTCAGAAATCACAGACTTCATAGAATTAGCTCAGGGCCCCAATTTACAATTTATCTGCCACAAAAACACTTGGCTCGGGCAATGATAAGTAAGTCAGACAGTTTTTAAAAATTAAAAACAGCAGAGATGGGAAGCCTCATTCAGTAGTGTTCTTTTCAGATCAAGATAATCCCAGCAGTTCATGCTGGGTCTTGTAGTGCTTGGTACTTTATGCAAAAATGACTTTGCTTTGTAGAATGAGATGCAGATTGTTATTCAATGGAGAAACAAATGAAAGTAGGCTCTCCATTAATTTTTACTTGTAGCAATTCTTCCATTAGCTTTCAGAACATGTAGTTCTCAACACAGCTTTACTGAGCAACTGAGCAAGAAAAGGTACGAAGAATTAGATAATGGATTCAGAATGTCATTACCCTAACTAGCCCCCTGAGAGGGGGCACCTTACCCAAGTCTTTCTTTGCTCTCTTCTGGTGTCAGCTGATCAAAGGTCTTTGCTTCTTCAGCACCCAGGAAGGCATCATGGTCATAATCAAAACTCTCGGCATCATCGTGAACCTTGTCGCTAAGCTGAGGCTCATGGTGTACCCGGTCCTTCTTTTCCGTGGGCTTGCTCAAGGCAAAGGCTGTGCACAGGGACAGGCACATAAGAAACTGGCGCAGGTCCATGATAATCAGATCTAAGAGAAAATGATGGGTAGTTATTTCCTGAGGCAGTAAGCTTAAGAATTAAAAAATTAAAGGCTCAAATCCCAGTTAAATTATTCCTGTGATATGCATATAATTTATGCTAGTCATTTATATTCTCCCCAAATATTGTTACTTAATTCATACAAAGATCACAGCCTATGAAACCCTATGGGTAGTTCTACTCTGTCCTACAGGGTACCTATGAGTCAGAATCTAATTGATGCCACACAATAACAATCTATATAAATTACTATGGCAGCATATGAGATTCTCAAATTATTACGCTGAGAAACTGTCAACAGTTTCCTTCATCAGACAGGGAATTTATAGTCAAAACATCTTCCTTATAAGTAGTCTCCTTTGAAAAAATATCAAAGTAGCTCCTACTGCTCTCCTTACCCAGTGACAGCACACTCCTCCTTTCTGTTCTATACATGTCATATCCTCCTAACAATCTCCTGTGCCCTCTTCTCTACCCTCTCCACACCCCTCTAGTAAGAGGTCAGTAGGACAACATCCTATAGATGCATCGAACCATAAAGTGCACACAAAGCATGGTCACTCTGTGGTGCTGAGTCCAATCCACTGGGCAAGGAGGGCAGTAGCAGCTGCACATAGGTGGGCATGCAAATTTAAACTGAATTGTACACTTTCACTCAATCACAGTTTAAAAAAATAAAAAAACAAAGTTGAACGTTAATCCTTTTACCTAAGTTCATAAAACTTAAAAAGAAAGGACTAGGATTTAAACCCAGACCTGCTGACTCAAAACGCGTCAGTCTTTGCACTGAATCAGTGGTTTGCTCTCTCAACCTGGCAGGTTACTACCATCACCTAGGAAGCTTTATTAAAAAACGAACAAACAAATGAAAAACTTCCCGTACTGAATTAGAATCTCTGAGGCTGACTCCAGCCATCTGTAGTTTTACATGCTTCTCCCATGATTGCAATGACTGTTAGATTAGGAACTAACGTAATAGCAGCAGTTTCGCAGGCCTGTTGCACCAAGTGGTCTCCCACACAGGTAGTATCCAGGCTCAGGCTAGAATTATCTTCAAAGATCAAACCACTCAAATGCTGTGCTTACGGATAACAACTGCTTTATCCGTCTCTGTAGTAGTGTTTCCCAAACCCGCCCAGCCATAAGAATCACTTACATAAAAAAAAAAAAACCAAACTCTCTGCCACCGAGCTGATTCCAACTCATAGCAACCCTACAGGTCAGAGTAGAACTGCCCGACAGAGTCTGCCAACACCTGGTTAGCAAGCATGGCACTTCACCATTACGTTACCAGGGTTTCCAAGAATTACCTAGAGTACTTGGGAAACATGCAGATTCCCAGGCCCTACCCTCTACCCTTAGCATGTGTGGAGCTGAAGGAGATTCTTATCAACAATCACAAGGATGGAACACCTTACTGAAAAACATGACAAAAAACTGCAAAGAAGCTGCATGACAGTTATCTGTGTAGCACATTCGACAGACATCCCAAGAGGTTAAGATCCTAGAGAAAAACAAACATTTGAACAGGCTTTCATCATATTTTAACTCATCTTCATCAGCAGAGCACAGATTCTGAATTGTTCTCTGTCCCAACTACACATCAGCCCTGAGATCACCTCCCATGTAACCAATGGTTCTCTTACTGGATGGGTAGATGGCTGTCAGGGCTGAGGCTGCAGGGCAGAGGGGCTGCCTCACATGAAAGGTAGATTAGCTGCCATCCCAGTCAGCTGACTCTTGACTTTCTCATGTAGAACAGAACCAGATATTGCCTGGTCCTGCCACCTTCATGACTTTCGGTGTGTCTGAGTCTACTGTCGAGGCTGTTGTGTCAGTCCACCTTACTGAAAGTTTCCCTTGTTCTCGCTGACCCTCTACGTTACCAAAAAGGAGGTCCTTTTCCAGTGATTGGTCTTTCTTGATGACATGCCCCAAATAATAGGAAAATACAAACTAAAATATAAACATCTTTTGTTCCTCAATACTTTAAAGAAGTCTTTTGTAAAGGACTGAACGAATGCCATACAACTGGATGAATGCAAACCTCCTGTGATTTCTTGAATGCTGCCTCCACAGAAACTGACTGTTAATCCAAGCAGAAGCCACTGCCGACAAACTTCAAGTTTCTCCTCTATTCATCACATGTTGCTTACTGGTCCAGTTGTGAGGATTTGTGTCTTCTACATTAAAGCGTAATCTATAATGAAGGGTTATGTCATCTACACACTCCATGTTGTATATCTTCGCCAATCTTGATGCCACATTCTTCTTCATACAGTAGTTTCTTAGACTGTGTGGTCTGCATACAGATTGAGTAAGGGGTAAGGATAAAACCCTGCCACATACCATCTCCAACTTTAAATCAGTGTTCCCCTGTTCTGTTCAAACTACCACCTCCTAAATCCATGTACAGGTTCCACATAAACATAAGTGCTCTGGAATTTCCATCTTTCACACGGTTATCCCATTAATTTATTATGATCTACACAATAGAATGCTTTGAGAATGCTTTGTGTAGCTGATAAAATACAGGAAAACTTCTTTCTGGTATTCTCTGCTTTCAGCCAAGATCTAAAATCAGTCATGATATCCCTCGTTCCTTGCTCTCTTCTGAGTCTGGCTTAAACTTCTGGCAGTTCTCTGTTGATGTGTAAGACTGCAGTTCTTTCTGAATTATCTTCTTGCCAAAGATAAACACATCACCTTGTCTTAATCTGTGGATTAGAGAAAACCAGCCACAGACTGCACCTTCCCCAAGAAGCCACTGGTGGAGCTGGTCTGATGGCTCCCATTTTCTACAGAAATACTTAAAAAAAGTGAGACAATTCTTTCAGCATAGCTTCCAACTCACTGGTACTCAATTCAGGCACCCTACAATCACCTACAGCCTGAGTTTTCAGAAAATATGACTCCTGAATCCCAGCCTTGACCAATTAAATAAGACTATCTGGAGCTGAGACCTAAGCATAGATTTTTGTAAAAGGCTCCCCCAGGTAATTTTATGCTCAAATAGGGTTGCAAACCACCATTCTAACCAGTGATACATACAACAATCATGAACTGAATCCAAAAGTGGGAGCCCTAAACCAATAAACGCAGGTGTAAGAGAAAAAGAAGGGAATCTTAAGACACTGGATCCTAAGGTATACTTAATGTGAAGAACTACATGTACTCGGTCCTGCCTCACAGTTCTGTGAACTAGATGAAGTGCACTGTGCCAGAGGAATAAGGAAATTAAGTGTCTAGAGGGTGCTGCAGTGGTTAAGAGCTCGGCTGCTAACCAAAAGGACTGGCAGTTCAGATCTATAAAGCCACTCCTTGAAAAACACTGTTGGGCAGTTCCATCCTGCCCTATAATGTTGCTGAGCTGGAATAACAGCAACGGGGACTGATTATATTAGGTGGTGCAAGCAGTATGCACTTAGCTGCTAACCTAAAGGTTGGCAGTTCAAACCCACCCAATGGTGCCAAAGAAGGGCCTGGAGATCAGCTTCTGTAATGACCAGAGTCACAAAAACTCCATGAAACAGTTCTACTCTCTAATACATGCGGTCTCTATGACTCAGAACTGGTTTGATTTCTTGATATACTACATAGGAGTCCTCGGGCGGTGCAAATGGTTAAATACTTGACTGTTAACTGAAGAGCTGGTGATCTGAATTCACCCAGAGCTGCCTCAAAAGAAAAGCCTGGCAATCTACTGGGGGGAAAAAACCTGTGCCATCAAGTCTCTTCCAATTCATGGTTGACCCCGTAAGCTGCAGAGTAAAACCACTCCACAGGGCTTCTTTGGCTGTGATCTTTACAGAAGATCATTAGGCTTGTCTTCTGAGGCACCTCTAGATGGATTCCAACTACCAGTCTTTAAGTAGGCAGCTAAGTGCAAATTGTTTCAGCCATGCAGGAACCTTTCTGAAAGATCACAGGTACTGAAAACTCTATGGAACACAATTCTACTCTGACACACCAGGTCCCCATGAGTCAGAGTGGACTCCCCTGAAACTAGTTTATTTGTTTTTATTTAACATACAGTACACACAGTTTTATGTATCAATTTTTCTTCTGACCCACAAATAGTAGCTATATGAAGTTACATTGTAATAGCCTAGGTTTACAGAACTCCCAGTAGAGTCAGGGGAGGTATAAACAATTCCTGTGCTCAGATTCTAACTGAAAGGTTGAAGGTTCCAGTCGATCCAGAGGGAGCTCAGAAGAAAGCCTGGTGATCTACTTCCCAAAAAAATCAGCCACTGAAAACCCTACAGACTACAGTTCTACTTTGACACACACGGGGTAGCCATGGGTCAGAAGTGGCCCAACAGCAACTGGCACATCATGGACTACTAGAGAGGCTAAAAAGAATGACGTAGATCCACCTGCAACGAAACAAAGGTCTCACCGAGAGTTCATATTTGTATAAAATACAATATACATGCATGAAAACGTTGTAGAAGGATAAACATCCATCTGTAAGCAGTGGTAATTCCTAGGTTTAAGGGAGAGAGGGTAGACTGGGGTGGACTGGTGAGGCCAAGTGAACTTTAATAGGCATTCTGCTGTACTGTCTAAATTTTTTTTTTTAATTGAGCACATATGTATATGTATTACGTTTTGGGGATATATTTCTCCAATATGATAACAATTCTTCAAAACATAGGTGACAGAGCAAAAACTTTCAAGCCACTGCTCCAGAGTGAAAAAAGAAACTCAAGGACAAACACCTACCCTAAAGACACAAAATAAACCCTATTTGAAAAGTAAAACCTACCTTTCCAGGAAAAGCACTCTGGCCTACCCTTCAATAATTCAACTGATCCAACACACAGCTAACAACAGTGAAAAGCAAGTTCAATCTCTTTTAAGATTTGGCTGCCCACTTAAATGTAATGGAAACGTGAATGTGCCTTTGAGAGTAAAATGAAATTTCTATTTCAAGCTAGAGTCAAATCACTTTTCAGACAAAACCCTTTAGAGACAAGGAACGAGAATACATTGTTTTGTAACTTATCGAAACAGTATCTAGAATGTTAAATGCTTGCAGAATTCACGGAATTAAGGGTCACTGTGACACAGGATTTTTCTTACACCTAGTAATAAATGGAAACTGGGTGGCACACTGGTTAAGTGTTCTGGCTGCTAACCAAAATACTGGCAGCTGGAATCCACCTGGTGCTCCTTGAAAACTCTATGGGGCAGTTCACTTGGTCCTGTAGGGTCCTTATGAAATGGAACTGACTCGGTGGCATTGGGATTGTTTTTTCTTTTTTTGGTTTATTAACAAGCCAAATGTGTATTCACATTCACAAACTTCTGTGAATGATTAATTATATCCTCAGAATAAAATACAGCATAATATCCTAACAATTCTTACAAGTCCAAATACTACAATATGAATAAATGCTTAAGCCTATGAACACTAACAGGGCATGGAAAGGATATAGTATAAAATTCTGGGATATATAACAAACAAAAACACCACTAACTGATTCACTTTGTGATTTGGAAAGAAAACAACATTTAAGTGTGCGGCTTAACATTTTGATAAAAGGGTAAGAAGAGAATCCAGAGAGTAAGAACCCAGTGATCAGCCTTATCATTTACCAATCTCTCTTCCCTCCTCCATACTTATTTAAGCTTTCAATCTCACCCATCTCTAGGCTCCTGTATTCCCAAGTCTCTAAAACACATAGACACTCACACAAACACAACTAAACCCACTGTTATCAACTCAATTCTGACTTACAGTGACTCTCCAGGGTAGAGCACAACTGCCCCGATGGGGTTTCCAAGTAGCAGATGGTAGATTTGAACTGCCAACTTTTTGACTAGCAGCTGAGCTTGTCACCACTGCACGACTCAAGCTGCTTTCAGGTCTCCACAACCTCCAATCCGTCTTTCCCAGATCCTGCTATTCCCTCCCACTTGCTCTTCCCTTTTCTTCATCTGCAGGGCTCCAGCTGTCTGCACAGCTGCCTCTACTTCACCACCCCGTTATCTTGAAACTTGGCCATCTTGTTGTTCGCTGTCATCAAGGTGCCCCAAACTCGTGAAGATCCCATGTACAATGGAATGAAATGCTGCCTGGTCTTGTGTCATACCAATGACGCCTTAAAGATAGGACCCTGGTGATCTACTGGGTTTTCAACTGGCTGATTTTCAAAAGTAGACCTCCAGCCCTTTTCTTCTACTTAGCTTGAACACATCTGTCAGAGCTGACACCCTATAAGGTTCACAATGGCTGATTTCTGGAAGCAGAGTGCCAGTCCTTTCTTTCAAGGTACCTGAGAGGACGCAAATCTTGAGGTCAGCAGGGAGGTCTAATGGCTTCCTGCCCAAGGGCTTTCTTGTTACCACCGATGAAATGGTTTGCCTAAAAGGGCTATCAAGGGCCACCTTGTGGACAAAGTCAATGGTCCTACCCAGTCATCTTGAACTTTCTATGCTGAAAAATGAAAAATTGCACTTTAGGTAGCTTCTATCTTATTGTTATAAAATTTTTATTTTAGCGCTGTCACACTGTGGAGAACAGCTAGGATCACATACCAAAGTGTGTCTTAAGTGTTGGTATGAGAAACTGACTCAAACTGTAAACTTTCACTTAAAACACAACAAAAAATTTTAAAAAACCAGAAAGTTAATTTTTATTTTAAATACAGGCTCTTTATGCTCACATACAACACACCAACACCTGGCTACCAAACATTAACAAAAGGCCCCTTGTTTTACAAGCAGAGAGACTAAAGGAAACTGTACTAAGTTTTCTAATTTATATATATATAAGAAAGTTGAAGTAGGAAGAAAGGAAATCCTAGAAGACACTTTATGTGGGAAGATGTGAGAAGAAACAGTATAAAATAACTCTTTACAGAAAGCATTTAAAGAATGATGTTAATTCAGCACAGTTCATTTCTTAAGAATCTTTCTCTTTCAGTTAAATGGAAATCAAATTCTAGAAACTTAAATGACCCATCTCGTCTCCCTTCCCACTACAGTCACAGCTTATTCCAAAAAATGTATACAGAAATCACTCAGCTGTGTAAGCTTCACCATGTGACCTTGAAGGTGAACCAATGGTTGTGAGAAATGTATTTCTCTATCTCCTATTTCTCAGATGACATGTCTCATTCTCTAAAACCCTGTCCCTCACCCACCAAAGACAACATCGTGCATTTTTTTTTTCCTTAAAAAAAAAAAAAAGTCCAGACTTGCAGTGTCCACTATGATAGGTGATTGCCACTGTGGCTGCTAATCACCTAAAATGCAGCTAGTGTGAATTAACCTGTGGCAAGCTTTACACTGTATATTAAAAGTCTTTTAAAACCCATTGCCATCCAGTGAATTTCAACTTACAGCAACCCTGAAGGACAGAGTAGAGCTGCCCTATAAGGTTTCCAGGGAGCCTGGTGGATACAAACTGCCACCTTTTTGGTTAGCAGATGTAGCTCTTGACCACTATGCCACGAGGGCGCACATGCTGAATTAAATAAAATATATTATTAAAATTAATTTCATCTGTCTCACTTTCTGATGTGGCTGCTAGAAAATTTAAAATGACACATGTGGCTTTATTATACTGCTAATGGACAGCATTGCAGGAGTACAAACTAAAGAGGCACGACAAAAAATTTATCAAGTATAATTCATGGAGTTTTGGAAGTACAGTGGTTAAAGTGCTCTGCTGCCAACTGAAAGGCTAGCAGTTCAAACTCATCAGCTGCATCGGGGCAGAAAGATGTGGCAGTGTGCTTCTGTAAAGAGCCACAGCCTGGAAAACCCAATGGAGCAATTCTACTGTCTAGTGTCTCACATGGTCACTTTGAGCTGGAATCACTTAGATGGCAGTGGGTTTAATTTTTTTGGTTCATCATCCTTTTGTAGTATGTCATCAATAATAGTCTTCTAGAAGGTTGATTTCAGGAATTGTTTTGGTAATTTATAATGGTAAAAGTTGGATTTCCTTTAGTAACAACAATGATTCTTAGTTTTATTATTCAAAAATTTCTTTGAAAGCTCTAAATTCTTATCATTTTTTCCCCCTTCTTTCCAGTAAAATGCCTTTGGTCACAGAACACTTAAGAGTAAACTGCTTCAAGGAAATTGAGATGTCTGGATCACATTCAATTTCTCAAGAACATCCACATTTAGTGGTCCCACAGTTCTGGCTGACCAAAAACCCATTGCTCAATGTTAGAAAGTGGGAGAAATGGGCGTGGTTGCAAAATTCCAGTTCTCTGAGCTGGATATTCCGCAGAAAGGGAATTGCTTCACAATGCTCAGCAGCAGCATTCCTGTGTCTTACTGCCAATTCAACTGCTCCCCCCCCCCCAGGCTGAGAGCAACTTTATTCCCGCCTGAGGTGGTAAAATCTAGAAATTAAGGTTTCCTGGTTACCTACCTGACATTCTTCACTTACAGGCTTTACCACACGTACCACCCATGGACTAGCACATTAAAGTAATTTCATAATGCCACCCTTCCTAATTTGATAACCAGCAAGTCACTTGTTGAACATGTTTCTCCAGTGATGGAGCAAATTTACTTTATCTGTACCTCCTAATTAAATTCTTTTGTGACAAGACAGCTGAATATATAAAAGCACAACATTTGGTGCCGGAAAAAGCTTTGAGAGTGACAAACTGTTACTCAGGCTTCATTAGCTCTATAACCAAAGCAACCCAGTACAAACTTTAAATTTTTCTTGCTACAGAATGACATACCTTTCTGAAAGAAAGTTCTAGAAATTTTATGACCAAAATTCTTTTGGATGATGAAATATAATACATAATTACTAACGGAAGATTCAACGAAACGAAAAGACAAGAGCTTTGGCTTCTAGCTGCAATTTTGGTGTACGTTTGCAGTGTGTATGGTGTCCTTAAGATGTGGTAGTCATTTGAGCTCAACTGCTCTTCACTGCCGAATGTACATAAATAATTTTAAGATCCTGGATGAAAGACCTGTCTACTACGCTCACTCTAGCTGGAAGTGATCTCTAAATATTCTTCTAAACTTCTTAAAAGTACCACCCCATAATTATGATCCCAACCAAACCAAACCAACTGCCATCAAGTTGATTCTGACTCATAGTGATCCTACAGGACAGAGTAGAAAAGCCCCATAGCTTCCTAGGCTGTAATCTTAACAGAAGCAGACTGTCCCATCTTTTTCTCATTGAGTGACTGGTCTGAACCACTGACCTATGAGTTGGCAGCCGAGAGCTTCAATCACTACACCACCAGAGCCTCTTCCTATGATTAGGCTGCTTTAAGTTATCTCCTTAGCTCCCTTATAGTGCTACATTTTTGGGAGGCAGGGATCTCAGCTAATATAATATCTTTCTGCAGCCTTGGTGGTACAGTGGTTAAGAGCTTGGCTGCTAAACAAAAGGCCAGCAGTTTGAATCTACCAGGCACTCCATGGAAACTCTATGGGGCAGTTCTACTTTTCCTGTCAGGTTATTATCAGTAAGAACTGACTTGATGGCAAAAGGTTTCTTTTTGTCCTGCACCATTCAGGCACCAATGTACTTAACTGGATTGACTGGACAGTACTTGGCAGCAATTAGGTTCCTGCCTGCCTGTGATTCCCACCCCCACTTCCTCTCACCAGATTTGGCTACCAGCCAGCAACAGGCAAAAGCTTTACTTCAGCTGTTTAAACGCTAAAAACAAAATTTAAGAGTTTATAGACCGAGGATCTAGGAAGCGTCTTCAATGCTGTCCAACACCCCAGGCACACCCATGTCAGAACAAATCTGTGCTACTGCCAGTGTACTAGCGCCATGTATACAGAGTGCCATCAGTAACTCTCTGGACACACTCCTGCATGAGGGGACTCCAGTGATGGCTACCTTCAGGGTGACGATCAGGAGCCGGTTTCAAAGCTACTGACTCCTATCCATTCACTGTTTTCTGTGAGACCCTGCTTCTCCCCATTTCATAGCCCTAGTTGTTGTGATTTTCAGAAGAATCCTACTGGAGACCCCTGAATACTATAAAACCTCCAACTTTTGTTAGACGCCTTCAAATCAATTTCCACTCATACTGACCCTGTGTGACAGAGCACAACTGCCCCACAGCGTTTTCTAGGCTGTACGTTTGAACAGGCACCAGGTCTCTCTCCAGGAGAGCTGCTGAGTGGATTCAAACCTTTCGGTTAGTAGCCTACTGATTAATCCCACTAGGCCTAGGCAAACTCATCCTCTCTACCCACCAATAAAATTTAAGGTTGTCTCTGGACCTTCACTTGGTCTATATTGCACATATTCTTCAGCAGTGTTTATTGCTCAGTAGCTGGTTAACTAAGTCAGGTTAACCAAATGAGGTCAAACATGCATTTGTCTTGTATCAATTTCCATTCTATGATTAAGAATAATTTATCAGCAATTCCAAGGTCTTCTACCTCCAAACTGAATAACCTATCAGAACAAAAACAAATTAGGATGGACCTCACTGTCGATTACTTCTTGTTGATTTTAGGGTCCACTGTAGGGAGTGACTGCAATCCAGTTCCCAAAGACTGTATTCTGGGGCTTTAGACAGGGAGCCTTCAGATCAAAGACTCAGAGTTTGAGCAGGAGACCCAAGGAGCTTTTGCCTTGAAGCAAATTATTTTAACAACTTTAATCATAGCAGCTGTAGGGAATTCAGTTTACTTCTGAATACAATCTGCCAAAAGTCAGAACTAAGGTCTCTGATTAGAAGCAATAAAATCAAGGTAAAAGGTCTGCCCTGTGTCTTTGGTCATCTAGTGCTACTGCAACAGAAATACCATAAGTGCATGGCTTTGAGAAAGAACAATTTATTTCTCACAGAAAAGCAGGCTAAAGTCCAATTTCAGGGCATCAACTCCAGGTGAAGCCTTTCTCTGTTGGCTCTGCAGGAAGGTCCTCGTCATCAAACTTTCCCTGGATTGGGAGCTTCTGAGTGGCAGTGACCCAAGTCCTTTCCAAGGACGTGCTCTGCTCCAGGCACAGCTTCTTTTTTGATGATGTGACGTCCCCAACTCTCTGCTTGCTTCTCTGTCCTTCATAATCCCAAGAGATTGTCTCAAAGCACAATACAACCTTAACAGACTCACCTCATTAACACAAGCATCCCTCGTGAACATCCACAGCAACATCACACAATACCAGACATCAGGAGCTACCCAAACTGCTACACGCATTTTGGGGCGGGGGGGGGGGATAATTCAATCCATGACATACCCCTAATAAAACTATTTTCTAGTGCATGTTTTCTCTGCAGCCAAAACGTGAAAGCTCAAAACATCCAGCTTTCTTTAAATTAGAGTGATTTCTTGGAACATCACATAGCGTCTTCATTCGTTCTTTTTCCTCTCGTTTCCACCCCCTTCCGTCAGCGAACACGACTTTCTTGGCACATGCGCCCTCTGGAGATGTGGCCTTGGGCCGAGGCTGGCGGATACAAGCGGGCCCCTGAGCAAAAGGTGCAGGGAGCTGTGTACAACCGTAGGACTCTGTGCCCTCCGACCTTCCGGAGGCGAACAAGAGCACCTCGTAGTTCCAGGTACTCGGGGAATGGCGTTGACGGCAGCCACGCACAGAGCAGTGCCTGACCGAACGCAGAGCCGGGAGCCCGAGCTGGACAGGACCCAGCCCCCTGACCAGCGCGCGCCGGAAGGCGAGGGCGGCCTCCAGCCCCGGCTGCTTGCCCAGGGGCCGGGATCCAAGCGGGCTCCGGCCCGGTGCCCCGACCCTACCAGAAACACAAGCCTAGAAAGAGGGACGCCCCTGCCGCGCCAGGAGCCAGGCTAGGAGACGCAAGACAGCGAAAGAGGCCGCAGTGGCGGCGGAGGAGCTGAGCTCACCGCTCCTACCTTTGCCTCAGTTCTCACCGCCCAGCTGCAGCAGCTGCAATTCGCCCACCGGCTCCGCTCACGCGCGCGAGCACAGCCCAACCGGAAGCGAGTCCACGCCCCGCCCCCATCCGCCCCGCCGGCGGCCGCCCGGCCAATCATCAACAAATTCGCCGATGACACAGCGCTTCTCCAGACAGCCATTGGTCGCACAATCGTGTAGCCGGGATTGGCTGGGAAGCGCCACGTCCCCGGGAGCGCGCCGGGTTGCGTGGACCGGATTCCCGCCCAACTCTGGTCTGTGGGGCGGTCGGCCCCTATCTCCTACTGTGGTGGGTTGTGGGCGCGGCCGTCCAGCCGCCACGTCCCCATTCACAGCTCTTGACTCGGCCTCCTCTGGGCTTCTCGTTTTATTGTCTCGTTATCTGCCTGCTCTCAAGCGCCAAAGGCAGTATTCGTCCTACTGTATCAGGCACCAGCCGTCCTGAAAATCCCAGTTTCTGCTTACACTACACTGCTGCTCCTAGTCTCTTTCTGATTTATCTCCTGTGACTCCGTCTCATATCTTGCGCTCTGGCCACCATCATCTGCGCGTTCCCAAACAGCCTGCTCGGTCAGGTCACATGTCTCTGGTCTTTGTTGAGCAAGCAGTTTTCCTTCGCCTGTAACAAGTGCGTTCTCTCTGCCTCTGAACTCCAACAGAAGTCCCAATTCAGATGTTAGTTGTAGGCAGCTTTCCTGACTTACTTCTAAACAAAACAAATAAAATTTTTGCCCATGGAGTTGATTCCGACTTGTAATACCGCTATAGGACAGTATAGAACTGCCTCACAGAGTTTCTAAGGCTGTCATCGTTAAGGAAACAAACTGCTCTATCTTCTCCCTGGCGTGATACGGTGGTGGGTTTTTCGTGTGTTTGTTTTTATTTGCCTACCCACCCCTTGGTATTCCTAAGTTCAGCTAAAAACAAACAACAGGAAAGAAAACAAAAAACAAAACTGTTACCATCCAGTCAACTTTGACTCATAGAGACTCCACAGGACAGGGTAGAATTGTCCAGTGGGGTTTCCGAGGAGAAGCTGGACGAACTGTGTGCCACCAGGCTCTTATTTTCAGTATACCTTGCCAAATTTTATTATAAAACACTGTTTATGCATTAGTGTTAACTCTAGACAAAGCTCCAGGATGAATATCTACTTTACGCTTGTATCCGTGACTCTAAATTGACTTTCCAGTTCAAAGTAAAAGCTCAGTAATGTTAAATGAACCAAATGGGTAAAAGCCGGGAGGTCGCATGCTCCTTCTTGAAGACAAACACAGGAAATTATTCACTTGTTCATTTTCATTTCATCAGATTAAAGTAAATGTTTATAACAAAGTTCACAACACCATGGAACATAAACGTACCTGTGCTCTTAGCACATAAAACAGAGTTTAAAATCCAGTTGAGACAAGTTGTATGTTGATGAAGGAACTAAATGTAAAGCCAGTTAGTATTTATTTAAAAAAAAAAAAAAGTTCACTGTCAAGGGCCAAGATGAGAGGTTGACAACTAATGCTACAAGAATTCAGACAAAGGAGTAACCCATAAACCTCAGCGGTGGCCACAGAGGGCTTCCTGGCTTCAGGGTGTGACTCAGGCTAGACTAAGTCCCAAATGAACTGTGCAGACACAGGAATAACAGGAACAAAGGTAAGCTGGGGGAACGATGGTAAGCAAATTCTGAGGCTGGTAGGGAGTGAGGGAGGTGAGAAAAACAGGAATGGGAAGGGAAAGCACAGAGGGTAAAAGTTCCAGAGGGGAAAGATAGATCAATCTAAAAAGGCTGAGTTGAAGGCATGGGGAATTGTGGGTCTTTCTCCAAAGGCCTCTAAGCTTGGGCCTGTGTGGGGTGTGGAATGAAGATGAAAGTTGTTCTTTCAGGAAGGCACACATCTTGATAGAGATTAACAATAGAACCATACTGTTTTAGGGAGTATTGTTTCAATAAATGTCTTCTTGAGGTCAGGCACTGTGCTAGAATCCGCAATGAAGAGGACATAGTCTCTGCCCTCAAGGAACTGCAGCTTCACAGGAAGGCCACCATTCTGGAAGACTTCTGATAGAGGGTGGGTGAGGGAATAGGGTTCTGTCAGAGATGGGGCCCTCCAATCCTGAGATCGTGTGTGGATAAGGGCCTGAACTAAGCAGGGAAAGGGATACAGATGTGAACAGTTACATGTAAGATAACTTTATCTTTATTTTTTAATTGTAATTAAGTGAAAGTTTACAATCCGAGTCAATTTTCCATACAAAAACCCAAGTACCCCCCTTGCTACACCTCTATCTGCTCTCCTCACCCTGTGACAGCACACTTTTCTTTTTCAGTCTTTACTTGCAGTAGCCACTCAGCCAACAGCAAGACAATTTTTAAAAGTAGAAATAAGTCCTAGACTTAGTGACTGCTTAGATGAAGAAATGAAGAGAGAGCACTCAAAAGCTAAAAGGTTTAATCATGGGACGATGAGCCAGATGACTGGAAGATGAGGGAAATGGTGAGTTGAGTCTAAGTGATGGAAGAGCATCTGAAGAGAAAAAGCCAACAGGCTGGCATATAGTGTCAACTTTAGGAGATGGGTCATTGGTCAGGAAGCAGCTGATGGAGGCATGAGAACAGAAGAGTGTTCTGACAAAAGCAGATTAGGCTTCATGGGAGACCCAGAGCTAGGGGACAGGTAAAGGAATAGGACCAGAGGGGTGACATACATAAGAAATGTCTCCATGGCCTGCACTCAAGTCTTGTCTAGCCCTAGATTCTGTCTCTGAGAGAAGCAATGAGGTACTGCTGGCGGCAGGTATGATGGTGTCAGTCTCAGAAGGCTGACAATCTTCTGCAAGTATCCTAACTCTGTTCCTATGGTGCTAGTGAACATTGATGTCACAAGTGAGAACACCAAGTATTTCTATGTGCCAGAAATGGCTAGGCACTGAGGATACAGCAGTGAACAGAATGGATAAAACTGTCTCATGGTGCTTATATCCTGGTTGTAGGGATAGCTGAGAAAGAAGAAAAAACATTAGAAAGCATTGCTAAGTAGAAGAAAGCACTTTGATAAAGGTGGATATTGTATGATTCCAATATAATGTTTTGGAAAAGGCAAAATATGGAGAGTGAATGCATCAGTATTTTCCAAACAAGTCTCACTGGTGAAAAATGCCTGTTTTGAGCATTATGCTCTTTTGAGATCTGTCTACATGGGATGAAATCGGCGACAGCAACTTGAAAGTTCAGAGGGGGATATTAGGTAGCAGTGAGTTTATGTACACAGGGGGGGAACAGCTCAGAAAGGGAGAGTGAAAAGGTTGCACAACTCAAAGAATGTAATCCACATCACTGAATTGTGTATGTAGAAACAGTTAACTTGGTGTACGTTTTGCTGTGTATATTCTTAACAACAATAACAATGAAACAACATTGGTTTCTGGGGGCTTGGTGTGTAGAGGGATTAGTAGGTGGAACACAGAGAAGTAAGACTATTTTGTGTGAACTGTAATAATTGCCAAGGCCCGTGACCCACAGAAGCCTCTGTAAGCAAAGTCTCATGCCTATGTGATGGCGGGCAGACACATCCTACCCTTGACATGTTTTTTGACGACGCTCTCCCTGATGATATTTTGCAACCTAATTAAACCTTCCTCAAAAATACCCCCTTATCTCCCGGCACAAGGATCAAAGAAGGTGCCTTCTAAGAAGGGTTTTACAACCCCCTCGGCTTAATGAATTCCGACACAGCATGACCAGCCCGGGAATACTGAGTCCAGCCCGGCCCCACTGGCTTCCCCTAACTGCACTTTCCCCTCCACATGTGAAACACAAGATTGCAGGAAGGCCCTGGGAAGATCCCCAGGGACGACCCCCTACACAGCTCTTAGATATAGACATTCCACTCCCTACATCAGGGAGACAGATAAGCTTCCAAGTTTATTATATTTGGTATGGCAAATAGACAAATGCTAAAGAAATACCCTTCTTAGAACAGCTTAAAAGAGGCTTAGAGTGGGGGATGGTGGGCGATTACTGTCCCCACAGGAAGTGATAAAAAAGAGCAAAGGAGGAACAAATAGAGACAGTGAGATAATGAGCTTTGACCTCGAGGCATGGATAGAGCTGATTAAGCTCAAGGCATAACTTTGTTTTCACTGTTAATTATCACCACAATATACTTGCCTTGGGCCATTACCTAGAGGGCCCTAATGATTAACATGAAAAGAGACCATGAGGTATCAGTTTCTCATTAGCCAACAGCTTACGTGGCCAAAGACCAGGGTGAAATCATGCTACCTCACTGAGTATAAAAAATAAAGAAAGGCAGGTCCTAACAGGCTGCCGATCTCCAGATTCCTGGTTGTCTCAGTCTCATCATTTCTTGTTTGCTGATGCCACCCATCCCTTCATGATCCCAGACCCTGCCAAGGCTGGCCCCCAGTAAATAATGAACCGACAACATTATGCATTTGTCAAAACTTCTAGAACCATACCACACAAAGGAATCCTATGCTACAAATTTGGGTTAATAATAACCTATCACTATTTGTTCTTCAGTTATAACAAAGGTCCCTAGGAATACAAGACGTTAATGAGACAAACTGGACACGGGGAGGGAAGATTTGGAAACACTGATACTTTGCGCATTATTTTTCTCTAAACCTAAAACTACTCTGAAAATAAAGTCTATCACAAAAAAAGAACAATATATGGCATGAGAAGTGGTGATAGGTAAAATAAAGCACGGACGGAGAACAGGAGTGTTGAGAATCTGACAGTGTTGAAAATTCGGAAAACCTGCCAGGGAAGGTTCATGAAGAAGGTGACATGTGAGTGAGCAAGCAGGGGAGCTGGGAGCTGGCGGGAGCTGGCTTGGGGTCCTTGAGGAATGGCTGGAGTGCAGTAATGGAAGAGAGGAGGGGACCTGAAGTCAGAGAGATAGTGTCACGGGGCAGAGAAGTCGTGTAGGGCCTTTCGGCCATTTTAATGGGTTGGAATTTTCCTAGGAGTGAGATAGTGTGAAGGAGACTTGAGATCTCTCTTCTTCTTGGATACACAGCTAGACTACATTTCCCAGTATCCCTTGCAGTTAGGTATGGACATATGACTGAGCTAGGGCAAAAGGAACCGGAAAACCCACTGAAAGCCAGTGGATTCCAACTCATAATGACCCTATAGGACAGAGTACAACTTCTCCAAGGGTATCTAAGAAGCACTCGGTAGATTTGAACTGGCTAGCAGCATTAGCTCTTCATAACTACATGAGGAAGGAGGGCAGAAATGGTGAATGCTGCTTCCAGCCCTTCCCAGACAAAATGCAATGTGTAATTCTCTAGGCTCTTTTCTCTTTCTGTGGCAATCCGGGAAGCCACGTGTCTTAGTTATCCAGTGCTGCTATAACAGAAACGTCGCAAGTGGTTGGCTTTAACAAACAGAATTTTATTCTGCCACAATTTAGGAGGCTAGGCGTCAGAATTCAGGATGCCAGGTCTACGAGAAGGCTTTCTCACTCTGTCGATTTCTGGGGGATGAGCCTTGTCATCAATCTTCCCCTGGTCTACGAGCCCCTCAGGGAAGGGACCCTGCTTCCAAAGGACCCACTCTGCTCCTGGCATTTTGTTTTCGGTGGTATGAAGTCCCTTTCCTGTCTGATCTCTTTTCTCTACTATATCTCAAAAGAATTGACTCAAGATGTAACCTAATCCTGCAGATTGAGTTCCAACTCGTTAAAATAATTGTTTCTAATCCTGCCTCATTAACATCATGAAGGTTAGGATTTACAACACATAGTATAGTCACATCAGATCACAAAACGTAGACAGCCACACAATGCTGGCAGTCATAGCTTAGACAAGTTGACACACATTTTGGGGGGACACAGTTCAACCCAAAGCACAATATATATTGCAGATGTCACAGCCACAGATGAAAGAGCTCCCCAAAACCAAACCCACTGCTCTTGAGTCAATTCTAACTCATAGCGACCCTATAGAGAGAGTAGAACTGCCCCACATTTTCCAAGGAGTGCCTGGAGAATTTGAACTGCTGACCTTCTGATTAGTAGCTGTTTGTATTTAATCAGTAAGCCACCAGGGTGTCCAAAGGAGCTGCAGTTGCCATGAAAGAGAGCAGCTCGTGACTAGAACCACCCTGTTTAAAGATTTTTTTATGTGAACTGTTATTGGTTATTTCATGACATTGATATACACACACACACACGTGTGTATGTGTATGATTTGTCTCCTACAAAGCGGGCACTATCCTAGCTAATACAGATGTGAAGCCATTGGAAGGTTTTAGACACTGGTGGTCTGAAGAGTCAGGTGTGAAAAAGCCATTAAATAGAATGAACAGATGAGGTAAATGCACAATATCCAGGCAACAGTATGATTCATGGGAAAACCTGGTGGTGTAGTCATTAAGAGCTACGGCTGCTAATCAGAAGACTGGCAGTTCAAATCTACCAGGCACTCCAGGGCAGTTCTACTCTGCCCTATAAAGTGCTTATCAATCGACTCAATGGCCACAGGTTTGATTTGGTCTGGGTCTTGAGGCTTGTGACTATGAGGTAAGACTGGTCAGCATGTCTCAGTTTTCTCTAGGCAAGTCCAGTGACATAGTGCAGACATGGAGTTGGTGGAGAGTTAAGGTTGTGGATTGAATTGTTTCCCCCCCCCAAAATATACGTAGCCACGTGGCTGGGCCATGATTCCCAGTATCTTGTGATTGTCCTCCGCTTTGTTGTTGTCCTATGCTGTGTGTTAAAGGATTAGGGTGGGACTGTAAATCCCTTCGTAGGATCATGTCCCTGCTCCACTGTGAAGGGAGTTTCCCTGGAGTATGGCTTGCCCCACCCTTAATCCTTTCATCCTACAAGAGATAAAAGGAAGGAGAAGCAGGCAGAGAACTGGGAGCCTCACACCATCAAGCAAGCAACACCGGGAGAAGAGCACACGTCCTTCAGACCTGAGGTTCCTGCACCAAGAGGCTCCCTGGACAAAGACAGATGCAATACTGGACTTTCCTCCAGAGTTTACAAGGAGGAAAGTCTTCTCCTGGAGCAGACATCCTGAATTTGGACTTGTAGCCTACTGGACTATGTGAAAATAAATTTTCCTTTGTTAAAGCCATCCACTCTGGTATTTTTGTTAGAGCAGCCCTAGCTAACTAAAACAGTTAGAGATAGCCAAGTGAGCAGAACAAAAAGAGACACGAAGGCTTTGAGGGTGCATGCAAGGGAGTGAGAGTAACGATTGGTTCCAGACTCTAGACTGGAGGTGGGGATGTCTTACTTATCTAATGCTGCTGTGACACGAATGCCACAAGTGGATGGCTTTGACAAACAGGAACTTATTTTCCCACAGTTTAGGAGGCTAAACTGGGGGAAGGTTCTAGTCTCTTCAGCTTCTGTTTCCTGGTTCACTGGAGGTCTCCATGTGGCTTGGCATCTGTCTTCTCCCATCTCTGCTTCTCTCACTTGTTTGTTTAACCTCTGTCATGTCTCCAGAGAGACTGGTTTAAGACATACCTTATACTAATCCTGTCTTATTAACAAAGGCAAGCCACTCCCAATGGGATTGCCACCACAGCATACAATTTAGGACTGCCAACACACATGTGCTGAGGATTCAGTGCC
Source organism: Heterohyrax brucei (assembly GCA_028571685.1). NCBI lineage: Eukaryota > Metazoa > Chordata > Mammalia > Hyracoidea > Procaviidae > Heterohyrax > Heterohyrax brucei. Next base: position 20,798,132 of record CM053147.1, read on the forward strand.
CAACAGGAGGGGATGAAGACATGAGCAGAGGGACAGTGAAAATGTGGCAGGAGTAACAGGTTGGGTGATTCGGGGCGTTCAAGGATTGGTGGACTAGGGAAAGATAGGAGGTGGCTGCTGGAGTGTGGAACTAATGGAGTGGGAAGCAACTCAGCATGAGATCAGGGGAGTCAGTAGCTAGAAGAATAGAGAGAGGACTTCACAGAACACTGGCCAGGATATGGCAAGGATCACCAAATGTGGGTACTGACATCACCAACAACCAGAATGACACCAATCCCAGAGATATTTCAGGCTGGAAACTCCTTCAGTGAAGAGGAAATCTCTCCTGATCACTGTTGTTGAGAGATGTCATCAAGCCAATTTCCAACTCATAGTGACCCTATGTGACAGACTAGAGCTTCTCCAGTCTTCTAGGCTCTAATCTTTACTGGAGCAGATGACTAAGTTATTCTCCCTCAGAGGGGCTGGGTGGAGGCGAACAGCCAACTTTTTGATAAGCAGCCCAGCACCTAACAGTTACACCATGAGGTCTCCTTCTCCTGACTGCTAGGATATTCTAAACCAAAGCAAGAGGTCTACAACCTTTCTATTTGGAGACTGGGCAGCCTTTCTGGAATACTCAGGCTGTTTTTACCAACTGTGAAATATTGTGTATTTTAAACACAATATTTAAACACAGGGCCAGCCTGTGACCACAGGCTCCTTACTGACTCTCTCATTTGTAATCTGTGAGCCTCTCTCTTCTGTCTTTGGGATCACTGATTAACAAGTACTAACAAGGTGTGGTGGTATAGTGGTTGTTAAGTGCTATGGCTGCTAACTGGAAGGTTAGGGTTATGGCACTCCTTGGAAACTCTATGGGGCAGTTCTATTCTGTCCTATAGGTCACTGTGAGTCAGAATTGACTTGATGGCTGTGAGTTTTCAGAGGAACCTGGTTTTTGGGGAACCCAGGTGGCACATTGCGTGAGAGTTTAGCGAATATTCAAAAGTTCACAGTCTGAACTTTCTCTGGAGAACCATCTAGAAGCATGGTTCCAGATAAGAAATCCACCAGCCACTCCTTGGAAACCATATGGGGCAGTTCTATTCCTGCCCATAGGGTTGCTATAAATTGGAATCAACTTTGGGCAATGTTTATTTTTTTAACAAGGTATGGAGGCAGCCCTGGTGGCATAGTGGTTAAAGCACTCAGCCAACTAACCAAACAGTTGGAGGTTAGAGTATACAAGCCCCTCCTAAGGAGAAAGATGCAGCAGTCTCCTTTCATCAGGAACTACAGCCTTGGAAACCCTATGGGCATCTCTGTTCTGTCCTGTGCGGTCTCTATGAGTTGGACTCTTAACAGATGGGAATGGGTTTGGTTTGGTTTTGTAACAAGGAGCTCTGGTACTGCAGTGGTTAAAAGGTACAGTTACTATCTTACAGGCCAGCAGTTTGAATTCCCCAGTCAGTCCTTGGAAAGGCTACGGGGTAATTGTAATCTGTCCTAAAGGGTCACTATGAGTCTGAATTCACTCAATGCCAATGTTTTTTTGGGGGGGGGTCATATTCCAAGGGGAGTCACACATAAAAGAGATTGAGCCAAGTATTTACAGGGCTGAGACAATAGCAAACTTAAAGGGAGAAATTCAGCCCATCTCACCCACTTTTTCTTACTAGAAGTAACTCACCCTCAAACCCAAACCCTCATTCAGAACAGCAGTGCCAGGCTACCAAGTCCAAGTTAGCAAACAAGTGAAGGAGGAAGGTACAAAGCTTGAATAGGACAGCAGGATGGACTAATAACAAAAATCGGCAAAAAAACAAGGGGGGGGAGAAAAAAAAAAAGGACAGTTAAAGGAAATCCCCTGGCTGGAATTACTTCTGGCTCCTTGCATTTGTCCAGAGTGGTTTAAGCAGAGAAGAAAAACATTTTTTTTTTTTTTTTTTTGTTATATGGCCTTACTTTCAAGTTTTTAATTAGATAAATAGAAGCTTGGTGAGGCATTGCTCAGCGGTGGTACCTCTCTCGGCCCCTTGATCTCCTGTAGCAAGGTTCTTGTTTTTTTCTGTTACCACTTGTCTTTGTGTCTCATCTCTGACATCCACTTCCGTGGCCGTGTTACTCTCTGTTGCTCTGTGTTACTTCCTTAGCTCCATCTTTTGTTCCCAGCCACTCTGAGCACTCATCTTCCTGTGCCCAACCTGGGGTGGAGTGGATGTGGGGTGGGGGGGGTGGGGTGTGGGGACGTGCAGTGACACGTTTCCTATCCGGGAGTGTGCTTCTAGATGAATCTCTTTTTCACTTAGTTGCAGCTTTCCCCCTCTCCATCAGGAGAGAAACCCTCAGGAAGCTGGATGCTGCAGAGTGATGTGGCGAGGGCGACATAAATCATCCCGAGTGTGAAAGGGTGGCTCAGATACAATTTATACAATTTCCTGTGGGCAAAGGGAGAAATAGATTCAATGGGAAGTAGATTGCTTAAATAGCTCTTCTGTGGGCACCTAGATACTTGGGAAAAATTTTTAAGTGTCCACTATGAAGAACAGATATTTTACAAAGAGAGGTTTATTAATAATATTTGCTTTAGAAAATACAGTGTCCTCCTGACTTCTTTAGTATGGAGTATAATTCTCCTCTGACACACCTGGGGCTGCCATGAGTTGGAATAAGACTGGAGGGTAGCTGGTGGTGACTATATTTAGTGACCTGTCTGTGGCCAGGGGGGCACATAGGAAGTATTTAAAGAATGAATGTTGAAAGGCTGGCTGGCTAAGTTCTGGGACACTTGGATCCTAGGGCTTAGGCTGTAGGGAAATTTCGCCCGGTCATCAGCTTTCCCAGGGTGACTCTGTGTACCAGTGGATAAGAAGGCTTTCCAGGAACACAAGGAAAAGAACAGGGAAATCCATCTTCCCACCACCCTGGGAAGGGAGTTTGGGAACTTCGAGAAGAGCCTTCTGACAATGCCCATCATATGATGGCACAAAGGAAGCGGTTCTGGCTACAGCACCTTAGTCTCTGCCCCCTTCAGTCACTCGCAGGAACTCCCAGGAGGCTTTGGGGGGGTGCCACACTTTAGGGTTTCAGTCAGACCAGTTGGGGGTAGAGAAGAACAGGGCAGAAAATGGGTTGAGGTGGCTGTGGCTGGCACCCCCTGTAGTGTCAACTCCAGGACCCCAGGATCCCAGGACCCGCAGCCAGGCCTGAGGCTGGACCCCAGGGCTGCCCCATCACCGCACCTGTGAGTGGGGCCAGCTGTGGCCCAGTGCGGGCTGCCAGGGTGCTGAGGAGCGAGAGGGACTGCAGCCCGGTAGGGTTCTCCCTTTCCCACTCTCCAAAGCTGAAGGAGTCCCTCCAGTTGAAGTGGCAGGTGCAGGGGATGTAGTCTTCATGAGGAGTTTCTTTCTCTAGGCCAAGAAAAACAAGGTATTTGTTTTCTCCTTTAGCTTACAGAACACTCTCAAGACTACAGCCAATGTTGTGCGTTAATTATCACGGGCCAGGCGCTGTCCGTGGTCTGCTAATGCTCTTTCAATCCTCACGGTAATCCTGTGAGCGTAGTCCCCATTTTGCAGACGAAGGCTGGAGGCATAGCAAGATTAAGTAATTTACCCACAAGGAGGAGGCAGAGACAGAATTTAAACCCAGTAAATTCAGCTCCAGAGCCTGTTTTCTCAACCACTATATCTTGTGACGTACATTCTTGCCGCCAGAGGCAAGAAGAGGAGAGGACCAGCGTGTTGTGCACAGACTAACTGAGGGAATTTCCCCAGCGTACTCAGCCAGCTGAATTGGCAATGGCCTTGTCCCACAGTCTGCTCCTCACCCACATGACTCCAGCTGCTCAAAGGGTGGCCACTGCTCAACACTTTCACATCACCTGGGGGCTTGTTAGAAATGCAGATCCACTAATTAGAATCTGCATCTTAACAAGATCCCCCAGGGGACTATTTGCACATTAAAGTCTGGGAAGTACCACAGTAGGCTGGTATCCCAAAAAACCAAACCTACTGCCATTGGGCACATAACACGAGAGAACACTCCTGCTCACAGTGACCCTATGGGATTGGGTCGAACTGCTCCATAGAGTTTCCAAGGAGCTCCTGGTAGATTTCAACTGCTGACCTTTTGGTTAGCAGCTGTAGCATGTAACCACGCCACCAGGGTTTCCAACAGGCTGGGAGGGAGTTGAAAAGTACAGCCAGGCAGATAAGCTTTGGGCCTGTGGTTTTTCCAAAGGGCAGAGAAAGATAATACTCTCTCTTTTTTCATCCCATAGTCCTAAGAGGTTGGAGTGTGGCTGTCCTTCTAAAACAAAAGGATTATATGACCTGGCCCAAAGACAGAAGAGGGGTTTCTTCAGCCCCAAGGGAAGAGACGCTTCACAGGACACCCTCAGGGCTGTGAACTGGAATCCGCCTGGGAACATCTTGGGAGGGGAAGCTTCAGCAACCCAACAGCAGGTGGTGACTCTGAAAGTCCAGCTGTTCTCTCCAGGTCCAGGAATAACTCTGAAATAGTCTCTCCTAGGGTCGCCATGAGTCGGATCCGACTCGACGGCACTTGGCTTGGCTTGGCTGGGGTATGCTTAGAGTGTGTCTTTGTATGGGGTGTGATTGTGTGTGTGTATAAAAACAGAGAAATTAACCATGGTTGTGTCTTTGGGCACATAACAGGAGAAAACATTCATTGACTTGGGAAAAACACGGGTCAGCATCAGCCCTTTTCACCGTCTAGACCAGGAATCGTGAACTGGCAATTCCAGCTAAATTTGGCACAAAGATAGATTTGTTTGCCCAATGAGCGTGGATCTATAAATCTACTGCCACTGAGTTGTTCTGGCTCATTGTGACCCTAAAAGGCAAGGTAGAATCGCCTCATAGGGATCCAAGGCTGTGATCTTTACAGAAGCAGACTGTCACCTCTGTCTTCCCTGGGGTAGCCAGTGCGTTTGAACTGCCACCCTCTCAGATTGTAGCTGAACACTTTGTCACCCTGCCACTGGGACTCTTTGTGGGCCTGTAATTTTGGAGGTGGGAGGGTATGTCACATAAAAAACTCATACTCTGGGCTTCTCTTGAAAAATCAGAGTACTTGACCAACACCGGGTCTGTGCTTCAGCACAGCAACAGTGGGCTGATGCTGAGTGACCTTGACTTTCTCATTGCCACTGTCACTACCACTCCCGATTGCTCTAACACCAAGACCAAGGCTCAGCTGCCAGCTGTGGTTTTGCCTAAATAAACTTGTGAGGGGAGTTGACTCTGTCTCATATCCATGTTATGAGACCTGGCAGTGCAGTGGTTAAGCACTTGACTACTAACTGAAGTCCCCAATTCGAATTCACCAACCGTTCCATGGAAGACAGTTGAGGAAGTCTGCTTCTGCAAAGACTCACAGCCTTGGAAACCCTATGGGGCAATTTTACTCTGTCCTGCAGGATCACTCTGAGGCAGACTGATGAGATGGCAATGAGTTTGAACTGTTTCTGAGTTATAACCACGTCATCTAGACCCTTTACCCATTTGTACCATCTATAGGCATTTGGGCTTGTAATCCCTGGTTTGGAGGAGAGTTGCTCGAGTTTCCTACCCATCCCATTGAGATTGACCCACTCGTTTACATTTTTAAATAAGTAATGATATTCCGGTTGCCACTAGAGCCAGTTTGGAGAGATAACTTATTAGTACTGCAGCTCATGGATCATTTATCGAGCTCCTCTGTGTTCCCAGCTCTGGGCCTGCAGCTGCGGATAATTCAGAGGCATGAAAAAAAAAATGTGACATGGGTTGAAAAAACAAGAAATAGCTAGGGAATAATGTAGGAGAGGTAATGACCTGGGATCGATCAGTCTGGATGGGAAGGCCTTCTGGGGTAGAGTGGTGAACTTGGAAGGATGGGTAGAATTTAGAACAGAGCATCATGGGGCGGAGAGTAGGGATTCGGGTGTATGTGAATGAGACAGGAGGAAGGAGGGCTAAGACTTGACCAGAGCAGAAGATTTGGGCTGAGGAAGAAGAGGAAACAGAGGGCTCCAACATGAAGAAGGAGTGATCAGGTGAGAGCTGCAAGGTGGAGGAGGTTTGCACAGGCCTGTGCGCGTCAGACTGAGTGGATTTGGGATGAACTAAAATCTAGAAATAGTGATCCAGCTGCTGTTTCTAGAATGTGCCGTGCCCCTCATCCACACTCTGTCTCTCCTTCTAGCATGCCCTGCCTCAGTGACTCAGGCCACTTCACTGTTCTCATCCTTCATGACTCAGCTCGGCGAGCGGGACCCCCAGAACAGCTTCTTGGAAGCAGTGAGGCACCCCTTTCCGGGTGCTCCTTTGGCACCCCAGGCCTGAGCTTCCGATGCTACCACGGAGGTCAGGTTTTATAATGTTGAGATTTACTCCTCTGCACTCCATCAAATGATAAGCTCCTAGAAGCAGGGGATGTGTCTTTTCTCATCATGACTCAAAACCAACCTCGGTGTTTGGAAGTTACCAGGAGCCCAATACCTATTTTAGGTGAATAAATGAATGAATCAACTAGCAGTCGTCCAGGCATTTTAGATGATAAGGGCCTGTGGTAGGGTAAGATCTACGGGCATAGAAATGAAGTAAAGAATGTGAGAATATCCAAATAAATTAGTAGGACTTGGTATCAAATTATTACAGTGCTTAGAGAGGCTAGAGGAACTCAAACAAAGGCATGGGAGAGGGACTTTGACAGTGTCAGGAGAGCCAGGGAGGGGAGGTAGAGTGACCCTTATATCTACACATGCAGAGCAGAAGGTTCTAGGGACAGGGTACTCAGGGCTTTCCTTTACCTGAGGTGTCCTTGGCAGTCTCCGTCTTTTTACTGCTTCTGGAACCCCAGACAGAGCAGGACCGAGGAAAGGAGGTCAAGGAGAAAAAAACACAGCATTAAACTCTTATTTCAAATCTTGTTTCTAATTCTATTGTTCCAGATACAAAAGATTTAGGGGCAGACGTGAGTATGAAAACGGCCAGCTGTGGGTGTGATGCTGCTTAAAGTCCCAAAAGGAGAAATAGGGAATGGGAGGTGGGCTGGGGGAGAAGGTGGGGAGCAGAACCCGGGCTACGAAGTTTGCTGAGGGGGAGTGGATGTGATTCCCTCTGTTCAATCTTGTGTCTCAGCCACTTATTTGCTGTGAGTTGCAAGTTGTTGCCAGCGTGCCAAAACAGATCTAATTGCAACCAGACTAGGCAGAGCCCACTGGAACGAAGAAAAAATCATCATTCAAGTACAGTAAAGAAACTAAGTGACTGTACAAAGCAATTAGAGATCACAGAGAAGCAAAAAAGAATTTTTCCTAATTTATGTACTCTTTTGGTGCATTTTGTACATGACAGCCGTAGAGATTTTTAATCCAAGCTATGAAATCATCTCTTGCTCAGACTACGTTGCCATGGCTTTCCAGCTCATTTCTCCACACCTACTGTCCCATCCCTTCAAAGGAATTGACCCTGCCACTGCCAGTGTGACCTTTGCAAGATGCAAATGTTATATCACATCACTTCCTGTTTCAAACCTGTGAAGGCTCTGGGTACCCTTGAAGTCTGTCTGATTCGTTGGCATGATTTGCAACGCCCTCTCTGGCCCGGCCCCCGCCTGCCTCGACCTGTGGCCACCCACCCCGACCTTCCTCCCCACTGGTCTGCTTTCTCTTTCTCTAACTCACCCAGTTTCTTCCTCAGGGTGAAGTCTCAGCCTTTTTACTGAGTTGTTCCCTTGATCTGTAAAGCTATTCACCATCCTTTACTTGGCCATTACCTATTCCTCCTTCAGGTCTTAGCCTTCTCAACGTTAAAAGCTGTCGGTGCCAGAGACTGCTAGTAGGTCTCCTTTTTGGGGGGAAGAGCATCTAATCTTGAGCTGGGCATATGGCCATCCAGAATGAATAGAATGGATCTCCTAGCCTCCCTTGTAGCTAGGCATGACTGTCTTGTGGTCATGTGACTGTAACATGGTCACATGGCTATGTTGTGACCAATGAAATAGGAGCAGAAGCCATTCTTCAGATAATAAAACTTAGTGATTTCACATTTTGAGGCATAGAGTTGCTCCAGAATATTTTGTCTCGCTTTTGTTCTACCAGAGTCCCATGTTCTCCAGCCCAGCAATCACATCTGACTCAGAAATCTGTTTACTACAGATGTCACTGTATAATACACAGTTATATCCTCCACAATGTATTCTTTATCATTAAGCAACTTGTAAATCATTTTCTTGTTGATGCTTTTTTTTTTTACTTGCATCCCAAGTTAATAATACAAATGAATATTTTAGGGAGCTTATGTATATCTGCCTCTAAATCTTCTGAGAACTGTGTTAAGGGGTTAATGCTAAAGTCGTCCAATCCTGGCAATATCTGGGTGAGGTGGGTATCATTATTATCTCCATTTTACAGATCTGGAAACCGAGGCTTAAAGAAGTTCAGCAACAGACCTAAGAGCACAAGTCAGAGCAGTGGCTTGAGCCCAGGTTCATTGCCGACACTCAGAGAGAAAAGTGACTGTTCTCTGAGCTCTTGGCCTAACTGACCCTTGCTGGGACAAATGACTGCCCACCTCACACCTCATTTTTCTTTTCTGGTGACAGTATACCAATTTATTTCTGTCATAATTTTAGTTCTAAACCACTAAGTTCGCTAGGACACTGGATCCCACTCTAGCTTTGCTTCCTGGTCATGGTGCCCTGTGGTTTAAATGCTCTCCACTCTTGTCTCTCTTACACAAACGGCCCCTAAGGCTCATCGGAAGAGGCATCTGTATACACAGAGACATTTTCTCGGGCATGAAGAAGATACGCCTGTACAGTGGGAGCTTTCCAGAACTAACTGTGCCTTTAGAAAATGATCACAAAACTCCACCAAATCTAAGCAGAGGCTGGTCAGTGATTGAACGAACCCAATAAGTAGACACTGTTTTCTATAATATTCTGGCTATTTTCTGCAGGAATAGGATCTGGGTTGGAAATAGCCAGTCACTGATTGCTATCAAGTCGGTTCTGACACATGGTGACCTCACGTGTGTCAGGGGGAGACCTGTGCTCCATAGGGTGTCCTTCCAATGGCTGATTTTCCAGAAGCAGGTCACCAGGCCTTTCTTCTGAGGCACCCTGGGTGGACTCAAGCCTCCAGCCTTCTGTTGAACAGCTGAGTGCCACAGATTCCTGACTGGAAATGGGGCTTTGCTTTTCCACTTCTGTTACTGATTTATTCTTATTACTGGAGACTTACTTTGAATTATTTTTTATTTTTTTTAATTTGTCCTCTGGAGTCAAGCCAATCAGCACATGCTTGCTGTGGGGAGGAGAATGAGGCCAGAGGAACTGAGAAAGTCTTGCTCCAGTGAAGGATAGAGATGGGTACTGAAGGGCAGTACTCTGTGTTCCCATCCTGTGCCCATTACCTGGCTTTGGATCACACAGCTCAGACCAGCCGGGTTGCAGGAAGGGACATCAGAAGCTGACCTGATTTAAGTCACGTACCTGAACTGGTTCTGCTGGTGCAAATCGGCCAAAATCTGGGAGAGGGCCTCACTCTCGCCTTTGACCATCAGCTGCATGAGGCTCTCGCTCGGCTGGGAGGCTGGGAGGTTCTTCTGGGAAAAAAGCAAAAGCAGGTGGTTAAGGCCTGATGGTCTCTGCATTTTCTTGATATCATTCATGGTCCAGCCGTACAGGGCTGGAACTCAAACTTGGTGCCTTTGAAGCAGTCATGCCAGCTGTTCAGAGAGGCTGTTCTGAAGTTGTATTTGTTTGCTCATACTCCCTATATGGGTATAAATAGCTTTGGATGCCCTACAGATAATATTTTCATTGAACACTTTGAGTGTAACTTAATAGCTAAGTTATTGGTGTTGGTGATATGTGATAGAGCTGGTTCAGACACAGCAATTCGATGTGAGAGTAGAATTGCCCCATAGGGTTTCCTGGGCTGTGATCTTTACAGGACCACATTGACAGGTCTTTTTTCCTGGGTAGATGATGAGTGCGTACAAACCACCCACTTTGGGTAGCCACTGAACATTAACTATTGCACTACCAGGGCTCCTTGGTAACCTATTAATACGTCTTAATGGAATTTATGGCCTATTAATATAAACCTTAGAAAGCTTATGCTACTTCATTTCATGCTTAAATTTATGACTGTTAAATATTTATTGCAGAAATTTAATGAATATTTAAAATTTAATGCATGTTTGACTTCTCTATGAAAAATCCTGTATTGAGTTGCTTTTTATACCTGGGTAAAATTGGTGTCTTTACTGTATGATACCCCAACTACACTCCTACTGTGCACACTGTCCGTATTCACATTCATTCATCCATTTGATTATCTGTTGAATGCCAACGATGTGCCAGGCACTGGGGATGCAGCCGTAAACTTAAAAAAAAACAACACAGGACTGGCATCAAGTCGATTCTGCCTCATGGTGACCCTATAGGACAGGGTAGAACTGCCCCATAGAGGTTGTTTTGGGCTAGCAGCTGTAGCTCTTAATCACTATGCCACCAGAGTTCCCAGCTGTAAACTAAAAGATAAAAATCTCTGCCTTCACGGGATTTATATTGTAACTCAAGTCAGGCTTATATTCTTATGTTCAAAAGCCTGGGGCAGAAAAGCCCATGTGGCTTCACTGGTGGATGCTATCAAATAGTTAAATAACTGAAATCAGCTCTTCACAAATGCTTCAAAAAAATGAACAAGGAGGAAAAGAAAACAGATGAGGAGGAAACACTATTATGAATTCACATAATACCTTATGAAGGAAATCCACAAAACTACTGTAGCTAACAAGATTAATACCCAAAATCAATATATTTCTATACATTAACTATGAATGATCTAACAATGGAATTAAGAAAATTCTATTCATAATAGCGTCACCAGGGACAAAATCCTTAGGATGAAATTTAATGAAAGGCATACATATTGGATGCTGAAAACTATAAAACACTGTAAATAAAAAAATAGAACATTGCTGAGAGTAAAGAAGAACTAAATAAATGGAAAGACATAATAAGTGGAAAGATGGCAATTCTCACCAAACTGATGTATAAATTTTATGCATTCCTATCAAAATCCCAGCAGTCTTTTTTTTTTTCAGAAATTGATGACCTGATCCTCAAACTTACATGAAAGTACAAAGGAATATCCAAAACTATTTGAAAAAAGAGAAGATAATTTGAAAACTTACACTGTCCAATTTCAAAACTTAATATAAAGCCACATCAACCAACACTTTGTGGTACTGGCACAAGAATAAGTGTATAGAAGAATGGAATAGAATTGAGAGTCCAAAAATAAGTTCTTATATTTTTGGTCAACTGATTTTCAACAAAGGTGCCAGCCAAGCCAAGTAAATTTAATGCGGAAAAGGCTATCTTTTCAACAAAAGTGCTGGGACAATTGTATAACCACATGCCAAAGAAAAAGTTCTTGGCCTCTTACCTCCCACTATACAAAAAAAATTAATGCAGAAGGAATTAGAGACCTAAATGTCAGAGTTAAATCTCTAAAACTTCTATACAGGATGTTCCAGATACAGAGGAAAACACAGGATAAATCTTTGTGAACTTGGTTTAGACCAAAAGTTCCTAGATAACAGCAAAATCAGATTTAGAAAAGGAAAAAAACCCTGCAAATTGATCTTCACCAAAATAAAAAACTTTTCAAAAAGGAAGACGACCCTCAACAAGATGAATTGACATGGTGGCTACATCACTAAGGCCAAACCTAACAACAGTTCTGTGGATGGTGTTGGACCGGGCAGGGTTTCCTTCTGGTGTGTGCACGGTCACTGTGTTTCGTTCTGGTCCCTGTAGGGTCACTATGCTTTGTTCTGCTGCATGCAAGGTCGCTACGAGTTGGAACCAACTGCACTGCGTCTACCCACAACATTCTTCATAAAACAATTCATAGACTGAGAGAAAATATTTTCAAATCATATGTAATAAAGGCCTTCTACCCAGAACATATAAAGAACTCTCACAGTTCATTAAGAAGACAAAACCAAATTCAAAAATTGGCAAATTATTTGAATAGATATTTCACCAAAGAAGATATATGGATGACTAATAGGTCCATGAAAAGCTGTTCAATATTATTAGTCATCATGGAAATATAACTCAAAACCACAACGACATACCGTTACACATCTACTAGAACAACAGTAATCAAAAAGACAGATAATATCTGTGTTGGCAAGAATGTGGAAACCGTCATGCATTGCCGGGGGGATTATAAAATGGTGCAGTCACCTTGGAATGTAGTTTCCCATTTTCTCTAAAAGTTAAACATAAACTTATCATATGACTCAGCAGTTTCATTCCTTGGAATCTATACAAGACAAATGAAAATGTGTCTGCACAAAAACCTATAACACGAACGTTCATAATAGCATTAATCAATATATAGTCAAATACTGGAAAGAGCCCAGTGTCCATCAACTGATACATGGGTAAACAAACTTGTGGTGTATCTGCACAGTGGAATATTATTCAGCCATAGAAATGAACAGCTGTTGATACATGCAACAACACGGCTGAACTTTAAAAACATCACACGAAGAGTAAGAAGCCAAATTCCATTTATTATTATTATTCCATTTATGTGAAATGTCTAGAAGACATTTGTAGAGACTGAACACAGATCAGTGGCTATCTAGGGCTTGGGGTAAGAACTGGAAACGACTGCTACCAGACTCAAGAGAACTTTTTAGGGTTATGGAAAAATTCCAAAGCTGGACTGCGGTGGCGGTTGCACATCTCTACATATTTACTGAAAAGTGTTCAACTATACACTTGCACTTTTTTTTTTTGCTGTGAATCACACCTTAATAAAGCTATTGAGACACGAAAAGGCAGGTCCTTTATGGCACACTCCTATACCGTTTTGTCTAAGTGCTAGCTCACAGCTTTGGTCTTGGCCGAAGGCTGTGGTGCCCACATACCTGAGAGTCTACCAAGGGACTGCAGCAGTTCTTGGGTACCAGGCAGTGAGTGACAAGAATCCTGGGATCTTTGGTGGTGATGGACAGGCCCTTCTGCAGGATGTCAACCAGCCGTGTCCAGAAGTGGAACACAGTCCCAGGGTGGTCTGGGTGGAGCTTCAGGTAGTAGATCTTCTCAGTGACCGTCCTCAACCGCAGGATGCGCTGAAGGTTATCGCAGACCTGGAGCTCCACAAACTTCAGTGGGAGGATCCTGAAGGCATGAGGGAGGACACACTGACTGCTTTGCTTCCGGTAAGATCCCGCCCTCATGAAAACGTGTCATCTTCAGGACTGAGGCTTTTGGGGGTAGGAAGCACTTAGCCCAGAGGCGCTGGGCTAAATTTTGGAGAGATCAGATTCACTTGGGGAACTTGTTTAAAGTGCAGATGTCTGACTCTCACCCCACAAAGAGTCAAATTCTGTAGGTCTGGGGTGTGGCATTGGAATCCGTGTTTTAATTTCCACCTACACTACCATGATTCTCAGGCTGATTTCCCTGAACGCTGCTTTGAGAGACAGCCTAGGGCAAGGTGACTGGGGCCCTAGGGTTTTAGCACAATGGCAGCTGCCCTGCTGTGCCATGAATTGGCCCCTTTATCGGGCTTGTCCATTCATTGACTTGAAGGCCTTTGTTACTCTTCACGACCGGTTAAGGCCAAGGAACTGGCTCTAGATTTAGTAACAGTCAACTGTGGCAAGGTTGTACTTGCTGTGAGTACACCCAGAACATAACGGAAAGGTTTATCACAGAGGTAGCATGAGAAAGGAATGGGTTTTCCTAGACTTCTAAAGATGCCTTGTGATTCTTAAGGTTTACTACAGATTACTTGAAGAGGCCCAAACAAAAAGGGCTGTTTCCTGCCAGGCAAACATGATGTCACCATACATTACATGTCTAAGAGAGACTCAGTCACACTTTTTTTAACACACACACACACACACACACACACACACACACACAAGGTCTGACAATTAAATCCACGAATGTAACTGTTCTAAGTGCTACGTATCTCACTGCTCAATGCCACTACAGTCACTTCTGAAGTACTCCCCTTGGGAATCTGTGCACCAACTCCAGTGCCTAGTCCGCCCTTCAAAGCAATTTTGGAACACTTTCTGGAATAGCCATTGTGCACGGTGGCAAGTTTGCTTACCTAATTGTAAAGATTTCCATGAAGGAGCTTTTAACCAGTAAACAAATAACTGTGTTGGAATGCCCTCCCTACTCACTTGAGCTGCCCCCGGTGACTTTTTTCTTTACCCAAAAATAAAGGTAGACAGTTTGTTGACATTCAGGAGATCAAGGGTAATATGATGACAGCTCTGATGGCCATGCCAGGAAAAGAGTTCCAAAACTGCTTTGAAGGGTAGACTAGACACCGGTGTCGGTGCATAGCTTGCCAAGGGGAGTACTTGGAAGGTGGCCATGGTGATATTCAGCAATGAGGTGCATAGCACTTTTTCTAGGATGAGTTCAGGAACTTCATTAGCAGATCTCATGTATGTACAGGGTCATATATATGTATGATTGTTGCAGTTGCACTCATTTTACTGATAGGAGAACTGAGGACCAACAAGTGACAGTGACTTCTGCAAAATTATTTGTTCCCAGTTAGTTGCACACCAAAGACTAGAGCCTACTTCTCCCAACCAGAGCTCTGACTGCCAGACCTCACTGCCTCCTTAGCCCCTGGCCAAAGGCTAAGAGATTTCCTGTGGATTCAGGGGGATAAAGACAGCATGAAGGACAGTGGGCACACCTGCTTGCCCCTCGCTCTGTCTACACAGTGCCTCCTTGGCCCCACTTGGTTTCCCTGCTTCCAGTGTACCACATGTCTGGGGTAACAAGGAAACAAACAGCATTGCTGATGGCTTCTCTGCTTTCTCTGCCCATTGGGTTATTGCAACACAGCCTCCATTTAGGGTCCACCCCTCACCCCTCTTCCCCTTGTTCCCATCGGAGTTGCTTACCTTTTCAGAATGATGTTTGGGACTGTTGATGGCCTGTTCCATGTCTGGCTCTGCCCCTGGTGCCACTTGACCCTGGCCATAAGGAGGATGTTGGGAAGGGGCAGGCAGGGCACAGAGGAGGTCACCCCCAGGGCCATGGTGTTGGAGGCTTTGTGGATGTCTGTCCAGTTTCTGCCCCGCCTGACCTGCAAAGCAGCCCAAGGCACAGCCTGAGCACTCAGCAGAGGCAGCAGGGTGGACCACCCTGGACTCCTCAACCTCCACATCACTAATGTTGGGAGCTGGGTGGTTCCTCATCACCGGAGCTCTTCTGCACTGCTGCAGGTTTAGCAAGATCCTGACCTCTACCTATTCCCCCAAGCGGTGACAACCCAAACTGTCCAAACTGCAAAAACCTGCTGCCATCGAGTTAATTCTGACTTATGGTGACCCTCGTGTGTTACAGAACAGAACCGCTCATATTTTGGCTGCAATCTTTGCAGATTGCCAGGCCTTTCTCCTAGCTGTCTGTCTGCACTACCAGCCCGTAAGTTCATACTTGAGCACAGACCATTTGTGTCAACCAGACACCTTGCCCAATATTCCCCAGGAAGTATGGGGCAAAAATCACCTCCAATTGAGAACCACTGTTCTAACGTGGTTAAATAGTTGTAACAGCATTCCAGTTACCTACTACTAACCACCCTGCCATCTATACCATTTCTGTGAATCCTTCGCCTTCTAGCTGTTTCTTAGCTTGTTCTTGAAAATCTTGTCCTGGTGGCCTGGAAAGGGACCCTATCGTCTCCTGCGCCTTCACTGGACTGTAAGGTCCTTTCCAACTCCGAGCTTCTCTTTGCTCTCAGTTCTACCTGACCTCAATGAAAATGAACCAAGTCCTATTATATGTAGTACTTGGCCTCCTATATTGCATCTCATTCTCAGACCAATCCAGCCCTTTTCAAGTGGATACAGAGGAAGCAGGTTACTTGCACAACGATGCTTCCCAGTGAGGAGGCTGAGGGCTGTGATCCAATCCTGTTTCCCTCTGGTCCCCAGCTCCTGTTCTATCATCAATCACGGCATCTCTGTTCCTAGTTCTCAGAAGAGGTCTCATTTCATTGCCTCTTTGTTCATTTGCTTGGGAGGGATGAGTAAACTGGGAAATCCTAATACACAGCACCTCGCTTGGAGCAGACGATCCCTGACACCTCTCCAGGCTGATGAGGAGAGGTTGTTGTTAGCTGCCATCAGGTCATTTCCAACATATGGTGACCCTCAAGTGTGCAGAGCAGAACTGTTCCCTACAGCTCTCAGCACTGTGACCTTTCAGAAGCAGTTTGCTAGACGTGGCTTCTGAGATGCATCTGCATGGGTTCTAACTGACAACCTTTCAGTGAGTAGTCAAGTACTTAACTAGGGATTAACTGATCTGTGTCCACATGAAAACCGCCTGCAGAATCCCTGCCTGGGACTCCACAAAGCCCAGATACGAATGGAAGTGGCCTAGCATTCTGGGCCTGCTAGCTTCTCCTGGCCTCAGCTGCCACTCCAAACTAGTTCCTGGGATGGGCCAACCCAGTCAGATCTTGGAAGCAGGTCTACAAGAACCTAGGGGTACCACTCTGAGCAACCCAAGAGTACCTGGATGAAGTTGCTTTCAAACATCGCTGAGTCAGGAAACAGGTTGAATTCTGGAGAACGCACCAGCTGGCAGAGCAGACCCTCCTCCACACCAAAGCCCACGCCTGGGTTCAGCTCCCCATCCGCAGGCAAGAGGCCCCTGTGTTCTTCCCAAGCAGTCAGTGGAGGGAAGGTTGGATAGGATCTTGTGACTTTTACTGTCTTCTTGGATTTCCACCAAGGCTTTCTATGTGGAACTGATGGCAACATTTCTACACATGCTCAGGGGCCAGCTGCACGTTTGTCCTGGGAGCTCTCTCTTCCTCCTGGGCCTGACCTGCTGGTCCAGGCCTGGGACCGCCACTCAGCTCACAATGATGAATGGATGACATCATGAAAAACCAGGACAGGCCTGCAGGGAAGGAAGTAGAAGAGCCTCCCTTCCTCTCCTTTATGATTACTGACGTCCTGACATCCCCCAGCCTTTCTCTGGACAGAGGACTGCTCTTCCAGAAAGTGCTGAGAGGACTATAATCTAGGCAGGAAGCAGGGAAGGTTCCTGTTACTGTTAAAAAGGAAATACTCTCCCTGCCTTTCAACTCCCACCTAATTCAGAACAGTTTATTTATTTTTTTCTTTTACTTTTTAAGTTATGTGTAGATTCACATGCAGTTAGCTGCAAGTTCTCATCTGCCTGTTACCCTATTTCCCCTGATGGTAACAGCTTGCATAACTACTGTACCTAATAAAAGCCAGGACACTAACATTGACACAACCCACTGGTCTCAGTGACACAAAATGGCTAAAAGTGACCTGTATTACTCCCCTAGAGCTACCACGACTAAGTACCAAGGGTGAGTGGCTCAGAAGAACAGATATGTACTGTCTCATGGTTCTGGAAGCTGGAAGTCCAAATTAGGGTGTCGGCAGTGTTGACTGCTTCGAGGGCTCTGAAGGGGTCTGTTCCATGTCTGTCTCCTAGATGGCACCTTCTGGTGACAGCAGGCCAGCCTTGGCGTTTCTGGACTTGTCATCACTCCTGTCTCTGCCTCCATCCTCACACGACTGTCTTTTCTCTGTGTGTCTCTCTGTCTCTTCTCCTCTTTTATAAGGAGACCACTGGATTGGATTAGGACCCACCCAGTTCCATTATGATGTCACATTAACTGGTAACATCCTCAAAGACCCTATGTGCAAACAAGGTCATGCTCAAAGATAGGTTGGAGGGTTAGGACCCCAACCTACCTTTTGGGAGAACGCAATTCAATTCATAACAGGATCCCTCAGGGGAGCACAAGGGGAGCACTATCCCCTTCCCTTTATACCTTCTACCCTCACTTGTCATCATTGTACTTAGCCTGTCTGACATTACATTGTACTGTTCCGACAGCTCTGTACACTCCCACACTAGAACTTAAGTTCCATGAGGTCAGTCTTGTTCATCTATGTAATCTCTCCTGTATCCCAGGTATCCAGAATCCTGCTTGACATGTTCTCAGTCAACATTTTTGAATGAATGAATGAATAACACTTTTTCAAGGAATTATGCAATCTGTCTGAATGCCATTTTTTTATTGTGGTAATTATATATGTATATAAAGCATTTGACATTCAGCTTTGTTTCCATGGACCATTCCGTGACATTAATTTGATTCATCATGGTGTGCAACCGTCACCACTATCCATTTCCAAAGTTTTCATGGCTCTACCCAAAAGCTGGGCTTCGTTTTTTAAAATGTGTAAAATGGGCATGATGCTCCCCATCTGCAGAGCACTAAATGATGTAAACCATGCCACGTTTCCAGAACATGGTGCTGAAACAGATTTAAGGGTTGTTTGTCTCTTTATTTAAGAAGTCCTTAGAGTCATGAGGATTCAGAATCGACTCAATAGAAGTGGGTTTGGTTTTTTTCTTTTTGGTTGGTTGCTGTAGGAAACCTTAGTAGAATAGTGGTCTACAGCTGCTAAAAGGTCAGTGGTTTGAATCCACCATACACTCTTCGAAAACTTTGGAACAGTTCTACTCTGTCCTATAAGGTTGCTATGAGTGGCAGTGGGTTCTTGCCTTTTGGGGTGATGCAAACAGTTAACACACTTGGAAGTTGTCAGGGATTGAACTGTGTCCCCCCCAAAAATGTCTGTAGCCCTTTGGTTGGGCCATCATTCCCAATATTTTGTGATTTTCCTACGCTATACATCCTAATCTCTGCCTGTGGCTAATAGATACGATGATTATCTTAAAAGAAGGTTAGGGAGGGATGGCAACACCATTGCTAAGGGAGTTTTCCTGGAGTGTGGCTTGCACCACCCTTTATCCTTTCATCCTATGAGAGAGAAAAAGAGAGGGAAACAAGCAGAGGATTGGGAAACTCACATCATCAAGAAAGCAGCGCCGGGAGAAGAGTACGTTCCTCAGATCTGAGGTTCCTGAGCCAAGAAGCTCCCTGAACAAAGACTGATGCCACATGATAACTTTCCTCCAGAGCTAACAGAGGGAAAGCACTTCCGCTGAGCAAACTCCCTAAATTCAGACTTGTAGCCCACTGGACTGTGTAAGAATAAACTTTTCTTTGCTAAATCCATCCATTTTGTGGTGTTTCTGTTAGAGCAGCACTAGCTGACCAAAATAGCAGTCAACCAAAAGGATGGAGGTTCAAGTCCAACCATAGCACCTTGGAAGCAAGGCCTGGGAATCTTTTGAAAAATCAGCCATTGAAAACGTTGTAGACCACAGCTCTGCTGACACACGTAATGTCGCCGTGAGCTGGAATCAACTTGATGATAAGTGGTACTGGTGTGTCTGTTTAATACTGAGCCTTCCTGAGCCAAGTAGAATGTGAGTCCCTACATACCCAGGCACAGGGAAAAGCCTTTTCTGGTTATGAAAGAAGTTGAAGGGCTGGAGTCCTCTGCTACACTAGCTGCTTGCTTCTGAAGAAGTCACACAGAAAGAGCAGTAGAAGTAACTAGTTTCTTACCCAGAGGCTGGCGTTGGGAGAGGGCCAAGTGGGAGCAAGGCCTCGTGAGCAGCTAGGGGCTGAGCCTCCATCCCCCTCTGAGACTGTCTTTGCTCCTGGCTGCTCCCCCAAGGGAAGCCACCCAGGCACCTAAGAGCTGGGTAAAGCACCAAGAAATCTGACCTCTAGTCATGTCTGTTTCAGGGAGAAATGTATTCTAATTTGGATGAATCCCCAGAATTTATTAAGGAATGCATTAAACATCGAGGTCAAATGAGATAAATTCAGAAAAATAGCTTATGTCAGGCAATACACACAAGTTCGAGAATGGAAGTTTGTTTTTGCCATTTCATTACAAAACTGGGAGAGGGCTCAAAGGTCGTGAGGCTTTCCTCTCTGATTCTGTCAGCTTTAGCACCGGGTCATCTACAGTATTCCCCGGTTCACGTACCTGTAGCAGAGTCCTGTTGTTGTTGCTAGGTGCCATCGAGCCAGTTCTGACTCAGAGACCGAAGTACGACAGAAGAACATACTACCTGGTCCTGTGCCATGCCCACAATTGTTGTTAATGCTTGAGCCCATTGTTGCTAAACTAACTTCCAAATTCACATGCCTCATCTTCTTTTGTTTACTATGTACGATAAATGTCCTATGAGGTGACATGCTCTAAAGACGGGGTCAGAGACCAGCTTGTGTGGTTTACGTACCTTTGGAAGTAGATTGGAAATGGGACCTACTGCATACGAGTGATGGTAATGACTACCCTGATACTCTACTTTTGTGGTTGAAGCTGAGCCACAGGGGTTAGGGGAAATGGGTAGTGATTGCTGAGGGGTGTAGGAAGTCTTTCTTAGGTGACAAACATGCTCTAAAGTCGATTGTGGTGATGGCTGTGCAATCCTGTGAATACATTGCAAACTACAGAGTTGTGTAAAAAAAAAGGTGCGGGGAGAGGGTGAGGGAGGAGGCCCTTAGCCACATCTGTAAAGCTGAAGTGTCAGATGCAAATTCTGTAGGAGTCCTTAAAGGAAAAAGGCTTTTTTTTTTTTCACTCTCTGAGGTTTTTTTTCTGGCTAGAATACAGACTTGATGGCTGGAGACTGAGCAGCCTTCTTCAGTTATAAAGTAACATGATAGCATCGCGTATTAAGCAGCAAGGTTAAAAGGCTCCAGTTTCTGGACGATCATAAAGTTTCTGTGTTTTGTCAGGCACTTTCAAAGTCAATACTGATTCATGGCTACTCCATGGGTGCAAAGTAGAACTGCTCCATAGAGTTTTCAAGGCTGTGGCCTTTTGGAAGCAGATCACCAGGGCCTGTCTTCTGAAGCACCTCTGCATAGATTCGAACTTCCAACCTTTTGGCTAACAGTTGAGCACTTAACCATTTGTGCCACCCAGGGCCTATTTAAAACTCTCATACCAGTCATCAACTGTGTATCACCATACCACGTTTGTGTGTGAAAGAAATAAATTTGGATTCTGTCATATTGAGCCAGAATTAAAACTAGCTGAGTTCATTAGATAAAAATCCTATCTGCTCTCAAGAATTAGTTTCACTGCAAATGATGGTATTATATGCCAGTAATTGTAAACAGTAAAGAAAATAGGGTTGATTTACTGGAGGCCAGGGCTTTAGGAATAAACTCCTTGTAGCCTCTGGAGAAAGTTGTTTAAATGTGTATTCCAATTAAATGAGCAATACTGTTGCTGTGTGTTCAGTGACACTGATGCTGTCACATCACTGCCCTCCACACACACGGTGATGAGCACATTGGTGACCTTCTCCCTGACAACACTGACTACACTTTGGTTCAAAGCTAAAGCCACTTGGGCAGTGCCAGATGTTGCGTCAAAGCTTGCTCAGGAGTTACCAGGCCACCAGATTGTCAGCTGGGGGTTGATCCAGGTTGCATGAGGCTTAAGGTTTATACAGTTTGGGAAATTTTTAAAAATAAAAAGAATACCAAGGTATGACACACAACGACTAGAGGCTTTTCTAGGACTTTGGAAGGAGCTGCAGAGGTGAAGGGGGCTGAAGCAGAAACATCATTGTCTTTACAGTAAAATTGTCCCATTTAAAACTACTTTTGCTATTTTAAAAAAGAAGCAAAACTTTGCTATGACGTAGGCTGTGTTTGTGAAACACGTGTTTCATAGAAATTAGGAAATATAGTCATTCTAAACCAAGCAACATATTCTACCTCCCAGAGAACATCACTGTAAGAAGCACATTTGCTTGTCTGTGTGTCCAAAATGAAATACTCTAAAAATTGCTTTATCACTCACTTTATTCAGCTGACAACTTGTGTTTCTGTACATTTTCATCTCTTCTCATCTGATCCCATCTGTCTTAACCTCTGTATCTGTAAATATGAGTTTACAGGTGCTCCTGGATTGGATACTGTTTGGAAATAGGAGTTTTCTTTATTTTTTATTTAATATGACTGAGTGAAAATGTACATTCCCGTATAAATTTACATGCCCACCTATATGCAGCTTCCACTGC
The DNA here is from genome assembly GCA_028571685.1 of Heterohyrax brucei. NCBI lineage: Eukaryota > Metazoa > Chordata > Mammalia > Hyracoidea > Procaviidae > Heterohyrax > Heterohyrax brucei. Next base: position 20,820,167 of record CM053147.1, read on the forward strand.
TCTCCCTGTCTGGTGACAGCACACTATTCCTCTCTGCTCCATATATGTCTCATCCTCCCAACAGTCTCCTTTCCCCTCCTCTCCACCCACTCTCCTTCCTCCAGCCAGAGGTTAGTAGGATGATATCCTATAGATTTATAGAACCATAAAGTGCATCCAATATATGGTCACTCTGCATTGCCAAGTCCAATCCATTCCTGTCCAAAGAGTGGACCTTTGTTATAATTTATGGGAAAGGGCAGCATCAGGGCCGGGGGCCATGCTCTCAGGGGAACCCCGAAACCGCTGGACCATCAATTGAGGTCTTTTAGTGGAGAGCTCATGATGCACCCCTTTTTATTCTTGTGTTGCCAGTGAGACTCCTCTCTGTGAGCTCCATTGTGGCTATCACTGGTGGTGGCTGGGCACCATTGGTTCTTCCAGTCCCAAGTTGATGAAGGCACCTGCTCTTGCGGGTCTCTCTGTCTTCTAGGTTGTCTTTATCCCATGTCATCTTGGTCCTCGGTGAGCATCCGTTCCTGCTGAGTTGGGACTATTTGCTGTGTCCTCGGATGGCAGCTTGGCAGCTTTTAAGATCCCAGAAGCCACTCACCAATGTGGGGTGCACAGAGCTCTCTTAGCAAAATGCTAGCTGTGCCAATTGGCCTCAATTTCGCCTAAGAGTATGGCCCCCTGCCCCTGCTCCAACTACTCTATCCTTGCAATATTGGGTTAAGATGGAAGGAGTACTCAAGTTATGCTGAAGTCCACTTAATGCTGTTCTTGTTTCTAATGTGTGCTATCACCGCTTTCTCCCAACCAGATTTCTAGCAACTATGTAATCTAAACCATCCCCCCATCACCCTCCCTCCCTCCCGTCCCTTGCAGCTGTCAAAGAATCGTTTCTTCTATACACAAGTCTGTTTTTGAGATCTTATCATAGAGGGGAGTTTTCTTTTGTTATATTTATAACGTCCTACCAGAGTAGGGTGGGTCCTAAACCCAATGTTGATTCCAACTCTCAGTGACCCTATGCATCAGAGTAGAACTGCCCCATAGAGTTTCCAAGGGGCGCCTGGTGGATTTGAGCTGCTGAACTTCGGGTTAACAGACATAACACTTAACCACTATACCACCAGGGTTTCCAATCACTTTTAAGTGGTGTCTAATAACAAGAGCAGAATAGACACAGACACACACACAGGGGACAACAGATGCCACGTGAGAATCTTCTACAAGCAAAGAAATGCCAAGGATTGTCCACAGTCACCAGCAACTGGGAGAGAGGCCATAGGAGAAATCAACAGGTTGAGACCCTGATTTGTACTTTCAGCCCCCAGTACTGCCAGGATATAAACTTCTGTTTTTTCAAATCATCCACTTGTAATATTTCTGTTACAGCAGCAAAAGGAAACTAAGATGCCATATAGTTTATCAGCCATATTAAAATGTCTTCAGCTAATTCCATTTCTTCTTACTGATTCATCCAAATCAATATCCAATCCAAGACCACATATTTTCCCTTTATTTCAGCCTAGTACAGTTCCTGTTTTAGGGCACTTGATAGTTGAAGCAATTGAGTCTATTGTCCTGCAGAAGGCCCTACTTTCTGGATTGGTCCGGTTGCTTCCTGGTGGTGGTGTTCAGCTTGCATCTCCAGCTATTTACTATATTTCATGTGAAACTGAAGTTCTATTTAAAGAGTTGATGGGTCAGTGTAAGCATTCTTTAATTAAAATAATGACTATTTCTTAGTAGAGATCCATAGGATGTCTATATATTACTTTCTTCTCCCAAAGAATGTCAGGAGGAAAATAGAACACATATAAGAAGAAGAATGATTCTAGGAAATAGAAGAAAACATTTGGCAAGAATCTTCCCTGTGGTCTAAGGAACTGAAATGTAATATTGAGCCAGTGAAATAAACAAACAAAAATTGAAGATACGAGAATACAGTGAAGAGGGGCTGAGAGAGGTTAAGGAAAGAAACAGGAAAAAAACACATTAACTGTTTTACAGTGAAATTAGAAGCCAGAGAAAGAATCAACCCAGCAGAAAACTAAGTCAGCAATATGGGTAACAGGCTTCAAAGTATCACATAGAATACAGTGTAGAAGGTTAAAGAAATGACGTGATGTGACAGATACATGAGACATTTGTGGAGTTTTGACATATAGAGTCCCTGATGACAAGGAAGCAAATGGAATTAATGTAAAAACGTACAAAAGAAAAAAGGCCTTTTCTGAAACAGCAAAACCTGGATACGCAAATGAACAGGATTTACCATCTTCCAGGTAAATCAAGAGAAAAAAATCTACCAAGACCAGAATAGTTCTTGTGAAGTTCCGAATCACAGCGATGTTTCTTGTGAAATTTCAAATCACAGGGATAACAGAAGCATCCTATCTACAAACATACAGATAGAAGACTCAGACAGCCTACAAAGGGGAATAAAGGGAATCTGGCTTCAGACTCCTTTTAAGCAATTTTGGATGACATAAGACAATGAGATAATGTAGAAAGAATGTTGGAGAGGAAAGAGGGAGACTCAGTAATTCTATAAATGGCTAGAAAGTCATTCAAGTATAAAATATAAAAGGTAACAAAAATAACCTTAAAACACTAGGCATGTTAGAACAAATACATCCACAAGCTGATCTATGGAAAAATAATTGACAAACCACTAGCTAGCAGTTTAATTTTTTTAAAACGAAGATGTAAGACATAAAGTATGAAATAAGGAAATAAATGTAAGTACAAATAAAAAGAAGATACAGGCTGCTGGGAAAACATAATGGCGTGAGACTATATTAGGGTATAGTCTAGGTAGTAAAAGGACTCCAAAATGTAATGGCTTAAACAAGACAGGGTTTCGATTATCTCTTACACAGTAGTCCAGAGGTGGGCAGCTCAGAGCTGGTAGAGTACCTCTGCCCTTCTCAACATGTGACATCCATTGTTGGGTTGTAAGGTGACTGCTCCAGCTCCTGCTGTCACATTTGCAAACCAGCAGATGGGAAACAGGAAAGGGAAGTGTGCACACTCATCCCTTTTAAAAGCCTGACCTGGAAATGGCATAATCACTTTTGCTCACATCCCATTGGTCAGAATTTAGTTACATGGCCATACCCACATTCAAGGATGATGGGACCTGGAGCTTTGAGCAGGGGGTCTTGAGTCCAGCTGAAATTGAGGAGTTCTGCTATTATTTATCTTTTAAGGAAGAAGAAGCCAATGGATATTGATGGGCAATTACTGGCCTCCTCAAAAAAGCCATGTCACAGAATTACTCTGTGTCATGGATTGGATTGTGTCCCCCCAAAAACGTGTATGGCCATTTGACTGGGCCGTGATTGCCACTGTTGTGTGGCTGTTCTCCATTTTGTGATTTTCCTATGTTGTAAAGCCTGTAACACCCTTACTGAGGCCACCTTCCCAATTCAGTGTAGAGAAATATCCCTGGAGTATGGCTGGCACCACCTTTTATCCTACAAGAGATAAATGGAAAGGGAAGCAAGCAGAGAGTTGTGGACCTCATGCCATCAAGAAACAGGATCCGGGAGAATAGCGTGTCCTTCAGACCCCGGGTCTCTGTCCCAAGAAACTCCTAGAGGAAGATTGATGACAAGAATTGTCCTCCAGAACTGGCAGCAACAGAAAGACTTCAGCTGGAGCTGATGCCCTGAATGTGGACTTGCAGTCTACTAGACCGTGAGAAAATAAGTTTCTCTTTGTTATAATAATTCATTTGTGAAATTTTCTGTTATATATAGCAGAACTTGATGACTAAGACACTCTGCTACGTACTCACTAGATACACAGGAAATATTTTTTAATACATTTTTCTAAAATTTAGATTTACAGAAAAACTGTGCAGAAAGTACAGAATTCCCATATACCTCTCTCCCCTGCACACAATTTCTCCTACTATTAATGTCTTATATCAGAGTAGTGCTTTTGTTAAAATTAATGAACCAAAGACTGATATATTATTGTCAAGTAAGCCCATAGTTTGCAGCAGGATTCATTCTTGGTGTTGTACAGGCCTATGGGTTTTGACAATTGAATCATACCATGTATCCATCATTACAGTATCATGCAGATTAATATTTTTAAATAGCAAAAAATTTATTAGTGACAACTTGAAAAGGTAAGAGGTTCTGTGTTAGCCAGAGGGTGGGGAGAGCAGACAATTTGGACATGGCTTTATGTGATAGCTAATTTCAAGTGTCAACTTAACTAGGCTAAACCCTGGTGGTGCAGTGGTTAAGTGCTACATCTGCTAACCAAAAGGCTGGCAGTTCCAATCACCAGACACTCCTTGAAAACTCTGTAGGGCAATTCTATTCTGTCTTGTAGGGTCACTATGAGTCAGAATCTATTTAATGGCAGAGGGGTTGATTTTTGGTTTTTTAACTAGGCTATGGTGCCCAGTTGTTTGGTTAAGCACTAGTTGAGATGCAGTAGTTATATAGATGAAATCAAGTGGCTTAAGTAAAGCAGATTATGCTCTATAAATACATGGGCCTTGTTCAATTAATTGAAGACCTTAAGAACATTAAGAAAGTTATTCTTAGAATGTGTTCTGATTCTAAACTACAAATACACACCTTACATCTCCACTCTCTTCCTATCACCTGACCTATGGATTTGGAGACACAGGACTGCAAGAATCTCCAGCCTTTTGTCTAACTTACAGATTCGGGACTTGCCAGCCACCCTAGACGTGGCAGGACTATGGCAGGGGCTCATCTGCCTGGAGCAAGCAGCTAGATTATGAGGACATATCAGAACTTGATCCTGTAGACAGGATAGGAGTACAGGCAGGAACCCTTACCTGGGCCATAAGTGATGGAAACTGAAGACCAAGTTGGGAGTGAGAATAGAAGAGGCAGACTGTGGCTGGCTGGCTGGGATGGGATGGATGCTGAAGAGCCAATGAGAGCATGGCTGGGATTGTACTGGGGAGCAACTCATGATACAGGGACTTGTTGACCCGAGAGCCAAGGAGAAGGTGAGGGAAGACCAAAGGAGCCCAGAGGAACTGCCCTGCATGAGGTGGGAGCAGATGGAAGTAGCAAAGGGAGCTAAAAAGAATTAGAGTCAGTACTCAACCCTCTGAACCAAATCCCCAGTTTATGACAAATACTATACAGCATCCCTTTCATCACCCTGAAAGTAAATTCACCCTGAAAGTTTATGACAAATACTATGCAGCATCCCTTTCATCACCCTGAAAACATATCATCTACTATACACATAATTAAAAAAAAATTAATATGTTGCCCATCAACAAACAAGATCTGGGAGAACAGTGTGTCCTTCAGACCCAGGGTCTCTGCCCTGAGAAACTTCTAGGCTAGGGGAAGATTGACAGCAAGAATTGTCCTCCAGAACTGACAGAGACAGAAAGATTCCACCTGAAGCCGATGCCCTCAATTTGGACTTGTAAATAGTATCTATTCTATCATGTAAATGCCTATGCATGATTCCAATGGAAATGATAAAGAAATACAAACAGACGCACGTAGCAAGAACTGACCACTAAAAAAACAGAAAAACTCCACTACCAATTACTACGTGAAGTTCAGAGTGCTCCATTGGATAATCAGGAAGATGGCATTATTGTTAAGTTAACAAGTGCCTAAGGTTAGCCTGCTCAGCTAAGGAGTTGGGACATGAAGATTCAATCCGTTTGGATCTCAGCTGTGGTATGATGCCACCTGGTGGCAGCTGTCCATTCAGTGGCATTAAGAATGGGGTCCTGTGACTCATCGTGATTTCCAGGACAGCAGCAGCAATTCTAGGAACCTCTGGTCACTGGAATGGAAAACTCAGTGGCATAGTGGTTAAGTGTTTCTTCTGCTAACCATAAGGTCAGCAGTTCAAATTTGCCAGGCTACTTCTTGAAAACTCTACAGGGCAGTTCTATTCTGACCTATAGGACTGCTAAGAGTTGGAATTGACTCAGTGGCAGTGGTTTTGGCTTTTTTGGCTGGGGACCCATTTCCTCAGCCTGATCTGGGGAGAATACTGAGTGCAGTGAAGCCGTTCTCTGCCTCTGAGATTAGTTGCCTGCCATTCCTCTCCAAGCCCCCATGCCTGAGGTGAGCCCTTAGTAAGAAAGTGGTTAGGTAAGAAAAACAAACCTGTTGCTGTTGAGTCAATTGTGACTCACAGCAACCCTACAGGACAGAGTAGAACTGCCTCATAGATTTTTCCACGGAGCATCTGGCAGATTTGAACTACTGACTTTTTGGTTAGAAGCTGTAGCACTTAACCACTATGCAACCAGAGTTTCTGGGGGTTAGGTCCAAAACCAAAAACTCACTGCCATTGAGTTGATTCTGACTTATAGTAACCCTATAGAACAGAGTAGAACAGCTCCATAGAATTTCCAAGGAATGCCTGGAAGATTTAAACTGCCAACCTTTTGGTTAGCAAATGTAGCACTTAACCACTACACCACCAGTGTTTCCAGTGATTACGTAAGGGATATAGAAAACAATGATCAATCACATTTTATCTGAATTTACTGAGCCTCCAACAAAAGATCTCAGTGATGATAACTAGCTTAGCTGGGTATTTCAAAACAAAACAGAAATTATAACACGGTGAGCAAACATAAACGAATACAAGTTACTGATCACTCAGTCAATATCAAATCACTTAAAGAGACAGACCATGATGGCTTCACAATGCTCCCCAAACCAAGAATCACCAGCTTCTATTCTACAAATCATCTGTGACTATCTCCAGAGAAAGAGAACTTCCTAGAATTATCAGAGGTAGAATACAAAGGATTAATATACAGAACTCTTCAACAGATCAAGAAAAATGCAGCAGAGCACAATGACAAGTTGTACAGGCTGCAAGAAACCATGAAGAGACAGCATGTAGACATTCAGAAGATTAGCAATATAATTGCAGAATTAGACAACTCAGTAGAAAACCAAAAGAGCAGAACTGAGCCGAGAGAAGTCAGAATTAGTGAGATTGAAGATAAAGCACTTCACACTAACATATTTGAGGAGCAATCATGTAAAATAATTTTAAAATATGAAGAAATCATAAGAATTATGTGGGACTCTATAAAGAGGAATAACTTACCAGTGATTGGAGTACCAGAACAGGGGGGAATAACAGAAAATGTAGAGAAAATGGTTTACAATTTGTTGACAGAAAACTACACTTATATCATGAAAGATGAGATGATATCTATCCAGTATGTACATTGAACACCACACAAGGTAGATTCCCAAAGGAAAGACACCAAGATGTGTTGGAATAAAACTTACCAAAACTAAAGATAAGGAGAGAATTTTAAAAACAGGTAGGGATAAACAAAACGAGAAACCATGCTGGCAATAAGGCAATGAGATGACATATACAAAGCCTTGAAGGAAAAAAATCATCAGACAGGAATGATATATCTAGAAAACTTCCTCTCAAATATGATGGCAAAATTAGGGCATTTCCATGTAGATAGAAATTTAGGGACTTTGTAAAAACCAAACCAAAATAAATTACAAGAAATACTGGGGGTGGGGTCAAGATGGCAGACTAAACACATGTCTCCCTAAATCCCTCTGGAAACCAAGGCCTGAATTAATAATTAAACGGAGCCTCCTGGACACCTAGTGAGCCCTAGGACACAGCATAGAGCTGTCTATTTGGCCTACATGCCACTGAGCAGGAAACCTCTTCTCTTTCACCAACCCCCACCCTTGAGGAATATTGGCTGTCATGGACTGAAAGTAAATTGCCGTTTTAACTTTTTATTTTCTGTCTTAGCCAGTGGGAGGGGCTGAAGTTTGACTGGCAGCAAGGCTCAGACACACTGCTGATGAGATCAGCGAGCAGAGTCGCCACATTTTGAAAGCCTGGCCTTGGAATCTGTGCACCTTGGCACCTCTGACCTCTCTCTCTCAGAACCTCCAAATCTCTGCCATTGAATAGCCTCTTCCAAGGCAGGTGGGGGAGCTTGTGCAGGACGCCATCTTGATTCACTGGGAGGCAGAGTTTCCTATGCAGAAGCCTCAGCTGGACATAATTTCCAGGCTGGGAGGCGGTGCCTGTCTGGAGAGCATTTTTCCAGCAGCAAAGCAGTCTTTGATATAGTGGTGATTACTTCACCAGCTGGGAAGAGGGACTTGCACGCCTGAAAGCCTGACTAATTTTGGAAGCTGTCAGATACCTTTTACCTTTCGGCAGAGAAATAACTGCCGTGTATCTGGACAGCATCTCTTCCAGGCTTTACTGTTGCACATTATAGTGTCAGCTGACAGCTCCTCAGTGACTGTATAAGTGGAGCTGTGTCTTTGCCAGACTGCTACCCCAGAGATTCCACTGAGCCCAGTCACTGGAGTACATAGAAGTATCTGGTGGTCAACTTCCTTTTTGAAGTGAGCTTTAGATCCCTTTAAGGTAACACTGGAGAAACAAAACAACTTCCAGATGCCAAAAAAGCAACAAACTCTGGACTGGAACATTAGGGAGAATTCACCTATGGCTTCAGAAGGCCCACAAAAGAAAGATTCAAAGAACTTCCCAGATGAAGAAGCCTTTCTGAAACCATCAGAGGGCAAATACAAAAGGATTAGTGCTGGGGGCCAGCCTCGACAGGGTCTGGGATCACGAAGGGATGGGAGGCGTCAGCCAAGGAAAGAGACTCAGACAACCAGGAATCTGGAGGTCAGCAGCCTGTTAAGGCCTGTCTTTCTTTATTTTGTATACAATAAATGAGGTGACGTGATTTTACCTTGCTCTTTGACCACATAAGCTGTTGGCTAGTAAGGAACTGATACCTTGTGGTCTCTTTTCATGTTAAACATTAGGGCCTTCTAGGTAATAGCCCTAGACAAGTATATTGTGGTTATAGTCAACAGTGAAAACAAAGCTTGAGCTCAGTCAGCTCTATCAGCTCAATCAGCTCTATCCATGCCTCAAGGTTAAAGGTGCAGGAAAAGGGGTAGACTCATCTAAAGGTTATTATCTGGCTGTCTCTATTTGTTCCTTCTTTGTTCTTATTTTATCTCTTCCTGTGGGGACAATAAGTGCCTACCGTCCCCCACTCTATGCCTCTCTTAAGCTGTTCTAAAAAGGGTATTTCTTTAGTTTTTATCCATTTGCCCTACCAGTTATAATAAACTTGGGAGCCTATCCATCTTCTTGATGCAGGGAGTAGGATGTCTATATCTAAGGGCTGTGTGTGGGGTCATCCCTGGGGAGCTTCCCAGGGCCTTACTGCAATCTTGTATTTTACATGTTGAGGGGGATGTTCAGTTGGGGGAAGCCAGCAGGGCTGGGCCGGCCTTGGAATTCCCGGGCTGGGTGTGCTGTGTCGGGATTCCTTAAGCCAAAGGGGTTGTAAAGCTCTTCTTAGAAGGCATTTTCCTTAATCCTTGTGCTGGGAGATGACAGGGTACTTTTCAGGAAGGTTTAATTAGTATGCAAAATATTATCAGGGAGAGTGCAGCCAAAAATATGCCAAGAGTGAGATGCCTCCGCTTGCCATCACATAGACGTGTAGCTTTGCTTACAGGGGCTTCTGTGGGTGACAGGCCTTGGCAGATTAGATATAGAGCCCTCCTAGACCTTATACAGAATGCAGCAGAGCAAAATGAAAAAATAAGCAAGCTATTTGATCTGATGTAACACCAGTACTCTGAAATCCAACAAATCAACAACAAAATCAAAGAGATAGAAAATTCAGTTCAAAGCCAAGAAAACAGAATTGAACAAATGGAAAACAGACTTTCTGACTTGGAATTCAGAGCTACTGACTCCAGTATCTATGAGGAGAAATCAGAAAAAAGAAACAAGAAAAATGAAACATTAAGAAGCATCTGGGACTCTATTAAGAAGAACAATCTATGATTAATTGGAGTCCCTGAACAGGGTGGGCACCAGAGAACACAGAGAGTATTGTGGCTGAGCTGCTGACAGAAAACTTCCCAAAAATTATGAAAGAAGCCAGCCAAGCCAAGTGCCGTTGAGTCAGATAATATAGATACTCAAGATACATATTGAATGCCACTGAATATAGATCCCAAAAGAAAGACTCCAAGACATATTATAATGAAGCTTGGCAAAACAAAACACAAGCAGAAACTCTTAAAGGCAGCAAGATTCAAAGCAAAGCTAACATTCAGAGGGAAACCCTATAGACGTTCGTGGGATTTCTCAGCAGCAATGATGCTGCCATGGAGACAATGGGATGTCACATTCAAAGACTTGAAGGACAAGAACTTCCAAACAAGAATTATATATCCTGCAAAACTATCTTTCAAATATGAAAATGAAATCAAGACATTTTCAGTTAAACAGAAACTCAGAGACTTTGTAAAAACCAAACCAAAGCTACAAGAAGTACTGAAAGAAGTTCTTGGCTTAGAAGAACAAAACCACTAACTTTATATTTTAGGAGAAAATACAGAACACATCATCCAGAAAGCTGTTCAGTTACGGAAAGCTCCAAACTCAAAGCTGTAATATTAAAAGAAGTGGTCCAATGAGCATATCATGAAAACTATGATGTCATCGTATTAAAAAGAGGAATGTACTACAGTCATTATTGTTCTTCCAGATGCAGAGGAAGTTAATAAGATTTGTAGTAGTTAAAATTGGGTTTAAACATAGACTATTAAGGGGGATCACAGGGGCAGCCACAAAACACAATAAAGATGCAACATATCAAGTCAAGAAACATAACACAGGAGTCTCAATAACCACAAAACCAACACTGAAAAAGGTGCAAAATCAACTTATAAACAAGAATGTCCCAGAACAGAATAATACGAACAGAGAAAACATCAACACAAAAATAAACATATCACAATGACAACACTAAACACATATCTATCAATAATTACATTGAATATGAATGGACTGACCGCTCCAGTAAAGAGACAACAAAGGGCATCTTGGATCAAAAGACATGATCCATCCATATGTTGTTTATAGGAAATTCACCTTAGACGTAAAGATATGAACTTTGCTCAAAAAGTCTTGGGTTACAGAAGAAATAAAGGACAAAATAAAGAAATTTATGGATTCAAATGAGAATGAAAACACATTCTACCACAATTTAGGGGATACAGCAAAAGCAGTGCTCAGAGGTCACTTTATCCCTATAACTGCACACATTCAGAAAGAAGGGCCCAAATTAAAGAACTAACCTTACAGCATGAACAAGTAGAAGGAGAGCAACAGAAGAACCCCTCAGGCACCAGAAGAAAGCAGATTATAAGGATTAGAGCACAACTAAATGATTAGACCTTACTACAAGAAACTAAGAGAGACTTACATAAATGAAGTAATCTACCCTGCTCATGGATAGGAAGACTCAACAGTGTGAAAGTGTCTATTTTGTCCAAAGCAATCTACTTGCATAATGAAATCCCAATACAAATTCCAGCGACATTTTTTAATCAGATGGAGAAACAAATCATCAACTTTGTCTGGAAAGGGAAGAAGCTCTGGATAAGTAAAGCACTAACGAAGTAGAAGAATACACTGGGATGCCTCTCACTACCTGACTTTAGAACCTATTTCACTGCCACAGTAGTCAAAAAAGCCTGGTACTGGTACAAAAAGAGACATATAGACCAATGGAACAGAGTTGAGATGTCAGAGATGCCGCCATCCTCCTGTGAACAGTTGGTATTTGACAAAGGCCCCAAGATTTTAAACTGGGGTAAGAACAGTCTCTAACAAATGGTGCTGGCAAAATTGGATATCCATCTTCAAAAAAACTGAAACAAGACACATTATCTCACACCTTATATAAAAACCAACTCAAATTGGATAAAAGACCTAAATATAAAATCTAAAAAGATAAAGCTCATCCAAGATAAAATAAGATCAACAATGGAAGTTTTAATACACAATGTAGACAGACTGGAAAATCTGACAAAGCACATTCAACAAAAGAGAAAGTAGATAAATGGGAATTACTAAGACTCAAACACTTTTGCTTATCCAAGGACTTCATCAAAAGAATTAAAAGACTACCTACAGAATGGGAAAAAGTATTTGGCAACTCTATGTCAGACCGATGTCTGATCTCCATAGTCTATAAAGTATTACAAAGTATCAACAAGAAAAGGATAAATAATCCAGTTAAGTGATGGGCGAAGGAGATGGACAGACATTTCTCTAAAGATGGTATCCAGGCAGCCGAACGACACATGCAGAATTGCTCACGATTGTTAGCTATTAAACAAATTCAAATCAAAACTACAATGAGATATCATCTCATCCCAACAAGGTTGGCCATGATCCAAAAAAGACAAAACAACAAATGCTGGAGAGGCTGTGGAGAAATTAGAATTTTCCTACACTGTTGGTGGGATTGCAAAATGGTACAACCTCTTTGGAAAACAGTCTGGCACTTCCTTACAAAGCTGGAGATAGATATACCATTTGATCCTGTAATTTCACTGCTCGGAATTTATCCTTCAGAAACAAAGGTTGTGACACGAACAGTTACATGTACATGAATGTTTGTGGTAGCACAGTCCACAATAGCAAAAAATTGGAATCAAACCCAATGCCCATGAACAAAGGAAACTATAGTACATATGGTACATATACTCAATGGAACACTATGCTATGATAAAAGAACAATGACAATTTTAGAAAACATCTCATAACATGGTCTCATTTGGAAGAGACCATGCTGAATGAAATCAGTCAGTGTCAAAAGGACAAATTTTGTATGAGACCTCTGTTACAAGAACTTAACAAGAGAATTATCCACAGAAGAAAATGACTGTGCTGGCTACATGGGTGGGTGGGGGCTGAGGATTTATCATAGATGAGATAATTGATAGATGCTAGAAATTTTATTCTTTTATTGTAATTAATAAAAAATAAAAAAGTTAAAAAAGATATGAACAAACAGAAAATTAAAGGATGAAAGAATATATATCAAGCTAAAATACACAAAGAAGAGCATGTGTGGCAACTGTAATCTCAGATGAAATAGATTTTAATGTAAAATCCACCATCGTGTACAAGGATGGACACTACTTACTGCCAAAAGTTTCAACACACAAGTAGGACTTAACAGTATTAAATATTTATGCACCCAATACTAGAGCATCTAAATACATCAAAGAAACACTGACTACACTCAAAAATGAGATAGATCACTCCACAATAATAGTGGGAGACTTCAACACTCCACTCTCAATATTGGACAGATCATTTACAAAAAAGCTCAATAAAGACACAGAAGATCTATCACCACAATTAACCAACAAGATCTCATTGACATATGCAGAACTTTCTGTCCATCAGCAGACAACTACACTTTCTTCTCCAGTGAACACGAAGATAGACAATGTGTTAGGATGTAAAGCAAATTGCAACAAAATCCATACCATTGAATTATTGCAAAGCGTCTTCTCAGACCACAAAGCCATTAAAGTTGAAATCAATAGCAGAAAAAACATAGACAGAAAGTGGAACACACTGAAACTGAACAACATCTTGCTCAAAAAGACATAGGTTATAGAAGAAATCAAGGATGAAATAAAGAAATTTATGGATTCCAAGTAGAATGAAAACACTTCTTACCAGAACCTATGGGATACAACCAAAGCAGTGCCCAGAGGTCAGTTTATCTCTATAAATGCACACATCTGGAAGGAAGAAGGAACCCAAACCAAAGATCTAACCCTACAGCTTGAACAAGTAGTGAGAGAGAGAGCAACAGAGGAACCCCCTAGGCACCAGAAGAAAACAGATCATAAAAATTAGAGCAGAACTAAATGAATTAGAGAATAGAAGAACAACTGAAAAAATTGAAAAGACCGAAAGCTGGTTTTTTGAAAAAATCAACAAAATTCACAAACCACTGTCTAAACTTACTAAAGAAAAACAGGAAAGGAAACAAATAACTCAAATAAGAAATAAGAGGGTAGTAGTTCACAGCAGATCCATCAGAAATCAGTAATATAATGACAATACTACAAAAGACAGGACTCTAACGAATTTGAAAACTTAGAGGAAATGGACAAATTCTTAGATTCATATCACCTACCAAAATTATCACAAGGTGAAGCAGAACAACCTAATGAACCATCACAAAGGAAGAGATTGAAAAAGTCGTCAAAAAACTACCAACTAGAAAAAGCACGGGCCTAAATGGCTTCACCGCAGAATTCTACCAAGCTTTTAGAGAAGAGTTATCTCCAATACTACTGAGACTATTTCACAGTACAGAAAGGGATGGAATGCTCCCAAATTCATTCCATGAAGCCAGCATAACCCTCATACCAAAGCCAGGGAAAGACCCAACAAAAAAGGAGAACTGCCTACCAATATCACTCATAAACCTAGATGCAAAAATCTTCAACACAATTCTTCGCAATAGAATACAACAACATATCAAAAAACTAATTCATCATGACCAAGTTGGATTTATACATGGATGCAAGCCTAATTCAACATCAGAAAAACAATTAATGTGATCAACCACATAAATAACACAAAAGACAAGAATCACCTGATTTTGTCTGTTGATGCAGAAAAGGCATTTGATACAGTCCAACACCCATTGATGCTAAAAATTCTCAGCAAAATAGGAGTAGAAGGCAAATTCCTCAATGCAATAAGGACCATTTCTACAAAGCCAACTGCCTACATCATCCTGAATGGAGAGAGACTGAAGCAATTCCCCTTGAGAATGGGAACTAGACAAGGATGCCCACTCTCACCTCTACTATTCAACATTGTACTAGAAGTTCTCGCCACAGCAATTAGACAAGACCAAGAAATAAACGGCATCTGCACTGGCAAAGAGGAACTAACAATCTCACTATTTGCAGATGATATGATTATATACACAGAGAATCATAAAGAATCCATAAGTAAGCTACTCAAACTGATAGAAGAAAAGTGTCAGGATACAAATAAACATAAGTAAATCAGCAGGATTCCTTTACACTAACAATAAGATTATCAAAGAAGAAATCACCAAATCAATGCCATTTACTATAGCCCCCAAGAAGATAAAATATCTAGGAATAAATCTAACCAGAGAAATAGCAGATTTTTACAAAGATAACTACAAGACCTTACTATAAGAAACTAAGAGAGACTTACATAAGTGGAGAAACTTACCCTACACATGGATAGGAAGTCTTAATATTGTGAAAATGTCTATTTTACCCAAAGCAACTTACTTGTATAATGCAATCCCAATACAAATTCCTGTGACATTTTTAATGAGATGGAGAAACAAATCACTAACTTTGGAAAGGGAGGAAGCTCTGGATAAGTAAAGCGCTACTGAAGAAGAACACACAGGGAGGCCTCTAACTACCCAACCTCAGAATCTATTACACTGACACAGTTGTTGAAACAGCCTGGTACAGGTACAAAAAGAGACAAACAGATCAATGGAACACAGTTGAGACTCCAGAGATGACACCATCCTCCTATGAAAGGCTGATATTCAACAAAGGCCCTAAGATATTAAACTGGAGTAAAAACAATCTCTTCAACAAATGGTGCTGGCAAAATTGGATATCCATCTGGACACATATCTCACACCTTATACAAAAACCAACTCAAACTGGATAAAAGACCTACATATCAAATCTAAAATTATAAACTTCATCCAAGAAAAAATAGGATCAACAATGAAAGTTTTAGTACACGACATAGACAGACTTCACAATCTGACAAACACCGTGATCAACAGAAGAGAAAATAGATAAATGGGGACTACTAAGAATCAAACACTTTTGCTCATCCAAAGACGTTACCAATACAACTAAAAGACCATCTGTAGAACGGGAAAAAATATTTGGCAACTCTATGTTAGACTGATGTCTGATCTCCATAATCTATAAGGTACTACAAAATATCAATAAGAAAAAAGTAAATAATCCAATTAAGTGATGGGCAAAGGAGATGGACAGACACTTCTCTAAAAAGGAGATCCAGGCAGCCAAAAAACACATGCAGACATGCTCACAATCATTAGCTATTACAGAAATTCAAATCAAAACTACAATGAGATACCATCTCATCTCAGTAAGGTTGGCCATGACCCAAAAAACACAAAACAACAAATACTGGAGAGGCTGTGGAGAAATTGGAACTCTCCTACACTGTTGGTGGGATTGCAAAATGGTGCAACCTCTTTGGAAAGCAAACTGGCACTTTGTTAAAAAGCTGGAAATAGATACACCATTTGACCCAGTAATTCCACTGCTTGGAACATATCTTACAGAATCAAGGCCATTCATACCAACTGATACATGCACACGAATGCTTACTGCAGTACAGTCCACAATAGCAGAAAGGTGGAATCAACCCAGAAGCCCGACAACAGAGGAATGCATAGGTAAATTATGGTATATACACTCAGTGGAACACCATGCAATGATAAAGAACAAATGGTGATTTTAGGGAGCATCTCACAACCTGGTTTCATCTGGAGGACATTACGTCGAGTGAAAGTAGTCAGCAGCAAAAGGATAAATATTGTATGAGACCCCTACTATAAGAACTTAAAAACAATCTCATGCATTGTCATGGATTGAATTGTGTCCCCCCAAAAATATGTGTCGCCATGTAGCTGGGCCATGATTCCTAGTATCTTGTGACTGTCCTCCATTTTGTAGTTTTCCTATGCTATATGTTAAAGGATTAGGGTGGGACTGTAAATCCCTTCAAAAGATCACCTCCCTGCTCCACTGTAAAGGGAGTTTCCCTGAAGTATGGCTTGCCCCACCCTTAATCCTTTCATCTTGCCAGAGATAAAGGGAAAGGGAAGCAGTCAGAGAATTGGGAACGCCATTGAGCAAGCAGGACCAGGAGAAAAGCGCGTCCTTCAGACCTGAGGTTCCTGCACCAAGATGCTCCCTGGGTAAAGATTGATACAATACTGGACTTTCCTCCAGAGCTGATAAGGGTGAAAACCTTCCCCTGGAGCGGACATCCTGAGTTTAGACTTGTGGCCTACAGGACAGTGTAAGAAACTTTCCTTTGTTAAAGCCATCCACTCTGTGCTATTTCTGTTACAGCAGCCATAGCTGACTAAAGCATGTATAGAAGAAAAGACTCTTTGATGGCTGCAAGGGTCAGGAGGGAGGAAGGGGAGAGTGGGATATTGATTAGATAGTTGATAAAAGGTTGGTTGGGTGAAATCTTTGACAGTGCACATTAGAAAGAAGATCAATTTTAACTGGACTTCAACATAACATGATTACTCCTCCCATCCTAACCCAATATTGCAAAGACAGAGTAGCTGGGGTGGAAGTCTCGGGGCCAAGCTCTCAGGGGACATTGAGGCCAGTTGGCATAACCAGCATTTTGCTAAGAGAGCCTTCTGCACCCTAAATTGGTGAGTGGAGTCTGGAGTCTTAAAAGCTGCCAGGCTGCCATCTGAGGTACACCAAACGGTCCCAACTTAGCAGGAATGGATGATCTCCAAGGACCAAAACGACACGGGGCAAAGAGAACCCAGGAGACTGAGAGATCCATGTGAGCAGGTGACTGCATCGACATGTGACTGAAAAAACCAGATGCCTGGCCACCATCAGTGATAGCCATGATGGGGCTCACAAAATTAAGTCTCACTGGCAACTCAAGAATAAAAAGGGGTGCACCCTGAAATCTCCACTAAGAGACCACAATTGATGGTCCAGGAACCTCAGGATTCCCCTGGGAGCATGGCCCCTGGCCCTGATGCTGCTCTGTCCATAAATCATAATGGAGGTCAACTCTCTGGACAAAAATGGATTGGACTTGGTGACAAGAGCAACCATATCACATGTGCACTTTATGGTTCTATGTATCTATGCAGGGTGTCACCTGGCTGACTTCTTACTGGAGGGAGAGGAGAGGGTGGAGAGGAGGGGACAGAAGATTTAGGAGGATACGATATGTACAGAACCGAGATGAGCAGTGTGCTGTTACTAGGCAGGGAGAGCAGTGGGAGCTGCTCATTGGCGGGTATGCAAATTTATATGGGATTGTATATTTTCCCTCAATAATAATAATAATAAAAGAAATACTGAAGGGAGTCCTTTGGTTAGAAAATCAGTAACACCAGATAATAACCCAAAACTAGAACACAGCACAAACAGATAACAACCCTAATAGGGAAATTACAAAAATAAATTAAAGATAAAACATTGAAAATAGAAAAATGAAGATGTCAGTATGTAAAAGATGACAACATTATAACAAGAAAGAGGGACCAAAAAAAAAAAAAAATTCTCAGGGATGCCACCTGAAGGGAATGAGTCGTCTGGGAGCAGGCACTGGAGAAAGAGGGCCAGAGGCCACTGTCCCACTGCCTCTAGACTTGAAGAACACAAACTGCCTGAAGCCTCCGCTTATACTCACGCTGTTGTTAGTAGCCTTGAGTCTGCCCCCAATTCGTGGCCACCTGTGCACAGTGGTCCTTTGCCATCCCCATGGTCACACTGTTGTGATCCAGGGGGGTTTATTGGCAGATTTGGGGAAACTGAACCTGAATCCAGCAAATGGAAGGTGAGAATTCCATCACTGAACCACAAATGCCTCTCCCTCTACCCCTGATACTCACGTTGTTAGTTACCTTGAAGTCCGTTTCAGCTCATGGAAATCCCTTGTACACAGAGTGAACTTCTCCAAGGAGTTCTCAAGACTGTGGTATTTCAGAAGCAGATCACCAGGCCTATCTTCTGAGGTACCTCTGAATGCCTTTGAAATGATGATCTTTTTGGCTAGTAGTCATTCATTTAACCATTTTGTCACCCAGGGTTTGTTAATCACTAATACTGTTCTGTGGACAAAAGAACAAAGAAGACCAAAGAAGAATTGATGTCTTTGAATTGTGGTACTGGAAAAGAATGTTGAGTGTACCATGGACGACCAAAAGAAACAGGTATGTTCTGGAAGAAGTACAAACAGAGTGCTCCTTGGGAGCAGAGATGGCAAGACTGCGTCTCACATGCTTTAGACATGTTGTCAGGAAGGATCAGTCCCTGGAGAAGGACATCATGCTTGGTAGAGTGGAGGGTCAGGGAAAAAGAGGAAGACCCTTGATGAGATGGATTGACACAGTGGCAGCAACACTGGGCTTGAGCCTAAAAATGATTGTGGACATGGTACAAGACCAGGCAGTGTTTCATTGTGGTTTTCATGGGGTTGCTATGAGTCCAAACTGACTCGACAGCACCTAACAACAACAACACTGTTCTGTGCTGTACTTTCTCATCTGTGAAGTATGGGTAATACTAACAGCTATCTAGTACAATTACAAGAATTGCATTAGGTTGTAGATTTGGAGACACTTTAAAAATCCAGAGCATTTACAAATGGAATGGCCTGAGTGTGTGATATGTGTGTGTGTATGTGAGAGAGAAAATCCTGTACCACTGGCTGCCACATTCTCTAGGGATGGATTACACAATGAACAAGGTACTTGTGGGCTTAGTTGTATTTGTTTACCAGTCTGCAGTGCACAATTTCATATGGGTTTCAGCACAGTTTTGAAAACTGGGTGACACTGGGCACTACAGATTAGTGAGTAAACACAATTAAATGCTTACCTTGCTTACTGTAAGGCTGTATGTACCATGCTTACTGGTTAATCTGCTCCTGATTCTTGTCCTTCTAGATACTGCCCTTGCATGAGTGAAGGGAGGAATGGATATTCCAGACATTCCCTTCCTTCTTTGAGCAAGGCAATGTGCTTAATTGTTGACTTGATAAGACTGTAAAATTAATTTAAAAGAAACCATTTGTAACTATTTCTCTGCATTTCCTGTACACATGGTCACTTCTGCAATTATTAATATCAACAAACATGTCTTGTGTGGGCATCTGTCATGAATTGGATTGTGTCCCCCCAAACATGTGTATAGCAATTTGGCTAGGCCTTGATTCCCAGTATTGTGTGATTGTCTTCCATTCTGTGATTCTCCTATGCTTTAAATCCTAATCTCTACCTGTGGTTAATACATTGGATTATGTTAAAGAGCGTTAGGGTAGGACCGTAACATCCTTCCTAAGGTCACCTCCCTGCTCCAGTATAAAGAGAATTTCCCTGGAGTGTGGCTGGCACAACCTTGTGTCCTGCAAGAGATAAAAACAGAAAGAAGCAAGCAGAGAGCTGGGGACCTCATACCACCAAGAAGGCAGCACTGAGAGCAGAGCACGTCCTTTGGACCTCAGATGCCTGTACTGACATGCTCTCAGCCCAAAGAAAGCCTGATGCAGCACAAGGACCTTCCTCCTGAGTTGACAAAAAGGGAAAGCCTTCCCCTGGAGCTTACACTCTGGATTCGGACTTATAGCCTATTGGACTGTGTAAGGATAAAATTTTCTGTTTTAAAGCCATCCACTTGTGGTATTTTACCAGATTTTACAAGATAGCATCATTAGAACTTTTAGTGATATTTGAATAAAATGTATCCAGATACCTAATTGAGAAATTGATTGATTTAGTCTAAGTCAGGTGGGAATGAGAGAACTAGTCCCTCTCATAATAGCTCTAGCTTATGGGGATTTCTGGTTTTTTCAAGTTATAGTTCACATAAGTGGTTTTTGCCTCAATAAACCTAAATGCTCACTTTATATTAGGAAGCATTACTACTCTCAGTGGCTGTTTCCTCTTTCAAAACCATAGTTTTGGATTTCTCAACACTGACCCTGTGTGGCTTTTTTGTTATTTCTCAATCAGTTGCCCACAGTGCTGAGAGGTTGCTGGGGAATCCCTTGGTACTCCCAAGATGCAGATCAGAGCCACGTAGTTCTAATAATCCATCACCCTGATTCTTTGCTTTGCCAACTGGCTGTCTCTACACCAGCAATAGGGTCTTAACTGACCAGCTGCTTACTACTTTTCTTAAGACTTGTCGGGGGCAATTATAAAATTTTAGTCTCATTTTCATCACATTTTAAATGAGCTCATCTCAGTACTCAGCCTTGAAGACAGCATAATTTCTCTTTTCCCTTCTCTGAATTTATGGTAGCTTTAAAATGCCTTTTACGTTGTTTGGGGGATTATTTCTGCAACTGTCGTGTCCTGGTGAGCCTTAATTGACCCTGGAAACAATGCTGTGCTTCTTCTTTATTTGAAATGTTAGGTTTAGTGGCCTTTAAGAGCTTTAACACTCCTGCATTCAGTATTCACTTCATCTAAGAAATAGTCTCTGGGAAATCAGTTTTGGTGATAATGCCATTCTGCAAAGGCTGTAGTTTCTTTCCTTGTCTGGGGAGAGGTGCCACATGAGTGCCCAGGGCTGGCTAGCGCAGAAATGGACTTAGCTGACAACTGACTGGTCAGTAAGGACCAGGCACTTGGCCAGATCTGGAGGATAAGAAAATGAATAACCTAGATGGTGGCTACGTTTGCCTATACAGCATTCACTTTTACAGTAACAGCCCCACAATAGTTAGACTTCGTGGTTATGTGGTTGCAGGCACAGAAACTGAACAGCCTCAGCCAAAGGGAACTTATTGGAAGATCCTTGAGGACTCTTGATGTCAGTTGGAGGCTAAGGGAATCAGCCTTAGCAATAGGCAGGAATCAAAGATCTCCAGCCCCAGAAGAAACTCCATCAACCCCATGAGGATTAACTCATGGGGATGTCCCCTGTCGCTCACAGCAACATGGTTTACCCTGCTGTCATGGATCAAATTGTGTCCCCCCAAAAATATGTGTAGCCATGTGGCTGAGCCATGATTCCCAGTATCTTGTGACTGTCCTCCACTTTGTGGTTTTCCTGTGCTGTATGTTGAAGGATTAGGGTGGGGCTGTAAATCCCTTCATAGAATTACCTTCCTGCTCCACTGTAAAGGGAGTTTCCCTGGAGCATGGCTTGCCCCACCCTTAATCCTTTCATCCTGTGAGAGACAAAAGGACAGAGAAGCAGGCAGAGAATTGGGAACCTTGTGCCATCAGGAAATCTGCACCGGGAGAAGAGCGGTCCTTCAGACCTGAGTTTCTTGAGCCAAGATGCTCCGTGGACAGAGACTGATGTAATACTGGACTTTCCTCCTGAGCCGACAAGGGTAAAGCCTTCCTCTGGAGCAGACACCCTGAATATGGACTTGCAGCCTACCAGACTATGTAAGAATAAACCTTCCTTTGTTAAAGCCATCCACTCTGTAGTATTTCTGTTACAGCAGCCCTAGCTGACTAAAATAGAATTTGGTACTGTGAGAGTGGGTTGCTGCTCTAGCAAATACCTAAAATGTATGAGTCATTTTGAAACTGTGAATGGATAGAAGATTCAGAAGGAATGAAGAAGGCGCAGATGGTGAGAAACAACAGAGGACCCGCGGCAGCAGCAGCAGTAGCAGCAGAACCAGGGGCAGCGCTGGAGCGGACCCGTGGAGTGAGAGAGCTGAGTGCCTGCACACGGAGTTTTCCTCGCGGAGCAGGGTGCCTCCGGGCACTTGAATCAGTGGAGCTGGCCTTGGTGACCCACAGAGCGAGAGAGCTGAGTGTCTTTGCGTAGGACGCTTTCCAGTAAGAGTGTGGTGCTTCTAGGTACTTAAATCAGTGGAGCCACAGGGCTTTGGAACACTTGCCCGGCAGGGCAGATGTGGGCCCAAGGCCCAGGCCATGCAGCCATAGGAAGCAGAAGCTGAGAGACAAACAGCGTGAGAAGCTGAGCTGCCTCAGTCTCAAAAGGTATGGCCATGACCTCAGGGGTTTGAAAGGGTGGAACCATGGCGTCCTGTGTTCGTAAGGGTGGAATTGCCACTCAGTTGGGCTTACGGTGCTCCTAAAGCCGATGGGGCAGAATTTCTGCCCAAGTGGGCCTTGAAGGCAAAGTTGTAGCACAGGGCTGGAGGGTCTCCACTCAGAAACCAGAGAGTGTGGCCAATACCCAGAGTCTGGAGGACAAGGCCATTGTGTAGAATGTCTCAGAAAATGTAAGAGTATTTTCAAAGCTTTCAGGGCTAATGTAATGTGTTCTGCTGACTCACTTATTGCTTGTTAATGCCTTCTTTCCCTGCAATTTCTCCTATTTATAATGGAATGTCTAACTTGTGCCTGTTCTGCCATTGTACATTTAGAAGCAGATAGCTTACCTTCTAGATTTCACAGATGTAGAAGAGTTTTTGTATTTTGGACTTGGAACTGATTTAAGACTTCTGTCGTAAGGAATGCGCATGATTTTGCCATGGTGAGATGAATGTGTTACATGTTTCTGTGATGTGATTTTTGGGTTGCCAAAGGGTGGGATGTCATGGATCAAATTGTGTCCCCCCAAAAATATGTGTAGCTTTGTGGTTGGGCCATGATTCCCAATATCCTGTGACTGTCCTCCACTCTGTGGTTTTCCTAAGCTGTATGTTAAAGGATTGGGGTAGGGCTGTAAATCCCTTCGTAGAATTACCGTCCTGCTCCACTGTAAATGGAGTTTCCCTGGACTATGGCTTGTCCCACCCTTAATCCTTTCATCCTATGAGAGATAAAAGGACAGAGAAGCAGGCAGAGAATTAGGAACCTCACACCATCAAGAAATCTGCACCGGGAGAAGAGGGCATCCTTCAGGCTTGAGGTTCCTGTGCCAAGATGCTCCCTGGACAAAGACTGATGCAATAACGGACTTCCCTCCAGAGCCGACGAGGGGAAAGCCTTCCCCTGGAGCGGACACCTGAATATGGACTTGCAGTCTACCAGACTATTGTAAGAATAAACCTTCCTTTGTTAAAGCCATCCACTCTATAGTATTTCTGTTAGAACAGCCCTAGCTGACTAAAACACCTGCTAAAGGCTGAAACATACCCATTGCCCTTGAGTGTATTGTCTGGAAACTAGGCTGGGCTGAGACTACAACAAGAGATCTCAGAGATGACAGCAGAGAGGAAAGGTCAGGCTAGAGGTTGAAACTGGGAAGAGAGAGGACCAGAGGCTATTGCCCCACTGCTTACTGGACTTTGAGGAGCACAAACTGCCCAGTGCTCCCTCCTGTTGTTAGCTGTCGCCATTGGTCCCCAGCTCAAGGCAACTCTGTGTACAATGGGATCAGATCTTCGTGATGTGGAAGGTTTTCTTTGACTCGTTTTTTAGAAGTAGCTCTCTGGTCCTTTCATCCTAGTTTGTCTTAGTCTTAAAGCTGTACCAAAACCTGTCCAGGTGACACACAAGCCTTCCCACAAAAATGAGTGGCGGCTGCATGTGACATGCATTGGCTGGGAATCCAATCTAGGATGCCCTCATGAGAGGGTCGCTATGAGTAGGAAATGACTCTATTCTTCAGGCAGGACCTAACAACAGCACCTAACAACAACAACAGGTGGCTAGGGTGACAGAAATTTATTCTCTCTTGGTTCCGGAGGCCAGGAGCCTGAAATCAAAACATTGGCAGGGTCATGCTCCTGCCAAAAGTTCTAGGGGAGAATCTACTCCATGCTTTATCTCTTAGTGTCTGGTATTGCTGGCAATCCTTGGCTTGTAGACAAACCACTCCAATGTCTGCATCTGTCATCACATGGTGTCTTCCCTGTATGTCTCTTCTACTCCATTATAAGGACACCAGTCATATTGAAGTGGGGCCTGCCCTACTGACCTTGCTCCTTGGAAACTATGGGGCAGTTCTACTCTGTCTATTATAGGGTCACTGTGAGTCAAAATTGACTTGATAGCAATAGTGGGTCTAATGACTTCATCTTACCCTGATCACACCTGCGAAGACCCTATTTCCCAACAAGGTCACATTCACAGGTATTGGAGATGCTTCAGCATCTCTTTTACAGAGACACAACTCAACTCCTAACAGTACTTCTCCCAAACTCTCCCTTACAGAAGGAAATGTGACTGCTTGTCTTGTTCTTTCTATTATAACTAGTAGTAGCAAGGTATCTGGCACCCAACAGGTACTCAATAAAAACTTTTTCCAAACTGTGGTGCTATTTTCCAAGTACACATTCTCTATTAGTTTAAGCACTGTCCAAAGTTCCCACCCCTATGCCTAATACACACGGACACCGTGTCTTCCAATTTGCTTCCATTAGGCCCTGGGTAAACCAAAAAGACCAAACCCGAGGCTGTAGAGTCAATTTCAACTGATAGTGACCATATAGGACAGAGTAAGACTGCACTATATAGAATTTCCAAGGAGTGCCTGGTGGACTTGAAGTGCTAACATTTTAGTTAGCAGCTGTAGCACTTAATCACTAAGCCACTAGGGTTTCCTTAGGCCCTGGGTAGGAACAGTCACATCAGTCAGGACTCTTGGTGGAAGGATGGTCACCACCTTCCTTTTCATACCTTCCTTAGCAACCAAAGTTTGTCTGACCCATAGCAAGCCTTCATAGTTTCTAGGGAATGGGAAGGTGAAGGCTCTACTTCTTGCTTGAGACAAATAGGGCAACACAGAGGTGCCTCCTAGCTGATCCCACTATTTGGGGGCTTATAGCAACCCTGCTTCTGTTTTCCCAAGCACTTATACCCCTTTGAAACAGGGAAAGAGTCCTTTTCTCTGGACTCGTTTTCTTTGTTTTGCCTGGCTGCCTTGAGTTTCCACTGAGCAATTTTTTTAAAAACTTATTTTCTGATGCCCCACAACAGAAGAATGGATAGGTAAACTATGGTATATATACTCAATGGAGCACTACGCAATGATAAAGAACAACGATGACTTCAGGAAACATCTCATGACCTGGTTTCAACTGGAAGACATTATGTTGAATGAAAGTGGTCAGCAACAAAAGGACAAATATTGTATGAGACCTCTACAATAAGATCTCAAAAACAGACTTGTGAATAGAACAAAAGACTCTTTGACAGCTGCAAGGGAAGGGAGGGAGGGAAGGAGGGGGGGAGGGCTTAGATTAGATAGTTGCTAGGTATCTGGTTGGGTGAAATCAGTGATAGCACACATTAGAAACAAGAACAACATTAAGTGGACCTAAACATAACATGAGTACTCCTTCCAACTTAACCAAATATTGCAAGGATAGAGTAGCTGGGGCAGGGGGCAGGGGACCATGCTCTTAGGCGAAAGCAAAGCCAATTGGCACAACTAGCATTTTGCTAAGAGGGCTCTCTGCATCCCACGTTGGTGAGTGGCGTCTGGGGTCTTAAAAGCTGCCAAGCTGCCATCCGAGGGCACAGCAAATGGTCCCAACTCAGCAGGAACGGATGCTCACCAAGGACCAAAATCACATGGGGAAAAGACAACCCAGAAGACAAAGAGACCCACATGAGTGGGTGCCTACATCGACTTGGGACCGGAAGAACCAGATGGTGCCCGGCCACCACCAGTGATAGCCACGATGGAGCTCACTAAGTTGAGTCTCACTGGCAACACAAGAATAAAAAGGGTGCACCCTGAGATCCCCACTAAAAGACCTCAATTGATGGTCCAGTGGTTTCAGGGTTCCCCTGGGAGCATGGCCCCTCGCCCTGATGCTGCCCTTGACCATAAATCATAACGAAGGTCCACGCTTCGGACAGAAATGGATTGGACTTGGCGATGCAGTGACCATATATTGGATGCACTTTATGGTTCTATACATCTATAGGATGTCATCCTGCTGACCTCTGGCTGGAGGAAGGAGAGTAGGTGGAGAGGAGGGAAAAGAGAGACTGTTGGGAGAATGAGACATGTATGGAGCAGAGAGGAATAGTGTGCTGTCACCGGGCAAGGAGAGCAGTGGAAGCTGCATATAGGTGGGTATGTAAATTTATACGGGAATGTACATTTTCACTCAGTTATATTAAATAAAAAATTTAAAAAAAAACAACAAAACTTATTTTCTCAAGGAGTGAGTTCCTGCTCCTAACCACTCTTCACCCAGCACTCTGCAACACAACCGGCTACAATGATGGGCTCTCCAGGAAGTTTATTAGTGGAATGAGTGCCATCTTTCCTCTCCCAGGGAAGTGCCAAGAGAAAGAGCAACACCAGAAGCTGTAGCAGGTGCACTGAAGCCGAGGGAAGGTCACCCTGGTATAGCTGGGTCTCTGGATCCCCAGAAGTTCTCTCCTAGGGAGCTGGCTACAGGTGCCTCAAAGAAGTGCTCGCTCAAGTCCTCTTGTTCCCAGAGGCTATGGCTCAAGGTGGCTCGCATGGATATATTTGTAACAACTGGAGTTGCCACAGGGGAGGGTGCCTTGACATTGCTGTTGAAATTGTCTACTTCAGTGGTCACGTTGGTGTTTCTGGTGGAGCCCAGGGATTTCGGCATCATTGGAAGCAGTGGGAGAAAAACAAAACATTGTTAAAAATGTAATTGAAAAATTGTTGTCTAGTCATTTCCATCAGGAGTCTCTTTGGTGTGAATATGGAAATGATGAGCAGTGACCATGCTTACATATGATATGATGTATCTAAGACACCTTGAAGGGAGAAAGACAAGAAGCAGGGAGGCAGGCTATGCTTATACACAGCGGACAGATAGCTCTCCAAGCTTAAGCATTGCTTTTATTTATTGACAGCCTAATGAGCTATGATGCCAACATCAAATCCCACTCCCCTGGAATCTGCCTCATACCCACAAAACCTGCCAAATGGGACATCAGGCTAAGAACAAAGAGAATCTTAAGCCAGTTCTCCAAAATAATAGCAATTTTTTAAAAAGTCACAATCACTTACTACGTCTAAAAACAAAACAGCAACCCCAAAAATCCAAAGTGATGGTCGCTGAGTCAATTCCAACTCCTAGCAACTGTATACTCATAAGACAGAGTAGCACTGCCCCATAGGGTTTCCAAGGAGTGTCTGGTAGATTTGAACTGCTGACCTTTTTTGTTAGCAGCAATAGCACTTAACTACTACACCACCAGGGCCTAAAAACAAAACAAAACAACATCAGGAGAGCTAAAAACAAAAAATTCTGATTACAAATGGGATATGTACTTATTTTAAAAGAAAAAAATAGACACTATAAGAAAAGCACCAAAAAGAAAATGAGTATCATTCATACTGTTACTATTCAGAGATAAATGTAGTGAGTTTTTCTTTTTAAAGTGAAAATAATTTTAACATACCAAACTAGAGGCTGGTAATATGGTTGAACAATCTAAAAACCTTGCCATGAAACATCCAAGAACGCTGGGTCAAATTTAATAATTTTAAATGCATTGCTAAACTACAAAAAGTAAAGGGAACTCTGAGGTGCCTGAAAAAGAGTAACTCAGAGACCAGAGATGTGAGTGTGGGGTGAAGCTGGGGCTGTCCAGAGGGACTCGCCAGGCTACGGAACCAAGGGCTTGGGATGTCATGGCCATGTGAGGCAGGGGGTCAAGTCCTGGCCTGAGCCAGGTGGGGAGTTGACTGAGATACTGACATGCATCCAGGACTTTCAAACCTTCACCCTCAGTGAACAGGTACACTAGAAAGAAATCCATCCAGGGCCACAAGGAAGCTCACCTGTATCCATCTGGGCTCTGGATCTTAAGAAGAGTCTTTCTGGAATATTCATATCTTTAGGCTTGTCCTTATGCTGGTTTCAGGCCTTAACTCACACAGGGTTGACAAACTCCCAAGCTGAGAAACTAATATAAGAAATTTCTCCTGAGTCAGTAACACTCCTGAGGCATTTGACAGAATCAAGCCTAAAATGGTTCTGTGGGGTTACCCACCTCAATTCAGGCTGTTTGAGATAAACTCATAATCCAAAGTACACTCGTAAATAAACAGCTACAAGACCCATAAGTGTCTGTGGGAGAAGGAGCAGACAGAAGGAACAGGATAGAATTCAGTGAACATTGCCTCCGGGAGTCCTTTCTGAGAAGTCTGTTTTAAAGCAAGGCCTCCAAGAAACCATGAACACTTTACAAAAATGGTCCTAGAGGGAGCACTAGAGCTAAATTAGAAAAGTTAATCTGACCAATCCCTTCGTCCGTGAAAATTGTGGAAAACCTAGTTCAATGAAAATTAGGATCAGGAAAGGCTCATGATCAAATCACATACAATATTATGTAAGAAGGAAAGAAAATATAGAACACAATAAATCCTCTTAATGAAAGCACACTATGATGATGTGAATGAAAACTACAACTTAGCATTTCAGAATAAGCAAAAAGAAATTAAGAAAACAATAAATGACATCAAAGAACAACATAAGTCTGAATTTAAAAGATTATAAATGAAGTGCTAGAACTGAGAAAATAATTGGAAGCTATTACTAAAATGAAGTCTAAACTAGGAAGAATACAAGCACAACACACAACAACTCAAGCAAAAGATTAAAAGGATGAGAGTTATAAAAATAGAAAAAAAAGTGACAGATAGAATAGACAGGCAAAGAAGATCCAGCATGAAAATATTAAGAGTATCCAAAGAAGATACGGACTTGATGGTACAGAACAATGAAAATAACAAAGAAGTACAATTCAAGAAAGTATAATTCAAGGAAACAACCTTGGACAAAAAGAGAGAGAGACTTGAAGCTACATATAAGGGTACATGCACTACGTACCTGGGAAAATAGACCAAGGATGACCAACATGGAGGTATCTACTATTGAAACTACTAGACTTTAAGGGAGAAAGGAGAGGCAAACACAGAAAACTCCTTTGGTCATTCAGGCAAACAGACTAAGTCACTAAGAAACAACAGCAACAAAAACAACTCACTGCCATCGAGTTGATTCTGAATCATATCAGCTTTACAGGATGGAGTAGAACTGCCCCACAGGACTCCCAAGGCTGCAATCTTTAAAGGAGCCCTGGGGGCACAGTGATTGAAGGCTTTAACTGCTGTAGAAAAGGTAATGGTTCAAAACCACCAGCCACTCTATGGGAGAAAATTGGGGCCATTGGTTTCCACAGAAATTTATAGCCTTGGAAATCACAGGGGATTGCTAGGGTTTGGAACTGACTCAATGGCAGGAGGTTGGTAAGGGTAGTATAAG
This sequence comes from Heterohyrax brucei, assembly GCA_028571685.1. NCBI lineage: Eukaryota > Metazoa > Chordata > Mammalia > Hyracoidea > Procaviidae > Heterohyrax > Heterohyrax brucei. The sequence continues at coordinate 20,849,981 of CM053147.1, forward strand.
AAGTATCAGTATGAAGCTAAATAGTAGTATAAATCTTCCCAAATACAACAAATAAACAACAATGAAGAAAGGAAGGATAAGCCTTTAGAAACAATCTGTGCTGTGGCAAAGGGGTGCCGGGGCTGAGTGCTCCTGGTACGCACATGGCTGCTGGGCACTGGCACCGCTCTGGGAGCTGCAGCGAGCTTCCACTGGTCTGGTCTGCCATCAGCAGCCGAAGGTTTTCACTGGGCTGGGAGGATGACAGGAGGCTGTTTTCAGACTGTGTGGAGAAATTCAGAGTCAGGTCGTTAGGCCAGCTCACCCACCCGTTTGGCTCCCAGGAGCAGAACCTTAAAGGAACCCTTTGGGATCACACCTGGATATGAAGGAGTTGAAGTTCATCCCTTTCTCCCAGCCAGTATGCATTGAACTTCTGGCCCTAGTACTTGTGGAGGTGATCGTGTTTGGAAACACAGTTTTGTTTGGAAATGGAAATCCCTGGGTGGCACAAACGGTTAAGTGCTTGACTAACGGAAGGGTTGGTGGTTTGAATCCACTCTGAGGTGCCTCAGAAGAATGCCCTAGAGACCCGCTTCTGAAAGGTCACAACCTTGAAAATCCTATGAAGTGCAGTTCTACGCTGCAACACACAGGGTCTCCATGAGTTGGAATTGATGGCAACTGGTTTGGATTTTATACTTGTGGGCGAAATCCTCTTTGAAAATAGGGGCTTTCTTTTGTTGTGTCCATGAGGTTACACTGGTGTAGAGTGGGTCCTAAACCTAGTCACTTCTGTATGACTATAGAGAAGACCACAATAGACACAGAAACACAGCCGTGGAGGAAGACAGATGCCATGTGAGGATCATCCGGAAGTCAAGGCAGGCCAGGTAATCAAGGAATCCTGTTTTACTGATGAGGAAGAGCCTCACAGGGTCGAGACCCTGCTTTGGATGATTAGCCTCCAGAACTGTGAGAAATAAACTTCTGTTCTTTAAAACCATCCATTTGTGGTATTTGTGTTACAGCAGCACTAGGTAACTAAGACACTGGGTATCATGGCCCAGCCCTGGGAATCTGTTCCTCAAGCACGAAGTCCCAGTATCATCGGACCCAAACGAGGGCTCCTGGCAGAATCATGTCCTCTGTGGACTGGGCTGCCAGGGCTGCTCTATCCACGGTACTAGAGCTGAAGGTTAGGAACCAGAGTAGCTGAGGGGTAAAACAGCGGTTAATCAAAGTATCAGACCATCTGGGGTCTTAAAAGCTGCTATCCGAAGGCACAGCAAATGGTCCCAACTCAGCAGGAACGAATGCTCGCCGAGGACCAAAATGACATGGGATAAAGACAACCCAGAAGATAGAGAGACCCGCTTGAGTGGGTGCCTACATCGACTTGGGACCAGAAGAACCGGATGGTGCCCGGCCACCACCAGTGATAGCTACGATGGAGCTCACTAAGTTGAGTCTCACTGGTAACACAAGAATAAAAAGGGGTGCATCCTCCCCACATTGGTGAGTGGCGTCTGGGGTCTTAAAAGCTGCCAAGCTGCCATCCGAGGACACAGTGAATGGTCCCAACTCAACAGGAACGGATGCTCACCGAGGACCAAAATGACATGCGGTAAAGACAACCCAGAAGACAGAAAGACCCACAAGAGTGGGCGCCTACATCGACTTGGGACCGGAAGAACCGGATGGTGCCCAGCCACCACCAGTGATAGCCACGATGGAGCTCACAGAGAGGAGTCTCACTGGCAACACAAGAATAAAGAGGTGCATCATGAGATCTCCACTAAAAGACCTCAATTGATGGTCCAGCGGTTTGGGGGTTCCTCTGAGAGCATGGCCCCCTGCCCTGATGCTGCCCTTTCCCATAAATTATAACAAAGGTCCACTCTTTGGACAGGAATGGATTGGACTTGGCAAGGCAGAGTGACCATATATTGTATGCACTTTATGGTTCTATACATCTATAGGATATCAGCCTGCTGACCTCTGGTTGGAGGAAGGAGAGTGGCTGGAGAGAAGGGGAAAGGAGGCTGTTGGGAGGATGAGACATGTATGGAGCAGAGAGGAATAGTGTGCTGTCACCGGGCAGAGAGAGCAACGGAAGCTGCATAGAGGTGGTCATGTAAATTTATAAGGGAATGTACATTTTCACTCAATCATATCAAATAAAAAAGAAAAGCATCAGACCGTAAATGTCAGTGATAGCATACCTAAAGCATATAACTTCAAGGAAAGGATGGAGATGTTTAGATTTTGAAATCTGAAGGCTTTAGGCAACCCAGTGTGTCAAACTCTTCCTTTCTGTCTTCTATACCAATCAGTTTCTGGGAAGGCTTCTGTGTCTCAAAAGATACCTTAGGCAAATTGAAACCCAAACCCGTGGCCACTGAGTTGATTCTGTCTCATGCCCCCATACGGTTCCCAGCAGTACCCTTGACAGAGGCAGACTGCCACATCTTTCTTCTTCAGAGAAGCTGGTGGGTTCGAACTGCTGACCTTTTGGTTAGCAGCCGAGTACTTTATCACTGCACCACCAGGGCTCCTTTAGATAAATTGAAAGGAAAAGCAAATATGGGGGAAAACCTTTGCAAGAAAATTGCATTAAAGATTTCTATTCTTTTTTTTTTTAATTATGATTGAGTGAAAACGTACATTCTCGTATAAATTTTCATGCCCACCTATGTGCAGCTCCCACTGCTCTCCCTACCCGGTGACAGTGCACTGCTCCTCTCCATTCTATACATGTCATATCCTCCTAACCATCTCCTATCCCCTCCTCTCCACCCTATCCCCCACCTCCAGTAAGAGGTCAGCAGAATGACATCATACAAACGCACAAAACCATAAAGTGCACAAACAATATGGTCACTCTGTGTCTCCAAGTCCAATCCATTCCTGTCCGAAGAGTTGACCTCCACTATGATTTATGGACAGGGGCAGCATCAGGGTCAGAGGCCATGCTCCCAGCGGAACCGTGAGGCCCCTGGACCATCAACTGAGGTCTTTTAGTGGACATTTCAGGGTGCACCCCTTTTTATTCTTGTGTTGCTAGTGAGACTCAACTTTGTGAGACCCATCACGACTATTGCTGGTGATGGATGGACACCTTCTGGTTCTTCCAGTCACGTGTTGATGTAGTCACTTACTGATGTGGGTTTCTCTGTCTTCTGGGTTCTTTCTCCCCCATGTCGTTTTGGTCCTTGGTGATCATCTGTTCCTGTTGAATTGGGACCATTTGGTGTACCTTGGATGGCAGCTTGCAGCTTTTAAGACCCCAGATGCTACTCACCAATGTGGGCTGCAGAAGACCCTTTTAGCAAAATGCTAGTTATGCCAATTGGCCTCAATTTCCCCTGAGAGCATGGTCCCTGGCCCCCCGTCCCAGCTACTTCGTTCTTGCAATATTGGGTTAAGATGGGAGGAGTAATTATGTTATGTTGAAGTCCAGTTAAAATTGATCTTCTTTCTAATGTGTACTGTCACAGATTTCACCCAACCAAATTTCTATGAACTATCTAATCTATACCCCACACTCTCCCTTTCCCCCTCCCTACTCTTGCATCCATCAAAGAGTCTTCTATGCATGAGACTGTTTTTAAGTTCTTATCGTAGGGGTCTCATACAATATTTGTCCTTTTGCTGCTGACTACTTTCACTCAATGTTCTCCAATTGAAATCAGATTAAGAGATGTTTCCTAAAATCATCATTGTTCTTTATCACTTCATAGTGATCCATTGAGTATGTATACCATAGTTTACCTATCCATTCCTCTGTTGTTGGGCATCTGGATTTATTCCATCTTTTTGCTAATGTGGACTGTGCTGCAATAAACATTCGTGTGCATGTATCAGTTGATGTGAATGGCCTTGATTCTGTAAGACATGTTCCAAGTAGTGGAATTACTGGGTCAAATGGTAGATCTATTTCCGGCCTTTTAAAGAAGCACCAAACTGCTTTCCAAAGAGGTTACACCATTTTGCAATCCCACCAACAGTGTAGGAGAGTTCCAATTTCTCCACAGCCTCTCCAGAATTTGCTGTTTTGTGTTTTTTGGATCATAGCCACCCTTGTTGGGATGAGATGGTATCTCATTATAGTTTTGATTTGAATTTCTTTAATAGCTAATGATCATGAGCATTGCCACATGTGTGTTTTGGCTGCCTGGATCTCCTCTTTAGAGAAGTGTCTGTCCATCTCCTTTGTCCATTGCTTAATTGGATTATCTACTTTTTTCTTATTGATATTTTGTAGTACTTTATAGATTATGAGATCAGACGTCAGTCTGACATATAGTTGCCAAATATTTTTTCCCATTCTGTAGGTGGTCTTTTAATTCTATTGATAAAAGTCTTTGGATGAGCAAAAGTGTTTGATTCTTAGTAGTTCCCATTTATCTATTTTCTCTTCTGTTGATCACGGTGTTTGTCAGATTGTGAAGTCTGTCTATGTTGTGTATTAGAACTTTCATTGTTGATCCTATTTTTTCTTGGATGAAGTTTATAATTTTAGATTTGATATGTAGGTCTTTTATCTATTTGAGTTGGGTTTTGTATAAGGGGCAAGATACAGGTCTCATTTCAATTTATTACAGATGGATATCCAATTTTGCCAGAATCATTTGTTGAAGCGATTGCTTTTACCCCCGTTTAATGTCTCAGGGCCTTTCTCAAATATCAGCTGTTAGTAGGATGATGGTGTCGTCTCTGGGGTCTCAGCTGTGTTCCATTGATCTATCTGTCTCTTTTCGTACCCGTACCAGGCTGTTTCAACAACTGTGTCACTGTAATAGGTTCTGAAGTCAGATAGCGAGAGGCCTCCCAGTGTGTTGTTCTTCTTCAGTAGTGCTTTACTTATTCAGGGCTTCTTCCCTTTCCAAAGTCAGTGATTTGTTTCTCTATCTCGTTAAAAATGTCACAGGAATTTGTATTGGGATTGCATTATATAAGTAAATCGCTTTGGGTAAAACAGACATTTTCACATTGTTAAGTCTTCCTATCCATGAGCAGGATAGTTTTCTCCACTTATGTAAGTCTCTCTTGCTTTCTTATAGTAAGGTCTTGCAGTTCTCTTTGTAAAGGTCCATTATTTCTCTGGTTAGATTTATTCCTAAGTATTTTATCTTCTTATGGGCTATAGAAAAAGTTACTGATTTGGTGATTTCTTCTTCAGTAATCACATTGTTGTTGTAAAGGAATCCTACTGATTTACTTACGTTTATGTTGTGTCCTGACACTTTGCTGATCTCTTCTATCAATTTGAGTATCTTACTTGTCGATGCTTTAGAATTTTCTGTGTATACAATCATATCATTGCAAATAGTCAGATTTTTACTTCCTCTTTGCCAGTGCATATGCCCTTTATTTCTTGGCCTTGTCTACTTGCTCTGGCTAGAACTTCTAGTACAATGTTGAATAGTAGAGGTGAGAGTGGGCACCCTTGTCTAGTTAAAGACTTGTATTCTTAATGTAAAACAACTTTACAAATCCATTTAGGAAAGCATATGAATGCTGATAGAAAAATGGTCAAAGAACACAGATAACGCAGAAAGAAAAAGATACATAACCATATACATAACAATTCTCAAATGCATTGGAGATCAGAGATGCCACTTCTTACATATCATAATTAGAACATTTATCAAAAAACTCACACTACTCAGTTATCATATGAATGCAGCAATGCAGGTATTCATCTTAATGGTGAGAGTGTAATTTGGCATGACATTTAAGGAAAGCAATCTCTCAATACGCATCAAGAGCCTTAAAAATGTTTATGCCTTTTGAACTACTAATCTGCTTTTAAAAAATCTGGCCCAAGAAAATCATCATAAATGTGGCCAATATATATAAATGCAACTGTTAGCATTATTTATGATAAGGACAAATCGCAAACAACTCTAAAAATCTAACATTAGGGGAGTGGGTAAGTATATTTTAATTCATCCATGCAATTGAATAATATGATATTTACAAAGAGTTTTTAAAAGACAAAGGAACGCTTAAAATATAAAGTGGAAAAAGCAGGATTCAGCGATGTATATATACTTTGTGTCTTCAAATATGCAAATTAAAATTTATTTGAAAAGAAAGGCCAAAAGGTAATATGCCATAATGCTACAAGCAATTGCTTCTGGCTGAATAGATGTGGGGCTCATTTTTCTGTGCTTTTCTGATTTCTTTCAATGATACTGAAAAACAAAATAGTGAGAAACTAAAAACAAATTTCTAAGTGACTAAAGTACTTCACAGCTCTTTTTAAGAAAACGAAATTAAATTATGTTTGACTTTTGTAGGTCCCAGTACCGTGTGTGTACATTACTGACTTTTTTTTCTTACTAATATTTTGTTGCGTTTTTGGTAAAATTTTACAAGGCAAATTAGGTTCCCATTTGGTAATCTCTACAGAAATTGTTCAGTGACATTGGTTACACGCTTCACAACATGGCAACATTTCTCTTTAGTTGTGTTCTGGTTGTTTCCTTTCCAGCGCTCTGGTTTGCCTGACTATCTTCTCATCTTTGCTTTAGAGTCCTTGTTGACCTTTTGGTTTCATGTAGGTATTTTTGTTGTTGTTGTTAATTATTATCTGTACTTTTATTGTACTTTAGATGAAGGCTTACAGAGCAAACTAGTTTCTTATTAAACAATACACATATTGCTTTGCGACATTGGTTGCCAACCCATCATCATGTCAATGCTCCTTTGCAATCTTAGGTTCCCCATTGCCAGTTTTCCTGTCTCCTCCTGGCTTCTCGTCCTTGCCCATGGGCTGGTGTGCCCATTTAGTCTCCTTTGGTTTTATTGGCCTGTCTAATCTTTGGTTGAAGGGTGAACCTCAGGAATGGCTCCAATACTGAGTTAAAAGAGTATCTGGAGAAACCCTTGGAGTTTTTCCAAACTCTGTCAGATCAGTAAGCTTTGTCTTTTCTTGTGAGTTAGAATCATGCTCTTCCAGCTCTGTCCAGGACCCTGTATTGTGATCCCTGACAGAGCAGTTGGTGGTGGCAGCCGGGCACCATCTACTTGTACCAGACTCAGTCTTGTGGAGCTTGTGGGACTCATGGCCCATTAGTCCTTGTATAGGTGGTTTTCTAATGGAGCACTGTAGCTGTGGATAACATCCTTTATTTTGTGGGCCAATCGGTCATTTCGCTAAAAGGTGTCCTCAAGGGGTAGTTTTGTTTCAAGGTTTTAAAGTGTATCTCAGAGTGATCATTTCAGGAAGTCCTCTAGTCTCAACTGGCCCACTAAGTCTGGACTTTTTAAGAATGTGAGCTCTGTTCCATGTTACCTTCCCATTCTGTCAGCATCCATCTACTGCGGCTCTAATCAGAGGGGTCAGCACTGGTAGCCGGGCACCATCCAGCTCTGATCTCAGGTCAGATGAGGCTGTGGCTCATGTAGGCTGTTAGCTTTCTATACTAGTTCTTTGAGATGTTGATTTTCTTCTTTCTATTTTGCTCCTAACTAACTGTCATGGATTGCATTGTGTCCCCCCCCCCCCCAAAATGCATGTATTGATTTGACCCGGCTGTGAGTCCCAATATGGTACAATTCCTCCTCTGTGTTGTGAATCCTGCCTCTGTGATATTGATGATGGAGAACAGGCAGCAGTTATACTGATGAGGCCGGACTCAAGTTACCAGCTGCGGGATATAAAGGAGAGACATGAACAGAGGAAGCTGGGAACCTCATACTACCAAGAAGCAGCACCGAGAGCAGAGTGCGTCCTTTGGACCTGAAGTTCCTGTGCCAAGATGCTCTCACTGCATTTGGACTCAGCCTACTGAACTGTGATAAACTCTCTTGCTGAATGGACTTGTAGTCCATAAGTGGATTTGTGGCTTACAGGATTGTGTCAAATAAAGTTTCTCTTCATAAAGCCTTCCACTCATGATATTTTCTGTTAGAGCACTACCAGGTGACTAAAACACTAGTAGAGATCAATAATTGTATCTCAGGTGGCCACTCACAAGCTTTTAAGACCTTAGATGCTAATCACCTCACCAGGCTGCAGAACATGAACTTTGTGATGCCAGTGGACTGTTTTGTCCCATGAGAATATCACTGACCCTTGAAAAAGTCTTTTCTTCCCCCAACGGCACTCGACCTTAACACCCACTAGTTCATCCTGTGTCATATGCCCTCCATTCCCATCAACCATTTCTGCTCAAGATCGTGGAGGGGCCACTTACTGTTGTCTCAGTGGAGCCGCTGGACACCTTGGGCACCAGGCAGTGAGTGAATGGGATCCTGGGGTCTTTGGTGGTGATGGACAGGCCTTTCTGCAGAATTCTCACCAAGCGTGTCCAGAACTGAAACACGGCCTTAGGGTGTTTGTTGTGGAGCCTCAAGTAGTAGATCTTCTCAGTCACTGTTCTCACCCTCAGGACACGATGAAGTTGGTCACAGATCTGCAACTCCACGTACTTCAGGGGCAAAATCCTGCAAACAGTTGGGAAACCCACAGTGGAGACCATGATTTTTATCAACCTGGTTTGGTACCTACCTAGATAGAGCCTGACTCTGCTCAAGAACCTTCCTTCTCTGCTTGGGAGACCACAAGACAGAAGGCTCATGGGCTGAATTCTTACTAAGTAATCAATAACACATCAATATTCATGGCTAATATACGATGCATAGCCAAGCCAACCATAGTATCTCATTTAATCCTCACTACAATCCTTTGATGAAGGAAAGATGAGCACTCGTTCCATTTCATAGACTATAAAACTAAGGCTTGGAGAAACTAAGCGATTTGCCCAAGTTTAGATCTCATTAAGTAGAAGCTGGAACTACCATTTTCAACTCTGTTTCTGGGCTTCCTTATAATGTCTCTCAGGGCTTTTCTGGCAAAGACCACTGAGTTGAAAGGGCAAGAAAGACTGTCTGCTACCTTGTCTCTTGGACCTCCAATTTTTTTGTTAATTTTTTTCAATCTCAATACCCTGAAATCCAGTATGACTTTCACCATCTTCAGCTTTTCCTTGGGAATTTTCTAGACTGTATTGGTATAATAAATGGAAGCAAAAGAAGCTAAGATCCTTGAAACCTGGGCTCCACCAGAAAAGGACCTGCTCTAGCCCCAGCTCTAAGCATGGTGCTGGGTACATGAAAACAAACAAACAAAAACCATTGCTGTCAAGTCGATTTTGACTCATACTGACCCTATGGGACAGAATAGGACTGCTCCATAGGGTTTCCAAGAAGTGGCTGGCGGATTCCCACTGCTGACATTTTGGTTAACAGCCAAGTTCTTAACCACCCACTGTCATCAGGTCAATTCCAACTCATAGTGACTCTGTAGGACAGAGTAGAACTGCCCCACAGAGTTTCCAAGGCAGATTTGAACTACCAACCTTTTCGTTAGCATACATAGCACATAACCACTATGCCGCCAGGGTTTCTGCTCTAAATAAGTAAACATCTGTTGAATGAATGGATTCTACCTAGTGCACACACTAAGGCACACTGTCTTTCCTTTTATCCAAAATCCAGCTGCAAAACAATGCACAGACCAGTCAACCACCTTATTTTCTTGCTGCCCACTTTCAAATCTTTCCTTACCTACTGAGGGTGATGACCGGGGCATCACTGGGTTTTCTCCAGGTGGCAAATGGACCCCGGGGCCAGGTGACCTTGGCCATCAGGAGAACATTGGGGAGTGGCAGGGAGGGCACTGAGGAGGTCACTCCAAGGACCACGGTGGTAGACTTTCCAGAAATATTTATCCATTTCCCAGGCTTAGCGACCTGGAATTCAGTCCCCAGATACACAAATTAGAGAGAAGAAAGCCATGGGAGGAAGGATACCGGTGCTAGGAAGAAGAACTACATCTTGGGGACGGATTGGGAGGACCTGTGTTTCTTGAAGGTGTGTGGCACACTGGGCTGACCATGACCTACTAGCGGTCTTTTTTGCTAGTCCCTACAAATCGCCTCTAAGCTCACTGACAGCAGACACCCTGTGCTGGATTTCATTGTTTCCTCTGCATGACCTAGCCGCAAATGGAGGCATCAGTAAAAAAGAGCCAAGTGGCACTGACATTTTATTCCCTACCCTTGAGGAGAAGTCAGTATTGCTTTCTAATGCCCTGGGAGAAATTGTGCAAAGAAAGTTCCAGAGGGCCTAGAGAATGAGGTTAGAGCTGTTGAATGGGAAGGCCAAGGTAGAGATTTGGAGCTTCCCCCAGGATGAGGGAGGGCATTGGTGTTTGCTGAGGTGTCTTGCTGCACTCCAGGGGCTGTGACAGGACAGGGAGATGGGACACAGGGCACTGGGTCCTGTCCTGGCTAAGACACCCCTCACAGTCCAGGCTGACAGAGAAGTATCAGAACTACAGCCTCTGACAAAATCACAGGGACCAGGGTAAGGAACATGCAAGACCTACGTTCCCAAGACCAAGTGGCTGCCCCTGCAATGTCCCAGACTTTGTGAGACCATTGAGACCATGGCATGGCCCCTGGAGGGGCTGGAGGCTTGGGAACTACTGAAATAGAACAGTCCACAAGTGCTTCAAGAAAAAGAAACTTGGAAAAGAAATCTTATTTCTTAGAGCCCATATTGTGGAATGAAGTGCATATTCACTACAAAACATAGGGACTCCATGAGTACAAAGAGTTACAGTGCTTGGCTGCTCACCAAAAGGTTAGAGGTATGAGTCCACCCAGAGGTGCCTTGGCAGAAAGTCCTGGTGATTGGCTTCTGAACACTAAGCCATTGCAAACCATACGGAGCACATTTCTACTCTGACACACAGGGGGTCACCACTAGTCAGAACCCACTTAATGGTACCTGGCTGTTTTTTGCCAAGGAGCCCAGGTTCAGAAGTTCAGGCTGGACCACTAGGAGGCAGGCAGGACCCTGGGAAGATTGGATCTGTATTAAAATGACCACACCACCCTTTCAGTGGCTCCACGCTTCCCCAGGTCACAAATGCGGACTTCCACCTGTGATGTCATCACTCTTCTGGGGGCTGGAAGGATCTGAGCATGCTCAGTTTACTCAGTGGCCTTGATCTTACACAAGGCTGTTCCCAAACTGTCTCAGAGGACGGAGGTTGGATTTCAGAGCAGGGATTTGAACAGCAGCCTTTATTCCCTGAAACCATCCTGTTTGGACTAATCAGAGGAAAGGGGCTTGTGGAGCCTGCCTGCGGAGTGAGGTCTGACTTCTCCTTTTGCAAAGTACCAATCTGTTACCCACCTATCCCTCTGGTGCAGAGGTCCCTGGGTGGTACAATTGGTTAAACACTTGACCACCAACTGAAAGATTGGTGGTTTGAATCCACCTAGAGGCAACCCAGAAGAAAAGGTCACAGCCCTGAAAACCCTCTGTGTATATGGCACTGTCATGAGCTGAATTAGCTGGATGGCAACTGGTCTGAGATTTTTGGTTTATTTTTGGTGCTGGTAGCTCCATAATGTTGTAGACATAGACTGAGGTGACCATGGGACCTAGACCCTCTGGTTTTCTCCAGCTTTAGTGGGTTTCTTTTCCCTCCCTAGTGCTTTCAAAGGCCATAGTATCTCTTGCTAACCCGTGGGCACAGGTTTTGGAAAGGGAAAGAGCTGGCTCTGAGCTATACAAGGGTACCTGGATAAAGTTGCTTTCAAACACCATAGAGTCCGAGAACAAGTTGAATTCTGGAGAATGAATCAGTTGACAAAGAAGACCATTTTCCACCCCAAGTTCCAGTCCAGGGCCTGGTTCCCTGACCTCAGGGGGGAGGCCCCTAATCTTACTCATTTGTTCTTAAGAAGAATAGGCTGGGGGACATCTCCAGGACCCCATGCAGGCCCAGCCCAACTCCAAGGTGTTGATGTGACCACTGCTCCCCCACCCCTCCACCACCCGCCTCCCCTCTTGTGAGCTGCCCCCTTGCCCACCAAGGTGGAAGGGCCTGTGGGCTCACAATGGCTTGAATGACATCAGAGAACGTGACAGGTAACAAGAGGGAAGGGAAAAGAGAGGAGGCAAGGTACAAACAGATCTTTCTCTTCCCACTAGCTACCAACCAGCAGTCATGGGGCCTACCCTGCTTTTCATACTCACAACCTTTCCCCAAATGGGAGGAAAACAGCTCTTCCAGGATGGGCCAAGACAGCAGGAAGCTGGCTGGAAGAGTAGGGAAGATTCTCTCAGGGAGGCTCATGGGAAACAAATAGCCTTTCAGCCTCTCTCTTGTGGTAAAGGCTCCCAGAAACACCCCCTCTGGAAGCACAAAAATTTCATCCAAAGGCAGTGCCTGACTTCCCAAAGGAGTTAGGGGCAGGAGAGAGTCGCTTATCCCAAATGTCCTTATCTCATCTCTTGATAAGCCTTTTTTTTTTTTTTTAAAGCCGGACTGTTAACAAAGAGGTTTATTCCTTTGAAAACAGTAGGGAAAGGAGGATGTAGTGACATCGTAGAATGCTGAAACCAGTTCAGAACAGACTGTGGGAAACAATTGTTACACTTTTAAGAATTTTGCAAGCTAACTGCCAAACATAGGTGTTATTAAAAATTAAATTGTATGAACTTATAAATTTATTAAAAAACAAAGGTATTAAATATCCAAAACTCATCACTAATTACTGTTCTTGAGATTGTTTGCATCCCTTGTGTCTGTCTAGTAGAAATCATTCTTTAACACAGTGCTGTGGTACATTTCTTTCCAATGTGTGTTTTCTCACTTCATGTTGTGAGTTGGCTTGAAATCTGCCAAGTGGGGGAGTTATTTACACCATGGAAATCAGCAAATGTTACAAATCAGGGCTTGATTTATTGTTCTATTGACTGTCTAAAGTGGTGGAAAAAATGTTAACCACACAGATTCAACTCAGAAGTGTTTCTGTAGCTATTATAGGTCCCTGGGTGTGGCAGTTTGCAATCGGCTACTAACCTAAAGGCAGGCAGTTTGAATCCACCTAGTGATGCTGCAGAAGAAAGGCTTGGCATTCTGCTTCCATAAAGAATATGACCAAGAAATCCCTCAGGGCAGGTGCACTTTGTAACACATAGGTCACTATGAGCTGGAATCAATTTAACAGCAGCGGATTTGGGTTTGGGTTTTCTATAGTTATTACACTGTGGACACACAAAAAATCTGAGGAAATAGTCATCCAGTGTTTGACAACCATTAATTCTGATTTAGCAAAGAAGCTGCTCACATCACTGACAAACAAATGAAGTGCCAACGCACATCTTTGTTATTTTGCTTTCGTCTTTCCAATGTACCAGCCAACATTCACATTGCTTGTCAAGGAGAAACACTTTCATCAGTTGCAAACATACATTGTCTACAAGAGTCTGGCAAGAATCAATAAAAACATCCTGTGAAAATTAGGTGATGATGTGAAATTTACAATAAAAAGTATTTGTATACCCCAGACACCCTTTGAACTCAGTACTAAAGTCACTCAGAGGTTCCCCCCTCAGCCAAAGATTAGACATGCACATAAAACAAAATGAGGCTAACTGGGTACACCAGCTGATAGACAAAGATGAGAAGGCAGCAGGGGACAGGAAAGCAGGTAATGGGAAACCCAAGGTCAAGAAGTGGAAAGGGTTGACATGTCATGGGGTTAGTGACAAATGTCACACAACAATGTGTATTAGTTGTTTAGTGAGAAACTGATTTTCTCTGTAAATGCTGATCTAAAGTACAATTTTTTAAAAGTCCAGTAACAAAAAGTATTATCTACACCACATGCATGCATTACATGCATAACTGTTTACACTTGGAGAGTCGGCTGCTAGTCACTTACTATGATGCCGTTGTAGAGGCACCAACACCTCCTCCCCACCACCCCCCTCCCCGCCGGCTATCTCCTATCCTCGGTACTGCAGTCAGTAACTGTCACTAAGGATTTCTTCTTCAGTTTTCATGAAGCTGGGGAGGGATGAGGCGTTCAGCATCTTCCTCGAGGCTGGACAGCTACCTGGCTCCTACCTTGTACAAATATTCTTTTTGTGGAGTACTTAAGTGCCAAAGTTGTTACATTTTTGTGCTTGTTGGCAATCCATTTCAAAGGGTCCCCAAGCACAGTGCTTAAGTGCCACATACTATTCTCAGAAGAAAGTTGTGATGTGCCTTACAAAGAAAACATGTCTTAGATAAGCTTCATCCAGGCATGCATTACACTGCTGTTGACTGTGAATTCAATGGTAATGACTTCAAAAAAGAGAAATTTATTTTCTTAAAATTTAGGTAGCTAGAAGTTTAAATTCACAGTTCCAGCTCCAGGGAAAGGCTATCTGTCTCCGTTGGTTCATGGGGAAGGTCTTTGTCTTCAGTCTACCCCTGGACCAGGAGCTTCTCAGTGCACAGACTCCCAGTCCAATGGACACACATGCTCTTCTCCTGGCTCTTCTTGCTTGGTGGTATTGCGGTCCCACTGGTGGCACAATGGTTAATAGGTGCTACGTCTGCTAACCAAAAGCTCAGCAGTTTGAGCTGGGACACTCAGCCGGACCTTGGAAACTCTTTGGAGCATTTCTACCTTGTCCTGCAGGGTTGCTGAGTCAGAATCAACTCAATGACAGTGGGTTTGGTTTGGGGTCTGTCTTTCTCCTCACTTTCTCTTCTATATCTCAAAAAACACTGATTTAAGATACAAACTAATCTTGTAGATTGAGTCATCTCATAAACATAACTACCTCTAATCTTGCCTCATTAACATCATAGAGGTAGAATTTACAACACATGTGACAATCACATCAGATGGCAAAATGGTAGATAATTACACAACACTGCAAGACATCATGGCTTAGTCAAGTTGACATGCATTTGGGAGGGACAAAATTCAATCTATGACATTTCAGCTTTTGGGCCCTGTTTTAGTCAGCTTGGGCTGCTCTAACAGAAATACTACAGAGTGGATGGCTTTAACAAAGGAAGGTTTACTCTTACATAGTCCGATAGGCTTCAAGTCCGTATTCAGGGTGTCCGCTCCAGGGGAAGGCTTTCCCCCTGGGGGCTCTGGAGGAAAGTCCAATATTGCATCAGTCTTTGTCCAGGGAGCATATTGGCACAGAAACCTCAGGTGTGAAGGACCTGCTCTTCTCCTGGTGCTCCTTTCTTGAGGGTACAGGGTTCCCAATTCTCTGCCTGCTTCTCTGTCCTTTTATCTCTCGTAGAATGAAAGGATTAAGGGTGGGGCAAGCCATACTCCAGGGAAACTCCTTTTACAGTGGAGCAGGGAAGTAATCCTATGAAGGGATTTACAGCCCCACCCCAATCCTTTTACAGCACAGGAAAGCCACAAAATGGAGGACAGTCACAAGATACTGGGAATCATGGCCCAGCCACATGGCTACACATATTTTTGGGGGGACACAATTCGATCCATGACAGCCCCTTCATGGACTGAATTGTGCCACCCACTCCCCAAATATTCATGAACTTGGTTAGACTGTGATTCCCAGTGTTGTGTGGTGGCCTCCCATTTTATGATTCCAATTTTATATCACAGAGGATTAGGATGGGACTGTAACACTTTTACTGAGGTCATACCCCTGATCCAATGTAAAGAGAGTTTCTCTGGGGTGTGGCCTGTACCACCTTTTATCTCTCAAGAGATAAAAGAAAATGGAAGCAGCAAACAGGGGGTAGTTCATTCCACCAAGAAAGCAGTGTAGAAACAGAGTGTATTCTTTGGACCCAGGGTCCCTGCATGGAGAAACTCCTAGTTAGGAAAGACTGATGAGAAGGTCAACAGAGAAAATCTTCCGCTGAAGCTGACATCCTGAATTCAGACTTTTAGCCTATTTTACCACGAAGAAATAAACTTTTCTTTGTTAAAGCCATCCACTCATGGTATTTCTGTTATAGCAGCACTAGATAACTAAGATAGCCCCCACAAATTCACCTCCTTGCCACATGTAACACATATTCATTCCCTCACACAGCAAAAGACTTCAAACAACTTCAAGTCCAAAATTTAAAAAATTTATCTTCATTTGTGAAATCTAGAATACAAGCTGTCTGCTTCCCAAGTGCAATGATGAAAGAGATGCAAACTAGACATTTCCACTACAAACGGGAGAAAGTGGAGGAGCAAAAACAGGTTAGCAGGTACCAAGCAAGTCAGCAAAATACATTACATTAGCTTTTAAGGTTTGAAAATAATCCTGTTTTCTGAGACCATTTAGGCAATGGCCCGGCCTTCCAGATTCTGAGTGTTGGCCACACTCTGGATTCTGAGTGGAGGCCCCTCAGCCCTGGGCTTCAGCTCTACCTTCCATGCCCACTACACTGACAATTCTGCTCCCTTGAATTTGGGCAGCTCCAGAGGCCATCACTGCACTCTGTAAGACTCTAGAGGTTGTAGCCTTACCCTTTGAGACCAAGGCAACTCTGTTTCCTGTGTTTCTCCTCTCTTCAGCTTCTGCTCCCTCTTTTTCTGGCCTTTAGCCCATACCTACCCTGCTCAGGCAAGTGTTCAAAGCCTAGTAGCCTCACCAATAAGTGCCTGGAGGTGTTCCACTTGACCAGTAAACCTTGGCTGGAAGGCACTCAGCTCTCTTGCTCTGTGTGTCAGCAAGCCTAGCTCTACTGACAGGTGCCTAAAGACATCCCACTTCTCACTCCACCAGGAAGCCTCTTGCCAAAGTCACTCAGTGCACCCTTTCCATGGTTCAGCTCTAGCACTGTTACACTGGTCTCCAGATTTTGCTGCCATTTTTTGCCATCTGTACCATCTCCAGTGTAACAACTCTCCTCCTTTCCTTCTGAGTTCTCACCAAAATTTTTGTCTTTGATGTCCATAATTCCAACAACAGTCTCTTCAAGACAATCTATGGTTTTACTGTTTGACACTTTAAAACTCTTTCAGCCTCTAGCCATTTGGTTTTAAAACAGCTTCCACATTTTAAGTATCTGCCAGAGCAACACCCCACTTTCCTGATACCTAATTCAGTCTTAATAATCAAATACCAGAAATACCATAAGTGGATGGCCTTAAAAAACAGAACTGTATTGTTTCACAGTCTAGGAGACTAAAAGTCCAAATTTAGGGTGGCAGCTGCAGGGGAAGGCTCTCTATTGGCTTTTGCATAAGGTCCTTGTCATCAGTCTACCGCTGGTATAGGAGCTTCTCAGAGCTGGCACCCTAGATTCAAAGGACAGCCTCCGCTCCTGGTGTTTTTTGGGGGGGGGCGGGTGGTATGAGGTGCCCTTTTCTGTTCACTTCTCTTTTGCATCTCAAGAGATTAACTTAAGAATCCACCTAATTTTGTAGACTGAGTCCCGTCTTCATGAACATAACTGCCTCTAATGCTGCCTCATTAACATCACAGTGGTAGGTTTATAACATGCAAGAAAAATCACAGCAGATGACAAAACGATGGACAATCATACAACACTTGGAACCATGGCCTAGCCAAGTTGACAGATATTTGAGGGGAACATGATTCTATCCACAGCCCCCAGGAAGCGGTATTAATGACTACCAGGGTATGCAAAAAATAAAAGTTATGCCCAAGCCATTGGGTGTTTAACATTGCAGCATTTGACTTTAAAAACATACACTGGGAGCAAAACCGGTTTAGAAGTATCTGTGGATGCTGAGGACATCACACGTTAGTTTACTCTCTAACAAAAGCAAATCAAAATCATTAGCCATAAAATGAGCATACACCCAGGGAAGAGTGACGACAGGTTTTCCTACAAGCAGGGGAGCGCACACACTTGCATGTGGTAGGAGCGGAGGAGGGACAGGTACAGGAAGAAAGAAGTTAACTTGAGAAAAGGCCAAACTACTTAGATCTGAGGGAGAGAGGAGAAATAATCACGTGATGTTTGGCCGTTTTATCAGTTGACCTTGAGAGGATTCAACTCAGTCAGTCCGGTGGCTCATTAAAAGACACTAAAAGTGGGAAGAAAATGCAACAGCCTCCTGGATAGACAGTCTTTTTCCCTCAGAGACTGAAGTGAGGGGCTGGATCAGATAATCATCTTTTTCTTTACAGAGATGGAGTCACCAGAGGACGGCCATCGTCTTGGTCCAAGCATAGACACTAGTTGATATTAAACAGACCAAACTGCCTCTGTCCCTAAGTTCAAGTTTATTGACCTCATGTTTTAAACAAAGTGCTGTAAGCTCTTTCCTGTCTACAAGTTTTAAAATGTTAAAACTCTGTATCTAGGAACAAAGCTCATTCTCCTCCACTAATTTCAAGAGTGGACGTCAACATGATAAAGGTGAAAACATGTTCAACTTTATTGCATCAGAAACATTCATTTAAGCCACATGGTGGCCATCATACCCAAGTCTTCAGAGGTTTTACATGACTCTACCACTTCTTCAGACCCATATACACACACTATGATGGACAGAAGGACTTAAGACATGTAAAACATGAGAAAGCTCCATCCTCCTTGTCTTCACAGATGACCCACATACTCCCTCAGCTGTCATCTACACCCACAGGAGGTCTCATGAGAGAGGGACTGAACACCCAATCAACTGACCACAGGCACTCAAGTCTAAAGGCAGTTCTTGGAAGATATTTAGGGAGTAGGTGAAACCATCACCATCTCCCAACAGCTGAAGTGGCAGCAGAAACCCTCATCTGAGAGAAGCTGGAATCACAGGGCCCAGAACAGCAAAACATATAGCAGATCCTGGGGCAAGGACTCAGATCACTTCATTCCACAGCCACAGGCAACTACCCACACCTGTGGGTCAAACAGGCTCTTTTCAGGGCAGGGAGCATCCAGACAGGCCCTTCAATGGGATAGTCATAGTCAGTTCTCTCATAACACTGCTGCTCTGAGCTTGTCTCCCAGGAAATGGACAAGATCTGGCAGAACATGTTTAGATCAGTGTTCCAAGGTCATGGGGCTAGACAGTGGGCTTATCGCAATCCTCTGGGCTGAGATGGATGGTCTGGAAGGCCCTTAGGGGTCCCTGGGCTGGCTAGCTGACTTCTGGTGGTCCAGGAGCTCCCAGGCAATGGACCCTCCAGTACGGCCTCCAGCAACTCTATCAGTCCAAAGAACATGGAAAGCAGGGACAGCACCACACCCAGCAAGTAGAGGTTCAATATATGCTTCATGGTTGAAAGGATCTCAGGCCTCTGCAGAGCTGCTAGAGCTGCCTTCTGCTTCTGGATCCTAAGGAAAGAGAGGAGAGGTTAATCTACAGCCTTTTGAGATATACAAGCATCCGGCCTTGACCGCTCCCTTCCTGGGGAACTAAGAGAAAGGCTTGGCCAGCCAAGGAAGCAGCGACCACTTAGGCATTCTTCCAAGGCAGAAACTTGAGTACATATGCACGGTGTACTCCCCGGGCTGCTGGGCAGTCCTGCTTCTATAAAGTTTTCCGTCTTCTACAGACTTTATTCTTGCCAAGAGCAACGCACAGTCCCTATGCCACAGTTCAGGGACGAGTAACCTTCCTTAAAAATAGACCAAATCTGGTTTTGGTGGAGAGGAGAAATACACGAATATGTAAAAGCAACCTCCCTAGAAGTCTCCACGTCTCAGTCAGATCTGAGTTAACCAGAATCTTTTCCTTTTTTAATGCTGGTAGGAATAGAAGTAACAACATTTGCCAGGTCTGCAATCTTCTCATGCAATTATGTTCATCATGTTATTCAACCATCACCACCAACATTCTCAACCCTTAACAGAAGCTCGGTGTCCCCTACGCATTGAGTCTTTGTTTAACTATAAACACGGTGAAACTCAAAATAACGCTAAGGATCACGTTCGCTCATTCCACAAATATACCGTGAATACCTACAATGTGTTGGGCACCCTGGAACGTTCTGGGTAAACACTGTAGATACGGATCTCGCTCTTGTGAAACTTACAGTCTAGGAGCGAGATAGGCAAGAAAACAGGCAGTGACCATACTACACAGCCTGTCAAATGCTGTTACAGGAACGAGAAATTAGCGGTGCTTTGGGAAGGCGGAGCAGGCGCGCCCAGCACAAGCCAGGACTCGGTTGGGTTTGTGGACCTACAGTCTCAGAACTCTCGCTAAGGTTCTCTGGGACTGCCAACTGGGATCTCCCACAGCGGCAAGAGAGAGGAACTAGCTCGAGGCGCAAAAGGAACCCGGCTAGTGGGACGCGCAGCCCGGGGATGGAGGCCCGCAGCTGGAGACCGGAGTCTTAGGCTGAAGAAGCCCACAGGGCCGCTCACCTCGTGGGGGCAGGGCTCAGAATGGCCGGCTCGCTGTAACAGCAACTTGCGCAGCAGCCTGGAGGAAAGACCGCCAACTTGCAGCTGGGAATCTCTGACACGGGAACTACAGAACGTTCAGCCATAAGCAAACTCTACCGAGGGCTATCGCCACGCTGCCCAATTATACCCGCGCCCGAGACTTTGCGCAAGCGCGCTGGGTGTAGCACCGCCCCCACACGTACGAGCGCTAGCGCTCGTACGGGGCCCCGCCCAGAGGGGAAGACCCGCGAGGTTTGGGAACTTCCGCGTGACGCTGTCCCGCGGAGGTTTTTCCACGGTCGCTGCGTGTTAGCTTTCAAGTCTGTCAAGTCTGGAGTGGGACTAGGCTTGTCGGTTAACGCCGCTGTCTCTTCTGCTGTGGAAGAAAGCACAATCACCCCTAGACCAAGCCGGTGAAAGTACACCTGGTGTGACCGAGTCCACGTACCCTAAAGTCAGCTGAAGCTCGAGCAGCGACGATAGTTTCTTCGAGGTTTCTACAAAATACCAATTGGCAGACTCTTATCACCCTCCAGCTTTACCATTTCACCCGTCTTAGTTGAACTTCTTTGAGGAGCCAACATTCCAGACACTATCCCCACGCCCTGTTCAAGCCCGAGGTGTAACTCCCCGACGATATTTATGGAAAGGAAGGAGGCTCCTGTGTGAGTTGACCGTGCTGTTTAGGAAAAGGGTGAAATAGCCATCTAGCCCCGAGTCTGCTCCTAACTACGTGTGGCAAATCACTTGCGTCAGTTTCTCCAACACACGTGATAGCGTTGGCCACGTCTTGATTTTTAAGTATGCTTTCAGTTGAGCTAAAGAGCGAAGTCAGGGTCCAGCCTTACGCTCCGAATTGAGGGCTGGGAAGCCTTACTAAGCGCAGCCATCGCCCACTCCCCATCCGCCGACTGAAGACATGTAGACTCTCGGTCGTGAAAGCGCAGAAGGCCGGAATCTCAGAAAATGGGGTCCTGGGGAGGAGACACCGGGGATGGGGAGGCCCCCTGGGAAGGAACCTCCACGCCGCGAGGGGGAAGACTCCTGGTGGCTTGGCTGCCTCCGTCCTACGGGGTAGGACTCAAAGCAAAACACACTGAGCTCTGGGACCCGCGGTGTCTTGCTCTGTCAAGGGTCCCTGGCTAGTCCTGAGAGAACCAGACGCTCCCACAGCTCTGCGGGCTTTGGGCTGTTACAGATAGCGACTGAGCATTACAGAAAACCAAACCCATTGCCATCCAGTCGATTCCGACTCGTCATATGAACCTTATAGGACAGAGAAGTGCCCCCATAAGAATTTCCAAAGAGCGGCTGGTGGATTTGAACCGGTAACCTTTGGTCAGCCGCCCTAGCGCTTAATCTCGAACCCCGCGGTGTCTAACCACCCGGAAGGGGAGGAGCCCAGTCACCCGCCGCGACCTTTCTCCTACTTTGGCTCTGCAGTCTGTTGCGGAAGGGCAGGGTGGTGACGTGGGAGCCCGCAGGCAGGCTCTCTGGAACTAACTTTTTTCGTCAGCCTGCGGTAATTTTCGGACTTGCGTTATACCCCAGTTTCCTCTTGATTTTTGTATTTGACTCTGTGACCCTTCTTGTGCACGCTTCCTAGAAGAAGTTCAGGCTCTGATGTCTGCCAAGGGTCCCAAGCGCCACCACTCACTAGCTGGGCACCTGGAGTGATTCCTCGAACCTTTCTGTAATTTGGTTACCTCAGATGTTATATGGGGTCGTAGTAGTCCTTACCTGGAAATGAAATTAGTGCATGTAAAGCCCTGAGGACAGTGCCCTGCTCTTAAAAAACTTGGTCTGTATCATCTGCTACATACAACGCTGCAAAAGGAGAGACGTTGCTTGGGTAGCTTATGTTTAGGGGCTGAATTTAGGAATTGCACAATAACTGTGGACTCTGCTTATTGTCAGTTCTCTATTTTGTCACCGTTGGAGGGAAGAAGTAGGCGTCTCTCCAGCAACTCCCACTTCTCATAGTCACTGCCGTTGCTTGAGCCTTATCTACATGGAGATAAGCACGGTATGGTGAGTACTCCTGTACTTCCCTGACCATCAGCCCTGGGTACACCCTGAGCCTTTTGGAACAGGATTCTATCTAGTCTGTATCACCTTGGCCAATTTAATAAAGCCCTTTAAGCCTTAGTTTCTGTATCTGTAAAATGGGGGAAATAACATGTAAAGCAGAGTTATGAGGATTAGAAATAAAGTATGTAAACTGTATGTCACGTAATAGATGATCAGTAAATAGTGGCTGTAGGGTCACAGTGAATTGGAATTGCCTGAATGGCAACTTTTTTTGTTTTTAATTAATGTAAAGGTAGTCCCTGACTTTCAAGGGCTTCCGGCCCACAACTTCATCTTCAGTTGGTTTGGGTGTAGATTGAATACTTTTTTTGTTTAATTATTATTACCTTTTATTATCAGTAAACTCTGGTGGCATAGTGGGTAAGTGCTACATCGCCAAAAGGTCAGCAGTTCGACTCCGACAGGCGATCCTTGGAAACTCTATGGGGCAGTTCTACTCTGACCTGTAGAGTTGCTTTGAGTCAAAATCCACTGGACAGCAGTGGATTTGGTTTTTTAGTGGGTTTATTATCAGTATCTCTATATAGCTGATCTTTATCTGTCTCTGGGGGTTGGAAACATTACATAAAACTTTATAGCTTCAGCCTTGGGGCTTCCTGCTTCTCCGGTTGAATGCATGTTATGTAATGAAAAAAAAAAAAAAAAAAACACAGAACCACCTTAAGGGAGCGTCAAAAAATATGTTATAAGTTGAAGAATACATGTACTAAGAAATATACAGGTAAGTTCCCATGCTGAATGAACTTATCACCTGGTTGGGTACAGCAAAATCTAAGAGAAAAACTCAGGGCATTACGGGGTTGTTGGCTGCCATCAACTTGGCTCCAGGGTATGGTGACCTTAGGTGTGACAGAACATTGCCCAGTCCTACACCTCTAAGTGATTTTTTATATGTGCCCATTGTGGTAGCTGTTGTCTCAGTCTGTCGCATATTGCAGGTTTCCATTGTTTTGCTGGCCTTCTGCTTTACCAAATATCATGTCGTTTTTTAAGGGTTGGTCTTTCTTCATGATGTATCTAAAGTAAGCAAGATGAAGTTTTGCCCTTCTTGCTTCTGAGGAACATTTTGATGTTTATTTCATCTGAGACTAATGTGTTCCTTCTTCTGCTAATCCACTATATATTTAGTGTTCTTATGCTTCAGTGCTTCTGTCTCCTTTTTGACTGGACAGCACTTTTTTTTTCAGGTTTAGAATTTAGTTGGGCTTGAGTTTGAATGCTGCTCAGGTCCTGCCCTTGAATAATTTAGGTTAACCTCTTGTTGCCTTGAAATCCCTGATGGTGTAGTGATTAAATGTTATAGCTGCCAACCAAAAGGTCTGCAGTTCAAACCCACCGGGTGCTCCTTAGGAACTCTATCGGGCAGTTCTCCACTGTCCTATAGTTGCTAGGAGTTGGAATTGACTCAACAGCAGTGGGTTTGTGGGGTTTTTTTTTTTTTGGTTTCTAGTTGCCTTGTTTCTTCATTTATGTAATAGAAGTAATAGGTCTTACCTACGAAGATTATTATGAAGATTAAATTAAATAACATATATAAAGTACTTAGTGTATATTCAGAGCAAAATAATCCAAACCCACTGCCGTTGAGTTGACTCCGAGTCATGGCGACCTTACAGGACAGACTAGGACTGCCCCATAGAGTTTACAAGGAGCGCCTGGTGGATTCCAACTGCTGACCTTTTGGTTAGCAGTTGTAGAACTCAACTGCTCTGTCACCAAGGTTTGCAAGGGCGAAATAAGTGGTAGTTATTAACCTACTTATCTCCTGAGGTAGAGTATAATTAATGTACTGCAGTGCTTGGGAGCCCAGAAACAGGGAAAGGGACAATGAGGACAGACCAAACCCAAACCAAATCTAGTACCACTGAATTGTGTACAACTCGTAATGATCCTAAAAGACAGAGTACAGTTCCCCCCTAGGGCTTCCAAGGAGCACCTTGTGTATTCAGACTGCCAGCCCTTTGGTTAGTAGCTATAGTCCTTCCTTAGCCGTGGTGCCACCACGGTTTCCTGAGTGACAGAGATACAAAGTAAGAATATCACTAGGGTGCCTCTCTTTAGTGATCTGGAATTCTAACATTGACCATGATTATAAAGGAGAGTGGAAATGAAACGAGCATCTCCCTGGCAGCTGACATGTGACAAACATTTTGCAAAATGCATTACATGTACTATTTAACAAGTCTCCTAATAACTCTATGAGATTGGTATTATTATTTCCCTTCATTGTTTGTCGACCATGCTCTTTACACCAAAGGAGAAAGGCACATGCCTTTGTCTGGCCTTTTCCTCATCCTTCATATCTCAATTCAAACATATCTGCTCTAGCATCTCATTCTGACCTTCAGACTCTTGTTACAGTTTCCCCTGTTGTATACTTCCAAACTGATTACAACTGCCCCATAGGGTTTCCTGGGCTGTGAACTTTATGGGAACAGATTGCCAGGTCTTTCTCCCGTGAAGCCACTGAGTGGGTTTGAACCTCTAGCCTTTCTGTAGCATCCAGGTGCTTGACTATTGCTCTGCCTGGGCTTCTTACAGCTCCAGTAACACGATGCATGTCCGTGTCCTTCCCAGTTTGTTACTTTTCCCTTAGCTGTCTGTGTTAATGTCTACTTCTCAAAAGCCTGGAAACATTAGTGAAAGCAGTGTCTGGGCCTGATTTTGTTTCCATTCCATCCCTGCACCTACCACCATCTAGTAGACTTCATTTCATTAAACATTTGTTAATAGAAGGAATAAATGAATGAATGAATGACTTATCCAGTGTCTCTAGTGAGTACCCATTGTACCAAGAAAGGATAGACAGGGCTTTGAGACAAATCCTGTTCAGGCCTCCTCCTTGGGACATATGTACCAAAAAAAAAAAAAAAAAAAACCAACGCTTCATGAGCTACCTGTCCCCTAACTTCTCAAGAGAAGTGGTTCCACAGTCAGCCCCTTGAGGAACACCATACTAAGAAGGGAGTATATTCGCAAGTGTGACCTCGTAGTCCAGTGTCCATTTAATGAACATCTCTACATTGCCGGTCAGTGTAAAGTGGGATACTCTCTATGGAAATCAACTTGATGATAGCTATAAAAAGCATGCATGTGGGCTTTAACCCAGAATTCCACTCTGTTTTAGTCCGCTAATGCTGCTCTAACAGAAATACCACAGAGTGGATGGCTTTAACAAAGGAAAGTTTATTCTTACACAGTCCAGTAGGCTACAAGTCTAAATTCAGGAAACCTGCTCCAGGGTAAGGCTTTTCCCTTGTAGGCTCTAGAGGAAAGTCCAGTATTGTATCAGTCTTTGTCCAGGGAAACCCCCTGTACAATGGAGCAGGGAAGTGATCTTATAAAGGGATTTACAGTCTCACCCTAATCCTTTAACATACAGCATAGGAAAACCAGAAAGTGGAGGACAGTCACAAGATACTGGGAATCATGGCCCAGCCACATGGCTACATATATTTTGGGGGGGACACAACTGAATCCATGACACACTCCTAGGACTCAAACTCTTCTATGTAGAGAATAGAGTATGTGCAAGAGTCAGTAATTCAGCACCAAAACTTTGGCAAAAACAAAAGCATGTTATAGACTGAGTTATATTCACCTCCTCCACAAAAAGCAAACCAAACCCAGGTCGAATCTGGCTCATAGCGAACCTAGAGGTCAAAGTAGAACTACACCATAGAGTTTCCAAGGTGCATCTGGTAGATTTGAACTGCTGACCTTTAGGTTAGCAGACTAGCACTTAGTCCACTACACCACCTGGGTTTCCTCCCCAACAGATGATACATTAAAATTCTAACCCCTGATACCTGTGAATGTGATCTCGGTCTTTGGAAATGTTTAACTTGAGGTCATACTGGAGTAGGATGGGCCCTAATCCCATGTGAGTGGTATCCTTACAAAGGAGAAGACGCATAGACAAGATGGCCTTGCTTCTGTCTGTAAACCAAGGGACACCAAGAAATACTTATGGCAGACACAGCCCCCAAACTCTTTTAGTCCAGAACTAAAACCACTCCCAAGGCCAACTCCTCAGGCAAAGATTAGACTGGACTTCAGTGTATAAAATGACACTGGTGAAGTGTTGGCTTCTTGGCTTTAATAGATAGAGGAGACTAAACAGACAGCTCCTGTATGGAGACAAGATGCAAAGGCAGAGCGGAGCAGGAGCTAGTTGAATGGACACAGGAAATACTGGACAGAGATGAAGAGCAAGCTGTCTTATTGTAGGGAGAGCAACTAGGGTCACATGACAATATGTATATAAGTTTTTGTATGACAAATTGATGTGGATTATAAATTTTCAGTTAAAGCACAATTTAAAAAAAGGAAGAAAAAAAGACAAGAAATACCTTGGATCACCAGAAGCTGAGAGAACATGGCCTGAGAACACCCTGAATTCAGATCACTGGCCTCCAGAACTCTGAGACAGTGAATTTCTTTTCTTATAAGCCATTCTGTTTGTGATCTATTGTTACAGCAGCCCAAGGAAATGGTGATGGTGAGGATGTGGAGAACTTGGAACCGTATAAATTGTTGGTGAGAGGTAAACTTACGTAGTCACAGTGGAAGACAGACAGTTTTTCAAAAATCTGAACATAGAGTTATCATAACCCATTGCTGTTGAGTTGATACCGACTCATAGCAACCCTGTAGGACAGAGCAGAACTGCCCCGTACAGTTTCCAGGAAGTGCCTGGTGGTTTTGAACTGCCAACCTTTTGGGCCTATGAATCCCATTCATAGTTATGTACCAAAGAAAACTGAAAACGTATGTCCATACAAAAAACTGTACACAAATGGTCCTGCCAGCATAATCTGTAATAGGCAAAAAGTAGAAACAATTTAAATGTCCACCAAGTGATGAATGAATAAATTAAATGTGGTGCATCCCTGCCATGGAATGTTATTGAGCCGTAAAAGAATGAAGTACAGATACATAGATGAATCTTGAAAACATTGTATTAACTGAAAGAAACTAGACACAAAAGGATACATGTTATATGGTTGCATTTATAGGAGATATTTAGGATAGGCAAGTCCATAGAAACACAAAAATGAGTGGTTAGACAAGTGGCTGACATGTGAGGTCTGACAATTAAGTCCATAGACTTAATTGTTCTAAGTGCTATACACCTCATTGCTGAGTGTCACTACAGTCACCTTTGAAATACTCCCTTTGGGAAGCTATGCACTGATGCCAATGCCTAGTTCACCCTTCAAAGCAAATTTGGAACTGTTTTTCTGGAATGGCCATCATAGCTGTCATTGTATAATACCGTTGATGTCCTGAATGTCATCCAAATGTCTTCCTTTCAATATTTCCTGTATCTTTGGGTAAAGAAAAGAAGTCATTGGGGTCCAGGTTGGGTAAGTAGAGTGGGTGTTCCACCAGTACAGTTATTTGTTTACTGGCTAAAAACTCCCTCACAGACAACTGTACAATTAAGTTCGTGAACTTGCCACCGTGCCACCATTGCACAGTGGTAATTCCACAGAGGGTTCCAAAGTTGCTTTGAAGGGCGGACTAGGCACTGGCATCAGTGCGCAGCTTCCCAAGGGAGTCCTTCAAAGGTAACTGTAGTAATATTCAGCAATGAGGTATTCAACACTTTTTGTAGGATGAGTTTGCGAGCTTAATTGTCAGGCTTCGTAGGTGCTCGGCAATCATTTGTTGAATTAATCAATAGTATTTTTGTATATCTGTTTATAATATTTTTTTATAAATAGAGCAGTTGCCCAATGGCTGATTCTATGTATTATAAATTCCTTGTGCAACGACAATCTAACATTGGTCTTCTCTAGGAGATACAACTATGAACGTTTTCCTTTATCTTTTAAATTTTCTCCCATGTGAATCAGTCACTTTTATAATCAGAGAAAACGCCACTACCATTTTATAAATTACAGAATTTACTAATATTTTAGTCCAGAAACCATTCCCACAGCCAACTCTTCAGACAAAGGTTAGGCAGGACTGCCAAGCCAAGAGCCATCAAGTCGGATCCGACTCGTGGTCAGGACTATGAGACGTAAAATGATACTGGTGGAAAGTGTGCTTCTTGGCCTAAGTAGATGTATGAGGCTAACCGGACAGCTCCTGTCCTGGAACAAGGTGAGAGGCCAGAGGAGTATGGGAGCTGACTGAATGGACATGGGATATAACAGGGTGGAAAGGAGAAGTGTGCAGCTGCAGGGTGAGGAGAGCCACCAGAGTTACATAGCAATGTGTGTGTAAGTTTTTGTGTGACAAATTGACTTGGATTGTAAATTTTCACGTAAAGCACAAAAAATATTAAATAAACAATTAATATAAAAGAATTTACTAGCACTTTATAAGTCATTTGAGCAACATTTTGACAACAGATGTGCAATGAAAGGAAGACAGCCAAGTGAGTTCAGATGAGGAAACTGGGTCAGGAGCAGAGGGCATCTCATGGGAGGTCTGAGTAGAGTGGGAAGGCTGTGGCATTGCAGACATAAGAGGAACATACCCCATGGACGGCAGGACCAGCCCTGAGAAATGAACAAAGGGCACCCGCTTCCATGGAGAAAGCTACTTCTGCAGGCCTCAGTTTTCTCATCTGTGAAATGGGCTCAGGAATCCAAGCTGTCTTTAAGCCTTTGTGTGTCAAAGGTCTGTGGCTCTAGAACCTGCCCTAAGAACCTATAGCATGGGCTGGGAGACTCCCACAGGTGCAACATGGCTCTGCCCCAAGGCCCATTTGTGAAAAGCTTGATATGGAAAACTGTCCTTCCTGTAACATGTAAATTAACCATGGGTGATGGTAGTTGTTATTAGGTGTCGTCTAGTCGGTTCTGACTCATAGCAACCCATGTGACAGAGTACAAGTATTCCATTAGATTTTCCTGGCAGTAATGTTTACAGAAGCAGAAGTGCAAGTCGTTCTCCTGCAGAGTTACAGCGTGAGTTCAAATCACCAACTTTTTGGTTAGCAGCCCAAGCTCTTAACCATTTGCACTGCCAGGGCTCCTTCCTTGCAGGATAAGAAATATGTGTATTTGTACATATACAAATATATAGTGTACATGTATATATTTGTATATATATACAATGTACATATTGTATATATAGATACACAAATATACATATATGTATACAAATTGGTGGTCCAGTGGTAGAATTCTCACCCTCCATGCGGGAAACCCAGGCAATACATCTCATGTGCAGAAACCACCCATCTCTCAGTGGAGCTGTGTGTTGCTAGGATACTGAATCGGTTTCAGCGGAGCTTCCAGACTAAGACTAGGAAGAAAGGTGGTCTACTTCTGAAAATCAGCCAGTGACCTGACAGCTGTCAGACCCACAGCCAGTCATGAGATTAGTGCAGAACTAAGCAGCATCTGTTTTGTGGGGTCACCATAAGTCAGGGATGACAAGAAGGTTGCTAACAATAACACAACATACACACACATATGGATGTGGACTGTCAGAGTACATTCTTAAATATTAACAGTTTTCTCCAGGCAGGACCCTTTTATCCATTGCTGTAGTTAAAATGGGCACAGTATCTGGGGCTTATAGACTTTTAAAGAATTTTCAAAACCATTTGAGATATGGAAAACCAAATATATTAAGTAAAAAAAAATTTAATCAAAGGTCTACAAAATACAACATTATTTCAATCAGATAGTTGCAACTCAGTCACTTGTAATGCAGGGTGTGGGTGCATTTCAGTGACAGGATCGTTGTAAGGTAGACGTGTCCAGGACCTGTGGGAATTCTTCAAGTGGTTCTGGCTGACTGGTGGAGTAAGGATTATTTATGATGTCTCACAGTTTCAATGGCTTGGCTGGCACAGTTTCAAATATCCCATTATGAGCATTTTATTGCAAGAAAAAGAAAAACATTCAATGCCAGTTGGGACGTGCTCAAAATGAGGTTACTCAAAATAACAAGCCTGGTATGTATTTGGATGTGTGCAGCCCAGTGAACTCTGAGTGTGTGTGTATGTTAGGGCAGGTGTGCGTGCACTGGGGCAGGTGCGTGTACAGTGGGGCAGGTGTGTGTACATTGGGGCAGGTGTGTGTACATTAGGGAACTTTGTACTTGTCGATGACTTGGCTGTGAGCTTGTTTATGTTCTCATTGTTTGCGTCACACCAGGTGCTCAGAAAAGCCTGGGCCTGGGCATGTGTGTTTAGCGGCTGCCTCGTGCAGGTCTCTTAGGTAAAGAGCATGTGACTGTTGGTGTTCTTGTGCCTGGAACCATGCACTGGGCTCGTCACTGCAGGAAGTTCAGGTGCTCTGGTTAGATTAGTAAATCACCAAGAAGATAGTAGACCTGAGCTGCCTGCAGCTTCCCTAAATTTTCTGTGCTGGTAAAGTGAAGTCCTCCTCTGAGCTCAGAGTCTAGCATGCCTGAGCAGCACACCCTCACAAAGGGGTGCACTTGAAAAGTCACCCTTATCTCCTGAGGATGAGGATTATTATGAGGTCCCTTTACCCCATTGGGAAACCTTGGTGGCACAGTAGTTAAGTGCTATGTCTGCTGACCTTCTGGTTAGCAGTTCAAATCCACCAGGTGCTCTTTGGAAACTCTATAGAGCAGTTCTGCTCTGTCCTGTAGAGTCGCTATGGTCATCACTGACTTGATGGCAGTGGGTTTAGTGTTTTTTGGTTTTAACTCATTGCTGTCGCTCGTCCCGACTCATGGCAGCCCTATGCGTGCAGAGGAGAACTGCTCTGTAGGGTTTTCAAGGCTGTGACATTTTAGAAGCAGGGTCACCAGGCCTGTCTTCTGAGGCACCTCTGGTTGGGTTTGAACTGCCAACCTTTCAGGTGGTAGTTGAGTATTTACTGTTTACACCAAAACCTGAAAGAAATACATTGTCTGCTCACCAGCAGCCTAAATGTATTTTAAATAATTCTAGTGAAAATGAAATCAGGTGTCCTAGGAACCCCTGTAGCAGTTAACTGCTAACCAAAAGGTCAGCGGTTCAAATCTGCCAGACCCTCCTTGGAAACTCTGTGGCAGTTCGACTCTGTCTATAGGGCCACTGTGAGTTGGAGTCAGCGCAACGGCAGTGGCTAACATCTAGGAACCATACTGAGAGGGAGTGTGTGGTTTCCATCAGGCTTTTAGAAATATTGAAAATACTCTGAAACCTCTTAGGTATCTGATGTCATTTGTAATGTGGATAAGAACTGATTTCCTAATGATCAAGGGACACAGAGAACAGGGTCTGTGAGCTCCCTGCAAAGAACACAACTCTATAGATACCAATAAAACAAAAGCAAGATTTAATGCCATTGCCCATGCAACTTCAAATCCAACAGCAGTGAAAAGAGGGTCCTGGCTCAGGAGAGTGGAGTGCTGTAGCTCTCGCCATTCAAGAGGGCGAGGTACAAAGCTGGGCACGTGTGTAAGGGGATAAGGGGGCCAGTGAGGGGGTCCCAGAAGCCAGCGGGTGCCTGAGAAGACTGAGGGACTTCAGTAGACTCCTGGAGTCCAGGAGAGGAAGCCGCTTGTTGGTGGGTTCCAGCAGGGGGTGGGCAGCAAAGGTGCAGATGAGAGCAGGTCTGTTAAGTCATGCTACCCAAAAGGGCTTTGTCTTTACAGAGCGACTGGGAGGCTGTCTCAGGTACCTAGTGCTGCTGTAACAAAAACAGAACAGGCAGAGTAAAATAAGTGACTGCATCTTGAGCACCACCTGTACCATTTGGAAAAACAAGAGACAATAATCTAAAGATCTTTAAAAAACAAACAAAAAAAACAGATCTGCCAGGTGATTTATATGATATCCACGTCACCTTCAGCTCAAAACACCAATTATGCTGTCAACATGTCTGAAATGTCACCATTGTTACTACCTAAGGAAGATTAACATTCTACCTGGGGCTCAAATCTTTATCCCCTTCTATAAAACCTGCAGCTAGTCTCTATTTTGGGGAGGCAGGTTGTGGAGGAGTGATCCTCTCTGTCACCTTGCTACTGGTACACAATAAAGGTCTTACACCTCATCTCATGCCTGTCTCAGAGATTGGCTGTTTGCTGCAGGTGGCATGAACCCTGCTTAGGTTTGTGGTAACACAAATACCATCAGCTGGTGGCTTTATTTTCTCACAGTGTAAATTCAAACCAAACCCACTGCCATCGAGTCTATTCCAACTTACAGCAATCATATATGACAAAGAACTGCCCCGTGGGGGTTCCAAGGAGCAGCTGGTGGACTTGAACTGCCAGTCTTTTGGTTAGCAGCCTGAGCTGTTAATCACTGCACCATTAGGGCTGTTTTCATAGTTTAAAAACCAAAACAACAAAACCCATTGCTGTTGAGTTGGTTCCAAATCATAGCAACCCTACAAGACAGGGTAGAACTTCCTTATAGGGTTTCCAAGGAGCACCTGGCAGATTTGGTCTGCTGGACTTTTGGTTAGCAGACATAACACTTAACCACTAAGCCACCAGGGTTTCCAACATTACGGTCCCAGTGAGCTTTTAGTAGCTGACAGTATTTGGAGTATCTGGGCTTATAGATTCACTGCCTCAATGTCTTCAAGATAGTGTGTATCCACAAGTGAAAAAGAACCCAGGAGACAGAAGGATCCATGTAAGTGGGAGACTGTATCAACCAGAAGAACCAGATGGTGACTGGCCAACATCAAAGATAGCTGTGATGTGGCACACAATGTTCAGTCCCTGTGGCAACATGAGAAAAAGAGGGGTACAGCTCAAGAACTCTACTAAAAGACCACAGTTGATGGTCTGACGGCTCGGGGGATCCTCTAGGAGCATGGCCGGTCGACCTGCTACAGCCTCTGTGTAGAAAACATTACCGAGATCAACTCTTTGGAGAAAAATGAATGGGACTTGGGGATACAATGTGACCATATGGTGGGTGTATTTTATGGTTCTGTGCATTCACAGGCAACTGTCTTAGTGGTCTCTTTCTGGATGGGAGAGAACAGGGTAGAGGAGAGGGTGCAGCAGCTTGTTAAGAGGATACCACAAGCATAAAATGAAACGGAAGAGTGTGCTGTCATGGGGCGAGGAGAGCTGTAGGTAGGCATGCAAAATCGATATGGATTGTATACTTTTACTTAATCACAATAAAAAAATACAGTGTCTATCTTCCTTGGTGTGTATCTAATCTACTGTTTTTATAAAGTGGAAGTGATTAGGTTGAGGGCACACCTTACATTGATATGGCCTCATTAACATAACAAAGAAACTATTCCCAAATGGGATTTTTGTTGTATGCTATATAGTCCATTCTGAATCATAGCAACTCTATAGGACAGAGTACAATTGCCCCATAGGATTTCTTAGGCTGTAAATTTTAGGGGAGCATATTGAAAGGTTAGGATTGGAGCATATATTTTGCAGGGACACGATTCATTCCATAACAGGGGCTGAGGTAGGTTGTCTGCAATGATGACCAGAGTTCCACATCCTTGGAAACCTTGGTGGCATAGTGGTTAAGTGCTACAGTTGCTAATCAAAAGGTTAGCAGTTCAAATCCACCAAGCACTCCTTGGATACTATGAGGCAGTTCTACTCTGTCATCTAGGGTCATTGTGAATCAGAAAAGACTCCAGGGCAGTGGGTTGTGTTTGGCTTTTCCGTTATACCTGAATGCTGCTCCTCCCATCCACAGACAATTCTATTTCCCCTGCCCTTAAATTCAGACTGGAAGCCCTGGTGGCATAGTGCTATGGCTGCTAACCGAAAGATCAGCAGTTCAGATCTGCCGGGTGCTCCTTGGAAACTCTATGGGGTAGTTCTACTCTGACCTATGGGATCGCTATGAGTCGGAATCTACTCGATGGCACTGTGTTTGTTTTTCATTTGTTTAAATTCATACTGGACTTGTGACTTACTTAAATTGATACGATGACACTGTACTAGTTGCCAGCCTAGGCCCTAAAGGACCAGGCAGCTGCTGCTGTTGCTCTCCAGGAACACTGTGTCAACAAGTGGAGAAGTCCAGCTACCCTGCTGGAGAAAGAGAGAGGCTGAGCTAGCCCCCAGCAGTTCTAGCCGTCTCTGCTGAAGTGCCAGACAGGTGAGTAGAGCCATCGTGGGACTTCCAGCCCTAGAGTAGCAGAGGCAAGTCCTACCTGCTGAGCCACTGCTGGCCTACAGAACCAGGAACCATCAGACTGCTACTGTTTTAAGCCACTAAGCCTTGAGGTGATTTCTTTCTTAACAATAGATAACTGAAACAGGGCCCCTGTCTTTGCAAGCATCCAAACATTAGTGACCCAAGGACCCACACCCTAGAAACCGCCACTTCCTCTAAATTATCCAAATCTAAAATTCAAACACCGTATGTGTTATAAATTCAAATGGATATGTTACAATGATGTACAGTCATGTTGGTTACAACGCTGGCTTTACTGGCTTCCACTAATTTAGGGACAGTCTACTGATTAAAAGAAGAAAATGTATCTTTGCGTAGAGGTAGTTGTAAAGAGGATTTCCCCAGGGACAATTACAAACATAGATCATTTTAAGATGGGAAGCATTGTTGTCCACTAATAAGTTGGGGATATTCCTTTTTATTATTATTATTCAAATAGCCCATTTGTACAAATTCCAAGGCGGTCGAAGAGTTAGACATGGAAAATGAATGAGAGGTTAGCAGTGTTGGGGATGGAGAGGGGACTTGTGTGTGGATATCAGATGATAACACCCGGGATGCTTGTGGTGTTCACTGTCTTGACTGGTGGTGATAAACCTATCCAAGTAATAAGTTACATAGGAGGGAGTGTATACAAAGACACGCAGTGTACAAGTGAAAGTGGGGGAAATTTGAATCAGACCCATGGATCACATCAGTGTCAGTATCTTCATTGTGATATTATGCTGTAGTTTTTTCAGACAGTTACTGTTGGGGAAAACTGGGCAAAGTGTGCAAGGAATCTCTATTATTTCTTACAATTGCATGTGAAACTACAATGATCTTAAGAAAAAGTTCCATCAAGAAAGCAAGTTGACAGCTGAATGCCAAGCCAAGCCAAGTGCTGTTGAGTCGGATCTGACTCATGGCGACGGCTGAATAGCCACATGCAAAACAGTGGATTTGGATGCCTACTTCATACCATATGCAAAAATTTAACTCAAAGCACAACACAGATTTAAATGTAAGAGCTAACTGTAAAACTCCTAAAAGAAAACATAAGTATAAATCCTCCTGATCTTGGATTAGGTGATTGGTTCTTAGATGTGGCACAAAAAGTATAAGAAACACACAGACACACACAAAAAAACCAGATAAATTTGACTTTACCAACATTAAAAATGCTTGTGCCCCAAAGGGCGCTATTAAGAAAATGAAAAGACAGTCCACAGAATGGCAGAAAATATTTGTAAATTATGTATCTGATGGAAGAATTATCTCCAGAATATGTAAAAACTCTTACAACTCAATAATAGAAAGACAAAGAACTCCCTTAAAAAGTGGGCACAGGATTTGAATAGACATTTGTCCAAAGAAAATATGTATATGTAAAACAAGCGCTTGAAAAATTGTTTAATGTCACTGGTCATTACTCTTTGCCATTAAGTGGATTCTCACTCACAGTGACCCTATGAGTTAAGGATATGCAAATCAAAACTGCAGTCAGATACCACTTTCCACCCATTAGGATGGTTATAAGAAAAAAAAGACAGACCTTAACAAGTATTGAATGATGTAGAGAGCTATCATACATTGCTGTTGGAATTGTAAATGATCAGTAACTGAAAACTTTCTGACAATTTCTCAAAATATTAAACATAGAGTTACAACGTGATCTAGGAATTCTACTTCTAGGTATATGCCCAAGACAAATAAAAACATTGAAGAGCAACAATCAAATCTACAGACTAAATTGTTCTAAGTGCTATGTACCTCATTGCTGAATATCACAACAGTCACCTTTGAAGTACTCCCCTTGAGAAGCTATGCACTGATGCCAGCGCCTAGTCCACCCTTCAAAGTGATTTTGGAACTCTTTCTGGAATGGCAGTTGTGCACTGTGGCACAGAGGCAAGCTCACTAACTAAATTGTATGTTTGTCTGTGAGGGAGTGTTTAGCCAGTAAACAAATAACTGTGTTGGAGCACCCTCCTTACTCACCTGATCTGGCCCCCAAAGACTTTTTTCTTTACCTAAAGATAAAGGAAATATTGAAAGGAAGACATTTGGATGACATTCAGGACATCAAGGGTTAATATGATGGCATCTTTAATGACCATTCCAGAAAAACAATTCCAAAACTGCTTTGAAGGGTGGACTAGGCACTGACATCTGTGCATGGCTTCCCAAGGGCAGTACTTTGAAGGTGACCATAGTGATACCCAGCAATGACATATGTAGGTAGCACTTTTGTAGGATGAAGTCACGAACTTAATTTTCAGTCTTCATGTGTCCATACAAAAACTTTTTCATGTCCCTTAATTTTTTTTCATATGTTTTGCCTTTTTGTCCCTATCTGCTGTGTTTCAGATTTTGTTTTTCGGTTCAGTATTTCTATCTTCCGTCTATTTAATGTGCTGTTTCCTTGCCCATTAATTTTTCATTTTTAATTATTATAATTTTCATTTTTAGATATTCTATTTGATTTATTTTTCAAATGTCCTCATCTTTTTCAATAGTGTAATCCCTTCCTCATTTTTTTAGTTTCTTCTTGTTTCTCTTTAAACAGCTTAAAATCTCTTACTTTTTACTCTGTATCTTTTTACTCTGTATCTGATATTCTACTATCTGAGGATGAAGGGAGACCCCATTTACTGGGGTCTTAGTGATCTAGTGCTGCTGTAACAGAAATCCCACAAGTAGATGGCTTTCACAAAGAGAAATTTATTGTCTCACAGTCTGGGGACTGGAAGTCTGAATTCAGGATGTCACCTCCAGCGAAAGGCTTTCTTTGTTGGCTCAGGTTGAAGTTTCTTGTCATCAGTCACCTAGGAGCTTCTCAGCACAGAGACCCTGGGTCCAAGATGTGCTCCCCTACTGGATCTTCATTTTGGGTGGCATAAGCTCTCTTGTCTCTCTGGCCACTTCTATCTTTTATATCTCAAAAGAGATTGATTCAAGGTACAACCCAATCGTGTAGATTTGAGTCCTGCCTCATTAACGTAACTACCTCTAATATTGCCTCACTAACACGGGGTGGCTATGAGTCAGTGGCGGTGGGTTTGGCTTTTGGTCTGAACGTTAGCGAAGTATAAGATTTCCAGCCCATAGGAAGATCACAGCAGAAAACACGATGGTGGACAGTCTTACGCTACTCAGAACCGTGGCCTAGCCAAATCACCATACGTTTTGCTACACATCAATCCATAACATTCCACTTTGGGGCTCCCCAAAATTCATGTCCTTGCCACATGCAAAACATATTCACTTCCTTGTATCATAGCAAAACTCCAAAAACTTCATCTATGAAATCTAGAATATAAATTACCTGCTTCCAAAGTACAGATACAAACTAGACATTTCCATTACAAATGGGAGACATTGGAGGGAAAGAAGGTAAAATAGGCACCAAGCAAGTCAGTTGAGCACCATTACATTTGCTCTCAAGACTTGAAAATAATCCTTTGTTCTCTGAGACCATTTAGGCCATGGCCCTGCTCTGCATACTCTGGGTGTCAGCTGCAGATTCTGGGTGGAGGCCCCTCAGCCCTGGGCTTCAATTCTACCTTTCAGGCCCACTAGAATGTCAGCTCTGCTCCCTCAGCTTTGGGCAGCCCCATTCTCCTAGACCACCTGAATGGCAACCCTACACCCTCAGCCCTGGCAGGCCCTGTCTTCTGCCCCTTGGGCATGGCAGCTCCATGTCTTTAGTTTTGGGTAACAGATCTGGCCCCATCCCAGTGGCACTCCTGAAAGGAAGCCCCACACTTTGGACCTGAGTTGGTGAAGATCTGGCTGTTTGAAACCTTGGAGGCTGTGGTCCCACCCTTAGAAATTCCACAGGCCATGGCTCCAGTCTTTGAGACTCCACAGGTCATGTCCCTACCCTTTGAGACTGAGGTAATTCTGCTTCCTGTGTTCCTTGTCTCTGTGGGTTCTGCCTTCTGGTGATGTGAGCTCTTGGGCCCTGGAGCCACACCACCTGCATCCGTCCTGCTGAGGCAAGTGTTACAAAGCTGTTCAGCTCTACCAGTTAGTGCCTAGAGGCACCCTCTGCCAGGAAGCTTTCTGGGGGAAGGTTCTCAGCTGTCCCGCTCTGTGGGTTGGCTCCAGTGCTGTCTCACACTGGTCTGCTGCTCCTAACGCTGCCTTTTCTCTGCTACTGCTATTTCTCTGCTTCTGCTTCTTGTTGTCTATACCATCTCTAATGTAACAGCCCTCCTCACTTTCTTCTGAGTGCTCGCCAGAATTGTCATTGATGTCCATAACTACAGCAACAACCTCTTCAAGGCAATTAGGCACTTCAGAACTCTTCTGGACTCTATCCATTCCTAATTTCAAAACCACTCCCCCACTTAACTGTCTGTTAGAGCAACCCCCGACTCCCAGTGCAACATTATGCTGCTACCACAAAAATATCACAGGTGGATGCTTTTAACAAATGTGTTTATTCTTTCATGGTCTTGGAGCTACAAATCCAAAATCAGGGTGCCAGCCCCAGGGAAAGCTTTCTTTCTTTATTGGCTCTGGGTGAAAGTCCTTGTCATCAATCTTTCATGGTCTAGGAGTTTCTCAGCACAGATACCCTGAATCCAAAGGACATGCTCACCTCCTGGTTCTTTATTCATGGTGACTTGGTGTCCTTTGTCTCTCTGGTCAATTCTCTCTTTTACATCTCAAAAGAGATTGACTCAAGATACAACCTAATCTTGTAGACTGAGTCCTGCGTCATTAACATAACTGCCTCTAATATTGCCTTGTTAACATCAGAGAGGTAGGATGTATAACACACAGGAATATCACATCAGATGACAAAATAGTGGGCAATCACACAACACTGGGAATTATGGCCTACGTAGTTGACATACTTGCTGGGGGTCGCAATTCAACCCATGACACTGGTATGCTGACAGTTGCTTGTGCAGGCTTCTTTCTTTTTTTTTTTTTAATTTAATATGACTGAGTGAAAATGTACATTCCCTTATAAATTTACATGCCCACCTATGTGCAGCTTCCACTGCTATCCCTGTCCGGTGACAGCACGCTATTCCTCTCTGCTCCATACATGACTCATCCTCCCAACAGTTTCCTTTCCCCTCCTCTCCACCCACTCTCCTTCCTCCAGCCAGAGGTGGAGGCTTATTTCTTTGTTTTTACATTTTATTTGTATTTGAGCTTCGCATGTCATAATTTTTTGTGGGCATCTTTGTGCAGCCAGTTCTAAGGTATAGCTCCCTCAGAGAGGTGCTGTGCAGGGCTTCTTCAAGAAACCATCAATCCTCTACTAATTTTTGTCAATGTGTTTCATATTGTATTTTCTTACACCATGCTCAAATACACCTAAGATCTAGGGTTACAAATTCTCAGTGAAAGCTTTTTTTATCTTGAGTCTTCAAGCTTTCCGCTAGGCCTTGGTTGTCAAGACTGACCCTCAGGGCAGCCACGGCTACAAAGTCTACTTTCAAAGACTCTGGTTTTTAGGTTTCTCTTTGTTTCATGGCATTTCATGTTTTGTTTTGCTCTCATAGGTTTCCCTTCCTTTCCCCCTCCTCATCCAGGCTCTGCTATGGATTTAAAAGAACGTTTGTTATGTTTTCTGTTGGAAAGATTTTCCCCTTGTTTGATTCCTGTATTATCTGAAATACAACTCCCGAGGGGAAAAATGCCCCAGTGAAGCCCTTTGTGGGTTCACGTGTTCCAGTAGGTGAGTTAGTTAGACAGTGGAATTCCTGCTGCTCTTAGATATTGAGTGTGTGTCCTCTCTGGGTAACCTCGAACTTTGACTCAGTCAATGTGCATCACCTTTAAGAGAAACGCACTCAATGCTGAGTCTTCTGAGTACACAGGAGGAGATGATGAAGACCAAGGTTAGTCTTTCTGAGATCCTGAATTCAATCACCCAAAGACCTCCGCTTAATTCTCCTCCACAGGGCTCTAGGAGAAGGCCTGTGGCACTTGGTGCTCAGTAAACACTTGCTGACTGAGTGTTGAATAACTGAGTCACTCCAAGTCACAAGACCACTCCTTGGTTTTCTGCGGTCAACTTCCCTCTCTTTTGACGTGGCCAATCTGCAGTCCAAGGTTGGAGAATAAGTTCATGAAAACATTGGTAGAAATGAGATAGGTGAGTGTGTTGAGGTAGTGTGTGATGGGTAATTCATTTTAAACTAATCAAAAGGAGAGAACAAATAAGCAAAAGAATGGTGGCCAGACCATATGTGATGATAGAGCTCTGACCAACAACCTGCAGCAACCGGTCCAGGAAGTCAAACAACTCCTCTAACAGTGGGCTCAAAACGGACAGGGCTTGATTAGTAACTAATATTGGCCCCTGCTTCCAATATAGGGCCAACTAGAGAAGGCCAAATATGCTCCCCTCATCAATCACGTAGAATGCCCACTGGTCTTTAACCTGCCTCTAGCCTCCCTAGGCTATCAGCCTCCCATCAGGTCTTACCTGAGACCCTCCCTGTCCTCACTAAAGCCTTCCCACTCCCCTGCCTGCCTTTGAGTCTCTGCCCAACACCAGTAATGGTTGCTGACTCCCATGTAACAGCAAGTTCTGCATATGTAGTCTTTGTTTCTTCTCATTTGGGTGTTCTTTGTCGATTTCCACACACAAAAAAAATTTCTTTACAGGATGTACTTGGGGTTGAATGGTGAAAGGAAGGGGTGGGCTGATCCAAAGCTTACGCAAAAATTGGGACGAGAAATAGCTGACATTTGTAGAATGCTCATTAGGCAGCATCACTATTCTAAGTTCTTTCCATACAGCAACTTATTTCATCCTCCTGACAGCCCTAGGAAGTGTGTACTAATATCCTTTCTAAAAACACTAAACACCACCACAACCATCAACAACAGCTGGCTTCAAATAAATTGTGACTCCCGGTGATACCACATGAGTCAGAATAGAACTGTGCTCGTGAGAGTTTATTTTAATTTTTTGTTGTGATTAAGTGAAACTATGCAATCGAAATTAAATTTGCGGGCCTGCCTACCTGTAGCTCCTTCTGCTCTCCTTGCCTGGTGACAGCACACTCCTCATTTTCATTCTCTATATGCTGTATCCTCTTAACAATCTCTTGTCCCCTCCTTTCCACTTTCTCTTCTCCCCTCTAGTAAGAGGCTGGTAGGACAGCATCCTATAAATGCATAGAGCCATAAAGTACACACACCATATGGTCATGTTATGTCCCTGAGTCCAGTCCATTCCAGTCCACAGAGTTGACCTCAGTAATGTTTTCTGGTCAGGGGCAGCAGCAGGTCTACAGGCCATGCTCCCTGGGGAAACCCCAGACTGCTGGACCATCAGTTGTAGTCTTTTAGTGGAGTTCTTGAGGTGCACCCCTCTTTTTCTCATGTTGTCACTGGAATTCAACATCGTGTGCCCATCACAGCTGTCTTTGATGGTGGCCAGGCACCATCTGGTTGTTCTGGTTACATGTTGATACAGTCACCCATTCACATAGGTCCTTCTGTCTCCTGGGCTCTTTTTCCATTGTGTCTTTGTTGTTCTTGGTGATCATCTGTTCCTGATGCATTGGGACAATTTGGTGTACCTCAGATGGTAGCTTGCTGGCTTTCAAACCCCAGGTGCCACTCACCAATATGGGGTCCTGAGAGTTTTTAATGGCTGATTTTTTGAAAGTAGATTATAGGCCTTTCTCCTGAGGTATCTCTGGGTGGACTGACACTGCTCACTTCTGGTTAACAACCAAGCTCACTGACCATTTGCACCACCCAGGAATCCATGGTCCTATTTTACATATGTGGAAGTCATGGCTCAGAGACATTCACTAACTTGCTAGTAAGTGATGGAGCTGGATTTCAAGCCCAAGCAGTCTCACCCCTGAGTCCATGTGCTAAGCTATCATGTCATAGTGTTTCAGTTGGACCTAGGTTCCTATACTCAAAACTGCGTGTTGTATTTATCTGATTTTTTTCTCAAATATGTTGGTGTCATGTGCTTCCATTGGTGTCATTGGTCTTCCGCTGCCTGAGTTCTGCTCCTTTGACTGTATCAAATTGTCTAATTTTGTGATTTTATTATTAATTTTTGAATTTCTACTTCCTGTGTCCGTATGCTTTCTTGTAGCCTGTTCAGTTGGTCATTATACTCTGCTGCATTTTGCCTTGTTTCATTCCTGATCTCTTGAAGAGTTCTAAACATTAGTCTTTTGTGTTCTACCCCTGGTAGTTCCAGGAAAGTCTCTTCATCTGGCGGATATCGTAATTCTTTGTTTGGGGAGATTTCTGAAGTCATTGTGGTCTGTCTCTTTAATGTTGGCTGTTGTCTCTGAATCATCAGTAAATTGTTGCATTTATTTATTTTGTTTGTGTACTGCGTTCTGGCTCCTTGTTTTGTTTTGAAATGTCCAAATAGGCTGGTTGTATGTGCTAGATTGTTTATTGGCGCCTTTGAAGTTCTAATGTCCTGTCACCAACTGGTTAGAGCTGTTACTAGAAATGAAAGCCCAGGAATCCATTTATTTTTCTTGTATGGT
Organism: Heterohyrax brucei; assembly: GCA_028571685.1. NCBI lineage: Eukaryota > Metazoa > Chordata > Mammalia > Hyracoidea > Procaviidae > Heterohyrax > Heterohyrax brucei. The sequence goes on from CM053147.1 coordinate 20,892,813, forward strand.
TTCAGCTCAAGTTTCCAGGTAGTCAAGTTTCCAGGTAGTCAAGTTTCCAGGTAGTCAAGTTTCCATGTAGTCAAGTTTCCTGGTAGTCAGTCACCAAGTATGTAGTGCAGTCTCTCCCCTCGTGTCCCAGATGGACAGGAGTGATTGGTGTGGGCACTGGGAACCAGGTGCTGAGAGAGGTAGGGGACTAACAGCCATCCTTGAGTGTCTTTGAGGAAGTCACGTCCACTTATGCCTGATTCTAGGTGAAGGAACTGTTTCTATCCTGAATTTCCAGCTCAGGAGAGTTGGCAGATTTTTTCCCCTTCCCCCAAATTGTTAATTTGTTCCCTTTCCGAGTCCAGAAGAATGGCTCAGGGCACATGTAAGGAGTCCTACTTCCAGCTCAGGTAATGGCATCAGACTCCAGAACCAGGCTCTGTGCAGAGAAGGGAAGGGGAATCACTGGTGTTACCCGATTTGGGTCTGTGCCCTGGAGAAGTTGAACCAATGAAACATATTCCAAGTTAGAAAAAGGAAAGAGGTTTATTAGGAGACTTGACAGCAATGCAGGCTATTCTCCATGGAGTCTCAAAAGACACTTTTATTTATTTAATTTTGTATTGTGATTGAGTGAAAGTGTACAATCTGGTTTAAATTTTCATGCCCGCCAATGTGCAGCACCTACTGCTTTCCTTGCCTGGTGACAGCACACTCTTTTCTGTTCCATACAAATCACATCCTCCTAACAGTCCCCTGTCACAAATGACAATTTTTTACATCAGGGTTTATGTATCATTTCAGGAAGGATTACTTCATGTTTTTAAACACATAGCCCACAGGTAATTGTATACATGACAAAGTAATCACAAGAAAACCTTTATTAAACTACAGATAGTATGTCAAACACCTGAACTCTAATCTTGATGTTTGTAACAGGCAAAGACAAAACTTACATAAAAACTCCTTGGTTAGTGGGACTAACCTGCCAAGTCCACTCCGACTGAGATACAAATCAAGAAAGAGGGAGTTGTGGACACAAAAAATGCCAGGCAACTTTCCTAGCTTCTGTCTCCCAGGCTGAAGGCCATTTCTGAAGAGAGCAAAGAAGAGGAGGGAGACTAAGGTCACAGGAGCTGAGAGGGATCTGTACCCCTTTGGAAATAGACTGGTGCAGAGGCCATAGTAGCTGGTGCAGTAACAAACACAAATTATCATTATGGCATTAGTTATGTCAAGCTGTCAGTTACCCATTTGGAAAAGGAGAAAACATGTTGAAAGGTTAAGGTCATATATTCCCCCCTTTTTGAAGCTTGGCCATATACATTTATCCTAGTCTCTTAGATTAACAGTTTATTATCTGACACTTTAGGAAACATTACACAATTAGAAATACAGTTATCAAGGAAACTGAAAGAGTATACATTTCTGTGTTTGAATCTTGCAAGGGACCCCCAACTATAAATATCAGAATATTGTAACTCCTTATGTGCTTAAAAATAGGAAAATTTCCCCTGATAGTAATCGCATCCAAACTAAAATCACAAGTATTTTTACTTTTTAACCCTAGGAAGTGTTAACTTCCAGCTGTTAGTAGATTGAGTTTTCCCTTTCTTGTGATTGTAGGCCCAGCAGGGCTTGATGTGGAAGTGATGGATTGCCAGTTTGACTCCTGCAAGTTGCACAGCTTCAAGAGTGCTGAGTAGTACAGTGAAGGGTCCAGTCCATCTGGGCTGTAAAGGGAGATCCTTCCACATCCAGAGAAACACCTGATCTCCTGGCTGCAACGAATGTGCAGCTATCTCAAGAGGAAAAGTCTACTGAATCCACAGTGACCAATGCAATGGGGAGAGAGTTTGAGGTAGAGAAAGCAAATATTTATACATCATTACATTAGGGGGCTGGGTGGAGGAGGCTGGGGTGAGTTGGTTAAGACAATATGGTCTCTCACAAAGTATTCCAAAAGGACTAATTTTAAATTTTCCCTGGGGTGCAATACAGACTCAGAGGAGGGGCAGTGCAGAACATCCATCCAGGGTAGGCTAGTTTCCTGGCACAATTTACTAAGATAATGTTATATGGCCTGATTCGTTTTTTCACCCTTTTCGCTAAGTTGACATCTCCACATTGTGTGGAGTTTCCACTTTAACCCTAAGGTAGCCAATACCTGTTGTGCCATTCTCTAGTTGTCTTGGTCCAGCAGGGAAAGTCTGTACTCGTCCAGTGCATATTTCAGCCTCAAACACTTCACAGAAGTCAAACTTGATTTCCCAAAAGCTGTGTTTTTGATAAAATCCTGGGCTGTGGCTTTCATCAACTGAGACTTTAAATCACAAAAAACTTGTTGGCTCTCCGGAGTCCATTTGAGAGGATCTGTCTCTGCTCCCTGAGTAGCCTGATACCAGGAGGTTAGCTTGTTAGCTTGTAACTTTCTTAGATACTCAATGTTCAGCTTTGGCCAAAAACAAACAGATTAGAAACAGTCACAGTATTTGTAGTCAAGTCTTCCTCAGACTTGCTGTCTGTCACAAGTAGTTGTGGGACCACTGTTTGGTTGAGGGGAGGTAATTGCTCTATGTCTTGGGTCATCTCTGTTTCAAGTAGCACAATCCAGCAGAGTTCCTTCTTTCTCTTGTCCCTTTCCCATTCAAAAATAAAGATCAGACCTCTCAGTGGCTAGTAAGATATAAAAGAAAGTGTCTTTAAGTGTAAAACAGTAAAATGAGTATAGGAAAGTAGGAGACCCAGTATTAGAATCTTCACAACTTGGTTCAAAGCCTGCAAGTTTTGAAGAGAACAGGACTTACCAGTCGGTGTCTTCACTCCTAGGACAGTCTGAGCTCATCTTAGCCAGTCACTGGCCCAGACTCATGCAGCTGTGACATTACTCGCTCTTCGAACCAGGGGTGAGGTGAATGTGGGGATAGCATTTATAGTACGAGAGCTAAGAGAACTGCTTGAGATTTCTAGGCATTTACTGGTGGTACTGTTAGAGACAAGGCTTTCTCATCAAGAGAGATCACTTAAGAAATCCCATCTGTCTTAGTTAGCTGGTACTGCTGTAACAGAAAATACCACCAGTGGAAGGTTTCATGAAGAGAAGCTTTTATTGTCACAGTAGTCTGGTAAGCCGCAAATCCATTAACAAGTTACAAGTCCATTCAGTATGAGAAATCATCACAGTCCAGTAGGATAAGTCCAAATCAGGTGAGAGCATCTTGGCACAGGAACCTCGGGTCCAAAGGATGTGCTCTGCTCTTGGTGCTTCTCTCTTGGCAGTATGAGGTTCCCAACTTCCTCGCCTCATTTCTCTCCCTTATAACCCATAAGCTGCTAGCTTGAGACCTGCGTCACAAACACAACCGTTGCCCATTCTCCATCATCAGTCTCACAGAAGCAAGATTCACAACACATGGGAGGAAGGTCACGATACTGGGGCTCATAGCCAAATCGAATCAACACATACACTTTGAGGGTACACAATTCAATCCATGACACTGTCCCAAAGAGGGAAGAGGCATTCCAGCTTGTATAGAAACTGATGAGATGGCTTAGTTTCTCCTATTTCACAGTTCACTGGGTGCAAGAAAGGTCTAGTCATCTCTTTTCCAGTCACCCCAACAACTTGAGTACTGCTAATTTAGACTGTCCCTTTAGACTTCTGGGTGATGAGAAGGCTGCTCCAGTATCAATCAAAAAGTCGACTTGTCTTCCTACTGTAACTTTCACCAGATGGTTGGTGGGAGGGAAATTAAAAGCTGACTTCCCCACTCTCCATCATTCAGTGTCTTCCTCCTGCTCTTCCATAATTACTTCAAAAAGCTTCTCCCTCCTTTCAATCTTGTCTGGCCTTTTTCTAGTTTTCATGTTGGAGCACTCAATTTTCCAGTGTCCCTCCTCTGCAAAATTCACACTGGTTTTCCTTTAGCCAGTGCCCGGCCTTCTCTCGGTCTGGTTGTCCTCCTCTGGATGATCCCAGAACAGCAGCCCACAGATTGGGCTGTTTCTTTAAACCCCTGTCTCTTTCTTTCTTTTTTTATTTTCCTTCTCCCCTTTTCTTGCTATTCTGTCCTTCTTTTCTTCTCTGCCTTTTCTTTTCTCTGTTTTCCTCTAGGCATCTAGCCTTCCGTCTTTTCTCTCCACTTCCTCTGCACCTTCTTTCACTTTCTTAGTCTTTCTTTTTCTACCTTCTCCATCTACATTTGCTATATTCAGGGTTCCACACTGGCTTCTTAGCTGTTACTGCTTCATCTGCCAGTATTCCAACTGCAGTTCCTAACTCATTATACTTTTCTTCTGCTTTCTTTTTGGCTTTCACTAAGACCAGCCATCCTTCTTCAGCTGTGAGGAATACATCTAATAAAGCCTGACAATCAGCCCGTGGTGGATAGTGGGTAGCAAAAATATAAGAAAAATGTTCAGTCATGGTATGTAGGCCCACTGATACACAGGGAGGGTTCTCTTTCAGTTGTACAAATCAGATGCCAGAAATGAATTATGGACCCACATCAGCTGAGCTGGCTCTTCTGCAGTGGGGACTGGTACCTTCTAGGAGGGGGTAAGGCCCTCCTAGGGGAGCCAGGCTGAATTGTATCCCATTCCTAGCGTGGGGTGTGGACACCATATCTGTCCCACCTTCTGTAGCCCCTTTTACTGCCTTTCCATCCTCATCTTCTGAAACTGCCAGGAATGGGTCATAAACGGGTGCTGAGAGTTTTTTATTTTTTTCCCAAGGTGGGGGAACGAGAACACCCTCCAGTTCTTCATCTTTCATCCTGTCACTATCATTCACCTGCACAAGAAGGGCAAAGTGGAGGCTTTACCCTTTTTCCATGCCATAAAATCATAAAACATTTGAGATATACACACACCCATTTAACCTCACTTAAAGCTTTTTTCCATCAGCCACCCCACCACAGACACACAGGCCAGACCAGGGCCTGAAGTGACAGAGATAATCTTAGTAGCCTCAACCTCCCAGACATGCCATCCATACATAGTCATACAACCTAATTCAGTGCTCACTTTTTAGTTTGAGTACAGAACAGATCAAGCTTCACAATGGTACCAAGACCTCCAGAGTCATTTACGGGTCACACTAGATCACATGAAATTAAAAACATCTCTTACTCAGGGTATCCCTTCTTAAATAAACCCAGTTCCTAGTGGACCAAAGCCAGAACTTTACATTGCTGCGTACCCACCTGCAGTCGGAGAACCTCACTGGTCTCTCACTCAACCTCAGAGAACTTCGTCACCATTTCTTGGAGGTAGTCTGCGAGAACTGACACCCTCTATGCTTTTTACAGAGGACTTAACCACCTGATGCCCAGTTACCTACCGTGGCCACCAGAAACTTTTTTCCCTGGAGCTCGCTACTGTGGAGTCCTCTCCTTCCACTTCACCTCTGGGCCACTACAGGTTGACAGACTCTGCCACTCAGGGAGGGGTGCACCTTCTCTCTTCCAGAGTCCATCCCAAGGGCTCAGTCTTTAGAAAGATGGAACCACAGTCTGAATAATTGGAGCCCACCAACTCCACATTGGAGGCCAAAATTTGTTATCTAATTTGCATCCATGCCCTGGAGCAGTCAAGCCAATGAAACATACTCCAAGTTAGAAAGAGGAAGGAGGTTTATTAGGAGGGATGATACCACTGGAGACTCAACCGCAACACAGGTTGTTCTCCACGGAGTCTCAAAATACAGTTTTTTACATCATAGTTTATATATCATCTTAGCAAGGATTACTTCATGTTTTTAAGCATGGAGCCTACCAATACATCACAAAATCACCACAAGAAACTCTACTAAACTACAGATACGTATGTCAGACACCTGGACTTTAATCTGCGTGTTTGTAACAGGTCAAGACAAAATTTATAGAAAACTTCCTTGGGTGGTAGAATTAGCCTGCGAAGTCCAATCTGATTGAGGTAAAGAGCAAGAAAGTCGTGGACACACAAATGCAGCCTTCCTGGTTGCTGTCTCCCAGCCTAAAGGCCATTTTTAAAAGAGGAGGGAGACCAAGGCTGCGGGAGATGAGACGTTTCTGTGTCCTTTGGAAAGAGGCCAGTGCAGTGGCCAGAGTAGCTGGTACAGTAAAAAACACAGGTTATCGTTATGGCTTTAGTTATGTCAGTCTCTCAATTGCCCATTTTGAAAAGGAGAAAACATGCTGCAAGGTATTAGGGTCACATTGAAAAAAGGGAGAGAGGTTTATCTCGAAGATTTAGATCTGGGCATGGTAGGTTAGAAGCAGGCCACTTAGCTTTTGACGAAGCAGTACTGTTTTTCACTAGTTCTGGAGGCGTGAGGTTCTGTTCTGTGTCTCCCATTGACAAGGATGCCCTTCGCTCACCACTGCTCATTCACTGTACTGGCTACAGCTGATTCTCAGCGGATCAGAACTGACCAGTCCTAGGTACTTCTGGACCTACTCTCCCTTCCCCATCACTCAGTCAGATTTCTTAACTTTCTCTTTGATGTTTAGGGATCCTAGAAAGTCACATATAATCGATTCATTTGTTCTTTTGGGTCTTTGTCATTAGAGGGATCACAGGAAGTATCTGACTACTCTGTCATCTTGGCCCCGCCCCCCTGCGTGTTGTTTTTAAACCAGGTGTTGGGCACACACTAGGAGCCAGGCCCTGTGCTAAGAGCATTCCATGTTTTGCCTCATTTAATCTTCATAGTCATCCTAAGAAATGAGTATCATAATAATAATTAAACCTTTCAGAGAATAGGAAACCAGACTCTGAGAAAAAACAGGACTCACCTAATGATAACTTAGTTCAAGAAATGGCTCAGTCAGACTCATACCCAAGGCCTGTCCATCTGTCCATCACCATCAAATCAGTTCTGACTCAACAATCCCTGGGGATGGGGGCCAGGACCCCAGCATAGGTCTCACAGCCCACTTGCTGAGGAACCATTCACCACTGTTCACAGATCACCTGCCCACTCTTCACTCTATCCCTGGGGGACCCTGCAGCCTCCTGAACCTCACAAGGCCTGCCCTGAGGAGAGGGGAAAGTCAATAGTGCCATTAAGGTTGGAGTTACCCAGTGTAGTCACTCATGGTGTCACACTACCTCCCTCCCACAGACATCCTGCCTTAGACCATGTAGAATCCTTAGAGATATTTTTTGTAGTAATGTTACTCATAAATCATAATTCCCACATATCATTCCTCCTTTTCCATTGATTACTACTTCATTCTCAAAAGTTATTGATATAGTTCCAAAAATATTAATTTCCACAATCTTGTAGCTAAAACACCAGACAATTTGACAAAATCAGCAACTGTAAAAACACTGGCAGCAAAGAAAACAGCAACATGTACTTGTATTAGCTGTAGATGAAACCATACTGGTAAGTGTCCCTAAATGGTAATGACAACTCTGAAGAGAAAACATTAGAAGATTCAAAAAGTAAATTATTGTAGAGTTTTGCCTTGTACATATTTTGATGTATGTAAACTGGGCTTACAAAACAGTGTTTTTGCTGTTACTAACTAACTGCAGGGATGTTTTTATTAAAAATAATAAATTTCTGCAGAAACACTGCACAAAAACTTTATAAGGAGTCATGTTAGTGTCATCCCCTCTGACGGTGGCAGCTGGTGCTGTCTTCAACTCCATGCTTCCCTAGTGACGTCCCTAGTGACGTCACTAGAGGAAGTGATTTGCTGTCTAGCAAGCCTGAACCCCAGGCTGACCCCAGAGGTGCTCTTCCTGTATGGCTGACTCAGCTGGAACCTGCCCCTACTACCCCTAACGGGAAGGGACTTGTCTTCACCTTTACCCTAGAGCTGAGACACTGAGGCAGGGAGAGCATCCAGGACACTGCAGGAAACTAAATTCCTGCTTGCAGGGTAAGGAAAGGCCAGCAAGTTTAGAGGTGATTTTTTGGTACCATGTCTGCCCTGTCCCATACACAGGGACAGACTCCAGTGGCCTTGGAAGCCTTCGTCTGAAGTCCTGGATGGGAGGAGAGCCTTCAAGTGTCTGTGGGTCTCTGTCTTACACTGTCCTCAGTGTGGAGGGGCTTCTGGAAGGTAACAACAGTCCCAGAACTTAGTGAGGCAGTCAGCCACCTGCCTGAGGATAGCCATGGGACAGTCCAAATCCTGGTCCAAAATTGCAAACTCCTCAGGCCTACTGGTTAAGAGCTATAGCTGCTAACCAGAAGGTCAACGACAGTTCAGATCCACCAGGCTCTCCTTGGAAACTCTATGGGGCAGTTCTACTCTGTCTATATTGTCGCTGTGAGTTGGAATTAACTTGATGGCAGTGGATTTGGGTTTTTGTTTTTCACTGTGGCAAACCAGAAGGTCAGCAGTTTGAATCCACCAGCCACTCTTTGGAAACCCTATGAGGCATGCCTGTAGTCTCTTACAGCCTACTGTAAGTTGAAATGGACTGGATGGTGCCGGGTTTTTGTTTGTTTGTTTTAGAGTGGCAGGGGGCCATGGTTGCCCAGTGGTTAAGAGAATGGCTGCCAAGCAAAAGGTAGACAGAATCAACCAGCTGCTCCTGAGAAACCCTATGGGGGCACTTCTACTCTCTCCTATAGGGTCGCTATGAATTGGAATTGACTTGAAGGACACAGGTTTGGGTTCTTTTGGTTTAGGGTGGCAGAGTATAGCCCAACTGCTCAGGGCCAGAGGGGAGTTGTCTGCGTCACCAGTGTCTGCCTGGACGGCACCTGTACCCACCTGCACAGTCACATGTTGCAACCAGGAGGTGAGTGGGCAGGAAGGAGGTGAAAGGTCTCTGTCTCACTAAGCCTCCGCCCACATCCACGAGATTAGCAAAACTGGGCTAGCCAGGTAGGGCCAGAGTGCTATAGCTTTACCAAAAGCAAAGAAGGTCAGAGGTGGTGCCCTTGTCACAAGCAGATCAAACAGCAGCCAGCCGAAGACTCTGGTAGCCTCTCTGGGGCAGTGTCTCTTTGGACAATATCACAGGTTGAATTGTGTCCCCTAAAAATGTGTCAAAATGGTTAGGCCATGATTACCAGTATTGTGTGGTTGTTCTCTATTTTGTGAATTAATTTTCTCATGTGCAGTAAATCCTATCTGTCTGTGGTTAATCAGGCAAGATTAGATTATGTTAAAGAAGATTAGAGTGTGATTGTGACACCTTTACTAAGGTCACATTCCAGTGTAAAGGTCCCGTGTAAAGGGATTTTCCCTGGGGTGTGGCCCACACCATCCTGTCTTTTATCTTCAAGGAGATAAAAAGAAAGAAAGGGAGCAGAGAGTGGGGCCTTCATACCTGCAGGAAAGCAGCACGGGGAGCAGAGTATGGTGTCATTTGGACCCAAGTTTACTGGGCTGAGGAGCTCCCCCACCAGAGTAAAACTGATGATAATGACCATCCTCCGGAGCTGACGCAGAGAGAAAACCTTCCCCTGGAGCTGGAGCCCTGAATTTGAACTTCAAGCCTACTAGACTGTGAGAGAATAGACTACTCTTTGTTAAAGCTATCCACTTGTGGTATTTCTATTACAGCAGCACTAGATGACCAGGATGGGAACACTGGTGGCACAGTGGTTAAGTGCTGCATCTGCTAACCAGTTCAAATCTGCCAGACACTCCTCGGAAACTCTATGGAGCAATTCTACTCTGTCCTATAGGGTCACTATGAGTTGGAATAGACTCAACGGCACTGAGATTTCTGTTGTTGTTGTTTAGATGACCAAGACAGAATTTGGTGCAGGGAGCAGGGTGCTGCTGTAACAGATATCTAAAATGTGGAAACGGTTTTGAAACTGAATGGATAGAGGGTGGAAGCAGCAGAGAACCAGAAGTGGCAGAACCAGACCAGCGCAAGCAGATCCCCAGAGCAAGCAGCTGAATGCCTTCCAGCAGAAGTTTACTGGTTATTGGGGAGCTACAGAGCTTTGGAAACACTTGCCCAGCATGAGGAAGCAGAAGCTGAAGGGACGAGGAACACGGGAAGCCAAGTTGCCTCAGTCTCAAAAGGTACAGCCATGGCCTCTTGTGTTTCTAAGAATGAAGTCTCCACTCAAGTGGAACAGAGAATGGTGCATCTAAAGCTGCAGGAGCAGAGTTGTTGTTTCCATGAGCCTGGACAATGGACCTGAAACCCAGAGCTGAGGGGCCTGCACTCAGAATCTGGAGAGTGCGGCCATTACCTAAAGTCTGGAGGACAAGGCCATGTGTAAATTCTCAGAGAATGAGAAATTATTTTCAAGCCTTGAGAACTAATGTAATGTGCTCTGCTCACTTGTTTGATGCCTGCTATGCCTTCTTTCCTCCCAGTGTCTTTCATTTGTAATGGAAATGTGTATCTTGTATGTACCTATTTCACCAAAGTAGTTTGGATGCAGATACCTTGTATTCTAGATTTCAGAGATGAAGAATTCTCAGATTTTGGAGTCAGAGTTAAAACTTTTGCTATGTTGTGAAGAAGTGGGTGTGTTTTGCATGTGGTAAGAACATAAATGGCCAAAGGCTGGAATGTCATGATTTGAATTTCATCCCCTCTAAGTATGTGTTAACTTGGTTAGGCCATGATTCCCAGTATTGTGTGATTGTTTGCCACTTTGTGATTTTCCTATGTGTTATTTGTGGTATTTCTGTTATAGCTGAGCTAGATGACCAAGACAGGGGACATCTTCCATACTGACTAGTTTTGCTTATAATAATTTTTTCAAAGGTGGTAAGGTTGGTGTATTAAGTAACGCAAGGTTCTATGGTGAAGGTGGAGATGGCATCAGGGCTGGCCTGGGACATCATGTCAGAAACCACTGTGGGGGGAATTGACAGGAGCATTTTGGAATAAGCTGCACAGCACCCATGCATACCTGGGAGCTCCACAAGACTTAACTAGAATTGGCCACATATCTCCTCACCGTGGTCAGAATTCTGGTGTCCAACCTTTGGGTAGAAACCAAATACCACCTTTCCTGCCTTCCCCTACACTTAGGTTTCTAATGGGAACAAAACCCTTTCAAACTCAGAACAGGTGCAATGCCATGGTGCTGTGTCACCTCTGACCCCCTGCCTCTGGCACTAAGGGATCAATACAGGTCCTGCCTCGGGCCAGACCTTATCAGGGCTGCTGGTGTCTAAAGTATGGCCCTAGCTAGTAGAACAACCAAGACTCCAGCCAGGCTGTCTTCTGAGTGGAACACAGCAGGAGGTAAGGGTGGAGCCAACACCGTCATGGTGCACAGCTCGCCTCACACACGCACATCTTGCCTCAGGAAAGGGTCTTCACAGGCGGTGGGAGCTCAGTAACTATTAGTTAAGTGAAATTTCTTGGTGATGTTTGGGATTGAAATGATGCCCAACCCTTCACACAATTGTGTCATCACCACCACGAGTTGCTGTTGAGTCAACTCTGACTCGTGGTGGCCTCATGTGTGTCAGAGAAGAACTGTTCTCTAAAGAGTTTTCAATGAGTGATCTTCATGGAAGGGGATTGCCGTGGCTTTCTTCTGAGGTACCTCATGGTTAGCAGCCAAACTTGTTGGCCATTTGCATTACACGGTTGTGAGGGGCATCCAGTTCCCAGAATGCTTCGTGCTATTTCATCTCTGAACTTTTTCCTAGGCTCTCCTGGTTTCTCTGCCTGGAATGCATCCCACCTCCTTCACCCGGGGAAGGTGGCTTCTAGAACCAATGGCTGAGGCAAGTGCCTGTGGGGAGATGAGATGATGGAGAACATTTTTAGGCCCTAAGCATGCCTCATCCTTCATGTTTCAGCCCAGATGCTACTCATTCCAGGAAATCTTTGCCTACCCCATGAGTCTAGGTGCAACATCTCTCCAGTATGCTCCCATAATATGTATTCTTTCTTCCTGTATTTGTGTATGTCTTAGTCACCTGGTACTGCTCTAAAAGAAAATACCACAAGTGGAAGGTTTCATGAGGAGAAGCTTTTATTGTCACAGTCCGATAAGCTGCAAATCCATTAACAAGTTACAAGTCCATTCCATAGGAGAAATCATCACAGTCCAGTAGGCTGAGTCCAAATCCAGGGAGAGCATCTCGGCACAGGAACCTGGGGTCCAAAGGACATGCTCTGCTCTCGGTGCTTCTCTCTTGGTGGTGTGAGGTTCCCAACTTCCTCAGCTCACTTCTCTCCCTTATATCCCACAAGCTTGTAGCTTGAGTCCTGTCTCACTAACACAACTGCAGACCGTTCTCCATCATTAGTATCACAGAGGCGGGATTAACAACACAGGGGAGGAATGGCACCATATTGGAACTCCTAGCTAAGTCAAATTAACACATACATTTTTGTGGGGACGCAATTCAATCCATGACAGTATACATCATATGAAATTTGTAATAACTTGTGTTACAAAGTGAACTAAAAAAACCCATTGCCATCGAGTTGAGTCTGACTCATAGTGACCGTAGAGATCAAGATAGAATTGCCCCATAGAGTTTCCAAGGAGCGCTTGGCAGATTTGAACTGCCAACCTTTGGATTAGCAGATGTAGCACTTAACCCACAATACCACCAGGGTTTCTACAGATTGAACTATGTCCTCCAAAAATCTGTGTTGTAAATGCTAACCTCTTTGCCTGTCGCTATAATCCCATTTGGGAATGGGTTGTCTCTGCTACGTTAATAAGACAGGATTAGTGTAGGGTGTATCTTGAGTCTGTCTCTTTTGAGATAGAAAAGAAATTAAATAAGTGAAATAGTGGAGAGATGGGCTAAGATAAATGCCAAAATACACGGACATCTCCATGGAACCAGGAAGAAGCAGCTAAAGAGACAAGAATCTTCCTCCAGAGGCAGCAATGAAAGAAAGCCTTTCCCTTGAGCCAGCACTCTGAACTTGGACTTCTAGCCTCCTAAACTGTGAGAAAATAAATTTGTGTTTGTTAAAGCCAGCCACTTGTATTTCTGTCATACCAAAAAGAAAAACAAAACATACTGCTGTCGAGTCGATCCTGATCCATACCACTCCATAGGACAGAGTAGACCTGCCCCATAAAGCTTCCGAGAGAGAGAGAGGTCTGTTTTATCAAAGCCCTCAAGTCCAAAGAAGTTATTTTGAAAGGCAAAAGCTCTGATACCTTGACCGACATAAGGTCCTGCCTCCTGCAAATATTACCTGGGGAAGGTGGCTTCTAGAACCAATGGCTGAGGCAAGTGCATGTGGGGAGATGAGATGATGGAGAACATTTTTAGGCCCTAAGCATGCCTTTGTCCAGTGGCATTATGTCCAGCGGTCAGATGGCAACTAGGAAAGGAGGGGATGTAGCTTATTGAGTGGGTGCAATACTGGGGGGAGGAGAGAGTCTTGGTAGCTGTAGCTGTCAATGTAGGATGTGTGCAGAAAGGAGAGTGAACTATTCTCTCTGCTTCTTGGTTCTGCTTTTTTATTTTTGCTGATTTAACCAGTCAAGTTACTGTGATTGGTTATGTATATATAATGTGCTTGAGGTTGAGGACTGGGCATAGACAGATGGTTAGATAGTGTGTGTGTGTTTCTCATCTCTGTGGGCACTGGTGTGTCTCTATACCTTAAGTTTGTTAAGGAAATGAAAGAAGAAACAGACAGGACACTTACTGAGTACCTGTTCTATGCCAGGTGCTTCACAATTCTTATTTCATCTTTACAATCCAAGGACACAAATTTTTCCTATCTTCATTTTACAGATGAGGAAACCAAGACTCGGGAAGTTATTTAACTTGCCAGAGGACATTCTAACAACTTGTGGTCCTGAGAGTAATGTTTAGTTTATGTCTGCTCCCTCCTGTCCAGGTTGACCACTAAGTCAGTGTTTAGGGTATGGCATTTGGAATATATCAAGCAAGAATAGCACTGCTGGAGCCCAAGTCAGAGGTTTGACTAAGCTTTCAGGTGCCGGGGTCAGACTGACCAAATTAAAATTCATATCCAACTCTGCCTCTTTCTATGTGACGTTGGTGTTAGGGTGATGTCCTAAGTGTGTCAGGGACTCCTTTCAAAAATGCCGTCAATTTCCGTTTAAGTGGGGAGGTCCAAATAGTATGTAATTATGTTTGGGGGAGGGGAAAAAAGACGAATTGAAAGAAAAAATTATTTTTGTGTCATTCTTATATCACCACAGATGCTTACTAGTGGCCTGTTTGCTCCTCTTGGGCACACAGTCTCTATAACCTTGGAGTCAGATTGGACACGACAATGCTGGTTTCCTGTTACAGATGATTTTCAGGATGAAAAATTCAGCTTGACGAAGGGATGAAGTCTTTGAAAGGAATTTAGCGCCATCTAGTGTATAAACGACGAACTGTCCCTTGCTCTAATAATTCCCAAGGTGTCCGACAGACGGCGCGTATTGATGTGTGTCGTTAAAATGTTTCCTGCATCCCAGGAAACCCCTATGAATTCACTGTGACCACCTAGACGCGATTTGAGAACAGTCGTATTAGAGTTTACCCAAGGCCATTCGCCTGGGGTGATTTAAGAACACATATGTCTTGGACCCTGCGTACAGAGATTCTCATGTAGCAGATTGAGGTGGGGCCCGGGCGTGGGTGTTACTTTTTTAAATGCCCCCGCAAACTAAAACCCATTGCCCACCGGTCGATTATGACTCATAGCAACCCTATAGGGGTCAGTGTAGAATTGCCTCATAGAGCTCCCAAGGAACACCCGGTGGATTTGAACTGCCAGCCTCTCGGTTAGCAGATGTTGCACGTAACTACTGCCTCACCAGGGTTTCCTTAAGTGCCCTAGATTTTTAATGTGAAGCCTGAGCTGAGAATTACTGACCAAGCACATGGTAAGTAGGTGATTTTTAAAATGTGTTGTTAGGTGTCGCTGAGTCGGTTCCAACTCATAGCAACCCTGTGAACAACAGAACAAAATACTGCTGAGTCTTGTGCCTTGTCTGCAATCGTTTTTATGGTTAAGCCCATTGTTGTGGCCACTGTGTCAATCCATCTTGTCAAGGATCTTCCTCTTTTTCACTGACCCTCCACTCTACCAAGCATGATGTCCTTCTCCAGGAACTGATCCTTCCTGACAGCATGTCCAAGGTATGTAAGATGCAGTCTTGCCATCTTTGCTTCCAAGGAGCACTCTGGTTGTACTTCTTCCAGAACAGATCTGTTTGTTCTTTGGGCGGTCCATGGTAGATTGAACATTCTTCTTCAGCACTGCGGTTCAGAGACATCAGTTCTTGTTCTGTCTTCTTTGTCCATTGTCCAGCTTTTTTAGAGATAAAAGGTAGTGCAGGCTACACCCTAGGGCAACTCCCTTTACAGTGATTAGAGATGTAAGCTGGTCAGGATGTTATTAAACCAGAAATCAAACCACTGCCTATAGGTCAGCTGCCTCATAGAGTTTCCAAAGAGCACCTGGTGGGTTTGAACTGCTGACCTTTTGGTTAGCAGGCATAACACTTAACCACTACACCACCAGGGTTTCAAAGGATGTTATAACCTCATCCTAATCCTCTTTAACATAAAATTACAGTAAAACATGGAGGACAACCACACAATACTGGGAATCATGGCTTAATTAAGCTGACACATATTTTCTGGGGAAACACAGTTCAATCCACAACAGCTCCTAAGGAACATTCTGTTATCTATACTGTTTTCATTGGTTAATTTTCAGAAGTAGATGATCAGACCTTTCTTCCTAGTCTTTCTTAGTCTGAAAGTTCCCTCAAAACTGTCCATCATGGGTGACCCCACTGGAATAGCTTTCAGTATCATAACGACCTCCTGGTCACCATAGTACAAGACAGATGAGTGGTAGGAGCAAATCACTATCTTTTAACGTGTGACATTCACAGAATTATCGTGAATCTGCTTTTGAAACTGTATTGCTCTACTGCAACCACTGGGAGGCATTATTGGGAAGGAGAATACACAGTCTCTTTCCGCGGGTAAACCAGCACGTCTTCCCCAAACTCAGAACGCTGGGAGACCACTGCCTCTCCCCTCCTGTGTGTGCCATGGACAGACCCCGACACTCAGAGCTGAGAAGATGGAAAGGGAGGGGGCCCATTCATTGTCTATCCCTTCCCAGCCACCAAAGTCAGGAGCCCACCTGCCTGTGGAGTCATGGCTTGATGTTGCTGTTAGGCGCTGCCAAGGAGCCTACCAGTCATAACGCGGTGAAACGTTGCCCGTCTTGGGCTGCGACATCCTCGCGAACTTGGCTACGTCTGAGCCCGTTATTGCAGCCACTGTGTCAGTCCCTGTCATTGAGGGCCGCCTGATTTTTCTCCGACCCTCTCTTTTACTGAACGCGCGGTCTTTCTCCAGTGATTGGCACCTCCGTGATCATGGATCCAAAGAAAGCGATATGCACTCTCTCAGCCGTCGCTGCTAAGGAACGTTCTGGCTTTACTTGTGCCACAATCGGCTTGTTCGTTCTTGGCCACACGGAGTCACTGCAGTACTGGAAAATTACAGAAGGGGGCAGCCTTGGCTCCAGACTGGGTTTGAGTCTCCACCCATCACCAACGCTCCAGTACAGCGATTCCCCTCCGAGTGACCCCAGAGGCTGTTCAAAGTTGTAAATCTCTACGGAAGTGAACCGCCACGTCTTTCTCCCTCAGAGCTGCTGGCGGTTTTCAGCCACCAACTTTTGGTTAGCAGGAGATGGCTGCAACCGCTGTGCCGCCGGGGCTCCTTTGTGGGTTTGGGTATAGCCATGGAAAGCCAACTGTTTGGAAGAACAAAAGTAAATATTTATAGACCTTATTTATTTTTTTTTTTTTTAGCCACTGCACCATCATACATCAATTAATTATAAACTCTAGATTAAAGCCAGCTAGAATATTATTCAGCCATAGAAAAGAATGACACACTCCTGTAAGCCACAATGTGGATGACTCTCCAGAATACTGGTAACTAAAAAAAGCCAGATACAGAAAGTCGTATATTGTAAGATCCCATTTATTAGAATATTCTGAATCTATGAATCCATAAAGACAGAACACAGATTGGTGGTATCAGAGCTGTGGAGAGAGGACCAGGGGGAGAAAGGGCTTAATGGATAAGGAGTTCTACTCAGACTGATGGAAATATTTTGAAACTAGAGAGGCAGTGGTCGTGCAACACTGTGCAAGTACTAAATGCTGCTGAGTTGTTCACTTTAAAATGGTTAATCTTGGGACCACTGTGTCAGATGGACGTCAAGGTCGACTGGCATAGCATAGCTTATGAAGAAAATGTCTTACATTTCACCTTGACGAGTAGCATCTGGGATCTTAGCAGCCTATGAGTGGCCGCCTAAGGTACTTCTATTGGTCCCTGCCTACCTAGAGTGAAAAGGATGAAGAAAACCTAAGACACAAGGAAAAGACTGTCGCAAAGACCCAAAGGACCACATGAACCACTCTAACGGCCTTAAACCAGAACCGGATGGTGTTCAACTACCACCCAAACCTGCTGTTACAGAGATCACAGCACAGTGTCAGGGGCAGAGCAGGAGAAAAATGTAGAATGGGATTCAAATTCACGTAAAAATACCAGACTTACTGGTCTGACAGAGACTAGAGGAACCCCTGAGACTCTGGCTTCCCAAGGATGCTCTAACTCAGAACTGAAACCCCTCCCGAAGCCCACTCTTCAGACAAAGATTAGACAGGCCTATAAAACAAGCAGTAATGCACGCAAGGAACAGGCTTCCTAGTTTAGTCAGACATATGAGACCAAATGGGCAGCTCCAGTCCAAGAGCAAGATGAGAAGGCAGGAGGGGACAGCAAATGGACACACGGAACCTGGGGCAGAAAGGAGGAGCATGCTGTCACACTGCGGGGACTGCAGGCAATGTCACCAAACATTTGGGGTATAAACTTTTCAATGAGAATTTAACTTGAACTGTAAACTTTTACCTAAAGTACAATTTAAAAAATAAATGGTGAATTTTATGTTATGTGAATTTCACTCAGTAAGTTAATAAGAATAATAATTAAACCGCAATGTAAAATGCATAGAAGTGAATTACAGCAGATTTTTCCTTCTTAAGCTTCTCTAGCAGATTTTAGCATCAAGTTTCTCTAGATTTCTTATTTTTAATCAGCATTTTGACTTTTGTTTTGTTACATCTGCATTCATACTAAACTTATATTTCATCCACGCAAATCAAGTATGTATGTGCAATGAAAATGATAACAATGAAAGTTATTCTAATAGTTAAAAGATAAAGCACTAATTTTAACTAGTTAGCAATAACATTTCATCCTGCACATAGCCCAAGGTCAAGGGTAATCAAACTCCAAAGCCCCAGTGCTTATTCTCTGGTGTCTGCATGACAATTCAGGGACTTCCGCTTAGCCCCAGGTGTCATGGGGCAGAAGGTCAGGTCGCACAGTGGTTAAGCCCTTGACTGCTAACTGACAGGTCTGCAGCTCTCACCCACTAGCCAGGCTATGGAAGCAAGGTGTGGCCAGAGATTACAGCCTGGAAACCCTATTTGGGCCAATTCTTCTCTGTCCTACAGAGTCACTGTGAGTGGAATGGACTCCATGGTAATGGTTTATTTGGGTTGATCGTGATGATGGGAGGCTCTCTTGGTTCGGGGATGGAATTCTCGCCATCCATGCAGAAGACCTCAGTTCAGTTCCCAGCCAGTGCGCCTCCCGCAGAGCCAGCGCTCGTGGTGGGTCGGGGCTGGATCGTGCTGTGATGACCACCCGTTTCAGCAGAGCTTCCAGACAGAGGTGGACTAAGGGAAAGGTAATCTACTTCTAAAATCAGCCCGCGACAACCCTCTGGCTCACAGTGGTCCACTCCCAAACTCATTGCCGGGATGGTGCAGGACTGGACAGCGTCTCCTTCTGCTGTGCATGGGGTAGTGTGAGCTGGGGGCCAACTTAGCAGTGACCTATTGTCATGGATTGACTTGTGTCCCCCCAAAAATATGTGTAGCTGTGTGGCTGGGCCATGACTCCCAGTATCTTGTGACTGTTCTCTATTTTGTGGTTTTCCTATGCTGTATGTTAAAGGATTAGGGTGGGACTGTAAATCCCTTTATAAGATCACCTCCCTACTCCACTGTAAAGGGAGTTTCCCTGGAATATGAGAATATGGCTTGCCCCACCCTTAATCCTTTCATCCTAGAGGAGACAAAAGGAAAGAGAAGCAAGCAGAGATTTGGGAACCTCATACCATCAAGAAAGCAGCACCGGGAGAAGAGCACGTCCTTCAGACATGAAGTTCCTGAGACAAGACACTCCCTGGACAAAGACTGATGCAATACCAGACTTCCCTCCAGAGCCAACAAGGGGAAAGCCTTCGCCAGGAGCAGACACCCTGAATATGGACTTGCAGCCTACCAGACTATGTAAGAATAAACTTTCCTTTCTTAAAGCCATCCACTCTGTGGTATTTCTGTTAGAGCAGCCCTAGCTGACTAAAACACCTATGCCACCACTAACATCGTGATGATAATAGTTACCATTTTTACCATTTTTAAAGCTGCCACTGAGGGCCAGATGCTTCATTTACAAACTGTCACTCTTCACAGCATGTTAACAGAGGTCGGCAGTGTCCTTATTTTCCAGGTGAAAAAGCAACTCCAGAATGCCTGCCCATGGTCACATAGTTGGTACAGGAAGAATCAAATGTTTCGGCCAGGCCTTCTACCTGCCAATTTCACAGGCATTCCCTGTGCTACTCAGCTGCCCTAGTGTGGAGAGCCGACCCTGGGGCTTTACTACCCCCTCTGTTTATGAAATAATATTAGGAAAACCTGAACAGAAACTTTTAGGGAAATGAGCTTGGAGGAATGGATTTCAATACAGCATGCCTGAAAACACTGAGGCCTGCCCAGCCTCACTGACTTCCCCCAACTACATCTCCCCCCTCCCTTTTCTCCACATACACAGGTTTACAAAGAAACTCTTGACAGGCTTTCCAAAGAATTCTCTACACAGCCATTAAAACTATACAAGCATCTCACTCCCTACAGCAGAAAGATAGATAAACTTCCAAGTCCACTATAATTGGTATGGCAAATGAATTATCACTAAAGAAACATCTTTCTTAGAGCAGCTGGGTTGGATTAGGGGATGGCAAACTCTTACTATGCACAGGAAGAGACAAATAAAAACTTAGAGAAACAAATGGAGACAGCCTAATGGTGAGGTTTTGAGGAGTCTACTCTTCTGTGCCTTCCGCTTTGAGGTACGAATAAAACCATTAATTGTGTTCACTGACATTTACCACCACAAATACCTCTCTCAGGCCATTATCCAAAAAGCCTTGGCAATTAACTAGAAAAAGAAGACCACAAGGGGTCAGTTTCTTGTTGGCCAATAATGATGGGTCGGTTTCTTATTAACCAATAGTTTATATGATGAAGAAAATAGGGTGAAAATTACGTCACCTCATCTATAAAAACAATAAAGACAGACAGTTCTCTGTCTTGGTCGGGCTGCCTTTAACCAAAAAACTCTTTCCTGTCTCTCTCAATTCAATTCCCGCCGACGCCTCTCCCTCCCTCCATGCAGAACCCTGAAAGGTGTCGGGGCTGGCTCCCAGCACCCTAGTGCCAGCTGAGATGCTCTCTAAAGTCTAGTTCAAGGCCCAGGTTAGGGGTACATAGAAGTGCTTGTCTAGAAGCCCATCCCCATGTCATGCCCTGTGGCTTTTTGAGCCTGAGGCTCAAGAGGTACCTGGCACCTCCGCACAGAGATGAAAGACCTTGCTCAGAGTCACAGATTGAAGGGAATTAGGGCAGGGCCGGAACGAGTCTATAAATCCAAGGAACAGAATAAGGGGTGGAAGAGTTGGGTTTTCAGCCAGTTGCTGGCCCTAACAGGGAATACCGTGTGGGCTTTTCCTGAATTGAGGGAAAAGGCAGCGGGGTGGACTGTGTGTGAGTGCTGTGTCTTCCTGCCCAGCTGAGGCTTACTGTGGAAACTGTGAAGGAAACAAACAAACAAAAACAAACCTGTTGCCTTTGAGTCACTTCTGGCACACAGCAACCGTATAGGAAAGAGTAGAACTACCCTGCGGGATTTCCAAGGAGCAGCAATGAAGGAGGGATTGAAATCCTGAGCAGAACTAATCTTTGGAGTAAAATGATGCTTTATATGGACTCTTTTTCACTTAGTGTTGACCTGCATCTTCTAAAATAATGAACAGGCATTCGTTATGCATGCATGTAATGCATTGCCTTCTAGTTGATTCCAACTCATAGTGACCCCATAGGGCAGAGTAGAATGCCCCATAGAGTTTCCCAGGAATGTCTGGCAGACTCAACTCTTTATCTTTCAGTTAGCAGCCATAGCTCTTAATCAGTATGCCCTCAGGGTTTCCTGTGGACCGTAGGGCTCTTCACCAAGTGTTTCTCTCACTCTTCTGGCCACATGGCAGGATGACACTCTTTGGCCCTTGGTCCCTTGGCCTCCTGGCTGGGTGTGGCCATGGGGCTCGTCACAGCCGATGAGATGGCAGTGGAAGTGGTGGTATCACTTCCTGGCCTTCAGGCCTTCAGAGCCCTCTTTCCCTCTGCACAGCAGCTGTAAATGTTCCCAGCAGTGGCTGCAACATCAGCCTGAGTTCTGGAATGAGAATGCAGAGCAGTATCCCCATCTGTCCCAGAATGGACACGCAGAACCAATGAGCAGTCATGTTGAGCCACAGAGAGCTGGGCTTTCTTGTTGCATGCTTGCTTCAGTGTAGCCTAGGCAGTCTGGCCTGAGACAGTGTGTTTACCAACCACCTGGCACTGAGCTCTGAGTTGTGGCTGCTGTTGATTCCAACACACAGTGACCCCATGTGACAGAGTAGAGCTGCCCCATAGGCTGCAAGCTTTACAGAAGCGGATTGCCAGGCTTCTCTCCCGCATCACTGCTGGATGGGTTGGAACTACCAGCCTTTCCGCTCAGGGCCGAGCACTAAACCATTGTGTAACCAAGGCTCCTTGTGCTCTGAGTTACAGCTGAATGAGTTAACTGTTTGAGAAACATGATGTGCAGTAGAAAAAAAGAATAGATTTTGATGACAGATAAGTTACAATTAGGTATCAACTCTGCCACTTACTATCTGTATGACTTTAAGCAAATTTCCAGACCTTTTTACATAATACTCATTAGAATGACAGACAAGCCAACAAACAAACGAAAACCTGACCATACTAAATGCTGGTAAGGAGGCAGAGCAACTGGAACTCTACACTGTTGCTAAATGGTACAGTTACTTTGGAAAATAGTTGAGAAATTTCTTTCTCATGAAGTTAAACGTACACTTACCACATGACCCACCAATCTTGTTGCTCTTTATCTAAGAGAAATGAAAGCCTATGTTTACACATAAACCTGCATGTCAACCTTTATAGCAGATTTAGTCCTAATTGTCCCAAACTGGAAACAATCCAAATGTCCTTCAGTTGGTGAATGGATAAACAATCAGTGGTGCAGCTATATAATGGAATGTTATTTGGCAACAAAAAGGAAAGAGCTACTACCTGTCGACAATGTGAATGAATTACAGATGTATTATGCTAAGTGAAAGAAGCCAGATGCAAAAGACTGCATGTTGTATGATTCCATTGGAGGGCACTTTTGAAAAGGCAAAGCTATGGAAACATAAAACAGATAGGGGTTTCCACCAGGCATCTTGTCAGTTTGCCACATTGTAGTGTCTCATGTGTTGTTGTGATACTGAGAGCTTTGGCCCCAGTATTTCAAAAAGCAGCAAAGGCATCCTTCACAGACAGGTTCTGGTGAAAATTCCAGACTAAGACAGACTAGGTAGAAGGACTTCGCAGTCTACTTCTCAAAAAACTGGCCAGTGAAGACCTTATGAATAGCAATGGAGCATTGTCTGGTATAATGACAGAAGATGAGGCCTTCAGGTTGGAAAGCACCCAAAAGATGGCTGGGGAAGAGCTGCCTCCTCAGTGTAGAGTTATCTTAATGACATGGCTGGAGACAAGCTTTTGGGACCTTCATTTGCTCATGTGGCATGACTCAAAATAAGAACAAACAGCTGCAAATACCTTTAATAACTGGAATGTGGAATGCACAAAGTATGAATATGGGAAAATTGGAAATCATCAGAAATGAAATAGAACACATAAAGATCAGTATTCCAGGCACTAGTGAGTTGAAATGGATGGGTAAGGACCATTTTGAATCAAACAATCATACATTATGCCAGGAATGACAAATCGAAGAAGAATGGTGTCACATTTATTCATTGTACAACACTGTCAGTAATAGGATAGTATCATACACCTACAAGGAAGACTGATTAACATGACTATTGTTCAAATTTACACACCAACAATAAGTCCAAAGATGAAGAAATTGGAGATTTCTACCAATTTCTGCAGCCTGAAATTGATCAAACATGCAGTTACTGAAAATGCATTGATAATTACTGGAATGGAATGGGAAAGTCAGAAGCGTAGAAGGGTTGGGAATTGGAAAATGGCCTTGGTGACAGGAATAATGCCAGAGATCGAACAATAGAATTTTGCAAAACCAGTGACTTCTTCACTGCAAGAGCCTTTTTAAACAACATAAACAACAACTATACGTATAGACCTCGCCAGATGGAATACACAGGTATCAAATTAACTAAACATGGAAAGGATGAAGAAACTCAGTACCATCAATCAGAATGAGGCCAGGGACTGACTGTGGAGCAGACCCTCAATTGCTCATATGCAAATTCAAGTTGAAATTGAAGAAAATTAGAGCATGTACATGAGAACCAAAATATGACCTTGAGGGTATCCCACCAGAATTTAGAGACCATCTCAGAAATACATTCAATGCATCAGACACTAATGACCAAAGAACAGGAGGGTTGTAGATTAACATCAAGGACATACACATGAAGAAATCAAGAAGTTATTAAAAAGACAGGAAAGAAAGAAAAGATGAAAACAGATGTCAGAAGAGACTCCGAAACTTGCTTCTGAACTCAGAGTAGCTAAAGTGAAAGGAAAAAAATGATGAGGTAAAAAAGATAAACAGAAGATTTCAAAAGGTAGCTCAAGAAGACAAACTACTATAATGAAATGTGAGGAGACCTAGAACCCTGGTCAGCAGTTTGAATCCACCAGCTGCTCCTTGCAAACAGTGTAAAGCAATTCTACTTTGCCCTGTAGGGTCACTATGAGTTGGAATAGAGTTGACAGCAATGGGTAGTAGGTACTAGTAGTGCAAAGATCTGGAAGTAAAAACCTAAAAGGGAAGAATACTCCAGGTACTTTTCAAGCTGAAAGAACTGAAGAAAAAAAAATATAAGTTGCAGTACTGAAGAATTCTACAGGGAAAATATTGGATGTTGCAGGAATCCTCAAAAGAAGATGGAAAGAATACACAGAGTCACTGCACCAAAAAGAATTGGTCAACATTCAGCCACTTCAGGAGGTAGCATATGACCAAAACCCAATGGTACTGAAGGGAGAAGTCCAAGCTTCAGTGAACCCGTTACTGAAAAACAAGGATCCAGAAATTGATGGACTATCAACTGAGATGTGACAGTGAATGGATGCAGCACAGGACGTGTTCGCTCGCCTACTGCAAGAAGTTTGGAAGACAGCTGCCTGGCCACCTGACTGCGAGAGATCTAAACCTGTGCCCATTCCAAGGAAAGGTGATCCAACAGAGTGTGGAAATTATCAAATAGTATCATTGATAACACATGCCAGCAAAATTTGGCTGAAGATCATTCAAAAATGGTTGCAGTAGTACATCAACAGGGAACTGCCAGAAATTTAATATAGCTTCAGAAGAGGAGGTGGGATAAAGGAAAGCACTGTTGACCTCAGGTGTATCCTGGCTGAAAGCACAGTACCAGTTTTATTGACTATGCAAAGGCATTTGACTGCCTAGATCAAATTACAGATAACATTTTGAAGAGTGGGAATCCCAGAACACTTAATTTCACTAATGAGGAACCTGTAACATAGACCAAAAGGCAGTTATTCGAACAGAACAAGGAGATACTATGTGATCTGAAATCAGGAAAGATGTGTCAGGGTAGTATCTTTTCACCATACCTATTCAGTCTGTATGCTGAGTATGTAATCTGAGAAGCCGGACCATATGAAGCAGAATGGGGCATGAGGGTTGGAGGAGGACTCATTAACAACCTGCAATATGTGGATAACACAGCCTTGCTTGCTGACAGTGAAGAGAACTTGCAGCTCTTACTGATAAAAATCAAAGACCACAGCCTTAGTGTGGACTGTTCCTCAACATAAAGAAAAAAAAAAAATCTCACATCTGGACCGATAAGCAGTATCTTGGTAACTGGAGACAACACTGAAGTTGTTAATGTTAGGCTGTAACCCAACCCCGCCCCCAACCATTCCCGTACCTGCACCGAGTCAAAACGTCTCATCTGCCAGCTATTCCGGAAATTCCATTCAAATGAGACTAGCTGCCCGGGGCTGACTAGCTACCACTTCTTCCCTATAGGCTCAGCTAGACCTCTTCTCACCTCACTCCACTAAAACAATACCCCCCTATGTTAATTAAGCAACTCTAATCTTCCACAACCCCATTGGCTACTTTCCATGGGCACTGTCCTCATTGCCACGGGCGCTGTCCTCAGCGCTGTCCTCAACAAGGTCCACTGCCACCCCTTTGTAAACCCCCAACCCCCATGCCAGTGCCTGGTTCTACAGACTCCCATTCGAGAACTCTGTAAAGTCACCCAGGACGCAAATAAACTCTTCCTTTTTCTTTCTTTTCCTCCCTCTGGTTTTTCTTCTACTACTTAAATTCGATTAAATGAAACCCACTGCATCCAAAAATCTCTAACAGTAAAGGATTTCATTTTACTTGAATCCACGATCAATGGCCATAGAAGCAACACTCAGGATATCAAAAGGCACATTGTACTGGGCACATCTGCTGCAGAAGACCTCTTTAAAGTGTTGAAAACCAAAGATGTTACTTTGAAGATTAAGCTGTGCCTGAGCCAAGCCATAATATTTTCAGTCACTTCGTATGCATGCAGAAGATGGATGATTAATAAGGAAGACCGAAGAATTATGTCTTTGAATTATGGTGTTGGTGAAGAATAATTGAATGTACTATGATTGCCAAAAGAACAAACATACCTGTCTTGGAAGAAGTACAGCCCGAATGTTCCTTGGAAGCGCGAATGGCAAGACTTTATTTCCTGTACTCTGGACATGTTATCAAGGAGGGACAATCCCTAGAGAATGACATCATGCTTGCTAAAGTAGAGAGGGTCAGCAAGAAACAGGAAGACCCTCAGGGAGGTGGACTGACACGGGCTGCAACACTGACCTCAAGCGTAACAGTGGTGTGAGGATGGCCCAGGACCTGGCAGTGTTTCATTCTGCCGTACACGGGATCACCATGGGTCAGGAACAACCCGAAGTCGCCTAACAACAACAACCATGTCAAATAAAAATTTACAAGGAAACAAAAAGTTTCAAGTGAATTAAAAGACAGACACAACAGGCCATATATTGCATGACTCTATTTGTTCAAAATGTCCAGAATCAGCAAACCCGTAGAGACAAAAAGTAGACTAGTGGTTGCCAGGGTCTGGGGACACTGAGAATGCAGAGTGACTGCTAATGGATCTGAGGCTTCTTCGGGGGATGATGAAAATGTTCTGGAACTAGATAGCAGTAATGACTGCGTAACCTTATGAATACTCTAAATACCACTGAGCCGTATACTTTACAGTGGTGAGTTTTAAGGTATGTGAATTATATCTCAATTTAAAAAGTGAATTAAAATTTTTTTCTCAACCACAGCTTTCTCATCTTTAGAATATTCCTACTTCATAGAGTTGTTGTATGAAATGAATTTAATGATATAGAGAGCACAGCACAGTGTTAACACATTGCGTGCTCTGTCAAGGCTGAGCCGCCTTCTCAGGACTCTAGTTCCGGTGTAATGACTCATGCAACCTTGGAAAAGCCAGTTTGCTTCACTGAGCCTAAATTTCTCATTTGCAAATTGAAGGCGGTGGATTCAGTGAGCCCCATAATCCCTCCCAATTCAGTGAGGACCTCTTTAGCACTGCTTGATTTATAAAAACGCCAAGAGTAATTATTTGTATCCATAGAGTTTGCAACGAGTGCCGGGTGGAGTCGAACTGCGGACCGTTTGGTTAGCAGATATAGTACTTAACTCACTACACCACCACGTTTCCTCAACAATATATATTTTACAAAAATTCTTTTTTAAAACATGACCGTCTCCAGAGAAATGAATGACGCACCATCAGGAAGCGGAAACGTGGGGGTGGGGGCAGAGGTGTGCGGCGTGGGGGAAGGGGACTGCATAGCTGCACCGCACACCTGCAGCCAGCTGCACTCCAGCCCGCGGGAGTGGTCTCCCTGCCCCTCTCCCCTCCCAAGGCCAGCCCAGGTGCCAGCACTCGGAGTGACAATGCAGAGCTGCCAGTGCACTCAGTGGCTCATCACAGGCGTACCCAGCCCCCTCCCCCACCCCAACAGGCTCCGGTTTTTAGGGGTCACAGAGACCCACTCTTGCAAACCCCATCTGACATCTACTTCTGAGCTAGGGAGCGTTCTTGGTTTTGATGGTTGAAAATGAAACGGCAGTGTGTCCAGGGCCTTCCCATCTGCAGGTGTCATGCCCTTTTTTCTTTTTTCGGTGCATGCAGGTAGACAGAGGGGGCCCTGGGTGGCACAAACAGTTAATGAGCCCTGTGTTCCCCTGCTAGCTGAAAAGCTGCAGGTTTGAATACACCCAGGGGTACTTCGAAAGATGGCCCTGGCAAACTACTTCCAGAAATCTCAGCTGTGGAAAACCCACGGGAGAGCAGCTCCACTGTGACACAGGTGGGGTTGGCCTGAGCCGGAACGGACCAGACAGCAAAAGTTTTGCTTTTGATTTAGGGAGACAGAGCCCCTGGGCATTTTCTGTCTCCTCTCTCAGACCAACTTGCTCACTCACACAGTCTCTCCCAGGTCAGCCTGGTAGCATCTGCAGTGGGGTTGCATCAAGGCTGCCATGGCCCTGATGCAGGGTAGCGGAGACTTTGTAGGAGATGCAGTGGAAGGGGGAAGACCTGGTAATGTAGTAGTTAAGTGCTATAGCCGCTAATCCAAAGGTTGGCAGTTTGAGTCCACCAGATGGTCCTTGGAAACGCTAATGGGGCAGTACTACTCTGTCCTGTAGGGTCACTGTGAGTTGGAATTACTCAACTGCAGTGGCTTTGGTTGTTTGGTTTTTATAGTGGAAGGTGGCCAAGCTGGGGGAAGGGAGCAGTGAGGGTGCATACCATCCCATAAGGTTGCACGCTGGCCTGGGCTGCTAAGGCCCATCTCTGGACCTGCTGCCCCACCCCTACCTCCCAGAGTTGCCCAGTCTGGAGCCTTTGTGCCTTGCCCCTCCCCGATGTCTCTGGGGTCAGCTGCAGACAGACCCTCCTAAGGGAGGGCAAGAAACCAGTGCTGTGGATACAGCTCCTGTCTGCAGGTAACCAGGTGGGGCCCTGGGGACAGCTAAGAGGCCCAAGTCTCCAGGCATTCACAGACCCCAGGACTGAGCCAGGTCTGAGCTCCTGGGTCTTGGTATCAGGTCACCAGAGCTGACTGCTGCGGCCCCAAGACCCTCCTCATGGGGCTGCAGACAACTTTAAAGGCAGGGTCCCCTGAGGGCTGTCACAGGGGTGGTGGAGGGTGGTGGTAGGGTGGTGGTGAGATCCATCAGGGAGTAAGAACCAATGCTGTCTCAGCTGGGAGCATGCCTGAGGGGTTGGGAGGGGGCACTCCCACAGTGCCCTTGGGCTGATTAGGCAGTGGGAGGTGAAGCCTGGGGTGCAGGGAGGCTTGGAGAGAGTGGTGGGCTGGTGGGCTGGTGGGCTGGGACCATGTAAGGTCAAGTTTCCTCCTCCAGCAGGCACCCCACTTTTATCCCTCCCTGCAATATCAGGGCAGGCCTTCATCCTGAGGAGGAAGCCCTGTCCACCTGGTTCACCCCAAACCCCAGACTCCCCTCCCTCATCCTCACACGCAGCACCAGCTTACACCTAGGACCTCTCACAGGAGGCGGGAGGGACAGGCTGTTTCCAAATTTGGAGCACGTTTGCCCTCACCAACCTGGACCGAAACATCTTCCTCTTCCTGCCCTCGTGGCACCTGGCAACTAAAAAACACCCTCGGTAGCTGCTGCCCCAGTCCCCACAATGGACTGACCAGGATGAGACCAGCCTGTTGCCTTGGGCCCAACACAATGGCACCAGCACCCAGCATGCCTGCTCTCGAGCCCTGGGCAAGAGGCTGGAGTGGGCTGGGGTGAAGGCCGGGTTTGTTGTGGCTGATAAGGTCAGGGCCTCCCAGCCACACAAGAAGCGTGCTTTGCACATTGCTTACATTTTTCTCCCGAGGCCAGGCTGGGAAACAACTGGAAAGATAGGTGAGAGAGAGAGGGCAGGCTCTTGGTGCCCCTGTGTCTCTGGGGTGAGGAAAGGGTGTCTTAGTGGGGACCCAGGGCAGAGGGTGCTGTGGTCACAGACAGAAGGATCTTGTTTCCTGGACCAGCAACCCCCACCTCCCTCCACTGAGCACAACCTCCCGACACTCAGTGTGCCACAGAAGCGGCAGCTGCTGAGGAAGCCAGAAGCTTTCAGACATTGGGGCGGAGCTGAGGTAGAAGGGTGAGGAGAGGAATAAAGAGTGAGGTCCCCACTGCCTCCCTTCTGCCCCATCATTCGGACTTGGGGGCTGGAGGCTGCAGCTGAGACCCATTCTACTCACCTGACCTCAGCCACCACTCTAGTGTCAGGGCACAAAGAGACCAGGGAGGATCCTGGCAATCCCCCCAAATCCCACGCACCTGCCCCCATGTCATTTCAGCTGTCTGGCCTGAAACACCTACCTTTTCTTGCTTCTGCCCTTCATTCTCCTCTTCACCTTTGCTGACTCCTCCTCATAAGTCTTACTTTCTCCCAGTCCCTCCTTCCTTAAAGTAGACTGGACAGAGGGACACTAGTCACCAAAAGAGACTCTGGGTAACTGAAGTTGCGTGTGAATTCCCCGTGGACCCGTCCACTCTCCTCAGATGAGCAGCCTTTGTCAGTCTCCTCAGAGTAGGACAGGGAGCTTCCAGCCGCCCATTTCAGCCGGCCAGGTGACAGTCCTCCCAGCATGCCCTAAGCTCTCGGCCCTCAACGCCATTCTTCGCAGCACTTCCTTCCCCCACTTCCTGCACAGTTGACTCCTTGATTCACTGCCATGATGGCCACCCTGGCAGTGTCCACAACTATTTTGCTGTCATTGCACAAAAAGGTTTTCTTCCACATCCCACACCCACAATCTGTTACGGGATTTTCCCATATCAATTGTATGTTTGTTCAGTTCCACTTTCTACCACGCTTGTTTCCATTACTTGCTTGAGAGTGTGTGTGTTTAGGTTTCTACAGGGTATTCTTTCAAATAAAGAGATAGTCATGTTCTAGAGCTCTGAACCAAAACCAAACCCGGTGCCATCCAGTTGATTCTGACTCATAGTGACTCTATAGGACAGAATAGAACTGCCCCATAGAGTTTCTACGGGGGAACCTAGAGGATTTGAACTGCTGACCTTCTGGTTGGCAGATGTAGCACTTAACCACTACGCCATCAGGGTTTCCCAATAGAGCCTAGGTGGTGGAAATGGGTAATGTGCTTAGCTTCTAACTGAAAGGCTGGCAGTTTTGAGCTCACCCAAGGTACCTTAGCAGAAAGGCCGGGCAACCTACTTCTGGAAAATCAGCTCTTGAAAAACCTTTGTGAAACACAGTTCTACTCTGTATAAGTGGGTGACCATGAGTTGGAGTTGCTTTGCTGGCAACTGTGTTTCAGATGTTCTCAAGTTGGGACAGCTGGATTCAGGGCAGAAGGAAAGCTTGGTTTGGGTCACAGTCCTGAAGGTGGCAGATATCAACACAAAGGAGGCGGGGATTCCATGGCTCAGGTGAGGTGGACCACCTGGGGAAATCTGAGGCCTGGGAAACAGGACTGGCTTCTAGGCTCAGCTCAGAAATCCATCACAGGGACATCTCTGAAGCTTTCTGTGCTTAGTTTCCTCATCTGTCACACTGGTAACAACATTGCCTGAGCACCCCACGAGCTCCTCCCAGGAAGCACTGCTGATTGTCCCCAAACCTCCCCCCTCATTCTACCTCAGCACATGTAAACCACAAAAACCAAGCCAGTTATGGTTAGGTCTACGCCAACTCATAGGACCTCCATGTGTGTTAGAGTAGAATGGTGCTCTAGTGTTTTCAAGGGCTGATTTTTCAGAATTAGATCACCAGGGCTTTCTTCTGAGGTACCTTTGGGTAAGCTGGAACCTCCATTCTTTAGATAATCAGCTAAGCCCTTTAACCATTTGCACCAGTCAATGACTCCTCTAGCACTTCTCCCCACACTGGATGCCCTCCGTGGGATATTCTCTTTGGACCCCTCCCCGCCTAAGTCCTAATTCTCCTGCAGAGACCCGCTAGCCCCTCCCAGTTTGTGACGCTTCCTCTGGTGACTCCAGCTGATAGGGTCAGACATTGTCTTTGAAATTCTACAGCATGCACAGTTCCACTAACCAATGAAGACATAATTTTTTGTGGTGGGAGTTGATCTCTGCATTTTAAGATGGTGAGCTGTGTCCCTGCCCTTTATCCACTAGATGCCAGTAGCACCCTCTCACTTGTGACAACCAAAAATGTCTCCAGACATTGCAAATTAACCCTGGTTGTGAGGAGTATGAGTTGGAATCTACTCAAAGGCAGCAAGTTTTTTGTTTTGAGGACGGGTAGCAAACTTGCTCCCAGTTGAAAACCGCTACCTTATATTATTGTTACTGTCACGGATTGAATTGTGTCCCCCTCTAAAATGCACAGCAATTTGGCTAGGCCATGATTCTTGATATTATGTGCTGTTCCTTCATGCTTGAAACCCTGTCTTGATGATATTTGTAAGTGAGGATGGGCAGCAGTTGGGTTGGTGGGGCAGGACTCAGTGTGGGGGATTGTGTTGTGCCTTGGGGCTGCCTCTTGGGGCTGCTAACCAAAAGATAAATAGGCGAGTCCCCCAGACATTCCTTGGAAACTCTATGAGAGATTTGGGAACCTCACCACGAAAGCAGTGCCCCTGGCAGAGCAGTCTTTTGGAAAGAACCAGGGTGCCCGCACCTTAGAAGCTCCCAATCCAGGGGAAATTTGATGACATGGACCTTCCTCCAGAGCCAACAGAGAAAGTATTCCCCTGGAGCTGATGCCCTGAAGTTGGACTTGTAACCTACCAGACTGTGACATAATAAAATTTCTGTTTTTAAAGTCATCCACTTGCAGTGTTTCTGTTGTAGCAGCAGTAGATGACTAAGACAGTGACTTAGCTTTTAAGGTTTCATTTTTCTTGCTAGATTCCTTTGTAGGACCTAATGTACATAGTGCACTTCTGTACATGTCAAGTGCTCTTGAATTATCTGTTGATACATGATTTTGAGCCTTAAAAGTACAAATAGAAGTTATTATTACATCTACTGTTAGGCCCAAATTACACTTTTATGGGATGGAAATATTCATATTTGTTCCCAAAAGGTCAGCCCACTCTCTTCCCACAATCAGATTTTAAGAAATGATAAAATTGTGAGCAAGGAACTTGGCTATGCCCACTCCAGAAATTTTGTTACAATAAATGTAGTCGCACAATAAAAAACAAACAAACAGGAACTATGCCAACAGTGGGCTCGAACATAACAGCAATTGTGAGGATGGCACAGGCTTGGACAGCTTTTCCTTCTGGTGTACATGGGGTCTCTATGAGGACCAGCTTGATGGCATCTCCCGACGAAAACTATATCCAAGCTGAAACCTACTTATTTCAAATGATATTTCCTTTGCTCACAATCTGAATTCCAGAAGAATCTGAACCATATTTTGGAGGTCATTGAAGAGAAGTGTTATTTGTATAAGGCTTTCTGCTGATGGTGTCAAGGCCTGTAAGAGGAAAGAGAAGAGTTCCTAGGAAGAAGCCTCTCCTGTTTTCCTAGCAGGATGGAACATCTCCCTCCTTCTGACTTCCGAAGCTCTTTTTCTGTGCACCCTGTACTAGTTTCCTAAGGCTACTATAACAAAGTATTGCCAAGTAGGTGGCTTGAAATGACAGAAATGTATTGCCCCGGGTGTTCTGGGAGTTAGAAGTTCCAATTAAAGGTGTCAGCAGGGCCTTGCTCTCCCCAAAGGCTCTAAGAAGAGCTCTTCTTT
This sequence comes from Heterohyrax brucei, assembly GCA_028571685.1. Classification (NCBI taxonomy): domain Eukaryota; kingdom Metazoa; phylum Chordata; class Mammalia; order Hyracoidea; family Procaviidae; genus Heterohyrax; species Heterohyrax brucei. The sequence continues at coordinate 20,925,957 of CM053147.1, forward strand.
GTCTCACCTGGCTTCCGGTGGCCCCGGGCATTCCTTGGCTTGCAGGGGCAACCATCTCTGCCTCTGTCCCTCACGTGGTCTTTTCCCTCTGTGTTTCTTTGTCTCTGTGTTTCTTTTATCAATCTGATGAATTGCCTTATGCACTGGCATCCTAAAGTCTGGAAGACGAGGGCATGCAGACAGACTAGCACCCAAACCTACCACCACCCCTTCACCTTCCCGCCCATGTTAGCAGGTGGGCCCAAGGATGATTCCGTGATAGAGTTCTTGCCTCCCATGGTGGACACCTGAGTTTTATTCCTGGCCAGCGCACCTTGTTCTCAGCCACCACCCGACGGTCAGTGGAGCTGTGCATGTTACAGTGTTGTTGATCAGGTTTCAGCAGAATTTCTCGACTAAGATAGACTAGGAAGAAAAGCCTGGTGATCCATTTGTGAAAATCAGCCAGTGAAAACCCTGTGGATCACAGTGGTTAAACCTGAAGCTTTCCATGGGGATGGCGTGGGCTAGCAGCATTTCGCTTCCTGTGTGGGGGGTGTCATGAGTCAGGGCCAACCCGTGAAAGCCAACAACACTGTAAGGACATTTGCCTTGTGTATGTGTATCTGTCAGGCTGGAAAGGACTTTCTGCACCTTTTGGTTAATGCTCTCCTTTCTCAGGTGAGGAAACTGAGGCCAAATTAAGCTCTTCCACAGACAAAAGACTGAAATAGTTCATTGTCTTGACTTTAGAAAATGAAGTCATCTTGCTTTAGTTCTGGTTTATTCAAATGATTCTTCTAGACCAGGGTTTCTCAGCCTACTCATGATTGACATTTGGGAATGGATAATTCTGTGTTGTCAAGTTTTTCTTGCACAATACAGCTTTTTTAGCCGCATCCCTGGCCTCTACCTACTGTTGTTGTTAGGTCCACAGAGTCGGTTCTGACTCATAGCAGAACAGACGGCCGAACTCATGCAGCACAATGAAACGCTGTCCCCTCCTGCGCCATCCTCACAGTCATTGTTGTGTTTGGACCATTGTTGCAGCCACTGTGTCAGTCTGTCTCTTTGAGAGTCCCCCTCTTTTCCCATGGCCCTCTACTTTGCCAAGCATGACATCCTTCTCCAGGGACTGGTTCCTCCTTGATAACACGTCCAAAGTATGTGAGATGAAGTCTCACATCTAAGAAGCATTCTGGCTGTACTCCTTCCGAGACAGACTTGTCTGTTCTTCTGCCAGCCTGTGGCTTCTCAACAGCTTAATTCAAAGGCATTGGTTTTTCTTTGGCCTTCCTTATTTGTTGTCCAGCTTTCACATGCCTATGAGGTGATTGAAAATGCCATGGCTTATGTCTAGTGTACCTTAGTCTTCAAAGTGACATCTTTGCTTTTCTAACATTGAAAAGAGGTTTTCTGCAGCAGCTTTGCCCAATGCAGTACATCATTTGATTTCTTAACTGCTGTTTCCATGGGCATTGATTGTGGATCCAGTAATCCCACCACAATACCTGGCCCCTCCCATTTCAGTACCCTGCCCCCCACCCTCCACACTACATCATATGAACCAAAAACAGCTCCAGACATAGTTTCAACTGGGGCAAGGGAGAAAGGTTGCTGCAAAATCGCCTCTGATAAGAAGCACTGGTCTAAATATTACGGTTAAGTGAAATCCCTTCATATAACATGCTGAGGCCCTCAGGTTATGCCATCTTAATGTGATCATTTAGAATAGTTTCCAGCAATCTCAGGCCAACAAGTTCTGCAGAAAAGACAGAGGCACTCTGGTGAATCTGCAAGTACTGGGTCTTGTCGCTACCTGGACCCACTCATTACATCTGTATGTGTCGTTGCTTTTATTATATCCTGCCTACTTTCAAAGGCCTTCGGAATGGTCCCTGACTCATCTGTTTTTCAGAACATATGAACAGGTTCTGGGTACCACCCAGAAGCTGGCTGTTCCGGGTAGGGAGTGTGTCCTACCTGTCAGTGCCCTCCTTGCCGTATTGTCTCTCTGCCTCATTGTGCTTTAGGACCTGTAACAGCGGGGACAGTGACAATCTTGTTCACCACTGTACTGCCAGCACCAAGTGCCCTGTTGGCCCATGGGAAGGCACCAGCAAACACCTGTAGAGGGAATACATAACTAAAAAAAAAACGACTGCCCTGGAGTCAGGCCCAACCATAGCGACCCTAGAGGTCAGAGTAGAACTACCCCATAGAGTTTCCAAGGAGCACCTGGCTGATTTGAACTGCTGACATTTTGGTTAGCAGACATAGTACTTAACCCACTAGCTACCAAGGTTTCCCAATATATAATAGAAATGATAATACATTGTATTTCTCTGTGGGTCAAAAGTACAGAATGTAGCTACAGCTTAGTTTACAACAATCTTTGCTTCTGTGTACTAAGGGCATGTGCGTATATTATCTCACTGATCTCAGATAAATATTATTATTAACCCATTCAAAGATAGGGAAACTGAGGCTCAGAGAAAGCTTGTGACTTGGTTGACTATATAACAAAGCCCATATTTGGACCTAAGGCCACCTAACTGCAGGTCCTAGTCTTAGTTTGCCTTGATTAATGGCAGTTGCACTGTCCCCTGACTCAGGGCAATTCTGTGTACAGTGGAACAAAATGCCACCGCACCATCCTGATGACCAGTTTGGGGTTGGACTGTTGTGATCCATAGGGTTTTCACTGGCTGATTTTGAGAATTAGATTGCCAAGCCTTTCCTTAGCACAAAAAACTCAAAACTAATATGTTAGTTTTAAAACAGAGTTTGGTATATTTTTGTATTTCAAATGTAATACATGGTCATCTTAGAGAATGTAGTATATACAACAGAGCAAAATGAAACAAAACCCATTGCTGTCCAGTTGATTCTGATTCATAGCAACCCTATAGGACAGTAGAACTGCTCTACAGAGTTTCCAAGGAGCACCTGGTGGATTTGAACGCCAATTTTTTGGTTAGCAGGTGCAGCACTTAACCACTATGCACCAGGGTTTCCTTAGAACATACAAGTAAGCAAAAGTAAAGGACAAAAATCACCTCTAATCCTACCATGCAGAGATAATCACTGTTGCCATCAAGTTCACTCCAGCCTGTGGTGACCCCCATGTGTGTCAGAGGAGCACTGGGCTCCATACAGTTTTCAGGAAAAACTTTCTTGGTCCATTTTAATCTGAAAACTCAGCTGAAATCTGTTCAGCACCATAACACGCAAGCCTCCATAGATTATAAGGCAGCAGCTGGGAAGTGAACCCCAGATCTCCTGCAAGACAGAAGAGAATTCTACCTCCGTTGTTTACAGTCAGGATTCCGTAGGTCGACAGTTTTCTTGTGTAAACCAAAAAATCCACTGCCGTAGAGTCGATTTCTGACTCAAAGTGACACTACAGATGGAGTAGAAGTGCCCGATAGAGTTTCCAAGGAGCGCCTGGCAGATTTGAACTGCTGACTTTTTAGTTAACAGACATAGCACTTAACCATTATGCCACCAGGGTAGGAATGATTGTTTCCCAAGAAGGGAACCAGAAAAGCAACGATGTGTACGTACAGTTTAAGGTCAGCCAACCTTGACCGCTTTGAGATTTCTGCAGGATCATAGAAATAATCTTGTTATACAAAATCTTGTCTATGACAGCATTTGGGTTGACAGGATTTCATTTATGGCCAGGAGACCAGAGAAACTGTTTTAACCTAGAATCTAGGTTACCATTGCATAAATTTGGTTTCCTTTAATACTTGCTAAAAAGCCCGACCTGTAATTCTCCCTCCCTGGAATGCATCTCAACAATTTCCGTTCAGTGATTACCACTTGTTCCTGTATATTGTCAGTTGCCATCAACTAGGCTCCAACTCTTTGGGGGGAGGGGGACAGCCATCGAGTCAGATCCGACTCATAGTGACCCTAGAGGTCAGAATAGAACAGCCCCATGGAGGTTTCCAAGGAGCACCTGGTGGATTTGAACTGCTGACCTTCTGGTTAGCAGACATAGACTTAACCCACTACGACACCAGGGTTTCCAGACTCCAACTTATAGCAACCCTAAAAGACAGAATGGAAATGCCCCCGTACGGTTTCCAAGGGGTGCCTGGTGGATTCGAACTGCCGACATTTCGGTTAGCATCCATAGCTCTTAACCGATACACTGGTGGCTGTGGTTAAAGAGCTCAGCTGTTGATCAAGAGGTCAGCAGTTCGAATCCACCAGGCACCCTCTGGAAAACCCTACGGGCCGTTATACTCCGTCCTATAGGGTGGCTGTGAGTCGGAACTGAGTCCACGGCAATAGGTTTGTTGTTTGTTTGTTTTTGGTTTATAGGTATAAAATCGCTAGCTATTTAGTTTTTATCTATCCTGTCTTGAGTAGATTGCCGAGGGCAGTGACTCCCACTTTTCTTTTCCGCCTTTGCTTAGTGTTCAGTCACTGTTCAAAATGATAATGACGATGACGAAATAGGAAAAGGCTTTCTAAACAGCCGACGAACAAGTCTGAGCACCTCTGAGTATTCAGCAGCACTCTTTGGTTTATGGGATATCCCAAAACAGGCGAGACAAGGCCCTTTCCCTGAAGGAGCCTGCAGCATTGCCTTTTTTCCTGAGGTACCCACAAGGTCAGTGCACAACCGGTTTTTCTAGGGTCTTTGGAGGCCCAGGAGAGGCAAAAGGGGAGACAGATGGTCCTCCCTCAAGTCTGACCCTAGAGAGGGAGGTTTGCGACCGGCGGTAATAGGCGCTCCAGAGAACCATGCCACCGCGCGGAAGCAGCCCAGGAATCGCAAGCTGCGGCAGAGACCCAGGCTGGAGGCTACCAGGCGCAGAGCACCGGCCTCTGAAGCCCGTCTTCGCTCGTTTCCTCTCCTAGCTTTCCTCAGACCGGGCCAGGAGAAGGTCTAGACGGCTGCAAAGTGGCGGGGATCCTTTCCAGTTCCACCGTGGATGACATCTTCCCGCCTCCACCTCCCAGTAGCTCCTCAGCGACTGGGAGACTGGGGACTCCCGCAGCGCCTGGAAGGCCTGGTCGAGGCGCAGGGTGGTTCCCCTAGGGCGGAACCCAGTGGCCACCGGGCTACCCCCCTCCAGCCTGCCCTCTGGGTCCCGCCCCCGGCACAAGGCCCCGCCCCCAGCCTCGCCCCGACACTTAGGTCCCACCCCTGCCCCGGGACCCGACACGCAGGCCCCGCCCACGGACCCGCCCACGGACCCAGGCCCCGCCCCCGCCCGGGGACCCGGCTCCGCGCTGACTCCCCTTTGGGGCCCGGGGAGCCTCCAGGCCGAGAGGCTCCCGCGCGCCCCGAGCGCGGCCTCCGCATGGAGCGTCCGCTGCCACCCGGGTCAGGGCCGCTGTCGCCGCCGCTGCAAGGAGGCGGAGCCGCCGCGGTTCCGGAGCCCGGAGCCCGGCAACACGCGGGACATGAGACGGCGGCGCAGCGGTACAGCGCCCGCCTGCTGCAGGCCGGCTACGAGCCCGAGAGGTGACGCTTAGGGCCGAGCGTGGGGCGCATCCGGGGCGGGCGGCGAGGAGAGCGCGGCTGTCCTGGGCACGCATCGGGGGCAGGAGGGCAGGCCATGCACCCTTGCCCTCCTCGCAGCTTCACTGCTAACTTCCTGAATTGGGATTCAGACGCTACACAGCTGGCTTTGGGGCGGCAGGCAGGCACTAGGCAGAGGACTTGGCGCAGAGTTTCACGGGGAACGGAGGACAGAAAACAGGTTGTAAAAACTCTCCCCCAAATCTCAGCCCTGGGTGATACCTCTACTACACACCCGGCAACCCTTGGTCCAAGTCGTACCAACTCTTGGAATTCCAGCAGTGCTAGCTGGAGTCCCTGTCCAACTTTGCGTACTCCTTAGTTGTTTCCTCAGGGAACTGCCCTCATCCCTGGTGGCCCATGTAGGTGTCCAGATGCTTCACCTCTTCTGCGCTGGGCGACACGGACACCATCTTCCTCACCAGCGCCGCCCACCTCAGGGGCTCTCTTACGCGCCAGCACCCCTGGTAGGGTCTGTAAGAGAATGACGGTCACTGCAGGAAGAGTGGGGGTACTGACCCGGGCCCCTGGGGGAATGGCTGAAAAGGAGACAGCAGCTAATCTCTGGATTGTATCACAGCTTGAAAGGCAATCTACTGTCCTGGTCCAGAGGATTTGGACTTCTTTCTCTGGTCCATCTGCTGGTGCTCAGCAGATCTGCGAGGTGACCTGACAGCTGGGCCTGGGGATGGTCAGGGAGAATTAGCCCGCAGCTCTGCACAGGGGCTGCTGCTTACGTAAGAACTTTTAACAGCTTAGCGGGCGGACAGTGGACGTGGCCCCTCCTCCTCTCAGGCTGCCTTTCTAGGGTGGCCCGGGTACCACCTCCCCTTATCTTTCCTCCGCTTCTAGAAATCCAGCTCCTGTGATCTGGGATGCCAGAGAAGGAGCCCCAGGAGCCGAGGGAGGTGCAGAGCACTTGTGTGTTGAAGGAGGCATTGTCTGGGTTCCACCAGATTTTGGAAGAAGGTTATCCCAGAGTTCAGGTGGTCTGCACAGGGGCATCCTTCTCTCGATTTTATTTCAGCATCAATGGGGCTATCCTTTTACACCCACACCTAGGCTCAGGGAAGAGTCAGTGTAAAACCATAGCCCCAGCCAGTTGCTATAACCAGATTCAGAGCTGCCAGCTAGGCCTCCACCAGCATACAGCTGGAAGAAGGGGACAATGTATGGGAAGAAGTCCAGGTTTCAGGCTAGTGCTATTAGTCCTTGGCTCAAACTTGGCAAACTGTGTCTCTCTTCCAGATCAGCAATGCCAGTGTGACTTTTTCTCCCTCAGTCTCACCCCAAACCCTTTCCTCACCTCCTAAAAAGAAAGTTCTCTTGAAATCTTGCTTCTTCAAATATCCTCCGGCTTGATAGAGACCTCAGGGTTCCTGGCCTCGGCCTCCATGCCCAGGGGGGCACTGTTCCCCCACTACCTGGGGAAGAGGCTAGAAGGGAACAGAAAGGGCTTAGGTCTGCCCTGGCTCCCTATTGCTTTCGCAGCAGCCAGGTGGGGAGCCTCAGGGGACCAGCCCTTCCACTGGTTGCCAGGGTGTCTCCTCCCGAAGGAGGAAGCAGCTGGGAAAGATCAGGAAGAGGGAGGAGGAAAGCTGGGTGTAGGGTGGGGGATGGATTAAGTCTCTGGAAGAGGACAGCCTAACCCTGGTCTGAGCCCACAGCTTAGCAAAGGGAAGGGAGGCAGACAGAAAAGGAGGAGTGGAGCTATGAGCGCTGTAGTCACTAGGGAGGGCAGCCCCAAACTCAGCCTGACCACTTCCTCCCCTGGGTCCCAGAGTTCTAGGTTGGAGCAGATGTCACATTAAGGTCACCTGAGATGGCAGACTCAGCTCTGCCTCCATAGAACCCTAGCCGTTTCTGACCCAGGCTGTGGGGGACCAGAGCAGGCCCCCTCAGGAGACCACGAAGGTTTGCAGGCAGCTGCAATCACAACCTTGTCTTTCTATGGCCAGGAAGGTAGCCAGAGCAGCTCTGAATGACCACAGCCTTCCATTGACTGTCCTAGCTGCTTTGGCTCTGAGTGGCCATTACAGGACCTAATGCTGGTCCCCTCACAACATCTTCATCGACACAGGTCCCTGGGTAGGTGTAGGAATGCTAAGGGATCAGCGATGCTTCCCAGGGATCCCTGGCAAGGGGGCCCAGCCCCCACTTAGTAGAGACCCCCTCTTGGCCATCTCCCTCCCTTCCAAGGCCTCTTCAGGAGCCTGCCTTTGGAGTTTACTGGTGGAGAGGGGAACCTGTACTCTGAAGGGCGGGCAGCACTGTGTCCCCCACAGTGAGAGTGAAGAGGACATCTGCGAGTGTCCTCTAATACTGAGCCCCACCCCCATTTCTGTGGAAAACTCCCCTCTGCTCTGCATACAAATGGAACAGTCTATTTTCCTGGTAGGGTCCCAGGGGCCTGTCACTGAGGAAGGCTGGGCATCCCAGGGAGCCTCGTGGCTTGGAGGCCAAGGCTCCCCTGGGCCCAGCTGCCACCACACTGTGGAGAGGTAAACAAACCCAGCCACCTGGGGATGGAGAGGGAGGAATCAAGCACTAGAGGCAGCCACCCTGCCAGGAGGCCTATGTCCCTACCCTCTCCTGTCTCCTCATCAGTGAGCTGTGGGATCCACAGGAGCACCGGGGGAGGAGTCTGTGGGGTGCTGTCTAGCTTTTGGTTAGGGTAGCATTAAGAGGCCTGGTCACTGTGAGAAGGGTCTCCCTCACCACTCGGCATTGCCCCCGTGTGAATCACTTCATTCCCCCATCTTACCAAGCCTAGGTACAGAGCTGAGTCTTGCTGGGAACACAGTTCCTCAAACTTCTGCTTGGAGAAAATTTCAAAAGTTCCCTAGCCTTGGTCCTAACTTGCATGTACATTTATTACTGTTAGCCAGCCCTGGGCCCATCCCATCTTCCCATCACACTCCCTTCCAAATAAAAACACACTTGCCTCTCCAGAAAGAGCCCTGGTTGTGAAATAGTTAAGCACTTGGCTGCTAAACGAAAGGTCAGTGGTTCCACCCTACTGCGGGATAAAGATGCAGCAGCAGCTTCCATAAAGATGACAGACTTGGGAACCCCATGGGGCAGTCTGTCTTGTCCTATGGGGTCGCCATGAGTATAACTGACTCGATGGTAGCGGGTTTGGTTTTGGGGTTTTGCCTTCCTGGCGGTCAAAACTCCTGCTATCCACAGCCCCTTGTGAGCTGAGGGCAGGGCAGCTACCGGAAGCCCTGGACCAGGACTTAGAAGCAGCAGCCCCCTACCCCTTTCTGAGCCCTAGGTTCTGCACCTGTAAAGTGGAGGGACCTAGTAACTGGCATTTAATAGACTGCGGGGTAAATGCGACCGTTTATGAAAACTGCTTTGTAAACTGCAGAGGGCTCCAAGGCCACCCTAAGGTCAACGAGTGTCATTGCTAAGAAGGCTCACCCCCTAGGGATGTTGGGGGAGGTGGCAAAAGCGGCTGCAATGCCTGAGGGTGCTCCCCAGCTCCTAGGTGTGCAGAGCTGGGAGCCCAACCCGGGTCTTCAGAGCTGGTCCTTGATCAGAGTCTGGGGATTATTTTTGGAAAGGCAAACGCGTTAGAGGTACCTCTGCTAGTGGGGAGCCTCAGGGCCACCGGGCCGGGAACCTGATACCGCCCCTACTGGGGGTGAGCCCGGGGTGCGCTGCAGAGCCCCGGAGGCGGGCCAGGAGGGCCTAGGGGCGTGTCCGGCTTGGCCCGGCCCCCTCCCACTGCCCGTGGGTCGCTGGGCTACTGCGGCCGGGTGTGCGCGCGGCAGGGCTCGCGGCCTTTGTGCGGGTGGCGCGGGCGGCGGCGGGCTCGGGGAGGGGCGGAGGAGGGCGGTGCCCAGCCCGCCCGTTGCCGCAGCCCCCGCCCCGTCCCGGCCGGCCCGAGGCGGCAGCGTGGCCGAGGCGTCAGCAGCGGCGGCGGCGGCGGGGCGGCCCGCGCGGGGGTTTATGTCTGGCCGCGGTGTCTCGCAGCAGCATGGCGGACTACCTGATCAGCGGCGGGACCGGATACGTGCCGGAGGACGGGCTCACGGCGCAGCAGCTCTTTGCCAGCGCTGACGGCCTCACCTACAAGTAAGCAACGCGGCCTCGGCCCATTTGGGCGCGCGTGCGGACGCACCGAGGTCCCCAGCTGGACCCCGCACTTGCGCGCGCCCCTTGCTTCCCCTCCGAGACGCCCCTGTCCCCGGGCCGACTCCAGTGGCTGGGCGGAGTGGGGGCTGGGCAGGGAAAGGAAGGCGGCTCACGCCGAGAGAGGGACGTGGCACAGTGACATCGTGGCCCACGGTGCCATGCGCTCTTCCCAGCCAGGTCCGCTCCCGGCCTGCCCCCTTCCTCTTGCTCTTGGGCATCCTGATCTCGTGGGAGAAGGAGGAGGGAGTCTAAGGGCGCTTGGGAACGCGAGGTGTGAGAGCTATGGAGAGACTTTTCCCAGACCTTCACCCAAGGCGTCTCTCCCAGTTGCCCCACAAGGGCAGAGGGGGCTCAGCAGCCCAACCAAGGCTTGGGTGGTGCTCTCAGAAGAGGCCCAGCTGGGTGGATGGGCTAGTACCCTCACTTGTCCACCATCCAGTCCAGCCCTTCACCTGTGCTCCTGGCCGCCCACAGGTTGGCACTGGTGCCCCCAAGCCCCCCCAGGTGGGATTTGAGAGGAGGGGGGGGACCTGCTCCTGTGCTTGTGGCTCAGATGGCCCTTTCCTTGGGCCCTGGGCCAGCTGTCCTGCTGGCTGCAGGCCTGGCATCAGCCCTGCTCCTGGCTGCAGGGCTGTGCCCATGCCAGGAAGGGGTATCTAAGTCCAGGGCTGGGGCAGAGAGGGGATACTGGAAGCCCAACACCTCCTGCCAGCCTGTGACTCTGTCTCCCCAAGTCCCAGGATGCACAGTCACTCCTAGGAAGCATCTCCTTGCCTGCCCATAGCTGGGTATAGGCCAGGTGAGGGATGGATAGAACACCTAGAAAATGATTGGAGGCCCAGAAACTGCACCTGAGGCTTCTGGATAGCAGCAGAAGGCTTGCTGAAGGGCAGGGGCTGGGGCTCAAAACTCTTCGTTCCTTGGGGGGGGTTTGGTGATGGTATATCTTTCATTGGAATCTTTTAGGAGAATGCCTTAGGTAAACTCTGAGGAGTTTATCTAGGCCTTGGGGCAAAGTAAAGGCCTTACCCCTCCCATCTTTGCTGCAGCTCCCTCCCTCCACCCCATGGACTCTGCATGCAGGAGCTGGTAGCTTGGCATCAGACCCAGTCTGTTCCTAATGCTAACACTGGGGGTGTCAGTACTTTGTTTGGCCTGGGTGGGAGTGTGTCACAGTGAGGGGCATTTGTCTCTGCATATATCTGTCTCATGGGCCAGTTCTATTTTGTCCTGTAGGGCCGCTCTGAGTTGGAATGGACTCCACAGCAAGGGGTAGTATCCATTCAAGGCTGTGATTTCAGGCAGGTGGAGCCCGTCAGGGCCACTGGGCTCAGGTGCTGCACCTTGACACACTCATATAGCCCTGTTCTTTCCAGATCTGGGGTTCACTGTGACCAGGTGCTGGTGCTGGTAGCTACGTCACCTTGGTGGGGGGCCTAGTGTCTGGGTCCTAACGTTAAGGCCTCCATCCTTCTTTCCTCACCCTAGACATGCCTGTTGGCTGCTCCAGGTCAGTGCAGCTGAGGATTCTGGGTGGCCGCCATGCCTGCATGTGTCTGTACTCTCAGCCCCTGACTTGTGACTCAGGCCCTGGGCCCTGCAGCTGGACTGGCTGTGTGCTGCTGTGCAGTGCCAGGCCAAGAGCCAGTCTTAGAGTCCCCCTGTGTTTTCTCACCATCTTCCCCACCAATATTGGGAAGCTTGCAAGGGCAGACCCTGTATCTGGTGTGAAACTTCCACCTACATGAGGGAACTTGTGTCCCTTAGCAGGGCTGAGCTCTGAGGCAGTGAATGTTGGGGGCCATCTGCCTTGGTAGGTGCCCCGGGTCCACAGACCTCTTCCATCCCTGGGGAGAGTGCAGGAGTCAGTCACAGTTGGGGCCTCTGCCGGCTCCTCTCCCTACCCAGTAACACTTGTTCTTTTCTTCCTAGTGACTTCCTGATCCTCCCTGGCTTCATTGACTTCATCGCTGATGAGGTGGTGAGTGCGTCTTCCTTTAGGGCAGGTATAGGTGCCCGGGAAGCTGACTTCTAGCTCAAGGGCAGGGTGTGGGAGGGACTGCTGGGGAATGTGGGGATGTGTTTGTTGCTGGCAGAAAAACAAGTCCAATGCGCTGTGCCCTGCGGGGCAGAGGCTGCAGTGTGAATTCTGGGATGTCCTGGGTAGCAGGCCTGGCGCAGGATGGGAGAGCTGTCCATCACCAACAGCGAGGTACTCAAGAGAAAGTGGCTTTGACGGTGGTACCCTGATAGGATAGACCAGAGGATTCAGTTTTGACTGAAACCCTGAACAGGTGATGGAAGCCAGTACATTAGGGAGATCTGTGTAAGGTGAACAAGCTTGTTCACGGAATCACAGTGTACAAGAACAAGCGTAGATTTAAAGGTGCTAGGGTAGTGCAGACTGTCGCCCGCTCAGCTGCTAACCAAGGTGTTGGAGGTTCCAGTCTCCTGAGGGGTACCTCTGAAGAAAGGCCTGGTGATCTGCTTCTGAGAGGTCAGCTACTGGAAACCCTGTGGAGTGCAATTCTACTCTGACACAGGGTCTCCATGAGTTGGATTCAGCGCCAGGACACTTGGTTAGGCTTTGCCTGTATGTGAGGACACAGTGTCTTGCTTTATAGGAGGGGCTTAGCTATGAGCCCAAAAGCCATTTCCTTTATGCAGTGACGGAAGCCGTGGTGGCCTAGTGGTTAAGAGCTACGTCTGCTTAACCAAAAGATCAGCAGTTCAAATCCACCAGGCACTCCTTGGAAACACTATGGGGCAGTTCCGCTCTATCTGTAGGGCTGCTATGAGTTGAAGTCAACTTGACGGCACTGGGTTTGTTTTTGTTTTTTAAACGTAGTGAAGCCTGTGAGAGCCAGAGCTTAATGAGACTGCCTCACTTTTCAGGGTCTCTCACCTGTTTTCTGTCTTTGTCACGGTGTGCTATTACCACTTCTTTATTGTTTGTTCTGAGAGAGACTAGTTTTCCTTCTGACAGGTTTCCACCTTGCAGGTTTTTATTGTGAAATTAAGACATGATGAACTCGGAGGCAGAGGGTGGTACTGATGGATATAAATCATCTCAATCAATCCTGTCATAAATTCATGCACTTTTAAAAATAGTCTCTTTTTGGTGGCTATTATTGTTGATAATTTATTCCTGTCAGGAAACACTGGTGGCATAATGGTTAAGTGCTACATCTCTTAACCAAAGGTCAGCAGTTCAGATCCACCAAGTCCTCCTTGGAAACTCTATAGGGCAGTTGTGCTCTGCCCTGCAGGGTTGCTGGCAGTCTGAATTGACTCCACAGCAATGGGTTTGGTTTTTTTTTTTAGGTTCCTATCCGATTTTTGTGGAGGGCCAGAGGGCCCCTTTCTGTGCTGGTGAAGCCCAGATTCAGCCTCTGTAGCCTGTACTAACATGATTGATTTTCTGTGTTTAGAAAGAAATTTGGACTATTCTGGATGTTTCCCTTATGACAGCAATCAGGGATCCTTCTTGGTTCAGCTGCTCAGTGAAACAAAGTTTCCTGAGCACTCCTACTTTGTGCAGGACCTTGGGCTGGGTGCTAGGAAGAGGTGGGACAAGACCCCCACCTGTCCTCTGAGGGTCTGCCTCTTCTGTGGGGTGACAGGAGAGGAAGAGGGGGAGTTTTGTAGACCATAGGACCATGATTCTGAACAGGGTCTGTATGGACTTCAGGAGCCTGCCAAGCTCCAACAGTTAATAGAGACAACCCCCAATTTACAGTAAGGTTCTATTGCAACGACCCTGTTGTTGGTTGGTTCTGATGTTAAGTCAAATGCTTCCATTATTTTTTGTTTAGTTTTTATCATTGCCTTTTATTATCAAGGAAACCCTGGTGGTGTACTGGGTAAGCACTGTGGCCGCTAACCAAAAGGTCAGCAATTTGAATCCATGAAGGGATCTCCTTGGAAACTCTGTGGGGCAATTGTGTTCCATCCTGTAGGGTTGCTGTGAATCGGAATAGACTTGATGGCAACCAGTTTGGTTGGGTTTTTTAAGTTATTATCAGTATTATACAGATTTGTAAATCTCATCTCTGTCTTTGGGGGTTGAAAACATTACCTATAAACTTATGGATATATGTATTTTCATACATACAACAATGTGTTGCTGTTGGTTGATTCTGACTCACAGCAAACCTATAGGACAAAGTAGAACTGCTCCATAGTTTCCAAGGAGCGCTTGGTGGATTTTGGTTAGCAGCTGTAGCGCTTAACCACTAGGCCACCAGAGTTTCCAACATACATTAAAAAACAAATACATAAATTGTTTTTTTCTTTTTTTAAAAGGGATGGCTGTTTTTAAGGGCAGTTCATCATAACTTCAGTATGTTGTAAGTCAGAGATTACCTGTACACCCAAAGTCTGCATCTGAGTGTCTTTGGGAATAGGGTTCACAGCTGCTGACTGGAGTCATAGAGGTGTTGTGCTCTGGCTTTAGATATTACTCATGAAGAAAGGAAAAAAAAGCCAGTTGCTGTCAAGTGGACTGTGACTCAGGACAACGCCATGTGCTCTAGAGCTGAACAGTGCTCCATAGGATTTGACAGCTATTGTCATCGAGTCGATTCTGACTCACAGCGAACTTACAGGACAGAATGGGGTCTGTTCAAAATCCTCCAAGCTTGTTTCTGCTCCATAGAGTTTCCAAGGACTGTGTTTTAGTCAGCTAGGGCTGCTCTAACAGAAGTACCACAGAGTAGATGGATTTAACAAAACGAAGTTTATTCTGACATAGTCTGGTAGGTTGCAAGTCCATATTCAGGGTGTCTGCTCCAGGGGAAGGCTTTCCCCTTGTCGGCTCAGGAGGAAAGTCCAGTATTGCATCAGTCTTTGTCCAGGGAGCATCTTGGCGCAGGAACCTCAGATCTGACGGACATGCTCTTCTGCGGGTGCTGTTTTCTTGATAGTATGAGGTTCCCAATTCATTGCCTGCTTCTCTGTCCTTTTATCTCTCGTAGGATGAAAGGATTAAGGGTGGGGCAAGCCATACTCCAGGGAAACTCCCTTTACAGTGGAGCAGGAAGGTGATCCTATGAAGGGATTTGCAGCCCCACCCTAATCCTTTAGCATGCAGTTTAGGAAAACCACAAAGTGGAGGACAGTCACAAGATACTGGGAATCTTGGCCCAGCCACATGGCTACACATATTTTTGGGAGAACACAATTCAATCCATGACAGAGGGCCTGGCAGGTTTGAGCTGCTGACCTTTTGGTTAGCAGGCAAAGCACTTAACCATACCACCACCAGGGTTTCCATGGGATTTGGCAGTGGCTGATTTTCAGTAGATTGCCAGACTTTTCTTCCAAGTCTCCAAGTTTTCCATGATCAGCCACACACGTAACTGTGTGTGCCACCCAAGTACCCCCTCAAATGCAGAGGACTCCCTCGTAGGTATTTGCAGTCCTGGCCTCTCCCTGGAGCTCCAGACCCTCACTCTGGGGATTTCCTGGATGTCTGCTAGACCCACATCTTGGAGAGCTTTTCCTTCCTACCTGCGTGCTTATAGTCACCGTCTTCTCTCTCTCCTGGGCTTGCACAGCAGCCTCCTAAGTGGCCTTGCTGTCCCAGCCACTGTCACCTACACTCTCCACAGGAGCCTGAGTGACCTTTGTAAAGCACAGATCCGATCACATCACTCTTCTGCCTCAGATCCTCCAGCGCTCCTCAGCTCCATAGCTTGCAAAGCTCTATGCCCTGTCCCTGTCTGCCTGGTGCGCCTCGACTCCCAGCTCTCTCCCACCGCCCTGCTCCACAGCCTGCCTTTCGTTTAAAATCCACCAAGCTTGCTTCTGCATCAGGGCCCTTGCACGCCCAGCTCCTGCTGCCCGGGGGACCCTCCTGTTCCTGGGGTTCGTATTTATCAGCTCCATCATAGGTGGCAGGAACCTGTGACTTGAGTCAGAGGGGTTGTGACTCCATGCCTGTCCGTGGCTCTACCCCAGGACCCCCCTGTGCCTGATACACGTAGGAGCCTGATTACTTCTGTCATGTGAAGGACAGAAGCCTTCACAAGGTTGTGCGTCTGTCCGCAGGACCTGACATCAGCCCTGACTCGGAAGATCACGCTGAAGACGCCACTCATCTCCTCTCCCATGGACACTGTGACTGAGGCTGACATGGCCATTGCGATGGCGGTGAGTCACTGCCTGGGTGGAGACCTCGGGGGCCCAGAGGGGGCGCTGTGGTGCTGAGGGGCTGCGGAGTGACCGACGGAATGTGTGAGATAGGCCAGTTGGCACCGTGCCTCTGATCACATTTCCTTCCTCTCCAGCTGATGGGCGGTATCGGTTTCATCCACCACAATTGCACCCCCGAGTTCCAGGCCAATGAGGTGCGGAAAGTCAAGGCAAGTATGGGGCCTCGTCCCAGAGAGAAGACGCTACCTGGCGTGGCCCCATCCTCACTAACCATCCCACCTTCTTTGCCAGCCCTGTGGGCTGATGCCTTTGCTGGCTAATTGGATAGGGGCACAGGGCACTGGCCTGCTGAACCATCACCCCGCCAAGGGGCCTACTCCTCTGTGGTCCCTCCAGGCACCCTCTGTCCCCTGTGGTCAGGCTGCCATCTCCCCTGACTCTTGCCACAAAGTTTTCCTTCCCGTCTGCCCACAGAAGTTTGAACAGGGTTTCATCACGGACCCCGTGGTGCTGAGCCCCTCACACACTGTGGGTGATGTCCTAGAGGCCAAGATCCGGCATGGCTTCTCTGGCATCCCCATCACAGAAACAGGTGCCATGGGCAGCAAACTGGTGGGCATTGTCACCTCCCGAGACATCGACTTCCTCGCCGAGAAGGACCACACCACCCTCCTTAGTGAGGTACACATGGGAAGGGAGAGAGGTGGCTGGGGCAGAGCAGAGGCCCCACACCCTGGGGCCTTGGGCTGGTGCCTGTGACAGGGACCAGAGGGAGGCCTGGCTCCCTTCTCTCACCTGCCAACCTGCAGGCAAATGTTCCTGGCCCCACAGGTGATGACACCGCGGAATGAGCTGGTGGTAGCTTTGGCAGGGGTGACATTGAAAGAGGCAAATGAGATTCTGCAGCGCAGCAAGAAAGGTACTGGGGAGCAATCAGAAGATACCAGACCCCCACCAGGCTCCCTGCACCCCAGCCAGGCTCCCAGTACCCTGGGCCCCATCTCTTCACAGCCTCACAGGCAAACAGGGTGGACCTTGGGGAGGTTTGACAAGCTCAGGTTGGAGCATGATCCCTCAGATGCTTGTCCTGACTTAGGGAAACCTGTTCCTAATTCAGCGTCCTCACAGTATAGTTCCCAAAACATGAAAAACAACCCGTTTCCATCCAGTATATTCTGATTCATAGCGACCCTACAGGAAAGAGTAGAACTACCCCATGGAGTTTCCAACTCTTTACAGAAGCAGACGGCCACATCTTTCTCCTGTGGAGTGAGTGGTAGGTTTGAACCAGACCTTTCAGTTAGCAGCCAACTGCACCACGCTCTTTTCCAAAAAACGTCCCCTAAAAGCAAACCCATTGCTGTTCGGTTGATTCCGACTCACTGTGGCCCTGTGGGTCAGAGAAGACCTGCCTCATGGGGTTTCCAGAGAGCAGCTGGTGGATTCAAACTGCTGACCTTTTGGTGAGCAGCCAAGCTCTTAGCCCAAAACATAGTCTAGTGAAATCCTCATGACGAAGAAAGAATTCCGTGGACCCTTAAGCCTAGGAACTGCTGCTCTCTCTGTCCCTCGTCTTGCATAAAGACGTACACGAGCTTATTCAGGGGTCTGACAAGTCCTGCAGTTAAAAGTGTTGGATTCTGGTGCTGCTTTCATCATATCATTAGGTCCCCGGGGGATACTCTGGGAATGCCTGTTCCCAGATCCATACCAGAGGGTGTCCCCCCTGCAGGACAGCCTGCCATTTGTGTTCTGACTGGGAGTACTCAGACCACCGTGGCCCAGCTGGTGGAACAGAGGCAGGAAGAGCTCAGGAGCCCTCCTAGCTGGGAGGTTTCTTTGCTTCCTGTTCCTGGGGAGAGGTTCAGGTCCCTAGGAGCCCTTCTGTGGCGGGTGCTGTCACCTAGTGGCTGGTTTGGGTATTTCAGGGGAACTGATTGCACTGTCTCTTTCATCCTCTTGCCCTCCCTTTTCCTGCCCCCTGAAACAAATAAACACCCTGTCTTCTGGGAAGTTGGGGACAGAGATGCCTGCACCGTCATCCTGTCTCTCCCTTCCTTGGCAGGGAAGCTGCCCATTGTTAATGACCATGATGAGCTCGTGGCCATCATTGCCCGCACTGACCTGAAGAAGAACCGGGACTACCCTCTGGCCTCCAAGGACTCCCACAAACAGCTGCTGTGCGGGGCAGCTGTGGGCACCCGTGAAGATGACAAGTATCGCCTGGACCTGCTCACGCAGGCGGGTGCCGACGTCATAGTGCTGGTAGGGCACCCCTGGGGATGGCCGTGGGAAGAGCCCAGCGAGGGGTCGGTCAGCAGAGTAGGGGCTTATGAAGACTGATTTGCCTCTGATTGATCAAGGAGCCTCTTTCTACTGTTCTTATGTCCTGATTAGGAGGGCCACCATCATCACCCTTGATAGTTCAAAAGGCCCCTCTGAGGGCCACTTTTTGCTCAAAAGTTGATAGTACCAAACACAGCTCCTGTTTGGCGTCATAGAGACCTTAGGCACCAGGCTAGAACCTGTATGTAATTTGACTCATTTAGTTCTCAGCCTCTTCAGGTGCATCATCCCATTTATCAGATGTAGAAACCAAGGCTCAAAAAGGTTAAGTAAGTTCCTTTCATGAATGAGTTGATGGAACCAGGACATGACCCCAGGCTGTATTTCTGGCTGGGAAGGTGGATCTGTACCATGGGCTTTGTTTGATGACAGTTGTTTGGTGTCATCAAGTTGATTCAGACTCAGAGTGACTCCATGTGACAGTGTTGGACTGCCCCGTGAGGTTTCTAAGGCTGCAGTCTTTCCAAAAGATTGGCAGTTCACAGCCACCAGGCACTCTTCAGAAACTCTGTGGAGCATTTCTGCTCTCTCCTGTAAGGCTGCTGTGAGTTGGAATCCACAGGATGGTTTAGTCTTTACAGAGGAGGGAGCTACTGTAGCTGAGTGCTGATCTACTGTACCACCTTAAGCTTTGGGAGAAAGCCACCCACGTTGAGAATCTGCTGAAAGCTGTCCCGTGTCTCTTCCCTGAAAACCAAGACACAGTTTTCATGATTTCAGAGGCCCCATGCACTAAAGAAGCCCCTCCCGCACTGAGGCTCCTTAGCCGCCCAAGCCTAAGCTCCCTGTCCCCCTCACAGGACTCATCCCAAGGGAACTCAGTGTATCAGATTGCCATGGTGCACTACATCAAGCAGAAGTACCCCCACCTCCAGGTGATTGGTGGGAATGGTGAGTCCACGACCCTCGTGTCCTGACCGGTGCCTCTCACCGTGCCACCCTTCTCTGTCCTTCACATACCTGGCTGTGGGCATTGCATTGGAGTTGGGGACAGGAGCTTGATGGGCGTCAATCATAAGAAGTGCTAGGCTGGGGTCCCAGGAGGTCGAGGCAAGGCGAGGTATCCCATCCTCATGTTGTTCCTGTTCCTCACTGACAGTGGTGACGGCAGCCCAGGCCAAGAACCTGATTGACGCTGGTGTGGACGGACTGCGTGTGGGCATGGGCTGCGGTTCCATCTGCATCACGCAAGAAGGTGAGTGTCAGTAGGAGAGTGAGAGGTGGCCAGTTTGAACACCTCTCTGGCCTCTTATTCCACAAATTCATATAAAGTGCACACTCTGCTGGGTACCTTCCCAGAACAGTGGGCTCAGGAGGTGACCCAGGCATAGACCCTGTCCTGTGGACACCATAGACTGGGCAAAGTGGGTGTGAGCAGTGAGGCTCTTGTGCGCCTCACGCTATATGCCAGCCTGACTCTGAGGTTCTGGTCCAGGTGGCCCAATTAGGAGGCCCCAGGCTGGTGTGACTGCTTCTGAAATGCTAATTGGAGGTCTGCTGGGGGTTTGGATTGTGTTTGTGTTGAGATAGATGCCTAAGTCACGGAGACCGCAGGGCTCTTAATGTCTAAGGATATTAAATACCTGTGTAATGTAGAGGCCCTGGAGTGGTGAGATGTTAACGTGCTCAGCTGCTCCGAGAGGTTGTTGGTTTGAATTCACCCAGAGGCACTTCAGAAGAAAGGCCTGGCTGCCTGCATCTGACGGAGCAGTTATGGCGCACCGGTCTCAGCGCTCATGGGGTTGCCATCAATTAGAATCAACAGCAGCTGGCTTCTGTGTGGTAGTGGAGGAGCTCCCTCCAGTCATGAGGGCCTTTGATGGGTAGGCTCTTGGGCTTGGATGGAAGGGTGAGACCCTGGCATGTATTCCCCAGAGTGGCTGAGAGGGCATACCCTGCAGTGTAGTGTCTGATGTTGGGGGCTGGCTGTCTGAAAGAGGTGGGCCTTGGCTTGGCCTGAGGGGGTGTACTTAGCTCCACAAGTGAGGGTCACTTCTCCAGAATGCTAAGTGACCCACTGGGTCTTTGCTGTCCCCCTGGGTGTTCAGAGCATCTGGTCTTCGGTGCTCACACCCTTCCTGTTAGCCAGCCTCTGTGGTGGAATGGGACCTTCTCTCACTCACTCACCAGATATCTGTAGCACATCTGCTATGTGTCAGTAACTGTTCTCTGCCTGGGGACACAGTGGGGACAAAAAGACAAAAAGACATGCCAACATAGGGCCTATCTTGGGTTCATGGAGCTTCATATCCATCCCTGGCTGTGTGTGGCTTCCTTAACCACCCCATTTCAAACCTAGCACTTACAAACTTTGAAGAGTTAAACTAGAGAAATGCTGATGTTTTAGGAAAACGAGTCCCAACAGTTTTTGCAAAAGGAAGCCTTGAGTAGAAATCTGTGCAGCCCGAAAGCAGGTGAGGCTGGGCCACAAGGCTCAAGGTGGTGTACCTGTCTCGAGGGCTATGCTGTACTCTAAAGGAGCGCAGTGATCCTGTCCCCTGTCAGAACCCCTATAGTGCTGTCATGGGTGATGTGACCTAGGTCCTTTGAGTGACATCCACCCTGTGGCATTTGCTGTCATCTACCTATCTTATTAAGAGTCCCTGGATAACTCAGACCACTAAGCCCTAAGCTACTAACTCAAATGTTGGCAATTTGAATCCACCTGGCACCCAACTTCTGAAAAGAATCAGCAACTGAAAACTCTGTGGAGCCCAGTTCTGCTCTGACAGACACGAGGTCCGCAATGAGTCACAACTGACTCCGGGGAAATTGGTTTGGTACCTACGTTGTCCTTTAGAAACATCATGCAGCCCTGTCCCTTCTCTCCAGCGTGAAGGTGGGTCACTGGGACAGAGTTGACCAGGCCCTGTGTCGGGCCCAATGCTGTTGCTGACACAGCTGTCCTGTGTTCTCCTTCTCTCTCCCTGACCAGTGATGGCCTGTGGCCGGCCCCAGGGCACTGCTGTGTACAAGGTGGCTGAGTACGCCCGGCGCTTCGGTGTACCAGTCATAGCTGATGGTGGCATCCAGACTGTAGGCCATGTGGTCAAGGCCCTGGCCCTCGGGGCCTCCACGGGTAAGGGGCTGTGCCGGGACGGGGCACGTAGGGTGGGGGCTGGGAGCAGGTGGGGTAGGCACTGGGGGCAGGTGGGGCAGGAGGAGTGCTCCAGGCGGAGGACTGACCCTTTCCCACCCCAGTGATGATGGGCTCCCTGCTGGCCGCCACCACGGAGGCGCCTGGCGAGTACTTCTTTTCGGATGGGGTGAGGCTCAAGAAGTATCGAGGCATGGGCTCGCTGGACGCCATGGAGAAGAGCAGCAGTAGCCAGAAGCGATACTTCAGGTGCCTGCCCTGTGCCCTGGGCAGATGAGCCCCCACCACGCAGGGCCCACTTGCTACCAACTCCCTAACCGAAAAAACCAAAGCAAACCCACTGTAGTCGAGCCAGTGCTGACTCATAGTGACCCTTATAGGACAGAGTCAAACTGCCCCATAGCATTTCCCAGGAGTGCCTGGCAGATTCGAACCGCTGACTTTTTGGTTAGCAGATGTAGCACTTAGCCTCTATGCCACCGGGATTCCAGAAGCTCACTTTATGATCAGTGCCAGGTATAAAGGAGCTGACCTGAACCTAGTGCCCTGGCCCCTGACTCAGAATCCATGCTCCAGCCCGGCCAGTGGCTGCTTGAGGAGAGCATCTGGGTGGCACCCCCTCTACTGTGCCCTTGAGAGGTGCGGAGGGGTCCTCTGAGCCATGGGCTCTGGCTCAGTGTCCCCACCTTCCTGCAGTGAGGGGGACAAGGTGAAGATTGCACAGGGTGTCTCGGGCTCCATCCAGGACAAAGGCTCCATCCAGAAGTTCGTGCCCTACCTCATCGCAGGTATCCAGCATGGCTGCCAAGACATTGGAGCCCGGAGCCTGTCGGTCCTGCGGTGAGTGCTGGACAGGGGCAGCACCCGGCAGCTTCTGGAACGTTCCTGCTTCCTCTTTCTCTTCTATCTTCGTGCCTCTGACCTGCCCGACCCTCTTCTTGCCAGGTCCATGATGTACTCAGGAGAGCTCAAGTTTGAGAAACGAACCATGTCAGCTCAGATCGAGGGTGGCGTCCACGGCCTGCACTCGTAAGTGGGTCGCACCTGCGTCCCAGCTGGCAGGGATCAAGCTGGGCAGGCGGGGCCGTGGCTCAGGCGGGGCCGTGGCTCAGGCTGAAGCCCTGGGCACCATCTCCTCCTGGGATGGAGGCTGCTGCAGGACACCCTGGACACTCTTGCAGGCCCCAGCCCACCCTTGAACCCCGGCCCTTAGCCCCATGCAGGCAGGGCCCTCCCCTCCCCTCGGGCCTCTCCCCGAGCAGGGCATGGGAGGTGTGGCAGGGAGCCCCTACCAGGGCTCCCGGTCCTTGCTTGCTCGGAAGCTTGGTGGCGGTGGCAGGAGGCTGTTGGTACTGGACTCTTACTGGTGGTGGCAGCACGCAGGCAGGCAGCAGAAGCTGGGGGCCTGGGCCCCCTGGTGGGGAGCAGGGACAGGTGCAGCGGCAGCGCCTGGGTGGCCATGGGTGGGGCAGAGTGAGCTGCAGCAGTAGTGGCAGGCATGTGGTCCGCCCTGGCCAAGAGGGCCCATCTCCCCGGCTTAGCGGGCATCTAACCTGTGTCTCTTTCTGCCCCACCTTCCCATAGCTATACCCTTCTGCCGTGTAAGTAACCGCGCTGCCCGGGCCAAGTGTAGAGTAGAGCAGGGGCAATGTGGGTGGGATCTGGGTGTGGGCAGTGGGTGGTGGGCTGGAGGCACTGCTGGGACATAGTCATGGAACATGGACCCCGGGATCCGAGTCTTTCACCCCTTGCCCCTGGCTCCATGGTGGAGGCTCCCAGCAGTGCCCCTCGTCCAGGTGAAATATAGATCCTTTCTGGGGTGCAGAGAGAGGCCTGTGGTCCTAGGCCTGAAGTGGCTTGTCTGGGATGGGACCCAGGACCACCAGATGCCCAGGCGGTGGAGGGTGGGGAGAACAGCAGAGGTTCAGCTCAGGTCTGTGTGGAGCTGGCCATGCCTTCCTGAGCTGGCTGCACCTGAAGCACTGTGGTGGCTGAGCCCCTGACCCAGCTCCTTAGGGAGGCCTGGCCCTGGTGGGACAGAGGCGCAGATCCTGCTGTCTACCCTCTCACCACCCATGGCCCAGGCAGGGGCTTCAGGGGCACTGAGCAAGGGGACCTGGCAGGGCCTGGGTTCCCATGCCCACTCCCAGTGTCCTGGCCTTGTCCTTGCAGTTACGAGAAGCGGCTGTACTGAGGACGGCGGGGGAGGCCGAGGCAGTGGAGGGGGCACGCCCCCTGGACCCCCTTCGGACCCAGCCTCCCTCCATAACTGAGTGACTCACAGATTTGCACTACAGGTCTCCAGTTCCTGTCCAGGAAGAGAGGAGGAGACAAGGGGTCCTCAGGAGCTCACGGCGCTCCTCGGGCACCCCCGTAGTCAGTCTTGCTTGTGGGCCAGGCTGCCCTGGGAGTTCCCAGGGCACCCCTTTAGCACCCCAGCCCAGCCGCCAGGCTCTCAGGCCTTGTGCCTGCCTCAGGTCTTCTCTTGCTGCAGCCCACTCCGGCTGGCTCGCATCCTGGGCAGGTGGCCCCCTTGGCTTCTCCTGTAGGGCACCCCCTTCCCCAGGAAATGGTGCTCTCCTGGCCCTGTCTCTGGCACCTCCTGGGCCGCCGTCTCCCTCAGCCAGGTGGCACTTCTGGGCTCCTGGCCCAGGCCAGGGGGAGGTCTCTGCCCCCTTCCCCTGGTCCCCAGGCTATCCTGAGTCCTGCTCCTCAGGCCACTGTCCCATCCCTGGCCCTGGGGAGGAGGTGCCCTGATGGTGGCTGCCTGCCCATCATTCCTGCCCTCCACCACCTGCAGTGTACCATTCCTGCCCTCTCCTCTCAGCTGCAGTCAAAGGCTTTAACTTTGCACATTTTGGGGTCACCTTGGCGTTGTTGTATATTAAATCCTCTGAATCAGTCAAGCAGGTCTTGGTGTTTCAGTTGTCCTGTGTCTGTGTCTGTCCCTGTGAGCTGGGATTGGGGCCTCAGAGCTGGGCTGAGGGAGGTGCCAGGCTCAGCCACCCAGGGAGATGAGGGTGTCTGGGGGTCCTGGGTAGGTGGGCCAGATGGTGGGAGGCTTCATACCAGCATGCATGCCTGGGTACCGTCTCCTGGCCACCAGCTAGCCAGCAAGGTCCTGCAGGTGGGCGCTGTTGCAGAGGGTATCGTTGACATAGCTGTAGAAGCCACCGAACATGGAGTGCCTCACAGGTGACTGACTGCCACAAAGTGCCCACTGTGGCCTTGTAAAGTGGATGGTATGGCTGGACACAAGCAGCATAGGACTGTGGCCCTGATGGGGGTGGCTGAGGCCCCATGAGCTGAAACACACCTGTAGCAGGAGGAAGAGGGGTGAGTCTCTGTGTTCAGCACAGGACTGCATCCTGGCCTCAGATCCCTCATGGCCAGGCAGCACTGACAGCTGGGCTGCTAGATACCCCTAGATTTGGGGGTCATGGGCATTGGTACTGCCTTCTTGTGTGCTTACTGTTGTCACTGGGCAGTGGGCCAACACTGTCATGAGACACAGATGCCACTGAAACAGGCCTAACAGGAAGATGGCCTGGGAGGCTAGGATAGCAAGAATGAGCAGACTGGAGGCCCTGGTCTTGGGCAAGTGGAGAGGTGGGACACCCTGATGTCAATGAGAAGGGGCCCCTGCAGCCCGCTGTCATACCATGTCCATATCACCCTCTCCTACACCCTCCTGGCAGCACTTGGTCTGGGGCCAGGTGTCTGTGGACAGTATCTGGGGACAGCCTTTCATCATGGCATACTGCCAGGTACGGGAAGGAAAGTGCTGGAAGGCAGCACCATTGGGTGGGCTCAGAGCTTGTGCAATGCCTGTCCCAGAAGCTGCTGCAAACGGAAGGGGTCATTGGGAGGGAACCCTGGAGGGCCTTTACCCTGGCTGGGCACCTATAGGGAGTGACCTGCAGTGGGGACAAGAAACTAGGATCCCAGTAGAAGATCTCAGAGGGTGGGCCACACAGGCCATGTTTTGTGGTCTGTCTTATACATCTGTTTACAAAAGCTCTTCAAGGAGCAACTTGACCAGGAGTTGAGCTGACATGATTGAAAGTTTTAGAAAGTGCCAAGTGCCTGCATCAAGGGTATGGGTGGCTTCAGAGGAGAGATAGCCAGAAAGCTGGCATTTCAAACCCACCCAGCAGCTCCAAGGGAGAAAGACCTGGAGATCTTCCACAAAGATACAGCTTGTGGGGCAGTTCGACTCAGTCACAGCCGGCTGTGATGCATTGAAATGAACTCAACTGCACTTGATAAGCGTAAGAACACCCTGTTCCTTGATGAGGTTAGCACAGCCTGGCCTTTTCAGCAGGAGTTTGGGCAGATGCTCTTCCTGCCTTGATGTGTATCAGAATTACCTGGAGAGCTACTAGCACCCCCAGAGACCCGGGTTTGCTGAGAAGGATGGGGCCTGGGCCCCTGAATTTGGGCTCAGTCCCCCAGGTGATGCTGATACACAGCAGGGTCTGAGAATCTGTGTTTTAGAGGCAATTGGGACTTTGAAGGAAACTGGTGGCATTGTGGTTAAGTGCTACAGCTGCTGACTGAGTCTGGACTGGTTTGAACCCCTGTTGGGAATTTGCATTTTTAACAAGTTCCAGGCCATACTAATGTTGCTGGTTAGGGATGGATCCTGAGTAGCACTCGATAAAGGCCTGGTTCTCAAAATTTGCCAGACATAAGAATCCCCTGGAGAGCTTGTTAAAATGTAGATTCTGACTGAGTATATCATGAGGCAGAAATGCAAATTCTCAGTGAGGGTTCAAACCAATGAACCGCTTCAAAGCCCTAGAGGAAACCTCTGAATGCAGTTCCATGATTTCCAAGGCTCTTTCCAGAGCCATGCTCTAAGAATTTCAGGAGCTACGACACCTACCCCATGGCCTCGAAAGGTAAAGGTGCCAGTACCTGAGTCTCATCAGGCGCCTTTGGCGCCCCTTCCCACCAGGAATAGGCATTGGAAATAACGGCAGGCGGGGCTGAGGCTAGACACCACCTCAGTCCAAGCGTAAGTTTAAACACTGTTGCGGGGGGTGGGGGGGCCCAGATGGTACAAAGAGACAGATGATCTGGAAAGGAGGCCACACAGGGTGGTCATCTGGGACAAACAGATCACAGGCCCCTGCCCTTGGCCAGTAGAACAGTGTGTCTCCCTGGAGTCCAGCCTGAGTGTGTGGCCCAGGCACCCCCTCCCCTCACCCTGGCACACTCACCCAGCACATGCAGTCCAGATTGCTTACCACTAGGCAGTCCAAGATGTAGTCCTTCAGCTGCCATCCCATGTTGCTATGACGCATCAGGTCTCAGGTCAAGAGCAGCAGCAGCATTTGTGTGAGGGTGTAGCCACCCAGAGAAAGGGTGTGCATCACAGTGGCCAGTCAGCCAGTGCCCTGGGCACTGGCAGTAGTGCCAGCAGCTGAGCAGTGTACCCCAGGCCCTGGCACAGTCCCAGGAAGTGGCCCGGAGTGCTCTTGGAGGCCAGCACCTTGAAGCCATGGGCCAGATATAACTCCAGGCACTTACTTGGCCTGGGCCGCCAGCCACGCACCCATCCAGGGCAGGAGCAGGAGCTGGGGGTTCGGGCCTGGGAGCTGGGTAGGTGCAGTGGGCCTGGTCTGTTGTACAGCTGGATGGAGCAGGAAAGGTGTGTCACTATGCAGTTGGCAAGGAGCAGTTGAGCCACTGGCATCACTGTGGCAACCTAGGGCACAGATGGGGAGGCAAGGCAGGTGGCCCTGGCCTTTGCTAGTCGGGAACAGGGGCTCTCAGATGGCTCCGGCCCATAGATCAGGAGGGGCTTTCCAGTCTCTGAGGACCCTTTCAACATCTGTGGTCTGGTGCCAATCAGGAAGTCAGCCTGGAGGAGGTCAGCACCTACTGGGTCTGATTCAGCTGTGCCAGCCCTGACCAGCCCTCGGGTCCAAAGGGGTCCGGTCATGAAGAGGGGGCCGTGGGCCTGATGAAGAGCTGAGTGGGGACATGGAGGATTGGGAGAGAGGGAAGTGGGTTGCTCTCCTTTCTTCCCCCTACTCCCTCTCAGGATCCCTCCAGGCTTGCAAGAGCCTGACCCCACCCCAACCCCAGCCTCTCTGAGTGTTGGCACCCTGTTATCACACACAGGTCACCCGGTTAGGGGGCTGGAAGACCAATTCTACCCCTTCCCATCTCTTCTATTTCCAGCTGAAGATGGTTTGGAAGCAGAGTTCTGGTCAGATACTTAGAGTCACAAGTCCAGCCCTCTGCAACCTCCTCAGCACAGCCCTGGACACAACTCCAACCCCTCAGCCCCCTCCGCCGTACCCGGGGTCATCAGGACAGGCACCTCTCTTCCAGGTGCAGGAGTCACCACCATCAACTGCCTCATTGTTTACCTTCAGGCTCAGCTCAGTAGGAAAGAGAGGCTGGTCACTAACCCAGGAGCCCTCATCCCCATCCTCTGATTCACCCTACTTAATCTCATTGGCGACATCAGTTCCTGGGCTCAGAGCCAGGTGGCCGGCCATGCCCCAGCCCATCTAGGGCTGAGTGTCTGAGTAACAACCCCACCCTTTGCCTCGATTTCTTTTTTTGTGATCTCAAGCAAGAAAACAGGGGGATCTCCCAGAGGCACCCCACCAGCCTGATCCCCCACCTCAGAAGTTCAGCCCTCAGACCTTTCAGGGTAGGCTGACCTTAGGGTGACCGATCCCAGCGGTTGCCTGGCCACAAATCAGACTCAGAAGTCGCTGTCTCCCGAAACAGAGGGCCTTAATGCTTCTCCCCTCTCTGCCCAGGTGGTTCTCTTTGGGGGCTCCAGGGGGCTTTTCTGACAAGCCGCAGGCAGTCAGTCACTCCAGCTGGCTGCAGGGACAGCAAGGCTCTCCCCAGAGCAGCCAGAAGTTTGTATGAGGGACATCAAGCCCAGAGGGAGGAGCGTACTAGGAGGGGGCGTTGCGTAAGGACCTTGGTTTGACCCCATACATCACACTCCTAGCCTCACCTTTAACCGTTTCATCCCCACGCTCCCTCCCTGTGCCCGCACTGCGGAGCCTGCTGTGCAACAGGGAGCCCAGACTTCTAGGGGTCCCACCCCGTGTTCTCTTCCCTTCCGCGCAGGAGTTGGAGGGAAGACATTTGCTCCCATCCTCATGGTCGGCGTGCTTCCAGCTCCTTTCTGTGTCGTTCGTTTCGGAGAAACTCCAGGGATACAGAAGAGAAGACTTTTTACGATGGAGATGCTGGGGAGTTGCGGAGCCGGCTGAGGGGTGATCTCCTTTCTCCTGCGCGGGGCTCCCAGCCCGATAGGGGTGCCGCGGTAGCCCCGCCGTACCGCCCCGCATCCAGCAGATGGCGCCAGGGCACACGGACCTGTGGGACCCCAGGGAGCTCGGAGTGGGGCAGTTTCCCGGGCAACAAGCTGCAATTCTGAAAGCCCTGCAATTAACAACCGCGGACCCTCACATCCACAGTAAAATTTGGCTTCGGGAAGAAAGGAGGAACATGAGGGTAAAATAAGCTGAGTCTCAGAAAGGAGAAAAGTGGGCTGGGAGTGAGGAGATGCTTCTTAGACGCGCCAGGTTCTCGTTGCCATCTGTGACTACTCTGCACCAGTCTCTGATCTGGGTCATATGTCCACAGTAACCCTGTAAGGCACTAATTAATGTTCGTAAGTTATGGATGGGAAATGTGAGGCTCAGAGATACAGAATGATGTACCCGTTTCGCCAGCTGGTAAGAGGCAGACCAAATTAGGAACTGAGCCGAACTGAGTGTCCCCACCCTCACCCCCACTCCACCCCTGTGCCACTCCGCCTCCTGGGTGCAAATGTCCAAGGTGGCAAGTGCAGCTGGCCTCGACAGGAGCCGGAGTGAGTCTTGTTGATAATCCAGGAGCAGCAGTGTTGGGGCAAGTGAGGTGAACACAAGCCTGGCCTCTCCCAGCTGAGTTCTTTCCTTGCTCAGCCCTGGAATGGGAGTCCCCCTGATCAGGGTCTCTCCATCCCAGGCTCTGGGGCTTCTCTCTGCCAAAGGACCACAGAATCAGCGGAAAGAGGAATTAGGGATTCTCTTGCCCTGAAACTAAGGGCAAGAGAGCTCTCCAAGAAGGACGTGAAGCTGGAATAGAGGAAGCAGAGAAGTGGGACAGGACTTAGTTTCAGGGATCATCAGAGAGGAAGGCCGATTGCAGCTGGGCCTAGGGGCAGAGATTCCGAGGGTTCAAGTTCAGCTCAATTATCTAGTTTCTGCTCACACTGTAGGCGTCTCCAGGTGGTGCAGACGGTTAATGTGCTCAGCTGCTAACCTAAATGTAATTTATGTCCAGCCAGCAGCCAGTCTAAAAGAAGTCCTGTTGATCTACTGCAAAATCGGCCGTAGACACCCTTCGGGAGTGTAATTCTACTCTGACACGCAGGAGGTCACCCTCAGAGTCAACTCAGTGACAACCAGGGTTTCATCCATCTGGACAGTGAACAGGAATCTCACACTTAATAAGGCAGACGTCTGACTCCCTGGCACCACCCTCCAGACCTACTCCTTCTGAAGTCTATTCCATCACAAAACAGCAGTTCCCTAGGGTTGCTCAGCTACCTCTCCACTGGCTCTCTAGCCCCTGAGTCCTTGCTGCTCTCACTATCCAAGGGGGCTCAAGAGAGTCAGAGCTGGTGAAGAAAAAGAAGAAGAGGAAGAGAGTTCCCAGAATCACCTACCGTGAGGGAGCCTCACGTCCCTGAGGAGAGATAGGACTCTCCTCAGGGGACTGAACCGGCAGCAGGCCTGTGGCGGGGCACCTGGCCCGTCCCCGCTGGCCTCTGCCCTTTACCTGTACATCCCTCTGCTCATGGGGGAGGGGAGTGCCTTCCCCACCCCACCCCCTGCCTGGCACCAGCCTGGCTACCCAGGGCTCCCTTTCTGGCTCAGTCAGGCATGCAACCCCCGGGCTGACAGGCGTCCGGACACCAGGGCAGCTGTGACTGGCCAAGGGTGAGGTCACAGGCTGAGCACTCTGTGTGACCCCTCTGCCCCACCCTAGGCTTGCCGCTGGCCCCACCAACTGCACGATTCCCCTCGGCCCTCCCTTCTGCAGCCTGACTCCATCCCAGCAGCCTCCAGCCCCTTCTGGCCAGGCCTAGGGTATTTATCAGCTTCCCACTGGTGCTGTACGAACTCAGCGGCTCAGAACAACAAAAAGTTATTATCCTAGAGTTCCAGAGGTTGGAAGTCTGAAATGGTTCCTCGGGCCCATTTCCTTCTGGAGGATCTGGGGAGAATCTATGTCCTTGCCTTTTCCCTGTCCTACAGGCTGGAAACCCTGGTGGTACAGTGGCTAAGGGCTTCATCTGCTAGCCAAAAGGTTGGCAGTTCACATCTGCTAGGCGCTTCTTGAAAACCCTATGAGTCAGTTCTACTCTAACCTATTGGGTCACCATGAGTCTGAATGAACTCAATGGTGGTGGCTTTGACTAGCTGGCTAGAGTCTACTTGGATGGTACTAGTGGTTGATATGCTTGCCTGCTAACTAAAAGTCTGGAGGTTAGAGTCCTCTCAGAGGTACCTCAGAATAAAGGCCTGGTGATCTATGTCCCCAAAAAGCTACTAAAAACTGTATGGAGCACAGCTGTACTGGGATGCACAGGGCATTGCTCTGAGTCTGGTCCTGGAGAGTCAGGGTTGCATTAGTGTTAGCAACTCTTGTCCTTGTTTTTAACCATCTGAGGGTTTCTTTGCCTCATTTTACAGCATCTGAGTTTTTAAAGGGTCTGGACTTACCTTAGGGGTTTTGGTGGTGCCATGGTTAAGCACTCGGCTGCTAACCGGAAGTTCAGAGGTTCAAATACACCAGCTGCTCTCTGGGAGAAAGATATGGCAGTCTGCGTCCGTGAAGATTGACAGCCGTGGGAACTCCATGGGGCAGTTCTAGTACATCCTACAGGGCTGCTATGAGTTGAAATCAACTCGATAGCAGTAGGTTTGTTTTATTTGGAGGGGCCCTACCTTCGTTCCTTGCCCCTCCTCTGCACTTACTCAATGATTCAATATTTCGGGAGCTCCCCCAGCAAGCCATCTTCTTTCTGTCCTCTTCATGGACCACAGGGGGCTGGGTAGGAGCTGCAGACCCATTGCCTCCCCTGGCAAAGCCCATCCCTCACCTGGATGCCAGGATTCCCTTACCGCCTCCTGAGGTCCCACTTACCCTAAATCTCTGTGTTCCTCTGAGCTTCTCTTGTCCTTGGCCCTGAAGACATGACCTCACTCCTCTCAGCAGAGGCACAGCCGCTAAAGAAAGTGAGTGGTCTCCACAGCTTTGTTCTAAGCAGGAATATTTAGGTATGTCATTAGGATTTCGGGATTTGGGATGGAGTTCCACATGTGGCTGATTTCACCTTGTGAAACAAGAAGTATGTTTTAAGCAAGCTGCTCCTAGAGCCTGAGGCACTGGTATTCCTGGTTGGTCCCCTTACCCATGACCTTGTGTCTAGCTGGCTCCCCCCAGACAACCTGATAGGGCCACATCTGTGACGGGGGTGGGGCTCAGGGTACAGAACACAGCAGATTCCACTGCAGCCTGGGCTCTCTGCATCACACTGCCACCCACTGCCCAGGAGAGAGGGCAAGAGAGGGTGGGGAAAGGAGGGAGAGAGAGAGAGCAAAGGGATTGAGGTCATTGGATGGGGCTTGCTTGCTGGTTCCTCTCTCCATGAGCCACCCAGGCACGGAGCACGCCCTGCACACCAGAGCACTAGTGTCCCCTGCCTCACCTCCCTGCCCACCCTTCTTGTAGGTGATAAATGTCACTAGTCACTTAGTAACCCTGCTATTTACATAATGAAGGTGGCTGAGGAAATGGGGAAGGGAGGGTTCTCTCCCAGCCTTGGCAGGAAGGGAAGTAAGGACAGCAGAGAGGAGCTGGGAGGGGAAAGCTGCAGTGGGGGGATTTCTTCTGGCAGCAGAGGTGACTCCCCCATGACTTCACCTCCTGAGGGGGCTGGCTTGGTACCTCTGCTGTTGCCCTTGGCCCAGTACCCTCAGCTGTCCCTCTCTCTGATCTCGAAGGACCTGACTGATGGAGACCTCATCCGGAGGCACAGGCTTAGGGTCACAGCGCTCCAAGTTCACCCGCCCCTGCTGCAGGAACAGCTGAGCGCCCAGGACTGGTGGGAAACCTTCAGTCCATTGAAAGCCAAGGTCTGACTAAGGCTTGCTGGTGTGGGAGGAGGGACAGAGATCATGGGGTCCCCCCAAGTCTGTGCATGGTGGTCTGGGGAAGGGTGGCTGTAACCCCACCAGAAGGTAGAGGACTAGGGGCCTCTGCTCTAAACAGGACTGAGACTTTTTGCAGGGACCAGGGAACCAGGACAGTCTTCCCTAGGGCCTTTTCTGCCCTAAAAAACTTAAACAGCTTAGCCTTGCAGATGGCATCACAGCTCTGACAAGTCACCAACCTCCTTACCTGCATCTCAGAGTGCTCCTTGTAACCTATTCACTGTAGGGAACTCTCCTCTCTCAGCTACTTACATCTCTGGCTTGTCCCTGCCTGCATCCCCTCTCCCCAAACTCCTGTCTTCCCTGACCCTTCTCCATGTCCTTTGTTTCCCCAGGCAGCTTAATTTTTCCCTCTTGGAATCAGAACACTGTAGTAATGATAACTGCAAACTCTTCTGTAGCATTTCTGTGTCTCAGGCACTGTTGGATGACCTTTGTTTATCCATTAACTCAATGGTCCTGATAACTGTGTTAAAATTGGTTACCATCAAGCAGATTCCAGCTGTTGGAGGCCCCACATGTGTCAGGGGAGAACTGTGCTCCACAAGGTTTTCGCTGGCTGACTTTTGAGAAGTGGATCGCCAAGGCTTTCTTCCGAGAGCTGCTGGGTGAACTGAACCTCCGGCCTTAGGATAGTGATCCAGCATGTTGATGTTAGTCCCAGCCAGGGACTCCAGGAGTCTATGAGGGAAGTGCCACTATTGTCCCAGTTTTGCAAAATGAGGAGTCTGATCCATTCAGAAACAATAAGGCTGAGCTTGGTCTGATAAAACAACCCAAACCAAATTCATTGCCTTTAAGTAGATTCCCACTGAGGAGTGTAGAAACAAGGAGATACAGAGACCCCCAGAGTGCTGTCCTTGTCAAAAGATGACAAAACTGACCACCAGTGGCAGAGGGAAGAAAGATGGGGGATGGGGGATGGGGACAGGGTTGGGTGAAGATGAGGTACAGGGCCAGGATAGGGTGAAGATAGGGCAGAGTGAAGATGGGGTGGGGGCAGGGTGGGGTGAAGATGGGGTGGGGGCAGGGTGGGGTGAAGATGGGGTGGGGGCAGGGTGGGGTGAAGACAGGGGTTGGGGCAGGGTGGGGTGAAGACGGGGATGGGAGCAGAGCAGGACTCTGAGGTCCCCAGTTTCTGTTCCTCAAGCCCCTCCCATGCCCCTCACTATTCTGCTTCTCGAGCTCCCCATATTTTTTGGCTTGCAAAGGGCAAGCTGTCACCTGCAGGCGCTGGCCCTCTAGATGCTGGGGAAGGTGTGCCGACCTGGCATAGCCTGGCAGAGCTGAGCTGAGGTGTCCTCACCCCGGGCCTGTCATGTCTTCCAATTCCCACCACGAGCCTTTGTTTTAGTCAGCTAGGGCTGCTCTAACAGAACTACCACAGAGTGGATGGCTTTAAGAAAGGAAGGTTTATTCTTACACAGTCCGGTAGGCTACAAGTCCATCTTCAGGGTGTCTGCTCTAGGGGAAGGCTTTCCCCCTTGTCTGGAGGAAAGTCGGGTATTGCATCAGTCTTTGTCCAGGGAGCATCCTGGCACAGGAACCTCAGGTCTGAAGGACGTGCTTTTCTCCCTCCCAGTGATGCTTTCTTGATGGTAGGAGGTTTCCAATTCTCATCTTGTGTCCCTTTCCTTTTGTCTCTTGCAGGCTGAAAGGATTAAGGGCAGGGCAAGCCATACTCCAGGGAAACTCCCTTTACAGTGGAGCACGGAGGTGATCCTATGAAGGGATTTACAGCCCCACCCTAATCCTTTAACACGCAGCATAGGAAAACTACAAAATGGAGGGCAGTCACAAAATACTGGGAATCATGGCCCAGCCATGTGGCTACACATATTTTGGAGGGGACACAATTCAGTCCATGACAGCCTTGTATCCTGTCTCCCGCCCTACCCCCGTTTCATTCCTCTTGCAGCTGTAACAGAAATACCACAAGAGGTGGCTTTAAGGAACAGACCTTTATTTTCTCACAGTTTAGGAGGCTAAAAGTCAGGATTCAGGGCACCAGCCACAGAGAAGTCTCTCTCTCTCAGCTCTCCGTAGCCCCAGCGCCCCTGGGCTCTTTGGAGAGTCTCATGTGCTATCCATGTTTCTCTGTTTGTGGTTTCTCGTCTCTGTGTCTATACTGCTTGTTATAACTCAGACTTGATTAGTTTCAGCACAAACCCTATACTGATGAGGGTTTATTAACATTAAAAAAACTCATTTCCCCAAACAGAATTATATCCACAGGTATTAAAAACAAAAAAAAACAAACCTCAAACCCACTGCCATGGAGTCAGTTCCAACTCACAGTGTCTCTATAGAACAGAGCAGAACTGCCCCACAGAATTTCTGAGGGTTAGAACTTCAGCACAGGTTTGGGGGGATCCAGTCTAGGCCATGAGGAATCTGAGTAGCATGACAGTTAAGTACGTGAAGATTAAGTTGAGAGTTCAAACCCACTCAGAGGGGCTTCAGAAGACAATGCCTGCTTTGGAAATGTCACAACCACAAAAACTCTGTGGAACAGCCCTACTCTGCACACATGGGGTCACCATGAGTTGGGTTGACTAGAGGTGATTCCTAACAAGCAACAAGTCAGTCTGCAGCAAGCACACGGACACCCGTTGCCTCCCAGGCCCCCACCAAACTCAGTTCTCTAGTGGCAGGTGCTGGGTTCCAGGCCGTTGCAGGAGGTGGCCCAGCTCTGGGGGTTTCCCTGGAATGGGCCCACCCTCTGTCTCAGAAGAGGCAGACAGTCCTCTCTTGGAGCAGTGAAAGAGGACAGCTGAGTTCACAAGGCTAGAAGAGAGTGGGAACCAGGAGGCCTTGATGGGGAAAAACATAGCTTAGGGTCACCTGGAGACAGGGTGGGGGTGGGGGTGGGGGTGGGGGTGGGGGGGAGTGGATGGGGGTGGGGGTGAGGGGGTGGGGGTGGGAGTAGGGGGGTGGATCCTAGTCTAGGGCCCAGGAAGATGATCAAATTCTTGCAGGATGGAAGTATTAAAGGTGTTGAGACACCTACCTGGGTGATTTGTTTTTACTTCAAATATATATAGGATTTAAAAGTAACACATAGGCATGAGAGGGAGAGGGGGAGTTTTTGTCTGGGAGGTATTCAGTTTACGCAAATGCTGGTAAAAGGGTGGCACAACGGGGAATATAATCACTGTCTTGGAATTAAGACTGTGGCAAATGTTTTGGTCTGTATGTTTTCACCAGAATTACAAACAGAAGTATTGTATGTTCAGACAAGAAAATTAAAAAAACACAGAAATATATGAATAAGGATATAAACATCATTCAGTATCTTAGCGACCTAAGATAACCACTTGAATGTAGGTGTATTTTGTTTCTTTTTTCTAGGTATATACAAGTAAGTCGGAATCTTTTTGTTCATTTGTTTTTTGGGGAGTATATGTATATAGGAAATCTTTGTGGCATAGTGATTAAGTGCTATAACCAAAAGGTTGGCAGTTCAAATATACCAGGTGGTCCTCGGAAACTATGGAGTAGTTCTATTCTACCTATAGAGTCACTATGAGCCAGAGTCAACTCAGCTACAGTGAGTTTGGTTTTGGCTTGGCTTAGCTATAACTATAATAAATGTCTTTTATTTTACTTGGATCCATGAGCAACGTCCCCAGAAGCAGCGGGCAAGAAGCCAAATGATGTATCACATCTGCTGCAAAAGACCTCCTTAAAGTGTTAAAAAGCAAAGATACCACTTTAAGGACTAAGGTGCTCCTGACCCAAGCCATGGTTTTCAGTTGCCTCACACACGTACAAAAACTGGACAATGAACAAAGGAGACTGACAAGAACTAATGCCTTCGAATTAGGGTGTTGATGAAGAACGTTAAATAAACCATGGACTGCCAGAGAATGAACAAATCTGTCTTGGAAGAAGTATAGCCAGATTGCTCCTTTTAGAAGTGAGGATGGCAAGATTTTGTCTCGGATACTTTGAATATGTTATCAGGAGGGACCAGTAGCTGGAGAAGGACATCATGCTTGGTAAAGCAGAGGGTCAGCAACAAAGACAAAGACCTTCCAAGACAGGAATGGACACGGTGGCTGCAACCATGGCCTCAAGCGTAGCAACAATTGATGGCACAGGGTGCACACGGTCACTATGAATTGGAACTGACGTGACAGCACTTAATGACAACATACAAATTTTTGGTGGAGGAAGGTAAAAAAAGAACTAAATTTTAGTTTTTTCTTGTACTTTAGATGAGGATTTACAGAGCAAACAAGTTCCTCAGTAAATAGTTAATATACATATTGTTTTGTGACATGAGTTGCCAATACCTTTCTCAGCACTGCCCCCGTCTCACCCTTGGGCTCCCCGTTACCAGCCTTCCTATTTCCTTCTGCCTTCTCATCCTTTCCCACGGGCTAGTGTGCCCATTTAGTCTCCTTTTGTTTTATGGGCCTGTCGAATCTTTGGCTGAAGGGTGAACCTCAAGACTGACTTTATTACTGAGCTCTGAGGGTGTCCAAGGCCATACGCTTGGGGTATCTCCGGCCTGTGTCAGACTAACAAGTCTGGGGTTTGGGGTTTTATTGGTGAGTTAGAATTCTATTCTTCATTTTTCTCCAGCTCTGATCAGGGCCCTGTACTGTCATCCGTGTCAGAGCAGTCAGTCGTTGCAGCTGGATGTCATCTGATTGTGTGGACTCAGTCTGGTGGAGGCTGTGGTTCTTGTGGTTCATTAGTCCTCTGGGCGAATCTTCCCGTTGGACCTTTGGT
This sequence comes from Heterohyrax brucei, assembly GCA_028571685.1. Taxonomy (NCBI): domain Eukaryota; kingdom Metazoa; phylum Chordata; class Mammalia; order Hyracoidea; family Procaviidae; genus Heterohyrax; species Heterohyrax brucei. The sequence goes on from CM053147.1 coordinate 20,963,215, forward strand.
TTTCTTCACTGTCCTTTGCTCTAGTTGGAGTGAGACTAGTGGAGTACTTCAGAAGGCCACTCACAAGCATTTAAGACCGCAGATGCTACTCACCAAAATAGGATGTAGAAGAACATTTTCTTTGTAAACTACATCATGCAAATTGAGCCAGATGCTCCCTGGGACCATGGTCCTGACAGCATTCAGCCCAGTGATTGGGTTCCTCAGGGAGTCTGGAGTTGTGTATGCAGCTTCTGTGACCTTGTCTTGGACAAGTTGTGCTGGCTTCCATAGTGTTGTGTATGCCTTACCCTTCCCCAAAGTTGTCACTTGTCTGTGGTGTATTTAGTGTTTTTCCCTCTCATCCTTTCTCTCCCTCATCACTATCACAGATGATTAATTTAGTGTGTAAACTTTTCATGAGTTTTTATATAACAGTCTCATGCAATATTTGTCATTATGTGGTTAACTTATGTCAGTTGATATGATGCACTCCAGATTTATCCATGTCAACAATATGTAAATGTAACATAACTATGATTCTATTACATACATGCTTTTATAACTTTCTTCCTTATTATTTTTGTTGTCGTTGATATGGTAGTTTCCTCTAGTTTGAAAACATTGTAGCATGAGTATTGTTCCGTGACTGTACATCTTTGAAAACCTTATTTGTGATGGTTGCATTAGGGATATATCAAAAATTATTCTGTTAGATCACTTAATGTCCAGAGTTGTGGTATTATAAATAATGCCATTGTGAATATTCTTATACACACGTTTTCTGAATGCCTGAATTTTTTTTAAACATAGGGTCGACGAAGAACAGAAATTACTGCATCAAACATTATGAACACACAAAAAAAATTCTGGTGCCTGTGGTGAAATTACATTTCAAAAAGTTGTACCACACGGTACAACCACATGGTCCAGGCCATGTGTATAAATATTCCTGTGACACCTTTGTTAACACTGAGTACAATGGAAGGGAAAAAAAGTTCCCAACTTGATCAATGAAAATGCTGTCTGGCTCAGTGTTCCTTCTTTGACTACCACTGAGGTTGAGTATTTTCCTCACACACCTATTGGCCATTGCTATTCCTCTGTAATTGTTCATCGCTACAGGATCTGAAGTCAGACGCCTGGATCTGAATCCTGGCTTTGTCACTTTTTAGCTATGGGAACTTAAAGGGTCACTTGCTCCCAGGGCTTCAGTTGTCACATCTAGCTATAAAATGGGAACAATATTATGAGGATTACATCGGTTAATGCATTCAAGGTGCTCAAAATATCAGGGAGTATGAGCTGAAAAGTCTACATAGCTGCTATCAAGTTGATTCTGACTCATGGCAACCCCACGTGACACAGAATAGAGCTGTGCTCTGCAGGGTTTTCATGGCTGTTACCTTTAGGTGGCAGATAGCCAGGCCTTTCTTCTGAGGCACTCTCTGGGTGGGTTTGACCAGCCAACCTTCCAGTTAGTAGTAGCCACACACTGAAAAATTAGTGCCACCCAGGGGACACTGGTGGAAACTGAGCACTCAGTAAAGCTTGGCTATTATCGTTGTTTTGATTGGATAGCACGGAACAGATACCCAGTTAAGTGAGCTCAGCTGAAGGAGAGTTTGATGAAGGGACATATGAAGACAGGAGCAGGAGTCTTGTGAGGAGCAGGGACAGCTCTGCCTGCGATCACTCCTTCTGTCTCCGTCTCCAGTGCTCTCTCTGCCAGTAAGCTACCTTTGCTAACTCAGATTTCCTGGCTTGGACATGAAGAGCACATTCTTGTACAAATAGTAGGGCAGGAGAGGTGGAAATAAACAGATACATTTCAACAGGTCAACTTTGAGGTGACTACTATATCTCTTAAGTAGAGACATCTAATGTGAATGCACAACACATACTATCCAAAGGAGAGTTTGCCTCCCTGTTTGCCATTCTTTTCAACATGTTCTTGGGTATTTTGCCTGATATTCTCCTAGATGTGCTTCCATATAATTATTTCAAAACTGTAAAAAAAATCTCATTAATATTTTAATTAATAGTACTAAACACATGGAATGGGATTGAATTGTGTCCCACCAAAAAAGTATGTAGCAATTTGGCTGGGCCATGATTCCCGGTATTGTCTGATTGTCCTTCGTATTTTTGATTTTCCCTTGCTGTAAATCCTAATTCCTGCCTGTGGTTAATAGGCTGGATTCTGTTAAAGAGGATTAGGGTGGGACTGTAACACCCTTCCTGCTTCCGTGTGAAGGGAGTTTCCTCAGGGTGCGGTGTGTACCACCTTTCATCCTTCTACCCTACAAGACATAAAAGCAAAGGGAAGCAACCAGAGAGGTGGGAATCTCATACCACCCACGAAAGCAGCACCCAGAGCAGAGCACATCCTTTGGACCTGAGTTTCCCTTGCCAAGATGCTCTCATATTGAATTTGGACTTGTAGCCTACCTGCTGTGAAGATTCCACTTTTTAAAGCAAGCCACTTGTGGTATCTCTGTTACAGCAGCACTAGCTGATAAGACAACATATTAATTGTGTAGGTAAGAATTAATGGTCTTGTACAGTATTGAGGTCTACCCAGAAACAAACTTGGTTTCTTCATTTCTTTGTTGAAATGAGACATGTTGAAATCCTGACCGCTAGACCTGTGAATGTCACCTTGTTCTGGAATAGGGTTTTTCTTTGGCTAGAAACTCTATGAGGCAGTTCTACTCTGACCTATAGTGTCACTATGAGTCGGACTCGACCTGATGGCAGCGGAAACCCTGGTGGTGTAGTGGGTTAAGTGCTATGTCTGTTAACCAAAAGTTGGCAGATCATATCCACCAGGCGCTTCTTGGAAACTGTGGGGCAGTTCTACTCTGACCTCTAGGGTCATTATGACTCAGACTCTACTCAACAGCAGTGGGTGGTGGTGGGTGATGTTAATGAGGTTACACCAGAATAGGGTGGCTTCTAAACCTAATCACTTCTGAACAGTAACTTATAAAAGGGAATGTAGACACACAGAGACACACTGGGGAAGAGACTAAGTGAAGAACACGTTAGAAGCCAAGGAAGGCCAAGAAATCTCTGGGACTGCCAACAAGGGTTGTGGTGTTGGAGAAGCATGTGGAATGGACCATGGACCACCAAAAGAACAAACAGGTCTGTTCCGGAAGAAGTACAACCAGAGTGCTCCTTGGAAGCAAAGATGGCGAGACTCTCTTACATACCTTGGACATGTTGTCAGGAGGGATCAAACCCTGGAAAAGGACATCATGCTTGGTAAAGTAGAGGGTCAGTGAAAAAGAGGAAGACTCAGTGAGATGGACTGATGCAGTGGCTGCAACAATGGGCTTAACCATGAAAACGATTGTGGGCATGGCACAGGACCAGGCAGTGTTTCCTTCTGTCTTCATGGGGTCGCTACGAGTCAGAACCGACTCAGCAGCACCTAACAACAGCAACAACAACCAGCAAGGAGGGTCACCTTTCCTCCTGGCCCCAGAGCCAACACCCTGACTTGGAATTTTTGCCCCCAAACTGTGAGACAATAAATTTCCGTTCTTTAAAACCACCTATTTGTGGTATTTTTGTTACGGCAGCTCTAGCAGCCTGCTAACATCCAGCAAGGCCTCTTTTATATCTTCCAGTAAAGTTTTGTAGTTTTCTTCACATAGATTCTTTCCATTTCTTGATGAGCTTATTCCTTTCTTAATGTAATTTTCTTCTATGTTAAATAGAATTTTCCTCCTAAATATTATAGAGGGAATGTATTTAGCTTTAATCCAATTCTTTTTCTGAATTGTTTTCCCGCTATTTGGCAAAATAAATATCCTAGTCCTCTCTTACTCTTTTCCCATATTTCATGTTGTTGTTCTGTGCCATTGAATTGATTTGCACTCACAGTGACCCTACAGGACAGCGTGGATCTGCTCTGGGAGCTTTCCAAAGCTATGATCCATGGGGAAGCCGGCTGCCACACCCTTCTTCCAAAGAGCACATGGGCGATTCAAGTCACTGATCTTTCGGTTACCACTGGAGTGCTCACCCCTCTGCCACCTGAGCTGTTTCCAACATTCGATTCTTTTTATTATTTCTCCTCCTGCTGCTGATGCTTTTCCTTCTCTTCTTTAATACCTTGTCATCCTTCTCCTTTTTTTAATTTCCTGACTTACTGTATTGGCTGCTACTTGCAAACCAGTCAAATGTCAGCATGGATAGCAGAAGCTCCCTTTGTTCTTACATTTCATAGGCATTCCTCTTGTATTTCACTATGAAGTATGAGGTTAGCTCCTCTATTTAAATACGTTTAATACATTTTTATCAATTGATGATATATGTAAATATATTTGGGAAAATATCCTTCCATTCTTAATGTTTGAAATTTTAAGTTTTTATCCAAGATGAGGGTGAAATTTTACCAATGCCTTTTAAGTATCTCTTAAAATAATTGCGTATTTTTCTTAATGGAGCTCTTGATGTAATGAATTATATTAATGCATTTAAAATATTTTCTCAGGAAATAAACCATATATTCAAAAAAGTTAATAAAGACAAGCAAAAAGGAAAAAAGTATATGTATTCTTTTAAAAAATAATAAACTGAACATCCATGTATCTACCACATCAAAACTCATTGCCATTGAGTGGATTCCAACTAATAGGGACCCTATAGGACAGAGTAGAACTGCTCCATATGGTTTCCAAGACTGTAACTCTTACGGAAACACCTGCCACATCTTCTTCCTACAGAGAGGCTGATGGGCTGGAACTGAAAAACCTTTTCATTAGCAGTTGAACACTTACACACCATGCCTCCAGGGCACTTTATCCAATACAGAGGTTAAGAAATGGAACATGACTGGTATCTTAGAAGCTCCCAGAGTCCCCACCCCAGTCATAACCACTTCCTATTTGCCTTCATCACCCAAGGAAACTTTTAATTAGATGAGACTTTTAGCTTAATTCTTCCCTTGCTTGTATTTATAGTTTCACTACATTTGTGCATGTTCCTAAACAATGCTGAGAAACAAGCTTAACCCTCACTGTGAAAAGAAAGCACAATTTTGTGCCACCCAGGAAGAGACTTGCTGATCACAGCTACTGGTCTTGAGGTGGCTTTATCTTCCCTGAGACTTTGCAAGAATCTTTTCTGGGGGTGGCAGTGGGCAGCGTGATGAGGGATCCCGGGAAACCCGTAGCTTGCTGTACAACGAGGACGTCTTGCTGGATTATGATTGGGGCAGTGGGTTGCTCAGTGTTTTCTCCTTTGGAGCTCGCTCCTCCCTCTCGAGGAGTGGATCAGAACAGAACATGTCTGTAGGGCAAAGAATTTAGCTTTACCCAAAGTAAGGTGGCCTTTTTCCGTGGTTCCTGAGAATAGTCCTTGGGGTAATCAGGATGTCTTGATCTGGGACTTCCAGGCCACACAGGAGGATTTGTGCTGGCCAGCAAGGGCTGGCCAAACCAGAAAAAAGACTCATCTGGGAGACTCAGGTTTAACTGAGCCTATCATGCAGGACTGGTTGATAAAAGCCTGAAACACAAAGACTGAGAGTGCTGCCTGGTTGGTGAAAGACTTTCACACATGAGAGGGTAGTACATTCCTTAGACTTGGAAACTCTGTGTTGAGGAGCCTCCTGGACCTTGCCTGTGCGTCTCTTCCTTATGACAATCCTGATTTATATCCTTTTGTTATAATGAATCTGCAATCCTAAGTATAATGCACTCTGTGAGTTCCGTGAGTTATTCCAGTGAATTATCAAACCCAAAGAAGAATGGTTAGAAAGTGTCTCACAGACCCCCAAACTTGTAGCTGCTGTGCACTGATTTAGCAGTCTGAAAGGATGGTGTCCCTTTAACCTGTGAGATCCTGGACCGGGTAACTAGGTCCAGAGAGAGAGTGACACATGGCCAGCTGCCATCAGAAATGATTGAGAAGTGGGAAAGTGAGGACTGGCTCAATCTCTACATTTTAGGGACTGTATTCATGCTGATTTTTACCTGTGAAGCTATCTACAAAACTTCTCAGGTCAGGCATCAGGGATTGGAGAGGAGAACAATAGCCTCATAGCACCTGGTCAAGAGAAAAAAACAAACCCCACTGCCACTGAGTCGGTTCCAATTCACAGTGATCGTGCACACAAAGTAGAACTGCCCCACAGAGTTTACAAGGAGCACCTGGTGGATTTGAACTGCTGATTTTTTGGTTAGCAGCTGTGGCATTTCATCACTATGCCACAAGGGTTTCCTGGTCAAGACAAGGTGAGTACAAATAAGAATCTGAGCCAGGTTCATGCAGACATTGTAACGGGAGGTCTCAAAGACGTCCTCTTGGCTGTGGGAATCTTGGTGGTGACAGTTACCAACACATCCACCTCCTGAGTTAGTCTCATTGCTTCAGTTTGGAGTGCTGTTCCTGTATGTGTGGTGTACAGCTGATGTCCTGGGGTCTCCCTTAGCCATGCTCCGAGGGGCTCCCAGCCTCTCTTGTGGATCTCCTGTTTTCTGCATTCCACGAGTCTTCTACTTCCTTGATTTGGGTGGAACGATTTCTCTAGCAGTTTCTTCAGAAACTATGCATGGGAGGTTTTTTTTTTTTTTTCCTAATTACTTGATCAATAGCTTGAATGGGTATACATTCTAGGTGAAAAGTCTTTTTTCTTAAGTATTTTGAAAGCATTGCTTTTAACTTCCAGTGTTACTGTTGAGATGCCCAAATCCTCCTGATAGCTGATCCTTTGTACATTACTTGTTCCTTTTCTCTGGAAATGTGTTGATTCTTCTCTTTAATACACCTTAACAACACCAACAACAAAAAATCACTACTGCTGTAGAATCAACTTTGATTCGTAGTGATCCTACAGGACAGAGTAGGACTGCTCCATGAGTTTCCAGGGAGCACCTGGTGAATTCAAACTGCTGACTCTTTGGTTAGCAGATATAGCACTTAACCACTACACCACCAGAGTTTCCTAATTTGCCTTCGTGTGGGTTTATTTTTATTTGTATTGCTGAGAACTTGGTAGACCCACTCTCGTGATCTGGCAACTCATGTCTTTCAGTTACAGATGATTTCCTTGAATTAGTTCCTTGATGATTTCCTATATTTTTTCTTTTTTGCAACTCCTATTTGAAGGAAACACTGGTGACATAGTGGTTAAGGCTGCAGCTGCTAACCAAAATATTGGCACTTTGAATCCCCCAGGCGCTTCTTGGAAACTCTATGGGGCCGTTCTACTCTGCCCTATAGGGTTGCTATGAGTTGGAATCAACTCGATGGCAGTGGGTGTTTGAAGGAAACTCTGGTAGCATAGTGGGTTACTTAACCCACTACGGGTTAGCTATAGCTGCTAACAAAAAGGTTGGTAGCTCAAATCCACCAGGTGCTCCTCAGAAACTCTATCGGGCAGTTCTACTTTGTCCTGTAGGGTTGCTATGAGTTGGAACCAATTCGATGGCAAAAGGTTTTTGGGGGGTATCTTTTTTATGTTGAACTCTAAGAATTGTGCTCTAATGTTTTCTTTTCTCTCCCCAAATGCCTACCTCTTCGTATATTTGCTTTACTTCTTGGAAGATTTAATCAAGTTTATCTTCCAATCTTACTATTGAAGTTTTTGTTTCTGCTGTCATGATTTTGCTTTCTAAGGCTTCATTATTGCTGTTCTCCGAATACTCCTTTGCGTAGCATCCTATTCTAGTTCCAGGGATGTGGTATCTTCTCTCAGTTCTCTGAGGATCTTAACTATGTTCTTTTTGATGCTTTCTTCATTCTGCCTAACCAGTTAATTAGTTTTTCTGATTGTTTCACCTCTTAGATTTCCTGAATGTCTGATATCCTTGTCTGTTGGTCTTGATTGAGAGTTTGGGCTGCATAGAAGCACTGAGCTCACAGATTGGCTTTGCTCTTTAGGGTGATATTAATTGGGCTGTCTTGGAGAATGCTTTATATCAGCATCTTCAGTTCTTTCCTCTTGGGCTGATGAAATACCCCAGAGCAGAATCTTTCAGTCTCCCACCTAGAGGACAAGAGTTCAGCTGCCAGCACTTTGAGGGCTCAGGGACCAGAAGGCTCAGAATCTCTGCAGTCAGCATTCCACATACTGTGGGCACCTAATCCTTGTGTTTTTTATATTTTTGGTATATGGTATCTCCATTCACAAGTGTGCCTGAAGTGTCCTTAACCCAGACACCTTTCAGATGGAATTTCTCCAAGCTAGGCTAGGAGGACAGTTACACAGTGGCTTTGAGTTAAGGAATGGACCTAGGAGTCTAACGCTATTTTTTCAATTGATTCGAACTCATAGCAACCCTGTACACTTTAGTTATCTGGTGCTGCTGTAACAGAAATACCATCAGTGGATGGTTTTAAGAAACAGATACATATCTTCTTACAGTTTAAGAGGGTAGAAGTCTGAATTGAGGCTGCTGGCTTTAGGGGAAGGCTTTCTCTCTGTGTCATCTGTGGGGGAAGGTCCTTGTTCCATCATCTTCTGTTTCCTGGTTCCTTGGCATCAATCTATCCATCTCCGCTCTGCTCCCTATTTAAGTTCTTTTATATCTCAAAAGAGATTGACTTAAAATATACCCTACGTAAATCATGCCTCATTAACACAACAAAGACAACCTGTTCCCAAATGAAAAATAACCTGGAGCATAGGGGTTAATATTTAAAACACATTTTGGGGAAACACAATTAAAATCACAGCACCTGCATTACAGCAGAACTGGGTTCTGCAGAGCTTTTAATGATTGGTTTTTTGGAAGTCATTGCCGGGTCTTTCTTTGGAGGTGCCTCCAAGTACACTTGAACCTCCAACATTCAATCAACAGCCGAGTGTGTTGTCTATTTACACTACCCAGGAACTCGTTAAATACTCTAAAACTAAATCAAACCCACCGCCACTGACTTAATTCCAACTCGGAGAGACCCTATAGAACAGAATAGAAGAACCGTCTAGCAGAGTTTCCAAGGACCAGCTGGTGGATTCCAACTGTTGATCTTTTGGTTAGCAATTGAGTTCTCACCACCAGGGCTCCCTAATGCCCTCCAAAACCAAACCCCCTGCCATCAAGTTGATTCCGACTCACAGGGACCATGTAGGACAGAGTAGAACTGCTCCATAGAGTTTCCAGGGAGAGCGCCTGGGGGATTCAAACTGCCAACTTTCGGGTTAGTAGACTGTAGCTCTTAACCACTACACCACCAGAGTTTCTCTCTAATGCCCTAAACCCACTGCCATCAAGCCAATTCTGACTCATAGAGACCCTATAGGACAGAGTAGAACTGCTCCACAGAGTTTCCAAAGACAACCTGGCTGATTTGAACTGCCAACCTTTCAGTTAGCAGCTGTAGTACTTATCCACTGCACCACTAGGGTTTCCTTCTAATGCCCTAGTTCTATTTATTTCAGCAGCCTCTTCATCCGCTGGTGGCACAGTTGCTGAGGGCTTGAAACTGACTCAAAGGCGTGGGTTTTTGTTTGTTTGCTTGCTTGTTTTTTATTTCTTCACCCCCAGCTCCAGCAGTACCCTGGACTCCCATTGTAATGTAAATCAAATTGGCTATTGGTTTTCTGCACTACCGTTTCAGTGTAGCTCTTTCCTTGGGGCTGCTCAGGGAGGGACCACATGGCTGTCTCTTTCCTTGCTTCAGCAGTCCTTGTCAATGGTGGTCCCCTTCCTGTATTCCCCATCCTTGGGGGCTTGTAGCTTGATCTAAAAATCTGTTTACTGAAGTTTTAGATGTTATGTGTTCACTCACCGTCTTAACCCAGAATCCTAACTTCACTTTTTAATATATTTTTGAATGTCATTCCTGGGATAAGCCCTACTTGGTCATGGAGGACTGCTATTTTAATGCACTGGGAGTTGTTTGTTTTTGCCTCTCCATTTAGAAGTCTTGAGTGAACATGATTAGCAGGAAATGAACCTTTCTATGAGGAGGATTCAAGGCAAACTTCTCCAGCAGGAGAACTTTGACTAAGTATGTTAGAGAAAAACCAGAGGCTAAATCACAGCATGCATCCTCCAGGCAGCCTCCAACTAGACCCTCTAGTAATCCCTGAGGGTGCAGAAGAGGAGTGCCCTTTGCAATATTTTGCTTAAAGACCCAAAATATGTCCCAGGCTGCACCACTGACATATCAGCTGGTGGCTTCATTTCATCTTACTGCATTTGGGGGCTCTGTGATAAAAGAGTGAGTCCTGTAAGTCTCTCTGAAATGCAGCCCACTTCCCAAATAGGCCCCAAGATCATTCATTCGCTTGTGATTTATTTATCAAATATTCACTGAGCAGCAACCATGGTTTAAGTGCTCTACTAACCCCAAAAAAGAAAACCGAACCCATGACTGTGGAGTCAATTCTGACTCATAGCGAACCCACGTGTCTCAGACTAGAACTGTGCTCCTTGTTTCTGACTCATGGTGATCCCATGTGCATGGGAGTAGAACTGCAGCCCATAGGGTTTTCGATGGCTGGAATCTTATGGAAGGGGATTCCAACTGGCCACCTTTCTGTTAGTAGCCACTGATGAGCACATTGTGAATGTTTGGGCGACATGGCAAAGTGCTATGCTTGCTGTCAATCGTTGCTTTTATTTCTGGACAGAACTTGCCCTAGGTAACTGTTGAATCAACTCCTCTGCCCAAGAGAGAAGAAAGGGAGGGTGTTTGGGGCCACATTCAGAGCTGTGACATGGCCTCAATAATTCTCCCCTCTGCAGCCTGTGATGACGAATAAGTGACAGACTCTTACAAAGAAGCTAGTATGGTGCTTGCACACAGTAGGACGCCTGGCTTTTGAGGACAGCTTTCTATGGTGTACTGGGTCCCAGGTGTTTATGCTCTCCTGAGGCAGTTCAAATCCACCAGGCACTCCTTGAATACTCTGGGGGTCAGTTCTACCCTGGCCCCTAGAGTCGCCATGAGTCGGATGCGACTCGGTGGCACTTGGCTTGGCTGGATGTGTTCAAATGCTAGCATCTTTGAGGGAACACTTGAAAGGGTTTAGAGACTCAATACAGCATAAATGAACCCCAAACAAAATAACAGCCAAACTAAGGAGCAGCTGGTGGATTCAAACTGCCAATCTTTGGGTTATCATCTGAACTCTTAACCACTGTGCCGTCAAACCAAACCAAAACAAAACAAAAACACCAAACCCGTTGCTGTTGAGTCTATTCCGACTCACAGTGACCCTATAGGACAGAGTAGAACTGTCGCCATAGAGTATCCAAGGAACGCCTGGTGGATTTGAGCTGCCAGCCTTTGGTCAGCAGCTGTCAGGGTTCCATGAATGAACCAGCACTACTTAAATCTGTCGCTACTACAGCATGACACAGTCCACGAAATACCCAGTGACATCCTGTTCTCTTGGTCGTGTTCAACTCATGTCAGCCTGTGCCTAAGTGTGCGTGTTCCTGGGAGGCTGCAGACTCCTCTTTGAGCTGGCGGTTCTCCCTCAGCTCTCTTGCTAGAAACAAGTTGTAATTTAAGTCTCACCAGCAGTGTAGCTCACCATTCATTCCTGCAGATGTTTCAAAACCCCTAAGTATTTCTGAAAGGTCAGTTGGAAGGGAAAGAAAAGTTCCACGGGAACTGACATGTTGCAGCTTCCCTGTGAAGCCATCAGAGCTGTCCTTGTGTACGGGGACAACTGTTGAAAATCAGCAGGCGGTAGGAAGGGCAGGCAGAAACTGGATTCAAATCCCTGCCCAAGCGCGTCGTCGTCGTCTCCGGATGTGTTAGTTTCTTAAGTCTTCATTTTTCTACCTATAAAATGGGGGTAATACTGGACATCTGCAGCTTGTCAGGAAGATTAATAAGTGCCCATTACGCTTATACTCACAGTAACCAAATCTTTTGCTAGCCAGTTGATTTAGACTCATGGGGACCCCATGTGTTCAGAGACTAGAACTGCTCCTTAGGGTCTTCTCGGCTTTAATCTTTACAGATCGCCAGGTATTTCTTCCGTGGTGGCTCTGGGGAATTCCAACCTCCAGCCTTTAGGTTAGCAGACTATTGCAAACTGGCCACCCAGGGACCTCTATGTGAGGTTGTGGGTTTGTAAATGTAGTGGCTCTTACCACTCAGGTGCCATCCTGGGGCAGGCTGGGGGTGGGATGGGGACGCTGTGTGTGTACGTGTATGGTTGTGTGCGCGCGCGCCCTAAGCCTGCCTGTGTGTTTTCTGGGAAGCGTGCTTGTGGCTGTGCTCGGGGCTGCCCGAGCGTGTGCGGCTGCCGGTGCGGGCTCAGAGCGAGTGCCCGCGCCCGCCGCGGTGAGCTGCGAGGCCGGGTGACTGAGCGCGGGGTGCTGTGCGCGCGCGCCCGCCCGCCCTTCACCCGGGTGTGGGGTGGACCGCGGGCGGCAGGCTGCGGGAGGAGGCGGGGACCGGGGGGAGGGCCGTCAGCGCGCGGGGCCGCGGAGCGGGCAGGCGGGCGGCTCGGAGCCAGGGGGCGGCGCCGCGGGGAGGAGCGCGGCGCGGGAGAGCTCTGCGGGCCCGAGCTGGCCGGGCGGCCGGGCGAGCCACGGGGCGTCGGGGACTGTGATCTGCGGTTGGGGTTCCGGAGAGGACAGCAAGACTAGGGGAGCGCTGCCCAGTCGGGCGCCAGGGCGCCACGGCGGCTCCTCTTCCGAGGACTCGGCCGAGAGCCTGCAGCAGGGCGCGAGAGGAGCAGGTCGGCGGGGCCGAGCTGGGGGCGTGTGTGCGTGTGTGGATGTGTGTGTGTGTGCGCACGCAAGCTTGTGAGGGCGTGCGTGCGGGGATGACAGCGTGTGATGTGTGTCTGTACAGTGTGTGAGTGTGTGTAGGGGGTGTGTGTGCCTCTCTGACTGTACATGCTGTATATGTCTGCTGTGAAGTGTGTGTGTGTGTGTGCGCGCGCGCGCGCGAGGGAGACAGACACAGAGACAGAGAGACAGTGGGAGAGTGGAGGTTGGGTGGGAGCTCATGAGCTTAGGTTTCAACCCATGCTGGAGGGAGGACAGTATGTGCGTGTGTGAGCGTTCTTGCTTGTGAGCTGCAGGAGTGTGTGAAGGGTGAGTAGGTGAGTGTGTCACGGGTGCTAGGTGTGGTCCTATGTGTGTGATGTAAGGGTGCTGGGTGCACGTGTGTCCCTGGCTCACCCTCCCCTCCCCCCACCAGATGTGTGTGCATGAGTGCATGGGAGGGTGCTGGAGGCTGTTGGGACCCTACAGCAGCAGCTGGATTGCCTGTCCTTCCTCAGAGAACCAGAGGAGATCTCCAAGCTGCCCCTCCCCAAATACTTCCAGGGGCTGAGGAGGAAGGGGCTGAGGGGACAGAGTGCTGCCTCCCTGGGACACCCTACTTCTCTAGTCAGAGCCTGGGCTGCCCTCCCAGCTCTGCAGTCCCTCAGGCCTGTCCTCTGCCCCTCCCAGGGCCTGGGTCTAGCGTTCTGAGTGAGTCCCAGGGGCAGCTCTCAGACTGGGACCAGTGGGTGGGTGCAGAATAGATGAGATTTGCTTGTTCACTGTTGCGGTTTACACAGGGTGCAGGGCACACGGTCTGCCTCAGTAAAGAGCCGAGGGTGAAAGAAGGGTGGGAGAAAGAAGAGGAGCAGTCCAAGTGCAAGGTCTTTGCCACCAGCTGAGTAACAGGACAGCTGAGTAGAATCAGACCTCAGTACCCACGCTGAGCCAGTCACAGATCCGGGTTAAGGAGACAGTCTAAAGTGAGAAGCTTCAGGCGAGAGATCTGTGCTCAGGCCTGAATGTAGAGTCAACAAATCACCCTCTCCTTGGGCAGAACTCTGCATCCTGTACCCTCCTTTCCTCCCCACCCTTCCCAACCCCTCCCCCGATCCAGCTCTCTGGGGTCAGAAGCCCCTCTGGGGCAGTCTACCCTGGACAGGGAAGAACGTAGCAGCCAGGGCTCATGGAGCCTCTCCTCTCTCCAGGATCCTCGTACTCAGAAGTGCTGAAGACCTGAGCCCCCTGCCCACTGAGGCTGGGACTGGCTCTCCCTGGAGGTTTGCGGCCATGGCAGGCCGAGGCTGTCTGGGACTGGGGCTCTTCTGCTGGGCCCTCCTGGCTGTGCCTGTGGGCCCCCAGCTTGCCTCACCTGTCCCAGCTGTCCCTCTCACCACTCTGGGCCCCCCACCTCAGAGTGAGGTCTCAATGCTATCACTCAACCTGGGACTTAACTTCAAATTCCACCTTCGGGGACCTGCTGCTGCCTGGGGGAGCCCTGTCACAGAGACGCAGCGGCTGTCCCCTGGGCTGGGCCGGGAGCTGGAGGAAGAGGTCACCAGTGGGCTAAGGACAGACTCCCTTTGGGAACTTCTGATGGGCTCCCCTGGGAACTCTCCCCCAGAGTGGGGCTCAGCTGAAGGCAGCTCTGTGCCCTGGGCCCCCTCCCTGCCGCTGGCATCCACGTCCCCTTTCTCTGGGCCACTAGCCCGGTCCACGGCTCCCTATCAGCCCCGGATGGGCGCTGTGACCTGGGGAACTGCCCTGACAGCGACAGCACCTCCGTTCAGTGCCCCCAGGCCCCACCAGAGAGAGCTGGAGCTAAAGTTGGATGTGGCCCTGAGAGCGGGTGCAGCCCCCACACTCGGCCACCGGACGTTGCCCCTGCTACCCAGCCTGAGGGCCAGCCTGGCGGAGATTGCTGGGCGCCTCGGGCCCTTTGGTGAGTACTGTCCCCTCTGACAGGAGCTCCTGCTGGGCAGTCGTGGTGGCAGGCGGCAACTGCAGCTGGGTTCCTTTTGCAGGGTTCTTTGGCACTACTCTAACCCCACTCCGGAACTTCTCAGGCCCGAGTCCCCAGGGTGCAGCTACACCCCCAAGCTCTGCCTCTGGAGCTTCGGCATCTCCAGGTGAGTGTTCGTTTCAACAGATGGTAATGGAGCACCTCTACATTCCATGGGCCGTGGTGCCTTAGAGGTAGAGTTCTCTTTCCACATGGGAAACCTGGACAGCTGGCCAGTGCAGCTCAGGTGCCATTGTCACCCACTGTCACTGGAAGCTTGCGTGTTGCTGTGATGCTAAACATGTTTCAGTGAAGCTTCCAGACTAAGGTAGACGAGGAAGAAAGGGCTGGTGATCTCCTTCTGAAGACCAGCCAATGACAACCCCACGGATCACGATGGCCCAGTTGTGTTGTATGTGGGCCCCACAACTTGACGGCAGCCCACAACTACACACCAGGTCCTGTGCTAAGGGGCTCACTAGAACCTCCTTTCTTCCTTGACTCAGTAGACGGCTGTATTGCTTGCTCTTCCAGGTTCTGACACACTGTTCCCGTGGGGGAAAGGTGCTTTAGGCCGTGCTCGGTCTGATTTGGTTCTTGCTGGCTTACCTCTTGGTGTGCATGTGGCTACTGTTCCTGGGATGGTGGCTTCCTTAGGGCCAGCTCTGGCAAAGGACAAGATGTTCTCTCCAGAGGCCCAGCCCAGCTGGGAGGATAGCATTTGAGCCCCATGTGCCCCCTTCGTAGGGCTCTTCGGCACCACTCTGTCTCCATCCCCACCACACTCCCCAGAGCAGAAGCTGTCCAGCCCAAGCCCACTGGACCCAGCTGCTTCCTGGAGCTTGGTCACCATTGCAACAGAGTCCCGAGGTACGTGTTTACTTCATTTGAACTCAACGGTTATTTATTGGGCACCATATAATACATGCTAGTCAGCGATCGCTGTTCAGGGACCTGTTGCCATCATATTCATAGTGACCATTATCTTCCTCCTCACCACGGAGATGTATATTCATGATCTGAGAACAGGTGTGGCTGGAGAAGTGCCCCCAAAGGGTTAAGTCATGATCCCCTGGGCGTTTTGCAGTCACAGGCAGAGCAGGAAGTAGAGAACGGATGAGGGACAGACAGCCACAGCGGTGACCCCACCCTCTCTCGGATCAGCCTGGCCTGCCTCTCCACCACTACCCCCCCCTGGGAGCTCTCCCTCTGCGTCTGATCTGACATGACATGCTGTCAACTACGGGGGGAGCTGGGAAGAGGCTGAGGAGGAGGCTGTGAGCAGACAGGTGCCACCCTCGTTCAAGGAAGCCTTCCAGAACATGCACATAGACAAGTAGTGATGCAGAGAATGTCACGGGCTCTGGAACCTTGCCAGCCTGACTTTGAATTTTACTTACTAGCTGAGTAGCCTTGGGTAGGTTATTAAAGACCTTCAAGTCCAAGTCTTCTCATCTATACAGTATCCCAACTGCTGTCAAGTCTGCGTCAACTCATGGCACCCCATGTGTGTCAGAGTAGAACTGGGCTCCATGGGGTTTTCAGTGACTGATTTTTTGGAAGTAGATCACCATGGCTTTCTCCTGAGATGCTTCTGGGTGGACTTGAACTGCTAACCCGTCAGCGAGCAGCTAAGCCATTTCTACCACCCAGGAACTCCTTCTATATGACAGGGTTTAATAATAGTAGCAATTTTGCAGAATTATGATAAAGCTTGCAGATAATGTAAGCAAACTCCTGGCAAGACATTGGACACAAATTAGAAGCTTGCTAAATGTAAGCTGTTAGCCTTGCTTTTTCTCTCATTGGGTCCAAATATACTTCTAGACCCCGCATCTCAGATACCCCAGCCCTGGGCCCAAGGACGTGGGGGCACATCTTATCCACACTACAACCTGTGATGGGGGGAGAGGGCCTAGCCGCTGTGGAAGAGCTTCTGACAAGGGTCTCTCATTGGGTCCAAATATACTTCTAGACCCCGCATCTCAGATACCCCAGCCCTGGGCCCAAGGACGTGGGGGCACATCTTATCCACACTACAACCTGTGATGGGGGGAGAGGGCCTAGCCGCTGTGGAAGAGCTTCTGACAAGGGAGTCACGATGTGGGATCCCAGGCCCAGCTTTGCTTCTGCAGAAGATTGGCTGTGGCTGGCAAACCTCTCAGGCACTCCACACTGGGAGCCAACTCAGCAGAGGAAACCACTGGCACCCCAGCTTATTCCAGCTCCCCATTTAACACAGCACCCAACAATCTCGCTGTCTCCAGTGTGGTGCTTGAGTCCCTCTGTGTGTGGCTGAGGAGCCTGCTGTCCTTGTGTCCTCTCAGTGAGCGGCAGTGGCTGGTTCAGCTGTGGGTGGGGTGGGGACAGGCTCCATGCCTCAGGGGAAGGATGCTAGCAGCAGTCTGTCAGCCGGGGTGACAGTGCTGGCCAGGCAGGTTTAATGAGTCTGGACAGTGTCAGAGGTGGCCCATCTCTGACGGGTTGGCAGCCCTGCTCTACCTCCCTTCCTCGCTAGTGGCCTTAGGAACACAGCCTCTTGATGGCTGCTTCTCTTGTATAAACCCAGGAGCCTTACTCAGCCAGCAGTGTGCATGAGGGGAGGTAGGGTGGGAGTGGGGTGCCAGAAAATTAGGGGACAGAGGAAGTCTCTTGGTGTCTCCTCTAAGATCTTTCCATTGTAGGTGAAGCTAAGCTTTTGTCCCCAGGACTTTGCTTATGTTTGGTCCACTTCTCCAGGTGCCCATGAACAGAGCTTGGATTTAGCCAGCACAGAGGTGCTTCTTGGAAACTCTATGGAGCAGTTCTACTCTGTCCTATAGGGCTGCTATGAGTCAGAATCAACTCAACGGCACTGGGTTTTTTGTTTTTTTTCTTCCTTTTTTCATCTAGTCTAGGATGTTAACATATCAAGAGACTTTCAGACTGAATGATGAGAACCTGTGCCCTTTGGCACCCTGATGCTCCCCACCTCTCCCCAGCCACTACTCAGGCTGGTGTGTGTTCTGATTGGCTCATGCCCATACCATCCATTCCTGCTGTTAAATATTTTTAAGTTTTCCCCATAAAGAGTAGTAATCTCAATGACATAGAGGTGGGTATGGGAAAGGATGGAGCCAGGCCAGGAGTCAGCTTCCAGCATCCAGAGCAGAGCTGGGGTTCCCCTACCCTTTGATCTGGGAAGCTGGTGGATCATCAGGCCTGGCTTTTTCCTGAAATGAGCCTGGTCCAGCCAGCTCCTGCCTCTCCAATTAGATTATTCACTTTGACATCCCGTCTCTGCCCTCATCCCTGAGGTCACGAAGGGCTACAGAGCCAAAGCAGGCCACCTGGCAAGGGAGGCCAGCTCAGGAGAGGGATCCTGGGAAAATGGAAAACAGAGATCACTGTCTTCTAGGGGGGGTGGGGGAAGCAGGAAACTGAGGGCTCCTTCTGGGAATGCCTCAAATGGGGAGACGGGAGACAGATCAAGTGGACTCATCCAAGACAGAAACTGGATTGTTTTCTCCCTGGCCTCACCCATACCTGGCCCAGTCTTAGGCTCTTGAGCCCATGCTGTGAGCCCTGGAAGCTAGTGCTCCTCATCCAGCCTGCCCTTCTCTGTGGCCTGGACCAAGCTTGTGTTTTGTCTGAAGTCCCTCAATGGCACAAATGGTTAGATACTTGTCTACTAACTGAGGTGCCTCAGAAGAATGGCCTGGAGATTAGCATCTAAACGGCCATAGCCTTGAGAGCCCTGTGGGCTGCAGTTCTACTCTGTGATATGTTTTGTCTGCTTCTGGATTTTGATTCATTTCCTGGCTTCTCATGAAGGCTGAAATTTGCTCTGGTTGCCACAGTGGTTTGGGACAGAGATGAGAGATGGGGTTCCCTGTGGACCACTAGCGAAAGTGGAGCTGGAAGAGGGCGAGTTGGGACAGACAACCTACCAGGGGATGGCGCAGGATGTGGCAGCGTTTTGTTGATTGTGCACGAGGCTGCCCCAAATCAGAGGCTGACTCACTGCCGCTTACAAAAATAGAGGGGTTTTGCCGCAAACAGCAATCTTAAGTTAGTTAAATCAAGAACTAGTATGAGGCCAGTAGTCACACTCAGTAAATATAAACTGATAATGCTGATTGATTTGTGAAGAGTACTGGCTATAAGTAAAACTACCAAACCCATTGTCGTTGAGTCTGTTCCAACTCATAGCAACCCTATAGGACTGAGCAGAACTGCCCCATAGGATTTTGGAGGAGCCACTGGTGGATTCCAACAGGATACCTTTTGGTTAGCAGCTGAGCTCTTAACCAGTGTGCTACCAGGGCTCATAGCCAGTAGTAATGACGCCAATAACAATCATGTACCGAATTCTTATTATGCATGTGCTTTGCGCACGTCTGATTTATTCACCTAATAGTTCTGTGCTGTAGGTCTCCTTCCGATTTCAGCTGTGAAGAATGCAGTGGAACAGGAACCACCGCACAGGCTGCCATTTTTGTGCAATAGACAGGAAGCTGGGGGTGGGGGGAGAGGCGGGACCTAGGACTACAGCCGAGGGGTCTGGATGAGGGAAAGGCAAGATGAGATGCCCAGAGGCCAGGTGCCTCCATATCTAACCAGTGGCTCCAGGACGGTGAGGGCTCCCTTTGACTGGCATACAGCCTACCTAATGGGGGCCTACGGAGGACTATTGCACAACTGCCTAAGCCGGTTCTTTGTCCACAGGCCCCACCGCCCCAACTTCTGGCCCCGATAACCCCTCATCCGCCAGCCTCAGGAACCCATTGGCGCAGCCAGAGTGTGGGCCAGAGTCTTGCAGCATCAGAGAATTGCCCGGTCTGGAGGGGCAGCCCCCTGTGGCGCCGCTGCCCCTCTTCTTGCTGACCCTGGAGGCTGACTGGGCGGAAGCTAGGGCTCGCTGGGGCCTGGCCTGGGAGGCCCACGTGTACGGGGTGGGTGCGCTCTTCGGCCTGGTGGCTCTGCTGGCTCTGCTGGCTCTGGCCCTCTTGCCCTGGCGCTGCCCGCCCGGCGCGCCCTGCCTGGCGCTCCTCGACCTGCTCCTGCTCTCAGCCGGGACGACGCGGGCCTTCCCGCTCTTCTATGACGCCTACGGGCACCGCGCCCGGCTGCCTGCGCTCGCCTGGCTGCTGCTGCAGGACCTCCCGCTGCCCTGCCTGGCCGCCGGCCTGGGGCTGGCCTGCCTGCTGCTGGCCCGGCCGCGCCCGCCGCGGTGTCCGGGGGGCCTGGCCGCGCTGCTGCTCCTGGGGCTGGGGCTGGCGGCGGCTGCAGCCCTGGGGAGCGCCGCGCACCGCCCGCTGCGGCCCCTGCGCCTCGCCGCCCGGGGCCTGCACGCCCTCCTGGCCGCCCTGCTCTCGGGGCTCCTGCTCGCGCTTTCCTGCTGGCGGGGCCGGAGGCGGCGGGCTGGGGTACCCCTGGGGGGATCCGGCTTCAAAGGCGCCACCCCGCTCCGGCAGGCCCGTAGTCCTTTTGCCCCGCGGGAATCGTGGCGACGCGCGGCGCGCACTGCACCAGTCGCTGGCACCTTCGGGCTACTGAGTGGCGCCCTGCAGGGCTACGAGGTGCTTCACGCCTTGGGCTACGGCGGCCAGCCGGGCCTGGAGGGGCCCTGGCCGTGGTGGGCCTTCCAACTGGGCTTGCGCCTGGGTGAGGTGGGCGTCGCGCTGCCCTTGGCGTTGCTGGGCCTCTACCCCGCGCTCTGCAGCCCTCGCGTGCCTCCTCGTTGCTGGGCCAAGCTCTTCCGTCTGTCCCCGGGTCACGCTGCTCCACTGCTGCCGGGCGGCTGGGGCACCGGGATCCCAGACAAAGAGCCCCCAGGCAGCGCCATCGTCCGGGGCGAAGCGGAGCTGCTGCAGCTGTGCGCTCTGGCTGGCCCGGGTCCTGACCTCCTCTTCCAGGGAGGCGGCAGCCGAGGCTTCGAGGGAGCCGCTGCACGCCCGGCCCCTTCTCCCGCCTCCTCCCCCTGCAGCGACTGCACCGTGGACTTCCAGCCGCCCTCTCCCATAAACCTGCGGCGCAGTATCGAGGAGGCGCTCTGCAGCGAGGCCCTGCTGGCGCCGGGCCTCTTCCAGGGCCCTGCCTTCAGGGAAGCCCTGCCTGGTCTCAGCCTCTACCGCACAGCCTCAGTGAGTGCCAAGACGGTGACAGTGACCAGCAGGAGGCCCGAGGAGGCTCCTGGTTCCCCTGCATCCCCAGGGCCGCCCTCTCCTGGAGCCTGGCCCACGGGCAGCAGCGCCTCCTCCGGCTCCCTGTACGGACTCTCGCGGGACAGCTCGTCCATGCTGCTCTGTTCCAGCCCTGACAGGCCTCCTCGCTGTCCGCTGGTCTGCATCCTCAGTCCCCCTCGACACTCGGCAAGCAGCGCCAGCCTCCCAGCCTCAGGGTCCTACCAGGCCCTGACACCCCCCTCGCGCGACTCCCCAGAGCCTGTGCCTGAGCTGCAGGCTGAGGAAGCCTTGCTGCAGGAGCAGTTCCTGGACGCCTGTCGACAGATCGATGAGCTGAGCGTCGGCAGTGACACCATAGATCTGTGAAGGGGTGGCTGCTCGCTACCCCGCCATGCGCCCCCTTCCGGCGCCGCCCCGCCCGAGACCTGCACACTGTAACCCTCTCCAATCCAGCCTGATTTAAATACTCCCCCACCTCCTTCCACATCCAGCGGCCCCTGGGTGGAGGGTGAAGGGGGGAGGTCATCAGCCAGGCTCTGAAGGTTGGGGATTAATGCCACCTTCTCTAGAACCCTGGGCGCAGATGCCCTAAGCTGCAATTCCGGGCTGGCGGGGACCATTGACCTTGGCATTCACCAGCAATAAAGCTCCAAGGTGCTCCACTCCTGACCACCACTCCCGACCGGTGCTGAGAGAGATGGACTGTCTTTGGAAGACCTTCTGACCTGCCTCAGGCTCCACGCCCACCTCCACCTGTGTGGATGCAACTCCCTGGCCTCCAAGTGACCCTTCCCACCGAGGGGCTCATGGCCCACCCAGGAGACATGACAGCAGTTGGGTGGGAGGGGAGTACTTTCAGAGTTAATTTATCAATAAAATATTTTCAGAGGAGAAATGTCTGACCTTTTTGGAAACACTTAGAGGAAGTGACAGAGATGGAAGAGAAGCTGCTTTTGGGTGGGTGGGTCCACCTCAGACCCTAGCAGCCTTGGCTCCTGACAGGATAGGACAAAGGAGTCTTGTTCTAGGACTGTGACTAGTGAGGGTGCTGGCAGCAGCCCTTGTGAGGCACCGTCTGACTCCTTGGGTAGTGGATTTTCATAAAGACAACACAGTGGCCTAGAGGTGATGCAGAAACTACTTCACAGTGGAAATGCCTGACTTCATGAAAGCCTGTGGAAATGCCTGACTTCATGAAAGCCTGACTTCAGTTCCTGGTGGACAGCCGGCTAGGGACTAAACTAAGGGTTTGACGCATGATGTCCCCATGTGTGTCAGAGCAGAACTGTGCTCTACAGGGCTTTCAAGGGCTTGTTTTGGGGAAGCAGATCTCCAGGCCTTTCTCCCAGCATGCCTCTGGATGGACTCAAACCTCCAAATTTTCAAATCTCCAAGCAGCCAAATGCTGTAACTGTCTGCAGCACCCTTCCTGATTAGCGACGGACTAGTCCTTAATGGAGATGTTGAGTTGGGATCCCTGGCAACCCCTCTGCCTGCTTTCCACTGTTTGGGATTCATGAAGAGAAAACTACCTTCTTTACCACCAACAGGGTCTCTTCAACGTTGGGTACACACACACACACACACACACACACACACACACACACACACACACACACACACACACATACAGAGCATCCTCTCCCATAAACCCAGGTCCTCCCTGGAGAAAGCTTGTTTTTCCCCAGCCCCCAGGCCCTAAAGCAGACACTGCAGAGACCCGTGAACTAACACATCAACCACCAGGCGCTCCATATCCCCTCCACCGCCCCGGAGTGTTTGGCTCTGGGCTCTGGAGCCTGCAGTTGTCACTTGGCTAAGACTTGCTAAGCTCAGAGTGACACGAAAGCAGGGTGGGGGTGAGGGCTGAAAAGGAAAGCCTGGACATGCTTTGGCAGGTGTCCGGCACATCACAGGGAGCCCTGCAGAGTTTTCCTCCAACTCTGCCCACCAGCCTGTCAGGCTTTGGGTTGCCGACAGGGAGTGGGGGTGGGGTAGGGAGGTGGGGGGGAGGGCAAGGGGATGGAGGGTAGGGGTGGGAGGGAGGGTAGGGGGCGGGGCCTGTGCCAGAGCAGGTCCAGCCGCTGCGGGAAGCGTGAGGCCCCGGAAGATAATCTGCCCCAGCTGAGAGAGGTGTCCAGCGCCTGGGGGGTGGGGAGGAGAGTCGGTCACGTTTCGGGGAGAGTGAGGGTCGTGGGGGGAAGTGAAATGAGAGGAGGGCCGTGCAGGCACAGGCACGCTGAGGGATGGGGCTGGAGTCTCCTTTGTCACCTGGCTCGGCATGCCCCAGAAATTCTCGCTGCGTCTTCACTCTGGGCCGAGGCGCAGAGAGCTGCCAGCCTCCTCATTACGGGCATTTTTCACTGGGGTGGTGGCCGCGGCTGGCTGCCTCCGTGCTGTTGCGCGTCAGGGACGCAGTGCTGGCGCTCTGACAGATCACTCCTCTTCTTCCCCGCTTACCCTTCCATCCTCTCGTCAGCACGCGCGACCCCTATCTGCCATGGTGTCCTCATCCTGATCCTTACCCTCCTCTCTCTCCCACACACATTCTCCCCACCAGGGTCCTTGGGTTCCCTCACACACCTCACAACAAAGCAGTTCAAGCCTCAGCCCCCTCAAAGCCTGTCTTTCTCTGTCTGTCTGTCTGTCTTTCACATACATACGTTTTCTGTCTGGAAGCTCTGAGTGGGGCTGGTAAGGGGTGTGTGCGGTGGGGAATTGTAAGTTTGTGCTGACCAGCCCCAACGTTTCTTTCTCCATGAGCTCTTATCTCCCTCAGCAAGACTGACCTCATCCCTTTGACTTCATGAAGAGGCCAAGGGTTTGGTTAAACAACTCATCCCTTTTGTCTCATGACTCACCCTATACCCAAAGCAGTTTTCCCCAAAGGCATCCAGGGCGATTCCAGTGCACACACTGATCTTGTCCAATTCTTAGCACCGTAGGGGAACCGAGAAACAAACCCACATTCATTCATTTAATGCCATAAAACATATTTAAGTACTTACAATATGCTGGGTGCTGGGGACAGGAAGGATGACACCAGCCCTGAACTTAGGAAGTCAAAACAACCATTCACATAAATAACACATCACAAGAGCACAAGTGGTTGGTTAAAGCTGTGAGAAGTCCTAAGGACCAAAAGTATGTGACATTTTGAGAAATCTTGGCTTGAAAAGGGATGGGGCCTGGGAGAGGCTGGCTGAGAACAACTCCGGCCTCTCTCTCTTCCCGGCACTGTACAGTGACGGATGAGGGGCCGCCGGCAGTTTATTTCCCCTGGAAGCCACGTTGCTGGTGTGGGCAGGGCCTGCTGGCTCCTGCTATTTAATAAAAAACGCTGCGTGTGTCCTGGGTAGATGGATGAGCAAATATTCCCGACTGAAGAACCACGGGCCCTCCAGGAGATGAAGGGATGGGAAGGGGTGGAGCCGCGGTAGAGGCTGGAAGCCGGAGAAAAGGAGGCTGCTCCGAACCTTGAGAAGGGAGGAGGGGTCGGCTCCTCCGCAGTCCTCCCTCAGGCGCCAGGGAACTCTGCACGGCGGGTGGCTACTGCCCCCTGACGGGCAAAGGGACACAGCTTGATTTTATCCTTAAGGAAAGTTTGGCTCCAAAGGATTAAAGCCTATGATGGGGGGTCAGGAGGGAGTCCGAGGAAAAGGGGTGTTGAAACAGGCTTCTTCGAGTCCTTTTCCCTGTAAGCAGGACACCAGCAGCGGGCAGGCCTCACCATGGCTAAGGCTCTGATGCTTGTTGCAATTTTGCCTTTGGGGATGGAATTTTGATTCCTAAAGAGAGGGAAAGTGAAGAGAGAGAGAGAAAAAAGGAGGAGTGTGGAATCCCAAACCAACTTTATCCACATGACCCATTCCATTTCCTTTGTCTATTTGCCTCTCTTTATCCCTGGATGGGATTAATCCAGTAGCCTTAAAAATCTGTTTTTTATTTCAGTGCTTCCTCTCCTGAGGTATGGGACTGAAAGTAACTTTTTTTTTTTTTTTTAAAGCATGTATTACTAACCTGGAGCTGTTGTTGTTAGGTGCTGTCAAGGTGGTTTCAACTCAGCAACCCTGCGAACAACAGAACGCAATACTGCCCAGTCTCACACCATGTCCACAGCTGTTTTCATGCTTAATCTCATCGTTGTGGCCGCTGTGTGAATCCGTCTTGTCAAGGGTCTTCCTCTTTTTCTCTGACTCTCCTCTCTACCAAGCATGATGTCCTTCTCCAGGGACTGATCCCTCCTGACATGTCCAATACATAAGATGTAGTCTTGCCATGTTTACTACCAAGGAATGCTCTGGTTGTACTTCTTCCAGAATAGATCTGTTTGTTTTTTTGGCCGTCCATGTGTCATGGATTGAGTTGTGTCCTCCCAAAAATATGTGTAGCAGTTTGGTTGAGCCAGGATTCCCTGTATTCTGTGATTGCCCTTCATTTTGTGATTTTCTGATGCTGTAAATCCTAATCTCTGCCTGTGGTTAATAGATGTAAGATGATTATGTTAAAAGAGGATTAGGGTGGGATTGCAACACCCTTGCTAAAGGAGTTTTCCTGGAGTTCAGCTTGTACCACCCTTTATCCTTTCATCCTACAGGAGACAAGAAGAGACAGAAGCAAGCAGAGAATTGGGAACCTCACACCATCAAGAAAGCAGCACCAGGAGAAGAGCGTGTCCTTCAGACCTGAGGTTCCTGTGCCAAAATATTCCCTGAACAAAGACTGATGCCACACCAGGACCTTCCTCCAGATCTGGCAAGGGGGAAAGCCTTCCCCTGGAGTGGACATCCTGAATTTGGACTTGTAGCCTATTGGACTGTGTAAGAATAAACATTTCTCTTTTAAAGCCATCCACTTTGTGGTATTTCTGTTAGAGTAGCACTAGCTGACTAAAACACCATGGTACATTCAATATTCTTCTCCAACACCACAATTCAAAGGAATCAGTTCTTCACATGCGTTATGATGTGATTGAAAATACCGTGGCTTGGGTCAGGTGCACTTCAGTCTTCATCTTTACTTTGCAATACTTTAAAGAGGTCTTTTGCAGCAGCTTTTCCCAGTGCAATGTGTCTTTTGATTTCTTGATTGCTGCCTCCATGAGCATTGGATGGGGACACAAGTAAAACGAAATCCTTGACAACCTTGATCCTTTCTCCATTTATGGCAATGTTGCTTACTGGTCCAGTTGTGAGGATTTGTGTTTTCTTGATGCTGAGGTGCAATCCATTCTGAAGGCTGTGGTCTTTGATCTTCGTCACTAAGTGTTTCAAATCTTCCTCACTTCCAGCAGTAAGGTGGTGTCATCTGCATAAGGCAGGTTGTTGATGAATTGTCCTCCAATCCTGATGCTTTGTTTTTCTTCATATAATCCAGTTTATTGGATTATCTGCTCAGCATACAGATTGAAAAGGTATGGTGAAAGGATACAAAACTGACACACACCTTGCCTGACTTTAAACTGTGCAATATCCCCTTGTTCTCTTCGCACAACTGCCTCTTGTTCCATGTACAGATTCCTTAAGAGCACAGTTAAGTGCTCTGGAATTCCCATTTTATGCATTGTTAGCCAGAATTTGTTATGATCCACACAGTCGAATGCCTTGGCATACTCGATGAACCACAGGTAAACATCTTTCTGGTAGTCTTTGCTTTCAGCCAAGATGCATCTGACATCAGCAGTGATATCCCTGGTTCCATGTTGTCTTCTGAATCCAGCTTGAATTTCTGGCAGTTCCTTGTCAATATGCTGTTGCAATCACTGTTGAATGATCTTGAACAAAATTTTACTTGTGTGTGATATTAATGATATTGTTCAGTAATTTCTGCATTCAGTTGAATCACCTTTCTTTGGAATGGGCATAAATATGGATTGCTTCCAGTTAGCTGGCCAGGTAGCTGTCCTCCAAAATTTCTTGGCATAGAGGAGTGAGCACTTTCAGAGTTGCATCTGTTTGCTGAAATATCTCAATTGATATTCCATCAATTCCTAGAGCCCTGTTTTTTGTCAATGCCTTGATTGCAGCTTCAACTTTTTCCTTCAGTACCGTCAGTTCCTGATAATATGCTACTTCTTCAAATGGCTGGACATTGACCAGTTCTTTCTGGTACAATGACTCTATGTATTCCTTCCATCTTCTTTTGATGTTCCCTGAGTTATTTAATATTTTCCCTGCAGAATCTTTCACTATTACAATTTGAGGCTTGAATTTTTTTCTTCAGTGTACTTTAGTGTCTGTAATTTTTTCTGTGAACTGTTGTAGGCTGAGCATGAATACCTGGAGCTAGGGATTTGTAAATATGATGTTTAGCACACCCAACTTGCTCCCCATTATAATTATTATCAACCAGTCATCCAAAAAAAAAAAAAAGCCCAAACCTATCATCATCGAATTTTGACTCATAATGGCCCTATAGGACAGAGTAGAACTGTTCCATAGGGCTTCCAAGAAGCAGCTGATGGATTCAAACTGCTAACCTTTCAGTTAGCAGCCCTAGCTCTTAATCACTGCACTGCTAGGGCTCCAACTAGTCATTCATCCATCTAAAAAGTATTGAAATTAGATGGGGTTTGGGGAGAAAGAGAAACTTATGTTAAGAGTTAGGGCTGCGAACCAAAAAGGTCAGGAGCTTGAATCTACCAGCTGTTCCTTGGAAATCCTGAGGAAGTTCTGCTCTTTCCTATCTGGTCAGAATCAACTCAACAGCAACAGGTTTGGTTTTGGGTTTTGTGTGCTCACGAAACTGTCATGTAAAAGTCATTGTTTCAGAAATTCATTAGGTAGTTTTAGAAGTTCCACAGGGCTTAGTAGTCTCCCATATAGATCAGTTCCTGAGCCCTGATGCAATAGTAAACACTGTGTGTTCCAAGACTGCAAACACCCAGATCCCACCCAGTGGGGTCCCTCGGGCTTCAGTCTGTCTTGTAAGCTGAGCTGAGGGAAGATCTTCCCCTGTTCCCCAAAGAACTTGGATTCGAGGTCTATCTGTGTGTACACCCTGGCTGTTACGTTTGCTTTGAGTTTCTCAGATGTGAAATCCCAGTGCGCATGCTGTGATTTATTTGGTTAATCTCTGTCTCTCTCACAAGACTGTATTCTCCATGACGACAGGGACCAGTTTTAGCTCACCAAATTTCTCGCTCAGTGCCTGGCACATAGTAGGAGTAATATTTACAGAAAGGAAGGTTGTGTTTGATCTATGTCCAAGTGTACTTTACAGTTGGTAATTTTTTCAGTGAACTGTTATAGGCTGAGCCTGATGCAATGGCAAACACAGGTCTCATAAAAAACAAAAAGAAAAAACCCATTGCTGTTGAGTAGATTCTGACTCATAGCGATCCTGCAGGTTACAGTAGAACCACCCCATAGAGTTTCCGAGGAGTGCCTGGCAAATTTGAACTGCCGATATTTTGGTTACCAGATGTAGCATTTAACCACTATGCCATGGTCTCAAATTCTCTGAAAATAAGAGACGTGTCTGGATGATATGCGTGGTGCACTTGTGTCTACGTCTGTATGTTGTGGCTGCTTTTTGTGCCCATAATCTGAGAAGGGAAACCCTGGTGGAATAGCTACATAGGCTAACTGGAAGTTCTGCGTTCAAATCCACCAGGGGCTCCTTGGAAACTATGGGGCAGTTCTACTTTGTCCTATAAGGTCATTATGAGTCAGAATTGACTCAAGGGAGAGCATTTTTTTTTTTAAAAAAAATCTGGAAATCTGAGTTCCTCCAAAAACCAAACACCAAACTCATTGCAGTCCAGTAAATTCCAACTCATAGCAACCTCAAAGAGTTCGTAGGTGGTGTAAATGGTTAATGTGCTCAGATGCTAATTTAAAAGTTAAAGGTTCAAGTCCATCCAGAGGCACCTTGGAAGAAAAGCCTGCCGATTTGCTTCAGGAAAAAGAAGACACTGAGGTTTCTGGGTGGTGCAAATGGTTTGCAATGGACTTCTATGCTAAAGGTTGGTGGTTTGAACACAAGCAGAGACAGCAGGCCTTAAGATCGGCTTTTGTAAAGATTACAGCCAAAAAAAAAAAAAAAAACCTATGGAGTAGTTGTAGTCCGTTAACACATCGGCTGCCCTGAGTTGGAATGTAGTTCAGTTTACTCTGGGAATCTGTGGGGACGCTTCAGAAAATTTTTACTTAACGCTCATTAATAAGCGACTTTCCCCGCTCACTCAGGTGAACTGGTTCCTCTCTTGCAGGTGAAGTTCAGGAACTAGGGACTGCTGGTCGGTGCAGGGCACGGAGGTGGAGCGGGTTTCTCCTTTTTTATACCGGAACGTTTCTGTCGCACCCCACTACGTCTTCCTCCGGACCCTTTTGAGCAACGAGCACACGCGCTTCCGGTGTCTGTCCGCAACTTGGTGTGGTTCTGTTACCCGACTCGCGTGCGCGTGCTGGTTCCCTTGCGGCCTCACGCACCTCTGGTGTCCCAGTCTCATGGCAGGGCTGACCCTGTTTGTGAGCCGCCTTCCGCCGTCAGCCCGCAGTGAGCAGCTGGAGGAGCTCTTCAGTCAGGTGGGGCCAGTGAAGCAGTGCTTCGTGGTGACTGAGAAAGGTGAGGTGGGGGTGGGGGGCGGGGACGCGGTCCGGACAGGGCTGGGGGTGGCTCGCGAGCGGAGTGGAGGCGCTGACAGTCTCCCAGACTTCCGGGAGCCGTGTACTTCTTTACCTGCCCCCCGAGAGAAGAGGCTAAGAGTTGAGCTTCTTTTTCAAACTGACTCTGCTTCAGATGTGTCCATGGATGTGTTTCCTGGTGGCCTCGTGGTTAAGTGCCATGGCTGCTAACCAAAAGTTTGGCAGTTTGAATCCACCAGGCAGGTACTCCTTGTGTTCCTTGGGAACTCTTTGAGACAGTTCTGCTCTGTCCTATAGGGTCACTATGAATCGGAACTGACTCGTCAGCAGTGTTTTTTTTTTTCTTTCTTTTTTTTAATTGTGATTGAGTGAAAGTTTACAATACAATTCAAATTTGCGTGCAGCTCCCTCTGCTTTCCTCGCTGGGTGACAGCACAGCTCCTCCTTTCCTTTCTACAGAGTTTGGTTTTTTAAAACCTTGTTGCGAGTCAGCTGATTGCCAGGCACAATGTTGAGTTTTATATGGATTATCTCATTTCGTTTTCTTGAGGATCTTGTTGGATGGTGATTCTTAGTCCCATTTTTACAGACAAGGAAACTGGGATTTACAGAAATTTAGTAATTTTAGTTCAAATTCTTACAGCTATTGAGTAGTGGACCTAGAATTTGATCTCCAGACCTGGAGTTCGTAACCAGTGTGTTATTGATTCCTGCATTTATTTATTCTGCAGTTGAGTACCTACTATATGTCAGTCACTGTTCTAGGTCTTGAGGATATACCAGCAAACCAAACCAAACCAAAAATTATTGCTATTATGTTTGGAGGAAACCCAGGTGTTACATGGTGGTTAAGTGCTACAGCTGCTAATGTAAAGGTTGGCAGTTCACAGCCGCCAGGCACTCCTTGGAAGCTCTGGGGGGAAGTTCTACTCTGTTCTGTAGGGTCACCGTGAGTTGGAATGGACTCCACAGCAGTGAGTTAATTATGTTTCCAAGGTGGGGAAAGCAGCCAGTGAACAAAATACGTGGTGGTAATGTGATGACTGCTGAGAAAGAACGGAGATCAGAAAAGAAGGGAATCTGGGCATTTGTGTATGCAGGGAGGAGAGGAGGGTAGGTATAGTAGTATAAATAGATGGAGTGGCCAGGGAAGGCCTGATTGAGTAGAGAGAGCTGGTGGCTCTCAGCAGTCCAGGCAGAGGAACCAGCAAATTGAAGAGTACTGAAGCGGGAGTGGGTGTATTGGAGGACTACCAAGGAGCCAGGATAATTGGAGTGGAGTGAGTGATGGGAAGAGAAGGTGGAGATGAGTCAGAGAGGGAACAAGGTACCAGATAACGTAGGATCTTATATGCCTTTGCAAGGATACTGGCGTTTATTCTGAGTTGGGCAACCACTGGAAGGCTTTGAGCAGAGAGTGAGACGAGCTGACTTACATTTTGAAAGATCCTCTGGCTGCTGTGTTGAGAATAGGCTGTTGGAAAATAGGACAGAAGCAGGGAGACCAGTTAGGGGGCTTTTGCAGTAAAACAGGTGAGAGACATGGTAGCTTGGACCAGGACGATAGCGTTGGAGATGGTAAAAGTGTTTGGAACATGAATATTTTTGAAAGTAGAGCTGTGAGGATTTGCTGATGGATCAGATGTGAGATATGAGGGGAAAAAGAGGTGTCAGGTCTGACTCCAGGGTTCTTGTCGTGAGCCAATGGAGAGATTTATTGACTTGTAGAATAGGCCTGTGTGCATCATTTTCCATGTGCTTCTCGTCACCTCACTATGAGGCCAGGTTGATGTCTGTTAGAGGAAAGGAAGACTTGGGAGGGTTTTAATTATAGAAGCTTCCTTTCCTCTTCCCCTAGACTATCAAGGGCCACCTGAGATGCGGGGGTGGGGTGGGGTGGGGTGGTCTGATGTGCCCAGACCGTATGCATGGCTTCTTTTCAAGTCACCAGGCTCTCTGGTGACTTTGCCTGTCAGCAAAGTCCGCTCAACCCTCCCACAAACCGACTGTCATCGAGTTGATTCCTACTTCTAGCCACATTATAAGACAGGGAAGAACTGTCTCATAGGGTTTCTCAGGCTGTAAATCTTTATGGAAGCTGACTGCCTCATTGTACGCCCTGGAGCTCCTGGTGGTTTTGAACCACTGACCTAGTGGGTTGCAGCTGCTACCATCAGCACTTTAACCACTGCACCACCAGGGCTCCAGCCAGCTAACAATGTGCTGATAACGACCCCGTCCTTGGCTTTTATTTTGTTAGTTACAGAAGTTATACTTAGGACTGTAATGTTGGCTGTGGTTACTCTACAAGCCATGGCACCTGCCTGTTTTTTTTTTTTGTCATTTTAGGTAGATGGGAAAAGACAGTGGAAATGCTTTATGGCAGTGCTTCTTAAACTGCCAGAGTTACACGTGGGCCGTGACTGGAAGTATTGTCTTAACGAACCAGGATAGAATAAAAGGAGTACATCATGTATAGTAAGAAGCTAGTATTCACAAGACTTCTGTTTCCATTTGTATGGAGAATATGTGTGTGTACTGAGATTGAGTGTAAATTGCATTCCTTCTTGTGGGCTCTGGTCAAATCAGTTTGCACAGCCCTGCTGTATAGTGGCAGGTGGTTGTACTCCATGGAAGGACTGGTCAGTGAGTGGGAATTCTGATTGGGGTCCTCAGAATCCAGGCTGCGTGTAACCTTATGTTGAGTGTTCTTGGTCTAAATCCTTAGCAAAATCCTACAATCCCTTTTCAACGAACTATCAGCTTTTCTCTCCAGATATTGGAGGTATGTTGGAAAGAGTGCTGTATTTAATGGGCTGGGAGGGAGGGGTATGGGGTGAGTTCTTAGTAGTGACTTGGGCGTGTCATTCAGACCCTCTTTAAGACGGGAATCACTTCCTGGTGGTGAGGATTCAAGTTACGGGTGCGAAGGTACTTTGGGCAGACACAAAATGCATGATACTTGCTGTGAGTGCACTTTTATTTCAAATCTGAATTCTTCCACATTTCAACTGCTTAATTTTCTGGTTATACTGCTTAGGAAGGGCCTTGATTTCTGTTGTTCTTGTTTTCTGAAAGATGAGAGGATAGGCTTCTGAGAGAAATGAAGCAGATGTGCAGACACCGGTGTGCTCTCCCAGTGCCACCATCAGCTTTAATCTGTTTATGTGGCTCGGTGTCCTGAGCTGCTGAAGTAGGTTTGCTGATAGAGGAAGCCGCTGCAGAACTCAGTTTTTTCAGGATGTGGGCACACCACACAGTCTGTCCTTTCTCTTTTTTCTTTTTAAATTCTTTTTTTGTTGTGATTAAGTGAAGGCTTACAGTCCAAGTCCATTTGCCATATAAAACCCTGAGCACCTGCCTCTCTGCAGCCATGTCTGCTCTTCTCACCCTGTGGTAGTACACTCTTCCTTTTTACACTGTACTTCCCGTATCCACTCAACAACCCTCTCTTGTCCCCTCTAAAAAGAAACCAGTAGGACAGCTTCATCTGTGTGTTAAACCGTAAAGCACACACACCACATGCATCTCTCTGTGTTCCCAGTGCCCTTTCTCCTTTTGATAAATAAGGAACTTAAAATTTCAGTACGTGAAGATGTTAAAGAGCATATCAGAAAAGAGCAGAGGAAGATTAGAGTTAGCCTTTGCAGACTGTTCATCAGGTTGTCCCTAATTTCTTCTCTGTGGCCATTGTATTTGTAGGGTCCTGGGGAAAGAACATCTGCGTACTGGTGGAGCAGTAGTTGAGCGCTTGGCTACAAACCAAAAGGGTGGTAGTTCAAACCCCAGCTGCTCTGCAGGACAAAGACCTGGCAGTCCACTTGCATAAACGTGACCGCTGAGGGACCCTAATGGAGCAGCTCCTCTCTGACTCGTAGGATTGCTGTGACTTGAAATTGACCTGATGGCAAAGAGTTTGGATTTTTTTTTTTTTTGGAAAGGTTTAATTTGATTTTGTGTCTGTCAGTAAGTAATACGATCACAGCATTCACAGGCTCTTGAAGCAGTGTTTATTGTTTGTGGTTCTTTGGTCAGAGCATGAGGTTTTTATTGCTGATGTGTTCTGAGGAGCAACTACTTTATTATATTCTTTTTTTATTTTATTTTATTTTTTTATTTAATATGACTGAGTGAAAAAGTACATTCCCGTATAAATTTACATGCCCACCTATATGCAGCTTCCACTGCTCTCCCTGTCCAGTGACAGCACTATTCCTCTCTGCTCCATACACGTCTCATCCTCCCAACAGTCTCCTTTCTCCTCCTCTCCACCCATTCTCCTTCCTCCAGCAAAGTGCATCCAATATATGGTTACTGTGCATTGCCAAGTCCAATCCATTCCTGTCCAAAGAGTGGACCTTCATTGTGATTTATGGGCAAGGGCAGCATCAGGGCCAGGGGCGATGCTCTCAGAAGAACCCCAAAACTGCTGGACCATCAACTGAGGTCTTTTAGTGGAGGTCTCAGGAGGCACACCTTTTTATTCTTGTGTTGCCAATGAGGGGCAACTCTGTGAGCTGCATTGCGGCTATCACTGGTGATAGCCGGGCACCATCCGGGTCTTCCAGCCCCAAGTCGATGTAGGCACCCACTCATGTGGGTCTCTTTATCTTATGGGTTGTCTTTACCCCATATCATTTTGGTCCTCAGTGAGGACCATTCCTGCTGAGTTGGGACCATTTGCTGTGTCCTTAGATCGCAGCTTGGCAGCTTTTAAGACCTCAGATGCCCCTCACCAGTGTGGGGTGCAGAGAGCCCTCTTAGCAAAATGCTAGTTGTGCCAATTGGCCTTGATTTCGCCTAAGAGCATGGTCCCCTGCCCCCCGCCCCAGCTACTCTATCCTTGCAATATTGGGTTAAGATGGAAGGAGTACTCAAGTTATGCTGAAGTCCACTTAATGTTCTTGTTTCTAATGTGTGCTATCACCGATTTCTCCCAACCAGATTTCTAGCAATTATTTAATCTAAACCCTCCTCTCCTTGCCCTCCCTCCCTCCCTTCCCTTGCAGCTGTTAGAGATTCTTTTCTTCTATATACAAGTCTGTTTTTGAGATCTTACCATAGAGGTCTCATACTATATTTGTCCTTTTGTCGCTGACTACTTTCACTCAACATAATGTCTTCCAGTTGAAACCGGTTATGAGATGTTTCCTGGAATCATCATTATTCTACTTTATTACATTCTAATTTTGAAACTACTGTAGTGTTTGCTTTGAAGTTGAATTCTTCTTTTGGGGGGCCTCATGTACTATGGATCTTCCATGTTCTAGACATTATCAGGAAAGAGGCAACAAGAGCTGACGGAGGAAGCACCAGATTAGAAGTGAGAGGAGACCAGCAGTTTCTGAGAAAAGTGGGGCAGGGGTCTCTGAAGTCCGGCTTGCTTCCCTCCCTCCTGAGAATTCTGGCGAGTGGGTAGCAGGACCACCTGCACTGGGCGTGCTAGCTTGTTGTTGACTGCCTTCTAATTGGACCATTGTGAGCAATATGATTTTCATTGCCTGATTTTTTGAAGGTAGATACCAGGTAAAACTAGTCTGTCTTATTCTGGAAATGCTACTGAGACTAGTTGAGTGTCCAGCAACACACAAGCCTTACTGACAGGCAGGCAGTGGCAGTGCTTGAGGTGCGACGGCTGGGAATTGACTCCACTACTCCCTTTAGGCCTTGAGAATTGACTGCTCTGTGGCAATTGGTTTACTAGGATCTCTCCTTCCCCACCCTCCTGTCTTCCCGCACTGTTCCAGGGAGCAAGGCATGCCGAGGCTTTGGTTATGTCACCTTTTCAATGCCAGAAGATGTTCAGAGAGCTCTCAGGGAGATTACCACCTTCAAAGGCTGCAAGATCAGCTTGACTGTAGCCAAGAGGAAACTAAGGCACAAAGCCAAGGAAAAGGGGAAACGTGGTGAGTTGCTGGTCGCTGCAGGGGTTTCCCCAGGGTGAGTGGAACACTGAGGGTGAAAGAGAGTGTCGGAACTTAAAGATTCCTGAATTCCTTTTTGATGTCCCAAATCATCCAGTATATTTTTTTGCTCGTTTTAGTCTGTTATTTACTTCTGAAGTCTGGAAATTGTGGTGCTTCTGAGTGTCACCACACTGAGACCTATAGTCAGTGCCATCTGTGGCTAGCAGCTTTCTGCCTGTGGTGGTACTCTGGTGGGTGGTTTTGGGACAGACTTATCCCACCGCCTCACTTCTTTTTTCCCTTCAGAAGATTCAGAATGCCCAGAGATGACAGCGAAGCCTAAAAAAGCCAAAACGGCAGATAAGAAAGCCAGATTGATTATCCGGAACCTGAGCTTTAAGGTCAGTGGTTGTTGGAGCCGTGGCATGCGCGCCGGGTGGCAGTCATCACCAGGTGTAATAGGTGGACTGAATTCGTCTGGACGTGAGCCGTAGCCTTGGTGATCTCAGACAGTGGGCCCGTATAAACAAGCCTTAGTAAGGGACACAGAGTGTAAATCCCTTCTTGAGGCTGATTTCGGAGAAAGTGAGGGGCAAAGAGCTCCCTGGCTTCTGTCCTCATGCTTCTTAAACACAAAGTAAGGTGGCCTGTATCCAGAAATGTTTGGTGTCCTACTGTCACAAGTGAAAAAGGGATAAAAATCTTTAGGCCCTTCCTCATGAACTAACTTGGTAGTTGACGTTTCATGTTTGTGGATATGATACCTCTTTTTCCCTTAACTTTTGGCTTCAGTGTTCGGAAGATGACTTGAAGACAGTATTTGCTCAGTTTGGAGCCGTCCTGGAAGTAAATGTTCCTAGAAAGCCAGGTACTAGCAAGCCTGCTTTGGTCTGGTTAGGGGGACCCAACCCGAGTCACGCGTACTCAGCAGGGGGACCCAACCCGAGTCACGCGTACTCAGCGGGGGGACCTAACCCGAGTCACGCGTACTCAGCGGGGGGACCTAACCCGAGTCACGCGTACTCAGCGGGGGGACCTAACCCGAGTCACGCGTACTCAGCGGGGGGACCTAACCCGAGTCACGCGTACTCAGCGGGGGGACCTAACCCGAGTCACGCGTACTCAGCGGGGGGACCTAACCCGAGTCACGCGTACTCAGCGGGGGGACCTAACCCGAGTCACGCGTACTCAGCGGGGGGACCTAACCCGAGTCACGCGTACTCAGCGGGGGGACCTAACCCGAGTCACGCGTACTCAGCGGGGGGACCTAACCCGAGTCACGCGTACTCAGCGGGGGGACCTAACCCGAGTCACGCGTACTCAGCGGGGGGACCTAACCCGAGTCACGCGTACTCAGCGGGGGGACCTAACCCGAGTCACGCGTACTCAGCGGGGGGACCTAACCCGAGTCACGCGTACTCAGCGGGGGGACCTAACCCGAGTCACGCGTACTCAGCGGGGGGACCTAACCCGAGTCACGTGTACTCAGCGGGGGGACCTAACCCGAGTCACGTGTACTCAGCGGGGGGACCTAACCCGAGTCACGTGTACTCAGCGGGGGGACCTAACCCGAGTCACGTGTACTCAGCGGGGGGACCTAACTCGAGTCACGTGTACTCAGCAGGGGGACCCAGTCCGAGTCACGTGTGCTCAGCAGGAGGACCTAACCTGAGTCACCTGTACTCAGCAGGGGGACCTAACCCGAGTCACGTGTACTCAGCAGGTCATGTGTACTCAGCAGGAAGACCCAACCTGAGTCACGTATACTCAGCGGGGGGGGGGGGCGGGGGGGGGAGGAACCTAACCCGAGTCACGTGTGCTCAGCAGGAGGACCTAACCTGAGTCACGTGTACTCAGCAGGAGAACCTAACTGGAGTCACATGTACCCAGCAGGAGGACCTAATCTATTACTTTTGGGGAAGGTCCCTCCAGACCTGAGTCATGTGTACCTAGCAGGGGGACCTAGCCTGTTACAGTGGGAAGGTATGTCTGGTTGGCAGGACTCGGGCCACCTTGCCAGTGTGAGAGGCTGTGATTTCCTTCAAAGTCTTAGTGTTCTGTTGGCTTCTCACCTGCTGACTCTCTGTTCATTTGTCTGTACCCAGATGGAAAGGTGCGTGGCTTTGCTTTTGTTCAGTTTAAGAACCTCCTAGAAGCAGGAAAAGCTCTCAGAGGCATGAACATGAAAGAGATAAAAGGTAAGCTTTCTTTACCCATATCACTGACCCAGATATTCCTGATGTTGGAGTGAGTTGACACAGTAACCCACTTTGTAAATTTTAAAAGCTAAGTGTTTACACTGTGGAGCCTCACTGCTGATACTGAAGTTGTTGTGGTGGTATATTCCTGGTACTTGATCTTAAGGTATGACTGGGAACAACCTAACCTAATGTCCTGTTCCCTATCTCTGGTGATACGTGTTCTTTAAATCACTGGTGAAAACTGACCCTGAAACAGTCCCTGATGATGCATGTGGGCATTTAGGGGGCATGGGGTTGCAGGTTCCTCCCTCCTGATTACGCTCACTATTCAGCATCCACAGGCTGTTAAATTGACAGTGAGACCACTCTAGGTATTGATTTACTGTGTCTAATTAAGGGATTGGTTTAGCGACTTCCAACTTCTGAGTAGGGTGCAGATTATTCCAGAATGCCTATTTGGCTTCTCGCTAGTGTGACTGAAAACATGCTGATCTAAGTAGAAACACCGCTCTAATTACTTTTGACTCCCATCTGTCCCAGTTATGGCTGTGTGGAGCAGCAGCATTTCTTTCATTGGTGAATAGGTTAAGGGTTAAAAGGATAAGCTGATTTATTTAAGGACTGACATTCCCTGAGTCTCCACTGGCTCCATTACAGCATTTGGTGAATAGGTAGACAAGGACATTACAATGAGGAAAGCCATTCTGGGCCCACATTTCTGTCTGACAGGGCGGACCGTGGCTGTGGATTGGGCCGTGGCAAAGGATAAATATAAAGATACTCAGTCTGCCTCTGCCTCAGGTAAGATGCGGTGTGGATAGGAGGGATTGCCCTGGCGTGAGAGTGTTGAATGTGTGAATTCAACTCCTGTGTCTGTGGTAAAGGTACAAGGGGACTTCTTGTCAGAGTGAGGATCTTTTGCTGGAGATGTCAGAAGCCCAAGATCAACCAAAAGAATAACACTCAGGACTAATAGAAGCTCTGAGTGTTTTGGGGCTTGGAAATGCACCCAGCGCTGTTTGTCAGTTCACATGGTGCTCTCTGGTCTCCAGTGCCAGAATGTAGGCTCTTCTGAATATAAGCCCTCTCCTGAGTGTGGGTCTGAGCAGGAATGTGGCTGAGTTCATTGTCCCCACAGCTTTTTGTCCATCCCCAGCTTTTCCTGATAGAGACTGGTGGAGCATTAAGAATAGGAAAACTTAGAACTTGAGTGTCATTTTAAGTCACTGGTGTATCTCCGAGAACCCCTCACTGAAAAACATCATGGCTGGGCTCTGGGTGAGTGTGGTGCTGGCCCAGATATGAGCCATAGCTGGTGGGGAGGTGCTTCTCGTTCTGAGCTGGATGGCCTTTCAGGTGCCCAGTGAATGGCATAGACTCTAAAGGGGTCTGAGTGATCAGAATTTTTGTGGTGGTTTATTTTTTCCCTCATAATTATTTCTGTTATATATAGTAAAAGAAATATCTGAGACTCTGTAAAACCAAAAGAACCAGGACCTTGAGCTATTAGGTTCTCTTATTATAATAACCTTGTTTTGGATGCTAAGAGAATTCGTAACTTCCTACACCTTCTGCTCTAGGTGAGGGGAAGAGCCCTGAGTGTAAACAGCAGGGATCAGGTAAAGACAATGGCCAGGAGGAAGAAGAAGGTGATGACGATGATGATGATACTGAGGAGGAGGAGGAGGATGAAGAAGATGAAGAGGAAGAAGACTTGAAAGTGACTGAGCCTGTGCAGATTCAGGAGCGGTAAGTAGCCGGTCTGTTGTTCTGAAACAACGGGAAGATGATCATGTCTGCCCTCTGCCCCTGTCAATTCAGGGTGCTGTGTGTAATGCAGTGCATGGTCCCCTCTGTCAGCCCAGGTCCTTAGTCAGGTCCTTAGTCATGAACTGTGCCATTGCAGAGCTGCCAGGAGAGCTGCGGAGAGCAGTGAAGAGGATCATTCCGATGAGGACGGTGACCTGGAGCAAAGAGATGGTGTCGATGATGAAGAGGAGCTGGCTCAGAGTGATGTGGACCCTGAGGAGCAGGAGGATGCAGGTTTTGTGTGGCCCCTGTAACGTCTTTGACGATGCTGTGAGAACTGAGCATCAGTTCAGGGCAGGCTCCTTTTTAGATGAGACCCAGGAGTGGCTCTCAAGTTTATATTTAAATGCTGAAAGTGGAGCTGTTACATTTCTTTCTTTTTGTTTGTTTTGTTTTTTAAATGAGTTTGGAGTAGTGTTTGAGGGCTGAGAGCCTTTCTTAGTGGATCTGAGACCTAGTTAAATGCTGAGCTGCTGCCTCTCTCAGTTATCCAAGTCAAATAAGTAACTGGATAAGCAAGGTGCTGCATCGTTATAGCAAGGTGGATTTTAAAGCTTTTGAGTTGGGGATAAAGGGCCTATTGGGGCAATTTGTAGACGCTTCACCCATTCTTCTTGCTATGTTTATCAAGAATGTCAGGGGTAAACTCAGCTCATTTATCAAGAGAGGCAGGTTATTACAGAGCAAGCGGCACTGGTAACTGGCCTTTTGTTTGGGTGGAAGTTTTCACCCAGCTGTCAGGTCGATTGCTGCTTCCGTGTTTGTCAGACTGGCATGTGAGAAATCTGAGGAGAGAAACACGTGCTGTGAGGAGGAGATGATCCACCCCTTAGAAGTGAGGATGTTTCACATAGAGGGGACCAGGAGAACCCTGCATTCTACAGCCCAGATTCAGTTGTCTCTTAACCACTGTTTTCACTTCAAAAAAAATTATACAGCTGCTACATGGTGATGAAAGAAAATTGATACAAAAAAAATAAGACAGTGTGAAGAATGAAGAAAGTAGAAACCAGTCCCCCAACATCCTCTCAGAGTAATTCATCTCGAGTATCTTTCTAGAAATTTTCTTTGTATACAAGGTTTGACAGTTAAGTCTGTGAACTTAATTGTTCTAAGTGCTGCATACTTCACTCCTGAATATCCCTGTGGTCACCTTTGAAGTACTCCCCTTGGGAAACTATGCCCCAAAGCCAACGCCTAGTCCACACTTCAGAGCAATTTTGGAGCTGTTTCTGGAATGGCCATTACATATGGTGGAACGGTGGCACAGTGGCAAATTCGTGAACGTATTTGTATAGTTGCCTGCAAGGGAGTTTGTAGCCAGTAAACAAATAACTGTTAGAACACCCTCCCTACTCACCTGATCTGGCCCCCAGTGACTTTTTTCTTTACCTAAAGATAAAGGAAGTATTGAAGACATTTTGATGACATTCGGGACATCAAGGGTAATACAATGATAGTTTTGACAGGCTTTCTAGGAAAAAGAGTTCCAAAACTGCTTTAAAGTGTGGACTATGCACTGGAGTCAGCACATACCTTCCCAAGTGGAGTACTTGGAAGAAGTAGTGATATTCAGCAATGAGGCCTATAGCACTTTCTCTTAAGATGAGTTTGTGAACTTAATTGGCAGACTTCACATGTTAAGTATGTATGTCTCTTAAAAAGAAGCAAGGACAGCGCACAATACAGGGGAAGTCAGTATAGCTGGGCTAAACCAAAAGCTAAGAAGTTTCCTGAATACAGTCAAACTTCAAGGGACAGAGTAGCAGGGGTCTGGGGACCATGGTTTTAGGGGACGTCTAGATCAGTTGTCATAACAGTTTAAGAAAACGTGTGCATCACACTTTGGTGAGTGGAGTCTGAGATCTTAAAAACTAGCAAGGGCTGTCTAAGATGCTTCAACTGGTCGCAACCCAGCTGGGGCAAAGGAGAATGAAGGACATCCAAGACACAAGGAAAACATGAGCCCAAGAGACAGAAAGGACCACATAAACCAGAGACTCCATCAATGTGAGACTGGAAGAACTAGATGGTGCTGGGCTACCTCCAGTGTCTACCCCAACAGAGAACATAGCAGAATCCCTGATGAAGGAGGAAAAAAGTGGGATGCAGAACTCAAATTCTAGTGACAAGGTCAGACTTAATGATCTGCCTGAAGGGACCCCAGAGTACATGGCCCCTGGACTCTCTTACCCCAAAACTGAAACCATTCCTGAAGCCAACTCTGCAGACAAAGATTAGACTGAACTGTTAAGACATAACATGATGCTTATGAAGAGTGTGCTTCTTAGCTCAAGTAGATATGAGAGACTAAATGTGCAGCTCGTGTCCAGAAGCAAGATGAGAAGGCGGAACAGGACAGGAGCTGGTTGAGTGGACGTGGGAAATACAGGACAGAAAGGAGAAGTGTGCTGTCACATTTTAGGGAGAGCAACTAGGGTCACCTAACAATGTGTGTGTAAGGTTTTGTATGAGAAACTAATTTGGATTGTACTGACCTGTACTGGCTTCCACTTCAACATCAACAACAAAAAAGGAGAAATAAGTTTTCCTTAGCTCCAGATCCCCAGACCCTCAGCTCCCCTCTCCAGAGACAGTTACAGGTTTCTTGTGTATCTTTATACATGTTAGCAAAAACACATACACGGATATATACAGTGTAGTGTATTGTGAATAAATGTATGTATATTCTCCTTAAAGAATCTACCTGTTTTAAATTATGTTTCCACAAAATTACACTTGCGTGGTATATATGGGGATGTCTTTCTCGCATGCCTCTGCTCCATTGGGTCTCATCACTTTAATTTTTACCCATCTGTTAGTGAAAAAATAATCCTCATTTCTTGTACTGTGCTTTACTTCAGAAGATAAGTGCATTTGAGTCTCTTCATATGATTAGCTGTATATCCTTGTCCATTTTGAAATTTTTTTTCTTACTGATTCAGGCGAGATCTTTAGAGACTTACGAAGTTAGCCTTCTGTCATATAGCCTGCACTGTTTTATTTTTATTTTTATTTTTAACTTTAGATGCACAAACCTCAAAGAAAAAGAAGAAGAGCAAACTGCCGTCTGATGTGAATGAAGGGAAAACTGTCTTCATTAGGTCTGTCTTTCTACCCTGAGGGAACTCCCATTTGTGTTGCCTTTATGGAAACCGCGATAGAGTAGTAGTTAATAGCAACATCTGCTAACCAAGAGTTCGGCAGTTCGAATCCACTAGCTGCTCCTTGGAAACCCTGTGTGGGGCAGTTCTGCTGTGTCCTGTATGGTCGCTGTTAGTCAGAACTGATGTGACAGCAGTGGGTTTGGTTTAGACGGGTTTCTTCTTTTTCTTGTTTTTTATGCTAGTTGTGTAAACTGTACCACAAAGTTAGAGGCCCCTAAGACCATTAGAGCATCCATCCCGGGCGCACTGCAAACAGTAAGAAATGTGGGAGATTCAAAACTGTACACGGGACAGAATTAGCAGGACACTGGCTGTCTCCTCCTTACTTAGATTTACAAATTGGTCCTTCAGCTGTTACCAGCATTTTAGTATGACCTTAGTTTTAGGGTACTGCTGAGGAGGAGTGATGCTCCTAGGCCCAGATGCTTTTTCTCATCATACCTATCTCTCCCTCATTTTGAGCTTCTAAAGCAGAGTGATGTAAGGCCCCACTGTCTGGTCTAGGGAAACTGGGACGGGGAGCAGGGGCGGAAGCAGGACTCAGTTTGTGCCACCGTTGTCATGTTAGTTCTGCTGACTGCCAGGGTTCAGCGTTGTTGCGGAGCCGGGAGGTTGTCACAGCACCTCGCACACACACCTGCTCTTACTTTTCTTAAGGACCAAAGTGGTAGGGCCATGGCCTTATTCTGGAAGTTTGTATTTGTCCGTCCTTTAAGGAAGTAATTTTTGTTC
This sequence comes from Heterohyrax brucei, assembly GCA_028571685.1. NCBI lineage: Eukaryota > Metazoa > Chordata > Mammalia > Hyracoidea > Procaviidae > Heterohyrax > Heterohyrax brucei. The sequence goes on from CM053147.1 coordinate 21,006,464, forward strand.
ATTTTAGAAAATTTGGAAAAGAAGCAAAAGGACATGAATGAGTGAATGGGTATATACGTGAAAAAAGCACCCTGACTCACTACTCGGGTCCTCCCCACTCACCAGGTCCACAGCATAACTGTTCCCAGGGCTGAGTGGAGACCCGCGTGTGGTCCTAGAGCCTGTTCTCCCAGCAGCAGGGGTTTCCCCAACCTTTTTGCTGTGTTATTTGGAACTGCTGTGTAAATAATTTTGTAATTGTGGAGAGCTCTGCCTAGTAGGAAGGAGGAATGTCACACTCAGAATCCTGTGACCTCAATACCAAGGCTCCCATTGCTTATCAGGTGAGGCAGTTTGAAGTGAATGTGCAACGGCTTCTAGCCGCTTCCATCCACAGTCCAGTTAACATTTTACCAAAGTCAAAAAAATCCTTCAAAATAAAAACTCGGGCAAACGTGGTCAAGTTTACTAGCTAAGTACAAAAAAATAAAACTTTCCCGAAATGGGATTAAGAAATGTTGGAAGGAGATTGTGTTCTTTTAAATTTCAACACAGTGTCAAAATTCCTCCTTTCTCCAGCTGTGCACATCCTTCCAGGAACACAAAAAATAGTCCCAAGTACATTTTTAATTCCACTTCCCTTTTGCTTATTGAACAGCCCAAGAAATGATTCTCTTACCCAGTAACTCACATAAAAAATGGTTTCTGAAATAGCGTACTTCCTAGCTGCATTGTTTCTGCTAACTTGCCTCAAAAAGGACCCAGGTCTCTCTGCCTCATGTCTTTATTTCCCTGTGTTACTGAGCTGTGCATTTCAGAGCAACACGGAGGAGAAAGTGGCAGATCTGAGAGACAGACAGACAGACAGGTTGGACTTTTCTATATAACCTGCTGTGAATCTTGGTTATAGGAAAAGAAACTAATTTTGATGAATTGAAACACAAAAGAGGCTTTTTTGGATGCATCTAGGGTAGCTCAGAGAATCAGGGATTGTTAGGGAACAGTCTTCTGGAAGGGAGGAGAGGCGGGCAGTGCCGGGAGCATAGTGGAGAGGCTGTAGGTCTTCTTTCTGAGGGGAGGGTGTGCCTTTTTAGTTTTTCTTAAAGGTATAACTTATGTTCTGTAGCGTGCACTGCTCAGTGAAATGTTTCTTATGTATCCACACACATAACCTCCACCAGATTGAGATGCAGAACAACTTTTCTACAGATTTCCTTCTGGTGAGGAACTGCTGTGTAGAAGTGAATCTACATCCACAGCCTCTGGTTTCTGTGTGTGTCTGTGTTTCACAGTCTTAGGAAAGTGACCCTGATTTGCACAGCAAGGCCAGTCACCTATGGCGGCAGAGCAGAGTAGTGTGGCAGAGACCTGGCCCATGTGTACTGGTGGTGTTCCCAGGCAGAGGAGAATGCTTGTGAGCCAGGGAGCCACGTTGGTTGGTGTCTATCATGCTTTACTTTTACCAGAACATAGGATCTCACTTTTATATTGACCTGGCTTGTGATCTTCTGGTTGTCTTCCGTAGAAACCTGTCCTTTGACTCAGAGGAAGAAGATCTTGGGGAGCTGCTCCAGCAGTTTGGAGATCTCAAATACGTCCGTATTGTCTTGCATCCAGACACAGAGCACTCTAAAGGTATTGACTGTCAACTGGCCAGGCCCTAAAAGGGTAGGGGTCACTGCCACGAGCATTGATAAGGTTACACGAGCACATGCTAAAACCTTCCAAGCAGCCTGCAGTCCATCTAGCCCAGCTGTCTGTGTGCCATAGAAGCATCAAGGACGTTCTGAGGTTGTCGTCCATGGTGCCAAACACAGATCTATTGTGGTGCTGCCAGCCCTAATTTTGTCTAAGCTTTGTAAGCCCTTGCTTATTTACTTTAGGGTAATGAATTCCATTTGTTGTTCTTTGAATTTTAAATGTGATAGCGTCTCATGGGTATTAATCATCCCACACTACTTGAAATTACTGGGTTCTTTTTCAGTTGCTTTTGTTAGAGAAGGAAGCTGCCAGAGAAACTTGATTGCAGTGGCATTAGTTGGAAGGAAAACTAGGTACAAGAGTGCCTCCTTGAACTCCCCCTCCTCCAAGGCTCTGTCTCTGGAGCTTCTGGGGTTGACCACCCCTCAGTCTAGCATAGTATCTTTCATTCCATTGGTAGCAGTTGATGTCATCAACTGCAGTTGTTCTCGTAAAGCAGCCAGCCCTTAACTGATTCTCGATTCCTTTGAGATCTAGCAAAAACTATGAAACCTCCAACTAAATGCCACTTTGGAGGGTTTGTGGGATCTTGGAGGCCTCTCCACAGGTTGAGAACATCCATTCCAAAGCTTCTTATTTGCTCCTGGTTGAGACCTGGTCATTTGGTTTTTACTGTAGCTAACCAGGATGTAAGTAAGGCAGGATGGCGGGAAGAGCCCCGCACTGCTTCCTACAGACTAGAGATCTGTGTGACTGCTGCGCCACAGACCGGCTGGAGGTTTATGCAGGTTGATCACTGTGGGCTCCCGTTTCCTGCCTGTAAAGTGAGGGATTCGACCCGAGGAATTGCTGGGATGCCTTCAGCTCTCATACTCAGTTATGCTCTGTCTTGGATTGAGTTGTGTCTCCCCAGAGGTAGGTGTCAACCCAGTTAGGCTATGATTCCCAGTGTTCTGTGATTGCCCTCCATTTTGTGATGGTTATTCAAAAAATTTCTGTTGTGCTTTAAGTGAAAGTTTACAATCCAACTCAATTTGTCAGACAAAACCTTGCACACGCCATTGCTGTGTAACTACCTGCTCTCCTTACGCTGTTGGCAGCACACTCCTCCTCTCCACCTGGTAGTTCTTGTATCCATTCAACCACCTCCTGTCCCCCTCTGCACTCTCATCTTGCTTTGGGACGGGAGCTGCCCAGTTAGCCCCATGCATCTACTTAAGCCAAGAAGCACACTCTTCATCAGTATTGTTTATGTCTTATTGTCCAGTCCAGTTTTTGTCTATAAAGAGTTGGCTTTGGCTGTGGTTTCACTGCTGGGGTAACAGAGAGTCTCAGGGCCGTATGTTCCAGGGACCCTCCAGTCTGTTGAACCATCAAGTCTGGTCTAAATAGAGTTCGAGTTGTGCACACCCATTTTTCTCCCACTGTGTTAGGGACTTTATCTTGTAGTCTGTGTCAGGGCAGTCCGTGGTGGTGGCCAGGCACCATCTAGTTCTTTTGGTCTTATGCTGATACAGTCTGCTGATCGTCTGGCCATTTCTGTCTCCTGGGCTTATATTTGCTGTGGATCTTTGATGTCTTTCAATTTCCTCTGCTCCAAGTGGTTTGGGACCAGCTGATGCTACTTAAGATGGCCACTTGCTAGCTTTTAAGACTTGTGATTGTAATTTTATGTTAAATGAGATTGCTGTGGAATTCGAATCCCCTTACCCAGGACCTTGATCCAGTGTAAAGGGTGTTTCCCTGGGGTGTGGCCTGAACCGACTTTAATTTCTTAAGAGATAAAAGGAAGGGAAAAGGAGCAGAGAGATGGGCTGGACTACCACGGAAGCATTGCCGGGAGCGTATTGGGACCCCAGGTCCCTGTGTGGAGAAGCTGTTACTCTGAGGGAAGATTGTTGAAAAGGTGACAGAGAAATGTTTCCGCTGGAGCTGATACACTGAATTTGGACTTATAACCTACTTTACCATGAAGAGATAAATTTCTCTTCGTTACAGCCATCCCCTCTTGGTATTTCTGTTGTAGCAGCACTAGATGACTAAAACATGCTCTTGGACCTTCTCTGTTTTCATTACGTTCTTCTAAAAGTGTACACTTTGAAGGGCATAGAATCTCCATGTACTGGTAGTCTGTTAATTTACGCTGATGATACCCAGCATCCCTTTCTTAGTGCTGTGGCATGTCGGGTTGATCTTCTTAGGCTGCAGTCTGCAGTCTGCAGTTGACTTGATAAATCTCTTTATGTTAGCTGAGAGTCAGTTATCTTAATAAGCACAGTAATTATTGTTCTTCAGGCGTTATCTTTCCCTCGCTTGCGTGAATTTTTTCTGACACTTTCCTGGTGACTCACCCAGCCGTGGGTTCCTGCGCTCCATCCCGGTCGTGGTGCCATGTCACTGCCTGGAAGAGCTAAATGTCAGCTGCAGACTTTCAGGGAAATGCTAAGATGGGACCCAGAACTGACCCTGGAAATTCCAGTGATAAAATTCTTACACGTCTTCACATTAGATAAATGGTCTAGCTGGCCTGTTAGAAACATTTTTCCCCATATTTCTTTATTATTGCTTTCCCCCTATTGAGTTAGTGTCGAGGGCTGCGGTAGGTGTTGGGGATTCAGAACTAGACCAGAGATAAAGTCCTCGTTCCTGTGGCATGCGCTTTGTTTAGGAAGATGCCCCTAGACTGATGTGGTGACGGAGCAGTGAGCAGAGGATGAAGGGACACAGATGTGGGAGCCCTGGGGCCTGCTGTATGAGGATGGAAGGCTGCACCAGGTGGTGACCTCTGCCATGTGTGTCCTTTCATTAGTGTGCCCCGTTCATTCTCGGGGCGGAAGAGTGATGCCCTGGTAGCTGGGGAAATAATGGCCTTGTTTCCATGTAGGAGAGAATGTTTAAAGTTTAAAGAGATGCTGGCAACATATGAAGCTTGTATTTCTTATTTTGGAGTCTATTGTAAGATGAACTGCAAAACTTAAAAGAGCTGCTTAATAGTGGGTTGGTCACCTTTCATCGTAGCAGCCGAGAGGCGTGTCTTCTGGAGATTCCAGAGCAGCAGCCAAGCACTGAGCTCCTGGCTTTGTGGTCCCGGCTGTGTGCATGTGATGTAGGCCGGGGACTTCACCCCCAGAGGCAGAGCCGCCCCTCTGTGATGCCTCCCCGGTGACTGCTGACAGTGAGGTCTGTAATTAGTTTCTCACTTGAGCGGTCCCTGCCTTAGCCCCAGTAGATATTCAGTAAACGATCCTGCCTTAAGTCTGGGGCTGTGATGTGCTTCCGTTTCCTGTGGGTACCCCTGATTAGGGGGAGAGATAACTAACACCCATTGCTGTGGAGTTGGTTCCAGCTTATAGTGACCGTGTTGGACAGAGTAGATCTGCCCCAGAGTTTCCAAGGAGTGGCTAGTGGATTCAAACTGCTGACCTTTTGGTTCACAGCTAAGCTCTTGACCATGACACCACCAGGGATTCCTTACACAGTTTAGGGAGCTAGAAGTCTGAATTCAGGGAACCAGCTCTAAGGAAGGGCTTTTTCTCTATTGGCCCTGGAGGAAGGTCCTTGTCTTTTTTTAGCTTCTTCCTCTGAAATCTCCATGTGTTTTGGCATCTCTCTTCCCCCATCTCTGTTTGCTTACTGCTTATTTAACCTGTTCTTTTATATCTCAGAAGAGATTGGTTTAAGATACACCCTATACTAATTAGTAGTGTTTAATTAACAAAGACAGCCCATTCCCAAATGGGATTATACCCAGAGGTGTAGTTGGATTTACAACACATTGGAGGGGTGGAGGGGCACAGATACAGTGTAATTCCTAACAGATGATGGGACTCAAGCTGGAAGAAGCATTAGAAACGGTTGAGGAAGTAGTTAAGATTCCACTGATAGCAGCCATGACAATGTAGTTTCTGGATCTTCAGGGCCTAAAGTGGTCCCTGTCACAGAGTGGCGACCCTGTCTGGTGTTACCTTTGGCTTCCTGGTGGATTGGGGGTGTTTGGGGTCTTACTTCTTTTTGCCTTTCCTCGCAGGTTGTGCATTTGCTCAGTTCCTCACTCAGGAAGCAGCTCAGAAATGTCTGGCAGCAGCTTCTCCGGAAACTGAGGTGAGGAAGACGTGTAGTCTGCAGCTTAGACCAGAACGGCTCCTGGAAGCCAGATCTGATGCTTACACAGAGCTTCAGTGTTTGTATTGCCAGTGATGATGATGATAGCCGTTCTGGTAAAGCTGACCCTCGTTGAGTACTGGGCGTGTTTCGGGTACTGAGCTGAGTGCTCTGCTTGCATCTACTTCTTCAGTTCTCATATCAGCCCTGCGAGGTAGCTACAGTTGTCCCTGTTTCATGTTTCGTGAGTAATAATAGTATCTACTGTATGTTGATCTTTATCTGTGTGTCAGCATCTCTCCTGGGCTGATGGTAGGCTGGACAAGAAGGAATTAAGGCCACCTGTCAGGTGAAGTAAATGTATGAGAGAAAGTGTGTGGGTGTTGGGAGTTGGGGGTACATTGTCTAAAACAAAAGTAAGTTGTTTTGGGATAATATGTTACCCTTCTTGGCTGTTCAGCGGCGCTTGGCTTGGCTTATTGCTGTTACTGCTTGAATTCTCTTGAATAGAGTTAACATTCTACCATTTCATCAGCTTTCTGAAAACCCAAATCCATTGCGGTCAAGTTGATTCCAGCTCACATGACAGAGTAGAACTGCCCCATAGCGTTTCTCAGGAGCACCTGGTGGACTCAAACTGCCAGCCTTTTGGTTAGCAGCCACAGGACTTAATCACTGCGGCACCAGCGATAGTAAAAATCTGTCTGTTCACAAATAATTTTATAGAATTTGTCCTGTTTGGGCACTAATCAACTCCCATAGAATATTTACTGCTGACCACCTGTCACAGTGGCTTGGGGCAGTGTCTGACCTCCTTCAGCCCCACGAGGGAGAAGGAGAATCAGGATCAACAGTGTAAGGCTGACTTCCATTAAGCAGAGGCCAGATAAGCCTCCTGTCTCTGACATCTTTGTAAATTCTGACTCCAACAGAACTAAATTCCCTCCCACAGAACTCAGACCATACAGTTACAGGGTTTATTGTAATGGAAGTAACAGTTAAATTTAGGCTCAGGAACGTACAGATAGAGTTCTTTCATCCAGATTGCCTCTTCCCAGCCACTCAAGGGGATGCCTTTTTCTGGCTCTTGTTGTCTGCTGCATGGTACTCAGCTTTCTGTCTCTGTGGGCTGGGAAGCTCACCTCAGCATCTCCTGCTCTGGGATTTCCTTGCTTGGGGTGATAGGATCCTCCTCTCTGCTCAGGGATTGGCTGTCTTTGAAGGCACAACTGCCTGATCCACTTGATAGACCAGAATTACTCTGTTCTGCAGCTGTACCCTTTCACTTGGGTGGGAGTTACAAGACCATGACTAGAAAGGCCATACAGAAGTAATCATCAGTCAAGACCCCATTAGGTTAGCAGGTGACCCTCTGCACAGCTCTCCCGAGTGTCACCTGGCTCAGTGACCCACTTGTCGCCAACTGGGCCGAACATCCTGAGGGCTAGGTTCCATAGCAGCATCGAGGTTTGCTGTATTTTGGTGTTCTTTGTTAGAAGCTTAATTTCTCCTTGTTACATGTCTTAAGAAACCGTGGTGGTTGTAGTGGTTAAGTGCTACATCTGCGAATCAAAAGGTCAGCAGTTTGAATCTACCAGATGCTCCTTGGAAACTGTGGCGCAGTTCTGCTCTGACCTATAAGGTGGCTATGAGTCCGAATCGAGTAGACCCCCATGGCTTTTTTTTTCCCTTGGTACATATCTTAACAGATGGGGTTTGCAATCTGTTGCAGGGTGGTGGGCTTAAACTGGACGGCCGTCAGCTCAGAGTTGACTTGGCGGTGACCCGGGATGAAGCCGCGAAGCTTCAGACGAAGAAGGTGAAGAAGCCGACTGGAACCCGGAACCTCTATCTGGCTAGAGAAGGCTGTGAGTAGTGGTGGGTAGAGTGCACTGGGTTTCTTGGCTGTGGGGCCCAAAACCCAGATGTGCGCCTCATCAATGCGGAAACCCTTCCCTGGTTTGTGGGTTATCCTGTCCCAGTCTCACGTCTGCTGCTCACCTTCCAGCCGTGTCATCAGCGGAGTGGTGTGGCCACTTATCCATGTGTCTGCAGGTCGTCGTTTCTAATCAGAGGGTTTCTGAACAAGTTGAAAATTATAACTAAGATTATTCTGTGGATGATGCATGGATTTAAAATATGCACCCTGTCTGTTCCTCTTAATGTCAGAAAGATAGAAATTAGCTGTAAGTACCAAAAAAGAAAATACCATGTGTCCTAGGTCTCACAGTATTTGTCAGCCTTCCACGGCACAGCAGCACTGGCCTTTGGTAGTTCTATACACGGCCGCTGGTTGTTTTCTAGGCTGGGTTCTCCCAGGTGTGTGATGAGCAGTGCCATTCCAAGGCCTGCTGACAGTTGGGGCTGTTTGCTCCCCAAGTACATCAAATGCGTCTCTTGTCCCAATTTCCTCTAGACCTTTCCGTCAGACTCTGGTCATGAACATGAAGCTGCTTTGAGGGGAGGGGAACAGAAACAAAATCACAAAATGTTCAGAGTTGTAATCCTTGAGAGCCGCTCTGAGCCCAGCGCTTAGCCCTGTAACCTCTTTTTGGACACACCCAAATAACGCTGTGTCCTGCCCAGCACAGTCATCTGGGCCCTGTGCAGAGTCTGCACCATTCAAATCACATTCCTTGCTCAGTGGAAATTCCCTTGGTGACGTCTTGGCTTTTTCCTGCTTTCCGCAGTGATTCGTGCTGGGATGAAGGCAGCAGAGGGTGTAAGTGCTGCTGATATGGCCAAAAGGGAGCGGGTGAGTAGATCAGGCCCGGCCTTCGGTTTCTGTGTGCAGTGGTTAAAGAGATCAGTTGCTAACCAGAAGGTCAGCAGTTCAAATCCACCAATCCTGGGCAGCAGTTCTCTTCTGTCCTATAGGGTCACTGAGTCAGAATTGACCGCCATGAGTTTTTATTATAAGTCAACCAAAAGTAGTTACTGAATGTGGGATGCAATTTCAAGAAAAACTCATTGCTGTCAAGTCACTTCCAGTTCATGATAGAGCTGCCTCATAGGGTTTCTCAGAACAGCTGGTGAATTTGAACTGCTGACCTTTCGGTTTGCAGCTGACTTTTTGGTTAGCATCTGACCTCTTAAGCAGTGTGCCAGTGGGGCTTCATGGGATGTACTAGGTGATAGGAAATAACCAAAGAGCCAAGTGCGGGGTCACAGAGCCTACATACAGGCTTATTAGAAAAGCACACAGGTGATACAACAGATAACCCAGCATTACACATGGTTATCAGAGCATTATGTGACAATATAGGAGCGAGGTCTTTATTTTCCTAAATCTCAGCACTGGATGTTTGCTGAAGGGCAAGCTACTAGATCATGCATGGAGACTAGACATGAGTGCTGTGTGTAACTAGGTATCAGCATACATGCAGAACATTGTCAGGAAAAGCAGTGTGGCTGGAGTTACTTGGGGAAAAGAAGTTGATTTGTTCCTTGGAAATCAGAAAAACCAAACTCACTGCCATCGAGTTGAGTCCGACTCATAGCAGCCCTAGAGATCAGAGTAGAACTGCCCCATAGAGTTTCTAAGGAGCGCCTGGTGGATATGAACTGCTGACTTTTTGGTTAGCAGATGTAGCACTTAACCCACTATGCCACCAGGATTTCCTTGGGTCTTGGAAGGGAGCTGAAATGTCAGTGTTTTTGTAGGGATGGTATCTGGATTATAGAATCATTTTAGGAAGATCCTCACTGTGGTAGTTTTCAATTCATGGTATCAAGCTGGAGTTTTTACTGTTAACTGTGATCCCATTATGTTCCACTGCTGTTTGATAGCATTAGCAGTAGTAGTTCCCATGAATTACTGTGTCGCCTACCTTCACAAAGCTAAGCCAGCCTAGAACAGTAAAGATGCCTACGTGTGCGTAGAGTCAGCTGTGGAACCTAAAGCGCATGAGTCACAGACCAGAGGTGAGACTGCCGACAGGAGGGGGCCATGTGTCTGTTAGGCTCTAGATGCGTATTCTCAACTTTTTGGATAAACTAAAAACCCACTACCACTGAGTTGATTCTGACTCATAGCAGCCCTGTATTTAGAGTAGAACTGCCCCATAGAGTTTCCAAGGACAGCCTGGTAGATTCAAACTGCTGACCTTTTGGTTAATAGCTGTAGTACTTAACCACTATGCCACCAGGGTTTCCAGCTTTTGGGATGGTATCTAGAAATCAAAGTATTCTGGGACCTTGCTTGTCCTGTTGTGGTCGCAGTGACATAGCTCACTGTCTTACAGGAACAGTGTTGCCTGCAGAAGCTTGCTAGATGGTTCATCTGCACTGCCAGTTCCCAGCGACAGACTTTGCTGTGAGGGGACTGTCAGACTGCTGAACTCTGGCGTGATGGTCTCATCAGATTTCTTGTTAATACTCATTTCCAGAGGAGTTGTTTATTTTGTGGTTTGCTGTACTTCTACCAAGTAAGAAGCAGCCAGGATAAGAAGATCTGATAAAGAAAATAAATTAAGACTTTTTTTCTGTTAACCTTCTTTTTGAAAACAAATCAGCAGGAGACTGCAATCCTTTAGTTTTGGTTGCAGGTCGCTGGGGTTGGGGCCTCGTGGCAGGCAGCGTGGTTGAGATCGTTGCTCTGGGAGCAGAGGGCTGTTCTGTGGTCGTGGACTTTCCTTTGTCTCCAGGTGGCAGAGTGGAGATGAGACCACATTCTCTCAGATATTCTTTAAATAATTTTCGTGTCTTTCTGGAAGGACTAAACGATTGCCTTGATTGGTGGGTGAATTAGGGGTTGGGTGTCGATGTTAACTACGGTATTATTGACTGTTTGCTCGGGGCCGGCTTCTGAGGTAGAGCTTTCACTTAGGTCTCATGCCAGTGCTGAAAGATTGGAATTAATTATACTGGGATCTGCAGTTCAGTTTGGTAGATGGAGAAATTGAGGTTTAGGAGTTTTCCTGTAACTTACACAGTTAGAGCTGGTTTTCTTGTGCAGGCTGACTGCCTCATCTCACCATCCCTACCCTGCCTCTCTGAACCTTTCCTGTGTGGGCATTCATTGTGAGGCTGAGGCTGGTCGAGTTCCTCCTTCTCCTTTGTGTCTGGTTATTGGATGGAGGTCATAGGTTTTTCCAAGAGTGAATTCTGCTGTCAGCCATTTGTTGTTCTTTCAGTTCGAGCTCCTGAAGCATCAGAAACTCAAGGACCAGAGCATCTTTGTGTCCCAGACCAGGCTCTGCCTGCACAATCTCCCTAAGGCGGTGGATGACCAGCAGCTGAGGAAGCTGCTGCTGAGTGCCACGAGAGGGCAGGAGGGGGTGCGCATCAAGGAGGTGAGTCCTGCCGCCCAGGCTGCACACACCTGTCCAAGTCGGAGTGAGCATTTATTTCAGCATGTGGTGACAGCAGCAGTGACAGCATCTTGACAGTCATTTCTGCTCTGGACACACTGTCAGCGTGCAGGGCTGGATGTGGTGGTTTCCGCTGTTGCCTTTTTTTCTTTTAAGAAGTGCCTTTCACGTCTGACCAAAATTTAGCGGAGTGCTGGAGTCTCTGCCCACTGTGAGTTAACTTAGCAGGCATTTATTGAATGCCTCCTGTGTGCTCAGCATCTTACTGGGTGCTGTGATGTTGATTGTCTTACAGAAGAAATGATCTGTAGGCTCTGCTCTTTTGAAGAGCGGTATGCTACCAGGTAAGCCCTTAAGCTGCAGGAAGGCCCCTCCAGGCCTTGGGCTGTGCATAGAGGGCCACATGGGTCTTCAGCTGTCGTGTGAAGAGAGACTGTCCATGCCAAGACTCAGCTGGGTGCTGCGTGTGCCACGCCACACCCTGTGCGCACCTCGTAAAGCCTGCATTACGCTGCCTGTCACTGTCTGTCAGTCTTTTCTCCCACTTCACTGAGCTCTTTGGGGGCAGTGGTTGTGTCCGTGCCCTAGTCCTTGGCATCAGTCTCTCAGTAAGGATTTATTGTGAAAGTTACAGGGCCAGTACTAGCAGTCGTCTCTGCCCTGTCTCACACCATAAACTTTTCCCAATCCCTGAAGCCTCTTCGGAATGCATGGTGCTGACATTTGGGGGGCATTCTGTGAGAGACTGTGAGCGTACCAGCACGTGTCCAGCACTCTCAGTAAACTGGCCAGCGTTACTGGTGTCATCTCTCGGATCGACGTGTGCGACACTTCCTGACTGGCTCTATGTTAAAATTAAAAACCCATTGTAATTCAGGTGAATCTGTGTGTGTTCTGCAGTGATGGCATCACATTGAATTTTCTTCTGCTGTTTTGTGTGTCAGTTCAGTGTCTCAATCCTCCCACAGTGCGTGACGGTTCTAAACCAGAGCAGGTCCCACAGACTCCAAATGCTACATCCATGTGGTCCCTGCTTGGGCGTCTCCCAGGGATAATAGCCTCGCCCTGCCTTTGCTCAGTAGTTTCCTCCCCGGGCATCTCTTCAGTAGGAAAATCTGTGGACGGCATGCTGTCCTCAGAGAGGCCTGGTTACAGTGTAAGGTACCACCCTTCTCCCCACAGCTGGTGTGTGTGTGTAGAAAGGTAGCTATCAGGATTTTCCCTGGGGAAGCTTGTTTCCTTGCATGTACATTTCTAAGTCTGTGGTAAAGTTTGTTTTGGAATGTAGATTCTGAAAGAAGATGAGCTAGTTAGTAGGATGGTGCTCTCAGCGTCTTCTGGTAAGACCACTGCTCACTGTCCCTCCAGAAGTGCTGGTGGCAGTGACAGAGACGATGGTCCTGTGTGAGGAACCAGGTTTCTTACTGAATGCACTGAAGCCGTTCCTGGGCAGGCCCCGTGTTCTCATGACAGGCTCTTTCCTTCTCATAGTGCAGGGTAATGCGAGACCTGAAGACGGCTCACGGGAGAGTGAGGGGCCAGTCGCTGGGCTATGCTTTTGCAGAGTTCCAGGCACATGAGCACGCGTTGATGGCCCTGCGCCACATCAACAACAATCCAGACATCTTTGGGCCTCAGAAGGTGAGTCTCCTGCTGGGCAGAAGCTGTTCCCTTGAGGGCAGCCACCTCCTTCCTGTCCAGTGTCCCCTGACATCTGAGTGGTGGGAGAGAAAAGGAGAGGAGCAGGCTGATGCAGGGAGCAATCAGTGATCCCCGGGGCTGAGATGACTTGGAGGCAGCTTTAGACTGGACAGACTGCTGGTGACCTGGTCTGTTCCTTCAGGGGGAGGAAGTGAGTGGTGACCACTGACCGGTGAGAGGGGCAGTGGTGGAGCACCTCTCTTGAGTCCCATGAGTGACTCTCTATCTCCCTTCCAGAGGCCGATAGTGGAGTTCTCTCTGGAAGATCGCAGGAAGCTGAAACTGAAGGAACTGAGGATCCAGCGCAGCCTGGTACAGATCTTGAGTACTGCTTTGTCTGTCAGAGAAATCGCTAAACCCTTCTGTTGTGTTCAGCGTGGGCTCTGCTCCTTCGGAGGAGATCTCTGCCTCGTGAGATCCCTCGTGTGCCCGTTACTCGTGGCTCTCTCTGTGGGCCCACCCTGTGGCAGCTGCACGGGAGAAGGAAGGAGCGAGGGGAGTCAGACGGTGTTGTTCCCATCCGCTGCTCTCCTACGGTGTCTGGTGGTGGCACACGCTGGAATTAATCGCCCAGGTTAGGGTTTTCTGTCCCTGGTCAGTTCAGCTATGCAGCCTGTAATTTGGTCGTCACCCTTGAGTGGCTTTGAAATTGAAGCCCAGTAGTCTCAGTGCTGTGTTCCTCTGGTGTGGAGTGGGAGCAAGAGTACAAACTGGGCAGCAGGCGCACTCCTGTTCAAGTCCTGCCTCTGCCCCCTTCTGGGCTGCGTGCTTCTTGGCAAGTTTTTACCTTTCTGTGCGTCAGTTCCTGGTTTGTAAAGTGGAATTAGCAGCCTGTGTCCTGTGTGATCCGTGTGAGGATTAAATGGGATAACATGTAAGGTGGGTAACATACAGTGTGATCACCGTGAAGTAAATACTCTTTTTTTTTTTTTTTCCTTTTCCCCCAGAACATGTAGGGCTGCATTATTCTGGATGCCATATAGTGCTTATATTTCTGCCTCTCTTTGGCGTTCTGCCTTAGTGTGTGTGTACAGCAGACCTTCTGCAGTGCATTCTGTGAACATGACCAGGAGAGGAGCAGTGTCAGCGGTTAAGGCAGTGGCCCCGGGGTGGAGAACCTGGATTTGGTTACTGCTTAGGGCAACTTCATTACATTTGATAGTGAATTGTATGCTGATTCTCAAGCTACTGGATTTTGAGTCTTGGGCTATATTTCCCCATATTTCGTATCTCATGGGGCAAGAGATGGTTGTCATATGTTAGCTGCTCTATCCCCATCAGTTGCTATGGCAGGGCTTGGGAATTACTTGTGCTCACTCTGCTGTCTGGGAGAAGAATTCCTCTTCTTTCACAAGCTTGCGTGAAGTTCCTTTTCTGCTGGGTGTTCCCATCAAAGAACTCTTCTACAGAAACCAGATGGCAGTCTCTTGTTTCTTGCAGCAAAAAGTGCAATCCAAGTCTGCACCCAGTCAACCCCAAGGGGTGCAATCCAAGTCCACAGCTGGTCAGCCCCGGGGGGAGAAATCCAAGCCTGGAAAAGACCAGCAGCGGAAGGCCACTGGGCACCATACACACAGCAAAAGCCTGGCCTCCCCAGAGGAGAAGGGGAGGGCAGGCGCGACCTTGTGGACAGGGTTCCAGACCAAGGCAGAGGTGGAGCAGGTGGAGCTGCCTGATGGGAAGAAGAGGAGGAAGGTCTTGGTGCTCCCCTCCCACCGAGGCCCCAAGATCAGGTGAGGGGGTGCTGCCAAGTGGGGTCACTGTGTTTGGCCCCTCGCCTCTTTGTGGCTTTCACTCAGAGGAAGCGATGCTTAGTGCTGGTCCCATGTGTCCCATGTGTCCCATCTGTCCTTCCCCAGCACACCTGTCACTCTTGGGTCAAATGCAGGGGGATGGGAGTGGTGAGGGCCCTCTGAGGAGCCGGCCTGGACAGCTTTCAGCCACCTTGTCTTGTGAAGAGCTTCCTCCTGTCAGATGGCCTCTCTGTCAGCTAAGTTCCTGCTGGAGGTCACCCGTAGTTTCTGTTGGGGTGGCAGACTCAGGCTGTGTGCAGAAGTAAAGTTTTAAAGAATATTTGTTAAATAAATGAAGGTTTTGCAGATTCCCTTGAGATTTTAAGCCAGAGAACAAGGACATGACAGTTGAGCCTTAGTGTGGCCTGTTGCAGTGTCTCTGTCTAGGCGTCTTGACCTTTCATGGGCTTGGAGTCAGTGAACAGGATTTCGCCTTGACTGAGGGAACTGCAGGGTGAGCACGTGGTGCCTGTCTTCTTCCAGGTTGCGGGACAAAGGCAAAGTGAAGTCTCTCCCTCCCAGTAAGCCAAAGGCCCTGAGAAACCAGAGGAAGGAGGAGAAGCCGAGATTATCTCCCAAGCAGGTGAGTTCTGGAGGACTCCAACCTGGGTAGGGGCCTGCTCGATGGGGGCTGCAACCGCCCCTGTACCTTGGTTAGCTGAGCAAGAAGAGCGAGCTTCTTTATTGCAGCTGCCTGGAGCACTGCAGCATTTCAGTGGGTACCGAGATCATAGGTCAGAGATAAGTATAGAAGGAGCCCATGCATCTCTGTTACTGTGCTCTGACAGTCACCAAGTTTTACCTGCTTCCCATACGTGCTTCCCCGATAACACAAACCCATTTCATGTATGAACGCAGAATGCATGTCATGACTGATGAGGCCTTAAAAATAACTCTTAGGCCATTGTATCTATAGAAATTGATCACTGGGATTCTTAACGTCATCTAATATATTGTCTATATTCCATTTTCCACAGGGCCTCGAATTTTTTTATAGCTGGTTAGTACAAATTAGTATTCAAAGTCCACGTACTACATTTGGTTGTTATTTCTCTTACATCTTGTTTCATTCTAGCCTGTCCAGCTTTTCCCTCTCCATGCCCTCATTTCCCTGCTTTAATTTGCTGGAAAGACCAAGCCACTGGCTCCTTAGAATATTGCATTTTCACTTGGCTGCTTGCTTCCTTATGCTGTCACTTCACTTGTCCCTGTCACACCCCGTGGTCAGAGTCTAATCACACTGCTTGATTGAATTCGCCTTTGATTTTCTCAGCAGGAGTGTCTCACAGGTGTGCTGCCTGCCTCCTGCTGCATCTTCCCGGCACATACGTCTGCTGGCCCTGTTACTAGTGACGCTCAGACCCATCAGGAGGTTTAGGGCTTGTCTGCCTTACTCCTCTGCTGATAATTTCACCACCATCTAATAGTCTTAGGCACTATTCATGATCATCACCTAGTCCCTTATTGTGTTACAGGTCGAAGAATAAGGATTTTCTAATTCTGTCATTCCTTTTCTATTTTTCAGTAGAATTACAGAAGGAAGAATTCTCCCGTGTCAGCTCTTTGGTTACCATAAAATACCATTTGCATAGGAAAGGCAGGATAGTGCTTGATTCTCTCCCTTCATCAGTTTTCAGAGTAATGAGTTGGTGCCTTTCTCTGAGAACCACTGAGTTTTTTTTTTTTTAAATGCTATGAATTCCTGAGTTCTTATAAACTTGACATGTGTCAATCACATGCAGTCATTATCCGTGTCCCCTCCTAGGCTGGCAGGAGCCCCTCAGGCTGGCTCCTGAGTCCTTCTGACATGACCCTATCTGTCTTCAAAAGTGTCCTGCCTTCTGGTATCACAAGATGTACTTGCATGGCTCATCGTGTATCGTCCTTCTCTAGTCCTGAAATCAGCAGAAAGCAGATGGCAGTCTCTTGTTTCTTGCAGCAAAAAGTGCAATTGAAGTCTGCAACCAGTCAGCCCCAGGGGGAGCAAGCCAAGCCTAGTTCCTTTCAATAGAAAACAGTGGTCCTACTACGTTCTTGATGTTCAGCTGTTCTTTCCCTTCCCTGGGCTGTCTTTGAAAGGCGGAGAACATGGGCTTCCCATCATATTCACAGAATCTGTGTCTCGGAGATGTTTGTGACCAGCCGTGGTGTACAGCGGAGCTGCGTCTCTGCAGTCCCATGAGCAGTGTGCTTGGTGAGGGAAAAGGCAAGAAAGAATGGCCAACGTGAGCCGACCTGTCTGCTGGTGAGGATGCAGGGGGCCTCTGGAAGGTTAGGGGAGGCCTTTGGCACAGCCTGGCAGGGTCCTAGCGGGGCTTCACCCCCTGTGTCTCTTGGCCTGCCTTCTCACCAGCAGGTGATTGTTCTTGAGTCTCCATGTAAGTGTCACTCTGGAAATCCACTGGTTCCCAATGGACAAGACTTTTGTATCTACTTACCGGGGAGGTGCTGTTCAGTGCTTGTGGTTGATGCCTTATGTTTCCTTCTGTTTGCAGGCACCTAAGAACAAAGCTAAGGGAAATAAGACTGAAATCCGCTTCAGCCAGCTGGTCGAGCAGTATAAGCAGAAGCTCTTGGGACCTTCTAAAGGGACTCCTCTTGCGAAGAGGAGCAAATGGTTTGAGAGTTGATGACAGCAGCGGACTGGATAAGAGGCTGGCTGTGTGCCTCCCGGGAACGCTCCCAGCCCGTTCCTCTCCTTACGTCTCTGAGGGGGTGAAGTCCCCGAGTCCACAGCCGCGTTGTCGGGAGTCTCCTTGAGTTGTGCACACCCGAACTGCCTTACCTCTCCGGTGTGTCCTTAGTTAGCTACAGAGAGACGGCAGAGAAACCAGGGTGGGAGCTGTGTGTAGAGGCCTGGGTTATCCTTTACTCCTCATGTGGAAACCTTTGTCAACAGCATTCCTGAGGGCGGAATCTGGGAGATGCGTGTTTTGGTAAGCACCTTCTCTGAAGGAAGCACTTTGTGGTTTTGTGAATAACAGATCATTTTTCATTTCTAATACATGTGAATCTTTTGTTACTGATGACCATTTTGGGTGTCCCTAATTCTAACTTGGTTGCACAGTGCTTATACGGTCCTGCAGGAGCTGACTAACTACAAACCAAGAACTCTGATTTCCAGCCTAATGGCTGGGGTGGGGAGACTTGTGGGAGGTAATTGAGGGCACTGGAGCCCATCAGAGAGCGACACCTGATAATCGTTTGCTAGGCGAGTGGGCACTTGTCAGTAGATGACTAGAAATTGGTAACAGTTGGCCGGGGACACTCACTTCTTCCTTTGTAGAGGATCTCCTCATGAGGACATAGGTGGTGGCTGGCTGTGGCGGGACAAGCCGTGGGCGCAGGTCTGGGCTGCAGCCTGGCCTGCTGTTGCCTAGTGGCAGCCTTGAGCCCGAGGCGGTCTCTCCAGGCCCTGTTTTCTCATCTGTGGAAAAGGGGGTTGAATGTTTTCACAGGTCCTTCCTAGCTCTGAGGAGCCCTTTTGGCACAGTGGTTAGAGCTCAGCTGCTAACCAAAAGGCCGGCAGTCAGTGTCCACAGCGACTCCTTGGGAGCTGTGGGGTACTCCTCCTCGCCCATAACATCGCTGCGAGTCAGATTCAGCTCGGCAGCAGTGGGTTCCCAGCTCTGAATTTGTTCTAACTCACTCCCTTCCTTTTGCTGCTTCACATTAGAGAGAGAGCAGAGATGGCATTCTTCACCTTTAACAGCTTTAGAGGTGTCACAGAAGCTGGGAGGGGTGATGACTACTCAAGAGTCAGGGTCCAGAATGATCCCGATGATCTGGAGGCATGGGCTGAATCTGATCGGTTGGACATCACTGAGGGCAAGTGTACATACCTGCACTTGGATCCTAAGCCGTACTGCACAAGTTATGAAGGGAGAGTGGGTGTCAGTGAGTTTCACACTATGAAGCAACAGGCCGGTGAGGTCGACTGATAGAGAATTGGGGTCTGCAGTGAGTGGGCTGCTAGGTCTCTGAGCTGGTCGTGAGTTGCCTGTTGTGGAAGCTGGTTGTGGTCATGTTAGCCTGTACTCTGCTGGTGTGACTGTGTGGAGCTTTCTGTAATAAAAGTTGAAGAAGAAAAGACGAGTAAGTGAAGGAAACTGAAGGTGCCAACGTGCTGGAGAAGGGAATTCTTGGAGTGAATACCTGCTGGCAGAGCCCAGGAGGGTGTGTGGGGTCGGAAGAGCAAACACCGCAAGACCGAGACCTGGCTGAGCAGAAGCAGCACTTGTGAGTGTAGCTGCCAGAGGGGCCTGAGCCCCGTCTCTGGAGCAGTTCGGGGTGCGTGTGGGCAGTCCATGGTATTAGCCAGAAGATTTCAGTACCAGGGCTCAGGCCGGAAGACATGGTGTAAGGTTTGACAGGCCACTAACACTGGCCCCCAAGATTCCCTGAAGTTGTGCCTCATCTCCCACCCGAGTCTTGGGGCCCCTTTCTGGAGAATATCTGACCATTGTTCTCTGTGCATTGTTCTTCATTACGTCATCCCCTTGGTTGAGGTGGCTTAGCGGCTGCTTAAAACCCTGCGATGGGTTCTCTCTTCTCAGCTCCTTTCCCATAATGTGTAGTACATTCCAGCCCTCACCCAGCTCTCCTACTTGTCCCCACCACCGAGCCCTCCAGTCATCCTGGCCACCTAGTGCTTCCTTCAGGTCTTTGGGCCCTGGGACACCTTAGAGCCCTTCTGTCTGTTCCCTCTGCCCTGACCCTTTGTCACTGAGCTCTCCACTGAGCTGACGTGTCTACCCTCAGTGCTTTCCTGACTGTCTAGAGCTGGCATTTTCTTTCCCTCCTGTCCTACCCCATCACAAAGCCCGTTACCCTGTTCATTTTCCTGGTGGCACTAGTCTCTATCTGAAATGATTTGTCTGTCTCCTATAGTTGGAACATATGCTTTGTGAGAGGGACTATTTGTCTTGTTCATGGCGTATAGTACTGAGCCTGAACAGACAGCTGAGTAAACATTTGTTGACTGAAAACAGAGGAGAAAAAGGAAGAACTAGTACTTCTGGGGAACTAGTGAATACTCAAAAATGCCCTTGATCGTTTTAGAGATGGAGAGACCATGAAAACATGTAAACCTTTTGGAGACCACTCTGGAAACCCAGGTGGCGTAGTGGTTAAGTGCTACATCTGTCAACCAAAAGGTCAGCGGTTCAAATCTGCAAAGTGCTCCCTGGGAACTCTATGGGACAGCTCTACTCTGACCTGTAGGGTCACTGTGAGTCTGAATCAACTTGACCAGTGAGTTTGGCTTGGTTTGAGTGGAAACTCGGGTAGTGCAGTGGTTGAGTCAGACCGCTAACCGGAAGGTCAGCACTTTGAATCTACCAGGCATCCTTGGAAATCCAGGGCAGTTTCACTCTGTCCTGTAGGGTCACCATGAGGCAGAACCCAATTAACAGCAAAGAGTACGGTTTTGGTTTTGGTTTCGGAGAGAACTGTAGGGCAGGGCTGTATCTCCAGGATCACTTTGAAGGGGAGAGTGTTGAGGAGTTTCAAGCATTTTTTAAATAGCCTGCAGGACATCTGTCCTGGTGGCCTGTAATGCTGGAGGGAGTCAAAGTCTTTGTTAGGAAGATAGAGCAGTCACAACTTGCCTGTCTGTTGGTCTCTCTTCCCTGGACGAGCTCTGTTCCCCCCCAGTTTTTTTCTCTAGTCTGTACAAATACATTTAATTTGAGATTCAAACAACTATCTTAACATTGAGAACAGGTAATAGTTTATGGTTACGCAGATCCCTTTGCCAGATTCTCTTAGATCCAGATGTTAGGTTTCTTTTGACAACTTTAGCAACCCAGGATATTCAAACAGTGCCCAGTTGCTTGGGAAGTGATTGCCCAGTTTTTTAAAGGAGTAATATGAGGACCAGTCATCCTCTTTCTCAACAGCCAAGTTCCTGATGTGGGATCTTCTCAGGGACACCTTACTCTGAGTTCCTTATTTATAAAATAAGAGTTGTTCTCGCTTCAGAACCTGATATTCCATGAAATGGGGTTTTTTGAATTAACATAAAGTTTGAGGTATAGGCTACTGGATTAAAAAATGTTTGTTTGTTTTTTAAAAGTCTTGGTCAACAACCCAAACCCCCAGTAACATTTTCCACTTAAGTTGCACAGCAGATTGGCTCTGAGATTGATCCTTTAAATAAATAATCTAAAACTGTATGCTGGCCATTTCTTTGCTTGTCTTGGTGACTGTGCAGTTGTGAGGAATCTGCCCAGGTCCAGAATGTACCGTCCTCTCTCCTAGAGTCAGTCAGTGGCAGGGTTTATGCTTTTACTGTCCTGAAATGAGCATCATGGCTACCTGTGTTACGAAGTTAGGGCCCAGGAATTCACCTCTCAGCGTACTTCCAGAGGTCATTTGGGGTGTGTGTGCTTTGAAAAGAGGCCTCCCATCTAAAAGTTCAGAGCTGAGAACATCAGCCTGCAGAGAGCCTCTTCTCGTCACGTACTTGGCCTTCGGTGTCAGGATGTCAGTTGTGCTGTTGTGAGTGCTGACCTTAGAGAACCCTCAGTCTCCAAGCTCGCCAGCTGACCCTGATAGTTCCAGACTAACTGACAGACACTGTCAGTTCTCTCATCCAAGTGCAATGTGGAAAGTTCCTGAAAATCTCCATAAATGACTCCTTCCTGGACATACTGCATGATCAGATAAGAAGGTGTCCTGAGGAGTTTGTATTTCAGCTTGTCTCAGGTGACACTCAGCTTCTGCCTCCTGTGACTCAGCTTTACCTGGGTCTTTGAGGGTCAGCATAAATTGTCGTTTCTCTCAGGCGAAGTAAAGACTTCCAAACTTTCCTTTGCCCATGGTTGACCAATTTAGAAAATACCCACTTGTTTTTATGATTTGTTCATTGATGTCCTGGTACCTCTTCCTTTTGAATATGATTTGCGGAGTCAGTGGCCCCTGCGTGGGGTGGGTAACAAGTGCAGTCTGTAGTTTCTCTGGCTGTTAGTAGATAGAACTTCAACAAGGTCACCTAGATGGCTAAAGTACATTTCATTCCCTGCCCCAACTGCATCAACGGACTTACATTCCTTTCCCTGTCCCTGGGATGGTGAATCAGTTACTTCAAACCTTCTGGGACATAATGATACTTTGGGTAATTTACATCGTTCAGTAAGGTAAAGGAATGTTGTGACTCCCTGTTCTATCTCATGACATGGTTTGACATCTTCCGGATGCAAATCCCTTTGTAATCTGGCTATAAAAGCCACTGGAATTGTAACCTAAGCGGAACAGTCTTGGAGAAACCATTCTCACTGTTTCCCAGATTTGCATGCTTATCTTTTAATAAAGCATTGCTTGAACCTTTCCCCTAGTCTCTGAATTTGGCTGCAGTGACAGGTGGAATGAACTTGCTTTGGTTCAGTAACATGGCTACTAACTCTGAACTGTGTAGCATAGAAGCCGTCAGTCATCAGGGGCAAGAGCTTGTCTCATCCATAACACCACCTCGCAGTGTTATGAGGAGCAAAGCCTGCTTCCTCAAAAATCCAACCTGCTACCCGGCAAACAAAGCAAAACTCTGTGACTTTGGGAGAGGACTGGCCCGGGGCAGGCAGGGGGTTCTAGAGGACTGGCACCCTCCTTAGAGCAAGCATGGTGGTGGGCACCGAGCACAGGGCTGCCAACCTGTGGTGTACTAGAGCCAGGTCACAGCTCACAAGGGCCAGTTGCTAAGTTGTCAGGAACTTTGTGAGCTGGTTGTAAAACACAGCCGTAATATATAATTGTAGAAACATATAACCAAATCAGTTATACAGAAAAAAGTAAGACTGAGGTACCAGGGCTGAGGGCTGGGGACCATGGTCTCAGGGCATATGTAAGTCAATTAGGATAACATAGTTTATAAATATGAAAATGTTTTACATCCTACTGTGATGAGTAACACGTAGGATTTTAACATGAATTAAATGTGTCCCCCGAAAAATACATGTAGCAGTTTGGCTGGGCTGTGATTTCTGGTATTGTGTGGTGGTCCTGTATGCTGTAAACCCTGCCTTTGTGATGGTGGTGAGGCAGGGTGGGCGGTAGTTGTGTTGGTGGGCAGGACTGAGTGTATGGGATTGTATTGTGCCTTGGGGCAGCCCCTTGAGATATAAAGGAAAGGGAGGCAAGAGGAGAGTTGGGGATCTCATACTACCAAAACAGCAGTGCCAGAACTGAACACAGCTTTTGGAAAGGACTAGAGTACCTGTGCCTCAGAAGATCCCAGTCCAGGGCAAGATTGGTAACAAGTTCCTTCCTCCAGAGGCAGCAGAGAAAGCCTTCCCCTGGAGCTGACACACTGAATTTGGACTTTTAACCTACTGGACTCTGACAAAATAAAATTTCTCTTTGTTAAAGCCATCCACTGTGGTATTTCTGTTATAGCAGCACTAGATGACTAAGATAGGTCTTAAAAGCTTGGCAACTGCCATATAAAATACATCTATTGGTCCTATCGTGGAGCAAAGGAAGAGGGGGAAAATTAACGATATAAGGAAAATTGCCAAAGGAATAATAGACCCCATGAACTGCAGCCTGATCTCAGAAAAACTACGACAGACCACTCTCACAGGGATTGCAATCGAGGGTTCCAGACAGAGTGGGGAAAAATGTAGAACAAAATAAAAATTCACCAAAAAAACCCTCCAAAAGACAGACTTGTGTGGTAGACTGGAGGCCCAGACACCCTGATAACTCAAAACTGAAGCCGCTCCCAAAGTCACCTTTCAGCCAAAGATCAAACAGTCCTATAAAACGCAGTAACACAAGTTCAGTCAACTGTACTAGACCAGATAGGCAACTCCCGCTGCAAAGCACAGACAAGAAGGGACAGGAAACCTGGATGAATGGACATGGGGGAACCTGGGATGTAAAGGGGAAGGGGGAGACGGGGGACACTGCAGGGATCACAGCCAGTGTCACAGAACAATGTGTGTATGAGTTTTGGAGTGACTAATTTGTGCTGTAAACTTACACCTACAAAACTCTATGTTGTTAGCTGCCATCGAGTTGGTTCCGACTCACAGTGACCCTATGAACAACAGAGGGAAACACTGCCCGGTCTTGCGACGTGTCCACAATCGTTTTGATACTTAATCCAGTCGTTGCAGCCACTGTGTCAGTCCATCTCGTTGAAGGTCTTCCTCTTTTTCGCTGGCCCTAGCCATGTCTATGTGTGCGTATCTATCGGTGTTAGGTGCTATCGAGTTTTTACTCACCTCCTAGCAGCCCCCTAGGACAGTAGAGGTGCCCCACAGGGTTTTCTTGGCTGTAGTCTTTGCCAGAAGGTAGATCACCCAGTCTGTTTCCCATGGAGCAACTGGATGGGTCACAAGTGTCAATAATGTATTGGTTGGCAGCCAAGCTCTTAACCATTTGCATCACCAGGGACCCAGTTGTGAAACACCAGCCTGCTCACCTTTACCAAAACTCTTTGTGTCCTGGGCACACAATCTTCAGCTGGCAAAACCTTTTAAAGCATCCATCCTGTAATTGGTGGAAACCCTGGTGGCACGAGGTTGAGTGACTGCTATGGCTGCTAACCAAACTGTCGTTCCACCAGGTACTCCTAGGTATCCCATAGGGCGGTTCTGCTCTATTTTAGGAAGTCACTAGGAGTCAGAATCTACTCAATAGCAATTTTTTTTTTTGGTAGTTAGTAATGCCTGATTTGAATGACAAATTACTATTGTAAAATTTAGATCTTTGCTTACCCGGCTCCTTTCCCAGCTGCCACAGAGCAAAACAAACCAGTCACATTTTGTAGTGTTTTTCCTTCCTTTTCTGCGGAAACCCAGCTGGTGTAGTAGTGAAATGCCACAGCTGCTGACCAAAAGGTTAGTAGCAGGTGTTCTTTGGAAACTCTGTGTGCTGTAGGGCCACTATGAATCGGAATCGACTCGACGGCAGTAGGGGTTTCCTCTCTCTGTACTGCTAGAAACCAAGTGCACTCATATATATATGTGTGTGTATATATATAAATAGGTAAAAAGAGAGTTTGAGCAGCAAGTGTATTGATTTACTGTGTGATTCCCTGGCAGCAGCCGGGGCTCAATACCTTGGCTTTGTGTTGGGGTTGCCAGCGCTGAAGGAGTTGGCTCCATGTGGCGTTATGACAGACTCTCCTGGAATCCTGCAGACAGCTTCTTTCCCCAGAGGTCAGATAATGGCTGTTTATTCTCCATAGTCATGAAAACCCCTGAGGAGAGCCATGGCGATGTCACAAGAACTCTTAAAGGGACAGTAGGATTGAAGTAGCTGCTCAGGGATTGCTACTCGAGATCCCAATTCGTCTGCAGGGTCAGCTGTCTGCAGGAGCCGTCGAGCTAGCTGAACCTTGGGTGCCACCAGCCCCTGCTCACTGTAGCCAGGAGGCACAGGAAAGGTGACAGACCCTTGGGGAACTGTTGGTCTCTGTTCGCTTGCTCTGCAGGGGGATGGGCTCTCTTAATCACTACCATCACCATTGCTGTTGAGTCGATTCTGACAGGTAGCGACCCTATAGGACAGGGTGGGATTGCTCCATAGAGGTTCCAAGGAGGACCTGACAGACTAGAACTGCTGACGTTTTGGTTAGCAGCTGTAGAGTTAGCCACTCTGCCACCAGAGTAACTCAATAACAGTAACTCAGAAATAGTCGGTACTAATGTATTTGTTTCCTGAACCAGTTACCACTGAGTCAGTGATGACTCATGGTGGCCTTCAGTGTGTCAGAGTGGAACTAGACTCCACAGGGTTTTCTGTTTTAGCAATACTTTATTGTGTTTTTGGAGGCTTATACAATTGTTCAGGTTTGCATTCAGCAATTTCTGTATAGATTAAGACCTTGACTGCATTCTTCACGAGGCATTCTCATTACGTTTTCTCTGGTTGCTCCATTTTCCGTAGGGTTTTCCGTGGATGATTTTGGGGGAAGAAGGTTGCCAAGCCTTTCTTCCCAGGCACCTCAGGGTAAATGTGGACTGCCAACTTTTTAGTTAGCAGCTGAGCATGTTAACCATCGACACCACTTAGGAATTCTACCTGATAGACAGCAGGCACTTAGGAGTGAAGGCAGGGAGCTGGGAAAGCCCTCATTTCAGAAGATATACATGCCCATGGAGTGGTGGCTCTGTGGTGATGACTTCTGGCACCCCAGCAGCTAATACACATGGGAAACAGATGCTGCTACATCTGCTAACCAAAAGGTTGGCAGTTACGAATCCACCAGGCACTCCTTGGAAACTCTATGGGGCAGTTCTGCTCTCCCCTATAGTATCGCTATGAGTTGGAGTTGACCCAGTGGCATTGGGTTGGATTTCATTTGGTTTGATCCTTCCCAGGAAGGCAATGAAGGAGGTTAACAAGGGACTAAATGTGAAAGCGAGAGAAAGACCTAGGCTCCTTTAGTCAGACACCAACATCTGGAGGGCAGGAAGCACTGATTTGGATGGACCAGCTGCTGTCTCAGTCAGTGCAGATGAGCAGGGAAGAGGGAGGGGCCATTGACTGGGCACCTCTCTAGTGCTGAAACACACTCCTGCCGACTTTTCCACTCATCCTCCCCAGGAGCTGCAGAGAGGCAGGACAAAGGGGAAGGGACAAAAGTGTCGCCTTGGACAAATCACTCAGGCCCTCTGGTCTTCTCTTTGTTCGTCTGTAAAACGAAGGTGATCAGGCCCACTTTGTAGAACTGTTGCTTAAAGAAAAAAAAAAAACAAAGTGTTGCTGTGGACTAGTGGGCTATCAACCACTGATTTTTTGGAAGTGTATTTCCAGGCCTTTCTGCTGAGGTCCTTCTGGGTGGACCTGAACTGCCAACCATTTGGTTGGCAGCTGAGCATGTGAGCTGTTTGCAGCAACTAGGGATGCCATGATTTATTTAGCCAGCTTTGTATTCAATGGAAATCCTGGTTGTGTAGTGGTTAAGTGCTACAGCTGCTAACAAAAAGTTTTGACAGTTTGAATCTACCAGCAGCTCTTTGGAAACACTATAGGGCAGTTCTTCTCTGTCCTGTAGGGTTGCCAAGAGTCAGAATCGACTCAACGACAATGTATTTTTTATGAGTATTCAAAGGAAAGCTCATTGGTTTCCAGTCTTCTGCTCTTTCAAACTGCTGTGAAGAGAAAGCTTGAACACGTTGTATAGGTGCAGCCCTTACTGTCAGTTAAGGGGAAAACAGTAAGAAATCCTTGCTCGACTCCACGAGAGTAATGCTTTGTTGTGGTGAGAAGATAGGAGAGCAATGAGTGGCATTTAGAGACAAAGATGCTCACTTTCCCTGACTATGAAAATAATCACACTTGTTCAGGAGAGACAATCTAAAACATGAAGAAGTTTTTTAAAAAAAATTAAGACTACTCATAAATCAAACTATCCACAGGAAAAAATAGAGATTTTGGCATACTGTTTCCCCTGCAGGTATGTGTTTTTAATCAAGTTTGGATTATGATATATGTGTAATAGTGTGCCTTTTATTTTTACGTATTTATTGTGAATAGTTCTCATTCAGTGTATTGAAATCATTGCCGTGGTTGTGTAATTTCACATCACATGGATACACCATGGTTCTCCCGATGTCGAGCACTGAGACAGGTTCTAATTTTTCATTATTCTAGGTTATGCTGTGATGGACGTCTTTGTAGATGACTATTTGTCTATATTTCTAATAGTTTCAAGATAGATTTCTAGAAAGAGAATGAGAATGACTGAATGAAATGGTATGGATTTTTATAAGTGTTTACACATGGTCCCAAATTGCATTCTGGAAAATGTACACATTTATACTTTGAACAGTATTATGCGGGAGGACAATTTTTATTGCACTGTTAGCAATATTGAGTAAGCCAAGACAAGTGCCGTCGAGTGAGTAGTAGCATAGAAAATGTTGTTCATTTAAAAGGCAAACTTTGCACTTTTCACCTGGAATCAGCTGAATTACTGCTCAATCTCAACTTTATGTTTCTGGTCATGTGTATTGTGTGAATCGTCTGTCTGTTCTCGACTCCATTTTCTGCTGGGGTTTTAGGGATCTCCTGGAAATACAAAGAAGAGCAGCCGTTTGTCTTTTTGTGGCTATACATGTCCTGATTTGCTGTTTACCTTTTAGTTGCAGTGAAATTGTTTTTGATACAAGTATAAAAATTTTATTTATGAAAATTATTGATTTTCTCATATGCGGATAAAGCCATCACTGCTTTGGAAAGCATATGCATTTTTTTTAACCAATATTTTCTTGGCTTTTTTAAAATGGTTGTAAGCTTTACCTCAAGCACTAAGCACCCCTGGGTGGTACACAAGTGGTTAAGTGCTCAACTACTAGCCAGTATGGTTGCCAGTTCAAACCCAACCAGAGGCTCCTCAGAAGGCAGGCCAGGCCATCTGCTACTGAGAGGCCACAGCCTTGAGAATCCCTTGGAACAGGTCATCTCTGCAGGCCTAGGGTCTCTATGAGCCAGTATCACTCCAACAGCAATAAGTTTGACAACTCTTTCATCCCCCTAAACCAAAAACAAACCTACTGCTGTCAAGTCGATTCTGACTTGTAGCAACCCTACAGGACAGGGTAGAACTGCCCCATCAAGTTCTCAAGGAGTGCCTGGTGGATTCAAACTGCAGACCTTTTTGGTTAGCAGCCATAGAACTTAACCACTATGCTACCAGGGTTTCCATCACCCACCTGGAATTTATTTGAATGTGTGGTATGAGAGAAGGTATCATCTCTGCCCTCCCACCCCAGAATACCTAAAAACCAAACTCGTGGCCATCAAATCAATTCCAACTCATAGATATTCTGTGGGACTGCTCCACACAGTTTCTGAGGACTGCCTGGGGGAATCAAACAGCTGATCTTCTGGTTAGTAGCCACATCACTTAACCACTACCCCACCAGAGTTTCCCTTGTCTCCATGTGATTTGTCAATTGCCATGGTCTCTTTTCCCGGGACTGAGATGCTCCCTTCATCAGACACTAGATTCTTGCACCACAAATTCTCCCTGTGGGGGTGACCTGCTGATATGCCTGTCAGTCCTTGCTTCAGTGCTGTGCTATTTCCATCCATTTCTTCACTGCATATTTCCATATCTGACAGGGCAAAATTCCTAGTTGTTCCTTGACTTTGCTTCCTACTGCTGCCGTAACAGAAGACCACAAAGTGGTGGCTTTAAGGTACAGAGTTTTATTTTCTCCCAGTTATGGAGGCTCCAAGTTTGAACTTGATATCAGCAGGCTTATGCTGTCTCTCTGTGGCCTCTAGGGAGACAATTCTTCCTTGTCCCTAAACTTCTAGAGCCCCAGGTGTTCTTGGCATTCCTTGGCTTTAGAAGGATCGTCACATGGTGTCCTCCCACTGTGTCTGTCTCACTTGTAAGATGCCACTGAGAAGGAATGAGGACCCACCCTGCACCTGTGTGCTCTCATCAGCTTAACGATAACAAAAGAAGCATGGTTTGGTTCGCAGGTACACAGGGGTTAGGATGCCAATGTGTCTTTTGGGGGGCCACAGTTCATCGATAGCATTCATCTTTAATTTTTTTCTTAACTCTTCTTGTCTCTGTATCTCTTCTGAATAAACATTAGAAGTACAGATCTCCTTGGACTTTTAATTGGAACTGCATGAAACGTCCACCTTGACATTCCAGTGTCTTTGGTCTTCCCAGCTAGAAAGGAGCCACGCCTTTCCATGTCATCTTGCATTTTGGGTGTTTTCCTAACGTGCTTTTGATTTGTACAAGAGAACGTTCCCACATTGGCTGGTAAAATTAATCCTGGGTGTTTTTGTGGTTGTTGCTGTTGTGACTGAGTGGTTGGGTTGGCTTTCCCGTTGCCCCACCTCTATTTTTTTTCTAATTGGTTATTGCTGGCTGATGAGGAAGCTATTGGATTTTGCATCCAGCCGCTTTATTAAATTCTCCTGTTCATTCTAATAGCTTTTCAATTTATTCTTGTGGGCTCTCTGGAGCCTTTTACACAAACCAATTGAAATGAATAATTAACTCCCCAGCCGAATCAATGGCCTTCCCCCAGTCTGGCTTCTTGTAAACTGAAGGAGAATGAGGTGTAAATGCAGTGTGGAAAGGGGTCTTAGAAAGTGCTGGTAGCCATAAGAATTTTCGTGTCCTTTAACTCACAGGCTTACTCCTAGAAATCCATCCCAGGAAAACTGATCAGATCTGTGGACAGAAGAACTAAAGTACCCAGACATGTCTTGCAATTTTTTTTTTTTAAATTAGTAACAGTGAAAATTGGAGACAGTTCAGATGATTAACATTGGTGGCTTGGTTAACGAGTGTCGGGACATCCAAACTTTGTTTTTACCTCCTAGGGAAACTTTGGACATCAGGAGAGATGAGTCCCTGGAGATCAAGTAGAGGGTCAGTGAAAAAGAGGAAGACCCTCAACAAGATGGACTGACGTAGTGGCTGCAACGATGCTCTCAAGAACGATGATGAGTGTGAGGCTGGGGTGCCGGACAGGGCAGTATTTTGTTCCATTGTACACAGGGTCCCTATGAGTCAAAATGAACAATGACCGTAACAGCAGGGAATCTCACTCTGTTCTAGCACAGGCCCAGACCTCTCCCTCGCACTTCAGCCTCACAAAGCCAGCTGCCTGCTGAAGCTCCAGTGTCTCAGAGGCCATGGTGACCTCTCCGTGCTCTGCTAGAACTCATCTTCTTCCTCCTGGGGAAATAGATTTGTGTGAGGAGCACATGGTGGTAGGAACAGCAGCTGAAAGAGAGTGGAGGAGCCAGGATCGGGAAGGAGGAAACGCTGAGCCGTGAGGCAATCCAGGGCCTCAGCAGATCCTGCAGGAGCCCTAGAGCTGGGGGGGACCTTCAGAGATACGCTTGTCCCCCATCCCCCAATCCACCAGTTGCTGGATGGGGACTGCTTTCAAGAGGGGGCATAGTTTTCAGGGAGGACAATCCCTGGGAAGGGACCCAGCTGTGAGCAGCCAACATCCCCTCAGGGACACGGATACCTCCCTCCTGAAGGGGGCCGGGTGGCACACAGCAGCATTCGCTCTCCCTGCCGAGGTGGATCCACTGAAACAAACACTGTTCAGCTCGCTCCTACGTCATCTGTCCTGGGTTGCGGTGCCACAGTCCACCCATCGTCTGAGCTAGATACTTCAAGATTGTCCCCGACTCCTCCTTCACCGACACCTGTAACTCTACCTCCCGAATAAGTCTTGAGACTGCCCCTTCTCTCCCTTCCTGTTGCCAGTGCCGTGTTAGCTCAGGCCCTGAATCTCCCTGCTCTGACAGGTGCTGTGGTTTCCCGACTGGTCCCTTCAAGCTTCATTCTTGCCTAGGAAGGGTAAGGATGCACACCACTAACACATATGTCACCCTCTCCCTTGCTTAACCTTCAGCTTCAGGATAAAGGCCCAGCCTTAACATGAGACAGCAAGTTAAGGCTGGGCCTTTATCCTGAAGTTGGGTCCCTGCTTACTTGACCAGACTTCTTGTTTTTCTAATGACCTTCAGACCTCGGCAACCTACAATTTGTGTAGCTTTCACGACTCACGGGGGTGTTTCTCCTTTCCATGCTTCTCTCCAGAAGGTCCACTTCCATATTCTCAGATCAGACATCCCCTCTTTCTAGAAGCCTGTGTCCTCCCTTAACCCCCAGCCCCCAGCCCATGCTGAACTGGGCACCTTTCCAGAGTGTGCATTGCTGTCCTTATACTTACATGGTATAATTACATGTTCTAGGTCACTGGTGTCCTCTACTAGACCAGGACCTCCTGGAGGGAAGATATTATCTAAATCCTCTTTGTGTCTCCACTAATGATTTAGAAATAATAATGATAATAATAAAATTAATGGTAACAGTAACAGCTGCTAACATTTTCTGAGTTCTTGCTATGTGCCCAGCGTTGTTCTAAATCCTTTCACATCTATTAGTTCATTTGATCCACACTCTGAGAGAGAAACTGTATCATTATCCTCTATGCTTAGTTACAGGTGAAGAACCTGAGGAGGTTAAGTCATCTACCCGAGGCCTCTCAAGGTAGGTGGGAGAAAGGGGGTTTGGGCCCAGCAGGCTACTGTATAGTGTGGGCGCTCAAGGCTCTGCTAACGAGGCAGTGGTGGCTCAGTGGCAGAATTCCCACCTTGTGCGCCTGAGACCCAGGTTCGATTGTCAGCCAGTATGCCTCCTGTGCCACCCTCACGCACCTGTCAGTGGAGGCTTGCCTGTTGCTATGACGCTGAATGGGTGTCAGCAGAGCATCCAGACTGAGCTGGACTAGGAAGAAAGTCCTGGCAATCTCCTGAAAATCAGCCACTGAAAACCTGGTGGGTCACAACAGTCCAGTCTGCATCTGATCATGAGGATTGTGACTTGCCAGGTGGTACTGTATTCTGTTGAGCGTGGGGTCCCCTTGACCGAGAGGTTAACTCAGAGGCAATTAACAACATAGGTGCAGCGTAGGTAGACAGATGACACATAGCCTTTAAAACAATATTTATGACATATTTAACACCACAGGGAATGGCTTATCACATACTATTAAGAATAGCAGTACATGATGATATGGTGAAATTATTAGCGGTTGCCTCCAGGTAATGGACCATCAGTAGTTGTGTTCCCACTTCTTTGTAGTTTTCTGCATTTTGCATATTTTCTACTATGAACATTATCACTGCGATAATGAGAAGACTTAAACCTTGAGGGTTGGATGCTGCTGTGTCTCTTTGCTGCCCAAAAGAGCCAGTCCAGGGAGTCTCTTCCTGGGAACCCTTAATTGGGGCAGTGTGGCGCATCCCCCTGAAGAGGGAGGGATCAAGCTGCCACAGGCCAAGGTCCTGCTGGTGCTGAGGGGCTGAGGGTCCTCCATAACTCACCCCAGTAGCACCAGGCAGGTAAAGAGTGGGGAAGAGGGACAGGTGTATGGCTGAGAACCTGGCCACGGCTCACTGTGCAACACCTCCCCTCTGTCCTTCTCTGTGACCCAGGTGACATGTGTAGCCACCAGGTCCCATTCTGTGAAAGTGCACAGTATACATGGAGGGGACACAGCACGTCCCCTTGTTTTCTGGTGGGAGGCTAAGGAAGAGCAGAGCACGAGTGGACAGGAAAGGCTGACTCTGCAGGGGTGCTGCCAGCAGCACAGGAGGCCCTGCTGCAGTGAGCTCCCGCATCCACCTCGTTACTGCCCTACGCTCTCAGAGCCTGGCAGCTGGGGCCAGCTGGCAGGTAAATGCCAGGACAGGACCCATGGCTGCCCGGGAGGCAGTCAACAGAAAAGTCACTTTAATAAAATCAACATGAAACAGGGCCTGTGCTCCTCCCCCAAACGGCGGAGTGTCTCTTGACCACAAACATCAGCTTGGCAGAAACATCACCCGGGCACTTTGGGGATTGCCTGGCCCCCAGAGAGTAAGTTCAGAGATGGTTTTGTGGGCCTGAGAAATAGCCAAGTTGGAAAGGAATTTCACCCCGAAACTCGATGGGTGGTGCAGGCTGTGCTGAGTCCTTTCTTGGTTCACTTCCAGTCCCTCGTACTGGGGAAGTGTGACTGTTAAGGTTGTGTGTCAGCTTAGTTGAACTGTGATTCTCAGTAGTTTGGCGTTTATGATGTAGTCTGGCAGCCGTTACGATGTATCACTCCATGATGGGATCTGTTACAAGCAGCCAGTCGGCTGAAAGAAGCTTTTCCTGGGGATTGTATCCAATATAGGTGGACTTCCTGGCAAAGCTCAGAAGCTCTTACTCACTCTGGATCCTGTTTGTCTGACCTCTGGCTCTGGGGACTTGAGCCAACAGCTTACCTGCCATCTTTTGCTTGCCAGTTTTGGGATTCACTGGTCTTCGCAGCTGGTGAACCACAGTCCTCCTGTCAACCTGCCTATGTTGGGTTCGCCAGCCCTTGTGGCTACGTGAGTCGGGAGACACCTCCAGCCCGACCCATGGACTTGGGACATTCCAGCCTCTACAGTCACACCAGACATTTCCTTGGTATCAATCTCTTTCTCTTTTCTATATATATATTTACAGGGTCTGACAATTAAGTTTATGAACTCATCCTAGAAAAAGCGCTACGCGCCTCATTGTTGAGTATCACTACCGTTCACTTTTTGAAGTACTCCCCTTGGGAAGCTATGTACCCATGCCAGCAGCTGGTCCACCATTCAAAGCAGTTTTGGAACTCTTTTTCTGGAATGACCATGAGAGCTGTCATATTACCCTCGATGTCCTGAATGTCATCAAAGTGTCTTCTTTTCAATATTTCCTTTGTTTTTGCGTAAAGAAAAAAGTTACTAGGGGCCAGGTTGGATGAGTAAGGAAGGTGTTCCAATAATTTGTTTACTGGCTAAAAACTCCCTCACAGACAATTATACAATTAAGTTCGTCAACACGGTGCCACTGTGTGCAGTGGGCATTCTAGAAAGAGTTCCAAAAGTGCTTTGAAAGGTGGACTAGGCACTGGCATCAGTACATAGCTTCCCAAGGGGAGTATCTCCAAGGAGACCGTAGTGATATTCAGCAATGAGGTATGTAGCACTTAGAACAATGAAGTTCCTGGACTTAATTGTCAGACTGCACATACACTGGACTTTCAGGCCTTGAAGGAGACCTCACCCCAGAGGAAGGATTGCTGGCTTACATGAGGTCAGGAAGTGAAGAGGGAGCTCTCCTACCCAGGGAAGTGAAGTAACACTGCCCCGCAACAGCCCTACCCTGCCGTTGCCCTCTGTTGTTTACCTTGAGTGCCCAGACCACAGGGAGCCCAGGTGGCACAGTAGGTAAAGCACTTGGCTGCTAACGGAAAGACTGGCAGTCTGAACCCCCCAGTCACTCTATGGGGAAAAGGTGTGGCAGTCGGAATCCATAGATGGCAGCCTTGGAAACTCAATGAGGCAGTTCCGCTCTGTCTGATAGGGTCACTAGGGGTTGGAATTGACTTGATGGCATTGGATTTGGTTTGGGTTTTACCTAGCCTATGGGACCAAACAGGGGAGTCCAGGGGCCCCGAGGCTGTTACTCTTCTAACAAGCACAGCTGGTCTTCCTTAGGCCCAGCTGACTGTAGTAATAATACTGGTATTTTATATATGAGGCACAGAGTTTGGTGGCTACAGTACTAGTAGCCATAGATCAGTGGCTGTGGTACTTAGTGGCTGTAGTATTTTGTGCCCACAGTATTTACTACCTGCAGTATTTAGATCTCATAGAATTGAGTGCCAGCAGCATTTAGTAACTAAAGTGTTCAGTGCCTGTCATATTCAGTGCCTGTAGCAGTGTTTAGTGGCTGTAGTTTTCAGTGGCTGCAGTATTAAGTGCCTGTAGTATTGAGTTCCTGTAGAATTTAGTGTCTGCTGTATTTAGTGGCTGTGGCAGTTAGTGGCTATTGGATTCAGGGCTATTGTATTTAGTGGGCATATTATTTGGTGGCTGTAGAATCCAGTGACCTTGTGCAACTCAGTGATTAACAACGTGCTCTGTGCTTCCTTTGCTGCCTCTGAACAAACTGTCCTCCTAGCAGTTCTTTTGTCTGCCTTGTCAGTTCAACTGTTCCCTAAGCTGCTGTCCTCGGCTCATAAGCAATTTTTCAGTCCCTTGGCACAGCTTCATTTAAAAATGCACTTCTTTGCAATGCCTGAGAGATTTTTCTTCAGTTTTCCAAAGTTCAGCTGTTTCTGAATCATTTCATATAATTCTTTCCCCCTCTACCTCCTTTGCCCCCAAACTGAAGCTCATTTGAAAGTAGATTCTGTGGATTTTTCCATGCCCCGCCTCTGTCTACAGAATATAAGAAGTGATTTGGCACGAGCTTTGTGACCAGCTGTGGCAAGTGCTTGTCACAGGGGTCACTGGGAGTAGCTCCAAGCAGGTGGGAAGAGGGCAACCAGCTGTGATGCCAGCCCCAGGGGGTGGGGAGAGGTGTGATGGGCTTGATTCTGTCCTGGTGAGCAGGGTCACCCTGAGATCTCTCCGAACTCTAAGGTCCTACCTTAACCCTGGAGACAACAACTGTCCCAGCTTCTTAGGGCTGCAGCGAGGCTGAAAGGAGGGTTGGCTAGGGGAAGTCCCTCCTAGCTGCTCACTTAGCTGATAGGTGACTAGCCAGTGTCACTGGTACAGTAGGCCTGGGCCTAATATAAAGTGGGAAGCCAAGACAGCCTCTTTCCACCTCTTCTCCACCAACAAGAAAGCTACCACTGAGAGCTGAAATCCTGCTATTAGGGAGTTAATCGTGAGAAGAATACCTTTTTCCCTCTCTTAAGTTTAAAATATGGCTGAAAGAGGATGATATCAAGCTCCCAACTCACTGTTTAAACCTCTATCTCTTATCAGTTCAGCTTAACTCTACAAACATTTCTTGAGTACCAACTACATGCCAGACCCTGGCTGGCTCCAGCAAACCCACATTTGAATGAGAAAGGCATGGTTTCTGCAGCTACAACTTCCCACCATCCTTTCACTTTGTAGACCCTAGTGGTGTAGTGGTTAAGTGCTACCAAAAGGTTGGCGGTTGGAATCCACCATGCACTCTGTGGAAATTCTATGGGGCAGTTCTACTGTGTCCTATAGGGTTGCTATGATCGGAATTGACTTGATGGTAGCAGGTTTTTTTTTTTTTTTTTTTTTTTTTCCACTTCATTGGCCTGAGCAGGGGAATTTCCTGGGTCCCCATTTGGGTCCTTGGAGGAATCAGAGTTTTTCCCATTTGAGATCTAGTTAGGCCTCTCTATTCTGGTGAAAGCCACTGTCTTAGGCTGGCTTTCCTAGAGAGCAAAACTTGTAAGGGATATAAATATACAGAGACTTATATCAAGGAATCAGCTCATATGATTGCTAAGAGACTAGAATGTCTGTCTGTAGTCAGTGGATCAGGATGGAGCTTCAGGGGCTGGCAAACCCAAGACTGACAGGTTGGAGAGCAGGGTTCTTGCTCTCAGGCTGTGAAGATTGATGAATTCCAAGATCTGCAGATAAGGTGAGAGCTTAAGTTCCATCAGGGGGAAGTCAGAAGAACAAGAGGCAGCTGCAGGATCCAGAGCAAGCAAAAAGCCAGGACGTCTGTGTATACACAGATGCAGGCCACATCTCCAAGGAAACTCCCTTTAAACCAATTGGCTGCTCACAGCAGATGCAATCATGGGAGTAATCACATATGAACGCTGAGAATCATGACCCAGCCAAGCTGACACACAATCCTAACATCACAGTCACCTTTGAGGCCTCTTCCCTCTGACGAGCCCAGGATCTGGGGACAGCTGCTACAGAACAGCAAAGACTGGTCCTGATAAACCAAGAAGACCACACTGGCCACTCATTTTCCATTTGTCTTGTGACTTGGGACACAATCTGCAGGTTCTGACAATTTCAGTCTTATGGCAACTTATTAAAAACAAAACAAAACAAAAACACCCAAACCCACTGTTGTTGAGTCAATTCTGACTTACAGTGACCCTACAGGACAGAGTATAACTGTCCAGTAGAGTGACTGAGTTGCAAAAGCAGCAACTGAGCCTGAACTTGGAATGGTTTAGATTCTCATTCAAACCCTTTAGCCCCTTTGATGACAACACAGACCTTCAGTGTCACCCAGTGGTGCCCTACAGCACCCTCTAGCTTTACACAGCACCCTTGCTTGCCTCCTCAGAGAGTTCACACTTCTCTTTCTTTTCTCTGGCGTCCCCCTCTCCCTGTCTACCTCCCTCCTCTACTTCCCTTTCTCCTCTGATCCATATCCTGTCACAATCCCAGGAGGCCTCAGCCTCCCTGGAAGTGACCCATTCCACACCTGGCATCTCCCCTCCTTGGCCTCCTCTCCCCCTGCACTCCAGTTCTCATGGCCGTGCTGTGGACACTGCCCACTGCCGAAATCCTTCAGTCTCTTCTCAGTCTCCACCGCCCTCACTCCTCTCCCTTTCAAGCTCAGGTTCCAGGCTCCAGCTTCAAACACTAGGTGCTCAGATCCGAAACTCCAGCTGCCCACTGTCCTTTGCAAAAACCAAACCCAACTCACTGCTGTCAAGTCAATTCTGACTCATAGCAACCCTGCAGGACAAAGTAGAACTGCTCCATAGAGTTTCCAAGGAGCACCTGGCAGATTCACACTGCTGACCTTTGGGTTAACAGATGTAGTATGTAACCACTATGCCACTGGGGTTTCCACACAGGCACCTGGGACAAACACCACAAGGGATTCACTACTGCAAGGCAGCTGGAGTCACTGTGGTGTCAGTGTCCCCCTTCTGCCCACAGCTGTGCCCAGCAACCCCACCACGCCTATTTCTCCAGTCACTTCTCACTGCCCTCCTTAGACTCTCACTTGGCATCATTATCCCCATTTTGCAGATGAGGAAGCTGTGACTCTGAACATCTGAAATTGCCTGAGAACACAGCTGGGGCCAGAATTGAGGTTTCTATATCAAGTTTTCTTTGGCTATGAAAGGGAGTGGATGTCCACTTCAGGTAGGACCCCTTGTCTCCCTGGCGGGGCGAGGAAGGTGGTTTAGGGAAAACAACCCCCAAGTGAGTTCACTGTGGTGGGACTGGCTCCCTTAGCCTCCATACCAGGAGGTTACACTGTGCAGCATTCCCAATTGCCACCATGAGGTAAGGTAGTCACCAAGGGGATGGGGACCTGAATTTGGGAACATTCTGGAATGCTGGAGAAGGAGGCAGGAGGCAAGATCCTGGGTTAGTGCACTCACTTGAAGGGGTGCCACTTGGGGCTCCCCAGCAACTGGAGTCTTCATAGTGGGCCAGCCCTCTGCAGACCACTGTTGGCTAGGCCTCCAGTCCCAGCCCACAGGATGTGAAGATCCTCTTGCTTCAGCAGGAAGCCTAGATGGTCTTTCACAGCCATGGCAGGTCTGAGAAGTGGGCAGATTCCTGACTGTAGCTGTTGGGCAGCAGTAGCTTTGAGCTGCTAGCACCTCCCTGAGGCTGGTGGCTGGCTACACCGCAAAGACTCAACCCAGAGGCACAAGCAGAGGTTTTGCCGCCACTTCTACAGATGCTGAGCCTGGACAGGCTGGCCCCAGTGTTTCAGGCTCTGTTTTCCAAAGGCTTCCTCTTTGCTACGGGATAAAACAGAAATTCCTCATCAGGGCTCACAGGCTAGGGAATTAAAACATCCACTGCTATTGAGTCAATTCCAACTCATAAGAACCTGTTACGACAGAGTAGAACTGCTCCATAGAGTTTCCAAAGAGTACCTGGTAGATTTGAACTGGTGACATTTTGATTAGCAGACCTTGCACCTAACCACTACTCCACCAGGTATCTGGCTAGGGAATTAGCAAACCAAAATACAGAACACCAGGTTACACTGGAATTTCTGGTAAACAATGGATCACTTTTTCGGTTCCAGATAACAAACAGATAATTGTCTTTAGTGTAAGTATGTCCCAAATATTGCATGAGACATGCTTATACTCAGAGTTCAGGCAGCTAGATTTCTCTGCTCATGTATGAGGGAGAACAGTAATTCATCCAGTGATGTCATAAATGGTAGAATTTTAGGCCTCAGTGTAGGGTAATGTATCTGGGGCTGTAGGATCGCTATGAGTCAGAACTGATTCATTGGCAATGGATTTTTGTTACGGATATAGTAATGTATTTGTGAGCAGAGACCTTCCAAATATCCCTTTCAAATCTTACTGCTAAACTGAAAAAGACAGTTTGCTATACTCTGTTACTTTATTCTTCCTTGGCTTGGCAGCTGACAATGACAATCTGGAACAATAAAAGGACCCACTCACAGAGATGGAGGGAGAACTAAATGCATTAAATGCAAAGCTGGGGACCTGGAGACCCACGGTGTGCATCTCTGCCTTTGCCCCATCTACTCTGCTGGGGCGTTGCTGACTCAGGGGAAGAGGAAAAAGAGAAAGGGGGGAAAAGGCAACTGTCAGGACAACAATACACAAACGTGCTGAGTGGGTGAAATTTATGTCCTGAAGCCTTTGAACAGGTTCATTCCAGCTTGACCACCTGCTGAGAATTTGCCATTTCCACCCTCAAATGTACTGAGTCTGAATCTATCTGGGGATCTTGTTAAGATGTAGATTCTGATTCAGTATGTCCGGAGGTGGAAATGCAGATTCTCAGCAGAGGGTTGAACCAGAATGAATCAGTGCAAAGACTCGCTTTCCCCAAAGCCAGCAAGTCAGGGCACAGGACCATGCCAACAGCCTAGAGGTGACACAGAAAACAGGGAACTGACAATAGGCTGGGGACCCAAGAGACAGCATCAAGAGATTGGCCAGAGCCCACTGGGCAGGGAGGGGCAGAGCAGGGGCACCGTGACCCCTGAGGAGGGGGCAAATCATGTCCTGCAGTGCTAAATCCCCACAGGACAAGGAGAAACTCAGCAGTGTCATGTTCTTGAG
Source organism: Heterohyrax brucei (assembly GCA_028571685.1). Classification (NCBI taxonomy): domain Eukaryota; kingdom Metazoa; phylum Chordata; class Mammalia; order Hyracoidea; family Procaviidae; genus Heterohyrax; species Heterohyrax brucei. Next base: position 21,046,394 of record CM053147.1, read on the forward strand.
AGACCCTAAACAATCTTTTCCAGGAGAAAAGGCAGAATGACCCTGTGTTCCCTAAACAGGATACTGTGAGCAGCTACCAGTCCTCTCCCATTCACCAGAGGTGACCTGGCTAATGACCCTGATCATTAAGGTGGTCAGTTCTACTCTGGCCTCTAGGGTCGCCATGAGTTGGATCTGACTCGATGGCACTGGGCTGGGAGGTGCCAGGCTGTGTGCTGAGATTTTACGGGTTTGATCTGACTCCCTTCTCAACCAACCCTGAGAAGCAGGCCTCTGCATCACCCCTACTCCAGCCTAGAGAGGGGGAGAAACCTAAGATCACACAGCTGGTAAGCAGTCCAGGGGGTACCTGAACCCAGGAATCTGGCTGTAGAGTCCAACTTTTAACCCTATACCAGCTGTCTCCTGCTCCCAGATGTGGCTTCAGACTCCAGATATTCATCACCCATAGATTTGAGTTGAGACATGAAAGGAAATTTGTATTCCAAGCTTGTCATATTGTGAGTTGCTGACTCTGATTCAGCAGAGTGTCTTCCCATTGAGTACTCTTACTTATGACACAAGAAAATATTCGATCTAGAACAGACCTACTAAGCACAGTCCAGCATGCTAGTTTTTCAGATGAAGAAACTGAGGCCCAGAGAGGTTAACACGTTTTTTCCGGGCCAGCAAGTCAAGGCTCACAATTAGGATCTTGGTGTCTGGTGTCCAAGTGGGGGACCTTGGTATGCTGTCCCCTTGAGTCTGGTCAGAATACCCTGATCTTGACAGCGTCAGCTGGCTTGGTCGGTGACCTTTTGGATGTTCAGATCTCATTCCCTGCCCTCCTGCTTCAGCCACCCTTCAAAGTCCGGAGGCAGCACAGAAACCTCTGGCCCTGGCCAGCAGTGGCTGCGGTTCCCAGGCTGGGCAGACGGGGGCAGCAGAGGCACTGGAGACGATAACGTCCCAAGAGTAGAAGGAGTGTGGACCAGTGCAGGAAGGAAGAGCTCACAGCGGGGCAAGGAGGGAGGGGTTCACGGGCCCGGAGGGTCAGTTCTGCTAGAGGCTAGTTTTGGGGAAAGGATGGGCTGGCATTTGTCGGGTAGCCATGAGACACAATTAGGGTTTCAATCAGCTGACCCAAGCCCTCTCCCTCTGAGATTCCCTGGTTCCTATCAAGCTCTGTTTGGGAGAGCCTTTGGCCTCTTAGGGTGCAGGGCCACAAAATGTGGCAGTCACAAAGACTAAAGGCCCCCACACTCCCAGACCCTCGTGTTTAAAAATAAAATGGACCAGCAGCGTTCAACCCTGATTCCCGGAGGCCCCACGTGTGTCCGAATAGAACTGTGCTCCTTGAGATTTTGAATAACCAATTTTTCAAAAGCAGATCGCCAGGCTTTTCTTCTGAGGCACATGTGGGTAGACTTGAACCTCCAACCTTTTGGTTAGCAGACAAACTCATTAGCTGTACCACTGAGGAAGAACAACAGGTTTTAATTCCGTAAAAGGATTATGGCACCTTCACAGAAGATGGGGGGTGGGAGGAAGAGGCACAGGCACTAGGACAGCAAAGACCACCTTCTTGTTTCTCTCATAGGACACCTCCCTCTTCCCTCTATGTCTCTGTCTGTCCACCAGGCTATGACCTTCTCAGTGCTTGACACATAGTAGGTGCTCAAGAAATATTTGCCAAACAACTGTCTTCATCCCAGCCTCTCAGATACTGTATTAGTCTGCCTGACATAGAACTCGCCAGGGCTAGCCAAAGGGCCTCTAACTGCATTCCTCTGTACCCGCATCTCCTGGCAGTCCAAGGATGAGCACAGTAGCAGGGAATGGGGGGTGGGAGTACAGGATTCCTCCAGAGGTATTTTTTCATAATCCCCACTCCAGCTAGGGATTTGGGAATTCCTTAAACAGCTAGTGTGCATCTAAGCATACACACTTGGCCTGCCAGCTCCCAGCTGTCTATTAAAGGCATCTTCGTTACCTAGTGCTCCTGGCAGGGCTCCATGGGGTGGGCCCCAGACATCCAGGTCGCTGGACAAAAACCTTGGGGCTGCCCACTTTGGGCCAGGCCTTCATTTCCCTCCCAGGGCTCCCTGCAGGTCTCAGCTGGCCCCTGACAGAGCAGCTGCTTGTCCTCCCTCCTCAGCTGGGGACTCATCTGCCTTCGCCAGGGCCCAGATTAAGCTCTATTACCTTCCCTGCTGACTGCGCAGGAGCTGAGCAATTTCTCTGGCCCCTGCCCATCCCCTGGGAAAACAGCTGAATGTTCTCAAAGCCAATGTTCTTGCTCAGCAAGGAGGTTTTAGCTATAGTGGGTTCTAGGAAAAGCAGGGTCAGATCTATTCTTTGGGGGGCAGGGCAGTGCCCAGGGATCCCACAGCTCCCTACAAGGGGCAACTAGAGTGAGCCCGCAAGACGGTGGTGCAATATGAAAAGCACAGACTGGGAGAGAATTGGCAGAGAGGGCGAGGCGCAAGGAGAGCCTCTTCTGCAGATTTTATTGATTTCTCTTCTCTTTGAAGTTGGATTTCAAGTGGAATCAGGGGAGATGCAGTCAAGGGGAAGGGGAAGGAAAGAAGCGGAAATCTAAGTTGAAATGAGAAGCGTGTGCTTTGGAGACCTGCCATAGGACTTGCTGTAGGCCCAAGCCCACACCACAGGCAGGAGGCCAGGAACCACCCCACCCTTAGGGACATGTTTTGCTAAGAGACTAATAATTCTGGAAGGCAGGGACCATGGCTTTCGGACGCATTTCTGTATCCCAGTGCCTAGTACAGACTGTGGTATACAGTAGCTACTCGATAACTACATGCTAGGAGCTTTTCAGGAGTCCACGGATGGTACAACCCTAACCAAAAGTTTGGTGGTTCCAGTCCACCCTCAGAAAAAAGACCTGGAGTTCTAAAATATCAGCTGCGGAAAACTTGGTGGAGGGTATTTCTACTCTGCCCCACATGGGGTCCACAAGTTGCGATACAATTGATACTGGGATCAATTTTTAGGAGCTATTCAGAGCACTTCATGCACAGTAACTCATCTTATCCTTTCACAAGACCATGAAATAGATACTTCCATCATCCTTACTTTATAGGTGAGGACCTGAAGGCACAGGGAGGTTGAGTTTCTTGTCCATGAGCACACAGCTGGAAAGTAGCAGAAGTGGGGTTCCAACACCAGAATGCCCACATGAAAGACTATGCAATTATTTACCATGCACCTGAGAAAGATCTTGAAAAGAAAGACAGTTTAGCCATAGACTACAAAGGGACCTTGGATGCCATTTAAATCCAACCCCTTGTTTTATCAACTAAGGGCTAGAAAAGGGAAGTAACTTACCCAGTGCCCTTGGTAACTAGCCAGCTCCTGGCAGAGCTCAGATTCTAACCCACATCTCCTGACTTTCAATCCCTGGAGCTTTCTGCTCCATCAGCTGGTCTCGGAAGATCACATCTCGTGCCTCCCAGAGTTTGTAAACTGGCTGTATTAGTCATCTAGTGCCACTGTAACAGAAAGGCCACATGTGGATGGCTTCAACAAACAAGTTTATTCTCTCACAGTCTAGTAGGTTAGAAGTCTGAATTTAGGGCGCCAACTCCAGGGGAAGGCTTTTTTTTGTCTCTGTCAGATCTGGAGGGAAGTCCTTGTCACCAATCTTCCTCTGGACCAGGAGCTTCCTAGCTCAGGGACCCGTGTCCAAAGGGCATGTATTCTCCGGCTCTTGTTTTTTGGTGGTATGAGGGCTCTTTGTCTTTCTGCTCACTTCTCTCTTATATCTCAAAAGAGATTGGTTTAAGAGACAATCTAATCTTGCAGGGGAGTCCATCCTCATTAACATGACTGCCACTAATGCCATCTGATTAACATCACAGAAGGATTTACAACACATAGGAAAATCACATCAGATGACAAAATGAGGGACAATCACATAGCACTGGACGTCATGGCCCAGCCATGCTGGTACAGGCGTTTTGGGGGAACATAAGTCAATCAATGAAATTAGCTTTCTAACTGTATCAGAGTCCCTCACACTTGACAGATCAGTGGAAACTGCCTCTTTCCTCTCTCCCCTCCTCACTCCCTTGCCCTGGCTGGGTAGGCTCCATGGAGCAGACCAAGTCAACTCTTCTGGCCTTGACAATCCAGTCCAACAGGAAGATGCTGGAGCTGCAGGTTCTAGGGATGGTGGGCAGAGGTATCTTTGAAGGAAGTATCTGAGCATCTGCAGGAGCCAGGCCTGTCTGAGGGCCTGTCCTGGAAGGCCCAGGCTGGGACAGGTGGGTGTCCAGTACCTATTTTCCAGGATTGGACCGTGGCATACACTCCCAGTTCTTGGGCAACCTGAACACTTAACATTTCCAGGGTAATTTTTCTCCCGAGGTGTTTGCTGTGGGCACTAATGTCTGGTATATGAGATATATATCATTTTTGATTCAACATATTTAAAATTCATTTTCCCGCTAGACATGACAAATTGAATCTGTGGCTTTCCACACAGGGCTTTTCGAAAAGATTGGTGCTGGGAGGCCCTGGGGTCCCAGAATGAGGACACTTGATCAGTCCTGGCAATCTCTTCCTACTTATGGGGTGGGTAATTGCAGATATTCCAGCTGGGAGAAGGTATGATTGGGTTTTTCTCCTGTGGGGGAAAAAACAAGTCCTATCAGAGGAACGATTTTCTAGAGTTGTTTTTTTTTTTTTCCCCCTGTGCCTGGCAGGGCTTCCCAGCACATGCACACAGTGCCTGCTCAGTGAGGGACCTGGTAGCCTTTGTCAAGGAGGGAATGCAGGACCCTTTCCCTTCTAATTCGAGCTGGGTTTAGTAAGTCCTATCCAGTTCATCTCAGCCCACAAAGCTGGGAAAGCGCCACGACTTAGTCAAACCCCAGGGTACAGCACAGGGCTACACACGCAGCAGGTCTCCCGGCATGTGGCTGGGGCTGGGTCGCTTTCCATCTGGCCATTCACATAAGCAACTCAGGGCTGCACCTCGAGTTCTAGGGCCACGACAGGCCAGAAGGGAAGTGCCAAAGCTGGAAGGCTGGGGCTTGACTCACTGCTGCCGGGATCCCTGTTTTCCCTGTCACTGCAGTGTCTCCAGACGTAGGTGAAAGACTGTTGTTTACCTGGAGGCTCCTAGGGGCAGAGCAAGGAATAGAAGGGATTCCCCAGTTTCCCAAAGGCTCCTTCTCCACAACAGAAGGGAAAGAGGGCACAGTGACTTCTCTGGCCACCTTGGCTTCCTGTTTATCTTTGTTGGTAGCGTTGTGAGTTGTGTGGAAATCACCTAAGAGCACCACTGCTCTCCTTGAGGCTCCTTCAGTGCGGTTCACCAACACAGACACGCAAGGCATTGGTCTGGGAGTGAAGGGTCCTCAAAGGTGAAGTCCTCAGCATTTCAGGCAGTAGTTTGCATTTGGGTTTTGAGATGGAGCTTGCGAATGAGCAGATTTCCCCAGCAGTCTAGGCTCTGTCAGACCAGCCTCTTCCTCTCTGAGAGCAAAGCCCTAGCCCCTTTGAGGAGAATTGTTCCACAAAGTCTGAACCATGGGCGTGGGCTCCTAGGCACTTGCCCTAAGCCAAGGACTACTCTCCAGGGCTCAGTGTTGGGCTGTGCCTTCCAGATCTGCTGCTGGGTGAGCCCAAGTGCAGGTCTGCTGGGCTGGGCTGAAGGCATGCTCTTGGCAGTCGTGTATGTGTCTTTTGGACCTTCCAAGGTACTGTAGTTTGGTTATTACTGCAGTAATAGGGAGTGGAGCTGGGGGGCGGGGTGGGGGCTAGATCCAATTAGCGTTTCAGCAGTAAAGCTTAATCTTGTTCAATTAAGCTTCGAGTAAATGCTTACTCTTAATTGCCTGTATTTACCTGCCACCAAAGGCAACATAGCTGTGTAACCTCTAGCCAGTCGTTTAACTTCTTTGAGTCTGTTTTCATATCTATAGAAACTGACTGTAACACTATTTGCCCTTCTCTGGTTATTGTGGGGCACAAATATCGTAAGTAACGTGTGTGAAAACCCTTCATGGATGATAAGGTGATGGTAAGCATTATTATCCTCAAACATTTCATAGATAGTAACGTGATGGTAAGTGTTATTATCCTCATGCTTATTGTAGAAGAACCACAACAGCCACCCCTTGTGACACAGAGTATCAGCAACATAAGTTGCCATATAAGTGAGGAATAAACCCCAATAACAGCAACACAGTTTTCTCTTTGGAAGCCAGTGACCCCAGACAAGGCAGAGAGATCAACAAACAAAACTGCAATGAGAGCAATGGCCATTTGGGTGATTTACTGTCAAGGCCTGATCCAGTATAACCAATAACTAACAGGTTACCCATTCTTACAAGAAGCAGTTCTCAAAGTTGGCGATAATCATGACATCCTTTTCTGAGCCTAGTGGTGAAAATGACTTTTTATTTGATGCTGTGTGGTTGAAGGTAAGATCCAGCAAGAGCTGCTGTGGGTCCTCAATATGAAAAGGAAGGGGATTTGAAACACTAATGAAGATCAAAGACCACAGCCTTCAGTATAGATTATACCTCCACGTCAAGAAAACAAAAGTCCTCACAACTGGACCGGTAAGCAACATCTTGATAAATGGAGAAAAGATCAAGGTTGCCAAGGATTTCATTTTACTTGGTTCCACAATCAACGCCCTAGGAAGCAGCTGTTGAGAAATCAAAAGACACATTGCATTGGGAAAATCTGCTGCAAAGGACCTCTTTAAAGCACCGAAAAGTAAAGATGTCACCTTGAACACTATGATATGCCTGACCCAAGCCACGGTATTTTTGCTTGCATCATATGCATGTGAAAGTTAGACAGGGAATGAGGGAGATGGAAGAAGCATTGACACCTCTGAATTGTGGCATTGGAGAAGACTATTGAATATACCATGGACTGCCAAAAGAACAAACAGATCTGTCTTGGAAGTACAAACAGAATGCTCCTTAGAGTCAAGGGTGGTGAGACTACGTCTTAAATACTTTGGACATGTTGTCAGGAGGGATCAGTTTTTGGAGAAAGACATCATGCTTGGCAAAGTAGAGAATTAGTAACAAAGAGGAAGACCCTCAACAAGATGGATAGACACAGTAGTTCTAACAACGGGCTTAAGCATACAGGTGATTGTGGGCGTGGTGCAGGACTGGGGAGTGTTTCGTTATATGGCTTGGAGGATCACTGTGAGTTAACCAACTCGGGGACTCCTAGCAGTAACATGAAAGCAAAAGGTCAAAGCTGAGTCTCCTCTTTCCCTCTCTCAGAAAGAAATCCAGACCACATAAGGCTCTAAGGGCTGTCAGGAACAGAGAGACCAGGAAAGAGAAGCTGAGAGCATTCCTAGAGAGGTGGTTTTCTGCCCTACCAGAATCCATTCTTCCTCCATTTTGGTTATAGAACCTTCTTTTTCTTTGGGAAGCAACGCCATCTCTATTCTCATTTCAACTGAGGTTGGCCCCTTCCCCAATTCTGGGTATGTCTCAGATATGACTAGATCAAATACTGCATCCTCCTGGCTACAGTGATTGGTTCAGCAAGATGCATGTGATCTGAAGAGCCCAGTGAGTGTCTGACCTTGGACTTGGACTTTTGCTGAAGTAATTAGAAAAGAGGAATTCTCTTTTGTATGGAGCTGTTAAGCTGCTAGGAGCTTCTGGTGGTAACCTTTTCTACTACCTAAGAATGAGTGGTCCTTCAGTGGTGGAATTCATACCTGCTGTGTGGGAGATGTAGGTTTGATTTGCAGCCAGTGCATCTCAAGTGCAGCTACCACCTGCCTGTCTGTGGAGGCTTGTGTATTGTTATGGTGCTGGACAAGTTTCAGTGGAGCTTCCACACTAAGACAAACTAGAAAGAAAGGTCTGGCAATCTACTTCCCCAAAGTCAGCCAGTGAAAATCCTGTGGATCATCAAGGTCTGATTTTGTTGTGTGTGAGGTAGCCAGTGGGTGGGCGGGCGGGTGGCATTTCCTTGAAGGAAGCCAACAACAACAATGAAGCCAACATTGAAGGAAGCATAGCTGACATAGATGTGGTTTGAGCACCGGTCCAGCTGAGCTTGAATGTATACATCTGGTCTTTTCAGATGTTTGTGCCAATAAATTCCTCTTTATGTGCTTACGTTAGTTTAATTCAGGTTCTGTCACTTGCAAATGAAAGAATCCTCATCAGTACAATTCCTAACTGGTAAGCATCAGGCTCTACTTGAATACCCCTAATGATGAGGAGCTTACTGTCTTAGAAGACACTTTGTATTAGTTAGCTTTTCCTGCTTACTGAAATATCCCCAGACTCAATGACTTAATACAAAACTCACTTACTGTTTCTTGTAATTCCATAGGTTGACTGGGTGGTTCTTCTGGTCTTAGCTGGATTGGCTGGGGATGGATAGTCTAGGATGGTCTCACATGACTAGGGACTTTGCTAGATGGCTGGATCCCATCTCCACATAGTCTGTATCCTCTGGGCTTGATTTGTTTGGAGGTTGGTCACATGGAGATTGAAGGGTTCCCAGCAGTAAGAGAAGACAAGCCTCAGTGTGCAGGCATTTTTCCAGCCTCTACCTGTGCCCTGTTTACCATTGTCTCCTTGCACAGTCCAGCCCTGTGGCCATGCCCAGAATCATTGTGGGAGAGGACCATCTAGGGGATGGATATCAGAAGTCATGGTTCACAGGTGCCATCACTGACCCTTTTCTATTAGGTAGCTCTAGATGTTAGATTAACTCAAAATTTGCCTTCTGCTAAATTCCGCACGTTGATCCCATTCCTCCTCTGGTCTTGTCCAGATGACAAAGCATTAGCAGCCATAGTTGCATTGGGTTCACTGAAGTGGACAAACTGCCTAGCGTCCTGCCTTGCCTTTTTTGTCCCTAAACTTAACAGCCTGTCATGGGTTGAATTGTGTCCCCCCCAAAATATGTGTAGCATGTGGTTGGGATATGATTCCCAGTATCTTGTGACTGTCCTTCATTTTGTGGTTTCGCTAAACTGCATGTTAAAGGATTAGGGTGGGGCTGTAAATTCCTGCATAGGATTACTTCCCTGCTCTGCTGTAGGGGGAGTTTCCCTGGACTGTGGCTTGCCCCACCCTCAATGATTTCAGCCTGCAAGAGATAAAAGGAAAGAGAAACAAGCAGAATTGGGAACCTCGTACCATCAAGAAATCTGCACTGGGAGAAGAGTGTGTCCTTCAGACATGAGGTTCCTGCACCAAGACACTCCCTGGACAAAGACTGATGCAATACCGGACTTTCCTCCACAGCCGACAAGGTGAAAGCCTTTCCCTGGAGCGGACACCCTGAATATGGACTTGCAACCTACCAGACTGTGTAAGAATAAACCTTCCTCTGTTAAAGCCATCCACGCTGTGGTATTTCTGTTAGAGCAGCTGTAGCTGACTAAAACACAGCCCAAAGGCATAGTGGGTGAGCAGTTCAGCTCTTGAAGGTGGGCACCCAATCAGTTAACAGATACTTGTTTTATACCTACTGTGTGTCAGAGGTCTTAGGTAGCACGAATGGTTAAGCACTGGGCCACTAACCAAAAGGCTGGTGATTCAAACTCACTGAGAGCTGCCTGAGAAGGAATGGGAATCTGTTTTTGAAAGATTGTAGTCACAAAAACCCTAAGGTGCACAGTTCTACTTTGAATCTCATTGGGTCACCAGGACTCAGAGTTGACTTGATGGCAGCTGGTACCGGGTATGTACCAGAATCTGGCCCAAGTGCTGGGCATACAGCAGTCAATAAAAAATACAGACCGATAAGAAGATCCTTGCCTATCTGGGGCTGGGTAGAGAGGTATTAAGAAAAATGGAGGTAAGGCAGGGCAGATGGGTGAGGAGGGGGACGTGATGTGGGAGCTTGAAAGAGCTCTTCTCACAAGAGAAGGAGCAGGACAGGTGACTAAGGGAGCTTCAGGTGAGGTGATGGGAAGACAGCTTCCCTGGGTGAACCCTGGAGTCCGTGTGCAGACCTCTCCTTATACTGTGTGTGTGTGTGTGTGTGTGTGTGTGTATGCAACCAACCCAAAAGGCGGACTCCCCTTGACAAGGAGAGAGTGACACAGCCAGCACAGGCTCTTCCTGATGGTTGTCCCTCTGATGGGGACAGGCAGGGTGGGAAGACACATGGAAGACAGCTGGAAATGGGCATGCGTGTGTGTGTTTGGGGGCAGGGAAATGTTGATAAAGACATACACACACAAAGCCTGGGCATTGTAAGTACAAAGGTCCACGTTTTAATCATTAGATATGTCTTTGGGCAAGTCTTTGAAGGCCCCTAAGCCTCAGTGCCATCATCCAGGAAGCAGGAAACACCTTACCATGCTTCACCAGGTAGGAAGGATCACAAACCCCTTCATGCCAAAGCAAGGGGAGGGGAGTTCTGGAATTGTTTCCATGAGTCTCAAGTGATCATTGGACTGGGACACTAGTTCCAGATTCAGGGTTACATACCGAGTCCAAGGCCAAGTGAAGAGAAGAGCAGGAAGGGGCCACCCTATCTGTGAGGGTCTCAGGTCTGAGGGGTGTCCGGGTTGGGGAACAGATTATCCTTCCTATGGCTCAAACGCTGTACCTGCTAGTCAGTCCTGAGATACCAAAAAACTGAAACCCGTTGCTGTTAAGTCGATTCTAACTCGTAAAGACCCTTATAGGGCCCTAGAATTGCCTCACAGGGTTTCTAAGGTTATAATCTTTTACAGGAGTGGACTGCCACATTTTTGTTCTGTGGAGTGGCTGATGGGTTTGAACTGCCAACCTTTAGGCGGTTTTAATCAAACGCTTAACCACGGTACCGTCAGACATCCTTAAAAAAAAAAAAGGCCCAACAAACCCGTTGCCATCCAGTCAATGTCAACTCACAGTGACACTATAGAACAGAGTAGAACTGTATTCATACAGCTGACCCTCTTTGGTTAGCTGGTGTAGCACTTAATCACTATACCACCAGGGCTCCAAGTCCTCAGATAAATCCACATTTTTTTAGACAGAAAAGATTGTGAGGGTTGTTTTTTCCTGAGAATCAAAGCTGAAAAGTAGAGGGGAAGACATCAGTCGTTACAACTTCAGGGCTGGTTTTCTCATTTGTGGTAAATTTCTTGGGTACATTTTAAAATATATATATGTATATATAATGTATTTTTGTTGTTGAGAATATACACAGCAGAAAATGCACTGTTTCCACATGTGCATTTTAATGACATTGATTATATTATTTTAGTTGTGTAACCATTCTCACACTCGTTTTCTGAGTCATACCTCCCCATTAAGAAAAACTCACATCTACTACATCTTCTGAGTTACTGTTGTCGGTTTGACCTCATACACATAATCGTAAAAGACTGACATGTTCAAGGCAGACATTCTTGACTATCTGAGCTAAACCACTGGTTTTAAGAAGACTTCAAGGGATAATTTTGGTTTAACGGTTATCTTAGGGCTATAGTTTCAGGGCTTCATACACCCTCCATGGCTCCAGAAAGTCTGTAGTCTGTGAGAATTTGAAATTCTGCTCTGCATTTTTCCCCCTTTCGATCAGCATTCTTCTATATAGCCTTGGCACCAGCTAGTTCTGGTCTCATAGGAAAGGAAGCAGTTGTTCATGAAGGGGATTATTCACACCTTGCATATCCTCCTCCTATTCCCAACTCTCCTTCCCCTGATCCCGCAGGTGAACAGAGACCAATTGTTGTACCTTCAGTGGTCACTTTCAAGCTTTTAAGATTCCTTCTTGGCAGTATTGCCTGAGATGTGAACTGGCCTTAGAGAGGAAGACTGTGTTCAGCAGTATTTGGTGCCAGACGGCCTGGTGGACTGGAAGCCTAAAAGTGGGAGCTCTTCTGAATAGGTTCTTGGCCTGCCCCTGGCACCCCTCCTCAGCTCAATCTTGAACTCTCTGAGCCTCTGGGAGCTTGTCAATAGGGCAGGGGGAGAGAAAGTGAATAGTTGTGTGTTCTTGGCCCTGGGGGAGTCTCTGGGTGGTGCAAATGGTTAACATGCTCATCCATTAACCAAAAGGTTGGAGGTTAGAGTCCACTCAGAGAGGTATCTCGGAAGAAAGGCCTGGCAGTCTTCTTACAAAAAATCAGCCATTGAAAACCCTATGGAGCATTGTTGTACTCTGAGACACATGAGGTCTCCAAGAGTGGGAGGGTGCTGAAATCTTGCTCCAAACTGCCACCAGATCTTAGACCTTGGCGGCAAGGTTTGGAAGGTGAGGATAAGGGGTTTTGTTTTGCAAGAAAGGGGAAAGAGGAAAGAGGGAAGGAGACAGGTATCCCAGTTTCCTTAACAAATGGCCTGACAGCTTCTCTCCCTCCACTGCCTATCTACTGCAAAGACAGCTGCAGAGCTGTGGCACCACCAGAACCCCTCTGAGGGGACAGGGAGAAGTGGGGGATATTGATGTCCACTTGGCCCTCGGGTGTTCAGCAGAGAAGGACAGAGCTGGAGCCTTGGTTTCCACTCCTTGGGCTTTTCCTGGGAGCTTCAGGACTTGCTACCTGCCTCTTGGCGATGGCTAGTGCTGCAGTCTTCTTGTTTGATTTGCTAAGTCACCATTTTAATTCACTGGTTGACACCCACATGACAGTCAGCTGTCCCCTCAAGGCCCTGGGACATCTGCTAGACAGTGAAATTCAATGTGAAGTTAAATACCACTGGGTTCCACATCCTCATCTCCTCTCCCTCTTCCCTTTACTTCCTCCTTTCTTTCCGAGGGTAGAGATGCTGTCTTACTCACCTAGTGCTGCTGTAACATAAATAACACAAATAGATGGCTTTTTTCTCTCACAGGAAGGTAGGCAAAGGTCCAAATTCAGGATATCAGCTCCAGGGGAAGGCTTTTTCTGTTGCCTTGAGAAAGATCCTTGTCATCAGTCTTGTCCCGGATAGGGAGATTCTGAGGAACATGGACCCTGGGTCCTAAGGATATGCCCTGCTCCCACACTGCTCCCTTGGTGGTATGAGGTCCCTGACTCTCTGCTGACTTTCCTTTATAACCCAAGAAATTATCTCAAGGCACAATATAAGTCCTGCCTCACTAACGCAACTACTGCCCATCCTCCCTCATTAACATAGACAAATTTATAACATTTAGGAATATCGCAACATACCAGGAATCATGGCCTAGCCAAATTGCTGCATACAATTTTTAGAGGACACCATTCAATCCAAGACAGACACCCAGGCAGCGAAGGGGCTGGGCTGAACCCTGTTGCTGTTGGGCACCGTTGTGTTGGCTCCAGTTCATAGCAACAGTATGTGCAACAGAGTGAAACCCTGCCCCTTCCTGTGCCATACTCCCGTCATCCTCATGCTTAAGTCCACTGTTGCGCTACTATGTCAGTCCATCTCCTTGAGGATCTTTCCCTTTTTTGCTGACCTACTTAACCAAGCCTGATGTCCTTCTCCAGGGATTGAACCCTCCTGACAACATGTCCAAAGTATGTAAGATGTAGTATCACCATCTTTGCTTCTAAGGAGCACTCTGGTTGTACTTCTAGAACAGATGTTTGTTCTTCGGGCAGTTCATGGTACATTCAATATTAATCTCCAACACCACAATTCAGAGGCATCAGCTCTTCTTCTGTCTTCCTTATTCATTGCCCAGGTTTCCCAGACATATGATTCAGTTGAAAATGCCATGGCTTGGATCAGGCACACCTTAGTCTTCAAGGTGACATCTTTACTTTTCAACACTTTAAAGAGGTCTTTGACAGCACATTTTCCCAGTGTAACGCCTCTTTTGATTTCTTGACTGCTGCTTCAATAGTGTTGATTGTGGATCTAAGTAAAATGAAATCCTTAACCTCAATCCTTTCTCCTTTCTCCTTTCTCCATTTATCATAATGTTGCTTACTGTAGGTCCAGTTGTGAGGATTCTTGTTTTCCTGATGTTGAGGTGCACCTACACTGAAGGCTGCAGTCTTTGATCTTTATCAAGTGTTTCAAATCTTCTTCACTTTCAGCAAGCAAGGCTGCGTCATATTGCAGGCTGTTAATAAGTCTTCCTCCAATCCTGATGCTTTATTTTTCTTCATGTACTTCAACTTCTGGGCTTATTTGTTCAACATACAGATTGAAAAGTTATGTTGAAAAGATACAACCCTAATACATACCTTTCCTGACTTCAAAACATGCAGTGCCCCCTTGTTCTGTTTGCATGACTGCCTCTTCATCCATATACAGATCTGGCGAGGTCCTTCTTTATAGTTGCCATTTATATTGGAGAAAAAAAAAAGACATTTGCAGTGAAGAAGTCAGTTTTGCAAAATTTTATTATGCAATCTCTGGCATCATTTCTATCAGCAAAGTCGTATTTCCCAACTGCAAATCCATCTTTGTTTCCAACTTTTGCATTCCAATCCTACTAATTATCAGTGCATCCTAATTGCATGTTGGATCAATTTTAGACTGCAGAAGCTAATAAAGTCTTCAATTTCTTCATCTTTGGCCTTAATGGTTGTTGTGTGAATTTGAATAACAGTTGTATTAATCGGCCTTTCTTGTAGGCATATGGATATCATCCTATCACTGACATTATACTTCAGGACAGATTTTGAAATGTTCTTACTGATAATGAATGCAACACCATTCCTCATCAAGTTTTGATTTCCAGAAGAGTAGACCACGTGATTGTCTGATTCAAACGGCCAGTACTAGTCCATTTTGGCGTACCGGCACCTAGGATATCAATGCTTATGTGTTCCATTTCATTTTGGGCAATTTCCAATTTTCCTAGATTCATACTTTGTACATTCCATGTTCCAACTATTAACGAATGTTAGCAACTGTGTGTTCTCATTTTGTGTCTTGCCAGATTAGCAAATGAAGGTCTTGAAAGCTTGAGTCCACCCACGTCATTAAGGTCAGCTCTACTTTGAAGAAGCAGCTCTTCCCTGGTTGTCTTTTGAGTGCCTTCTAACCTGGGGAGTGCTTATCTTCTGGCACTGTATCTGACAGTGTTCTGCTGTTATTCATAAAGTTTTTCCTGGCTGGTTGTTTTCAGAAGTAGATTGCCGGGTCCTTCTTTGAAGTCTGTCTTAGTCTGGAAGCTCAGCTGAAATGTGTCCACCAAGGGTGACCCTGCTGGTACCCGAATACCAGTGTCATAGCTTCCCGCATCACAGCAACATGCAGCCACCCTGGCAGACAAATGAAGGGTAGTTGTGGTGAACCCTGCTTCCTCCCAAATACTTGATCTGGAAATTTTACCCCTAAGTAGAAGGGTCTGGTATAATGAACTCTCGTGTTCGTATCACCTGGCTCTCACACTTATCAACAGTTTGCCTATCTTATTTATCTAATCCTTCACATCTTTTGTTTTTTGGCGGACGTATTTTAAGTAAATCATGGACATCATGCCATTTCACCCTAAAATACTTCAGTTTGTACCTCTAACAAAAAAGGAGGCATTTAAAAATAATTCATTACTCTGCCGAGCTTACAACTAATAACAATAACTGATACAGAAACCATATTCACACCGTCTTCATTATCTCAATGTTACATTTTGCAATTGGTTTGGGCCTGTATCTTTGAGAATTAAAGTTTCAACAAAAAGTTCAACCTATTAATGGTTAGAATGATCTGCAGGCTTTCTGTAGCACCTGCTTAGGTACAAGTAATGGGCTTGTTATGCAAGACTGTCAATTCTTTTGGTTGCTGTTACGGAGTGAATTGTGTCTCCCCACAAAGATATGTTGAAGTCTTAATTCCCATACTGTGAATATGACCTTGTTTGGCAACACAGAGTGTTTTCCTTCCAGATGCTGTCAGTTGACAAAGTCACACTGGAGTCTCATGAGTTCCATTCCATTGGTTATTTGGCAGCTTGAGGAAGAAGCTGGCATTTATAAAAGAGGACACACGAAGGAACAGAGTCACACACCCAGGGAAAGACAGCAGATGAGGATCTGTCTACAAGCCAAAGAATGCCAAGAATCACTAGTAGCCACCAGAACTTAGCAGGAAAACATGGAACAGTTCTGCGCTCTGAGCCCCCAAAAGGAATCAATGTGTCTGAGACCCTGGTCTGGACTTCTTGCCTCCAGAACTGTGAGAAAATACATTTCTGTTCTTATAAACCACCTACTTAGTGGTATTTTGTTATGGCAACCCTGGGAAACTAAGACAACCACCAAACAATGAATGGTACTGGCCATTGCAACTGGGTCTCAAGGACTCATGGTCTTTCCAGGCCAAGGGTGTAAACTTCATGGGACTCCAGAAAGCATGGGATGTTGTGGTGGGTATAAAATGTTTTTTTTTTTTTTTTACCTGTTTGTTTTGTTCTGTTTGTTAATTTATTTTGCTGGGTATCGCTTTGTGGGACTACTGCCCACCCCCCCATTCTTTGCCCATATGGTTCCTATGAGGCTGTTGCATCCATGGCAACAGGGGTGGACATATGACCTAGGCCTGGCCAGTAAGAGGTTTCCTTTAGACTCTTGCTAGAACTATTGGGAATGAAATGCTTTCTCCTGCAATCACGGGCACCTCAAGACCTCCATAATTGTGGAGGTGCTGGAGGCCGTCCTTACCACCACATGGAGACAGAGAGGTGACCTGGGAAAGAAATAAGTGCGGAGGAAAGCAGAGCTGAGATGGACCAGGTCTGACTTACTAGCAACTTGGGCCAATAAACTTTCACCTTTTAAAGAGGGTTTGCCTGTGTTTCTGTCATTTGTAGCTAAAGGAGTCCCGAGTGGTACAGTAGCCAGCCTCTTCCTAGAACTTCCAGGTAACTAAGCTGTGTCTGAGTGCTCCCTTATGCGGTCTTGTTGCATATGGGAACTCTGTGACCCCACCCCCTTCCCCATCCAAGCTTGTCTGCAGGATAAGATCCAGCAGCTACCATCCAAAGTGAAGGGGAACTTACATCACGTGCTCCTGGTCCAGGACCAGACCTGCAAGCCTTTGTTACTTGTGATGTGAAGGGAGGCAGGGTTCTTACACTCTGTTGGGTTGTTGTTTCCTGTAATCCTCAGAGCAACCATTGACCCTGGGGGTCAGTTCCTTTTCTTTTTTTGATTAATCCTTTTTTTTTATTACATTTTTCTTATATCAGTTTGTTTGCTGTCTCTCTCTATAATATAAATATATTTACTATTATCTTAGTTTATAGAAATTATAATGTTCATCTTTGATTTACAGTTATTGTTGTTGGGTTCTACTGAGTCCCTTCTGACTGACAGCAGCCCCATGTGACAGAGTAGAACTGTCTCAGTTTCTTTCTGGAACAGACTGTTACATCTTCCTCTTGCAGAGCTGCTGATGGGTTTGAACCACGGACCTTTTGGTTAGCAGACAGCTCTTAACCACTGTGCCCCCATGTCCCTGTCAATGCCTGCATCACTGTAACTACACTTATTCCCTCTCACTTAGGAGTCCCCTCCGTAAACTACTGGCCCTGGAACTTGGGTTGAAAGGATCATATCCTAACTGCACTGTGGGACAGCTTTCTGTGCTCTGTGCCCACAATAGAAACCCTCGTAGAGTAGTGGTTACGTACTATAGCAGCTAACCAAAAGGTCAGTTAGCTGAAATGCTTTGTCCTGCAAACACTAGCACCTCAAGGAAACCCTGTGGGGCAGTTCTACTCTGCCCTAGAGGATCACTGTGAGTCAGAATCGACCCAGTGGTGATGGGTTCAGTTTTGGTTTGGTCCCCATAACAGGGGAAGCTCTGTCTTTCTGACTGTATGCACCTGGCTGAATCTGTTAATGGGCTGTGTGGTTTCTGTTTGATTGTTTGCTTGTTTTCTGTTTTTTAAACAATCAGGTACTTCTCAAGGCTGGTTTGCAGATCTCTATGGATTTGGGTGCAGAATGTGCTCACATTTCCAGCTCTGGGCTTTGGGAGTAATCCTTTCGCCTGAATAACTGGTGCTGGCTGTGGCCAAGCCCGGGGTGGAGCTGACCCCGGCCGTGGAAGGAAGGGAGCCAAGCCATGCCCTGTCACACACAAACAGTTCTCTGCAAGCCCCTCCACCACAGTGACAGGAAACAAAGACCAGTGGGCAAAGTTAATTTATTTGGATTTTTTTTTTTAACAAACCAAAAAATGTACATTTATATATTTTTAAGTTACAAAATGAAACAACAGTTTACCTTTGCTATGTTTCATGCCATGGGAACCATACATGGTGGCATGTTTTGTGAGAGAAGGACTTAAAACACCTCAGTCTGACCCAGCGGCCACACCGATCTAGCTCACGTTTACCGGAGCAGGCCTGACTCTGTCACTCAAGCATCTGTTCTAGAAGTTTCTACCCGACCTTCTTTCAATATCCAACTTGCTTGTCTCTCAAGATGCCTTCAACATGCCCCCTCCCATCTCTCCTACATCTGCAGGTCACTCTTCATGTTCGTGACTAAATACACCACAGCTTCCGGTAAAATAGCCTCCTTCCTCCGGACAACTTACAGCCCTGTCTCCTTCAAAATCAGCCTCAAAACTCTTCCAGAAAGCATTTCTGGTCTCTCCTGCTACAACCCTGTTTGTGCCACTGGAGAGCATTTCTGGAGGTCAGAGAACCTGGGTTCTCATCCCGTTTTGGCCACCTGTAGGCTGTTACACTCTTAGGCTTTTAATTATGTTTAAATTCTCAGTTATCTGGCTTCAAAGGGATGTGGTTACACACTAATAGATGCGGAGGTGCCTTGGAAAGTCAAACTGCTAAGAGATGCGAGTGGACCCTGGGCTCTGCCTCCTTCTAGTCACACCTTTGCCACCTGCTGCTGATGGCACTGCCCTCCTGCTGTTTATGTTGCCGGAACATGCACACCTGTGACCTGGGTTTACTGTGTGCGGTGCATCTCCCTGAGGGCAGGATTGGCTCGTCAAGGCTATTTTGTGAGCTTCTCTTGCCCATAGCACCAGTTAGGACTGAGCACGTGGGAGGTGCTCAGTCACTTCATAGCTTCCATTCAAATTTGTTTGGAAAGATCCACCACCGCATGAGATGGTAACCTCACTGTGGATGGTGGATAAATTAATATCCATCTCTCTGGAGCCAAACCTGCTGCAGGACGGTGATCCTGGAGCCTGGCCTGGGATCCTGGCTTTTCTAGCAGTGCTAGCCTAGGCCTCGTGACAACAGACTGGCTTCGTGTGTCTCTTTCCTGCTGGATCAAAATCCTTCCAGAGGGGTGGGAAACGTGTCATTGCTTTGGATGAGCCAATCAGATGAGAGCCACAATGTGGCATGCAAACCCCAATAGAGACATGGCCATGTCTAACCCAGTATGGCTTTAACATAACTGTTCAGTGGGGCATCCTGAAGACCCTAGCTTTGGGGACCACTGTCTTGAGTGTGGGATCCTGATTCTCATAAGAAAGACCACTTGCTCTTTATTATTATTACTATTTGTTTTAAAAAACATTTCATTGTGCCTTAAGTAGAAGTTTACCTTCCAAGTCAATTTGCTGTATAAAACCCTGCACCCCACTGCTGTGCAACTCTAGCTTCTCTCCGCAACCTGTGACAGCACACTCCTCCTTTCCACCCTGTACTTCCCGTGTCCATTCAACTGACTCCTGTCTCCCTCCACCCTCTCATCTCACCTCTGGACAGGAGCTGTTCAGACTGTATGTCTTACAGTCAAGTCCAGTCTTTGTCTGAAGAGTTAGCTTTGGTACTGGTTTTACCTCTAGCCTAACAGAGAGTCTGGAGGCCATGTCCTCAGGGTACTCTCCAGTCTGTTGAACCATCAAGTGTGGTCTTTTAATAGGGTTAAGACCACTCTTGGTGGCCACTGGCAAAGTCTGTAAGTCACCTCTGCCCCTAACAAATAGCCTCCACTTTAGCCCTGTTCCTGTAAAGAGCACCTGGCAAAACCCTACAAACCCTTTTGGAAGAGTTACTTCCTTCATTGTTTCCATGGAAACTGTCCTCTTATGTGGCTGCGGATGATGAGAAACTGACCTCTCCTCATGCCAAGAGCCCACCGCACAAAATTATTCAGAAAACACACGTTCCACCCCTGTATATCACACTTGACAAAGTTCATCCATTTTTTAAAAATCACCTGGCCTTGGAGACTCACTCGAGTCAATGCCATTGCAAACACTCAAAATCAGTCACAGTAGGACTGAATGCCACCTTCAGCTGGCTCTCGCTTGGAAGATTATCCCAAGCCCTAGCTCACCCTACACGCTCTTGGTCCTGTCCCATCCACAATAAAATGCATAATACATAAATAGATGCTTCCAGCTGGTGCTGTTTGGGAGTTTGCAACCGGGGAGGTGCTCCCTAGAATTCTGAAGTGGAACCTTACTCCAATTGCCCAGAGGCTCTGGGCCCACCTGGCAGTCCTCTGGGTCGTTGAAGCAAGCAGTGAGCAGAGACATGGACTGAAGAGAGGACAGAATGACTCCTATTGATGGCTGAAAACTTGGTGAGAAGCACAGATAGAGCCCAAGGTTTGCTGGATGGGCATCCTTTCCCAGTGAGGATGGTGACGTGTATCTGTCTTTGGCTTCAAGCAGCATACCGTGGAGTCTTATACCTTTGGCTGAGCGGCTTAGAGGAGTGAGAGAGAACAGACTAGAGTCCTAGATCAGGGATGTTCACACACGCTCACCTCTCCTAGAGATACCTGGCAGCCGGGGCTACACCTCTTGATGCTGGCCCTTGAGGGAAGAGAGGCCAGCAGGGTTTCAGCACCCAGGGCTGATGTCCAGCTGCTGCAGCATGTCCTGCAGAGATCCCTGTAGCCGGCTCAGGGCCACCACCTCCGTGGAGAAGAGCGAGGCTTCCAGAACACCACCCAGGCTCTCCAAGGTCTCCAGGCCACTGGCACTGGAGAAGGGACAACTCTTGGATGTAGCCAGCAGGTGGAAAAGGTCCCGGAGGTTCTGCAGGTCGTTGGCTATTTGGATCATATTTCTGGAAGGCAGACTGGTGAGGATCTGCTGATAGATTGCCAGTGTTTGGTCCATCTTGGACAAGCTCAGGACAGGATGGACCCCAGGAATGAAGTCTAATCCAGTGACCCTCTGTTTGGAGGAGACAGACTGCTGTGCAGAAGGAAGAGGGAGAGTGAGCACTCAGCAAGGAGGGGTGAAATCATTCCTGTAGTTCCTCGGGCCTTTGCCATGGCTCGGTCATTTTCCAGGGTATCCCCTTTTCCCTTCCTTGCCATTCCAGACCCTGATTTCCTCAGTCCGAGAGACTGCTGAGCCTCTGGCTGGCCTGATAGACTCCCTTCTGGTTTTCCCAAATCACCCAGCCTTCTACTGCAAGCCAACCTTCTTGAGTCATTCCCTTCTCCAAGTGGTTCTGCTTAAGAACCCCCACAACTCCCTGTTTCTTATTTAGCTCCAAACCTGTTGCCATTGAGTTGATTCTGACTCATGGACACCCTGTGTGTTACAGAGCAGAGCTGCTCCACAGCATTTTCTCGGCTGTAATCTCTGTGAGTGGAAGCAACTTGACAGCAATGGGTTTGATTTGGGTTTTTTTTATTCTTTGCAGAAGCAGATCGCACAGTTTTTCTTCCATGCTGCTACTAGGTAGGTTTGAATAACCAACCTTTAGGTTTATAGTTGAGCATAAACTGTTAACATCACCCAAAACCAAAAATCAGACCCACTGCCATCGAGTCAATTCCAACTCCCAGCGACCCTGTCGGGAGGACAAGGCAGAACCACCGCATAGAGTTTCCAAGGAGCACCTGGTGGATTTGAACTGCCAACTTTTCGGTTAGCACCTGTAGCACTTAACCACTGTGCCACCAGAGTTTCTTAGTATCACCTAGGGGCCTTTATTTAGCTACAAGGTCCTCCATAAACCCCTGCACCACCACCTCCGTCCCCAGCCATCTTCATCCCCTCCCGCTCTGAAACTCTCCCCTCCCTATCAGGAATTAAAATAATAATAATTAAAGTTAAAATTAATTAAAATAATAAAGCAAAATATTTATTAATATAATTAAAATAGAAATAAAGTAAAATAATAATTTAAAGTAAAATAATAATAATGATTTAAGTCTATTCGATATTGCTTTGTCAGCCACGACTGAACTGTTTTCAGGCCCTGGATGGAACCAAAGATTAGAGACCTGAAGGAACTAGTTTAAGACCTCACAGGTAGAGAACAGAAATGTGAAGACTCATGCTTGCCATGAGTTGATTTAGTTGATTCAACTGCCTAGGAGCTGATTCAGATTCACAGTAACACTGTATAGTATGTAGAACAGAACTGCCCCATAGGTTTTCCCAGATATGTAAATTTTGACAGAAGCGGACAGCCACATCTTTCTCCTGCAGAGTGGCTGGTGGTTTTGAACTATCAACCATTTAGTTTGCAGTCAAGCACTTAATCACTGTGCCATTGGGCTCCTCTCATGCTTAGTCTTCACTGCAAATACAGACCTAATTTGGGAAGTGGCTGAAGGTCTGGGCTTGTTGATCTCAGACAAAAGACCCAGGTATTGGGGGGCTAGAGGGCTTGACAGGTCTTTGCAAATACATAGAGGGTTACAGATGAGAGAGGGAGACTCCTTTGTCTGAGTGGCCATGAAAGACAGGGCTAGTAGTAATAGGGGAAGCCCTACAGGGCCAGAGTTTGGTTAAAACTAGGTAACATGACCAGTGACAAAGGTACTGTAGAGACAGAATAGAAATCACATGGCGAGGTCCAGGGGGAGATGCCACTGGTGTTCTGGTCACCGTCCATGGGACACAGAACCTTCATGGCTTCCTGTGGTCCAGGGACTAGGATTCAAGGAAACAAAGTCAGAGAGAAGGGGAGTGAAGAGGTAGGAGACAGGGAAAAAAGGGTTGCTGGTGAAGCAGTGAGTGTCAAGGATACAACAGACTTTATGTGTCACTGGGCCTGCACCTACTAAGCTCTGAGTGTAAACCAGCAAGGGTGGAATCCCCTAGACAGAGTTGCATGATTTTGAATGGAAACATGTGATAAAGTTAAATGCTTTCAAGGTGATTTAAAATAGGGACCACTCACGCCTGAATCCCAGCAAGCAGACTGGCGAGGACAAACAGAAAGATCAGAGCCCTGTGCTCGGCGCCTGGCCTTTAGGAGGTGCTCAAGAGGTGTTTCCCCGAACAATCTGTTCCAGCCCTGCTGGGAGTCAATGCTGGGTGGGGTTACTCAAGTCATTGGCCGTGAGACTCCCCTAGACTGTCCCTACCATGTGTGAAAGGTCATTGATCCTGGTGACAATGGTCTTGATGAGGGTCTTGGTGTCATCTTGGGCTTTCTGGAGAGGCACAGCTTGAATGTAGGACAGACAGGGCCAAAGCCACAGGAGGCAGCACAGGGCTCCCCACTGCATTTTCTTCCCTGGGATGTGCTTCTCAGGCCTGAAAAGAGAAGGAATCAGACATTGCAAAGCGTCTGGCATCTCAGAACACACCCATGTGCTGTCAGCAACAACATGGCCAGATGTGGACAATGTGACATTTGCATTCTATCCTGGCTGCCTTCTCCTCAAAGCCAAAGACCATTCATTGTCTAGCAATATTGGCAATGAGATGCTTCCTCTTGGGAAGAGGCAAGGTTGGAGCAATAAAACCTCAGGTGGTATCCTGTGGACTACAGAGCAGTCAGCCGGGAGTGATGGGGTGGAAGTCATGGGGATGGTGGTGACTTGATTGCAAAGTTCAAGGCAAAGAGGCTTTTAAGGTTTGTCTGAATCCAGTCATTTTTCAGCTGCATGGTTTTAAGTGTATCATATAACAGCTAACCACTCTACGTCTCCCCTGTAATACACCCATCATCTGGACTTTATGAGGATTGTGTTAGGTGATGCATGTGAGAGAGTTTAAAAGGTGTCCAGAAAGGTACTTGAGTCCTACCCTATTGTTAGAGATTATATTACCTGGCCTCTCCATTCATCTGTCTCTGCAGCTGCCTAAAGCTCCATGACTGTGTTTATCACTTGCTTTTTTATTCCCTTTCTGTCCCACCACAAGCAACCTGAATTCAACCAGCATTTGTGGAGGGCCCAGTGATTTGTCAAATGCAGTGACAAAATAACAGCAAAAACCAAACCCATGGTCATGGAGTCAGTTCTGACCCATAGCAACCCTATAGGACAGAGAAGAGCTGCCCCACAGGGTTCCCAAGGAGTAGCTGGTGAATTTGAACTGCTGGCTTTTTTGATAAGCAGCTGCAGCTCTTAAACACTGCACCATCAGACTCCGATACAGTGGTGGGTACCAACAATAAAATAGTGAACAACATTTGAAGACGCTTACAGTTTAGTAGGAGAGATAAACAGGTAAACCGGTAATTCCAATACAGGAAGAGAAAGCTTTGCTAGAATTACAAGATAACATGGGAGTATAAAGGAGGCTTCTTGGAAGAGACGTCACCTGAGTTGGGTATTAAAGACCGAATAGGAGTTAATAAGAACAGAAAGGGAGTGGCCAGTGGATTCTGGAAGAACATAGCATGCTTACCCAGAATGTCTGAAATTCTCAAAGTCATGTAACCATGAACTCTAAAATGAACAACATACAGGTCTTTGACTAAAAAGCAAAGCTTGAATGAGATACAAGAGGCAAGTGGTAATAAAGTGTGAGTCTGTGGCCAATGATCCATATTAAGTATGCGTGCATGAGTCTGAAATAATGACAAAATGCAAGTAAATATTAGGATAAGGGCTCTTGAGATAGTAAAAAATTAACTTCTGCTTTTTTGTGTTTGTCTTTGTTTGGGTCTTGATAGAAACAGGCAATGCATTTTCTGTCCCTAAGTGGAATTATTAGTGTAGCTCATTTTCTAACAATATCATTAAGAAAAGAAAAGAGAAGACTGTTTATGTATTCCTTATAATCTTTGATTGAAAGTACTTATTTTTTATTTTTGGACTCAATTTTACACAAGAGGGAATAACACGGCTCAGGAAGATGAATTAACTTTCCCAGCCAGCAGGGCTGCCTGGCCCAAGAAGGCTGGGGTCTTTGTCTCCACCCCTCCCCACCAGTTTCTTCAGCCTTTCAAGAGAGCCCTCCTGGTCAAGGGCAGCTCCTGGGAACCGTTTTGCACTGGGAGCCAATACAAGGTCTGACAACTAAGTCCATGAACTCACTTGTTCTAAGTGTTACATACCTCACTGCTGAATATCACTAATGGTCACCTTCTAAGTAGTCCCCTTAGAAGGCTATGCACCGACGCTCTTGCCTAGTCCACCTTGAAAGCAATTTTGGAACTCTTTCTGAAATGGCCATCATACACGATGGCACAGCGGCAAGTTGATGAACTTAATTGTATAGTTGTCTGTGAGGGAGTTTTTAGCCAGTAAACAACTGTATTGGTACACCGTACCTACTCACATCATCTGGCCATTGAAAGGAAGACATTTTGAGACATCAAGGGTAATACAACAACAGCTCCGATGGCCATTCCAGAAAAAGAGTTCCAAAATTGCTTTGATGGGTGGACTAGGCCCTGGCATTGGTGCATAGTTTCCCAAGGGAAGTACTTTGAAGGTGACTGCAGTGATATTCAGCAAGGAGGTATGTAGCACTTTTTCTAGGGTCAGTTTGTGAACTTAACTGTCAGATTTCACATCTTGCTCTAAGATGCGGTTATGGCATGGTGTCCCCCATCTGAAGTTCAAATATGAAATATACTAATTGTCTTAGTCATCTAATGCTGCTATAACAAAAATACCACAAATTGATGGCTTTAGCAAAACAGAAATTTATTCTCTCACAGTCTAGGAGGCTAGAAATCTGAAGTCAGGGCACCAGCTCCCAGGGAAGGCTTTCTCTCTCTGTTGGCTCTAGAGTAGGTCCTTCTCATCAATCTTCCTCTGGTCTAGCTGGTTCTCAGCACAGGAACCCTGGGTCCAAAGAATATGCTCTGCTCTTGGAAATTCGTTTTTGGTGGCAGGAGGTCCCTTTCCTCTTTACTTGCTTCTTTCCTTTACATCTCAGTGAAGATGGACTCAAGATACAAACTGATCCTGCAGGTAAGTCCTGCCCCATCAACGTCACTACCTCTAATCCTGCTTCCTGAATACCACAGAGGTCAGGCCCTATGGCACATGGGATAATCACATCAGATCACAAAACGGTGGACAATCACACATTACTGGGAATCATCACGTAGCCAAATTGATGCATATTTTGGGGGGACAAAATTTAATCCATATGATCAGTAATCTAGGGCGAGTGTACTCAAAATGTTTTTGTGCTATTTTCTGTATTAAAAAATTAAAACTCCCTCTAAGCCAACCAGAGAAACCTGGAGGACATAGTGGTTAAGTGCTTGTGTCTGCTAACCAAAAGGTCAGCTGCTCCTTGGAAACTATGAGGCAGTTCTACTCTGTCCAGTAGCCCTGCTATGAGTTGGAAGTGACAGCTGTGGGTAAGCCAACCAGCAAGCTAGTCAAGTTCAAGGCGATCCCATGTGGGTGAGAGCAGAACTGTGCTTCATAGAGTTTTCGATGGTTGATTTTTCAGCAGTAGATCACCAGGTCTTTCTTCTGAAGCACCTTTGAGTGGATTAAAATCTGAAGCCTTTTCATTAGAAGTCCAGTGCATTAATATTTGTGCCACTTGGAAGTCCAGAACTTCCACTAGACTCACTGCTTCCTGTGGGCTGCTTAGCAGGCTGTCTGGTACAGTCAGGTCTTCATCCTGTAGCACAAGGCTGAGTGGTAGCCTTTTCTAGGATTCAGGTGTTGGTGACACTTTCCTTCCCATGGGAACGTATTCCCAGATTAGCTCTAGTCATTGACTCTTTCATCCAACGGCCACTCTCTAATACCTGAACGGGAAAGCAGTTTTCCACGTCTCTCAGTCACCTCTGATAATATGCTTCAGTGGCCGCTGACCATCAATTGCAGCTCATTGACACATGGAATCGAGATGCCACTGTCAAGGCAGTCTGCATGAGGGGTGAGGAGACAGTAAGGTGGGGGGGCATGGAGAACCACCTATGGGGTGCACTGGTGGTACAGTGGTTGAAAACTCAGTTGCTAACTGAAAATTAGCAGTTCAAGTCCACCAGCCACTCCTGGGAAACCCCATGGGGCAGTTCTACTCTGTCATGTAGGGTCACTGTGAGTAGGAATCAATTTGGCTGCATTGGTTTGGCTTGTTTTGGTTTTCTGGGGGACAACCAGAGTGGGCAGAGGAAATTAGTAATAGGTCCATCTGAGAGCAAACTGATGGGAAGAACCTGCCCACCAACACACAGTACACCTAACACACATGCTCATACACACATTCACACACAACACATGTACACACACATGCACACACACACACGCAAAACCTTGTGGTAGAGGCTGCTAGGTGTCACTGATATCTGTTCTTTCCTTCTTCCTGAGTACTAGAACTTCCAAGTTACAGAGAGTGACACTGCTGTCCAGAATAAGTAGTATGTTTTCCAGCTTTTCCCAACTAGATATGGCCGTGCGACTCACTTTCAGCCAATGAAGTACAAGCGGAAGTGTCACACGGCAGCTCTCGAGATGCTGCTGTGAGTCTTTGCTACTCCTTTCACCTCTGCCTGCATCCTGATTCCTGGAAGCATGCGGTAGCCAGAGTTCTAGCATCATCCTGGAGAGGACAAGGGCCTCGCTCCAAATGTTGCAGCGGAGAGATGGAGGAGCCGAGGGCCTTGCGGACTTGGTGTGTGAAAGATGCCCCCCCCAGCCTTGGACTACCTATCATGGGCCCACTGTTATTTTAGGTCTCTGTTAAATACAGCCAAACATAATGCTAACTAAGTGAGCATACCGCGTGTACATCAGAACAGAGTGAATGCAAAGTCTTTAGTTCTCCAGGGAGATCACCTTGCCACAGACTATGTCTCCGACCTTCCACCTGAGCCATCGCAGTACCTGGGTGTGGCCTGGCTGTGCCCCAGAAGGGGTGAGGGGTGGTTGGAAAGGGAGGGGTTTAGGGCCTGAAAAGGGAGCCAGCCAAGTGCCAAAAGGGAGGGATAATTCAAAGTAACATATAATTTCATTAACAATTGGGCTTGACACATCATAGTTACACTCAATAAGTATTTGATAATTGACAGCTAAATGTATTTACCACCCATTGTGGGTCAGGAACAGAGATGACATAGGAAAGTGGGAGTGGGGAGGAATGGGTTAAGAGGCGGGTTGTTTTCCCACATAGCTTGATAGTTATCAAGTGTATCAAATCAGTACAGTTGACTCTTGGTATCTGAGGGAGACTGGCTCCTCTCCCCAAACCAGTCTCCGCATGCTCAAATCCCTGATAGAAAACCATGTAGTATTTGCATACAACTCACATGCATCCTCCTATATACTTTAAATCTCTCTAGATTACTTATAATGCTGGATACAATGTATGTGCTATGTAAATAGTTGTTATGCAGCACTGTATTGTTTAGAGGATAACAAGCCTTGAATTAGACAACACTCAGACAGCAAATGCAGGAGAGAGACTGAGGATCTGTGAGCT
Organism: Heterohyrax brucei; assembly: GCA_028571685.1. Classification (NCBI taxonomy): domain Eukaryota; kingdom Metazoa; phylum Chordata; class Mammalia; order Hyracoidea; family Procaviidae; genus Heterohyrax; species Heterohyrax brucei. Next base: position 21,074,815 of record CM053147.1, read on the forward strand.
GGCTAGGCCTAAACAGCACGTCATTTGCATGGATTCAGTGTAGTGTTCGGCAAGCCGCTGATTCAAATTTTGCTTTTAGGAACTTTCTTCTCTACCCCTCAAATATTTGATCCATGGTTGGCTGACTCCAACAATCTAGCACCGCTGAATAAAGAGGACTGACCTTGATCTTACCAATTACATACACTATTTATAAAATAAAATAAATATCTCATTTTGAAGATTTGCATTAAGTAAAAGTAGAACACAACTGTGCTCTCTAGGAACTGGTTGGAGAATCAGATATTTATATAATTAACTACAATGCAAAGTGAATGTTTAAACAGATAAGACGTCTTGGGTAACCCAGGGGACAGGGTCATAGCACTTCATATGATGCATACTAGAGTTAAGCAGAACTGCGTCTGAGTTTGGAGTCCCTGGGTGGTGCAAACAACACATTTAGCTACTAACAGACAGGTTGGAGGCTTAAATCCACCCAGAGGAACTTGGTGATCTACCTCCAAAAGACCACAGCCAAAAACCCATGGAGCACAGTTGTACTTTGACATACATGTGGCTGCTGTGAGTTGAAGCCCACTGGAGAGCAACCCATTTTATGTCTGAGTTGGAGTACGGGACCTTGGGGAAGTTAGCCAACTTCTCTGAGACTTAGTTTTCTTAGCTGTAAAATGGGTGTGATATAAATCTGAATTCCCACCAAAACCAAACTTGCTGCTGTTGAGTCAGTTCCAACTACCTCTTAGGGTAGTTAAGTAGTTAGGGTAGTTAGGGTAGTCAGAACTACCCCTTAGGGCTTCCAAGGAGCAGCTGGTGGATCTGAACTGCTGACCTTTGGGTTAGCTCTTAACCACGGTGCCACCAGGGCTCCATGATTCCCCCGTGTGGCTGTTACATAGATGAAATGAGATCATGCACGGGCAATGCTACCTCTGTGTCTGGCCTGAGGAGTTCTGGTGGTGCAGTGGTTAATCACTTGGCTGCTAATTGAAGGGTCAGTGGTTCGATTCATTAGCTGCTCTGAAGGAGAAAGATGTGGCAGTTTTGGAAACTATGGGGTGGTTCTACTCTGTCCTACAGGGTCCCTATGGGTCAGAATCAACTTGATGGTGATGAGGTTTTGGTGCTGGGTGCAGAAACCCAGTTCCATAGAGTCGATTCTAACTAAAAGTGATTCTACAGAACAGAGTAGAACTGCTCCATAGAGTTTCCAAGGAGCGTCTGGCAGTTAGCTCTTATCACCACGATTTCCAGACAAGGGATCAGGGAGGCTTCACGGAGGATGCCACCCTTGGTAAGGGCCCTGAGAGTGGGTAGGGGTTGAGGTGACCCTTGCAGAATACGCAGAGAGAGAAGAACACAGTTGGGTTCAGGGCCAGGCACCTTATAGCTGGCGTGAGAGATGGGCTGGGCACTGAGATTAGGACTGTGGAGGGCTGTGGGTGCCAACTAAGAAGGGAGGTCTCCCCTGATGAAGCCAGAAGCACAGGTACCTCCCACACTGATGTTTTCAGCCTGGCTGGCAAGAAGACCAGAGGTGGAAATAAGGTGAGACAGGAGAGATGTGGATAATGAAGCTTTGGACCTGCTGATTGGCTTCACTGGGGAGACCTTCAGGTAGACAGATGAGCTCAGGAAGGAAAGGGCTGCAGAGGTGGCCCCAGGTGCCCCAGCGGGAGCCAGTAGAGTGGGCAGGGGGTGGAGGTGGCAGAAAAGGCTGCTGTTGGTGGCCAGCCTGGGCTGTGAGGCATTTCTGAAAGTCCCCCAGAAGGTTTTGAATGCTTATGAGCTGAAATTTCTAAGAGATTAAAGATAAACAGCAGAAATGTTTGTTTAACATCATGTCTCTGTTTTTTCAGTCCTTTGTTCAAGCAGAGCCAAGAGGGTCAAGGGGACATGGTCAGGGAAGGCTGGGGAATGGGTAGACAGTGACAGTGGCAGGGAGAGGGACTCAGGACACTGACACATGCCCTGAGACCTCCTGACCATCCCCTCTTCCCTGTGCTCCCTCAGGCTGCCTCACTCACTAGCTCTTTTCTTGGGGGTCTCCCTTCCCTTCTAATGGAGACCCCTGCACTCTCCACCAACTCTGCCACCATTCCCCATGATGGGCCACCCAGAGGAGAAAAGAGAAAACCCAGAAAACAGAGCCCCCAGCAATGGGAAATGAAATGTAATCACAGAAAAGAGGCTCACGGGCTGCCTGAGAGTCGGCTACTATAGCAGCATCAACCACCTGCTAGAACTTCACACTCTCTGACTTCAGCCGGGCCCTGGGTGCTGGCCACACCTTTACCCAGGTGTAGCTGCCTTCCCTCCACCCCTCTCTGGTGCTCACCTCACTGCTGTCTCCTTACTCTGTACAGACCAGCTGGTCTCCTGCATCCCCAAGAAGTTGGTAGCTCTCAGATGCCAGTTCCCTCCCCTTCCCACCTGTAGCTCTGATGCTTCTCCCTCCCTCCCCAAAACTTGAGGCAGATGAAGGAGGCATCTTTGTTAAGGCTGGGGTGCAATAATTCTAAAGTCCTAGGAAAGAATCTGTTTCACCCCATTCTAGATCCAGCCTAGAGAGTCAGTTCTGTCCAGGCCAGGACCACCCAGAGCTTCTGGGTCACTGAGGTGTTTGCTGGTGGGGGTTGCTCATCTGAACTGTCCAAACTCCTGACAATCTTCCCCTGGTGGAAAGGACTGAGACTAGCAAGGGACTCAGCATACTCTCCTTCCTCTTTTCTAGGCATCAGATTTTCTAAACCCTCCTCTCAGGTAGCCTTTTGCATGCTAGTGTGAATTAAATTTAGGTAATGTGGTTATTTCCTATTAATTATGAGGAAAAGTCTTTGGATGGTCAAGTCCTCTCCCTATAGAAATTATTCTTGTGGGCTACACACCCATTATGTCCTCTCACCCTGCCTCCCTCCCTCCCTGCCTCCCTTCATAGCTCCAACACGATAGGGATATGGGGATGGAGAAAGGACAAAGGAGGAAATAAAGACAGACTATTAGGTCACTGATCCCTCACATTGCTCAGATCCAATGGAACAGAGGCTGAAACCAATCATTTTAATGCAATCAGGTAAAGGTTATGAAGAGGCAGCCTAGGACCAGGGGAGACAAAGGAAGGGGTAAGTCTGAGGAGGCAGGAGAGCTCCCCAAAGGGGTTGTCCTTGAACTCAAACGTGAGGGACCAGAGTTCTGGGAAGAGAGATGTGGGCAGTCCAGATGGAGGGGACAATGTGGAACTAGGAAGACCACGGCAGGCTTGCAACAATTCACCTTGGTAGAAAGATGGAGTGTGTGAGGCTCAGAGAGCTGACCCTAGACTGTCCCAGGCTTGATTTTGTGGGTAAGAGGCCTCTGCTGGGAGATCTGCCTGACTCTACAGGAATTGGATGTGCATGTGTGTACACATACATGCTTACACACATGCATAGCCCTGACAACCGTGTTCACGTGTACATTCCAGACCAGTTAGCCAAAGTTGCCTAACCAGGGGTTGGGTAGAGGTAAGAGTCTCAAAATGTTTTTCTCTCCTCGTCCTTGCTCCTCCAGCCTGGGATTGGGTGAAACAGGTTCTTTCCTAGGACTTTACACCTCAGTGAGCCCAGTTCATCTCTACTGAGGGCAGTGACATTAGGCCTTGCATGTGTGAGGAAGCCCAGAGATACCAACTCTACTTTCCCCTGAGAGGTGGGGACAGCCACTGCCTGGCTCCAGACCTTTTTTTGGTTCCTGACCTTTTGGGTTCTGGGCCCTCTTGAGGCTCAGTTCCCTGGCTTCAGTCTCCATTGTGACAAACTGTCTTCCATTTAGCCTCACCTGAGTAGCTTTTGACTTCCTGAATGTGTTTTTCATCCAAGAGACATACATATACACATAAGTAAATAAAACAAAACCCAATGTCAGTTCCAGTCCATGGCAATGCAGATACATAGCAGAACTGAACTCCGTTAAGATTTTTTTTGGTGCTATGGGTAGGTTTGAACCACCAAACTTTCAGTTAGTAGCAAAGTGCAAACTGTTTGCATGCCCCAGGGACCTTAAATGAAACAAGTAGTGATTCAAAACCTCACTCTTATTACGGGTAATGCACTCAGGGAAACTTGATGCTTTTTTTTTTTAATGTTAGTCTTAATCTACATTCATGAAAACACTAGGTTAGCATGAGTGGTTTCTCTTATTTTCAACCAAGGGTCCCATATAAGAAATCACTTAACCTTCCTGGTAGCTAACGTGTGGGCATGAAGATTGTATTTTTCCTGTCCATCAGAAGCCACCCCCAGATCTGACCCATCAGATAGCAAGGAAGTTTCAGTTCCTGTGTCAATGTGGTCACCTGGCAGTTCCCTGAGTGCTGTGTAGACAAGAATCTGAAGCTCCATCCAGACTCAGAGGGACAGGGTGCTATGATCAACAGGTGACATTTGCCTGGAGCAAGGAAGTCCCTGGAGGTGCAGTTGACACACTTGGCTACTAATCAAAAGCCTGGAGGTTCAAGTCCACCCCAAGGCACGCTGGAAGAAAGGTCTGGTGACTGATTTCTGAAAACCCAGCCCTTGCCAACCTACCTCTACTGTGACACATGTGGGGTCACCAAGAATATGTAGAGAAAACTCAACAGGAAACTGTTTGGAGTCAAATGGCCAACATGCTTGGTGGCTAATTGAAAGGCTGGCACCTGGAGCCGTCTCAGAGTTGCCTTAGAAGAAAGGGCTGACGTGCTTCTGGAAAGTTGGCCCTTGTAAACCCTGTGCAGCACAGTTGTCCTCTGACACACATGGGGTTGTCTTGAGCTGGACTGGACTCCATGGTGACTGACAGCCCATGCAGGACAGGTGGGCATGCTGCTCATTCCACCATCCACCAAGGGCCTGGCACAGAGCAGGTGCTCATCAAAGACTTACTGCCCAAATAAATGCAGCACTTTTCACCCCTGGTGCTCATTCTCTAACCAGGTCAACCTCTGTGACAGCTCACCTACTCCTACCCTGGAATTCACGTTTGCCCAGGAAGAATTCTCAAGGCTTTTAAAATAAAGAGACAAGATGTTTTGGTGTCCAGGTTTACCAGGAACCTTGGTATTCTTCCTGAACCCCACTGTGTCCTCCAGCACCTATGGGGACCCTGATCCTCTTGGCTTCCCAAGCTGTGCTCCCTCTTGGCTGTCACCCCAGGGGTCTTCTTGCCTTGGACTCATTCCCAAGCATGGCTTCTGTCTCCTTCTCTGGGCCCTCTGCCTTCTCTGTGGTTTCTCTCTTCTTCCTGACATTTCAACCTGGAGCACCTCAAAGTACAGGTGCACACACACACACACACACACACACACACACACACAGGATTGCCTCTTATACGGTATTGGTGAAATGCTGACATTGACATCAAGCTGTGTGATGGATCACTTTTTACATGGCCTTTGTAACCATGACCTTGTAACTCTCACCAAAAAAAATGGGCAAGACTGTACATTTAAGGTACTTGTGGCCTACCAAGAGGCTCATAGAGCGTGCTAACAATCCAAATAAGGTACATGGCATACTTGTGGAGGTGAGACCAAGCAAATAAGGTGAATGGCATTCTAATGAGTGGTTGGTCAGTTTTACCATCTGGCTAGCTGAAAGTAAGCCACCCCAGATGCAGAAAGGAGAACCTGAATACCACCAAAAAGAAGAGATAAGAGCAGAACATGTGCTTTGAGCTGGGATCCCTGTGCAGAGAACCCCTGAGACCCAGAAGACACAGAGCTGTATACTGGAGATGGTGCAAGACAGCCAGAAGAACCCTACTTGTGGAGGGGGGTGCCTCCGGGCTCTTACTGACAGAGCTAAACTGATTTGTAACACTTGCCTGAGCAGCACAGAGACCCAGTCAAGGGGCTGAGGGCCAGAGAGAGATGCCTACTTCCAGGCACAGCTGAGAAGAGGTGTCCTAATCAAATGACTGTATCCTGAGTTATTTTTGATCCTGAATTGTGACCTGCTACTTCCCTAATAAACCCTATAATAGTGAGTATTGTCTGGGAGTTCTACATGGCCATTCCGGCAAATTACAAGGACTGCCAATTAAGTGCATGAACCCATCCTAGAAAATGTGCTGTATACCTCATTGATGAATATCATTGTAGTCATCTTCGAAGTACTCCCTTTGGGAAGCTATGCACTGATGCCAGTGCCTAGTCCACTCTTCAAGGCAATTTTGGAACTCTTTTTCTGGAATGGCCATCAGAGCTGTTGTCATATCAGCTTTGTTGTCCTGAATGTCATCAATGTCTTCCCTTCAATGTTTCCTTTATATTTGGGTAAAGAAAAAAGTCGTTGGGGGCCAGATCAGGTGAGTAGGGAGGGTGTTCCAGTACAGTTTTTTGTTTAGTGGCTAAAAACTCCTCACAGACAACTGTACAATTAAGTTCAGTAACTTGCCAGTGTGCCACCATGCACAATGGTCATTCCCGAAATAGTTCCAGAACTGCTTTGAAGGGTAGACTAGATGCTGGCATCAGTACATAGCTTCCCAATGGGAGCACTTTGAAGATGACTGTAATGATATTCAGCAATGAGGTGTGTAGCCCTTGCAACAATTAGCTTCATTGTCAGACCTTGTATCAAAACCCAGCAGAGAAGTAGAGAGTACCCTGATGTGGATGGCTGGTGTTAGAATTGGTAAAAAGCTTGATCAGAGGAGGTATATTATACCTCCACCTCACAGCCATCAGCCTTGGGCTGTTGATGCCGAAATGCTTCTCCTCCTCCTTTGTGAAGTTAGAGGATCAAGTCAGATGACCATGTGTGCACCACACCACCATTTTTACATGCTGAGCACAGATGCCCTCCTGGTGGCTAACGAGTGCAGCAAGGAAGACTGTCACAGGCGGTTCTTGCATCCGTCCCCATGTGTGTCATGAGTGGTGGTTCTGGAGTTCAGGTGACAGTGCACTGACTGTAAGCAGAAGGGAAACAGGGCAACCATCCCTCTTGCTGTTTCTGAGTTAAGTGTGTAGACATGAATGTCAGGCTCTCTGTCAGGGCAGGATGGAGCTGCAGCCATGGGAATCCTATCCTTGATAGGATGGAACCTATTGCCTGTCTGCCTGCTGGAGAATTTGGCAAGGTTTTTCGTGAAATGATGTGCATGCTGTTCAAGGAGACATTTACCACAGGGCTCTACCTACCTGGAGTCCCTTTCTCTCTCTCCGACCCCTACACTCCCCTGAGTGACATTTAGACTTGGGGGCAGTGGTGGACAATGACCAGGGTTCTGTGAGGAGTGCTCTCCTGGGTGGCCTCCTCTATTCCTGAATGGGCCATTCAGCCACGCCAGGCATCTGCCTGGGGCCGACGGGCAGGAATTCGCTGCAATCTCCCTGGCTCTTTCCTTGGTGCTTGGAGCCATTTCCTGGAACGGAGGGGGAGAAAAATATTTCTCCAAAATACCAAGAAGAGTTATTTTGGGCATAAGATGTACAAAACATGGGAAGGACACTCCTTTGGCCAACATGGACATGTTCCCTTCAGCTCAATGTCCTTAATATTCTTGAAAAAGTAAAGAATCTACACAGAGCCATTGTGCTTCTCTCCTGGCTAGCATCCCCAGAAGTGGTGCAAACAGTTGACCTGCTAGGCTGCCAACTGAGAGGCTGAAAGTCCGAGTCTATCCAGAAGCACCTCAGAAGAAAAGCCTGGCAGTCTACTTCCCCAAACTCAGCCACCAAACATCTGATGGTGCAGTTTTACTCTGACACAGGTGAGGTCCCCATGAGTTGAGGTCAACTCAAAGGCAACAGATTTTCTCTCCCACCTACCTGAGGTAAGTGCTCAGCACAGCCTTTCTATTCATGGGTGGGATGGGAAAGGCAGAGCTATTACACCTTCCTTGGATGTTTGGTCCTGCAAATGCTTCTGGAAGGAAGGAGATGGGGTACCCCCTAGCCACCAGACACAACGAGCCACTGCCCATCTCACAACTCTATGGAAGGAACCCACAGGAAGTGACAGAGGTCAGGTCCTACTCTGCAAAGGGCAGTCTGTGAGCCCCTACTCTTGGGGTGGCTCTGCCAGTTCGCTACCATGCCCAGCTTCTCGTGGATGGTGCATACCCTGGTCCTTGCCCTGCCCTCCCTGAACACCACCTTTTCAGCAGGAATGAATCTCATCTTCTCAAATGACAACGAGGGCACTGTTCTCTCTCAGATGTGGCTGTATCTAAGGAGTCCAAAGTGCTACCATCTTTAAACTATAAAAACAGAAGGGTAAAAGCTACCACCCAAAACAATAAAACAACCAAACCAATTGCTATCGAGTGGATTCAAGCTCATGGCAACTCCACACGTGTCACAGGAGCACTGCACTTGCCTGGACTTTCAACAGCTGGGATCTTTTGGAAAGAGATTGCCAGTTCTTCCCTTTGAGGGGTCTCTGGGTGGATTAGAAGAACCAACTTTGGGGTTAGTAGTCCAGGAACCCCGGAGGTGGTGTGGTAGTGAAGTACTCAGTTGCTAGCAAAAGGTCAGTAGTTCGAATCCATCAGTGGCTCCACAGGAGAAAGATGGGACAATCTGTTTCTGTAAAGAAGAAAACCTATGGGGCAGCTCTCTGTCCTGTTTGAGTCATCGTGAGCTAGAATCGACTAGGTAGCAGTGGGTTTGGGTTTGGTTTTGGAGTGGGGTCCTTCATGAACTACAGTACCCAGGGAATCCAAGACAAGCCTCTGGGAGAAGAAGTCTATGGGTGCCTCTAGTAACCATCACCTGGAGCCCACAAGCTAGAGAAAAAGTAACCAGGAGGAACAGGTGAGATAGAGACCTGTCCCACAGCTGTTCTGACACCTCAGGAGAAACCCCATCTTAACTGCAGTGAAGAAGGCAATTTGCATGGGAAGTCCAGGCTGTTTCTCTGGGAGATTTGGGTTCTTCCTATAGTTTTTATTCCCTCTCTGCTCTGTCTTCTTCCCTGTCTTCGGACTCAAACAGCCCCTCCGCGTTCAGAGGTCAGCCCCTAGCTAAGAAACTGATTCCTGATCCTCCAGACCAAGGCTATGCCTAGTGCGCAGAACTCGATGCTGGCATCCACACCTGGAGCTGGTGGAGGGTCTCTGATCTTTGGGATGCACTCAAGGCAATTTCCAAAGCATCTCAGCTCTGCAGCGACGGCCACGCCGGTGACTCGACAGTCTCCTGGGGCCTCGCTGACCCAGCACTGCCCGGTTACCCAGCCCAGCCCCGACTCCGATCTCCCACTTCCCAGCCACCTTCCCTCTGGTGGAATTCAGGGCAAGGTCACCCTAGTCCACATCCAAGCCATTGCCCGGCTCCAGGCCTGCCTTTTGCCTGAGCTCGGGTGGGGGTCCCGCGTCCTGACCTGAAGGGAAGGGAGCCCTCGCGGGCCTTACCTCGCAGCCGCCGGCGCCGCCGCTCGTCCGGGCTCCATGCCTGCCCGCCGGTCTTATAGCGGCCCGCGCGCCACTTGCGCAACCGGCCGTCCGGCCCGCACCCAGCACCACCGCCCGCCCCGCCCTGGGACCACAGGCTAGCGCATGCTGTGGGTGGGTGGTGGCCTCAGGGAGGGTGCCGGTGGCGCCCAAGCCCCTCACACCCTTGAGTACGTCAGGGAGGACTGGGGACCGCTGGCAGAAGCAAGAAATCCTCGAGGTTCCGGCAGCCGTGCGGCGCTGGTGGGGCGCCAGGGTGGGCTGGTGCCTCCGAGCTGTGAGCGCGAGCACTGACTGGCTAGGGGCTCGGGAGGCTGCCCACGGACGCTCGTGGTCCCCTTCCGCTCCGCGCAGGTCGTGGTGCTTCTACACGCTGAACCCCGACGGATGGGACACTGGACAGCAGAGGGCTGGAGAGGCGGCTGGCTGTGCGCCGGGTTCTCACAAGCGGGATGCGGGGATTTCTATCCGCACCTCCGCAATGGCACTCAGGGAACCAGAGACCCAAGGTTCAGGGCAAGTGGTCTCTGGTTGACACTCCCAGCGACACAAGTTTCCCAGTTGGGAGTTCGCTCCTAGGCCACACACAGGGATCCAGCTCTGGAGGCCAGGAGGAGCTTGCGGCCCTGCGTCTTCGGGGGCGCTCTGAACGCTGGTGGGGTGCCTCCAGCTCAACGTGCCATTTTTGTGTCTGTACGTGCGCCAGACTGGTGACACGGCCACACCACGACCTGTGAGTAGGTGTTACTCTGTCGCTTCAGTGATAACAAAACTGAGGTGCAGGGAGGTTCAGTGACTTTCCCCAGGACCCTTACCTGGTAGGCGATAGAACGGGCAAGAAATCCAGACGGAAACGAGACCACAGGGTTTTCAGTGCCCTAGTGGCGTAACGGTTAAGCTCTCCACCTCCAAGCTCAAGATTGACTGAGTTCACAGAGCAGCTCCGAGGGAGAAAGATCTGGCAATCTGCTCCCGTCAAGAAAAAAAAAAGCCAGACCCAGTGCAGCCGAATCGATTCTAACTTACAGTTGACCATCAGGATTACAGCCTGGAAAATCCTATAGGGCAGTTCTACGCGGTCAGATGGGGTCAGTACGAATCGAGATGAACTCCACAGGCACATAACATCACAACACCGTTTTTTTCCTCTTGCTAAAATATTTTAAAGTAAACACACACGCCATAACATTTCATCCCTAAATATTTCAGTATGCATCTCTAAAAACTAAGGAAGAGTTTCTACACAATCACCATAGCATTATCACACCACAGTAATTTCTTAACATCATGAAAGAGCCAGTTTGCATGCAAATTTCCCTAAATGTCTCATAAATGTCTTTTATGGTTACTTTGTGTGAGCCCGGTTGTTTTTAAACACTTAATAAGTATTTATTGAGGGAAGGAAGAAGAAAAGAAAGGAAGAAGTGAAATTGAGCTGTATATTTAAGGAAATCTGGCATTTTTAGCTTTGAATATAATTTATAATTATACTACTTTGAATATAATTTATAATTATAGTATAATTTATAATTATACTACATACCCAATATAGAAAATTGGCAAAATTATTGAAAAATCTGTTAGAGTAACACACAGTTATTAAAAAGTATGTTGTAAAATAATATTTAATGTTACAGAAAAAAATATGTTTTCTAAACTAGAATCAGGCTGTCAGATAATATACTTAGCATTTTCTGGTCATAATCACACAGGAAAACACACATATCAACAATGTAATTGCCATTAGAAGCCGGAATAAGACTGATTTTTAATGTCCTCTTTTTGTTTTTCTTTTTTTAAGAAAATGCATGCAATGGAATCAGTTTACAAAGAGAAATTTCTTACATTCCACAGAAATGAATTTTTTTGTCTTCATTTTTTTCCCCTCCACATCTAGGTTGCAGCACTCGCTTGGTGCTGATGCTGAGCGGAATCAAGCCTTTCCTTATCTCCAGCATCTTTGTAGCATTAAGTTAAAAAGAAAAAATCCAGTTGCCAAAGATGGATTCTGCCTCATGGTCACCCTATGAGTGTCAGAATAGAACTGTGCTCCATGTGGTTTCCAGCAGCTGATTTTTCTGAAGTAGACCACCAGGCCCTTCTTTCAAGGCACCTCTGGGTGAACTTGAACTTCTAACCCTTCAGTTAGCAGCCAAGTAGGTTAACCATTTGCAAGTATTTGCAGGGGCTCTGGCTTGCTCATCTCAGTATTGCTTTCTTTGGACCACGGGGTGGGCTGAATCCTGGAGTTATTGCCCCAACATTAAGCAGCACTCAAGACCATAGTGCAAAGATACGGACTGCTGTCTGTCCATCCATCACCTGTGTTTTGCACTTGTTGTCTTTTTAAAAATATTATTTTATTTTAAATAATAGATGGTAGGATTTTAAGAAATTCATAAAGGACAAAAAGATACGAAAAATCAGGGTCCACTCAATTCTTCTTATGTCATAGATTGAGTTGTGTCCCCCCCAAAACGTATGTAGCAATTTGACTGGGCCATGATTCCCACTATTGTGTGATTGCTCTCCATTTAGTGATTTTCCTATGTTGTAAATCCTAATCTCTGCTTGTGGTTAATAGATAGGATTATGTTAAAAGAGAATTAGAGTGGGACTGCAACACCCTTACTAAGGGAGTTTCCCTGGAGTATGGCTCGCACCACCTTTTATCCTACAGGGGATAAAAGGAAAAGGAAGCAAGCAGAAAGTCAGGGACTTCATACCATCAAGAAGGCAGTACTGGGAGAAGAGCACATCCTTCAGACCTGAGGTTCCTGTGACCAGATGCTGTCAGACCAAAGAGAGACTGATGTACCACAGGGACAGAGAGCCAACAGAGAGAGAAAACCTCCCCCCGGAGCTAATACTGAATTCAGACTGTTAGTCTTCTGGACTGTGTAAGAGTAAATTTCTCTTTTTAAAGTCATCCACTCATGGTATTTCTGTTGACGCAGCACTAGATAACTAGCTGAAGCAGGTATCTGTTAGAAATAACTGTTGTTACCTGTGTCTGGTGTATTCTTCTAGAGATAGTCTTTTTTCCCCTATTATTCTTATGTATATATATTTTCTTTTAGGAAAAAAAAAACCCACCCAAATGATATCAGGCTATTCACACGATGGTTCTCACACCTTTTCTTTACATTTTTTTATTTTGGGAAATTTCAAATATCTATGATACATTTATGAGAAGAGATGATGTAGAGTTGCATAGCCAGTTATTGTAAGTATTGTCAACAAGCTGTATACCAGTAAAAAGTTGAGTTGTCAGAGTTGTATTATAGTTATATTTGTAACACTTACAAAACACATAACTGTTGAGGCTGTGTACGCACAACCAAGTACCTCAGAGGATTTGGTTCGTCAATTTGGAGGTTGCGGGTCATTCACTGTTTCATGGGACACTGCAGTTAATAGGCCTAATGATGTGTTTAGTGCTTCTGTTCTACCTCCTAGTTCGTTGCATAGTTTCTGGGGTCTTAAAAGCTTGAAAGCGTCCATCTAAGATGCAACAGTTGGTCTTCATTTGCTTAGACCAAAAGAGGAAGAAAGAGAGTCAGGAACAGGAAGAGGATGTGGAATATATGGTTAATTGTCTCCACGAATGACTGCCTCCTCTACCATGAGACCAGAAGAACTGGATGGTGTCCAACTATTACTGAAAATTTTGACCAAAGGTTCTATAAAAGAATTTCAATCAAAAGAGGGAAAAGACAGAAGAGAATTTTAGATTCTCATGAACTCCAGCCTTTCTGGAGTCATGGAGGCCAGATGAACTCATGTAACTATCACCTAGGGACAATCTTTAAACCTCAAACCAAAAATATCCCCTGAAGTCTCCTTAATGAAATAATAGTTTAGCTTAACTGGCAAAAAATGTCTGCCTTGAGCATTAAGCTCTTTTATGAACTATCTGTATGGGATCAGATTGACAGCAGCCTCTCAGAAGATCAGATAGGAATCTAATGGGCAATGAGTTGTGTTAACAGAAGAAGAATAACTCAGAAAAGTAGGGTGAGGACAGTTGTACAACTTGAAGGATGTAATCAGCACAACTGAACTGTACATGTAGAAGCTTTTGAATTGTTGTAGGTTTTGCTGAGTATATCCTCAACAATAAAATAAATTAAAATATTTACAGTTGAAAAAGATGACAAAGTAAATCTCCATGCACCTATTACCCAGTTTCAACCATTATAAATTCTCTTTTGAAAATAGATAAATTGGAGCTTCTAAAAAATCAAACACTTATGCTCATCCAAAGACTTCACCAAGAGAGTAAAAAGACCTACAGACTAGCAAAAAAAAAGGTCAATTACAGATCTTATCAGTGTCTAACCTCCACAATCTATAAGGTACTTCAAAACTCCAACAAGAAAAAGACAAATAACCCCATTTAAAAATGGGCAAAGGATATGAACAGACACTTCACTAAAGAAGACATCCAAGCAGCTAACAGACACATGGGGAAATGGTCATGATCATTTAGCCATGACAGAAATCCAAATCAAAACTACAGTGAGATAACATCTCACCTCAACAAGGCAGTGATCCTAAAACCACAAAACGACCAATGTTGGTGAGGTTGTGGAGAGACTGGAACTCTTCTACACTGCTGGTGGGAATGTAAAAGGATACAACCACTTTGGCAATTTGACCCTTACCCGGGTCATGTCCTTGACCCAATGTAAAGGGAGTTTCACTGGGGCATAGCCTGCATCACCTTTCATCTCTCAGGAAACAAAGGAAAGAGAAGATAGCAGAGAGTTAAGTACTTCATACCACCAGGAAAGCAGTGCTGGAAGAAGAGCATGTCCTCTAGACCTGGAGTCCGTATGCCTGAGAAGGTCTGACCAGGAGAAGATTGAGCACAAAGATCTTTCTTCAGAGCCAACAGAGAAAGAAGGACTTCCCCTGGAGCTGAAACTTAAATGTGGACTGTTGGCTGAGTTGGTTGCAAGCATATTTCTCTTTGTTAAAGCCATCCACTTGTGGTATTTTCTGTCGTAACAGCACTAGATGACTGAGACACCATTTATTCATTAATGAGCATCTAGGTTATTTCCATCTTTTTGCTATTATGAACAGTGCTGCAATGAGTTTTGGTGTGCATATATCTATTTGTGTGACAGCTCTTATTTCTCTAGGATAGAATACCATTTCTTAACATTATGCATATAGTTAGTATATAGTCTATTTTATGGATGTACTGTAATCTATCTAACAGTATTGTCACAAACATACTACTGTAATTAATATATTTAAATATATTTATTGGAACACTGTATGAGTCTATCTGAAGAGAAATTCTGATAGAATTACTTTGTCAAGGGCTGTGTGAATTCAAATTAGAACTGTATTGCCCACTCACATTTCTTAGAGATAGCACCAATTTATATTTGCAATTGGCTGCAAGTAACAGTGACTTAGGCTTTAATAACATTTATTGTCTCTTAAAACCAGAAGTCTGGAGGTGGACAGGTGCATTAGCTCAGTGACTTTATCAAGAATCCTGCTGTTGAATCTTAAATTCATATGGATTCCAGACTTTTTGGAACAATGGAGGTTGAACGAATCCCTATGTCATGAGTTGATTGTGTCTCCCTCAAATATCTGTCAATGTGACTATGTCCTGATCCCCAGTGTTCTATAGCTGTCTACCATTTTGTTATCTGATGTGATTTCTCTACATGTTGTAAATCTTATCAATATGACATTAACGATATGGCTTAGTGGCAGTTAATTTGATGAGATCTACAGGATTAGATAGTATCTTTATACCTCTTTCAAGGTATAAAAGAGAGAAGCAAGCAGACCAACACTGGGACCTCATAGCACCAAGAAAGCAGAGCCAGGAGCAGAGCACATTCTTTGAACCTGAGGTTCCTTTGCTGAGAGACTCCTAGGCCAAGAGGAGGGTGATGACAAGGACTTTCCTCCAGAGCTCACAGAGAGAGAAAGCCTTCTATTGGAGCTGACACAACGAATATGGATTTGTGGCCTACTGGACTGTGAGAGAATAAATTTCTGTTTGTTGAAACCATTCACTTGTGGTATTTTATTGTAGCAGCACTAGATGACTAAGACAACCTGAAATTATTACCCTAAGATAACCTTTACCCCTCAAATCAAAAATATCCCCTGAAGTCTTAAAATCAAACAGTAGTTTAACCTCCCTAGTAAAGAATACCTGCCTTGAGTATCATGCTCTTTTAAGATCTATCTATATGGAATCAAACTGATAACAAACAACCCAAAAGATGTTTTAGTCAGCTAGGGCTGCTCTAACAGAAATAGCACAGAGTGGATGGCTTTAGCAAAGGGAGGTTTATTCTTACACAGTCCAGTAGGCTACAAGTCCAAATTCAGGATGTCCACTCCAGGGAAAGGTTTTCCCCTTGTCGGCTTTGGAGGAAAGTCCAGTATTGTATCAGTCTTTGTCCAGGGAGCATCTCGACGCAGGAACCTGAAGTCTGAAGGATGTGCTGTTCTCCTGGTGTTGCTTTCTTGATGGTGTGAGTTTCCCAATTCTCTGCTTGCTTCTCTTCCCTTTTATCTCTTGTAGGATGAAAGAATTGAGGGTAGGGCAGGCCACACTCCAGGGAAACTCCTTTTACAGTGGAGCAGGGAGGTAATCCTATGAAGGGATTTACAGTCCCACCCTGACTCGTTAACATACAGCTTAGAAAAACCACCAAATGGAGGACAGTCACAAGATACTGGGAATCATGGCCCAGCCACAGGGCCACACGTATTTTTGGGAGGATGCAATTCAATCCATGACAATAGATCAGACGGGAAGCTCTGGTGGCAGTGAGTTTATGTTAATGTGGGAAGAACAACTTAGAAAAGGAGGGGAAAAGGTTTGTACAACTTGAAGAATGTCATCAGTGTGGCTGAACCGTGCACGCAGAAACCGTCAAATCGGTGTATGCTCTGCTGTGTGTTTTTGCAACAACAAAAGCCCTACAAGCACAGTTCTACTCCAACACATGCGGGTTGTCCCTTGTTCGTCGTTGGCTTACAGTGGAAAGGTGGGAGAGGCGCCAGTGAAGATGAGAATTTGCTGGTGAGACGATCAGAAGGGGCTCTGAGCAAGTTACAGGAAACAGCAGGCGATTAGAGTTGGAGGTTAGCAGACTGTCCAAGACTGAGGAAAAAGCCCTAGAAAGAACAAAACAAGAACAGTGACTTTTCCCTCCAATTATTTAATTGCTTAAGTATGTGCATTGCAGAAAATTAGAAAATGCAGAGGAGCAAAGCCATGACAAAAGTCATCCCTAATCCCTCCACACAGAGATAACTGCTGCTAGTATTTTTCGCTGATTGGCCCAGACTTTAGAAACTTCTGACACCCTGGCTTGGAATCCAGCCTGGAAACCCTGGAGGAAGAGCTGACAGCCAAGAGGTTGCTCCGCAGGCTCTCACTCCACAGGCTCCCACTCTGCAGGCTGTACTCGCTCTCACCTGATCTCCTGTTGGAGGGGAAGGACTTGGCGCGATGCTTGGCACAGCTGGATCTCCCCAGGTACCGCAGCTGAACAGGAGTTTGGAAAGATGCTGTGAATGCTCAGCCAGAAGCCTCTGGCCCCGCTGAAGCCTGGGCTTTGTCAGACCTCACCGAATCTGAGGTTGCCCTGTCATCAGCCCAACATCTGCCCCTAAAAAGAGGTTTTTACCACTGGTTGTGTAACTGCTGATAGACAGCTCAAGTATATTTGGGTGAGGATACAGCCCTCTCTCGCAGTCAGAGAAGTAAAGAAAGTGACGAGGAGTCACCAAGAAGGTGTGTGCACAGGCCCTGTGTACCATGGAAGGTACTGTGGGGGCACAGGGCACAGTTCACACTCTTGAGAGATTCACAGTTGTCTAGGAAAATGTGGAAACAGCTTCATGGACACACGACTGCAGAAGCAATGTCTGCCACTTGAGCTATATGACATGGTGTTCATGAGGGTTGGCTTTGGGGCCAAGCTGTTGTCAGTTGCTGTCCAGTTGATTTCAACTCATGGTGACACATGTATGCAGAACAGACCTTCTCCATAGAGTCATCCAGGCTGCGTGCGACCTTTAGGAGGCAGGTTCACCAGGCCTGTCCTCCGAGGCACATCTCAGTGGTTTGAGCAGCCAACCCTTTGGCTAGTAGTTGAGTATGTAATATTTATCACCCAGAGATGTTAACAAACTCACTGCTGAGTAGATTCTGACCCACAGTGACCCTATAGGACAGAGTAGAACTGTCTCACAGAGTTTCCAAGGAGTGCCTAGTGGATTGCAACTGCCAACTTTCTGGTCAGCAGACACAGCACTTAACCACTAAACCACCAGTTCCACCCAAAGACTCTAGGGGCCACTTATTAGTGTGTGAGTTACCTACACCCTCTCTTCCTCAGTTTCCTCATTTGTAACAATAGCATTACAATTCGCCACCTCACAGGGTAGCTTTGGGGATTATACGGATTACAAGTAACCTGTTTGGTAGACACTCTGTAAGTATTCACAGTTCGTTCGGGCAGGACCGCTTCCAAGCCTGCTGCCTTGTGGGGGAGTCAGCAATGCTCCCCAGAGGTTTGCCTGCATTGAGCAGTCAAGGGGGGAAGAGTTCAAAATATGCTTGCTCAGCAGTGAGGAGGCAGTGACCAGAAAGTCAGTCTGTCCTGCTTTTACACAACTGTTGGGTTGAATCCAGGTTTGTCCTGTCATGGCCTGTGACGGGGCTGTGGAACTGGAAGGTCTCTGCCCAGGGCCAAGGATGCCAGAAGCGGGTTGCTGCAGGGTGCCTTCGGAGGAGATATGGCTGAGCAGCATGCCTGGCACTCGAATTCAGAAGACCCTCCTGAGATGGGCTTGCTCCCAGTCATGTGGTTCCTGCTTGGGAATTTCTCAAGCAGGAGTCAGTATCCTGTGTGTGGGAGGTGTCAGTTAAAAAGAAAATGTCATTTATTCTGAGTATACAAGGAATAAACAATCTGGTAGAAAACACTTGGGGAGACCGTTTAAATTTCTTATAATTCCATTACTCTGAAATCATCTTTGTTTATATTTTCTGTGTATAACTCTGTGTGTGTGTGTGGTCTGGCAATTAAATCTGCAAGCTTAATTGTTCTAAATGCTACAGATCTAATCGCTGAATATCACTATGGTCACCTTCAAAGTATCTCCCTTGGGAAGCTACGCACCAGTGTCAGCACCTAGTCCACCCTTCAAAGCAATTTTGGAAGTCTTTCTGGAATGCCATTGCACAGAGTGGCAAAAAGGAGGAAAGTTTGCGAACTTGATAGTTGTCTGTGAGGGAGTTTTTAGCCAATAAACAAATAATTGCATTGGAACACCTTCTCTACTCACCTGATGGCTCCTCAGTGACTTTTTTCTTTACCTGAAGATAAAGGAAATATTGAAAGGAAGACATTTTGATGACATTCAGGACATTAAGGGTAACAAAACAACAGTTCTGATAGCCATTCCAGAAAAAGAGTTCCCGAATTGCTTTGAAAGGTACTGGGCAGTAGTGTCAGTGCATAGCTTCCCAAGGGGAGTACTTGGAAGGTGATCGTAGAGATGCTCAGCAATGAGGCATGTAGCGCTTCCTAGAGTGAATTCACTAACTTAATTGGCAGTCCTGCTGGAAGCACACATGTACACACATACATAAAAGGAAGGATCAGAAATAGGATCGTATGTTACACATAGTTTTGCAAAGTGATACTGTCAATGACTTTACATTTTCTTGTCACGTCATTAAATATTCCTCTGTAATGTAACATACAGTGGCTACAGTATGTGGATATGCCATGCATTTTTTACTCAGTTTCCTATTATTAAACATTTAGTTTATTTTTGTTAAGTTTTTCTTCTCGTAAACAATGCTGTCATGTGTAATCTTAAGAGATAAACCAGTAAAAAAAAAAATCCATTGCTGTTGAGATGATTCTGACTTATAGTGACCCTCTCACCACTACGTAGCACACACTGCTGTCGAATCGGGTCTGACTCATACCGCCCCACAGAGTTTCCAAGGAGCACCTGGCAGATTTGAACTGCCAATCTTTTGGTTAGCTGCTGTAGCACTTAACCACTATGCCACCAGAGTTTCTATCTTAGAGACAGACCTCTGCAAATTATCTGTGCTTACTTCCTAAGGATCACTTTTAAAAGTTGAGTTAGTAAGTGTGCAGATGGTTAAGGTCCTGGATATTGATAGCAGAAGAGTATTCTGGATGGGAGGCCTAGTTATCACTCTCCTACCTTCAGACCAGAGTACTTGGGTCGTGCAAGGAAATGGACAAATTTCTATAAACACACTGTGTACCCAAACTAACACAAAATCATGTTGAAAGTCTTAATAGACCCATAGCAAGAGAAGAGATTGAAAAGGTAATAAAAAAAAAAAAAATTCCAGCAACAGCAAAAAAGCCCTGTTACAGATATCTTTACTGAAGAGTCCTACCAAACATTGAGAGAAAAACTTATACCATTATTACTCAAAGTGCTTCAGAACAGAACAGAATTAATTCTATGAAGCCAGCATAACCCTGATCCTGTAAGACATCCCCCAAGAAAGAAATTACAGATCAATATCTCTCATGTATATAAGTATAAAAATTCTCAACAAAACTCTAGCCAGTAGAATTCAGCACCATATCAAGAAAACAATGCACCACAACCAAGTAGGATTCATATCAGGTATGCAAGAATGGCTCAACATTATAAAATCAATCGACATAAATCTACTGTATAAATAAAAGGAAAGAATCATATGATCATCTCAATTGATACAGAAAGGGCATTCAACAAGGTCTAACACCCATTCTTGATTAAAAAAAAAAACTCTCAACAAAATAGGTATACAAGGGAAATGTCTCAACATAATAAAAGGTATCTATGCAAAACCAATGACTAATATCATTCTTAATAGCGAGACACTGAAAGCATTCTATTTGAGAACAGAAACAAGTTAAAGATGCCCTTTATCACCACTCCTATTTGACACTGTGCTAGAAATCCTAGCTAGAGCAATAAGAAAGAAATAAACAAGAAAAAGAATAAAGGGCATCCAAATTGGTAAAGAAGAAGTTAAACTGTTTCTATTTGCAGATAATATGACACTATACATAGAAAATAACAAATTCCCTGAAAAGACTACTGCAAAAGTATGGCATATAAGATAAACATATAAAAGTTAGTTGGCTTCTGTCATGGATTGAATTGTGTCCCCCCTCCAAAATAGGTGTAGCCACGTGGCTGGGCCATGATTCCCAGTATCTTGTGACTGTCCTCCATTTTGTGGTTTTCCAATGCTGTATGTTAAAGGATTAGGTGGGGCTGTAAATCCCTTCATAGGATTACCTCCCTGCTCCACTGTAAAGGGAGTTTCCCTGGACTATGGCTTGTCCCACCCTTAATCCTTTCATCCTATGAGAGATAAAAGGACAGAGAAGCAGGCAGAGAATTGGGAACCTGGTACCATCAAGAAAACAGTACTGGGAGAAGAGCGTGTCCTTCAGACCTGAGGTTCCTGCGTCAAGATGCTGCCTGGACAAAGACTGATGCAATACTGGACTTTTCTCCTGAGCTGACAAGGGGAAAGCCTATCCCTGGAGCAGACACCCTGAATACGGACTTGCAGCCTACCAGACTATGTAAGAATAAACCTTCCTTTGTTAAAGCCATCCACTCTGCAGTAGTTCTGTTAGAGCAGCCCTGTTAGAGAACAATGAAAAAAAGAACAGGAAAATAGTACCATTTGTAATAGCCCCTAAGAAAATAAAATACTTGGGAACAAATCTAATTAAGGATGTAAAAGACCTATACAAAGAAAACTACAAAATACTACTGCAAGAAACTGCAAGAGAGCTACATAAATGGGAAAACATACCATGCTCATAGATAGACTGACTCAACTGTAAGGTGAGGTAGGCTAAATGTATCGGCAGCAGTCAGAGAGAAAAAGAGTGCGAGTCAGCAGTAGGACAGAGTTTACTGGTGTGCTCCTGGGAAAACCCTGCGAGCTCCAAGATAGGAGTCAGAGAAATCGAGCTTTCAAGTTGGGGAAGGGGGTTTACATACAGGCAGACAGTTCCGCCTCGCGTGGACCTTAGTGGGGACTTGGGAAAAAGGCAGGAGCCAACAGGATTCAGGTACAGCGAGCTGCCTGATTAGCATGTGAGGAAAACAACTGGGGACTTTCTGGGAAGGGAGGGGTTGGTCACATTCTGATGATTTCCAGGAACTGAGGTGGGGACCTTCCAGAAAGAGAGGGGCTCGCCCTGCCCTGATAATTTCCAGGAACTGCATCCTGGTTGTGATGTCCAGGTACAGCCCAGCCTGCCTGACATCAACACTACGAAAATGACAATTCTACCTGAAGGGATTTACAAATACAATGCAATTCCAATCCAGATACCCAGCAACATTCTTTAAAGAGATGGAAAAAACTTATCGTCAACTTTATATGGAAAGGGAAGAAGTGCTGGAGAGATCTGAACTCTTATGCACTGCTTACGGGAATGCAAAATGATACAGCTATTTTGGAAAACAATATGGTGCTACCTTAGAAAGCTAGAAATTGACATATGATCCAGAAATCTCATACCTCAGAATATATCCTAGAAAGATAAGAATCGTCACATGACGGCCACCACCAGCGATAGCCACGATGGAGCTCACAGAGAGGAGTCTCACTGGCAACACAAGAATAAAGAGGTGCATGCTGAGATCTCCACTAAAAGACCTCAATTGATGGTCCAGTGGTTTTGGGGTTCCTCTGAGAGCGTGGCCCCCTGCCCTGATGCTGCCCTTTCCCATAAATTACAACAAAGGTCCACTCTTTGGACAGGAATGGATTGGACTTGGCAAGGCAGAGTGACCATATGTTGGAAGCACTTTATGGTTCTATGCATCTATAGGATATCATCTTGCTAACCTCTGGCTGGAGGAAGGGGAGTGGACGGAGAGGAGGGGAAAGGAGGCTGTTGGGAGGATGAGACATGTATGGAGCAGAGAGGAATAGTGTGCTGTCACCGGACAGGGAGAGCAGTGGAAGCTGCATATAGGGGGGGCATGTAAATTTATATATGAATGTACGTTTTCACTCAGTTATGTTAAATAAAAATTAAAAAAAATTTAAAATAAAAAAAAAAGAATCGTCACACGAATAGACATATGCACAGCTATGTTCATAGCATTTTTTCTCCAGCTCTGTCTAGGACCCCCTGTGGTCACGCTTGTCACAGCGGTCAGTGGTAGCAGCTGGGCACCAACCATCTAGCTGCACTGGACTTGGTCGGGTGGAGGCCTCCGCAGCTGTGGTCCATCAGTCCTTTGGATTAGTCTTTCCTTTGTATCTTTAGTTTTCTTCATCTCCCTTGTTGCCCAAGGGGTGAGACCAGTAGAGGATCTTAGATGGCTGCTCACAGGCTTTTAAAACCCCAGACTCCATTCACCAAAGTAGAACACAGAACATCTTCTTTATAAATTTTGCTATGCCAATGGAACTAGGTGAAGAACTAAATTTTTACCAGTAGCAAAGTTAATTCCTAATAGCCAGATTGCCCTTTTGACAAGGGACAGTCATTGAGACTAGGCTGAGCAAGGAGGGAGGAGGAAGGCCCTGGGAGCACAGTGCAGTCAGTCTTGCAAGATGGGTCTCATCAATCCGATGTTGGAAAGAACACTGAGGCTTGGACAGGTTCATCAGTCTGCACCAATTTACCTCAAGTTCACTTAGGAGAGTCCCGATTCTAAAGTCCTTGTCATTCTGACTTCAGGGTCAGGGTGTTTCCCTCCCCTGGGGCTTCCTACCTGGCTTACCTAGAGACTCCTGCTGCCCAGGTCCCAGCCCAGCCCAATTCAATCAGGACCACAGGTCTTGGGTCTGGCAGCAGTATCTCTTAGACACTCCCAGGCACTTCAATGAATAGCCGGGGCTGAGAGTTCCTGACCTGAGCATCTCTCGTCTCTGCTCAGCTCATAAACCAAACCAGACCAAACCCACTACCATCGAGTCAACTCTGATTCATAACAGTTCTATAGAACAGATTAGAATTGCCCTATAGGGTTTCCAGGGAGTGCCCAGTGGATCTGAACTGCCAACTTTTTGGTTGGCAGCAGTAGCCCTTAACCACTGCACCATGGTTCAACTCATAGGGACCTCACAAAAGTGACAGGAGCTATCTTTACCACCCCCGTTAGAATCTCCCTGGACCAATAAGATAGAACCTCAGGGGTGGAGCCTGAGAATTAGCATACATACTTGTAAAGCTCTCCCGTGAAAAACAAACCCATTGTCAGTCCAGTCGATTCTGACTGATAAGGACTCTGTAGGACGGAGGAGAATTGCCCTGCAGGTTTCCAAAATGAGGCTGGCAGATTCAAACAGTGGACCTTTTGGTTTGCAGCTGAATGCTTAACCACCAAGACAGGGCTTCCCAGGGGATTCTGAAGTTAGCTACTGTTGAGAGTTACAGTTGGTAGGTTCAGCCTTACCACCTCTCTGGGCCATGCCCACAGGCAGCCAAGAGGGCCTCCAGCCTTATGGGCAAGGCAGGGGCAACAGGGTCCTGCCCACTGTGGGATGTCTGTCTAGCTGTAGGGAGGAATCCATCAGCACTCACCCACCCAGCCTGCAGGAGACACAGCTCAAGGTAGTTGTATATTTCCCAGCAAACTCAAACTGAGAGAGGGAGAAAATAGCTTTTAAGAAGATACCACTTAAATTCCAGAAGGCCTGGGTGCAGGGCTTGTGAGCCTGTGAAGGAGTGATTGTGAACAGCTGAAAACGGCTGGAATGCGTGACATCAGACCCTCGAAAACGATGGGTCTGGTCGGCTGAGTGTGACCCACACACAGGCCTAGGTGCTTTCCTCCTTGAGAGGTGAATTCACCTGAGAAAGTAGCCTTGGTTATGCTGTTTAGATAAGAAGGTACCAGTTTGCTTTGTGAAGAACTTCCCAAACCCTATTCAAATCAATACCTGCTTTACTGTGCCTCTTTAAGTATACTGGGCCAATAGAAGTACAATATGAAAATCTGTACACCTGTAACTGCCAATTAAGAGAATATACGGAAATTCCTTTGTCTGCTTTCTTAGAAAAATGTATAAATAGATATGTCTGAGAATGGAAAGGGGTACTCAGCTGTTTTTCGGACTTCAATCCATCCGCTGCACGGCTAACTAATAAACACCATTTCCTCTACAAACAAAGTGGTGTTGGAGGTGCTTTCTGCTCTGTGGGCCGAACTTATCCTTTTCCTTCTACAAAACAACAAGCTTACTTGGCATAACCTTTCTTCACAGAAACAGCAATGCACACAGGTTTTTAGAATGACACGAACAGGGTCTGGATGAATGAGGTTCACGTGGAAACAAAGGGAACCCGGCAGATGACAGTGCACAGAGCCACACCCCCACCCTCAGCTATTGTGCGGGGCTGTGTACGCAGAGCAGAAAAGACCTGCTGAATGGAGTTACTGTTCTGCGTGGAAAATAAAGTAACTCTGAAGCTCAGTGCAGGAACTCGAGTAAGTGAACCTGAAGCGGGTGAGCGCAGGCTGGAAACCAGAAGAGGGAGGCAGGCTGGTGGCTGGAGCACGGGGGTTGGGAGGCCCATGGGCCAGGGTTCTGAGCCTGTTTCTCCAGGTGTCACCAGGCTCCCTGAGGAGCTGACTTTGGCAGGACCTCACGCTGCGCCAGCCTGTATTCCTATCCTCATGTGCCTCCCAGAGCCCTCTCCTCTTGATGATCTGGAGGGCCTGAAAGCCCAAGAATTTCAGCGTTGGCCTTCCTCTAGTGCTGCTGGATAAAACCAAAAACCAAACGATTCCCACCCATGGTGACCCCACATGTTTTGGGGCTCAGCTATCCTCCATCGGGTTTTCTTGGCTGTAGTCCCTACAGCAGCAGATTGCCACACCTTTCTTCCGTGGTTCAAACCACCAACCTTTAGGGGAATAGTCCATCCTGAACCACTTGGGAGTGTGACAGTTGGACCCCAGGACTGGTCTCCAGGTCCATGACTGGATTTGACCTGGTCACCCTGTTGGGAATCCAAGGGTGCACATTTAGGACACCCGTGGACACAGGTCATTTCCTGGCCTGTGCTAGGCTGTTAGTCATGATGCATGACTAGAAAGTCCCTAATGCCTCTGCCTTTCTGCCCTTCTGGGTCTCATTCTGTGCTGCCCTCTGCTAACACACACCCATGCACACATGTAAACACACACACACGCATGCATGCACGCACACTCTGGGTGTCCTCTGTCACCTCCCTCATGGGGAGGAAGGCTGTTTGGGGATCCTGGCCTGGCAATCCTCCAGCCTGTGGCTTCTTCCCTCCCCCACCCTCCAAGCACAGTTCATGGCTTCTGCTCCAGTCCAATTAGACTCTAACCCACTGGAAGCTGCCGCCAATTCTGAAGAAAGTTCAAATCTTTAGGGACTTCATAAATTGGCCTTTACTGCTAAGTGTCCTCCAGAAGAAAGAACGGGGGCCGAGAGAGTTGCAAAGCCCAGCCACAGATAAAACCCCGTGCCTTTGAGTCCAATTTACAGTGACCCTATAGGACAGATTAGAAGTGCCCCATAGAGTTTCTAAGTCTGTAGTCTTTATAAGAGGAGAATGTCACAGCTTTCTCCTGGGAAACTGGCAGGTTTAAACTGCTGACCTTTTGCTTAGCAGCTGAGAGCTTTAACCACTGCACCACCATGGCCAAGTGCCGTCTCTTCTTTAAACCCAATTGCTGCTTATTCTTCCCCCACTTAGTGTCCATGCTGCAATAATAAGAGGAGAACCGGCCTGGGAAGAGGGTAATGCAGTGGGGGTTGATTTGGAGAGAGTTGACTGGCCGAGGGAATGCTGAGTGACTGGGCAGGTAAGGGTATGTAACCTGAAGCTCGTGAGACTATGGCCAGGTGATGCTTGGCATCAGCCTAGTGCCCCAGTGACCTGGAGTGGAGACCTGTGAGATTATGGGCCAGGTGACTCTTGAGACCAGCCCTGTCATCCTGATGACCTGGAGGAATCAAGGGATTGAAGATTCTCTACACCTGCACTAGCACATAGCCTTTCCCTTTAAAAACCCCTTCTCGTGGACAGTAGGTAGATAGGTTTGGGGAGGAATGTCATTCCCCCCAGTCCTTCTTCTCTTGTATTGTCAACACACAATAAACCTTTGATTGCTTATCTCGGCTCCTGTCTCAGTATTGGCTTTCGTGGCAGGTGGCACGAACCTGGGGTTTGTCCAATAACAGGTACAGCTGGGGACAGGGACTGTCAGGCATGCATGTGCTGACAATCCTTGTTTTGCATTCACAGATTACGAGTAGGACCTTGAGTTTTTAGTGGGTGTTTGTGAGTGTTACTATGCTTCTGTTAGGAGGCTTGGGGCAGGATCATAAACTTCTGCACAGGTGTGTGTCTCGGAACATGTGTCCTGTGACTGACTGTCTCCCATGTGTGCCTTTTCTTGCACCCTGTACAGATAGCCTATACCAGTGTCTGGGGAGCAGATTCTCACTCCTGGTGATCCCATGTGTGTCAGAGTAGAACTGCATTCCACAGGGTTTCCAGTGGTTGATTTTTTTGGAGTAGATCACTAGGTCTTTTCTCCGCAGTGATTCTGGGCACTACCCTTTCCATTATCAGCCACGCTCACTAAGTATTAACCATTGGCACCACCCTGTACAGACAGGACAGGAGCCCTCGTGGTGCAGTGGTTGAGTGCTGGGCTGCCGACCTAAAGGCCAGTAGTTCGAATCCATCAGTTGCTCCACAGGAGAAAGATGTGGCTGTCGGCTTCCGTAAAGATTGCAGCCTTGGAAACCATATGGGGCGGTTCTACCCCATCCTACTAGGTCACTGTGACTTGGGATTGAGTTGATGGTATTGGGCCTAGTTTTTGGCCTGGTGAAGAAGCAGGGAATGTCTACAGGCCCACCTTGCGAGCAGTGGCCAGGGTGAGTCCAGAGTTCAGGGTCCCAGGCAGTGAAGCAGAGAGGGAGAGAACACTGGAGCGGAAAGGTGTGCTCAGAGAGACTGGTTCTCTTGGAAGCAGACAGCAGGCCCCCTTCTTGCCCACAGCCAACCCCCTCTCCTTCAGGCTGGAGCTGTGTTCTCTCTACTCCCTCCTGGCTGTTGGGGCTACAAGCCTGAGCTCTGGGTGTGCTGCACCTCGCCCTCTCTTTAGTTGCAGATCCTCTGCCTCAGCACCCCTCCCACTCTTTATTCATCCTCAGGGGTGGTGCTCCTGCAGCAAGTCTTCCCCAACCCTCCAGGAAAATGTAATTTCTCCCTACTGCTTCTGGCTCACCCCAAACCTCCAACCAAACCTACTACCATCAAGTCAATTCCGACTCATAGTGACCCTATAGGTCAGAATAGAACTGCCCTACAGAGTTTCCAAGGAGCACCAGGTGGATTTGAACTGCTAACCTTTTGGTTAGCAGACATAGCACTTAACCACTAAGCCGTGAAGGTTCCAGCTCACCCCCAGCATGCTGCTGTTACAATGCTTATAGCACCCTTTGTAATTCCTCAGTATCTGTCTCACTATTTGGACCAAGATCACCTTGAGAACAGACTGCAACTTTCTGGCCTGTCTTCCCACCCCCTTGCACAGTGCTTGGCAGAAAATGTGCTTGTGAAGTAAAAGAGTCTTGGGTAGCAGCACCTCCTATCTGCATAGCGCTTTTCCATAAGCATTTTTGTGTACACTGTCCTCATCCAGCCTCCCAACTACCCAGTGGGGCTGGAGAGATAGATGTTCTTATTCTTGTTTTATCAGTGAGGATCCTGAGGCTGGAATGGTTAGTGACTTGCCCAGGTCTGCCAACCCCTAAGGCACTTGCTACCACACCACCTCTGGGTACCTTTCTGGCCCATAGGAGTTCTCCCCACCTTGGGATCAGGACCTACAGAGCTAAAGTGGCTGTAACCTGGGGCAAGCAGCGGACAGGGTTAGAGGGCATTCCCCTAGAGCTCAAACACTTGGGCTACTAGAAGATGTGTGTTGTGAGGGGAGGGAGGGTTATGCTGTGGAAAGTGGATGGAGGTGGGTGCTCATGATCCTGGGGTCCTGGCACCACTGAGATGCCCTGGGATTGGCTCACAAGTCCCCTCTGCACTCAAGCTGAGGGATCTACTTTACTTTTCCTTGGGCAAGGGGTAGCTGGAATCCTTGAAATCCTCCTCAAGACACAGGAAAGGGAAGCAAACTGCTCAGTTCCAAACACTATTTCAGCTGTCCCAGCTCCCTCTGGAGTGATACAGGAGTAAAATGGATGAGAATATACATGAGAGGATGGATGGATGGAGGAATGGGAAGACGGATGGATGGGAGGATGGATGAGAGGATGAAGGAATGGGAGGATAGATGGATGGGACAATGGGTAGATGGATGGGTGGGTAGATGGGAGGATGGATGAATGGGAAGAGGGGAGAATGGGAGGGTAGGGGGATGGGAGGATGGATGCATGCAAAGATGGATGAATGGAAGGTAGGTAGGAGAACGGATGGGTAGAAGAATGGGTGGGTGGGAGAACGGGTGGGTAGATGGATGATTGAATGCAAATGGGTGGATGGGTAGATAGAGGGGTGTGGATGGAAAGGTAGCTAGGTAAAGAAATAGAGGTATAAAGACATTAATCATGGCAAATGGAAACTTTTTAGTCAGTACCAGGATGAAATATTATAAAATATGTAGAATAACAAAGCCAAAAGGCCAACTTATCCAGCTCTAAATTTCCACATGGGAAAATGACACCCAGAGAAGAACGACTTCTTTGGGATCACACAGGAGGTTGCTGGTGGAGGTTCTCTTGCCTCCCAGTCTGATGGCTGAGACGGGTGTAGGTACGAGGTATGCCTCCACTACATGAGGTGAGGCCAAACTGCAGGAGCCAGGTAACTCTGAAAGCTATCAAAAGCTTTATCCTCCGAGGCTTATTGCTTACTCATGCCGTTTGTCCAACTGAGCTTGCTGGAGGAGCGCTGGTGACATTCTGCTGTCAACATGGAGCCTACATGGCAGGAGAAGAAAGAGTGTTGGTGCGTCCAGGGCTGACTCTGTGCATGTTTCAGCCCAGAAGCAGCACCTGTCTCTTCTGAGAGCCAAGTGCCTCTAACAAAGAAAGGGCTGGAAATGGGACCAGGTATAGGATATTTGGTGGGAAACAAGAGTTGCCACCACAGGGTCCTTGGGCATCTCTTTGTGGGGATTCCAGTGTTTCCTTTTCTATGTCTTTGAATCAAAGGAGTCCCCAAGATTATCTGGGAACCCCAGGGATCTCACTTTGCCCTTGGACTCTCCAAGGGTTCTGGCCCACATTGCTTGGAATGCCTCCAGCTTTCATTGTGGCATAACTTGAAAGTGTTTTTCTCTGTGTGAGGATCTGGGAGAGTCTCCCTTTCATCACCTCCATCTAAAAAAAGGAGCCAGCAAAGGGGTGAGCAGGGGTCTGGGCCCCCCTCTGGCCACATAGCCTGAACCATTTAACCCCAGTTTTGCCTCACACAGGCCAGCATCACTCCAGAGAAATGCCGTACCTGCTTCCCACCCTCTGCCTGTTATTCCATCATCATTAGGGCATTGGCTTTCTACATTTTCAGGCTTTTAAACTTTGTTCCTCCCAGGATGTCATTTGTTAAGAGCTATTGATCAAGCACTAAGACAGACAGGAGAGCTTTATAGGTTTGTATCATTTATATTTATATATAAACAATTTTTCCTTCAAGGCTTCTTGTCTGTAATTAGAACAAACTGTTACCAGGCAGGCAGCTGGGTTTGAATTGCTTCACTCTTCATGGATGCTAATAATTGACACATGCCTTTCTAGCAGCATTTGTGTTATTTAAATACATTAAAATCGGGACCTTTATTAAAATAACCAGCAACAAAGAATAGCAAATACTCATTTAAAATAGGATATGTAATTGGAACTAGATCTGAAGAAATGCAAGCACCTAGGCACAGACTGATATCTTTGTTATTAGTGCCATCATCGCTTGCTTAGTTTAACCCTGGTTATTCCTTAGCCTTCAGTAGAATTAGTGGACTCTAAGTCTTTTGGCTTTCTTAGGTGCATGCAAACTCTGGTTGGATTTCTCAAAAGTCCTGGTGGGCAGCTTCTCCCCAGCCTTGACATCCGGTGTCTAATTAAGGACTTTCTCCTGACCCCTCCAGCTCCTCTGAAGATGGCTTTGGTTTCTTCATCATCTGCAGAGGGGGAGAAAGAGAGAAATACAGTAAGTGCAATGTCTACAGAATGTTTGAAACCTAGGGACACCTTTTTCTGAATCAGCAGGAGAATTTTCTTTCCTTGAGCACCATTCTTCGCCTCAGCTCTTTGCTGAGTTTGCTACCACTGATCTCCACTGAAATGTCCCTTAGCAACCAGGTCCCTGATAAGATGAAACTGTAAATTCACCTCTAATATTGTCTGACTCTGAAAAGCCTGTCCTTTTGTAGGTACAAAGCAGGCCATCCCAGAGCAGGACTTTTAAAGTACTTTTAACTAGAAGATGACACAGACACAAAATGACTTCGACAGGAGTGTTCCTGTGTGCCCAGCAAGACCCCAGGGGATGAGGGAATAAAAAAGTGCCAGAGGAACTTTCAGTCAATTTAGGGGTGCCCCCCAGGAGTCAGGTACAAAGTACCCTGCCCCAAAAGTCACTGAGTTGACTCAGTGTGGCAAAATCCCAGCATAACATGGCTCCGTGTTCCTGCTTCAGACCACTTGTAAGTGAGGCCCTGTTCTCTGTGGGTTAAGTTCATGTTCAAGTGCAAACTCCCCATCAGGGAGCAAGGGCAGGTGTTAGCTCCTTTTCCTTATCCAGGTCATCCATTGCTCCTGCTCAGTGGGGATGGAAGGGGCTGCAGGTGAGGGGGTTTGGGTTAAGTAAAGCATGGAGCTAAGTCCACTTTGACGTAGTGAGGAAGATAGGGGTCAGGAGGTATAGCCCTTCTGGATTTTTCTGTGTTTGGTATGGTGTCATTCTTGGGGGAAATCCAGCCTGTTGAATCTCGGGCTTTTGGGAAGCAGTTGGAAAGGCCTTTGGCATGAATGGAACTCTTCCCCCTAGGAAAGCTAAGTCAAGTTGGTTAATCAAGTTACCCAATGCTGTTCCTATCACAAGTGTCCAAATTATGCATGGACTGTGTGGCCACAGCTGTACTGGAGTAGGGTAGAATGCTCTTGAGAGTTGGGTATTCAGAAGTCATTACCAGGTGGTGAGTGCTTGCTAAGAGCCAGCTCGCCCGTCTACCCTGACTGTATACCATCGCAGAGCACAGTGTTACGTAGAGAAAGAAGGGCTCATCCTCCTCTCTGGGAACAGCCAGGAGGCAGAAGACTTCAACTGAGAGGCAGCACCTAGTGCCAAGGCTTGACCACAGCGCAGGTCACCTGATGGAGGAAGACTTTGCTCTCTCAGGTACCGGGGCCCCTGTCCCCTTAGGCCTCCTACTTCCACCAGAGCCAGGCAAGCAGATCTGTCTCCAAGCAGCCCAAACTGGCTTTCCTTCAGGAAGAATCACATACCGAGCACTGTGCTACATACTTCTCATTATATTATCTTATTTTATCTTCACCATCATCTTATGAGAAAGGATGTTATGGATTTAATTGTCTTCCTAAAATAAGTGCTGAAACTGTAAGTCCTATGCGTGTGAATTTGACCCTATTTGGAAATAGTTTTTGTTATTTTTATAAGACAATACCAGTGTACAGTGGATCCTAAATGTAATGAACACAGAATGGACACAGAGACACACACAGGGGATGGAGGTTGCAGAGAAGACACATGCCAAGAGCACCGAAGATCACCAGCAGTCACCAGAAAATAGGAGCGGCCTGTAGAAGGAATCCATGTGGCAGATACCCTGATGGGGACTTTCAGCCTCTAGAACAGTGAGAAAATACACTTCTGTTCTTTAAAGTCACCCCCTTTAAACACTAGCAAACTACTCTGATGTAGGTGCCATGTCAAGTCAGTTCTGAAACAGTGACTCTAATGTGCGACAGAAAAGAACAATTCCCAGTCCTGTGCCTTCCTCACCACCCTTGCTCTGTGTAAGCAAACTATTGCAGCCACTGTGTCAATCCATCTCCTTGAGGGTCTTCCTCTTTTGTCCCGACCCTCTGTACATTACCAAACATAATGTCCTTCTCCAGGGGATGATCCCTTCTGATAACATGTCCAAAGGATGTGAGACAGAATCGTGCCATTCTTGCTTCTAAGGAGCATTTGGGTTATACTTCTACCAAGGCAGATTTGTTTGTTCTCCTGGCAGTCCATGTATAATTGGTATTCTTTACCAACACCATAGTTCAAAGGCACCAGTTCTTCAGTCTTTCTTATTCCTCATCTATCTTTCTCATACAAATGAAGCAATTAAAAATGCTATGTTGTGGATCGGACACACCATAATCCTCAAAGTGGCACCTTTGCTTTTTAACACTTTAAAGAGTTCTTTTGTAGCAGACTTGTCCAGTGCAATACATCATTTGATCTTCAACTGCTACTTCCGTGGGCATGGATGGTAGATTTAAAAAAATGAAATCCTGACAACTTCAATATTTTCTGCGTCTGTCATGATGTTGCTTATTGGTCCAGTTTTGAGGATTTGTTTTCTTTATGCTGAGGTATAATCCATACTGAAGGCTGTGGTTTTTGATCATTATCAGTAAGTACTTTGAATCCTCTTCACTTTCAGCAAGCCAAGTTGTGTCATCTATACAACACAGGTTGCTGATAAGTCTTCCCCCAGTTCTGATATACTGTTCTTCTTTAGGTATTATACCTCCTCAGATTATTTGCTCAGCATACAGGCCGGATACGTATGGTGAGAAGATATAACACTGACAGACACGTTTCCTGATTTTAAACCACACAGTGTCCCCTTGTTCTCTGTCTGGACGACTGTCTGATGATTGATCCAAGTACAGGTTCTGCAGGAGAACAATTAAGTGTTCTGAAATCCCCAGTCTTTGCAATACTATACATTATCCATTATGATCCACACAGGTGAGTGTCTTGGCATAGTCAATAAAGCACAGATAAATATCTTCCTCACGTTCTCTGCTTTCAACCAAGATCCGTCATGACAGCCCTTGATCCCTATCTTCTTCTGAATCCCACTTGAATTTCTGACATCTGTCTGTCAATGTACTCTCGCAACCATTGTTTAATCATCTTCAGCAAAATTTTACTTGTGTATGATGTTAATGACATGTTTGATAATTCCTGCATTCCATTGGATCACCTTTCTTTGGAATGGGCACAAATATGGATCTCTTCTGTTCTTTCAAATTTCTTGGCATAGACAAACACTTTCAGAGTAGCATCCATTTTTTGAAGCATTTCCATTGGTGTTCCGTCAGTTCCGGAAGCCTTACTTCATACCAGTACTTTAAATGAAGCTTGGACTTCTTCCTTCAGTGCCATTGGTTCCTGATCATATGTATGATACTCCTTCTTGAAGCGGCTGAACATCAACCAGTTCTTTTTGGCCCGGTGGCTCTGTGTATTCCTTCTATCTGTTTGGATGCTTCCCATGTTGTCCAACACTTTGCCCATATAATAATATTGCAGTTTGAGGCTTGAATTTTTTCTCAGCTTGAGAAATGCCAACCACATTCTCCTTTTTTGGTTTGCTAACTCCAGGTCTTTGCATGTGTCATTATAATACTTTGTCTTCTCAAGCTACCCTTTGAAATCTTCAGTTTGGCTTGGCTTCTTCTTTTCCTCTATTTGCTTTACCTACTCAACGTTCAAGAACAAGTTTCAGAATGGATGTCAGGGTCTCATCTGACATCCACTGCAGTCTTTTCTTTCTTTCTTGTCTTTATAATGATCGTTTTCATGTGTGGTATCCTTGATGTCATCTCACAGTTCATCTAGTCTTTGGATATTAGTGCTTAGTGAGTCTATTCCTGAGATGTTCTCTAAGCTCAGATTGGGATGTATTCAAGGTAGTACTTGGACTCTTGTTCTGATTTTCTTCAGCTTCAGCTTGAACTTGCGTGTGAGCAATTGGTGGCCCATTCCAAAGCTGGCCCTTGGTCTTGTTCTGATTGATGATATTGAGCTTCTCTATCATGTCTTTCAACAGATGTAGTCTATTTGATTCCTATATCATCTATCTGGCAAGGTCCATTTATATAATTACCATTAACGTTGTTGAAAAAAAAGATTTGCAATGAAGAAGTCATTGATCTTGTGAAATTTATCAGGTGATCTGGGGTGTTATTTCTGTTACCAAGGCCATATTTTCCAACTATTGATCCTTGTTCTCTGTTTCCTAGTTTTGCATTTCAATCACCAGTATTGTCTATGCATCTTGATTGTATGTTTGATCAATATTAGACTGAAGAAGTTGGTTAAAAAAATCTTCCTTTTCTTTATCTTTAGGATTGGTGTTTGATGTGTAAATCTGAATAATAGTCATATTAACTGGTCTTCCTTGTAGGCATGTAGATATTATCATTGACAGGACTGTGCTTCAGAATATTTCTTGAAATACTCCTTTTGGCAATAAATGTTACACCATTCCTCTTCAATTTGTCATTCCTGGCATAGTAGACAATATGATTGCCTGATTCAAAATGGCAAATACTAGTCCAATTTAGCTCACTAAAACCTAGTGTATTGATCTTCAACCATTCCATTTCTTTTCTGACAACTTCCAATTTTCTCAGATTCATACTTCACACATTCCCCATTCCGATTATGAATGAATGTTTGCAGCTGTTTCTTCTCATTTCAAGTCATGCCATATTAGCAAATGGAGGTCCTGAAAGCTTTATTCCATCTGTATCATTAGAGTTGACTCTGCTATAAGGAGTTAGCTTTTCTCAGCTATATTCTGAGTGCTTTCCAGCCTGAGGAGCTTGTCTTTCAGCACTGTATAAAAAATGTTCCACTGTTACTCATAAGGTTTTCACTGATCATTTTTTTTAAGAAGTAGATCATCAGGCCCTTCTTTCCTGTCTTAGTATGGGAACTCCGATGAAACCTGTCCACCAAGGTTGGCCCTGCTGGTATTTGAAAGACCGGTGACATACCTTCCAGCATCACAACACGTGAGCCACCACAGCATGATGAGCTGGTTGATGAGTGGTGGTACAGACTAAGACAGAGAGTACGATGTTTGCCCCCATTTTACAGATGAGGACACGGAGGCACAGGAGAGATGAGAATTTACCTATGATCTCATAGAACATGATAGAACCACATTCTACACACATTCATCCTGACTACGAGGCCTTAGTCCCGCCGATGGTTCCCTGCCAAGGTTCTGTCTCGGTCTGTGTGGGCTCACCCTGCAGCTCACAGCTAGATAACTGTACTTCAGGCTCAGAGGGTCTGAAGAATCATGGGTGGTTGCCAGTCATCCTGCAAAAATGATCAACAGACAAGAATAAGAAACCGAAGTGAAGCTTACTCGGGGTAAGGGTTCTGTGCCCGGCCCCCAGCCCCCCAGAGTGAGCAATCCCAGGCCCTCTGCAAATTTTTAGAGCAGAGACATCCTCCCCCACAAAGCTGCAAGAGTGAGAGACCACTGCTCCACTGATGATCCAATAAAGGCCTCTTCCAGAACACTACCCCAGGTCTTACACTTACATGTTATTTTCACTTTGGTTAAAGCTTTTAAATTTACAGTCTCAGTACAGGAACTGAATCTACATCTATCTTGTCAAATTTGTGTCAATGTTAGAGGATTATCGTTTTTGTTTTAAAGAATCCGCGAAGCTGTCTAAGGCTCCAGAAGGACACATTCTTCCCACATACAGAACTGATTCCTCTGATCTCAGCCACAGATTTATTTTTTTTCAGTGAAGGGATACAAGAAGCCACACATATCTTGTATAATAAATAAGCACATTTTCATGGTGTAAACACTCCTACCATAGAAGATTTCCAGCTACTGGTGGTTTAACAACTGGATCACAAAATTCCTAAATAGTTTGTACCTGACTCTTAGGAACCAGTCTAATTCTGATCCAGCACAGAGAAGTGCATCTCATAGATTTTACTCTGGGGAAGGTATGATCAAAACTGCCAAACCCACTTCCCTTGAGTGGATACTGACTCATAGCAACCCTATAGGACAGAGTAGAACTGTTCCATAGGGTTTTCAAAGACTGCCTGGTGGATTTGAACTGCTGACTTTTTTGTTAGCTGCTGTGGCACTTAACCACTATGCCACCAGGGTTTCCAGGGGCAGGTATATAGTCTGGAATTTTCATCAAAATGAGGTTGACTGGTCCCTTCAGGGCTCATCTTTGCAATATTCTTTCTGTTCACATCATGCTTTAACCCCCTGTGCACAGGCTACAAAGTCCATGTGCACATAATTCTTGCTTCTGCTAAACCTTGCTGACTTGGAAGACTTACCCATTTGCTGAAATCAAAGTCACCATATTGGCCATGTGAA
Source organism: Heterohyrax brucei (assembly GCA_028571685.1). Taxonomy (NCBI): domain Eukaryota; kingdom Metazoa; phylum Chordata; class Mammalia; order Hyracoidea; family Procaviidae; genus Heterohyrax; species Heterohyrax brucei. Next base: position 21,111,670 of record CM053147.1, read on the forward strand.
TTCTCGTATGACTTTGGTCCTTCTCATGGGAGCAGTCAAAAGTGAATCAAGAGCATGTTAGGGTCAGATTGATGTAAGAGTTATGCAATCATGCCATGCTTTGTCCAGACCTGGATGTCTCTTCATTTTTAATTCAACAAAGGCAGTGGAGGCCCTCATACTGTGGTCAAGGTGGAGGTCAAGGTGGAAGTCAAGGGCTTGCTCTCCACATTGTGACTATATTCAAGGAGGTTCCATCCTACAGGTAGAATTGAGAAGATGGCACAGGTCCAGGCAGTTCTGCTGTATGTAAGGTCACCATGAGTCAGACCAAACTTCTGGCAGCTAACATAGTGATAAGAACATACCAGGCCATTAAATGTAGCATTTCAGAGGACAACAGATCTGGGAGTGGATCTTGGAGAAAACTGGGCCTGGAGGTAACATACTTCAACAAAGTAAATGTAAGTGGGAATTGAAGCAAACCTTGGCCATGGAATCTGATGATTTCCAGACTGACCAGTGTGGTGAAGGGAAAGAACACTCAGCATTGGAATGGTTTCCCCACCTCCTTTTCTGACTGTGCCCTTGGCTCTGAATCTGGCCAGGCTTGGAGGGGAGGAGATGCAGTGGGAAACAGGAGCAGGTAAAGCCCCCCCAACTCCTCTGCCTCATGTGCATTCTGGTCATCCTCCATCCTTTGCTATCCTCTGTCATCTCCAGATTATTCCCAGGTCCCAGTGAGCCAGGTGAAGGCATGATAATGTGGATAAGGTTTATTAGAGCTGATTTAAGAGATGAGTTCAGCTCATTGGACCTGTGGGAAAAATATAGGCTGGCACTTTGCTTGGGAGGACAACAAACTTTGGGGAAACTAGCGGGAAGGCTTAGCCCACACGACTGCCATTTTTTTATTTTATGTGTTAAAAAACAGACAAAACAGCCAAACCAAATCTATAGCTGTCTAGTCAATTCTGACTCACAGCGACCCTACAGGACAGAGTAGAACCTCCCTATAGAGTTTCCAAAGAGCAACCAGTGGGTTTGAACTACCAACCTTTTGGTTAGCAGCTGTAGCTCTTAACCACTGTGCACCAGGATTTCCTTATATGCTAAACCAAAACCAAACCAAAGTTACTGCCATTGGGTTGGGTCTGACTCATAACGACCTAGAGGTCAGAGTAGAAATGCCCCATAGAGTTTCCAAGGAGCACCTGGCAGATTTGAGCTGCCGACCTGTTGGTTAGCAGACACAGCACTCAACCTACTACGCCACCTGAGTTTCCTTATACATTAAAGATGTTGCTAATTGCTTCAGTAGTGAAATCCACCTTTTCTCTGGCCCAAGAAAGGCTAAACATTATCCTTGGGACCTTCTCTTCCTCCTAGTGCTTCTATGAGCTCAGGAAAGGGTACACACAGGACAACCTCATACATGCACTTACCCTTGGGTTCCTAAACTAGTGTTCTCCTAACATGATGGTGCTTTAAACATGAGTAATGAATTATCTTACACTCCATTATTTCACTTTGCCCATAAGGCTATTAGAAGGCATAAATAAAACAATTACAGTGGAGGATCTACTATGTGCCAAATCCTAGGCACTTAGTAGTTTATAGATACTATTTCCAAAACTAATAACAGCATTACGAGTGGGACTTATAACTGCTGTCTGTAGATGAAGATGCTGAAACTCATAGACGTTAAGTGACTTGCTTAGTCAGGAAGTGTTGCCCAGGTCTTTTGCATGCTAAACCTCAAGTTTGTTTGTCTTTGTTGCTATTGTATACAAAACATTACCCTAGTCAGCATAGACTAGGTTATGCTGCAGTAGCAAATAATGCCAAAGTCTTAGTGGTTTATAACAAGGAAGGTAGACTTCATCCTTACATGTGCTGTATTACTACATGTATTGCAAAGTGGCAGTGAGCTCCATTCCACAGCATCTGAGGACTCAGGCTGATGGTGAAAGAGCCAGCAGGTTGTTGCTGGTCCCCATGGCCAAAGGAGAGGGAGCTCTGGAGGGTCTAAAACTAGCAATTAAGTACCCTAGCTTTGAAATGACATATGTGGCTCTTATTCATGCCTTGCCAGGACTCTTTCAAATCACAAGGGGACAGGAAGTGAAATTCTACCAGACCGCAGAGAACAGAAAGTGTGCTGTGTGAGTACTGTGGGTAGCATTAAAGCCTGCCATGAGTATTTGGCCCAGCGCTTATCACTAAGATCCTCCAAACCCTAAACCCACTGCCACTGAGTTGATTCTGACTCATAGTGACCCCACAGGACAGAGTAGAACTGCCCCAGAAGATTTCCAAGGCTGTGGTCTTTACTGAAGCTGACTGCCATGTCTTTTTCCCTCAGGGCAGTTGGTGGGTTCAAACTGCCAGATTTGTGGTTAACAGCTGAGTGCTTTAACTGCTGTACCACCAGGCTCCTTTCTTAGGATGCTCAATAGACACTGTTTCACACTCTCTGCCTTTTCCCAGCTAACATCAGATTATGGTGAAACCAATTCTTTTGGAGCCAAGGTACAGGAAATGCTGAATGGGCCCTTCATTTTATCCTCTGCTGACCACTCTCTTCACTGGCTTATAGTTGGACCACAGGATGTGACAGGGGTCCACATCTGGATCAGGTTACGGGGCTCCAGGGCTTGATGTCTGAACATGTAGCTAGGGGTCTTTATTGGCCATCCTCAAATGTTGTTGCAGGTGATGGGTGACATTCACGTGCAGGTCACATGACACCTGCCATGGCCATCCCGTGGATTTAGGGCCCTGAGAAGTCCCTGTTTGCTGATGATCAACACTTCTACTTTTTCTTCAGTACTGGGAGGTCTCAGAGGGCAAGAGAGTGGCAGAGGCCTTTTGTAGGGATACACTGAGCCTGCTCTAATTGATAAACAAGCCATCAATCGTTTGGAAATCTCAGCAGTTTATTATCAATAGCAAATTGCCTATGACACACCTCATAAGTGCTCCAGGCATGCAGCACGCCAGGACATCACATTGAAGAACTGCTGGTCAAGGCACTGCCGGAGCCACCAGTTGTGAAATGAAAAGTCGTGCCAATTAACTGGTGGTTTTGTCAGCAGGGTATGCAAAGAATTGATTTGAGAGAACATTTTGTCCATGCTGGCTGAGATGGCCAGTGGTCTTGGTATTGTGTGGACTCAGCCTGGGTGTTAAGAATGTGAGTGTATTATCCACTGTCAGGTCACAGAATGTAGCGCTGGAAGGAATCTCTCTAGATCTTTTTCAGACATTCCTCTCATGTTATAGATGAGGAAACCAAGGAGCAGCCAGGTTAAAGGATTTGCTTCGGGACACATAACACAACTGTTGATTATTGTTTCAGAAAAGAGGCAGTGTGGGCCACGTCTTCACCCACAGCATTTTTAACAATTTTCTGGGGTGATTTCAGAATCAAGAGACCCACTGAATGGCATTGCATACTTTCTAAAAGTAGACAAGAATTTGAGAAACACCCCGTGGTGCAATTGCTCATTGCTTAAACTTGCTGCTGACTCGTTTGCCCTCCCAGCTTCTTTACCAACAATGGTCTGGGCATCCTCTTTACACTGGCTCTTTGCCCCAGCTTGTCCCAGTGTCCCTTGCTGGGCTGGGAAACAGAACGTGGTGATGTCATCTCTGCACACCCTCACTGGGTGGTGGGCAGGCCTTGAGGGAGGTCTGGGTGGGATGCCCTTGGCACGGTTTGGATTGCCTGCCCTCCAGCTGAAGGAAGCCACTTGAGCCCAAAAGAGTCTTTGGAACAAGACAGTCTTCATCTTAGGTCTTCATTTCTTTGAGAAAGGATGAATGTCTCCACAAACAAATCCCCTAGCGACACTTAGGGAAATCCTTGTGGCACAGTGGTTAAGTGTTATAGCTGCTAACCAAAAGGTCAGCAGTTCAAATCTACCAGATGCCCCTATGGGGTAGTTCTGCTCTGTCTATAGGGTTCCTATGAGTTGCACTTACAGTGTCAGGAAGAACAGCCCTGTCCAAAATTAGTCCTTTGGTGAGGACCCTCTGTATTTCTACTTGGCTGTGAATTACACTTTTTCATTCATTTCAGGTTCCTCTTTTTTGAAATGTCTTTCAACTGAGACAGTCAATTTTGGGGTGGTGCTGCCTTTCCTCTACCCTGTTTCTCACATCCAGTCTCATCTCTCTTACAGAGACCTTAAAGACCCCTTCCTCTAGGGCTTGTGAGGGAAGTAACTCCAAAACAGTTCTCTGTGGCCCTGGGCTGAGGGACAAAGACTATGGCCAAGGTCTAGGCACTCCTCAGTCATTGCTCAGTCTAAGATTTGGGCAGCTATCCCAGCCCCACAGGCCAGATCCAAGTGGCAATGCTTGGTGTGAACAGAGAGCTGTTAGGCTCTGGTCCAAAAAGTCAGCCCTTTACCCCAGATGAAGCACATGAGACTATCCCTCCCTCTCACAACACACCTCCTTTCATTTCCCAAGGGCTTATGAAGCCAAAAATGAAGAAATGGGAAATTTTTATTAACTTCTGCAGTCTGAAATCGATCAAATGTACAAACAGGTTGCATCAATAGTTACTGGATCGATTGGAATACAAACACTGGAAACAAGAAGGATCAACAGTTGGAAAATATGGCCTTAATGACAGAATGACACTGATAGAATTTTGCAAGAACTACTCCTTCATTGCAAATACCAAAATTTTTTTCAACATAAATAGAGACTATACACATGGACCTCACCAGATGGAAAACAAACGAATCAAATCAGCTATATCTGTGGAAAGAGACAATTGAAAGCTCAGTATCATCAGCCAGAAAAGGGCCAGAGCCAGACAGAGGAATAGATCATCAATTGTTCACATACAAGTTCAAGCTGAAACTGAAGAAAATTAGAACAAGGACTTGAGAGCCAAAGTACAAACTCAAGTATATCTGACTTGACTTTAGAGATCATCTCGGGAATAGATTTGTTGCACTGGGCACTAATGACCAAAGACCAGACGAGCTGTGAAATGACATCAAAGGCATCATCTACAAAGAAAGCAAGAGGTCTTTAAAAAGACAGGATAGAAAAAAAAGACCATAATGGATATCAGAAGAGACTCTGAAACTTGCTCTTGAATATTGAGTAGATAAAGCAAATGGAAGGAAGGGTGAAGTAAGAGAGCAGATTGAGGAGATGAAGTATTTTAATGACTTGTGCAAAGACCTAGAGTTAGAAAACCAGAAAAGAAGAGGCAAGTTGGCATTTCTCAAGCTTAAAGATCTGAAGAAAACTTTAAGACTTGAATTGTGATAGTGAAGAATTCTGTGGGCAAACTATTGAATACCACATAAAGTATCAAAAGAAGATGGAACAAATACTCAGAGTCAATGTACCAAAAAAAAAAAAAAAAAAATGGTGGCTGTTTAGTCATTTCAGGAGGTAACACATGAGCAAGAACCAATGGTACTGGAGGGAAAAGTTCAGCTGTACTGAAGACATTGGTTAAAAACGAGTCTCCAGGAATTTTCAGAATACCGGTTGAGACATTTAAACAAACGGATGTAGTACCAGAAGTGCTCACTCATTGATATCAAGAAATTTGGAAAGGCAGCTACTTTGCCAATCAACCAGAAGAGATCCATATTTATGTCTATTCCAAAGAAAGGTGATCCAACAGAATGTGGAAATTATCAAACAGTAGCATTAATTTCACATGCAAGTAAAATTTTGCTGAAGATTGTTCAAACATGACTGCAGCAGTATATTAACAGGGAACTTTGGCAAATTCAAGCTAGACTTGGAAAAGGACACCGAACTAGGACTATCAATGCTGGTGTCAGATGGATCCTGATTGAAAGCTGAGAATAGCAGAAAGATGTTTACCTGTGTTTTATCGACAATGCAAAGGCATTCGACCATGTGGATCGTAATAAATTATGGATAACATTACAAACAATGTGACTACTAAGCACTTAATTATGCCTTGATGAACAAAACAAGTGGACACTGTGGTTTAAAATGAGGAAAGACGTGTGTCGGGATTGTATCCTTTCACCTTAGTCTGTATACTCAGCAAATGGTCTGAATAGCTGGGCTACATGAAGGAGAAGGGGGCATCAGAATTGTCAGAAGACTCATTCACAACCTGTGTTATGCAGATGACACAACCTTTCTTGCTGAAAGTTAAAGAGAATTTTAAGTACTTACTGATGAAGATCAAAGACCACAGCCTTCAGTATAGATTACACTTCAACATCAAGAAAACAAAAATCCTCACAACTGTACCAATAAGCAACATCAGAATAAACAGAAGAAAGATTGAAATTGTCAAGATTTTCTTTTACCTGGATCCATAATCAGCACCTATGGAGCAGCAGACAAAATAAAAAGACATTGCATTGGACTTATCTGCAAAATACCTCTTTAAAGTGTTGAAAAGCAAAGCTGTCACTTTAAGAACTAAGATGTGCATGATTACAGGGATGATGTTTTCAGTCACCTCATGCGCATGTGAAAGCTGGCCAAAGAATAAGGAAGACCAAAGAATTGATGCCTTTGAATTATGATATTAGTGAAGAATAGTCAATATACCACGGAATGTCAAAAGAAAAAACAAGTCTGTCTTGCAAGAAGTCTACCCAGAATGCCCCTTAGAAGCAGGGATGGTGAGACTTCATCTTATACACCTTGGACATGTTATCAGGAGGTAATCATCCCTGGCAAAGGACATCATGTTTAGTAGAGAGCAGTGAAAAAGAAAAAGACCTTTAAGGAAGTGGATTGACATAGCAGTTCCAACAACGGGCTCAAGCACAACAAGGATTTTGAAGATGGCACAGAACTGGACAGTGTTTCCTTCTGTTGTACACAGGGTCATTGTGAGTAGGGACTGACTTGACAGCACCTAACGACTACAGTGAGGAAGCATCTGGAGTCTGGTGTGAGGGGAGGGGAGGTGGACAATGGAACAGTAGAGTGCTTTCCTGGGACAACTCTACCCTCTCACCTGCACCAAACAAGAGAAGGGCAGTGTCTTAGTCATCTAGTGCTGTTGTAACAGACATACCCCCAAGTGAATAGCTCTAAAAAGAGAAATTTCATTCTGTCACAATAACTAGGCTACAAGTCCAAAATCAAGGTGTCAGCTCCAGGGAAGGCTTTCTTTGTTGACTCTGGAGAAAGGTTCTTGTCATTAGTCTTTTCCTGGACTGGGAGCTGCAGAGGTGTAGGGACCCTAGTGTCTTCCCAAAGGACACACACTGCTCCTGGCAATGCTTCTTGGTGGTATGGGGTCCCCAAATCTCCCTGCTAGCTTCTCTCCTTTATACCTCAAGAGATTGCCTCTAGGCACGTTACAGACTCACACATTAATTCCTTCCCCACCAACACAATTGCCAAAAATCCTCCCTCATTAATATCATAGAGGCAGGGTTTACAACATACAGGAACCTTCACACAATACCAGGAATCATGGCCTAGCCAGATTTCTACACACGTTTTTGGAGGGACACAATTCTATCCATAAAGGGAGGAAAAGCCTACACCAAGAGCATGGGCTCTGGGTCCTTCTGAGTGCCCCAGTTTCCCGGTGTTGAAGCAGTGTTGAAAATATTTTATGGAAAGTCTTGTTGTCCCCAGTGTTCTTTCTTTGTTGGTACAAACAGACGTACACAAATGCGTTCATGTTTGCATACATGTTTGCATGCATACTCACACATATGTGCTTGTACACAAAGCACAGTACTACATGGTATACATACCAGTCACCCTTTCTTGGCCACTAAGTTCAGATTCTGAAAAACACTAATGGTAGAAGAAATCACAGTTGAAGAGTTTAAGGCTTGATGGAAAAGTAGAGTTTGCGGAACACAGATTGGGAATGAACCAGAGAAAATCTTTATAAGTTGTTTTATATTTTGGAAAGAATATAATCCAGGAACACATTGAGTAACAAAATATTATAGGATTGATCATATGCTGCTGATGAAAGGATGAATTGCTGTGGCCAGGCTTGTTGGCATTGTGGCAGTGTGTATGTTGAAGATCTTGCTAGAAATGCAGATTCTTAGATCCCAGAGCCTGGACCATGCACATCACCTTCCCAGAGCTGTTTCTAGGGGTCCACCCCAGAGAAAACCTGTTCAGTGATGTTCACTGCAGAAGCACACATGACGGTGAAAAATCAGAATCGACTTAAACACCTATTGGTAGGCGAGAGGATCACTTGTGGTCTATGTGTTCACTGCAGTATTCAGCACTGAAGAGAAATGAGCTAGGTCTGCATCCAGAAACATGGGTAGATCTTGGGAACCTGCTGTTAGGTGAACAGAAGCCAGTTCAGAAGGATGGGCTCAGTGTGACACCATTTATGTAAATCAAAGCATTGCTAGGTAGAACTGATGGGTAATATGTATGCGGTGAAGCATGAACACATGCATGTATAGGAGGAACATCGACCAGTTTTAGGATCATTGTTGCGTCTTTGAAGGGAGGAAAAAGGGTGGAAAGAGGACTTCAGGTTTTCTTTCTTTTCAAGACCAATCTGACTTAAGTGTGGCAAAACGTTGTTGTCAGCTGCTGTCATGTTGGCCTCTGATTCTTGGTGACCCCACTTGTGATGGGATAAAATGCTGCTTAGTTCTGTGGCATCCCCCAAGGTCAATTGTGGCTTGGACTGTTGTGCTCCGTAGGTTTGTATTGACTGAATTTTGGGATTGCCAGGCCTTTCTTCCTAGTTCATTGTAGTCTAGAAGCTCCTCTTCAACCAGTTCAGCATCATAAAACCAACCCATTGCGGATGAGTTGATGCTGACTCCTAGTAACCCTCTGGGCAGAGTAGAACCGCCTCAAAAGGGTTTCCAAGGACAGCCTGGTGGGTTTGAACTGCCAACCCTTTTCTTGGCAGGTAAACTCTTAACTACTGTCATGGATTGCATTATGCCCTCCCGCCCCCCAGAATGTATGTACTGATTTGACTGGCTATGAGTCCCAATATGGTACCATTCCTGCCATCTGTTGTGAATCCTGCCTCTGTGATATTGGTGATGGAGAATGGGCAGCAATTGTGCTTGTGAGGTAGGACTCCAAGAACCAGCTGTGGGATATAAGGGAGAAAAGTCAGCAGAGAGAGCTGGGAACCTCCTATCACCAAGAAGCAGCACTGGGAGCAGAGCACGTCCTTTGGACCTGAGGTTCCTGTGCTGAGGTTCCTGTCCTGAAACTTGGACCCAGCCTACTGGACTGTGACAATTTCTCCTATTGAATGGACATATAACTCATAAATGGATGTACAGCTTACCGGACTGTGTCAATAAAGCATCTCTTCATAAATCATTCCACTCATGGTATTTCTGTTAGAGCAGTCCCAGGTGACTAAGACAACTGCTATGCCACCAGGGTCTCATAGCAACCCTCAAATCTCCACTGGAAAATGGGTGGTGGCTTCCTATGAGGTGAACAGGCCAGGGATTGATCCCATGTTTCTCCCATGGAAGACAAGGATTCTACCACCTAACCACCATTGCCCTGAAACAGAATCTGAGCCTATTGTAATTCTGGACGGTGGGTCCAAGACTTCTGTTATATTACTCCTTATATCTGCCTGTATGCTTAAAATATTTCAAAATTGCAAGAAGTAAAGAAAATTTCCATGTCATTTGCACTTGAGCAATAATGGGTATGATACTGTGATTTCTCAGTTTTCATCCCTTCCCTAAAAAGCCCTTCACAGGAGCACCCTTCCCTGCATCTCCAATGGGGAGCTTGCGAGTGTGCTTTTCTCTGCTGCAGAAATATGCATCCTGGGGATAATTTTCCCAGCTAGTTATTTCATGCCTCCTGACCTCATGGCTCACAGCAGTTGATTCCATCACCCACATACACAGAAGTCCTAGTTCCTGTACTGGTGAATGAATGTGAATTTGCAGATGTTGTCAGTTAAATTAAGAAAGGAATACTGGAGTAGCTGTGTAATCCCAGTCCCAATTCCATCTAAGTGGTGTTTTATCAAAAGGAGAAGAGGGACTGAAGGCGAGTCCCATAGGGGGGAGACTCCGTGGGAGGATCCACCGAGAAGTCAAGGAATGCTCAGGGCTACAGAAGCTGGAAGAGACTAGGAAGGATCCTCCCCCAGAACTAACACAGCAACTAACACAGGCCTGCTGATGCCCTGAATCCAGACTCCCAGCCCCAGACCTTGGAGAGAATCAATGCTCGTTCTTTAAAACCACCCTTTTGGTGACATTTTGTTATGGCAGCCTTGGTAAGGAAATAAGGGGTGAAAATAGGAAGGAGGGGTGACAGGAATGCCAGGAGAGAGAGGGAAGGACAGAAAGGAGAAAGTCTGAAAGAGAGATGTTGAGATTGGGGGCCAAGGGGATTTAGGTTTAATCCTGGATTGGGCAACACTCAGTACCTCAATGACAAGTGTCCATACCACTACTACTGACATGATGGCTTATTTCCAGGATCTCTTAGCTCCCCTCACCTTCTTCTTCCTCACCCCCAGCCCTAATAAGGCCACCTATGGAAAGAATGCGGGAGGTGCCACAGACCCTGCCAAGATGTGAAAGATTATCCTCAAGGAGAAAGGCAGCAGGCAGTAGCGTCATACACGCTGGTGATGTTATCACTTTGGTATCTAGGCTCCTATGTCATTAGGATTACAAGGTGATAACGACCACAGGTGTGTTTGACATTTCTATTCAGACTGTACTTTGGGGAACCCTATAGGTTTTCCTTGCTGGTGATTTCTCTGACTTCGTATTCCGGAGCCTGGTTTTCTTTCCCAGCCTGCCTCCCTTACTTTGCAGGCACAAGTATGAGCTTCTTCCCTGGCCCGCAGTGGCTCTCCCTTTCAGGGACACCTGTGGAGGCCCCAGTCCTCGCCTGCCTATTCTGAGTGACAGATGATCTTGGGAGGACAGGAGCTTGTAGCTGAGAGAATGTTAGAAATAGAAGGAATCTAGGATACTCTTTCATTTGACAGATGCAGAAACTGAGGCACAGAGAAGGACAGAGACAGCACAAGGACACTCCGTTAGTGTGGCCCAGCTTGGATCAGACCCAGGGGACAGCCTCTGGGAGGAGGGATGCCTTGCCCCAAGGTGAGGGCAGGATGGCCCCACCTGCTTTTGCAGCTCTATCTTGGCCAGCTCTGTCCCTTCCTGCCCCACTCCTGCTGGTGGGACCTTAGCTTTAACTCCCCACCAGGTCCTTCCTGCCCAGGGGTGGGGTGAGGCGGGATGGCGGTGGAGTGAGAGTGGGGGTGGGCAGACTGGTAGCTACCCTTTCCCACCACGGATGGACACACACACATACACACGCACACGCACACACACACGCAGGCTCTCAGCACACCTGTTCTCTGTTGGGAGAAGCCAACCACTGTGGTTATTTCAATGTTAACGCCTCATCGTTCCAGTCAAATAGCTTCATTAACTGAACGGATAGGTCAACACACACAAAAGTAGAAAGATCCAGCGATGCACAGACCACTCCGCAGATATGCCCTCGGCTGACACGCTGTCCTCCCTGACAGAGCCACAGTCTTTGTTTCCACAGTTGTCACCATTCATTGCACTGACATTACTTTGCTGGCTTCTCTCCACCACCTTGGAAGGCTGACATTATCACCACCATTTGACAGATGAGGACACTGAAGCACAGAGAGGGTGAAGGGCTTTTCCAAGGTCACATAGCTAGCTAAGGGAGCAGCAGTGATTTGAATCCAGATCAGAATACTTCTGAACTCTTTACACAAAAAAACCAAAAAAACAAAGCCAGTGCCACTTAATTGATTCCCACTTAATCGTAAAAAGAATCTTCTATGAACAATGTCTCCTCCCCAGATTCCACTTTCTTTTCTGGAAATACGCCCCTGAGAGGGCAGGATTTGAGCTGTAGCTTGACGGATGTGAGGGGCTTACGTGAATGCAGCCAAGGGGAGTCAAAATGCCTGGGATGTGGCCCCAGAGACTCGCTTTGAAAGGTGGGGAGACCCAGGAGAGCTGCCTGGGGTGCAGACACCTCACTCTCCCCCTTCCCTGCCTTCTTTCAGGCTCTGCACCCCTCAGGCCTGCTCAGACTCCATCTGTGGAGAAACATCTGCAAAGCTTGCTATTTCCAGATGCAGGCTCGGGTCCCCTGACGACCACTTGAAAGGGTCTCTTGGGAGAGGCAGGATGAACTACCCCACTATGACCACATAGTGTCACTCTTGAGCTGCACACACATTTTCAGCCTGCACGCTGGCTGGCAGGGCCACGGCAAAACCACCTCTGGTGTTGTGGGGGCTCGGGTGGGGCGCCACCTTAGGGTAAGGTAGCATTGGGTAGCTCTAGGTCATAGGCATCAGCAGCCCCGAAGCTGCTGCCTGTCACTGTCCTGCCTGCTGGCTTGGGTTGCCTCGTGCCCCGAAGTAACTGCTCCAGACCCCCAGACCCAGCTGTTGGTTTCAAGCTCTGCGTGAACCACGCCAGCTCACTGCTGCCCTAGTCACCTCGTGTACTTCTGCAGCGGAAAGGACCCTCCATGCTGCTTTGTTCCTTGAGGCTACAGCTCTGGAGTGGCAGGAAGCTGGTGCCAAGGTCTGTCACAGGTAAAGGGCTTGGGACGGCCTGACACTGGCCCTCACCAAGGAGCCTCAGGTGTAAAGCAGCCACCAGAGTCAAGCTGGAGGGTTCCAGGTCAGCAGGGGTGCTGGGGCAGAAAGCCTCAAAGTGCTAGCCACCCATCAGAGATGGAGAAAAAGAACCTGCCCTGTCTTCACTGTGGTTCCCAACAGTGACATCCTCCCCACTTCCCCCCTCCCCACCCCACGCACCCACCAGGGTAGAAAGACAAGGAATCTACAGCCATCTGCAGCTGTCAAACCACCCCTTGGAAAATGAGGCTGCATTATTTTCCTCTATTTTCAGTCTCTCTCTGTTGTCTCAGTCCCCTCTGTCCTTCATTCTCACCCTTGGGAAATGTGCCATGAACTGCAAACCAGCCCTGGTACGGGAGCCTGCCCTCTGCTTTGCCCCCTGCCCCTGAGACTCCCCCAAGGATGGTAACTCCGTCTTTGCCCCAGGCCAGCCCCTCGCCCTGTCTTCCCTGGGGTTAGCGATCTTACCACCTGTCTCTGGAATAAGCAACAGAATAGACTGCGTGGATCTTAAGGAATAAACAGATTCATTTGAAGGATTCAGTTCACAGCATAAAACGGCAGTGAGTGGAAGACCAGGCTGGGGAAGGGCAGGCACCACGCCACCGAGCAGACATGGTAGCAGGGACTCATCGCCACAGATGCCACGTACAGTCCACAGCAATCACTTTGTTTAGTCTTGTAAGCCTCTGTATAGGACTCTAGCTCCAGGTCTGTCTTGGGTCTCAGGTCTGCTCAGTAGGTTGGGGAGGTCAAGACACTTCGAGTGACAATTCCACCAGGAGCTCAGGGCAGGCCCATCGAAGGATGGAGAACAGGCTGAAGGAGAACCAGTCCCCCCATGGTGGCATCCCCTGGTATTATTGGGCTACCGCTTCCTTTTCTACTCACCTGTAAGATCTCCCACTGGACACTGACCCCAGTAAATGACCAGAAATGTGGTGTAACACTCTGAGACACAGAGAGCCTCAGCGCTTTTCCAGAGTTCACCCAGCAACTCCAAAGGAAAGCTGGGAAGTTTCAGTTTCACCCATTGCCTCTTGGGTTCCATGCGTGACTCCTCTGCTGCCCTTGTGGCTTTCCTGTGGACAAGGCCTCCCGCGGATACTTTTTGGGGTAAGGGCTTCCTGACTACTGTTGAGAGGAACAGCAAGCCCAGACCGCAAAAAGACCCAAAGGAGACAGCAGCCCTGCTCAGAACCAAGTGTTGGTGGTCAGGGAGGTAGAGCCAGGACCTGGGAGAGGAGAAGAAAGAGGAGGGCCCCAGAAGTTTCCACAGCAGGAATCCCAGTCGCAGTGCCTCCGTCCGCCCATCCAATGTCATAGCTGAGTTCTAACCTGGTCCAGGTGGCAAAGAGGAAGCCAGCAGAACAGGAACAGCTGTAGTGGGTGCCCAGCTTAAGGGGCTACTTGAATCTGCCTGTCTCCCATTTTTGAAGCCTCCTGCATTCTCTCTTACCCTAGAGAACTTTCCAGTCTCCGGCTGTGCTTGGGCCTTGTTTGGATCGCCTCACCTGGTGGTTTTCCAAGGCCCTGGGGCTCGCCAAGGGAAGACACACACAATATCCCTGACATCTCAGCTGCCCCAGAGCAACAGCATGCCCAGAGCCCCGTTGCAAGTTGAATTCAGCTCCCCCTCAAAAGTATTGGAAGTCCTAACCCCTAGTACCTGGATTGTGACATTATTTGGGAAGAAGACCTTTGCTGTTAGTTAACTAGTTAACCTATGGTCATACTGGTGTGCTGTATGACTGGTGTCCTTAGAAGAAGAAAAGAGACAGGCACAGGGGGAGACAGCCATGTGAAGATGGGGCAGAGATGGAGTGGTGCTTCCATAAGCCAAAGAATTCTGGCCCTTGACGTTAACCTGTCTGCTGGAACCTCCTGGTCAAGGTCACCATCATGCCCACATTGCCAAGTCCAGTGGTTGATTCTCAGACCTCCTCTCACTTGACCTGTAAACAGCATTAGGCACTGCTGGTCACCCTCTCCCCAGAAATGCCTTGCCTCTCCGGAGCCCCAGGCCCATGCCTGGTCCCTGCACAGTATCTCTATTGGGATACCTGGTAGGCATCTCAAAGTCAATACTTAGAAACCAAGATGCTGATTCTCTGTCAAATCATGTGAAACCTGTTGCTAGCACGTTGATTCCAACTCATGATACCCTGCCGGACAGAGCAGAACTGCTCCACAGGGTTTCCAAGGAGTGGCTGGTGGATTTGAACTGCTGATCTTTAGGTTAGCAGATGAGATCTTAAGCATTCTGACATCAGGGCTACTTAAACCATGCATGATACCCTTCCAAAATCCCTTCATCAGGAAGTGGCAGATCCTTCTTCCAGTTTTAGGGCGGAAACCTCAGAGTCCTCCTCGACTTTTCTCTCATATTTCACATCTAGTCCATCAGCAAACTCTGCTGAGTTGATCTTTAAAAAGACTCTAACCCTCTTCTCACCCCCTCTACACTGCCACCCTAATCCAAGTCACCAACTCATGGGTTACTCTCTGTTGTTTATGGTCTAGTTCCATGCAGCAGCCAGCATGATCCTTTAAAAAGATATCACATCAGTCTTGTCTCACCTTAAAGCACCCCTTCCCTGTATGAATAAAACCCACACTTCCCACCACGGCTGTTAAAGGTGGACCTACCCTACCCTGTCCCATTCCCACCCCTGCTACTCACTGCTTCATTTCCTAGTCCCCCTCACTGACTCCTCTCCTGACACACTGGCCTCCATGGAGCTCACATGCCTCTGCCTCAGGACCTTTGCACTTGCAGTTCCCTTTATCTGGATGGCTCACCTCCATTTCTCAGTAGGCCTTTTCTCAACTCACACACACATTCATCTGCATAATACTCATATTATCACAGCCAGACACTGTCTTAAAATTTGTTTCCATGAGGCAAGGCTTTATCTGTTTTAGTCACTGTTCTGTCCCTGTGTTCAGACACATGCCTGGCATATAGACAATCAAAAAAAAAAAAAAAAAAATCAAAGTCATTGCCATTGAGGTGATGTCAACTCATAGCAACCCAGTAGGACACAGTGGAACTGCCCACAGGAGTTCCAAGGAACAGCTGGGGGATTTGAAATGTCGACCATGTGGCTAGCAGGCACAGCTCTTAACCACTGGACCACCAGGGCTCTGTGCCCAGTAAATATTTACTCACTCAATGGGAGGATGAATGGGACCCCATGTCAGACTGTGCTGGCATGCTGCACCCAGCATGCTGATGAGGGGGCAATGCCACACTAGCCTTGCCCTCCCCTATGACCCCCTTCTTCAAGCTCACCCACTCCTTGCTTCAACTGCACTCACGGGTCAGCTGGCCCACATTTCTGGTTGCTCCACTAATGGAATGACTCCACATGGGTTTCCTCCTGCTGCCAGAAACCCACAGTGTTGAAAACTGAATTCACAGCCTTTCCTCCCAAACCAGCAACACTCCAGAATTTTCGGGGCCAACCTGCCCCAGCCTGGGCATTCACGGTGGGAGGGATCTTCACTGGAGGGTTCATTTCCTCTTTGTTCTGGGACCCCTACTCCTCCAAACTCTTCCCTCCCACTTCAATAGGAGAGAAGCTTCCCCTGAGAGAGAGCGGGAACCGGAGTCTGGAGCACCCTCCCGCTGAGGTGCAAATGGCTGACATCTGGGCCTTTCCTCTGTGCTCACTATATGTTCCTGAAGTGGAACTGAGGAAAGGAAAGCAGGCTTTGAAGCCCTGAGGTGGGAGGTGGGGATGGGCCAGGCCATACAGGAGCAAAGGGGGGTGAGGGGAGGACTTCAGTAGGCTCCAGGAGGAGGACTGTACTAGCCCAAACAGAGCTTTGATGCAAACCAGAGAAAGCGGTTCCTGCTCCCAGAGGGGTGTGCTTGCCCAGAGCCCACAGCTAAGAGCAGTTCCAGCCCCCACTGCCCCTTGGCTAGCATTCCTGTCCAGGGCCCAGCAGATCCAGCCAGCACTGGTGCCCTGTCTGAGTCAACTGGGAACAGTCCCCATTTCCAGACAGTCCCCAGCCTCTGCTTTCAAAGGCCTCTCCAACTCCTTCTCCAGACCCTGCTGGAAGCCTGATCAGCACAAGAACTTCGTCCCCACTCCACCCTCTGTCCCCTTCCTAATGCCCTTCCTGGGATGTGGCAAACCTAAAAATGACACAAGGTGTGGGAAAAAATCCACATCCTGCCCCCTAGTTCCAGCTCTTTCCACACAGCCTGTGGAACCAGGATTTGGAAGGTTTTCCTCGGGCTGTTCCCCAACTGATGGGGACAGGGGACCCTGTGCAATGTCTACAGTGCATTAGGAGGAGGTAGGGGAGGGATCCCCCTGGCTCAAACATCTGCCTGGCCCTGTCCTCTCAGTTCATCTGCTGGGCTTCCTCTGCTCAGGCAGGAGGGAGCCCACTAGACACCTAGACCCCACAGCCTCCTCCAAGTCCACTGCAGCCCCTCTGCAGGTCCCAGAAAGGCAGTCCCCTCCACCTCATCAGGACACATCTACTCTCTCTCTCCCAAGATCTCATCATCCTCTTCCCTATGGAGCCTCGGCCTGCTCTCCAGCCCCTCCTTTTCCTGCCCCTCCCCACTTCCACTGCCCTTGGAGACCTGCCTCGACCTGCAGAGGGACCTCTGGGCTCCGTGGCCTGTTACCCTGGCAGACACCCCCCCCCCCATTGCAGACTCTGCCCTTCAGGTCTCAGCTCAGCAGTGAAAGAGATCATACCCCCTGAGAGCCCCAGCCCATCACACACAACGCGTCAGCGTGGAGCCAGAAGGCCTCTCTGTGAAGCCTCGTTCCTTCCCGACTGAAGGCACCAGCACAAATGGCAAGGTTAGGGGTACAGGAGCAAGGGCGTGAGGGGCAGGTAGGGGACTCCTCCTGCCGGGTGGATGAGGAAGATGAGACGGCACCGCTGAGGATGAGTGGATTCGGGATCTCTGGGCTGGCGCAAGAGAGACAGAACAGAGATGCAGGTGGACACATGTTGGGTGGGGGGCTGCTTTGTAGGTGCAGGAAGGGAAGAAGCAGAGAAGAGGTGGAAAGGAATCTACGGCCGAAGCTTGCTCCTGGGTACCTGTGAGGTGTTTGTCTTCCCCCTGCAGGCCACAGCATGGCCTTGGAAAGGTTTGGAGCAGGACACCTTTGTGACACTGACTGCAGGAGGGAGAAGCTTTCGACAATGCTGAAGACAGTCAGCAAGCCGCCCCAGGAGGACGGAAAGAGGAGACCGCGAATACAAGACTTCGTATACATGAAGTTCCCTTCCGGGCAGCCGGAAGTAGGTCCCCGAGCTGAGAACACAGGCGGGCGGTCCCGTAGGTGGGCCACACCCCGGGGCTGAACAGCTGCAAAGCAGACGTTACCAGCCCACCGCCTACAGGGGGCTTCCTAGCTATGGCTTGCGATCATGATGTCAGTGTGTGAAGGGGTAAGTGACGGGGGATGCGGGCACAGAAGAGCGATCCCCCTGTATGGCCTCGCTGCTCCCGACCACCTCCACCACGCCCTTAGCATGCTGGAGCCGCTCTGGCTGGGCGGAGCGTCAGAGAGCAGCCTGGCAGGAAGGTGATCTGGATTGGTCAAACGCGCTCACGTGTGGCTATGGCCACGCCCACTCAAGGGGCGTGGGTGGGTGTGGCCTCCAGCCGTCAGGCGCACGGGTAGAGGCTGGAATAGGTAGAACCCGGCACAGGTAGAGCTCCTGGCTCCACTGCAACACTGCCAGGTGGCTGAATGACCTTGGGGGTTAGCTCACTGTGCCAATCTCCAAGGGCTGCGCTACCGTCCCTCAGCTATATGACAGGAGAGTTGCAGACATACAAAGGCGAAAATGTTCATGGCCCTTCCTTCCCCAAACCTAAAGGTCGTCATGGGCACACCCACTTCCTCACCACCCATTTCTAGTGGGTCTCAACTTCAAACTCCTAAGTGTCTTTGAATGCACTTGTCCTCCCGCTCTCCCCACCCCCTGCCCCAGCCGTGCCCTGCCCTGTATAAGGCCACCCTGCACCCATGACCTGTTGCTCACAGAGGCCTTCTTTCTGGTCACTCCACACCACTTTCTCCCTCCAATCCACTGGCCCTCTGCAGCTACCTTGTTTTTAAAAACTCAAATCAGGTCATGTGCCTCCACTGCCTTAAAAATCCTTCAGTGGTTTCTTATTGCTCTTAAAAGTAAATCCACACGTGATCACCTGTACTCTCTGGCCCCCCAGGGACTTATGCCTCCACTGTCCCCCCTTTCCCGCTGCTTCCAGCTTGCTGACTACACCAAGTTGGCCCCAGGGCCTTTGCCCAGTCCCTCTGCCAGAAACACCCTCCTTTCTGCTGCACCTGGATGGCCCCCTCCCAGCCTGCAGTTTAGAGCCTCATTATCACCCCAAGAGACCTTCCCTAGCACCCAAACAACCCACCCTGCTCCTCTGTTGCCTAGAAGCACCCTGTACTCCTCAGCCTTTACTTTCCTTTTGCAAATATGTATTTATCCGTATTTTGTTTGTTTGTTTCATTTAAGTCTGTCCCACTGGACAAGACACCAGGACAAAAATCTTTTGTGTCTTGCTAAACTGTATGGAAACCCTGGTGGTGTCGTGGTTAAGTGCTACATCTGCTAACGAAAAGGTCAGCATTTCAAATCCACGAGTTGCTTCTTGGAAACTATGAGGCAGTTAGTTCTACCCTGTCCTGTAAGGTCTCTATGATTCAGAATCAACTTGATGGCAACGGGCTGTATCCCCAACTTCCACAGTTAGAGTTTAGGGGGTAAGGAAAGAAAGAATTATAGCAGGAAAGAAGGGAGAAGGGAAGGTCTGGAGGCAAGCGCCTGGAGCCACTAATGTCTGAATGATTCTGGGATTCAAGTTGCCAGGAAAAGGGTGATTCATCAGTGCTCACATGGAAATCCATCCTAAACACCCTGTCCTTCATCACCAGGGGACAGAGGCAGGGTAGGGACGCAGGCCCCAGGCCTCCTAACTTCCAGTAATAAACTCTGGACTCTGTTCACTGAGTGCTGGTCTTCCTGCAGAGGTGGGGACAGCAGAGAAAGGTGATCCTTCATGCAGAGGGAAGCTGAAGGGTGATAAGAAACTTAGCTGAGAGGGGAAGTAAGCCAAGCTGGATAGACTTTAGGTAGGACAGACAAGCTGGGTCCTGTAACGCATTCTGGCTGCCACCTCAAAGCCACATGGGCAGAGCTGGGTAGGGGCACAGACTGAAGCCCCATCACAAAAGCTGATTTTTGCCTTGTGTCTTCTTCAAAGAGCCATGTTGCTACCACTCACAGAGGTGCTTCTCCCTGATGGTAGCCCTCATACATGGCAGTGGGCACAGCTGGCAGCAGTCAGCAGCTGGGCCTTGCCTTTAAGGACTATATATTCCTGTTACAACTGCTGTTACCCCACATGACCTTCTGTTCTCAGAAAGCTCCTGGAGAAAGGCTTGTCAAATGCTAACCCAGTCTGATCCTATGTATACAGAATCGTGCTAAAAGGTCAGTGTTGTTATATTGTGACCTTACCACTGGTGAATCACCTCTTATATATTTCTTCATTTGTCACTTATTTGAAAACAAGCTGGATGCCTGGTGGCTCAGTGGTTAAGAGCTCAGCTGCTGATGAAAAGGTCAACAGTTTGAATGAACCAGCTGCACCTTGGAAACCATATGGGGTCTGGTCTATAGGGTCACTATGAGTCGGAATTGACTTAATGGCAACAGGTTTGGTTTTGTTGTTGTTCTTTAGTGACAACAAATTAAACAAATTATCCCCTCCCCCATTTAGTGTTTTTCTTTTTCCTTAGTTCATGTAAAACAGAAATAGTCCCTATTCAAGTTTTATTTATTAATCTGTAGACCAGTATTTATATTCTTTTTATCAGCTGGGTAATATTTCCCAGATCTCATAACTTCTGATTGTTCTCCCGGTTTCATTAGCCATAAAATGAAACTAAATAGAGTAACAGTTGTTCAGTTTAACATCTGAATCTTATTCTTGCTCAGGAAATAATTTAGATAAAAATAACTATTGCATACCCTGGGTGATGTACATATTGGGGTATTGCCATTTATAGAATTGCACTCTATTAATATACTTCTGGAGTTTCTGGATTTGTTTCTCTCTGAGACTAATAGAAACCCAACCACCCACACCCAGTCCACCCATTTGAACTTGCTACATCTGGAAATTTAGATTCTGAAGTGAGGGGCTTCCATATCTGAGAGTTACCACACTGCGGCTCTCCAGGACCTGACCTCAAGGAAAGAGAACCTTTTCTCAAAGACCAGATATTCATGTGTACGGAGAACTGTCTCTCCCATAAGTCAGGACTGGGCCTAGAAACATTGCTTTCTGAATCTGGACAGAACAAGAATCAACACAAAAATCTGTACATGAATATTCAGAGGAGCACTATTTCCACAGTGCTGAAAGTGGAAATAACCCAGTTGCCCATTAGCCAATGAATGGATATCTGAACAATAGTATATATTTAGCTATAAAAAGAAACTGCCCCACAGAGTTTCCAAGCAGCACCTGATAGATTTGAACTGCAGATCTTTCAGTTAGCAGACTAGCACTTAACCCCGGTGGTGTAGTGGTTAAGTGCTATGGGTGCTAACTGAAAGGTAAGCAGTTCAAATCCACCAGGCGCTTCTTGGAAATTCTATGAGGCAGTTCTGCTCTGTCCTACAGGGTTGCTGAGTCAAAATCAACTCAACAGCAATGGTTTGTTTTTGTTTTTATAAAAAGGAAAAAGAGCCCTGATGGTGTAGTGATTAAACGCTCAGCTGTTAACCAAATGGTTAGTGGTTTGAACCCACCAGGTGCTCCACAGGAGAAAGATGTGGCAGTCTGCTTCCTTAAAGATTAAAAAACAAACAAACCAAACTCATTGCTGTGAAGTCACTTCTGACTCATAGCTACCTTACAGGACAGCACAGCACAGAACTGCCTATGGCCTTAGAAACTCTATGGAAGAGATCTACCCTGTCCTATATGGTTGTTATGAGCTGGAACTGACTCAATAGCAATGGCTTTGGGTTTTGTTTTGTTTTCTTTTGTTTTGGGTTATAAGAAGGTGTCATGGGTTGAATTGTGTCCCCCCCAAAATGTCTGTTGATTTGATTTGGCTGTGAGGGTTGAATTGTGTCCCCCCAAAAATGTCGTTGATTTGATTTGGCTGTGAGTCACAATATGGTGCCCTTCCTCCCATGTGTTGTGAATCCTGCCTCTGTGATGTTGATGACAGAGAATGGTTTGCATTTGTGTTAGTGAGGCAGGACACAAGCTACAAGCTTGTGGAACATAAGGAAGAGAAGTGAGCTGAGGAAGTTGGGAACTTCATACCACCAAGAGAGAAGCACTAAGAGCAGAGCACATCCTTTGGACCCGAGGTTCCTGTGCCAAGATGCTCTCACTGGATTTGCATTCAGCCTCAGCCTACTGGACTGTGATAAATTCTCTTACTGAATGGACTTACAATCTGTAAATGGATTTGCAGCTTACCGGACTCTCAATAAAGCTTCTCCTTATGAAATCTTCCACTCGTGGTATTTTCTGTTACAGTAGTACCAGGTGACTAAGACAGAATTAATGAGATACTGACACTTGCTACAACATGAATGAGCCTTGAAAACATGCTGAGTACAAGAAGTCAGTCACAAAAGCCCACATAGTATGTGATTCCATTTATAGGAAATGTACAACAGACAAATCCATAGAGGTAGAAAGTAGATTAGTGACTGCTTAGGGCAGAGGGTAGTCATAGCTAATAGGTGTGGAGTTCCTTTTTTAGGTGATGAAAATGTTCAAAAACTGATTGTGTTTGAGTGTTGCATGTAACTGTGGGTGTACTGGAAACCACTGAATTATACACTTTAAGTGGGGGAATTGTACGATATGTGAATTATATGTCAATAAAGCTGCTTAAAGAAAAGAGAAAGACTCATCATGAAATGTTATGAACATTGAACATAATCCACCCTAGGTGCTGTCCAGGTGGACCACTGGGGAGTGGTACAGAGTTGCTATGCACAGGACAAGAACCTGCAAAGCACTACAGACTGCTGTGGGTTAAGAGCTGATCAGGAGCAGCAGAGGCCACCAGGGCTGGGAGGCAGAGTTCCAGTACAGCAAAGAGTCATGAGACTTCACTAAGTATCTACAGCACTTAGGTGTGACCCCAGAAACACCACACCTTAGGAATAATGGCCATACCCTAGGATCAATGCCATATTCTAGACCAGAAAATAAAAACTGTAAAATCACCAAACAGTCCTAAGAAAGAAAAATAAGAACAAACAAAAAAAAACTAAGCTTGACAGGATCAGGATGCTCCGCCATAATTTAACTGTCCACCAAAGCAAAACTTCAGGGCATCACCTTGCAGACTAAGGTGCACCTGACCCAAGCCATGGTGTTTTGAATGGTCTCACATGCATGTGAAAGCTGGACAATGAATTAGGAAGACAGAAAATGAATGGTGGTGTTGGAAGACTATGGAATGTTGAATATAAGAATATTGAATATTCATGCCAAAAGAACAAACGAATCTGTCGTGCAAGAAGTACAAGCAGAATGCTCCTTATAGGCAAGGATGGTGAGAATATGTGTCACATACTTTAGGCATGTTATTAGGAGGTACCAGTCCCTGGAGAAGTACATCATGCTTAGTAAAGTAGAGTGTCAATGAAAAAGGGGAAAACTCTCAATGAGATAGACAGACACAGTGCCTATAACAATGGCTCAACATAATAAGGGTTATGAGGTTGGTACAGAACCGGGCAGTGTATTGTTCTGTTGTACACAGGGTCGCTGTGAGTTGGTACCAAGTTGACAGCACTTAAAACAACAGAGCAGAATTTAACACCCTTTATATTGTTGCTATTAGGTGCCATTGAGTCAATTCCAACACCCTTTATTGGAAGAAAATGTAAACTTGACTTCCTACAATGGATCATCGATAATGTTCAGCATACAGTAAAAAATTATTAGACATTAGAAGAAACAGGAAAATGTGACCCATACTCAAGAATGATGATAATAATAATAATGAAAGCTGGGGTGGGGGGCAGAGTCAAGAAAGTGGACTAAACATACATCACCTTAATTGCCCCTGAAAACTAAGGCCTAGATTGACAATTAAATGGAGACTTCTAGACACCCAGTGAGCCCTAGAACACAGCATAGGGCTGTCAATTAAGACTACATACCACTGAATGAGAAACTTTTTCTCTTTTGCTGACCCCCCCTGCCCTTGTTGAATGCCAGCTCTCGTGGACTGAAGGTAACTTGTATTTTTAACTGTTTTTTCTCTGTCTTAGCCGGCAGGCGGGACTTGGGCTTAACTGGCAGCAAAGCTCAGTTGCACTGCTGACAGAATCAGCAGGCAGAATAGCCACATTTTGAGAGCCCGGCTCTGGACTCAGTGCACCTCGGCCCCTCCACTCGCTGTTTCCAAACCTCCACCATTGATTTGGCCATCTCACAGCAGACAGCAGAGCTTGTGCGGGATGCCATCTTGTTTGACTGGGAGACAGAGTTACCCAAACAGAGGCCTCAGCAGGGGATAATTCCCAGGCTGGGAGGCAGTGCCAGCCTGGGGGGTGCTTTTCCATCAGAAAAGCTGTGTTTAGCACAGTGTGGGCTTACAAGTGGGGCCCGGCAGTGGATGACAGCAGGGAAGTAGCCTTTCCATACTTTAACTAGATTACAGCATCTGTGGTCAGATATAGCGGTACTTACACTGCCAGCTGGGAAGAAGGGCTTGCACACCCGACAGTCTGACTGATTTTGGAAGCTGTCAGATAGCTTTTACATTTCAAAATAAGACTAACTAGAGAAATAGTTAGTCTAGAAATAGTTAGACTAACTAGATGAATCCTGATGGCATCTCTTCCAGCCTTTACTGACCCACATCATAGGGTCAGCTGATGGTCCTCCAGTGACTCCATAAGTAGGGCTGTGTCTTTGCCAATCAGGAGGTGGAGCCTGCTACCCCAGAGATTCCACTGGGCCCTGTCACTGGAGTACATAGAGGTGACCAGTGATCACTTTCCTTCACAAACTGTGCTTCAGATCCTGTTAAGATAACACCGGAGAAGCTAAACAACCTCTAGATGCCACAAAAGCAACAAATCTTGGTGAGAAACTTAAAGAAAAATTCACCCATGGCTCCAGAAACCCCCAAAAGAAAGAACCAAAGAACTTCGCAGATGGAGAAGCCTGTCTGAAACCATTGGAGGTCAAGTACAAAAGGATTGTACATAAAGCCCTCCTAGATGTTATAAAAAATGTAGCAGAGCAAAATGAAAAATTAAGCAAGCTGTTTGAACTGATGGAACACTAGCATTCTGAAATCTGACAGATCAGTAACAAAATCAAAGAAATGGAAAATTCAACTCAAAGCCAAGAAAACAGAATTGAACAAATGGAAAACAGACTTTTGACTTGGAGGACAAAGCTACTGACTCCAGCACCCATCATGAGAAATCAGAAAAAAGAAACAAGAAAAATGAAGAAGCATTAAGAAACATGTGGGACTCTATCAAGAGGAACAATCTGTGATTAATTGGAGTTTCTGAACAGGGTGGGTATTGTTGTTCTGAACAGAGAGAGTATTGTTGAGCTGCTGACAGAAAATTTCCCTGAAATTATGAAAGAAGACAATATAGATATCTAAGATGCATATCAAATACCACACATTATAGATCCCCAAAGAAAGACAACAAGACACATTATAATCAAGTTTAGAAAAATGAAACATAAATAAATAAAAACTCTTGTAAAGGCAGCAAGACTCAAAGCAAAGCTAACATTCAGAGGAAAACCTATAGGCTTTCATGTGACTTCTCAGCAGAAACGAAGCTGGCATGGAGGCAATAGGATGATACATTCAAAGCCTTGAAGGAGAAAAACTTCCAACTAAGAATTCTATATCCTGCAAAACTATCTTTTGAATATGGAAATGAAATTAACACATTCACAGATAAACAGAAACTCAGAAACTTTGTGAAAACAAAACCAAATCTACAAGAAATACTGAAAGAAACTCTTGACTTAGAAGAACAAAACCATTAACTTTATATTTTAGGAGGAAATACAGGACATATCATCCAGAAACCTATTCAGTTAGGGAAGACTCCAAACTCAAAGTTGTAACATTAAAAGAAGTGATCTAGTGATCATATCATGAAAACTATGATGTCATCATATTAAAAAGAGGGATGTACTACAGTTGTTATAGTCCTTACAGATGGAGAGGAAGTTAATAAGACTTGTAGTAGTTAAAATTGGGTTCAAACGCAGACTATTAAGGGGGGTGACAGGGGCAGCCGCAAAGCACAGTAAAGATGCAACATATCAAATCAAGAAACGTAATACAGGAGTCTCAACAACCACAAAACCAACACTGAAAAAGGTGAAAAATCAACTCATAAGGAAGAATGTTCCAGGACAGAATAATAAGAACAACAGAGAAAACATCAACACAAAAATAAACATATCACAATGACAGCACTAAACACATACCTATTAATAATTACATTGAATGTTAATAGACTGAATGCTCCAGTAAAGAGACAACGAGTGGCATCTTGGATCAAAAGACACGACCCATCCATATGTTGCCTACAAGAAATTCACATTAGACTTAAAGATAGGAAAAAACTGAAAATTAAAGGGTGGAAGAATATATATCAAGGTAACAATACACAAAGAAGAACAGGTGTGGCAATACTAATCTCAGACAAAAGAGATTTTAATGTAAAATCCACCTCGTGGACAAGGATGGACAGACACTATTGCTGAAAGGTTCAATGCACAAGCAGGACTTAACAACATTAAATATTTATGCAACCAATAAAAGAGCATCTAAATGCGTCAAAGAAACACTGACTACATTAAAACATGAGATCAATCACTTCACAATAATAGTGGGAAACTTCAACACTTCACTCTCAGTATTGGACAGATCTTCCTGAAAAAAGCTCAATAAAGACACAGAAAATCTTACTGCCACAATTAACCAACCAGACCTCATTGACACATACAGAACTTTCTATCCATCAGCAGATAACTACACCTTCTTCTCCAGAGCACATGGAACATTTTCCAGAATAGACCATGTGTTAAGGGCATAAAGCAATTCTCAACAAAGTCCATACCACTGAATTATTGCACAGCATCTTCTGAGACCATAAAGCAATATAAGTTGAAATCAATAGCACCAAAAATATAGATAGAAATTGGAACTCATGGAAGCTGAACAGCACCTTACCCAAAAAGCCATGTGTTATAGAAGAAATCAAGGATGAAATAAGGAAATTTATGGATTCAACTGTGAATGAAAACACTTCCTACCAGAACCTATGAGATACAGCCAAAGCAATCAGTGCTCAGGGATGAGTTTACCTTTACAAACGCACACAGCCAGAAGGAAGAAAGAAGCCAAACTGAAGAACTAACCCTACAGCTTGAACAAGTAGAAAGAGAGCCACAAAGGAACCCCTCAGGCACCAGAAGAAAACAGATCATAAAGAATAGAGCAGAACTAAATGAATTAGATAATAGAAGAACAATTGAAAAAATTCATAGGACCAAAAGCTGGTTTTTTTTAAAAGATCAACAAAATTGACAAACCATTGGCTAAACTTAACTAAAGAAAAACAGGAAACAAATAACCCAAATAAGAAATGAGAGGGGAGATGTCACAACAGATCTGACAGAAATAAAAAATATCGTAACAGAATACTACGAAAGATTGTACTCTAACAGATTTGAAAACTTAGAGGAAATGGGCAAACTCCTAGATTCATATCACCTACCAAAATTATCACAAGCTGAAGCAGAACAACTTAATAAAACCATCACAAAGGAGACATTGAAAAAGTCTTCCAAAAACTACCAACCAAAAAGCCTTGGCCCAGGTGGCTTCCCCATAGAATTCTACCAAACTTTTAGAGAAGAGTTAACTTCACTACTACTGAGACTATTTCACAGCATAGAAAGGCATGGAATACCCCCAAATTGATTATATCAAGCCAGCATAAACATGATACCAAAGCCAGGAAGACCCAACGAAAAAGGAGGACTACAGACCACTATCACTCATTAATCTCAATGTAAAAATCTTCAACAAAATACTTGCCAGTAGAATTTAACAATATATAAAAAAATAATTTATCATGACCAACTTGGATTCATACCAGGGATGCAAGGCTGGTTCAACATCAGAAAAACAATTAATGTGATGAACCACATAAATAACACAAAAGACAAGAATCACTTGATTTTGCCTATCGATGCAGAAAAGGCATTTGATAAAGTCCAACACCCATTCATGCAAAAAACTCTCAGCAAAATAGGAACAGACGGCCAATTTGTCAATGCAATAAGGGACATTTATACAAAGCCAACTGCCTATGTCATCCTGAATGGAGGGAGACTGAAACAGTTTTCCTTGAGAATGGGAACTAGACAAGGATGCCCACTCTCACCTCTCCTATTTGACATTGTGCTAGAAGTTCTAGCCAGAGCAATCAGACAAACCAAGAAATAAAGGGCATCTGCATCAGCAAAGAAGAAGTAAAATGTCCCTATTTGCAGATGATATGATTATATACGCAGAGAATCCTAAAGAATCCATAAGTAAACTACTGAAACTGATAGAAGGGTTCAGTGAAGTACCAGGATACAATGTAAACAAATAAATCAATAGGATTCCTTTATACCAACAAAGAGATTATTAAAGAAGAAATCACCAAATCAATACCATTTTCTATAGCCTCCAAGAAGATAAAATACCTAGGAATAAATTTAACTAAAGAAATAATAGACTGTTACAAAGAGAACTACAAGAATATGGTGCAGGGCTGCTCAGTTTCCTACTGTTATATATAGGCTCATCATGGATCTGCGCCAACTCAATCACAACTAATAACAAGAATATAGACGCATAGAAATAGAACTCAAATCATGATAAAGAGGACAATGGCCACCTGGAAAAGAGTGTACAGTGGTAAGTAGAAAGGGAGATTTTCAAGTTTCATCTACTTACTTGGTTTTGAGTCTTAATGAGAATATATTAAAACTTGTGTAATCTTTAAAAAGTACCAAAAATAACGAAATCAATGTGAAAAAAAAAGTAAAAAACAGATCTCGAGGCTCTTGGACCTGAAACTAAGACAGACTCACATAAATGGAGAAACTTACCCTGCTCATGGATAGGAAACTTAACATTGTGAAAATGTCTATTTTACACAAAGCAATCTACTTATATAACATGAGCTCAATACAAATTCCAGTGACATTTTTTAATGAGATGGAGAAAAACATCACCAACTTTGGAAAGTCAAGAAACACCAGATAAGTAAAGCACTACTGAAGAACACACTGGAAGGCCTCTCACTACCCATCTTTAGAACTTATTGCACTGCCACAGTTCTCAAAACAGCCTGGTACTGGTACAAAAACAGACAGATAGATCAATGGAACAGAGTTGAGACCCCAGAGATACCACCATCCTCCTATGAACAGCAGATATTCGACAAAGGCCCTAAGATTTTAAACTGAGGTAAAGCCACAGCCAAGTGCCATCGAAACTGGGGTAAAAGCAGTCTCTTTAACAAATGATGCTGGCAAAATTGGATATCCGTCTGCAAAAAACTGAAACAAGACCCATATCTCACACCTTATACAAAAACCAACTCACACTGGATAAAAGACCAAAATATCAAATCAAAAATGATAAAGCTTATCCAAGAAAGAATAGGATCAACAGCGGAGGTTTTAATACACAATGTAGACAGACTTCAAAATCTGACAAAACATGATTAACAGAAGAGAAAATAAATAAACAGGAACTACTAAGAATCAAACACTTTTGCTCATCCAAAGACTTTATCCAAAGAATTAAAAGACTACCTACAGAATGGGAAAAAATATTTGGCAACTATGTGTCAGACTGACGTCTCAGCTCCATAATCTATAAGATACTACAAAATATCAATAAGAAAAGGATAAATAATCCAATTAAGCTGTAGGCAAAGGAGACGAACAGACACTTCTCTAAAGAGGGTACCCAGGCAGCCAAAAGCACACATGGAAATGCTCACGATAATTAGCTATTAAAGAAATTCAGATCAAAACTACTATGAGATATCATCTCACCCCAACAAGGTTGGCCATGATCCAAAATGCACAAAACAACAAATACCAGAGAGGCTGTGGAGAAACTGGAACTCTCCTACATTGCTGATGGGATTCCAAAATGGTACAACCTCTTTGGAAAGTGATCTGGCGCTTCCTTAAGAAGCTGAAAATAGAGATACCATTTGACCCTGTAATTCCACTACTTGGAATATATCCTACAGAATCAAGGGCAGTCGCACGAACGGATACATGCACACGAATGTTTGCTGCAGCACAGTCCACAACAGCAAAAAGATGGAATCCACCCAGATGCTCGACAAGAGATGAATGGATAAATAAACTATGGTATATAAACTCAATGGAACACTAGGCAATGATAAAGAACAATGATGATTTTAGGAAGCATCTCATAGTTTGGTTTCAATCGGAAGACATTATGTTGAGTGAAAGTAGTCAGCGGCACAAGGACAAATATTGTATGAGACTCCTACAATAAGGACTTAAAAA
Organism: Heterohyrax brucei; assembly: GCA_028571685.1. Taxonomy (NCBI): domain Eukaryota; kingdom Metazoa; phylum Chordata; class Mammalia; order Hyracoidea; family Procaviidae; genus Heterohyrax; species Heterohyrax brucei. Next base: position 21,141,936 of record CM053147.1, read on the forward strand.
CAGACTCATGTACAGAAGAAGACTCTGATGGCTGCAAGGGAGGAGAGGGAAGGAGGGAGAGGACTGGTTATAGATTAGATAGTTATAGACTAGAGAGTTGATAGAAATTTGGTTGAGTGAAATCACTGACAGCACATATTAGAAAGAAGATCAATTTAACTGGACTTCCAATATTGCAAGGGTAGAGTAGCAGGGGCAGGGGTCTGGGGATCATGCTCTTGGGACATCGAAGCCAATTGGCATAACTAGCCTATTGCTAAGAAAGCCTTCTACATCACATATTGGTGAGTGGGGTCTTAGATCTTAAAAGCTAGCAACCTGCCACCTCAGGTACACCAAATGGTCCCAGCTCAGCAGGAACAGATGATCACCAAGGACCAAAATGACGTAGGGGAAATAGAATCCAAAAGATAGAGGGGCCCACGCGAATGGGTGACTACATCGACATGTGATCAGAGGAACCAGATGGTGCCCGGCCACCACCAGTGATAGCCATGATGGAGCTCACAAATTTGAGTCTTACTGGCAACATGAGAATAAAAAGGGGTGCACCCTGAGAACTCCACTGAAAGACCGCAATTGATGGGCCAGGGGCCTCGTGGTTCCCCTGGGAGCATGGATCCTAGTCCTGATGCTGCTCCTGTTCATAAATCATTACTGAGGTCAACTCTTCAGATAGGAATGGATTGGACTTGGTGACACTGAGCGACCATTTCATGTGTATACTTTATGGTTCTGTGCATCTGTAGGATGTCATCCTACTGGCCTCTTACTAGAGGGGAGGGAGAGGGTGGAGAAGAGGAGACAGGAGATTGTTGAGAGGATATGACTGTATAGAAGAGAAAGGAGGAGTGTGCTGTCACCAGGCACCAGGAGAGCAGTAGGAGCTGCACATAGGCAGGCATGAAAATTTAAATTGGATTGTACACTTTCACTCAGTCACAATAAATAAAATAAAATAATAATAAAAGCCAAGAGAAACAGATACCAAGCAACAGCAATGTTAGGATTAGTAAGTAAAGACTCTCAAATAGCTACTATAATGATATCCAGAGATTTAAAAGGAAAATACAGATATATGAGTGAAGGGATGGAGGAATTTCAACAGGAAAAAAGGAAATAATAAGATCCAAATGGAATTATAGAACTGAAAGGTATTTGGTCTAAAATTAACAGTTCACTGGACAAGCTTAATACTAGATTAGAGTCTATTGAAGGGTCAGTGACCTTGAAAATAGATCAGTAGAAATGACGCAATCTGAAGTCCATGGAAGAGAGACAATTTTAAAAAATGGTAGATTCGCTGACCGTGGGCCAATGTGAAGTAGCTGAGTGTACTGCAGGTACACTGAATCATCTGACGACCAGAAGTCCTTCATTTTAATAGTTTAATTTGCTGATCTTCTATCATTTGTGCTTTTTTCATGTCTTGCTTAGAAAATCCTTCCCCACACAAAGTCCTAAAGATAATTAAGTTCCTTTCTGTTTTGTTCCCCTGACCTCTTTGTCTGCTCCTGCATCATACTGCACTGTCTGCATCACCGTAGCGTTGTAATCATGCTTAGTACTGGTTAGGGCAAATCTTTCCTTACCAGTTTTCTACCTGCAATGTTTTTTAAAGATTTTATCCAATACATAAATTGCTTATATATTTTATAAATAAATACATATTAAAATTTTAAAATATAAATTGAAAAAATACAGCTACAGTGAAATAGTTATCTACATGCAAATGTGCATGAGGCATAGGTTTGAAAATCGTGGTATACACAGCGAAAGCTGTGACAGCCAGCATTTGCTGGGATGGTCACGTTTGCCTGTGTCTCATTAAATGTTCCACCTTTGACAGAATTCAATCTTTTACATCCTTCTAGCAGAAGAGATTTGAGTTTTCCTTCTCTAATAGATTTCCACCTTACATACGCTCTGGTTTGCACACACATCCATGTAGTAAAACCTGGCTGTCACGGGCTTGACTGTTGTTACAGGTGAAGAAAGTGAGGCACAGAGAGGTAGAGAAAAGCATGCAACCCTGCACTGCTAGCAAGTGCCAGAGCCTGGATCTGAATCCAGGCTCTAAAGCTTTGCTGATGGCCATTACATAATAGCATCCGGGGAAAGAACTTAGCTTTCCCACACACTAGCTGGAATCTCTGGGTGGGGTAGAAAGCTCACGCGTTCCACTGCTAACCAACAGGTTCGCAGTTCAAGTCCACCCAGAGGCTCCTCAGAAGAAAGGCCTGGTGATGTGCGTCTGAAAACTCAGACTTTGAAAACCCTATGGAGCACAGTTCTACTCTGACAACATGGGGTTGTCATGAGTCGGACTGACTTGAAGGCAACTGATCTGGTCTGGTCTGGACACACTAGGTCCTTGATCTTGGGAAGGGGAACTTAAGGACTGTAGTCCTGCCTGTGTAAAGTGGAGAAGCCATCCCTGACCTGCCCACCATGCCACCATGGTGCCAGCGTCAACGTGACAGCCTTTGAGATTGCTGAAGATGAATCAGAAGAAACTAACCCAGCAGGATGTCAGCCGCTGTGGGCTGGGCCCCTCTGTGAGGTCTGTGAGTTGGGGGACAGAGCAGCGACCCCCAACTTTGAGCCATCTGGTTTGGTGCCTCAGGCAGTCGTGCTCAGTTGTGGCAGACAGGAAAGGGGAGTGCAAGGGAGTCTCAGAAAGAAAAGGATTTTTGCTTATGAAGTACCTGCTCTGATCCATGCTTGTCAAAAGCACTCCTCTGAATCAGCTCATTGATTCCATTTTCAGAATATAGCTGTCAATGATTCCCATTTCACAGGTGTGGAAACTAAGAGTCATGGAAGAAACTGGCCCAAGGCCACAGAGACAGCAGTGAGTCTCAGAGGCAAGGTTGAAATCCAGAGCCCCGGTGGCATGGTGGTTAAGTGCTCTGCTGCTTATCAAAGGTCAGTGGTTCAAACCTACCAGCCACTTTTTGAGACAAAAGAGTCCAATCTTGGAAACCCTGTGGGCCAATCCTACTCTGTCCTACAGGGTCGTTGTGAGTTGGAATTGATTTGACAGCAAGGAGCTGAGTTTGGGTTTGGTTCAGCACCAAAGCCCACACTCTTCCCAGTTTCCCACTTGGTCTCTTAGGTTAGTATTCAGTGGAATTACAGAGGGCTTGAAGCAGGGGGCTCGTGGGTCCACGGGTCTTAGAGGTTCAGAGGGGCCTTCCCTGACATGACCATCTGGGGAGAGGCAGATTGAGAAGTAGGGCAGGGGCACATTCTCCACTTTGAATGTGGCCCTAGAGTAAGCGTTCCTCAACACTGGAATCCCAGATCCCTTTGGGAAGTAAATAAAAACTGGACTGTCACCTAGAAAGAATATCCAAAATTTTCCATATGCTATTAAGAGTTGACAGCCTGTTCCCCCAGATCAACCAGGCTATGCAGGGATTGAGCTGGGGACTGGCTGTAAGGATGATGCTCTACCAGCCCCCAAGCCTGGCTCCTGTCTGCCTGAAGCCATGTAGTAATAACAGTGTTTGGTTAATGCCCAGCTTCTGTGGGTACTTCATGCCCCTGCCCATGCTATAGGGGGCCCCGACATCTTCACCACTAAAGAACTACTCCACATTCACTGCTGGGGTCTCCCCTGACAGATTTGTCTGTCTCAGTAATCATCTTTGAAGTCCTTGAATCAACAGTCTTCTTGCCCAAGGTCAAAACTGTTTCAGGGGCCATCCACATCCATGAGTTCCCGGGTCCCCGCCGGAGGCAGCCTGAGAGAGAGGGCCTCAGCGTCAGCAGCCCTGTGAGTTTGGTCTCATTGTCTCCCGCTGTCCTTCCTGCTCCTTCTCTCCCTTTCTTTCCCCTTTCCCCTCCCCTTCCCTGATTGCTGGTCCTGAGAGCCTCCCTAATGAACCACCTGCACACTCACCCAGCTCCCTCTCTGAGTCAGCTTCCAGCACACACCTGGACTCTCCACTTCAACCAATACAGCCTGGGTAGGAAGTACAATCTGAGTATTGCCATTTCCATTTTTCAAATGAGAAAACTGAGGATCAGAAAGATGGATGCAATGGCTCCTTCAGGATTCAAAGCACACCCCATGCTCACAGCACACCCTGCCTCGGGGCGGCCCCAGGTGAGCATGCTGGGGTGGGGTGGTGGAACGCATGAGCCCACTGAACTGGAGGCCAGCTTCACGGTCTCAGGTACTGGAAGGGCGGAGCAGCTTCTTGGCTCCCCGGTGGTGTGGGTGCCTTCAGGGTTGGACTCCTTTCTGAGCTGCCTGGGGCCAGCCTATCCAGGAAGGACAGATAGAGGCCTTAGGGCTAAGCTCTGACAGGACAGGATGGGGGTGTCCCATAGGTCATACTTGGGCCAAGGAAGCCCCTCCCTGGGAAGGCAGCCTGCTGTCCCCCATGGTGCCCAGACCCTGCTGTGTGTTCTGGACCTGCTGCTTGATACCTGGTGGTCACTGTCCCACCCTGGGCCTCAGTGCCCTCAGGAGGGCATCTCAGGCTGGACTACAGGACCCTGGTGAGTCAGCATCTCTTCCTCCTCAGTGCCACCTCCTGTGAAAGACTTCCCCTTCTGAAGCCCTGCTTTCCAGTCTTCCTAGCCCACCCTCCCAGTGCTACCCCCTTACAGATACTCCCCACATTCAACAGAAACTCGAGCCCTGGCTCGTCCACTGTCTCTCATTTAGGGTGACCTCAAGGGTCCATCGCTCACCCAGCAATGTGTCATACTATGGTGGCTTGAGTGTTGTTGTGATGCCACTAGTATTTCAAATTCCAGCAAGGTCATCCCTAGTGGACAGGTTTCAGCAGAGCTTCTAGACTAAGACAGATGAGAAAGAAAGGCAAACTAGCCACTGAAAACCCTATGGGTCTCAAGAGAATATGGTGCTGGAAGGTAAGCCTCTAGCTTGGAAGGCATTCACAATACACAGTGGCTGCAAGAACAGATTTGAGCACACGGTGAAAGTGAAGACAGTCCAAACCCCAAAACCAAACCCATCATCTAGTTGATTTCCACTCATGGCGTCCCTATAGGTCAGAGTAGAACTGCCCCACTGTTTCCTGGGAGTGCCTGGAGGATTTGAACTGCTGTAGCACTTAACCACTATGCCACCATGGTTTCTGAAGATGACCGTGGACCTGGCGGTGTTTCACTCTGTTGCACATGGGATCCCTGTGAGTCAGAGCAACTAACAACGAAGGATCCGTGAAAGAGGCTCTTTCAACAAGCAGACTCCTTGGCCCTGGACCTCTCCATCGCCTCCCCATACCTCCAGCTCTCCTCAGTTGCCCATAGCCAAGGCCCACCTCCAGCCTGTCCCCACTGTCTTCTTTCTCCCAGGTTCTCAAGCCAATGGCTGTCTGCACCACGCATGCCACTCACCTGGCCACTCTCCTGTCAGCTCTCTAACTTCGCTATGTGGAGAGTAGGGCTGGGGCCCCCAACACAGCACATTATTTCCACATTGGCACACACTTTTTGTTGTCCCCACATAGTGTCCCAGAAGCTGGGAACACAGACTTTTTGTAACTGTCAGAAATGTGGCAGAGTGTGCAATTAGTTACATAAGCTATGGAGCTTCAGCCAGGGTGCCTTCTGTTTGTTTTATGACAAAAATGGAGAATTTTGCCCAGAGGTAGAAGTTTGAAACAAAGACAGACTCTGGTTGCCATCCCTTGAAGAGGCCAGAGTGTCAGGATGTGTTGGGGTGTGCTGGGTTGTGCCTGGACACACCAGAGCTTGTCACAGTGTGTCCTCCCCCATGACTTTCTCAAAGCGTGGCCCACACCTGGGACCTGCTAGACTCCTTTCCCACTGTCTGCCTGCCACGCCCATGCACCAAAATCCCCATCCCACTACCTCTTCCACCCCCACAATGCTCCTAAGCCAACAAAACCAAACTCACTGCTGTCAAGCCAATTCTGACTCATAGTGATCCTATAGGGCAGAGTAGAACTGCTCCACAGAGTTTCCAAGGAGCAGCTGGTGGAATCAAACTGCCAACCTTCTGATTAGCAACCATAGCACTTACACACTACACTACTGTTGTTCCTAGAGAAAGTAATTACATCATCTCCAACTGATGCCACAAGAAATCAAGATCTTTAACCTCCGCCTGGCCTCAGCACCCTATGACAATCCTCCCATGTGCCCCCAGTTCTCTCAGCAACTGTTCTCATTCCCCAACTCACCTCAAGCTTCTCCTGCTACTTCAATCAGACAACCTGGCTTCTTCGAGCCCTAGAAAACTCAGGTCTCCAGGTCCTGCTCCTGACAGCTGATCTGGCATCATCTCACTCAACCCTACCCGTTGCCTCTGGTCTCAGAACACTGCCTGTCCTTCTCTCTGCACACAGCCACTAGAGATGGATCTCCGCCTCCCTTATCTACTGGGACCTTGTCCCATCAGCAATGCCTCTTGTGCATACGTCCTCAGGTTCTCTCTCTCCGAGCCAAGTCTCTGGAGCCTATTAATATGCTTGAAACACACACTCCCTTCACTCTGAATCTCTCTTGGGCTTTAGTTCTTTATCTTCTCCTGCTCAATTACATTTTTTGAACGAGTGATCCATAGTCTCACATACTCACACTAATGGAGGAAAAAAATGATACAAATCAAATCCAGCACAAGAGTAATTTAAAACAATAAGACAGAAGACAAAGCAAAGTTTATGTCAGGAATGTGAAGACTGTCAATGTTAAGAAATGTATTCATGCAATATATCTCATCAATCAAGGAGAAAAATCACATGCAGGTAGGCCCCAGTTCATGATTATTTGAGTTACGATGAACTGCACTTGTTTTTGCACACCTGATTGTTAGTAAAGGGAGCCCTGGGTGGTGCAGTGGTTAAATGTGTGTGGCTGCTAACCAGAAGGGTAGCAGCTCAAAGCTAACCAGGTGCTCCTTGGGAGGAAGATGTTGCAGTCTGCTTGCATAAGATGTTTGGCCTTGGAAACCCTATAGGGCTGTTCTGTGCTGTTCTAGAGGTTTGCTACGAGTTGGAATCAACTCCAGGGCAGTGAGTTTGGTTTCTGTTTTTTTGTAAGTAGCTTAGGTTCTGTTGCAGCAGGTAATTTGCTGATGTTATCATTCGAAGATCTTGAGTCGCAGGTGTTCAGTGTTGCCATTTACTGTTCAAAACACTGCTGTGTAGCAGGTTATGACAATAATCATGAAAACAAAAGAAAAGCAAAGAAAAATAATGAAGTATTGAACTTATGTCAGAATCAGCTTGTGACGGAGCTGTCAGAATGGACCCCCCTTGTAAGTCAGGAACTACCTATGGTTGCTTGATGAATACCAAATGGGCATCAGATACATCTAACAGACAGTTAAAAAAGGCTCTTAATAACCTAAGAGACTCATTCCAAAGTAAGACGTGAAACAAATCTCGACCAGAAGCTAATACCATGTTTAAAAATGAAGTCTTACCCCATAATTGCACAAGGGTGTCCTTGATTAGAGTTATCATGAAGTATCATTTTGGAAATAAGTTCTAGCTAATGCAATCATAAAAGAAAATTTAAGTGATATAATCATTGGAACAAGAGAGTAAAAAATCTGATGGAATCACCCAAAACCCTAGGAGGATCAAATGAAAATTGTCATGATTCATAAGAAGGTTTAACAAGGCTGGTTACAAAAGAAATATACAAAACAGTAACAAGCCAAAGCCAAGTTCTATATAGTGGCAATAACCAATAGAAAAGGGTTACATTCACAAGAGCAACCAAAATACAAAATATCTTGGAAGAATCTTAAAAAAGGAACACCAGAAAAAAAACAAACCCAGTGCTGGTGAGTCAATTCTAATTCCTAGTGACACAGAACCTTAGAAAAAGAAGTTGTAATACTTCCCTGAACACACTGAGTGAATGGACAGTCATGATGTGTTTCAACGTAAAAAAAAATTCAGTATTGTAAAGTGTTAAGCATTTCCTACACTTGGTGATCAAAACCTCAATTTTGAGTTTGTGGGTCAAATTTGATAAAAATGAATCTGACATTTAATCTGGATGAACAAATATGGGGAATCTACAAGAAAATAAAAGAAAAATAAAAGACTGAATGAGATCAGAGGATGCTTGCCATATTAAGTATAAAAATAACTCTTCACCCTACAGTTACTGTAGCAGAAAGGTACTGGTATAAGAGCAAGCAGACAGATCAAAGCAACAGAATAGAAAATCCAGTTGGCTTTTCAAGCCAGTAGGGGAAAAGGTGTGCTATTCAGGAGATGGTACTGGGATAACATCACGACTGTTTGCTTTTGATTTAATTTACTGAAACACTAAAATAATTTTCCACAGATCTAAACCACATATAACTGCAATATTTACAGATAAAATGACATGATGTCTAGAATTTGCTTCAAAACAACAGAGGGGAATTCAGGGGTACAGATGAAATAAGATTGATGTTGTGTGGATAACAGTTGAAGTTGGATGACGGCTACGTGGCAGCTTACTACTCTCTTTGGAGTGCCTGGGTGATGCAGATGGTTAACTTGCTTGGCTGCTAACAAAAAGCTTGTCAGTTCAATTCCACTCAGGAGAACCTCCAAAGAAAGTCCTGGCAATCTAGTCTACAAAAACCAGCCACTGAAAACTCTGTGGAGCACAGGTCTACCCTGACATTCATGGAGTTGTCACAAGCTGGAATTGAATTCATGGCAACTGGGGCTATACTATTCTGCCTTCTTTAAATAAATATTTTAAATGTTTCATAATAAGTTTTTTTAATTATATACACTAAACATTAAAAACTGAGAAAGCATTTGCAATGTGATACAGAAAGATTGTCCTTAATATATAAAATGTTCTCACAAAGCAAGACAAATTTTGACCACCCCAGTATGAAAATAGGCAAGGTTTATAAATAGACAACGATTGTATAAAAAGATGTTTAGTCTCACTAGTAGCTAAAGAAATGAATTTCTTAAAATGAGATTTAATTTTCAATCTATATGAATAACAAAGATTTTAAAAGAATGATAATGCTTAGAGCAGGTGAAAGCTTGGGGAAACAGACCTTCTCATTTATTGATGGGAGAAGAGACAATAAACTATTCTAACTCTCCTAGAGGTAGTTTGGCCATGTATGTCAGGAGCCTTTGGGGCACTGATGGGGCAGTGGTTAATGGCTTGTCTCCTTTTCAGAGGATGAAGGTTCAAACCCACCAGGTTCTTGGAAACTCCATGGGCAGTTCTACTCTGTTCTATAGGATCACTAGGAGTTGGAATTGACTTGATGACAATGGATTTTATCAGGAGCCTTTAAAATATGGTCACATTTTGACTCAATTCAATATTTAAGACTTCTACTTATAGAAATACTCCAGCAAGTACACAAAGACGCTTACACATGAGCTTATCACAGTACTGTATATAATAGTGGAACACTGAAAACACTATTAGTCAATAGTGAATTTAATAAATTATGATGCATCCGCATACTAAAATAAATGATGGCAATATATCTTTGACTTGGAAAAAGAGGCAGTTAAGCAAGAAAAAATAAATTAAAAATAGTACACATGGCAGGATGCCATTTAAAACAAATGTACAAAGAAAAGTATCTGCAAGAATATATACTAAAAGCTGTTAACAGTGATTTTCCTCTGGGTGATAAGATTGGGGGTGGGTTTTCTTCTTTCTTTTTATCTCTTTCTCTATTTTCCAGTTCTTTTTTTTTTAATAAGAAGCAAATATTACTTTTACAATCAGAAAAAAATAAAATCGTTTCTACATTTTAAAAAAAGAAAGGAGGAAAAGAGGAAAGGAGAGAGGAGGAAGAAAGAAAGGGGAAGGGAGCAAAGAAGGAAGAGAGGGGAAGGGAAGAAAGAAGGAAGAGAGAAAGAGGAAGGAGGGAAGAGAAAGAAAGGAAGGGGCAGAAGAAGGTAGGAAGGGAAGAAAGAAGGAAGAGTGGGTGGGGAGGAAAGAATGGAGAGCAAAGAGGAAGAAAGGAAAGAGAGGGAGGGAGGGAGAGAGGAACGTAGGTAGGCAGGCAGCAAGAAGGAAGGGAGGAAGGAAAAGAGGAGGGAAGAAGGAGAGAAGGGAGGGAGGGAGGAAGAGAAGGGGAAAAGAGGAAAGGAGGAAGAGAGGAAGGAAGAAAAGAAGGAAGGAAGACAGGAAGAAAGTGCAAGTTTATACACCTGGGACTGGACTCTGCTCTACTCACCCCTCAGTGCTCCTAACCTGGCTCCCTCCCTGGATGCTTCCTCAAATCTCCTTACCACATCAGCACTGACTTCCTGTGCACCAAACACAAGGGGCACTTTTCAACGTCTCCCTCAATAGGTAGAACAGATCTGTCCAGATACCCACTTCCTGGTGACTATGACACGGCCCTCTCCTGGTTCTCCACCATCAGTGACCAGTGTTTCTCGCTGTCCTATGTAGGTGCCTTCTGTTTATCTTCCCTTAAAAACAAGCATTTTTAACTACTTATTTATCTGCATATGTAAGTACACATGCATAAGACAAAAAAACTCAGAACATGCAGCAGGCTGTATAATAAAAAGGGAGTCTGCCTCCCTTCACTGGATTCCAGTTTCCAGTTTTCTTTCCCAGAAGCAAGTATTAATATCTTTATCTTGTGTATCCTTCCAAAGATAGCCTGTATCTAACACATATGTTCTTATATTTTTTCAAATGTAAATTGTAGGCTGCAAGTACTGTACACTGTGGTACCCTTGCATTTTTTACTTGACAATAGATCTTGGCCATGCCTATAATGTATGAGCTTGCCCATCCTTGCCAATATGCTTTATCTAACTTTATCTTTGCCTAGCTAGTCATGAAAAATGACATCTCACTGTGGTTTTAATTTGCATTTCCTTCATTGTGAGTTAAACATCTTTTCACATGAGTAAAGGCAATGGATTTCTCTTTTGTCTGTGAACTTTGTTCTCATTCTTTGCCCATTTTTCAACTGGGTTTTTTCTTTTCTTTTGTTAATATTGATTTGTAGAGATTCTTTGTGTAGAAAAAGTAGGCATTTCTGCTATATACATTGCAAATACCTTTTTACAATTTATCAGATTGTTGTTGGATTATTACTTATATGTGCTTTTTTCTTTTGTTTTCCAACCCAGGAGGATTTTGTATTTATATAGTTGAATCCTTCTGGCACTATATCAGATAATGTTCTGCTGCTATTCATAAGGTTTTTGCTGGCTAATTCTTTCCAGAAGTACATTGCTAGGTCCTTCTTCCTAGTCTGTCTTAGTCTGGAAGTCCAGCTGAAACCTGACCATCATGGGTGACCCGACTGGTACTTGAATACTGATGGCATAGCTCACTGCATTACGACATTACATAAGCCACGATGGTACAACAGATTGATAGACACATGGAGAGCTGAAATATGAGCCCCCCCAGGTTGGAAGAAACTCAAAATATGACTGGAGAAGAACTGCCTCCTTCAAAGTAGAGTCGACCTTAATGATGTGGATGGAGTAAAGCTTTTGGGGCTTTCATTTGTTGATGTGGCATGACTCAAAATAAGATGAAACAGCTGGAAACATCCATTAATAATTGGAACCTGGAATGTACAAAATATGAGTCTAGGAAAATTGGAAATTGGCAAAAATGAAATAGAACCCATAAACATTGATATCCTAGGCATTGCCCAGCCCAGTGCCGTTGAGTCAGATCCTAGGCATTAGTGAGCTGAAATGGAATGGTAATTAGACATTCTGTATAGGGCAAACATATGACCTACTTTGCTGGGAATGACAACTTAAAGAGGAATGACGTTGGATTCTTCATCAAAAAGAACATTTCAAGATCTATAATGTAGTACAATGTTATCAGTGATAGAATAATATTCATACACTTACAAGGAAGGCCAGTTACTATGACTAATATTCAAATTTACACAGTAACCACCAAGACCAAAGATGAAGAAACTGAAGATTTGTACCAGCTTCCGCAGTCTGAAACTGATAAAACATACAATAAGGTTGCACTGATTATTACTGGTGATTGGAATGCAAAAGCAGGGAACAGAGAACAAGGATCAATAGTTGGAAAATATGGCCTTGGTGACAGAAACAATGTCAGAGATTACATGATAGAATTTTTAAGACTAACAACTTCATCGTAAATACCTTTTCTACCAATGTAAACAGCTACTATACACGTGGACCTCACTGGATAGAATACATGGCAATCAAATACACTACATCTGTGAGGGAAGATGATGGAAAAACTCAATATCATCAGTCAGAACAAGGCCAGGGGCTGACTGTGGATTAGACCATCATATGCAAGTACAAGCTGAAACTGAAGAAAATTAGAACAAGTCTACAAGAGACTAAGTATGACCTTGAGACTATCCCACTTGTATTTATAGACCATCTCAAGAATAATAAAGACCAAGAGCTGTGCAAGGACATCATATATGAAGAAAGCCAGCCAAGCCAAGTGCCATCGAGTCACAAGAGGTTATTAAAAAGATGAGAAAGAACAGACCTAAATGGATGTCAGAAGAGAGTCTGAACATGGAGTAGCTAAAGCAAAAGGAAGAAACGATGAAGTAAAAGAGCTGAACAGAACATTTCAAAGGGCAGTTTGAGAAGACAAAGCAAACTATCATAATGGCATCTGCAAAGAGCTGGAGACAGAAAACCAAAAGGGAAGAACATGCTCAGCATTTCTCCAGGCTGAAAGAACTGAAGGGAAGAAATTCAAGCCTCGAGTTGTGATACTGAAGAATTTGAGGGAGAAAATATTAAATGATGCAGGGAGCATCAAAATAAGATGGAGGAAATATGCAGATTTGCTGTACCAAAGAGAACTGGTGGACATCCAACCATTTCAGGAGGTAGCATATGATCAGGAACCAACGGTAATGAAGGAAGAAGTCCAAGCTTGACTGAAGACACTGGTGAAAAACAAGGTTCCAGGAATTGGCAGAATACCAATCGCGATGTTTCAAAAAACACATGCAACCCCGAAGTGCTCATTTATCTATGCCAAAAAATTTGGAAGACAGCTGCCTGGCCAGTCGACTGGAAGAGATCCATATTTATTCCTATCCTCAAGAAAAATGATCCAACCAAATGTGGAAATTATCAAACAACATCATTAATATCACATGCAAGTAAAACTATACAGAAGATCAATAGACTGCAGCAGTATATTAACAGAGAATTGACAGAAACCTAAGCCAGAGTTAAGTGAGCATGTGAAACCAGGGGTATCATTGGTGATGTAAGATGGCTCCTAGTTGAAAGTAAAGAATACCAGATATTTATTTGTGTTTTATTGGCTGTGCTAATTAAGGCATTTGACTGTGTAGGTCATAACAGATTGTGGATAACATTTTGAAGACCAGGTATTCCAGAACACTTTAAACGTGCTCATGGGGAATCTGCACATGGATCAAGAGGCAGTTGTTCGACCAGAACAAAGGGATCTACATCGTTTAAAGTCAGGAACAGTGTGGGTCAGGGTTGTGTCCTTTCACCATACATATTCAATCCATATGCTGAACAAATAGTCTGAGAAGCTGGGCTACGTGAAGAAGAATAGGGCATCAGAATTACAGGAAGACTCATAACACAACCTTGCCTACTGAAAGTGAGGAGGATTTCAAGCACTTACTGATGAAGATCAAAGACCACAGCTTTCAGTATGGATTACACCTCAGTATAAAGAAAATAAAAATCCTTACAACTGGGCCAATAAGTAACATCATGGTAAATGGAGAAAAGATTGGAGTTGTCAAGGATTTCCTCTTACTTGGATCCACAATCAACATCCATGGAAGGAGCAGTCAAGAAATCAAAAAATGCATAGCATTGGCAAATTGGCTGCAAAAGACCTTTAAAGTGTTGAAAAGCAAAGATATCATTTTGAAGACTAACTAAGGTGCACCTGACCCAAGCCTTAGTATTTTTAGTCACTTCATACGCATGGTGAAAGCTGGACAATGGATACAGAAAACCAATGTATTGATGCCTCTGAGTTGTGTTGCTGGAAAAGATATAGGATAACATATTGTGGATTGCCAAAAGAATGAAATCTGCCTTGGAAGAAGTACAACCAGAGTGCTCCTTGGAAGCAAGGATGGCTAGACTGCGTCTCACACACTTTGGAGATATTGTCAGGAGGAGCAGTCCCTGGAGAAGAATATCATGCTTGGCAAAGTAGAGGATCATGAAAAGAAACCTTCAATGAAACAGACTGACACAGTGGATGCAACAAAGGGCTCAAGTATGACAAGGATTGTGACGATGATGCAGGACTGTGCTGTGTTTTGTTCTGTTACATGTAGGGTCCCTTTGAGTCAGAACCCATTCAATGGTAAATAATAACTAAAATGTAGTTGAGTTCATTGAGTTTTCTTCTATGATATATGAATACAGAGTACTTCCCTACTCCAAGGTTACATACACATTTTTAAATGCCTCATTTTTGTTGTCTTCTAATACTTTTATCTTCCATTTTAACTTGCTCCATGTGTATTTATTTTGATGTCAAGAGTGATGTAGGGTAGGAATTAACTTTCTCCCCAGGGTGTCCCCTGCTGTCCCAGCCCTATTTATTGAACACTGTCTTTTCTCATATACTAAATTCTTATATGAATATAGACCCATTTCTGAGCTCTTTATTCTATTCCATTGATCTGACTTAGTATTTTCCAGTATGTCTCTGTTTTAGTTACATTTTCACATATGATAGAGCTGCATCTAGAAGATGAGTCTTCTGTACGAGAATTCCTGGCTATTCGTGCGTGTGAATTTTCCCATTTTGAACCTGGGAATAAGTTTGTTTTCTTTTTATTGGGTGGATATTAAGTGTTAAGCATAACTCAGGAAGAATTGATATCTTCTAGTCCTTAGAGTCAACATCCTCCAATCCAAGAACAAAGTTTTTTGTTTCCAAAGTCAGTTCTTGTACTATATCATTCAATAATGTTGTAAAGTTCTTCATACGGACCTTACAGTTTTATTGTTACTGCAATTTATTTTTCCCTTCCATTGTATCTTTAAACTTGTCCTTCTCTCTCTCTCTCTCTCTGTCCACACACACACACACACACACACACACATAAAACTGAAGAAACCAAACCCATTATAATCAACTAGATACTAACTCACAGTGAGGTGGCCTTACAGGACAGAATAGAACTCCCCAAAGGGTTTCCAAGGAGCAACTGGATGGTAGATTGGAACTGCTGACCTTTTGGAGAGAAGCTGGGCTGTTCACCACTGCTCCAGCCCTAGAGTTCTATATAACTGTTTTGTTATATATATGTGCATGTGCATACTTGTGTGTGTGTGTGTATGTGTGCTGTTGAGGCAATCTCAAGTCTCAGCAATGCCAGTGTGTCGAAGTAGAACTGTGCTCCACGGACTTTTCAACTGCTGACCTTCCTGAAGTAGATCACGAGACCTATCTTTGCAGGTGCCTCTGGGTGGATTCCAACTGCCAACCTTTCACATTTAGTAGCTGAGTATGTAGAAATACTACTCATTTGCCATTTTAAGTTTGTGTCAGCAACCTTACAGAATTCTTCTGATTTGCAATTTTTTTACTCAGTCTCTTGGGTTTTCAAGTTATGCAATCAGATCACTTCACATTAGTTATAAAATTTCCCTTGCTGCTTTTCTAATTTGGTACTTCATTTCTCTTGTTTAACTGCGTTAGTTAATACTTCATCTAACTGCTGCTTACTCTAATGGGAATCCCTCTATGGTTTTATCATTCAGCTAGATGACAGCTTTGGTTTGCAATAAGTAGAAATAGAAAAATTACCAGAACAAGAATGCATGGTTCCTTAGTCATTTACTGCTTCTATAACAGAAATACCACAGGTTGATGGCTTTAGTAAAGACATTTTATTCTGTCATTGTCCAGTAAGCTACCAGACCAGATTCAGGGTGTCAGCTCTCAGGGAATTCTGTCTCTGTTGACACTGGAGGAAGGTCCTTGTCATCAATTTTTCCCTGGCCTGGGAGCTTCTGAGGCACAATGATCTTGGGTCCAAAAAATGCACTCTGCACCTGGTCCTGCTTCTTGGTGGCAGGAGGTCCCCAACTCTCTGCTTGCTTCTCTTTCCTTTATATGCCAAGAGATTGCCTCAAGGCCCAGTACAATCTTACACACTGAGTCCTGCCCCAGCAACACAACTGCCACCCGTCCTCTCTCATTAATATCATGGAGGCAAGGTTTACAGCATGGTGGAACAGCACACTTGCCAGGATTCATGGCCCAGCCAAACTACTCACATTTTTGAGGGGACACAATTCATCCATGTTACATGGATAGGCATATTACAGAAGAGGAAATAGAAATGGCTCGTAAGTATATGAAAAGAAGCTCAACCTTACATGGACCATTATCAGCTTTCCCTTTAAACACTAAAGCCCATGCTTTGTCCTCAGTCCACTGCCTTTTCAATGGCTGCTCTCTCTGGACCATTGTTCCAGGATTGTCCTTTCCCTGAAGCATCCAGTTTCTGTAGTCAACAACCTCCTAGACAACCTCCTAGACAACTCCACTGTGTTGCCTGTAAACATCTCAAACTTGACACATTCAAAACTGAGCCAGTCACCAAATCTTTACCCCATTCATCTTAGTGAAAGTCCTGTTCCTTTTTCAGGAAGAGCCTTCTATCCTTGGGTTCCAAGCTAGATGGCTCTCTAGGTTTCTCTAAGCTGTCAGCTTGTGATTTCTCCCCACTGCTGTCCAGGTTGGAACTACTGTTCCTGGATTTTCTCTCTGTGTTTCTCAGCTTCTTTCTTTATTTTGCAGAAGCACATTATTAGTAACCTTAAAGGGAGGGCTGAGTCCTCATGTATCTGAAAATGTCTCCATTCTATGATTGAATCCCTGGGTGATGCAAAACATGTAACACGATCAGCTACCAACCAAGAGGCTACAGCCTCAAGCCTACCCATAGACATCTCAGAAGAAAGGTCTGGGGATCTGCTTATATAAATCAGCTCTTGAAAACCCTCTGGAGCACAGTTCTACTCTGACACACATGGGGTCTTCCCAAGTTGGTGTCAACTTGTTGGCAACTGGTGTTTTCATTTTTTGGTTCCTACTTGATGATAATTTGTCCAGGTGTTGAATTCTAGGCTGAAATCACTTTCTCTCAGAATTTGGAAAGCCTGGTTTCTCCGTGTTCTAGGATCTGGCAATGCCATGAAGACTTCTCTTGGCACTGTGACATTAATATGAATGTTCTATTTTCTCTGGAAGTCTTCTGAGTGTTCTCTTTACACCTGATATACTGACATTTTATGCTGTGGATCTATTTTTATTCTTTGTGCTAGGCACTTAGTAGACGCCAATCTAGGGACTGGTAACCTTTAAGGTTGCGAGGTTTTCTTGTATTATTTTCTGTAACAGATTCTTCCCCTCAGTTTTCTCTGTTCTCTCTTCCTGGAATTTCTACTAGTCCATCAGGGATCTACTAAATTGATCCCCCTTTCCTTTTGACCATCTTTTCCATCTCTGCCTTGTTATTCTGCTTTCTGGGAGATTTCCTCAACTTTATCTTTCGGTTCTATTGAATTTTGATCTTCTGCTTTCTGAGAGATTTCCTTAACTTTATCTTTAATTCTACTGAGGCTTTATTTTGACAGCCATTCTAAAAAACACTTCTATTTCCAAGAGCTTATTCTTGTGCCCTGAGTTTTCCTTTTTAGTGTTCACTGCCTCTCAGTGGACATTAGAGGCTTTTGGGGGGGTTGCTTTTCAGTCTGTTCTGTTTCTTGCGTTATTCTCATTCCCTCCAGTCTTCTTTTCTCTTTGTTTCTCTCAGTCTCAACCATGTTGGAGACTCTCCATGGGGGTGGATCATCTTTATATCTGGTCGTCACTGAACAGTCATGTGGACACTGAGTGTATGCAGGTGGGATTCTCAATGGCTAAGCTTGGCTTTTAGGTACTCACTAACAAGCTGGAGATCCCACTGTTTTCTGTTGACTGTTTTCTGGGGCCACTCAATTTTACTGAAAAGAAACCTCCAATCTGATGGAGTAGACCCCTGACTTGGAAAATTTTCTGTTAATAGTGGGGGTCAGTTGTTATAGATGTGGACTTGTAAATTGTCCTCTCTTGTTACTGGGTCTCATTCCTGCCTTCTGCCACACCAACCCTTTGGGGACTCTCCCAGGGTTTCTGCAGAGGCAAATAGACTCCTTCTTTCACACAAAGTGGAAAAGTCCTCTTTTTGAGTGTTCTAAGCTGATGCTTCCCTCACCCTACTACATGGCCATTCCGTATATCCTCCTATTCTTAACCTTTGAGAATTCTGTGAAAACTTCTCTTCTAGTGGTGACCTCTTCATCATTATGTGTTTATTGTTTGTCTGCTTTAAATTCTGTTTTCTATACATTTAGAAGGATGTTGACAGAGAAGAAGAATGTGTTCAGTCCATCGTATCATCTGTTTCTCTGCTGGGTGACCTCCCATGACACTAGCTTTCTCTGTGTCATCTTGGTTGGCCCAGAACTGAGCACAGTGAAGGCACAAGGTCAGGTCAGTAGCCATGGCTATTGAGTCGATTCAGACTCATAGTAACTTTACAGATCAGAGTAGAACTATCCTATAGAGTTTCCAAGGACTGCCTGGTGGATTTGAACTGCCAACTTTTTGTTCAATAGATACAGCACTTAATCACTACACCACCATTGAACTGAAGTGAACTTACTGGCCTCCCTAAATCCATCATCCCTACTACAATTCCTGGATTGGCCAGAATCACAGGGGCAGAAAGGTTGTCCACATGCAGACAGGGGAACGGCTGGGAGACATCCTGTCTGGAGAAGAGAAGGTGGTGGTGAAGGAGTTGGGGAAGGCACACGCGGTTTATGGTTGCCTGCACGTATCAGACAACGCAGTCCCTACGGGATGCAGACACATGTGTGTGACTCCAAACTGAGAGGCTGGAGGTTCAAGTGCACCTAGAGACACCTTGGAAGAAAGGCCTGGTGATCTACTTACATAAAGCAGCCACTTAAAGCCCTATGGAGCACAGCTGTACCCTGACACACATGGAGTTGCCATGAGCAGAAATCAACTCTCAGGCAACTTGATTATTCTTATACTGGTACACTTATCAACAAGATCTCATGCAGAAAAACAATCGACACTTTTCAGTGAGAGAAGGTGAAGGGTAGGAGGGTGGAAGGTGACAGAAAAGAAGATGCTCAGTGACAGATCCGTCCTCCTCTGTGTTCACTGGTTAACAGCCAGCTCTATGATGATGGAGCAGCCTACCTAGAGAGGTAATGAGTTTCCTTTCCTGGAAACTCTCAGACAAATCTAGATGAACAGTTATCAGAGCTTCTGTAGAAGAAATTCAACTTATTGGTTGAGAGACTGAACTAGACCCTTTTTTAAAATTCTATCAGAGTTAAAACACCCTCTGATATAGCAGATTTTATAATATCCCCTTTTGGCAGTGGGTTGTGGGTTACTATCCTCTCATGAATTGAATTACATTCCCCAAAAATATGTGTATCAATTTGGGTTGGCCATGATTCCTGGTGTTGTGTGATTTTCCAGTGTGTTGTAAATCCTGCCTCTATGGTGTTAAAGAGGGAGAATGAGTGAGTGCTGTGTTGGTGGGGCAGGATTCAGTCCGTTTGTAACTTAAGGCAATCTCTTCAGAGATAAAAGAAAAGCGAAGCAAGCCGAGAGTTAGAGCCCCCTACTACTAAGAAGCAGTGCTGGGAGCAGAGCATGTCCTTTGGACCCATGGTCCCTGAGCCTCAGAAGCTCCCAGTCCAGAGGAAGACTGGCCACAAGGACCTTCTTCCAGAGCCAACAGAGAAAGACTTCCCCCGGAATTGATGCCCTGAATTTGGACATGTAGTCAACTTTTCTGGGAAAAAATAAATTTCTCTTTGCTAAAGCCATTTGCTTGTGATATCTGTTACAGTGGCACTAGATGACTAAGACATATCCTGAAATAAAATAATAGGGTAGAAACTACTCTTAAAAGTATGTATATATTTTTCAGAAACCCTGGTTGCATAATGGTTTAAGTGTTATTTCTGCTAACCAGAAAGTCGGCAGTTCGAATCCACCAGGTGCTCCTTGGAAGCTCTGTGGAGCAGTTCTTCTCTGTCCTATAAGGTTATTATGGGTCGTAATCAACTCGACAGCAGTGGATTTTTTGTTTTGGTATATATTTTTAGTCAATATAATTCCCTAATTGTTACATAAATAAAAACAGCATGATGTGGAATCTAAGGATACATACTTCCATCTGTAAGTGGTCAGGCATGATTATGCGTACTAGCATGAGACCGTCAGATGCTCACCCTCTATGTCCGTAGAGTCATCACAAACACAACTGTAGAGATGCAGACTTAGAAAGGCATGTTGTTTTGATGACTCAATTACCACAGGAAGCTTTGCCTCCAGGTGTGATTTTCCAAAATAGCAAATATCTCTTGGTAAAGTTCTGAAGCATAATCTCCCTTGATTTATATGCAGAAACATTCCTAGAAAGTTCAGTTGTGTTTATATGTAAACCAGAGTTCAAAGATAATTATGAACAGTTTTTTTATGCTTGGTTAGACACTGGAAAGTCATAGGAGAGGTGGGACACATATTGGCTATACGGAACTATTTTGTGTCTTGCACAAGGCCAGGCATACATGGTTACCACCTACTGAATATCAGTAATCCACTGCTGTCAGGTCAATTCTGACACATAATGACTCTATAGGAGACAGTAGGGCTGCCCTACAGAGTTTCCTAGGAGTGTCTAGTGGATTCGAACTGTTCATCTTTTGGCATGTAACCACCCTGCCACCAGGGTTTCCTTGAATGTCAGTTGCACTCCCCTCTTTGCTGTGAAGGTCAAAAGTGTCTCCACGTATCTCCAAAATGCTCCAAGGATCACTAATGCCTTTGCTGAGAACTACTGGACTAGATGCTCACTGAAGTCCCTGCAGGATCTTGTATGCAGCAGGAGGGCAGATGTGCTTGGTGTTCCCCAGTCTCTAAAGCCATCTGGTGTGGCACATACAGAGAAGCACACTGCAGGTACGTCTGAGGGCTTCTTTCTTCCAAGCAGATCCAGAATAGCCAAGGTACCAAGAGCCCTGCTAGCCGTTATCTCATGGTCTTTCCAGCTACCTGCACACCCATGGAGGTTTCCTGCATGGTGCCTGCATTTGACTTTCCTGAGAACAAGGTCAGGAGATGACCCAAAGAAGATGGCATCACCAGTACTCTCCACACCACTGTTGTGTCCTTCATCTTGACAGATCCCTAAACCTGACAGAGACTAGCCATTTTCATTCTCCTTGTCTCCTGGGCCAATGAAGCTGAATAAACGCCAACTGTGAAAGCTGCTGGGGTCACTGCAGATGGGGCTCCTGTGGCTGGCTCATCATCTCCCTCTACTCCGAGAACTTCCCTGTCTCCTCAGGCTGACCACTCCCATGACTTCCTCCCTGCTCTGAGCAGATGACCTTACCTTTTGCTGGCGAACATCCCCGATAAGGACTTCGTGCCCTCTCCTCTTAGGGATGAACAACTCGTTCTGTGCTCTCAATCACATCTCTTGCCAGTGTCTCTGAGCAAGTGCTCTTTTTCCTTATGCCTCTGCATCTTTAACTACTTTTAATTTCTTCCTCTCAATTCAGAAACTCACTCATCTTCTCTAACCTGAATA
This sequence comes from Heterohyrax brucei, assembly GCA_028571685.1. NCBI lineage: Eukaryota > Metazoa > Chordata > Mammalia > Hyracoidea > Procaviidae > Heterohyrax > Heterohyrax brucei. The sequence continues at coordinate 21,163,594 of CM053147.1, forward strand.
GGAAACAAACCCCCTTTGTGATAACTCTCTTTCAACCACTCTCTGTCTCTTCCTTTCTCATCCCATCAGCGTGATGGATTGATCTACAATTCCTGTGACCTCTTTCTCAACACCCTTGACCTCCTGCAGTCTGGTCGCTCTCCCCACCATGACACCAAAACCCCCCAGTCACTAACCACCTAATTATCAAATCTTTTTTTCCATCTTCATCTCCTACTTAAATTCTCTGTGGCATTTTACTCCAGGAACCAAGTTCTTTTCCTCAATGCCTATTTGGCATTCATCATGCTTCATCCTTGTGTTAGTTAAAGCGCTTGACTGCTAACCAAGAGGTCGGCAGTTCAAATTCATCAGCTTTTCCTTCAAAACTCTAACTGTTCTATAGAGCTGCCATGAGCTGGAATCAATTCATTGGCAAGGGGAATGGTTTTTTTGTGTTTTTTCTTTATTTTTATCCTAGTGTTCTTGCTCCTTTTCTGACCCGTCCTGTTTGTCTTCGCTGGTTCCTCCCTACTTCTCCAACCTTTTCCTCTTTCTCCTTTTCTCTTCCTCCAATCTCCCTTGAAACAGTGAGGGTCCCAGTGTTCTGTCTCTTTCCATCTCTCCCTTTCCCCTTTTACATGACTGCATGCACTTCAGCAACTTCTTGGATATTGTTGACTCTCGTATCCACATGCAGCCTCTATTTCTCTCCTTAGCTCTGGTCCTAAATACACAGCTGCCTTTTCAACCCATCCAAACTTGCTCTGTGTCCTCTGTCTCACTGAGTCATGCCTCCTCCATATAGTTGCCTACACTACAAACGCAAAAGTCATGCTCAACTTCATCCCCAACCCACCGTGTACAATCTGCCTCTAAACCCTGTGGATAATCTCTCAGACCATCTTCTGATCCTGCCTCGCCTCTCCATCACCTCTGCAACCACCCTCATCATCAGGCCTCTGAAGTCTTTCCATAAAAGTCCTAACTGGCCACCATGGTCCCAAGTTCTCTTTACTCCAATTCTTCCACTATTCCTCTGGAGCACTCTTCCAAAAAGATCAATCTGATTCATGATTTTCTTCTCCCTACCTGAAGCCTCTATGTGTTGTTCATTGTCCACAGCTAAAGCCCAAGTTCCTCTAAAGGGCAGAGAACACCTTCTATCACCCTGCCCTCCTCACTGCTATGGTAACCATGCTGAGCCTCTGGAATACTGAACACAACAGATCCTGTTCATGAACCCTGCAATTTCTGCCTTGAATGTTCTGATGCAGTTTCTTCATCAGATCAACTCCATTTCACTCCTGTAGGGCCAGCTTCAATGTTTCCTGTGAAGACATTTGAGTTTCCAGGGCAGGGAAGATTGAGGTCCCATGTGCTCTCTTGTGCCCTGCACTCTTCAAGCTGCTACAGATGCCAGCATTGCCCTTGTGGTGGATGGGCAGCTATGTTCTGTGTCACGCTTTGGCCTCATTCATCTTTGCACGCTCAGGGCCCAGCACAGTGCTAGCAAGTGCTTGATGATTATCAGTAAAGTGAATGAATAAATGAACGAGCAGATGGATTGATTAAAAAATCATGCCCTCATCCGCCTCTTCATCACATCATTCCCTGGGACAAGTTTCTTAAATTTTAATATGCATACAAATTATCTGGAGATCTTGTTATAATTTAGATTCTGATTCAATTTAGGTCTAGGGTAAAGCCTCAAAGTCTACCTTTCTAACGAACTCCAAGCTGACGTCAGTGTGGCTGATTTGCAGGCCACACTCAGGTCAGGCTTGGAGAAGTAAGACCGTCTGCTAGGCCAATGGCACCTAAACTTTGCTGAATATTAGTCACTTGGGGAGCTTTACAAATTCCATGGCGTAGGTGGCACTCCCCACTAATTAAGTCAGATATTCAGATATCTGGGGGAGGGAGCCAGACATCCATATTCTTTAAAGATCCCCAGGTGGTTCCAGGGTGCAGCAAAGACTGGGAGCCACTGCCCTCTGCCACTTCCCATTACATCAGCACTTTTCCACCCTACCTGTACATTAGAATTGCCTGGGGGAGATTTTAATACTGATTGGTGCTGAGGCCCTATCCCTGGTTAATTAAAACCAGAATCTCTGGGGTTGGGCCTGAGCACTTTAAGTTCCACATATGATCCTAATATGTACCAGAGACACAGCTATTGTTTTCAGCCCCACCTCCAAGGGCTGGCTGCACATTAGGAGCACCAGTGTCCAGGGTTCTGAAACATATTCAGAGCACAAGGGTTAATGTAACATCAGACCGAGTCCCTGCTCTCCAGTTATGCATTGCACCATCTTGGAGAAGTTAAACTTAGCCTCATCTCTAAAATGAGATTAAAAAGACACTGAAGATTACTCCAGTTTCAGTGGAACTTTCTGAAACTGAAGACCCAAGTGGAATTTGGAAGAACACCCTCACAGAAGCTTGTCTTCCTCTCTCTGATATATGGGGACCACCTGTGTCCCCACCAATCAGCTTGGCTTCACAAGCCCAGTCCCCACTGGAGATGGGAGGATGTCTCTTACACACTTGAACTTTCCAATGCAGACCCAGCTAGGAGCAGATGATTGAGTCACAGTTCAGCCCACCAAAGGGAGGTCACAAGGACTTCCACTCACAGGCACAACAAGAGGTGGCATCAGACCAGCTCTTGCAAAGCGGCCTGGACTGTAGCCTGGACACCACATGGCCAGCCCTTCACAGGGACAGGGTATACCTGCTGTTCCCAGCACACACGCAGTGCTGCCAACTGACCCTCGCAGCAAGCCTGCATGTTTGCATCAGACTCCTTTGCTGTAGCTGACGATAAATCTGCACAACTCTGTGGGAAAGCACAGAGAGAACATGTAGAACCTAGGTTCAAATCCTGTCTTACTCTGGGAGCATTTTTATACTAAAAATTGTTTGTTATTTATCTGAAGTCCAAATTAAGCTGAGCATCCTATACATGTATTTGCTAACCCTGGGAACCCTGCAAGACACTCACCCCCAAATAAAACCCGTTGCCACAGTGTTGATTCTAACTCATCGCAACCCTATAGGACAGAGTAGAACTATCCCATAGGGTTTCCAAGGACCAACTGGTGGATTCAAACTGCCCACCTTTCAGTTAGCAGCTGTAGTTTAAGGCTAGTAGGGGCAGGTCAGGCCTGCTTGGCTGAGCTGGGCTCTGAAAAATTACACAAAGGTTTTGGTCCTCAGACCATCTTCTAGAAATGCTACTGGCCGCATCTTTCTCCCATGGAGCAGCTGGTCAAGGTAGAACTGCTAGCCTTTTTGGTTAGCAGCTAAACACTTAACCATTTCTCCACCAGGGCTCCTTCTTCTAGAAATAGGTTTTGGCAAAGCCCAGCCAATTCCTGGGGCCAGGTGAGGTGGGGCCGGGCTGGGGGCCCCACCGTCAAGTCTAGAGGGTCCTGGTTCCTACTGCCTGCATCCCACCCCTACTCAACCCAGAGAAGCTAAGTTGGCTTCGCTCTTTCTGACTCTACAGGAACCCATGTGCCTGCACCCTCCAACACCTTCCTGTGATGTCTGGACCTGCGCTGATAGAGCTTCATTCTATCATCCCACAGTTAGAAACCGCATGGATGTTCACAAAGCTCAGTTTTAGAGTCTATCCACTCCCTCTTGCTGCTCAGGAGTCTGAGCTCCCAGAAGAGCATGCTTGCCCAAAGCCGCACAGTAAGTGAGAGCTAGGTCTTCCCTGCTCAAACCCGTGCTTTGGTCTTCACCATGACCTTCAGAACAAAAACACAAATGGCTTATGTACAAATCCATTCACCAGCCCCACAATCTGGGGCCAAATCCGAGAGGGCCTTAGGTTTTCTCCAGGTACATCCTCAGTCCCCACAGCCACAGAGAAACAAAGCTGCAGGGAATCCCAAGGGCAGGATTGGGGGGCAGATTTTCAGTCTCCTGGAGGACAGCTGCTAAAGGAGTAGCTGCTGTTAGTGGTACCCTTCTTAAAGGGCAGCACAGAGGGGAGGAAGAGTGAGCCACGGAGTCCGGAGTCAGGGCTCCAAGCTTGATCTGGAAGATCTTAGCAAATGACCTAGCCTCAGTTTCCTCATCTGTCACACACCTGCCTTACAGAGATCTAAAGATGAAACGAGACCAGGCACAGGCCGCTCAGTGAGACTGTGGACTCCACTACTCCACAAACACCGAGACGTCTGTCCTCCTGGAGTGGGGAGTAGGGCCAGGCCCTCCTGGTACTTTTCTACCCACCCCAGTCCCCTCAGAGCCTCACACTTGGGTTCTGGCAAGCGTGGCCAGGAGGTGATGGCATTTGGGTTCTTCTCTGTCTCACAAGAGTCAGCGGGGACACCCTTCACTACAGCTCACCATACTGCTCCCTACAGCTCCTGAGGGGCCCTGGCAGATCCTTCATTTCTGTTTTCCTGAAGAAATGACTAGTCCAAAGTCACACAGCAGAAAGAGATAGATTGGGTGAGCCTCGTCTCCCACATCAGCTCAAGCTCTGCAACTGGAGCCCCTGCGGATGCAGAAGTACTGCCCATAGGGTTCTTATGCTGCAGCGACACCCTCCAGTTGCCCCAATGTCACCTTCAGGAAAGCAGCTAGAGGACACTACCTACCAAGAATGCTGGTGAGGCTGCAGAACAAAGGCCACCCCAGTCATGCAGTCCAGGGCCAGCTTGATGGGCCCTGGGATGCTCCACACGGGGAGGAAAGCACAGTGACTTGTCCCAGCTCACTCTGACCTTGGAGGAGCTGAGTACCTCTGGGTTACGGCTCAGTGGACCATGGGCAGTGAGTGGACAGAAGGCTATGCAGGACTCCTTGCAGTCATGAATACTTGCATTTCTTGGCCCCAAGTGTCAACTTTAGAATGGTTTCCATTTTGCACCAGACCTTCTGTCCCTTGTTTGAGAGCACAGAGCAGCCAACTATGGCCCTGAGCTGGGGGTGAGGACTGGGTGGCCTTGGCCATGGGGAGCTGTTTCTTCACGCATCTCCCTTGGGCCTCTCAAAGAGGGCAGTGAGCCCCTCATTCCTGACTGCTGAGAGTCTGAGACACTGGCAGCAGGACACCATGAGTAGAGTTTCCCTTTGGACTGAGGTCAACCTTTCCCACCCCAAGAGCAACCCCTGACCTCCCCAGAACCTAAGTATTTCTGTGAATAAAGGAGCTACTCTTCTGGCTATCTCTGATTTCAGATGCTAAAATAAGATTGAAGGAGCCCTCACGGTGCCGTGGGTAAGTCCTGCAGTGCACCTTGAGAGAAAGAAATGGCAGTCTGTTTCCATAAAGATTTATAATCTTGGAAACCCAATGAGGTGGTCCTACTCTGTCCCATAAGTTACTGTAAGTCTGAAGGTTCCAGTACCCTCAGAACAATTAGACCCCAGTGGGGAAGACCATCCCAGCTTCAGTTGATCCCCATTATGCTTATGAAGAAACTGAGGCTCCTCATGCATATTGCCTAAGCAATTAGGATGGGAAAGAGAGAATTTGGCCCTTGTACTGGGAATGGTGGTACGTTCGTCAGCTCTCTATGGAGCACCTAATCTCCAGGGACCAGGAGAGCCTCTGGTCCATGAGGCCTGTGGTTCAGTGAGGACAGCTGCAGAGGACTAGGCTGTCCCCCACCCCAGTACAATGTCAATGCAGGCTTCTTACATGTGGGCACCCATCTCCCCTGGATCTCTTCCCCCAGGTCCCTGCTGGCACAGCCAAGGGAAAAGTCTGGCTCAGATCCACAGGGTAAACATTCCTGTACCTGTGTGACCTGCCAGCCTTCCCCTGAGGCTGCAGCCAGATGTTGTTACCCAGCTGAGCACTGAAGGAGCCTGGGGAGCAAGAGACCTCGGGGGAAAATGAACAGGAGTGGGGTAAGGGGGTAACAGCCGGACTGATGCTCCCAGAGGACCAAATCTTGGCCGCAAAGACCCTGGGGAGGACACTGTCCTTGAGTGGAAGGCACACGCCTTGCTGTTTGCATGCTTCTGCCATCCCCTTAACCTGGTCTCACACAGCTCTGCTTGTTACAGAAATGAACTGACTTGGGAGAACAGCCATACTGACTCCTCCGGAGACCCATGGAAACTTAGAACACCACAGGGCCTGGGCTTAGGATTCCTCCTTGGGAGAAGACGGTGCCACCTGTCTGGATGGCTGGGCCTTCATCTTTGTCCCCAGCCTGAGGGCTCTTTGTCTCTTCCCTCTGGAAGCTCATCAGCAGGCAGAACAATGGCTGCTTCAAAGAAAAGGCCATTTCCTGCTGACATGTGCCTGCCTTCTCTAAGCCTCAGGGCTTCTGCTGACAGTCACTCCTTTCTTAAGCCCAGACCTCTTTAGGACCCTGGGGTCAGGGGGATAAAGACAACACTTGGCTCTGCCCGGAGCCAGCTATGAAAAGGTGCAGCAGATCTCCACTGCCTAAGCGAGCATATAGCTGAGGACGGTCTCTGAATTTCAAGTAGGGGAAGGGGCTCACAGTCTCAGTGTGCCAGGGGTCTACAAAAAAGGGATGGAGTGAGTGACAGAGCTGTCATCTCCTTGGCTTCGTTTACCTGAGTCACATGGGACACCACACAGGCTCTTTTAGCTCTTCCTGCAGGGGTTGGGATGACAAGGAGACACCTGAGCAAGGGGAGAGAGATGTCTGGGGCAATATCCCAGGGCATGGCTAAAGGAGTCCAAGAGTAGAGAGACCCCAAGGTTGGTTTGCTGTATTCCAGTTGTGATTAGGGTCTGGGAGTGGGACCTTTCAGAGCTCTCAGTATGGCCACAGCCTAGCAAGTGGGTCTGCAGAAAGCTCAGTCATCACAAAAATCATATCTGGGGCATCTTGGGCAGCCCAGGCCCCAGCTCTGGTGAAAATTTACCAACCCTCCGTACCCTAGCCCCTGCAGTCAGGAGGGCCAGGGACATCAGTTGTGCCCCCACGACTTTGGGGAGAGGCTCAGAGGAGGGTAGGATTCATCTAGCCACTCCCCTGTCCATGCACAGGATTGAACTCAGAGAAAGAGAGGAAGGGGACACTGTGGGTGTCCAGAAGGGGAGCTTGGCTTTTCAGGGAAGGAATCTCACTTTATTCGCTTGCTATAAGGAGCTGAGATGGGGAAGCATTGTGGCAGGGCCTTAGCAGTCTCTCTGCAGAGCCTATACCCCCCAAGGAAGCCAGGCTCCCAGATGACGCCAGTCAGCCTTGCCCCTCCTCGCTCCAGGCCACAGGACGGAGGTCCAGGATGCGGGGTGGGGGGGTAGGGTGGGGTTGGGAACGGGACTTGTGTCAGGAAGGCAGGGAGAGGCGAGGGTTGGGCTATGGTCAGATTCCTAAGTTAGGTAGGGGCAGGAAGGGCCGGGACATGATGTTGACCGCCACAACCCTGGCTCCCCGCTGGCCAGGAAAGAGGCCCGAGCAGGAGCGGGCATGGAGCTGTCCGGACCCTGGTGCTGAAAAAGGAGAGTTGCGGAGGAGGAGGCCGAGAGCAACCAGCAGAGCTTGCGCCTTACCCCAGAGACAGAGGGGGCGGATGGAAAGGGATTTCCCAAGGACTCCCCTCTCTACTCACGCTTCAAGGACATAAGGGCACAGGGAGTAGTGTCAAGAAGATGGGCTAAGCTTTGTCAAGTATGTAGCGGCCCAAAGCTGCAGCCAGTGTGGCAAAAGCAGGCCACAATCAGGATTGGGGGTAGCTAGCAGTCTGGGCAAGCTGTGGGGGATGGGAGTGCAGGGAAGGGACCCTGGGCTAGGCCTGTCCATTCCCGTTCTCCAACACTCCGTCCAGGAAGGGACCCCGGGTGCATGACGTGGGGTGGGGCTGAGTGTTCTCGTGCCTGTGGTACAGACGTGCGCTCAGCAGGCTCCCGTGGGCTCATACAAACCCCATGGACTCACGGGGCATGCTCCCAGAACCGGCACACACCAAGCACACGCAAACAGTACCAACACGCGTCCCCCACACGGCACCGGCTTTCCCCAGTTGCCGAGGCTCTGCTCCAGGCTCTCACCCACACAGCCTGGACGTCCCTCCGGTTTGATTTCCTGGCTTCAAATGGCGTCCCCAAGGGAGGCGTGGCCAGTGAGAAGCCCCCCGGTCTGATATACAATCCCTGAAGGTGTTGGAAAGGAGCAGACAGGGAGCTTTTGCTCCCTGAAAGAGAGGGGCAAGACAGACACCCCCTTCTCTTTCTCCAAACTAATTCTGGTACCAGAACAGGAGTGTAGACCAGAGTGTGAGCGTGAGTGTCCCTCCCCCAAATGGAGGATACCCGGCGGACCAGCGCGTACCTGTGCGTAGGGGGGCCCGCATGGAGCCCCTCAGCATATCCGGACGGACCTGCTGGCTTCTCTGAGTCTGAGTGGGTGGGGATAGGGGTTACCCCACCTGCCCTCCACTTCACCTCCTGCGGGTGGTGGGCAGCTGAAAAACTCCTTCCCGGCCTGTGGGAAGTTGCTCGGGTCGCGGGCTGGGAAGGATTGCCCTTACGTCCTGGGGTCTGGCGGAGGCTTTGCACCCCCCAGTTCGCTGGCCTCGCTACCTCGCCGGCGCCCTCCCTCCAGCAGACTGAGTCCTGAACAGAGCGAGCGAGGGGAGCCCGCCCGGCCGCCCGGAGAGTCTGCCGCTGACCTGCATTGACGTCATTGCGTCATTAGGTTTCCCCTGGAAACACTGGCGCGCCCGAAATAGTAACACATTAATTCAGGCCGCGGAGGCAGGAGACTGTTTGTAACCCTGCGGCTCACTCCGCGCGAGCGAGGGCAGCGCTGGCCGCGCTCGGCTACTATTTTGAGAACAAAGGCAGGCAAAATATAGACGTCCGGAGAGGGTGCGGGGGCGGCCGAGCCCTCCAGTTCGCACGCACGCACACCCACCCGCACACACTCATGCACACCACACCTGGGTCTGTCTGTGCAGGGAGGTGCTCCGCATACTTGGGCATTTACAGGCACCTGCGGCCATGTGTGCGCACAGATCCTGGGCGCAATGACCAGGCTGGGTCAGGGTAGAAGGGGGGGCCCTCACCCACTGGCCTGCCTGGTCCTCAAGGCTGGCAGCCCACCACCTTCCTCCACACGCCCGTTCCCACCCACGGGAGGGTGCCGGCCGCCTGCAGGGCTTGTCTTAAAGTCGCCAGAAGAGCCAGCCTTCTCTTTGGGCCCCGCCCAGAGGACCTTGCAGGACTCCAGTGGCGCCTGTGACATCCCCGACTGCGGGCGCTCCAGGCCCCACTCCTCGCCCTGCGCTCTCCGAATTTGGGGGAAGAAGGCTGATTCTGGACAGAAAGACCTGGGGTCGATGTGGCTGTCACCGCCTCCAGGAACGGTCGGGCAGGGGATCTGCCGACTTTTCTGCGCTGCACCTTTTTTGCTTGCGGCCGCCGCGGTAGTAGCTAGCTCCCCCTCTTCCTTAATCCTGCGTGAAACTCAGTCTTTTGCACGCGAGGAAGCGTGCCTCTGCTAAAAATAGTCAACGTTGAGTAGTGGGCTGGAGCCTGAGGCAGTGAGCCGCACAGCCGCGGGGTCAGCTGTGAGAACGCAAAGGGAGCGCCCAGAGGCTGGGCGCCTTGGACGGCTCCGTGTGCTCCCTACGTGTAGGCCGGAGAAGCGGAGGGAGTCACTTGAGAAGGATAGATTCGCCTTCACCTGAGACCCCGCGCAGGACACGGGAAATGAAGTGCTCAGAGGGCTCTCTGTTTCATTCCACCCTGGCCTGGCCTCACCTCTGCTTTCTTTGGCCCAAGAATGAGTGTGTGGAATTTGGGGACGCGTCACCCACAGTTTCTGTCTCTGCCTGTGGAGCACACACAGATGCTTGGCTCACATGGACCGCTAACTCCAGGTATCCGCCTCTTGTCTTTGTCCTCCTTGGACCATGGTGATGTGGAGCCGGCAAGCTCACTGGCCTTCGTGGGCACACCCAGATCCCAGCAGGTAGGAGCCAGTCCCAGAGCGCAAGCTCTGGGGAGGAAAAGCCTGGCTCTGTCTCCGTGGGCTGCAGGTGTGGTCTCTGCGGGCGCCTTTGCCTCCCCAAGCTGCAATGACCTCGTCTGTGAAATGGGGCCACGAAGTCCACCTCACAGGGCTGTTGCGAAGGTTGGAAGAATGTTCCAGAAAAATGACGCGTCCTGCTCCCGCCCCTGCACCCTTGAATGGTTCTCTCTGCAGTGAGATGAACCTGTACTCCCAACCATATACGTGCGCCCTGGTCGTATATTCGGGGAAACTGATCAAAGGCCACTTGGGGAACAGTGACATCTGACATCAAGTGCCATGGCTCCCAAACAGATGTCATTTGTGCTCTGCTGGCTTCTCTGAGTGAAGAGGGGTTGGGGATAGGGGTTAACCAACCTTGTAGGCTAGGACAACTGCAAATGGAGGCTGGGGTGTGCCTCTCACACACGTGAATCCGCCAGTGCAGGCCCTGAGGAGTGAGCTGCGGTGCCGCAGGGTCATCTCTGAATTCTGAATTCTCTGCCCTACTCCATCCAAAAAGCTGCCATGGAGTCATCCCTTCTCAGCATGTGTCAGAGTAGAACTGTGCTCCACAGGGTTTTTAGTGGCTGATTTTTCAGAATTAGCTTGCCAGACTTTTCTTCCAAGGCACCTGTGAGTGGACTTCAATTTCCCACCTTTGGGTTAGCAGTGAAGCCTATTAATCATTAACCACCTGTTAACTCTTTGCACCCTTTATCCCCCTCCCTCCTCAACACCATACAGCAGTCAAATTGATTCTGACTCACAGTGACCCCTAGTATTCCAAAACTTCAACGCAGCTAGCTGATGTCTTCAGATTCGAGTCACACTCCTGGAGAAGCAGAGGGTGGCGGGCAGACAGGGGTTCGGGCTCCCTCTGGCTCCAGGCTGATTTCCCAGCAGGACATGCATCAAGACACACCCATGGTTCCTGTCCATCACACTGCTGCTCTCGTCTGCCCGTGGGGTTCTCCTGCTGGACCTCAGCCAAGGACACATGGCACTGGCCACTGTTCCCCAGTTCAGCTCCACCTCACACAGCAGCTGACACGAATGTTGGCAAACAAAAGTTTGGGGCCCTACTGACACAGCCCCACTGTTCTCCAAGCCCAAGTCCACCCTGTCCCTGAAGCCCAAGGTGAAGCGTCACCTCCTCCATGAAGGTCTCTCCGTTCCTGGGGTTATATGCTCACCATTCTTCAAACCCCAAGCCACCGCAAACTCCTCCTATGGCTTTGAGAGAATTCTGCCTGGAATTTTTGTCATCTGTGCAACCAGTTTGGATACCCTGGTGGCGTAATGGTTATGTGCTACAGCTGCTAACCAAAAAGCTGGCCGTTTGAATCCACCAGGTGTTCCTTAGAAACCCTGTGGGGCATTTCTACTCTGTCACATAGTGTCACTATAAGAAGGAATCGACTTGACAGCAATGGGTTTATTGATGGGTCTGAGAAGTATGTTTCCCTGCTCAGAGGAATAACTGAGTCTTAACCAGCTCATGTGTCACTTGTGGGCTCAGATCTACCCAGCACAGCACATAGCAGTTGCTCAGGATGTATTTTATACTTACACTCATTAGGTCTACTCAGTCTCTCAGCAGAGGGCCTGTACCAAGCTGGAGACAGAACTCTGGTGCTGATATCACTACAGGCCTGGGCCGAGAGACCCCAGCCCTGTCTCAGGAGATGTCCCATGCCACCCCGCCCCAAGGATGGAGGCTCTGGAGAAGTGTCCTTCTTATCTTCTTTCTATCCTGGGGGAAAATGATCAGAGATTCGCATCCACAAAGCTGCTCTTCAGAAGAAAATCCTGGCAGTCTAATTCTGAAAAATCAGCCATTGAAACCCCCCAGGATCACAGTTCTATTCTGACACATATGGGGTTACTATGAGTCAGAATTGACTCGATGGCTTCTGGTTTGGGGGGACAGGGCAGCATGTGGCTGGCAACCTGAGCAGCTGGGGGAGTGAAGGGGAGGAAGTGGCCCACTAGGGTCAAGGCTACAATGTTCCTGATCCTCTGCTTGGTGAAAGCCTGTGTCTTGCAACCACCAGACAGATCCCAGCTTCCCGGAGGTCTTCAGTAGTGTTTGCTATTTAGTGAGCAACAGAGAACCAGTGACCAGGAATGAGGTGTGCAAGGGGCTCTGCCCTGGCCAGGGAGCATGTGGGAGCCATTCTGAGAGTCTGGAACACTGAACACACCAGACCCTGAAAGACTATCCTTTGCACACTCTGCTCCTTCTATGGACAAGAGGCTGTCTCTGTCCCAGCCCCATCCTGGCCACACACTTCCCAGACTGTCTCAGTCCCCCTCAAAGGGACTCTGTCTCACTACCTGCTTTGTATACTAGTGAAAGGAGATGATCAAGTAGGGTTGTTAGTCCAGACACAGAGAACTGGCAACACCCTTGACTTCAGCAAAAATAGCCGCGCCAATGGGAGTTCTGTGCCTCTCAAACCTGGAGCTGCCAGTGGGCAGTTGGCAGACTGGGTTGCTGTCTCGGGATTTGACCCCTAGCTTGCAGAGCCTTCGTGGCCACTGGCCCTCTCCTCTGAGGAGGACTCTGATGTCCTCTTCATGTCTGTAGCTGCTGTACCAAACAAGAGTGCCACAGCCCCTGTGTAATGGCGCCTTTCATTTGGCCATTTGTAGTCTTCATTGGTCCTGGGGAACACCTTCCCCAGGTTGTTCCTCTTGCAGTTTCTGTTCTCTGACCACTGGATGTTACCCCAGGCCCTGGTCAGGCTTTTCTGTAACATTTCCCATACCATATGTGCAATCTGCCCCTGGAGGCACCACAGGCCCATTGTCTGTGCACCAGTCCTGTTCCATGATGCTGATGCTTCTGCCTCTCAGCCATGGTTTGCTTTTCCAGTTCTCCTGTCTTCTAAGTGCCTGGGAAGCAGTGCTAAGCTGAGGATTGCAGGACCATGGTTCAGGTCTTACTTTCCAACGCAGGCACAGTTGTGCTGGTTGCTGTTTGGGGCAGAGCTGGAGGCAGCTGACCTGTGAGTGATCACATTCAGAAAACCAGCCACAGACCCATTGGCACAAAGTCAAAGGCTAGATTCAAACTGAGGGCAGCATGGTGCCAGCTTAGCTGATGTGGTCAAGTTTTTGCAACTGGCATTCAGAAGAGGGAGTGCTCTGGCAGGCTTCAGAAAGGAGGCGACACTGGAGCAAATCCCAATAGACAAGTAGGACCTCGGTTGGGAGAAACGAAAGACAGTCTGCGTATTGTGGTTGATTCTGTCTTATAGTGACCTATAGGACAGAGCAGAACTACCCCAGAGGGTTTCCAAGGAGCAGCTGGTGAACTTGAACTGCTGATCTTTGGTTAGCAGCTGGCTCTTAACCACTGAGCTACCAGGGCACTTATGAACTACCCAAACCAAAAAAAACAAGCCCATTGCTGTCAAGTCCATTCTGACTCACAGTGACCCTATAGATGGAGTAGAACTGCCCCACAGAGTTTTGAGGGAGCATCAGGTGGGGTTGACACTGACCTTTTGGTTAGCAGCTGTAGCACTTAACCATTATGCCACCAGGGTTTCCTACAGAATACTAATGCTCCTTAAAAGACAGTCTACTTAGAATTGGTGGTTCAACAACTTGGAGGGTCCCCTGAGAACATGGCCTCTAGACTTGCTGGTAGCCCAGAGCTGAAACCAGTACTGAAGCCAAAACTTAGACAAAGAATGGGCTGAACTTGGGAACACATAGTGATGAAGGTGATGTGTGTACTTAATGGTTTAATACATACATGAGGCTGTCCCACTGGTTTCTTTTTAGAGGGGAGAGAAGAGGGTGGAGGCAAGGGGACAGTGTTGGCTGAGCAGATACTGGGAGTAAAGAGGGAAAAAGAGGAGTGTGCTGTCACAGGGTGGGGAGAGCTGACAGAGTTGCAGTGATGTAGGTACTTGGGGTTTTATGTGAAAAACTGACTCGGAATGTAAACTTTCACTTAATCACAATTTTTAAAAATTTAAAAAAAAAATACAGTCTACGTAGGAACGGTTGTATAAACAAGGGTTTCAACCTGACTGTACATTGAAATCACCTGGGAATAAGCCTGGAACTCAGCCTAATCAGAACATAAAGATACTCTGAAGAAACTCAGATTTAATTGATGTTGAGTGAGGCCCAGTATTACTGATTTAATAATATGCCCCAAAATATGTGTTGGAATTCTAACGCCTGTACCTGGGGATGTAACCTGTTAGGAAACAGGATTTTCTATGTTATTTTAATAAGACTCTTACCAACGTTGGGTGTTGTTAGGGACTGAATTGTGCCTCCCCTGCCAAAACATGAGTTGTAACTCTTAACCTCTGCCTATGTTTATAATCCATTTGGGAACAGGTCGCTTTGTTACATGAATGAGGAAAGATTAGTGTAGGATGTGTTTTGAGTCAATCTGTTTTGAGACGTGAAAGAGATTAAAACAAGTAAACCAGTAAGGGAGATGTGGGAAGAGAGGTGCCCAGCCATGTGGAGCTGACTAGGGAATCTGGAGGCCCAAGGAGAAAAGACAAGGACTTTCCTCCAGAGCCACTAGAGACAGAAAGCCTTCCCCCAGAGCCAGGTCTCTGAAGTTGGACTTACAGCCTCCGGAGCTATGACAAAATAAATTTCTTTCTTTCTTTTTTTATTATGCTTGAATGAAAAAGCACATTCCCATATAAATTTGCATGCTGACCTACATGCAGCTTCCACTGCTCTCCCTGCATGGTGACAGCACACTCTTCCTCTCTGCTCCATACATGTCTATCTTCCCAACAGTTTCCTATCATCTCCTCTCCTTCTCCCCTTCCTCCAGTGTGAGGTCAACAGGATGACATCTTATGGATGCCTAGAACCATAAAGTGCCCACACAATATGGTCACTCTGCGTCACCAAGTCCAATCCATTGCTGTCTGAAAAGTTGACCTTCATAATGATTTATGGACAGGGGCAGCATCAGGGCCAGTGGTCCTGCTCCCAGGAGAACTCCAAGGCCCCTGAACCATCAATTGTGGTCTTTTAGTGGAGATTTCAAGGTGCACCCCTATTTAT
Source organism: Heterohyrax brucei (assembly GCA_028571685.1). Classification (NCBI taxonomy): domain Eukaryota; kingdom Metazoa; phylum Chordata; class Mammalia; order Hyracoidea; family Procaviidae; genus Heterohyrax; species Heterohyrax brucei. Next base: position 21,178,605 of record CM053147.1, read on the forward strand.
ACTTGTGTTGTGAGTGAGACTCAACTTTGTGAGCTCCATCGTGGCTATCACTGGTGGTAGCCGGGCACCATCTGGTTCTTCTGGTCACAAGTCAATGTAGACATCCACTCACATGGGTCTCTTCTGGATTCTCTTTCCCCCATGTCATTATGGACCTTGGTGATCATCCGTTCCTGCTGAGTTGGGACCATTTGCTGTACTCTCAGATGGCAGCTTGGCAGCTTTTAAGACTCAGACACCACTCACCGATGTGGGGTGCAGAGAGAAATCATTAGCAAAATGCTAGTTATGCCAATTGGCCTCGATTTCCCCTGAGAGCACGGTCCCTGGCCCCCCACCCCAACTACTCTGTCCTTGCAATATTGAGTTAAGATGGGAGGAGTATACAGGTTGTGTTGAAGTCCCGTTAATATTGATCTTCTCACTAATGTGTGCTGTCACCAATTTCACCCAACCAAATTTCTAACAACTATCTAATCTAAACCCTCCCCCACTCCTGCCCTCCCCCCTTGCAGCCGTCAAAGAGTTTTTTGTGTTATGCATGAGTCTACTTTTAAGTTCTTATTGTGTGGGGAGTGGAGCGTCCGGCCCAAGATGGCGCCCAAGGCCGGAGCCCCTCCTTATTCCACACCCTTGTTTACCAGACTTAGGGCTTTCTTAGCGCATGCTTGTGAGCAGTGGCTGCTGATCAGCCTATTGAGAGCCCCGCTTTGGGAGGACGTGGCCTTGGATGATTGGAGGAACCTTGGGGATAAAAGTGTGTGGGGACCGGGTGTGGGAGGAAGAAGAATAAAGCAGAAGAAGAATAAAGCAAGCAACTTGCAAGGTGGCTAGTATCCGTGTGTCCTGTCTTCTTTCCGCGGCGGACAGTTAGGCAGCGACATTATTGTAGGGGTCTCATACAATATTTGTCCTTCTGTCGCTGACTACTTTCACTCAACATAATGTCCTCCAGTTGAAACCAGGTTAAGAGGTGTTTCCTGCTATCATCGTTGTTCTTTATCATTGCATAGTGTTCCACTGAGTATATATACCATAGTTTACCTATCCATTCCTCTGTTGCTGGTCATCTGGGTTGATTCCATCTTTTTGCTACTGTGGACTGTGCTGCGATGAACATTCATGTGCATGTATCAGTTGGTGTGGATGGCCTTGATTCTGTAGGATATATTCCAAGCAGTGGAATTACTGGGTCAAACAGTATATCTATATCCATTATTTTAAGGTAGCACCAGATTGCTTTCCAAAGAGGTTGCACCATTTTGCAATCCCACCAACAGTGTAGGAGAGTTCCAGTCTCTCCACAGCCTCTCCAGCATTTAGTGTTTTGCGTTTTTTGGATCATGGCCAACCTTTTTGGGATAGATTTGTTGTTGTTTTGATTTGAATTTCTTTAATAGCTAATGATTGTGAGCATGTCCACATGTGTTTTCTGGCTGCCTGGATCTCCTCTTTAGAGAAGTGTCTGTCCATCTCCGTTGCCCATCACTTAATTGGATGATTTATCTTTTTCTTATTGATATTTTGTAGTACCTTATAGATGATGGAGATCAGGCATTGTTCTGACATAGAGTTGCCAAGTATTTTTTCCCATTCTGTAAGTGGCCTTTTAATTTTATTAATAAAGTCTTTGGATGAGCAAAAGTGATTGATTCTTAGTGGTTCCCATTTATCTATTTTCTCTTCTGTTGTTTGTGGTACATTTGAGAGATTTTGAAGTCTATCTATGATCTGTATTAAACCTTCCATTGTTGTTCCTACTCTTTCTTGGAAGAGCTTTATCTTTTTAGATTTGATATTTAGATCTTTTATCCAGTTCGAGTTGGTTTTTGTATAAGGTGTAAGATATGGGTCTTGTTTTAATTTATTGCAGATGGATATCCAATTTATCACCACCATTTGTTGAAGAGATTGTTTTTACCCCAGTTTAATGTTTTAGGGCCTTTGTTGAATATCAGCTGTTCATAGGTAGATGATGTCATCTTTGGGGTCTTGATTCTGTTCCACTGATCTATCTGTCTGTTTTGTACCAGTACCAGGCTGTTTTGACTACGTGGCAGTGTAGTAGGTTCTAAAATCAGGTAGTGAGAGGCCTCCCAGTGTGTTCTTCTTTAGTAATGCTTTACTTATCTGGGGCTTCTTTCCTTTCCAGACAAAGTTGGTGATTTGTTCCTTCATCTCATTGAAAAATGTCACTGGAACTTGCATTGGGATTGCATTATATAAGTAGATTGCTTTGGGTAAAATAGACATTTTCACAATGTTAAGTCTTCCTATCCATGAGCAGGGTAGGTTTCTCCATTTATGTAAGCCTCTCTTACTTTCTTGTAGTAAGATCTTGTAGTTCTCTTTGTAAAGGTCTGTTATTTCTCTGGTTAGATTTATTCCTAGGTACTTTATCTTCTTAGGGGCTATAGTAAATTGTATTGACTTGGTGATTTCTTCCTTAATAATCTCATTGTTGGTATAAAGGAATCCTACTGATTTACTTATGTTTATCTTGTATTCTGAGACTTTACCGAACTCCTCTATCAGCTTGAGTAGTTTCCTTATGGATTCTTTGGGATTCTCTACATATACAATCATATCATCTGCAAATAGGGAGATTTTTACTTCTTCTTTGTTGATGCAAATGCCCTTTATTTCTTGGTCTTGTCTAATTGCTCTGGCTAGAACTTCTAGTACAATGTTGAATAGGAGAGGTGAGAGTGGGCATCCTTGTCTAGTTCCCATTTTCAAGGGAAACTGTTTCAGTCTCGCTCCATTCAGGATGGCGTAGGTAGTTGGCTTTGTATAAATGGCCCTTATTGCATTGAGGAATTTGCCTTCTACTCCTATTTTGTTGAGAGTTTTTAGTATGAATGGGTGTTGGACTTTATCAAATCCCTTTTCTGCGTCGATAGGCAAAATCAGGTGATTCTTGTCTTTTGTGTTATTTATGTGGTTGATCACATTAGTTGTTTTTCCGATGTTGAACCAGCCTTGCATCCCTGGTATGAATCCAACTTGTCATGATGGATTATTTTTTTTGATATGTTGTTGTATTCTATTGGCAAGAATTTTGTTGAAGATTTTTGCATCTAGATTCATGAGTGATATTTGTCTGTAGTTCTCCTTTTTGGTTGGGTCTTTCCCTGGTTTTGGTATCAGGGTTATGCTGGCTTCATAGAATGAATTTGGGAGTATTCTATCCCTTTCTATACTGGGAAATAGTCTCAGTAGTATTGGAGATAACTTTTCTCTAAAAGCTTGGTAGAATTCTGTGGTGGAGCCATTTGGGCCTAGGCTTTTTTTTTTTGGTTGGCAGTTTTTTGATGACTTTTCCAATCTCTTCCTTTGTGATGGGTTTATTAAGTTGTTCTGCATCACCTTGTGATAATTTTGGTAGGTGATATCAAATTTGTCCATTTCCTCTACACTTTCGAGTTTGTTAGAACACAGTCTTTCATAGTATTCAGCTATGATATTTTTGATTTCTGCTGGACTTGTTGTGACAACTCCCCTCTCATTTCTTATTTGGGTTATTTGTTACCTTTCCTGTTTTTCTTTAGTAAGTTATCCAATTGTTTGTCAATTTTGTTGATCTTTTCAAAAAACCAGCTTTTGGTCTTTTCAGTTTTTTCAATTGTTCTTCTACTCTCTAATTCATTTAGTTCTGCTTTGATCTTTATGATCTGTTTTCTTCTGATGCCTGAGGGGTTCCTCTGTTGTTCTCTCTCTACTTGTTCAAGCTGTAGGGTCAGTTCTTTTATTTGGTGTCTTTCTTCCTTCCAGATGTGTGCATTTATGGAGATAAACAGACCTCTGAGCACTGCTTTGGCTGTATCCCACAGGTTCTGGTAGGAAGTGTTTTCATTCTCATGAGAATCCATGAATTTCTTTATTTCATCCTTGATTTCTTCTATAAACCATGTTTTTTTGAGCAAGGTGTTGTTCAGTTTCCATGAGTTCCACTTTCTATCTATGTTTTTTCTGCTATTGAGTTCGACTTTTATGGCTTTATGATGTGAGAAGATGCTTTGCATTAATTCAATGGTATGGATTTTGTTGAGAATTGCTTTATGTCCTAACATGTCGTCTATTCTGGAGAATGTTCCATGTGCACTGGAGAAGAAGGTGTAGTTGTCCGCTGATGGATAGAAAATTCTGTATATGCGGATGAGGTCTAGATGGTTAATTGTGGCAATAAGGTCTTCTGTGTCTTTATTGAGCTTTTTTTCTAGACGATCTGTCTAATATTGAGAGTGGAGTGTTGAAGTCTTCTACTATTATCGTGGAGTGATCTATCTCCTTTTTGAGTATAGTCAATGTTTCTGTGATGTATTTAAGTGCTCTAATATTAGGTGCATAAATATTTAATATTGTTAAGTTTTGCTTGTGTATTGAACCTTTCAGCAATAGTGTCCATCCTTGTCCATGATGGTGGATTTTACATTAAAATCGATTTTATCTCGGATGAGAATTGCCACACCTGCTTTTCTTTGTTCATTGTTAGCTTGATATATATTCTTCCATGCTTTGATTTTCAGTTTGTTCCTATCTTTAGGTCTAAGGTGAGTTTCTTGTAGGCAACATATAGATGGGTCATGTCTTTTCATCCAAGATGTCAGTCAATGTCTCTTTACTGGAGCATTCAGTCCATTCACATTCAATGTAATTATTGATAGGTATGTGCTCACTGCTGCCATTGTGATATATTTATTTCTGAGTTGGTGTTTTCTCTATTGTTCTTATTAATCTGTTCTGCAATCTTCTTTGCGAGTTGATTTTTCACCTTTTTCAGGGTTGGTTTTGTGGTTGTTGAGACTCCTCTATTACATTTCTTGGTATGGTATGTTGCTTCTTTATTATGCTTTATGGCTGCCCCTATGATCCTGCTTAATAAACTATTATAACCCCAATTTTGATTGCTACCAGTCTTGTCAACTTCCTCTCCATCTGTAAGGACTATAACGACTGTAGTACACCCCTCTTTTTAATATGATGATATCATAGTTTACATGATATGATCACTGGATTGTTTCTTTCACTATTATAGGTTTGATTGTGTTTGGAGACTTCCCTAACTGACTAGGATTCTGGATGATATGTCCTTCTAAAATACAAAGTTAGCAGTTTTTTCTTCCAAGCCAAGAGATTCTTTCAGTATTTCTTGTAGCTTTGGTTTGTTTTTTACAAAATCTCTGATTTTCTGTTGATCTACAAATGTCTTAATTTCATTTTCATGTTTGAAGGATAGTTCTGCAGGATATATAATTCTTGGTTGGAAGTTCTTCTCCTTCTAGGCTTTGAATATGTCATGCCACTGTCTCTGTGCCAGAATAGTTTCTGCAGAGAAATCCAAAGAAAGCCTACAGGGCTTCCCTCTGAATGTTAGCTTTGCTTTGAATCCTGCTGCCTTTAAGAGTTTCTGCTTATGTTTCATTCTGTTGAGCTTGATTATAATATGTCTTGGAGTCTTTCTACTGAGATCTATATTGAGTGGTGTTCAATACGTATCTTGGATATCTATATTCTCTTATTTCATAATTTCTAGGAAGTTTTCTGTCAGCAGCTCAGCCACAATACTCTGTGTTCTCAGGTGTCTCATCCTGTTCAGGGACTCCAATTAATCAAAGGTTGTTTTTCTTAATAGAGTCCCACATGTTTCTTAATGCTTCTTCATTTTTCTTGTTACTTTTTTCTGATTTCTCCACATAGATGCTAGACTCAGTGGCTCTGTCTTCCAAATCAGAAATTCTCTTTTCTATTTGTTCCATTCTGTTTTCTTGGCTTGAATGGAAGTTTCTATGTCTTTGATTTTGTTCTTGATCTGCTGCATTTCAGAGTACTGATGTTCCATCAGATTGAACAGCTTGCTTAATTTTTCATTTTGCTCTGCTGCATTTTGTATAAAGTCTAGTAGGGTTCTCTATATAATCCTTTTGTATTCACCTTCTGATAGTTTCAGAAAAGCTTCTTCATCTGGGAAGTTCTGAGGTGGTTTCCTTTGGGGGCCTTCTGATGCCATCGGTGAGTTCCAGGTGGGTCAACAGAGGTTGGGAGAGATGCTGTGAGGATGGACCACAGTTGTTTCTCTAGGCCATCTTAAAATGAGAAATAAAAAGTATTTGGCACATTCCAAAGTCAGTCAGGTTTTCAGGTGTATATGTCCCTCTTCCCAGCTGGCAAAGTAAGCACCTCTATATTGAACACCCGATGTTATAAACTAGCTCAAATTACAGAAAGGCTACTGGTTTGCTGGCCTCTGCTGTTGGGCTCCAGCTGTAGGCGATATTGTGTAGAACTCTGCTTTTCTGTTAGATAAGCAGTCTCTTCTACGTAGGAACTGCCTCTCAGCCCAGGAATTAGGTCCAGCTGAGGCTTCCATATGGATGACCCCACCTCCTGGCAAAACAAGATGGCGTCCTGCTTGAGCTCACCAGCTGGCCAGGACCAGGCTCCTGGCGGAAAGAGAGGCCAAGAGTGCTGAAATGCCCAGAGTCCACAGCCTCCACTGCTGGGCCCCAGTCCCAGGCGACACCATGCAAAACACTGCCTCCCTGCTAGAAAAGCACTCTCCACCTGGCAGGCACCACTTCCCAGCCTAGGAACCAAGTCCAACCGGGGCCTCTGCCTGGGCTTCTCCATTTCCTGATAGGCCAGAGGAGCCGAGGTGTATAGAGTCCAAAGCCAGAAAGTCAAAATGGTGAGTTACCTTCGGTCTGTGCAAGCCTGTGCTCGCCAAGAGTGGGGTCAGTGAAAATGACAAGGTTTTGCATTCAGTGGTCCAGTTAACAGCCAATTAACAGAAGTCCAAATTAACAGCCCTATGCTGCATCCCAGGGCTCACTAGGTGTCCAGAAGGCTCCATTTAACTATCATATCAGGTCTTGGTTTCCAGAGGGATTTAGGGAGATGTGCGTTTAGTCTGCCATCCTGACTCTGCCCCCTAAATAAATTTCTGACAGTTGAAGCCATCTATTCATGGTACTTCTGCTACAGTAGTGCTAGAATACCAAGCCAGGGGTTCTCTAAATCTAGCCACTTAGGGGTTACAAAATGGGGAAATTAGACACACACAGACAGGCACACACACAGAGGAAGAGCGATGTCATGTGAGGATGGCCAAGGAATCAAGGAATCCCCAGAGCAACAGACAAAGAAGTGACAAAGCTGGGACCCTGCTTTGGACTTTTCACCTCCAGAACTGTGAGAAAATTAATTTCTGTTCTTCAAAGCCACCCACGTGTGGTATTTCTGTTAGAGCAATGGGAGGAAGTGAAGACACCCAGGCACTTGTACTTTTTAAACTGTCATTTGTACTTGGAGATATATTGACAAGGAGGTGCTGTGCTTTCACAAGTTGTTTTTAATTTCTTATATTATTCAGGGGACTACAGAGATATGGCTTGGAGGGGAGGCTCTGGGGTCCTTTCTGCTGGATCACTGGCTCCCCACTCATGACCATCAGCCTTGGAATGATTTCCCCAACTCCCTATGTTTCTTGCTTCCTTACCTGTAGGCTGGTGACAGTAATAGGTCCCACATCTCACAGGGTGTTTTGTAGATCACACAAGATGGCGCATCTGTGTCCTGAACACTAACATCCTGGGTACTGGTGATGTTTAATGGCTCCCAGGTGACTGTAAGGCACAGCAGAGGTTGAGAACCTCCAGCATACAGGAAAGGCAAGGAAAAAAGGACTGTGTGGAAACTCTCCTGGTGTTGGGGAAAATCTGTATCAGCAGGAGATGCAGCCGAAAATTTAAGTCAGAGCTCTAATAAGAAATGGTTTAATGACAAGGTGAAATGGCAGGACATCACCTATTATTAAGCAAAACAGGAGCCCACAGGTTGACATTTGAGCACAAGGAGTGACATGATGAACAGAATACCTCAGGGATCTGGAGTGTGCAGGCTGGATTGAGAGAGTAAGATGAGGCCAAGTCTGGGATCAGGAGGGCCCAGAGCAGGCAGGGGAAGTTGAAAAGCAGGGATGAGAAGGAGATGAAGCATGAAGGCAGAATCAACAGGATTTGGAACTGCATGGCGTGAGAGCTTAGTGAGATTGAGGGAAGAAAAATAAATATAAATTTTTAAGTCTGAGGGAATAAGAAAATAACTCCTGTGTTGGTGAGGATTATCTTTGGCTGTGAGTGTCAGACAACTCAAATCATCAGTGGCTTGAACAAAGGAGAAGTGTATTCTCTACCAAAGATATCAAAAGTTGGGAGAGTAGCTCTGTCCTACAAAGTCCTGGGAGATCCATTTTCCTTCCAGCTCTCCCATCCCCTGTCTGGTTTCTGCTCCATCCAGCTTTCCACACCTGCTGTTCTCACCTCTATGCCACTTGCAATGTCCTCCGCTTGTTCCCCTTTTGTGTGATGACCTTCCACTCAATCTCCAAAATTCAGCCCAGCCGTCACTTCTTAACAGGAAGCCTTCCCCACCACATAGGACAAGTGTCTCTCCATGGCACCCTCACCATGCCCTGAGACTAGCTCCATACCTAGCAGTAGCACATGTTTAGAGTTTTACAATTGTAAGTTTATAAGGAGCCCTGGTGGAGCAGCAGTTGTGTTTGGTGGCTAACACAAAGACTGGTGGTTTGAACTCACCAGCTCCTCTGGGAGAGGAAGATGTGGCAGTCTGCTTCTGTAAAGGTTGTTACTGTTGTTAGATGCTAATGAGTTGGCTTCTGCTCACAGAGATCCTATGTACCACCACCACCACCACCCACTGCCGTCAAGTCGGGTCTGACTCATAGCAACCCAAGAGGTCACAGTAGAACTGTCCCATAAAGTTTCCAAGGAGTGCCTGACGGATTTGAATTGCCGACCTTTTGGTTAGCAGACATAGCATTTAACCCACTATGCCGCCAGAGTTCCTATGTACAACAATGTGAAATACCACCTGGCCTGCAGCATCTTCACAGTTGTTGCTGTGTTGCGCCTGTTGTTGCAGCCACTGTGTCAACCCATCTCATGGAGGGTCTTCATCTTTGTCGCAGAGCCTCTGCTTTACTAAGCACGGTGCCCTTCTCCAAAGACAGAGCCTTCTGGTAACACATCCAAAGCATGTGAGACATAGTCTTACCATAGTTGCTTCTAAGGAAGCACAGCCTTGGAAACCCAACAGGGCAGTTCTCCTCTGCCCTAGAGAGTCACTAGGAGTCAGAATTGTCTTGATGGCAGTGGGTTTGGTTTCATGAGTTCGTGTCACTATGAGCACCTAGAAGGCAAGCATGGAGCAGATTGCCTTTGTAGCCACCGAATGTAGCACAGCTCCTAGGGTACCATCAGCTCTCAAACAATATGGACAGCACCCAAATGAAGCTCCCTGGTGTCAGGGGGAGATGAGATCAAGGACAAGGATTTCTCTGAGACCGGAGGACAAAACAAGAGGACAGAGGTGGAGTTGGATACTTTTAGTGAAGCTTCGTGTAGTAGGATTCCCAATGAGGCTTTCTTGGCATTTTTAACAACCAAGCTCTAGTGAGGGTTGGAAACTTTGATGATACAGTGGTTAAGTGCTATGTCTGCTAACCAAAAAGTCACCAGTTTGAATCCACCAGTTGCTCCTAGGGAACCCTATGGGGCAGTTCTACTCTGTCCTACAGGGTTACCATGAATCAGGATCTACTTGATGGCAATGGATTTGGTTTTACTTTTGGTAGTGAAGGTTGGCTCAGGAGACTATAAATTTGATTTGGGTAATAAGACAGGATGGGAGCATGCAGGTGAGTTTATAATGTCTAATTCCAAAGCAAAAAGCCCCCAAACCAAACCATTTGCTGCTTAGTCAACCCCAACTCATGGTGATCCCAGGTGTGTGAGAGCAGAACTGTGCTCCATAGAATTTTCAATGGCTGATTTTTAGAAGTAGACAGCCAGGCCTTTCTTCTGAGGTACCTCTGGGTAGATTCGAACCTCCAACCTTTTGGTTAACAGCCAAGTGCTTTAACCTTTTGTGTCACTGAGGGAACATTTTAACTGATAAGGGGAAGTAGGGGAGTGAGAGGCAACAATACAGCCAGCATTCAATCTATGAATTAACTACAAATCTCAACCGGAATGGGGGCTGTCAAATTTTGAGTAAGGCCTCAGGGCTCTTTCTTCCTCCCTCCTCTATGGAATCAGCTGTCAAGAAATCAAACATATTGTAATGGGCAAGTCTGCTGCAAAAAGCCGTCCTTAAGGTTTTAAAAAGCAAAGCTATTGCTTTGATATCTAAGGTGCACCTGACCCAATCCACAGTCTTTTCAGTTGCCTCCTACACACATGAAAGCTGGATAATGAAAAAGGCTGACCAAAGAAGAACTGACACAGCTGAGTTGCAGTGTTAGTGAAGAATATTGAATATACCACAGACTACCAGAACAATGAACACATCAATTGTGGAAGAAGTACAGCTAGAATATTCTTTAGGAGTGAGGAGGGAAAGGCTTTCTCTTGCTCACTTTCAACACATCATCAAGAATGACCAATCGCTAGAGAAAGACACCATGTTTACTGAAACAGAGGGTCAGAGAGAATTTGAAAAACCCTCAACGAGATGAATTAACACAATAACCTCAACAATGGGCTCAAATATATCAAAGATCATGGAGATGGTGTGGGAAGAGGCCATGCTTTGCTCTGTTATCCAAAAGATTACCATGAGGAGGAGCTAATTGGATGTCAACTAACACACAACAACCCCCAACCTGAGTCAACCCAACTGAGCAAACATCCACTGATGACCTATGGTGTGCTAGTATATTTTCTGTTATAGGAGCCTGGGTGTAGAGGGTACGGCGATGAATAAGACGAGCACCAGCCCTGAGCTCATGACAGACAAGCATGCAGGTTCAGTAACTAGAGTGAGATGAAGATGGTTGAGAGCTCTTGGCCTTCTGGGTCCTGCCCTTGGTCCGTCGCTGATTTCAGACACAGCTGTGGTGGGTTATTCTGTGTGAGACTGACTCACCACTTGCTGGCAGCATCCACTTGACGTCTGCCCTGCCAGGTTTGCCTCTCTGCTTCAGGCTCTGTCTAGCTCTGTGACAGCCCACTCAGAAATGTGAAGGGGGTCGTTGAGGCGTCAGCCTCCTTAGAAGCCTGGCTACCTCAATAGCAGTCCTTCCACTGGATTGTTTTGTTCTATAAACCTTGCTTTTTTCATTTAACTTTGTATTTTCTAGATACAACCGCATACATGTGGGTAGCATTATTGTACGCCATTGTATGACTATGTCATAATTAATTTACACAGTTTCCAGTTTCTGGGTGTTTGGATTCTTTTGCCCTGAAGAGCAATGCTCTATAAATATGCTTATACAATCACCTGGTAGACACGGTCATTTGTCTCTTGGCTACATATCTGGGAGTAAAATTGCTGGGTTGTTCTCTGTGCACATGTTCAGCATTACTAAGTGATGCTAAACTGTATCCCAAAGTACGAGTAACGATGTTGTTCCTACCATCTTATAAACACTTGATAGTTATCAGCCTAAAGTTTTTGTCCACCTGGTGGGAGTAAATGATATCTCCTCATAATTGCATTAAGCATGTTCTCTGTCTCTGTTTCTCTCTCCCTATTGCTTCACTCCTGATTTGTGAGATCACACCCCAAATACAAGGAGCTTTGATGATGCAGTGGTTAAGTGCTAGGATGCTTATTGAAAGGTGTTAGTTCAAACTCACCCTATGACTCTGCAGGAGAAAGACGAGGTAATTTGCTTTCACAAAAATGACAGCCAAGGAAACCCGATGGGTAGCTGTACTCTTGTCACATGGGGTGGCTGTCAGTTGGAATCAATTCAATGGCAGCCAACAATAACAGCAATCCCAAATACAAGGCCTGCTCCCATGTCCTTGACTCAGGCTTTGCTTTGGGAGAATCCAAACTAAAGCAAGGGAATGGTGAAATGCTCAGAGAGGAGATAACAAAAGAATTTAGCTTGATTGATGGCTCAGAAGTGATGGCTCAGGAAGTGATACGTAGGAGTCCACCAGAGAAGGGGTGGAGAATGGGATGGGCACAGAACCTGCAGTGAAAGGCTAAGACCACTTGGCTGGAGTGGACTATACAGAAGAGTGGGATGACTTGTAAGACAAGGGCTGGACAGGCATGTATGTTGGAGAATGTTGTAGACATGGTAAGACTCTTGCACTTCATCCTACAGCAACGGGTAGCAATGGATGGATTTTAAGTAGGCATGAGACATAACCTGAGAGGCTTTTTAATGATCGTGTTGGCTACAATGTTTAGAATGGATGGGATCAGTAGAAACACAGAAAGAGTAAATAGTTTAAAGGCTGATAAAATAAACCAGGACTGTGGACAAGGTTCATGACAGGGGAAGGAGAGGAATGGGCAGACTCAGGAGGCAGGATTCGGAGCTCTGGTGTTCAGTTAGCTGTGGGTGGTGAGAGAGATGAATCAGGGATGAAGCTAGGGTTTCTGACTCAAGAAACCACGGTTCTAATGTGCGATGGTTGAGACCACGTGTCAACGTGGCTGGGCCACGATTATCAGTGGTTTGACAGTCTTCACAATCACTGACCTGTTGAGATCTGATATATGATCATCTCCATGATGAGATCCTCTGTGAGCAGCCAATCAGTTGGAAGAGAGTTTCCTTGGATGTGTGGCCTGCATCCAAATATAAGCAGACATTCTGACAAAGTTCAGGAGCTTTTTGCCCATGCCGGATCCTGCAGCTGGCTCCTGTTCATCTGACCTCTGGTTCTTGGGACCTGAGCTAGCCACTTATCTGTGATCTTCCTTGCTAATCTTGGGATTCATCAATTTTCTAAGCGTGTGAGCAAGAGACCTGCTCTCTTACCTGCTGATCTTGAGTGAACTAGCCCCTGCAGCTCCGTGACTCAGGAGAAGCCTTTATTCTGACCCACAGACTCGGGGCATTTCAACTCTACAACCACATAAGCCATTTCCATGGTATAAATTTCCCTCTCTCTATATATAAGGACTGTCAGTTAAGTTTACAAACTCATCCTAGAAAAAGTACTACTTACGCCATTGCTGAATATCACTATGGTCACCTTTGAAGCGCTCCCTTTGGGAAGCCGTGCACTGATACCAGTGTCTAGTCCACCCTCCAAAGCAATTTTGGAACTCTTTCTGGAATGGCCATCAAAGCTATTGTTGTATTACCCTTGATGTTCGGAATGTCATCAAAATGTCTTCCTTTCAATATTTCCTCTATCTTTGGGTAAAGAAAAAACCATTGGTGGCCAGATCAGGTGAGCAGGGAGGGCGTTCCAATACAGCTATTCGTTTACTGGCTAAAAACTCCTTCAGAGACAACTATACAATTAAGTTTGTGAACTTGCCACTGTGCCGCTGTGTGCAATGGCCATTCCAGCAAAGTTTCAAAATTGCTTTGAAGGGTGGACTAGGCACTGACATCAGTGAATAGCTTCCCAAGAAGAGTACTTAGAAGGTGACCACAGTGATACTCAGCAATGAAGTATGTAACATCTAGAACAATTAAGTTCGTGGACTTAATTGTCAGATCTTGTGTTGCTATGCTTTACTGGTTTTGCTTTTCTAGAGAAGCCAGCCTAAGATATGATGGACAGCACTGGCCAAAGCATGGATTTGAGGAAGGAGACAAGTTTTTATTGGGTTTGAAATATTTCTGAGAGCACCAGTGGAGAGATTTTGGGGAACAGAATGTCCGGAGGGATAATAAGTGACAAATCCCAATGGCTTTGAAGGCCTTTTTCTCCCCAGCTTGGTTTCCAAAGGTTACTGTAACGAAATGTCACAAAGCAGGTAGCTTTGAAAAACCAGTGTTTATTCTTACAGTTCTGGAGGCTAAAAGTTCAAATTCAGGGCTATGCTCTCTGTCTGTCAATTCTAGGGGGAGGCCCTTGTTTGTCTCAGCTTCTGGTTGCCTAAAGCATTTGTTAGAATTCCTTGCCTTATAAACAGATTCTCACATGTGTGATGTTCTTTCTGTGCCTGTCCTTCCACTTTATAAGACATCCCCCAGAAATGACCAGGACTAAGACCCTGACTACTACAGTATGACTTAGCTGACAGCGTCTTCAAAGAAAGATCTTATCTCTTCAAACAATGTCACACTTAGAGATACATGAGTTAGGACTTCAACATATCCTTTGTGGGGACACAGCTCAGTCTATAACATTCTCTTTTTGTAAATTAGCAGTATGGCTGTGCAGCAAGTCTTAATCAATTTATGGGAAGATCAGGCTCAACTGGCGGCTGAGCTCAGAGGTGGCCCTATCTAGCATGTCTGCTCCCTAAACCAGGGAGCTGCCACAGTTACGTAGTCGCACAGATGTCCCTGCTCCCACCCCAAATAAACAGGTAGAATCAAAGAAACAGAGTCCTTCCTGGCCAAATGGTTCTACCCTCATCCTTACATATATCACCATCAATATCTGTGAGGCTGACTCTAGGAAGAGGATTAAAAAAAGCAGTCTTTATTTAGCCCGAGAAGAGAGGGAGTGAGAGCTGTGATGTTGCTAGGAATAAATTGCTGCTCTTCTCTTCCTCCCTCAAGGAGGCCAGAGGAGGTGAGTCTGGGAAACATTTAGAGCTCTGATTCTCAATGCAGTGGCAGGAGTGGGGGGAATCTGGAGATTTTTTTACATTTAGCAATGTTTGGAGATATTTGGGGTGTGTGTGTATATTACTGGCGTCTTGTGGGTAGAAGCCAGGGATACTTATAAACATCCCACAATGCACAGGATAACCCCCACAACTAAGAGTTATCTTGTTGAGAAATTAGCAGTGCTGAGATTCAGAAACCCTGAGTTTAGAGGGATTTTAATTCTTTTGAGGAACGCTGGTAGCTGTGACTGCTAACCAAGAGGTCAGTAGTTCCCATCCACCAGCTGCTCCTTGAAAAGCCAGTAGGACAGTTCTGCTCTGTCCTGTATGTTGGTATAAATAGGATATCGATTCAATAGCCACAGATTTTGTTTTGTTTTGAAGCAAAGAACAAATAGTCACTCAATTCACCTTAAGGGAAAAAAAAGTTGCTATGGAACAGACTGTGACTGTCTGTTTGTTTACAATATAGATGCTTGGGAAGAGGGTTTAGGACTAGACAGTTGACAGAACCCTAGTTCTTTCTCCTGAAAAGTCTCTGCTTCTTTCTATTTTCCTGCTTCCACCCCCTCTCACTGCTGATTGGCCAAACCTTTCTGTGTTCCAAGGGAGGGGGCTGATAAGCTTAGCCAATCATTATTGTTTCTGCAGAGACTGCATATACACCAACCTCTTCAGCTCTGGGCAGCCTGTGGATGGAACACACTTTGACCAGCACAGCCCCCTCATCCATTCAATTACCCAGGCCACTCTCATCCAAGGAACAGCCTAGACATCTTCCTTGGACAGGAGACTGTGAGTAGGGAAGTATGAATCAAAAGGAGACACTGGAATTGAAGGCATCATGATGGACTATTATATTGGTCTTTCCAGATTGGCAAAAATAAGGGCTGTTTACAAAGTATGGCTTTGAGTTTTCACTCCAGGGTTGCTTTGTACAATATGGTAGGCACTGGCCATATCTCAGAGTCTCCGAGTGGTGCAAACAATTACCATGCTTAGCTACTAATTCAAAAATTGGAGGTTCAAGTTCATGCAGTCGTTCTTGAAAAGACAAGCCTGGTGATCTACTTCCAAAAAACCAGCCATAGAAAACCCTATGGAATACAATTCAGCTTTGACACATAACTCTGCTGTCAAGTTGAACTTGACAGCAACAAGAAAACTGGGAAGCTATATTTAAGTAGTTTAAAATTAAATACAATTAAAAACTCAGTGTCTCAGTTACACTGGCCACATTTCCAGTGCTTCCTTCATAGCCATGTGTGGCTTTTAGCTACCGTGGACATTACAGATACAGAGCATTCCCATCGTTGCAGAAAGTCCTATTGGGCAGCACTACTCCTAAGGAGGATCCTGACCGTCTTAGTCATCTGGTACTGCTCTAACAGAAACATCACGAGTGGATGGCTTTAACAAAGAAAAGTTTATTCTTACACACTCCAGTAGGTTACAAGTACAAATTCTGGATGTGCACTCCAAGGGAAGGCTTTTTCTCTTTGTTAGCTCTAGAGGAAGGTCCTTGTGTTGCATCAGTCTTCAGTCTTAAAGCATCCTGGTGCAGAAACCTCAGGCCTGAAGAATGCATTCTGCTCTTGATGGCGCTTTCTTGATGATATGAGGTCCCCAACTCTGTTTGCTTCTCTTTCCTTTCTCTTGTGGAACAAAGGGATAAAAGGTGGGGCAAGCCACACCCCAGGGAAACACCCCCCTCACATTGGAGCATGAAGGTTACCTTAGGAAGGGTGCCACAGTTCCACTCTAATCTTTTTTTATGATTGATTGAAAATGTACAGTCTCATATAAGTTTGCATGCCCACCTACATGCAGCTCCCCTGCTCTCCCTACTCAGTGACAGCATACTCTTCCTCCCCACTCCATACATGTCTTATCCTCCCAACAATCTCCTATCTCCTACTCTCCACCCACTCCCCCACCTCCAGTAAGAGGTCAGAAGGATGACATCCTATGATGCATAGAAACATAAAATGCACACATGATATTGTCACTCTGTGTCACCAAGTCCAATCCATTCCTGTCCAAAGAGTTGTCCTCCATTATGATTTATGGACAGGGGCAGCATCGGGGTCAGGGGCCATGCTCCCAGGGGAACCCCAAAGCCCCTGGACCATCAATTGTGGCCTTTTAGTGGAGATGTCAGGGTGCACCCCTTTTTATTCTTGTGTTGCCAGTGAGACTCAACTGTGTGAGCTCCATCATGGCTATCACCGGGGGTGGCTGGGCACTATCCAATTCATCACAAGTTGATGTAGTCATCAACTCACATGGGTCTCTCTGTCTTCTGGGTTCTCATTTCCCCATGTTGTTTTGGTCCTTGGTTATCATCCATTCCTGCTGAGTTGGGATCATTCTCTGTACCCTCAGATAGCAGCTTGGCAGCTTTTAAGATCCCAGATGCCATTCACCAATGTGGTGTGTAGAAGGCTCTCTTAGCAAAATGCTAGTTGTACCAATTGGCCTTGATTTCCCTGACAGCATAGTCCCCGGACTCCCAACCCAGCTACTCTATCTTGGTGATACTGCGTTAAGATGGGAGGAGTACTCTTGTTATGTCGAAGTTCAGTTAATACTGATGTTCTTTCTAATGTGTGCTGTCACAAATTTCACCCAACCAAATTTCTATAAACTATCTAATGTAAGCCCTCCTCCCCTCACCTGCCCTCCCTCTGCATGCTTGCAGCCCTCAAAGAGTCTTTTCTTCTATGCATGAGTCTATTTTTAAGTTCTTATCGTAGAGGTCTCATACAATATTTGTCCCTTTGTCACTGACTGCTTTCACTCAGCATAATGTCCTCCATTTGAAACCAGGATAGGAGATGTTTCCTAAAATCATCATTGTTCTTTATCATTGCATAGTGTTCCATCGGGTATATACACCATAGTTTGCCTATCCGTTCCTCTGTTGCTGGGCATCTGGGTTGATTCCATCTTTTTGCTGCTGTGGACTGTGCAGTGATAAACATTCATGTGCATGTATCAATTGGTGTGAATGGCCTTGATTCTACAGGATATATTCTGAGCAGTGGAATTACTGGGTCAAATGGTATCTTTGTTTCCAGCTTTTAAGGAAGCTCCAGATTGTTTTCTAAAGAAGTTGCACCATTTTGCAATGCCGCCAACAGTGTAGGAGAGTTCCAGTTTCTCCACAGCCTCTCCAGCATTTGTTGTTGTGTGTTTTTTGGATCATGGCCAATCTTGTAGGAGTGGCATGGTATCTCATCATAGTTTTGGTTTGAATTTCTTTAATAGCTAATGATTGTGAGCATGTCCAGATATGTTTTTTGGCTGCCTGGATCACTTCTTTGGAGAAATGTCTGTGCATCTCCTTTGCCCATGACTTAATTGGATTATTTATCTTTTTCTTACTGAAATTTTGTAGTACCTTATAGATTATGGAGATCAGACATCAATGTGACATACACTTGCCAATTTTTTTTTCCATTCTGTAGGTGGCCTTTTAATTCTATTAATAAAGTCTTTGTATGAGCAAAAGTGTTTGATCCTTAATAGTTCCCATTTATCTATTTTCTCTTCTGTTGTTTGTGGTATGTTTGATAGATTTTGAAGTCTGTCTGCATTGTGTGTTAAAACTTCCATTGTTGTTCCTACTCTTTCTTGGATGAGCTTGTTTTAGGTTTGATATTTAGGTCTTTTATCCAGTTTGAGTTTGGTTTGTATAAAGTGTAAGATACAGGTCTTGTTTCAATTTATTGCAGAGTGATATCCAATTTACCAGTACCATTTGTTGAAGAGATCGTTTTTACCCCAGTTAATGTCTTAGAGCCTTTGTCGAATATCGACTGTTTATAGGAAGATGGTATCATCTCTGGGGTCTCAATTTTGTTTCATTGATCTGTCTGTCTCTTTTTGTACCAGTATCAGGCTGTTTTGACTACTGTGGCAGTGTAATAGGTTCTAAAATCAGGTAGTGAGAGGCCTCCCAGTGTGTTCTTCTTCAATAGTGCTTTACTTATCTGGGGCTTCTTCCCTTTCCAAACAAAGTTGGTGATTTGTTTCTCCATCTCATTAAAAAATTTCAGTGGAATTTGTATTAGGGTTGCATTATGTAAGTAGATTTCTTTGGGTAAAGTAGGCATTTTCACAATGTTAAGTCTTCCTATCCAAGAGCAGGGTAGGTTTCTCCATTTATGTAAGTCCCTCTTAGTTTCTCGTAGTAAGATCTTGTAGTTCTCCTTGTAAAGGTCTGTTAATTCTCTGGTTAGATTTATTCCTAGATACTTTATCTTCTTAGGGGCTATAGTAAGTGTTATTGACTTGGTGATTTACTCATTAATAATCTCTTTGTTGGTATAAAGGAATCCTACTGATTTACTTACATTTATCTTGTGTCCTGAGACTTTGCTGAGTTCTTCTGTTGGTTTGAGTAGTTTCCTTGTGTATTTTTTAGGATTCTCTGCATATACAATCATATCATCTGCAAATAGGGAGATTTTTACTTCTTCTTTGTTGATTCAAATGCCCTTTATTTCTTGCTCTTGTCTAATTGCTCTGATTAGAACTTCTAGTGCAATGTTGAGTAGGAGAGGTGAGAGTGGGCATCCTTGTCTAGTTCCCATTTTCAAGGGAAACTGTTTCAGTCTCTCTCCATTCAGGATGGCGTAGGTAGTTGGCTTTGTATAAATGGCCCTTATTGCATTGAGGAATTTGCCTTCTACTCCTATTTTGCTGAGAGTTTTTAGTATGAATGGGTGTTGGACTTTATCAAATCCCTTTTCTGCATCGATAGGCAAAATTAGGTGATTCTTGCCTTTTGTGTTATTTATGTGGTTGATCACATTTATTGTTTTTGTGATGTTGAACCAGCCTTGCATCCCTGGTATAAATCCAAGTTGGTCATGATAAATTATTTTTTGGGTATGTTGTATTCTATTGACAAGAATTTTGCTGAAGATTTTTGCATTTAGATTCATGAGTGATAGCAGTCTATAGTTCTTCTTTTTGGTTGGGTCTTTCCCTTGCTTTGGTACCAGGGTTATGCTGGCTTCATCTAATGAATTTGGGAGTATTCCACACCTTTCTGTACTGTGAAATAGTCTCAGTAGTATTGAAGATAACTCTTCTCTAAAAACTTGGTAGAATTCTGTGGTGAAGCCATCTGGGCCAGGACTGTTTTTTTGATTGGTAGTTCTTGGATGACTTTTTCAATCTCTTCCTTTGTGATGGGTTTGTTAAGTTATTCTGCTTCACCTTGGGATAATTTTGGTAGGTGCTATCAGTCTAGGAATTTGTCCATTTCCTCTAGGTTTTCAAATTTGTTAGAGTACAGTCTTTCATCATATTCTGTTATGATATTTTTAATTTCTGTTGGATCTGTTGTGACAACTCCCCTCTCATTTCTTATTTGGGTTATTTGTTACTTTTCCCGTTTTTCTTTAGTAAGTTTAGCCAATGGTTTGTCAATTTTGTTGATCTTTTTTAAAAAAAACCCAGCTTTTGGTCTTTTCAATTTTTTCAACTGTTCTTCTGTTCTTTAATTCTCTTAGTTCTTCTCTAATCTTTATGATCTGTTTTCTTCTGCTGTCTGAGGGATTCCTCTGTTGCTCTCTTTCTACTTGTTCTAGCTGTAAGGTTAGTTCTTTGATTTGGGTTCTTTCCTCCTTCAGGATGTATGCATTTATGTAGACAAACTGCCCTCTGAGTACTGCTTTGGCTGTATCCCATAGGTTCTGACAGGAAGTGTTTTCATTCTCATTGGAATCCATAAATTTCTTTATTTCATTCTTGATTTGTTCTATAATCCATGGGTTTTTGAGCAAGGTGTTGTTCAGTTTCCACGAGTTCCACTTTCTGTCTGTGTTTTTTCTGCTATTGATTTTGATTTTCATGGCTTTATGATCTAAGAAAATGCTTTGCAATAATTCAGTGGTATGGGTTTTGTTGAGAATTGTTTTATGTCCTAACATGTGGTCTATTCTGGAGAACGTTCCATGTGCACTGGAGAGGAAGGTGTAGTTGTCTGCTGATGGATAGAAAGTTCTGTATATGTCAATGAGCTCTAGTTGGTTAAATGGGGCAATGAGAACTTCTGTGTCTTCACTGAGCTTTTTTCTAGATGGTCTGTCCAATACTGAGAGTGGAATGTTGAAGTTTCCCATTATTATTGTGGAGTGATTCATCTCATTTTTTAGTGTAGTCAATATTTCTTTGATGTATTTAGATGCTTTAATATTAGGTGCATAAATATTTAATATTGTTAAGTCCTGCTTGTTTATTGAAACTTTCAGCAATAAATAGTGTCCATCTTTGTCCACGATGGTGGATTTTACATTAAAATCTATGTTATCTGAGATTAGAATTGCCACACCTGCTCTTCTTTGTTCATTATTAGCTTGATATACATTCTTCTATCCTTTAATTTTCAGCTTGTTCATATCTTTAAGGTGAGTTTGTTGTAGGCAACATATGGATGAGTCGTGTCTTTTCACCCGAGATATCACTCAGTGTCTCTTCACTGAAGTGTTCAGTCCATTCACATTCAATGCAATTATTGATAGGTATGTGTTTAGTGCTGTCATTGTAATATGTTAATTTTTGTGTTGATGTTTTCTCTGTTGTTCTTATTACTCTGTTTGGGGATATTCTTCTTTGTGAGTTGATTTTTCACCTTTTTCAGGGTTGGTTTTGTGGTTTTTGAGACTCCTGTATTACATTTCTTGATTTGATATGTTGCATCTTTATTGTGCCTTATGGCTAACCCTATAATCTCCCTTAATAAACTATGCATAAACCCAATTTTAATTACTACCAGTCTTATGAACTTCCTCCCTTCTGTAAGGACTATAACACAGCCCTTTTATTAATATGATGACATCATAGCTTTCATGATATAATCACGGGATCATTTCTTTCACTATTATAGCTTTGACTGAGTTTGGAGCCATCCCTAACTGAGTAGGTTTCCCAGCTGATGTGTCCTGTATTTGCTTCTAAAATATAAAGTTAGTGGTTTTGTTCTTCTAAGCCAAGAGGTTCTTTCAGTATTTCTTGTAGCTTTGGTTTAGTTTTTACAAAGTCTCTGAGTTTCTGTTTGTCTGCCAATGTCTTAATTTCATTTTCATATTTGAAAGATAGTTTTGCAGGATTCTCAGTTGGAAGTTCTTCTCTTTCAAGAGTTTGAGTGTGTCATGCCACTGTCTCTGTGCCAGCATTGTTTTGGCTGAGATATCCTGTGAAAGCCTACAGGGTTTGCCTTTGAATGTTTACATTGAGTCTTGCTGTCTTTAAGAGTCTGCTTCTGTTTTGTTTGGTTAAGCTTGATTAAAATATGTCTTGGGGTCTTTCTTTTGAGATCTATATTGAGTGGTGTTCAATATGCGTCTTGGATATCTATAGTCTCTTCTTTCGTAATTTTTGAGATGTTTTCTGTCAGCAGCTCAGCTCTGTGTTCTCAGATACCTTGCCCTGTTCAGGAATCCCAGTTAATTGTAGATTGTTCTTCTTGATAGAGCTCCACATCTTTCTTAATGCTTCTTCATTTTTCTTGTTTCTTTTTTCTGATTTCTCCTCATAGATGCTGGAGTCAGTAGCTCTGTCTTCCAAGTCAGAGAGTGTATTTTCCATTTGTTTCATTCTGTTTTGTTGGCTTTGAATTGAAGTTTCTATCTCTTTGATTTTGTTATTGATCTGTTGGATTTCATAGTACTGGTTTTCCATCAGCTCAGACAGCTTGCTTAATTTTTGAATTTGCTCTGCTGCATTTTATATAAGGTCTAGGAGGACTCTACTTATAATCCTTTTGTATTCACCTTCTGATAGTTTTAGAAAGGTCTCTTCGTCTGAGAAGTTCTTTGGTTGTTTCTTTTGGGGACCTTCTGAAGCCATGGGTGATTTCTTGATTATGCTTTTATCCAGAGATTTTGCTTTGGGGGCATCATGTGAGTCAATAGAGGCTAGGAGAGATGCTGTGAAGATGGATTGCAGTTGTTTCTATAGACCATCTTAAAATGAAAGGTAAAAGGTCTTTAACCACTTGCAAAGTCAGTCAGGTTTTCAGGTGTACAGATCCCTCTTCCCAGCTGGCAAAGTCAGCACCTCTATATCCAACCCCAGATGTTATAAACTAGTTCAAAATACAGAAAGGCTACTGCCCTGTTGGCCTCTGCTGCTGGGCCCCTACTGTAGGTGACTTGTGTAAAATACTGCTCTTCTGTGGGAAAAGCGCTTTCCTCTGGACAGGCACTGTCTCCCAGCCTAGGAACTAGGTCTAGCTGGGGAATCTGTATGGCTGTATCTGCCTCCCAGTGGAACAAGATGGCATCCCACAGAAGCTGCCCACCTGCCTCGGTACAGGCTACTCAAAGGCAGAGGTAGAAAGAGAGGCCAAATGTGCCGAGATGCACAGAGTCCAAAGCTGGGCTCTCAAAATGTGGCAATTTCACCCACTGATCCCACCAGCAGTGCATCTGAGATTAGCTGCTAGTCAAGTCCCAGCTCTACCCACCAGCTAAGACAGAGAAAGAAAGTTAAAATGGTGAGTTACCTTTGGTCCGTGAAAGCCAGCATTCAACCAGAGCCGGGATTGGCGAAAGAGAGGAAGTCTTCCATTCAGTGGTATGAAGTTCAAATTGACAGCCCTATGCCATGTCCTAGGGCTCACTAGGTGTCCAGAAGTCTCCATTTAATTATCAATTCAGGTCTCGGTTTCCACAGAGATTTAGGGAGCTGTGTGCTTAGTCCACCATCTTGACTCCACCCCCCCCAATCTTACTTAACATAATCCACTCTATTAACCACAGACAGAGATTAGGGTCCACAGCATAGGAAAATCACAAAATGGAGGAAGATCACAAAATACTAGGACTC
This sequence comes from Heterohyrax brucei, assembly GCA_028571685.1. NCBI lineage: Eukaryota > Metazoa > Chordata > Mammalia > Hyracoidea > Procaviidae > Heterohyrax > Heterohyrax brucei. The sequence continues at coordinate 21,202,017 of CM053147.1, forward strand.
ACAGCCCAACCAAACACTACACACATTTTGGGGGGTACACAGTTCAATTCATGACACTGACCAAATTGGAAAGGTCAGACATGAATTGAAAACGTAGTTTAGGGTGACTCCTAAAGAGATATGAGATTCTCCATTTATCCTTTTGGAATCCTTACTGCTACGTTGGTGTAAAACACTGTGAGCAACCGTGTTTGTTTGCAGAGCTCATGCTTTGGTTCAGTCTCTTCCTCAGGGATTATATGCCTCTGCTCAATGAAGCAAGAGTTTAGAGAATAATTTCACCTGCAGAGGATTGGTGTAACTCACCCATTCGGAAGAGTGCTATAAATGTTTAAGAGTACAAGTAGTGGAAGAGCTGTGAATAGTGCATAATCAGCTTTGCAAACACCATGATAATAGATGACACACAGAAATGTACAGCTCAGGGGAACAAGAGAGTGTGACTGGGATTGTTCACCTCACTGACATGCCTTTGAAAGCAGATGAGGCTGTTCTTTTTCAGCTCCCACCTCTCTCTCCGTACTCTCTTACCTTCTTCTCCCCACGTGGCCATTAGTGCTGTCTCCAGCATGGGGTAGGACTTCACTTCCTGTCCCTTGGGATTGGATGAGCCCGTGTCACTAGTTCTGGCTGCAGAGTGAAACAGTCTTGTGCATGTCTGGATCAGAGCATTTAGATGCCACTGAGGAAATCCTGGTGATGTAGTGGCTAAGTGTTGCAGTTTGCTAAATGAAAGGTTGGCAATTCAAATCCACCAGGCACTCCATGGAAATTCTTTGGGGCAGTTCTACTGTGTCCTATAGGGTTTCTGTAAATTAGAATTGACTAGATTGCAGAGGATTTGGTTTGGTTTTGGTGAGACCATCCAGAGGTCTCTTGCTAGCACATCAACCAACAACATTCAAGATGGTGGCTGCTCTACCACCCTGAAGCCCTGAGTGACCACTGTCACTCAAGGTCCCTGTCAGCTTCTGGTGGAGATGTAATGTGAGCTTGAAATAAGCCTGCATAATTTGGGGGCACTGAGATTGTGGGATTGTTTTATATTGCAGCAGAATCCAGCCATCTCAGTCTGCTGCCTTTCACTTATCTGTACACTCAGTCTAACATCCTGATGTTGCAATTTATTGTTGCTCTTTTTCATTTTGATTGCTTTCTGCTACTTAAAAAAACAAATGAGCTGAAATATTCCTATTTGTCCCAATTACCAGACTTGGATGTTTACATAACTAATTTTTTTTTTAATCTCTTGAGGCTTTAGATGGTAGACAAGACCCCTTCACTTGCTGAAAAGGAGACATTTCCTCTATAACATGATTAAGTACCAGCTGTATACTTGGTTCCTTGCAGAAAGACTTTCAGGCTGACAGCATCTTTGGAAAACAAAATCATAGTGGTTAATAATAGCAGTGGGTCCAGGAGGAAGAATAAGAAAGTCCTGTTAGCCCAAGAAGCAGATGTAGCCCTTCTAGGGAAAGGACATGCAGCTTCTGGGCCAAGAAAGGCTACATTCATTAATTCATTAGCAACTATTCATTGAACAGCTGATACTGCTCTCCAGAGGGAGATTATGCCCTGGTGGGGATGACAGGTGATATGCAAGTAAGCAAAATAAAATAATGTAAAAATCACCAGGCCTGCAATGGAGGAAAGGGACCAAAAATGAGATGTAGCAACTGGGGGAAGGAGCAGAAGAGGAAGACCTCTCCCAGGTAGGGATGCATGAGCAAGACCTGGAGAAAAAAATCATACAAAGAGCAGAAAAGCCTTCCAGACAAAGAAACTTTCAGAAGGAAAGGGCTTAGCATAGACAATGAATGGGCCAGTATGGAGGAAAACATGAGAGATGCATCTAAGGTACAGGGCCAACCACAGCTGAGTAAGGACTGTGGGTTTCACGCTGAAGTGAACAGGAAGCCTTTGGAGGAGATTGGGAAGGGGATGATGTCAGTGAACTTTTTATGTAAATGGCCAGGGTGTTGTTGTTAATTGGCCTTGAGTCCATTCAAACTCATAGCAACCCCTTGTGGGCAGAAGAGAACTCCGTAGGGTTTTCAAGGTTTTGATCTTCAGGAAGCAGATCACCAGGCCTGTCTCCCGAGATGCCAAAGGATGAGTTTGAACCAGTAAGCTTTTGGTTAGTGGTTGAGTACATAACAATTTGTGCCACTCAGGGACCTCTGAGTAACTAGATACTAGATATCATAGGCTTTGAGGGCTGAATGGTCTCTGTTGCAACTACGCAACATGGTGAAAGTAGCACAGACAATGCAGAAACAGCATGGCTGTGTTCCAATAAAGCTTTATTTATAACAATAAAATTTGAATTTCTTATTTTTATGTGCCAGTGGATATTATTCTGTAGATTTTCCCCACAACCACCTAATTATGCAAAAATAAGCTTTAGTTGACAGACTGTACACAAGAAGGCAGCAAACCAGATTTGGATGTAGTTTGCCAGCTTTTGATTTAGATGGCTCGTTTGAGTGGTTGAAGTAAACAAACCAGTTGTAGACTTTTGCAAAATTACGTGAAGAGTTGATGAAGGCTTGACTTGGGTGGTTGCAGTAGAGATGATGAGAATGTTTGGGGAGGTATTTTGGAGCCGAGACACCAGACGTGCTGTTGTACAAAATGTGAGGGTGACAGAGGAGAGGAGTCAGGATGCTTTAATGGTGCTGCTGTTTACTGGATGGGACTTCTGGAAAGGGATGGGGGTTTGTGGAACTTCAAGGACTGGAGACAAATCTTTGAACTTGACCATGCTTTCTTTCAAGGCTTCTTGATGGTGCAAATGCACAGTCTTCATGTATATGTAACTCTGTATCTGCTGTCCTCTGGCCCCAGCGGGATGGGGTGGAGATGACTCTCTGTCACAGCACACCTTAATGAGCAATGACTCCTCACAGACAGAAGATAGAAGGACCCTAGAGTCACTGTTTAGGGGTGGCCACATTCATTCACACAACCTTGGCCCAGCGTTCTGGTCACGGGGTTCATAATCTTTTGCTCCATCAATCATCTGTAGTTTTGTTACACTGTAGTAGTTTGCATGTTGCCATGTCTGGCAATCTAATTCCAAAAATTAGCCAGTGAAAACCCTGGGGATCACAATAGAATAGTGTCCAAAACAGAGGTGAATGATAAGCCCCCTAGTCCACAAGACACTCAAAATACTTGGTGGCTGTAATGATGGACTCCAACGTATCAATGACTGTGAAGATGACACAAACTGGTCTGCATTTCATTTTGTTATAAGTGGGGTCCCTATAAGTTGGAGCCAATGCAATAGCAGTGAACAATAACACCTTAATAACAATCACTTTCCTGTTTTATTCCTTGTTGTACCATGAGCCCTCCTCAATATTTCCAATCATAGGTCTGGCAAAGACAGGCAGGTTACACAGAATTCCAGCCTATGTAAGTATCACTGTCTACTTGTCCATCCTTCTTAGGAGGGACATTTAGATCGTAGCTGCTCTGAATGTCCACGCAGGTGTCTCCTGCATATGGTTGCCACCAAACTGCCAACAAAGCCATGGAGCCAAGTGACACTCCAGCCAGCACTGTGTGAGGGTATTGTTTCTTCACACTAGTGGCAACCCTTGGAATTGTTTGACTTCAAAACTTTTACCCAGCTTCCCCCATCTACAGTTGTTCAGCAAAACAAGCCAACAACAAAATCCGCATCCAATTCCTGCACAAGTCCAATCTAAAATTCGTTGCCCCATCCTCGCTTCATTATCACTACCCTCTTCCACTCCCCATAAAATCTGTTGCTGTCCAGTTGATTCTGACTCAGAGTGACCCCACGTGTTCTAGAGTAGCTCTGAGCTCCCTAGGGCTTCCTTAGTTGTAATCTTTATAGAGGGACACTGCCCGGTCATTCTTGGGCAGTTTCATTGAGTGCATCCGAGCCCCTGGCCTTTTGGTTAGTAACTAAAAACAAACATTTTGAACCACCCAGGAACCCTCACATGACTGCAAAAGCCACCAAAGGATCCTCCTCATTTCTAATCCATTCTCCACATAGAAGGGGGATGCTTTTTTTAAAATGAAAGTATAATATAATAAAACACCCATGTGCCAACTCTATCTAATACTCAGTTTGATCAATGTTTAACATCTTCTTGTATTTACTGCCCATCCACGTTTTCATACCTTCTCTAAAAATTTATGTAGCAACATAACCATAAATAATACATAGAATTGTTTTGCATATTTTAAGACTTTTTATAAACAGCATCATATAGTATGCATTCTTCCACAACTTGCTTTATTTAGACATAGTGGTTTTAGATGCTTCTGGGTTGATATATGAGCTCTTTTTCATTTACCTTAACTGCTGCCCTGGATTCTGTTCAGAAGATACATCATGATTTATCCACTCTCTGGTGGTTCTGCTTTCTCATTATTACAGTGTTGGGTGAGCATTCTCACACACCCTCTCCTTATGCCCATGTATAATGATTTCCCTAGGGAATACGTCTGAGAGGGGAATTTCTGAGCATAAGGACATACCCCTCGGCACTGCTAGGCTCAGTTGAATTGTTCCAGGAAGTGGCTACACCTGTTTACATTCCTATCAGCAGTGTATGAGCCATCCCATCGTCCCACATCCTCATTGATAATTAATAGCAATATTAAATGTTTGACAACAGAATCTCGATGTGTATTTAATAGGTAATTTCCTGATTACTGTTAAAGTTGGGCGGTTTTTCAGATGCTTATTGGCCATATGAACTGCTACATCTATGAAATGCCTGTTTTATATCATTTGCCTTTTTTTTTTAGTTGTCTTTAAAAAAATGATTTGTAGGACTTTTTAGTACCTCCTAGATGCTAGTTCACTGTTGTGGTTATTTGTATTGCAAAATTTTTATCCCAATCTGTTTAGGGGATGCATCATAATTTATCCACTCACCGGTGGTTCTGCTCTCTCGTTATTACAGTGTTGGGTGAACATTCTCACACACTCGCTCATCGTATGCATACATAATAATTTCCCCAGGGAATCCGTCTGAGAAGAGAATTTCTGAGCGTAAGGATATTCCCCTCGGCCCTGTGTTCTAAATTCGCTCATTGTACAGAAGTTTAAATGTTAATGAGGTCAAATTTATCAATGTTTCTACAGTTGAGAGGTTTTGCCTTGTTTAAGAAATCCTTCCCTTTCCAACTAGAGCTCACAAAGATACTATATTATTTTCCCTAAAAACTATGAAATCTTGCTTTTCACATTAAAGTCTCTGATCCACGTACAATTTTCACACAGTATCTATGGAGACTGACTACCCCATAAAGATAATCCTTTGTCCCAGCATCATTTTTTAAACAGTCCTGTTTCCCCCACTAATATTATGCCACTCCTCTCACAGATCAAGTTTCTAAATAGAGTAGACTTGTTTCGGCGCGATCCTCTAATCTGCGTGGCTACTTTTCTGTCCCTAGATCTATCTCACACTGCCTTAGTGTAACGTTGGAATGAAGCTTCATGCCTGCCATAGAAAGTCCCCCTTGTTACACTTCTTCACAATCGTCTTGGCTCCTTTTCCTCTTGTTCTTCTGCATGAATATTAGAATAAGCTTGTCAAGTCCCACAAAAAAATCTGCAAAAAAATTCCACTTGTGTTACATTGAATTTGTCGATTAAATTGAGATGAGCTGACACCTTTATGATAGTATCTTCCATCCCATGAATATTATTCATGAACATTTAAAAACTTCCATTTATTCAGGGCTTCTTTCATGTCCTTCAATAATATTTTGTGATTTTCACCCATAAAAGTCCTGCATATCTTCTGTTAAATTTATGCCTAAGCATCTTAAAGTTTATTGTAGTTGTGAATAAGATGTTCATTTTTTTCTATGACATTTTCTCATTAGTGATGACTATTTGATATGATTTCTAATATGTAGAAATAGCACAAAGGTCACTGTGTTGAGCTTTTTCAGCGATCTCGCTGAATTTTCTTATTAGTTCTATTTGTTTTTCTGAATACTTTCATAGTAAAGGATTACTGAGACTTCCACTTCTGGAAGAGTGTCTTATGTGCTCTGATAAGTAAGTCTCACTGTCACGGTCATGTGTGTCCTGCTGAAAACAGGATTCTTACCGCACAGCTGGGGTTGCAGGTCGTAAGTGTTATCTCCAAAGAGCTGAATGAGCTGAAACGAAAGTATAACGCTTCCGTACACAGGGGAGATGGGTTTCCTTGAGTGTAGATATTCATACATGTAAGAATGGCAAGATAAACTTTCCGAGGCTAAACTGTGGGCCAGCAGCAAGGAGGAGCTGAATATGGGACTCCACACAGCAAACCAGGGCCCTGGAAGATGAATAAAGAGGCCCCAGGGTGATGTATCCTTTGGAATCTAGAAACAATAAATAAAAATCTTCTCAGCTGAAAGCAATCCTTAGTTAAAGCCCACGAGTTTTCCCCAGAATAATGTCTGCCAATGTGAACTCACAATCAAAAATCACCAGACATGTAAGAAACAAACTCCCAGGAGTCAGAGTCAGGCAAAACCACTCACAGTAAAGTTAGGTCCCCAGGGATGTCAGATATTTGAATCACCAGATAGAGAGGATAACAATAACTATGTATAATAAAAGAGGAAACCCCGATGGTGTGGTGGTTAAGTGCTATCTGCTAACCAAAGGCCACCAGTTCAAATCCACAATGTATTCCTTGGAAATACTATGGGGAAGTTCTACTCTGTCCTATAGAGTCTCTATGAGTCAGAATTGGCTCAGTGGAAGTGGGTTTTGAGGGGTTTATAATAAAAAATTAAAATTTTAAAAATGGGTTAACTGTGAAAGATGATCAAAATCAACTGTGAATAACTGACAAATACAGAACTTTTAGGGAAAAAAATTAAATGAAAAAGTCAGGATGAAACAACATGCAAAATCACAGTTTCAAGAAAATGGACACTGAAAGCTACTAAAAGAGAATATGTAGAGAAAAAAGACTCAGCACAGAAAATGAAATGCAACAGAGGAAGTGTCCACAACACTCCCCCTCCACCAAAAAGTCAGGATAGAGTGAATAGCAGATTAGACCTAACTGAAGACTTGGTTGAAGAGAGAATTAGTAAACTGAGAGATAAATCTAAGGATATTACCAATAATTCCATAGAGACTAGGACACAGAAACTACAAAAAAAGTTAAGAGATACAAGAATCTGGCATATGTCTAGTAAGAGTCCCCAGAAACCCCCTGTCCGTCAAGTTGATTCTGACTCATAATGACCCCATAGGACTGCATAGAACTGCTCCGTAGGTTTTCTGAGGAGTGGATGGTGAATTTGAATTGCGGATCCTTTGGTTAGCAGCCAAACTCTTAACCACTGCACCATTAGGGCCCTGATAACAGTCCCAGAGGAGAAAACAAAGAGAATAGAAGAGAGACAACAATTTAAGAGCTAATGGCTAAGATTATTTTTTATTTTTTAATTAATAAAAAATATTGATCTTCGTTTATCCCAAGATGGATATTTTAAAACACACACACAAGTTTTCTACATGTCTCTCTTCGAAAGATGCTGCGTAAGTTCTCCCCTTTCCTCTGCTTTGAAGGTGAGGTTGGTTTAGTGGCTGTTTCTGTCTTAGGTCTTCTTTTCTCTTTTCTGTTTCTTTGCCTTCTCCTTCCTTCTTACAAATTTCCTCAATCTGACCCTCTAATTCATTCCTTCAGCCTGTGATTTCTCCACTTTGTTGTTTAACAATTACATTTTACATATCTAATATTTTATATCAACTATTGTATTTTTTATACCTAATACTAGTTTCTACTTTGTTTTTAAACATCTTCTTATTTTGTTTCATATTGTTAACACCATCCTCTAACTTTCTACGTTACCATGCTAACTGTAAAATTTTGGTCCATCAATTCTAGTATTTGTGCTTCTGATGGGATATGGAGTCCAGTGCATTGTTTTCCTTCTGATATATTTGTGCTCCTCAGTGTTCCTCTTTCCCTGGAGCTGGGCTCTGGCTAACCTGGCAGGTGATGAGGAAGATGAGGAAGGCCAGCACTCTGTGATGATCAGCACCAATTAGCTCTATGGGCATGAGATGTGGGGAGGATGAGAATTGGGTTGGGGAACCCCAGATACCGGAAAACCTCAGTCTTCAACCCACAGAATAATTTCTCATGCAGGGCATCTCTTTTGCGTGCCCTTACCAGAAGAAAGTAAGCGTTAGGAGGCCATGCTTTTCTATTACCCTTCACCAGCCCTCCCCTCGGGAGCTGGGGAGTAAGAGGTGAGGAAGAGACTACCCAAGAAGTTAGTCTCTGTCTGGGATTCTCAGCTCCTCCCTGTGTGAGGAAATGTGCACAGAGCCAGTACGTTTTACTCCAAGCAGGGCCAGAGAGGGACTACAAGTTCCAAGGGGTTCCACAGAGCTTCCTTGGTGTCCAGATAGTTCACATAGTTCCTCTGGCATCAGAAAAGGAGACAAAAGTTATGCCAATTCCTGATAGGAAATAGAACTGTATCCTGTTCTCATTTCATGAACGATGGCGCGGCTTGTGCTTTCAGAGTCTCTGTCTCCACTCACTTGCTTTTAAATGTTGCTTTGGTTCCTGCCTCTAGTGTTAGAGGCTTTCTTCAGCCTTTGATTCCCCCCTGGGTTGTCTGTTTATGGTTCAAAGTGAGAGGCTAGAGAACTGTCTGGAAGCTCTGAGCACACGGGGAATAGAGAAGACTTGTCGACTTTGAGCTTCTTTGCGGAGTCATCTGCGTGGACTGGGTCCGTAGCTTTAGGTCTTCAGGCCGGTATCTTCAGTCTTCCCAGCTGCGTCACTATCTCTAGGGAAGACTAGGCAGTGTCAACGTTCATGAAACATACGCTAATTTTTTAAAAACTTGTAATCTTTGAACCCTCATTTCTGGACTGGTTTCCTCAGTCCAGATGTAACCCCCTGGGTTTTGCTAGGATGACTGAGGGCATCCCTCAGTACTGGGGAGTAGAAAGAGGGCCGAGATCTAGGGTCCAACTACTTCCTAAATGGGTTTCAGCCAGTCACCCCTAATCACCTCCATCCTTCATAACGGTCCCAGCAGTAGCAGGGCTGACATTTCAGTGCCTTTTGGGGATGCTGTGGGCCAGCTCAGGTGGTGCCCCACTTAGCCACTGTCAGCACAGGATATGGGCTTCTTGGATCTGCTAAGTCAGGAACTCTTCAACCATCTGCCTCCCAGGTTTTCAAATTTCACTGCTGTTTACTCCTCTCCCATTTTTCTAGTCTTTGTGGGTTTATGTCTATCTTTTTAAAAGCCCTTTACTGTAGCTTTGACTGTGTTTCAGGAGGGAGTAAAATTAGATCTAAGCATTCATCATCTTTACTTGCAAGCCTCAGTTTTCTATGTAAAAAATCATAGCACCTACACCCGACAGCAGTTCATTTTTCTCTTTTTTCAGCCCTTGCACTGTCCTCTTTTCCTTTTTGTGTAAGTCTTCTAGTGCAATGCTCCCTGGGAGAGGTGGAATGCTTCCAAAGTGCTCCGTGTGCTGGGTTTTGCTGCAGAGATTTTGCTGGACTCCCTTCATCAGGTGAAGGAGTTCTCCATTTTTTTTATTACATAAGTTTAGCTATAGGTGACAGAAAATCCCACAAACAGCAGGTTAAACAATTTAGATGTTATCTCTCTCTCATATAAACAGAATTAGGCTCAGCAGTCCAAAGCTGGTGCTGTGGATTGAATTCTGCTGCCCCCAAAGATATATTGTGGTCCCAACTCCTAAGAACTGTGAGCACAGCTTTGTCGGGGAATAGGGTCTTTGAAGATGTTTTTAGTTAACATGAGGTCATACTGGTGTAGGGGGGGCCTAATCCAATATGATTGGTGTCCTTATAAAAAGAGAAGGGATACAGGGAAAACAGTCACCTGATGACAGTCACCGGGATGGTATATCTACAAGCCAGGGAACAAGAAGGATTGTCAGGAACCACGAGAAGCTAAGAGGCAAGGAAGGCTCTTTCCCTAGAGTGTTCTCAGGGAGCATGGCCCTACTCGTACCTTGAATTTGAACTTCTATCCTCCAGAACTATGAAACAATATATTTCTTTGGTTTTAAGCCAAGCAATGTGTAGTAATTTGTCACAACAGCCTTCAGAAAATCCCAACTCCTAAGTCCCTGAGGTCCTGAGCTCCTTCCATTCCCCTCTCCTCTGTCTTCACTCTGCAGCTCATGCCTCATGGTCTAAGATGGCTGCTTTAGCTCCAGACATCATGTTTGCATTCCAGGAGGGAGGAAAGAAAGAAAAAAAAAAAAAAAAAAGAATACCTCCTTCCTTTAAGATGTTTATCAGAAGTTGTACTGACCATTTCTATTCACATCCTATTGGCCTGACCTGACTCACGTTGCCACAACTAGTGAGTGAGTCTGGGAAATGTAGTTCTTTATTTTAGACTGTTATATTCTCTGCTAATTAGATTAGTTTTTAGTCATTCCTATGTCAGCATTGGAAACCCCGGTGGCATCGTGGCTGACTGGATCAAATCCACCAGACGCTCCTTGGAAAGTCTATGGGGCAGGTCCGCTGTATTCTATAGGGTTGCTATGAATTGGAATTGACTCCATGGCAGTGGGTTTGTTTTTTTGGTTTGTAATGTGCAATAATATTCTTCTCACTGGTTATTCACAGTGTAATTTGTGCCTTTTCTTATTTCTCAACCAGACTTTATTTTGTTGATCCTCTCTATCGCTTGTTTTCTACTCTTGACGTTATTGCTTTCTGCCATTTTTAAAAGTTTTTAAAGTTCTGAATGTAATCTGTTGTTGAGCACATACACAACAAAACATAGGCCAATTCAACAGTTTCTGCAGGTCCAGTTCATCAACACTGGTGACATTCTCAGGCCGTGCAAACGTCCTCACTCTCCTTTTCTGAGACATTTCTCCCTCATCCACACAACCTCACTGCCCTATAAGGTTTCTATTGAATCTCTCCAGATTGTGTCAGTCTGATTACATTTTAAACACTTAAAAGAGCATAATGCTCAAGGCAGACACTTTTTACTACTTAAGCTAAACAATTGTTCTGTTTTAAGACTTTAGAGGATATTTTTGGTTTAAGGTTTAAAGATTATCTCAGGGCCATATTGTCAGGGTTCTATTCAGCCTTCATGGCTCCATCTTATTTTATTGTTGGGGTTCCCCCCCTCTGAGGTCTTTCATGTAAACATTTAATTCTTTATGATCTATTTATTTTTAATCTTTCTTGCTTCTTAATCAAATCATTTAAAGCCATGAATTTATCATTAAATAGTACTTTAGCTGTACCCCGTCAGTTTCGATTTCTAGTACTGTTATTGTTATCCAGTTCTAAATAGTTTCTAGTTTCTATCTGATTTCTTCTTCAAACCCAAGTTACTCAACAGCATGGTTTTAAGTTTTCAATAATGTTCATTGGGTTTGTTTATTTTTACTGTATCTTTATCATTGCTTTTTAAAATTTCATTGCATTGTTTTCAGTGAAGATGGTTTGTAGGATAACAGGTTTTTGAAATCCGTTTGAAATGTTTCTTGTGTTCCTGAGAACAATGTATGTTCTTGTTTGGACAGAGTTCTAAAATATATCTATTGGATCCCTTGTTAATTTAACTTTTTGGACTACCAGTTTCTGTAAGAAATATGTGTAAATCTCTACACAAGAATATGGTTTCATCAATTCTTCCTTGTAACTGTAGTTTTGACTTTATATATCATAGGCTATGTTGCAAGATACACATTAAGTAGGTGAATTTTCAATCTTTGGGGATTGCTCCTTTTATTATTATGTGATATCTGTCTTTATTCCTATGAATACATCTGCATTAAAATCTACTTTGTCTAATATTAGTTTTGCTATACCAACTTCTTTTGGATGGTATTTTCATGACATATCTTTATCCGTATCTAATTTTAAACTTTATGGTCTTGTTTTAAGTGGTGAGCAGCAGAGTTGGGTTTGTAAAAATTAAGTCTAGTAAAATTAATCATTTACATTCAGTGTTAATACTGAACACAATTTGAATATTTAATTTGAACTTATTGCTACCGCCTTATTTTGTCATTTCTGTTTTCCTTCTCATTTTTCCTCTCCTTTATTGCCTTCTGGTGAATTGATAACATTTCCTAAACTTCTTCTGCTGGTTTGGAAGATAAGAACTGTATTCCTCTTAGTAATTGCCTTTGCATTTTTAATATGCAGGCTTAACTGTAAATTATTCAAGCAGTCAAAAATGTGGTATTTCTATTCTCCTTGCAAACACAAGCCCACTAGTTTATTTTAATACCAACTAAATGCCTCATCATCCTATGTTTTTATTGCCCTTTTAGAGTTTATGCTTCACTTTTTTAAGATACAAAACTTTCTTCTTAAGGTTGGTAGTTAATTATGTTTACTAATATATTTTATCAATGTCAGTGCTCACTGTAATTTATTGTATCCCACGCCTGCCTTCTGGACTCATTTCTCTTCTTGTTGAATTACTTTTTCTCATAGTGAGTATCTGTGGGAGGTAAACCCTCTTAGTCTTTCTATGTCTGAAAATATCTTTATTTTGTCTTTGCTCATGAATGATAATGTATTTGCGTATAAAACTCTGGGCTCAGAAGGTATTACATCATTGTTTGCACAGATTTGGTTGCTGATGAAGTCTGAGACAGTCTAATGGGCATACCTTGTGGGAGGTATTTTATCTCTTCTCTCTGATAGCTTTTCCGATTTTCATGTTATCCATCATGTTCTGCAGATTCAGACATACATTTATTTTTATTTGCCTTGCTTGGCACCTTGAGGACTCTTTTAATCAAGTAATTCACATCCTTTTCAATCTAGAAAAATTTCAGCTATTATTTTTCTAAATATTTCTTCTCTCTACCTTCATGTTCTTTTGGGACTCCTATTTTATGTATGTTGGGACCTCTCTCAATCATCGTGTATCTTACTTTTATGTTTTCATCTCTGTGTGCTACGTTCTAGGCTAATTCTTCTTTCACCATCCACAGATTCACTAATTTGCTCTTTGATTCTGGCGTTTATCCTGTTGCATTTTTAAATAGCTTGCCCCCTCCCCAACCCAAGTTATCTACTTCTTGGTTAATTTCTGTGCATTTTAGTATTTCTTTTTAAACAAAAGGTATTCCTTCAGTCATCTCTGTGACCCTCTTAAACACGTTTATTTAAAAGATTTATCAAACTGTTTTATAAAATTAGTGTCATCTCCAGTGACTTATCTTTCGAGTGCAGATTTTGTTGTCTGTCTTCCTTAGCACTACAATTCTTCCTGTTGCTGTTGTTAGGTGTTATCCAGTTGATTTTTTATTTACAGTGACCTCATGTGATGGACTAGAACTGCCCCATGGGCTTTCTAGGCTGTAACCTTTACAGGAGCAGATTCCTAGGTCTTTCTCCGATGGAGCAGAGAAGCTGGGTGGATTCTAACAGTCTTTCAGTTAGCAGCCAAATATTTAGTCACTGTGCCATCAGGGCCTCTTGGGATTTTTCATACATCTTACAATTCCAGTGAGATGCCTTGTTATTGTTCTTTCCCTCTCTCTTTAAATTCTCTCTCTTTGGCATTTTATGTCACTGTTGTAGTCTCTCCTGGCACCCTGGGGATCCCGCAGTCCAGAACTAGATCATTTAATAAATCACTGTCCCAGCCTTTATGAGACTTGAATGTTAACGGAGAGGTCATCAGACAAAAAACAAATCCATCTCTGACACGTCAGGTGATCATAAGTGTTATGCAGAAGTATAAAGCAGGGTGAAGGAGGAAAGGATTGAAAAGAACAGAGGCCTAAAGGACATTAGGGAGCCGTGCAGCTATCTGGGGGGTGAGCATACAACGAAGACAGGTGAGCCAGGAATTCTCTTGGTGAGAGTGATAGAGGAGAGGGTCCAAGAGGTTACAGCTGAAGGGAGACCCCACAGAAAGTGACAGAGCAATGGAAAGACTTTAGATTTTACTGAGAAGAAGATGTGAGTTCATTTGGCATTTCAAGCACAAGAGTGAAAAGACCTGATCTGTGTTTGAAAAGGATCCAATAGTGTCACTGGTCTCAGCGGCTCCTGTCTTTCTTACCAGGGCCAGCATGTCCCTCGACGATCAGTCCCTGTCTACTTCTCCAATCCTGTCTGCTGTCCCTTTCTTCACGCCTTACTCTACTCTGCCTATACTGGTCTCCTTGCTATTTCTCAAATACTCCAGACTCTCTTCTGCCTCAGGGCTTTTTGTCTGTAGAGTCCTTTCCTGGACCACTATATTATCCTCTTCTACCCAAACAAACAAAAATCAAACTTGTTGCCATTGAGTTGATGCCAACTCATAACAACCCTACAGGACAGAATACAAGTGCCCCATAGAGCTTCCAAGGAGTGACGGGTGGATCTGAACTGCTGACCTTTGGGTTAGCAGCCAAGCTCTCAGTCCAAACTGTTCCACAACACCTTTTTTATTTCCTCTAGCACTTAGCTCAGTTACCTGTTTATTTTCCATTACACTAAGCTCCTGGTAGGCAGAAGTCCGTTGGATTTGTTCACTTTTGCAGTCAGGGCATTAAGCCAGTGCCTGGGAGCTATTGAAATCCTGCTGCATAGTGGCTAAGCGCTACATCTGCTAATCAAAAGGTTGGCAGTTTGAACCCACCGGGCGCTCCTTGGAAACACTATGGGGCAGTTTTACCCTGTCCTATAGGGTCACTATGAGTCAGAATTGACACGATGGCAATAACCCAAAACACCTACTGCCTTTGAGTCGATTCTGACTCATAGTGACCCTATAGGACAGAGTTGAACTGCTCTATAGAGTTTCCAAAGAGCACCTTGTGGATTCCAACCTCCAACCTTTTGGCTAGGCGATGTAGCACTTAACTACGACACCGCCAGGATTTCCATGATGGTAGTAAGGTTTCTGTTTTGGTGGAGGAGTGAGTGTGACAACTGACTAGTAAACATGTGCTAAATGGGTGACAGAACACAGAGAAGGCCTTTGAGAATTGGGGTCTGCGTGATATTTATTCACAGCTGAAGTTCATGGCCCAGAGTATAGACGACCCTTCAAGAGACAAATGGTGGAGTAGTTGGCAGTTCACACCACCAGGTGCTCCTTGGAAACTCTATGGGGCCGTTCTACTAGTTTGTTAGGGTGGCTATGAGGTGGGATTGACTCAAAGGCAGTTGGGTGAGGTTTTTATTTTTGTTTTCCGAGAGACAGTGCGGGGCCCTCACAGTGCTGGTGCCACCTCATACCCAAACAGGGGCAGGAGAACAGTGAAGAGGCCATCGCTGTATCAGAGAATGCACCAGGCTCAAATGTCTGCCACTTAGAAGGCAGCATTCTGAGAGGCCAAGCCAGTCCAGCTCTCACGGGGCCCAGAGGAATCTAACATCCCAGACCAAACCCCCAGACCCAGCTGGTGCTTTTCCTTCAAGAACTTTAGGTGCAGGCAGGGCT
Source organism: Heterohyrax brucei (assembly GCA_028571685.1). Lineage (NCBI taxonomy): Eukaryota > Metazoa > Chordata > Mammalia > Hyracoidea > Procaviidae > Heterohyrax > Heterohyrax brucei. The sequence goes on from CM053147.1 coordinate 21,217,470, forward strand.
TTCTCTTCCTGGCCTCCTCAACAGGTGGATCCTTAACCTGAAACAGTCCTTGGAAGCGGGCCTAGAGTAAGGACATACCCTGGGGCTCAGGTAAGAGCTTCGCTGCTAACCAGAAGGTCGGCAGTTCGAATCCACCAGCTACTCCTTGGAAACCCTATGGAAACCCTATTCTGTCCTGTGGGTCGGCTGTGAGTCGGGATCGATCCACTGGTAACGGGTTTTGGGAGGTTCATCTGAGCCAAGCCTTAGAGGAAAACCAGGGACCTCAGGGCCTGTAGGCACAGCTGCCCTACCCCGGGATACACTTCCTTCATTCCTTTCTCATGCACACTGCGCGGAGTCTGGACACTCCTCTGAAACTGCATGGCCCTCCGCAGCGAGCTCTTTCACTCTGTGACTGTGTAAATATCCGAGGACGCAATGGGGCTGGATGATGACAAATTCAATCTCGTGTTTCTCAGCGTAACTGAGTTTATAGCCCGCGCATTCCGTCAGCAGGGAAGCGCTAAGGGGCTCCTGTGCTTCAGAGGCAAACCCACCCCTCTCAGGCCTGTGGTTGCTGGGGACCTGCCTGGTGGGGGAGCCAGGGCGCCCCTGGAGTCCCCGTAGCCCGCCGCCCCCGCGAGGCCCGTGCGGCAGACGCTAAACTCGCGCGCCCCCTCGTGGGGCCTCCGGGCACTGGGGAGCAGACGCCACAAAGCCAGGTGGAGGGGGACTGAGAGACACCCTCAGAGGGGCATGGGGTAATCCATTCCGAAAGAGAACATCTCACAGTTCGCTTCCGGCTTAAGGAAGTTCCAGGAGCAGCTTGTGTTGCTCTGAAGACAAAGGCTTGGGAGGAGGGACTTTTCCAAATAGGGTCCCCAAATTAGGGTCCCCAAATTAGGTTCTGGCTTTCAAGATCTCTGTCTCTGTCTCGCTGGCGGGCTCACACACACACACACACACACACACACACACATACACGTTGAGGAGAGAAAGTTTTCCTTCTAGGATGACACAAATGAGCCAAGCCAAGCCAAGTGCCGACACAAATGAGAGACGAGTGAATGATCAAGTACACTGGGAGAAGCCATGATTTTCTAGTGATGGCTTCACGAATGGTGACTGTAGTGCCACTGAGCTGTACACTTAAAAATGGCTGGAAGGACAACTTTTATATGTATTTTGTTATCGTTGCTCATTGCCTTCCAGTCGGTTCTGAGTCACAGCAATCCTATAGAACAGAGTAGAACTGCCTTATAGGATTTCTAAGGGGTGGCTACTGCACTGGAACTGCTGACCTTTGGGTTAGCAGCTGAGCTCGTCACCAGGTGCCATCAAGTCCGTTCGGACTCATAGCGACTCCACGAGACAAAGCAGAACTGTGGTAGGGTTTTCCAGACTGTTAACCTTCAGGGCGCCTCTTGGAAATGTTATGGGGCAATTCTACTCTGTTCTGTCGGGTCGCTATGAGTCAGGATCCACTCGATGGCGCTGGGTTTGCTTTTGTTTGTTTAATCTTCAGGGCAGGGATTTCCAGATTTCCCTCCCTCAGAGTCACTGGATGGATTTGAACAGCAGGTCTTCTAGTTGGCAATTGAGCACGCAACCATCTGTGCCACGAGGAGTCCTTGTATATATTTTGCCACAATAAAAACAAAAATAAACAAAAAGTTTATAGGGATGATGATGCTTTCTTACAACCATACTTCTAAGATAGAAGAATTTTGTGCCATGTTTCACGACACAAAGGCCAGCTTCTTCTATTGTTGCTGGGTTAGCGGCATACAGTAGAAGTCTGCACAAAACACTTTTATTTCCACCTACTTAAAAAGGGAAAAAAAGAATGGAGAGTGGGACAGAATTATAAATGCAGGCAAAAGATTAAAAAGCTAATTAGAGAATAATGTCAGCAACTTACTGTAATGAATTTGAAAGCCCAGGCAAAATGAATAAACTCAAACGAAGCACCAAAGGTGGAGTTAAGAAAAAATAAAAAAACTGAATGGCCACATAACCATTAAATAAATTGAATCTGTAATTTAAATTTTTTTCCAATAAATGAAACATCAGGTCCAGGCAATTTTGCAGGTGAGGTCTACCAGACCATTTAAGATTGGATAATTCCAGTCTTTCATAAATTCTTCCAAGAATAGAAAAAACTCCAAACACATCCCTAAGTCATTTCATTAAAATAATATAATCCTAAAGCCAGAGGAGTAGTGCCCTAGAAAGGAAAGCTACAAACTGATTTCACTCATAAGCATAAATGCAAAAATCCTAAGCAAAGTTTCAGGAAACCAAATCCAGCAATGTTTTAAGAAACATAACTAACCATCACAAAAAAGAAAACAAAAAAACAACTGCTATAACTCAGAAATACAGTGTTGCTTTAGAATGGGAAACAGAAAGGAGCAAGAAACAGGAAAAGCTGCTTGGCCTCAATAATAATCAAAGACATGCAGATTAAACCTATGGGGAGTGACCCTTTCATACCCACCAGACTGGCCAGCATTAAGATCTGACCGTTCCAAACACTGTGGTAAGAATGTGATCCAACAGGATCTCTGCTAACTGGTCTCAGTTTAAATTCATGAACCAACCCACAAAACCAAACCCACTGCTGTCAGACTTGGTTCTGACCCTGGAGACCTCTTGTATGGCAGTAGAATTGTGTTTGCGGGGTTTTCATGGCTGTAAATCTGCCAATCACCAGGCCTTCCTTCTGTGTTGCAATGGATAGATTCTGTCTGCCAGCCTTTAGATTAACAGCCTAGCATGCAATGTTTACACTACCCACGGGCCTTTTTCAGTTTTACCAAAAAACCAAACCTGTTGCCCTCGATTCGATTCTGACACACAGCGACCCTATAGGACACAGCAGAACTGCCCCATTAGGTTTCCAGGTGGCAGCTGGTGGATTCAAACTAGAGACTGTTTGATTAGCAGCCTGAGCTCTTAACCACTGTACCACCAGGGCATCTTTTTGTTTTGGGGGAGTTTGGGGCTTTTATGCTGACTGACTTTAAATTCGTGACATAGCCCTCAGATGAGGGCGCACTAGTTTCTGCCATTCCTTCTACATTTCGGTTTTCAATTTCCTCTCCACCCTCCTAGCCCAGCAGCTCACATCTCTGCCCCTAAAACCGCTAAAGGTTCCCCATCTCGACTGGTGAGCGCTCTCCAGCAGGTGTTTCACTGAGAACTACAGTCCTTTGGAGGAAGGTTCCATAGGGCTACACCACCCCAACTGTGCTGCTTGCTGTAGTCTGCGTTTCTTGCCACCAAGAGATCGGGGGCGCACCTCCGTGTGGACCTGTCGTCCATGCCCTCTTGTCCAATCAAGGGTGTCCACCTATAACCACCTACCCGCACCCCGTTGCCAAACAGAATCAGTCCAATTCTGTTCGATTCGGTTCTGACACTAACTGCAAACGGGGTGCTTCTTCCTCTGGCCCTAACCAACAGAGCAAAGTCAGAACTCGTAAGTTCAAGGGTCAGATTCCCAAGTCAGTCCAAGAATTCAGACACCAGCTGTAAGCTTGGGGGTCTCCATGACACCCTCACTGCTGACCTGCTGCCTCCTGCTACTTCAGATTTCGTAACTCACCAGGCCCACTCACGTTGTTGTTAGGTGCCGTCGAGTCTGTTCCGCCACGTAAGGACACTGTGCACAACCAAACGGAACGCTGCCCGGACTTGGCGCCGCATCCACGATCGTTTTTATGCTTAAGTTCATTGTTGCAGCCACTGTGTCAACCCATCTCGATGCTCTTCCCCTTTTTCGCCGATCCTTCACTCTAGCAAGCGTGATGTCCTTCTGCAGGGATTGATCCCTCCTGACAACAAGTCTGAAGTTTGCGAGATGCAGTCTTGCTGTCTTTGCTTCCCAGGAGCACTTTGGTTGTACTTCTGCCAGAAGAGATCTGTTTGTTCTTTTGGTGGTCCACGGTAGATTCAATATTCTTTACCAATACCACAATTCAAAGGCATTAGTTCTTCTGTCTTCCTTATTCATTGTCAGTTTGTCATACTGTAGGGGCTTACTTACTGCTGTGATGCTGCAGACTGTGTCACCGGTATTTAGATGCCAGCAGGGTCACCCACGGTGGACAGGTTTCAGCTGAGCTTCCAGATTGACACACTAGGAAGGACCCAATAATCTGCTTCTGAAAAGAATTAGCCAGTGAAAACCTTATGAATAGCAGCAGAAGAACCACTCACAAAATGTGAGTTTTATTATAGCAAAAAGGATACAGCAAAGCAGCACAGGGCAGAGTCGGGGCAGTCCCTGATGCTGAGCTTCCATAGCCCTGAAAATGGAAATGTTAGCCTTCCAAGCACTGATGCCTTTTGCCATCCAGGTAGCTCATGCAGACTCAGTGCCCAGAGCTTTGATCCTGGGGTCTCATTAGGTAGACATGGTTGAGTAAATTCTTACCTCTGAACTCGGAAACCTTGGTGGCATAGTGGTTATGTGCTGCATCTGATAACTAACAGATTGGCGGCTCAGATCCTCCAGGCGCTCCTTGGAAACTCTATGGGGCAATTCTCTGACCTGTAGGGTCTCTGTGAGTTAGAATCGACTCTACGGCTGAGTAGGTTATGGCTTTCTAGCTTGGCCAACCCCTACTGAAGCATCCCCTCATTTGCATAAACTCAGGTCTGGAACCTTTGTAGAAAACAATGACTCCAACCAATGGGGAAATTCTAAGATTTTAGAGGTTTTTTCTAAGGAACTAAGTACAAAAACTGAATTCTTTGGATAAAGTTAGTTGTAAATGCCACAATCATACAGTAACTTTTTTCCTCTACTGGATCCTTCCTATTAGCATGCAAATAGACCATAATAAAAGTCATTAAAAAAAAAGCCCAAACTCCCTTATCTCTATAACCTGACTCCAAGCATAGCCCTTCTCTGATGCCTCTACAGCGGAAGACTCACCTGCAGTGTTATCTCCACTTTATTCTTCTCTTTTATTTTTATTATGAAAAAGAAAAAGAAACATTCACAAAAGGGAGAAAATGGCGTAATGAATCCCTAGATACCTATCGTCCAAGGAAACCCTGGTGGTGTAGTAGCTACAGCTGCCAACCAAAGGGTCAGCCGTTCAAATCCACCAGGTGCTCCTTGGAAACTCTATGGAGCAGTTCCACTCTGTCCTACAGGGATACTCCTAGTATCGAGTCTATTCTGAATAGACTCGATGGCAATGGGTTTGGGGTTTATACCTATCACCCAGACTCAATAACTATCAAAGGCTTTTCTCTACTTGATTCATTTATTCATCCACCTCTTTTTTTATGAAGTATTTTACAGCCAATTCCAAACTTCATGTTATGTTAGTCCCATGTGCTTAACTATGCATCTAAAGAATGCATATTTGGTTACATAAGCTCAACAGCTTTGTCATTGCCTGTGAGCAGTGATTACTTGGTAAAGTCTAGGACTCAGTCCATATGCAGATTTCCCTGATGGTCTTTAAAAGGCCCTTTCGGACTGGCTTTGTTGGAACCAGAATCCATGCTGGTTTGTTTCCTGTGGAGTCTCTTTCCTTCCCTTCCAGAGCAGCTCCCCGCCCTTACCCCACTTGTGTCCTCATCTTGCCACCATATAGAAAGAAACAGGTAAGGGACTGTCCCATACGGCATCCCACTTCCTGGGTTTGTCTGTTGGCTTCCTCCATGCATGTCTTCCTGTATTTTTGTTTGCTGGTTTTCTCTCTTGTCTGATATTTCAAACCTGAAGAAAAGTTACAAGAACAGTATAAAAGGCTTTCTTTTTCTCGAACTATTTAAGTCTAAGGAAACGTGGTGGTGTAGTGGTTAATGCTACAGCTGCTAACCAAAAGATCAGTAGCTTCAATTCACCATGTGCTATTTGGACACTCTGTGGGGCAGTTCTACCCTGTCCTACAGGGTCACGATGAGTCGAAGTCAACTGGATGACAACGGGTGTTTGAGTCTTAATTTTGACATGATGCTATCGCACGTAGAAATACTTCGGGGGCCAACAAGGGTGTTCTTCCACACAATGGCAACAGACCAGCACAATGAGAATATTAACATTGATCCAGCACTCTCATCTGGTCTGCACACTCCATTCAATAGGTGCCAATTGTCTTAATAATATCTTTTCTAAAGAGTCAATCCAGGATCGAGTGTTTCATTTAGCTGGATATTTCCTTCAGAATAGAAAGGTTCCTCAGTCTTTTGTTGACTCACAGAACTTGACAATTTTGAAGATCACAGGCAGTTATTTTATAACCAAAAAGCCCATTACCAATGAGTCGATTTTGACTCATCATGACTGCGTAGTACAGAGTAGAACTGCCCCCTACAGTCTCCAAAGCTGCCATCCTTACAGAAGCTGACTGCCACAGCTTTCAACGCAGGAAACCCAACCCATACTCCTCAAGTGTGGCCACTGCCTGTCTGTCAGTGGTGGCTCGCATGTTGCTACGATTCTGAACAAGTTTCAGCACAGCTTCCAGACTGAGAGAGACTAGTAGGAAAGTCCTGGCAATCTACTTCCCCAAATCAGCTGACACTATAGATCACAATGGTCTGATCCTCAGTCGATTATGGGGATGGTGCGGGACTGTGCAGTGTGTCGTTCTGTTGTGTGTGGGGTGGCCTTGATTCAAGGTCTAACTCAATGACAGCTAACACCAGCAATTTCAAAAGAAAATGTATATGCACTATGGCCTAGTGGTTATGCTCCTCAGTGTCAGTACTAGAGAAACACAAATGTGCACAGGAAGGCACACATAAGCACTCTTTGCATCCAACATGGTATTTTTGAAATAGCAAAATAGGGAAATAGATAAGTAAATCTAAGGATAGAAGAAATGAACTAAGTTTACATGTATCAGTACATTGTGCGTACATGCAAAAAATACCACTGAGTGAAAAAGTCATTTGCAGAATGTATGTGATACCATTTATAAGTTTTAGAACACCACAGTCCCCAAACAATACTGTATATTTTCTGTGCAATGATCTACAGGAAACCCTGGTAGCGTAGTAGTCAAGTGCTGTATCTGCTAACCAAAAAGCTGGTGGTTCAAGTCCACCAGGCACTCCTTGGAAACTCTATGGGGAGGTTTTACCCCGACCTCTAGGGTCCCTATGAATCAGAGTCGACTCATAGGCAGTGGGTTTGGTTTTGGTTTTGGCCCGGCAGATGTGTTTATGGAACTCAGAGCATTCTCCTGCATTTCTAGAGTGCTGTGTGTTATGTGCACCTACCTAATAACATCTTAGTTTGGTAACAGTGATCATAGCTGACTATTACAAAGTGTCATTAGTCACAATCGACTCAATGGCAGTAGATTTGGTAGGTTTGGGTTTTTGGGTTTACAGTATGCGTATGAGATTTGACAAGTTTGTGAACTTATCCTAGAAAATATGCTACACACCTCATTGCTGAATATCACTGCTGTCACTTTTGAAGTACTCCCCTTAGGAAGCTATGCACTGACACCGGTGCCTAGTCCACCCTTCAAAACAATTTTGGAACTCTTTCTGGAATGGCCATCAGAGCTGACATCGTGTTACCCTTGATGTCCTGAATGTCATTAAAATGTCTTCCTTTCAATATTTCCTTTATCTTTTTGGCTTGGCTTGAGGAAATAAAAAAGTCATCGAAGATCAGAGGTGAGTAGGGATGGTGTTCCAACACAGTTATTTATTTACTGGCTAAAAACTCCCTCACAGACAACTATACAGTTAAGTTCACGAACTTGCCACCTTGCCACAACTTGCAATGGCCTTTCCAGAAATAGTTCCACATTTGCTCTGAAGGGTGGACTAGGTGCTGGCATCAGTGCATAGCTTCCCAACAGGATTACCTTGAAGGGGACTGTGGTAATATTCAACAAGGAAGTATGTAGCACTTAGAACAATTAAGTTCATGGACTTGATTGTCAGACTTGTGTGTGTGTATTTTTTTTTAAAAAAAAAACCCCGAAACTTAACATGTATATGAGTCTGTCTGACTGGTAACTCTCTGAAGGGAGATGGGAGGGTGGAGGGGAGAGGACAAGTGTTAGTTGATCAGATACCGGAAGTACAGGGTGTAAAGAAGGAGTGAGTGTGCCCTTACAGGGAGAAGAGAGCAAATAGAGTTGCATAGAGGCACGTGTTCATGGCTTTATATTGCAAATTGACTGGGATTGTAAACTTTCACTTAATCACAATAAAAAAAAAAACAAGCTGAAAAACCTGAAATATCTATACCAAAATCATAATAATGGCTACTTCTGGAGATGTAAGTGAAGTAAAATATTTGGGTCAATGGAGATATTGGGTTTATTTCTGGTAATTTGCAAGGTGAATAAATGCATGTATTTGGTGCACTGACTTGTAACGGAAATGAATTAAAATGTAAAATAATACAAATATAAATTTGTATCAGGGTGGCTTGTGTTGTGTCCCTAGCCTGTGGTTCCTAACTGTGTTTAACTCTATAGTGAACTATAGTTCTCATCCAGTAGTTTTCTTTCTCTAATTTATTTTTTGTTGTTGAGAATGTACATTGTCATACACCAATTCAACAGTTTCTACATGTGCAAGTCATGTCACTAATGACCTTCTCTGAGTTGTACCACCATTCTCAGCCTCCTTTCCTGAGTTGTTCCTCTCCTGTTCACATAAACTCACTGCCTCCTAAGGTTCCTGTCTAGTTTCTGAGTTACTGTTGTCAACTTGATCCCATAGAGATAGTCCTTAAAAGAGCCAGTGATTGGTGTCTGGCTACCACCACCAATACCCTGGACGGGGATTATAATAAAGGGTTCTGGGCAGAACAGGAGAAAAATGTAGAACAAAATTCATATTCACAGAAAAGACCAGACTTACTGAGGAGACAGATTGGTGGAACCCCTGAGATAATGGCCCCCAGACACCCTGCTAACTCAGAACTGAAGGCACTCCCAAAGTCCACCTTATAGCCAAGATTAGACAGGCCTATGAAACACACCATAACACAGGTGAGCAACATGCTGCTTAATTCAGTCAAGTATATGAGACCAGATGGGCAACATCTGCCCACAAGTAAAGACGAGAAGGGATTGGAAAATTGGATGAACGGAAGTGTGGAATCTTGGTGGAAAAGGGGAGCATGCTGACACATTGTGGAGATAGACTGGAACCATCCCACGAAACAATTTGTGTATAAGGAACTAATTGAATGAGGAACTAACTTGCTCTATAATCTTTCACTGAAAACACAGTGAAAAATAAATAGCACAATGCTCAAAGCAGACAATCTTCACTAGTCAAGTTAAACAATTGTTTGATCTTTAAAAGACCTCAGGAGACATTTTTGGTTTAATGTCTAAAGATTATCTCAGAGCAATAGTTTCAGGGGTTCATCCAGCCTCTGTGGCTCCAGAGAGACAGGATTCCATTAGAATTTGAAGTTCTGTTCTAAATTTTCCCCCTTTTGCTCAGTAATCATCTGTAGAATCTTTGCTCAAAATATCCAGTCATTGTAACCAGGTGGCATCCAGTTCTTTTGGTCTCATGGCAGAAGAAGGAGTTTTTCATGGAGGGAATTAGCCGCACACTCCATTTCCTCCTCCTCATCCTGATTCTCCTTCTTCCTGTGTTCCTCAGATGAACCGAGACCCGGGCTGCACCTCGGATGGCCGCACAGACTGACATTTCAGCACTTCCTGCCCCTGTCACAAGAAGGTACACGCTCATGTGGCGGTGCCAGCTGCCTCCACGTCCCACCTACACACCTGCGCTTAACACTGTTGTTGCCATCCTCGTTCTGCTTCCTGAGGCTCTGCGTTAAAATAGCTTTGGGCCCTGCGTTTTGAAATCAGAATTTTCCTGCCTTCCAGGAGTTCAGTCTGGGGTGAGGGGATTGGGAGGGGTCTGAAGCGGGGGAGGGATGGGGCTGCCATGAAGGGGAGGCTGGGTCCCACACCGGGGCTGCCAGGCTTGTGCCAGAGAAGATCCAGGATAAAGGGCCCTAGCCTCCGGACCTGTCAGTTTTGCTCATTGGTGAATATTGTAAAACATTATTCACGAAAATAAATACTCATATATTATGAAGCAGAGTGTAAAAAGATGCACATAAATTTTTCACTCAAAATCGAGACTTAAAAGAAATTCTGTAATGGTGGCATACTTTCCTCCACTCTCGGCACCAAGGGGATTGGATGGCAAGTTGAAAGCTGAAATCCAGGAAGCAAAGGGGTGGCCCAGAATCCGTTTGGGCTTTGATGGAGGCTCTGGGAGGGACGTTTGGGGGCCAAGGGGACAGTGTTTCCCTTGCGCACAACTGTACCCCCTCCAACACAAACATATACTCTAAATTAGGCATGGGGAACCAAACGGTTTAAATTATTGTGCATCTAGTAGGTGGTGCTAGGGTCGTCATGACTCGGATCCAACTCGACCGCACTTGGCGTAGTAGGTGGTGCTCCCTGACTAACCTAAAGGTTGTTAGTGCTGAACCCCAGTAGCACTGAGGAAGAAATGCCTGGTGATCTATTTTCTGATTAGCCAAGAAAACCCGATAAAACAATTCTACTCTGCAACCATGGCGTCACCGTGTGTTACAGTCACTGGCCAGTAACAGGTTTTCTGCTTGTTTGGGGGAGTCTCTGAGCCCCACAGCGCCGGGAGCTCAGGATGGTCCACCTGGGTTCAAGCCTCACCTTTACCTGGGACCTAACAGTGGAAGTGGAAGCAGGGCAAGGTGGTAAGAGGTGGGCGCAGCACCTTTGAACCTTGGGCTCTAGCACTCCCTACAGCTGCGCCCCCAGCCAGAAGAAGCTGACGGAGCCTGTGAAACCAAACGAAAACCAAACCCATCGCCTTTGGATCGAGTCCGACTCACAGCGACCCTAGACGTCAGAGTGGAACTGCCGCATAGAGTTTCCAAGGAGTGCCTGGCGGATTTGAACTGCCAACCTTTAGGTTAGCAGACGTAGGGCGTAACCACTACGCCACCAGGGTTTCCCCAGAGCCCCTGAAGGACTTCCCAAAACTGGCCTTAGGGGAGCTGCCGGAAGCGCTGGAAGCATCACCCAGATTGTCCCCTCCACTGCCAGAAGCACTCTGTGGTCTTTGGCTTGAGAGATGAGCGCCGGAAAGTTGCCGGTTTAATTTAATTTAGTCCAATTTAATTTTAATTTAAGCTATTCCACACTTGCTCCCCCAGCTATCAGTTTTCGCTCCTGAGGTAGTTAAATTATTGCAGTTTGAGAAGAAAGGGAAGGCGGAAATTGGTTGGGGGGCCAGGAAAGCCCAGCTGCCACCCGAGGCCCCGGGGGCCCCAAGGGTGACCCCTCTGGACTCTCAGAATAGTCTGGGGCTGGGGGACAGTCATTCCGCCGGACCCAGACCCTTCACCCCCGCGGACCCAGACCCTTCTCCCACCCCCCCAACTCAGTATAAACACTCTCACTAGAGTTTATTATTGAGCATACGCTGTGAGGCCAGCTCGGCCCTCCCTTTATTCTTCACCCCAATGCCCTGCAGGGGGCATCACTCCGTTTCTCAGGTGAGCACCTCTCGGCTCTGCGGTTGATCGGCTTGGCCCAGGATACACACCTTTTAAGTGCAAAGAGGAGTCATTGGTGGCTCAGTGGTAGAGTGCTCACCTTGCCCTCAGGATACCTAGGTTCGATTCTAGCCAGTGGACGTTGTGCACGCCTGCCACCAGTCTGTCAGTGGCTGAGGCCTGTGTGTGGTTAGGATGCTAATTCAGTGCGGCTTGCAGACAAGGATACACGAGGAAGAAAGGCCTGACAATCAGCTTTCAGAGATCAGCCAGCGAAAACCCTGTGGAGCACAATGATCTGATGAGCTGCAAGACCAAGGCAGCCTTTCATTTTGTTGTGCTTTGGGACCCTTTAAAGCAGAGGCTGACTCCGGGGAGGGGTAGGGTGGGGTGAGTGGCAGTGAGGGAAGGGTGGGGAGGGTGCGGTGTCTGTGTGACTTGAAAACAGACAAGAAAAACAAGTGCAAAGAGAAGGCCCGAGGAGAGACATTTGGAGGGCTAGTGTGCAACGCAGTCGCCGCAGGGAGGCATGGCTGACGCTGGCCCCCACAATCGGGCATACAGGGCTGAGAGCCTAGGCCCCGGGATCCTGGTCCGCCAGAGACAGCAGCCAGGGCCAGGCTGTGCAGACCCTCTGCCCAGTCCCCAGGCACCCAGGTATAGATGCCTCTGCACCAAGTGTGGTTTCCAGTCAGCCTGCTCTGCTGAGCCCCTCACTCCCCCTTGACCTTGTGCTTGGGACCACACCCCAGCTGGCGGAGCTGGTGCAATGGGGACAGGACATGCGAACCTCAGGTGCCACCTCAGGTGCCACCTCAGGGGCCGGAGTGCGGGGCAGGTGCTCCTTCCACCCCTCAGGCTTTGCCACGCCCCTCCCAGCATGCCAGCTTCCCCATCTTTCCGGCTTCTCGCTGTGTGTTTTTAATGGATTTAATAAGCCATGTAATTTGAGCATCTTCATGTGGTCTGGAAGCCTTCAGTTCTGCAGGGCTGGCTGGTCGTGGACAGCACTCCCACTGTGTCCAAGTAGTTTCCACATGACCACGTGGTATGCAGCATCTCAGGGACATTTGCAGAGGTCCCCTGGGGGATGGCACCTGGCGGCTCCCGTGGTGATGGTCTGGACACAAAAAGAAAGGTCACCCCTGTACATCCCAGAAGGGCTCAGCAACAACTCTACCCTGCGTTCCTCTCCAGTGAGGCCTTGACCTGTGTGAGCAGGGGGCCGAAGTGGCACTGGGCGAGGGCAACAGAGTGACCCTCTGTGACTTCTGAGTCTCCGTCATACAAGATGATGTCTCTTCTGTCTTGCTGGCTGAAACCAGCTTTTCCCTGAGAAGCTGTCAGCTGACATGAAAAGTGTCCGACTGCCTGAGGCCACCATGCTGTGAAGAAGCCACACTGACCCGTGTGGAGAGGTCACAGAGAAAGTGTGTTTCAGCAACAGCCCCCGCCAATCATCAGCCATGAGGAAGTGAGCTTCAGGTGACCTGTGCTACAGAGGTGTCCACACGACCCAGGAGTTACGGAGTCATCACCGCAAGGCAGGATCGGCTCTGAGAGCTGTGGTAAGCCTGGCTTTACCTCACCCCTCGAAGCTGTGTGGCCCTGGACAAATGACATACCCTCTCTGTGCTTCCGTCTCCTAACCTGTGACTGGGCTGCCATGGAGCCCACCTTGCAGGTCAGTGAGCAAATGGATACGGAATGACAGGCCCCAGCACCCAGGGCACACTATCCCTTGTTTGTTGTCATTATTGTGACACTGACCTCCATGCTACCAGTATGGGGGACACACACTGGAGGCGGCTGTGTGCCTGGAGGTCTCTCTAGAAGAGGATGGCAGTGCCGCCTAAACACCCACCACGAGAACCTTAGAGTCCTGTTGCTCTCGTCCTGCCAGCCCTCAGCTTCAGACTTCCTCACCATCCTCACCACCACCCCTCCCTCTGTGCCGCAGCAGTGGCTGAAGGCCAGGGAGCTGGGAGGCCACCCCTCTGTGCCAGCTAGGGGCCTGGAGACACCAGATGTTGGCAGGAGTCAATCCCACCTCCCTTATTTCTGGCTCTGGGGTGCTGGGAGCCTGGGAGATGACAGCCCAGAAGCAGCTCCCTGCGTGAGGACAGAAAGCGGCTGTGCAGGGGTCTGGTCCGTTCTCTGGAATAGCCAGATGTAGCTCCCCACACCGGGTGGGCCGTTTGGGGGTGGGCAATGGGGAGCCTAGAGGAGCCCAGGAGGCCCCACCTTGCCCTCTCCTCCATCTGTCCAAGCCCTAGTCACCCTCCTTCTTCTCTCAGGTACTCCCTCTCTTCCTCATGGAATCTGACGCTGTGACTTGCTCAGCTATTACCCGTGCCCCTCTGGCCATTCCAGCCAGACCAGAAACTTCTAGAAGACAGGGCCAAAGCCACACCCAGCTCTGAACAGTGGCTGCTTCCTATGGATGTGGTGGAATGGCTGTTTGCTGATGGTGATCAACAAGGAGGAGGCCCCATGTCCATCTCTAGGGGCTGGTGGCTCTGGCAGTGAGCCCACGTGGCTCACAAGAGCCTGGTGATGGAGCTTTGCTGTTGCTGCCATTGCCCACCTTGCTTTGTCAAGGCTTCCTGCCTGATCTGTGACTCCTATAGTCTCAGTGCTCCACTGGGAAGAGCCAGGGCCATGCTCGGTGCCCCTGGGGGTGAGACAGGGCCACACTTGGTGGCTCTGGGGGAAGACAGGGCCCATGCTGCTGGCCCCTCCCCCCACAAGAAACATGGCACTTGGAAGGGCATGGACCATGGAAAACGAACCAGCAGAGCACCTCCCTCACCTTGAGCTGCTGTGAACATAGGTCAGGGCAGTGAGCAGATAAGTAGTGCCCACAGCAGGAGGAGCAGAGGGCAGTCACATAACATCCAACAGAGAAGGGTGGCGAGCCTCTGCTTGGCATTCCTTCAGAAACTCCTCCAAACAGCCCAGTGAGGCAGGGTTATTATCACTGCTATCTTAGGTTGTCAGTTGTTGTCAGGTGCCTTTGAGTTGGTTCTGACTCATAGCAACAGGATGAAACACTGCCCAGTCCTGTGTCATGACCACAGTTGTTTTTATGCTTAAGCCCATTGTTATGGACACTATGTCAATCCATCTCGTTGAGGGTCTTCCTCTTTTTCCCTGATCCTCCACTCCACCAAGCATGATATCCTTCTCCAGGGACTGATGCCTCCTGACAAGTCCAAGATGTAAGATACAGTTTTGCCATCCTTGCTTCCAAATAGCACTCTGATTGTACTTCTTCCAGGAAAGATCTGTTTGTTCTTTCGGTGGTCCAAGGTACTTTCAATATTCTTCTCCAGCTCCACAATTCAAAGCATCAGTTCTTCTTCTGTCTTCCTTATTCATTTTCCAGGTTTCAGATGCATATAATGAGACTGAAAACACCATGGCTTGGGTCAGGTGCACCTTAGTCTTCAAGGAGACATCCTTACTTTTTAGTACTTTAAAGAAGTCTTTTGTGGCAGATTTTCCCAATGTAAAGCATCTTTTGATTTCTTGACTGCTGCTGCCATGGAGGTTGATTGTGGACCCAAGACAAATGAAGTGCTTGACAACTTTCCTTTCTCCATTTATGATGATGTTACTTACTGGTTCAGCTGTGAGTTCTTTTGTTTTCTTGACATTGAGGTGGAACCCATACTGAAAGCTGTGATCTTCCATTTTCATTAGTAAATATTTCAAACACTCTTCACTTTCAGCAAGCAAGTTTGTGTCATCTGTATAACTCAGGTTGTTAATGAGTCTTTCTCCAAGCCTGATGCCTTGTTTTTCTTCGTGTAGTCAAGCTTCTCAGATTATTTGCCCAGTATGCAGGTTGAATGATTTTGATATACACAAGGGGGAAGCCTTCCTCTGGAGTGGACATCCTGAATTTGGATTTGTAGTATACCAGACTGTGTAAGAATAAACCTTCCTTTGTTAAAGCCATCCACTTGTGGTGTTTCGATTAGAGCTGCACTAGCTGACTAAAACAGAATTTGGTACTAAGAGAGTGGGGTGTTGCTCTAACAGATATCTAAAATGTGGATGCCATTTTGCAACCGTGAATTGACGGAAGACTCAGAAGGAAGCAAGGAGAACTGGTAGTACAACACCAAAGAAGGTACAGATGGTGAGAAACAAGCAGCAGAGGACCAGTGGCAGAAGCAACAGACAGGCAGCAGAACCAGCACAGCACAAGACAGTGCTGGAGCCAACCCAAGGAAAGAGAGAATTGAGGGCCTGTGCACAGAGGTTTCCTAGCAGAGTGGGATGCCTCTGGGCACTTGAATCTGTGGAGCTAGTCTTGCTGACTCATGGAGCAGGACAGCTGAGTGCCTGAGTGCAGGAAGCTTCCTAGCAGAGTGGGGTGCCTCCAGGCCTTTGAATCAGTGGAGCTACAGAGCTTTGGAACACTAGCCCCAACAGGGCAGCTGTGGGCCTGAGGCCCAGGCCATGAGGCCATAGGAAACAGAAGCTGAATAGATAAACAGCATGAGAAGCTGAGCTGCCTTAGTCTCAAAAGCTATGGCTGTGATCTTAAGGGTTTGAAAGAGCAGGGCCAGGGCTTTCTGTGTTTGTAAGGGTGGAATTGCCACACAGCTGGGCTTAAGGTGCAGCTAAAGCTGATGGGGCAGAATTGCTGTCCATGTGGTCCTTGAAAGCAGAGTTGTAGCACAAGGCCAGGGATCTCCACTCGGAATCTAGAGAGCATGCCCAGTGCTTAGGGTCTGGAGGGCAAAGCTATAGTGTAAAATGTCTCAGAAAACTGAAGATTATTTTCAAAGCTTTGAGGGCTAACGTAATGTGTTCTGCTGACTTGCTTGTTGCCTGTTAATGCCTTCTTTCTGTGCAATTTCTCCTGTTTTTAATGGAAATGTGTAACTTGTGCATATGCTGCCATTGTACATTGTACCTTGTTGTCAGGTGCCTTTGAGTTGGTTCTGACTCATAGTGACCCTTATGCACAACAGAACAAAATACTGCCCAGTCCTGTGTCATGCCCACAAACTGTTTATGCTTAAGCCCATTGTACCTCTGATGCCTTTGAATTGTGGTGTTGGAGAAGAATATTGAATGGACCGTGGACCATGGTACCTATAAGCAGAAAGCTTATAATCTAAGTTTCGCAGATGTGGAGGAGCTTTTGTAGTCTGGACTTGGAACTGATTTAAGACTTCAATCACATGAGATAGACGTGTTTTTCATATGATGGTATGAATGTGTTACACGTTTAAAGATGTGATTCTTGGGGGTCCAAAGGGTGGAATGTCACGGTTTGAACTGTGTCCCCCTCAGAAATATGTGTAGCCATGTGGATGGGCCATGATTCCCAATGTTTTATGATTGTCCTCCATTTAGTGATTTTCCTATGCTGTATGTTAGAGGATTCAGGTGGGACTGTAACTCCCTTCATAAGACCTCCCCACTCCACTGCAAAGGGAGTTTCTCTAGAGTATGGCTTGTACTACCTTTTACCCTTTAATCCTACAAGAGATAAAAGGAAAGGGAAGCAAGCAGAGAACTGAGAACTCACACCATCAAGAAAGCAGCACCAAGTCTTTCAGATCTGAGGTTTCTGCATCCAGATGCTCCCTGACCAGAGACTGATGAAACACAGGGACTTTCCTCCAGAGCAGAGAAGGGGAAAAGCCTTCCCCTGGAGTGTACATCCTGAATTTGGACTTGTAACCCACTTGGACTGTATAAGAATAAACCTTCCTTTGTTAAAGCCACTCACTTGTGGTATTTCTGATAGAGCAGCACTAAAACAGTGATATTAATGATATTGTTTGATCATTTCCACATTCTGTTGGGTCACCTTTCTTGGGAATAGGCAGAAATACTCATCTCTTCCAGTTGGTTGGCCAAATTTCTTGGTTTAGACGAGTGAGCACTTCCAGCACTGAGTCCATTTGTTGAAACATCTCAATTGTTATTCCATCAATTCCTGGAGACTTGTTTTTCATCAGTGCCTTCAGTGCAGCTTTGACTTCTTCCTTCAGTATTGTAGGTTCCTGATCATTTGCTACATTTTGAAATGGCTGAACATCAACCACTTCTTTTTGGTACAGTGATTCTGTATTTCTTCCAACTTCTTTTGATGTTTCCTGAGTCATTTAATATTTTCCCTGTAGAATACTTCTCTATTGCAGCTCAAGGCTTGAGTTGTTTTCTTCAGTTCTTTCAGCTTGAGAAGTACTAGGTGTGTTCTTCCGTTCTGGTTTTCTATTTCCAGCCCTTTGCATATGTCATTATAATACTTTACTTTGTGTTCTCGAGTTGCCCTTTAAAATCTTCTGTTCAGTTGTTTTACTTCATCATTCCTTCCATTTGCTTTAGTTACTTGATGATTAAGAGCAAGTTTCAGAGTCTCTTCGGACATCCAATTTGGTCTTTTCTTCATTTCCAGTCTCTTTAGTGACCTCTTGCTTTCTTCATGAATGATGACTTTGATGTCATTTCATAACTCATATGGTCTTTGGTCATTAGTGTCCAACAAATCAAATCTATTCTTGAGATGGTCTCTAAACTTCGGTGGGATATATACTTAAGATCATACTTTGGCTGTCCTGGACTTGGTCTAATTTTCTTCAGTTTCAGTTTGGACTTGCATACGAGCGGCTGATGGTCTGTACTGCACTCAGCACCTGTCTTGTTCCGATGATATTGAGCTTTTCCATCATCTCTTTCCACAGATGTAGTAGATCTGATTCTTGTGTATTCCATCTGGTGAGGTCCATGTGTGTACTCACTGTTTATGCTGGACAAGGAAAATGAGTCACTGAACAGTCGATTAACTTGCCAGAGTCAGGTACAGGGCCGGCAAGAGGCAGGGCCAGGATTTGAAAATGGGTTGTCTCACAGTGTCGGCTCTCCTCATGTGGTGTCACTCACCATGCCTCTGAAATGGCTTTTTGCTAAGGCCATTTACTCAGCCCCATTCTTCTCCAGTTTCCCTGGGCCTATTTGTCTCATTCAGCTACTGCACAAGAGTGCTGTGTAACAACCACCACCCCCAAATTTCACTGACTTATAATAAAAAACCCTTGTGTTCAAGGTGGGGGTCTCCAAGTCGGCTGCCACTTGGCTACATTCATTAGTGACGTACTACATGCCACCACCCTCCTTCAGCTTGTGCTGTGGTGGCTTGTGTGTTGCTGCAATGCTAGAAGCTATGCCACTGGTCGTTCAAATACCATCAGGATCACTCCTGGTGGACACCTTCAGTGGAGCTTCCAGACAGACAGACTAGGGAGAAAGGCCTGGGGATTTACGTCTAAAAACCAGCCAATGAAAACCCTACAGCTCACAACAGAATTGCTATTCAGCATAGTGCTGGAAGCTAAGCCTCATTCCAAGCTAGGGGCTCAAAATTCACGGTGGCCACAACGATGACCTCCAGCTCACCAGTAATCATGAAGATGGCACAGGACTGAACTTCATTTTGTTCTGTTGTACACAGGTCACCATGGGTCAGAGTTGACTCAATAACCTCTAACAAAAACATTGTGTACCTGTCACAGTTCTGTTCCTGATCAGACCTTCAGGAGCTGACCACCAGCAGGGCAGATAAATAAGAAACTACCTGTCATGGAATGAATTGTGTCCCCCGCCCCCCCCAGTATCTGTTGACTTGGTTAGGCTATGAATCCCAGTACTGTATGATTGTCCATCATTTTGATATTTGACATTTGACATTTTGACATTTTCCTGTGTCTTGTAAGTTCTAACACTGTGACCTAATAAGACGGACTGTTGTTGTTGTTGTTAGGTGCTGTCAAGTTGGTTCCAATTCACAGGAACCCTATGAACAACAGAATGAAACACTGCCTGGTCTTGTACTATGTCCACAATCACTTTTATGCTTAAGCCCATTGTTGCAGCCACTGTGTCAATCCATCTCATTGAGGGTCTTCCTCTTTTTTGCTGACCCTCCGCTTTACCAAGCACGACATCCTTCTCCAAGGACTGATCTTTCCTGACAATATGTCCAAAGTATGTAAGACATAGTCTTGCCATCTTTGCTTCCAAGGAGCACTCTGGTTGTACTTCTTCCAGAACAGAACTGTTTGTTCTTTTGGTGGTCCATGGTACATTCAACATTCTTCTCCAACACCACAATTCAAAAGCATCAATTCTTCTTTGTTCATGGTCCAGCTTTCACATGCATGTGGTGTGACTGAAAATACCATTGCTTGGGTCAGGCGCATTTTAGTCTTCTAGGTGACATCCTTACTTTTGAATATTTCAAAGAGGTCCTTTGCAGCAGATTCTCCCAGTGCAATGCATTTTTTGATTTCTTGACTGCTGCTTCCATGGGTGTTGAATGTGGACCCAAGTAAAATGAAATCCTCGACAACCTCAATCTTTTCTCCGTTTATGACAATGTTGCTCACTGGTCCAGTTGTGAGGATTTTGTTTTCCTGATGCTGAGGTGCAATCCATATCGAAGGCCGCGGTTCTTGATCTTCATCAGTAAGCCGTCTCAAGTCTTTTTCATTTCCAGCAAGTAGGGTGGTGGTGTCTGCATAAAGCAGGTTAATGAATTAACAGTAATACGAATTAGGAGCGGTTATATTGATGAGGTCTACGAGACTGGCTAGCACCTTCAGCCAATCTCTTTTGAAATATAAAAGAGAGAAGTGAACAGACAGGCATGAGGATTTCACACCTCCAAGAAGGCAGTGCCAAGAGCAGTGCACGTCTGTTGGATCTGAGGTTTCTATGCTCAGATGCTCCCAAACCAAAGGAAGACTGATGACACAGGAGCCTTTCCTCCTGAGTTGACACAGAGAGTGCGGTCTCCTGGAGCTCATGCTCTGAGTTTGTACTTCCAGCCTACTGAACTGTGACAGAATCAACTTTTCTTGGTTGGAGCCATCTACTTGCGGTGCTTCTGTTATAGGAGCACCAGATGGCTGACACTCGAATTGTTACAAGAAGGTGAGCATTGTGATAGAGTGCTGGGGATCACAAACAGAAAGGAGTGACCAATCCTTCTCTGGGATAGGCTGAGGAGAGAGGGTAACACATGATCCAGACTTCAAAAAACTAGTAGGGTTTTAGGAAACTCTGATAGTATAGTGGTTAAGAGCTACAGCCACTAACCAGAATATTGGCAATTCAAATCTATCAGGTGCTCCTTAGAAACTTTATGGGGCAGTTCTACTCCGACCTATATCATCATAAGTCAGAGTTGACTTGACTACAGTGGGTTTGTTTTTTTCTGGCTAAGAGACAGAGAAGGTGGGAAAGCTACCCCAGTAACTGTGAACCACCCTTCACCAAGGCACAGAGGCAGGGAGAGACAGGGAGCTCTGAGGAACAGCGGGCAGCCTAGATTGCTGTGGCCTTGGAGGAAGGAAGATGTCACCCCAGATTGCAAAGAGTCAGACTGAGCTTTCAAGAAGCTCTTGAAAGGTCTAAAGCTGGAGAGCAGAGTGGTTTGTTCTTGAAGGAGGACGAAGGGTAGATGCATGAAGACAGCTGGAGCCATTCTCCACTCTCCAGGTAAGAGATGTTTTGAGCAAGCCAGCTGGACACAGCTGCTGTGGCAATCGGAGCTGCGTGCATGTACCCTGAAGGTGGAGGGGACCAAAAGGCTCCCTGAGGAGTCCATCAAGCGAGCGACGCAGCGATATCAAGAACGGGTCTGTGAGAGTGGTGCAGGTTGTGTGTGTACTTTATGGTTTAATCTGTATGTGAGACTGTCCTACTGGTTTCTTTTTAGAGGTGAGACAAATGTGGAGAGGAGGGAACAAGTGTTGCTTTGAGAGGGCACTGGAAGTAGAGCGGAAAGGAAGAGAGTGCTGTCACTGGGTGGCAAGAGCAAAGGTGCAGAGAGGCGGGTGTTCAGGCTTTTATATGGAAAATTAACTTGGACTGTAAATTTTTACTTAATCACAATAAAAAATGGGTCTGTGAGCAGGTGATGTTTGCTGCACTCTGAGATAAATCCTCACCCTCCTGCTACTCCAAGGTGGATAATTTGTAGAGCCCTCACTCATGCCATTCCTTACTAAAGCACCGGTTCTTTGTTGTCAAAAAACTCTTGTTTTAGAGGCATACACCACACCCACGGGCATCCTATGCACAGCTGGAGGCCCTGGGGAGGGTGGAGGCCCTATGCTAGCCTGCATGCCTTCTCAATGGATCTCAGACCTCCTTAGAGAGAAACCAGCTGAAGTGGGGTCTGCAGGTAACCCCAGCCAGATGCAGGTAGGTGGGTCCTGTGGGCTTTGTCTTTGGGATCCTGAGGTATCAACTCCAGTGTGGGTGCTCAGAAAGTGTTTCCACTGATGAGAGATGGACACTCAGTGTTGACATGAGGTCTCTGGGGCTGGTGACCGGCCACTGCGAGTCCCAGGACCCACTACACCCTTGCACTTCTCTGTCAGTGAGCCCCGCCATTCCAGCTCCCTCTACCCCTGCTTGGCTGAAACAAAGCTGGACTGTAGATAGCTAGCTGCTGAAGAGATAGGAGAGACCCACATCACCAGCTGAAATCTGGGAAGGAGGGCGCCACGGCAGTGGGACAGGTGCTTATTTTTAGCCCAATTATTGGCTGGCTCTTTGCAGACCAAGCTGCTCCTCGCTGATGCTGTGCGTTCTCCCCTCAGGGCTGGGAATTGCTTTCTGATCAAGGCAGCCACCTCAGCGGGCGCCTGCTGCAGCGGGCAGGCCTCGGGTATCTTGTTTTTGATTGCCTGTCTGACAGGGCATGAAATCACGTGGGGGATGCAGGCTGGGCATTGCCTGGGCTGCAGCAGAAGCAGGCTGGCTCCCCAGAGGGCCGGTCCAGTGCAGCTCTAGCCAGGGGCCTGGGCTGCCTCTGGCCCTGGAGGGGGTGTTGTGGACTGCAGCTTTGAGGCAGGCCTGGCCTCCAGTCCACTCCTGCCCCACCTGATCCTCTGGGCCTGCCCTTCAGCTGGTACCTCTGTTGCTCTTTTCTGCCAAGGGCTTGACTGATGTGCAACGAAGGACTGAGTCAGCCGCAACAAATTCTCACAGTCTTGGGGACTTCAGAGGACAGAATTGTTTTCTCTCACAGTCTTGGAGGCTAAAACTCCTAAATCAAGGTGTGTGCAGAGGGCAACCCTTTCTTGCCTCTTCCTGCTTCTGCAGACTTCTGGCTTTCCTTGGCTTGTGGCCGCATCACTCTAGTCTCTGCCTCTTGGCCTGCCTTTTTCACACGGCCTCCTCCCCAGCATCTGTGTGTCTCAAATCTCCTTCTCCTTTCTCTTCATCATCAGCTTGAGGGCCCCCATAAACCCAGGATGACCTCATCCCACAATCCTTCACTTAGCCACATCTGTAAAGACCTTCTTTCCAAATAAAGTCACATTCCCAGGCACCTGGGGTTGGGACTTGGATGTGTCTTTCAGTCCACCACAGTTGGACTCTTGGGGGCTGCTGCTGCTTAGACCTCTACCTTCACTGCAGAGCCACAGGTCAGAGGGCAGTGAGGTCAGAGGGCACCAGGCTGCTGGAAGATGCCGTTTGTGGAGAGCTGCTTCTAGGCTTGGCTGGGCTCTTACCTCCTTGTCCTGGTGTACAGGGGGACTGTCAGGCCTAAGCACCGAGGAAAGGTTAGTATCAGGGGTCAGGAAATACAAAGAAAGGCAACCACCCACCGGTCAGTTTGTCATACTGTGGTGGCTCGGAGGTTGCTGTGATGCTGGAAGCTAGGTCACTGGTAATTCAGATACAAGCAGGGTTAGCCATGGTGGACAGGCTTCAGTGGAGCTTCTAGGCTAAGACAGACTAGGAAGAAAGGCCTGGTGATCTCTTTCCAAAAATCGAGCCAGTGAAAACCCTATGGATCACAACAGAATATTGTCTGCTACTATGATGGAAGCAGAGCTCCCTCAGATAGAAGGTCCTCAAAATACACAGGGACTCGAGCACATTAACAACTGTGAAGACGGCAAGACAGGGCAACGTTTGGTTCTGTTGTGCGTGTGGTCACCAGGAGTCTAGAGTTGACTCCACGGTGGCCAACAGCAACAACAATAATGAAGGAAGGGGACGGAAGCAAAGAGATCTGAGCCATGCAGAATGCACCGCACCCGGGCAGAGAAGGAAAGGAAGTCAACGAGGAATCCCATAGCCGTTACCATCGAGCTGACTCTGACTCAGAGCAGAACTGCCCCACAGGGCTTCCCAGGAACAGCTGGTGGATTTGAACTGCTGACCCTTTGGTTAGCAATCATAGTTCTTAACCACTGTGCAACCAGTCTTCCTAACAAGAAATGAACCAAGTTAAAAAAACCAAACCCAATGCTGTCCAGTTGATTCCAACTCATGGTGACCCTATAGGACGCAGCAAAAGTGCTCCCACAGAGTTTCCGAGGAGTACCTGGAGGATTTGAACTGCCTACCTTTTGGTTGGCAGCTGTAGCTCTTAACCGCTGCACCACCAGGGTTCCCTAAACAAGGAAAAGCCAGATCTAAAGCCTGCTGAGATGCTGCAGCCCCTGCCCCTACCCCTACCTGAGCCAGGACTTGGGGGGCTTAGCATGCACTGACACCCTAGCACCCCTGGGCAGCTCCTGGAGAAAGCTCAGACACTTGTCTTCACCTCTCCTGCCTCCACCTGCGACCCCTTTCCAAAGTGAGGTCCCTTGCCTTGAGAGTTCAGTACACCCCACGTCCCCCGCCATGCATGGACACTCCCTGCATCCTTACACCCGCCACCAGCTCGTCTTTCTTCTATCAGCTTGCACCGACACATGTCTCATTCCCTTAGGGTTGTTTTTCTCAGCTTTTCAGGTGATAGCAAGCTAATCCTGTAAACAAATTTAAACCAACTCGGAAGCTAATGACAGAAACTGTTAATGTCTACTGACAACAAGAGGACTGGGGAGGGATGCAGTCTGCATTTTAGTGGAGAAGTGGTTTTACCTAAAATAAAATAAAACACATCTTCCAGTCAATTCTCATTCATAGCAACCCTGCAGGACAGAGTAGAACCGCCCTATAGTTTCCAAGGAGCGCCTGGTGGATTTGAACTGCTGATCCTTTGGTTAGCACCCGCAGCACTTAACCACAATGCCACCAGGTTCTCCTTACCTCAAAGAAAGGCATCTGTAGTGGCAAGCGTCTGCCTGGTGACAGGTGATGAGAGGGGTTTTTGGGTACAGGGGCACTGTCAGACACCTGGAGGCCACCCATGGGAGCTGACCACACCACCTGATGGTGTGCAGTGCCACATGCCCCTGTAGGGCCTGGGCCTTGGAGGGTCCCCTCTGGGACAAGTCTCATCAGGCCAGAGACTCAGGCAGGCCTACATTATAGAAATGTGCTTTACAAAAATACCTCAGACCAGTTGCCATCAAGCCGGTTCCCACTCGTGGTGACTCCACGGGGACCCTGGAGGCATAGTGGGTAAGTGCAGTGGCTGGCAGTTGGAACCTGTCTGGTGCTCCTTGGAAACTCTATGCATCAATTCTACTCTGTGCTATAGGGTCACTATGAGTCCAGCATTGACTCCATGGCAATGAGTTTTGCTTTTTGGTGACCCTGTGTATGTCAGAGTCTAATTGAGCCCCACAGCACTTTCAGGGCTGTTACCTCTGGGGAGCCGATCACCAGCTCTGTGTCCTGAGGAGGGACAGGGTGGGCTCAAGCAGCCAACCTTTCTTTCAGTTAGTAATCAAACATGTAACTGCTTGTGCCACTCAGGGCCTTGTGGACATGCTTCAGAACAGGGTTACTACTGTGACTTTCTAAGCTGCAGGCGAAGCAAGGGGGACTGAGCCCAAGGCCATACAGCAGAGCTGCTCGGACCTGAGCCTGGGGGTTTGGTCTCCAAGTCTACACTGTCTCTTGTTTAAATTCATTGGTTGGTTATTTATTCAGCCCCTTTGAAGACTGTTCCTCCCCTCTGCTGTCAAAAGGAAACCATTCCAAAGTGTGGGGGCTGGTAGGAAAGCTGACAAAATGGTTTTGGTGTGCAGGTGCGTCCCTTTAACATCTGCACAGCCTCAGCGTGGGGGCTTCCGTTCTCTTTCCTCCTCTTTCCACTCTGTCCCATTTTTAACCTTCTTCCAGGTCATGCACACAGTTATATGCTGACTTCAAACTGTGGTGGAATGCTCTGTGGTGTGTGTCCACTGCATTTAATCCTCCACACTACTGGTAACAGGCCTTCTGTCCCCACCTCCACAAGGAAATGACCAGAAATGCCTTCATGCCCTTACTGTACATGTGAAGACTTCTTTAGGGCCTGTGGCTGGAGCAGATATGCTGGACCCGGGGCAGGCAGCCCCTGAACATGTCTCAGAACTACATTCCCCCCTCAAGAATGGCCACTTCGGTCCACATCCTGTCCACCCCCATCCCCACGGGTCTGTGGAAGCCCCTGGCTGGGAAACAGCACAAAGTGTCAAGGTGCTCATGCAGTCCAAGTTCTAGGAAACTACGACTGTGAGAGGAGAAGCCAAGCATTTCCACTGGATGCTCGTCGTTGCTGCTGACATGCTGTGGCATTGTCCTCTGCTGGCCCACCGTCCTGTGATTCCACCTTGTGGCTGTGCTGCTGTCTCACGCTCTCCAACCCTCTAGGCCTGCTCTGCCCAGCGGCTGGTCTCCCCTGGTGGCACCAACAGGCTCCTCCCTCTCTGGCTTCCATTTGGGCATGGCCATTGGGAGACTTTGACAGGAGGGACAGCAGCAGAGAGAAAAGGGATTGGTACTCCCCTGGCTCCCTTCTCTCATCACATGTCACATCCCCTTTGACCTTCTTTTCTCAGCTATCCAGGTGATGGACAGGTGGGCTGGCCTTCTTCACACAGGGACTTTCTCGGGGCTGCCTTGACTGCCCCGTCCCAGTCCCTCTAGGCCTTGGGGAGGTAACAGCTCCCCTTTCTTGCTAGCCTGGAGTACTGCACCGTTCTCTTGTTGATGAACCTACACTCTGCCTTATGCCTTCATGAATATCCTTTATGGAACACTCCTTCCCTACCAGTTTGAAGCTGTCTCTGCTTCCTACCAGCACTCTGACTACTACAATGTCTCCTATTTCAAGGAATAAAATAGATATTGTGTTGAGTTGCTGAGTAGTCCCGTTGTGAGGACTTTTGTTTTCTTCATGTTGAGGTGTAATCCATGCTGAAGGCTGTGGTCTTTGCTTTTCATCAGTAGGTGCCTCAAGCCCTCTTCACTTTAAGCAAGGAAGGCTGTATAACCTGCATAAGGCAGGTTGTTAATGAGTCTTCTTCCAATCCAGATGCCCATTCTTCTTCACGTAGTCCAGCTTCTCAGATTATTTACTGAGCATACAGATTGAATGAGTATGGTGAAAGGATACAACCCAGAAGCACACCTTTCCTGATTTTAAACCACGGAGTATCCCTTTATTCTGTTTGAATAACTGCCTCTTGGTCTAAGTACAGGTTCCTCATGAGCACAATTAAGTGATATGGAATTTCAATTCTTCACAAAGTTACCCATAATTTGTTATGATCCACACAGTGGAGTCTTTGCATAGTCTATAAAATACAGGTAAACATCTTTTTGGTATTTTTGGCTTTCAGCCAGGATCCATCTGACCTGACAGCTGCTATGATATCCTGGTTCCAGGTCCAGCTCCGTGTCCTCTTCTGAATCTGAGTTGAATTTCTAGTAGCTCTCTGTCAGTGTACCACTGCAGCCACTTTTGAATGATCTTCAGCAAAATTTTACTTATGTGTGGTATTAATGACAGTGCTTAAAAATTTCCACACTCTGTTGCATCGCCTTTCTTTGGAATGGGTACAAATATGGATCCCTTTCAGCTAGTTGGCCAGGTAGGTAGCT
Organism: Heterohyrax brucei; assembly: GCA_028571685.1. Lineage (NCBI taxonomy): Eukaryota > Metazoa > Chordata > Mammalia > Hyracoidea > Procaviidae > Heterohyrax > Heterohyrax brucei. The sequence goes on from CM053147.1 coordinate 21,244,792, forward strand.
GTCTTCCAAATTTCTTGACATAGATGAGTAACTACAGTTTAAATCCACAGTGAGTTACCATTTCACAACCACCAGATTGATGTCTCAGTTGGTGTCATGGATTGAACTGGGTCCCTCCAAAATATGTATATCAGTTTAGCTTGGCTATGATTCCCAGTATTGTGTGATTGTCCACTATCTTGTTATTTAATGTGATTGTCTATGTTGTAAATCCTATCTCTATAATGTTGATGAGATGGAATCAGCAGTCATTATTTATGTTAATGATGCGGGACTCAATCTACAAGACTGGATTGTGTCTTGAGCCAATCTCTTTTGAGATATAAAAGAAAGAAGCCAGCAGAGAGACACAGGAACCTCATATCACCAAGACACAAGAGCCAGGAGAAGAGCGCTTCCTTTGGACCCAGAGTCCCTGCTCTGAGAAGCTCCTCAGCTGGGAAAGATTGATGACAAAAACCTTCCCCCAGAGCTGGCAGAGAAAGCTTTCCCCTGGAGCTGATGCCCTGAATTCAGACTTCTAGCTTCTAGATCATGAGAAAATAAGATTTGCCCTCGTTAAAGCCGTTAACTTGTGATATTTCTGTTACAGCAGCACTAGATAACTCAGATAGTTGGTACTCCATCAATTTCTGGAGCCTTGTTTTTCTCTAGTGACATCAGTGCACCTTGAACTTCTTCCTTCAGTACCATTGGCTCCTGATCATATGCTGTCTCCTGAATTGGTTGAATGCACGTCTCTTTTTTTCAGTACAATGACTCTGCACATCCTTCCATCTTCCTTTGATGCCTCCTCCTTTGTCTGATATTTTCCCTATAAAATCTTCACTACTGCGACATAAGGCTTGAAAGTTGTCTTCAGATCTTTCACCTTGAGAAATGCTGAGTGCAATCTTCTCTTTTGGTTTTCTATCTCCAGCTCTTTGCATATATCATTATAACACTTTACTTTGTCTTCTCGAGCTGCCCTTTGAAATTCTCTGTTCAGCTCTTTTACTTCATCGTTTCTTCCTTTTGTGTTAGCTACTCAATGTTTAAGAGCAAGTTTCAGAGTTTCTTCTGACACATGTTTTGGCCATTTCTTTCTTTCCTGTCTTTTCAATGACCTCTTCTTTCTTCATGTATGATGTCCTTGATGTCTTTCTACAACTGATTTAGTCTTTGGTCATTAGCATTCAGTGCATCAGATCTATTCCTGAGACGGTCTCCAAATTCAGGTGGGATATGCTCAGAGCTCTACTTCGGCTCTCGCGGACTTGCTGAGTTAGACTATGATATTTAAGGACAATTTCAGCACTATCATTCTGCATTTGAGAAAAGGCATTGGGGGTTCAGTGGTGGTTCAGAATTTTCACCTTCTGTGCACCAGACCCATGTTCAATTCCTGCCCAAGGTCCCTCATGGGCAGCCACCAGCTTTCTGTCCCTGGAGGTTGCATGTTGCTATGATATTGAACAGGTTTCCCAGGTAGTTCCAGACTAAGACTAAGAGAACTGGCCTGGCCATCCACTTCAGAAAATCAGCCAGTGAAAATCCTGTGGACCACAACTGTACAGTGTGAAACTGATTGTGGGGGTGGGGCAGGACCAGGCAGCGTTTCACTCTGCTGTGCACGGGGTGCCATGCTGGGCATGGAGTCGCCCCTGTTGTGCGTGAGTCAGCGTCATCTTGAGTTGGAGGCTGACCCAACAGCAGATGGCAACAACAACCACATCCTCTACTGCGCCTGCCTCATTGCCCCAATCAGAGGCATGACCTGGCCTGGGGCCCACTCTCTAAGGACACACTTTATTCTTATACTGGATTGGAAGTCCACCCCTGGTAGCCCCCTCACTTGTCCCTTAGCAGCCCCAGGCCAGTGCTCCTCCCAACCTCTAGGCCTGTCATTCACACGTTTCAGCGCCCCCGCTTGTCCCTACCGTGGCTTTCACCTCCCTGTCTGCAGCATCTTCAGGGTTGGTGACTCTGGAACAAGGCATCAGCCCTGGGCCCAGAACACAGCGCTGGTCCACAGCTGGCCCTCCGTGTTTGTGGAGTGCTCATTGGCCCTGTGCCACTTAGCCCAATGGGGATGGCGCTCAACGTTGCCCTGACCCCTTTACCACCCTGTCCTGAAGCCATAGCCTGTCTGACTGGGAAGGAGCCAGTGACAGAAGCTGGAAGGTGTGGTTGGGAGACCTTAGCAGGGCAGAGGGCTGGCACTTTAATCGCATATAGTGCTGGAGGATGGGGCCTGCTGCCTACAGGATGGATGATGTGTGGATGGGTGAGTTACCTTTTCCCAGATAAGAGCACCGATTGCCTATAAACTGTGATTCTCCATGATGTAAAAGCCATTTTATTGCACACCCAGAAATTACTACCCGTATAAAAGCACATTATTGTGATGTAAAAATAGATTTTTATGTAATTTTTTCATTCCACCACCTTGTAATTTCTCATTTCTGAGCCCATGAGATGTCACGGAGGTTTATTTTTCTCTTTTAATTGTTCACCATGGCACGCCAATTTATGGTGAAATATCTTCCCTGAAATCAGAGTAGGGCCAAGGTATAGGTATCAGCCTTCACTTCATGGCAGGCAGGGTGCTAGGCACCCCAAATCCCACCCAGCAACATTGGGCCCCATGGTGATGCCACTATTTGGGGTAGGGGACTGTGGTTTCGTCCTCACTTGACAAATGACATCTTCCAGCTGAGCCGGAAAGGGGGCCAAGTTCCACCACCACCACCTGACTGAGTGAGTGCATTGTAGTCTCACCTCTAGGAGGCCCCTTGCCAGCCTGAAGCCAGTCCAGAAAGCTGTGCACCCTGTGGGAGCCGAAGCCCCACTGGGCTGACCCATCTAACTTCTGCGGCTGCCCCTCTCCTGTGCTCTCTTTGTCTGGAAAATCTTGCACCCCAGAAGGCCCCCTTTCGGAACTGTGACCTTCCCCATGTGACCCCTTTCCCTGGGTCTCCTTCCAGGAGCATAGCCTAGAGCCCTTACTTTCAGAGAGATGAATGGGTGCCTGGTACACCCTAACCCCTGCAGAAAAAAACAGCTCTTGTTTCCCACCTACTCAGGGTGCCTTCCCTCCACAAAGGGCAAATACTCCTGACCCCAAGAGACTCTGTCCCCACTACCAGGGCAGAGGAGGGTCTTCACAGCTATGGCAATGGGAGCTGTGAGCCACGGGGGGTCCCAGGTTAACTGGGTCATCAGCCCACCCCAGGGGAGTCCTCTGTAGCTAACCCCACCCCCTCCCCACCCTGGCCTAGATTTAGGCCTCCTTACCCGCTTCTGATTCCCAGGTGTGCAATGGACTAAGCCAGACTCCCTGAATTCCTCTGTCCTCATCCAAAATCTGAGACAGGGTCAGACAGAGCCCTCTGTACCCGTCAGCTAGCGCTGAGGCTTTGCGGTGCCCATCCTCTTCCGGCAGCACTGGCCAGGTCGGAAGTGAATGAATGAATGGATGTTACATCAGTGCTTCTCCAACCTGTGTGTGTATCAGAATCACCTCCTGGGTCCCACACCCCGAGGTGCTGCTTCAGTTGATTTGGGGTGGGGCCAGAACTGTTTGCCAGCGCTGCTGTTGCTGCCGACTGTCCGGTGACCACACTTCAAGAACCACCAGCTGAGAGTGTGTTTCTGTCTTCCTAGGGATGGTGATTACGGAAAGGTGTCTAGTGTGGACCAGCGAGAGATGGGGAGTCACCTGAAGACCTTGTGACAGGATGGGGGAGGGTGAAGTAGGTAAGAACGGATAGGTAAGGACGTCCTCAGAGACTTCGGGCCTGCAAGGGACAGAGGACTAAGTCTCGGGGGCTCAGGTTTGGTGGCCAAGAAGAGGTGGGCAGGCTGGCAGAGCCCAGCAGCTTCCCGTAGTTCAGCACCCAGCCTCCCTCCCCGCCAGCATCAGGACCGCCGGCTTTGGCCAAGCAGCACGCGGAGCCCTGGCAGAGACGCCCGAAATGCTGGATGTGCTTGCCGCAGGGCTGTCCCACCACCCCCGCTAGGTGTGCAGCCAGCCTGGGGCCTCCGGGTCCCTGCAGTCCTCCGGGTTCAGGTGAAGCTTTCGCGGTGCAACACACACGACTGTGAGTCCCTCCTCGTGGGGTCCTTCTCATCGTGGGCGATGCTGGACCCAAAGCAGCACTCCACCCCGGCCCTGCAGGCAGTGGGCCCTGAGACCTCGGTCCGGTGGCTTCCCCTCGGCTGAACTCAGGTTCTTCATCCGTAAAACCGGGGCAGGACGCTTTGCGGTTCTGAGCTCTGCGGAGTCAGGTTGTGGGTGACAGAGAGGGCCACACAAACCAAGCCAGGAAGCCCCCACCTCGGCTCGCAGCGGGCATCCTTGGAACAGCAGCCCCTCGTGGCCCACTCTAGGCGGCTCGCGGGACGACAGGGCTGCTCACCCGACGAGCACGCAGCTAGCTTGGTCACGCTGCCCTTCTCTCTGTGGCCCCTAGGGGGCACTGTCCCCTGAGCATGGGTGTGGCCAGAGGGGACGAAGTCCTACCTCCGTCCGCGACCTTGGACCAGGGTCTTCCGCAAGGTGGTTCCGGGGGGCAGGCAAGCCAGCCTGGCGCAAAGGAAGGGCCGCATATGTAAGGCCACTCAGAAAACGATCAGCCTCAGACCTCGCCGGGTCCTGCCCGTCTCCCCTCTTCACCTCCAGCAGGTCTAGAATTCTCCAAAACCAGCTAGAGAAGTGCGGACATGGAGCAGTACAGCGCTTAGGAAGATCTCTTTTTCCAAAATGTAAGGGTTGGCTACATGTTCTCAGGCTACTTTGCTCATGTCAAGTGTACCCAGGCCTGATGGGGGGGACAGTGAAGTTGCTGAGGGCCTGGCAAAATTATTTCTCTACGTCTCTCTCTCTCGGCTTTGCCCACATATACCCACTGCCCGGGCTGAGCTACACTTGAGTTGTTCATTCATGAAGAAGTCGTTTGTTGGAACAGCGCGGGGGACACATGGTTTATGTTCAAGAGAATGGGGCCTGAAAGCCCTTCCCTCACACCGAGAGAAAGAAATCTGTTGCCCTGAGTTGACTCCCTTCCCTGTGTTACTGAGCGGAAATGCTCCCAACTCTGCGTGGTTGTGAACTAGAGGGAAGTGAAGCACCGCGCCCTTCCCTGGTGGAGCTCCCGGGTGGATCTGAACTGGCAACCTTTAGGTCAGTAAACCGAAAACTTGCGGCCCTGCAGTGAATTCCAACTCACAGCGACCCTACAGGACAGAGTAGAACTATCCACAGAGTTTCTAAGGAGTGGCTGGTAGACTGGAACTGCCAAGCTTTTGGTGGGGAGCCAAGTTCTTAAGTGTAAACCATTTGTACCTCCCCGGGATCCTTGCCTCATACAACAAAACTCACCGCTGTCGAGTCTATTCCGACTTATAGGGGCCCTATAGGGCGGAGTAGAACTACCTCATAGAGTGTTCGAGGAGCACTTGGTAGACTTGAACAGCCAACCTGGTTAGTGGCTACAGCTCTTAACTCCCAGTCAGTGGGGTGTCCTCCTTTCTTCATAGGATGGCTGATAAAGTGCTTCGGGGGAGGGAGACTCCGAGTCCGGACAGCCTATTCTCCATGGTGCAGCTAGGCCAGCGCTCAACATTGTCCCTAGTGCTCCCAGGGAGAGCTTAGCCACCTAGCCCCAGCCAGAGGCTAGCTCAGTGAGTACTGCTTTCTGGCTCCGGTAGCTGCAGTGATGTTCTCCTCCCCTCTAAACTCAGGCCAAGGTCAGACCTCATGGGCACCCTCTGAGGAATGCAGAGCTCTGGCCTGAAAAGGAGGCTGAGGCTTGTGCCTAACAGGGGTCCTGTGCTCGAGCAACTCCTGGGAGCTTGCCCAAAATGCAGATTCTTGGCCTCACCTCAGACCTACTGAGTCAGAATCTTTATTTCAGCAAGATCCCCGGATGCCTCCTTAGGACACTGCAAGTAGATGATGCAAGGTGGTTCTTGAGGGAGGGCCCAAGCCCAAGTATCTCAGACACTGCCAGGTCCAGGGCCCCAGTGCTTCCTCTCCACCTCTTCCTCTGCAAGACCAAGGGTCCTGCTAATGTTTAACACCCACCAAACCACTGCCCCAAAAAACCACTGCCATCAAGTCTGACTCATAGTGACCCTAGGGTTTACCAGGTTTAAATATCTGCAGGTGGCATCCACAGTGTCTTGAGGGCAAGGACCTTGACTGGCTAAGTGGAGGGTCATTTGTGCCCTGCCCAATTCGATCAACTCCCTTTTATTAAATTGCTGCAGATTTTTGTAGTTGCAACATAGTAGCAGAGGCAGGATGACAGTGGACTTGGTTTGGCACCACGGTCTGGAGAGGAAGTTTCCACTTGCAGGGGATGTGGTGAACGTGCTGTGGAGGGCTGTGGAGTTCCTGCACCCCTCTGCCATGAAAACACCAAGGCAAGGATAGCAGATATCAGGACCTACATTCCTGCCGCCTTTCCCATGCTGTCAGCAGACATCAGTAATTGATTTCCGCTGACTTTCTGGGATGACCTTCAAGTCCTTTCCTACATGGTGCCCCAGGGGACCACGTTGATTGATCTGGCATGGCTCTATCTGTAACCTCTGCCTTGGGTCTCCCCCTGGGATTTGTCCTTTCCAGGTCAGGCCAGTGGAGATGACGAGGCCAGGCTTGTTTCCAGGGACCACACTGCTGCTTTCCATTCCCACCACATGCCTCAAGAGGGTGTGCTGCTGCCCCCCTCGGGGAGCCCCTCTGTAAATGGTCCCCACAGATGCTCACAGCAGCATGGTGCAGTCCCACTAGCCCCTTCACTAGCCACTTGCATCCAGAAAGGCTTGATGTAGTGCCCCTCTGTGAAGCAACAGGCCCTTGAGCCTCACATCCCTTATGCCCTGGTAACTGTGTACCCAGTACCACCTCTCCTGGCCCCCATCACCCTGTTGACAGGAGTGCCCCAGCAGTTGTCATGACAGGGGCCCTCAAGGCTGCAGTGGACACTAGGAGGGCCTAAGGGACACTACTGCATGGGTGCTAGCATGCCCTCCCAGGCACAGTGCTCTCAGCTTGTGCCCAGAGGGCACCCTGCACAAATTTCAGCTCTGGCTCTGTTTCACTGAGTGGTGGGCCTGAGACGCCCCCACTCCGCTCTCACCCAGCAGAGACCTGTGCGCTGGAGTCTGAAGGCAGGCTCCACAGGGAGCGGTGAGCCCAGTTGGAACCTGGAGGGTGATTCTGCTGGCTGTGAGGCAGAATGGAGCTCTGCTGCCAACACACATGGGGGCCTGGCGCCCCTAACACCGGGCTGCCTGTGGGGGCGGGGTATGGCCGGCCGTGCTGTAGCCGCCGCTCTCTTGGCATTGCCCTGACCCCCCACTCTGCCCACCACCCCACAGTCTCTCTCTCTCTCACACACACATGCACACACTTTCCGGCCCTACCACCACAGCTCCTTCTGTCAGTAGATGACATCACAGATAGACTGTCAGTGTCTTGAGGGCAGGACCTCATGGGCTCAGCTGTGGGGGTTTTGTGCTCAGAGCTCCTGGTTCACTCAGGTTTAAGAAATTGCACTCTTCTTTAAAACTGAACAAAGTAGCAGTAAGAGGGTGAGAGCTGACCAGGGTTGGCATCAGGGCTAGGCTTAGCCAGGACACTCAGCTAGGACATGGCCAGCTGGGACTACGTACAGCCTGGCTGTCCCCAACCACTCCACTGCACCGACACCTTGAGATGTATATCTCATTGCCAAGTTCTCCACCTGCATCAGCTCAGCCTGGTGCGTACTGGCCTGGTTGACATGTATGTATTGACGCAGCTTCTGAATGCAGACGAAGGAATTCTTTGAAACCCAAACTCTTAAACAGCCTCTGCAAGATGGCCTGGGTAGGGGGCAGCCCAGAGACTGCTTTGGGTAGAGGCCACCCCCTGGATGTCGCCTGCTCCACTGGGGCACTCCTGAGCATAAGTTAGCTGACGTTGGATACATCCCACAGTGGAACAAAAATCCTTAGAGGCAGCTTTGGCCTCTCCTTCCTCAAGGCAAACAACTGAGAACAGAAAATGTAAATGCCACAGACTGTCCTGCAGCCACACTGTCCTCTGGCAGGACCTGTGCACCTGGATGGCTGTGGAGAGGCTGGGATCGGCCCCAGAGGAGTTGGTGAGAGACTTGGGTCCCCAGGACTCTATGGGCTGGATGGGGTGGGAGGTTCCAGTTCCCTGCTGTGCCTGGGGCCTGGAACAACGGCCCTGCAGGCTATCAGACTGATCTGCCCTGAGAGCCTGAGTTCAAACTGGCCCTTAGGCCTTGCCTCCCATTGGCCTTGTCCAAGGTCCTGAGGCACCTGTGGTTGGCTTGTCATTGAAGACTCAGGCTGTATGGACTCCTCATGGTCCCAGGACTGCTTTCAGGGAAAATGCCTTTTAAACAACGCTAGCACAGACAAGAATGCCAAAACTGTGGTGACTAAGGTCAAACCAGAGTTTCTGCCTTGGGGGAAGGGACGTCGGGAGCCTTCTGTGATGGTGATGTTTCATACTGTGATCTGAGTGATGGTTTCAGGGGTGTAAAAACCCTTTGCTGTTGAGTCGGTTTTGCCTCATGGAGGCCCTACCGGACAGACTAGAACTGCCCCACAGTTTCTGAGGAGTGCCTAGTGGGTTTCAACCTCCAATTTTGTTTGGGTAAGCAGCCATGGCACTTAACCATGACACCAATAGGGTGTCCTTCATGAGTGTAAGGTTGTCAAAATTTCCAGTCTGTTCCCTGAAGTGAGGTCCTATGTAACCATATTCAACTTCCCCACCTACACTGCCCGAGGGGAAAGTGCCATCAGCGGGCTCATGCCCAGGGCTGGCTTCTGGCCTGTTTGGTTCCGTACTCACATGACACAGGAACCTCAGGTGGCCTTCTCAAGAGTCTCACCGGCCAGAAGGGTGCTTTGTCTGAGCATTCCCTCAACTAGGCCCACTCTTCACCTGCCAGACCCCTGTGGACTTTGTTGCCTCATCCACAAAAACTGCGCTTTTCTCTGGACAAACCAGGGGATTCTGTTGGAAGATTCTCTGACCATCACCTGTCTCCCTTCCAGACCACAACCCAGAATGCCACCAAAAGCTTCTCATCTCCCAATACCCCTCTACCTGTCACCCCGTCTGGGGGTGAGCCCAGCCTCAGTTCCCACTTTTATTCCTGCTTTCCTCTTTTGGTTTTGTACCTTATTACATCCATTCTAGGGTGTCCGTATGTCCCAGCTGGCTCATGAGTGCGGTTTATGTCTGTCCAAGTGCATAATGAGTCAGGTGTCTGTTTTCACTCTCAAAAACATCCCAGTTTGGACAATGAATTAATGCTTGTTCTACACGTGTATAATGGTACGGTGTATGAACTCCTCAGATGTGCTTTGGTCACTCAGCATTGTTGCTAAGATGTCCCTGTGTTGCTTTGGGTGGCTCTTCATGGTTGAAAAACAGTCTATTGTTGCATGCTCTTGGGAGGTGTATTCTGACAAGTGTGTGTGTCCTGTGGCCACAGAGCCACGAGGGGAACTGCGGGACCTCGTGCAGGCACAGCAAGCTGACACTGCAGCACGCACTTGTGTGACTTTCACAGTGAAGCTGATCATGTGTTTCTCCGATAAGTGACGCTCTCCTCAGCGAACTGCAAGCCCTGCGTAGCCCCACCCTCACAGAGTCCCTGGACCGAGGGGCGGGGCTTATTTACCTCTCCTGATGGTTTGAACTCATAGCGACCCTGTATGGCACAGAACTACCCCCATAGGGTTTTCCAGGCTGGGATTTTTACCGGAGCGGAGAGCCCGGTCTTTCTCTCACAGAGGCTGGATGGGTTCGGACTGCCAACCGTTTGCTGCCTGTTTCTCCACCAGGGTTCCTAGTAGGAGCTCTGTCCCCTTGTGAGGCCACAACTGAAGGCCGCAGGAGCAGCTGGCTTGCACAGGCCAGTTCCTGCGACGGCTCTGCCAGCAGCCCAGGTGTTACAAGCTGTGGTTCTGCATGTCGGGGGGCTCTGTACTAGTGGCTGGAGGGGTCGCCTCCCTGGGACCAGACAAGGGTACCCTAAGTGACACAAATGACTCTGGCCAGACACCCACCAAAGTGAGCACCACGGTGACGGAAAAAAATAAAAAATTCACAGGCCTGAGGCCTGCTGAACTGCTTTCTATTTCTGGCCCTGCCATTAATAAGCTGGGTGACCTTCGGCTGGTCACTTCATCTCTGTTCGTAGAATGAGTTTGGACAGCGACATCTAATTCTCAACTTGAGAGTGCATCAGAATCACCGAGGAGGCTAGTTCTTGAGTGCAGATTCCCGGGCCTAACCCCACAGGTATTCAGAGCTAGCTGGTTTGGAGAGGGACTTGAGGCATGTGTACACTCACTTGCTGATAAATGGTAATAATAGAGACTTCAGAAATGCCCACATATGGCTACAAAATGAAACAATCCACAGGGAATTACAACACAAGGCAGTGTGCCTCCCCCCAGCTGTGCTACCTGCAGGCAACTGCTTTTAATCAGCTTTTAGGGAGCTTTGGTGGTTACCAACTCATTGCTAAATAGGCCAGTTCTTGTTTTATCAACTTCAAACATAACCCCTCATCTTCCTGCTATGACAGAGGGGGCCTTAGCTCTCGGGCTCTGCCCCAACCCCCACTCCAGTTACAGCAGTATTTTTCCGAGCTGCAGTTTAACAAGCACCCAGGTGATTCTGATGTAGCTGGTCTGCAAAGTGCACTTCGAAAAGCACTGGCCTGGTGACACTTCTGGGGAGAGCCACTCAAGTCCCCTCTCACCATCTCTTTTCAGCCCTTCTGCATGGCTTCCAGGACTTCAGGGACCCTTTCCTCATCTCTGGGAGCTCTGCAAGGCTGGGCATGGGGCCGTGCTGTGCCCAGTCTATTGTGGGTGGACTGCCCAGCCCTCTTGCTCGCACAGCAGCCACTCTGCTCCCCAGCTGCACTCACTGCACCGTGAGGCTGAGAAGCTTCCTCCTGAGGGATCGGGGTCCCTGCCCTGGTTACACCTAGCAGAGGTGGGTGAGCACGTGACTTCTTCCTCCCAGCCCAAGGGCAGTGCATGCAGAGTGGAACATGCAGACACAAGATGCACACACTAAAGGCACCCTTAACAGCAGAGGAAGGTAGGTACTATACAAGAGGGAAGGAATTAGGCGCATGGGAACACACAGACTACTGTGAGGCATAAAATGACACTGCTGCAGAGTGGCACCGGAGACTGTCTGGAGGTGAGATGAGAAGGCAGAGGTGGGTAGGCACTGGTTGAATGACAAAGGAAATACAGGGTGGCGAGGAGACTGCTCTCACCATGTACACAGAGCAACTGGAGTCACGTGTGTACGTTTTCGTATGAACAAACCGACATGTAAAGTTAAAACACAACATGCGCACACACAGACTGAGCCCATTTATGTAAAATTCAAGATCAGGCAACACACGGGCAGACAGACATAGACAGACATCAATGGAAGGGTGAGAGGCTTTAGAGGACAACCTAGGAGGGCTGGTGTGTGTTTATGTGTGTTGCAGACAGGTGTGCGTACATGGGCACCTTCACTTTGTGAAAACTTGGACTGTGTCCTTATAATTTGCAGTTTTCAGAATATCTTTCTTTACAAATGTTACAAACGGGCAAGGTGAATAATTAAGCTGCTCTCCTTCTTCAGTTGCCCATTAAACGAGGCCCCCAGAATGGGCCCTGGTGAGCAGGAAGCCTGACCTCACTCGTGGGCATCAGGGGAGATCCCAGAAAGCTGATCGTGTAGGGTGTGAGGCAGCTCAAAGAACCAATCTGGTGCCCCCCAGAGTGAGGCAGCCTCCTGGGTCCAGAAGACACTGGAAACGAGGCCCAAGCATGCTCCCCAGGAACGCAGACGAGATACCAGGCAAGCAAGACTTGTGTGCCATCTTCCCCACCTGCCAGCAGCCAAGCTGTCCGGGGTGGGGAGGGTGCCTGTGGGCCCCCAGCCCGCCTCCCCAGGCTGCTGGCCAACCTACAGTAAATATTATTATACTCCTACGCATCTGAAGGATGTTAATTATTAAAACACATACCACCCAGGGTAGTGTGCTGTAATTAGGTTCAAATTAAATTAGTATCCTCTTCTAATTAGGACATCAATAACCACTCTTGAGGCCCTAGCTCTCCAGCCCCTCCTCACTGCCTTCCAACATGGGCTAATGTGCGAGAAGGGGTTCACTGACTGTCTCTGCGGGACATGGAAATAATCAAACCAATAAATAAAGTGGAGGCAGCCATGCATGCCTCTACTGCTGCCTTTTCCTAACGACAGGGTGAGACTGGCGAGGGACCCTGGTGCACCAGTCCCCCAAGACGTGTCGATGCCCCATGGTGCTCTCCCTGGCCTGTCAGCCCCAACTCATCCTTTTCCTGTGTGAAGTCTTCCTGGCCACCAGGGCCAAGGCCCCTGCCTCAGCTGTGAATCTAGGGCTGGCTGCTGCCTATTCCACTAGACCACAGATGCAAAAGCAGAGTCTGGGGCGGGTGTCTTGGCTCTCGTGGGGTCTACCACTGCTTGGTACCACCCTGGTGGGAGGGCAGTCCGCGGTCAAGAGATGAGGCTGATCACCTAGGAGGAGGATGAGGAGCACAGTGTCTGATCTTGAGGCCTGGATCTTTGTCAAGCCGCTTCCTGGGCTACTTCCAGGCCTCTGCCAGTGCTGATGCTGACTAGAGTCAATTGTGGATAAAAATAAAATGTGTCCACGCACGTGCACACTGGGGCTGTGCACCCCCATGCAGGAGTCCCGCATCTGCATCAGGAGTGTGAGCGCCTCCTTAAATCCTGCACCCTCAGTGTCTCACCCTAGTCCCAGCCCTGCCTGGGACAGAGCTCAGGAATGCATAGACGCAGCAGACGCAGGCTGGGGCCAAAACTGACAAGGAGAAGTGACACCTTCCTACCTTGGCAAACGCTTTGACCTTTGTCTAAACCAGCCTTGGAAAAGGAAGAAAGTAAGAAGTGGGAAGGTTCAGGCATAATTTTAATTGGAGAACAAAGGAGGGTTTATCCTTGGGCACAGATGTAACCACGGCAACTGGTTAGACACTGATGGTTTCAGACCTTGAACAAAGCAATAGGAACCCTGGAGGTGCAGTGGTTAAGTGTTGGAGTGCTAACTTAAAGGTTGGTGGTTTGAACCCCCTCCCCGTCTCTCCAAGGGGGAATTTGTGGCAGCCTGCTTCCGTCAAGATTGCTGCCCAGGAAGCCCGGGGGCAGGGCGTGCGTTTGGCCTTGGAACAAGGCAGTAGGCTGGCATCTTGCCCTTCTACCAACTGTGCCCACGGTAAATGCACGACTGGCCTCCTGGGCCTCCAAGGAGCACCACGGAGAAACAGGTGGGCAGGCCTTCTCCAGGTGTGGCAAGCCGGGCAGCCTCACTCAGATTCTTCACTGCACTGACTGCCGGGTCCCTCACATGTGGCCGAGTCCTGAGAAAGAGGTGACTGGACCCTGAAGGGTCTGACTCCAGGAGCACAGCACTTGCTGTCAACATTTCTCCCTTTCCTGAGCTGTCCCCCAGTCAGCCTCCCAGGGCACAGAAAGCACCCATTTCACTGTGTCTACAGAGAGGCCTGGTGGAGGGCTGTAAAACCCAGGGCCAGAGCAAACGTGAGGTACAAAAGTGCTAAGCGCCCAGAATCTCTGGCTGAGATGATTCACCAAGCCTCACTGTCTCCCTCACCTCCATCTAGATGGAGTACCAATCTTAGAAGGCAGGGTGAGGGTCACTGCGGGGCACACTGTAGGCAGATCGTGAGGTGGAGGTGGAAGGGTCGGCAGGAAGATGGTCACGTGTGGTAGGGCAGAGCCACAGACACCACTGTGTGAAAGAATGAGCACTCAGGGGACAGGGCACCAGGGGCGGTGTCTGCCCCATCGTGTGCACACCTGAGCCCTCCTTTTCCCTCCCTCTTCCAGCCCTGGAGCTGCGTAACAGGCTCCTCCTGGCACCCCACCTGGCTGCTCTGGGGGTTCTTTCCCTTCCTTATGGGCTGTAAGTACAAGTTTTCTGAGCCTGGGGTTTAGTTCAACCTTGGTGCCACAAGGTGAATACCCTGAAAAGTCAAAGAGAGCAAAGGTGGACCTGGACAGACCCACCTCGGGACCCCCGCCCATGATGCCAGCCCGGCTTCAGCCTTGATGCCGAGCAGCAGGAGCAGAGCCCTCACCCGGGTCCCTCGGCTGATTCCCGCCGGGCTCTGCGGAGCCCTCAAGGACCTCGGCTTGCCTCAGGACAGGCTCAGGGGGCCTTGCCTGGCCTGGTGTGCTGAGTCTCTATGTGGAGTCTGTCCACGTTCTGGACACCACAACCCAGCTGTGCAAGCCTCTAACTCTGAGGGCAGCCACGTGTGATGGGTCCTGGCTGACGAGTTAGAGGAGATCTTGAGCCTTCTGTGGAATGGACATGGTGCCCAGTGATGAACAGGCCTAGAATCACTCAGAAGACTGAGCGACTGCCCAGCTTCCCCTTTGGTTGGATGATGTTTTTATGGGATTTGGCCAGATGTGTGGAAGACTACCTGGGGAGTTGTTTGAGTGCCTGGAGCCTCTCCTGGCTGGGGCTGCAGAGATCCCAGGTGCTGGGCCTCACCAGGACCAATGAGGGCTGCAGACAGCATGGACTATTTTATTGGGCCTTGAAAGCTTTAAATACAGAACCGGGGAGGGCTGGTGAGAAGGCAGATGTGGACACACTGGCATCTGAGAATGGACGTATCGAAGAACGCACATGATCAGCAGGTAGACAGAGCTGGGGCACAAGGACGTCTGGGCTGGTGGGTGCCTGCGGGCAGCCGAGGGTACCCTTCCACTGCTGCTCTTTCAAGGTGCTTCCTGATTCGATGACAATTTAAAAAAAACAAACTCCCAATAAAAACGCAAAGTTAGCTGCTAGAGACAGGAGGCCAAGGCCCTGCCCCGCAAAAGCCTTGCTGCCCCCGACCGCTGGCCCCAGCTCCACCCAACGAGACACTTCCATACACTGAAGCAAAGCTGGACCCGATCTGTGCGCCCCCCGCCTGGAGTATGGAGCTGAGGGCCCCCAGCAGAGGGAGAGGCGTTGGCGAGAGCAGTGCAGGGGCCAGACTCAAGTCCCTTTTAGCGGCTGTAGCCAAACTCATCTGCGTCATCAGCTCGGAAGTCTCCATAGCGCCACAGGTTCAGCTGCAAGACAGAAAGTGGGTTTTCAGGGGACACCCTCAGCAACCCCCCAAGCTCTGCAGGCAGCAACTCACCCTGGCACTCTTGGCTGACTCCTGGGCATTCAGGTATTCTGTGATCTGGAGATGCAGGAGGAGAAAGGCTTGGGTCAGGAAAGGGGACTGTTACCCAACCCAGTCAGGCCCTCTGGTCAGGGCTCAGTCACACCTCTGCTCAAACCACCCCCCGACCCCTGGAACCTTCAAGACCCAGGAAAATCCAAAGCACACAGCCACATTGGCGCCCCTGGCAGTCCTACTCTGCACTGGTGTTCCAACTCCTGAAACACCCTCCCACCACTTCATCTAACCATCCCATTCCTCTCATCTCTCATAAAGTGTCCCCTTCTTAATGAGGCCTGAAATGACCCCATTTAGAACTACAGCCTTCCCCCCGCCATTCCCTTTATTCTGCTTCTATTTTTTCTTTCACCATTGCACTCATCATCTTCCAGCCATGCAATCTGGCTCACTTATTTATTGTATTTACTTCTATTGTTTGCCTCCGCAGGCTTGGATGTAAGCATTACTGGGCAAAGATTTGTACCTCTTCTTCCTAATACATGGCAGGCCCTCAACAAATGTTTGCTGAGAAAATGAATATATGAATGGATGAACAAAAGGTAGGTGCATACCTCAGGGACTGGGCGAACACAATGTTCTGCACTAGAGACATTAGGGAAACCTTGGTGGCCTAGTGGTTACATGTTACAACTGCTAACCAAAAGGTTGGCAGTTTGAATCTGCCAGGTGCTCTGTGGAAACTCTATGGGGTAGTTGTGTTCTGTCCTATAGGATCGCTAGGAGTCAGAATCAACCCGACAGCAGTGGGTTGGGTTTGGTTTTAGACATTAGAGGTGGTTTCATCTGTGTGGCACTACCGTTGAGTTGATTCTGACTCCTAGTGACCCCATGTGACACAGGAGAGCTACCTCAGGTTTCCTGGGCGTGGGAACAGTTTGCCAGTCCTTTTTCCTGTGGAGTGACCAGGTGGATTTGAACCACAAACCTTTTGGTTAGCATGCATCAGTGCTCCTTACGGGGGCACTAGGTCTCTGATCCTGCAGGACTGCAGCTGACCTGCTAGGACCAATCAGCAACAGGAGCTTCCACGGGGAAGACCTGGGCTCAGGCCTCCCTCCCTGAAGGACACACAGTGGCAGTCCACATCAGGGTCTTGATGCAAATGAAGTATCCATGTGCACAGCCCATGCCGCAGACTCGGGAACCACCAATGCACCATGTGCCCCGTGGTGTTAGCGGGTGACAGCACAGGTGAAAGTGGCCGGGACATGGGGACCCAATGGATAGAATGAAGGGAAGAGGTGGCAGGAAAGATGGACATCAGCTTGAGGGTGAGGAGCTGGGTGCTACCCACCGTCCTCTGTTTGCTGCCTGCCTTGAGAAGGCTCCCCTGCTTTTACCCACCAGCTTGTCCCAGGGACCAGCTGTCCCCATGCTCCAGTCAGCCCAGCAGGGCAGCAAGGCCTGCCACACCCTTGCACTTCATGACACGAGAGAAGTGACCTTCAAAAGGTGATGGCTGCAGTCCCCCATGCTGCAGTCTCTTCACACCGCCAGCAGGGGCACTTCTCCAGGCCCACTGGCACCCAGGTGCCAGGAGCTGGTTAGGGAGTTGGCAGCTTTGTTAGAAAAATGAGTAAGAGGCCAGGCATTAGTACTCCCTGTCCTATGGTGGCCCCAGTACCCCAGGTTACCGTTGCCTGGGGACAGGTGCAGTATAAACTTGCCCTCCACGCTACCGCTGCCTTCCCAGCCAAACCTGCAAGTGAGGATGTGATGCGCTTTCCTTTTAAGGCCCCCAAATCCAAATCCTCTCTTTCCTAGCAGGTGTGGCAAGATAGTAGGTCCCGGGCTCCGTGTGACAGGTGGCTGTCCTGTGTCACCTACCACCTTCTGGAACTGCTTCTCCTTGCGCACCTCCACCATCACCAGGCCCTCCTTCACCAAGCCCAGCCCCACGTCGCCCTTGGAGTCAGCGAACTGCAGTGTGACGTGGGGGCAGCCGGCGCTTATGTGCTCCACGTTGAGCAGGCACTGGGTGTTCTGGATGTCCCGGACCACGCTGTCCACAGCGTCTGTGCGGGCGTCCTCCTGCAGTGGGACATACCAGGTGAGGGGGCCCCAGCCTCCACGTCGTCACCTGCCTTTCAGATCTCATCAGGGCAGGAAGTGACCTTTTCCCTTTCTCTCCCTGCCTCTCACCCCTAGCCCATCTGCACAGGAACCTGTCCTTTATACCTACCTGCCTGCGTCTCCAAGAAAAGTGGCCTCGTCACCACCAGCCCACTCTACTCCCCTCTGTGGGGACTTGCCCAGCAGAGCCCCCGTCAGGCCTAGGCTCTCAAGTCTTCACTGCTGCTGCTTTTCAGGCTGCAGTCTCCCCTGTCCTCACAGATCTTCCCCTTAGCCTGACGAGTGACACTGCCCTCAGTGGCATCTGTTTCTTGTCTTCCCTTCACTGAATTTTGTGGAAATGCAGACATTACTGTTTGGTACCACTCTTCACTCTACTGCTGACTCTCAGTACCTGTACGGAGGCCAGCTCTGGCCACGCTGGTCACCCTCCTCTGACTTCACCTTCCGGGAACCAGGGGATCTGTAGGCCCCTCCTCAGAGGCTGCCTGGGGCTCAGGCCTTGGGCTTTCCAGCATCTGCTGAGACCACTCTCCTCCCCACTGTGTCTTCTGTGTGCTGACTCTGGACAATCATAGCTGTTCTAGCCCACGATTCTAAGTCTTTTCTTGCTTCCAAGCTGACAGTAAGCCACCAGGGTCCCGAATCGGCTCCTTCTCTTTGCCCTATCTTGGCAAACAGCAATGTGCCCAACAAGTCATCTATTAAAGAAACTCAGTGCCATCTGAGATCCCTCCTTTCTCTCACCGACCCCCTCTGGCTTGGTGTCTAAGCCCTGGCCCCGTCTCCCACCCCCACTCACGTGGGCCTATCCTGGCCACCATAAGTCTCCAGCCTGGACTGCCGAGATGGTCTCACAGCCAGTCCTTCTAGGTACGCCCCTTCCCATTTCTCTTCCACGATCCACTAGAATTCTTAAAAACCCATCGGAGCATGTCGTCCCTCTGCTGCAGACCTGCTGTCACCCCTTCGTCCTGCAGCCCCAGGAACACACTCCCTGCCTACGCAGACAAGGCCCCAGTCCCCAGGCCCTGCCCTCCTTCCCCTCCTCCTCTCCTGCCACTGCCTGCCAGCCCCCAGGACCTAACTGTGGTGGCGGCATCATTCACTCAAGTGCACCCTGGATGGCCAGGCCTGCCCATTTCTCAGGAACTAGCTCAGACACTCTAAGGGCCTCCTTCTATGGTGTCATCACTCAGTGTCCTGGGTGGAAGTCCAGCGCTCCACCCCTTGGACACCAGGCTCGGCCTCATGGGGCTGAGTGCCAACATACAGGCCCCTTGGGTGGGAACAGGCTGCTGAGAGGGAGGAAGACATCTCGACTCACATCCTGGGGCACCTGGATGAAGGCAAAGGCATACTCCGTGGCTTGAGCTGGCAGCACTCGAGTGCTGAAGGCAGGTGGCAGGGTTCCCAGGCGGGTGGACGGCAGGACCTCTCTCTGCAGAGGAAGCAGCAGGCAGATGGCATCACACACGCCCATCCCCAGCTCTCACAGGACAGCGCCCTGTGGCCTGGTCTCTGGAGACCTTAACTCTGGGCCTCCCTGCTCCCCCTGTAACGTGGTGCTACTCAGCCATGTGCACAGGCTCCCCAACTAGCGAAGCTTTAGGAGAATGGTGTCCATGCTTGCCAACCCTTTACCTGGCCCTGGTGTGGCCATACTAACATAGTCACAACGATAACTATAATCGTGGTTTCCATTTCCTTCCAGCTCCCTTTCCTCTAGGACATGGTTCCCTGGCCACCTTCCCACAGGCTGGGGACCGTTCCAACTACTGGCTGGGAGCATGGACCAAGCGTGCCTGCAGTTGTGCCTGGGGTGTTGGGTAAGGAAGGCTTTAAGCTTGCCCATGGCTCTACATGGGATGTGGGGTGCCCTGGCTTGGGAGGCCCTCGTCTGTGCATTCCCAGGTGAGAAGGTCAGGGCACAGCTTGTTCTGAGCTTTCCGCTAACAGGTCCTCCATTGCTCCCTTGAGGAGGGAAGGAAGGAAAGTGGCCACCCAGCTGCACCCTAGGACACCATTGTTCTCCGACCACTGTGTCTGGTGCTGTGCCTACAGGGCCTCTCAGGGCTAAGACCAGACCCCTGGCCCCAGCCTGAGCCACTTCCTCCCCAAGTCACTTTGCCCGCTAGTGTTTGTCATTCCCCAGCATGTGCTGGGGCCTGGCAGATGGAACAAACCCCAGTCCTGGCAGAAAGCCTGGGCGGCGGGGGGGGGGGGGTAGACAGGACCTTCAGGAGCTGTGGTAACTGGGCACAGTCCTCCAGAGAGGTGAGACAGAAGAGAAGGAACTGTGCCTGGGGCTGTGCTAGGCATGCATTCCTGAGGTTGGGACACGATACGCCATGTGCCCAGGCTTCAGGCCAGGGACTCCAGTTGTGCTTGTAACTTAGAAGCATGGCCTGTTCTACAAAGGCCAGCAGAGATGGCCACACACTTACCATTCTACAAGCAGAAGACTCCAGAGCTCAGAGGCACCTTTGAGAGCAAATGGACTCAGCCTAGGATGCTGCTGTGTTTAGCGATACCTGCAGCCATGTGGGGCCCTCCCGTGCCTTTTCCTCCATCTTTGGGCCCCCAAACTCACATTGCCGTAATCAATGTAGAAGACGTGCACTTTGGCAGGCGACTCCACTTTCTCTACTCGGGCGCGGTACCTGCAATGGTATTGGGCCAAGCTTGGGGACACTGCAGAGGAATCTGGCTCCCTGGAGCCTTGAGGATGGCAGGACAGGGGCCTTGTATGCCCTGCCTAGGTCAGGGTGAACATCATGGGTGCTGCAAAGGGCAGCTCCTGGGCTCTGGCAGGGCCCAACCCATGGGCCCTGTGGCCGCTCTCACACGGAGTCAAGCATCACTGGCAGCAGAGGGAGGGAGAAAGCAGCAAGTGCAGCAGACGAATATGTCCTTGGGGCATAAGCAACAAGACTAATGACTAGATTGATGTCTGCTGTTTAATGCAGTGCACTCAACAGCAGCTGTAATTAGCCAGCAGATCTGTCTGGGAGGCCGCAGCAGGAAACACATCCAAGCCACATCGTCACTTAGGAGGGCCACGGGCCCCACCTTTGGTAGATGCAATACAAGTGACCTTCTCTGGCCTGGGAATGCTGCTGCTTACGTCCCAGACAGGCAGGCAGGCAGGCAGAGGTCCGGACCGCTGGTCTGGGCTCATCGTGAGCAGCCTCTGCCCTCACCCCGTGACATCATTCTTCTTGTGTGTGGTGTCGGGGGCCCCAGCCAGCCAGTCAGGAAGGACACCACTTCTGGACTGCAGGGACCAGACTGTAGGCCCTGTGTGGGCTGTGGATAGCCAAGGAGACACCATGAAAGCTGGACAAGTCTGCCGTCAACTGCCCAGTGGAAGGTGAACTGCTAAGGTACCCACCCCTCAATCCCAGTGGGCAGCTCTGCAGGCCTGAGTCCTGAGGACAGACCTGGTATCAACAGCTCCCGCTAAGGACCCTCTGCCCTGCTCGGTCCTGGTAGCTTACCACTCTCCATCCACGAATTTGGCAATGCAGAACTCTCCCCGGCGCGGGGCGTAGGAGCCCTCCACAGGGGGGTGGCTGGCAATGTCACTGCGCATGTTTTCCATCAGCTTCTCCAGCTGGGTGCCTGTGAGAGGAAAGGCAGTGAGATCTGTGGCCCTGGCCCCCGAGCCTGCTCGGCAGACGGGGCTGGGGCCGCCTGAGAACCTGGGGGGCCAGCAGGATGTGCAATTCTGCAGGGCCTGTGCACACTGCTGTCGCCAGTCCTCGTCCTTAAGGCTTGCTCACACACCCTCAGAAACAGGGCTGGTGACCAGGTGACACTCAGGGCCTGGCTTTCGATCTGCCCGGCCCTGACTATGGAAGCCCCTGGAATGCATGTGGCTCCGATAATGAAGGCAGAGAAGCGAGTGCACCTGCTCCAGCTGAGCCCAGGCCTCAGGGGCTGACAAGCAACAGGTAGGGGAGCTGCGCCCCGAGACAGTGGGATTCAGACCAGGCCACTCTGACCCGTCCCTGGAAGACACCCCGCAGCTCAGTTTCTCTTCTCAGTTGGGGGTTCTCCTTCCTGTCCTGTCTTCCTGAAGACCCTGGCCTGGGGTCAGCCATCCTCACTGCTTGTCTTCCTGTTTTTCTCTGTAGCACAGGCCCTCCCCCTCTGCTAGGCATCAGACCCCTGTGGTATCTTCCTTCGTCTCCCTCTGGCCCAGACGCTTAGCTGAGCATCCAATCCCTTCTGTTCCCTCCCCTCTCATACCCGTGAGGAGGAGGTTCAAGTCACGGTTCCTCCCCACAGCTCTAGGGCTCAATGCCACTCTCTAACAGGGGCACCATGCATGTTCGTGGAGGTCACACTTGCCAGTCAGCCTTCTATGGTCCCTGTGTGTGTTGGCATTTCTGCCACTACACCGAGCTCCTCAGGGCATGAGGCACTGCTCACTCATGCCCAGGAGAATCCCTGAGGCATGTGGCACTGAGCAACTGAACTGTGCTGAAAACGAGCTCTCTCTGCGTGTGAGGGTGTGTGCACCAGACCTCTGTGTGGCACTGGCCTCCAAACTCACAGGACTCAGAACAGGACCTGCCAGGTAGTAGCTGACTTTTCCTACCTAGCAGTAAGTCCTTAGAGTTTTCCTCGCTCACAGACAGTAAAACTCCAGGGACCAGGACAAGCCACTACACAGACCGGCTCCTCCCTTCCTTGGTGTCCCTGTCCCTTCTCTGAAGGAGCAGAAGCAGGACCTGGCCTCTTGTGAATAGGCAAAGCCCTCTGGGAGGGCCTTCCACAGAGCCTGGCTGGTCATCTGTGGCTAATGGCAATGTTCCCAAAAGCAGATTTCCACAGAGGATTGGGCAGAGCGAGGGGATGTGCAAATGGGGTGCATGGCTTCAGAGCAGGTGGCTGTGGCTGCTGAGGGCGGCTTTCAGGATCCGGCCACTCTCCAGGTGGCTGCCAGGCAGCCCTCCACCCCCTCTGCCCCCGGCAGTGTTTTTTAAGAGCACATAGTTCTCCCCTTTTCCCCATTCTGTCGGGGCGCAGGTCAGTGGCAGACTCTGAGGTTACATGGGCATGAGGCCCTGCCCTTCTGAAAGCCTGGACTCTTAAGAGCTTTGCCCTGGAGACACTAGGGCCTATCCTATTCAAGGCAAGTCCCCCTGAAGCAGGCCCAGTGGCCGGGGGAGACTGCCGAGGCATCGCTGTACCCTGGCAGGGCCTTGTTTGAGCTTGCTTTTCCCAGGCTTGGAGGGACATCCTGTCAGGCAGCTCTTGTCCCTGTGTACTCAGCCACCACAGGATTCCTTCTGTGTCGAACACCCCAGATCCAGGAGCTGGCTGCCTGGGTTCATTCCAAGGCATGTGCTGGTCCAGTATTCCCCAGGGATGTGGACTCAAGAGAAGCTGATCCTGACGGCTCCTCAGCTCTGTCTCTCCCCTCTCTCCTCTCCCTTCGCCCCTCTCCCCTTCCCTCCAGATCTGTAGACAGCCCGGGGCCAGGAGCAATCAGCTTTCCCTGGTGCAATGACACTGCCACAAAAGCAGCTGCTGGGGAAATAGCATTAGTGGGGAAGTGGTTGGGACGTGGCTGCTGGCAGTCTCGAGCAGGCCTGGCGGTGGGCAGAGCTGCATCCTGCCATCGTGGCGCAGCCTTCAGTGCCCGTGACATCTTTGGCCCTTTCTTCCTTGTAAGAATTCAGCTCTTTGGACTCAGAGGCTGTGCTAAGGGCTTTTTCCTCCACCTCTAACTAAACTGCTTCCCTGCCCAGGGGCCCCTGAGAAGAGGGAGGTTGGAATGGGCAGAGTGAAGAGGGTGAGGTGGCAGGGGGCCAGTGTAACCACAGGGCAGTACTGAGAGCTATTCACCCCCAGACACCTGAGGCCCCTGCCTGGGAGACCCTGGCCACAGGAGGAGAATAGAGAGGAGAGTGTTCTCAGCAAGACTACCTGTGGGGTGACTTTCCTGAGTGAGCGTGGCCTGTTTCCATGGAGACCAGCTAACACTCTGAGCTGTGTTAACCTCTGGAGAGGGAGAAAGCCCGCAGAGACAAGCCCAGGCTCTCCCTCTTCTTCCCGCTTCCCACGGCAACCAATGGCTGAGGGGTTCACACTTTCTGACCACATGGTCTATTTGCTGCTTCCCAAGAGACCCTCACGGGTCACAGGCCCTCCTGCCTAGCTCTGCTTGGGGGTAAAATGATTACCCAAGAGTCTGAACGCGGCACCCTGACAAAATGTGTTACCTTCCCAGCCCTTGGAGGACCTGTGCAGTTGTTCCCACCTGCCTTGGCCCCACAGGCTCACTATGGGTTCACCACGTGACCCTTGAGTCCGGAGAGCAGGGTGGTGGGGTCTGGGGGTTGAGGGGCGCTGTAAGTTATGGAGAAGGCTCCGGGAATCCCCGGGCTCCGAGGCCTTCTCCCACCGAACTGCCTAGGGGCAGGGACCACCGCCTTACCCGTCTCCACATCCTGCACGTAGAAGTGCAGGTCGTCGGTGATCTCGGTCACGAACACCGGCTTGTAGCTGGCTGACCGCTCCTTCTCCTCCAGCACCTGCACCACCTCCTCCACCGGCTGCTCCTCGTAGTCGGCCCAGACCTGCAGACAGCCGGGGGGGGTCAGGAGATGGGGCCGGCCAGGGCCCGGGCAAGGGCGTTGAGTGGGCACAGGGGCCACCACAGGGCACTCCTGGCCCACCCTGAGGGAGAAGGGGGCCTCTGAAGTGATTCTGGCTGCCATAAGGAGCAACTGGCGAGCTTATTACAAATGCAGGTCCCTAGGTCATAAACCAAGCCCCGTGAATTATAGCCTCTGTTACCAGGGTCCCAGGGAGAAGTCAGACAGAAACAGACCAGGCTGCGGAAGGGTCCTCCTCGCTGAACAAGAGTATCTCTCCTCAGCAACTTTTCTCTCCGTCCTCCTACTTCACCTTCGGTGGGACCCCCTCCCCCTCCCTGAGCCCTTTCCCCCTTCCCCTGGGCCCTGGGCCCTGAGCTGTCAGGGAGACAGACACTCAGAAGCCGATTGAGCACGACAGCTCGTCAAGTCCAATCCCTCGGCCAGGAGATTATCCAAGTGGCCAGGCCTGTCAGAGCAGGGAGGGAGATGGCTTTCCAGCTGAGCTCAGGTGGGGGTGGGGGACTGGGCCACACACAGGGCCCCCACAAGCACAGCACAGGCACTGCCTGGTAGCAGCAGTGACCCAAATCCACATGTTTACTAGGTGCCAGGTGTCATTCTAAACATCCCTCACGTAGTAATCATTTTAGCCTGAGAACAGTCCTTGATTGGATCTTGTTATTCTTAGCTACCAGGGACTCAGTCAGCTCCCCTCATGGTGACTTTATGTTTAACAGAACAGAACACTGCCTGGTCCTGTGCCATCTTCTGGACATTGTCATGTTCTGGCTGTTGTGTCACATCTAGCTCATACAGTGTTTCCCTCATTTTGGGGGGCCCTCTACTAAAGTATCTGAGTACCTGTCATTGTTTCACAAATGTCACAAACAATTGTCCTTGTTTCACAAATGGAGAAACTGAGGCACACAGCCTACTCAAGTCACGCAGCTAGAAGCTGTAACTAGGATTTGAGCACAGCACTCTCTCAGTGTCATTTCTGAACGTCCTGATGGGGACAAAAGGCAGCACTGAATACTGGGGGAAGCTGTCAGCAAGGAGACACTGCCCCTTGTTGTCCTTTAATTTGCTCAAGCCAGGTACCATCTCTGGGTCTCTTCCTGTGTACAATGAGGTGGTCTGTTTGACACACAGTCACTGGATCCTGCCTCTCAGGTGACACGCAGGCTCCTGGGTGGCCCAGGAAGCAGCTGAAGAGAAGGAATCTTGGATGACCAACTGCCTTGGATCACCCCACAGGAACGGAGACAGCTCCTTGGCTGAACTGTCCTTCTATACCACAGAGCAAGGCCTGAACCAACAGTTCCTGACCCTACATACCTTACAGGCTCCAGGTACGCTGACCCTGTCTGATCCACCAGCATTGCCTGGCCCCCAGCACCTAGGGGCCTGTGCCCACACCACTGCTTTCCATGCCCGGCCCTGGTGGCCACAAGACAAGAGCAGGTGCAGGACCCAACCCAGCTTCTGCTTCCAGACAGATTCCAGCTCTCGGCCTTAGTCCTCAAGAGCCCATACCCAGATGGGAATGCTGGGTCTGATGTTTTGCACTTTCCCATGAAAAGACCTCTCCAATCTAAGGCATCCTACGGACATCCATGGATGCTTCTGATCCCAAGGCCTTAGTCTCCTGGTCCTCTCTGGCTAGAAGTTCCTAGCAACTGTCTACTCAGCCAGTTATTCCCACAGACACTCAGCTTTTGGGGGCCCTCACAGCTTGGAGGATCAATGAGACTCTGGCTATTCTGACAGACTGTCCACACGGCCAGGCCCAGCTGGGCCTGCCACCTCCCTCCAGTGGGCTCCTGGCCCTGAGAGGCTGGCTCCCTCACCCCCCAGCCAGCACGGCCCTCCCAGCCTCAAGCCGCCAGCACACTCTGCCCTGCCTTCTCTTTCCTTTCCCACTTAGACCCTCCTGGGCTGGTCATCTGTCAGCCTGCTGTGCTTGGGAGCCTTCTGGTGCTCCACCGTGAAGTGCACTCGGCTCCCCCGCTATGGCGGGAGGAGGCTCCTCAGCCTTGTTGATGAACTGGAAACAGTCCGACAGGGTGAGAGCAGAAACTGCTAAGGACTCCTCAAGTAAGAGTGCCTTGGGCCACACCACTAGGCCTCCTCCTCAGGGCCAGGGGGCAGAGCTTCCTTCTGGGGAGGCGCAGGTGGGCGAGCAGCTCCAGGTCAGGGAGGAGGCACACCGTGACCCGGGGACTGCCTCAGCCCCTGGCTCCCACCAGAAGAAGGGCAGCAACCAGCGGGGCGTACTGGAGCGACGCTGTCTCTCCACACAAGGAGCCTGGTGCCTGAGGTGGCCAAGGGGCACTCCCGGAGGAGAGAGGCAGCGTTACTCCTCAGACAAAAGTACTCGCCTCCGGAGTATGTACCCGGCCTGGTGAACAGCGCAGTCCTTGAAGGAAGCTGTTTCTTGGCTTGGCCGGGGGGCGTCAGTCAGTCAGCTTGGCCAGGCCGCCTGTGTTCCTGCCCCAGACACAATGATTTCTGCTGCCCTACTGCAGACACGGGGCAGAGAAGACACACACACAGACTGGCCAGGCCACTTCTCCCTACCAGGAAAGTCCTCTTGTAGCCCAAAGTCCCAAACAGAATCCCTGTGGCCAATGCTCCTCCTGCTGGGACAGCCCAGAGACTTGTAACCGGAAGAACAGTGGATGCACACACAGGCAACACTGAGCTGGTGCCTCAGTGCTCCACCCCAGGCTTTAAGAGACAGAGCCCCTCTGCTACCCCCCAGTCAGGATGCCAGGCAGAGGATGAGGGTTCTGTTCTGTGATCCTCTGAGAACAGCCTGAGTCTGGCCTAACCAGCCAACCGAGGGATGCTGGGGGGCCCACCATGAAGTGTCTGCTCTGCTCTTAAGACCAGTTCCAGGGGGCTGGGGAGAGAAGGCTGATCAGCGACTCTCTCACTTATGGCAGCGTATGGCCAGGCTGGGGAAGGGTCTTTGTCCACAGCAGTAACCCTGGATGACCCCTCCATAGCCCCTGCTATGTGTCAAGGTTGGCAATGGGGAAGGGACACACCTCACCCCTGCCTCACTCTGGAATCCAGCCCACCATGCACTCTGTCTTTCCTGTCCTCTCCCCTGCTCTTCCTCTCTGGAGGCACCAGGTCCTGCCTGGCTGGAGGTGGGAGTATGCTCTGGGGATCTGCTGGCTGGAAATTTTCCTTTCTAAATCTGATAATATTGAGCCTTCTGGGGACAGGGCTGGCACAGCGCCAGGGTGGTGGAGCCTTCCAAGCCCACAGTGGGGAAGGAAAGCTCAATAAAACCCAATCAATGGCCAATCCAGCCTGCCCAGGGTCTGCTGGGCGACATAGGAGGAGGGGCAGCCCAGATCCCTGCCATCTGCAGCCCGCCTCAGTCCTAAGATTGGCCCTATCCCTGAAGGGACTGGATGGGGCTTACGCTTTTGCAGAAAACGGAGGGACCCAAAGCCTCTTACCCAGGAGTCCAAGGGACACAAGGTGAATATGATGGCAGAGAGGTAGTGAAGGCCCTGTGGCTGCGAGACCAGCACCCCCAGCCCCTCAGACACCATGCATGTGAAAGCACATGCCACCACCAGGCACTCTCCTTGCCATAAGAGCTCCTGGAGCCACGTACCCTTAGAGAGCTGGTGGGAGCATATGAACATCATCATGTACCCTGACCCCACCAAGGACTCTTAACCATGATGTGCCTGTCACTCCACGGTTAAGGCAACCCCACCAGGGTCACAGGTGTGGAGGCTGAGGATACTGGGGAAATTCCCAGCAGGTCACAACATCCTCTCAGCCTTCCAGGCAGCTGGCTCACAGTGCTCCCGGGAACCAGCCCCACAAGGATGAGGGAAGCCTCCTGGGGAACCCTTGGGGAGGAAGCCCCCGACCTCCCTTGGAGAGGATAGAAGTGTGCAGGATAGGGGCTCGGGGCAGGCGGCCCTGCACTGTAGACCTGTGCCTGGAACAGGACTAGGCAGGCTGCACGGGGAAGGAGGCACTGGTCGTGACCACACAGTACCAGCAAATGGTCACTTGGGCTCTGTGGGACAAACCCACCAGGCAGCAAATGAAGGAGGGCTGCCTTAACCACAGAGTAACAGGTACATGGTGGTTAGGAGCACTTGGTGGGGTCAGGGTACGTGATGATGTTCACATGCTCCCAGCCAGCTGTCCAGGGAAAGATGGCACCAGGAGGTCTTACGGGAAGGAGAGCACCTAGTGATGGCAAATAATGGGCACCAGCTTCCATCTGAGGTCCCTCTGGGGTCTCTGCTCTGAGGGAAAAGGGCTGCCCAGAACTAAAGAGGCAGCTTCTAGGCTCACATACTGAGCAGCCAGGGGACAGGGCAGGGGGGCCAAGATGCCTTCAGAATGTGGGCTTTCCAGCTGGTGCTTGCCGCACTGAGCTAATTCTTCTGGAAGTTCCAGGCCTGTGCACACCAGACCCAGGCATCATCTCTGCTATCCCCCTGAAGCAGGCAGGGGACACAAGGCTGTCTTCTTGGATGCTGCTACAGAGGGGCAGTCCAAGAGGAAGCTTCCTGGCCCCTTCTTGTAGGAACTGAGACTGCTGCTTCCCTTGCTGCTCCAGGAAGGCAGGCTGTACTGTGAGCAGGAGTGGCATGAGGAAGGGGCTCTGAGGGCTGGTGACTCCTCACAACAGGGACACGCCCTTCACCCAGGGTCTTCCCACCACTAGAGGATTGGTGTCCTGTGCTGATTTCTAGGGATGGAAAGGGAAGACACTGAAAGTGCCAAGAAGACAAGTGACATATCTACTCTTGGGGGGAAGATGAGAACAGAGAGGCTGGAGGGAGGTGGTAGTACTCCCTAGCCTGGAAGCCCCCCAACTCATTCTTGCAGGTGTCTGGGACTTGGCTCAGGGAAGCAAGTTGTGAGCCAGATGGCTGTCCCATGGGGAAGGAAACGTTTATTCCTGGAACAAATTTATGGCTCAGCACGGCTGTCCCACGAAATCCTCCTCAAGCTCCGAGGAACCCTGACAAATTGGTGGCTGGCTGATTTATCCCACCATCCAAGCTGGGCTCTAAGTCAGCAGTGACAGGCTGAGGGCAGGGGGTGCCCAGGCTGGCTCCCACCACCAAACCACTGGGTTCCTTAATCGTCCATTTGTTTCCTAAAGCTGCTTTCCGACCCACCCCCTGTCTCCTCAGTGCAGCGCCTGCAGAGGCTGATGGGCGGTAAATCTGCTGTCCTAACAGCTTTATGCATCTCCTGGGGCAGCTTCCAGAATGGGCTTCCCTGCAGAGCCAGGCAGGGAAATTCAGCCAGTCCGGTCCTGATGCCCCGAGGGAAGAGGCTGGTTGGCAAGGAGACTCCCCAGTGGTCTTCCTGCAGGGGCTGCCCTGTATTCCTCACTGCTCCAAAGTCACCTTCAAGGCCCACCACAGCAGATTCAACCATGGCTCTGAGTCACACTGGGGAGAACTGGAGACCACCCAACCAGAGCCTGTGCCTACCTCAGCACTGCAAGAGACTATGACCCAGGGACCTGACTGGGCAGCCCCTCCCCCAGGTGTGTGCACCTCTTGGCCTGCGGTCTGAGACTATCACTGCTTCAGCCACTTGGTGAAGAGCCCACAGCAATGCTAGTGTGGGGGGCAGAAGGGTGGGAGGGCCCGGGCTGGGGGACTGGTACCACGCTCCCCACTGCCAGGCCCACTCCCCGTCACACCTTCTCCTTCTTTTGCTTGGCGGCCTCCTCTGCGGACAGCAGGGACTTGTAGTACGAGCTGCGTTCGGCCGTGAAGTGGACCTTGGAGAGTGCATGCTCCACTAGCAAGACGGACAGGTTAGCGCCTTCGATGTGCAGCCAGCCGATGAAGTTGCCAGCTTTGTCCATGCTCTCCACCTCCACCTCCACCTGGGCAAGAGAAATATGGGTGTCAGTTTGCAGGGGCCATCGTGGGTGGGCAGGGTTGTGTACACCAGGAGGAGAGCAGGTCTGAGGCCCCAGCACACTGCAGGAGGGACCTGGGCAGCCCCCAACACCCTCAGTCCACGTGATGGCAGCAGCTGGATGGAGGAAGAGAAGCCTGAGCAGAGCAGCCGGAGCTGTGAGAACCCTGCACTACCCGCCCCGAGTGCCCTTCGTGGTAGTTCCTGAAGTTGGGTCTAATCTTTTTAGCCTCTTACATTCCAGGTCCACTCTTGGTAAACCTATCACCGACAAGATTTAACACTGCACAGCTCCCCTCCCCTCTGAACAGAGAGCTTCTAGGGTCTGCTCCGACTCTCCTCGGGGTTGGTGGTGTGTGCGTGTAGTGTGTGTTTATGTGTATGTGCGCATCTGCCCAGCTGGGGTCAGCAGGGAGGTAGGAAGCAGAGCTAGCTGCAGGCACGTCCCCCTCTTCTTCAGCATTCACCCTCAGCTCTGTGCTAGGAAGCCAGTGAGCCCTGAGGGAGCCAGGCCATCTCTGGGGAGGGGTGCCTGCATTCCCACCCAAAGAGCTGAGTGAATTAATGTTTGACAAAGGTGATCAAAGAGGCTGCCAGGAAAGCCAGGCAGCAACTGCATGGACACCCCAGCAGAAGGAGCAATTGGATGGCTGTGGTCTCTTTTCCACTGGCCCATGGCTGGGTCTGTGGGCTGAACCCAGGAGCCCTGAAGGATTCCCACAGGGTCGCAGGGCGGCCATCTCCACGCGGGGGTCTCTTCCCAGCTCTGACCACTGTCTGCTCCCCAGAGCACAGCCGCACTAACGTGCTCCCACCTCGCCCGCGTTCCGGTGAAGGAATGGCCCAGGATAAATTTCTTTAATTGTCTCCTGACCTCTCACTTCCCCAGCTAAAGGAAACTATAAACTCCTTTGCTACCAAGTGTAAAAACCTGTATTAATTTAAATGGCTTCAAGCTCGATTAAACAATAAAATGAATGTCTAAATACCTGGGAATTCGATGGAGCCTGGGCTTGAGCCTGGGGCATGGGACTAAGAAGTGGTGTGGGGGCAAGCAGCCCACCCGTCTGGCAGGGCTGACTTGGTAGGGTGGTGTCAAGGGACAGAGCTCCCAAGGAGTGGACAGAGGTGTTTGGGGAGGAGACGGGAGCAAAAAGGAGGCCAAGGCTAGGTGGCAGGCTCTGGCTTCCCCTGACCCAGAGTACCTCCTTCTACTTGAGACCTGTGGTTAACCCTCCGAGTGGGTGGCAAGTTCAGCAGTAACTGATTTTTGGGTGCTGTATGGAAGAAAAGATACAAAGCCTATTACAGCTATAAAAACTATTACAGACTGAGACCAGCTTGCGTATTCTATAGATGAGGAAACTGAGGAACAGAAGGACCCCATAGTAAGGGGAATCCAGTCAGAGAACAGAATCCAGTCTGCTGCTACAGGAGCCCCTGACTGGCACAAACAGCTAACCTACTGGGCTGTTAATGGGGGTGTGAGCCACCCCCGCCCCCGCCGCCCAAGGAACCCTAGAAGAAAAGCCTGGTGGTCTTCTGCTTCCGAAAAATCAGCAATGAGTCAGCTGACTGAACCACGACTAACAAGAGCAACAATAAACTCTAAGAGCACAACTGTCCTCTGATACACAGGGGGTCACCACGTGTCAGAATCCACGTGCTGGCTGGTACCTGGCTAAGTTTTCCTTCTCTACACTGCCTCCTAGTTGTGAGCAAATGACACGTTCCTCATCCCTCATCCTTTTCCGAGTCTGCTGTGTCCAGCTTGGTCCTTCTCTCCCTGACATACCTCTGAACCTCCCACTGGGCTAACGCCAGCTCCTCCAGGATCTAGGACCTTCCTACCCAGCACCAGCTGCCATGGGGCAGAAGCCGGAGAAACCAGCGTCTAGTACTCAGGGAGGCTCACAGGTCTCCTTTCACTCATTCTGGCGACTCACTCCCTGGAGGACCTACCTCTGTGGGGCAGGTGGACAAAATGGTACCTAGTGAACTCAATACCTCCACAAGGTCAGTGCTCAGACAGCTTGTCAGCTGAGAAGGTGATGACACCTACCAAGGGGAGTGATGGACTCCCAGAGGGCATCTGGCCATCTTCAAACACCCAGGGCCCAGGCAGCTTGGCCACCAAAGGACTGGGTGGGCCTTCCATGGCTGGGCAAGGCTCTCAGGCTGCAGAGGTTGGACAAGACAGAGACAGCATCTCTTATTTCTCTCTATGTGTCAAGCTCTCTCACACACACTCAGGCCACAAAGCAGCAGGCCCTATAGGAATCCTGGGAGGCACATGGATGTCTGCTGTCCATGTCTGGGGCTCATGAGATGACAGGCTACGTGTGCAGCTGCTGGTCCTTTTGTGCTTGGAGGCTCTTGTGAGAGCCAGTGAAGCTGGTCTAGCCCTAGTGCCATCCAGCACCTGTTCTCTGACCTTGTCTGCCACAGTCAGCAGTCAGTGACATTTCCCTAAAACTGGACACAAAGCCTCTTCTTGGCAATGTGCAGTGGTCCAGTGTTGCTGTGGCGTGGGTTTACAGGTACCGTCGTTAATCTTCGTGGCAGCAGATTGTGAAGGCTGATGCATGAAGCTTCAGTGATGCCTGCGGAGGCGCCCAGGCAGGCCCACGTCGCCCGCTCCTTCTGTGAGTGCCTCAGTCCGCACGGTGAACCCCAGCTGCATGTTTTGTCTTCTGAGGCCAGAATGCAAAAGCCTGCCTCTCGATGGCTCACGTGGGAGACACAGGACCTGCAGCACGTCTAGGACCAGTCCTGGGAGCAGCCCAGGCCTTGCAGGCTGGCTTCACATTTACTCAGACTCTCCCACTGCAATCAATACACTAACTTGGGCTTGACAAGTCCCTGGGCCCAGCCAGCCACAGGGGAAAAGAGTCTCTGGTCTTGGACACTGCTGCCATTGAATCCATCTCAGGCTGTAGAGGGAGATAAAGCTGTCGCCTGCGGGCTTCTGCTTCCCCTTTTATTACGGCTGCCATAGCCACAGTAATTTCTCAGTCAAACCAAAGCACTCAGAGGAAGGTGGGCTGGGATTGAGGGGGAGCTAGCACCTGGCTACTACTCCTGTTTCCTACCCCACTCCCACACTGTGTCCACCCATGGGACACACCTCAGCCTGGGTGAGTACATGGAGCCCAGGTGGAACTCAGAGTCTGAATACTTCTCAGCACTGGAACATGTGAGAGAGCAACCAGGAGGTGCCCACATTCAGAGGTGTTCACCCTCCACTGCCTTGAATGGCCTCAGTTGAGTACCTGCTGAGTGGGGGCCCTGTGGACAGGTAAGCCTGAAACGTCCAAGGGCTTATGATACGGAAAAAGGGAGACGACGCAGGCACACAAGTCACCGCTATACAAGGCAAAAGCCACCAGTTTGCCAAGAAACTAATGTGTTTTTCCTAAAACAAATCTAATAAAACCAACTCTGTCATCTTTTATATTGATTGTCAGGAATTTGAAGCTTATGTATATTATTCCATGGGTCCATGCTAATTCAAGCTTTACTTCCGTTTGACTTCAAGAATAAAATTTTCTCTGCTGTTTCCCTTAATTACCAAAACTACCCACAAGTTGCCTCAATCTGAAGACAGGAGTTAGGAAGGGAGGCTCAGTCAAGTACACAAGAAACTGCTTTTCTGCAAGCACCCAATGGGGCCCTCTACATTGGGTGCTGTGTA
Source organism: Heterohyrax brucei (assembly GCA_028571685.1). NCBI lineage: Eukaryota > Metazoa > Chordata > Mammalia > Hyracoidea > Procaviidae > Heterohyrax > Heterohyrax brucei. Next base: position 21,278,425 of record CM053147.1, read on the forward strand.
AACGGTGACAGGCTACATGTACAGTATCAGTACTTGTTTCTTCTGTACCCTGGGGTGTTTCAGGAAGGGCTGGACTCTGGCTTTCCCATGGCCATGGGAGCTCAGGCCTTGGGTGAAGGCCAGGTGTGCCAGGTGGTTGTGAGTGGGCGTCACACAAGGATGGGCAGACAGGGCCCTCAGGGCACCAGGAGGATGAGCACGCAGGCACACAGTGGCACCAGCAAGGCACAGGTGGTGGCTGTTCTCCTTGCGCCCCCCCACGTTGGTGGTCATGCTGAAGCTGAGACCTAGAAAGACACAGCTCTGGGGAAGGGGGCACCTCCTGAGAGATTAGGAGAAGGTGGCTGGTGGCACCACACTGAGTAAGCGGCTTGGCAGTAACTGCTTTGGGGAGAAGCGGGTGTGCTCTAAGGACCACGGTCTCGGAGGACATCTGGTTCAGCTGGTGTAACAGTCTATAAAGAAGACAGTCTACACCCAGCTGCAGTGAGTGCTGCCTGGGGTCTGCAACGGGCTACCCAAAGTAGATTTACAGGTCCCATCCTGGCTGCAGCAAGGAAGAATGAAGAAAACCAAAGACACACAGGAAAACCAAACCAACCCAAACCCACTGCTGGTGATTCCAACTCATCGCAGCACAAACAGAAAGATCAGTCTAAAAGACTAACGGACCACAGCTACTCCAGCCTCCCCCAGACTGGGCCTAGAACAACTATGCGGTGCCAGTGACAGCCGCCGATCACCGACAACAATCACAGCAGAGGGTCTCTGAAAGAGAAGGGGAAAAACGTAGAACAAAATTCAATTACACCCCCCCACCCCCCCCACATAGCCACATACACACACCCATGTGGTTTGTTTTTCTGACAGACTGGAGAGACCCTGAGAGTATGGCCTCTGGGTATCCTTTTAACTCAGTCGTAAAGTCACTCCTGAGGTTCACCTTCCCAAGGACATGACAAATCTGTAGGATCAACAATAACACACATGAAGGACGTGCTTCAGATTCACCTTGTGCATGAGACGAACGTGCACACTAGCACAAAACAACAAGAAGAAAGGACAGGAAACCTGGATGAGCGGGAACAGGGAACCCAGGATAGAAGAGGGGAGACTGGCAACACAGAGCAGGGTTAGCAACCAATGTCACAAAACAATCTCTGTATTAACTGTTTAAGAAGACACTAATCTGCTCTGTCAACTTCCACCTAAAGCACAATTAAAAAAAAAAAAGTGGAAAGGAAATCCTTTGGAGCACGCTTCTACTGATGCGCACATGTTGCCATGAGACGGAACTACCTCAAAGGTAACCCCTCCCCGACCTTTATAAGATGCTGTACAGAGGTCAAGAGTGCCGGGGCCTGAGTTCAGATGTGGGCTCCTCCACAGACCACCACCAGGAACTCTAGTAGAGTCACCCCAATTCCCTGTGCCTGTTTACTCTTCTGTAAAACTGTGGCTGCAGGAGCGTCCGCCTCCAAGGGTTGTTAGGATGACTAAGTGAACTAAGGAAGCATGTCACGCACGTAGAAGAGTGCCTGGCACCCAAACGCTTTATCACCTTTACTGTCATCATCCATTATTCACTTCCTGGTCTCCGTTCTCCAGCCAGACTGCGAACTCCGAGGCTGGGCCACTACATGGCACAAAACAGCATGGACCATGCAGTCTGAAAGACGTGGGTCTGAATCCTAGCTCTAGGATTTGATCTCTTCCAGTCTGTTTCTTAAACTGTGTAATCAGTCCTTACTCAGAAGGGTTCTGTGTATTAAAGAAGCAATGTAGAACTCCTTCCTCTTCCTTTTAGCAAGTGACAGTGGACTTGCTAGCTTGCAGTCCTGCATCCTCAGGATGGGACAGCTAGCAACCGTCCTGCTGGGTCAGGCTGTATACCAGAATCTTCCATTCTTCTTTAGCTAAGTCCTGCCATCCCCTCCAGCCCCCCAAAGCTTTGGGCTTCCTATACCCTGGGTCTTCACACTGGATGGAGGAGTGAAAGATGAGGTCAGTGGCAGTCAACAGGAAGAGCTCATGAATAACCGTCTCTACGCTGATGCCTTCCCACTGGCTGGGGAAGAAGGGGAGAGGGTGGCTTCATCCAGTACAGCACCAAAGCCAGGAGGTGAGCTACTTGGTGAGCCACACAGGGGACCCGTCTGTCTGTGGCTGGGGCAGCCAGCAGGCTCTGTTGCCTCACAGTGGGACATGTCCTCCTGCTCCCAAGCATATTAATGGGCCACTAATGAAATTGTTCTGGCTTATTTACCAAATTAATACAAACGGCACAGGCTGTTAATGTGTGTCTCCCCTAACTGCTGAGGAAGAGCTCCCACGCCCAGGCAACTCTCCCACCCCAGTGCCCATCTAGCTAGCCTGTGGGCTCGCCCTTCCCAGGTCAAGCTGGGCAGGGGAGGAGGGGAGCAAGGGAAGAAGGGCTGAGGGAAGAAAAGACTGGACCCTTCCTCAGTCTCCACAGCTGGGAGCGAAAGAGGACGGGCAGACGGTGGCCAGGAATTTGCTCTCCGTGGCATGTGTGGCCTGAGCTCCTGAAATACAGACTCAGGCCTGTCCCTACCCCCATACTGTTCCCCTGATGCGCCCCTCTGGACCTGTCCAGGTCCTTGAGACAGGAAGGATTCCAACCCAACATTTCCTCTGTCTGGGCAGCGACATTCTCTGCCTGGGGTGTGACACTGTCTTGAGGCATAGGGCTAGTTGGGGTGTGAGGGATGGAAGAGCCATGAGAGCTGCCAAGGACTCAGGGTTTACAGATATTACTATTTAACATGTCCTGTCCCTGCCAGTGACTCTCAGTCAGATTCCGAAACCTTTCATGAAAAGTTTCCTGTTGGTGTGTGTTTAGGAGACAATGAACTCGTAGAAGCAGGGCTGGCTGGCCTGGGCGTGCGTTAGCCTTATCTGCCCTGACTCCCTGGCTCAGGAACTAAGACCTCACATGGAGCCCCCAGCCCTGTTCGAGTCACGTGATGCTGGTGTACTGTTGGGGTGCAGGGTCTGTTACACCAGAGACTGCTTCTACCAAAGACGAGCTTAAATAAGGCAGCCAGGGCATCGAGGGCCAAAGCCTTTTGGTAGTGGGCAGTCGTACGACCCAGGCTCCTGTGACGACTGAGGTCGGCCTGAGGTCAGGCTCTGCATGGGGGCTGTATTTGAAAGGGAACACACAGCCGCCTTCCCTTTTGACCAGCTAGGAGGGTGAAGCGGCTCTGTCTCCCTCAGGTGCTGCCACTGCTGCTGTGGTCAGCGTCTGAGGCGACATAGGAAATCACTGCCTCTCTGCCAGCATCAGCTCAGGCCCCAGGGGAGGTGGGCTGCCTCAGGCACGTGAGGCTGTCCCAGGTGAGGAAGAGTGGCTGCACAGGACACCGCTGTCCTGAGGTCTTTGGAAAGCAAGACTTCCGACTCCAGGGTGGGGCAGCTGCCAACTCCTCAGCTGAAGAGCCAGGGCCATGGGGCTCCCTCGGTGGAAGTGAACTCGGGGGCTCCATCTCCTCAGTAACACGCACAGCAGGACGCCTGAAGCTGGGAGCAGGACAGGTGGCCTGGAGCAGTCACAGAGAGGAAGGTTCTAGCACCACTTCCTACAGGAGGGCCTATCACAACCCTCTGGGTTATTTTTTCCCTCTGCAAAATGAACGTGGAACCAAGTTTCTAAGCTGTCTCTCTCTGAACTGCATGAGATCAGAAGAAGAGGGAGACAGATTCGAGGCAGAGGCTGGCTTGGGAGTTGGTGAATGACCAGAAGTGGCGATGGGTTCCCTGGGGGAAGAGAGCGGGGCAGGGGGCAGTCCTGGCTGCGGTCTCATGAGCCAATGTGAGAACCACGCAGAGAACCAGCAGGGCCAGGCAGAACTTCAGAGAGGGACGGGGAAGACGGAGGGAGGATGTGACCACCACCACGGGGCTCAGACTCCTGGGCCTCTTCCCAGGGTTTTTCCCACCATCATTACCGTAAACCTCACAAGGACGGTAGCTGCTGCCACAGGCTGAGCTGTGAACTTGAAGAGACATCTCACCTTCATACAGCAGCAGCTTAACACGGCCAACTCGGCCTTCCACTCACAGCCACACACTGACTCGCCGGCTTCTTTCAGAAGCAGTGAGCTTTAACACAACACAGTTAATGATGCCACACTCTGGGGACTGAGAGGCACAGGCTTCCAGGGTCTCACTATCTCTAGCCTGTTGGGGACTGGGCAGACAGAGCTATGACACAGGAGACAGTCGGCAGTGCCAGACTTCCATGACTACCCTCCCCCTCAGTACTTTGCCCTACTGTCCCTGCCTGCTAGAACAGGGGACCCTGTCAAGCTCAAACCACAGCCGTGATTGCTTCTCCAGCAAACCTCTTTCCTGACATACACCCATGCTCTGGTCCAAGCCTAAGAACTAAGAATGCCAGGAAGTCAGGCTTGGCTTGGCAGCATGACAAGAGGGGCCTAAAAGCTCCTGGAGATGGAGGAAGGTCTGAGCAGCAACAGAGATGTTGCCAGGAGTCAGGGCTCTCTTCGTCCTCTCGGCTGCTTTCTCCTGACTTCAGGGCTGAGGGGCAGGATACTGGGCAAAGGCTGAGCACCTGGTCCAGCCTGAGGCAGAGTGGTCCAGCCTGAGGCAGAGTGGCACAGCCAAGCATTGGCTGAGTCTGCTGGGAAATGCAAACCTGCTGACTCCAGGCCTCTGCAAGCGGTAACACAGTTTACAAACTGACGCAATCTGTTCCTTTGGTGCAGACAATAAGGAAGGCATGCTGTTCATCTTCCCAGGAAAACCTGGGGCTAGAGGCCGGAGGGAGATTTAACTCTCTCTTTGCTGAGGCTCATTTGGGGGAGGTGGCTGAACCAGGAGCTCTTGCCCCGCCCCAGCCCCTGTCTGAGCTACCCTCTCAGCCTCCGTCCCCAAAGTCTTCTTGAGCCTGAGGCTGGCTTTGTAAAGGCTTCTGAAAGTGGGAGCACCTGAATGGACCAGCTCCTCCTGTGACTCCCTGGCTGCCAAGGAGAGGAGCAGGCCTCACCCAGCAGACAAGGGAAGACAGCTTTTTCTCAGGCGGCTACAGACAGCATGCTTTCTCCCAGGCCCTGGCGTGGCGGCCAGGAAGTCAGCAGTGATCCTCTCCCTTGCCTGGTCAGGGCACGTTTCAGGCTGCAGGAGTGGACCAGAGCCCTACAGGGAGTGAGCTGGGGTGAGCAGATGGGTGGCCTCTTTCACTGAGGGATGGGGGATGGTGGATGGAGTAATTGCACGAGGCTATCAAATCTCTGATCTGGTCTGAAAGCAGCAAATTATTGTTTAATTGGTTCAAGTTCTAGTTTCCGCTTTCAGGTACTTGTACCTGCATCACTGTCCTGAGGCCTGCCCCTGGGGGCAGGTGCAGACTCCTGTCCTGTGCACTCTTAACCACTGTGGGTTTCTATGTGGATGCACATTTTCTTTTCTTTCTTTTAAAAAGCACATAATTACTTCTCTGCCAGCTTGGAGACAAGGAAACTAACCTGGATCCAGACTGCTTTCTTGGGAACCTGTCTCTATCAGTTATTTTCTAACTCTACCCTGGCAATGTCCTTTTCCACCAGTGTCTACCTCTTGGCCAACAATATACTGCCCATCTTAGAGAACCTTGTTTTGGCCGCAGAGCCCATCAACTTGACCTCTTCCTCTTCATTCCCACAGTACTCTGCTCATACTCAACTCTCTTTTTCTATCCTTATCCAATACAGTGGGATGCTACTGGCAACATGCCAATCTATTATTCTGAAGGTCACTAAGACCTCTTCATGGCCAATTTTAATAATTTCTTCACAGATTCCATCATTTTTGACCTTTCAAATGATCTGACAAAGCTAAGTACCCGTTTTCCTTGCTGAAAATTCTTCGAGATGTCTGTGATCTTGGTTTCTTCTCTCTGTTCTTTCTGGGTTTCAATTGTGAATTCTTCCCCACTAACACGGATACTCCCCAGGGTGCTATTTTCAGCTGTAGACGCTGCCTGGGTCATCTCATCCTATCCTGTATTACACTCCCATCTGAGCTTCATGACACCAAAACTTATACATCCAGTCTAGACCTCGCTTCAGAATTCAGCACCAACTGCTAAATCCCAAACGTAAAAGCGTCTGATCCTGAATCTATTGCTTCACGATAAACCTATGCTTCCACCTGCATTTCTTATCTGACCGGTAGCAAGTACAGCTTAGGAATTGTCCTTGACTCCTTTTACACTCACGATCCATCTACAAACTATACCGACTCGGCTTCCTAAACGTCTCTAGAATTCTTCCTCTCTGGCACAGTGGTTAAGAACTCAACTGCTAACCAGAAGGTTGGCAATTTGAATTCTCCAGGTGTGTCCTGGAAACCCTATGGGGCAGTATTACTTTGTCCTACATGATTGCTATGTGTGGGAATTGACTCAGTGGCAGTGGGTTTGGTTTTTGGTCTTTATCCTTGGAGTCCTGGTGGTACAAAGAGTTAACATGCTTAGCTGCTAACCCACAGGTGCCAGGTTTGAGTCTGCCAAGAGGTTCCCTGGCAGAAAAGCCTGGTATCTATTTCTGAAAAATCAGCCACTGAAAACTCTATGGAGTACAACTGTACTCTGACTCAAGTGGGATCAGTGACTTCAGGGCAACTGGGACATGGTGGGTCTTCATCCTTGTTGCCCTGTCAGCTCAAAGTCCTGGCTCTGGGTAGGTTTCCCCATGGTGTCCCTGGCACCAGCCTCACCTCTCTAATAACTCCACGATCCGCAGTGTGATACGTCCCAGGCAGCATGGCTGTGGTGACAGGGGGGCTCTAGGGACAGACTATTAGGTTCAAATACTGCTCTACCACTTACTAGCTACGTGACCTTGGGTGAGTTACTTGATCTTGCTGGGTTCAGGGGTTCCTATTTGTTACATGGGGACAATAGTAGTATTTACCTCAAAATGCTTTTGTAAAGATTGAGTGAACTCACTTAAGCTAAAAGCTTGGGAGTCTAGCATACAGCATGCACTTTGTAAGTGTTGGCACTTTGAGTGGGGGGGGGCAGGAATCCCAATCTGTTGAAATCTTCTCCTTGTTCCTTGCTGCATGAAGTTCACACATCTTAGCATAGCATAACACGCCGCACACTCAGCTCTCCTCATCTCAGCTTCCACCGTCTAGTATTTACTTTGCTTTTGTCATGCTGACAACATCTGCACACACACCGCCTCCCCCTGCCACTGTGCTGGTTCCAGGCCTCTGCACATGCTATTCTGAGTTGACTCCAACTCACAGTAACCTCACATAACACAAAAAACTGGCCCCATAGTGGTTTCTAGGCTGTAATCTTTATACCAACACATCATCAGTCTTTTTCCCATGGAGCTGTTGGCGGGTTTGAACTGCCAACCTTCAGGTTAGCAGCTGACCTCTTAACCATGGCACCTCCAGAGCTCCTTATGACTCATTATTTAGGTAATGCTCTTCCCCGCTAGCATTGTGGTTATACTACTGTTAAAAGTATCACGATGAGAACTTATGCAGGGCACCTCAGTAATGGCACATGGCTGGCATTCAGTAAACAGGTAAGAAAGATAAAAGATCTGAGCCTCCCTGGATCACCAGGAGTAAACCAAGAGAAGCCAAGTTTCCAGGACAGAAAACGGTCTTTGGGCAGATGCAGTGGCACCAAGCTGACCAGAGAAGGTCTGTCCCCCACTATCCCCAAGACAGAAGGCTGCTCATGGGAGCCCAGAGAGGCACAGACCGGCTTCGGTCAGTGCAATCAGCAGTAAGGACTCAGAGTAGCCTAGGTGCCATGGGCAGCTGGCTTTGCCAGCACTGGATCCCACAGACAGGATGGGTCCCCTCTCCTCACCCAGATCTCAGTGAAGGCAGCAGCTGTGTCTGCTCTGTCTCTTCCCTACCATACCTACCATCCTGCGTGAGCAAGCCCTCAGCAACGATGGGTGGAGAGTGAAGGGACATGGGACAGTGAGAGGAAGAGCTACAGGACAGGATGGGAGAGGACAAGACAGAAGAGAGGCTAGGGTGATGCCAGAAATCCCATGAAGCCTATGGCCGTGAGTCCCAGACACTTGAGAGTGCTAAATCCTTCATGTGAGGGCTGGGGGTTGCCAGTCGGACCACAGGGCCTTTGGGACCATTGGAGCCCAATGGCTGAGAAAGCCTCAAACTACCTGCCAGCTGCTAGAAGGCATCAGGCCCTGCTAGAAGGCACAAGAATTTTATGGGAGAGGACACTGCTGCTCAGTGGTTACAATGGCAAGAGTGTCCTTCACTGGGGGAACAGGAACACAGAAAGCCTCCTGGTCTCTAGAAAAAGGAACAGCCACACCAAGCCCCCTTGCAGGTCAGAAAAATCACTGACAGAAAAAGCAAGCAATTTCCTTGTTTCATTCAACCCAAATGCTGCAACTCAGGCACACAATTTCCACACAAAAGCATGAAGTGTTCTCCACATTCCCCCATCACCACCAATGTGAATCAACCCATGGGAGGGGCAGCACAAGGGCTGGGGAGTGTGTGGGGGGAAAGAACACGGTCACAGGAAGCCCCTGACTCCCCTCTCTTCTCACACTTTCCTTGTCATCAAGCTGGCTAAGAAGGCTCTGTCCCCCATCACATGACTGCTGAAGCCCCTGCCCCTCTGCTCACCCTCTCCTTCCTTAAACCCACTAAAGAGGAAGCGGGGCCTGGGTCCCTGCCTCAGAGCCTGGCTGGCATGGTGAATGCTTTGAGGCTACCCAGGCTGGGCACCTTCTTTTGGTTTATACAGAGGCACTCTCTTAGGCGGGCAGCAGCCCATCAATCTTTGCTCACGGACAAGACACAAAGTGTCCTGTTCTTCCCTCTCATCCACTCAGGAGCAGTCTTATTTCTAGCACAGAGGACACTGGGCAATTGAGGAACCTGGCTTCTGTCTAACACAAACTACCAAACTCTGCTTCAAACTATTATTATCACAGCAAGGAAATGGTCACATTCTGTGAAAAGATGCTGAGCCCGAAACTGGCCTCTGAGCTCTAAGAGTGCCCCAGGTCGGGGGCTGCAGGGCCCTTAAGCTCTTCTATGCACAGCTTCCAGTGATCTGAGGGCCAGGAGCTTCGTTGCTCCTCAGTAACACCAAGGGGAGCCTGTGAGTAACAGCCACTCATTAGGAAGTTCCAGCATGAGCAAAGGAGACCCGGATAAATGCAGCACGCAGGGGCCAGCTTCTGCTGGTGAACAACCCTTGCTCTTGCCCGATTCTGCGTGTTGTGGCTGGTTTTCCTCACTGCTAATAGCAATCTGCCACTGGTTACCTTGTAGTGCTGAGGTGCTGAGCAGAACTGCACTGACATCTGCTCTCCTTGCCATCTGGGCAGTGAAAGCCACCCTAAGGTGGGCGTGTTCCGACACGGAGATGCTCAGGGTCTTTGGCTAAGAAGCCCCATCAGGCTCCGCCTCTGGAGGAAGAGTGATCCTGGCTGGTCCTTGCAGGTGCTCAGTGCTAGTTCAAGGCTCCTCTGTCAGGAGAGTGCATGGGCTTTCTTGCGGCCAGTGCAGCCTCTCCCACCATGCGGTTCCTGCCACAGTGCCTTTGGAACAGGCTCTGTGACTTCTGCCACCACACCACCCAATGCAAACAGCATTGGAGCAATCTGCTTTCTCTTACTGCAGTTTGGAGGTGCTTTTAATTGTCTTATGCTCTTGACCTGCTGCCTGAGGCCAGTGGGCAGGAAAAGGTCCTGCGGGAAGGTCAGGAGCAGTAGGAAGGAAGAGGAAGGCCAGCCCCACCTTGCTCTTAAGCAGGTGCTCCTGGAGAGAGGGCAGGGAAGCCGGAGAAGCACAGCTGAGAGGAGTGTCCAGCGTCTTCTATCTTCTCACACAGGGAAGGCAGGGGATGGTGCTCTCAATCCCATCTCAGCAACCTCATTGCCTCTGATTCCCCTCAAGGACCTGCTGCACTGGGTCAGACCAGTTCCCACGGCCCTGCCTACCTGATGCCAGTAACTGCGTCCCAGCCCAACCAGGCTGAGATCTATTTGGGAATAAAAGACCAGAAGACAAGCTGTATCAGGAAGTTTCTGCAAAAACATGCAGAACGTGAATGCGTGAAGCTGTGTGCACAGGGCATCCCTGCACCATGCTTGTCCTCTGTCTAGATTCATGCTGCCTAACAAATCACTCTGAGTGCCACCCTTGCCCTGCACCCAACTGCTCTTCTGGATGAAGCTGCTTTCCTGTGCCTTTTGAAGCCCCCACCCTAGCCCAGCCTCAGCCCCTGCAGCCTGTCCCTGTGCAGCAGCAGGACGCTGGGCAGTGCTGGGAGGGGCTCCTGGAGAGACTGCACTTGGCTGGGCTCCTTTGTTTCTGGGCAGCGCCTTCTCTTCCCCGTGGCTACATCCCTAGTTACTGTCCAGAGCTCTCCTAACAAAGACAGCTTCCAAGGCCAGGTGAGCAGTAGACAGCGCGGGCTAACATTACAGCCAAGTTCACCACTGACTGTGAGAGAAGACTGCTGTGGTTCAGAACAGCAGCTCCAGAAAGATACAACAGGACTGGAGAAGACCAGGGACGCCCAACGCGCTGATTAACGAGATGAGAACATTCAAAAATGCCTAGGGTTCTTCAAAAGGGGAAGACAAATGCAAAAGGAATGGAAATGGACAAAAATCAGTGAAGCTCTGTAAAGAGATCTAGAACTTACTGCAATCAACCAGCCAGGAAACAGTTACTCCGCATCTGCTAAGTAGAAAAGCCCTGCTTTAAGCACCGCAGCAGATTTGATGGAGAAAAATAGAACTTCTGTTTTCAAAGGCCCTGAGGTATATAGCTCAGAAGACATGATGAAATCGCATTCAGTCTGTTGGTGACTAAATGCCACTTAAAACCCATGACACTCAAGTAGTACAGGCACCAAGTATGAGGAGGATTCAAAGGGAGAATCACATCAAAGGGCTGGTGGGTCGGGACCTTCTTTAGGGAGTGGCTGGGCCTTAAGTATGGGTAGGACATGCCAGGTAGACAGAAAGGCATTCTGACCTGTGGAATGACTCGTGTCACGCTTTGGAAATAACATACATCTCACAGGGTAGGAGGTGGACAAAAAACCAACCAAAACCTTCGCTGTGAAGTTGACTCCGCTCACAGCCATAGCTTTTAACCACTATACCACTAGGGCTTCCAAAGAAGGCAAGGGGGTAGAATTTTTGGAGAGAAAGGAGGCTGAGGTCAGTGGAGGGGTGTGGGGATTTTAGAGACAGAGAGGCCACAACTGTGACAGCAAAGGCAGGGGCGGTAGGTGGGGAGGCCCACAGCTCAGGAGGAAAGCTGTGTGGGGGGAAGGGGTTGGCCCTGAGGGCTGGAGGGACAAGACAAGTCAAGGGCCAGTTCCTTTTGATTCAGATCTGGGACAGAGGACCCAGGGAGCAGACTCTGGAGCCACACTGGAAGACAGGAAGAAAGGGAAGGGCAGGGAGAGAGTGAGGAGAGGGAGGCTGAGGAAAGGGAAGAGGAGAAAAGATAGGGACCCAAGCAAGACGCACAGGAATCCCGCACAATCGTGATGGTGGGGGGCACAGTGGCAGTTTCTTAATGGACCAGCCGAACTAGCATCAGCGTGCAGAGAGATCAAGGAAGTCAGTAAGAGTCGGAAGAGGCTGAAGGCCCAGCCTGTTATCAGCCTTGGGCAGGTAGCAGGCTGTGTGTGTCTTCATGCCTCTCTGCACAAGAGACAGGTGGGATGCTTTGCGCTGGGTCCCACTTTCACCACCTACCTCCAGTCCAACATTCTCTTCCTGATTGGGGAACGGGGGGGAGGGGGCACATCCAATGGCAGAATAGCATAGTGGTCCCCAGTGAGAGCTCTGGGGCCAGACTTGGAGGATTCTGTGTCACAGTGACTACCTGGATTCAAACTCTGCCCTCATCATTGAGTTACTCTGGGCAGCTTATCTGAAGCCTCTATGCTTCAGCTTTTTTGCCTCACAAAGAGAAGGTGGGGCATCAACGACTAATATACATAAAGAACACAAGGAACTGTAAGAATACACATCTTAGAGTAATGTCTGCTACACAGTAAGCTCTCACATGTTGACTCTGTACTGGGTTAAAGCACATACAGCGAGAACAGAAACATCATGTGAGCATACCGAGGTCGTGGAGTAACCAAACTCTGTAGGTCTCCAAGGGAAAAACTGTCCTTTGGCCAACACAGAACCCAAATCGCTTGGTCCGCGTTGGCACAGGACTTCTAGAACCTAAGGCCTAAGTGACTTCTAGAACCACATGGGAGCTTTCTGTTGACAGAGGGGAGGGTGTAAACCGGAAGTGTGCAGTGCTGGCCTGAGCACTGGCCACTGCAGCCTTCAGCTGACCCACTGGCAGCTTTCAGTACCTACAGGGAAGCTTGGGCTTGCTCCCTAGTCTAATTTCCCTCCAACTCCCCTGTGATCTTGGCAGACTGAACTGTGTTACCTGAACAACACAGAGGTTGTTTCTGTGCCTCTGAACATGTGTTTATGGCAGAGACGGCCCACCATCAACTTTCTCCTTTTTCTTCAATAACAGGCATGTTCTTCTTTCAGGTCATCAATCTGCCGGCAAAGAAACTCATTTCCCAATCCCCTATTACTGGCCCCACCAATGAGAACAGAAATTTTGGATCCAATTTGTAGGACAGCATTTGTGATCTTCAAAATCTCTTTCTTTTGACTTCCTGAGAGGAAGGAAGATGTGAATGGCTGGAGCTCCAGCAGCCATTCTGGGCCTTGAGAACAGAAGCCATGTGCTAAGAATGGCTGAACAGGAGGATGAAGGGGTATCCTGGAACCCTGTTGACACTGGAAGTCACCGTACCAGTTCTGGAATGCCTATCGTTGGACTTAAATTTTATGAGACAGAAGTAACCTTTGTACTGGTTAAAGCAACTGTTGGTCTACATCATTAGCAAATGAAGGCAATTCCTAACTGCTACAGATACATGGCTACACCTCTCTGGAAAGCATGTCCTTCCTCCACCCTTGGCTTAGCTGATGCCTATACCCACTACCATCAAGTGGATTCCGGTTCAGGGCAATGCAGGTGCTGTAAGGGAGAACTGCTCCCTTACAGGGTTTTCTTGGCTGTGATCTTTCTGACAAGAGCACTGGTGGCACAACAGGTAAGCACTAAACTGCTGACTGAAAGGTTGGTAGTTCAAACCTACCCAGCAGCTCTGAGAAAGCTCTGGCAACCTCCTTCCAAAAAGATTAGAGTCCAGAAAATCCTAAGGAGCAGTTCTGCTCTGTCACATGGTGTCACTGAGTTAAAACTCAGTTGACAGTACCTAGCAACAATAATCTTTACAGAAGCAGACAATCAGGCCTCTTTTCCATGGTGCTGCCGGGTGGCTCTGAACCGCCAACTTTACCGTTTGTGCTACCCAGGGACTGTAGCTGATGCTTGCTGATCCTTAAAAGCTCGGAAGTCTTTTCTGTTGGGTGGGATACCATCCCTAGCACACTCTGAGAGGATCTTGGATGGCTCCTTTAGGGCACAGAGCACCCTGGACTGACTGTGGATGAGTATCGAGCCTGCAAACTCGGTAGCAGAGAACACAGTGTCCCTGACAAGCAGTCCTGATGCCACGCATGATGCCCCACGCACAGCGGATGGTCAGTATGTGTTTGAAGTGAATGACAGGGAAGCATGGACGCCAGGCACTGACACTTATCTATTGATTTGGCTTTGCTTTTAAGAATGCCTGAGTCAAAAAGCATAAAAGCAAGTTCATCTCAGAGAAACACAGCCTTCTCCTTTTCTAGTACTGACCTAAGCATAGTCTCTAGGTCTCCACGGTGGCACAGAGCGCTCAGTGCTCAACTACAAACACAAGCTGTGATTCAGACCCACCTGGAAGTGCTTTGGAAGTATGGCCTGGTGATCTGCCCGTGGCGTGACTGTGCGCAGGAATCAATTTGACAGCAACTGGTCTAGGGTTTTGGCTTTAAGCACAGTCCCCAACATATAACACCTGGGGGCAAAGGTCTGTTCTGAGGACCTGCCTCATGATGCTGGGCCCTTCCAGCTACTGTCCAATAGCCAGACTCAACAGGGGTAGATCACTGGACTCCGGGCATGGAGGTCTCAGTGGTCCAATTCTACCTTTGAAGGAAATCCTGCAGCTCCTTGTTTTAGTGATGGGGGAAGCCAACACCTACTGTGTGCCATGTCCCACAATAGGTACACAAACACATAGGTGCCTTAATGAATCCTTACAACCATCTTGGAGGGCACATATTGTCAGTTCCACTCAGCTGGTTAATGAACTTGCCTGAGGTCACTTGGAAGTAGGGAAGCCAGAATTTGAACTCAGTGCCCTCTAACTCCACAGCCTGTCTTTTTTCACTAACCAGCAGACAAGAGTGAGTCTACAGACATCTGGGATGGTCATACTCTCAGATCTCTCCGAGTTTCCTGAGGCAGCTGAGGTGGAGACTGTGGCTCAGAGAGGGGGCAGCCCACTCGGGGCTGAGAGTCACGGGTGAAGGCATGTTGAGACAAGCCAGGGAGAGGATCGAGTGGGGAGATGATGTGGCTGTCTTCCCACTGGCTCTTACTGCTCCGTTCTTGGGCAGAAGGGGAAAAAGTCATCAAGCAAGCTGCGATTCCCCTGGCACAGCTTTGCCTGTGCTCATTCCCCAATGAGCCCATGCTGAGCCCGTCAGTTGGCAGTATTCTGGGCTCATTACCCTCTGGGACTCCAGCACCTCATCTCTGCCGGGCGCTCAGCAGAAGCCGGGCCCTGGGAGCCCAGGAGCGTAGCCTCATCTCTCTGGCTGCAGCCCTTCTCCTGGGCTGGGCTTGGCACCTCCTTCCACATGCCCGATGGGTTCTCTGCACTCCTGTCCCATGTTCCCTGGCAGCCACCTGTGGAGGGGCTTGAACGTTTGAAGTCAAAGCCTCTGAAGCTACGGGGCTTCTTTGGATCCCTGTGGTGGGAACATCTGCCACTTGGAGGTGACGAGAACAAGCTGCCTGGGGTGGGGCAAGGCTGTCGCGAAGGCAGAGCTGCAGGCTGAGCACACCTGGCAAGCTGGCCTCCCTGCCTCTTTGATCCTTTCACCAAAACAAAATCATTCTGCTTCCCCACTGAAAACTGTTTATACCTGGAAAAAGCCGAGAGGATTTATGGCTGTGGAGACGCGGAAATTTAAAACCCATAAACGTCATGCAGGCCAACAGATCAGGCAGGGAGCCACCTTGTTAGACTAGTCCTACCCCGCAGACTGCCATCCTACTGAGCTACAGGGGGAAGGAAGTCTTGTCCTCCTCTGAGATGCTGTGTCTGGGGTTCTGCTCACCTTTCAGGATATATTCACCAGCCGGTCTGGTTTCCTCGGCTGAGCTCACCCTCAGAATTACAAACTGTGGAGAGGCAGCATAAGTTTTAAATTAAGCATTCATGGTCGTAGATGAACCTGGGAAATGATGGTGGGTCACCAGGCTCATCAACAAGGCTCATCCAGCCTGGGGATAGAGGGGCTGGGAGAGGAAGAGGGGGAGGAGGAATTTAAAAGCTCTCTGGCCAAAGGGTCAGACACGTTGCATGACAAAATGGAAATTATTGGAGACTCTGAACTACTGCTAATGCTGATCTCGTGCAAGGCATAAATATCTGCTGTGCAGAACAGTGCGTGCGGGGTGGGGACCGTGCTGGGAGAGTCAGCCAGGTGCTGGTGCCTCATTGAACTTTCATCTGCGCACTGGCTGGCCCATCGCACCACTTCTTTCACAAGTCTGGTGTGGCCAACACTCTGCGTGGCACTCAGCACGGCCAAGTGCTAGAAAGGCTTGTTTTCAACGACCACACGCTGAGGGTCTCTTCTTGCCTTCCCAGGCCCATCTGCCACAGGCTGTGAGATGACCTCTCTCCCTGCTGCCGTATCTCCACTGTCGGCCTCCCTGGAGGTGGCCGGGTCTGCAGAGCACCGAGTGAGCATGCTGCCGGCTGCCGCACACACGGCTGCCGCCTCAGCCAAGGGTCACTCGCTAAGCCCCACAAGGAGGCCCAGGGGACTGTGGACGACTTGACAGGGGCCTTAGTGGTGATCAGTGGTGTTCAGAAGCCCAGCAACTGGCTCCCCGGGGGTCAGCTCCCTGCACCAGGCATTCACAGGACCTTGTTTTCTTTCTTTTATTGCAGAGCAGCTCCTGTGTGGGGACAATAAAGCCTGACTGCTTCAGATTGCTGAAGCAGGGCGGAGACGTGGCCCGAGCAGAGACTGAGACTTGTTCCAGCACAGCGTCCCCAGGGAGCCACACTGAGCATCCAGTCCTGGTCTGAAAGACCCTTTGTGGACCAGTGGGAAAGAGGAACCACTAAGAAGCTGGTCTTGCAGTCAGTGGGATCCCAAGCCTCGGCTCGCCCTGGAGAACCTCATTTCTCTCAAGCGCTGCCTTCCACCCTCCTGGGTTGGTTCCCTACCCGCAGCTGCCTAGACAGCCCGCGTCTTGTGAACAATTTTGTTCCACACTCTTACAGCTTGTGAAAAAGTGACCAGCTTCCAAAACTGCAACCTTTCTCTTTGACACCAAGAGAGTCACTCAGAACCCCTGATGGGAGAGAAGGCTGAGAGGAGTAAATGAGAGGTACAGCCTCTGACTGCTGGGAGAAGAGGGACAATGAGCTCACGCTGGAGCGAGCAGCCTGGGGAAATGGAAGTGCTGCAGAGGCTGAGCCTAGAGAGGGTCTCCGGAAAGCTTGGGCACAGGCTTGTACGGGGTAAGGGAGGCTGTACAGAGGAGGAGAAGCAGCTAGTGGCTTACTGCCAAGACCCAGCGTGACAGAGCTCCCAGCAGCCCCAAAGGGTCTATAAATGTAGAACCTTTGCCAAAATGGGTTCACATCAATTCTGAAAACCTTGCAACTCTGTAATTGCCATATAATCTCTTTCTGCCAGTGAGACCCTTCCCCACTTAATGTGCACAACACATTTCATTTAATCTGGCCCTTTCCTATGCAAAAGACATTTGTAAATATTGTGTGTTAATGTCATCTCACTTACGCTCTATTTTATATCTTAACATCACGCTACTTTACTATCAACGTGAGATGCTGACGGCCCACGCTGTATGTGCGAGACCTGTGCTGTCCACACACACTAAACTGGGAGTTCCTACAGAAGAGGAGCTGGGTGCTGGTGTGCTGACATCATTTTACTGACTCTAGTTCTCCTGCCCAGAGGACCCGTCATTCCACGTAACACAGAAACCCCAGTGGGAACGACGTCCATGGCACCAGAGCAGACTGGCCACAAGAATGCCCATCCCAGTCACAGACCATGGACAAGAGATGGATCGCGTCTGATTTCCCCTGATGGACGAGTGTGTTCAGCAAACAGGCTGGTATGCAGCTGTCACTCGATGCTGAGTGCTGACAGCCATCGATCAGGCTGCGGTGTGAGCATGCAGACACTCGCAGGCCTCGTCAACATCGCCGCATGAGACAGCTCTGTCTGGGGCTGAGGCTGGGGCCGGGGCGGCTGCACTCGCCACTGGTGGGCGGAGGCTGCTGAGAGGAGACTGCAGGGATAGGGAAAGAAGACGGGGGAAGCTTCTCCAGATGCCCTCTCACTGGGCTGTAGACGCCAATGGCAATGAGGCTGGAGTCTGAAAGAGGAGCGCCAGAGCACACAGAGTGACAAGTTGCCAGGCCAGGAGCCTGCTCTGAGGACTCTGATAGGCAGCTAAGGGTGTGAGGCCACTGCCAGGCAGAAGTGGCCTGTTATTGGTCACCCGAAGAGAAGAAAGGGCACAAGGGCCAGCCAGTGGATCCAGCTGGAGGCTCTCAAGACAGCCCGAGGGAACGACGGAAATCACCCTGCTGGAACCAAAGGTCGTCTTTCTCTTCCTCTCCACCTCCTGGGTTCTCCGACCATCTCTTGAGAGACAGTCAGCCACCATTAAAATATTCCAGTGACAGGGGGTTCTCTGTTTCAACAAGTGCCTATCTTGTTTTTAAGAAAGTCCTCTTTTCAGTTCATAGCCACCACCCTGGACTTCCTCCTGCTGGTCTAAACTCTGCATGCTGGAGAAGTATGGAACAAATCAAATCCCTTCGCCTTACCTACAGGTAGACTTGGTTTAGTGGTAGATTTCTTGTCTTTACACGTGAGACAGGGGGTTCAACCCTGGTTGACGGACCTCATGCGTAGCCACTACCTCTCTTTCAGTGTCGAGCTGTGATGCTGGACAGGTTTTGACAGAGCTACCAGACTAAGACGGGTGAGGAAGAAAGGACCGGCAATCTACTTTCGGAAATCAGTCAATGAAAATCGGCTGGATCACAGAGGTCTGACCTACAGCCACTCGTGGAGTGGGCAGCCTTTAGTCCTGCTGTGCACAAGCCGACTCCACAGCTGCCCGCAACTCTGGGAAAGGTCTCTGAATCTAAGTATTACTTAGCTCAGAGGGCTGCTCTGAGGATTAAGAGCCATTCTTAAGTGACTAGAACCAATGGCTGGCAATAGCAACACAAAAAGTGTTAGTTCCATCTCCCTCCACCTAACAGTCATTGAGTTATTGATAGATGCTAGCTAACTCTGCCCTTTCTCCTCTGACTCTGTGGCTACCCCCTGGATGTGAGGCCCACACTCTTTATCACCCCAGTGCCTTCCTAGGACTGCTCCTCAGTTTATCAAGGACCCTCTAAAAACGCTGGGCTCACAGCTGAACACAATATCCCAGATGTTACTTAAGCAGAGTAATTACCTCCTTCAACACATACTATTTCTCTATTAACACAATTTCTATCAGCCACTTCACACTGTTGTTAGCACCCAATGTGTAGTAAACAAAGTCCCTTGGGGTAATTTTCAAATGAACTGCTGCCAAGCTAGGTCACCTTCAGCTCGTAATCGCTTAAGTGATTTTCTGAACTTAATACGGGACTGTGCATCTGTTAGCAGCTGGTAAATTACAACTCACACTGGAAGGTGCAGCCCATCTCTGGCCATATCGGAAGAGATTGTGAGCCTTGATTTTCTGTTCCCACATACTTTCCAGTTCTGTTCATCTCAAATGTGCTGAAGTGTGCCTTCAGGGCCCCCATTTAGGCCTTTGGAAAGGCAGGCCCGGGGCAGAAACACAAACGCATCCTGTGGCTCCTGGTGTCCCCTGCGGGAAAGGCTTAGTGAGCACTGACATGAAGGCATCCCTGGGTGGGGGGAACAGTCAACCGGTGCAGCTGGTAGCCAGAGGGTTGGAGGCTGGAGTTGGCTGGAAGAAAGGCCTGGTGCTCTACTTCTGCCAACCCAGCTACTGAGAAATCTATGGGCCCAATTCTATTCTGACACACAGTGCTACCATGAGTCGGCAAAGACTCGCTCTAATTTTGGCCATAAAGGAACATACCTGCGCTGGGAGTTGTGGGAAGCCCCTGAAGCAGAGCCCATTGGGCAGAACCAGAGATGGACAAGGCCCAAATTCTGCCCTCTGGAGATTCTGGCCCTACCTTCAGATCTACTGTATCTGAGGTTTTCCAAACTGGTCTCTTTGTGGAACGAGATTTGGGGAAGAAGTCTACACCAAAAATAAGGACAAGACAGAGAGAAGAGCTTAGTGTTATCTGGGAAATGGAGCTTTCCTTCGGTTTGGTGGTGGTGTGGGGGCTGGCTTGGCTCTCTCTGTCCCTTCTCCCCAGAGCCCCTGGTCTCAGCAGCTCTGCCTATCTTCTTGGAACAATGGCTTTCTCAAATTGTAGAAACTCTCTGGGGAAGGCTAGCTGGGTCATAGGTAGACGGCCGCAGGAATGCAGAAAAGGATGTTGGCAGAAGCACAGAAAGTGGATTTGCAGGCAGTATGATAAATTAGAGAGGGATTTGCGCCTGAAGGCCAAGGGACAACTGCAGGAGAGAAGACCGGAGAAACTGCCAGGAACTTGGTGTTGAACCAAGCTTTCCTCAGGGGACCCTCCATAGGCAACACCACAGGGACCTGAGGGACTCTGCTTTTCTATCTATTTAGACTCCTGAGGTCTAGCTCCCCAGGGTCTTAGGAGGCGGGAAGGTCCTCTTTCCGTGTGGGTCGGCAGCAATCATCTTCTTGCTCCCGGGCAGTCACTGAACTGGTGACAGCAGTGAGGACACAACCGCAGGGGCTTCAGAACCGAAACCACTCCTGAAGCCAGCTCTTCAAAGGCTAGACTGGACTGCAAAACAGAATGGCACCGGGGAAGAGCGTGTGTCTTGGGTCGAGCACAGACCTGAGGCTAACGGGGCAGCTCCTGCCTGGAGGCGAGATGAGAGCTGGGACAGACAGGGGAAATACAGGGCAGAGAGGAGGAGCACGCTGTCACAGGACGAGGAGACAGCTCATGTTACAGAGCAGTGTGCGTGCAAAGTTTTGTATGACAAATTGACCGGGATTGTATAATCACTTAAAAAAACCCTGTGGAGGCTTTCCCTCCCAGCACGTGGATTGGCGCCGCCAAGGTGTGGCATCTGAGGACAAGGGCTGAGGAGAATCTGAGGTAAGGCATCTTTATCATGTATTTTTCTTCAAGACCCAGGCCACATGGGCGCACTGTAAACGACAGAAAAGTAGAGTCAAGAAGGCCAGGAAATCCACCTACAGCGGTCTTTACAGAAACGCTTTGTCTCCATGGGGCACTCAGACAGAGATGGCTGCAGGTGAAGACTCCACATGCAGAAAGAGGAGAGTGAGAACGAAGAGCGGACGCACACGCATATGCACGTAAGCACGCATGCACGTGTGCGCGCACACAGGCGCACACAGACACACACAGGCACACACAGGTGCAGACCCCTTGGGAAAACCAGAAGGGACAACGGTGCTGTCCTGGAGGCTGTCTGCCTAGGATGGCCGGTGTTGTGAGCTCACGTCTTCTTTCCACAGCAGGCAGCGAGTGCCCTTTGGAAAGCCTTCCCCTGCAAGTGTTGACTCCAGCTTCCCCAGCTTATGCTGAGCTTTCATCTGGGGACTCTCAGACCCTGGTTCAGGACCTCTTTTATCCTCACATCCCCGCCAGGGACCCCTGCTGCCCTGACCTCACCGTTCTTCCCCTGTCTGCAGGGCTCTTGAGTGACTTTTCTTCCATGACTAAACCTCCTACTGTCTCCCCCATTTTAGAGATGAGGGAACCAAAGGTTAAAGGGCTAAGTGCCTCTGAGTTAAGGCCATGCAGGTAGTGAGTGACAAAGCCAGAATTCAGAGGTTGGCCTGCGGCTGCGCAAGGCCTGCTGCCCACCGTGTAGCATCTGGTGTGCCGACAAGTCGCTCCACTAGAACCGCCCCACGAGTCTGGGCTTGTCCACACCTGAGGGGGCGGCTGGGGCTGGACGTTCTCAGCCTCTGGATGGGCCGGAGGGGGAAGAGAAGCAAGCAGGGGGCTGGTGGGCTGTGCCAGGGTGGCACCTGTAGGGATGAGGCAGCCTGGGAAGTACACAGCTGTGACAGAGCAGCAGCCGCCTGAGGGCAGGATACAGGAGGGCAGAGGAGCTGGGCCTCATTTCCGCTATCCAGAGTGTGAAGAGAACCTTCTGAGGAACCTGGCAGAGTGACACAGCGCGCCATCAAACCCTCTCCAATATTCTCAAACTCAGATCCGGACAGACGGGGAAGAAGAAATATTCTGGGGTTGAAATGATGCAGGTTTTGCTCCTGTTAAGGTGATGAGGAAACGGCAGTGACAGGGAGGGAAGGCTGAGGCGCACATTTTCAAGGGCCAAGATTCTGACCCTGTGTCTCCCTTAGGAATCGTACCGGGCCAGACCATCTGAGCCTGCTTGTAAGGAGCTCTGACAGGCATAGTGACAGGATAACTGTGCCGACCCGCTCTCTGGAAGGCAGACAGACCCCCGTGTCTAGTCAGAAGAAGGAACTGTCTGCCTGAGAGAGAACGCCACCTCCAACTGTGCCCTGCACCAGACAGAGAGGTGGAAGGCACGGGAGCAACCAACCCGAGGTGGACAACCGCGGCTCTCTCGCAGCAGCAGGGATGACACAAACACACCCTGTGTCTCCTGAGAACTCAAGACTGCCCCTCTCCCACCGGTGGTCGTTCTCCCGCCTCACAAAACCCCCACTAGCCTGGCAGCTCTCTCCGGGCCCCCAGCTGGCCCGGCAGGCCGCCTGCGAAGCTCCGCCCCCAACACCTCTCCCCAAGCTGTTACCCAACAGGCTGCCGCCTTTCCCCAGTTCATCCCACTCTTTCCAATCAGTGCTAATTGAACCACTTAACTCAAAGACAATAACATTTGTGTTTCAAACCATTAACAGAAGCCTCTCAGCTGAGGCGTTATGCAGGAGGCCCCCTCTGTGTTAGCAGTCAGCACTCGCACAAAAACATGCACCCAGATGCCCGCAAGGCACGCTCCACGCGTGAACGTGCACACGCCTCAGAGAGCTCGAGGAGGGATTCTGCAAAGGCATAGTCAGCAAGTGTCAGCTTGTCTTTCTCAACAGGGGATCAGGAACTGAAAAAACAACAAACCAAAGACCAAACCAAAAAAAAAAAAAAAAATCTGCCAGTTCTAACTCAGGGCCTGGAAATGGCAGCCGTGGTCTGATGGCCCCCAGGTGGCTGCTTCACTTTCTGAGGTCCAGAGGCAGGTGCGGAGAGTGGGTGATAGGGGTGCTACCAGCCCTGGACCCTATCACACTCAGTGACGAGAGTCTTGAAGGGGCAGGGGAGGGGACCTGTGCTCTGCAGGCCTGCTTGAGGATGGCCTCCTTCTCCCCACTCCACCAAAAGAGTGCCTGTAAGCAAAAGCATCACCTCAAGGAAAGGTCCACAGGACACAAAGGTTTGCTGTTTCCAGAAAGAACACCTTCCCTCCAGAAGGTCCTGGAAGGTCCCAGGACAAAGAGGAGAGACCCAGAAGAAGCAGGGCTGCTGGCCAAGGGTAGGCGTGGGCCTGCTCCGCCCTCATGGCTGTGGTGACAAAAGATGAGAGCAGTAAGAAAGAAGGGAGACAATGACCAGTGAGGCAAGGGAGAGAAGAGCACAGGACGGGGAGATAGACAAGGACCCCTGACGGGCTGTAATTCTGGATTTTAACACTATGGGTAGAAGGAAGAGAATCCGTTTCTTCCCTGAGAATGATATAACACAAAGAGCAGGCACAGCTTAAGGCAGGAGGCAGGGCCTGGGTACCAGTCTTAGCTTCGTGGCTGTGACTTCAAGGCAGCTACCTGCCTACTCCCGACTCGGTTTCTTTATCTCTAGACTAGGGGTGGGGATGGATCCCTGACTCAGTTCTGCTCGCTGAGGTGGCCTGCTCCCACATGCCCTTCTCCTGCTAGGACCAGGGCCCAAGCTGCCCCATGTGCCTCTCTGGCCTGACTTCTGGGCCTCTGCTTGTGCAGTCTGCCTTGTCTGAGCTCTGGGCTGGGCCCGAAGGGGCTTCCCCTTCTGCCTTGAGTTCCAAGGATGATTCCTTCCACCTCAAAGTCCTACTGAATACCATCAGCCCAAACAACAAACCAATAGCTGCTGAATCACAGCCTGAACACTTACTTCCTGGGGTTACGGAGAACAGTATACATTCTGTTAGAATGCAGACAGGCAAACACTAGTCTGACATTTAAAAGAGGTGGGGGAAAAAAAGAGTAAAGAAAGGAGAAGACAGGGAATTCCATGAACCACAGACAGGGAAGCCTGCAGTGTAACCTGGATGAACTCCAGAACAAGTCCTTGAAACGTGGCTTGTGGATCCTCCGAAGATGGCAGTAGTCATCCCTAAGAAATAATAAATATTCATGAAAAAAGAAAAGAAGTCATACTAACTTTGTTTTCTTTTTAGGAGGGACCACTAGTCTATAAGATGAGAAGACTATCATTAACTGTGTTTCCTAAGGGGCAGTGATGATTTCAGGGAGGCCAAGGACAGGGTACAAAAGGGCTCTGAGCACAAACTGAGCCATTCCCCTTTCCAGTGACCTCTTACCTTCTCTAATTACATTAAGGAAATGTGTCTGGTTTGCTGTTAATCCATCCTTCTTGTGTGCCCTAAGTTCAGACTCCTAGGGACTCCACGTGACAGAAGAAATGCCCCCTGGGGTTTCCCAGGGTGGGAATCTTTACTGGAACACTCTCAGGTCTTTTGCCCTGTGGAGTCACTGAGTGAGTTCAAATCAACAGTCTTTTGGTGAGCAGCTGACTGCCTGACTGTTGTGACCCACCAGGCCCTAAAACTGTCCTCAGCCTCTCTTCAACAGAGAAAGGGCAGACCTTCGGTTCAGAGCTTTGCAAGCTGACAGTCATTAGCCAGAATTTGGTAACACCACTCTGTATTCTATATTCATTTTTATGGTTTCATTTAAAACATTAATTTCAGTAAAAATAGAGTGATTTAAAGAATAAGGAATAATCCCACAGGGCACACGCAGATTTGGCAATACTGTGCGGATGGTATAAGGATGCCTGGAGCATGGAAGGCACTGCTCTAAATTAAATGCAGCTGGGCTGCAGCAGGGACAGGACTGCTGGTGGCGCTGTGGCTGCCCAAGGCTGTGGGCATTCACTGTGGAAGGCCCGCTGGCACCTACTTCCCCACAAGCAGTACTCTGTCATTAAGCCTCTGGATATCTGTACGTGGCTCAGACATATACTGACTGGCCTAAGTAATTATTATTATTATTTTTTGTGCCATGGGCCCCTCTGGCAGTTTCGTAAAGCCTGCAGACTCCTTCATAGAATAATGTATTTAAACATATAAAATAAAAACCATAGGACTGCAAAGGAAACTGGTGATATTGAATACGGTTATGACAACATTTTTTAAAAACCACAAAAATTAGGTTATGATAAATATTCTTATTAATTAACACTAAATAACAAGCTCTAGCAGCAGGCCTAAGGAGTTCTGGTGGCTCAGCACTTACAGTGCTCTGTTGCGACCTGAAAGTTCTGGGTGAGAAAGATGTGGCAGTCTGCTTCCTTAAATATTTACAGTCTTAGAAACCCGAGGGGCCATTCTGCCTGGTTCTGTAGGGTCTCTATGAGTTGGAACCAACTCAAAAACAATGAGATTTTCAGTAACAGTGAGATTTATGGTAACAGGTCTAAAAACCACTGCAATTTCTAAGCAGTAAGAGTAAACAAACAGCATACAGAAATTCATTACCGCAACTACTGTAACGTGAGGGGAAAATATTTCTGATTTCTACAGGGGATTAAGTCACAGGTATTCTAATTTTATTACGATTTGTTGCTTATACTCACATTCAAAGGAAATGTTAAATTCCAGTTAGAGGCCAGCTAAAATAAAGACATACTTTTCCCCATCCAAATTCACAAAACACATGCATCCCTGGGCTCAGCCAATCAGTGGGATGAGGGAGGAGCACTGCTTCTCTTGCTGCTACATACTGGTTTAAGAGTGAGCACGCCACCACCCAAGTCTGGAGGGGAAGTCAGTTGGGAAGCATGTGGGAAAGGCTTTTTGCTTTTACAAAGTGATGATAAGGCAGCAACTATGTGACCCAGAAAGGCACAGTGGTCACGCTGAGAGAATGGTAGACAGAAAGATCTGAGAGACTGCTCCTGACCTGCAGCCACGTTTCATTAAAACCAGACTATCCTGGAAGTCCTACCCTGTGAATGACTTCTTAGATGCAATGAGGAATCTCATTATTTAAGATGCTTGGGTTTTCAGCTACTTGCAGCATAAAACACACCTGCCATCTAAAGTGATCACAAGCCTGTACCACAGCTACATACGTCTCGTTGGTCCTCCCTAACAAAACCCATTAGTTGGGTCCCTTAATATTGTGGCATCAGAAGGCAGGAGTGGCCGCCCATCTTGTCCCTTTTTCAGCCTCTTGGGTTCCACAACACTGGGCCTAATGAGAACTGACAAGACAGGCGCCATAGCGACGGTGACGAGAGCAGCGCTGCTGGCAAAGGGTGCTGTCCAGGGAGCTTGAGGACCGCTTAGGCTGCACTTGGGGTGCGCCGACTGGGCTGGGGAAGAGGAGCAGGCTGCAACTCCAGACTCCCAAAGTCCTTTTAGACAGGAGGGCGGCCAGGCTGGCACAGCTCTAAAACCAGACAGAGTCAGAAAGCCCAGGTTTCCACATTAGCTAATTCCGATCTAATCTACCACACCAGCTCTTCGCAAGCTATCCCTCTTTCTCCCATCAGCCCACATCTGCTTCTAGTTCCCATTCTATCAGTGTGCAAATTCATCATTTTATAGCCACAAATCTGATAGAGAGTTTGGAGAAGACTTCAGACAAACCCTATAATCTCTGCTAATCCTGTAATCAGGAGCTAAACCTAGGACACAAGTGGATTTGTAAAAGAAGGATTTTAGACATGCCAATGGCATTAGTAGGCCACGGAGACAAATGTACTGAACGAGACCACCAAGGTAAAAACAGACACTTTCTTTCTACTCCATGTGAACTGTCTGGGAGAAGAGAGAGCTGAGAGGAAAAAGGCGAACAGGCTAGCAAAGCTCTAAGAGCAGCACTCTCTTCTTGAAGGTTCTCTAAGTTTTGTGTGGCAGGAAAACTGAAGGGAAGGATAAAAGGTGACAGCGAAGAGAAGAGAAGGACAGTAAGTTGCTTTCTTTATTCTAAATTCCTTTCATTGTCTTCTTGGGGACAAAAACAAGAAATGACTTCAGCAAGGTGAGAGCAAAGAAGCGGAATTTTTTTTTTTTGAAAAAATAAGCTTGTTGCACATGAACAGGACCTGTGCAGAGAATTCTGTGGCCATTAGCTTTCAAGTCACTGGTTTCAGTTTCTGCCCATCTGACCTCCTCCAGGGCCAAAGGTCTCTGTGATGCAGGCAGGACTGTACTGTCTACACAGCCTGCCTGTCCCTTTGTTGCCAGGGCCTGATTCAGTCTTTCTGGGCCACTTGTCAGGGCTGTAAGCTCTCTGACTGCACTGAGTAGAGCAATGAGCCACACTCAGACACCAGGGCCACCGACCCATGTATAGTGACTGGAGATGGGGGTCTGCGAGGAGCTCTCTCTTCTTCAGCCAAATGGCAACACTGCCTTGGTTTTTGTTCTCCTGTAAGTACCCAAAAGGGAAGGGCCACAGCCTGGAGGACAGTCCCCAACTGGAACAGCTGAGGAGAGGCCAGTGCAAGAGACCTTCCTCTGCTACTTTTGGCCTCAGGTGCAGCCTCTCAGAGGCCTCTAAAATAAAACATAAAAATGAAACAAGAATATCTGGTTAAAATGATGTCCTATCTAATGGAC
Source organism: Heterohyrax brucei (assembly GCA_028571685.1). Lineage (NCBI taxonomy): Eukaryota > Metazoa > Chordata > Mammalia > Hyracoidea > Procaviidae > Heterohyrax > Heterohyrax brucei. Next base: position 21,305,634 of record CM053147.1, read on the forward strand.
ACTCTCTACAAAATTTTGCAATGTGTAACTGTCACTATTAGCTCCCATCAGGTTGACCCCTAACTCATGGTGATCCCATGCACAATGGGGCAGAACCCTGCCCAGTCTTCCACTGCCCTGTGACAGGCTGAAAACCAGACTGCTGTGCTCCACAGGGTTTTCACTAGTTGATTTTCAGTCAACTGTTGGCCCTTTCTTCCTAGTTGGTATTCGTCTGGAAGCTCCGACGCAAGCTTGTTCAGCACCATAGCAACATGCAAGCCTCTACTGACAGAGGAGTCACGGCTGTGCATGGAGCACCACCAGCTGGGAATCGAACCAGGGTCTTCTGCATGGATGGGGAGAAGTCTACTACTAAACTGCAGTGTACACAACAGGCAGACTATGAAGACAAAATATGGTAAACTATATTATTTTGGTCATATTTTGTCCAAAGAGTTGGACATCAGGCCTTAGATCAATATAGTCAAAATAATTAGGGTAAATGAGGTACAAAAGGGGTTTTCAACTCTAAGGTGAAGCCAGTCTGCGAAACCCAGCAGTGCCAGAATCTTGGGGCAGGGAGAAGTGGAACCAACTCTGAGGTTGGCCACCTGATTAGGCAAAATTTAGCTCCCCCCGACCTGGCTTCTCTCACAAAGGGAGGTGGCCTAAGAGAGACATGTTCAGAGGACAAAGACTAGGACCAAACTCCACTTTGCCTGCCTGTGTTACTGTCTTCTAGGTTCACATGTGGGGCTTCAGAAAATTCTTCAATACCCACTTAATTCTCTTCCTTCCTAGAAAACTGTATTCTTCATCAGAACGATCTTTTGTATCTAAGCAAGCAACTCAAGGTTCTGTGTTTAGAAAACTTATTAATAACAAGTATCAGTTTACAGACAGACTCTGAGAGACGGGAGGTGGTGCAGAGCCAACTTCCTAAGAGGTGCCGACAGTGGGTGGGGCTGCTGATGCTGCTGCCCAAGGCATCCAGGACAGTAGGCGCACCTCTAGGTCTTCACTTTGGCAGGGAATTGAATCGTGCCTTGCCAGATGTGCAGGAGTGGAGGGCTTTACATCTGTCCCTTCTTAGAGGACAGGAGCAAGAGACCGGTTTAATTAGAGGAAACTACAAGGGACCAGGCCAACACCGGACCCTGTGGCCTACGGAGAGGAACAGAGAGAGAGAGACAGAGAGAGGTGGCTGTAGCCAGAGGGGCCAGCTGCAGCTGAGTGTTGAACACAGGCCCTATCTTTCTTAGGTCTTGGAGGTTTTCACCAGACAGAAGAATTAGAATGCTGTCAACTTGTTGGCTGGTTGGTCTGTTCGTATTCTCTCTCTTGACTTACTGCCTCTTGAGCAAGCCCACACGTATACACACGCATGGTGTACAATGGATCCTACTGACTGGCATTTGGGGCAGGCCGCCAGAAGCCAGGGCAGGAAGGGTCGAGCTTAAGCTGCTGTGTGTTTGGACCACCCAAATGGTCTTGGGGAGGGTTCCCCAGTGGGTCTGTGACAGCTTCGAAGCACCACCAAGTTGCAGGGACAGAGAGGCCACTGGGGGGCGAGGGAGAGAGCCCTGGCCCAGCCCAGTCACTCACTCACACAAAGAACCCTTTCAGAGCTATTGGCTGGCAGAACTCCTCACAGGCGTTTTTCCTCAGGGTTTGTGCCGTGCATACAAATCAAGCAGCCGCCCTGAGCTGTTACACAAATGGGCACAGTCACCAAGAAAATGATACGGAGCAAGGCCCTTCTGGCCAGGCTGCCGGCTCTGCCCAGGCAACATGGTGGGAGAACCCCAGAGCCCGGGGTGGCAGTGCACAGCCTGGGGCTTCAGCACTTCTCCTTAAAGGGCAGCCACTTCAGTCTGGTGTCCTTCAGAGAAAGAGCAAGACACTGGTATCGCTGGTTCTGGAGAGCACACTGCTCACCATTCGTGGCTGTCAAGGAGGTAAAACCAAAGGATGGGGAGTCATTGTATTCCGGGAGAATAAGGTTCAGGGCAGTCACATTACCTTTGCTTAAAAATGAGTAAAGACACACATCAACTCATCAATTCTGGCCACATTTACTACTGTAAGAGAGAACAGTGTGTGAAAGAAAGACTATAAACAAGAAGATGAACAGGCCAACCAACCAATCAACCAACCAACTGAGGATGTTTCTTATTCTTTTCTCTAAATCTGATACAGAAGCTGAGGGTACAGCAGCTCCTTTATTTCACGCTCACCTGCCTTAAACTCCTCTAGATGTAAAATGATTCTCATTCGAAGCATTGACAGATAGAGTTACATCTAAAAACACGGACCCAGAGCTGCTGGGAGGCTGGGCTGCCCGAATTCCTGGAGACCCTCTGGGCATTCTAAAGTGTCAGGAATCTAGTGTCAGCCACCGCCACATGGAGTGACTTGTGGAGAAGCCAGTGCTTTGAGCTTTGGGTTAACCTTCTCCTGGCATTTCGGAAGCAGTATCCCTTGTACTGTGGAGGGTAATAAACAAGGCTGGATTACCCAGGAAGTACTGCATATATAGGCTGATTTGTAAGTTCTTATTAATCTGCAGTGAACGATTTCATGTTTGAAGATGTAGTGAAACCCATATAAAGCCATTCACTACAGACACGTAAGTGTCAATTGGCTTGTGTCTACCTTGCTTACTAGTTAATCTGCCGTTGGTAATGAGCTTGTCCTTGTGGCCAAGGATGGGGTTGGGTGAGGACGGCTCCGCCACAGCTGAGAGACAAAATTCAAGCTCACATTTCCAGGATGGGTCCTCTTATTCTCCCGCTGAAACTCATTACATGAGACAAATGAGTCCTCTGAGGAGCCCACAAGACTAGACCAGTACTGAACGATGAACTGCAGCCACACCAGCTGGAGCTGGGGAGACCCTAGCCTAGCTGGAGACTGGCAGCACCCAGCTGGAAACAAGGAACAGACAGGGAGGCAGCCTGAGGTTCGCAGACGCTGACCCACAAAGTAGGAAGCCATCGCCAACACGGCATCACTCTATAAACCAATGGAATTAGAACGGCTTGGAGGCCGTGGAAGAGAGACGTAAGAAGGAACTGCAGATGAGGACACAACTGCTTGCAAGCCAAATTCAATCAATTAAAAACACGGAGGAAGTTCCAAGTTTCATCTGCTTCTTAAATTCTGTCAGTTATTCTCTAGGTAATAAGCATCACAGGTATGGCCTCATCTTGTTTAGACTTTCTAAATTGTTCTTTCCTGGAGCACTGAGGTGCTCAGTAAGGCTCCTTAGAATATTCCCAGGCTTAGGGGCCCTAAGCTGTGTGACACATTAAAAAATTTTGTGCTGTATCCACGGTTGAAGGAAACGGAGCCTAGCATGAAGAAACAGCTCCCCTCAAGGTAAAAGAAGTCAAGGACAAGCTGGAGAAAGACCCAGCTGATGTGTGCTCTCAGTCAGACTCACCCACCATACAGCTGTTGACTTCGTCTCCCCTAGCATGTTTTAAATTAAGTTTGCTAATAGAATTGTTTGTTCTTTAGCCATGCAAAATTTGGGGACTGACAGTTAACAGAGAGGAGGCCCCTGGACAGAAGGGGACAGAAGCCCTGGGCTCCTCTCACTGCCCAGCTGGATGCCTGCTGACTGGCCCGCCCACTGTGCTATAGCTCAGGCACTCAGTAGGATATTTATAGCTACCTTTAAATTTACCCAGCTCTCCATAAAGCGAGGTAATGGGGCGCCCTTTACCGCTGCTAGTGGTGATTGTCCGAACATTCTTTAATTAGCAAAAAGCGTTGGCACAGCCACTTTCAAAACATTTGATCTTACTGCTCTGGTGTTCCCTATTTCAGGCTCAACAGCCCCCACTCCCTTTGGACAAAATGCACTTTAGCAGATTTGAAGATGACAGGCATACGCATGCAAGCACAGACATGTGCACTGGTGGGCCCTTTCTCGCTCCTCTGCTGACACCTCACATACAACTGCCAAGAACCTGTGAGTTTCAAGGGTGTGTCCACAACACGCATTCGTAAATCTGTCTGCAAAGGTCTAGAAGTCTAAAAATGGCAGCCAAGAGAAACCGTAAGATTACTAAGATTTTCCTAGCATTAAAAAAAACAAGAAAGCAGCTGTAATTTTTCATCTGCTTCTTCAAGGAATTGTAGAGCAGGGCTAGAGTGATGAATACACACTGGATGGGACCTGAGCTCTTACCCACATGGGCCATTTTAGAAGAGCCTCCTTTCTTCTGAAATAATTCACTAAACAAGAGTGGGCTACCACAATCTAGATACTAGAAACCAGACAAGAAAGCCCTTTGTTTTCGCAGAAATGTGAAGGCAATGAACAAGTAAACAAACAAATGCAACAAGAAAACTTCAGAGAATGGTGAATGCTATAGAGAAAATAAAGCTGAGAGACGAGACCACGAATAGCAGGGCGATTTTAGACTGGGTAGCCATGGAACTCCCCCGCCACCCCCCAAACAAAACGAAACAAAACAAACAGTATTCACGGAACTGAAAAAAAAAAAACAACTGGCAGTACAGTAGTAAAGGGCTTAGTTGCTGAGCAAAAGGTTGGTAGGTTGAACCCATTAGCTGTTAAGTGAGAGACAGATGTGGCAGTCCTCTCCCACGAAGATTTACAGCTTGCAAACCCTATGGGAGACCTTGTACTCTGTCCTGTATGGATGACATCAGTGGGAACTGACTCAGTAGCAGAAGGGTCTCTTTTTGGTTTCAGTCATGGACCACCTCTTTGAGGGGTCCTACAAAAGAAGAAGCCATTCACCTGCAGATTCAGGAGAAGAACATTCCAGGCCCTTATGGACAGAACCAGCTCAGACAGTCCAGGAGACAAAACAAGACCAGTGTAGCTGCAGGGTACAGAACGAAGACAAAGACTGATACAATATTGGCTCAACGGTGTAGGCAGAGTGTGATGATTTAGGGTCTGCAGGTCATGTGGCAGTTTGCTTCTCATTTGAATCATGAAGTGAAGACACTGAAGCACTTTAAACAAATCAGTAACACAATCTGGTCGAAATGCCTCAAAAGATCCCTGTCAATACCGAGGATAACAGATTACAGGGATGAAGAATAGAAGCCTATGCCCTGAATAGGCTAATTTCAATCCATGTTCTGTGGTTACATAAGATGTGAACATGCGGTAAAGCTGGGTAAAGGGTACACAGGAACCCTACTACTTTTGCAACTCTTCTGTAAGTCTAAGACTATCTCAAGATTAAAAAAAACAAACTGTTAAAAAACAAATAAAAATGAAAGATATCTTATATCCTGATGAAGAACTAAAGATTCTAATTTAGGTGCAATAACAAGGCAAATAAGTCCAGAACACAAACAAAACCCAGATTCTCTCAATAACTCTTAACAAAACTCTTTCAGGGCTAGTTTCCGTGTCACAAAGTAACAGCAAGAACTATCTGTTACGACTGTGATTTCTGTTCCTTGTTTGTAGCTCAACAGTAACACCACACAGTAAGCAGAAATATGAACTCCACTTTACACATGAAGACTCTGATTCTTAAAGAAAGTAACTCACGTACACAGCATGGAACAGTCTGAACTGGGACTGGAACTTAGGCATATGTGACTCCAGAGACCCTTTTCATGAGCACTGTGCTGCTATACTGTCTAGCAGCATATACTAACAAGAAAAGATCAAAGAAACTCAACATAACACATTCTGTAGAACTCGGGTTGGGGAAACGTCTGTTTTTTTTCCACGCCTAGTGACAGTATGTGTGGCTGCGTGAGAAAAAGGTGGGCACAGACCCCTGATTGAAGGTCAGACTTATGCTGAGATTTCTGAAAAGCTTGTCATTAACTCTCAGTTTCAACAGCTACACCTGCTGCCTATGACCTTGAAGAGACCCCAGATCTCCAATGAACACGAGGCTGAACCTTTCTGTGATGTGGTTATGGCTGAGCCCCATTTTGTAGCAACACCAAGAGGTACTTTCAGTTTGACTGGCAAATGCTTAATGCTTCAGTATCTTTGGGATAAAACCTAGACGGCCTGTGAAGAAAGAATAATAACATTATTTAGTAATGGAGTCGAGAGAAGAGAGGAAGCAGATTTGCCACTGGTCATGTCAGCATGCTCCTTTTCTCGGCCAGTCTCCAGTCCTTTTTGCACTGACTGCTGGCCCTCTCCCTTCCCACTGGGAAGACCCAACAGCAGGACAGCTTACATGCCACCCTCACAAGCACAGGCGCACACAGTAGTCACCTGCTGGCTGTCACATCTCCTTCCTCTTCCTCTTAAATGGCACATGAGATTACAGGCATCACAGCAGTTAGGGTACGGGCTCTGGACAGATTTCAGATTACAACCTGTCACTGTAATGGGTTGAATGGTGTTCCCCTCAAGATAATGTCCATGTCCTAATTCCTGGAACCTGTGAGTCACTACAGATTTGATGAAGAATCCTGAGATGAGGAGACCATCCTAGAGTACCTACGTTGGCCCTAAATTCAATGACAAACATCATTATGACAGATACAGAGAGACGGACAGAAGAGAAGGAAAGACCTGACCACAGAGGCAGAGACTGTAGTGAGGCAGTCACCAGCCAAGAAATGAGTCACCAGAAACTGGGAGAAGCAAGGTGTGTGTTTCCCCTGGACCACCTGGAGGGAGCATGGCCCTACTAGATTATTGGTTTTCACCTCAGTACTGCGAGAAAATACAAGTTTCTGTTGTTTTAAGCCACTAGCTATGTGGTAACCTATTATGGCTGACTCAGGAAATAAATACAGTCATTTCACTAGGAAAGCTGCTTAAATCCATCTGGAAAAGGAGAATCCAATGAAACTTCCCTCACAGAGCTGTTGTGAGGATAAAACACGTGTAATATTCTTAACACAGTGCCGAGCACCTGTCGACACCCCAGAACACGCTGCTGTTAATACCATTATTATTCCTTCTGTACGCAGGCAGAGAAAAGGGGACAGCTCGCAAGCCTGTGACGGACCAGTGCCTCTTTAGAGGCATGATGGATCATACAGGTGACTGCAGCCAGACGGGGTACCAAACTATTCCAAAAGAGGAGTTGATGGGATAGTTGGGAGATTTCTTTCTTCACTCAGGCCTGGCAGCCTACAATGAAATCTCCAGCTGGGAAATGAGCCTTGGAAGAGTGGGAAAAGCCCTTCCGCTCTACAGCTCTCTGCTGCTCTTAGTTGAGCCTTTTGACCTTTCTCAGTGAGCTTTTCAGGAAGTGCCCTGGGTAGGACCTGCAGGGAGGGTGCCTTTTTGTTCAGTCCCTTCTGACTTTCAATACTGGTGGGAAAAGATCAGCTGATTTGGGGGGTACCAGGAAGATGGGTAACTCCGGAACTGTCGTGTTGCCTCGACACACAGAGCTAAGGATGAAAATCCATTCCCTTTGTGACCACGGGGAGTAACGGCACAGCCACATCTTCACGGCGGGATCCCAGGCAAGATGAACAATCCTCCTTTTGTAATGGTGACTTTAGCCATGAAACACAAAATTTCATGACCGGTTGACGTTAGAGGGTTATCTGTACATGCGGATGAAAGGGAGACACGCGCACATAGAGTTCCCTGCCTTCGGCGGGGGAGGGGGGGTGATGATTTCCATGCAGACCAGGTCCTCTACTGTGTCATCATTCTTAATGCCCAATCAGCTGGCATCTTTCCTTCCCTGAGGACAATTTCCATAGCATTTTTTTTTTGTCCTGTTTCTCAAATCCCTTTTTTAATTTTGCTCCTGTTCTGCTCTTACCTCAAGCAACAGCATAAAGAGTGTAAACACAGGCAAGGTGTCTCACTGGGCTTCAGCAGCATGAGCTTTCTGAAGGAACCAGAGCCCCAGGGAGCCTGGGATCCTCCTGCCACCAAGGACCCACAAGCCTGCTGGAGGCAGGACCGAACACTGCCAAGGCAGCTTACTCCAGCTGAGCCCTGTGAGGTACCACAGACATCTAGTGGCTGCTCAGGATAATGTCTCACGGAGGCCTACTAGGCTGGGGAGGGGTCCAGCCTGGGCGTCACCAGGAGCCCCACGATTCTGGCTGGGCAGGGCAGTCCCGCATCCCTTCAGTCAAGCCGGAGTCTTTTTTCCACTTCCTATTAGGGGTCCAAGGTCACTTAGAGTGACAGACTGGCTCTAGGGAAGACCTGTCTTTATCCCTGTCTAGCAAAGTACAATTAAAGCACCTACATACCAGACCACAGAAGACAGGCATCTGGAAACATCTTCAAGCCTCAGGTTTAAACACTACTTGGCAGTACATTGTCATCTTGACCTAGGGCTGAGCTCAGAAGAGACAGACTCTCATATTAATCAGTTATGTGGCTTTAGGTAAGTCACTCTGCCTCTCTGGGCTTCATTAATGACATCTACAAAGTGAGAGATTAAGTCCAGATGATCTCCATGGGTCCTTTTTAGCTGTAACATGCTATGATCTATGAGGCTTTTTAGCAGCTAGGAAAGCAGTCGGATCTAGTTGCGCGGGCACTGGGGATCTCTTAGATTAAAGTGAAGGTACATTTTCTCTTCAACTTCATGGCTTACTTCCAAGACTTGGTTACAACCCCAAAGGATCTACCTTCTCCACAGAGCTACGTATCTGAGAAGGGGTGGAACTGTGGACTATGTGAACTGGAAAGAACTTGCTAGGCCATGTTCTTAACTTTACAGATGAAGAAAGGGATGCTCAGAGCTGTTGTCAGATGTATCACAGGTCTGCTAAGTGGCAGAAATGGGACCAGAACTCAGGCTCCCCCTCCATCTTCCACACTGAGCTGCTGACACTACCCTCGACCAGTCTCTGCTGACTTTCTCAGCTTTGGCTTCATCACAGTTGTCTCTCTGGGTGTATACTGCAGGTAAGAACAGTCCCACCCCGGTGTCTGATCCTTCTCTTTCTCTTGTCTTTTTACTGTTCAGTAGTGTCACTCCAGAATAAGGACGTCATCACAACCAGGGGCTGAGAGGCAGTCTGGATCATGTTCAGATGGCACCCAGGTTACACGATCCCTTTCAGTTCACAAGGGCTGTGTGCTGTCATGGCCTCACAGACTTTCCTTAAGCCCAGTCTACAGCTTCACTGGTGCTCTCCTAGCTCAGCTGCCCTACAGAGGGCAAAGCAACCCCCACCTAGAGTCTCACAGACCGCGCAGGGCTGTGGTTCAGCTTTATCAATGTGAGCCACAGATATTCACTGAGACACCACCTCATTACTAAGCACTGCTTTAAACCAAGTCCACCCTTCCACCCGCCTTCACAGTTTGGGGGCAGACTGGTCTGGAGCTGAACAGATGGGGCCTAAGTTTGCCTACACTGGCAGGAAACCAGCCCAGGCAGACCCCCTCTTCTGCCACAGGAAGGCTGGGCCAGCCACAATCCAGGGTGCCAGAAGACCTCAGCCAGGGGCTTCTCTGACCCACGATCACTCTCCTGGTTCAGTGCCAGGTGTGACAGAGAGGAGTTCCTACAGCAAGCTTCTGAATCCCCCTCCACTAACTCCTATCAGCAAGATTCACATTTCCTGAGTCTAGAAGGCGGCGATATCCTGCTGGAAACTGAGGACTTACAGATGCTTTCCTTAGGCAAGAAGGTAAAGAGAGCTGCTCCAGAGCCCAAATGGAACCAATACCTAGTACGGGGTTTATCTCCATCTCTTTCTCTCTTGCTAATCAGTTATGGTAACAGAAACGAGTTCAGTGAACGCATTTTCTCAGGCCCACCTAGCTCACCCTTCACCTTATTGATCTCTCTAAAGCCTACCTCCCCGCCGCCTCTATTTACTGTATGTACAGCAGAGTATTAGTGATGAAAATCTCGGCTCCAGGGCTGAAGACATGAAGTGAAAGGCTGGATTTGGCCAGTTCTGGGTGTATGACCTGGAAACCCTGGTGGCGTACTAGTTAAGTGCTAGGGTCTTCTGGTTGGCAGTTCAAGTCTGCCAGGTGCTCCTTGAAAACCATGGGGCAGTTTTACTTTTGTCTATAGGGTTCTTATGAGTTGAAATCGACTCTTTGGCAGTGGGTTTGGTTTAGGATACATGACCTTGAGCAAGCCATTTGCCTGTCTGAGCCTCAGTGCCTTCATCTGTAAGATGGCAACTGTTTTGGTAACTACTACTTCTACATGAAATGAAATAAAAAGAGATAATTTAAATTCATAGCATGTAGACAACCACAGAGCAGATAAACAGTGCAATACAAAACTCTAGAAGTGAATGAATGAAACGCAAATTCTCATCCCACTAGGAGAAATTCAGGGGAATCACTGCCATACCTGTTTCTAGACACCTGAGCACTGTCATAGCTAGAAAGTCAGGTTCCACCACCTACTATGTGATTTCAGACAATGCACTTAACTTATTTATAAAACAGGTAAGTGGTACACACAAGAACAGTTTATTGTTACTATTCCAGCTTCTCTACAACGGAACTGTTCTCAGAACTTCAAGAATTCCACGGCGTAGTTACCCAGGTTGAAGTTACCGGACTACGGACAAGACTGACACAGTTGTGGCAGGATCTAGAGATCTGGGAGATCCAGGACCTACTCTTAAGCAATATCCCACGTGTGGGTGATACCGGTTTTAACAAGCCACCTTGCACTAGACTGGAGGGTGGGGGAGGGGAGGGGAAAGGAAACAGCCTTTGAACAAGGTTGGGGGGGATGCAAAACTGACACTCATTCCAGAGACTGACTTTCCAGGTCTTAACCACACACCGACCCACCCCAACTCAGGAGACGCGGGAGTGGACCTTTCTGAGGTTGGAAAAAGGCTGACCTAGTCTGCCTTCTCCCTCACTGGTCTCTCAAATGCCCTAGGATACTCTAACCAGAAACGAGGGACAAGAATAGCGCCCTCCCCCCGACAAATTGCTACTCCAGAATATGAGGTATTTCTTCTAAGGCAGTGCCATCAAGAAAGACGGAGGAGGTGACGCTCTGGGGCAGTAGGTTAAAACCCTCTCAATTCTCTGGGCGCAAGCAGGAGGAAGAGGGCGTCATATGGCTGCGAACAGAGGGAGGCACGCTGGCGCTCCTTGAATGAGCGCTCGCGCCACGGTTCCGAGAGCGAGTTCACCTCCATCCTTCCTACCGGCCGCTGTACGATCCCACTCTGTGATCGATTTCCCCTTCTTCCCGCACTTGGGTCTTTCCTTCCACCGACTCCCTCCCTTGCAAACCTCACTAAGAAAACTAGTATTAAAGCCTAGTTAACCCCGAGGAGGGGTGGGGAAATCTGCTGGTGGGTGGGTGAGCAGGGCAGGAGGGCAGAGGAGCTGTGTCGCCGTGTCCTGGGCTGTGCCCCTGCCCTGGATCCCCACCATGCCGCTCCCAACTCCAAGTGGGCCAGTCGCGCCGTCAGCAAGCGGCAGGGTGCGGTGACGCGGTCCTGCGGACGATTAGCCAACTGCGGCTGCCCCACCGGGATCCTCCACGCCTCGAGGCCCCGGCCTGAGCCCACCGCGCGAGGAACCGGAGCCGGCGAAGGGCGGGGACCCCGGGCCTGCACCGGCCGCGCCACTCCAGCCTATCAGCGGCCGCTCAGCGGCTCCCTCCGATCAGACTAAAATAGCTTGCGAACGCCTGCGACTCGCGCGGCCCTCTAGCCGCGCGCCCAGCCCGCTGCGCGCCTCGAGGGGGCGGAGGGCCGGCGGGGGTGGGGCGGGCGCGGAGGCCGGCGGCGCGGAGGCGCGGGCTCGGCGAACGCGCTGGCCGCCCCGCGTTAACCCCTCGAGGGCAGGCGGCGGCGGGAGCGGCGTTCATACATAAGAGCACTGCATCACGCTAATCTTCTCCCAGAACAGTATGCGTCAGCAGTACATTCACGTTCTGACTGAAGGACAAAAGGATGAGAGAGCAGTCTGCGCGGCTGCCGCCTGCACCGCCGCGAGCCCGGCGCGAGGAGGAGACGGTGGGCGCCGCGCGCTGGGGGCCCGCTGCTGTCGCCGCCGCCACCACTAGCCACCGGGGACCATGTTCCCGGGCTCCGGAGCGCTCCCCGCCGCCGCGACCCCCGCTGCTCACGCCGCCGCAGCCTGCGCGTAGCCCGGCCTCTGAAGGCGCCGCGCTCGGACGCTGCGAGCTCGCTTCCTCCGCACAGAGGCCAGGCGGGCGGTGCGCCGGGGGCCCAGCCGCAGCGGGGGGCGGCGGGCGGCTGCGCGCCCTCGGGGGGCGCTGCCGGCCCCGCGCCCGCCCCCGGACTCCGTGAAGGGCCTGCGGTACGGCGCGCCCCGCCGCGCGCTTCCCAGCGCGGACCCGGTGCGGCGCATCTTCCCGCCGCTGCCCCTCGGGGCCGCACGGACTACAGCTCCCCGCGCCCGGAACGAGGACTGGAAACTCCGCCAGTTTCCCTTTTTAACCCTTGCACGCAAGGAGAAGCGAGGAAGGGGGTGTGTGTCAGGGGAGGGCGCGGAGCCGGACACCTCCTCTTAACCCTCGCGGCCCTGCGCGCCGACGACTGCAATCCGCGGTGCCAGCCGAAGCGGCCGACAAAGGAGAGCGCAGCGCGGCGGCCGGCTCGGGCCCTCTCTCCCTCCGGCAGCGCGGAACCGCGGGCTGGGGGCGCCGGAGGCACACTTTGGCGATGAAGTGGTTTTTCCCTAGGCTGGCGCGAGCCGGTGCCAAGGTCCAAGGACAAAGCAGGGAAGCGCTGGTGGCGCCGCTCCCCGGGCGGAGGGGGGGGCATGCACCTGCATAGCCCGCCGGGCCTCGGCTCTCTCGGGTGCGCCTCAACTCCGCGGCTTCGCCCGATCTGGCTCCGGATTGACTAGAAGCCATTTTGTCTCCCCCACCCCTCCGTTCCCCTCCCCTCCCCTCTGCCCTCCCTGCCCCCATCACTTCCCCCTTTTTGTTAATTAAAACTAAGAAGTCAGGATGGGAACGATGAGCCCAGCTCCCGTGGAGAAAGCTTAAGGACACCACGCCAATTCCTTCCTTCCAAGGTAGGTGACAGCGAACTGGGTGGGGAGGGTTGCAATGTGGGAGAAAGTCCCAGCTTTTGGAGGGCTGGCTGGGGGTGGGGGCTGGCCGGTGAGGAGCTGCTCTTTAGTTTGGCGGCGTGGTGTTTGCTGGCCGATCTGTTCCGTCTCTAATCGCCCCCTCCCCACCTCCTTCTCCAGATGGAAAGAGGAGCTCCTAGCTCACTTAAGCCGGGGTAGGGCTGGTTCTCCTTTCCGAGCCAAAATCCCAGGCGATGGTGAATTATGAACGTGCCACACCATGAAGCTCTTGTGGCAGGTAACTGTGCACCACACCTGGAATGCCGTCCTGCTCCCCGTCGTCTACCTCACGGCGCAAGTGTGGATTTTGTGTGCAGCCACCGCCGCTGCCGCCTCAGCCGGGCCCCAGAACTGCCCCTCTGTGTGCTCGTGCAGTAACCAGTTCAGCAAGGTGGTGTGCACCCGCCGGGGCCTCTCGGAGGTCCCTCAGGGCATCCCCTCCAACACCCGGTACCTCAACCTCATGGAAAACAACATCCAGATGATCCAGGCTGACACCTTTCGACACCTCCACCACCTGGAGGTCCTGCAGCTGGGCAGGAACTCCATCCGGCAGATCGAAGTGGGGGCCTTCAACGGCCTGGCCAGCCTCAACACCCTGGAGCTGTTTGACAATTGGCTGACCGTCATCCCCAGCGGGGCCTTTGAGTACCTGTCCAAGCTTCGAGAGCTCTGGCTTCGCAACAACCCCATCGAGAGCATCCCCTCTTACGCCTTCAACCGGGTGCCCTCCCTCATGCGCCTGGACTTGGGGGAGCTAAAGAAACTGGAATATATCTCTGAGGGAGCTTTTGAGGGGCTGTTTAACCTCAAGTACCTGAACTTGGGCATGTGCAACATTAAAGATATGCCCAATCTCACCCCCCTGGTGGGGCTGGAGGAGCTGGAGATGTCTGGGAACCACTTCCCAGAAATTAGGCCTGGCTCCTTCCATGGTCTAAGCTCCCTCAAGAAGCTCTGGGTCATGAACTCACAGGTCAGCCTGATCGAGCGGAATGCTTTTGATGGGCTAGCCTCACTTGTGGAACTCAACTTGGCCCACAATAACCTCTCCTCTTTGCCCCATGACCTCTTCACCCCCCTGAGGTATCTGGTGGAATTGCACCTACACCACAATCCTTGGAACTGTGATTGTGACATCCTGTGGCTGGCCTGGTGGCTTCGGGAGTACATCCCCACCAACTCCACCTGCTGTGGCCGCTGCCATGCTCCTATGCACATGCGAGGCCGCTACCTGGTGGAGGTGGACCAGGCCTCCTTCCAGTGCTCTGCCCCCTTCATAATGGATGCTCCTCGGGACCTCAATATCTCTGAGGGTCGGATGGCAGAACTGAAGTGTCGGACTCCCCCCATGTCCTCTGTGAAGTGGTTGCTGCCCAATGGGACAGTGCTCAGCCACGCCTCCCGCCACCCACGGATCTCTGTCCTCAACGATGGCACCTTGAACTTTTCCCACGTGCTGCTGTCAGACACCGGGGTGTACACATGCATGGTGACCAACGTGGCGGGCAACTCCAATGCCTCGGCCTACCTCAATGTGAGCACGGCCGAGCTGAACACCTCCAACTACAGCTTCTTCACCACGGTCACCGTGGAGACCACTGAGATCTCGCCTGAGGACACCACACGCAAGTACAAGCCTGTTCCTACCACATCCACTGGTTACCAGCCGGCGTACACCACCTCTACCACGGTGCTCATTCAGACCACCCGTGTCCCTAAGCAGGTGGTGGTACCCACGGCAGACACCAATGACAAGATGCAGACCAGCCTAGATGAGGTCATGAAGACCACCAAGATCATCATTGGTTGCTTTGTGGCAGTGACTCTGCTAGCCGCCGCCATGTTGATTGTCTTCTATAAACTTCGTAAGCGGCACCAGCAGCGGAGTACAGTCACAGCTGCCCGGACAGTTGAGATTATCCAGGTGGATGAAGATATCCCCGCGGCGGCATCCGCAGCAGCAACAGCAGCTCCATCCGGTGTATCAGGTGAGGGGGCAGTAGTGCTGCCCACAATTCATGATCATATTAACTACAACACCTACAAACCAGCACATGGGGCCCACTGGACAGAAAACAGCCTGGGGAACTCTCTGCACCCCACAGTCACCACTATCTCTGAACCTTATATAATTCAGACCCACACCAAGGACAAGGTACAGGAAACTCAAATATGACTCCCCCTTCCCCCTATAAACTTACAAAATGCAACAGAATGCACACACACACACACACACACACACACAAAAAGACAGCAACTTTTGTACAGAATGGGGAGAGACTTTTTCTTGTATATGCTTATATATTAAATCTATGGGCTGGTAAAAGAAACAGATTATATTAAAATTTAAAAACAAAAAATTAAAACAAAACTATTTTCTAACTTGTAAGTTCTATTTAAAGGGGGAGGGAGAAAGGGATCTTGGGAACACTGTGGGGTAGAAGCCACAAGTCAACTTGCCATGCTGCCAGGAGGGACTTCTAGTATAAGGCTGAAATCGCTCAGAGAGAATCAACTCAACAACGTACGTCCCTAAAGAAGTCAAGTGCAGGCTGCTGGAGGTGGGGGGGAGGGATAGAATCTCATTTTTTTAGAAGATGCTTCATAGATACAGGAAATACCCGTTTCTACAGACATCTTTCTTAAACTGAGAGCTGTCTTTGCAGATTTATTTAAAAAAAATGTATACACAAAAAAAAGCACCGAGAATTTGTATTGCGCCAAAATGTTGAGAGGCAATAATTTTTTTTTTTTTTTTTCCCTTCAGAGACCATGGGGAAGTCAGACCTGTAAGTGTAGTTTAGGCAGGAAAACCACACAATGCCAGTGAATCCTCAAAGGGCTGAGTCTGTATGTCTGTCTCCGTGCCCAAGTCTCCGGCCTGTGCACTGGGACACACATGTGCCTCTCCTAACAGCTTTTCAGGAAGGAGCTGGCTTAGCTGTGTCAGATGCTTTCATACTGCACCAGATCCTGCAGCTTGGCTTAACCCCTCTGTGCAAGGCTGTGTGTGTAGTCAGGGTTTCCCAAGAGGAGGCGGCTGCTGGGGGTGAGGGTGAGGGGTGGGAAGGAGGGAGGGCGGGCAGGAATGAGGACGTGTGCACAGGAGGCCATCAATTAGCATGGGCCACGTCCACCTGTTGTCCTGGGTACCTGACATGACTGTAGACAATGATGGCATTTTATGATTTTTCAAACAGGTTTTGTTTGTTTTCAGGTGGCAAGGGAGGACAGGCTGGGAGCGGGGAGCTTGGGGGAGTGGAAGCTTTTCTCATGCTTGCGATTTGGTGACTGTTCTAAATGCTGATTCATTAGGGATTATTCCAGCTGATGTCAAACTGTTGTGGGGACAGGGAGGGGATACACCATGAGTAGAGAAGGAAAAAGGAGAGAGAAAAAGGGCCTAGGCTTATTTGAAGTAACACAGCCTTTCCCAACCAGGGTGGTTCACAAAAAAAGACGTGAAATCCACACTTCAGAGTGACATACGTGAATACGAGTGAGTCTGGTGTGGAGTCCTGTTAAGGGGTACAGTAGGGGAAGGCTTCCCTCCCCCAGGCCTGCCTCAGGAGGGGGGACAGGCTAGCTGCGGGGTGGGGAAGGCAGCCTTCTCTTTTGTTCTGGTCCACTTGATGTAACTTCTTTCATTTATTACTTTAGCTTTAAACGGAAATAAAGAATTCAGTTTTGAAAGGGGGTGGGATGGGGGGGAATGCCAACAAAAAGAACACGATTGTAATGTGAGAAAAGTGTATTTTTGTATTTTAATAAATATTGTTCGATTTTTAATTCAGTGTTCCCAAAGGGTTAAATTGAGTAAGACCCTGAATCTATAGGTTCTCACAAGCAACCACGTTACTTCTATTTAGAGGAAAAAAAAAAAAGCAGGGGTGGGGGGAAGGGAAGAGGTAAGGTGTGAAGGGAAGAAAGTGTTCATTTTTTTTTAAGTATGGGAAAATGCTAAGGCTATCAACACCCTCTCCTTAGCTTAAATAAAAGCACCCCGCTAGAGTACACCTTCCATGAGCTGAGTGTCTTAGTCCCTGCCTTTGCCGCGGGGGTTGAACCGCATTCTCTGTGCTGTGGACGAGCAGGGGAAATGGGTCAGCCTCAGCTCCTGGGGACTGGCCAGAAGTTAAATGCTACCTCAGCAGAAGCTGCTGGCCAGGCAGCACTGGCTCTGCCCAAGGACCCCATGGGACCTGATTTCAGAGGTCTGCAATCATGTCGTTGGGCTGACATTTCCCACAGGCAGTGTTGCTTCAGTTCTCTGGGTGTTCAATAGTCAACCTCGTCCTGGTAGTGGTGGGTGTCTGTCTCCTGACGCTTACTGAATAATGACGTCCAGGGAGGCTGCAGGCACCAGGACCCTGCGTTGCTTCAGCGTTCGTATTTATACTAATGCAGGGACTCGGGACTGAGTGGGTGTGAGCTGGCACCGAAGATGGAGAAGGCAGGCGGCACTTTGCAGCAGTTAAAGCATGGTTAAGGGCCAGGTCTGGATCCTTGAGGGGATGTCTGTCGTGCTGGGTATTACTGTTCATGGTGGTTTGCATGCCCGGGCACACACTTATCAACTGCCACTCAGGTTTCCAGGCTCCCAATCCCGTGCTCTCTGTTCTCCATTCCCACCCTGCCCCCAGGAGAAAGAAAACCGCAGCCGAGTGAAAAGGGGGGTCTCTGTCTAAGACTAGTGGAAAATCGTAGAAACTACCCATTTAACTAGTGCCTCAAGACTAACTGGGGCTCTTTAGGACAGCTTTCAGACACACACTCAGAGGTGACTGTAAGGGCAATTTCCTAACACCCCACATCTTTGGACAGTGATCTGGGGAGCCATGGAACTCTGCAGCAGTTCTGGAATGATTTTGGTCTGCACTGAACAAGGTCTGAGGGGGGAGGTAGACTGAGGGGCCTAAACCAGAAAACGGGACAGTCCAAGAATAAGGCTGGTCCCCTGCCATTTGTGCTGGGGGCTTCCCATATTCAGTTCTTGGGATGGAGTCAGAACTGCTCTGCAGAAGGGACCTCAAAGGAGCTGGGAGCCTGAGCACCAGGTTCCTAGGTAGCCACCGGGTACTTTCTCTCCCCCGGGGTGTCCCTTTGGACCCGGAGCACTGCCGGAGCTTCTGAAGCAGGTCTGTTCTGCTTTAATATGGGGTCTGTTCTCCCCTGTAAAAGCACGTGGGACAGCTTTTTATTAGGGAGGAGTCTCATGGACACCCAAGTGCAGCCTTTAATGCTGTGGGTGACTCATTCTTAGGACTGGGCTGAGGTCCAAGGTTGTTACCTGGGGAGGGAACATGGAATATGGGTTGTGGCTCTTCAGCAAACACGTTCAAGTGCAAGACTTTTCTACTGATTATATGGAGTTAAGAGAATTTTCCTTCTGGAATTTTTTGAAGGCTGTGAAAAATCATTTAGTCTAATCTGTTCATACTTTATAGTCAAGGAAAGAGCCTCAGAGAAACAAAGACATATCCAAGGTCACACAGCCAATTAGTAGAAGAGCTGGGTTTCAGGTCTGGGCTCTTTAAGTCTCAACTCAAATGTATGTTCTCACTCAGGCTCTCCCTGGCTGTCCAGAACATAGTTCTTTCTTTGCCAGTATGCAGGTAAAATGGGACCTTCATACAGACACCTTCTGTATTCTGTCTGCTGCTTCTTGGAGCTCTTCAGTCTCCTCCAAAACCAGCTCAACTGCCCTTCAAAGCCTGCCCAGAGCCTGGCTGCGGGGACCCCACGTTGGTTAGGAGCCTTCTGCTCCCTGACAGGTTAGATTCTCAGATGGCACAAACAGATTTCTGATTTCTAACCCTAAAGACAGAGATGAGGGTGCTGGCTACAAGGGGAAGGAGACCAGGCAGGGGTTCCCGTGGGAACCTTGGGAACTTTGCAGAGCAGAGGACTGACCGTGGTCTTAAACTCCCCACTACAGCACTTTCCCCAGTTGGGAGAATAAGGGGTGGTCTCTGCTCATTTAGCTCCACTGTAGACCCCGGTGCTTTCAGGGCCACGTGGTGGCTGCCACTCCCACACTCTGCACCAGGCCCTTCAGTGGGATGCGGCATCTTGTTGTCATGAAGGCAGGGGCAGACCGCCTTGTTGCTAAGGTCTCGAGACATTAGTTTTATCTTGGCTGTTTACATGTGCTGGGGACACCAGCTTGGGGCATGCTGTGTAGGCACAACGTAGCTGAGACCCTGGCTTCGTTCAGTGGTGATGGTAGAGACAGACAGAGGACTAAGTGGGCCGCTCACCACAGTCTGACTCCTGAGGGCTCCAGTGCCCCAAATGAAGCCTCCAGCACTGTGCTGCAAAGCCTGTAGCTGGGGCTTCAGATGGAGAAAAGAGAGGGAGAAAGGGACATTTCTGTCCAAACCTATGTCTGATTTCATCTCTGCTGGCACTCAGCACTCCATGCCACTGGCTAATATAGGCACCATGGATGCCATTTCTAATCCTACCTCAGCCAAACTCAGGCAGCTTTTGGCTCAGAGCGCCTCTCTTGGTCATTGTCCATGCAGAAAGCACCCTTTCCCCCTGTAGGGGGATGAATGGTTTGAGCAGTGGATTGAGGTGATTTTCATCTTGACTTTAAATGAAAATGAAGCACAATTACTTCTTGGAGCAAGGATACAGCCTTCAGGAAGCAGACCAGTGAAACATATACATCTGCAAAGCAGTGGAGCTTAGTGCTTCCAAGTACTGGCACTGGAGCTAGTCTTCGGGAACGAATCGCAGCTCTGTTGCTTATTAGTTGTGTTCACTTTGGCAAATACTTAACATCTCAGTGCCTCAGTTTCTTCATCTGTACAATGGAAGTAATACTAGTATCTACCTTACTACACAGATTGTTGGGAGAATTTTTATTTATGTATTATGTATCTTCACACTTAGAACAGTGCCTGGCATACAGTAAGTGCTATCTATATAGGTGGTTCTCATTACTGACTATGTACACAGGGGTACACTCCCAACCACCACCTCTATTCTTGAACCTCATTGGGCAAGTCAAAGAGAACATGCCTACTAAGCTATTCTGGAGAATGAGGATGGTTTATCCAGAAGTCGGGGACAGCGTCATCTGTAAATCCAAGGGTAGGAAAGGGTTGTCCTTTCCTTACCAAGAAAATGATGCCTTGTGCTGATCCCTAGATCAGCTCCATCAGCTCCAAGGCACGGTCTTTGTCTAGCAATGGACACCTTTTTTTGGGGTGAGCCAGAAGAAAGTCAACATGCTGTTGTTGCTGCTAGGGCACAGGCCAAGAGCTGGGACAAGACATAGCAGCCTGGAAAGTCTTGGTCCTTTACCAAGAGGTCAAGCTTCCTAGAGGCTTCTCCATCTAGCCCTGTGTCTATTGCAGTTGAGCAGCGTTGTTTGGAAAGTCAGTGATGAAGTCTTTTCCAACTGTGAAGCCTTATCAGGGACAGGAGTGGGCAGGGGCCACCTAAAGGGAGAGGGTAGCACAGAGAGGACTGCTGGGAGCATCCAAGCAGTATTAGAAGGCTTAGAGAAAAGAAGGCCAGGAGAAAGGAGCCATCACTGGAGCAAGGGCCAAGAAGAATGGTGCTACATGGCAGACACGCAGGCTAAGGGTCTGCAGTGCAGATGACAGAAGCCAGGGAGAGCCCTCTGCTTGGCAAGCACGAGGCTGGCTGGACCCTGGATGGGGGAGGACTGAATTCATGGTGGAACAACGGGAAAGAAAAGCAGGGAGATCAACTTTCCAAGAGAAGCCTAAGAAGGAATGCGTTTTCACGTCCTATTGAGAAGCCTGAATTGGATTTTAGGATGATCACAGGTTTTATCCAGTGCTACATGCCAGCTGTGCTGTCAGTACCTGGGCCAAACCACCTACCCACAACAAGCCTGCTGCTCCTGATCCTAGAGACTGTCCACCGCTTAGGGAAGCAATCAGCCTGCAGGCTGTGATCTAATCCTGACCCTCCCAGACTCACTCTGCTCTGAAGCTGGGCTTTTATTTCTACTGAGGTATGGTCATGGAGGGACGTGAGAGGGGGACACTTGCTGTTTACCCATAAGACAAGAGTATTACTACAGAGGAAAGATGTTACAGAAATCAGGTTTTCCCATAAAAATGATGACTGTGAGTAGAGTACACATGGATTTTGGCTGTGGGTCACAGAGAACAGGCTGAGATGTGTCAGGGATATATCCTTGGGAGAAGCTGTCTTGTCAGAGGAAGTCAGGCTTTGAGATGGTAGCCTCGTCTTCCCCAGCTTATCCCATGGAGATTTCTGAACCTGCAGCAGGAAGCACTGAGCTTCCAGGCTACTCCAGTGCTCAGTGTAGGGGCTCCATGAGACCCACGCGGTATTTAGCGTCTCAGGTCCCTTCACTCTGGATGACGTTAAAGCAAGCATTAATGTTCACATCACTTACTACATACCAAAGGAGCAGTCCCTGAACCACTTGCTTCTTTACTGTCCCACCCTCTAAGACCGCCACTAATCAAAAGCACTCTCCAGTTAAATCTCATAGTAAGTTTTCTCTCCCATAATCACCATTTAAATACTGTCCCCTACCATGACAGGCCCTAGGACATCCTGCAAGATCCTTCTATTCTAGAAGAATGATGGCTTTCTTTCCTTCTAACAGTTCCCATGTTGTCTCCAAGACTCTCCTTCATCTGTATTCTCTTTTAGTTCCTGTAAGGTCTCGCCCGACTCAGCCCTGGTTTCTTGGTGTCACCGAACTGGTCCTGATTTAGTCACTAGGTAGTCACTGTGGCTGCTCAGTGAGTCAGCAAGAATGACTGCGAAGGGTTTTCACACACTGACATTCCTTGGGTAAAGTTTGTAGTTTTCTGGCCTCGGGCTACTTCTTCCCAGCCTTCAAGGCCTGGCTTCCTCTCTTTACCTATGCACTCAGCAAGGTTCATTAATACCATTCAGATAGCTTCTTCCACTCAGGATCCCCCCTCTTGGTGAACTGAATGAGTTACAGCAGTGCACCATGGGGGCAAGGCCCTGCCCGGTGCAGCCGCTGTTTGTAGGCATGCCCGGAGCATCCTAATAGGCCCAGCAGAGACCCCAGAAATGGAGCCGAGGCCTGAGATGCCAACAGCCTGCCAGTCATAGTGGTTACAAGTTATAATCTATTACCATTCCAAGAAGACTTAATTTTTGGACTTAAAGGAAGTCGGCTAATACTTTATCCTATTAGCGTCTGCCTGTGTGAACTGACAATGCCTGCCTTCTGACATGACAGCATATTCTTCCAATTCATCTCTTTAAGGCCGGGGAAAGGGGAGTCTGGAGGAAGAAAGCAGAGAGGAAAAGAAAGGCCTAAGGAAGAGACTGCCAACAGCACCAGGGAAAGGAAAGCCTATTTTACTTGTTAGTTTATTTTAGTATTAAAAATGGAGACAGGGCCTTGGAGAGCCATGGCCAGCCTGTGCTGTCTCAGACCACGTCTGCACTGCCTTTCTGTTCTCTGGTGAGGGCAGTGATTGTGACTGCTGGGTGTGCTGTGTACATACGGATTAGATAGAAGGTTCTGGTGCCACCGAGGAAGCACGGTGACAGCCACAATGAGAACTGGGCTCTTCTGCACTCCTCTTGTCCCAGACTGTTATGCTTGCTGGGGAGCTCTCTCTTGCCTTGATTTCTCATCCCCACTCCAATGGGAAGTCCACATTGGCTCTGACCAGTTGGTATCATGGCAGCTCAGGGCACCATCTCATCTGGGTGTTATCAAGGCTGGCTGACCTCTTACCAGTAATGACCACAGAACAGAATGAAAGGGGGCTTATTTTGTGGCTTCTGACTTCAGGGAGGAGCCCTGGTGGTGCTGCGGTTAACCAAAAGGTCAGCAGTTCAAATGCACCAGCCGCTCCTTGGGGCAGCTCAACTCTGTCTGACAGAGTCGCTGAGTCAAGATCAACAGCAGCAGGTTAACCTGAGGGGTGTGGCGACAGGGAAGCAAACTCCAAGTTACTGCCCACCATCTACTCGCGATGCTGCCTTTTCTTTATGAAGCAAGGGAAGCCAGCAAGGGAAGCCAGCAAGGGAAGCCAGCAAGGGAAGCCAGGAGAGATGTGCCTTGCCTGGTACCCCACGGCTGGTGGCGCTGCCATCAGAACTGGAGTCTCTGAGCCCTGCAATATCCCCAAACCCTAGCAGCCGCTTACCACTCCAGGGGGCGCTGTTCTCAGAAACGGCAGTGTGACCAGCGCCTCCTGGAGTCTGTAACTCAGTGCAGCCCCTTAGAGTTTGCTTCCAGGAAGGGAGAAGGAGAAGCGAAGAGCTTTCAAGCCAGCAGCATAGTGGTTAAGTGCTATGTCTGCCAATCAAAAGGCTGACAGTTTGAATGTGCCAGGTGCTCCTTGGAAACTCTATGGGGCAGTTCTACTCTGACCTCTAGGGTTGCTATGAGTCGGAATTGACTCGACGGCAGTGGGTTTGGTTTTTTTGGTGGGGGGGCGGTTGTACTCTGAGGTAGATGGCACCCCCTCGTGATCTCACTCAAAGAGCTATAGCTAAGAAATCAGGCAGCATTCCTTTTCCTTCACCTACAAGTGTTTCTAAGGCAGGTGGATTCCAACGGCAGCCTAGACAGCTGAAACATCAAAAGGGACTGCTGTCCCCTTCTCCAAGGGAAGAGGAGTAAGGTATCCAATATCTACCTCTCGCAGGCAGGCTTCTAGAAGCTACGTCATCCTGGAAGTCTACTGAAGTTCCTGAAGACCACTGTGATGCAGAGAAGCCAGGGGGCCAGCCTCCACCCCCTCCTTCATCTTTTCTGCTATTGAGAGGTCTCTCTCAGGGGCTGCTCTGGCAGCCCAGGCTGTCTCAAGGGCTTGCTTTTAAACAGGGGTCAAAGGAGCTAAGTACACTGTCTCCTGTTCTTCCCATCTTGATAAATCCTCTCTTGGGAAATGGAGTGGCCCTGGCTATAATTTTATCACATACATTTAATTAGAATCTCTCTCCTTCATGGTGGCTTCATGCAAAGTCCCAATAGAAACATTCTAGGAGAACAGCCGCTTTTAGCCAAGGATCTCTTTTAACCAAGTTAATTTAGCAGAAATTTGCCATCTTGGATCCGGTGGTGTTACCTCCCTTTCCAACTTCAAAGCTGGGAAGAGGAGGGCGGTGGGGAATGCTGAGAAATAAAGAGGAGGGCGGGGGCCTCACGCAAATGAATTTCCATCTATTCAGCAGTGGTAATTTCTGCTAGCTCCCCTAGAGACCCGTCCCCTCCAATAACGGCCTGACTCTAATGATTCCCACTCGTAAGCAACAGCCTGTGTTCTGCTGGGGTTGAGATGAACTGTGCCGGGGAAATTCCCTTTCTCCCGGAGGTGCTGCTGTCATTATGCAGGAGAGACTAGACAGCCAGGAAGATGTGCTCCTGGTGGGAAGACAACCCTGGCAGCAGAGAACACTCCTCTGTAGTAGGTGTTAGGTGTGGTCTGCTGACCGGGACACAGCAGCAGTTAAGATGGAAGGGCAGGCACTGCCACAGTGGTCAAAACAGCCTGGTACTGGTACAAGAACAGACAGATTGATCAATGGAACAGAACTGAGACCCCAGAGATGACACCATCTGCCTATGAACAGTTGATATTCGACAAAGGCCCTAAGACATTAAACTGGGGTAAAAACAGTCTCTTCAACAAATGGTGCTGGCAAAATTGGTTATCCATCTGCAATAAACTGAATCAAGATCCATATCTTACACCTTATACAAAAACCAACTCCAACTGGATAAAAGACCTAAATATCAAACCTAAAACGATAAAGCTCATCCAAGAAAAGGTAGGAACAACAATGGAAGTTTTAATACACAATGAGGACAGACTCCAAAACCTGTCAAAGAAACCTCAATCAACAGAAGAGAAAGTAGATAAATGGGAACTATTAAGAATCAAACACTTTTGCTCATCCAAAGACTTTATTAATAGAATTAAAAGAACACCCACAGAGTGGGAAAAAATATTTGGCAACTCTATGTCAGATCGACGCCTGATCTCCATAACCTATAAGATACTACAAAATATCAATAAGAAGAAGATAAACCATCCAATTAAGCGATGGGCAAAGGAGATGGACAGATACTTCACTAAAGAGGAGATCCAGGCAGCCAAAAGACACATGCGGACATGTTCACGATCTTTAGTTATTAAAGAAATTCAAATCAAGACAACAATGAGATACCATCTCACCCCAACAAGATTGGCCATGATCCAGAAAACACAAAACAACAAATGCTGGAGAGGCTGTGGAGAAAGTGGAACCCTCCTACACTGTTGGTGGGGTTGCAAAATGGTGCAGCCTCTTTGGAAGGCAATCTGGCGCTTCCTTAAAAAAATGGATATTGATATACCATTTGACCCAGTAATTCCACTACTTGGAATATATCCTACAGATTCAAGGCCTTTCACACCAACGGACACATGCACCAGAATGTTTATTGCGGCACAGTCCACAATAGCAAAAAGGTGGAATCAACCCAGATGCCCAACAATAGAAGAATGGATAGGTAAACTGTGGTACATATACTCAGTGGAGCACTACGCAATGATAAAGAATAACGATGATTCCAGGAAACATCTCCTAACCTGGTTTCAACTGGAAGACATTATGTTGAGTGAGAGTAGTCAGCGACAAAAGGGCAAATACTGTATGAGACCTCTACGATAAGATCTCAAAAACAGACTTGTATATAGAAGAAAAGACTCTTTGACAGCTGCAAGGGAGGGGAGGGAGGGAGGGAGGGCAAGGGGGGGAGGGTTTAGTTTAGGTAGTTACTAGAAATCTAGTTGGGAGAAAGCGGTGACAGCACACATTAGGAACAAGAACAACATTAAGTGGACTTCAGCATAACTTGAGTACTCCTTCCATCTTAACTCAATACTGCAAGGATAGAGTAGCTGGGGCGGGGGGCAGGGGACCATGCTCTTAGGCAAATTCCAGGCCAATTGGCACAACTAGCGTTTTGCTAAGAGAGCTCTCTGCACCCCACATTGGTGAGTGGCGTCTGGGGTCTTAAAAGCTGCCAAGCTGCCACCCGAGGACACAGCAAAGGGTCCCAACTCAGCAGGAACGGATGCTCACCGAGGGCCAAAATGGCATGTGGTAAAGACAACCGAGAAGACATAGAGACCCACAAGAGTGGGTGCCTACATCAACCTGGGACCGGAAGAACCGGATGGTGCCCGGCCACCACCAGTGATAGCCATGACGGAGCTCACAGAGAGAAGCCTCACTGGCAACACAAGAATAAAAAGGGGTGCATCATGAGATTTCCACTAAAAGACCTCAATTGATGGTCCAGCGGTTTTGGGGTTCCTCTGAGAGCATGGCCCCTGGCCCTGATGCTGCCCGTTCCCATAAATTATAACAAAGGTCCACTCTTTGGACAGGAATGGAATGGACTTGGCAAGGCAGAGTAACCATATATTGGAAGCACTTTATGGTTCTATACATCTATAGGATATCATCTTGCTGACCTCTGGCTGGAGGAAGGGGAGTGGACGGAGAGGAGGGGAAAGGAGGCTGTTGGGAGGATGAGACATGTATGGAGCAGAGAGGAATAGTGTGCTGTCACCGGACAGGGAGAGCAGTGGAAGCTGCATATAGGGGGGCATGTAAATTTACAGGTGAATGTACATTTTCACTCAGTTATGTTAAATAAAAAAAAAAAAAAAAAGATGGAAGGGCAGGCACTGGATAAGAGGAGACAGGAGAAAAGGGTACACCCAGGTACCTCCTGGGGAGCTGGATGGAGAAGGCGGCTGGCTGGAAGGCAGGGGAGGTCTTGGGGTGTAGAGTGCAGTAATGGGTTAACCCAGGCATAAAGGGCAAAAAAGGATATGCCTCTGAGTTAGGAACATGGTAATAAGTTTGCCAGAAGCCAGGCCCTAAATTGTCCTCATTCCTAAGGCAGAAGCACGGGGTTGTGAGTTAACCAGGAAACTGGGGTTCTGGCTAGTACTGAGGCTGTGGTCAGTGAAGAAGGGTGGGTGTTCCACTCATTCTATTCCTCCCTTCTGTTACACTGCAATGTGGGGGAAAGCTCTCAGTGTGGCTCTAGTTAATTAATGCTGGGGCTGCTGCAAACAGGGCTTTGAGTAGGGGGTGAGGTGGCCCCTCATTTTACCTCTAGTGGCTTCCGTGAGATGGGGATGGGCTGCTTCCAGAGGCTGTGCTGCCAGATGTGCCAGCAGGCAGCCCAGCCCCAGCCTGCAGTGCAGACAGATGCCCTGGGCCCTATTCGGGATGGCAAGACCCTTTATGGCACTGCTGCTTGGCTCTGAGGCAGTGCCAGAGCGGCAGGGTAATGTTCCTCGGCCAGACTCACCCCCCCGAACCTCTTCACATATGCAGGCCAGAGAGGGAGGCACATCTAATTAAATTACTATGTCATGGGCTGCCCTGCCTGGGCAAGGGCTACAAATGGGCTCATGCTGACATGCAAACTCATCTGTGGACACAGAGCAGGCGCTGCTCTGCGTTTGGCCATCAGCAGCTGGGCAGCCTTGGCAGTGTCCGGTGCTGGCCCAGTGTGCTGGGCCCTGTGCCGCAGCAAGTCAGAGTCAACAGTATTCCAAACCAGGCCCCTATGGCTCTGATGCCCTTTTCCTTTCTACTTAATAGATGACTGAGTGGCACTTCCCCTTCTGACATCAATTCCTTTGTCTTCAAATGCCTCTCTTGCAGACACCTGGGATTTTTCTGTAAGGTGGTACCCTGTGATGTTTTGAGGGGGAAGAAACAAAGCTACAGTGAGCGACTCAGACAGCATCTGTAGCTTGGCAGGGGAGAGAGGGGTCTCCCTGCAGATTCTCGAGAGTGACCCCAGCAGGTCCTTGCTGGAGTGCAAAATGCTGGACAGACAGCTGTTGGCAGATGCCCAGTGTGAAGTGGCAAAGCTACCTTGCCCTTTCCCAGTATGAATACCACATGGACCATCCAGCAGAGGCAAGCAAGTTTAGTAGCAACCAGAGCAAGCAAGTTTAGTAGCAACCACTGAACTTGTGGCAAGTGACAAGTGAAGCAGAGACTAGCAGGGTTGAACCTGCCAACCCCACTAGGACACCTCGTTTCTTTCTTGGAAGCTCCGCTTCACTGTACCAGTTTACAAAACGCCACAAGGGTTGAGCTGGGCCCTGAGACAAGGCTGCCCCTTTTGTGAGAACAGGTCTGGGGAGGGGTCTCATGTGGTATGGAGAATAGGAAACAGAAGGACTGCATGAGGGGAGCTGAGATCCGGCAAGTCTGCTAGGGGTCTTTTCCCTCCCTGTCCCTGCTTCAGGGTGTGCAACACGTGGAGTCCGGAAGGCAGCCCTGACCTGACGGGAGGGGCCATCTCCCCGGACCATTAGCACCTGTGCACATGCAGCCCCCTTGGTGGGGGGAGCATTTTGGCACTGGGAAGGCAGCCAGGTGATGCAAGCAGCGAGGGCAGGTAGCTCTGGTGCTGTGGCAGCCTCACCATCACAGGGATAGAGAGGACAGAGGAGTCACCAGATACCACCCCCAATCCCATGCCTTCTGAGGGGCAGATAAGATGAAGGATTTGGAGGAGCTCCATGCCGCCCTCCTGCATAACCAGGGGCAGGAGCTAGTGTCTCTGCCACGGGTACTGGCTAGCTGTTTCTGGCTATCAATCACTGGTGGCAACTTTAAGGGCTAAGACAAATCTTGTCAATTCAGGTCCTTGGGACCCACCTAGAGAACTTAAGGCTGTGCCTGAGGGTCACTTCCAAATGGCTATAGTTTGTGGATCAAAAGCCAAGAGCCGGCAGATCACTAAAATTTTATGAAGACACAAGAAGAGAATGGAGGCAAGAGACCCGGAAGCCTGTGGTTGAAAGGTTAGACAGCCAAGTGCAGCAGGAAGAGAAAGCAGACAGATGACGCCAGAGAGAAGCCTGTAGGGCAGCCGGGAAGACCATGACATTGATCACGGTGCTGAGCTCTCAAACTCTATAAAGGTTCCTGGGTGCTATACTCTGGTGGAGAACCCTTTCTCCTTACTTACAGATCGTATCAGATGGGAGAGGCTGCAGGTAACCATAACATCTGGAGTGGCTGCGTCCTCCAATCTCTTTCC
The DNA here is from genome assembly GCA_028571685.1 of Heterohyrax brucei. Classification (NCBI taxonomy): domain Eukaryota; kingdom Metazoa; phylum Chordata; class Mammalia; order Hyracoidea; family Procaviidae; genus Heterohyrax; species Heterohyrax brucei. The sequence continues at coordinate 21,334,709 of CM053147.1, forward strand.
ATCCACAGGGTGCCATGCCCACCAGGGCATGGGAGCTCACCAAGTAACTTGTTTGCAACTCTAGGGGCAGAAGTCAATAGCTCATCAGGCAGCCTCTGTCTCAGCTGGTTATGGTTATTGGTCGTTGAGTGTCAATAAGGATATTTTATCAAAGATAAAAAGTCTCCTTATTCTGAGGTGAACACCCTGAGCTGTATGTAGAGAGGATGCTGTATCTCAGTCCTGATATAGGGTGGCTCTGAGCTGGAGTTGACTTGATGGCAACTGGTTTGACTCTCAAGTTAAACACACCTATTTCCTGATACCCAGTGATCTTACGGGGCAGTGTAGAATGGCCCCAGTGTTCCCATTAATTTTTACAAAAGCAGACTGTCACATCTTTCTCCATGGAGCAGCTAGTGGGTTTCAACTGCTGACCTTTTGGTTAGCAGTTGAGTGCTTTAACCATCACACCACCAGCACTCCTTGGTTTGGGGATGGTCCCCTGTGAAAAAGGTTAGCTTCGGTACTTAAGTTCCCAGCTGTTTACACAACCTAGGACAAGCCAACTTTCTCCTGTGGAAAAAGAGCCTTGGAATCATGTGAGTAACAGCTAACTCAGCATTAGGAGAATGGTGGGCGGTACCAATGGCATTCCAGCAGCAGCTGGGTCCCTTAGGTTGTCAGAGGACCCAAGTAAGCAATGCCTGTAGACACATGCTCCCAGAGTCATGTCAGGATGTCCTGTGTGCTGCCACTGGGTGTTTTCTCTTCTGCATGCTGTCACTAGGGCATGCTGTGGGTCACTCAGGTGGGGCCTGCTGGATGGGACATCCTGCAGCTGAGCACAGAGCTGGTGTGGGGTTGAGCCAAGGGGTGCCTAGCACAATGTATCTTTCACCTACAATCCCTCCTACTTGCTGTCAGTCACTCCATTCTCCAGGAGGGACACGGCACGGGAGACTGATGAGCTACAGTGCGGTCACAGGGTGCCGCCTTTCAGCACCTGAAACCCAGCTGAGAAACTGGGGGGCAGTACTTGGAGAAGTCACCTGAGTCTGCATTAAAGAGAGGGAAGGGCAGGAGGGGGAGGGAGCAGGTGAATCTGACACCTGCCCTTTCCGCAGGCGGTATCTCACAACCACTGAGGCAGTACGGTGGGCGGCACCAAGGCCACTGACAGACGCAATGCTGGTGCAGACTGCCAAGCGTTTCCTGCACGATAGGAACTTCAACCTGGCTGTGCCCTGTGCTCTGGGGCCCAGGAGAATGTCTGTCATGTCACCGAGGTTAACACGCCAGGGCATGAACTACGAGTGGCTTTCACCTCAGCCCAGGGTTGGCCTGCAGGAGGCCTGGACCAGCCCTGTGTCCTGGGAAGGAAGGGCAGGAGAGGGGATGGGAGTGGCAGACGTCGCCGGATGAGGCTGGGGCCATCTGTACTACTGTGAATCAAGGTTGGCTCAGACAGAAGGCACGAGGGAGGAGGTGCAGCTGCTGATGGCTCTGACAGCTTGGACCTGTCCAGGCAAACAAGCCACTCAAGTGCAAGAACAGTCAGCCAAGTAGGCACAGCCCGAATAAGGATGCAAAGCTTGAAATATCTGACAAGACTGGGAGGGAAGAGAAGACGCTGTCTGGGATTTCGATTGGTGTCTACTCTGGCCTCTCCTCACAGCCCATGGGTGGGACGTGACGCTGGCGAGCTTGTGGGCCGCAGGAGCCGTGCGTTCCTCACGCTGGAATTTCTAAAAAAGCTTTATCTTTGGTAACGAGGGCGAGCTCGGATTCTCCTCCCTCAGGGATACCCAGGCCCCAAATGGGCATCTGTCTAGAGATCTCTCTCTCTCTTCTACTCACCTGCCCAAGGTTACGAAGCAGGAGGCTGTGTGTGTGTGTGTGCGCGCGCACACACACACGTGCGCGGGTGGGCGGGCTGCACTGGCAGTCACACGGTATGGGAGCCCAGCTGGCTGAGGAGGGCAGCACAGGGGTGCCCAGAATAGGCAGAGCCTGCCTCCCCTCCCAGCCTCCTGGAATGCAGGGGCCCGCAGTGCATGGGTGTGGTGGGGGACGAGTGCTACCTCAGCTCTTCTGGCAAAGACTCAGGCTGGTTCTTGGCCCCAGGGCACAGTACCAGCACGTAGGAAGCTGTGACAAAATTCCTCTTTTTACACCGGACCCACATACATAGGAGTCTCTAGGGGTGCCGACAGGACCTCAGCATTTGCAAAAAAGCATCCAGGAGATTGTAGGGTACACTCAGGATGACAACTTCCACTCTGGACACTGGAGTCCAGAGGGAAGCAGGGAGGGGACTCAAGTCCTGTGTCCATCTCAGAAGTGCCTCCTGTACTGTTTTGTGGAGCTGAGCCTGTACCCCAGAGGTTTCATTCGGTTCAGGAGTCACTTCCAGAACTGCCGACCAGGTTTCACTGACTGGCTGTCCTGGGAAGTAGTGGTTGGTCCCTATGTGCAAAGAAGCAAGCCTCCACAACCACCACCTGCTCCTCAAAGTCCCAGGCCTGGAAGGGGAGGGGGCAGACTGCTCAAAGGCCCCTGGATAGCCAATGAGGAAACTGAGGCAAAGAACGACTATTCTGCATTCCAAAAGAAAGCAGGAAGACAGCAAATAATTACTTTTCTGTCTTATTACTACCAGTCAGAGACTTCCCCTAACTAGTCACAGGCTGCTTTGTAAGTGAATTCTGACAGGGGTCTGGATCTTACCATAATTTAGCTTCATAAATGCAGAACAATGAGAAACTAATCTTTAAAATGAGAGGCTACGATGCTTGCTTAGCAGCACGCACTGTGGGGGCCCCTCTCTGGCTCACTTATTCATTCGTGTGCTGCTTTAGAACCAGGACAGTGACCAGCATGTGCCAGGGGCTAGTGAACATGGAGCTGCTGGACTGGCTCCCTGCCCTGGAGGAGCGGAGCACACAGGGCAGGGATGGCAACAGATGGCCCACAAGCAGCAGCAGGACAGATACGCACCGGGGGAGCATGCGGCAGGGAGCATGGCAGGGTCAGGGAGGGCATCGGCCTCCTCCCACCCAAACAGTAACGTGGAGCCTACAGGTGGCAGAGGCTGCTGCGCTTTGACTCGGCTAGGGACGGAACTCCTGGTTGGGGGGTCAGGATGCAGACACTGGACAGTGCAGCCCCAGGACTCAGAGCCTGCGGGCAGGACCGAATGCTGCCACAGAGGGACCCGCTGCCTCCTGCACTGCCACACACTGCCATGTGCTGACGGGATGGTCCTGGGGCTCCTTGAGGGAATGGGGAGCTCTCAACACCGCTACTAGCAAACCTCTGGACTGGTCAAGTGACCTTGGGTGTCTAGTCTCCCTCTCTGTTAGCTTTTGACAGCAGCACAAAGAGTCGGTCAGTGTTCAGTTACTGTGAAGGGTAATAAGTCACAAAGGCCCCAGAGAAGGACCCAGCAGCTTGCCCCTGATGAAGATGCTGAGCCAGGGTCCTACTCCAGGCTGTGGTGTGCCAGTGCAGCAGGGAAGCTTCCAGCCCAAGCTCCGGAGCTCCAGTTAGTATGACTGCAGCAAGCTGCTGTTCTCTTCCCTTGCAGAACAGCCAGAGCAAAATGCCGCCTGGGAGTTGGAACAGGCCCTGAGAGTGTGCCGCCTGTGCACACACGCACAGACACACAAAGAGCCAAGAGCACGTGGACTCCAGGGAAGGAGAGGGAGGGACAAATTTCAGTCCTCCGATTTAGGAAAATGGCATTTGGTGGTGTTGAACACTCTTGAGGACACTGGGCTCTCCTGGGTCACCCTGCGGCTATCTTATTTCCCTGGCATTTAAGAGCTGGAGTGGCATGAGAGGGCCTGGGGTCATGTCAGCAAGTCCAGCAGGGGAGCTCCCAGGTGCGACAGCTTTCAGGGCTGGTGGAAAAGAAGGCTGGCTAGCTCACTACCCCTGAGTTTTGATTCTTTGCACCCCTCCTGTCTCCCACCTACCCATGAGGTTAGAGTCCACATTACTCATGAGAACTTATCCTGCCAAGATTTCCGTCTTGGGTGATACAAAATCAAAGCTGATTTTTTTAGACTGTGGGGTCCAAATGTGCCCCTAAACCACTGTTCTCAGCCCTGGCTGTATGTTAGAATTACCTGGGGAGTGTGAACCATGAAATACACATTATTAAAAAGTTTTTAATACACTGAAAACGGAACACTGAAAACAGAACAGTCATGACATCCCATATCCCCATCATCCAGATTCAGCTGTGACCAAGGCTGTCATATTTGCTTCACCTGTCCCGTTTTTACTTTGCGGAGGTATTTTAAAGCATATCCCAGACATGATGTCATCTCACCCTTACATCCTTCAGTGGCCACCTCTAAAATACATGGTCATTTCTTACATAACCACAATGCCATTATCACACCTAACAATTATTCCTTGTGTCATCTAACATGCCCAGGGAACTTAAAATAAAATCTGGTGCTCAGCAAAGCCAGCATCTTGAGTGAGGCCTAGGTTTTCTCTCATTTCTAAGCTGCCTCCTCCCACTTCTTCGCACCTTCCCCCACCCCAGGTGATGCCAGGGCTCATACAACCACTGTTTCGATCAATCCAGGATCTTGCCATGAGGTCCACAGCATGGGTGTCTGCTAGCCCCTGATCATGTGGCACACAGTAAATAAGCCAAGGACAAGGTGACAAGTCACAGAACAGGATGAAAAAAGAAAGGAGAGCATGCATCTGACCCCTGCTGTTGGCAAGGCTGCCCTGTCCTCAGGGGTCTGGCCCATTCACTTGGTCTATCAGCTCCAGGGGACTCAGAGGCCCGGGGGAGGAGGCTCTCTGCTGCCCAGGCTGCCCTCAAGGGTCCTTGGCACCTCCATACTGCCCAGTCACGTTATCCAGCCTCTATTTCTAGCCCTTCTCACTTCTGTAGACAGTCTCTCAGGCCAAATATTCTGGCACGCTCTGAGCATTAGCCTCAACACTTGGTGTTAGAGACGATTAATTATGCAGGATTGTGGTGATGGGGTGGGGCAAAACTTCTTGGCTCTGCAGTGCAGGGACCACAGACTTCGATTTTACTTATTTATTTCATTAGAAAAAAAACCCAAACAAAAAAACAACTAAACAAAACATCCTGCAAAAAGATGAGACTGTATCACTGCAGCTAAAAATACCTCGACTGAGGGCGTCCGCTCACCAGCTCCTCAATTAGAGATGCCACAGGGCCCTCTGTGAGCTGTGCAGTGTTGGCAGCTCTGCAGGGGCTCTGGGTGGCTGGGGACAATCCCTGGAACAGGGACTAGTGACTGCTGGGTGGAGGGGGTGCTGGCAAACAACCAATGAGACACCAATGGAGAGCTGCACACATTAGGTCATAAAAGACCCCTCTGCTTTATGGACCTACCGCCCAAGCTGAGAAGCCTCTGTCTTGCTCTGCAGCAGGCTGGAGTGCCATCTCCAAAGATGATCCACAGTAATCAGGGAGTGCTCGGTGACTTCTCGGAGGTCCATATGAATATACAGTAACCAGAGGTGGCCATGCCACTGAGTCTGGCTCAGCGTGTGCCTGTGTGCTAGCCAGAGGCTTCCAGTGTAGCTTACTGGTAACTAGACTCTGCAAAGCTTTCTTGGTGGCCTTTGCTTTGAGTGTACGCTTGCCATCTGGAGGGGAGGCTCAGTGGAGGTCTAGGGTGTAATGGCAATCAGGGTGGATCTGATTTCTATGTTCTCCCAGTACCTAAAGGTCGTTTAGCCTAACGTACTCATTTTTACTGGTGAAGATGAAGCCTCAGGGAGGTTAAATGATTTTGTCAAGGTCACAGAGTTTGGAACTCTTGGTGGTGCCAAGACTTATACATGGGACTTCTGATGACAAGCACAGTGCTTTGTTCCCCTGTACTCTATCATCCCAGTGAATGGATTTATTCCAACCACTCAAGAAATGTTCAAAAGCTACAGGGAAACACAGTTTCAATTCAGGTGCCAAAGAGAGAAGACAATGTCAGGTGAGTTCTCTGGATGACCTGGGACTTCTGTAGCCCTGCAGGTTCTGGAGAACTCAAAGGTCAGACTTGAATCAGATGCTGAGTGGAAATGGAGAGGACTCGGGAGATCTTTAGCCTGAGATCCAATACTATTCCCTTCCAGTCTGCCTGAAACAGTGGGAAATAGCTGTTATGAGCTTGATTAGGGCTATCGTAAAAAAGGGCCAAGGCCAAGGCTGTCTGGTTTGATTCAGGCCCTGACAGCCCGTCTTATTTCCTGGCATTCTGTGTGATCCTCATGAAAGAATGTGCAAGCTTATGAGCAAGTGGCGCATGGGTAAAGGGTACTGGGAAAAACACTCAAGAGGTATACATGGGGGAAGGTGCACATGTGTTCAGGAAGAAGACTACTGTGCAAACCTAATGTTTTCTAAATGTTTAATGTGGGTAAGGGACGGTGGTCTAGAGTCCTCTGTTGTCCAGTATGGTGGCTACTAGCTACATGTGGTTATTTAAATTAATTAAACTGTGTTTGAAAATCCTGTTTCTCAGTTGCAGCTAACCACATTTCCACTGCTTAGTATCCATATGCAGTTAGTGGTTCCTGAACAGTGCAGACAAAGAACATTTCCAGCACTGCAGAAAGTTCTATTGGAAAGCATAGGTAAACCCTGGTTCCATCTCATTTCCTGCTTGCTGAGACTCCTCTGGAGAAGAATTCAACTTGGGGAAGCCAAAGGGTACTATTAAGAGGGTACTATTATTTGCTCTCCAACAAACCCACTTAACCTGGGGTCTCAAACAAATAAGAGCAATCAGAACAGGAATTCACCGTGCACTAGGCTCAGCTAGGCCCTAACCCTCCTTTCCAGAGGGCCTGCTCTGCCCATGCACAGTCACTCTGACCTTTGCATATTTTATTGTTTCTATTTTCCGCTGTTTTAATTGATGTTTAATATAGCTTAACTATGCATGGTGTTCCAAGCCCCTCACCAGGGGGCCGTTCATAGGCAGAAGCACAGTTAATAGCAATTCCCAGCAAATTATGCCCTGTATCAAAGTTGTCATTGCGTCATATATATGCTTATTATTATTATTCTCCAGCCCTGACACCTCCTTGTTTACTAGGTAGCTGATAAACTTCTCTGTTTGTGCTCTCCCTACTCTGTACACCGTCAGGTCTAAATACAGCCTGGGTGTGTATGTTTAGCTCCATTTAGCTGTGCTTTTGAAGGGAGGTGGGGGGAGGGGGGAGGAAATCAGAGTTAATAAAATTAAATTGCCAGAAAATGTGATTTGTTCCTCCCCGACTTGACAACCCCTTAAAAGACCAAGAGACGTCACTGTTAACAAGATGGGAAATCAGCCTCAGCTACAAGGTAGGAGAGACTAAGCAGTGGGGTCCAGACCTCAGATGACATGGCATGGCTTTTAGTACAGCCTCCCGTGAGGAAAGGGGGTCTGGGAGCAAAGGACTCTGGGGGCAGGAAGGGTCCAGAGTGGAGTATCTGGAGTCCTCCCCAGGGCGGGTGAGGGCAGCTCCAGTTAGGAAACTTGACTTCCCCTCAACTCTCTCAGTATAAAAACAAAAACAATGTGACGTCTCCTCTCACTGAAAAAAAAAGACAAAAAAAGTGGAGGGGAGAGGTCCCCTCATATAAACTCGTCCAAGTTTAGTGCTCCTCAGTTGTTTCCTTTGGGATTTTCTGAAGCTTAACTGTTGGTAGGAAAAGACAGCAGCTTTTCTGGTATCTCCTACCATGGAAAATTCCAGGTCTGCGAGACACCTGCACTCTCCCTGCTCTGGTACGTCTGCTCAGCCTGTGTGCAGTCGTCTTTGCACTGCTAGTCCACGAAGAGTCTCCCTTACAGAGTGCTGAGGCCTGCTGCTCCACTCACCCGCCTCCTTAGCCTCCTGGCTTTCTCTCATGAAAAAAGGTAGTTTTAGAGAAGTCACTTGGTCTGTCTGCTTCCATCACAGATACCTAGTCCCTTTTAGGTGCCACTGTTGTATCTTCCAGTGGCAGTTTAACTACCTTGGTGGTGGCTGTGGTCTGGGAGGCACTGCTGGGGTTCAAGGTAGGACCAACTCAGTAGATTGTGGAGACCTGAATACTAGCTCTTCCCTGAGTATGCCTGAACGTGCCCCAGTAAGTTCATTCTTCAGGCCTCAGCTTTCTCAGCTACTGTGAGACATTTGGAATGGAATATGTAACCTCAAGAGTTCTAATGGCGATAAAATGCTCTAATTCAGTATTATGAAGCTGTAAGCTCAAGTCCTTAGAAACTGAATGGGTCATGCTCATTTCTAATTTCTATTTATAATCGTTTTTTTTTGGTACTCAATGCTCTATGGAGAAATGTAGATTTCTATTCTAAAATCTTCTAGTTGACAAAGCAAAGGAAAAGGAAAAGCTCTATTTTAAGGTACTTGACAGGGAAATGTGTCTAACTAGATTGAGTTTCCCGTATTACATTTGCTTTGCTTTCCTCTGTCTTTGCCCAAAAAACAGAAGTTTCTAAAAACCCAGAAACTCTAGAGCTTTCTGTCCTCGGTCTGAAGGAGGATGATGGTGGGATTGGTCCCTGGTGGAGTGGGACTATTCGCCATCTGCTGCGCTGGCTGCCTTGTCACCAGACCTGGCCTGGAGCTGGCTGCAAATATTAGGAGCTGAGCCACGAGCATTTCCCACCCAGGGCCAGCCTCGAACCTTCTGCCCTCTGGCACCAAGCTGACCTGCAAATAGGGGGTCCCTTTCTAGCTGAGGAAGAAAACACAGGCTTGAGATAGAAATAGATGCTTCTTTGCCCTCTGTGTCCTCACACTTGGCCATTTCTAATGCTGTGGACAGAAAGGGAGGAAGAACTGCCCAACAAAGCCAGGGAAGGTGACACAATTGTCGGAGACTTCCCCTGCACCACCTAGACAGGCCAGAATGGTTTATTAATGATCCATGGGAAAAGAACAATCGTCCCGCTGGCAGCTTCACATGTAATTAACCAGCTTCACAGAGAGCTGGCTGCCTTCTCCAGCCCCGGCATCTGCAGACCGCAGAGCTACCTGACATAGTGATGCTAGGTTTCTGGTGAAACCACCCTATTGAGAGAGGGGCATCCAAAATGGTGACCTGAACCTCCAGGACACTGAGGAAGCATGTGCTGGGAAAGTGGCACTTCTGTACGGAGCCTGGCTGTGTGCCTGGATTCACATCCAGACCCGACCTCTCCGAGGGCACAGCCAGCTCTGGGAACTGCCAGCCCACTCAGGTAAGTGGCTCTGATGGGAGAGAAAGGTTGCTGAGAGGGTCGCCCTCTAAGGCCACAAACCTGGGCACCCAGGAGACGCTGAAAGCATTGACAGACCTTGCTGGGCTCATGGGGAACAGCTGCTTTCGAATGTGCACATTACAGGGAACCAACCAAATTAAAAACCAGGACAGGCTGGGGAGAAGCATCAGCTGGGTTATCTAAGCATCAGCTTTGCAGTCAGTGCTGATTCCTTTCTAGAAGGCTGAGGTTCAGAGACCCTGGCCTCTCCTCCCACCAGGTGAGTAATATAGTAAGTATCACCCATTCAAGAAGGTAGAGACAGAGGGAGAAATGTTACTGGGGAATAATGGTTGAGATGAAGAGATGCAGAGGTTTAAAAATGAGCTCACTGGTATGTGGAAGCTGAAGTGTCACAAGAGGGGTGGGGTAGGGGGAGAAAGTTCCATCACCTTTCAAGTGACAGTCAAAGGGTGTTCCCACTGGGAGGAGGGGCAGACAAAACATACCCATTCCCTACCTCCTTGTTGCTAGAAAAGAGATGCACAACAACTGTCTCCATTCCTCATTCCCTGGTGGCTACAGAGCCTCTTCTACATTCACAAACCCTTCCTTTGCTCTCCACCCTGGTCCAACCCCGGGCACTGCAAATCCTCCCAGGGTGAGCAAGGCTACTGAAAGCTTATGAAGTCAATGGCAAATTTCTGCCCATCAGCAAAAGTGGAGTGAGTTCAGGGGGATCACAGACTTTTCTCTCACCACACTGAACTTACATTTGGGGAGAAAATCCATAATAATGGGAAGATGTGTCCTTCAGAACAACAGGGAGAAGGGAGGTGCCACAGGAGACAGCGGACATCCACAGGCTGTTGCCATGCTGCCTCCTCGTGGGTGCAGCCCATGTGACGACTCCCTCACAAAGCTCCAGAGTCCAAGACCAAGCTCCCTAGCGATTTTCCTGCAGTTTCCTTCCTCTCCCATCTTTGATGACAGTGGTTTTTTCGTTCCCATAAAAGACTTAGTGGTTCTCCTGTTTCCGTTAAAACAGTTTGGAAGCTGGAGTAATCCCAGCTGCAGATCCACAATAGAAGAGACGGAGAGAGTGGTCACTGGTGGCTTGGTCAGAAATGGCTATCTCATGGTACAGGGATTGGTGCTGCCTGCCATTTTTCCTTGCTGCTGCTTTAATCAATAAGGGAAAAGGTGAATTGCTATTGATCTTTTCAGCACCTCTCCATGATACTGTACAAATTACAGAAACACAAGGAGGAGGGCAAAAGAATGAAGGAGGAGGCAGATGAGAGAAGTCTGGGCAGTGTGATGGGGCATATCCCTGGAGACAGTCTTCCAGGCACTGGGTGACAGGCAGGCTTGGATACACATGTGCCGGTGTCCTACGGAGCCCTTTGTCACTCCTTGAGGGGTTGGCTGGGGAGCAGTCTCAGTGCCTCCTACTGGACCTCAGACTTTGGTCATCAGGGCAACATGGTGAGTGAAGCCATGTGGTGTTTCTTGATGCAAGGCTGGAAGCCTGCATACTGAGAGGTACTGTGGATCTAAGGCCTCCTGAATTTCTGCAGTCGCCACGTTAGTGGAAGTGGGCTAGGCTGGGGCCAACATGATGGAGTAGTCAGACACTTTCGATGGTCCCTCTTGCAACACAAATCCAAAAACACCAAGTAAATCAATTACATATGACAGTCTAGGAGCCCTGAACATCAAAGGCGAAGCTGTAGAATCGCACCGAGTGGCAGGTGGAAGGAGAGTTGCTTTGGCTGCAGTGAGAAGCTGCTGATCTGACTAGGCAGGAACCAGCACCCCACAGGTAGATCCACTGGTCGGAGTGCAGTGACGCAAGCAGTGGCATTTGGGATGTGTTTTCCACACACTGGGAGACACGATGTGGCAGAGTCCACTCACACCTCCAGAATCAGTGAAAAGTGGCACTCCACTGGCAAAAGATAAGTAACTTGCATTTCACCTACCATGTGGATCAAAAACACACCTTGGGTAAAAACCTTCTCTCCATTTACATGTGCCCTGCCCACACTGCACTGGGTCTGTGCCGGCTTCAGAGACTGCCGCATCCCCTGGGCCAACCTCAGGACTCGCCAAGTGCCCCGAGCCATTCTCCTGGCCTTGGAGAGGGGACAAACAAATGGGACAAAGTAATCTGCTGGCTCCCTTAGGCTGGAGAGACAGAGCAGTGACAGTTCTTTTAGCTAGGCACAGACATCAGTGGTCCACAGACTTTGAATGCCTTTAGTCCCTGTGTGGACCTGTGTAGGCCCATTTCACGAGCATAGGCCCTCATTAGCACAGCACAACACGGTAGACACACCTGAAGTCTGACTCTGTTTTAGCTGTTTGGTGGAGAAGCACGTTCATGACATCTGACACCGTTCTGCCTATTAAACAGTGTCCTCACCTACCTGCAGCAGGGGTCCAAGAATAAGGGGTCCCTCTAGTCATCAGAGCCAACAGCACTGGGTGCTACAGTCCTGCTACAAAACCCAGCCACCCGCCTATGTGCTCTAGGAAGCAGGGACACACTTTCCTCACAATCACTGAGGGGTAGCTGTCAACCCCTTGTCTTGCTTGGCTTGTGACACCCTACAGCAGCTGGAATCTGTAGCTACGTAGACCACCTCTGCCCTTCTGGGCTTGTAGGTGAGTCTGCAACACACACTTGGGGACTGCCTGACTACCTGGACACCGGAACTGAATCCATACGAAAACAGACTCCTGAGCCCACATGTCTAGAACAGCTCTAACCACCTGCTGACAGTAGGTTAGAGCTGCAGAGGTCCCAGTAATCAAACTAGGTCCCACGAGCAGCTATTTGGGTATATCACAACATAACGAGAAGCTAGGATACCACAAGCAAACATAAAGCAAATTAATACAATAACTTACCGATGGCGTGAGGCAACAGTCGATATCAAATCACATAAAAAGGCAGACTTAAACGGCTTCATTAAGCTCCCAAAACAAAGAATCAAGAAGTCTTCCAGAAGGAGAGAACTTTCTAGAATTACTAGATGCAGAATACAAAAGACTGATACAGAGAACTGTTTAGGAGATCATGCAGTGACTTATTCTGAATGGCAGAGCAAGAATCACACGCTTCATGGCCAATCTCCAGCTAGGCCCTACTAGCCTCATCCCTGGGTTATACGCCAAGAAAAGCTAGATAGGCAGCAGAGAAGGTGACACTATCTCACTTTCATATAACAAAGATCACGGCTCTGGGCCTGAGGCCTGTACTCTAAAGAGACAGAGCATGAAGACCAGATGCCTGTGTCAAGAGTGAAAGAGGTCTGATCTTAAGTCTGGAGCAAAAGAGATACAGCACACCTGGGCAGACGAGCACCATATGGAAATACGGTCTTATCCAGAGAACCAGGAACTAGGGCACAGCTCCTCTCTCTAGGAAGACAGAACTCTCAGTGCCTAATTTTCAGCTTCATCTCAGGGCTTGGTCCAGCCAGTTGGTGACCAGGCAGAATGAGAGCCCCTCAGTCCTCCTGCGTGGGATATGCTGCTCATTAGAAACCAAAGCCAGTACACTGCTCAGGTCAAGAAAAAGGCAGCGCAACAGACCGACTCTATGGTAAAGACCAAAGGGAACAGTGGCCAAAGTCATCCCAGCAGGGTAAGAGTGGTCGGCTCTCTGGCCCAGGGCTGATGGTTCTGTTCCTTGAGTTGGGCCGCACAGTTCAGACGCTGGTGAAACAAAAGCCTGTCCAGGCAGATGTCCCTTTTTTGGGTCACCGGTGTACTCAGCTTGTATACTAGAAGACATCTGGTGCTTGGCAACCTTTCTCCGCTTAAGTGAGAATAACAGAAGTCTTCTCAGAAACGTCACGGCACATCTGAGTATTCACCGAACTCCAAGCCTACAGCCTTTTCTAGGCAATCTCTTCAGCATTCTCAAGGCAGAACAGGGCTTTTAGTATCCCCATTTTGCAGATGTTGAAACCAAGGCAGGCAGTCACACATGAAACTGAATCCCACCTTAACAACCCATATGTGCAAACAGCAAGAGCCCATCCAGACATGCCCAGCATTCCTGCTCAAATGATCCCCCAGAGACAATGACTCAGGGTATAATTGTATAATCCTGAAACCAGTGACAACATAGCTCACCCAGTCTCTCCCTCCCACAAATACCTGAAGGGCCAAAACCCAGAGCAAAATAAAATGCAAGTTAAAAAGCTGCTGATGTGTTTAGAGTGGAACTGCTGAGATTAGAAGGAGGAAGTAGTTAAGTGCACCCTGGGCATTTGGAAATGGCCACGTCTGCAGCCCTGTAAGCTGATGACAGACGAGCTCTGGCCGTCTCTGCCCAGCAGACCAGGAGACTGGCCCTACACTTAGGAGGCAGGGACATGGCTGTGAGAAGAGATGACGACAGGAAACGACTACCGAGCAAACACCACTACCCTCCTACAGGTGATCTTCCAATTCCAAAAGTGACCCTGTTCTAAAATTACCGAGTGGCAGGTGGCCAGGCCAAAAATCCATATCCAATCAGTGGTAATGGATGATTTGTTGCATTTCCTCATATAAGGCTGCAGCTCTGCTCTAAAGGCCCCAGGTCAGTGGGTTTAGACTGATTTAGATGGAAGGGTAAGAGCACTCCAGCCCTGCAAGCACTGGAGGGACTTCTGAAGCAGCAGCATATATAGGCGTCCCAGAGGGACACAGGGACCCACTGGTCTTATTTGCGTGATCTTTGACCTCTCCCTGTACATCCAATGCTGAGATCAAGGAAAGGGAGAGAGATGAGGGAAGCATTATGCTAACCTGGGAGGCACAAATGACACATGGAAGTGGTTTCCATTCACCTTGGCTTTTCACTTCTGGCTCAATGAATTGCTTTTGTTCCCACTGCAGTGACCATCCCAAAGGATTCTTCTTGGGGAATCCTGATTAACACCTGTATCTTTCTTAAGGATTCCTGCCCAGGCATCCATCATCCTCCAGCTCAACAGAGATCAAGGACAAACCTCTGGCAATCTTGGGGGGCTCTGGGTGTGGTTTCTCCATCAAAGGAGTAGGAACTCTGGGCCTGTTAGATATGCCACCCCTCCCTCCTTCATTCTGAAGTCACAGTGGCACTGGGAAACGAGCAAGGTCAGAACCCAAACCCAAAACCCACTACCAGTGAGTCAATTCTGACTTCTAGAGACCCTATAGGTCAGAGCAGAACTGCCCCATAGAGTTTCCAAGGAGTGCCTGGAGGATATGAACTGCTGACCTTTTGGTTAGCAGACACAGCACTTAACTGCTAGGCCACAGGGTCCCTGTGTCAATGGAGAGAAAGCAGACAGCCCTTGGTGTTGGTGTAACACCCTCCCAGATACTCCATGGCAGCTGTACATGTGGCAGAGATGCTCAGCCCTTATTTCTTAGATGTCTGTGAGGTGCCTGTGACATCCTGACTCCCCCTCGCTGGTGACAGTTGGCCTCATCAGTCCTCAGTCAAGCTCCTTGCACAGGTTAAGACTCTTGGGCACTATCTCCAGACCTTTGTTTTTCCTTAGCCCATGACAGTGGTTCTGCTGTGCAGACCCATGCAGAGTCACAGGCAGCGAAACTTCACCTTTTTGAGACTGGCTAAATCTTGATGGAGCTTACACAAATGCACTCTGGAGAACTTACACCAAGGTGGCCAGTATGTTTTCAGTGCAAATGACAAATCCATTCACTTGCTAGTAGCTTCTGGGAATCCTGCCTCGAGAAGGATCTGAGCCCCAAGTTACAGCAGGGCTGAGTAGCAATGTCTGCAAGATTGTGGGGTGGGGAGGTACACATCCACCTACTGACACTACTTCACAGACAGGACTGGCGAGTGAAGGGCCCAGGAGAGGACTACGTATTGCTCTTTGTTGATTCCAATGGGAACGGGGCTCATAATACTCACCCTGTATCCAGCCCACATCTCTACTCCAGGAGAGTGTCCTATCTCATGAATAATAAAAATGATGATACAAGGTGCTGTTTCCTGAGTGTTTAATACTGACCAGTTTCTGTGTTTGGCAAATTACCTGTATGGGTGCGCGTGCGTGTGTTTGTGTGCACGCTGCCTTCCTAATAACTCTACAAAGAAAGCACCCTTTACATATGGTAGGCAGCTGAGGATTCGCAATCCGTTTCATACTCAATTCTATCATGCATGGTGCTTAGGGGCTAAGGAGCTTATCTAAGGTCATGCAGATAATGGAGAAGCTGGAATGCGAATCCTAGTGGACTCTTCCCATGTTATCAACAGTTTTTGCCAAGTGATTAGGAAGGGAAAGATGCCTAACTACTCTGAGGATAGGTCTAAACATGAACTTATTCTTCGGGAATATGTCTCTACGTGTTGTCCAGTTGAGGTTAGGGTTCTGTGCTGTTAATTCTCAAGCCTGTTCATAATCTTATTTCATGCACTGCAGCATTTCATAACAGACTACTGGTCACTTTCATTTTCAAAATCCATTTAAGCTCAGCTGACCAGAAACCATTATGGGTAGAGGGGCAGGTGGGAAGTCCATCAATAAAGCTAGGTTTGGAACACAAGAGCTTCTCTTCAAGTCCCTGGCAACAGACACAGGGAGTGGGTGTGCTACTGGAAAGATGAAGGTAAGGTTAAGGCCAGCTCATCTACCATCACAGTCATTCCTGTGTCCTTGGGGGAGTCACATGTGAGACATCAGGAGAATGTTAGCATTACCTGGAGGTCAAGTACAATTTACAATCTGCTTACTCTTTGCCTGCGGCTCAGGCAGCACTACTGTATAGTAAGAGCTATGTTCTAAAAACGTATCAGTTGAATTATATAATTCCAAAGGAAATCATTAAAACTCAGGCAATAGGTGTGGCTAGGAATGTTAGGACAAACGGAACAGGGAGGAATGAAGTTTGAAGATACCCTACATATGTTGCCTGAAAGTTCACAGTGCACAACTTGAAGTCCACACGTGTGATGGCCAATGTGCTGGGGTCCTGTTTGTGAAGTCCCTATACACAGATACTAGGTAGGTCTATATGAGGTCATTTTTAGATTAGAAACTAAATAAATACAGTCTGCATGTGAGAAGCCATTAATGAAATAAGAGAACTACTTTTTTGCCAGATTCAGCTTCTAGAACGAAGTGGACAGACTTCATAATAAATTAATTCACCTGAAAGACAAAGAATCCCAAGCTGATTTTAGCTCTTTGTTATTTATATTGTAAATAATTAGCTTCCACCCCTTTCTGAGAGCTCTCACCAAAGCTCAAGAAACAGGGACTGTTCAGGACGATTTAAGAGGTAAGAGAAACGAGGTATGGTTGTTACTAGGGGCGGCTGATGTATCTAAATGAAAACAAATGGCACCCAGCTTGCCTAGCACAATCCTTACCTCTGCAAGTCCAGCCGTTTCTGCCTGCTGATAGTGTCTCTCCATTTCTTTGGGGTCACAGGCTGTCTATTGCTATAAGCGAAGGAGACCAGGAGGCTGAAGAGCCTGGCGGCAGCAGTCCCCCACAGGATGGCTCACAAAAAACACCACATCATGTCCAGTACGTGACAGTATCAAATACCATGGGCAGCAGGTTTCTGCCTAGCAAGGATTTGTTTGAAGGCTTTCCATGACCTTGTGTTTGTAATGCTAACTGCAGAGTGAACCAGGAAACGCATTTTCCTGCAGCAGTCACTGCCCACTAGCCTCCCCTACGCCCCCAGGCCTGTTTAGATGAGCTTCAAATGACGCCCCGTGGAGCATTCTGGTAGAAAGACGCGAGAGGAAATCAAGTGTGAACCTTTGGCATCTCTACTCTGGTACTGATGTGGGTCAGAGCACAACTGAACAGGGATGACAAGTGCCAGGGGCAGTGCTGGCACTGCCTAGACTTTTACGGCTTCTACTCAGGAGAAGAAACTGAAAATGTTGGGTACGAGGACTGTTATCTCCCCTTTTTTTTTACTGAAAGAAACAACAGTTGGAAAAAAAACCCCAAAACTCTAAAAAAATAAATGATCTGGTAGAGACAATATGAGTATTTCTTAATGAAGGGTTTACACGCCAAGCCAAGTGCCACTGAGTTGGATCCGACTCATGGTGACCCTAGGGTTTACATAGTAGGGATCAATTTCCCAGGAGTCTTTGGGGTCAAAATAACATTCTTGGGACCTTACTACATGTCCTAAGGAGACCAAACTGGTTATAGTCCCAAACCATGCCTCATTCTGCCCAACCCCAACAGGCAGCCTGAGCTGTGAACACTGGCCTCACAGGACAGTGAGGCCTGACAAACCTACAGCAGTCAGCCTGCATGACATAATTACAGGTAATAGGATCTTGGCCAGTCCAATAAAAAATGAGGTCCAGCAACTACTTCAGAAGAATGGATGCAATTCTATGCCTCACTGGCTATGAAAGTTCCAAGCTGAAAAACAGGGAAATAGACAAGAGCCTAGCTGAGCCGGCAGCTTTGAGGGAGGAAGGAATCCCACAGGAGCCAGCAGGCTGTTGGCTCCCATCACAACACATGCTGGTGACTGTGCCTGGAGAAGGGGCTTGGGGAAGGCCAGCAGTGAGTTGCGATTAAGCTACCTCAGGACTTTAGAAGACGATGGGAGACCCACTCATGTCCAGGGGAAGGGAAAAAAGGAGGGGAGGCAAAGAGAAAATACGCCACCATTCTTTATTTTTACCTCATCTCCTCTCACTGTGATGCCATTTTCATTTAGGGGGCTGAAGTGGGATTTGAGGGCTCTCCTTCCAGGTTTTTAGGTACCTGGCGAGGACCAGAAGCCCTGGAAATGAAAAGGCTGTAAGTGCACAGACAGCAGCCTGGCATCCACATGGTACTTACAACCCATCTCCAAGTAGGAACTTGCCGACCTGAATAAACTTTAAAATAAACTCTTCACCTCAACTGTTAGTCTGAGCCAAGAAAGCACAGAGTATGGGAAACAGCCAGGGAGGGAGAGAGATGAGTAGCCCCTATCAGGGTATCAGGTGACAGGACACTAACGCTTTTGATTTCAACACTGGTATCTAAAAAACAAACAAAAACTCCTTAATCATTATATCTCATTATGTGTAACTGTCCTGGTTGGACAGGTAGGGAAATCCAGGGAAATCAGGGTCATAAACTAAGTGCACAGTTAAGTCTCAGTTCTGAACTTTTCCAGTGAGAAGGTCCTGAATTAGCAGCTGTGTGTCCTGCCTCAATACTCCATAGCTCTCCGCCACAAATGCCGAGCTTATGGAGAGTCCCCAAAGAATCGTACAGGGTAACAAAAGACTAGATCTTCCTCTCAATCTCTCAAAGTAGGTCCGAGGAATTAGCTGATTTAATAAATATTTATAGGGTACCTCTTATATACACGTGGCATTGCAAACACATAGAGGAACCATGAGTATATCCTTGAGGAGCCTGCTCTCTAGGGAGTGAAGACCAACACACAGACAGATCCTTTCAGTACAGTTCGTACGTGCATCTGTACACACAGGGTGCTGTTGGACCAGCAGAAGGGCATCTTACTAGCTGGGGAGAACAGGGAAGCCTACCTAGAAAAGAAGATGGATTCTTCAGGTCAAGTAGGAACAGGCCCAGCAAGCACGGAGGATGGCTGATGTATTAGGTGGAGAGCGTAAGAGGACCTAATGGATGGCAAAGATGAAACAGGATGATGTATACACACGCAAAGTGCCAGTGCAATGGGCCAGTTCTGATGAAGAACTGATTTCGCAGGGAGGAGTGGTGAGCGAAGGCGTTGGAGAGGTAATCTAGGATAAATGAATGCCAGGGAGGTTAAACGGGATCCTAGAGGCAATAGGAAGTTACATAGTTTTAAATAATGCCCTGTAACAGTCAGCTTGTCTTTTAAGAAAGGTAAGAAGGCGAAGTACAGACACACAAGGTCAGACTGAAATACAGCAGAAGAGGTTCGAGAGGAGTCATTATACAGGAGGTTAAGTCTCCAAGGTCAAACAGCAGACGAAGGACGGATTGGACAGTCACAGGACCAGAGACCTGGGATATGTGGAGAGTCAGGATTTACAAGGGGCACGGCTGCAGCAAATCCCTCAATCTCCCTGCAGCCTTGGGGACATCCCCTATCAGAACCAATGGCTCCTTACAGAAGGCTAACTACTCTCCCCCAATGGTAGACCTTTAAAGAAGCTTTTTGACAAATTAACTATTCTAGATATCCTCCTCCTGAGAAATGACGAAATATGGCTAAAACAATGGTAACTTTCTAGTAGCAAAACTGGCAAAATCTGGGGCAAAAGAGCCCCTCATGTGGAACACAGAGAGCTGTTCCAGAGTTAACTTTGTGGGCAGGTACGTGGGTCAGTGTCTCTGTGCCAAGCAGCCTTGGGAAGTGTAAAACTAGGATCATAGTTTTCCTACAAGTTTGCTATGAGATGAAAATGCCATCTTGCACACAAAAGCCCTTTTAACTGGAAAATGCTATATAAAAGTACGAGACAGCTCGTTACCCGAACCCCTTCAAAGTAAGCACCCCCCCTCAAGCTCTGAGACCACTGGCAAGTGATAAACGGCCCAGAGACAGTGTAAGGGGGTGAGAAAAGCCTCACCCCTAAATGGCCTTCATGGCTTCCTGGGATAAGAGAACTGTTTAGGAAGCTGGCCATAATTTATTATTCCCCTCTTCCTAGGCAGTGGCTGAGATAATCTAGAATAAGGTGTCTCTGTGCAAACAAATGGAACAAATTGCTAGACGGCCTGCTTGCTTTGCCAGCAGGTTCTTCCTAGTGGCTTAGTCAGGGTTATCCAAGGAAAGGCAGCCAGGAAGTCAGGGCAGAGGCT
Organism: Heterohyrax brucei; assembly: GCA_028571685.1. Lineage (NCBI taxonomy): Eukaryota > Metazoa > Chordata > Mammalia > Hyracoidea > Procaviidae > Heterohyrax > Heterohyrax brucei. The sequence continues at coordinate 21,354,750 of CM053147.1, forward strand.
CTCTGCCTTTACCCACACCAGGTGTCTCCTGCCCTCTTGGGGCCTGAAGGACCCTTATCACTGACCCAGAGAGGTCAGTGCTGCTGTTCCTCCTCCTCCATGTGTTCCTGATGGGGCAGCTGTGACACGTGGAGACAAGCAGGAGCTGTCGAGACCATACACTGTAGGGCTTGTGGGCAAATGTGGGGACAGGACAGGGGTGTGAGGATTGTAGACTTAGATCCACTTTAAAATGCTTAAAAACAAATAAACAAACTCATTGCCATCAAACAGATTGACTTACAGCTATCCTACAGCAACAGAAGAGAATTGCTCCACAGAGTTTCCAAGAAGTGCCTGCTGACTTGTTCAAGGACCAAGCCCCGGCCTGGGGTGCTGCAGAGTGAGCTCCCCGAGGGACGGCTTCCCTCTGGACACCAGCAGGAAGACAGTAGATTTGAACTGCTGACCTGTGGGTTAACAGCCATAGCTCTTAGCACTACACCACTGGTGTTTCCATAAACTGCTTAGGATGTTTGTTTTTTTTTTTTAAAGAGGACATGGCGTTCTTGGTGCTATAACTAAGGAGACAGTCTTTTTCCTTTTACTGTTCTGTTTTCTTGCCCAGCTCCCTGTAAATACACACCTGCTAGACCCACAATCCCCTAAAACATAAAACACATTTTCTTCAAATAGCACAGGTGCTTATAATGTCTTTTTGTGTTCTGACAGTCAGGCGGTGGGAGGGAGAGTGAATCCAGGACCAAGCCCTGGCCTGGGGTGCTGCAGAGTGAGCTCCCTGAGGGACGGCTTCCCTCTGGACGCCAGCAGAAAGACAGTAAATGGGCCAGGGCAGTAGCCTGGATTCTCTGATGGCTATCCAGCAGAGGACACCATTTTCCAGGTAGCAACAAAGGACAACTTCTAGTTTCCCGGTGAGGACAAAGGGTCATCAAGACAGGCCTTAAAATTGGTGACCAAGCTCCCACCCACTCCTAAGAACTGTACATCCTACAGCCGTAACTGTGGCACGGATCTCTTTCAATGCCACCTACAGACCTAGTGCTACAAGTTCAGGGTTTCCTAACCCAGCCGCTATCATAGCACTGGACACATGGTAGGTAACCAGCAAGTGTGTGGGGGCTAGCTGGACTTTGGCAAGACAGTGTAACAAGATCACAAGTGGCTCCGTTTATTCATAAGAAGGGCCCCAAAAGACGGGGATGGCTCGGGATGTTGATAAGTGTTTTACATGGGCATTCCACAGGAAAGACACCGTTACCCCAGACCACAAGAGAACTGGAGTGTGAGAATCCAGATGTTTTCACTTTTAAGCCAGTGATCTACCCATTAGCTAATGCTGTCTCTCACCACTAACTCTGGAAAGATGCTAGCGACAGGCAAATTCCCCATTTGGGAAATTACACCAAATCTTTCTGTCCTTGGCAGCATGGCAGGCAACTGCCTGAAAGAGCCAGCTGTACCTAGAGGCTAAGCAGGTGGTGTCATGAAGCTCGTGGTATCTAACAGGACACAGTACTCACCGCCCACCAGCAAGGCTGCAGCTAAAGACCCACTGATCCTCACATGGTTTGGCCCTGATGTGGCCCAGCTTCAATGACAGGGCACAGGAGGGCCAACTCCCAGTTTCAAGCTGTAATAAATCTGAGCCCGTTACCTTCTCATTTAAACTCAACTCAGCAACTCTACACAGCAGGACAGCTTACTGAGTAAGGTGGAAAGTACTAGGGAGGGAGAAGTAAAGTAATAAATCTGTAACAAACAAAAAACTCTCTTCATTACTACACTACTCAGACAAGTTGTCACATATAAGTGAAGTGAAATGCCCAGCAGGGTAGGTTACAACTGGTTCCTTTAGTAAATAATCCCAAATTATCCTTAGTTTAGGCTATACTCTTCTTTCTTCTAGATACACACCTTTCAGAACAGCTGGCCCAAGTAACCATAAAAGTAAGCAAGAAAATGCATAAAGGTTCTTCTTGAGACTCTCCATGTAGGGCTACGAGAGACTGGGCCTCCACCAAGACAAAGTTAAATATCGACTTTTGCTTGGGCTAAGGCTCTGGAAACCCACTCACGTGCCAGGGGCGTTGGAGAAGACAAGAAAAACATTTATTTTTTTCAAATATCAGAAATATACAAACAAAGGTAAGGTTGCAATAACTAAGCTTGAGTCAAAGAGCTGAGGTAACTGCCTCCTCTCAGTCTCAGGGGTCAGTGTTCCCTTTGCTCTCTTGTACTTCTGGCTTTTGTCAGAGGGCCAGAAACATCACCAGGAAGGAAAGTGGCTGGAAAATAAGGGCTGAAGAAGAAAGAGAAGGAGAGGTTAGGACAAGTTCAGAGGTCCATTCTCCATTGTTCACCTTTCCACCTGGTCCCTGCACCACTTCCAAAAGCACAGCCACTGCAGTGGACAACTGGACGTTTGGATTGTTAAAGCATTTTCCTAGCAGGAGGCTATCTTTAATTGATAAAATCTCAAGCTACAGTATGGAGTTACAAAAAGGGAGCAGAAGGGTTTAGATGCCTTGTCTACCAGTTTACCATTTCAGTGACATGCATCTTAATAAAACAAAACAGAGGGGAAAAAGGAAAGGGGTAGTTGATGGGAAGGGGAAGGAAAGGGGAAGGTGGCACTCCAATTACAGGGCTTGGCCCTCTCCCACCCTCACCATTCTCCACCAGGGGATCCCCGGGAACTGAAACTCAACGTCTCCTGAAGTGAGAACTCAGAATCTGTTTTGCCATACTACTTACTTCCATAATACGAGAAAGCAAGTGCTAGGGAAATCCCAAAGAGGTGGCAGCCAAGAAGAGTGAGACTGCTTAGTCAGAAGCGAAAGTGGTGTCTCTCTCGAGGCCCGGGCTGCCCAGCACCAGCCTGTCGGGTTCGCTTGTCCTCCTGTACCTCTCACACTCAGTACGACTGGTGATCAAATCAGGATGAGAGACACTGAAGGTTATACACAGGTTATTGTACTGTTGAACACCCCAGGGAAACTCACAGATCTCATCTCAAGAATGTACAAAGACCCACGAAAGAGACAACCTCTAGGACGACGCCATCATCTAAGGCTCAGGGTGTATGACGAGCCTACATGGCAGTTAAAGGGACCCTGTAGACTCACGGACAAAAGCTGATCCAAAACCCTCATCCCGAGCCCAGCACGCCCCCAACTGCTCCCACAGCTCGAGCCCAGCACAGACCCAACCGCTCCTTTCTTGTGCCCACACAGCAGGCTGAATGGCTAGTCCTCTCCTGGGCAGAAGATGGATGTGATGACCACAGGTTGAGAATGATGAACAGGTAGAAGGGCACCCGAGCAGCTCAGAGCCTAACTTCTGCCTGCAACAGCCAGCCGAACAGGCAGAAACAGAAATACAATTAAATTAAGTCAGAAAACCCGCTACAGAAAATGCAATTACTCAAAGATACAAATAAATGTTCAAAGAAAATTGGCCCCTGACAGGGTTAGTCAAGCTTCTAAATCCAGCTGGAGGCAGGCAGCTCCGGCTAATTCGTCAAGGAGGAGGGCTGCAAAGCCGTAAGCTCTCTGCATTAGGATTCTGGTAGGGCTGGCCTGGTGCTCACCACACATCCCAGGCCACCAATGGCGAGCAGTGGTTTCGGGACGGCTGGCCAATGATGCAGGGCTCAAGGAAATGAGATGTGGGAAGACACAAGACTGGATCCTCGCTGTGCAAGGCCAGGCCTCAGGATGCATGGCAGACTGGTCTCAGATGTGGCAGAATGGTACCCAGCGAGCCCCACGTCATCATTCCTCCCCAGATCAGAAGCAACTGGAAGAATCCTACCTCTCGCTGCAGCACCAGCTCCTTGGTAAAGAGTGCAGCTTCCTCACTGAAGGGCTCTCCCTCCTGGACTGAGCCGGGGAGGTTTCGTGCTCCTCTGGGGCATTCGATGCCTGTGTCAGAGAAAAGGAGAGGCTGATCAAAATGGGCTCACCAAGCCTGCTGTCCAGCAAGGACAGTCCCCTGTCACTTGTAGCAGGCAGGGGTTTGATCTAAATTCCATCACAACTGAGGCTACGGTAGGTGCAGAGGAAAGATGTTCTCTCCAGGTAGAAAAAACCAGCAGCAGCAGCAGCAACAGCAGCAGTGATGGAAATGTGCTCTCAGATGTGGTATCTGGGAACTTTCTGGAGTCCCCGGTGGAATGGGGTGTCCTGAATGAGATGTATAGGAAACACACATGCCAAGCCTTGGGGTGAGTCTTCGTCATCATCTCCTTGATGCTTTAACCTCTCTTACCTGAGTGATGCTGATGTCCCCACCACTCTGCCTGACAGCCCTTACAGCTGATACCCAGACATCTCCTCTTTACTGTCTGACTTTCACATCAAATTCAGAAGTGTTACCTCAATGTCAGTATCCTCTAAAGTGTCCCCGTCTGTCCCCTTGCTTTACATTGGACAATAGTACCATCACCTTTTTCATTCAGAAAAGAGACTGCAGAAATACGATACTGGTAAAATACTACCCATCTGGCATCAGACAGACTTGGACTCACATCCTGTCTCTGTCACTTGTTAGCTCTATGATCTTGGCTGTGGAACCAATCAAAGCCTCAACTTCCCTGTTTGTAGGACAGGTGTAGTTAATATCTACTTCCTATAGCTGTTTGAGAACTAAGGCAGATTAAGTATGGAAAATACTTGGCACAGTGCCTGGCACAGAGGGAGGTCAGTGCCGTTTTAGCCATCGCCACCATCATCACCATCCTTCACAAGCACACTGGGTCCAAACCTCAGTCACCTCTGACGCCACAACACTTGTGCCATCCCGGAAGACACAAATCTCACCTTTCACACTTCTTTGTAACCACGGGCAGTTTTGTCCAAAATCTGTGTTCCCCAAACAATGAAAAGAGTGCCTTTTCTTTCATTCCGCAAATATTTATCATTATTAGCAGTTATCTATTATAGGACATGAGATCTATTGTGTTTTGATGTCTGTATAAGATGTCAACAATTTCACATACATTTATACTGCAGCTGTAATTTTAAAGCAAAAGGACATAAGGCTATGGATACAGGACAAGACAATGATCAAAACATGGGGAGGATATATTTAGTGTCCATGAACCTGTGTCACTGCTGGTCTCATCTTCTGTCATCAGGCAGAACTGGGGGGACTCCCTAGGTAGTGCAATGGTTAAGTGCTCCACTGTTAGGTAAAAGTTGGGGGATTCAAACCCACCTACAGGTGCCTCAAAAGACCAGCCTGGTGATCTGTTTCTGTTAGTCACAGCCCTGAAAACTCTACAGAGCAGTTCTACCCTGCACATATGGAGTCGCCAGGAGTTGAAATCTTGACAGTGACTAAAATAGTAATTACCATCTATTCACACCTCCTCCTTGGAAACCCTGGTACATCAGGTAATGAAAAGGTCAGCAGTTCAAATTTGCCAGGCGCTTTTTGGAAACTCTTACGGTGCAGTTCTGCTTTTACCTATAAGGTTGCTATGAGTTGGAATTGATTTGACAGCAGTGGGTTGGGTTCTTTTTGGGGGGCGGTTTACACTTATTCTTCACTTAACAGCAATCTCATTAAAAAAAAAAATCTATCCCACTTTTCTGCACATCAGTGAGGTGGCAGGCATGGTGACAGCGGCTGTGGAACATCCCGTCCCTCAGAGAGGGTCTCTAGACAGCCTCTGGAAAGCACGGTGGGGCTGCCTTCTGCCCCCTCCTGCCAGCAGGGGTGCCATGTCCAGCTTCTGTGAAGACTAACAGGCTCCAGGCAGACACACAGCAGCACTGAGCTCCTGGGCCCCTGTTCTGGGTTCCTAGGTCCTATGTGGCCTGAGGCAGCTGAACACTGCTATAGGGTGAGAAGGCAAGAAAGAAAGAAGGTTTAGAGAGGACACATGAGAGTTTGATGACATTCCTAAGCAAGCCAAGATAGGCCTGAGGCCTCTGCTGTGGTGAAGCCCAGCTCCCAGCACCCTTGAAGGAAGCCCTGAGCCAGGCCTGGAGGGCAGAGCTGGCTTGCAGGGGTGGCTCCATGAGGGAGGTTCTGGCCCAACCAGCAGAGGGTGAAGTAGTTACGTTGTGGGCCGCCTGGTCGTACAGCCTGGCTTTATCCATCTTTGTCTCCTCCAAGCCTCCTCATCTGCAGAGGCATGGTCCCTAACTGGACTTGTCACACTGATGAGCATATCAGTACATCTGAGCTGTCACTGCTTCTATGATCACATTTTCTAAAAAAAAAACTGGACAAATGGATGGTCTGAAAATAGGAGAAAAAAATCTCCATTTTTTGCACAATGGCAGTTTTTGCTAAGGACTTGGTCTTCAGAACCTAACGAGGCTGCTGAGTGAGAAGCAGGTGTATTTACACAAGGCCTTTAGTGCAAGGAGGAGAAGAAATGAGAGAGACCTGGCCTGAGGAGCATGGTCGCAGGGCACCCAGGTTACTGCCACCAGCTGCTGGGGAACCTCGGAGAGAAGAGGGCCCACCACTGCAGAAGGGACTGCCCCTTGTAACTGGATGAAGCTGGGTGGCTGCTCATGTTTCTGGCCACAGAACAGATTCAAGGCCATCAAATTCAGAGGAAAGGGAATAGCTTGTATCTAGGCTCTCAGAAGATCAAGAACAGAGGTTTCTCACTGAGCCTCAAAGAACAGCATACATCGTTTCACAGGGAATGCCAGGCCTGAGTGGCACGAGACAGGCTGTGCAGTAGCTAGAGCTGGGAGACGTGGCCATAGCCCCACTCTTACAAAGAGGGGACAGCTGAAGGCCCTACCCAAGTCATGTGAGTGGGAAGCTCACCGGGCTGTGGTGCTAGAATGCAGAGGAGAAACGGAAGGTAGTTTTGAAAAAGCCAGCACTGAGTTCACAGAGCCAAAGAGCCTGCGATTAACCCCTAAGGAAGAGATGTGGCTAAAGCAGCATAGAAAAGAGCCCGTGATTTTCGTTAACATTAGGACCCAAAACCACTTTCCATTTCCTATCTGCAAACTAAGCAGGAATAGGATGGTCAGAAAAATGAATGCTATGGAACTGCTTTGCCAGTATAACCAGAGATAAAGTTCAATTTTTTTTTCCTGACCCTTAGCATTGATCTGGGTGGAAAAGAACATCAGCCCTTCTGACCTGGGAAGGGCCAAGTGCTGGAGTGACCCGGGGGTGGAACTGGGATAAGGCTGGGGCAACGCACTGGGCAGCAGGGACTGGGGGTAAAGAGCTAAGAGAAGGGAAAGAATTTTCACAGAAGGGGACAGAAGAGTTTTAGGTATCCCAGGTTGAACACAAGTCCCTACCCAACCCCGTATCATTTTCTTGGTGTTTTGAGGTCTCAAGAGCTCAGTTTAGCTGCAGAGATCTCTGGCAGTCCTTGGCTTCCTGGAAGAAGACCAGCATTGCTCAACGGGTCTAGGGCGTGAAACCAGTTAGCTGAAATTTATTCACACCTGTCAAGAGAGGGTATTTTAGACCTGGTACCCCTAAAAAACCAAGTCCATTGCTACTGAGTCAATTCCAACTCCAAGTGAACCTGTAAGACAGAGCAGTACTGCACCACAGCATTTCCAAAGAGTGGTTGGTGGATCTGAACTACCAATCTTTCGGCTAGCAGCCAAATGCTTAACCACTGTGCTGTCAGGCTCCTTGGACCTGGGAGTCTAGCCCAATTACCCTGTGCAGACTAAAAGGCACAGCAAAGCCTTTGCTAGGTTGCTCCTTTACTTCCTAGTAATTTAAAAGGAGGAAGCTGAAGGAGGCTACTTCGCTGCCCTTGTTTAAGTGGAAATAAGTAAACACATCCAAAAAAATACATAATTTCCTATAAAAGAGGTAGGTACGAGAAAAAAATGAGAACAAGGAAGTTGCTCTTACCAATTATTTTCTGTTCTCCTGGGCTGACTCTTCTCTTTGACCTGTCTCCTCTGAAGTAACCCCTTCCCAGCTAAAATCTGTCTCAACGGCATAACTCAGCTAGCAGCTATCAGGGGAGACAGCAGGAGGTGGTGTCTTGTTAACAGACTCAGAAGGAGCATGCACCCAAAGGGTTAAACCCAGGTATAAGTGTGAGGAGAAAGGAGGGGGGAAAATTACTATTTACTGAGTACTCACAACTGTCTGTGGATTGACATTTTGATTTTACAGATGAAAATCCAAAGGCTCCAAACCAAATCATAAAGCATCATGTCTGAACTGTAGGGGGAAGTCAGGTGCTACAGCCATTGAGAGAACGTCTGGTTCTGAATGTTGAACACTGTAACCAGAGGCTGTTATGACCTATAATGCAGACTGAGTAAGAGGCCAGACCTCTGGGACATCTGTTTCTCGTTGGGCATGTGAGCCGAGTCAGGGGACCCAGGAATAGCGGTGTTCACCAGGCGAAGCCAACAGGAGCTTGGTACTAGGGTTGGCTGTCACAGGAAAAGGGCAGTGAAACCTCAGTCACTGTCCTGGGCTTCAGAGGCCACACTACATACAGTCTCTGGACAGGAGAATTCCTAGTTACAACACGGGAGGTCCTACACAGGATACCAAAACAGGGAGTCAGAAACAGGCAACAGGAAATTCTATTACTGGGCCAGAGTTCAAATTCAAAGTCAGGGCAATGCTGGCATGAAAGGTTCTGCTAGTTTAGTTGAGTGTCTGAGTGTCGGAATCAGCTAAATCAAGCTGCTCTGCCCCATAACGCAGAGGGTCAGCAAAAAAGTGGAAGACCCTCAACAAGATGGACTGACACAGTGGCTGCAACAATGGGCTTAAGCATAAAAACAGCTATGGGCATGGCGCAAGACTGGGCAGTGTTTCGCTCTATTGTGCACGGGGTGCCTGAGAGTCAGAGCCGACTCAATGGTACTTAACAGCAACATCAAGCTACTCCAGCGAGGAGACATGGTATAGACCAGTGTTCTTCAAACTTCTTTCACCGTGACCACTATAGATTTATATGTGGATATTAAAAAAACAAAAGCTAAACTTATTGCTATGGAGTTGACTCCGGCTCACAGTGACCCTACAGGACCGAGTAGAACTGCACCACAGGGTTTCCAAGGAGCAGCTGGTGGATTTGAACTGTTGCCCTCTGGCTAACAGTCAAACTCATAATAACTGGCCCACTAGGGCTCCCATATGGGTATATATATGGTACATGTATATATACATAGGTGTATATGGGTACAACCACCACAGATTACAAAGCTGGCAGCAAGTTATGGTTATCATGACTGCATGTGACAGAGTCATGACAGTTCCCCACCCATTCAGAGATGCTGTGATTTTACACTGGTTCAAACCTCCAGGGGGCCTGACCCCAGAGCCACACTCTGCCGCCATCGAGTGGATTCCAGCTCCCGGCAATCACAGGGTTTTCTTGGCTGTAAACTTTATGGAAGCAGATGGCCAGGCTTTTCTTCTACTTGTCCCGCTGGGTGAGTTATGTTAGCAGTTGAGGGTAAACTATTTGAATCGCCCAGGGATCCTATTAGTGGTATAACCCACAGCCTGAAAAACACTAGTGTGGACTGAGATACGGGGAGAAGAGGCGAGGAGGGATGGAACAGTGCCTACTGATCTTCTTGGAGATTCAAAGGCTGTTCTAACTGTGGGCTTAGAAGCCTCCAGACTTGTTTTTACAAAATCCCAAAGGACCAGGAACACAGCACAAAATACATTTGTTGTTCACTAACAGAGAGGAGACCAAACAAATGCTAACATAGTTGTCTCTGCTGAAAACCAAGTGAAGACATACATTGTCAAGAAAAAGCCTTCCTTTCCTATGGGTTCCAGCGGCTCAGGCTGGGCTGCACCTGCATTCATGTAGGAACTACACTCCTGGGCTGGTGCCCCTGGTAGGTGACTCTGTTATCAGTACAACAGACTCGAAGAAAAAGGAGAGGGGAAAAAACCAGACAAAGGGAAAGACAGCTAAGCTCTGAGATGGGAAGCTGAGGTAGCTACACCTGCAGGCAGAGAGGAAGCGCTCCCCAGGCCTGCTGGGCTGGAAGTCTGCAGCGAGACATTGCCGGCGCTGAAGAAGCCCTCCCCAGCCAGTTGAGGAAGCACCCGTAACTCTGGAGCTTGCACATTACCTCTAATGGCTGTCTTTCCTGATAAAGCACTGGTACTGTGCTGCCTGCTGATAAGGGCATCTCAACCCTCCTGTGCTTTAAATGCCACTGACGTGGATTAAGTGCCAAGATTACCCCTGACATGCGCCACTCTAAAACAACAAAAAAAATTTTTAAACAAAAAGACACTACATATCAGTCTCCCAAACATTCCGCAGCACCTCCCTCCCCTGTTATGGGGTATGCCACAATGAAGGGAGTCCTTCTGGAGGGCCTTTGCAGCTGAAAGTGAATAGGTGACCAAGCCTTAAGCACTGCTGTTGAGTCAATTCCAACCCACAGCAACTCCATAGGGCTGCACCTGCACTTACACAAGAACTGTACTCCTGAGCAGAATTGTACCATTGAGTTTCCAAGGCATGCCTCGTGAGTTTGAACTGCCAACATTCTGGTTAGCAGCCGTAATACTTAACTACCATGCCACCAGGGTTTCCCAGATCAAGACTTCTTTTTAAAAAAAAAAAAAGTCAGCCCTCATAGTTCTGGTTTCTGCTCTGTCCCTTGAGACAAAGTACTAAGTCTCTCTGGCCTCCTGCACTCTTGTCTATAAAGAGAAAGCTCCCAGCCACAAAAATCCTACAATTTTGCTCCTGGCCATAAAGTCCTACAATTTTGGTCATGCCCTTTTGAGATCCCTCACCCGAGGTGTGACTCCTGGGGTTCAGGGTGCTTCTCTTCAAACTACAGATGGGGGGCTGTGGAGCAATCATTCTATTAAAAAAATTATGCATTCAGAGACACTGACTGACTAGGTCAATTACCACCAACCCTTTGGTCAGCAGGCAAGAAGTACAAATTCTTGTTAATGACACGCTAATGGCTACTTAAGAGATTCTATTGACGGGTGGCTATATGCGAGAGTAATGTATCTCTGGCTGTTTCCCCACTAGAAGCAGAGCTTCACAATAACGACATCTCCAGGGGCTAGTCCTTGCCTTTTCGGTTAGGAGAGGCAGCGAGTAGGAGCTCCAGGAGGTGGCAAGTCTGCCTGGGCTAGAGGTGACAGCCATTCAGTGGCACTCAGTCCCATAAACAAGCAACCAGGCATTGGCGAAAGGAGATAAAACCCTAGTGGAAAAAAAAACAAACTAAAGGCTTGGTCCATGGTGCTTGTGTGCCCACAGTGTTAGATGTTATGACTGTGTTAGACGTTACAGAGGAAAGGGCAGAGGAGACAACTTCTTGGCCTTCTGCCTCCTCAGGACACTTAAGAATACCACCACGCGTGTAGTGACCTTCCCTGGCCCATTTCATAAACACTCAGCAGGGCCTACTCCGGGCTCGGCACTGTGTTGGAAGGTGGGGAGTCAAAGTTGAAAAAGCCTTGGTGCTCGTGAAGCTTAATGACCAGCCTGAAAACCCTGTTTTCCTCAGCCACTGTCTAAGGGCTGCTGCTGGGGAGTGGATTCACCATTCAGTCTCCAGGCTGCAGAACGTGAAGCAGCAACATGTGATAACCGGATCATGTTAGGCACATTCACGTGCACTGGGTCGCTGTGCGTCAGAGCCCACTCGACAGCACCTAACAACAACACCCATTTGCCCCTTTGGACTTTAAGCTGGCACACTTGGAGAACGGAGTTTAGACAGAGACCAAGCGGTTAAGGTGGACAGACCAGCAAGGTCAGAGAGACACAGCTGGAGCACGGTGAGGGTCTTTAGTTTTCACTGCAACAAAGCAGGAAAATCGTTCCCAGCTGTGACCCCCACAAACAGCTCTAGGAAGCTGGGTAGCCACATGGAAATGCAGAAAACTGGAGCACACTTAAAGAGGAGCAGGGGCGAGGAGGCCTGCCTTTAAATGAGAGATAAAAGGTGCTAAATCTGTACAGCTCCTTGAAGAAGCGGTGACTAAGAGGGTGACATGATAACAATCTGCAAATATTTGAAAGGTGTAAACACAGGAAAGGAGGAGACTGGCTCAGCCTGAAAACAGGGGGTGTAATTATTAGGGGAAAGAAAATCTGGACTAAATATCAGAAAAACAGAGCGTGGGGATGACTAGTGTTATAAAAAGTTCCCTAGTGGAAACGAGAACACTGTTATTCGATCTTAAAGCCGTGAGGCATCATTAAGCCCACCCCTCTACATCAGTAGTGAATTGTGATTTTAATTTCTGTATTTTGGGAAAGACTTTCTTAAAAATACTCAAATCTAAATAGCTCTGCTCCCTGAAAATTCCTGCATCGTTTCTGTTGATCAAGCAACAATGGAGACAACATGGCGGTTCTGGCGGGACTTCTAGAACAGAACTGGACTGGCCCAGCTAGCCGCATGCCTTGCTGGCTGAGAAAATAAGGCTGAGAGTAGGCTCATTAAGGTGGGCGGGGGGCTGGGAAGGGGACAGAAACCGGATGATCTCACCTCATCTCTGGTCTCTCAGAGCTAGGCATGAATGCTGTAGAAAGTTCCCCAGATGGCAAAGCATGTGCACCTTCTCCTTGCTGTCTATGGGTACAGCCCCCTGGAGAAGACGCCAAGGACAAGGCGAGGCACAGAATGAACACCAAAATAAGCTTCCTGTCACACTGCCTGCACTCCAATACCTTTTCCTGAGTTCCTGCTGCTGCAGCTACCCAATTTACAATCCATGGCCTCTCAGCAGTTTTACCCCTAGATTCAATTAGTTCCATTTCTATACCTCCCTCTCCAGACTCACCCAAAGACAAACCAAAACAAAATGAAAAAAACTCACTACGCAGACACCTAAGCTTAAGAAAAGCAATGCTTTCAATGATGTCTAGGGCAATTTCAAAATGTCTCTGACTTTTAACAATATACATAGTTCTTCTCTCCATAAGCATCCAGGACAAAATTGGGACCTCCTACACCATCAGCAGGAAACACTAAGGCAGACATTCTATCTGTCTAAATTTTAAGGGATTGAGTTATCACCCGAATAAATATGCAAAGCCTGGTCGGCTCACATCACTGGTTCAGAGAACTATAACTCACGCCCCCTAACATTGCACTCAGTTCTCTCACAGGCTTTAAAGTTGAGAAAGAACGTGACGGTCTCGAGTTGCAGATGAGGTCAATGAATCATGTTAGCAATGGCGAACTGCAAACCGTCCTACTTAGGACCAGCTGGCTCCACATTTTCATGTTCCCAAAATGGCCCAAAGAGCACAGCAAATGGTAGACCAGTTGGTTCCTAACAGTTAGTCCTCTGTGGTATGAGGCTGCAGTTTATATTAAAAGGTGTAAAGATAAAACAAGGATTCTGCATTGTCTCCAACCTCTTCTCGCCCTTGTTCTCTAAACCTCTACTCTGCTACCCTGGGGGAGGCAGCATCTTGTGGGCCAATTTTGGAACAAGCTCTTTCAGTGATCAGAATAAATGGATAAAAGAAGAATGAAGGGATTCTAATTAAGGGGATAAGACTCCTCAGGTAACTGTAGCCAGGGGAGTCAGAACTGGGCAAGGGCTGAGACGGAAGCTGTTTTTAGTTTATCATTCCCATGTTGGGGGGGAAGAGTTCATAGGCTGCTCTGATTTTTGTAATGTTTAATCCACTCATTGAAAGACCAGAAAGTGAAATTAATTGGGAATAGGGGCAGTAAGAGGGAGTCTTCACAATGGGATGGAAACTGCAGTTCTCTTCGAAGAAAGGAAGGGGGAGTGGGAGGCAACCAGAAAGAAGTGCTGTGCTTGGCTTTCAATCTGCCTTAAGTTTCTCTGCTACAAGCCAACACCTTCACCAGGAGAGGGAAGAGTTTTCGCACCCCAACTCTCTGGGTGTTATTAACTGGTTAGGAGATCCCCAGCCTGTGGTCCCTGGAGAACAGAGATGTGTCAGCTCTATTCGTATCCCAGTATCTGGCACCTGGGAGATGCTCAAAACTTGTATGTGAAACAAATGTCAGAGAGCAGAAAACCTGGCAGAAACACAGCAAACAAAACTTGGTGCAACCATCTCTTATTCCCAGCTCCCCATGCCTGCTTGTTAATGCTTTCGGTGAGTTGATCATGCATTTCAGAAACTCTTACTTCTAGGGGTTTAAGGCCAGTGAGTGTTAAGTGCTAAATCACCAGCACACTGTTGAAGGACGGGACAAGGCAGGGATAGCTTGAAGGCTGCCTCCACTAGGTCTAGCCCGGCGGTGTGCAGAACGCACTGGATTCATCACTGGCTTCAGACACCAACCACCCACCACCTGCAAAGGGAGAAGCACTTTTTCAGACGCAGCAGCAACAACCAGGTTGGTGTCGGAATAACCTTCTATAATCCTGCCCACTGCAGAGCAAGATCTGAAAACAATGATTATTTTAAAGAAGAAAAAGAAACTTGCTGATTAATGAGGCCTCTCCCCTCCTGTCTTATTCTAAGAGCAAGGCCATAAAAAACCCAAGTAGGCTGCCTCTAGGGTGTGTTTGGGAAGGGGGCAGGAGGAGGTAGGCTGTCTGTTGCCAGATACACAGTTCTCTGCAAAAATGTCAAGTGGTGGCAGAGTCAAGTGGCTGGACACAGGCAAGATCTGTGCCCTCCAAATATTTTCCCTTGGACATATCCCTGTCACTGCCCACTGCACAGGGCACCATGGTCTTTTGAGCGACAAGAAAGCACGGCTCAAACTTTTATGTAACCCAGCAGCACCTTGGTGACGGTGCCTCCTGGGAACAAACTCTACATCTGAGCGACGAGGGGGAGTTGGTTTCTATGAGAACCTCAACTTCTGCTTTTTCTGACTTATTTTAAATATTTAACTTCATATTTGAATCAGATAAAACAGAGGTGTCTTTCCCCCCTCTTTTTCATTTTGGGCACTGAAGGGCTCCCAATCCTGGTCTTTCCATACCATGCTGAAGGATAAACAGAGAAGTATGAACTGGGAGGGTATTAGAGATCAATTTGGGGGTGGGGATAAAGCTGCAGGAAATACCCACGTGGGTCCTGCAAGCAAAAGCTTCCAGAAGGGATCCTGGCAGCACCTGGCAGCCAAATGCAAGAGCTCCTTTCTTGAATAAATTTAGAATGACTTTTTCTAAACCAAGCTGTGTTGTGTTATTTAAACAAAATGATTCTGAGACATGTGGACCGTACTTCCAAACGACTGCCTTTCTCGAGCATTCTCACAGAAAACCACACCATGCTTCTCTTCCTGAGGCCAGTGAAATCCACACGCCTAGAGATTAGTCTACTCAGTGAGGAGAACCGGGGAGGAAACCAGCTAGTGTCAGGAATACTACGTCCCAAGAACCAAAGAGAATAAATAAAAAAATACGTGCATTGAGAAGCTCTTAGTAAGAGCCTTTCACCTCACTAACTTCACTTAAAAACAAAAAAAAGAGCCAGGAAAAAAAGAAAAGCGATACTGCAGGGCCTAGGTTCTCTAAGAGCACAGGCTGCTCCCGGGCACATGAAGACACTGATTGCCATGATGCGCAGTGTGAGTTCTGGGCATTCTTTTTTTTTCTTTCCTCTTTTCCATCATGCTGTAAAGCGGAGGCCAGCCAACTCCTCCCTGTGGGCTGTCTGCTTCTGTAGGACCCACGAGCCAAGAATGGTCTTTACATTTTTAAATGGTTGGGGCGGGGGTGGGGGGAACCCAAAACAAGAGTGGTATTTTGTGGTACATGAAATACAAATTTCAGTGTCCAGAAATAAAGCTGAGTTAGAACACAGCCCGATCATTCATTTATATATGGTCCATGGCTGGTTTTATGCTGCCACAGCGCTTTGTGTAACAGAAAGCATCCTGCCCACAAAGCCTGAAATATTTACTACCTGACCCTTTATAGAAACAGTTTACTGACTCTTGTTTCGTGTTGGCTAATACACAGACATATACATACATGCATACAGGCAGAGAATTCTGCTTGCTGTAACTGGAACAGCTCTGGTGGTGGAACACTTAAAAGTTACAGCAGGCTGTGGCTGCTAATCAATTCACCAGCCATTCCTCGGAAACCCTCGGGGAGAGTTCTATGCTGTCCTACAGGGTGACTATGAGCTCAGACCCTTAACAAGATGCAGTGATACAGTGGCTGTAACAAAAGGCACAACTCTAACAATGGGTGTGAGTGTGGTGCTGGAGTGGGCAGTGTTGTTCCATAGTGCAGAGGGCTGTAATGTGTTGGAAGCAACTTGACAGTACCTAACAACAACGCCACACTTGGTGTACAGAAACACTTGGCTTCCAAGATTCTGCACTCAGACTTTATTCTTCCACTGAAACAGTACTGGGAAAGAGCGACAAGTCTCATCATCTCTCAGTCGGTGCCCTGCGAGGGCTCTAGGTGACATTCAACACTGTGCACTGACTCCTTACTGCAGTGTCTTCCTCCCTCTGCTTCTCTCCCGTGGATATCCCGTCTCTCCAAAGTCCTTGTTTCATGTCTCCGGTTGTCACAGTTAAGTCCTAGATCCCTACCTTGGCAATTAATTTTTATTACGGTGACTACATATATTAACAAAACTTCTGTTATTTCAACAATCTTCACGTGTACAGTTCAATAACATCACGTCCAGCATGTTGTCCAATCATCACCCTCAACCAGTCTCAAATCCCACCCCTGCCCACAGAAGCTGAGGGTCCCCTAAACATTGTCTTCCTTTCTTCCCTTGAGCCCTGCTGCACCTGGTAACCACCAATGAACATTGATCTTTATATACTTGCCTATTCTAGGTATTTCCTACAACGGGGATTATACAGTATTTGTCCTTTTGTGACTTACTGCTTTCAAGCTTCATCCACATCACAGCATGAATCCGAACTTCATTTATCTTTCTGACTGAGTAGTACTCCAGTGTATTTGTGCACCACACTGCATTTTGGTTATGCATTCATCTGGGCCCCTAAGTTCTTCTCTGTAATCCCCCTTGGCTAGCACATCCAGTCTCAGGTTTCCATCACTGTGATCATGCAATCCCATCATCTTAAACTCTGGATCCAATTTCCAAGTGTCTGCCAGTCATCTCCCCATGGACGTCCTGCCAAGACCTCAAACTCAGCATGCCTACAACCAAACTCTTCTTCTTCCTAAACTTCCTCTTTCTCTTTCTATGTCCCCTATTTCTAATTTCAGTACTATCTTCTTCTTAGTCTGAAAGATCTCAGTTATCTTTTGATTCCTTTCTATTCTATCCATGGAACTCAATGATTGCTACATCTAATCAATTCTATTTTGCTTTCATAAATGTTCTTGTCGTCTATAAACAATCAATTTTTTTTACTGTGACGGAAAGTGTACAATCCAAGTTAAATTTGCATGCCCGCCTATCTGCAGCTCCTTCTGCTCTTCTTGCCCAGTGACAGCACACTCTTCCTTTCCGTTCTATACATGTCTCCTCCTCTCCACTCTCTCTTCTCTCTTCTAGCAAGGGGCCAGTAGGACCGTATCCTATAGACGTCTAGAACCATAAAGTGCACACAGCATGCTTGTTCAGGCCCTTAATTATATTTTGGTCAAGCATCTTCTAACTGCTATGCCTGCCCACCTTCCATTTTCCCTTATTGTTCTTCATCCTACACACAGCTACCAGACTCATAAGGCTAAGGCACAATATTCTGCTCAAAATCCTTTAGTGGTTTCCTATAGTTTACCAAATAAAACTGGAACTTCACAATTTGACATCCATTGGATTGGGTCCAATTTCTTGTGACCAGATAAAACATCCATTATCCACCTGACAGCCCTTCAAATATTTGAAGACAGTTACAACATCTATTTTCTCTCATTCTCATGTCTTTCTTTTCTCCAGGCTAAACATTCTTCAGCCCTCAAGAGACATGGAGTTTGATCTACTACTCCACTCTTTTCTCTCTTTAAACCTAGATACTATGAGGGGTACCTTCAAATTGGGCAGAGCTTCCTCGCTGATGAATCTAAAAGGTCTGATGGGGGTGGTAGGTTGTGCAATGGGGAACATCCCTTCTGGTACACAATCAGGAGCCAACCTGGGGAGCCAGGGGAGGGGTGTGGGGAGATTGCACGTCAGCCCTCCCTCGTGGGACCAGGCAAGATGCTGCAGCAGACAGAGAGAGAGAATGTAAGAGAGAGCGAGAGAGCCAGAACGAGCGCTCTGCCAGCATGGGAGGAAGCCCCAGGTGCAGGAAAAGGGACGGTAGGGGAGGTGTAGCCTGTCCTGTTCCAGGCTCCTGCCAGCAAGGCCTCCATTCCAGCCATTTTCATTCTCAACTCTCTACAGCAGCCTCAGGCACTGTGGAGAGGAGACCCCAGTGGTGCTGTGACAAGCAGTCTATTCATTTCCTTCCCTCATTCACTGGGCTCTCACGGACAAAAAGGAACAGCCAATCCAAACCACTGCCTAGAATTCACTTTGCAGCATTCAGAAAAGACTGTTTCGTCAAAATGACTGTTCTCCCTGTTTGGGAGACCTCAGGGAAAGAAAAGGACGTCTGCATCCTTCACTTCCTATGGCACTGCAGAAAAGGGAGATCCCAGTCATCACTGCAGCCAGGAGGACAGCGGAGTCACGGCTGGCATTTCACTGGCGATTTTTAGCTCCTGTCAGGGTGGCACAGGGTACCAGAGCACTGGGATTTGAACTGTGATGCTGGATACAAGACTGTCATTGAGAAGAGGGAGAGAAGACAAGACAGTGACGGGAAAAAATCAGGTACCTGACAGACAAACTTAACCATGGAAGAGATTAACCCGTCTCACCAGGCTGTGCCTGTCTTCAAGTGAGAGGAATGTGGCTTGGGTGCACCTTACTACACAATGGAAGGACAGCAGTAGGTACAAATCCCCACACGAGAAGCTGGCCCAAAGCCGTGATTTCTAAGGGTGTGACAGGTGACCATCTGATCAGGGCGGGTGGAAGTGATTGCCTCTCAGTTCGCAGGCAAGCACACAACCTGATGAAGCTTTAGGTTTTGGCAACCAGGAGGCACTGTGTGTGCCTGGCGCACGTCTGTGTGTGCTCACTCACTCCACGGGGGAGGCGCCAAGAGGGAGAGGAGGAAGCATGGAGGAGGGGGAAGGAGTGGCTGAGGACACTGCAGTAGCAGTCTCTGCGGGCCGGGGTCACACATGCTCGTCTATGGCAGGTGCCAGCAGCTGCCCTAACAACCCAAACAGGAAACATGCATCTGTGGGGAGAACGGTGCCAGGGCTGACGGGCATAAACACTCCGCGTGAGGGTCAGGAGTGGTCAGGCAGGGACTGGTAAATTCCCAAGCACTGTATACGTGTGACTGATGCTTCATTCCAGGAGACAGGAGAGGACAGCCACCCTCTTTTGCCAGTGATCTGCCTCAAACCTCCTACGTCTCATCCAAAGCCCCTGCTGTCTGCCTGCTCCCTTTACTTTACTCAGCACTTCGGTAGATCCTGTCTGTTCTGTGCCTCTCACGCAGTTTCTAGTCCTTCTTCACACGTCATCAGACGCCAGACCCACCTCCACTGGGCTCCCTCTCCAGCACTGCAAGCAGACGGAAACCCTATCAGCTGAGGCCCTCTACACTGTGGCTCCTGGATCCTCGCGGGCACAGGGGAGAATACACCTGCAATGCTTTCCTGGATCTGGCTCCGCCTTCCCGCTCCACCTAGGGCTGGGCTGCATGAGGCTTGTGACAAGGGACCTAAGTTAGAAGAAAACTGTAGGGCTGCACATCCTTCTGAGAAACTTTGGGGAAATCTGGAGAGGCAGGTATGCTCTATGGTCTCCTGTTTTGTGTAAGAATATTTGTTTCTATAGTTTTTGCCATCAAAGTAATTGTATGGTCTCTCGCAGTGTAGTCAATTGCTTCGATGTGACCCTTCTAGTCATGGTCTTGTGACTCCCATAAGATAGCTGGGTAGGACTGTGCAAATAAGGCACTTGGACAGTCTTGGGGATTGGACAAGGGGACCAGGCAGTTTTGCTAGTGCAAATAAGGTGCACAGAACACTAGTATGGGGATTGATCAGTTTTCCCACCCTGTCAGGCTTAAAGGGAGTCAATCCCTTTAAGAGATAGAACCTGAGTGCACATTTTAGACCTAAAGTCACTATGCTGAGAATCTCTTACACCCAGGAGATAGACAGAATTATAGTATCGGATATACAAGACAGTGAGAAGTGGTGGTAAGCATGGCAGTGACACCTGAACCAAGAGACTGGTGTGTGACACAGCCTGGTGGGCCTCCTGGAACAAGGGGCAAGGCGGCTGCAGCGGACGCGCCTGGATGTGAAATCAGACAGCTGAGCACCTGCAGGCCGCAGGCTGGCGGGAGGACTGCAGGGCCTCCAGGGCCTCCAGGTACTTATCTGCAAACTCAAGAGTTGTAACGCTTGCCTGAGCACGGCCTGGTGACAGAGGCCTGTCTCTGTGGGCACAGCTGAAACACCAGCAGTTGTGATCAAGAACTGTAACCTGAGTTGTTCCTGCCACTTCCAAATTGACTCCAATCCTGATCCTGAATTGTAACCTATTAAAACTACACTAAACCTCCTGGTGTCAAGTTAACTCCAACTCATAGCCACCGTATAGGGGAGAGGAGACTCGCCTCCTACAGTTTCCAGGGAATGGCTGACTGGTAGAGCTGAACTGCCCACCTTTTGGTTAGCAGCTGAGTTCTCAACCACTGTCCCACTACGGCTCCTCTAACCTGTCACTTTGCTAAAAAATACATAACCGTGAGTATGCTCTTTGGGTTCTGTGTGGCCACTGCAGTGATTTACCGAACACAGCAGAGAAGCAGAGAGAACCATGGGAGGCCCGCTAGTGTCGTCACTGGTAGAAAGGCTGTGGAGTGGAGGCACGTTTGACCTCCACCTCACAGGACCTCCACCTCACAGGACCCTACCTCAGGCTGACGTGGGCTGTGATGTTTCTCTTCCCCTTCCCTGAAGTTAGATGAAGAGGTCTGGTGCCATTTTTACACCTCTAAAAATATGATATAAAGTTGAGAGCAGGCAGGGTTCTTTCTCCTGGCTCTACACATTAGCAAGTGCCTGGATGTCCGCTGGCCCATGTGGATCACTGGTGTCAGATGGTCATTAGATCTCTTGTCTCAGGATCTCTTTGGCTCTCCAACTGTGGGCCCAGGGGAACAAAGGAAGAAACCTCTCCATCCCAGAGAGCCACCCTGGGGACGTACAAGCACTGCATGGCTAAGAGGGCAGCTGTCAGCAACGGGGCGGGAGCCTGGAGAGGCCAAGTTCATAGCCTAACAGCCAAGAGAGCAACCACCAGAGTGCTTCCTAGGGATGTTGTCTCCCCTAATGTCACTGGAAAAATCAAGAGATTCAGTAATTCACTGGCCCTTCTCCAACAGTTTTGCCTGAACTGGGAGAAAAGGTAAGGCCACTGGATGGGGAAGGAGGGATTCTCAGCCTGGAACAAGGACAGTTTTCCAGGACGCCCAGGAAAGTGGGCACAGTTCTCCACTGGGAGCTCAAGTTGCTACTTGTACAATGAATAAGCTCCGACTGACCTGTGACTCAGCCTTGCAGGTTGATTTTGCTTAAAGCCTCAGGGCAGGCAGGATCAGGGAGTACGGACCAGAGAACCGCAAGGCACCAAGTTCATTCATGCCACTGACATTACTTTGGGTAGACCAAAGAACTGGCATTTCTAATTTGACAGGCCCTAACATCCTTATTTCCCTTTTACCAATGTTCTGGCTGAGAAGCTAGAATGTATTAATCTTTGTAGATGAGTGATGCAGTTTAAAATACTGCAGGGTTTGGCTGCCATTCCCTCCCCTGGGGTCTCAAAATAACTCCACACAAATCATTTTTGCTAAACACTCACTCAGGCGCCCTTCCCTGCCAGAACACACACATCTTATGTAAGTGGAAGAAGCCACTGAGCTTGCTAGAGGAGCAGGGTGTTCCCAGAGATGTGGCTGGCGGCTGACGGCCCAGAGGCTCTGCAGAGCTGGGTTTTAAAAGCACCCCAGTGTCCCGGCAGAAGCAGCGAAGAGCTGAGCAGCTGTGCCTGAGCTTCCCCTGCAAGAGAGCCCCTGAGGAGACCAGGGAAGGTCATCCAGTTCAGGCTGCTTCAGCGGTAGAGGCGACTGGGATATCTACTGACCACTTGCTCTGTTAAAGGCACCTAGGGCCAGATTTTGGAAAGGTAAACAGGAGAGGAAATGACATGGCCTCTCACCTTTCACCATGCTTTGTAAGGTAGAGGGTCAGTGACAAAGAAGACCCTCAACGAGGTGGACTGACACAGCAGCTGCAGCAATGCGCTCACATATAACAGTGGGCAGGGTTCTGTTCTGCTATACACAGGGTCACTCTGTACTGGCAGCACCTCTATGGCACCTAACAACAGAACTCTTCTTGAAGGACTCACACAGTTCAGGGTGCCAAATAGGCACATATATAGACAGACCTAATACAAAGATGCAGGAGCGAAGCCAAGAGACTAACACCAGAGAACAGGAGCAGTGAATGGGGAAGGGGACACAGAGGGTTTACAACCTCACTACAGGTACCTCTGAACCTCTTCCCAATCTAAGGCCATTTACTGTCCTTCTGTGACAGTGACATGACCCCTCTCACAGCTCTGCTCCCATGTGAACCCTTTCTCCTGGTGCGCTTCCTGCCCCAGGACTAAGTCTCTGCTATGGGTTCCTGGTCTCCCTACTGTTTCTTAAATCCTGGCACATCGTCGTGGCCTGCTCTTAGCCGTCCCTACTCCAAACTCCACCTCCAGGCCATCGTGCTTCAAATTCTGCTAGAAACTGATGGGACCTCAGCCCTTTCCCCTGTAAAACTTAAACATTATTTATAAGGCAGAAAACTGACCCCTTTCTCTTGTCCTGTTACCAAATAATTGACCGAGTTACAGAGATTGAAAACCTTCCTGAATCACTCTCAGATCTGTTCTTTCCTCATCACTCGGCTTCCGGACATAGTCACATCACTGGCCACCACCTCCCGACCACTCACTGACTTCACTTTGGACCCCCTTTGACCTATTCTCCATACTGCAGTCACAAGGATTTGCCATGGATTGGATTATGTCCCCCACCAAAATGTGTGCAGCGATTTCGCTGGGCCATGATTTCCAGTACTGTGTGGTTGTCCTCTAATTGGGCGTTGTAATTTTCGTATATGTTGTAATTCCTAACCTGTGCCTTTAGTTAACGACACAGTACTGGATCATGTTCAAGACCATTAGGGTGGGACTATAACACCCTTACTAAAGTCACATCCTGAATCCAGTGCAAAAGGCATTTCCCTGGGTGTGTCCTGTACCACCTTTTATCTCTCAGGAGTGACCAAAAAAAAAAAAAAAAAAAAAACAAAACACAAAGGGAAAGGGAAATAAGCAGAAAGTTGGGGACTTCATACCATAAAGATAGCAGAGCTCATCCCTTGGACCTGAGGTTCCTACACTGAGGTGCTCCCAGACCAAGGGAAGCCTGGTGACACTGACCTTCCTCCTGAGCTGACAGAGAAAGCATTTCCCTCGAGCTGAAGCCCTGAATTCAGACTTACAGCCTACTGGACTGTAAGACAAAAAACTTCTCTCTGTTAAAACCATCCACTTGTGGTCTCTGTGTTGTAGCAGCACTAGATGACCAAGACAGGATCTTTCAAAAACACATAATGCAATAAAAAAGAAGAACTTCTGCGATATTCAATGACATGAACTTCACAGACAAACACTGAGTAAAAGAAGATTATGATTCCATTTATGAAGTTTAAAAGCTAGTCTACGGTGGCAGAGGTTAGAATACTGGTTCCTTTTGAGGGGTGGGCCATGATGGCACCTGCTAGGGCTGGAGCCCTAGTAACTTTCTGTACTTGGATCTGGGTGCTGGTTACTTGGCTGTACACACACACGAAAGTTCACTGAGTTGTATATTAGATCTGTGCACTTCACTGCATGTAAGTTACACCTAATACACAGAAAAACAAAATAAAAAAGTTACCACACAGGTCTCTCCTGTTATGCTGCCTCTTGTAACTTCAAGTAGGAGTTCCCAGCCTTGGGGATGGGGATGGGTGTTAAGAGGGTGGCTAGTACTTGTAAACCCAAGATAATACAACAAAAAAGAAAAGGGACACCAAGGGCTCAAAGAAGATTGGTAGCTATGACATGGTTAATATAAGGTCACATATAAAGGCCAAGAAAACTTTTTATGTGCACAAGTATTTTCTGAAGACCCATCACATTCTTCACGTTCATTACTCACTAATCATGTCCATGACTCAAAATAAAAAAAGTCAACAACTGATCTAGAAGGTACAACTGAAGCAACCTTATATAGATACAAGGCCCTTCAAAGACTAGGATAGAGTCTGACTTTCTAAATAAATCTTTAACCACTGTTCCTGTTGCAAGGAACATGCCAGTCATATTAAATGATGTATCCTTTCGAATCTAATGCTTTCTCCTGACTCTACCTTTCCTTTCCTTTGCCTTTTTTCCCCTCTTCATTCAGTTGGTATTTTCTGTGGAGAAGGCTTGCAGCTTTCTAAGATTTGTAAAAGGGTCAGTGACCACTCCAAAAACCAAAGAATTGAAGTACAAGGCAAAGTGACATTTAAAATACTCAGAGCCAAGCACCAGCAAAATAATGTTCTGCAAACAATGCAAAGATTGGCTTGGGGTTGGGTGGAGGCTGAAGGGATGGATCAGTGCACTTGTATCCACTGGTCTTGTGGTCCTGTGATCACTAAGTGATGATGACTGAGGTTTGGCCCCAGTCAGCAATTCTGTTAGCAATTAAGAAGGAAGCAATGAAGAATATGCGTTGGATGGAAGAACAGACAAGAGTTTAAACAGGCAAGAACCAGTGGTCAAGGTTAACAGGATACAACTGAGAATGAGTAACACCAAGTGCTAAACAGAAGATGGGGGTGGAATGACACAGTTTAATACAGGTTCACACATAAACAGCCTAGAAAACCCACACACTGAATTCCAATTCTGTAACACGCAGAACCTAAGGGAAAGCTGCTAAAGAGAATCACACTGTCTAACTTTCCTTGTTCCTCACCTACAAGAGAGAAGCAGTCAGAGTAAACACATCTAGTTGCATCACCTAGGCATTCAGAGAACACAAAATTTTATGTCTAGAAAGAACTTCAGAGATCACTGAGCCCAAACTCCATACTTTTACAGAAGAGAGAACTGGAAATCAGAGAAGTTAAATGACCTACCCAAGGTCACATGGCAACTTGCCAATAAAGTCCAGAATATAAACCATAACTTTTGAGACTCACTGTAGCTTAACGGTTCAGGGTAAAACACACTTCATCTCACTCAGGCTGCCCAGTGTCCTGAAATTCTGACTGTGGATGCCTTTTCCAACTAGACAGATAATCTGATAAACTATGCTGGACTACTTGCAAACACATTAGGGAATAGCTGGTATCAACATAAGAAGACTTACATATAATTAAAAAGTTGTGAAGCATATCAAGAGATGTACACTGATACTAAAAAATAAGCATAGTGATAGAGAAACCAGTACAACCGGAGTGCTAACTTCTGTTGTGCTGGACATGAGGCCAAGTACTTCTTTTTAAAATATGCATCATGCTATTTCATACTTAAAGCATTCCTTCTTTAAAGATGAGAAGACTGAGACAAATATAGGGTAAATTACTTCTCCTAGATCATGAAGTGTGTAAATGGCAGCTCCAGGATTTGAGTCCTTCAATTCAAAAACCCACTGTCTTGGACTGCACTGTGTGCCCCCCCAAACTTAAGTATTGATTTCACTTGGCTATAAGTTCCAATATGGTGCAGTTTCTCCCATGTGTGTGAATCCTGCCTCTGTGATGTTGATGAGGGAAAATGGACAGCAGTTACGTTGGTGAGCCAGGACTCAAGTTACCAGCTGTGGGATATAAGGGACAGAAGTGAACTAAGTCCAGAAGCTCATACTACCCAAGAAGGCAGCACTGAGAGCAGAGCACGTCCTTTGTACCTGAGGGTCCTGTACTGAGATGCTCTCCTTGAATTTGGACTCAGCCTTTCAGACAGTGATAAATTCCTTACTGAATGGACTTGTAACTCATAAATGGATTTGTGGCTTAATGGATTGTGACAATAAAGCTTCTCTTCATGAAACCATCCACTCGTTGAAGCAGTACCAGGTGACTGAAACAGAATTTGGTACCAGGAGTGGGGTGCTGCTCTAACATATACCTACAATGAGGAAGCCGTTTTGAAATTGTGAATAGACAGAAGACTCAGAAGAACTGTTAATACCAGAGAATGTGCAGATGGTGAGAAATGAGCAGCAAAGGACCACCAGCAGCAACGGACAAGCAGCAGCAAAACTAGGCCGGTGTGAGACAGTACTGGAACAGAATCCATGGAGTGAGAGAGCCGAGTGCCTGTGTACAGAGGCTTCCTGAAGCAGTAGGGTGCCCTGGGCACTTGAATTGGTAGAAGCTGGCTTGCTGTCTCACAGAGTGAGAGATCTCAGTGCCTGTGTACAGGAGGCTTCCTGGCAGAGTAGGGTGCCTCTGGGCACTTGAATCGGTGGAGCTATGGAGCTTTGGAACATTTGCCAAAGAAGGGCAAATGTGGGTCTGAGGCCTGTGCCATGAAGCCATAGGAAGCAGAAGATGAAGAGACAAAGAGCATGAGAAGATGAGCTGCCTCAGTCTCAAAAGATATGGCCATGACCTCAGGGGTTTGAAAGGGTAGGTCCAGGGCTTTCTGTGTTTGTAATAATGGAACTGTCACTCATTTGGGCTTAGGCTGCACCTAAAGCTGGGGGGCAGAGTTGCTATCTAAGTGGGCCTAGAAAGCAATGTTGTAGCACAGGGCTGGGGTTCTCTACTCAGAATCTGTAGAGTGTGGCCAATATCTAGAGTCTGGAGGTCAAGGCTACTGTGTAAAATGTCTCAGAAAATAGTAGATTATTTTCAGAGCTTTGAGGGCTGATGTAATATGTTCTGCTGACTTGCTTACTGCCTGTTACTGCCTTCTTTCCTTGCCATTTCTCCATTTGTAATGAAAATGTGTGATTTGTGCCTGCCTATTATATCACTGTATTCTGGGAAGATACACATGTTCTGGATTTCAGTTAAAGAGAAATTCATGGATTTTGGACCTTGACTTAAAACCTTTTCTGTGCTTTAAATGAATATATTTTACATGTTCTAATGATATGATTTTGGGGAGTGAAACAGTGGAGTGTCATGGACTTCACTGTGTCCCCCTAAAAATGTATGTACTGATTTGACTCAGCTATGGGTCCTAATAATGGTGCAATTGCTCCCATGTGTTGTGAATCCTTTGGTTGTGATGCTGACGAGGGAAAATGGACAGCAGTTGTGTTGGTAAGGCAGGACTCAAAGTACCAGCTTGTAAGATATAAGGGAGAGAAGTGAACTGAGTAAGTTGGGAAGCTCATAACACCAAGAAGGCAGTACCAAGAACACAGCGCATGTCCTTTGGACCCGAGGTTCCTGTGCCAAGATGCTCTCCTTCAATATGGACTCAGCCTACCAGACTGATAAAATTCCCTTACTGAATGGACTTACAATTCATAAATGGATTTGTGGCTTACCGGACTGTGACAATAAAATTTCTCTTCATGAAACCATCTACTCGTGATATTTTCTGTTGGAGCAGTATAAGGTGACTAAAACATCCACACTCGTAATAAGCACACTGAAATATTTTTCTCAAAAAAGGACATATCACACAATCTCCAAAAAGAAAGTTGTAAGACCCTTAAGACTCTTTTGGCTCAACTTCCTCATTTTATATGTGAGGAAATAGAGCCAGGAACAGACATCTAGTGTCCCGTCTCTTAAATCACTTACTTTTATGTACATACCTCATTGCTGCACAAGTCCAAAAGGGGGACATCCGGCAGGTATGCAGACTCTGGAGTGTCACGGAACAGGGGGAAAAGCTCAGCATACCGTCTTCCCTGCTTTGGCCTGAGTCACCCACAAAGGCCGACAAGGGGAATGACCCCTTTACTATGATGCTCCTCCTCAGGGCTCAGTGGTCAGGTAGGTTAATCAGTAGATGACCAACACACTCATCCATCACCTCTTTGTTGAGTTTCTATTAAGTGCCAAGTGTCAAAGTTCTAAACAAAGACACAGCTATGTGGTAGTATAACCCCGCAATGCCAGAGGCAGCAAAGAAGGCCAAGTGAGTGGAGGTGAGGGAGGAGGACAAGTACAGGAGTCAGCGGTGGAGTTCAATGTCAAAGAATGAATAGTAAGCAGCCAGAGCGACAAGCAAGGAGGCAAGCTGTGGGTGGGGCCTACAGATGCTCTCCAGGCTCACAGTGACAGAGGTGCTGTGACATTTGGGAGGGGCAGCAGGAGAGTAAGGCAGCCCAATGTGTCCCGGCAGGGCACTTCAGCTTCCTTCCGAGAACCATGCCCAGTTCTGGAGAGACAACAGCCGACACGATACCTTGGTGAGACTGCACCCAAACCTTCTGGTGACAGGTCACTTTCAAACCAGAAAGGGAACTCCCTCCTATGCATTCCTTCTCTCAACCAATTGTTAACAATTTCACAGACAGTCAAAAAGGTAATTAATTATTCAAGCTCTCTGTACGTGTAACTATTATCTGAACACAGCTTTTCATGTTATCAGCCAGATTTTGTTTTAATTAAAATTGTGATCTATGTGAGAACCATTATCATAGCTTTCTTCTCTCTGTCAATGTCAAATCATCAAACCTTTTGTGCAGAAATTTAAAGGGGGCTGAAAGAGTGAAAACTGAATGTTTTAGAATTCTTCCCTACTTTACAAAAAATCTTTGTTAACTTCCTACAATTACTGAAATGACTTTTCCTAACATCATACACATTTATCATGTAACACAGACTACACAGGTCTCTGTTACCAAGACAAGTTTCAAACTCAAGAGGAGAACGGGTTAAAGGGGGATAGAGATATTTTGATTGACAGGAGGTCACAATTCTCTGGCAGAAGAATAAAGAACTTGTCTCAATGGAAGATGGGAATTGAAAAGCTTAAAATATCTTTTAAAAAAAGAAACATTGTCTGACATCCAAAGAGGACAAACCAAATTGGTTTCCTCCCTCAGTCCCTGAAAAGGGGAGGGAGGAGACGGTGGACTAGTAAATGCCACTTACAGCTTTAATTAAGCTGTGTGACCTTGGCCAGGCAACAATTGTTCTGAGCCTCAATGGTTTTACTTGCTAAATGGTGATAATGTCAGCCTTCCCTACCTCACAGGGTTGTTCTAACCACCCTGAAGGGGGAGCTGGGGGGTGGGCGTAGGGGTGGGTGGAGGGTGGGGGTGGGTGGAGGACCTATGTGAAGATGCTCTGAAAAAGTGCATGTGGCTACACAACATTTTTAGAGGGTAACTGTTCCGGTAACTTCAAGTAACACCCTGAAAATGCCACACTAGTGATGGCACACTTAATGAACTACCTTTATGAGCTACTTCTTGGACTTCTTGAAAATCGTTTCAGAAGTATTCAGTTTCTGGTCAGATACAGAGTATCATACTTAATGTTACACCAGGGTGCTATAGGAAAAATTTAGGGATCAATACAGTAAAATCACCTCTGATTTTAAGGGACATGGCAAGAGTCAGGGTGAAGCAGGAGGGCTGTGATGCTCCAGAGGAAGAAAGGGCCTGGCTTTCCCAGATACTAGGCTCTGACGGAGCTTTGTGAAGCATGAAGACCAGACAGCAGCTGGCACATCAAGAGAGGAGTCAATCAGGCCTCTGTTTATCACGCTTCCGGAAAGATACTGCACGGATGGCAACAAGAACATTTACATGAGCACAGAAATTACATTCCTTGAATTTTTCCAGTACAATTTCAGCAAACACGAATTTGTTTTCAATACCACCAGCCCTGCCACTAACCTGTACATGAGGCAGCGACCCTGCTAACAAGGAGACTGCCACTTCCTAAAACCAGGGGACAAGTTTTCAGTGTTTCCTCAGTATCTGCCTTCTCCAGCACTGCCACCAACGAACAGACCCCATGGTTCCTCATTCCAGGATGCTACAGCACTCTCTGGGAGCGCCTGGAACACTGTGGGCCTGGTTTACTGACGCTCTCAATGTTGACAAGGGCAGAAAAGTGCTTCACATGCGGAGGGGCTGCAAGAGTGCTTAACGTTCCCTACTCATGGAGAGTCCTGCTCAAGGAAGACAGACGTTCCCCCCAAGATGCCCATACTGCCCCTGTGAAGAGATGCTGCAGTTCCAGTCTCACCCCTAGACCCACCTCACCTCCTTGGCTACACCCCGTGCACAGTAAGCAACACACTGTCCATGTTTCACAGTTTCACACAGCTGAGAATACCACTGCCCCCATCTCCTTGCTCAGGTCAGAACATAAATGATTTTGGCCTAAGGCTATTGAAAGTCTTAGAGAAAAACAGATCAAATAGAATGCAAACTATCAGAATAAACCATGAAGCAATTGTTGATTTGACTTGTGGTTCTAAGACGGAAAACAATTTTACCTGTTTTCTACGGACTCCAGCAGATCACAGTGTCATGTGAACTGATGCACAGGGCATCTCTGGCTCTGAGTTGGGATAAGTAAGTTCATAAAAGATGAGGCTGTAAGTTAGAACACGTTTGTGCTACAGTACAAGTTGGAGAGCCACTGACACCATCTGTGGCCACAGCAGTGCCACATAATTTCCTCGAATCTCTGCTTCCTCATCTGTAAAATGCGGAGGTTAGATAGTTTCCAACATTTGCTCCAGAAAGGCAACTGAGAACTATGGGCCAAAGAGTAAACAGGATTCGCTGGATTGGATGATCCACACCAAGACCTAACCTTCTAGAACTGATACATGCTAGTCAAAATAACAGTAAGACATAAAACTTGACCATTTAAAAAAAATGACATATAGAAAATGTGGGGATCTTTAAAACTAGAAGAAACCACAAAAAACTGACTTGTATTTTCCCAAAGGCTTGTCTATGTTTGTCAAGAGTACCCTTTGCCACTGAGGAATCTGCTCTTTGTTTTCTTCTTCATGGATGGGTAATACTTTTTTCCAAAGACACCCGACACCAAGGCAGCAGACCTACAGCAGCTCCTCGCACATGTCAACAGAGACACACACATATGTACAAAGAGGCTGGTTTTGTTTAGCCTCAACTAAGATGTTGCATTCTTCAGCACACACTTCTCTGACTTGTAGGCCACCTGCTTACCCAGCACTATCTGGGTTTCGAGGCTTCACTTACTTGCCTACATCCCTCTCCCTTTCCTATCTTCCTTCTAGCAATTCCAAGGAGCCAGAGAATACATCACACTCCTTGATACAAACAGCACTTTAGCTTTACAACAGAACTCTCTGAAATCACTTTTTAAAAAATAATGAGAAAAGGTATAAATTCTGTGCAGCTTTATACTCTTTCAATAATTTTAAGTTATGCAACATGGTCTTAATATGCTTGTATGGTCAGCTCGTTGCAACTCACAGGCACTGAGAGTGGTCACGTCAATCAGCTCTCAAAGCTGATGGGAAGATGCCCTTCTCCTGCCCGAGGGCACCACTGCTGTGCCAAGAAGGCAGCGTCCTCTTTGATGTTTTTACATCTGGCTTGGTAAGATGTACTCTTCCTTCTTCCAAACAAAGCTCAAAGGATTGGCAAAGGAGTGGGCAGTGGCACTGGCACTGATTTACTGTGCTTGAGAACGGACACACAGGAGATGGTAGAGGAGCCTGTTCTCGTCCAGACAACCCATCTGCTCTCACAAGCCAATGCAGACACGGAAAAGGAAGTGTCAGAACAAAGACAGCTGACAACGGCGAGAGGAGAAAATGAGGCTGATTTGACAACTTCCCACGACCAACGTGGGACTCAAATTTTGGTTGTTTCGGTTAGAGGTTTTGCTTTCTTCCCTCCTTTCTGGAAAACGAGTCCCTTTTGCGCATGTTGGATACAGTGGCAAACACTCAAAGATTTTAATTATTTTGTTATCACCCTAAGCTTTCCTCTATATCCAAGTTTTAGCCTGTGAATGAAGACGTCCGAATCTAGATCACACCATCATGTAACCCCATTTGTAATAGAGAAAATTAGTTAATGTATGTAAAAAAAATTGTTGCTGATTGACTGCATCAAGATTACTTTTAAAATATGCTTAGTTAATATGTGGATTGAACTATGTCGCCCAAAATTACATGTTTTAAATCCTGAGCAAATAATTCGAGAAGCTGCTCTTTACGAACAAAGACGCAGCATCAGGAGTTGAAGAAGATTCATTAATGATTTGCAACACGCAGATGACACAACCTTGCCTGGTGCAAGTGAAGAGGACTTGAAGGACTTCCTGGTGAAGATCAAAGACGACAGCCTTCAGTATGGATTACACCTCAGGATTTATAAAAAAGAAAAAAATCTTCCCAATCAGACCAATAATTAGCATCATGATAAATGGAGAAAAACCTTTATTTTACCTGGACCACAGTCAACACACACGGAAGCAGCAGTCAACAACATGCTGCATTTAAGCAAACCTACTGCAACGACCTCTTTCAAGTATTCAAAAGCGAAGATGACACTTTGACTGGGGTACTAGTGACCCAAGCCAGGGTATTTTTAATCGCTTCATATGCCTGCATGTGAAAGCTGGAGCATAAGTAAGGGAGACCTAAGAAGAACTGATGCCCATGAACTTAAGGTGTTGGTGAAGAATACTGAATATACCATGGACTGCCAAACAAATGAACAGATAGGTCTTGGAAGAAATACAGCGAGAATGATCCTTAGAGGCCAGGATGCTGAGGCCATACTTTAGACATGTTATCAGCAGGAACAGTCCCTGGAGAGTCAGCAAAAAAAGAAAAAAAAGGAAGACCCTCAATGAAATGGACTGGCACAGTGGCTGCAACAATGGGCTCAAACACAGTAAAATGGCAGAGGACAAGGCAGTGTTTTATTCTGTTGTACACACAATTGCTGTGAGCTGGAAATGACTTCAGAGCACCTAATAGAAAATGCAGGTGGTTACAATCCCGTTTGGGAACAGGTGTTGTTATGCCTATGAGGCAGTATTAGTAGAAGGTATTATCTTAAATCAACTTTGTTTTTTTTTTTGGAGATAAAATGCAGATTAAGCCAACAGCAAAGCAAGCAAAATTGAAAGAAGATACAAGTTAAGCCAAAGACACTTGATGACTGCCAAGGAACAGAAGCTCAAAGGAGAAAAGGACTTTCCTCTGTAGTTGACAGTGAGAAAAAACTTTCCTCTATAGCCAGCACTCTGAATTTGGACTTCTAGCCTCTTAACTGTGAGGAAATAAATTTCTGTTGGTTAAAGCACCCACTTGTGGCATTTCTGTTATAGCAGCACTAGATAACTAAGACAGTTAATATATTAAAACTTGATGTTCCCAAATTAACCACGTAGCTTTATCTGCAAGGTAGGTATGGTACACATACATATCTGGATGAAATGTTCTTGCTGTGAAAACAGACGGTCCACACATGAATGGGTTCACATGGTCTGAAGGAGTCCCAAGGTGTCATGATGGGTTACTCACTCAACTACAAGCTGAAAGGTTGGTAGTTCAAACCCACCCAGAAGTGTCTCAGAAGATAGGCCTGGTGACCTACCTGTAAAAGCTTACAGCGTTGAAAACCCTACAGAGTGGTTCTACCCTGCATACAAGGGTTCTTCATAACTCAACTACCAACAATGATCGAATCTGAAAGGACAGAGATTTTAATTAAAGGTCATTCAACCAATGACCTTTCTTACCAGCAAGAAGCAAGCTGTCTTTTTTATGGTTTGGGGGATCCCCCTGCCAGAAAACTGCCTGAGCTCCTCAAGTCCTGCTAGGAAACAAAGGAAACATTTTCCACTAGAACACTCTTCCCCTAAGACCTAACTTTCTTTGGGATTCCCCAAAGCTCATCCCAGGATGTTTCTGGGCAGCTGGCAGGCCAATACTGAAATCTCATAGATGTGGAATTTCCACTCCAATTTCACTGTATGCTGCAGCACCTGATATAATCCCTTAACGGCTCTCAGAGTCTGGTCCTAATCTCCCTCTTAAAATATAACTGAAGGAAGATCTGACTCTAATGGGAGCCTGGCCATAAGGCAGTACAGAAGGATTATGGCGAATACAGATTTAATGTCTATTTTCTCAGGCACTGATGCCCCTAAGGCTGCAGAACACAGCTAAATGGATGAGGACATATAACCAGGCTGATTTGTTTGTATTATTAATTCATCTTTACTTAACCTCAGCTGAGGCCTCCGTGGTACTCAGCAAAACTTCTGTACCTCATCCCACTTTCCAGATGACTACACCTAAACAACTTCTTTCTTCTTCTACTAGAGACTATTTGTTCTGAACCAGGAGTGGTAGCAACCCGCAAAAGGGCATTTGTAGTTGTTGCAGTGACTGGGAAGAGAGTACAGTGTTGCTACTGGCATTTCGTAAGCAAGACAAAGTAAGGCAAAGAGGGGCAGTCCTGCCCAGAGAACGTCCTACACGGCTGAGGTTCTGCTTCTGTCTCCAGTATGGACAGGAATCAATAGTGAGGATTCCCTCTAGAAAATGGAGAAACTGAAACAGGGAAAATTACACAACCCCAAATCAGCAGTTGGTTAAGTCAAAGGCCTGGGTGTCTCCGCCAGTAAGTGTGATGCTGGCCTGGATGTTGTTATGTTGCGCTGGGAAAGGAGCAGGTAACAGAAGCAGAGGTACTGTTAGCTCGTCTTCCCAGCTGGTCAGTTCTAGTAGACACAGGACAGCAGAAGGAGAGCGGATCTCCTCCACTTTTTTAGTTTCCTCATCCCGAATGGAAGAGGTAATAGACAGGGGGTGGGATGACACAGAGAGAAGGGAGACAGGAAGGAACAAGAACCACTCTGGCACCAGGTGTGCCCCTCTCCCCACTCAGGTGAATGGTCTCACAGCAACGGCTGTTCCCTGTTGGTTGATGCTCGCCGAGTACCAAGGATGAAGAGAAAACCTGCACTGGCAACAGGACTGTCAACACACTTTACGAGATGTCTGCACCACAGGAAAGACCGTGGCTTTGAGTCTGGCTGTTAAGTCAGAATTCATTCATTCGACAAACATTTACCACGTGCCTACCAAGTGCCAAATATTGTTCTACAGGTTGGGGACACGTCTAGCAGTGAACAGAAGACAGAAACTCTTGCCTTCTTGGAAATGAGCATTCATGTGCGACAGGGCAGGTGGGAGATTCTGTGGTTTTAAGATGAGGGTCTGGGAAAACCTTACAGAGAAGATGGCATTTGATTCAAGTTCTGCAGAAGCGGAGGCCCTGTGCTGCGGGGCCACCTGGGAGAAAAGGGCGCAGAGGCCCCAAGACTGGGCTGGTGAGACCGAAGTGGGAGACGCAGGAAGTGAGGCAGAGAGTAAAGGAAGGTGTGCTAACTTGGCCACATGTGCAGGCCACGATGAGAACCCTGGCTTTCATCGGGACTAAAACGGAAAGCTACTGAGAGTGACATCCAGAGATGAACAACTACACCAACGGTAACGTGCGTAAGACTGTTTATATAAAAATGATGATGTTGTCTGTCCAGGACACACTCCTAGGTGGTGGCCCCACGGCCCATGTGGACCTGGCTGGCAAGCTGCAGAGTCCCCAGGACCACTGTCAGCTGACATCTAGGTGCTGTGTACTTCATTTCCTCACAGAGAGAAGACATGGGGCATGCAGCACTGTCTGGGTGGAGCTCTGGGGAAATCACCCCCACCTTATTCTGAACTCATGGGTGCTGCTATTGTGATCACTACCATTCTAGGAGGGTGTTCAATTAGCTACTTTAACAACAACAAAAAGCCCCATACAAATGTAGCTTCCAATATATCCATTTTCACTGAACACTGCCTTACAACTGCAAGAATGGGCAGCAGTCAGCGAGCATGGCAGCGCGGCACAGGCCCTCCCTCGCCAGCCCTAGACCCCACCTCTTCTTAGGTCACGTGTTCTGTGTGTGGGGCGCACCCAGGTGACAGAGCGGTCACTGCTCCGGGCCAGCATCCACTGTGAATGCCTGTGAACTATCTACCACTGCTCTGCTCTCCCACACCTTCCCTCTCTGTATTTCACAGTGGCCTGGGGATGGCAGGACAGGCATGTGTGGACCCAGGGAAGGAGCAGAAGCACTCCATGGAGGAGGAGCTGGTGCTCTGCGCACATGCACACGCATACGCACACGCACACACACGGGTGAAAAGAGTGTGCACCCACAGGGGAGTCCAGCAAGCAGCCCTAAGCTGATAAACTTCCCCTGTGTGAAGTCTACGATTTTATAGTACAAATGCTAAATTTGATTTTAGTTTTTAATATAAATGTTTCTCCCCCAAAAATCTTCAGGTAAAATTGTCTGAGGTGTTCTACACGTACCTAGTGGCATCCCATTCTCCCTTCAACCTGTGAAGGGAGCCTGGACTCCGGTCTCCCAGGCCCTGTCATTATCACGAACGTCCACAGACGCTGCCATCTCCTCCTTACCTTCATTCAGGCACTCGGGCCTTGCCTATTTAATCTGATTAAACAAGGATACCAGGCTGCCCATCACAGACTGACTGGATTGGGGGAGGGTCACCTACCCATCATGCCATCTGTCAAATGTACCACAGTTCTCTGCTGTACACAGTGGGGCAATCATGGTGAGTGGGGGTACAGGCCTCTGGCTTCAGGTGGCATGTAGCAGTCACGGAGGAAGGACAGAGGAGCAGACACCTGGATGCTGGTGACTACAAGACACACCCATGCCTGCTATGTGCCAGGTAATGTGCTAAGGACTGACATGCAGAGATAAACAAGGGGCACACGGGCAAGTGGAAAACATACAAGGACAGGACCATCCGAACGCAAATCAAGACTTTTCTGGGCGCGTACGGAAAAGTACAGAAGGCAGGCTCCTGGGGACAAAGGGGGAGATGGGAGGAGAAAAGGGCCTGAGGTCCTCTGAGCTGAAGAAGCAGCACGAGGGAAGCCTGGCCCCAACACTCCTCTGCTTGGTGAGTGTACAGTGGGGCACAGCTAGAAAACTGGACAGGGCCCAGGCCATGAGGGGCCTTCAGTGCCTTGGTTTGAAGGCAAAGGAATGACTGACAGGTTCTAGGCAAGAGAATGACATGGGCAGGTACGCACTTTAGGAAGCTCTTGCTGGGCTCAGAAGAGACTAGAGAGGTCAGCAGAAGGGAAGCAGGAAGACAGGAAGTCAAGAGGCAGGAATCCTGCTCTGCAAGGAAGACTGCTATAATGATTCCATGGACACTCATGGACCCCTGGCCATGTTCCCAAGAAGCAGAGTGGGGCTGTCCCTAAAGGCCAGGTCCCACATGTTCAAAGAAAGCCCTCAATTTCTGCCCGCTCAGAAATTCCAAAAGCCAGTACCACAGACAGTATAACAATGGAACTCAGCCTATGTTCCATCCAGCTCTCCATTTACTTTCTATTTTTACCAGTCCTATGTTTTCAGGGCAGAGAAACAGACAAGTTAATCCAAGCTGCTGACAGCCCCTGCATAAGAATTGGAGATCAAAGCAGGTCTTTCCTGGTTCTCAGAGGGGTCAAGGTGCAGGCTGAGAATGGGAAAGCAGGCACACTAACATACTGATGGTGGTTTGGATGATGAGGCTGTGTATTATTCACTTTGTGTTTTTCTGAGTATCTCACATATTCTTGATCAAGAATTCTTTCATTAAGAATTAAAGACAGAAATAAAAAAAAAAACCAACCACTCAAACTTTTAAGAGAGAATGTACACAGGAGGAAAAAGGAAGGAAGGGGACATGCCAGGAAGCAAGTCAAAGCGGGCCTCTCGGAATGAGAGGCATTTTCCCTCTTTCCTGGTTTCAATTCTGAATAATTTTACTACCAGTCTCTCTGGTTTGTAAAATCATGTCCTCCT
Organism: Heterohyrax brucei; assembly: GCA_028571685.1. NCBI lineage: Eukaryota > Metazoa > Chordata > Mammalia > Hyracoidea > Procaviidae > Heterohyrax > Heterohyrax brucei. The sequence goes on from CM053147.1 coordinate 21,392,643, forward strand.
AACCCGCTACCCCTGCTGGCTTGTGGGGTGAGTGGCCCCATACTGACAGCCCGGTGCTGGGGTAGGATAAGTTATGGGTACGTTCTCATCTCTTTCTTGCAAGATAAGGTGCAGCTCTCCATGGGAGACACAGGCAGATATATATCAGGGCCCTAACCAACAGAGATAAATGTCATAACTCCAGCCCCTGTCCATAAATACACACGGCGAGAACAGCCTTCAACAGCCCACTGTGCCCAGAAGAGGCAGGATTTAGTGGGCTTCGTTACTTGCTCATGTGCTGAAAAGCTCTTTCAGGAGGGAGTTAAATAGGCACATTACGCAAGCTCATGGACCAAAAATAAATAAGGCATTCTCGTGCTGCGGCCATCGCCCACACAGAAAGGCTGCATGTGCCCAGCCCCACAGAAAGGGAGAGCCAGGGACTTCCAGGGCTATGAGCCTGAGCCAGTGCCCTGCAGACCAGCATGCATTGGTGGCCAGAGGGCAGAGGAGGAGCATCTTTCACGAGTACAATCTTGCTGCAGGGACCAGGTGCTCGCATGGCAAATAACGTACAATATTCTCTTAATCTCACTTCATCTCCTAAAGATGTGCAATTTTGGGAGGTGCATCTGGTGGGACATTTCCTGGTGTGACACCCATTATGATGATGGTGGCACAACGCAGAGTCAACTTCCACTCCCTGCTTCCTGCCTTTACATTGGGGACATCAATTTGGCTTTTCATTCAAAAGTTAGCTCCTAAACAAGCAAATGATTCACCTCTCCAAATCAGCGAAGCTCTCCCGCTCCCTGGAGAGAGATATATAAAGGATCAATCATATGTATTGTTTCAAAATATAATTACTTTGGAAATTAATTCATAAGAAGCACTGTTCTCCACATCCTAACTTCTGCCAACAGAAATACAAAACCTTGACGACTGGTCACACAATGATAACTGAGTTGGGGGGTGGGGGCGGAGATGGCTGCTATACACAAAGGTGAAGACTGTAAGAGATCAAAGGACAAGGTGAATCTCCCTAGAATTTCTTTCAACTCTCAACTTACAGAACTGGGAGAGCCACTGTTTAATGACCTAAGAAGGAATCAAGCAGATGGGGGTGGAGCTGACATCTTACCTGAGTGTGTAATAACAAAGACTCCTGCCTTCAAGAACCTTACCTTCTGCCTGCTGGGGAACCTGAAGACACACATTGTCATTGGTAAGATCTTCAGTATGTCATCTCCATACTGAAGTAGCAAAAACTGAATGCTAACCCCATGGAGGGGGACCTCTGAATTGTTCACTGTTGTATCCCCAGAACACAGCATACTCAATAGTATCTGCTAAAGAAGGAAGGGAAGGAAGAGAGTTTCTGCCAGGCTCACTTCACTACATCCCCTCTCATCACCATCAATCAGCCAGTCCATCTTTGCCTGACATGCCAGAAGTTGGTAAACGAAGATAGTCCACTTAACCATCAACTATTTTAATAGGAATATAATGAATAATAATAAAAAAATCAATCCCATTTCTCAAACTTGTCAGTTTTTACGAACTGTCTCATGATAATCCTATCCAATTAAAAATAAGCGACAACACTTACTGTTTAAATAATTTCATTTCCTCCTCCTGCTCCTGCTCTATGAAGGAGGCACAGTGAAAAGGCTAAGACGAGCAGCTGGAGACAGCAGAGAAGGAAGCGATAACTGCCAAATTGGATAAGAAGCTTCTAAATAACTGAAAATTAATGAGACTTGTTTTCCAATAGTTTGAAATCTCACCGAAAAGGATTTGCTGACAAGGATACAGAGATGAGAAGAACAAAAAACCATTTTATCAAAAGCATTTAAAACTTCTGCTTTATATTTCTTTTGCTGTCCCAATTAGTATCATTATGACACCAAATTAAATAAGGGGCAGACTGAAAAAGTTAGGGAGAAGCACTGAGTACCGGGATGGTTTACAGGCCACACAAAACGAATGCTTTCTTTCAGGCTGACTGCTTTCCCTACTTTATCAATAGGGGGGAGACGGGATAACAGGCAGGAAAAATGAGTAAGTAGGATAAATAAAGAGGAAAAGAGGACTGAAACTAAAAAGGTTTGGCTGTGACCCTACAGGAAAGAACAGAACTGCCCCATGCGGTTTCCGAAAAGCAGCTGGTGTACTCCACCTGCTGACCTTTTGGTAAGTAGCTGAGCTCTTCACCACTGTGCCACTAGGGCTCCTGGGTGGTGAAGCAGAGGGAGGAAAAGGTTCACCCGGAGGGACTCCCGGCACATGGGCCTTCACCTGCTAGATCTGACCAGGAGATCTTGGGGTGGGGCAGAGGGAGCGCCTGAGCGCTCAACCACCTCGTCCCAGGATCTCTCGCCTCTTCTGCCTGCGCTTTCCTCATCTGTGCTACCATCGCCCACAGTGCACAAAATGACTGACATTCTATCAATAAAGGAAAGATGTTTTACACACATCAACACAAGTAAAAATGTTCCTGTTAATTACTGGTCGCAAAGTACTGGGTATCTGACATGTTCAATTTTGATAAGCAACTGCAGAAAAAATCTGGATTGCTGTAGAATGTCATCTCAAATGTGAGTTACGAGCACAGAAAGCTGAAACAAACAGCAATAAAATCTAACAGAGCTTCTTTCCTTGGTGGCTGCTGGGTCTGCTCAGGAATCTCCAGGCCTGCTAAGGCTACGAGGTCTGAAAAAAAATACAGGGAAGCTAAGAGTTCTTAATTTTCAGCCTAGAGCTACTAGTTTCTCCGTGAAGTTGGCTTCTCCCGTCCCCTGAGCTTGCTCCATCAATCGGTACCCTTTGGGAATCAGTGATGGTCTCTCTGTATGCTCAGTACTGGTTCCAAGACACAGAACACACCCTCAAGAGACTCCTTGAAATGCATAAATACAAATACAGGACAAAAACTCACGGGTATTTTGAAAGCAATGCTCAATAAAGGGCAAAAGCCACTACTGGATGACTACGAATGTGAGAATTCACACACTAGGAGGTGTGAGGCAGAGGAATTATGGCAACGCTCAGTGGGGAAAGGGCACTTACACCAGGGGCCACCAAAGCTCTCAGGGAAAGAGTGGTGCTCAAGCTGAAAGATGAGCTGGAGGGTGCAGAGCGGGTGGCTTCAATGTGGCAAATGTGGATTTTGAACATGAAGCCCAAACAGAGCCTGGAAGACAACTAAAGAATTTTCACTGAGAGGAAGTAGCCCTTCTGCTTTTTTCAGTGGTGTAACACAGCGGGAAGTCATTTGCTAAGGATCCCGTACTCAGCACCCCGAGGGGCTACTAGGAGCCAGGGTTGCTGAAAGGCCCCTCATCTCAGGCATGCACTTCCCACGCGTCTACTTCCATTGCCATTTCCCACTCTGAACCACTGCATTCTGCTCCAAACAAATTAGCTTCACCCCCTAGAAGGAACTTATTTTTGGAAGCTGTTTCACTCCACTTTAGAAGCCCGTAACCTTAAAAACATCTGAGATTGAATCAGTAACTAACACCACTACTGAAAGTACCGCTTGGGTGCCCTCACTGGGACGGGCTAACTGTCCCACTTTGCTTCAGAATCACGCAGAGCCCTAGACCACAGGCGTCAAGGCAGGAAACATCCACGACAGCCCAGAAATACGTGGCTGCCGAGGCTGTGCCCCCGTGGCGGGCACCTCACCCGAGTTTGTGAGGGGCTAGCCTGAGCAGCTGGGAGGAAGCAGAGCAGCAGGCCCGCAGTTTCAGTTGTGTGGGTGAGCTCAAGGTCATGCTTGAAAATGCCCTAAGTCTGGGCCTCCCTGGACAATGACATCTAAGTGGACAGAGTTCAAATCCTGCATCAGGTTATGGTTCAAAACAGCTACCTAAAGTTTCATCTGCAGCATACAAATGCTGCGTCACTGGACAGAAGGGCAAACACTTCTACATGACACAGGGAGGGCAAAGCCTGTGGTACCTGTAACCAACTGGCAGCTGTAATTTATGAGTGCTGCACCCGAGAGCCCAGGGTGTGAGAGGGCAGGCATACCTCCTCTCTACTCTGCAGCCAGCACTGAGCTGCCCAGCACTTTCCTGACCATTTCTAGGACAGTGTCTTTTATCACCGTCTCCTTTCCACCCATCATTAGGAACTAAGCAATCTGATATACTCTTGGGGAAGGCAGCCTCAACAACAGAAGCGTTAGCCTCTAGAGCCTTAAAGAAGAAAAAGTGCAGCTACAATTTACCGATGCTTGCAGGTAGAAGGCATCTTGACAAAGCTTACCTACTGATCACAATGATACTGTTTCATCCCCACCTCTTTACGGGGACACCACGGGTGTCACAGAGCCAGCAAGTGGGGAAGAAACCCTGGTGAAGCAAGAGTTGAGCGCTTCTGTGGCTTTGTGGGAGGAAGTCCTGGTGATCTCTTCCGGCAAAGATTACAGCCTAGAAACTCCATTTGACAGTTTTACGCTTTCACATGGGTTGCTGTGAGTCAAACCCAATTCTATCGGTATCTGACAAGCATGTGGGGGAACTTAAACTCATCAGACTAGCCTCCCAACCTGTTCTCTTAACCACGGCGGCTTTGTGTGTGCACTGGATAGTTCAGAACTCCCCAACCTAGAAAAAGGAGGGAGTGTAACCCTCATTAAAAAAGGTGTAGTTTACAGGCCATCACCTGGAAATTGGTGAGACTTGCCTGGCCCAGGCCCACTGAACAAGAGGGACGAGCACTATTCTGGAATACACTGGGAGTGGTACGCTTGCAGGCAACCAGACTGAAAAACCAAATATGTGGCCATTGAGTCAATTCCAGCTCATAGTGACCCTACAGGACAGAGCAGAACTACCCCACAGAGTTTCCAAGGGCCGTGTAGTGGATTCAAACTGTCGATTTTTTGGTTAGCTGCTGCAGCACTTAACCACTACACCACCAGTTTCCAGTCACCTAGAAACACTAGAGAGACATTCCAAGATGTTAAAGAGACATTACTGTCCTGCTTACAAGTAGTCTAGTCACACCGGGGCCTGCTGACTACAGTCCCTCTAAAGATTGAGTGAAATTCTGACCCAGCACGCAAGTGTTCTTTCCTGTATAGTATAGAGACGGGGTAGGGAAAGCACATGGAGAAGCAGGCCCTGTAAGCACTTGACCTCCATTCAGCATAAAACTAGTCCACCAAATAATAAAGTAAAGAGAAAAACAAAGTGAGGCGCATTCAACACAGCTGGGCATTAGCTCTGGCAAAGGCGGACGGAGGCACCATTCCCTTCTGCAGACAGCCCACCCCAGGTCACCCTGGGCACGTCTACAGCAAGGAGGGGCCAAGTGCACAGGTAAGGAGCCTGGTAGGAGACAGGGATGTCTTTCTCAGAGAAGTTCAAAAGAAGTCAAGGTGACTTCTGACCTACTGCGCTAAGGGTGTTTCTTGTTTTTTATTTCAAGATTCCACTAAGGCACATGCTGCAGATGAGATACTTTGCCCGAAAAATAAAACAACAACAACAGAAACCCACGCAGTTTTTTTTGTTCTGAAATGCTGCTGGGATAGTGATTCAGTTCTGAATGTAACAGTTACAGCTGTAAACTTACTTTCTCACTGCGCCAGTACATCTCATCTCCTTCCCAACATTAGGAGATTAAAATCCACCTCCTCCAAACTTGGCTCATTAAAGACAATCTTCCTGCTAAGTATTGAACTTGAACTGCTTTTAAGCTTGATGCAAATAAAGGTCAAACTATTTTATTTCTTTCTTAAAGACTGAGGGAAAACGGGGGGGGGGGGGGAGGGCTCAAGATGGAAGAAAGGCATGAGCCCTGAGATGTCACCCTTCACAGTGATTCAGGGGACAACAGGGTCTCATTTGTATGCAGCTCCTGTCTTCTCACCCCTCCCCTTCAAATCTCCCGGCATTCGCATTGTTCATATGAGTCAGAAAATGCAGAAGTGAAGGTTCTCCTAGCAACTGTTAGCAATCCCACTCCGTACAAAGGCAGTATTGGCAATTACTAATTGGGCCGCTACTGAAGGCAAACCCTTAATATACCGCATGTGTGAAGTGGGCGAGCCAGCACTCCAGCAGCACTTTAATCTTAGGTCTTTCTCAGTTTATGTGTTTAAATCTGTAGTCGCAGAAATGGGCACACAACAAGGAAAAACAAATCCCAGACAAAACTAGTGCTTAACATGAATGAACCTACAATCCCCCCAGGAACAGAAAGAACTGGGAAAATCAGTGGTTTGGGCTGTGTCAGGGCCTGGGTCCTGCAGTAACTGGGAAGCATGGGAGCAAGGAGACACTCCCAAAACAAGCAGGTAAGAGAGTTCTGCAAAGCACCCAGACTTCAAGACCATCCCGGAAGCCAAAGGTCCTCATCTCATTAGGGTGCTAACTGCTCTAAGAACTAGATCGAAGGTATTAGGATTAGCCCTTGGCTAGCTCACCTTGGAGCTGAGGACACTTTAAAACTGGGCTCCAACATCCAATTAGAGCGTTTATCTGATAAACTGAGCGAAGACACTGGCTGCCTCCAAAGTGGTCATCTACTCACACAGATTACATTTACACCTGGGCAAAAATTCAAACAACTCGAAATCTAAGAGTAAGGGGAACTGGTCACAAGATCATGGCACTCTAGGGTTGGAAAGAATGCCAGCCATCATTAAACAGAACCCAAGGCCACACAGCAGGACTGTCACTGGGAGTTAAAGGTAGAGCCTATGAATACAGACAATAAACTCATGGAAACGGGAGCAGAGACACACCCATGTGAACCTTGCTTCAGGTCTCCGATTCTTGTTCACCGAACTTTCTGTTGTCAGTTTTCCTTGGAAATATTTCAAATGCTTGTTTCACCTGTCTGGTTCCCTAGAGTTAGGCTTCTTATCCCCATTCTGGAGACCCTGGTGGTATTGTTGGCAAGAGCTACAGCTGATAACCAAAATGTTGGCAGTTTGAATCTACCAGCTCCAACTTGGTAAACCCCATGGTGCAGTTTTACTCTATCCTACAGTGTCACTATAAGTTAGAATCAACTTGATTGCATCAACTTTGTGGTGGTAGGTCTGGTCTTTTTTTTTGTATTCCCATTCTGGAAACCTTGGTGACATAGTGGTTAAAGAGTTATAGCTGGTAACCAAAAAGGCTGTCAAATTCCAGTCCGCCAGGTACCCCTTGAAAACTCTATGGGGCAGTTCTTGATCCTACAGAGTTGCTGAGTTGGAACTGACTCGATGATAATGTTTTCTTTTAATCCTCTTTCTGCTAAACTGATTATTTCCTGCTGTAATGAAAGCAGCAACCTCTTTGCAGGCCTCTCTACTGGGTCATGGAAAGCGGTAGGGGCAAACGCTGAGGTCAGGAGGTACAGATGCTAACGATGGGAGTACATTACTGCGACAATTCCTGTTGAAAAAAATCAAGACCATTCACCAATAAATGAGAAAATGAGAATCTAGTGAAGTTGAAAGTGGCAGAATCAATGAGGACACGGACATCTGCCACTGCCAACTCAACACACACCCTACAGGTCAGAACAGAGCTGCCCCAGAGTCTTCCCAAGGCTTTAATCCTTATGGAAGATGACAGATACATCTTTCTCCCTTGGAGAGGCTGGTGGGTTTGCACCAATTCATTTTAATGAAAATGCAGGGAAACACAAGACTGGGAGTGGACGGAGAAGAACAAATGCAGTGAGTAAGAGCGTGCAGTTCAAGTCTTCCTTTAATGTTGTGTGTCCTAAAACGAGAAACGGGCACTAGGATCACACTTTCCAGCTGGCTGCCACGGTGGGAGCAGTGGCCTTGGTGTCTCACAGAGTTCAACCACACATACGCTTCCTCAGAACACAGCTGATACTCTCAGAGCACACTGGAATAACAGAACCCAAACACGCTTGGAGGAGTCTGTGAATGAAAGACTCTGCTCTGCATCTGACCCATTATTTATGGAAATCCGAAATAAGATGATATAGCTCCACTGTTTCTCTGAAAATACAGATAGAAAACACCCCGACTGGGATGTGCACATTCCCCATGGCTTCCAGACAGGCTGTCTCTCCCCACCAGAAACACCCGGGACAACACAAGCCCCAAAGTGGCCTGAAAGAAATCTTTCAAACCAGAAAGCCTCCCGGGCTGACAGCTCACCTGAGGACTTGACAGCAGGGTTTCCCGGAAGAGTCTGGATGCACGATTGCCACAACTTGCCTGCCAAATGGGGGTGATTTCATGGTCTTTGCCATGCAACAGGGATGGTGATCCCATGAACTTTTTTTTTTTGTAAGTATGTTCTATATGAGGTGAAAAAAATGATTTTACGCTGTTTATAGATGTGAGAAGCAATCTGGGAAAAAATCTTCTGGTGCTAAAAATAGAGAGAGAGAGATGTATGGCAAGGAAAAGAGGTCGTATGTTGGCAATTCCATAAAGGGCAAATGGGAGGTCTCTGTGCTATTCTTCCACTTTTTCTGTGACTATGAAAATTAATCAAAATAATAAGTTATAGAATATTCTAACGAAGCAAAAAACCAGCTAATGTGTGAGCTGCTTCACAGTTGGGTCTCTGGGCATGCCTAGTCCCCACAGTTATAACCCTCCCTAAAAGCTGTGCCGTCTATGATATTCTGAGACCTGGGCAAGCACTTTCCCAGGGGAAGACCCCATTTGTTAGCCTAAAGTGTACACATTTCTCCCCTGGTTTCATATATTCCCTCTCTAAAGTCTGTTACTCAAGCTCACCCCAAATTAGAAGGGAGGGTTTCTTGGTGATCAAACAATCATCCGTCTCTGTAACCTGTTCTAAGCTATACACTTGATACATATCATAAGGTTTAGGCAAGTGGCTTGGCGTTTTATCAGTAAAGCAGCTGAATAACTTATAACAGTTGCACAGGGCCCATCAGAAGTGCCACAGCCGTAAAACCTGGCTTAGGACTTTGCTTACTCGGGACTGAAGTTTAATTTCTCCATAAACGTCCCAGTTAGTAACCCCATCACACAGGTCTGACCTGTGCTCTCTTCCATAATTACACATCCCAATCATGCTCTTGTCTTTACCATGCTCCTTATGGGTGTCATCTCTGGGGCCCAAACCCAATTACAACAACTCAAAACTCACACCACCTTCAAGCCTACATTTCTTCAAGAGGGCCACAACCTCTTCTTAAGTTTTGCTTTTGGTCATCCCACGAGCAAGGCAGTGTCAGGATTTATTCCCAGACAAGAACTCAGCACAGGTAGACGCAGAGACCTGACGGAAGACTGGAAAGCTTCTCTCTTGGCTGCAGGAAGGTCTGAGGTAAGACCCTGGGAATGGTGTTCAATGGTCCAGTATTTCTGCACATGGCAATTACAGGTGTGTTAGAGTAGAACTGTGTTCCACAGTGTTTTCAACGGCTGATATTTCAGCAGTAGACTGTCAAAACTTTCTTGCATGGTACCTCTGGGTAGATTTGAACCTTTAACCTTCCAGTTAGCAGTGAAGAGCACTATCTGCACCACCCAGGAATATCTTGTAATAAATACTTACTAAATAAAAGCCATCATTAGAAACTCAGATCTGGAATAAACCCTAGAGAAACTCAACCTAGCCCCCTCACTGTGTAAAAAATACTGAGGCCATCCCAATACAAATTTCAATGTCATTTTTTAATGAGATGGAGAAACAAATCACCAATTTCATTTGCAAAGGGAAGGGATAAGTAAAGCATTACTGAAAAAGAGGAACACAGTGGGAGGCCTCACACCACCTGACCTTAGAACATATTACACTGTCACGGTAGTTGAAACAGCCTGGTACTGGTACAAAAACAGACACATAGGCCAGTGGAACAGAACAGAGAATCCAGGAATAACTCCATCCACCTCTGAACAGCTGATATGTGACAAAGGTCCAAAGGCCATGAACTGGGGAAAAAAAGTCTCTTCAACAAATGGTGTTGGCAAAATTGGACATTCATCTGCAAGACACTGAAACAAGACCCATATTTCACACCTTACACAAAAACTAACTCAAGATGGATCAAAGATCTAAATATGAATCTAAAAATGAAATCTAAAATGATAAAGATTATGAATGAAAAAATGACAACATTAGAAGCCCAAATACACGGCTTAAACAGACTGTAAAACATCACCAACAATGCACAAACAGCAGAAGAGAAAATAGATAAATGGGAACCACTAAAAATTAAACACTTATGCTCATCTGAACACTTTATCAAGAGCACAGAAAGACGCCTACAGACTGGGAACCATATTTGGCCACCACGTATCTGATTGACATCTCATTTCATAATCTACAAGACACTTCAGATCAACAAAAAAGACAAATAACCTAATTAAACACAATTAAATAATGGACAAAGGATATGAACAAACACTTCTCCAAAGAAGACATCCAGACAGCCAAAAGATACCTGAGGAAATGTTCATGGTCATTAGCAATTTGATTTGGAGAAATCCAAATCAAAACTACAATGAGATACCATCTCACTCCAACAAGGTCAGCAATAATCCAAAAAACACAAAACAACAATTATTGGAGAGACTGGAACTCTTCTGTACTGCTGGTGGGAATATAAAATGGTACAATCTCTTTGGAAAACAATATGGCACATTCTTAAAAAACTAGAAATAGAAATACCATATGATCCAGCAATCCCACTGCTTGGTATATTCTACAGGAATGAGGGCTGTCTCATGAGCAGATACATGCACACAAATATTTATTGCAACACTGTCCACAACAGCAAAAAGATGGAATCAACCTAGGTGCCCATCAACAGATGAACGGATAAACAAACTATGGTATGTACACACAATGGAACAATATGCAGTGATAAGGAACAATAATGATTTTATGAAAAGTCTCATAACCTGGAATCAACTGGAAGACATTACGCTGACTGAAATCAGTCAGCTGTATGAGACCACTATTATAAGGACTTAAGACTTACGCACAGAAGAAAAGGTTCTTTGATGGCTACAAGGGTGAGGAGGGGGCCAGCCAATCACAGATTAGACAGTTGACAGGAATTAGATTAGGTGAAGGGAGTCGACAGCATGCAGTAGAAGGCAGGTCAGTATAACTGGACTACACCATAACCTAAAAGGTTTTCTAAACTCAACCTATCATTTCAAAGGACACAGTAGCAGGAACAGGGACCTGGGGACTAAGTTTTCAGGAGACATGGAGGTCAATTAGCATTTACTACCTTTTTGCCAAGAGAGTCTTCTGCACCCCATATTGGTGAGTGGCACTTAGGTTCTTAAAAGGCAGCAAGCTTCCATCTAGGGAACATCCACTAGTCCCAGTCCACCTGGCACCGAGGACAACTGAGAACATCAAAGACACAAAGAAAAATGAGCCCAGGAGACAGAATGACCCACATGACTGGTACATCAGCACGAGACCAAAAGAACTAGATGGTGCCTGGCCACCACCAAAGACAGGCTTATAGGGGACACATTGTAAAGTGCCTGACATAGCATAAGAAAAAGTGCTGTGCAGATCAAGAACTCTATTAAAAGACTAGACTTGATGGTCCAATAACCTGGAGGGTCCCCTGAGAACACGGTCCCTGGACTAGCTGCCAGCCTGGAGCTGAAACCAGAACTGAAGCCAACACTTCGGACGAAGAATGGACTGGACTTGGTGACACACAGTGATGCATGTGGTGCACATCCTTTATGGTTTAATATCTCCATGAGGCTGTCCTACTGGCTTCTTTTTAGAGGGGAGAGGAGAGAGGGAAGAGAAGGGGAAAAGTGTTAGTCGAGTGGATACTGGAAGTAAAGAGTGGAAAAGAAGAGTGTTCTGTCACAGGGTGAGGAGAGCAGAATGAGTTACAGAGAGGTGGTGGCTCAGAGTTTTATATGGAAAATTGACTTGGATTGTAAACATGTGCTTAATCTCCATTAAAAAGAAAAAAAAAACCCAACAATACTGAGGCCCAGAAAGGTTATCTAACTTTTCTGAGACTGCGGCTCTGGCGCAGAGCCAAGCCTCAATCCAGGTCTCCCCAAAGGCTCCGTTTAGCTCTACATGGGCAATGTCAAGGCCGCTGTGGCTCTAGAATTCAAACTTTAGGAGAAAAGTGGTGTTAGTTTGTTTTCTGAATTTTAAAACAATCCAAGCATTAACCCAGAAACATCACTGCAGATTCATTTACTCAAGAACAACCTACCACACGACTCTGTGGGCACTCAAGGCACTGTCACAGCGGGTTCTAGAGTGACAAGAAGACAAGGGCTATGCCCTTAAGCATATTATATTCTGGTGATACAGTCAATAAAAAAGGTGATCAATAAGTGAGATCGCTTCAGAGAGTAGAAGCCTGACAAAGAAAACAAAGAGTGATGGCAGGTTTGCAGCTGCAAGGGTAGAATTCTTTTAACAGAGGTCACTCATTCCCGTTTCTTTTCAGTTTAATGTCTACAAAGATGGCACAGTGACACTGGTTTCAGCATATGCATATATGAATATGAATGGGTATATGTGATATGAAGGAATTATGCAAAGTGGCATCACCCTCTAAACATTTCACTCCTGGGCAACCATATCAGAAACAAACACCCTAACCGTTACTGACTTTACTGGAATCAGCCCCACCACCCCTGGCTTTGTCTTACTTCCCTAGCCTTCCCAGGCCATGCAGGTGGATGAAGGCCAAAGGGCACCAGGGTACGTGAACCAGGATGAAGTTCACTGCTCTACCCTCTCAAGGTGGATCCTTAGACCTTGGTGTATGTGCTATGAGCCAACAAACTCCTGGTCCGAGGGCCTGCTCAGGGGATCAAAGAGCTATTATTCATGACTCCACTGAGTCCAACCGAGGGAGGGACTGGCGGCAGAGGCAGGCCACCACCCCTCCATTCAGTCACTCTCTTCCACAACGGCAGCATTGAGCAGGCGCTACAATAGAGGACTGAGAAGAGAAGGCCAAAGGAAAACCCAGGAGTCCTCTCGCACAGACTCGGTCATTCATCACCAGGCAAGTGCCGATATCTGGGAACAGCAATCTCAATTTCTGCAAATCCTCCAACCTGCAACAGCTGCTAGTGACTCTGGTGGGCGGCTTTGCTGCTTACGCGCGTTTCCAATGCCAGCTGCTGGCCCGGAGCCAAGGAGACATTACTTGGGTTAGAGAAATGCCGGCTGCCGAGAGCAGCACAATGGGCTCACGGCAAAGAAAGCAGCTTACAAAGGGCTCCCGTGTAGTTCAAAAAGCACTTCAGAGAGCTGGTGAGTGAAGCTATCTGCACAAGCATTCAAGCAGTTTATTGCTAACCCACTTAATTCAAGGTTTCTGTCAGAAGCCAACGACACAGTGGAGGTACGTGCGGAGAGCCGCGCAAGGGCTGGCGGGCTGGCAGCTGGAGGGAGGTGGGAGGCCGCGCCCCTCTGCTGGAGCACCAGCCTAGCGGGGCGGGGAGTGCCTGGCACCAATCAGCCCTTTACCTAGGTAACAAATGTGATGAAAACATGAACTTGAGCCTGTGGGTTTCCTCTGCTCCTTAGCGAGCTGTTTGTCTCAGCTGCTTTCAACAGTGCCTTTAGTAGCATTTAGAAACGTTACTGAGTGCACACTCAACTCAGAGTGCCATCGAGATGTCTGCAGCCACACAACCCCTGCAAGCCTTCATCTAAGGGCACAGTGAGGCAGCCCATGGCACCCCTGCTCGGCCCTTCACACCAACTTGGCTCCAGACCCTTCGTTTCGTCCATGCCCACCAGGCTTGCTTTGTTAAGCACAACTTAGTTTCCAGAGAACAATTTTGCCAAGTAACAGACACAAAGAGCAAAAGAAACAAAAGACTAGAGGGAGAGGCTGAGGCCCAAAGGCCCAGGTTGGGTGCCTGGAACTCGCGGAAGCCACAGACATGCGCCAAGTGCACTGAAAACCAAGATCACCTCTGTGGAAGAGAAGAAATACACAGGCAGGTGTTAGCTTGTCTTGCCCATCAACTTTTTAAAAGAACTCCATGAGGTTTTAGTTTAGAGAAAATAAACTAATGTGTGGCCATGAGATAACAAGTAACCCTGAATTTGAGACATTTAAGTGGTGTGGAAGGCCTCTTGTACCACTATGGTCTGGGTGCTTGGTGCTGGGTTTCGTAGACAACTCTGAACCAGCAAAGATTTTGGATAACAAATCACTACCAGAATAACTAATACAATCAGAGGAAACACACAGAGCTATACCCAATGTGAAGCTGAATCTGGAACTGCTCATTGCCACTATGTTGACAGAACGAGTGTTTTATTCCCCAGCACTCATTCGAGTGAGGAAGCCCCAGCACTACGGGAGACGAGTGAGTAGAATTTGAAGTGTTCACTGTCAGGCCAGCCTTGCATGAAACAAGCATGAGACCAGGCTCACAGTGCTACTGTCCATACCATGTCACTTCGTTTATTTTGTACGAAATGCCCTGGTGACAACACTAGTTGCCACCTGATCAATCCTGACTCACGGTGACTGTGTGTAACAGTAGAACTGTGCAACACAGGGTTCTCAGTGGCTTATGTTTTTGGCAGCAGACTACTATGTGTTTCTTCTGAAGCGCTTCTGAGTGGACTGATCTCCCGCTTTTTGGTTAGCAGCAGAGCATGTCAACTGTTTGTATCCCAGTGGTGATGAGACGCTTCAGAGGGATCTGGTCTTAAACGAACATCATCGGTACATGCATCATCCACCTCAAAGGCCACCTTTCACTCCTCGGTTACTCCAGCTGTGACCTAGCAGCATGAGGATGACACGGAGACTGTGTGGTGAGGAGGTAAGGAAGTACAAATCATTTCTATCGGTTGCAGTTTTTGCTTTTCTACCCAGAACGCACCTTTACTATCTTTAGTGTAACTTGCCTGGATTTTTCATGGTATGTTTTACACGCTAGACTTCACCAAGAGGAAGCATCCCTGCAAGAGAACTCAGCAAATTCAAGTTAAAGATCACAGAAACAGCTCCAAGACATGCAAGGAGACTAGTCTACAAGAACTCTGCTTTTTGTCCCCATCTGCTTCCACAAATGGGCCAAGGACCTGGCCACCAGCAGAGCTGGGCAAGATCAGGAAGACCATGACTGAGCATCTGTGAGGGAGTTCTTGGGATCCAGGAGCAATGGCTTTCCCTAGAGAATTTAACGACTGGCAACTGGCAACTGTCACTTAGGAAGCCCATCTGTATCTAACCTGGTGTTTTATAATTTAATATTTAAATGCTGTACTGTAGTGCTATTTAAATGTATCTGGTCAAAAACAAGCTCCTTGAAGGCAAACACTAGTTCCTTTTCCCCGTCACAGTGCCAAGCAATAACAGGTGTTAACTAATAACCATGGACTAACCAACTCTGAAAAGGAGGGAGTACAAGCCAGAGCCAGTAGCTGTTTTCACGTCTTCCCACCCAGCAGACTGTGCAGGAGAAAACTCCCCCCTCCCTAACCAAGCAGGCTGCTGGCAGGAACACCACGTGAGATGGGAGAGACGGCCACGCTACGCAATCTGGCTATTTTGATATGAAGGCTTGGTTTGTCGTTAGCACTTTCCAATCAGCAGCACTCACAAATAGGTCTAAACTTGGAAAAGAATTAAAAAAAAAAAAAAATCCTATTAGACAATGAGAATCAGGAGTAAAAAAGAAACAGCAGTTTGCTGCTAAAGAGACTAAAATACATCAGGGCCTTGAGGAGTTATTTCTGCATTCCCTGCACATACAACATCATTCATGAAGAAGGCAATGGTACAAATATAGCATAAATGTCGTCTGCTCCAGCTTGTAATTTAAAATGCAAATGCTAATGAGCACACTGGTATATCAGTGGAGTTAATAACCGCATGCCTAGCACAGGGGCTGCATCCAAAACACACACCGAGAAGAGACAGACACCATGTTCCTATTTAAAAATAAAAACACCCAAATTAACCCTAGAAAAATCACTAGCAGATGTATATGCTCAGGAAAAGGCACACAAGGGCAGGAAAGTGGGAACTTCTCCACCATTGTAGACTGACTCGTCAATTTAAACATCTTCCCACCATGAAATAAAGGTCAAGTATGGGAGTCAGGCTTGGCTTTGGCTGGCATGGGAGTCAGTAGGGTTTCTTCAGGAATGTGATTGTAAAGCAAGAGTACGGGGGAAAACTAACGGGAAACCAGGCCTATCAGCCAGCCTTGCAGGAAGCCACAGGCCAATGAAGAAAAATGCCGATCTCACTCATCTTAACACAGACAAAGTATGATAAACCTTTGCATAAAAACCCAAACCAACGAGTCAAAACTGAGGAGATGTGGACTGAGGAAAAACCATCTGGTGATTAAAAAAACACAACAGAGAATGGGCTTGCATCTCAGCCGCTGTCCAATTATGAAAGAACTTCTGTGGACTGTTTTTGCTTCCTCAAGGTCCCATGCTTGGTAGGCTTGCATCAGAATCTGGGAGCAGGCCCGAGGTACTGAGGCAAGAGCAGCTCTCGGGGCTTCCTCAGAGGCCCTCCAGGAGCGTGAGGAAGTGCGTCACGTCATCGGTGGCCCCATCCAATGCCATGAATAAAAATCTACAGTGCCCTCTCAAACCAAATCCTCTGCTGTCGAGTTGATTCTGACTCACAGCAACACTACGGGACAGAGGAGAACTGCTCCATAGTTTCCATCGAGCACCTGGTGGATGTGAATTGCTGACTTTTTGGTTAGCAAAGGCGGCACTTCATGCCTCCAGGATTTCCTTAAAGTCAACACAAGAGTTTAATTATGCTGGTCACCAATGTTGGGCACATTAAAGAAACAAACCAGGAGTCACTGAGTCAGCTCCAACTCAGGGGGACCTTTTTGTGTCAGAGTAGAACTGTGCTCCACAGGGGTTTCAGTGGCTGCTTTTTCAGAAGTGGACTGCCAGGCTGTCCTCCTAAGGTGCCTCGGAGTAGACTGGAACTTTCAACCTTCTGGTTAGCAGCTGAGCACGGTGAGCATTTGCCCCACTCAGTGACTCCTCCAGATATCTTAAGAAAAAAAAAAACCCACTGCCGTCAAGCCGGTTCTGACTCATAGCGACCCTAGAGGTCAGAGTAGAACTGCTCATAGCTTCCAAGGAGTGCCCGGCAGATCTGAACTGCTGACCTTTTGGTTACTAGAGGTAGCACTTAACCCACTACACCACCAGGGTTTCCCTAGATAACCTTAGTGTGTCCTAATTCTGATGCTGGCACCACAAAGGGGCAGGCACAAACTCAGGCAACACTGCCCACAGGTTTGGAGGAAGACTGAGGCCGACTTTCTAGAAGGAATATAAGAGGAGCACTAACTTTGGGGTCTGAGGAAGGGGACACAGTTTTTTTTTTTTTTAAATGATGAAGAACTATTTTGTAGATCTTTTCTTAAAACCCAGTCAAACCTCTGTCTGAAGGGGGTTGTGAGAGGTGGTTCCCATGGTAACCAGGATTAAGTCTCACAGGCAGTGTGCACTGCTCACCCTGGGGCTGCCCATTACCAGATTTCAAAGCACTTCCCTTTAATTTCAAATTACCAACCTATTTACACCCTCTCCTGCATCTGTGTCCTGCCATTTTCTACCATCAGACTAGCCAAATGAGGCAACGCTACAGGGCAGGGCAGGTAGGGAACAGCCCAACCCCTGCCGCCACTGCCTGCCACCATGATGACTAAGTGGCTGGTGGGAAATGCCAAGAGGTTGACAAGATGAAATTGAAAATTCCACACTGAGCGTTTTTCTTCTGGGAAGCCACAAGAATGGAATTAGAATGGAGGCATCTGGGCACAACCAAAGAGACAGGTGTTGGTGCTGGAGAGGCTCCAGCAGCGAAAAGGCATAGGATTTGCACCAGCCTCCCATCCTTCCCCCCAAAGTACACTAGGGAGAAAGCAGCTTCTACAGCCCGAAGAGATACACAGTCTCTGAGTCCAGCCAGGAGGAGGAGGAGGAGGAACAGAAGAGGAGCCCTGGAGAAAGCTGCCTGGTCTGACCCTTTTGTACCCACTCGACTGACTCTGATTAGCTCTGCAGAACACAGACCTCAGATCTTATCCTGTCCAAGATATTTTCTTCCTTGCCCAAAAGGCATAAGTGAAGAAAAAGTCTATCCTTATCTCATCTATATTAAAACTCAAAGGCAGTGTGAGAGAAAAGCCTAAGAAGGCAGAAGACACAGGATTTCACAAGAGCGGCTTCTGTTCACTCCTCTCTGACTGATCCAGACACAGTCAACAGGCCTGTCCTCAGACTAATGTCTTTCTTTTCTTGGAGCACACAACCCAACCGGGATGGCGAGGCTGACTGACCCCACAGAAGGTGGTGCCGCCATCAGAACTGTCCTGCCTTCAGCCACAGGAGCCTCGAGACAGCCTGGCACAGAACAGCTATCCAGGCTCTGCTGTCTCCATCACCTCCAGGTTGCTAGCATCACACCAAGGTAAACAAGCCTATCTGATGGAAAAAATTAAAAAGGAAGCAGGAAAACACACATTTAGCTTCAAGTGTTTTATTTAGCTCCAGAGTCTGTGGCTGCCATTCAACCGTGCTGAACAAATCTTACGCTGTCCCTCAATCAAAAAAAGTAACTGAAATAGGTACTAAGCAAATCAGATTCCTTCCTGTTTCATCCTGATATGTGTTACCATGTCCTGAAAGTCACTTCTTTGATTCCTTCTACTAGGAACAGGGCCAGTCAAGTTGAGGAAAACCTTAAACGGGACAGATTAATACAATCACTGCAACACGGCCTCAAGCATCCCAGTGATCCTGAAGCTGGCACAGGCCTGAGCAATGTTTAATTCTGTCATATATCAAATGGCCATGAGTGGAAACCCAGGGGACAGCACCTAACAACAACAGCATAACAGCAGTCCTCAGGTCCTGGGAGTTTCAGGTCTCACTCCATCATGGTCACCTTCCTCTGATCGTCCTGTAGTTGGCTGATGTTATTCCTAAAAGAGGGGTCCCTAGATGGAAGCTCTTCCTCCAGCCTGTACTGCTCTGGGCTAAGCTGGCTCCGTGCCATCATTCTGGGTCTTACACTTCTCAGAGCCTGGGACTGCCTTGGCCTTTCTGACAGTCTTGCAACATTTATTCTCATTGTTTTATAAAGTAAGTTATTTTCATTTGTTTGGTGTTTAAGGCGTGTTTTCCCTATCTTTATTCATTTTAACAATTTGTTTCTTCATGCCTACACATTCTTCACTTCAGCAGACATAACTACTTTGCTTGAAGGCAGGAACCATATCTTATGCATTTCTACATTCCTTGCATATTGCCTAGTAGGTATAAAAAACACGCTAAATAGCCATGCAATTGAATGACCCACAAATATGATGAGGCCCATTCTGGGGATGATTCACGATCTAAAGATGGGAGAGAATCCAGGCTGTAATCGCAGGCCTGCACTTTCATCCACGTGACCAGAGCTGACAGCACGCCCGCTGAGCCTGGGAGCTGAGGGCAGAGCACTGAGGGCTCAGTGGCAGGGAGCTGAGGAGGCAGAGATGCCGATACACAAGCAGGGAGCAATGACTGATGAGGACATCCATTCCTTCTAGGTAACCCTTCCTGAGAACTAACGATACAGGCAAAGCTGTCTGGTCTAGCCGAATCCCATCCAGGACACCCAAAGAAATTGTTCCTGATCCTCCTGGAGGCTCAAATGCCACCTCCCCTAGGAAGTCTTTTCCATTCTCCAATTAACTGTTCTTTCCTCCACACTCTCATGTAATGTTGTCCATACGCTGGGTAAGTCTTATTTTGCGGTTCCTTGTTTCAGTTTTTCAAGTGGCTGTCTCTACTACTTGACTAAAAGCTATTCAAAAGGTGCAGTATTGTATTAATTTATGTACCATCCACAAGCTTGCTATTTAGGACTGACTTTCATAGAGTGGGCTGGCAAAAATCTTGGCTGCAGTAAAAAATATTCTCTAAAACTGCTCATCAAGCTAATACTTTGCTACAAGTGATCCTCTGGGACCTTCTGACATAAATATCATTCTTGCCATTCATATAATTCACATAACGGTACCTTTAAAAGTGAGGAGTGAGGGCAGCCCCAGAAAGTTTCAAGTCAAGCTGTGCATTTCCTGTAACCGGGAACAACTGAAACCAAGTCGGCAGTGGAGACAGAATCACACTGAGAAGTCCCAAGAGAAAGGATACCCCACTTTACAAATATCCATTAAGCTGCAATTCAATTAAAGCATCTGAAAGGAATTCATAAGTATCAGTAGACCCTGTAATTGCTTAATTAAGGATAGAAGCCCAGCAAACACAACCACAATAACAGCCTGATTCATTAGCACCTCTGTGATTGCAGAATGGGATTTCTCATGGAAACATGCATCGGCTTTAATTGTGTAATTTGGTGAGGCACTGGTAATCAATGGGGATCCACCATTCTCCGGGTCAGGAGATGGGGAGGACACTCCTGTTCATCTTCCCTCCGCAACTATCCCCTCATTACCAAGTTTTTGGTCTGTTGAAACAGGCGGTTGGTATACCTATGAGGACTGGCTCATAGGAAGAGACGTTAAAGAGAAGAAGGAAATGAAGCACTTTATTCAAAGGCATTCAGGGCAGAAGGACACACAGCCAAATCAATAGCTCACCACACACGCTGACCAACACTGCTCAAATCCCAGACACTTTAGGAATTCTCTCACTGCCTCCCTTCCCATAATGCAGCTCCAGAGGGGTGCAGTCATCAGAGGGGAAAAAATTGAAAAATGCCAAAGGGCAGGCAAGCGAAGTCTCATTTCCTGGTCTTGTTTCATATGACTAGATAACTGGTTGATTACAAGTTACCTGCTGTGATCCACAGGAACCCCCTGCTAGTCAGGGGCTACCTGCTAGGGAGTTGTGCTCTGAGTTCTAGCCAAGGTGAAGGAGATCCACTGCTTCCCCAGCCTGCTGCCTCAGTCTGCAGTTCATCAGACAGACTGCCACATACCTTTCAGGACATGGAAGTACCCACAGGGGTGGACTGCTCAGTGAGGAGGTACAAGACCCGATACATCTTACCTAAGCCTCTTTCGATTACTCTGTATTAAACAGCAAATGATTCTTCTCTTCTGATTCCGGAGAAAGCATCTCGTTTGCGGGCCTGACTTGGTCCGTGCTACATTTGGCCATCAGGACACCTTTCCAAACTGTGCCCTCAGCAGGACCCTGTGCCCAAGATCTAAGAAGGCAATTCAAATGAAATAAAAATAATACAAAGCTAAGGAGCCCTGCTGGCAAAATGGTTAAGTGCTTAGCTACTAACCAAAAGGTTGGCGGTTCGAACCCATTCAGCAGCTCCAGGGGAGACAGACTTGGTGACCTGCCTCCATCAAGATTACAGCCTAGGACAATTTACAGGGCAGTTCCACTCTGTCACCTGGGTTGTTATGAGTTGACAGAGACTCAATGGCACCTAACAATGACAATGTAAAGGTCACAGGGACAGGACAGCACACACTCCAGACCCTCATGCTATGAAATACAATGGGGACTGTGGGCTGACTGATAAGCAAACACCACCCACGGTCTTCCTGAAGATCAGACAGGAAAGTAGAATGAGACACACATGGCAAGTGAAAACGAAGGCTGCAGGCAAACCGCTTTTGTTCTGATGAAGGGTCTATATGGTGCTCACTACAGGCCAGGTGAGGAAAAAAGAAGCTTTTAAACAAATGCAGGCCGCCTGGGGATCTTGGCTTCCCTGCTCATTCAGGACAAGAAGTGACTATGATTGCCTCCAAGACAGAAATAAAGTATGCATAGGAGGTGGCCACAAGAGTGGGCAGCAGGACCTTGAAGAAGCTCCTTTCGGATGATGTAAGGTCACCTGCTCACTGAGCAAACCTGAGCCAGCTGCTCAAAGGAATAAAGGGCAAGAGCTTTCAGGAGGCACTGACCTGTTCACTGCAGCTGACTTGTCCCAGCTCCACCTGCTTTCCCATCTGACCGAGCAATCACTCCCCATACAGGGGTGCAGGAACCGTGACAAAGAGGCCAGCTGGCTCAGGCCAAATGCCACTCCCTCTCAAGCTGTGGGGCCGTCTGCCCAAAAAAGGCCACATAAAAACGGAAAGTGTCCACCCTACCTTGAGAGGTGGGCTCCCCAAAAGGATGGGATTAATGAGAGCAGCAATAAATGATAGCTTGCCACAATTGACTTTCCCCTTGAGACTCCCAGCCCCACTCCCTCCTTGCTGCAGAGGAGGAGCACTTCCGGTGGAGTGCCTGTTTTCCGCAGTGTGGACAGCATTCCTCGGGTATCCGCAAAGCTGTAGCAAGAGGGTCACTGTCCTGATTAACATGCCCACAACAGGAAGACTCAGGTTTTGCCAAATATGGATACCAGCTAGAGGGCCCACAAAAATATCTACACTGGCTAGCCATCCAGCATTTTCATGTGGGAATGAGAAGTTTCTGGAAATTGTCTTTGAATATCTCACACACAAAATGATAAAGAACTGAAGTTAATTATCAAGTAGCAGCCTTTTGAGTTTGCGATGTCATTCCTGACAGGAGTCACAGAAGGAGGACTGGATAAAGGACACTCAAGTACCACTGGGCATTCTCAGAGCTACTTCCTCCTGGCCCAGTGGAGCCCAGTCATTACTGGGAAGGAATGCTTTGCTCAAACAAACCCACAGCATTGTAGCAGATGCCATGTTCAGTTGGAGCACATGTTGCCCAGCTATATACCCAGGCCTAAGAATTAGTGGAGACCACGGTCCTATACACATATAGCATCCACAGAATCCCACTGTCCTTCACGTTTGTACTACTTGAATGAAAAGTTCGTTTGCATAGTTAGTAAAGAAAAGCAAAACTTAGCTTAGCAGTTAAAACTTAAGAACAAAACCTTAAGAATATCTTCAGATGAGCCATCACCCCCAGTAGTGAAAAGTGCTAGAAGCCACCTCCAGGCCCACCACTGCCCAAGAGCAAAATGCTTCTGCTCCTCTTTTTGGATTTCTTGTCCTGGGCCAGTGAAACATACACACAGAAACAAATTTCCAGTAAATCCTAACCTTTCCACAGGCCACCCTTCCCCACCCCCAAACACCATAATGGAAAACTGGCCTCCCCAGACAGGCTACACTGCTGGGACTGTGGGGGTGGGTGTCAGTAACTCCTGGCTGCTTCCCAACACCCTCTATGTGTGAAAAGCCAACCTCTTCCAAGTCCTGTCACCTCGTTTCCTGGTGGTCCCCAAAGGTCACTCCTTCAAGCAGCCCTGGTGGCACTATGGTTAAGCACTTGGCTGTTAACTAAAAGCCTGGCAGTCTGAGCCCACCAGCAGTTCGATAGGAAAAAAGACCCGGAGAACTGTTCCTGGCAACAGTGCAGCCTAGCAACATGGAGTGACCATACCATGTGTGCACTTTATGGTTCTATGCATCTATAGGAAGTTGTCCTGCTGACCTCTTACTGGAGGAATGGGAGTGGGTGGAGAGGAGGGGATAGGAGACTGTTAGGAGGATAGGACATGTATGGAAGAGTGTGCTGTCACTGGGCAGGGACAGCAATGGGAGCTGCATGTAGGCGGGCAAGCAAATTTATACGGAAATGCACATTTTCACTCAATTATTGTAAAAAAAAAAGTGCAGCCTAGGAAACCCTATGCGCTACTTCTGCTCAGTCCTATTGGGTCTCTACGAATCGACTTGACAACGGTAACAATACTTGGCACAGATTTCTTCTCAACCTCTGTTCAAAGTGGATCATTTCAAGATCCATATGGAAAATTCATCAGCATTTATAACACCAATAATTACAAGTAACAGCTACCATTTATTGAGCATCTACAATATATCAGGCACTGTGATAAGTATTATACATGGATTATCTTTAATTTCAATATCCTTGGCAAGTTATGTGTCACTATGCCCAATTCACAGATGAGAGAACTGTGATTCATAGCAACTCTTCCCAAGAGAAATATTAAGCTCTAACTAAAACTTGTATCTCGCTGGCTTCCTGCTGCCCATGCTCCTACCAGACATGCGCCTCTAGTCCCACCCTTGCTCATCAGGCACTTCTCTGGCCTTTTTCTCTTCCCCAGCCTGCCCCCTCCGTAGCTGTGACCTGTTAGCCTTCTTCAGAACTCTCAGGCAGACCTGCCTTCCTGACTCCCACACGTGAGCAGCACAGCATCCAGAACACACACACTGCTGGTATGCCACAAGATTCAAGACTCCTAATCTCAGTAGGCTCTTCCACCAGTCACTCCTTCTACTGGCCACAGTTCCTATACCCACGCCCCTTGGCAGCTCTTCCCATCTGCTGTCACTCTCCTCAAAGTACCAACACACACAGTGAACACCAAAGTCATCAGTCAAAACCCTCCTGTCTGCACCTACACTCACTGTCAGCTGTGTAGCCGGTCTCAGAGCACTCAGCTCCAACCCCCACCTCAAGATACTCCCTCAACTACTTCCCTCACTCAGCTCCTGGGCCACTGCTCTATTAATCACCTCCCGGCGTCCTTTCTTAGCTCCTCAGAACTCAAACCTGTGCTTTTCAAGATTTTTACACTTATGTTCTCTGGAAAATTTTCTCACTCCACCTTTTTTATATCCTCATTTGCCAAGAAGATTTTTTTCCAGTTTTACATTCTGTAACTGGTACGAAAACAACAGGTATGTTGCATGGTTTTTCTAACTATACGTGCTACTACCTGCTCCAACACTGAGTAAGAATTACAGCTGTAAAAATACTCAGGATGCTGACATTCTTAGAACGTTACCTTGACCCTTTAGCTTTCACTTTTCTCCTCTGCTTTCCCACTCTCTGCCAGGCTTTGTGATGAACAGTCACATTTCCTCACCAATCACCTGTAATCCGCCTTCAGCTGACTCAGCCCTGATGAAACTGCACAGACAAAGGTCATTTGTGACATACTAATTGATAAATAGTACATAACCAATTCTGGCTCTCACTTCATTTTTTTTTTATTTAACATTTTATTGTGTTTAGGTAAAACTTTACAGAGCAAATTAGCTTCCCATCAATAATTTATATAGATTGTTCCATGATGTTGGCTGCAATCCCTGCAATATTTCAGCACTACGCCCATCAGCACCCTGAATTCCCAATTTTTGTTTGTCTGGTTCTCCTGCCTTTACGTTTCTGCTTTTTGTGCAGATGTTACTATTTTGGTCTCCTAGATGGTTGTGTCAAGGAGTACTGCCTTCATGGGTGTTACTGTTTATTTCACAGGCCTGCCTATTGCTTGGGTAGAAGGTTACTGCTGGCAGTGGTTCCAATTCCATGCTAGAGGCATGTCTAAGGGCTTCCTGGGCTTCCTAAGCTCTCAGGGCTTCCTGACGTCTCTGCTGGGCCAGTAAATCTGGTTTTCTTTTTTAAAAAAAAAAAAAATGAACATAAGTTTTGTTCTACACTTTTTCCTACTCTAACTGGAACCTGCTTGTTTTGTAGGTGACAGTTTACAGCTCAGGTTAATTTCTCATGCAGAGATTTATACACATATTATTTGCTGACATTGA
This sequence comes from Heterohyrax brucei, assembly GCA_028571685.1. Lineage (NCBI taxonomy): Eukaryota > Metazoa > Chordata > Mammalia > Hyracoidea > Procaviidae > Heterohyrax > Heterohyrax brucei. The sequence continues at coordinate 21,418,120 of CM053147.1, forward strand.
TTGCAATCCTATCTTCCTGGCTTCTTTGGTTTACTTTATTCTCCTTTGCTCTGGGCGAGATGCGACCAACAGATGCATGTATGTATGTGGACTCTTAAGGCCACTCTTCTGAGTCTAGTGTTTTCTGCCTGTTCCTCCTAAATCTGTCCCTCTACGCATGGCAACTGTATTAACTGTTTGCTCATGAGCCCCTACACCTGAATATTTTGCCAGACCTGTGAGCTGAACTTGAGCCTGGGCATTTCACCTGGATTGTACAGGAACATCTTAAATACTTTATGTCCGAAGTCAAACCAATTATCCCCTCCTGAAGCCTGTTCTTACTTTTGCGTTACCTTGGATTGCGGACATCACACCCAACTCCTTTACTCGAGCCTTGGGTGCTTCCCCTCCCCCCTCCCCTTAACATCGTCCTTGCCCTGGACCAAAATATCCAGCCATTCCCTGCATCACGTCAAGTCTACCTCCTACATACTTTTACAATTTCTCTTCTTCTGTTCCCTGTCAGACCTCAAGTCTCTACCCAGCCTGCCTGTTAACTGTTCTCCAACCCTCCAGACCCATTTATTCTAATACATCCACCAAAATGAACTTTCTTAGCTGAAGTCTGACCAGTCCTCCCTTGCTTAATACCTTTCAGTAACTAAGGGTCCACAAAATACACCAAAGAAGAAAGACTAGTTGCTCTCTGCCATTTCTAGCCTCAGTTTACCCTCTGTCCCTCCTAGATCTTTACATACTACCAAAACCAAAGGGTTCATGGATGACCACATATATGGGGGTGCAACATATCTCTGTACCTTGTAAAAGCAGTTGCCTCTCACTACAGTGCTTCTCTACTCTGCTTCTTCTCCCTCAACATAAAAAAACTCTTATTTTTCCTTCAAAACACAGTTCAGGTATTTGCTCCTCATGGAAGCCTTCTCTGATCTCCCCTGAAATACTCAATCATTCCCTCCTCTGTGCTATTTCTATGCTTGCAGATAACTTTATTCTCTCATCAGTGCCCAGCGCTGCACTATGTTTACACATCTGTTTTTCCTTTAGAGCTTCCTGAGATCCAGGATGGTGTCTTCTCGATGTCTATTCTTTGTGACAATACTTCAGGACATGCAAACGTCTCCTTGCTCCAAAGTGTCAAAGAGAAAAGCCAGCAGCCTTCCTTTCAGTGAGCTTTCTCTTCAGTCAGGAGGAGGCTGCATCTATTGCAAAAATTTCCATGGCACAGTCACAGCTATGTGCAAAGACACTGTACAATCATGCCATGCCACACGAGAGTTAAGGAAGGCTCCGCTTAGAAAACTACTAACCTTTCTCAGGAGAAAGAGACAAGTACTGATTATCTATTTGATGGCAGACTTGTTCTGGATCCTTTACCCATCTCATTACACCCTTACAGCCATCCTGAGAAGCAAGAAGCCACCTCCAGGCAACTGAGGTGCAAACCAAGGTTTGAAGAGTGCACACGACCTCCGAAAAGTTGCCTGCACGTATACATATTAGTTTAGAGTCAGAATTATAACCTAGGTCTGCTTTCTCTTAAGACTTTTCAGTGCCCTGAATCCTTGCCAGGTTTCTAAAGAAATCCAAAGATGCACAATACACCAGTGCGTAGTATGGCAGGAGACAAATGTAAAAGCTTATATTTTTATCATGAATTTGTCTCTGCGTAATCTATCTTTCAGAATGTAAGTTAACTCAGGGGATGCCGCTTGAATTGCTCGACTCAGAACAATGCCAAGCACACACAGGAACTGGTGGCTGCAGAGTCTAGTGATCAGACTGCTTGTGTCTAAGCAAGGGAAAACTAGATGACTTCACGGGAAAACTCACGCCAAGAGAGGTCTGTGCTTGGAGGGGGCTCCGTCCAGGGAGTTCTGAGTTTAGAAACCAGAACTTCCATGTTTTCTTTCCCCTGTAGGTCTGTGGCCAAGTTTCCCAGAAAGAATAATACTGTTTGCTTTTTACATCTCCAGGATAAATCTCTACATTTCCAAAGGAAGCTTTTGTTTTTCCAGGTGTTTTTGTTTTTCCAGGATGAGTTTAGTGTCTACCTCAAACTCTGTTGTAAGGATGAGAATTCACTGCTAAGAAATCTCTTCAGTGCAGAAAGCTTAAAAACAAAATGCAGAAACTAGAGAAGCCTCCAAGGCAACAAGGAACTCTTGTGGTCCCCCTTTCCCATAGCTGCCCCTGAGCCTGGTGTCACACTGCCACGATCCCTTCAGAATGTCTGACGGCTGGGTAGTGATTGTTACTTCCTCAGGAGTGTGCAAGTCTCCATGAGAAAGAAGGCCCAAACCGTGGCAGCCAGCTTCATGGTCACATATGAGTTTCTTACCTCAGGTAACTCAGTCTATTGAGTCATGGCCTGCGGGAAGCCCTTATTGAGAAAAGTCACCAGCCATGCGTTTTAGTGCGCACAGGCAGTCTGGTGCAGACAGTAGGTCTGCTTCCTGTTTCTCTGCCCCCACATTAAATTCGATTCCAGAGTTTAACTGAAGGAGTACTGAGGCAACAGGAGAGCCACACAGAGGATCTATGCCTTGGGAAGACACAACAGAACGTGTCCTTGGTGACTGTGACTGTGACAGTGTGTGTGCGTGCAGGTGTTGGGGTGGTAAAGTAAAATGACAGCTTTGCTCAAAGATCACAGTGCATAAATAATTTCATTATATGCCAGCAGAGAAGAAATGAAGCAGTTAGCTCCTTGAATGTATACATGTAAATTGCTCCAAGAGCACAGTTCAGAGGTGTCTTGCTGGCGTGTGAAATAGGAAGCTATTAAAAAAGATAGGCTGAGAGAGATGGACACTCAATGAGCAAAGAGGGGACAAAGGCTGCCTCCTGCACGCCAACCTCAGCGCCACAAAGGGACACTGTAGAGGCAGAGCCTGTGAGTACGACACTGTGATTGGGGTTTCATAAAGGATATGGATTCTAATGACACTGGAAACAAATAAAAGAGAAACAAATGGCACTGCCTGAGGAACTACAAGGGATGGCTGTCCCTACTCCTTGAGGACTGCCTGTGACTAGACAGCAGGGGCACCTATCGCCAGAGGGTAATGCCAACTATGAGAATTTCACCGTTAACATTTTTCTATGTCTGGAACTCCCTCTGTTCAAGCTGTCTGGGGTTTGTCCTTGAAGCTGCTTTCCTCCTCTGTCCTGTGGCTGGTGGGAATGAGATGCAGGAATACATAGCTCGCTGTTGGGTCTGCAGTGATGGGGAATCAAATTTAGAAATTCTGAGTTCAAATCCCAATTAGAGATGAAAGAATCTAAACAGGTTCCAGATCCTTCCGAAAACCAAGGGGAAGTAGGGCATGTAACGCCCAGGAAGAACTTTCAGAGTAACACACAACATGTAGGACTTACCTGCAAGCAGGAAGGTGATGAGGCAAGTCTCCTTTGGCAAATAGAGTTTGAGACGAGAACCACTGAAGACGTACTCCACCACAGCTTCAGAGCGACCTGCCCGCTGCAGAAAGGGCAGGAACTGCTTGGCTTTTTGGGTATCCTGTGGAGGGAAAGGAAACAATAATGATTAGGGAAGTAACGGAAGCCAGGCAAGTACCTGTTCCCCCGAAACCACAGGACGTCTAGCAGCACGCTGGAAGCTGGCGGCTAACCCCATAAAACCAGACTCCTGAAACCGCCACACAGACGTGATACTCACCTGACCTCATTAGGAGAAATACATTTCTAATTAACAGTTTCCAGAGCATGCTCAGTGACTCTGCTTCCCTCTGTACCCACAGAGAGTATGAGTTTAGGATAATGCTTTAACAGTGAGCACACCCCTCCTCTTCTGGGGCGGGGGGAGGGACGCTCACCTTCCCTCAACATAAACGTGCGGTTGGGAGACCAGTACGAACCTCCCATGGAGGTTAATTTAACTTGTAATTTCCATTAAAAATAGAAAGTAAACATTAAAAAGGCTCCCAGACTGTGTAACACAGCTTCCAAAACTCTTTCCTGGGAAATCAATCTTGAGTAGATTCTGTAATGGTCAGAGCTCATTCTTACTTAATGCTGAGAACAGTCCAGTTTTCCTGGGGCACCAATACGGCAATTCCTGCTCTGGGTGTCTTTCCACGACAGGGTGGTACCTGAGGCTTGCTGTCCCAGTTTCCATGGGACAATGTAGAGCAGCTCCACAGAGACAAATATCCCAAGTCAGTGCAAATAAATATTAAACAACAACAACAAAAACAAAAAACCCCACTGCCACTGAGTAATTCCAACTCACAGTGACCCTACAGGACAGAGTAGAACTTCCCAAAGGGTTTTTAAGACTGCCACATCTTTAGCCTGAGGAGTTGCTGGCGGGTTCAAAATGCCGATCCTTCCGCTCATGGCTGAATGTTTCATCACTGTGCTACCAAGTCTCCGCAAATAATAATGCTGTTGTTGTTAGGTGCTGTCACATCAGTTCCAACTCACAGTGACACTATGCACAACAGAACAAAACACTGCCCGGTCTTGTGTTATGTCCACAATTGTTTTTATGCTCAAGCCCAGTGTTGCGGCCACTGTGTCAACTCATCTCATCAAGGGTCTTCCTCTTTTTTGCTGACCCTCCACTCTACCAACCATGATATCCTTCTCCAGGGACTGATCCCTCCTGACAACATGACCTAAGTATGTAAGACATAGTCTTGCCACCTTTGCTTCCAAGGAGCACTCTGGTTGTACTTCTTCCAGGACAGATGTTCATTCTTTGGGCAGTCCACAGTACATTCAACATTCTTTTCCAACACCACAATTCAAAGTGGTCAATTCTTCTGTCCTTCTTATTCATTGTCCAGCTTTTGCATGCATATGATGTGACTGAAAATACCACAGCTTGGGTCAGGTGCACCTTAGTCTTCAAGGTGACATCTTTATTCTTCAATACTTAAAAGAGGTCCTTTGCAGGTGATTTTCCCAGCGCAATGCATCTTTCGGTTTCTTGACCGCTGCTTCCATGGGCATTGACAAATAATTATAGAAACCAAAAAAAAAAAAAAATCAACACAAAGCCCACGTGTTCTCCCTTAAACAGCATCACACTGGGCATTTTCAACTTCAGCTCACCTCCACCGAAGAGCTAAGAGCCTTTGAATCCTTTCCGCTCTTCAAGCTGATTAAACAGATGACAGAGTATTTGCAAGCATCAAAATACCACCTCACCTGTATTGGGGGAACTGTCACTGGCTGTAAGAATTTCCAAAGTTTTTAGCCCCACCAGCTGAACTATAAACTCCTGAGGACAGCCAAGTTCTGCACCCTTTACTGACTCCTTGCCCAGCTCTTCCTCTCCAACTCTGCTCCAAGCAGCTGGGCTATTGTGTCTCAATTAATGCACATTAGATAATAAAAATTTAACAAGCCATCAAGTATTTGAGAGTTTCCACAGCAGCCAAAGGGGCTTCTCTCATACAGATGCAGTGAGGTAGGCTGGGATGAAAACAGTATTTATAGTAATGAGATTCATCCTTCCCTTCAAACAGCTTCTCAGATAAAAGAGGAGATAGTCATCCATTCTCAGTGCCTCTAATCGCACACTGGGAAAAACGTAAGAAGATAACGAGCTTTTGTGGGCTAGAAACTCCCCCAACGCACACTTAGGCCATACATATCCTACTATACACACATACAGCAGGGAAATGCGTTTCTGGCAGTTGGCTGAAGTCCAGAACAGTCAAGCAAGACAAATGCTCCACGGGAAAGAGAACACTACCTGATTAAAATCCTTTTGCCATACTAGTCTAAATCTGGGACATTACTCATGAACTGAGCCAGTAAGTCAACAACAATTATCAAATTGATTATTGCAAATTCTGAGAGAACTTAATTGATCTGAAGAAAAGGCCTTTTTCCCTCAAGACTTGAGTAATTCACATTTTTCAGAAACAGACTTTTCGCATATATATATCTGGGGAAAAAAGGCTACAGGAATAACAACAGTGTACAAACATATACACACATGCTTTTAATGTGAAGAGCAACAAGGAAGTCTTCATTCTGGCAGAAAAATACACTATAAAGAATCTATCAACTTGCTGCAAGCAGACTCTTGTCCCTTTTTACTACTCATATACTTTATCAAAAGAGAGACAATGACTCAGATTGAGAATCAAAGAGAAGTAAAGGGACATTACCACTCATGTAATAAAATCAACAGATGTTCCTGAATTCTCCTAAGTCTCAAGTCGCAATGTAACAGTCCTACTCAAGAAAAGAACCATGAAAGACAGCAACAAGAAAGCCACATGCTACACAATATGACAAAGATGAGAATGCAAGCCAACTGTGACCACTGAAGACAGGAAAGCAAATCCTAAAAGCTGCCAGAACTGGCCAGGTTTATTTCGAGAAGCAAAGTTACAAGACACAACATGGAACTCCCATCTTTTCTTGAGGTAAGAGTTCCAAAGGCTGGGATGACAGAATACGCCCATGGCCTGACCCCCTGCTAAGGGAAAGATAGCAATGTGGTTCATGCTGACAGGTTTCAGGAACAGAAATTCTTACAAAGGCAATTATACAGAATCAACTCTTTCACCTGTGCCACACCTGCACAATGGTGCCTGCCTTACCTTGTCAGCTCACACACCTCTTAGGACTTCTCTAGCTTGGGCTGTTCCTTGTGAACAAAACAAGTCTCAAAGCATTTCAGTATTTGTTTCACTGGCTCAAATGAAAATACAGGTAAGGCAGACTGACAAGTTCTCTGGACTGACAGGGATACAGCCATAAATTATTTTCTGCTAACTTAGTTATGGGAATTATCTATTCTGAGCATTCTGACTGTATTACGTGGACTAAGGGTAGTTCAACAATTCAACAATTCGACTCACTGTGTGAGTCACTTGCAGTGCTGGAGGGCTCACTCATCTCTGCCCAGAAATTTGGAAGACAGCTACTGGATAACTGTATTTCTACTCACTCCAAAGACAGGTGATCAACAGAACACAAAAATTATGGAATGGTATCATTACTATTACACACAAGTAAAATTCTGCTAAAGATTATTTAAAAATGGTTGAACCAGTACACTGACAACGAACTGCCAGAAACCTACGGTGGACTCAGAAGAGGACACGGAATGAGGAATGTTAGATGACCTTGGCTGAAAGCAGAGAGTATCAGAAAGATGTTTATTTGTGTTTTACTAACAACGCAAAGGCATTTGACTGTGTAAATCATAACATATTATAGACAATACTGAGAAGAAAGGGAATTCCAGGACACCTGATTGTACTTGTGAGGAACCTGTACATTACACCTCAGCATTGATTACACCTCAATAGAGAGAAAACAAAAACCCTCACAACTGGACTAATAAGCATCATCATGATAGAGACATACTGAAGTTGTCACAGATTTCATTTTTTTTGGATCAACAATCAATGCACATGAAAGCAGCAGTCAAGAAATTAAATGACCAGTATTGTATCGGCAAATCTGCTGTAAAAAAACACATTTTAAGGACTAAGGTGCACCAGCCTAAGCCTTGGTGTTTTTCAACTGTCTCATATGCACAGTAAAACTGGACAACAAATAAGGAAGACCAAAGAATTAATGCCTTTGAATTATAGTACTGGCAAAGAATATTAAACATTCCATGGCCTTCCAGAAGAAGGAAAAATTCTTAGAAGCAAGGATGGTAAGACTTTACCTCACATACTTTGGACATATTATCAGGAAGGATCAGTCCCTGGAGAAGGAAATCGCGGGTGGTCAAGTAGATGGTTAACAGGAAGACCCTCAACAAGACGGATCAATACAATGGCTGCAACAATAGGCTGCTCAAGGACAACAAAGACTGTGCGGAAGTTGCAGGACCATTCGGGGTTCTGTTCTATTGTACCTGGTGTCCTGTTACATGCAGGGCTCTGCTGCATGTGCAGTTCTGTTGTACGCAGGGCTCTGCAGCACCTAAGTTTCTGCTACCCATAGCCTCTGCTGCACATATGGTTCTGCTGCACGCAGGGTTTGGCTTCACGTAGGGCTCACGGTACCTACGGTCTCTATGATTCAGAGCCAACTCAGTGATACCTAAAAACAACTGGGGGGTTGAACATGCCAGGTGGATCTTGTTTCTATTGTTGTTAGGTGACCTGGAATCATATTGATCCCACGTGACTGAGCAGAAGTGCCCAGTAGGATGTTCCTTCCCTGTATTCTTCACAAAGCAGCTGGTTCTGTCTCCCAGGGCATTGCTTGGTGGGTTCAAACCCCCAGCCTCGCCAAGGGACCATGCTCTTAGGTGAAATCGAGGCCAATTGGCACAACTAGCGTATTGCTAAGAGGGCTCTCTGCACCCCACATTGGTGAGTGGCGTCTGGGGTCTTAAAAGCTGCTTAGCTGCCATCTGAGGGCATAGCAAATGGTCCCAACTCAGCAGGAACGGATGCTCACTGAGGACCAAAACGACATGGGGGAAAGACAACCCAGAAGACAGAGAGACCCACATGAGTGGGTGCCTACATTGACTTGGGACTGGAAGAACCAGTTGGTGCCCAGTCACCACCTGTGATAGCCGCTATGGAGCTCACAAAGTTGAGTCTCACTGGCAACACAAGAATAAAAAGGGGTGCACCTGAGATTTCTACTAAAAGACCACAATTCATGGTCCAGCAGCTTCAGGGTTCCCCTGGGAGCATGGCCCCTGGCCCTGATGCTGCCCTTGCCCATAAATCATAATGAAGGTCCACCCTTCGGACACGAATGGATTGGACTTGCCGATGCAGAGTGACCATATATTGGATGCACTTTATGGTTCTATGCATCTATAGGATATCATCCTGCTGACCTCTGGCTGGAGGTAGGAGAGTGGATGGAGAGGAGGGGAAAGGAGACTGTTGGGAGGATGAGACATGTATGGAGCAGAGAATGGGAATGTACACTTTCACTCAGTCATAATAAAAAAAACCCCAAAAAACAAAAAAACAACCCAGCCTCTTGGTTAGATGTGGAGTGCTTAACCCTGTTCACCACCAGGGCTCTGTAAGGATGCGACTAACACGCCACTTTAAATTCTTCAATACCCTGAAAGAGGGCGCACTGAGATTTAGTGAAATTCAAGTTTCTTTAAAACTTTTTAACTACCAAAGATATATTTTTTAAAATAAAGATTAAAGGTTTCTAATTTCGAAATAACACTAGACTTGCAAAACAAAGCTTTGTTTTAAACCATTACTGCTAAACATAAAACATTTCTGCTTAAAAGTCAATAGCAGACACTCTCATCCTTAGTTTGTCTCTGCTGTGGCTTATTTACATGAGGCCTAGGAATCTATCTGCCATAGTCTTCTGGCACTACACTAAGCAGATAAATTAGCTACGGTTTTCCGTTATCTGTGCCAATATTCCCCTCCATTGGTGTAAATAATCAGGAAGCAACTGAATTTTGAACAGAGAAGTCTTCTTTGTTGCACTGGTAGTTTTCACATTACCTGTGCTCCGAAACAAACCCCACAGAAATCTTTTCCTGTACTCTTAGAAAAGCTAATTTAAGGTTGCATTAGCTACATTTAACCTGCTATTGTGGATGGCATCTCTTTAAGGAATGTTTCTGCCTCCTCAATGCACCTTGAAATTGAGAAAGTAATGATGCAACAAATGTGCCTGGGGTGACTTCATTCCAAAGGATGTTACTATCTATACCTCAACCTTAGAGCAGCGGGGTTATGAATGACTGTTACAGAAAGCAGGGTGATGCTTAGAGACAGGGAAAGGGTAGAAACAGCATAACGATACACTCCGCTCAGCCACCACTTTTGGCCTGTCAAGCCAACGTCTTCCAAATGTGGGTCATCTGTCCCTGTGGCAAGAAATGCCCTTAAGCCACCAGACTGCAACTTATCCCAACAAAGAGCCTTGCTGTGTATACAAATACACATCTGAAAGAACTGTGCACACTGCACTCTGCATCACCAGGTTTTGGAGGACAGATGTGCTGGGTGCAGCAAGCAGAGGGGGAAGCTGAATCCCAACACAGCAGGCACAAGACAGTAGTGACAGAGAAGACATTATTCAGATAGTCAGGCATCTGTGAATTCCAGAAGATTCTGGAAGAGCTGCCAGTTTGCCCTGGATAGTAGTAAAATGAATCCTATGATGTTTTCCACTGAAAGTTTTCATGTAGCAGACATTAAAATACTTAGAGCTGGTGAGACGTAAATATCTCAACACACAAAATAGCACAGAGAAAGGGGACTCAGAGTAAATCTATTCATTAACAATTAACCACTTCGGATTATCATGTACAAGCAAGTCTCAGATGGGAACTGTTAATAACGAAGCTCACTCATTAGTTATTATCACCATAATCACTCTTTGATTAACATCATAGGGAAAAGAACTAAAAACAAACAGCCATGCTTCCAGTTTTATGAAACAGGACATTACAGAGTTTGGACCCTGTGTGACCATCATGTTATACACAGGCAGTCCCTGGGTTATGACATCTAACTCACATACAACTTGTAGTTACAAACCCCTTCTGTACATTCGATTACATACAACTTTAACAGACCATGAACATACACGTGGTTGGGTGTTGCCCGAATGGATATTACACGGCACGTGACTGCACAAGGAGCACTGAGTGTGGCGCCATATGGGCAGCCCGGGGGGATTTGAGAACCAGGACTCAGAAGAGGCTCCTCCAACCCAACAAGCCTTCCTGGAGGTACAGTCGGCTACTTTCCAGCCCAACTCAGCATGCCTCTTCCCTATAAGAACTGACTGTAGCGATAGGCCCTACGCGGCTAGCCCCAGGGTGAGTGGCTCCAGACAGTGCTGTTTGGGTCCAACCAATCTTTACACCAAAGTGGCAAAATCCCTGTGAACAAGAGGGGAGTACAGGTCACAGAGCCTGGAGAACAGAACGGACTGCTGAGGATTCTGAGGCAAAAGGGCTCGCCACGTGCGGGTGCTCTGTGATAACTCACCACCGTAACTATCTGTTTCTCCTGGACTGTGCAGGTCAGGAGAAGCACTCTCGCAGCTGTGTAGAAGACACCTACAGCATAACTATCTCGCCTACCACAAGAGGCAAAAAGCCATTCATCGCGCCACACTCTTCCTCCTTCCCACCTTCCTGGGCTCTATGCCCCAAGAGCCATTTTAATTCACAGAACAGGTTTATGATTCTCTGTGAGATGCCAGCTGTACAGCAAGATAATCTCCTGAAATAAATGGGGCCTTGGGGTGGGGGACAATAGGAATATCGTCTAGCCCCAGCACGACCACAAAGCACTTAAAAATTTAAGCCGACTTTCCCTGGCACCCTGGCAGCTTATCAAAGTTCCATGGTGAGGTAGGGGTGGGTGGGTGTGGGAGGGGGACCTTGAGAAGGAGAAAGAGAAACCTCAGTGAGTTACACGTTTAGCAGAAGTGAAGTGAACCTAGGAAAGAGCCCTGGAGAAAAACACTCTGACTAAGAAAGCATCAACAAGAAAGAAAAAGTCAAAAGAGAAGGTACTGAGGCTGGGGGACCAATGATCTGTCATCAGGTACTGTCTATAGTTCACCGTGTCTCGCACTGTCCCCTCAGTTGGCACTGCACTTTGCTCAGGCCTCTATTTCTGGAGCATGAATCAAGGGGACATTTGCAGGCACATTTAGTGGGAGAAAGCCCTGAGTCTGGAGACTGGCATTCTAATCTGCAGCACCCTTGACCAAGGATGCACCTTACCTCTTCCTCTCTGCCTCTACTCCTTTACCAACTAGTGAGGGAGATGGACTGGCTGAGACATGGTTCCAAAAGAGAACTTGCAAGACAGGGACACGCTGAATGCAGAAGAAGCCAGAACAGCACGCTTACCAGACTGGAAGATGGACAGGCTATGCCAGTGCAAATGTGACAATTTCCAACCAAAAGAATAAAGTTTACTCTTCAATCAGACTTATAAAAAACTAAATCTTTCACAGCTTTGAGACTATATCTGCCCTCAGTAATCCTATGAAGGACACCAAACCCACTGCCAGTGAGTCAATTCTGACACACAGCAACACTCTAGGACAGAGCAGAACTGTCCCATAATGTTTCCAAGGAGCATCTGGCAGATGTGAACGGTGAAGCTTTGGGTTAGCAGCTATAGCTCGTAACCACACCACCAGGGTTTCTCCTACAGAGAACAGCTCCTTATCAATTTTGTCAAGGCAGTCCAGCCAAAACAAAGCCAATCACATTAGAGGACTAGGTGGTTGCTGCTGTGTTCTGTCGAGCTAATTCTGACTCATAGCGACTCCATGTGACACAGTAGCACCAACCCATAGTTTTCTTGGCTATATTCTTTACAGCACCAGATGGTCAGGTTCTCCTCCCACAGAGCCACTAGCTGAGTCCAAACTAAACCTTCTGGTTAGCAGTCAGGTGCTTACCTGCTGTAGCACCAGGGCTCCTCAGGGGTAAGTTAGGTACCCCCAAATACCACCTAGGTTTCGTGTAGAACTACCCCAAGTTGGAAACAAACCAAATACCCTTCAATGGGGGAATAGACAAACAAATTGTGGAGAAAAAAACACATGGGGAATAATATTCTGCAATAACAAAATACACAGGTAGCAACACGGATGAATCACCAACACATGAGTCCACTTAATGTAAAGCTTCAAGCACAGGGACATAAAGTAGATCAGTGGCTGCCAGGAATTAGGAGTAGGGTTAGGGGTTGACTCCAAAGGAGACAAAAGAATTATTTGGGATGATGAAGCAGCTCTGTATCTTTACTCCTGTGGCGGTTACTTGTGTACATGTGTGTCAGAATGTACACATTTGTCAAAACTTACAGAACTGCAAATTAAATTTGGTGAATTCTACTGTAGGTTAAATTACACACTAATTTTTAAAAATAAACAAAAAAATTTAAGTTGGGAAATAGAATAAGCAATATTTTAACTCAAGATAATTTTCTTCCCCTAGCCAGCTAGTTTGAAAGTAGCTCAGAGAGAGTAACTTAAGTTCAAAGTTAAACAATAATTCCATGTGAGATAAACTGCTTGAATACGATCAGCATTAAAGCACTTCCAAAATTTTAAGTACAAAATGGCTTAAAAGAGAAAACAATCAAAAAGTTAAAAGAGGCTGCAATAGTATCCTGTTTTTGAAAAGCAAAAGTATCTGTTCTTTTCAAAGGAAAATATCAATTTTAGAGCAATGGTGAAAAGGAAATTTCAGAAGCAGGATCCCCCTCTCAGTCAGACAGAGGAAATATTTCATTTAAATAAAGAAAAAAAGAACTGTCTCAGGGGACATCTAGGTCAACTGGCATAAAAGTTCATAAAGAAAGCATTCTAAATCCTACTTTGGTGAGTACTGTCTGCGTTTTAACAGCTGGCCCTTCGCCATCTGAATAAGATACAACTATTGGTCTCCTTCCATCCAGAGCAAAGAAGAGTGAAGGAAACCAAAGACTCAAAGAAACACCAAGTCCACAGGGCTAGTGGACCACAGAAACCACAGCTTCCACTGGTCTAAGGCCAGAGGAACTAGAAGGTGACCAGCTATCACTACCAGCTGCTCTGAGCAAGTTCACAACACAGAGCCCTGGTTAGAGTGGGGGTTAAAAAAAGTAGAACGAAGTTCAAATTCATTAAAATTCAATTAAAAAAAAAAAGACCATATTTACTGGCCTGAGAAAGACTGCAGGTACCCCTGAAACTACTGTCCTTAGATACTCTTCTAACTGGGGACTGAAGGCATTTCTAGAGATCACCTTTCAGCTAAACAATGAGGTCAATAAGACTTGGAACAAGTTAGTCAGCTGCAATGGATTTGGGTTTTGTTGTTGTTGTTGAAGAGTAACAAGTGCTCCTTAGAACAATTATCTACAGGAGACGAAGATGCCCAAAAGCAGAGATGAGAAGGCAGGAAGGGGCAGGAAAACCTGACCAATGGAAGTGGGGAACTCCTGGTGGTACTGCTGAGTGTTGACACGATGCAGGGTTTGCAACTGATGTCACAGAACAATCTGTATACAAACTACTGAATGGGAAACTAAATTGCTCTGTAAACCTTTGCCTAAAGCTAACAACAACAACAAAAGCAAAAAAAAAAAAAAAAAGCAAAGCAAAGCAAAGCAAGCAAAAAGTACTACCAAGTTCATATGCCTATTGACATTTCTACCCTGAAACAAAAGCATGTGATATAGTTCAAAGTGTGTGAAGTAAAATCCAACTGTCAATCAAATGGAAACTCTAAACTGACTCAGAGATTATTCTTTTATTGAGCGACTTTCCGTTCCCCAAATTTAACCTGCTGCAATTATACTGTGGGAGCCATTCCACTTAACCTTTAGAAATGAAGTAATTGTCTTTCAGTGTGAAAATGTGCGTTTTAACATCAACATGAAATACAATGCCCCTTGGCTTATTCTACAAGGCTGGTTTTTTGTACTGTACATTTAGCACAGAATGTGCCTTTCTTTTATGGAAATCCTGGTGGCATAGTGGTTAAGTGCTATAACTGCTAATCAAGAGGTCAGCAGTTTGAATCTACCAAGTTCCACCAGGCATTCCCTGGAAAACTATGAGGGAGTTCTACTCTGTCCTACTGGGTCATTATGAGTTGAAATCAACTCTGTGTCGGTGAGTTTGGTTTGGTTTTGATGCCACATATATAAAAGGGTGGAAGTCTACACTTAGGATAACACTGAAGTCTCACTATGTAAAAAAACTTGTTTTCTTCCTACAGAGTTCAGCCTTCCTCCTGTAACAGGGATGAGATGCAGCCCATCAAGGCAGTGCTGCAGGGGCCAAGCGATGTTCCTTGACAGGCCTGCCAACCCACAGGACTACCTGAAAGCTATGGCTCTTAACTACTGTTGCCCAGAAACTTTCCACAAATAACTTTGACTTCCTTTCCAGTGCCACTTCACCCCAACTACCCACCTCCCCATATTTTAACTTCTCAGTGGATTATTAAAACTTCTTGTCAAATTGATATTCAGTATTTATGACTTTGTAAATACTAAGACACAGAACATACCATAACAGGCGTGCCTCAGACTCTCCTCAAGACTGTCAGATGTATCAGGTAATTCACTGCTTCCATGTAACCTCCCCTTCACAACTCTCAACCTTCCAGAATTCTCTTCTGAAACACACTCACCCTGCTTCAGACTTTTGTACCACAGATTACTAGGCTGAATGTACCACACCTGGGCTGTACATTCACCAAGACCTTGGAAATTTCCTTTGCCTCCTTTCCCAATTTCTTGGACACATGCCGCCTTCTACCTTGATTTATGTCCTGTTCTTTTTTTTTTTTTTTAAATATTGTATTGTGATTGAGTGAAAGTACACAATCCAAATTACACTTGCATGGCTGCCTATCTGCAGCTCCTGCTCTCCTTGCCAGTGACAGCACACTCCTCCTTTTTATTCTACACATGTCATATCCTTTTAACAATCTCCCGTTCCTTGCCCTCCACTCCCTTCTCATAATTTTTTTTCTTTCTTTAAAGATAACATCCTATTCTTCTTTCATGTAGGCAATGACTTACGTATCTGAGATCAGGTAAGTAAATAAAGGATTGTTTCTGTAGTTTTAGTCATGTAAGAATTTAGAGTCAATAGAACAATTCCTTTCATTGTCCATCAGCATAACAGTAACTAACTCTGATACCAGTGGCTATGAAAGTTATAATGTGAAGAAAATTTGTTTCATTATGAAACTTAATTGTAACTATGCAAAAATACAGTAATAGGAGAAATAATTATAATGACAAAATCCCAAACCCATCTTCACGGAGTTGGTAAGACAGAGTAGAGCTACTCCATAGGGTTTCAAAGAAGTGGCTCGTGGACTTGAACTGCTCATCTTCCGGTTACCAACTGAGTTCTTAACCACTGTATCTCCAGAGTTTCATAGTAAAAGACAGTGCTTCAAAAGCACCAATTCATAAGAAAACATGTTTCTAAGGAAGCTACAAACAGGCTTAACACACTGGGAGGCATACCTTCCAATTATTTAATTACATGTTTGTAAAAAACATGTAATTAATTCAAATTATAAACATCTAACTTATATATGATAAACCATTAAACTGATAAGAAAATAATTAAAGGTAGTATTTCTACTTAGAGCTGGTAAAGATGAACACAACCAACGTGGGTATAAGAAAAAGGCCACTTTTCTAAGTATCAAGTAATAACGAATGTTTACAGCACAATAAACATCTTAGACATTTTCAGAAATGAGATGTGAGGCTAGTCTAGAAACACTGCTTACACATGCTATCTGGCAACAAGAATACAAAAAAAAAAACCCACAACAAACATGCTATACCGTTCCAGATATCAAGACAAGGCAGGGACTGAAAAATACCTTACAAGTTTGAAATACTTTTTGCTACAGAACTTTTCCACCATTTTTTTTTTTATCACTTTCAAAGTCTCTATGGGCAAGAGATGAGAATTTATTATAGAATCAGAAAACGGCTTGAGAGAGAATTAGAACAGCACGTGCAGGGTAAAGGATTTAAAAGAGGGTCTGCTGGAGCACAAGTTTTCATTTTATGGGCAAATCAAGAACTCAGGGGCCAGGTGATGCCATGGTAAGCTGGCCCCACCTGAGACAAGAAGGAGACTTCAGAAAAGGATGGCGAATGACAGAGCAGCACACAAACTATACGGCATAAAACAGAAATTCAAAATAAACATTAACACAGGGGAGAGCTAGCGAAAACCGTTTCAACATACCCCAAAGTACTCCAAACCTTTATTTTTGCCTGTAGGTATAACAATTTAGGTCCAACACACCTTAAGTAAAAGCATACTCTATCTAATTAGTGTTTCTTAAGTCCTACATTTTTAAAGACAGTTAATAAACAGAAAATTAGAAAAATTGGAGGACAAAGTTTTACTTCAGTCTCACTGGCAACACAAGTATAAATAGGTGTGCACCCTGAGATCTCCACTAAAAGACCACAATTGATGGTCCAGGGGCCTTGGAGTTCTCCTGGGAGCAGGGCCCCTGGCCCTGATGTTGCCCCTGTCCATAAATCATAATGAAGGTCAACTTTTCAGACAGCAATGGACTGGGACTTGGTGACGCAGAGTGACCACATTGTGTGGGCACTTTATGGTTCTAGGCATCTACAGGAGGTCGTCCTGTTGACCTCATACTGGAGGAAGGGGAATGAGTGGAGAGGAGAAGATACAAGACTGTTGGGAAGATAAGACAGGTATGGAGCAGAGAGGAAGAGTGTGCTGTCACTGTGCAGGGAGAGCAGTAGAAACTGCATGTAGGTCAGAATGCAAATTTATATGGGAATGTACATTTTCATTCAGTCATAATGATGAAAAAAAAAGTTTTACTTGACATTTACAGAACTACAGTGCTAAAAACTACACACTATTGTTGGGCCCAATATTCTATTTTGTGCAACTGTTCAAAGAAAATAATTACCAATCATGAAATGACTTAAGCAAAAGGAACTAACAACATTGTTTATGATGGAAAAAAAAAAATCCAAATGATCCAACTACCAGCAGAAGAGAGTGAGTTACTCAACCATGGCTAAAACACAGAATACTAGGCAGATGTAAAACTACGATTAAAGAAATGCAGTAAACCATATGGAAAGATAAGTTATACTTAACGTGGAAAATACTTACAACATTCATCCATCTAACAATAGTTATTAAGAACCTACTATGTGCCACACAGTGTTCTAGGCACTGACCATTAAGAATAAGGCGGCTTCTGTCTTGAAAAAGCTTTCTCATCAATTAAAAAAAAGGGGCAGGGGAGGAGGAAAAGACCTCGTATGTTGGTTAAAAGATACATTCGTACTAAAATATCTGGTGGCAATAGCACAGATGATTTTTACTTTTTTCTTTTGGTTTATTTATATTGAACACAATTAAAAATAAAAATCTTGAGATAAAAAAATTAAGTTTCTGTGTTTAAAAGAAGAAAATACACTGGCATTCAGGGCCGATTCAGCTTTGCCTGACTAATACACATTATTAGGTCAGAGAATTGGCTCATCGTTGTAGAGCCAGCATCCAGCATTCTCCACAGTGATTAGTTCTTTGTAATTCTTCCATATTGTGAGACAGATAACTATCACTGACACTGTTACAAAGTCTATAAACTGACCTGGAAAACATTTTGACCTGAAACGGCATGTGAAATCTGTCCACCTATCCATCAAAACTAGCATCTAAGCTTTGTGCTTTGTGACACTGTCGACCTCAAACTAACAGGCCTCTGTCTAAGGACTAAAGGTTTAAGACATAATGATGATCCAGAGTTTTAAAAAACTATGACAGTAAGTAGAAAAACAAATAAAAATCACATACCAGCATAAGTGAGAATAAAAAATATGTCCCTAGTGAAGCCATTAGTGTGTGGTGAAAAGTCCCACAGTCAGGCTCAGAAAACAGATTTAATAAAGTAGACTCCAAATTCCACTCACACATGAAAAATCTGTGATTACTGGTATACACAACAGTAAAACTACTCTTGCAGAACTATATCTTCAGTACTGCTAGAAATGCAGATTCTAAGTGTATCAGGAATTCTATTTCTTCTGAAAAAATAAAATAAAATTAACGCCCCCTCTTTCCACTGCCTTCACAGTCTTGTAGGATGTAATCAGATGTGGATTTTTTTTTTTTTCTTTTTTAGGGAGAGGGCTCCTAGAATTAAGGCTCTAAGCATTTAACCTATCAGTGGGAAACCATGTACTCCAAGTGCATGAGTGAGAATTCAGAAGAGGAGTTTTGGTCAGGGTAATAGAAGTCTGGTTGCTTTTCCAGCTAAGGATTATATCTTATATCACTGCCATTTCCTTCTCAGTCAGTGCACATTTTAAGTAAGGATGCTCCTAAAACTTCTCACTTGAAAGGAGAGAGATACTATGAACTGTAGGTATGGAACTCTTCACCCTACAAAAAGATACGTAAGACAAAGTTCCTGCTTATGATCCAGTTGAGGAAACATCTAACTGCCACCCCCATCACTTCATGCCACAGAAACTGCTCTGAGGTCACAGGCCCCAACATCACAAAGTCCATCAACAGTTCTCAGTCTTCAGGCTGACCCTGCAGCAGCCTAGGGCAGCTCACGAAGCCTTCTTCCCTCTCAGTTTCTGTATCACACTTGTCTGGTTTGCTTCCTACAGCTTAGACAATTCCTCTTTAAGTTTCTCCGGCCAGACTCCTTACTCATACAAAATCTTTACATGCTGGAGATAAAAGGCCTGCCCTGAGGACTATTTCCATATTTTTGGACAATTTTGTTGACTCACATTTGTATGCCTAATAGTCCCAAATTCATGCCTGAAGTCTAAGCCACTCTTTGGGGCTGCAGACTGATGTATCATTTAACGGCTCCTAGAGACCCATTTAAACATGTGCTAGAATTCTTCCGTTTCCTCTGAAGTCTGTTCGCCCAGTTTTTACTGTTATCAGAAAAGTAGCACTGTTATCAACCAGCTACTTCAGCCAGACACGGCGAAGGCTCATGTTTGACATGCAATTTCACCTCCAACTTGACCAATGACCCAGTCAATCATCGAACTTGACCAGTTCTACTATTCAACTAAATTGCAACTTTATCTTTTGACCTTCACTATCATGACCCCAGTTCCAGCCACCAGTCAGTCCTCAACTGCTTAGCTGCCGTGTCCTTCCCAACCAGGGTCCTGTAACCCCTTGCCTCAATGTCTACCTCCATACAACTCGAATGAAAATACTCACACACACACACACACACACACATACACACAAATAAAACCCACTGCTGGAGAGTCTATCTGTATTCATAGTGACCTTACAGGACAGGGCAGAAATGTCCCATAGGGTTTCCAACGCGTGTCCAGTGGATTTGAACTGCTGACCTTTTTGTCAGCAGCCATATTACTTAACTGCTACACCCTTGGGACATGTACACGTGCACACGCGCGCATGCGCGCGCGCGCACACACACACACAATGGTGACCCAATTATCCCACTCCCATTTCAATGATTTCTCATTGTACTTAGGTCAAAATTACCAATACTGAAATAACAAGAAAGTTGACATACTGTATAAAATGTGACCAACGTCACTGAACAGTGTCAACATTATTAAATGGGAACCTAATATCCTGTGTAAACTTATACTGAATACACAATATTATTGTAAAAAATCCTTATTGTGGACAACAGTGTCAAAATGATCCAACCATTCGCTGTCTTCTCTTCCATAACCACCTTCACATGCCCGCAACACCGGCCTCCATGTTCAACCCAGGTACCTTTTTATCCCAGGACTTCCCTGTATATGGTTACATCTTCAGCCCTGAATAAAATCTTGTCCTAACTACTCCTTAGGCCTTGTTTTAAAATCAGAGACTTCTCTGACCACCTAGCATAGCTCTGCCATCAGTGTACACTCTCACAGGACTCTATTTCTGTCACAATTCTAATTATATAACTAATTGTGTATGCTCTAAAAATACTGTAGCTGTCTTAAGCTCTTGATAAATGCTTGTTTGATGATTCACTCATTCAACAAAGCAGATGCATTATTAAAAAATAAAAATAAAAAGTAAGCCAGAGATGGCATAAATGAAATGTCCAATGAGATAAAAGTGTGGTAAAAGAATCCAGGAAAGGAATAGGTATGATCAGGGACTTTTATTGGATAATGAGTTTGGAATATAAATACTACTGATGATGATGATGGTGGCTATGCACTGCAGAGGACTTTCGGTATGTTTCCACAACGATCTCAAATTCCATCAGGTACAAGTCACTATTACACTTCCATAATACTTACCTATAAGCACTAATAATGTGAACTTAGAAACAGAAATCTTTGTATACCTTTGTTAGGTTTGATGTTAACTCATTGGGAAACTGTTAAGTAACGAGAAAATCATTTAGAAAATTTCAGAACTCAGACATCTAAACAGAAAAGTTTGTGAAGAATGTGGTAAACAATTTTTTAACTTTGACCTCGTATGACAAAAAACAGATAAAATCCTTATAAACTAGCCTTGAGACATGGGTCTGAACAACTTTCCTAAACTCTAACTTTGAAGAAAGATATCTGGCTAATCTCTAGTACAAGAGAGAAGATACAACACATTAGTTTTTGATGTCACACTTACCCTTGTTATAAGGAGCCAAAGGGTCAAATTTGCACTGCTGTTGTGAGGTACTGTCAAGCTGGTTATGATTCACAGCAACTTGATGTACAACATTCACACTGTTGTTGTGAGGTACTGTCAAGTTGGTTCTGACGCATGGCAGCCTGATGTACAGCAGAACAAAATGCTGCCCAGTCCTGCACTATGCCCACAATCGTTGCTATGCTTCAGCGCACTGTTGCAGCCACTGTGTCAATTCATCTTGGTGAGGGTCTCTTCCTCTTTTTCACTGACCCTCTACTTTATCAAGCATGATGTCCTTCTTCAAAGATTGATCCCTTCTGGCAACACGTCCAAAGTACAGAAGACGTAGTTGCCACCCTTGTTTCTAAGGAACATTCTGGTTGCACTTCTCCTAAGACAGGTCTGTATGTTCTTTTGGCAGTTCACACTATAGTCAATATTCTTTTCTAACACAATTCAAAAGCATCAATTCTCTTTCTGTCTTTCTTATTCATTGTCCAGCTTTTGCATGCATATGATGTGACTGAAAATATCACGGACTGTGTCAGGCACCCCTTAGTTTTCTAGGTGACATCTTTACTTTTCAACACTTTAAAGTGGTGTTTTGCAGCAAATTTTCCCAATGCAATGTGTTTTTTGATCTCTTGTAGGCTGGTTCCGTGGGTGTCGATGGTGGCTCCAAGTGAAATGAAATCGTCGACAACCTCAGTCTTGCCTCCTTTATCCTGATGCTATTTATCAGCCCAGTTGTGAAGATTTTTGTTTTCTTGATGTTGAGGTATAATCCATACTGAAGGCAGTAGTCTCTGATCTTTATCAGTAAATGTTTCAAGTCCTCTTCACTTCCATCAAGCAAGGCTGATGAATCATTCTTCATATAGTTCAGCTTCTCAGATTGTTTGCTCAGCATACAGACTGAATAGGTATGGTGAGAGGATACAACCCTGACACACATCTTTCTTGACTGTAAATCACATAGTTCACCCTGTTCTATTTGAGTAACTGCCTCCTGATCCATGTACAGACTCCTCATGAGCACAGTTAAGTGTTCTGGAATTTCTAATTTCCATGTTATCCACAACTTGTTATGATCCACATAGCCGAATACCTTTGCATAGTCAATAAAACACAAGTAAAGACCTTTCTGGTAGTCTCTGCTTTCAGCCAAGATCTATTTGACACACCAGCAATGATATTCCTCTGTTTGGTTCCATGTCTTCTTCTGAATCTGGCCTGAATTTCTGGCATTTCCCTGTCAATATACCACTGCAACTGCTTTTGAATGATCTTCAGCAAAATTTTACTGACATATGATTTATTAATGATACTGTTCAATAACTTTCATATTTGGTTGGATCACCTTTCTTGGGAATAGGCATAAACACGATCTCTTCCAGCTGGTTCACCAGACAGCTGTCTTCCAAATTTCTCGGCATTGACGAGTGAGTGCTTCCAATGCTGCATCCATCTGTTGAAATATCTCAGTGGATATTCCATCAATTCTTGGAGTCTTGTTTTTCACCAAGGCCTTCAATGAGCTGTGGCTTTCTTCTTCAGTGCCATTGGTTCTTGATAATATGCTACCTCTTGAAATGGTTCAATGTCAAACAATTATTTCGGGTGTAATGATTCTGTGTATTCCTTCCATCTTCACATATAAACTCTGAATTTTTGCTCACTTACTGCAAGAACGCAGAGGCAAACACCAAAGAGCCTGCTGAGACTCTGCCCACCACAAATGACCTTGGACTATGGCTACCAGATAATCTCTGCAGACTTTCAGCTGTGGTTAGGCCTTCCTCTCAATACCTCTCATTGAAGATGAAACTCTGAAATCTAAAGATTTGGACTTTAACTACTGAACTAACATTGTAATTGTAAATTTGACTCTCCATTTCCAAAGGAAAGTTGTGAGTCTTATTTGTGTGCCTTGTCATGATTATCTTGCAATTAACCAGTTTCTGCACGAGGAACCTGAGTACCTCTCTATTAATTTTCTACAGTAAAATCCTCCAGAGTAGAGCTGTAGGCAGAATGCTAAGGAAATTAATAATCATCACCACGTGAACACTGCTCTCTGTTCAGGCCGTATTACATCAGCTATTCTAAATAGCTTTTCAAGTGTTAACTCACTGAATCCCTGCTATGATGTAATGAGTTAAATACCATTATGATATCCATTTTATAGATGAGAAAACTAAGGCATAGCAAAGTAACTTCCTCAAAGTGACAAGATGATAAGCAACAGAGCCAGGACTTGAACCTGGACACTCTACAGTCCAGAAAACACTCACTCTTTCTGCTGCATCCCCTAGCCCACCCACTTCCCAATACTAACCAGCACAGTCAATCCTACACCTAGCTGCCAAAGCAATTTTTTTTCCAAGCAGTTTTATCCTTTCCGCCTTATCATGTGGTAAATTAAATCTAGACTAGGCACTAGATGTTGTGCCATCAAGCTGATTCAGATTCCTATCACAGCACTGGAGAGAAGGCCACCAGGGTTCCTTATACAAACATACAGAAAAGATTCCCCTTTCTTACTTTAGAAACCAGTGAGGAAAACAACTGCACACATCAAATAACTTGAGAGCATTTACCATCAAAATGGGGTCGCAGTAAGTTGGAATCAACTGGCAACTAACAACAGCAACAGATATCAATATGTGCAGACGTGATTCTGTAAATGCAGAAGAAAAGCATGATCAGAAGGCACTGGGATACAGACGGGGGAGGTACCAGAGGGAAGACATGTGGCCAGAGGGAAGACAGCATTCCAAGGAGAAGGGATGCCACTCAACACACGCTCGTTAGCAAGGTGTAAGTTGACCGAGAACCTTCAATAGTGGAACAGATCAGATTTTATATAATAGAAACTAAACAGGGCCCACCGTGGGTGAAGCATAGAGGCACGTTGCAGGTATGCACAGTCAACAGAATACAGCTATTTTGTGAAGCCTTGGTAATAGCTTATATTCTCAGGCGCCTTCCCAATCTGATCCTGTACTGGGAATTCTTTTATTTCTTTCTGATAACACCATTTCTTCTGGAACTGAGGCACAACTATTAGGGTATTCCAAAGCCACCCTCAGCTCCAACCCAAGACTATCTATCTGGACATCAACATTGCAGGAAGTATCCAAAAATTCTCTACAACATATTCAGTAGGGAATATGTTGGGAGCAGGCTAAATAAAGCCTAAACTACAAGTAAGCAGAATGTCTATGCTAGTAAAAGGACTTACTCTGAGATGTTTACATAAGCAATCGCCACAGGACAAAATGAGTTCAACCCAGGGCTAGGTACTGTTCCGATGGCGAAGAGGACAGCAAAGCCGTGGCCAGGCAGAGACACTTCACATTGTATCACATCACTCGGCAGCCATGAGACAAGTCCGACAACCCAAACACGCACCTCAACCTGGAACTCAGGGATTTTATCAACTACGTGCAAAATACCCTTACGTTCATTTAACAGAGCCCATAATGGGCTCATTTAACCATTCTGGACCCATGAACTAGAATTACAGAGCAGTCTTCCTCTGTCCCCGGAGAATGACAGAACGGAAGAGCACGGCAGCAACTCCCTTTGGAAAGAGATGCCACTTTGTTTGGAAAGAAGACTCCCAGACTTCTAAGACTTCCTTTTACCTTTCCTAAAACAAACGAAAGAAGGCAAAAACTGTTATGCTCAGTACACTGAAATGAAAGCCAGGATCCTGTTTCTAAGGAGCTCATTTACACACATTCCTGTCTGTGAAGTTGTGGTTAAACAGGTACCAGGAAGGAACCTAGAAACGTATGTAGCAGAAAACATTCTGAAAATGGAATTCACTGCAGTGACACATAAAGTCTACCGATTATGTCAGGAGGGAGATGCTTTGCTGTGAGAAGGAACAAACAAAAGAAGCCCTGAATCTGGATTTGACACACGCCTTCCCATGCCCTGAGCTGCAGAGCTGATACGGTGTCCTGTCTTCAACGTTCAGACTTCCTACAGCAAGGCCACCTGCCACGGTGCCTGGGTGTTTCCAACAAAAGCCTGTCAGTGAACAAAATGGCAGACCAAGAAAGGCATGCTGCAGGTGGAAGACACATGTTCACTTTGGAACTTTCAGGGACAACTTTTTTTTCCAAAAGAACTTCCACAAGTTAATTTTCACATTGCTGGGTAGAAAATAGGCAACAAAACAAAGATTTCCAAAGCACACAGCTATGTGAGCTCTTATTTCCCACTGTCACATGTGGTTTCATATTTCTCATTTCTAAAATTGTTTCTCTATTAAAGGACTGTATTCAAAAAAGTAAAATCATAACTCGTTCACATGTATCAAATTTTTCATTTTAACTAATTAGTGAAGGAACCAGAAAGATACTATGAATGATTCAAAGAAGAACCTGGAGAATACCCATGCATGTACCAGGAATGTAGAAATGGATTTCCTAAAGATAAAAAACTGCAGAGTAAAATCAAAGAGTGAAAATGTAAAGTCTGAAACCATTTCTTTTACAGAACGGAAATCAACCACGTCTCCACAGCACCAGTTTCTAGAACAGGATTTGTCTGCATCACTATCACAAGTTAAATGCTATCTCTATAGACAAAAAACAGCCCAGCCCAGTCCCAAACCAAGGAGCAAAGAATCAGAGAACTCCCAACTGTTTACCAGACAGCACCCAGCATTCAGCTGGATGGATTCCCAGTAATCTTCTCGTCCATTTCAAAGTCTTTAACAATTTCTCCTGATGTCTCCAACTAAATAAAAGAGGTGAGATACTATGCAAAGGCTCAAAGACACAGAAGGAACAGAGCTCAGCAGAAGAGTGGAATGAAATCTGCAAAAGTAATACTTAAAGATAACCACCACTAATTGTATTAAATGCCAACTTGAAATATCTTAGTATTTTTTTCTAACTTTCTTTCAGAATCTTGTTCAACTTGGGAAAAATAAAAGTTCTCTCCTATTTCCATGGAAAAGAAAAATACTTTTAGATTTTTTTTTTTATAGAAGGAAAAAGAGATACCCCTGCGGCTTTGGGGAGTCTGAATAGGAGAGCTTGATGAAAAATGCACTGGCCACACAGGACTTGGTGGTTGAAAAGAACTACGGACAAAAGACAAAGCAACGACCTCAACCCTTACGATAATGACAACTGGCTGTAAAATTCTCTGATACATCCAAGTTCTTAACAACATCCATCACAGATGGAGTACTGAAGGAGTTTTAGAAGAAGTTAAAAAAGAGAGAGAGAGAAGGAAGATGGAAACAAAAAGGAGAAGATGCTGGTACTCACACCAGCCTGGGAGCATGAAGTCTTCTATGCTGGGTTCAACTCTGGCATTACAGACACCATGTACAGCCTGACTGCAGAGCACTGCTCTGTAATGAGAATCCAAGCCCATTAGCTGCACACGTCAGTCCAACTTGAGGTCAAGAAACTTTGCATAGAACAGAAGAAAGGCAAACAGAGCAACACCTTCCTGTAAATTAGCAACTTCCAGAGCTACTGAGAAAACCCTGGTGGTGTAGTGGTTATCTGCTACTATGGCTGCTAACCAAAAGGTCAGCAGTTTGAGTCTACCAGGTGTCTTAGAAACTCTATGGGTCAGTTCTACTGTCCTACATGGTCACTGTGAGTCAATCAGTGGGTTTTGTGGGTCTTCATTTTGGTTTTAGAGCTACTAAATGCAGCACAGACGCAAGAAAGCAACTCTGAGAAGCTGGTGCTCCCATTATTCATGGGCTCCCCTCAAAGGGACAGCAGTATCGTGTTCCACAGACAGTGAGACAGTACACTTTGCTTTCTGTGTTCCTTCTGAATTTTCTAAGGGCAGGCCCAGCAGCCTGGGTATGGACAGAACGCCAGCACTGGGAAACCCTCTAGCTCACAGAAACCCACCTGGCAGGACCACGGCCTGGACCTTGAGCCACATGCACAAGTCACACTGCAAGAAGCATGAAAGAGACATCAGAACATGATGCGGGGTCAGGGGAGGTAACAGCAATGGATTATTGGAAAACAAAGAAACAAAACCAAACAAGAAAGGAGCATACATGCCACTAAATTCCCAATGACTAGAAAGCACAGAAAGGTGGCTGAATCACATGACAGTACGAAGAAAATTTACAGGTGACACACAAAGGAAACCGTGCTGTAACACAGAACTAACGTAGAAAAACCCGAGTGATTCTGCTACTTCTCACTTTTTCAGACTTACCGGGCAAACTACTTTTTTCTTCTCTTTAGTCAAAAAGAATATTATTTTTAAAATGTAATCTTCCAGTCAGTGAGTTCCAACTCCATGTGAAGCTACATTAAGAGAACTACTGCAGAGGTCCCCAGCCTCTTAAGGAAAAGGGACTGCGTAAAACCAACCCAACAGAGAACGGGTCAGAAAGCCAAGGGAAAGGTCAGGAGGAGGTGCTAAGAAAATGTGGGCCATATTTATTTATTTTTTAAGAAACAGCTCGATCCTTTATATTTGCCAAATTAGAATTTCACTGGTCAACTCTGCAAGACTTCAAGATAAAACAGAGTAACTTAAAAAAGGACAGGGACTGAAACAGTTCATCCTTGCCCGCAGTTCCCAGAGCTAACTTTTAGGCCACTGCAGGCCACGACTTAAGCCTGTTCTTATAAGTAACACCCTGCTTTGCCATAAAGAGTACACCTACCTGGACAGCTCTACTCAGTCACATGTGGTCGCTATGAGTCAAAAATCAATTCAACAGCAAACAACAACACTGCAAATTCAACAAAATCAACCATGGGTAGAGAAGGGAACAAAAAATCTTAGTGTATGTTACAAGCAAGAAGCCAAGTTACAAAGTGATCAATGTCGAAGGAAGCACAGCGGCTGCTAGGGAAAAGACAGGGCTTCTGACATCGAGGAAGGAGACAGACAGGGCAGACAAGAAGGAAATCCCTGTCCCTAGTCAGCAGCCAAGATCACCGAAGAGGGCAAAGCAGAAGACATTTGAGGACGACAACCCCTATTCTGGTAGTCTGCCCCCATCTGAGACTTCAGGAACAGGACTGATGAGGACGGCAATCCACGTCCGTCCTCTAGTAATGCTCTCAATGGACAAGCAAACAAGGGTGGGGAGGACAGAACAGCTTTGACAGGAAATGGGGGAGCTCGAATGTGCACCTACACATCCACTCTGACTCACCAGACTCAGGAGTACTTCCCAGGCACTAATGGAAGAGGAGGGAGGTGTGGAAGTGAGAAGAAATCCCTGAGTGCTGGCTGTAACCCGAGGGGGTGGGGAGCCCTCTCTCACCTCAGAACTGAAATTGATTTGTCTGAATTACCAGAACAACTGTTAGCCATGCATCGGCCTCACTTTACTGCCTGTTTTAGACTCTGTATCTGCAGGAGATCATATTTATTACAGAGCAGACTATGGCAAAAACAATAAAAACCTAAGCTACAGAACAGCCTTAAATTCATTCCACTGACACCCGCATTCCAACTTTTGGTGCATGGACGGGGGAGGGAACTGGCGGGCATCAGGGCAAAGAAGCCACAAGCAATGGAAACGCAGAGAAACCAAGTTCCGCTGTCACCACAGAACAATCCCCCAAGTCTAATCAGGCCCATTACCAAGTCAGTCAATTCTCAGTTGGCCTCCCCGTCACAAGGAAGAACAGCCTGGTCTAAGAGGAAATCAGACTGCCACAAAAAGGACTAAAAGGGCCATCCCTCTATTCATCTTGAAAAGGAAAGGAGTCACTTCTTCTGGATCAGGATCAAAGGCACCAACTTGGCATTTTAAGTATCTTTTTACCCTGAGCAGTCATTCTGAAAACAGGTACAAAAATTGTGGACACGCCAAGTGTATCGAAGCCCTAGCCAAAACATGGGGTTTATTCAGTTGGTGTGACATGTGATGCCTGCCCACCTTCTAGAAAACTCAATACTTAGTGGACATTAATGTCAAAAACCATCTGTATTAACATTAAAAAAAAAGGAGCTCAAAAGTTGAAATTTTTTAGCCTTCAGAAAACTATAACCAGTTCTCAACTGTGGAGAGACACAAGAAATTCAGTTGGTATTATGAATAGTGGTTCCCCAAACTTACATGCTGTAAATCCTAAGTGCTATACATGTGGATATACTCCCATGTGGAAATGTGGTTTTCTTTGCTATATCTCAAGCCAATCACATTTGAGACATAAAAGGAGCAGCTTAAGCACAGAAGCTAGCAAGCACAGGCTGGGGAAGAGAAATACCACACCACATGAAGATCGCCAAGGAATCAAGGAACAGAACTAAAAAGAGACAAGGGCTTTCTCCCAGAGGTGACACAGAGACAGCTTTCCCCTGGAGCTGGCATCCTGAATTTGGATCTGCAGCCTCCTACACTATGAGAAAATAAATTTCTGTTCATTAAAGTGCAATATTTCTAGAACAGCAGCAGGAACAGCAGAGACACACAGGTGGCTCAGCCCCAACCAGCTCCAGGCCCAAGGAAGTGAATGAGTGTGCAGGAGAGGCCACTTGTCTCAGCACAGTGGAGCCCTGTGTCTCCCTTGCCAAGAAGACAGTCAGCTCTCCCTCCTGCGTGAACCTCACCTAATTCCTATGATGTGACGTCAGCCAACCAACTTCTATGCTCATTCTGCCTCCAGATGAAGGCATTTCCATGCACTCTGACCCTGGTGCTGTGAAGTGGTTGAGAATGTGAGAGAAGAAAGATGCGCAGTGGGTGGAAACTCAGCTCCAAAAGCTAGGTGCTGTTCTGACTGGACTGAAGTGATTGCTTGCTCATCTCAGATTCACGAGATAACTTCATCCAGAGGAAACCAAATGTGAGCCTGTGGATGCTTTCTCACTGCCAAGGATGTGCCGGGGTGGGGAGGGGGCGAGAGGTGCTGTGCACAAACACTACTTCATGGTCAATTGTTTCGGCCGCATATTACAAATACTGTCAGCTCAACAAAAACTTTCATCTATTATAACGTGTAAATGAGAGCAGACTCAATCCAAGGACGACCACAACAAGAAAACCAGGTTAAATAAAGATTAGGAAACCTTTAGGAGACCATCAGGCACGTGTGTGTTACCTCACCTCTATTCCAGTGCCTCCTTCCTTTCCCAAGCTGCAGGCTGTCTGCCTAACCCTGCGTGCCCACCTGCCCCTCACACAGCCAAACTTTCAGCATGCTTCAGGAGCACAAAAACCCACACATCTTCCTGAAATGACACAAGGGCACCCAAAACACACGCACATATACAGACACGCACATATATGTAACACAACACTGTGAAAGAAAGAACAGAAGGTTAGCAAGAGAAAAAAACAAAACTCTTCTATTATAGGCTCACATAAAAAAGTGTAATCAGAGCTGAATAATGGGTGATCTATGCAGACAAGGTCAGACGTGACATCTGTGTAAACTACAGAGCTTTTTCACTTCGCGTCTCCCACTCGGTCATGCTTTCTTTCCTCTTTTATTTATGTGGTAACTGAGGGAAATGTAACTGGCATTTATTTTTAAATAACTTAAAAGCAAACCAATTCTCCAATAATACAGACAGAAAAGAGAATAAAGACAAATATGACACAAGCCTACACTGCAAGAGGGGGAGAAATAAAAGAGGGAAGGGAAAAAACAAAGATGAGCTTCACAAGACCCTTTGCTAACCTAAAACAAAAACACGCAATAAGAAACTACCAAGAAGCAGCAGACAGGAAGCAGCATAGGCTGAAAGGCAGCAGTGGAAGACTAACTGGGACTCAGGTGTCATACGGTGGTGGAAACTGTCAGTATGCGCAGCTGCTAACCTGAAGTCTGGTGACTCCACCCAAAGGGGCCTCAGAAGAAAGGCCTGGCAATCTGTTTCCAAAAGATGAGTCACTGAAAAGCTTGAGGAGCACATTTCTACTCTGACACTCCTGGGGTCATAGTTGAGCTGGGACCACTGCAGTAGCATTTGGTTATTAGGACACAGCACAGGCAAGGTGCTGAAAAGACAGCCCAAAGCAGGTGTGTTTCCACCTCACAAACACTGTTTAACCTGTAATCTGCAGTGACTGGCTATTCAGAAAGAAAAGCTAACCGAGTTCCACTGCTTCAAATGAGCGGGCTACCACTATGCCTAGGTAAGAGTGAGCTGATGGAGTGCTTTCTAAATAAGCAATCACAAACAACAACAGGCAAACAGACCTGGGAACGCAACCTAACAGGAAGATAATACACTCTAAGTCATCATGGCTATAGACCAGGTGAATTCTAGAAGCTTTTGTTTATGGTAGTATTTTCCCCTTGGTACCCAAGGCCAATCACCTGAGCATCCAAGGGAAGGTTTACTAGCTCCTCCCCTTTCATGCCCTCCAGGCTGCAGGTCCTCTGTACACACAGCACAGACGGCACAGGACACAGATCTAGATGACAGGTGTCCCAGGAGCAGACGCTGAATGAATGGGCTAGCCAATGACAATCAGCAGTTGGCAGTGCTCACTCTCCCAGTAGTTTTCTCTCTCTTCATAGCGGCTGGCACAATCTGACACTGCTCTTGTCTCTGTCTCTCACTTGACTGTAGAGACTTTATCAATTTAGGTCACTGTTATACTCTCAGTGTGTAGAGCAGTTCCTGGTACAACTA
Source organism: Heterohyrax brucei (assembly GCA_028571685.1). Classification (NCBI taxonomy): domain Eukaryota; kingdom Metazoa; phylum Chordata; class Mammalia; order Hyracoidea; family Procaviidae; genus Heterohyrax; species Heterohyrax brucei. The sequence goes on from CM053147.1 coordinate 21,449,848, forward strand.
AATAAATATTTGTTGAATAAATGAATAAATAAACCCTCTCAATTAGCAAAGGGATCTATTCAGGCCAAGAGATCTCAAATGTGAAAGGCTCAAGTTCTTATCACTGACCAGCCATTTGGACACGGCCCTCTGGGAGCTCAGAAGGCCATGTCACTGCTCTTCTGCAGTCTCCGTGTTATCAGGAAGGCTCACATACTGTTCATTCCCACTCACCTGTAGTTAACCCAAGGGAAAAGAAATCATGAGAAAATCACAATTCATTCTTAAAATTGTCCCAAAGCCTACAGCTAATCTTCTTCCTCTTACATGCCCCACTCATAATCAGAATTAAACAGGGATTTTAAAAAAAGATAGTTTTAATACAACAGGGGAGAAATTATCTCTTCTTAATAACTAAAATTGAAAAGCTACAGAGAAACATCTTGAGTAAAGAGAGAATGAGGTCTTATGCTCTAGTTTGAATTCTGCTTTTCTAGGATACACATACAGGGTTAACTCCAGATGTACACGCAAAAGCCCTGTAAAAAGCCATATTCAGGGCCTGCGAACACACAGGTCACAGGAGATACACACAAGCTACATGAGATGTACACATGCTCAAGTCCTTGAAGACTCAGCATGCAAGCTCTCGATGTCTCTGAGGCACCCAGCTCTGCTCAGAGACATGACTCACCCCAGAAATGTCTGCGACACGGTGGATGGGGACTTCCTTCTTGCTGTGCAACCCTTTGCCATTCTTAATAGCTCTGTGAAAGAAGAAGAAAAAAACCAATGACAATAAAAATCACAAAGGAAAAGGGCAGGAGACAGGAAAACGAAGGCAAGAAGACAGGGTGTTGTAACAGTGACTTATGTCTACACACGTCACAATGGACACTGCTGAGCTGCCACGCAGGGTGAGTGTTTGGTGGGGGGGACACAGAAGCCCACTCTTCTACACCCAGTTACAGGTGCTTGGCTGCTAGTTTCAGCTAACAGTAGGCCTGGAAATGAGAGAGACCTCAGTACTTGTTTCCAAATTAAAGGCATTGTTCCAGGCACAAAAGAAGAATCAGCTGGGAGAGCACACTCAGAAGAAACAGAAGCAACGTTTCTTTCCGCATTTAATCACGTGAAACATTTTAAATGCAAACTATGTGGCCAGTGTTCCAATTCTAATGGAAGTAAGCTGCTCCCCGGTCAAGAGATCAGTTGCCCAGAATGAAGCACTACTGTAAGTGAAAGTCATTTAACAGTAGGAAAAAAATTAGCCAATGCTACCTAACTGATATTAAGCCTCATTTTTAATCAGTCTTGGGTTGTCACAGGGGACTCAGGGACTACGTCACACACCTGACCACTGGCTGGTTCACTCTAAAATCTTTTCTTTCCTAATCCCTCAAGTGGCAGCACCAGAGACACACATCCAAGCACAACCAGGGTTTTAAGTCCTGGGACTACAAAGGCCCACAGAATAAGAGAACCACCGTGCCACTGCACTAGCAGCTAAGTTCTTCGTGGGTCCTGCCAGACATGCAGGTCCCAGCAGGGAACAGTTTTGAGTTTAGAGACAGATAAACAGAAATTCAAAGGCATACTCACTCTGCTGTGACTAGCCTTTTTCAGGGTTTCTGAGTTCCAGAAGGGTAGCGAAAGCACCCAGGCGAGGGTCAGTCCATGAGGGCCTCCCACCAGCACCCCTCTCCGTTTCCCCCTCTCCCGATGTCAGCTCCCATGTGACCCAGAAGCAGGGACACCGCTCTTCAGGGGTTACTGTCAGGATCCTAACCTCCTAAATCACACCCACAGAAACAAAACTGGGCAAAGAGTCATGTTTCTGACATGTTTGGGCCTTTAACATCCAATGTCCCCACTTCTTCCAGCCTGGGGGCTGCCCCTCAACTAGTAAATACTTGGGAGAAAAAAGGCACGGAACAGGCAGAAACACACCAGGCTGAAGGTCCAGTGAAGTTTATTCGAAGAGACAGAGAGTGAGGTCAGGGCCAAGGGTGGCTCAGCCTGCCCCTGGACAGCAAGGGCAAGTTTTTTATAGTTCTAAAGTTCTGATGAGATAGTGTGCCACGAGGGGATTCACGGTTTGACAGGGAAAGAATGTTAAACAGAGGAGAGAGGGTAGTAAGAAGTTCTGGTAAGGGGATTTATGGTCTGATAAGAAAGAAGTGTTGATCACAAGGGGGAGGGATAAGGTTTATTTATGGTCACGGTTTGATAAAGGAAGAGCTTTGCTTAGAAGGGCAGGGGTGGCAGGCATAAAGTGTTGTTTGTGGTCAAATTCCTCTGGGCTGTTTTCGGATAATGGCAGGGGAGGACGGCTTACACTACAGCCTCTCTGAAATCTAGGGACATGGCAGAAGATGGCTTATGTTAAACCTCTCTGAAATCCAGGGACACAGTCCCATCAACATGAATGCCTTGGGCTCAGAAACAAGAAACAAATGCTTTCTTCACTATCTAATTTCCATTCCATGATGAGGGTGAGAAATGAAACAACAGAATTAACAAGGAAAACAAGCAAAAAAACCCCCAAACCAAAAAACACTCAACTTTGATCTGAACTGCTAACTAAAAGAACCGATTTTCAAGTTCCTTGAATCTCATGGTGCCATGCTGGTTAAGTGCTATGTCTGCTAACCTAAAGGTCAGCAGTTCAGATCTGCTGGCTGCTCCCGGTAAACTATGGGGCAGTCCTACTCTGCTGCTCTATAGGGTTGCTATGAGTCGGAATCAACTTGACTGCAGTGGGTTGGGTTTGGTTTTGAATCCCCTGGCTCCTCCTCAAACTGAATCACCCAACTGCATCACAATGTTTCCTATTATAAGCTATTGACTTATGACTCAGTGGTCCTGTTACCAATCACTGACTTGGGCTGATTCTCAAAGTCTGTCCTCAGTCCCTTGGGATTCCCAAGCTAACAGCAGAAATGGTTTTTATGGAGAAACCAATGGCTCAAAGGAGTTCCTGGGCAGTGCAAATGGTTAAAATGTGGCTGTTAAGTGTAAGGCTGGTGGCTCAAGTCCACAGGGGCACCTTGGAAAAAAGGCCTGCTGTCTACTTCTGTCAGGTCATCTGCTGAACTCTACGGAGCTCAGTTCTCCTCTGACACAGGCAGAGCTGCCATGAGTCAGAATCGACAGGATGAAAACCAATAACCCAATTCTCTCACTGGCCCAAGCCCTGCTCACCTATTATCTGTACTATTTCTAAGACTGCCTCTGCCATCGCCAGACTCTTCCTGTTTTGCTGCCCTAAACTGTAGGGAAGAGCCATCAGAAGTCACTGTGTGGCCAGGCAGCTTCCTCCGACGCAGGGCTTGCTAAGCTCTCCACGGGTCTAGGGGCAGAAATTGCCTACAGCCTTCTCCTCGTCACACTCCCACCAGCACCACCACAAACGGGTGGGCCCTAGACACAAAGAGGTGCACGCCACTGCGCTGCTGAACTCATGGCCTTTCCTGGGGCCGCGAGCATCTCACACAATGTGAGTGAAAGAGAACACAGCATCGGTCAACACAAGTTAGAAATCACAGGCTCTGGAGGCACGGGCAGTGTGGTGGTCAACACAGATTCTGCTCTTTTAACAACACTTAAGAAGCTCTTTGCCGTAAGCAGAAATCAGGACTCCACCAAGAACAAAGCTGCTACTAAAGGGAAAAAAAAATCACACCCGCCACTGAAGATGCAGCTAACAGTGGTACACAGAACATTAAAAACAAAACATGATTTTTAAAAATGAAGTCTTTACACAAAAACAAAACAAAACTTAGTTCTTGATGCTCTGCCTTCTTCCTAAAAAGGGTATTACTGGATATTTAACTTGCATTAAGATGTTAATTGTAGAAAACACTTCAAAGACTTAATTTTTTCACATTTAAGATACAGCTGTTAAATTAGAGCAACTTCAGGCACACTGAAGAGGCAGCCAAAGAGTAGTACTGTAATGTATATAAACCATGAAATACTTCTGATTTTGTTAGTCCTTAACAAAAGAGAAGCAAAATTTTAAGTTGATACTAGGTAGTTAATTACTAAGTTAAAGCTTGCCCGCTGAGGAAGCACTTGGGAGTCTAAGTGGTCTAGTGAGACCTGGGCTACACAAGGTGAGGATGGCAGAGCAAAGAGCTCCCTGGGTCCGCACATGGCTGGGGCAATGGCTTGGGCTGAGCTGACCTTGGAAAGGCTCTCTCAGCCTGCCAGAAAGCTAAAGCCACAGCAAGAGCTTTCTCCCCTGACCCCCTGAAATAGCATCTGGGGGAAGCACCCCAATGTACAAGTTCACACATGTACCCCAGAGAGGAGAGGAGAGTGATGGCTTCCGCCAGCTCTTGGCAGAAGGGAACAGACAACTGCTCTGTTTGAGGACTCCGTGACGGTAAGACATGGCTGCCTAAGAGCTGGCTAGATGGAAAACAAACACGTGGGGACTGAGGGTCTGTTGCAACAGTGAGATGCCTTGTCCCCTCTCAGTGGGGCCTTCCCCACATGTCACATAGCCCAGCTTCTGGGGGCATGTTGGTGGGGCTCAGCCTCTGAGGCACGGGAGTCTAGTCCGGCAGCAAGGCTTGCTGCCACTGCCCCCTGCTCCCAGAGGGGACATTCAACTTCCCTCCCTACACCTGCCTCTCTCTGCAGGCCGCAGCCACAGCTCTGCGGCTCTTTTTATTAGGCAAGGAATGAAAACTCCTGACTTCTAAACTTGTCCTGCTGCGTCTGCTTAACAGAGGCTTCCTCACAAAGGCAGGCTAGTGCTCGGGCTGGCCAGGAGAAAGGATACAGCAGGGCACAACACAGCCTGTGCCTCTCAGAAGCTGTCCTTTCCAAGAAGCAGCCACACAAAGATAGCCAAGACCAGCAGGCCCATAATGGACCCAATCACCACTATTCTGGAAAAGCTAGTCCATGTCCACACACATTCAAAGAGAGGCAACAGGACAGAAAGGGGGCGGAAACTCAGCCCTCTGGGTTGCTGCAGGGTGTCACGGTGCGGGAGAAGAACCTCCTCCAGGCCCCTAGAAACATACTTCTGTTAAACCACCAAGTCTGAAAGCCTCACGTGTGAATTGCTACTCACTAGAAGAGAAAACTTGGCAATTCTGCAAAGGCAGATGGGAGCTTTGGTGACGCGAAAGCAGCCCACTGCCTCAGCACAACAGGACTGGAAGAATCTTAGCACATTCTTCAATTCTTTGTGCAAAATAACGGAGTTTGCGCTCAGGTTCTGTGGACTCTACCTCAGAAAAACCATCAAGATACCAAGCAAGTGACCCCAGGGCTGGCCAATGACTGCCTCGTGAGGGGACAAGGTATACAAGGAGGAAGGCAAGAAGTGCTACAGTGCTATAAATATCTTCCAACAACAAAATTTCAAACTTCCTAGAAAAAATTAATATTCTAATAATCTTACTTGAATTTCTGAATTTCATGCATTAGACAGTGGAATAAAATAAGCTCTGAAGCACTGTAACGGTTTCCAGTACGATGCTTAGCCACCTGGCTGCTAACTCAAAGGCTGGTAGTTTAAACCCGCCCAGTGGCTTTGGGGGAGGAAGACCTGTGATCTGCTCCCTTAAAGACCACAGCCAAGAAAAACCCATGGCTGTTACTGTGTATATTCTCAATAACAACAAAAAACAAACAAAACTTAAAAACAAACCAACCTATGGGGCAGTTCTAGTCTGTCACCTGGGGTTGCTACAGGTGAAAACTGATCCAATGGCACCTAATGGCACCAGAGCACTAAGAACTATTTGAAAGTTATTTAAGAGCTGGAGAACTGATAGCCAGAGGCAAGAAGTGGGAATAAGGAAACAGGGATCCCACCTACACCAGCCTGAAAAAAAAAAAACAATCAGGTTGATCAACCATCTCCAGACTGGAGGCCTCAGCGCCACTGACTGGGCTGACAAACAGGCCACAATCTTACTCCCCATTCAGTGAGGGGGATTATACTCTAGAAACAAGTTTTTTGAGTTTAGAAAGAAAGTCAAAAGAAAAAAGACTGACAGTTAGATCCAACCTCACCACAATCTTAAGGTAGGTGTCACATTAGAAATGCTTCCACTGGGGTCCTCGGATTATCTATGAACTACCTAGAAATAGCAGTCATATTACACATGAGGTATGACAATTAAGGTTGCTAGACACCTTATTGCTGAATATCATTATGGTCAAGTGTGAAGTATTCCCCATGGGAAACTATATACTTATGCCAGAGCCTAGTCCACCCTTCTGAGCAATTCTGGAACTTTCCGGAATGGCCATTGCACATGGTGGCATGGTGGCAAGTTCAAGAATTTCGTTGTATAGTTGTCTGTGAGGGAGTTTTTAGCCAATAAACAAATAACTGTATTGGAACATCCTCCCTACTCACCAGGTGTGGCCCCCAGTGGCTTTTTTCTTTATCTGAAGAGAAAGGGAACACTGACAAGACATCTGATAACATTCAGGACAGTAATATGATGATAGCTCTCATGGCCGTGCCAGAAAAGTGTTCCAAAATTGTTTTGAAGGGTGGACTAGGCCCTGGTGTTGGTGCATGGTTTCCCAAGCAGAGCACTTCAAAGATGACAGAAGTGGTATTTTAGCAATGAGGTATAGAGCACTTTTTCTACGATGAGTTTGCGAACCTGTTAGACCTTGACTGTGAATTTTCCTGGGAATAGGATCTTACGTCAGATTCTCACAGAAAAACTAGTGTCATACACAAAATGGATCCAAAAGAAATAAAGTGATGGGATGCAGAAAAGGCACAGAGCAGAGAGGTGGGTGGGGAAACGACACGGCCAGGGAAGGGGCCACTGGGCAAGGAGCCCCTGAATATGTCACCTCATCCCCATTTCCCCTTAACAATGTTTTATGGTAATTAGAGACCAAAATTTCCTTGACCTTGGCTTTTGCTTTCTTCCCTACCCCTGACACTTGCCTCCTTCCTAATAGTGCTCACCTGGCCCTTCTATAAGCATCCTGGTCCAGGCCCTCACTATTTACCCCAGGATGACTTCAGGAATAATTTAACTAAATCCACTTGGTCCCATTTGAGATTACCTATCACTACCATGTGGTTTCTCCCTAAAAACCGATTCCAGTCATTGGCTCCCCTACTTATACCCCAAAGCCCACCAGCCTGCTGCATCAAGCTGAAATTTTTAAGCTTAGTCTTCATGATGTGGCTTCAGTTACGTCTTCACAGAACTTTGTCATTACCCCTGTTTTAGGTACCTGGTACTGCTCTAACAGGAAATACCATGAGTGGACGGTTTCATGAAGAGAAACTTTATTGTCATAGCCTGGTAAGCCACAAATCCATTTGCGAATTATAAATCCATTCAGTAAGGGAATTTATCACAGTCCGGCAGGCTGAGTCCAAATCCAGTGAGAGCATCTCAGCACAGGACTCTCAGGTTCAAAGGACGTGCTCTACTCGGTGTTGCTTTCTTGGTGGCATGGGGTTCCCCACTCTCTCTGCTTACTTCTCTCCCTTATGTCCCACAGCTGGTCACTGGAGTCCTGCCTCACCCATATAACTGCTGCCCGTTCTCCATCATCAGTATCACAGAGGCAGGATTCCCAACACATGGCAGGAATGGCATCATACTGGGACTCACAGCCAAATCAAATCAATACATACATTTGGGGGGGGGGGGGGGGACACAGTACAATCCATGACAACTGCCTCTAATCTAACTAACCCCACATTTTTTCCAACCCACCCTCCAACATTCAAGCTGTTCATTATGTGTCCCCTGGCTTCTGCTTTTCCCTTGGTCTTTTGTTATCTCAGGTCTGCACTATAAAATGAAAAGGGTTTTGCTTATCTGTAGACTTAGAGCAAGTAACACTGTAAGTGTGCCACTTAGTGAAGCATGGAATTATAAACAGTACTGTATTACTTTCAAATTGCTTCATGTGTCAATCTTCATTTCTACAGCTAGATTACAGGCCTTGTGAGCATTACAATTCTGTTTCTAGTATCTGTTATGGTATATAGCACAGAACTATATCCATAGACTCAGGGTTTCTAGTTCAGGTACTCTACCCTACTGAGGCTGAACAAATGCCTAACTACTGATAATCTAATACAAAACACTGAAAATATTTCAAACTGAAGACACAGATAAATTCAAAGTCACTGCCAGGCAAGCAACTCAGGCTTGCTGGCTCTCCTGGACTCCATGGCATAGGATACATACTCCAGCTCTTGGGTACGGTGGTTTCCCTACTTGGGATAGCACAGGGCTGAAGAGGTTAAGGCTTAGCTTCTTTAACCTCTTTCTTCCTTGAGAACAGGAGCATCAAGAACATACAGTATCACATGTCCTCCCTCAAGTCTCCCTGAACCAGAGAAGATGAGCAAACAGTATGAACCGACCACAAGAAACAACAAAACATAACCAAGTGGCAGGCTCATAACGAACTCCTACTAGAGAAGAAAACAGAAATGACTAAGGAGAAAGGAAAATAACTGCCAGAGAAAAGGTTTAAAAAAGCAGGAGAGAGAATCAATAATAACTTGTTAAACTTCTAAACGCATTTCTCATCATGTTTTAGGTCACACTGACAAATGCAGTGTTTCAGCGTGAACCCAATACAAGTATCAATGAAACACGGCAGCACTAAAGAGTCCTCTGGCATTTCTACTGGTGCCTTGGCAGCTGGAGAAAGTCACAGGGTCCTGCCACTCACAAAACAGTCACAGGTGCAGTGTGGTAGGTGGGCAGCTGAGATTATGTAGCTGCCTTTTCAACAAAAATGAGAATTACTGATAAGACACAATAGATGAAGAGCACAAAGCCTGGAAATGCGAGAACTGAGTCCTACATCCAAGGGCAGGCGGGTCGACCAATGAGAGTCAGCAGGCATTAGGAGGCAGTAAAACAAATAAAGAACTCTGGGCCATCATCTTGTCTAAAATTAACACCAGGAACAAGTGAAGATGCACACAGCTGGAGCAGGCATGACAACGAACTGCAGGAGTTAGGTAAGAGCCCCAAACAAAACCACACACGTTGCCACTAAGTTGATTCTGACTCACAGTGAACCTACAGAACTGCTCCATTGAGTTTGCAGGAGATAGCCAGGGGATTCGAACTGCTGACCTTTCAGTTAGCAGCCAAATGCTTAACCACTGCACCACCAGGTCTCCTAAGTACAAGAGACAGACAAAGAAAATACAAAAATCTGTAGGTTCTATGGCAGTGAACCACCATAGAAGCATCATCCCAATGCTAGAGACAATGGGAAACAGAGTTATGAAAGATAGGCAAACTCCACTGTCCCAGATTAGGATCAAAGGAATAGCAGGGACAGGAAGATGGTTATTATCAGCCTAGAGTCTTCGTTTGAGGACCAAGGCTCAGCAAGGTGAGAGTAGATGCAATGACAACTAAAAACTGCCTCAGTGACATCGGTTTTCTGGTCTGTGATGTCACGATTAAGAAAGGAATACAAGTTCATCAAAGACAATTTTTAGGAAAACAAGGAGCTATAATTTTATTCCAAATTCTAAGCACTGTCACAGTATTTTCTGAGGGTTTATGTACACATATCCATGTAACACATCAAAAAAATTGCACCACAATAGAAAACATTCTGAAGCCTTATTTCCCCCCAGAAAACAGCTAAATGAACACTTTGCTATGTGCTTTCTTTCTTTCTTTTTAAATCACATTTAACAGCTACACAACAAATCCATCATACAGATCTATGTCCCATAAGTGAATCAACCCACTGTTGCTAGCTATTTAGGTGAATACAGTTTTTCCAGTATTAGAAATAATGCCATGAAGAGTAACTTCTAGATAAACTATTGGGCACCTCTTTAATTACTTCTTTAGGGTAAATTCATAGAAGTTGAACTGTTGGGTCATAAGACAAAGAAGCAGTATTTCTGTTTTCCATCTCCATTTCCCAAGGCAAACCAGACAGCACATGGCCTTAGCTCGTGGACTCTATTTGTGGATGACCCTTTGATTCAGGCCTCATTTCCTTCTGTATCCCTGCAACCCACATATCTCTCCCCTCCTGCCATTGTATCTGCAGCTATTTACTTGCTCACCCAAGTCCTTCCTAGACCTTGCACTTTTGGTTTTTATTCCCAATGCACTTGATGAAATATTTGTTGTTGTTACATGAACAAATTAGTATCAGAAAATTTTAATGTGCCTCTCGACCGACTGAAAACCAACATGGTTTGGAAAATGATATTTTCCAGGGTGAGCCGCATTTACTGGGACCTACTAGAAAAGACTTACTGACAGTACCCTCGAGCTCTGGCTCTTTGAATGCAATGTAATAGGGAGAGGAACGGGAAGCAATTCTTCTCAACTTCTGGGTCCAATGCTGGAGGAGGAGTTACAGGAAGTTTAAGATAAAACAGAAATGCATGAAAGACTTCACAAGAAATTCAGATACGAAGATTCCTACAAATTAAAGAAAAGTAGGAATGGACTTCCCCTTCATAAGGAGCAACAAACTGCTGTGCACCGATGTACCAGTGATGAATTATTCGGACTGCAGTCCTCCTGAGAGATCTGCAAGGACTAGAGCGAGTGCAGGGTGGGGTCCTACCTAATGGAGACTCAGCTCTCAGATCCACTCAGCCACCTAACATTGCAGATGAGTCCAATCAAAGACGCAGAGCAGCACGCAAGATGATTTCACATTAAATTAGCCCACAACTAGTGGAAACTACTCAGGAGTAATCAAATTAAGGAGCCAGGGATGCAGAGTCTGAGAAAGGGGCAGGAGGCAGAAGCCAGGGGAAACGATGAGCGGTCCAACTGGCTTGCTGGGAACAAGACAGTGGGATGGCAGGGAAGATGCGACCATGGCATATTACAAAAACTCACCATTCGTCCCTTCCATGCTTTGTTCTCCATTACTTATTATCTGATTGTAAGTCCAATTGCGATAAAGATTAAAGTATTCATCTGTCAGGAAAGGATACACACTTTGATTGTGTGGTAGTGGTCTTGACCATTTACAGTGGTCAGGAACCATTTAGGGCAGTGGTTCTTAAAATTTGGGGGCATTATCAGAATCTTGGGAAGGACTCATTAAACAAGTGGGCAACCAACCCCTGAGTTTCTGATTCAGTAGGTAGGAGAGGGGGTGCAAAGAGTTTAAGAATTCTAATCTCTAACAAATTTGAAGTACTGATGAGGTTACTGGGCTAACCACCACCCTTTGAGAACCACTGGTTCAGGGCATGGTTATAAGACATGTAAGAAAGCCAAGGGTCGAGTGTTATCATTTTATTGTTACAATTTATTTTGGATTGAAATCATATCCCTTTGCACCATAATCTTCAACTATATGGAATGTTTCAGATTGTGTGAAGTGTTAAGAGTCTCTTGGCCAAGAGAAGAGTAACATGGTAAGAATGGTCGAGCTGTCTGGGACAAACGGCCATCAACAGCTGATCCTGTGGAGGGAACCATTTAAGAAGGTGAGTCTAAAACCGTTTCCTGTGAAGAAATACAATCATGAGTGCACAGTAATGATTACAGCAGAGACTGGGCAGGGGAACATCACACCACCCCGAGCATGGCCCGCACAATCACTCATGCTTTGTATACCACGATGGCAGAGAAACCTAGTGGGCTTGACTTGACTCTAATTCCCTCATATGAGTCATCAAGACAAGACTCACAGCTTGAGTGATCTCAGGAGGAACTGGGGTGGGGTGAGGGAAGAGAAGGATCGGGTGAAGAGCATGAACAGAGCCTCTTAATATCCTGAAGGAGAAAACTGTTTGGAAATGGAGACATTATACAGCTCTCCAGAAGTGGCCATTTGTGCTGCCTTAAATGCAGATTGATTACTGCTATTTGGATGTTGAGTGCATCATCCCTTCTGAAGAAAAAGAAAAGCTAAATTTCCTCACATTCAGCTGTATCGTCAAATCACTTCCCCAACACCAGCTCTTTTAATGCATTTTCCTGTTATCACATCCACTGGCAGTAGCTGCTCTACCCTACTCCCCAGCAGTTGAAACTCCCACCAAATCCTGCTGAATCCCATTAGCAACCTCATGACATAAGCCCCAAATGCAGCAGGCGGTGTGGTTCCAGAGTTAGAGAAGAAAGAAGCCATTAGCTACAGAGAGAAAGGCCAGCCCCTCCCTCTGTGCCGCCTCCCACCTGCCCCGGCTGATGTGATGCAGATGTGTGCAGAGGGCAGATGAACACTCACCCAAGTCCTGCTGGAGCTAAAACCCAACAGTACTGTGTGTTAAACAGGTATCTATGATTCAACAGGGAAGCAAACAGAAAAACTTCAAAGCTCTGTTTTCAGAGTAATCCATAGATTTTAGTTACATTCAAAGAATTTTCACTTGTTGAGGTCATCAGAGTAAAAGTGAGAAATCTTGGTTTATTTAAAGCTGCACCATTAAACTATTGATGGAAGAGGTGGCTTTCAGAGCGATATTTCCATGGGAAAATTTAAGAGAAACCAGAGCTGGGATGAAAGGTAAGAGGGGCAGTGCTACCAGTGCAGATGGAGAGGGGAGGAGGGGGTGGGAAAGCAGGGGAAGGGACGGGAGAGAAGCAAATCAACAGCAACACCCTGAGATGAGGTTACAGCTGTTTAGTGCCTATTCCTCCTGGATTGCGAACTTCGTAAGGGCTGAGTCTATTTTCTTTTTGGTTCACCATTATTATCACCAACATCTGGGGTCCAGGACACACTCAGAAAATGAAAACGAAGGGAAAAAATAACAACAACAACAAAACTAAGCGCAGAGACATCATATGTCAAGTAAACCAGCACTGAATACATGTTTTCGGTAGTCGAAAGGAACGGTTTGCTTTCCTACAGAACTGGTTAGCTTATGTCCCCACTACCGTGTTGTAGGATGTATCCAAGGACCCCTAGTGGCACAACAGTTAAGCACTCAGCTGCTGATGGAAAGGTTGGAGGTTTGAACTCACCTGGCTGATCCCCAGAAGAAAGATCTGGTGATTTGCTGCCACAAAGATCACAGTCTAGGAAACCCTGGGGGACAATTCTACCTGTCACACTGGGTCACTAGAAGTGAAAATCAACTCAGTGGCACCCAGCAACAACAAAAGCACAATGGGATAGGCGAGGTTTTAAAATCCAAGGCACAAACTCAAATTCAACACCAACTGCCTCACTGGACTGACACAGAAATGAAATTTGCTGCTTTATCAAGACAGCCAACAAATCCAAATGGTGTTAAGAAGCAGTCCTGAAACTGTATGTTTTCACCTAGCAACAGAAAGTGCTGGCAAGTCACTTTTTACATTTCAATTATTATCAGTATTATAAATGCCAACAACACTGAAAAATACAGATAGGATGAATCTTAACCAAAAAATGTATGTTTTTACTTAAAAGCATCAAGTTTATTTCCTACTAGAGATCTTATGGAGAAATCCCTCTATATACCAGGAAAAAAGGGAAGCTATTCTGGCTAAATAAAGAGTGGGAGACTGAAAGTGCCTCTTTCTCTGTGGTACTGAAGGCACCTGGGGACCACAATGACATGTCCCTCACTGCTCTAAGGGCATGGAAGCTGGTAAACCCAATACGGCCCTTAGTAACTGTACCACCCAGAGAGATTCTTTATTCAAAGTCTCCCTCTTACGTGGAATGCACAGCTGATTGCTTCCATGAACCACTGCCTCCTCTGCCATGAGACCAGAAGAACTGGATGGTGTCCAGCTGCTCCTACTATGTATTTTGATCAAAGGCTGTATAGAAAAATCCTGCTCAAAAATGGAAAAAAGGTAAAACAGAATTGCAAATCTCACGCAACCCAGACTTCCCGGAGCTGCTGAGGCTCTTGAAATCCCTGAAAGCTATTGCCCTGGGGTAGTCTCTAAACCTGAAACCTTAAACAAGAAACATCCCCTTAAGCCTTCTTTAACTCAAACAACAGTCTAACTTAACTAATAAGTCATGTCTGCCATGCCACTGTGCTCTTCTGAGTGAGTTTCTAGATGAGATCAAACTGCAACTTCGTTAGACTGCAAGCTTTAGGGAACAGAGTTTCTGTCATCTGGCGAGGAACAAACTGGAGGAAGAGGGTGAGAATGGCTGTACAATTTAAATAACATGTTCAGTGTCACTGTGTCATACATGTACAAGCTGTTGAATTGGTCTATGTTTAAAAAAAAAGGCTCGTAACAAATCAAAACAAACTATTTCCTGGTTAATATTGACTTACTGATACAGGCCCCTAGTAAGACAAAGGTGATTACCAACAAGTTGAGAGTCTTTTTATCCAAGTCTGTGATGGAAGTGAGTCTGAATGAACTCGACAGCAGTGGGTTTGGTTTGGCTTTGGGTGATGGAATTGCCAGCACAGACTGCTGAGAGGTTCACGCAGAGAGATGCTTACAACAGGAGGGTGCTGTCATCCACATGGGGGGTGGGGCAGAGCTACCCGACAGGATTTTAATGGAGGACTGGTGCTTATGGGGTTTGGAGACTGGAGATGTAGAAGTCAGCAAGAGAGGAGAAGCACTAGTTCTGTTTCTTAAAGAAAGTAGTTGCTGAAAGGCCTGCTCAGTTAGAAAAATGAGTCCGTGAGGGAAGTAGGTGGAGAGGGTGCCAAAGCAGAGCTGAGACAGGGGCAGGTTCACGCTTGCCTCTCCAAGGCAGAGGGCAACACCAGTTTTCTGAATCTGCAGTGTGCTGGGCAAGACAAAGAACACACACAAAAAGATAAGAGAGCCTGCCCTTTTCTCTTCTCGACACATAACCCTAACCTCATTATGTATGTCCAGAACCAATCTAAATTCGTTTAAATCTGCTCAGACACTAGATTGTTTGATACAATTGCTTTCCCACCGTCAAGTCAGGGCATCAGTTTCTTTTCTGAATATATACAACCCACCTGAAATCACAAAATCTTAGAATAAGGTGCCTTAAAGGAATAAAGCTCCAATTTCTGAACTAACACCATCGGGAATAAGATTTCCTGCAATAAGCCACAGATTCTAACAGTTTCTAGGAATTCTTAAAATATTGCCTTTTCAGATAAGCCTAGGGTTGCTATGGCAACCCTGGTGGTGCAGTGGGTAAAAGCTATGGCTGCTAACCAAAAGGTCAGCAGTTCAAATTCACTAGATGCTCGTTGGAAACCCCCTGGGACAGTACAACTCGGTGCTGTGGGGTCACTATAAGTTGGAATCAATGAGACAGCAACAGGCTTGTTGTCTGGAGGGTCACTCAGAGTCAGAATCAACTAGATGGCAACAGGTTTGGTTTCACTGGTCACCTGAGAAGGCACACAGATACTATGCCCCACATTGACACAGCTGAGGCAGACACACTGCACAGCCAGGCTGTGACCTGACCCCAACCATCACCCACTCACTGTCTGCAGCATCCACCACACGCCCGGCAAAAGCTGCCACGGAAGGCACCTGGCAGGCTGAGGGATCCACATTGTTTCTTTCCAAAATTATGTTGGGTATGTTACAGCAAACACATGGAACAGAGCATATGGGAGATTTTATAAAAATCTTCAGAAGGGTCGGATAATGACTCAGTAGCTTGGAAATGCCTCGGAAGGCTGTAAGAGATGTTCTTCGCCTTTAGTGAAGAGCACCCGGCGAAGCCAGCCATGTGGCAGGCCGGCTAGTGGAGAAATGTTCGGGCGCAGGGGAGCTGGGGACGCCGCAAGTCTCACACAGGACGAAAAGCGGGGACGGCGCAGAGAAGACGTGATGGACAAACTCCCTTAGGGGCCCACAGACTGCCTCTAGAAAGGGGGACCAACTCAGAAATGCCACCAGTAACTGTGGGCAGGGACCAGTTACCCAATGAACAAGGATGAGTGGGCTCACCTGTGCTTACACAGTAGTCTGTAGTGCACACTTTCACTTCTTTTGATTTTTCACTACATGTGAAAGTTGTTCACTACACATTCGTAAGTAAACACAGTGAAGCCGTGAGTCTCTTGCTTAATGTACTCGCTGGCTAATCAGCCTCTGAGTGTGGTCAGCTGCACCTACGCCCTTTACACTAAAAAGACAGGGGCCACCTACTGGTGCTTGCAGATCCCCGGGCCAGAATCAAGGGCTTTTCAGTGGAGCGATGAGACGCAGGACCTGAGGGCACATGTGAAAATGCCAAACCCTTATCTTGCCCCGACACAGAGTGTTGAGGGAAGTAGAAGCCGATGACAGACAGCCAAGCTAGAAAGGAAGGCCACCTTTGGGGAATCTGGATTGTATTTATTTTTTAAATAAAAGATGCAGCTGGCGCTGCATGTGCCCAGCATGAAGGCCTACTGAGGGCTGCCTAAAAGCAGATGGGTGCTGGGATGACAGCACGTGCCATGGTGAGCACACTGCACAGAGCTGCGGAGGGGTCTGAGCTTGCTTCCAGCAGGCTGACGACATGCAAGCAATGGACCTACTGCAAATTGGTCTTCTTCATCCCGCTTCTGTCTCACTGGGTCTCCCAAAAGTGCCCCCTGCATCATTCCCTGAGCACCCATCGGAGGCTCTGGGAAAGTCTGGCAGCTCACACGCCCTTGCAGAAGCAGCAGTGGCTGTGGGGCCCTGAGAAAGCTCATCAGCTCCTGGGCAGAGTGCTGTGCTGACCCGGCAAGTCAGACAAGTTAACAGGCGGCCCTTTCCCCAAAGCTTACAATGTTTCTCTAAAGGGATTAATGGCCAACCAGTGCTGTGGAGAGCAGAGTCAACGGAAGAGCCCCGTGGACCGCTGCTGATACCACCAGTGATAACCATACCAAGACTCGAGAATCGCGTACACCAGGTGCAGGGACAAAGGGATTGGCCAGAGTCGATACCCTTGTGGAGGGGGCCTAAGGTGAAAGGCCTTGCAACATTACCTTCAAGCACCTATCATTTGCCTAAAGAGCTGCAAGAGGAATCACTGATGTGAACGCAGCAAATGGTACTAATACGGCCTTTGCTAAAGCATTAGATACAGCAACTCAAGAAATTTTACTTGGGAAATTAATTCAAATTGGCTTGGTTTGGTACACAATTGCTGCAGATTAAAAAGTGGCTAGAGGATGAAAAACAAAAGACAGTTAAGTGACAGCCCAAGCAGGTAGAGGCTTGGGGTCACCACCAAGCCACTCTTGTTTAGGGTTCTATTCAGGACTCAGGAAAGCAGCAAATGGCTCACTAATGAGATCCGCAGAGGGCACTAAACAGGGAGGTGGAGGAGCCGTATCGACAGGGGCATAAAATCACACGACAGAGTTCAGTTGGAAAAAACGCAGCTAATTTATCTTGGGGAAAACAACCTCAAACTTAGATAACATCCAAGAGACAGGCGAGAATGGGCACAAGCAGCACGTAAAAAGAGCTCTGACGTGCTGAAACATGACAGAAGGGGGCAGAAGGCTACGGGGGCGGGGGGGCAGTGGGCCACGAGGGAGCCTCAAACTCAAGGCAAACGAAAGAGAGCAGGGCGTCAGAAAATAAGTGGTCCTGAAAAGAGGTCAACCTCATCATTCTCCAAAAAGGGTTGAGTCGGCAGGGGTAACAAGTTCTGATGGCTATCAGACTACCACTGCTACATGGCAGTGTTCTGTGTCTCTCCGGCTCCTGCTTCAATGCCCTGGGGTTAGCTTCTAGGAGATGGCACAGGGCCACCATCCTGGGGCTTGCACACAATATTTCTCCCCTGGAAAATCCATTGACACTTCATGTTGGCCCGCCCTCCCAATTCTTGCGTGGTCTGCGCGGCCTACAGCTTTGCCTCCCAGGCTTGGGAAAGTGGTTCATTTCTCTTCCTTTCCTCCATCTGCAACAGGGCAATGACCCTGAAGCCAATTTTTCCACCATTAGCCTGAGAGCAATGGCTAAACACAATTATCTCTAGGCAGCTCACTGTGTTAGCAGGAGAGCATCTTGTGACATTCCCTTTACTCAAAATGAGCGCTAGACCAAAAAGGCTGTTTTCTTCTTGAAAACTGTAACTTAAAAAACTACAATATCTATGCATACTCATTAAACACTATAGCACAACACACAGCTATTTCTAACAGCACGATAAAAGAGCATATTCTGGTCTCGCTTTCCAGAGCAGTTTTGCAAATTATTTCCACACTCACCTGCCTGTCAAAATTAAATACCAGCAGCAAAATACCAGCAGCGGAGGAAACTCAGGGCAAAAAATAGGACTCTATGTCTCATTGTCTAGCTAAGGGCTCCGGTTACCCTGAGAAAGCATGACGGTGCTTCGAGCTGCCATCAGCTCCAACTGAACAGGCCCACCATGCACCTGCTCCCTCAGTCTAACCTCAAGTACAGTTTAGTAACTGTGTCCCTTTCCTAGAGTCACTGGGTGATCAAGTAGTACAAGACGGGAAACACCATTCCCCTCTATAGGTTCTCCCTGCTCATCTGGGTGGTAATAACACAGGCTGGCCTCTGTCAGGCAGAGAAATGAGGAAGTGCGGAACGATGACGAGAAACGTCAGTTACCACCCACACATCCCGTCACTGTTTGATTGGCCATTAATGAGCCTAGAGCAGCCTGGGATTGCTCTTTGTGCTCAAGAATCCGGCCCCAGACAGAGAGCCTATTGCGAAAAGTCCATTAGAAAGAAGTCAAAAAGCCACAGCAGCCCAGGAGACTGATTTCTCAGGTGACATTCTGTGTGACATTCTACAGATGCTCTATCCATCAGCATGTGACATGGTGTTCGAGGTAAATGTCACACATCAGGGCAATGTTCTGGGCCAAAGAGAAGTGAGCTCAATGACAGAATCGGAAGCAGAACTTAGATAACGTGCCCAGACTCACCCTCCTCTACCTGGAGAGCATCACCTGGTCATGGCTTGCCCTCCAGCACTCCCTGGGCCCCAGGCGAACAGCTGCAGGAGGCAAGCCCATAGCCACTTGGAGTGTATTGTGGTTGGGCCCTGGCAGTAAGCAGAGCCATGCAAACTGGTCCAGCAACAGCAGCTCATTCAGCTCTTGCTCTGCTTCTCCAGATGTTTGGGAATTACTCGACTCCAGCATGGTCCAGTGACAGAAGTCTCCCTGAGTAAGAGTCTTAAGGAATGTGAACTGCAAGAAACACTGCTAGGCTGTATGCATGTCCTTAGGGCAACCAGCCACAGGATTGAAGGACAAAAGTAAAATGTAACACGGCTTCTCAAGTGCTCTCCTGCCAGCTGTCAAAAGTATAAAATCAAGCTCATTTCCTAATAAATGCTTTCATTTCTTTTGTACACGACAAAAGGTCTAGAGGTGGCAAATGGAAGGTGCTGGATCACAGAGGCTTCTGGAGGCAGGGAACAGAGGTGCCACGTGGCGGCACAAAGCAGCAGGCTTGCTGAGTCCCTGGGAGGGAAGGTGGGGGGGCGGGCGAGAACGAAGATTTCTCATCTAGCGTCTCCTCATCCGCCAGTCACTTCACAACAGAGAAAGAGCCTATCTCATACACACCTATCCTACAGATGGCAAAAAAGGAGGTGCAAGTGTTCTTCATCAAGGTTATAGAGTGTTCAAGGTGTGTCCTCTTTTCATAGAGAAAACCTGAAGAACACGGGGACTGTTTTCCCGTAGGCTGTGGTCCAGGGTGGACAGGCTAGGCGTAAAATGCGAGGTGCAGTGTGGGCCCCGTGTGGGCCCTGAAGTAATTACTCCTCTCACCTGGCCTCAGCAGCAAGCAGCTCATCATAGTGTGAGGATCTCTGGTCGTCATCCTGCCGGTATCTGATTACCGTGGCCAGGCCTTTGCTGACAAGAGCCTCCGCGATGTTTCTGCAACAGAAAAGATAGGTCAGTGAGCACGAGAGGGTGATACGGGGCTCAGTCAACAGAAAGAATAACAGTTAGCACGTGCAGGTCAACGCGCTCTGGCAGAGCGGTGGAGGAGACCAGGAAGGCAAGACCAAGGAGTTGCTAAGCTGGAAATCCAAATAAAAAGCTGAATAGCCCGGTTCCCTGGCTCAGCATTTCTCTGGTTAGTATAGTCAGATGCTGTATTAATCCACACATAAAACCTAGCAGAAAATCTGTAAAAAAGCCCACATTAGGCCAGGCTATTTACAGAACATTATAAACAAACCACTACCCTCAAGAGAAGTCTGCTCTCAAAGTTATCAGGCACACACACAAAAACTAAACACATACAAACATGACCTAAATTTCTCAAAATTGCCTTTCCAGGTTACCCTGTGACTAGAAAATGCCTTGTTCTGGTTCGGCAATGTTTAAAACATTGGTTCAACAGAACCCTCAAAGAGCTTTTCTTCCCAGAAGAACTCCTGACAGGGGTCTCCTACCCAGAGATGGCACGGAGCAGGCAGGAACCGGGAACGAATGGACAATGGGGTGGGGTTGAGGGCCACAATTCTTATGGAAAGGTGGTCTCTGGGAAAGATGGGACCAGATGGGGAACAGGGAAGTAAAAACAGAGACTCTGAGATGCCTAGGTTCACAGCAATGCTCCAAGAGAACTACAGAAAAAGCTCAGATTAGATTCCTGCTTCAGGCAACCTTGAAATGTTCTGAGTCTTCTTTGCATCGCTGGAATAAGAAAACGCTCCCACTCAGAAACGTGAAAGGTACCACATACACCAATTAGAGAGTGCAGTGGAAATGGCTCTCAGACAGCTTACGAAACACACAGACAGCTAATTGAAACACATTTGCATGGTTCTCCCCAAACTTGGAAAAGGACCGGTAATATGAAGCAAACTCCAAATACAAATTTTCCAAACTGAACTGTGTAGCAAATACTGGAAAATAAGGGGCATGGTATGATGAAGCGTGGTGGTTATGTCTTTCTTTGTGTCTGTCATAATTACACCAAAGGCCCCACTCAAACCATCTGGTTAGCTGCCCTTCGGGGAAGGGGAACAGTAAGCAATAGGCTACTGTACCATATGCTGTGATTTAGTGTGGTCTGAAAATGTACTTAACTCTTAAAACACTAGTGAACCTTAGAGATGAGGACTTTAGAGATGCTGGGAGCTGAACGAACCACTCCACGTGAATGTTTAAACCACTTCAGGGTTCCTGGTATCAAAACCCAGGAGGACGTGATTTCTTTTTAAATTTTTTTTTAAGAAGCAACAGTTACATGCAGGTAGGGGAAGGAGGCAGAGCCGCTGTGGCTGATTCTCTTCCCATGATATGCCCCTCTGCTGCTGGTTTGTCTCCTGCCAGCACGGTATTAATATCTCCAAACAACCACAGAATTAGCACTTCTCAAAATCCACTCCCACAAAGAGGCTGCTGTGCTGGCCACCCTGCCTCCTGAGTCACCACAGAAGCGTGCTGGCAAACACTGTCATTGTCACAGAGCCAGGTTTGGCAGCATGGAGAAGGCAGCAGCTACACAGCAGCAGAGGCACACACCTACCGACGTGGGGGTGGGACTTCACAACGGGGTCACCACGGAGCTCTGACGGCCAGGGGAGAGGCAGCATCTGGCAAGGAGCTAGACAGAGGACTGGACAGTGGCTAAGATGGGTCAGGGATTTGAAATGCCAAAAGAACAAAGGCATATTTGCTATTGTGAATTACTGAACATCGACATATGACAGTTAATACATGGGATCTAGAAGAGAAAGCTGGTCTGGCAGAGCAGGCGTAGAAAATGCACACAAAAAAGCTTCTGTGTGAAATGCTAGACAATACCAAGCCAATAGCACAGATGCCTTCAAGATCCAGTCCTGCTAATGCTACTCAAATCAATTTACAGACTTTAGTGAGTACCTATGTGGCCCGTAGAGAACCAAGAGACCAGCTCTTCCCAGGGCTTTCTTCCTCCTTTCCCTCTTTGTCCTATCAGCAAGTGTCTACAAACCAGTTGAGGTGTGCCACCATGCAGTTGTCCTATGGCCTCAGGTTACCAGCTGCCTCGACCTCCAGCCACTACTTGCCCCTCTCATCCCTCTAGAACTTAGAATCTAAACAGTCTTCTCTTAGCTGTGCTAGCCCTAATTACAACGTTTCTCCTGGACTAAGAGTCACAGGGCTGGTGCTCAGGGGAAGGCTAATAAAAATACATGCAACAGTAACAGCCACCACTTACTCGACACTTACTGAGTGCCAGGCTTGTGAGAATCACATCATGGGTGTTTTCCTCCTGGTGCCCCCACGACAGCTCCTCACATTAACGCAATGACTGACTCACTGCCTATCCTTCTGCTGAGTTACAAGCTTGGAGAAGGTATGGGCCATGGCTCTCTTGCTCTCTATGCCAGTGCCTAGCACAGTTTTAGGCAGTAATAGGACACCTCAATTAAAAGAAGGAAAAAAAAGACACAAATCATTTAGCTCACTTAGGGTAAATATAATTTAAACAAAACTAGCAAGACTACAATACATTCTTTTAAATGTCCCAAAATTTTTGAAAGTGTCTGGGAAAACTGCTTTGGAACATTATTTACTGTCTCAAGTATGTGTTAATCAAGCTTGACCAGCAGAGAATGCAAACAAAAATCTGTGTGGTTTCCAAGCTTTTGTCTTTCTCCTTCCCATTATCTAAGACTTGAGTCTAAGAGAGGCATGAAGGGAAGAGAGGATGGAATGAGTCTAGCTCTGTGAGCTTGACAGTATCATTCTTTAGGTGGCCAGTGAAAGGTCAGGAGACTTTCCCCTTGGCCAAAGCTGGCTGAAGAACTGGCACTGGTGTGCTCATCAGTTGCTCAGTAGGAGAGACAGCAGAAACTGTATGCCATGGCATTACGCTGCTTTAAACACATCTGAAGGGTCTTCCTTCTTAACTGTATCAGTAATTCTACTCCAATGACACATGTCTGGTGTGAATGGATAATTCACAATCAACATATAAAAAGAGATGTAACAAGACTAGAAAGTCTAAAAGAAGTCATCTCTCTTTATCAGAAAGAAACACAAAGAATTAGTGCTGGAATTGAAATGGCTTCTCCAAACGCAAAGAGGTTCTATTAGAACAGAAGAGTGTTCATTAAGGCACCACCAGGTGCTCCTGACAGAAACCCAGCAGACACAGGCATCACATACATGCTTTCTCCCAAGGATCTACAAGAGGTTGCCATCTTTCATGACCACTTCTTTCCACAGTTCCCTAATCAAACCGAACTCACTGCCATCAACTGGATTCTGACTCATCAGGACCATACACAAGAAAGCAAAACTGGACCATAGTGTTTGCAAGCAGTGACTGGTTGGCTCAGAATCACTGTGCCACTAGGGCTCCAAATAAGCTAATACTTCTTTAGTAATTCTGAAACCATGGGGCTCTATAGTCTGCCAACATGTAGAAAAGGCATGCTCCATACAAAGGAGTTTTAAGGAGAAGAGGAAGATTTCAATCTCATTAAGCTACAACTGTCTGATCACATCTTTTGTGGGCCTTTTTGGACACCCCTACATTCACCCCAAGACTGGAAATACAAACAACATACTAATAAGTTAGAGTCATGGCCTGAATTGTGTCCCTCCAAAATATGTGTCAACTTGGCTAGGCCATGATTCCCAGTATTGTGTCATCCACCATCGTGCTATTTGATGTGATTTTCTCATGTGTTAAAAATCCTAACCTTTATGATGTTTATGAAGGAGATGAGACGCAGTTACAATAAGGAGGCAGGAAGCAATCTACAGGATTAGGTTGTCTTGAGTTAATCTTTTGTGAGAGACGAGAGAAGGTGAGTTAGAGAGGGACCTCATTACCACACCAAGCAAGAAGAGTCAGGAATGCACACATTCTTTGGACCTGTGGTTCCTGTGCAGAGAAGCTCCTAGACCAGGAGAAGACAATGACAAGAACATTTCCCCAGAGATGAGAGAAAAGTCTTCTCTTGCAGCTGGCACCCTGAATTCTGATGTCTAGCCTCCTAGACTGTGAAAAAATATCTCTCTGCTCAGGTCACCCTCCTGTGGTATTTCTCTTGTAGCAGCACCAGGTAACTAAGATAACTTAAGACAGTCAGATAAGGGCATTTTCTAAAATTGCTTGGATTACCTCATAAACCCGCACTGTGTGTATCTGTCTGTGTTTAGTTTTGAAACAATATAAACTTGCAGAAAAGTTGCACCACCCTATACAAAGGACATGTCCCTTCAATCGTTTGAGAGTAAGCAGTCAGTGTGTTGCAACTGTCGTAGTTAACTGCAAATACTTTAGTGTACATGTCCTACCAGGACATTATCCTATAAAATTAAACAATAACCATCACAACCAGGATATTAATACGAACACACTGCTATCACCTAATCCACAAACTCAGCCTTGGTCTTTGTCATGGTTTGAATTGTGTGTCCCCCAAAATAGGTGTAGCCACGTGGCTGGGATATGATTCCCAGTATCTTGGGACTCTCCTCCATTGTGTGGTTTCGCTAAACTGTATGTTAAAGGATGAGGGTGGGGATGTAGATTCCCGCATAGAATTACTTCCCTGCCCTGCTGTAGAGGGAGTTTCCCCGAGTATGGCTTGCCCCACCCTTGATGCTTTCAGCTTGCAGGAGATAAAAGGGAAAGAGAAACAAAGGACAATTGAGAACCTCCCTACCATCAAGCAAGCAGCACAGGGAGAAGAGCGCGTCCTTCAGACCAGAGGTTCTTGCGCCAAGATGCCCCCTGGACAAAGACTGATGCAATACCGATTTTCCTCCAGAGCCGACAAGGGGAAGCCTTCCCCTGGAGCGGTCACCCTGAATATGGACTTGCAACCTACTGGACTGTGTAAGAATAAACCTTCCTTTGTTAAAGCCATCCACTCTGTGGTATTTCTGTTAGAGCAGCCTAGCTGACTAAAACAGTCTTGCTTACTTCGCATATGTCATCAGAAAAGATCAACTGCTAGAGGAGGATCTCACCGTCACTAAAGCAGAGGGTCAGCAGAAACAAGAGGAGCCCTCCATGGGATGGACACAGTAGCCTCAACCATGGGCTCAGACATACTAACGATATGAAGATGGCACAGGACTGGGCAGTGTTTTGGTCACCATGAGTGAGAGCAGAACAAATTCTACTCACATTTTGTCACCTGTCCCAGTAAGATCTAGGTCAGAAATGGGCACTGCTTCTAGTTGCTATCTCTTTACTCTGAAATAGTTATTTAATCTTTGCCTATCATGGCCTAGGCACTTTTGAAGAGCAAAGGCCAGTTATTTTGTAGACTGTCTCTCAATCTTGCTTTACCTGGCATTTTTCAGTAACTAGATTCAAATTAGGACTCTCAGTTCAAATCCACCAGGTACTCCTTGAATACTCTAGGGGGCAATTCTACTCTGGCCTCTAGGGTCACCATGAATCGGATCCGACTTGACGGCACTAGGTTTGGGTTGGTGGGAGAATCACCCAGTGATGCTGTCTTGTTCCTCTGGCCTTCTGAGAGATGAGGCAGAATTTACTGACGATGGTGTTTGCTTTGGTCCCTCGATTAAGGTGGTGCCCAGGCTTCGCCACTGTAAAGTTACTCTTGTCTTCCGTCATGAACAGGTGTTTGGTGAGAAAACATTTTGAATTACAGATCATTCAACCTTCATCAAATTCCCAAGTCATTTATTTTTTGAATGAATTCTGGACTTTCACTTTATTCAAAGAGTTATAATCCACTGCCCTTATTTGTGTTAATGCTCAAATCATTTCCAGTTTTGCCAGTAGGAGTCTGTCAAGTGGGTTTCTGTGTCCTTTGAATATATTCTTATATTCTGGGAGTATTTCCGTACCTTCTGCCAGAAGATGTTCCAGACTTCACCTTGTACCATCTTCCCCCAGCTCTGGAGGTAGTTACCCGTCTATGGAGCCCTAGCTCCTTTTAGAGTAAAATGGTATTTAGAAGCCAAGAAATGACTGCTAAGTAAACTCATTGCTATTAGGGTGTTGCTGCTGCCTAATCTTCTCAGTAGAGAGAGAGGAAACACATGCGTGTCTCGTTATTACATACAATGGTACATACAAAGACACACGAGCATCTACACATTTACCTTTGTTTCTATACCTAACTAACAACCCAAGTGTGGAAATCAATCGGATCCGCCACTGCAGGAAGCATAAGTGACTGAGAGGCCCAGGAGGTTGTGCTCTGAACTCTATCAATACTGCCTAGGGCCAGGCTACGCTCCCCACTAGCTGCTCCCAGCCAATAACTGAGCAGAGCAGAGACGCTGTGGCAGGCATGTTGCTCAGACACAGGGAACTCTCTGACGGGCAACTTTGGGTCAATGATTCCTTATCAGCTGACGAAACTTTCTTAGAACTGCCCCAACTTTAGAATATTCCTATCCAGCCTTCTTCCCATTCTCCCTTTTCACAGGGTTAGATCCGCACTGCAGTCTCAGGGACCTCCAGCCTTCTCTTTCATGTCTGATCCCACCCTGACATCTGCTTCTTCAAGAACACGAACAAATATACCACAAGTTCACACAAATACCTACAATTTCAACCCAACACCACAGGCTTATGCTACTTTGCTTCCTTTTCATGTATGTAGCTTCCTTCTCTAGCAGAGAAAAAGCTGGCTCCCATTGTCCTTACTACTTTTAGTTAGATGACCAATCGCCGTGTGTGACCAACCACAGTGCACTGCTGCTGCCACGCCCTCCTGAGCGGATGCTCAGGTTCCAAAACCTTGTCACTGAGCCACTTTCCCACATGGATGCTCTCCTCAGCTGGTGTGGAATTTGATACCTACACCCAGCTAACCCGCCCGGGTGGATGCCCACTTTGCTCTGCTCTACCTTGACCTCTAGGGTTGCTATGAGTCAGACCTGACTCAACAGCATGGGTTTTGGGTTAACAGCATGAAGACTGAATAGTTTTCAATTGTCCTCTAAATGCCAACCACCATTTTTCCACAGAGCCAAACTAGGAAGCAGTAGAGAGCTTCTCCAACATGATCTCGCTTCTTTGTGAGAGACACAGACTGCAGATTATGTACTTGTCTGTCCAGTTATACTTCTAGCCAAGTTAATAAACATTTCAACAATAATAAAAACACCACCCTCTTCATGAACACACACACTCTCTCTACTCATTCACTCATACGTTCTGTAACTTTCATGAGTTGGTGCCCATCAATACAGCTAAAGGGAACGTGTTAGTTGATATAACAGAATCTGGGTTACAGGCATAAAAACATTAGAAGAGGGAGCACAGAGAATAATACTGTCACACACTCACACACACTCACACACACACACACACACACACACAGCCTCATAATCTGTCTGAAAAAGGGAATAGATAAGTGTCAATGGCTCTGGCTCACAGATCTCTTATCTTGCTGCTTGAGTTTAACGTTTTCCACTTAAAAACCATTTCCATTTTATCACTGCTGAGGTGTCCATGGAGATAACAAAAGCAGAAGTTTTTCCTTAAGGTGAACATATATGTGGGTACAAATTCAGTATAAAGTAAACTCATAAATGCCTCTGCAGCAAATTTCGGTCAGTGTTAAAGAAAAAGGCTGAAAGATCATCAGTAGCTCAATTCATTCATAATAGTCAGGTATCAATAGTAGAGACATGCACATTACACATGCACATGCACACACAGACACACACAGCACACACGCCTCATGCAATGTCTTTATAATAACTTCAAGGTCCAATTCCACATACTGAGCTCAAAAGGCTTCCCCTAACTGTTTTCCCCTAACTGTGAGGGAACAAGACACATGTAGCCGGCTTTCTGCGATCCCCTGACCCTCGGAGGCTGGGAAACCTCCCCTGCACCCTCACCACACGCATTGTACCTTCCCTGCAAGGACAGGCATCTGCACTGGGGCTGGACAGGGACCTCCAGCTACCACGGGGCTGGTGTCAATTGCTAATACACCAGATGGCTGATCTCACTTCCAGTCAGCTATCCAGGTTGTGCTCTACTGCGGGCTGAACCAGGAGGGAGGGTACAGGGTGCTGATGTTGCTTCTTCCCAACTAATTTAGGGAAAGATACGGAGGGAAAGGTCATCACAGGATTTGTCAAGAGGATAGAATGCTCAGATGATTAGACAACGACGGTTTTTCGGAGAATGTGGGCTACCCGCACCTAAACACAACAAACAAGAGGGGAGGAATGCTCAGTGGCTAACACGCCCGAAAGCCAGGCTCCCTTCAGATCTTCTCTCCAAGTTCACACTGTTGTTGTCAGGTGCTGTCCAGCTGCTTCCAACTCAATGACCCTATGTACAACAGAACAAACCACTGCCTAGTCCTGTGCCTTCCTCAGTTGTTACGCTTGAGTCCATTGTCATGGCCACTGTGTCAATCCACCTCACTGAGGGTCTTCCTCTTTTTTGATGATCCTGTACTAACTAGCATGATGTCCTCCTCCAGGGCATAGTCCCTCCTGATAACATGTTCAAAGTGAAGTTCACACTAAGACCTTTAACATCCATGCTGTGTGAAGGAGGTACCCGGCCATTTCAGGATGAGAAAGTCTTGTGTTTTACAGACTGATCAAACAAAAATAAAAACAAAAACAAACCTGTAAAAAGCAAGAGAGAAATTCTAGAGGGGAGAGATGTAGAGATAATGGGCAATGGACAAAATACCTTTTAGGAAGTTACCGTTTTCCAGTCAGGCCTCAAATGAGGAAGCAGCCCTACAAGACAACCTAAAAAAACAAAAACAAACAAAAGAACCCAAACCTACTGCTTACTGTTGAGCTCATTCTGACTCACAGCAACCTGACAAAAGAGTAAGCAGTCTCTGAACACTGACATGACGGTGTGTGGCCACCTTCTATCTGCCCCACTGAATCTTTCAACCCCTAATTTCCACCGGCTGAATTCTCGTGAATCTGGAACACTATTTCCCCCTTTCCCCTTCCAAACGCATACAGGAGGCCTTTCCCATGTAAGCCAGCAGCCTCTGTAGGCACAAAATGCAGTTCTGTAGGCACCAACAACAGAAACAGCGGAGGGACACAACATCCCTTACGGATTTACTAAATCAGTCTCTCACTGCCTTCTTTTCCTTTTTCCCAACCTTCTTCAACTATGTAATTCCGGAAATGACTCAAATTGACTTTTTTAAAAAGTCGTTTTACACTGAATGTCTCCTTTTTCTAATTAACCAGCTGTGTCACCAGGGGATCCGTCAGAGGATCTGAAGAGTGGTCTGGGCCATTCCCTGCATTCACTATACAGATGGAACACAAAGAAGAAGATTCAAACGCCTGTATGTGCCCAGCTAGGCTTAGCAATGCAGGTGAAGAAAGAAGAAAAAAATCAGTGCTTATCAAATCAAGGGCTGTTTGAAGGTACTTCATGTCTTAGGGCTGGACATCCCTGCTCCAGGCTCTCAGAGGCCAGGGTAACTGCCTGGACAACCCACCAACCCAGCAGTGGTCACGGCAACATAAGGCTGAGCATGACCCACAGAAAAGCAGCCGTCCAGACTCCCAGACGGGCAAGTTTGGAATGGGGCTGGTCTGAATAGCCTAGAAACAAATCAGCAGAGCTTCCAGATTAAAACAGACTAGGAAGAAAGGCCTGGCAATCTACTTCTAAACAAACTGGCCAGTAAAAAGTTACGAATAGCAGCAGAACACTGTCTAATACAACACTGGAAGATGAACCCCTCATCTTGGAAAGCACTCAAAATGTAACTGGAAAGAGTTGCCTCATCAAAGCAGAAACAACTTTATGACATAGATGAAGTTCATCACACTTGGTAAAGTAGAGGGATATTGAAAAAGAGAAGGACCCTCAACAAGATGGACTGATACAGTGGCTGCAACAACGGGCTCGCACATAGCAATAGTTGTGAGGATGCGCAGGACCGGGCAATCGGAGCTGACTCTACGGGACCCTAACAACAACAATCAATCTTCATAAAATCTTGATGGGGTAGAAACTTTACCACCTCTGTTTTGCAGACGAGAAATCAGAGGCACAGAAGGGTACAGAGCTCATAAGCAGCAAAGCTGTTACCAATAGGAAAGGCTACACAGAGGGGGTAAGACCTGGTGCTTCTGAGATGAAAAGGGACTCGCCAGTCTTCTTGTCAACCCTAAAGCTGCAAACAGCTGATGGTAGAGCTGTCTTTCCCCTTCTCTCAAACGATTCCTTCATGCCTTATTAACTCGGCATCTACTATAAGGCATGAACTTCATTCTTCTAGTGATACAGAGGAAGTTAGAATATATGTCTTCTGAAAGACACAATTTCAGACTTCCCACAAAATAATCCTGTTGGTAAGCTGCAGAGTCAAGATCAGAAGCCAGGTTTTCTGATTTCAAATCTACTTTTCTTTCAACTAAAAGAGAGCCACAAATTACAGGGTAGCGTACTGGTTTACAATCCAGTCCCTTTCTATCTTCCTACCCCTATCCCATCAAACCCCTTTCAGCCTTAGTCTTCAGTGCCTGGGCTTTTTTCTTTAAAACTGTACTTTTTGCGAAAGTTTACACAGCGAATTTCCACTTTACAATTTTTACGTAATACATTTTTCAGTGTCACTGGTTACATTTTCACACTGTGTCAGTCAGCCCTCTCATTATTTCCATTCCGGTTGTGCTGTTTCCATTAATCTAGCTTCCTGCCCCCACCCCCTATTTTCTTATCTTTGCTTTGGGGGCTAAATACTGACTCTCTGATCTTATACAGATGATTAGTTGAAAGGAACACAGTACTAATGGTAATACTGTTTATGAGCCAACTGATTACATGGCTGAAAGGTAATGTCCAAGCGTGGGTTCAGTTCAAAATCTAAAGGGAATCTCAGGGCAAAAGTCTCGAATCCTCAGGTCTCTATTGGTCCAGCATGCTTGGCCATTTTTGGAATCTGAGGATTATTTTACATTTTTCTGACATTCTATCCAGCAGCATCTATTCTGTCCCTGGTCAGAACAGTTGTCAGCAGTAGCTGGGTACCACTGACTTCTTCTGGTCTCAGGACAGATGAGGCTGTGGTTCATGTCAGCGATTAGTCCTGTAGTCTGGTCTCTTCTTTGAGTCTTTGGTTTCTTTCTCTCTCTTTTGCTCCAGATGAGTAGAGACTGCTTGCCAGTTTTTAGGATCTCAGACAATGCTCACCAAATTCAGATGAACAGGAACTATCAATGATGTCATGCCAACTGACCAAGTTGTCCACCAAGACTATTGCCCTAAGCCTTCAAACCCAGCAAAACCAAACCCATGAGGTATCTGCTTATGTCTAGGAAATACCCACCACTGTGCCCCCATGAACTTTATTCTGTACATGAATATACATACAGCACATACATATATGCATATTACCTATGCCCACAGATACACCTACACATGCAAGTACTCATATACGCATATACCTTAACCTTTGTATGAAACTCTGCTGGTGGAGTGGCCAAGTGCTATGGCTGCTAACCAAAAGATCAGCAGTTCGAATCCACCAGATGCCCCTTAGAAACACTATGGGGCAGTTCTACTCTATTCCTGTGACTCAGAATTGACTCGCCAGCAATGGGTTTTTTTCTCCCATCCCTGGTAACCATCGAAGGAATGTTGTTTTCTGTGTAATATACCTGTTCTTGACTTTAGATCATGCAATATTTGTCTTTTGTGACTGACTTATTTCACTCGGCACATTGTCCAGATTCATCCATGTCACAATATGTTTTAAGGACTCATCACTACTCTTTGTAGCCAGTCTACTTCTTAGTCACCAGCCATGCCTTGCATCTCTGCACCTTTGGCGGCACCACTTGTTTGGCATTTATCTTCCACTGCTGTATATCGTTATCTTCCTCTTTGTACATACCTTCTCTTTCCAACTAGATCATATTCCCTGCTAGGTTAGGAAGAGCCAAACACTTAGTAGGTGCTCAATAAATATTTATTGGCTAGCTGATTGATTTTACTCATTGAGTTCTCAAGGGACTCTGTGGGCTGTTGGATGAACACAAAGTAATAACTGACTGAGTCAGAATTTTTGAGCAAACAGACTAGACATAAACTAATCCACATACAGATGAAGACAGACCCAGAGAGAAATGCAGGAATCATTTTAACGATATGTCTGAAGAAAAACAGAGCGACACGTCAAAATCGCCATCCACAAACTTCCTGATACTCAGCCTATTTTCTTCTACTATACTACTTCCATTTAAAAATTTGTAAAGCAGGAATAAATACATTTGATATGAGTCATTTAAGATGTCCTTAATACATTAAAAATGTGCATGTGCACTAAAAATAACCTATCACATCATGTTATAAGTTTGATTACTATAGTACTATTTATCATGGAGTCCCTTGGTGGTACACCCTGTTAACATACTCAGTTACTAACCAAAAGGGTGGAGGTACAAATCCATCCAGAGGTGCCTTGGAAGAAAGGCCTGGTGATCTATTTCTAAAGAATCAGTCACTGAAAACCCTACAGAGCACAATTCTACTCTGACACACATGAGGTCACCATGAGTCAAAACCATCCTGACATTATGTGGTTAATACTAATGTTAGCTAAACTACATATTAAACATTTAATTACAATAGTCTGCCACCCTTTTAGGAATTCAGAGTTTTTCATCTCAGTATACATTCCAACACAAAGTGGAAATGCACACTGTAGACATGAGTAGGTTCTTCTTTATCCCTTATTTTCTGTTTCTTTTTCTTACTACCATCAAGAATAAAGCTGAAAAATAACATGTAACAAAAAAGCAGATACCTGTAGACAAAAATGAGAGGTGAAAACATCCTCAAACTTCTTCCAGTCTGTGACAGTGGAGTTTCTGAACCGATGGTGTGAATAACTAACTATTCAGAGGGTACATGTTCTTCCCTCCCACCACCACCTTGGACTCCTGATTCATGGCTCTGACTCAGGAGAGGTCTTGCTACAAAACTGGCTGTTGTCTTTTTATATGCTTTTGTGCATAATAAAGTCTTGAAAGTCAAATATCCACATGTCAAATGATGAGTGTAACAGACAACCGCCATTCCTGGTTCCACATGGGCTAGGGTCCCACTGTAGTATCTCAACAGGATGCAACGCTAAACCATATATACGTAAGAGAAAAATCTCAGATTCCCATCATTCCCTGTGTTCCCAGCAGCCAGGGGACAGACATATGATGGAAGCTTGCCCATTACACGCTCCTGACTGCTGAGTGCTACCAGAGATGGGGTGGTCAGATTGCTGCGCAAGGAAGCTGTGCCCTGGAGGCAGTGTCCTAGCCAAACTGCTCCTGGCTGAAGACAATTACTCTGTTTCCTGCTTCTTGGCACCTTGAAACTGCCTTGGTTCCCACCTGGTTGTCAAGCTTGATAGGATAGCCCTTTTGACTAAGATAGCTGAGTTGTTGCTGTTCCTCACAAGTAAAATCTTCACTGATTTATGTAATTCTTACAAAGTTTCATTCCAAGGAGCTTTAAAAGAAAACAAAAAGATACCTATGATTCTGGTGTGGTGGTAAAGTGCTATGGCTGCTAACCAGAAGGTTGGCAGTTCAAATCCGCCAGGCACTCCTTGAAATCTCTACAGAGGCAGTTCTACTTTGTCTACAGGGTCACTACTGAGTTGGAATCAACTCAACAGCAGTGGGTATGGTTTGGTCTAGATGGTTCAATACTAGACAATCAATCCAAGTAATAAACCACATCAACAGAACAAAGAAAAAGAATCACATGATCACCCCTAGTGGTACAGAATATGATTATATCCAATATCACTTCTTCATGAAAACCCTAAAGAAGACTGGAATAGAAGGGAAATTCCTAAATATAACTCAAGGAATATGTGAAAAGCCAACAGCCAACATTATACGTCTTGGAGAAAGAGCTTCCCCTTGAAACTGGGAGCAAGACAAGAGTGCCCACTGTTACCACTTCTATTCATTGTTGTGCTAATAGTCCTAGTCAGAGCAATACGGCAAGAAAAAGTAAAAGGTTTCCAGACTGGAAAAGAAGAAGTAAAATTACCTCTATTTGTAGAAGAAATGTTCATATGTATAGACAACTTCAGAGTCCACAAGAAAACTTGTAGAGCTAAACCAGGAATTGAGTAAAGTTGGAGGGTAAAAGTTAACAACAAAAATCAGTTGGGTTATTACACACCAGCAATGAGAAATACAAAAAGAGAAATCAAGGAAACAGTTCCATTTGCAATAGCATTTAAGAGAATAAAATACCTAGGAATAAACCTAACTAGCAATGTGAAATACTTAGACAATGAAACCAGAAAACTCGAATGAAAGAGATTAAAGATTAAACTTTTCTTAAATAGAAAAGTGTTCCATGTTTATGGACTAGAAGACTTAACAGTGGTCAGAAGTTAATACTACCTGATGCGATTTAGAGATTCAATGCAATTTCAACCAAAATCCCAATAGCCCTCTTTACAGAAATAATAATTTAAAAAAAAAACCCAAAAACTCAACTTTCTGTCAGATAGGTACAATAATGCTGAAAAAGAACAACAAAGTAGGAGGGTGCATACTTTCTGATTTGAAAACATTATATAGCTACAGTAATTGAAACAGCCGGATCCGACTCGATGGCACTTGGCCTTGGCTGGCAATTGAAACAGCCATAAGAACATACACACAGCCAAATGGAACAAGTCCAGAAATAAACCCACATACCTATGGGCAACTGATTTTTCACAAGGCTGCTAAGTCCATTTGATGGGGAAAAGAAGAATCTCTTCAATAAGTGGTGCTGGGAAAACTAGATTTCCACATGTAGAAAAATGAAACAAAACCTTTGCCTCATACCAAATTCAAAACAGATTAAAGACTGAAGTAGATAAAGGACCACACACAAAAACAAAGTCAAAACTGATACACAGAGGAGAACTGCCTGATAGCACTTCCAAGAAGTGCCTGGTGGATTTGAATGAACTGCCAGCCTTTTGGTCAGCAGCTATAACACTTACCTTCTACACCACCAGGGTATCCAAAATAGATTAAGGACGATAAAATTCTTAGAGCAAGAAGCAGAGGCAGTGTTGTCAGCCTAACTTTCAACAAAGAATTATTCAATACAATAACTACAAACAGCAAAAGACAAATAGTACATCATAAAAATTAAAAACTTCTGTTCATCAAAAAACTACGAAAAAAGTAAAAAGACAAACTACCAACTGGGAGAATATTTTCAAAAATTATATATCTGACAAGAATCTAATAACCAAAAAATATATAATGCCTTGACAGCTTAACAACAGAAAGTAAAATCACCAAATCATAAAATGGGTCAAGAACTTACAAAGACATTTCACCAAAGGAGACATCCAAATGGTCACCAAACACATGGAACTACGCTCACTGTATTAGCCATCAGAGAGATGTTAAATCAAGACCAAAATGAGACAACCACTACACTCCTACTAGGATGGCTAAGTTTCAAAAAAACACAATTGCTGACAATGAAGTGAGGAAATCTGAAACCTTAGCCAATGATGGTGGAAATTCAAACTTGTACAGTTGCTGTGGAAAAGAGTATGGCAATTCTAAAAACAGAAATCCTATTATGACCCTGAAATTCCTCTCCTAGGTATATCCCCTAAAGACGTAAAAGCAGAGACTCAAAGAGAGACTTATACTCATGACAGTGCTGTTCATAACAGTCCAGGGGGAGAAATACCTGTGGACAGATGAATAGATAAACAAAATGTGGTACATATACACAATGGAATACTACTCAGCCATTGGGAAAAATGAAATTTTAATACACACTATAGTATGGATGGAGGTTAAGGATACTATGCTGAACGATATAAGCCATACATAAGCCAAATACTCTATGACCTCATTTATACAAAAAGACAAGAAAAGGCAAGTATGTAGACTGTCATAGGTTGAACTGTGTCCCCCCTAAAATACGTGTCAACTTGGCTAGATCACAACAGCCAGTAGTGTGGACTGTCCACTATTCTGCCATCTGATGTAATTTTCCTATGCGTGGTAAATCCTAGCCCAATGATGTTAATGAGGAGGGATTATTATGCTAATGAGGCAGAACTCAATGTACAAGATTAGGTTGTATTTTAAGATAATCTATTTCAAGATATAAAAAACAGAAGGGAGCAGAGAGACACAGGGACCTCATGCCACCTAGAAACAGGAGCCAAGAGCCAAAACAATGTGTCTTTTATATTCCACGTCCCTGTGCTGAGAGGATCCTTGAATAGGGAAGACAGATGACAGGGACCCTTCCACAAAGCCAACAGAGAGAAAGCCATGCCCTAGAGCTGACACAATGAATTCAGACTCAGCTTCCTAGACTGTGAGACAATAAAACTTCTTTTTCTTAAAGCCATCCACTTGTGGTACGTCTGCTTAGAAGCACTAGATGACAAAAACAGAGACCAAAGTTTACTGGGGAGGAAGGGGAGCTAAACAGTGATGGAAAAATTGTACTCATTTAGGCTGCACAGCTGATTATTCAAAGTGCTGTTAGTAAGTTGTGTATCTGTAAAAAGTTGAACAGATGAAAGTTGCGGGATAGATATATTTACAATAACCAAACACTTCACGGGATTTAGTTTTTTGGTTTAGAAGTTTAGGGTCATCGGTTCATGGGACATCCTTGTTAACTGCAGTAAAAACATATTTACTGCTTCAGTTCTACATCCTTGTTGTTTGTACAGTGCTTGAGATCTTTAACGCCTGCAAGTGGCCATCCAGGGCCCAATGATAAGGTTCTATGTTCCTGGAGCAACAGAGAAAGGAGAGTCAGAAACCGTGGGAAGATAAGTGACGTGTGGCTAATCGCCTCCATGGATAAATGCCTCCTTTGCCATCAGAGCAGAATTGGATGGTACCCAGCTATCATTACTGAACATTTTGCCTAAAGAGTCCATAGAAAAATCCTGATGAAAAGGGGGAAAATGCAGAACAATCTTTCATCTTCTCATGGACTCAAGGCTTTCTGGATCTATAGAGAGTATATGAATCCCTGCAACTACTGTCCTGAGATAATCTTTGAACCTGGAACCAAAAATACTCCCTGTAGTCTTCTTAAAACCAAACAACTATTTACCTTAAGCAGTAACAAAGGTATGCCTTGGGCATTATACTCCTTTAAGAACGATCTATACAGAGTGAAGTTGACAACAGCAACTGCAAAGACTAGATGGGAACTTCGGGGGGCAGTAAGCTTATGTTAATAAGGGAGGAACAACTCAGAAAAGGTGGATGTCAATGACTGCACAACTGGAAGACTCATCAGTGTCACTAAATTATACATGCACACGCTACTGGACTGGTATATGTTTTGCTGTGTCTATTATCAACAACAAAATACATAAAATTTAAAGAAAACAAAGGATTGCTAAGCCTGGGTTACACAGACTATTCACACCTCTAAGGTATGAAGTGGGGGAGCCCAGGCCCAAGGTGAGTAGCAAGTGCCATATCAAGGTTCCCAGCAGTCTGCAGGCCCAGCAAAGGCCTCGTTTTCTCTTCCAAGGGTCTAACTGTACCACCCAAATCACAACAGGGTCAGGACAGGGGATGAGACAGCACTTAACCTTTAACCTTCTGCTTAGGTCTTTGGAACAGAGTAAGGTGGAGAAGACTGTCACTTCACTATTAGTTAAGCGGGGACTTGCTGGTATGCTTTTTACCCAAACACTAGATTCTTAGTCAGGTTCCCCAACCAACTTTAACTCAGCAGTTCTAGCCACTCTGTATGGAAAGTCAGAGGGAGTGGAGATTAGTGGTAAAGTGAAGCTGGCTTTGAGGACACTGTCTCTAGGTGACGAATGGATGCCAGTTTAGGATAATCCACGACCAATGTATTACAGAGTGGAATACACAACAAGTGAACATTATCTAGGTTCAAGATCACCTATGTTTTTACAAAGATGCCACTATATGCAGGTAAGAAAATCAATTACAGTTATTTATAAGAATGAAAAAATGAGCTAAAATGGAAAGTGGATCTATTGTTAGTAAAAGAGATAGTTTCCTACTTACTTTACTTAAATTTCTAAATAAAAATGATGTCTAACTATACTCGCTTTGGTCGTGGAGCAAACAAATCAGAGGTAATGAACTGCTTACCAGTTAAAACAATTCCATTTCTTAAGGTACCAAAGTTGTATTAGATTTTAGTTTAGTTTATTTGGTTTCCAAAACCCGCAGCAGTGAAAATCAACATTCTAGAAAGACATTTCACAGTATAGCAGCGTCTTAAAAAAACAAAACAAAACAAAACAAAACGAGGTCAATGAAAGGTGTTATCTTTTACCAGCAAATAGGAAAAAAGAAATCTTCACCTAACTTATAAAACTTATGAGAAAGGAGAATGCAGAAAAGCAGCTGGATATGATATAATAGGGATGGTAAGAATAAAAGTTGATTGGTTCTCCATTATCTGTACCAAAAGAGAAAGAAGTTGCACAGAGCATTTATAATTATTCTTCACTGGTGGAAGTCACTGTATGTCCCCCTCTTCCTCTAGCTCTTTGTGGCCATAGAGAGCAATTATGAGTTTCTATTAGGACAATCACCCTGGCACAGCACAGGGATTCAGGACAGAGGGACTGCATTCCCCTGTCCCCACCCCCCAGCTCTCTCTAGCTGGTCACATAATCAAGGAAGGCTACACTAGTTTCCACACCTGTAAAAGGAGGGGGTAGATCTAAACGCTCTATAAAATACCTCCTGAATTTACTGATCACTGGTCATGGAATGCATATTGCGTGCACCTTCACCTTTCTGTCCACATCTGCACACAGCACTTGCTGGCAATATTCATGGCCAACTAGACCATGTATCATTTCAACAAGGATTAAGCACACCTTAAGGTCTATACCATTCCTGGCTGTGGTTCGTGCAGCACTGTGGCACCAGGGGAAACCCTGGTGGTGTAGTGGGTTAAGTGCTATGTCTGCTAACCAAAAGACTGGCAGTTCAAATCTACCAGGCACTCCTTGGAAACTCTATGGGGCAGCTCTGCTCAGATCTCTAGGATCGCCATGAGTTGGACCCGACTCAAAGGCAGTGTTTTTTTTTTCAGTGGTGGCACCAGGAAAAATGCCTTCTAAGTTTCCACTAGGGGCTCTACAGGCCCTATGTGCTCTGCACACACACCAAAAATCCCAAACTCACTGCTGTCGAGTCCGACTCATAGCAACCCTACCGGTCAGAGTAGAACTGCCCTACCAAGTTTCCCAGGAGCACCTGGTGGATTTGAACTGATAACCCACTAT
This sequence comes from Heterohyrax brucei, assembly GCA_028571685.1. NCBI lineage: Eukaryota > Metazoa > Chordata > Mammalia > Hyracoidea > Procaviidae > Heterohyrax > Heterohyrax brucei. The sequence continues at coordinate 21,488,904 of CM053147.1, forward strand.
GCACCGCCAGGGTTTCCCTACACACACACACAGGGGTGGAAAAGGACAAGAAGCTGAGCTGCCAGGAAAAAGTAGGTGAAAATATTTATTCTCTTCAGCTCCCCAATATCTACATTCTGCTTAAGATACACTTATTGTCCAAATGCTCTGGAGTGTAAAAAGAGCAGGGAGGGACAAGCCAATGAGAAAAGACCTGACTGTATCTTCTACCACGGAAACAGAAAGTCTAAATTTGGATTCTTCATTGGCTGGTTTCTTCTATTCTCATCTGCAACAGACTGATGTTTACCTCATTAGTAGAAATGTGTCCAAGGAACTAACTCAGGAATGAGGAACCGATTCAAGAGCAGATTTGACATTTAACGGCAATTTACTTCATTTCTTGTATCTCTGTAACTCCCTACAGCATGCACACTAGGAAGCTTACTTTTGTATCTTAGCACCGCACATAGTGAAAAATCAAAGACTCGCCTTCCAATTTACACAGTTGGCCTACCAAGCTTAAACCTGAGAAACACAAGCAGCAGTAACATGTCAAACAACAATCAGGAGATCTTTTCTGAGTGGTTATTATGAGCTTGACAATACAGTAAGGTCTCTAAGAGACTGTTGCACACGAGGTATTAAGAAGGGAGATGGACTTCATCACTGCAGCCAAGAGAAATCAAAGACTTCATGGAGCCAAAAGGATCTCAGTGTTCTACTGCAATTCCCTCATTTTGGAGATGGCTGAACTGAAATCTGCAGATGTTAACTAACTGTGACTGGCTAGGTCTAGAACTCGGTCTCATGTCATGATATAAGTGGCCTTCTACCTCAGCAGCCTGCCTCCTGTTTATACATATAGACCTGAAAAGTCACTAGCAACAAACCACTGATTCACGTAACAACTTAGATCTCAAAGGCCTTATGATGAATGAAAAAAAGTCAATCTCAAAAAATCATTATATCATACATTCAATTTCATTCATTTAACATTCTTCAAAATGACAAAAATTATAAAGACAGAAAACAGATTTGTGATTTCCAGGGATGGTGGGAGGGGAAAGGACAGGAAGAATGGCATCAGAGAGATCTTCCTGATGACTGAATGGTTTTGTTATCTTGTCATGATGGTGGTTATATGAATCTGTACACGGGAAAAAAAGTCATAGAACCACACACACATTGTGCCAATGTTAAATTTCTGCTTTTGACATTGTATTGTGATTAAGTAAAATATAATTTGGGAGGGGAAACTGGGTGAAGAGCACATGGCACAGTTGTACTTTGTACTACTCTTACAACGTCCTGTGAATCTATCATTATTTCCAAACTAAAAGAAAACCAAAAGAACTTGAACTTATTAAGGGGAGAGAAGAAAAAACATGGCAGACTAGAACTGCCCTTGGGCCCTCAACTCCACCCCCGACAGCCAGAAGGATCCTTTGTAGGTTAAGTCAACAGTTTGTCATCATGCCTGTACTCAGAGCCTCTACAATGCTTGCTATATCTATCAAAGACTCTATGCCTGGCTGTTTTCCTACATCCCTACCTTGTCTCCAACCACCTGTCCTTTCCCCAGCTCCAGCCCCATCATCTTCTTTGCTACCAAGCCCATGTGCACCACAAGACCTAGGTCTTTGGAGCTCCCTGTGCCTGCCTACCATCTGCTTGTTCACCTCCTTCAGGTCTCTGCTCTTGTCACCTTATCACTGAGACCTTTCTGACGATCTCATTTAAGATCCCCCTACCCAGAAGCACCTCTTTTATCCTTTCTCACTTTAGTTTTCATTGTACCACTTTTTACGATCTCCATATTTTCCCTGTTTATCTCACTGCCCCTACTAGAATGTCAGCTCCACAATTAGAGATTCTGCTTACTGTATTCACTGTTTTACCTCTAGTTCCAAGAAACAGTGCCCAGCACACCATGCACTCAATAAATAATCTGTTACAAAGCAAAAAAAAAAAGAACATACACTGAAAAGTGAAATGATTTACTTTTACAGAAATGTCAAATGAACATGTTATGTTTATGTGGCCTAAGGAAAAGATGCAGTCTGGGGATTACATTCAAATAAGGTTAAGTGACACTTGGATTTAGAATCAGAGATCAGAGTTTCAATTCTGGCTCTAATTAGACGAAACTTGAGACAAGACACACTTCTCTCTTTAAGTCTTATTTTCCTGTTCTGTAAAATCAAGGAGATTAAACTGAATGACCTTTAGGGTCTCAGACAAATCTAAATTTCTAAATGATTCCACTGGTAGCATCGTTTATCAACAGTGGTATATTCATGCTCTGGGCCTAATTCATGCAATCCTAAACAGTGAGAGAACCTATGGGGAATCAAGTAAGGTTTCTAAATATCTGTTAACTCAAGACCCTTCTACACTGCAGAATCTGTATTGTATCTGGTGATACAAAAAGAGGCATCTGTGACTCAGTATCCTAAGTGGTGGAAACCCTGGTGGCATAGTAGTTGAGTGCTATGTCTGGTAAATAAAGTCAACAGTTCAAATCTGCCACGTGCTCTTTGGAAACTCTATGGGGCAGTTCTACTCTGACCAATAGGGTTGCTATGAGTCAGAATTGACCTGATGGCAGTGGAGTTTTTTGGGTTTATCCTAAGTAATATAAGCCTTACAGGTAAGCAAACCTAGGGTGCTGAGAAAGCACACTGACAAGATACCCAACTCGGATTTTGGTTTGACGAGGTCCCTGAGGGAAAGCTCCCAGAAGATGACAGCAGGTCAAGAAAGCCACGGATTTCAGGAATCGAGAGTATAACCTGTGTTTTTCAGAAACGATATATGAGAATGGGGGACTGCTAAATTATCAAGAGGAAGAGGTGGGCAGTGGGCAGTGGCCAGATAATGGGTTCTTATTAATCCTACAGGCTCTGGGATATTAAGTATAGATTTTCAAGGAAGAGAGTAACAATCCGATTTGTGCTTCAGAAAGATAACTACAGCAGCAACATTGAGAAGGGACTGGAGGAGAACGAGACTAGGAACAGGAAAGGACAGTGAGAATGCTGTCACTCTGTTTTAGGGAAAAATGGTGGCAGGATAAACACAGGAGTAAGGATACAAAGGATAGAAGAAGACATGTGAGATCTGCCAGTAGGTAATCTGGTATGGGGGACCCCTCCCATAGAGCAAAAGATGACACCCGAGGATATAGAAATTACAAAGTAAATAGAGATAATTTCAATTAAGATGAAATCATCCATGGGAAGGAACAGCTTTTAAAGGACAGACCATGAACTCTGCTGTAGCTGCATGAGTTTCCATATCCAAATGGTGATGTTCAGTTAGCAGTTGGATATATTGCTGGGTTGCTAAGCAGGAAGAAAAGGGCTACAGACACCGATTACAGAATCAGTGGCATCCACATGAAAGGAAGTTAACAGAAGAATGAGATAGCTAGGGAGACTGAATAGAGCTAAGAAGAGAAACAAAGACAGAAGCCTGTTGTTGTTAGGTGCTGTGGAGTCAATTTTTGACTTACAGCGACCCCACGTAACAGAGTGGAGCCAACTGCCGGGCCTCTCCCACAGAACAGCTGGGTAGTTGTGCATCACTGACCTTCTCTAAACACCCCAATGGGTCACTGAGGCAGGACCCAACCTCCTCAGTTATTTCAGTTCCTGGTGGGAACCAAGGCATCAGTCAGCGCTACAGATCGGCCATCTCCCAACTTTTAGACTTTCCAACCCAAAATGTTTGTACTGCTTCTTGAATCACAGTTCATAATCCAACTTTCTCCCTTAACCCTAAGTAGCCACGCCTCTTCCAACTCCCCCCTAGAACTACCTCTGAATGACCAGCGAGCACTGCTGACAGGGGTCCAGTCAACCTGGACAACTCGGTACAGTAACTCCATGTTCTGGGCTTTTCTCCAAGCTCACCAACAGTAGACTGACAGGAAAAGGAATAGCATCAGTTAAGAGGAAGAGACTGTAGTTTACATGGTACTACAAGAGTGCAATGCATGGGAACTCTAGAACATTTAATTGTACACAGGAGAAAGCTGTACACAGACTAAGAGACAGTCGTTAGAAAAGAGCAAGGGGATGCTGTGTAATGCACAGTCTGGAAAGGTGTGTGCCCCAGAGTTGGATTTGTTCGCCATACTTATTCAATTCGTTTGCTGAGCAAATAGTCTGAGAAGCTGGACTGTGTGAAAAAGAACAAGGCATTAGGACTGAAGGAAGAGTGGTGGGCAACCGTCAATATGCAGATGACCTAACTCTGCTTCCTAAAAGCGAAGAGGACGTGAAGCACTTACTGATGAAGACTGAAGACCACAGCCTTCAGAAGGGATTACACCTCAACATACAGAAAACAAAAATTCTCACAGCCGGACTAATATGCAACGTCACAAAAAAATGGAGAAATTACTGAAGTTGTCAAGGATTTCATCTTATGTGGAGCCACAATCAACAGGCACAAAGGGAGTGGTTAAGGACGTAAAAATGGACTGCACAGGGCGAATGTGCTACAAAAGGCCTATGGAAAGTGTTAAAAAGCAAAGATGCCTCTTTAAGGATTAAGGTGCACCAAATCAAATATTTTCAATTGCTTCACATGCATGCAAAAGCTGGACAGTGAACATAAAAGACCAAAGAAAAGTTGATGTCTTTGAAAGGACGCTGGAGAATAATATTGAATATACCATGGACTGCTAGAAGAATGAACAAATCTATCTCGAAAGAAGTACAGCGGGAACGCTCCTTCAAAGTGAGGTTGGCATGCTTTTGTTGCACATACTTTGCACATCTCATATGGAAGAAGCAGTCCCTGGAGAAGGATGTCACGCTTGGTAACACCGAGGGTCAGTGGAAAAGAACACCCTCAAGGAGATGGACTGACACAGCAGCAGCAGCAATGGGCTCAAGCCTAACAAGCCTGTGAGGCTGCTGCAGGACTGAGCAATACTCCACTCCGCTGCACGCAGGGCTGCTGGGAGTCAGAACTGACTTAACGGCACCTAACAATGACAAAGCGTGGGCCCAGTCCACTGCCTGTGCTGATTTTTAATAAGTACACAGATGATTCTGCAGCACACCTGAATGTGAAAGCCAGGGCTTTGGAATCAGAGCTAATTTAAGGTCTCTGGTTTTGAGATGGGAGTGGGACAGATGGAAATGAAAAGCAGGTATGCAGCAAATCTACAGAAGAGATAAGCAAAGAGAAATAAGAAGCTGATAATCATCACTGTCCAGAGGATAGGTGAAACTATGAATTAATAAAAGGAAATCACTTACAGAGAAAACATAGCAGGATCCAGGCTTGCCTTTAAAGAACTTAATTTTTTAAAATAAATTTTATACCTAAGGCAAGCTACGACAATCCAGTTTCTGCTTCTCATTTTACCTCTGAAGCTCCTTTCTAAAGACTGACAATCAACAGTATTTTTGATATCTATACTGAGTCTTTCCTTTGAAGAGGAAAAATACGGTAGAGTAATGCGTGGGGTCACATATATCTGCCCTACTTCCAACCTTGACCTTCCTAAATTAACCAAATAGAGATAAAGCACCTTAAGTCTTTTACAGATGAGAACAACCTGGTCTAGTAATTGAGAAGGGGCAGCGGTCAAGAATTTGTAAACTACAGAAAAATTCAAGAAAGCTGGCATCTGTGCGGATGTTCTCAGAGGGACCCACTAATGTAATCACCAGTTGTGTTTATCTCTCAATGGAATTCCTGCCGACTGCTGATCTGGGTGCAGGCTAATTTCCTCCATGGTGAAGACTGCTGTTGAGATGCAGAACTCACCACCATCTGTTACCCGGAATTAGCATAATGACAGATTATCTAATCCCTTACATTTAACAGATACAAGTGGTGCTCTCTTAACACCAGTTCACTCATTCCTCATTCATATAGTCTGTTCGCACCCTGTAAACACTGGTCCTCCCACCCTGTAAACACTGGTCCTCCTGCCCTGCTGGTGATGAATCTGGCCTTGAATTTATGCCCAGTCTTGCCAAAGAGTCCAGGTGCTTTGCTGATGAGAAGTTTTCCCGACCCGTTTATTCAAGAGTGGGAATGCAGCTGTTGTTCCAGTTGCATATGAAAAGAGGCACAGCTCAAATACAGCACACTGGCACTATCGAAGCAGCAACATCCACAGTGCAGGGCAGTGTCATGGTAAACTTGATCACAGCAAAAATGTCAACAGGGTAAAACAAGGAAAAAGTTACATCAGTGTAAGCCACTGAGAGTGACAGAAGGAATAAAGACAAAGAAGGGAATCAGAAAATTAAATGGGTAGTAAAGTGATAAACTTCTAACAGGAAACACAACTGTTTTATTGATTCAAACGTGTTCTAGATTGCAAGACCTAGGCAACATTAAATGACAGACACCTCGAAAACCAAGAACATGCTCGTAGGATCAAAAAACCAGGGACAGAGCATAATCACTACGAAACAGATGGACTGCGGTCTGTGCCACCCACAGACCCAGCGGTACACTACTCTATCTCAGTGACCCATCCCCATATACCAGACCTACCACCATCAAGTCAATTCCGACACACAGGGACCCAACAGAGCAGAGGAGAACTGCCCCAGAAGGTTTCCGGGGCTGCAACCCCCACAGAAGCAGACTGACACACCTTCGTCCCATGGAGTGACTGGTGGATTCCAACCAGCCACCTTTCGGTTAGCAGCCAAACACTGGAGCACTGCACCATCAGGGCCCCTTGACCCAATATAGATACAATCAATAAGAAAGAAGGAAAACAATCATCAGATTCCACTCAAAACAATTTCCCAAACCAGTCACTTTCTCATAAACTGAGTTTTTGGTAGGTGCCAAGGAAAAAGATTACAAGAAAATGTATTTGTATATAAAACAATACCAATTTCCCGATAAGATGATTTAGAAAAGTGGACTGCTTTTTATTCATCTCGAATATATAAAATTTTTACATACAGGTGAAATTATCAACTATTTTTAGTATCTATTCATTTAGACATGTCATTTATTTCAACCATTAACATTTCAGAAAAAAATCAACTAAACTCTTCTGAGTTTTCTTAACATCACAATATATATTATTACAATTAGAGCTGCTTTCTGAAACAGTTTTAAGCTCATCTCTTCCTCCATGGTAAAACTTTTAGACATAAAAGTTCGCTGCCATGAGCTGGCTCCCACTCACGGTGACCTTGTACATAACAGAAGGAAGTGCTGCCCCATGCCATCTTCACAACGGCTAATGTGCCTGACTCTACTTGTTTGGACACAATGCATTCCGAATACCTTCCAATCTTGGGAGCTCATCTTCCAGCTCTATATGGGACAGCATTCTGTTGTGATCACGGTTTTCACTAGCTGCTTTTCAGAAGTAGATCCCTTGGCCCGGAAGTTCTGCTGAAATTGGTTCCCCAACATGACCCTGCTGGTGGTTGATATTCTGATGGCACAGCTTCCAGCCTCATAGCAACATGTAAGCCATCACTGTAAGACAAACTGACAAATGGGTGGTGCAGAGTTCTTTTAGAATCTGAGTATCCTGCCATTAGACATTCTTTCCTTGAGTCACAAGGATTCATCTCCGTAACCCCTGAATGGCTGATTTCATCGCTTATTCTACAGATACATATTCATATTTATCACAACTTTAAGTCCTTAGCACAGGGGCAGGCAAAGTCATTGTTTGTTTTTTAACAGAGCTTTATTGGAGTACAGTCACACTGCAAAGACAGAGTGGAACAGTTGCCAGAGACTTGTGGTGTACAAAGCAGAAAATATTTACTATACAGTCCATTGCAGGCAGTTTGCTGACCCCAGCCTTAAGAGTACTGGTCTTCAAGGTGATGTGTTGAAAGTCTCCTCCTATACAGGCGCTATGAGTCAGAATTGACAGCAGTGGCTTTGTCTTGTGGAAACTCTGGTAGCACAGTAGTTAAGTGCTATGGCTGCTAACCAACAGGCCAGCAGTTTGAATCTACCCAGTGCTCCTTGGAAACTCTATCACACAGTTCCACCCTGTCCTATAGGTTGGCTGAGTTGGAACGGCCTCAGAGGCAGTGGGTTTGGTTTCACTGGTTTTTATTTACAAACAGAAGCTCTGGTGCGCAATGGTTAAGCACTCTACTGCTAACCAAAAGGTTCTGAGTTTACACTCACCAGCTGCTCTGCAGAAGAAAAGACCCAGAAAACCGCTGCAATGAAGATTACAGCCTAAGAAACCCCATGGGGCAGTTCCACTCTGTCCTACAGGGTTGCTAGAGTCAAAAGGAATGCCGTGTTACGTCACAACAATAGAAGTACTTACTCCATCTGTGGGGGAAAAAAATGGCTCTTGCTTAATGAGTCTCTCATGTGACCTGCACGGTAACTAAAGCTGTAACCAGGCTAACTGATGTGTTCAAATGAGAGCATTCCAAAATGTGAATTTCTGTGAAGACTCAACTCAAGGCATCTTCCTCTCTCATGATCAGTATTTATGAGGGAAACAGAGAAAACAAAAAAAAACTAGCAGTTCTTCAGAGTACTAATATTCTGTCCACATGACTCTTAGAGCAAATAAGCTTAGCTCCACTCTTCCAAAGAACATTCACCAGGCTTCCACTAAGAGTGAGAAAAGCAGCCACCACTGTCATCTCTGTTTCTGACAGCAGCAGGATAGAGAGAAAGATGCTGTGTAAAATGCTGGACTTGCCACACAATGCCACCGCGATGCCACTGTGAGGGAAAAGTGAGTTACTATGTTTAGAACACAGTCTGGCATGTAGTCAGCATTGTATGTTGTTGATATTTATTACTGTCACCAGTGGCCTAGCTGTGTCACTCCTCCTGGACTTGGCTGCTGTCTCTGCAAAGTGAGGGGGTGGTCTAGAGAGTCTTGGAAATATCTCAGTAAAAAATTCAGTGACTCTATTAGAGGAAAATACATTCAAAGCACAGACGTTGAGGTACAGGTTCTCAGAGAGAGCGCCTTTTAGAAAATAGCTGACAAGGTGAAGTCTGACTTTACAAATGCAGAGATCTGTCTAGTAGACAAAGCTATGAGTGCAAATTCTCACTTCAAACCCAGCTGTCCTGGCTAGAGGTCACCCTGAGCTGATAGAGATATCGCGCTCACCTCTGCAGAAGCATGGCCCAGCCAGAGAGAGCACCCATCCACATACAGCTCTCTAAATCACACACATCACTACAGAGGCAAGATTCATGGCACTGGCCACAGTCCAGTGTGATCCAATAGGCATGAAATCAAAGCTTTCCCCATGTCCAATGGTCAAAGGCCAGTAAGTGTTAAATCCCAGAATACCGGATTAATGAAGGACTCATTTAAAAACCGTGCATTAAATCACTTCTGTAGCCAATGCTGAGAACGATGTCTGTAATACATTACAAAGCTGATCAGAAAGAAACAAGTTCCAATTTAGAAATAAATTATCTCTTTTTTCCCCCACACTGGTTGGATGGGAATCACAGGAATTTTGTTATTAGAGAAAAGAGAGAGTAGATAACATGTAAGTTATGTCTTGAATGTGAAATGTTCACCCGAAGATCACTAGACAGAAAATTCCAGGATAAGTCCCTCAGCCTGGGAGAACGGAATGTTTGCTCCCACTCTGGCCAGATTTCACCTTTTCTCTGTTTTTCAGTGGGGAGGTGGGCTGTTTTAACACTTTCGGGCCCAGGGAAGAAGCTGGATCTAGAGAAGGCAGAATACCACCCCTGTCTTTAGTAGACTTTAGGAAGGTAAACTCCATAAATAAAGAACACTTCTCAAAAACAGACTGTTTAGCTGGTAAATGGAAGGCAAACTCCAGAGAGGGCTGGCTAAGGTGCCAGGGGAGGTAGGGGTATGTGTGCTTCTGCTGACCCTAATGAATTATCTCCTAACCCACAATAAGCACCGCCTTACTGACGGAGAGAATCTAGCAATGCAAGCAGCAAAAGCCCTCAACAAATGCATTATAGATAAAGCTTCTGGGAGAAACATGAAACTGACACAATCAGGCACAGCTACGACCGACCTACACACTCTGTTTTGCCTTTCAGTCTCTGGATGGTAAAAATAAAGCCTCCAGAGACTTTCAGATACTGTTTTAGGCTCTACCCCGGGATGGTGCATCAGTTAGAAAAGCAAACTCCATAAAAACCCCTTTATAGGCAAAGAATTCTCAACCACCTTCCATAGGTCAACAATGCACAGAAAGGAATGGAGAACGGTACCGATTCACAGGATTCCAGCCTGAACAGGACAGCATGTTGTTCTCCACATTTCTCTCTCTCTGCCAACCCATTATCAGAACAAGACTGCCATCTCTTTCTAAAAACAAGCCTTGAAGGATTTTCCAAGACCAGCTGATGTAATAGATTCTACTTTATTACAACCAGAGGCGAAATTAAAAATATTTAACAAATGGTGTTAGCTGAACTTGTCTTTTTCTTTTTTAAATAGATACAAAGGTGTGAATGGACACATCCAGGGTCATAAATGCGCTGTGGAACCCTGTTCGAGGCACATCAACACAAAACAGTAAATCTACTCCAGGATATTGGTTTGAACTAAGGCTGCCGAGCAACGATGCCTCAGTCATCAAAACACATGCTATTAATTTCATAAACATCGGTCTATCCCACAGATAGAACACAGTAAACCATCTTTTAAGGGTTTAGTAATAAATCTCACAACTGGGCATTTATTGAGCCTAACAACAAAAGTTAACATCTTTTATTGCTTCAAAGTTCCTGTTGAGGAGAAAAATACACTTTTTTTTTTGAACAAAAAATTTTAAAACAGCAATAATACAACAACTGCTAACCAAACAAAATCTACTAATTTGATAATAAGATACAGATGGAGTTAAAAAGAACTCTTTCCTGTTCCCCCCACACAATGTCCCTCAAGTAAGCAATTAACTCATGGTTATAGAGTCAAGGTCACCAAGAATTAATGATGTGGTGCAGTCTGAAGGGCAAGTACCTTAAGCAGATTTTCACAAATCCAAAGACCCCCAAGTAAACCTACTCAACTTTATGACCAAGAGTCCAGACAGGAAATGCTGCACACAGGGGGAAGAGCCCAGGGCTGGACTTGAAAGCCAATGGGAACCTGTGTCTCCCTGGCTACCGCATCTCTCATCTAGACACAACCCCTGCTTACAGCTCCTGAGCAAGAATCAGAGATCAGGTTTAGGAGAAATTGTACTAAAAATTTTAAAATACAAAAGAGGTATTTTAAGAGAGTGTAGTATTAGCAGCATTGCACACTGCCACTTTCTCCTTCCAAAAAAAAAAGATAGATAAGGGCCTTGGCAAGGTCACGCTGTAAGCTGGAGGCAGAGCTAGAAATGAGTACCACTCAGCCCCTTCACTGCAGGGCCATTATGTATCTTTTCTAAGTAGAACTGGAATGGGGGCAATTAGGCAGGTAAAAAGGCTGTGACTGAAAATGATCTGAGAAAACACGTATTTGTACAGTTTTTTTCTATTATCTGTGTCTATACTACAAGCCTCTGAGAATAAAGCAGAGTGCCAGTTCTGGAACCTGCTGTTTCCTCTAGCCATCCTTTCACACTGGTTATCAGTATGGGCAGCATATGAAAATCACCATTCAAAAGACCAATCCAGGCCTTGCGCCAGGCCAATGAAGCCTCTAGGAGGTGAAGATCAGTATTTTTAAAATACCAGATGATGATTCTTAAGTTTTAAATAGGGTTATTGTCATTATTTTTTGAAAGTGCCCAGTTTTGTGAAAAACTGCCCAGACAGAAGACTTCAACTAACGTACTTACTTTCTCAAGAATTCCAAGGACCAAGAATGACCTAACACAACCTAAGGCCCCCTAGAAGTAAAAATGCGTCAAAGCACCTGCCTTCCCAAGGACAAGAACTAAGAATTGTCTGCAGGGAACACACTGAACTTTGGAATACTGTCTTAAGAACAGCAAATTCATTCCTATTGGTTCTACTTAGGTTACAGGAAGCCAAGTGACCTGTGATGGTAGCAGCCAGAAGATTCCCCCTTTCTGTCTCTTCAGAATGGAGCTGCCAGCTGTCATGCGGCACTTCCTAGGCAGCTGTGATGACAAGAACCCCTCCAAATTATAGGCATGGGGGAGGGGGTGGTTCTCCGCCTCTCAGAGGATGAGGGACAAATAAGCAAACTCGTGGCCATTATGACAAAACCAGGCCTACGTACCCAGTTTATTATTAGCCTGACATTAAACACCATTTAAAAACAAAACAAAATCACCCACCCACACAAACACATACCCTAAGACAGAAAATTACATAATGGCATCTGGAATGATCTATTCTGACAGTGAACACAGAGCCAGCCAAACCAGGGTCTGTTAGAGACCAAAACTGAGATGCGGTAGCCTGGGACAGTCATCTTCAAATCCCCTACCATTTATGTGAATGCTGGCATACATAAACCACGCTGTATACGGAGGAAGAAACGCACCCAAAATAAGAGTCTAGAGTCTACAAGACTGCCATTCCAAGAATGAAGCCACTATCTCCTAGATGAGAAGAAAATTGTTCTGGTACACACTGGCATCTTAGGGTGGAGGCTTAAAAGAAGTTTTGTCTCAAATGGGTCACAAGGGAAAAAAAGGGAGGTGGGCAATGACAAATTCCGCTACCTGCCGCTATGGCTTATAGCCTGCACCCCAGCCAGCTGGCACCACAGGAACAGCAGTGGTGTTTTTGTTCCTTAGAATCCATTAGCAACTGGATGGAGTCCAATGTCAAGTGTTACTCAGGTCTTAGAATATGGCAACTGCTTTAGCCTTTCACTGCATAAACTAAATAGAGAATTTCTGTAGGTAACAGCTCTACAACTAGTCCTCACCCCAAAAATAACCTGGCCAAAGCAAAAATGTCTTCTGATCAACAATATGGTCAACGCTCTTCCTAAAAATTGGAAGCCATACTGTTTTGTCACTTAAATGATTCTCAGCTCTAGTACACGCAACAAATAAGCCCAGAAAAAGGCTTAAAAAAAACACCCACTGCTATTGAGTCGGGTCTGACTCACAGCGACCCTAGAGGTCAGAACAGAATCAGCCCACAGAGTTTCCAAGAAGAGCCTGGCAGACTTGAGTAAATGGCTTAGGGTTTTGAAATTCCCTAGTCTCTCTTTCCCTTTGGGAAGGGAGGGGTGGTTTGGGGTCCTTGCTCTGAAATGCAATAAGCCACTATGGAAACACTGTAGTCAACCCTCACTCAACAGTCTCATCTTTCCATAGTCACAGGCTATGCTAAGTGACATGTAAAGGTACAAGAAACACTTCAGGGGAAATTTCTGAGAAACTGGTGACAGGGATAAATATTTTGCATAGCTCATTCTTAGCTTTAAAAACAAAAAGTGATTTTGCAGTCAGTGCCAAGATGATTCCTTTTTTCTTTTCCAGGGGAAGGAAGGAAGAGGGATGGCCTAAAAGCTGCAATCCAGTTCTCCTTGCTACTGACCTGTTATGTGATGGCTTATAAATCAGTTTTAGCACAACGCAAGCTCCCATTAAGATGACAGTCTGCTGAATGACAGTTTACATGTAAGCAGATGTACCACAAAACCAAAAGGCTCCATGTAAAACCCACACTGGAAACCAGAAAGCAATCGGCTTCAAGTGTCCTTGAACCTTTATGAATCTTAGCTGTTACAACCTCCACATTCTGCCACATACATTCATCTACAAATAGCTGCTAAATCCTTTCAAGTTCCATTTGTTTCTGTGCTGTAAAAACACATTTTCAATGAAGGCACACAAATTCACAAAGACATCACAGCTGAGAGGTCAGGCTAAAAGCTCCCTAGAATGGGATGTTTAGTGAGCCTTTGAAGGTGGGGCTGGAGGCAAACATGGCCTAGAACCCCAGGTGGCTCTCTGCCATTTCGTCAGTTCAGATACACGGGCAGGAAGCAAATAGCTAGATAATGAGCTAGAACAAGCATTCTGAGGCAGGCTAGTGGCCAGCATTCAAAGATACTATCCAACAAATTGCTTTTAGTAAGAAATAAACTGTGTGCCTACTTAAACAGTGAATTTGTGTTAAGCTTCTCAGAATATTAAAAATTACTCATGACTATCCATTACTTCCACTTTTATGCAAAATCTATCAATAATTATTGTCTCAGGCAAACACAGTATACGTTCAATATTTTAAAACACAAATGGATATAACTCAGCCACCACGACAAAGTGAAAAACTGAGAGGGGAGATAAACCCAAGACAAAGTGTGTGTCACTGGAACAATAAAAATAGACTAGTATGACAAAACCTAAACTACAATATAACAGAGCTTTCTGTTTTGTTTTTCAATTAAGCTTTGGGCAACTAATACACACCAGTCACTTTCTGTCTTGCATGTTACCTAATCCTTAGAACTACTGTGAGGTAGCAGCAAGGTCCATATTATAAAAGAAGTTGAAGAATTAAAGTTAAGGAGTCAATTCCATCTAAATCAGGAAGCATTTGATGTTCCCGGCCAATCCAGTTACCCAACAGAGGGATAATCTGGAAACTTTTCTGCAGCCAGCCTGGGAATAGAAACATCTTCAAGCTCTAAAAGTCAAATTACAAGCATCAGGATTTAAAAAAAAAAAAATTATGTTACAAATTTAAGTTGGATATGGAGTTCAGTTTCTGCTACTTATATACAGAGAAAAATTTCAACTTAAAAAGTTTTCCATTGTGTTCTTATTAATAAAACTCCCATCAACTACCCTATAAAAATTCATCAAATTAATAAACTACATACAAATTAAAACCTGAGAGACAATAAAATCTCCATAAACAAAACAAAAAGTGTTACTGAGGATACTGGTGAATTTTGAACCCTCATCCATTGTTTGTGGAATTGTAAAACGGTACAAGTACTGTGGAAAACCGTTCAGAGTTTCTCAAAAAGTTAAACACAGACTTAACTATATTATCCAACAATCTCAGTCCCAGGTATAGAACTAGAAGATGTGAAAGTACGGATGCAAACAGATACAAGTACATAATGTAGACTGTACTATTCAGAGTAGCTGAAAGGTGAGAACAACCCATATGTCCATCAGTAGACAAGCAGATAAATAATATATGGTGTATCTACACAGTGGACTATTATTCAGCCATAAAGAAAAAGGAAGTTCTGATACACATACGACACAGATGAACCTTAAAAATATTTGCTGAATGAAGTCAGTCAGTCACAGAAGGACAAATGCACAGACCAAAGTTTATTAGTGGGTAGCAGAGGCGGGTATGAGGGGAAATGGAAAGTTATTGCTGAAGGGAAGGGCACGAAGTTTCTTTTGAGGGTGATAAAATATTTGGAAATGGACAGTGGTGGCAGTTTCACAGCATGGTGAAAGTAATGTCACTGAGTTCTACAAGTAAAAATAGCTGAAACAGTGAATGTTTTATTATGTATAATTTTACCACAATAAAAAAAAAAACTCTATAAGCAATGTATAAAAGTAACTGAAAATCTGGTGATCTACCATCTTTACAACAAATATTCACAGGCTTAAGATGCACTTCTAAAAAACTGTTCTTAAAAAAAATTCACTGCCATAGTACAGTAACTGGTACTAGACAGGCTAGACCACCCACTGTAGTCACTTAATACACTAGACAAAATATTCATGAAAAACTTGTTCTCAGACACTGGACAAGCTATTGTGATATATGAAAGAAGAAAAAACAAAAAAAACCCTAGGTGAGCCCGACCACTGTCCCACTTTTCTCTCGGAGGCAGACCTGGCACAGGGAGGCAGAACACACACACAACACGATGTTTTTGTGGAGCTTACTGATCCGAGTTTGCGGAGGCAGGAGCACGTCAATTTGCAGGGCATAATCATGAGAAAGAGGAAACTATACTGACAAAGAATTTTAGATGCACGCATAGTGTTCCACCTATATATAGAACACTAGGTTGTATATCGTAGAGTCAGACTCTGTTAGCCTAGACAAGGGTCTACTAGGAGGGCAGGAGGAGGAGAAGAGAGAAACCTTCCCAGAACCTAAAAACAGTTGGGAGATGTTTCAGTTCTGCCCAATACCAATGGACAGATCTTACTGAACATCAGGGGCATTCTTTAGAGCTCAGAAAGGTCAAACCTTAGAACTATGTCTTCACTAGCCACAGAACAGTAGCTACTCAGAGAAGTGGCAGTTCTGACGAAGCAGCAGCTACTATAAATGAAAGAGAGGATGTAATTAGAAGACAAAAACGCTAGAACAGCTATTATGAATATGCTGAAGGACTTAAAAAAAAAAACTATAAAATAAGAACAAATGGAACTCCCAAACTGAAACATACACTATATTGAAATAAAAAATACACTAGATGGACTTAAAGCCTGAAGGGACACTCCAAACAAGCTTAGCGAACTTGAAAACCAAAGTGGAGAAGTTATCCAAACACAAAAACCAAGAGAATAAATGCTAAAAACAAAAAACTGCAATAGGAAAATAGACAAAACAGGTAATTCACAAAATAAATGCAAACAATAAATAAGCATATGAGTAAGTATTCGGTCACACAGTATTTAAAAGATAAGTTTAAATGTGACTACACGTTACCTATTAATTTGGAAACTTTTTTAATGTTAACATCCATTACTACTAAGGATTCTGGGAAACTGGTACTCTAACCTTCTGGAGAACAACGTGGCAATTCCTTATCAGAAACCTTAAAATATACATGGCATTTGTCCCAGCAAATCTGCTTCTAGGAATTTATCCTAATAATGAATCTGATAAGACTACAAATTAATTCTGCATTGATTGTTTTGCATACAACATAGAGATATGCTTGCTTATAATGTCGAAAGACTGGAAATATGGAGAAGTGTCAAAATAGGAACAATAAAAAAAATATGCTACTATCAAATTATTTAATGACCTGAAGGATGCTCACAGTTATGAAAATTTAAAAAACAGGAAACAAAACAATATGAATAGCATTATTAAATTTAAGAGGCAAGCACACGCCTAGACTCACAGAAGTAGGTCTGCAGGGTATATACCAAAGTGTTAACAGTGTTTCTGTAAGTGGTGGGAAAGTTAAGTATTTTGTTTTTCATTCTTCTTAAAAAAAAAAAAAAGGAAAAAGTTTAACTTGAAAGAAGTGGCCAGAGATGTAGGAGAGAAGAGAGAGGACAAAGGCAGCAAAGGCAGAAGAGAATGCTAAGTTTGAAATTAGGTCACCAGTGACTGGTTCGGTGGAAAGGCTCAGGCCTCAGTTACACATCGGGGTTTGTTATGTCTTAGGCACTTATGCTCAATGTTTAAAATGCATTACCATATTCAGTAGTTACAATAGCCCTAGGAGGTGTACTTTTACTATCCCCAAATTACAGAAGACCAAAACTAAGGCTGAATATTACACAGCTATGAAGAGCAGGGCTGAGATCTTGCCCCAGGTCTGCCTCCCTTCAACACCTACTTCTTAAAAAGATCCAAAGAATCTTAAGATCCAAACAACAACTTGCCTTAGACTTTATCACAGCACCATGCCAAGTGATCAATATTCTCCAATTCTGAAACTTTTAAAAAATAACCAGTACATAAATGGATAAATGGAATTATCTCCAAAATAACAGTCACTGTACGAGGATGATGAAACAGTGGACAATTTCCTTATTTTCAAAACTTGTGTTATCTTTATTACCTTTTAAAAGATCACTCAGTACAAACTGGAGTACATCCCTGTCCCACAGTGTCACTACTGGGAGACGAGAAGATCTATACAAACGCCATTCTTATTTCTCTTACTACTCTGTATTGTGCTGATCGCGTGAATCATAATGGGAAAGAGGTGAGAAATGACATAAAACACTCAGGATTTGTGCTTACTGGTAATCATGTCAAATGTCCCTGCTCCTTATCATGTCAACTGTGCTTGCCAAAAGAGGTCTGAACAGCAGAATGAGAACTTATGTCCACATCCCATCCTTTACAAGATCCCACTGAAATGACAGAAAAGAGACAGGGGTAAAAATAAGGCCCTAATGGGACTGGAAAACAAGAAAGGATGTTAACAGTATATCAGAAAATGTGTACAAATCCTGAAGGGTAGAAAGCAGACAGGATCAGATTGGTGGAGAAAACACAGCACGAACACTACAGAAGGAGCTTTACTGACATATACAAAGCACCCAAATGAGGAGGCTTTAGGGGCTGTACTAAAGCAATTCATCAGGAGCTAAATTCAGAAGAGCTGCACGGGCCAGCCTCACTGCCTTCCTTGATGTCCACATTGCTGCTAAGAGCAGAAAATTTTTACCTCTGGCTAAAACCCCAGAAATTGTCTTAGGGGCTGGCAAAACCCCAGAAATTGTCTTAGGAGACAGTACAGAAATATCTGCTATTTGTACACTTTCTTACATGTGTGTTCCTAAAAGCTTCATATTCCATGAAGCTGTACCCACCTCCCAACATCCCTCCCCTCCCCCCACCAAAACACCAAGCGAAAATCCAAATCAAACAAAGAAGGCTTGTGGACAAAATATAGGGCTATGGGAAAACCACTTAAGTCCTATGAAGCTCTGTAGCCCAGGCTCTGGAAAAGCAATCCTACTTAAGAAACAGGCACAGTTAACTCTCTACTGCCCAGCAGTCTTAACCCCTGGCGGTGTCATGCTTTCGCCTTCTAGATGAGGCACTAGCTGGTTTTGCGTCCAGCACACCATTACACTTTAACATCAGAGCCAGGGCGCAGCCTTCGTTCTCATCCACTGTTTGATACTGCAGGAAATGTCTTCACAGCTTCTCCAACTGCAGCTGTACCCCGCTATTGAGCTTAGCATGGCGGAACCCACAAAGGTTCTTGAAGCCACTAAAACAAGTCACAGTTTACACCGAGTGCAGTTACTGCTACAGGCTTTTCAACTTCTGATTTCCAGATTTTTAAATGCTCTCTCTTAAATGTCAGAACGCACATCCCTCATTATTCAATACTTGCAGGTTCCTGGGAATACTGCTTATGAATCACCATGACTTTTACTTTATACCAATGCCACTGGGATAACTCACTTCAAAGAAACACGTGTTCTCACGCAGGAGATGGCAGGTGATTTCCCAAGGAAAGACCTCAGATGGATCCTGTGGCCTAAGACACAAGCAGAGGCCTCAGGTCTGAGGCACTGTTGGCCAAGCCCCACAGAACAGCACTCATGAAACAGACTAAAGCCACTGGGCACTGACAGATTAGTGGGGTCTGCAACTCATCTGCTTCCTCTGTGTCAGACCCAGACACTGTCAACAGTTGGCCTCTGGTACTCTGATACCCCTGCCCATTCAGGCCCTTCCTGAAAGATCCTCCCTGGTGACGCTGACCTATATACAGTGGCAGAGGAACACCAGGCCAATTAAACACATGAAGCAGCTTTGTCCTTTCTTCATAAAAACAGATCAAAGCTTACAAAAGACTGAAGGAGTTACGAGAGAAAAGGAATGCAGTGTGAACACAGAGAATACCTAATCTTGGGGGAAACACATCATGTAGGTAATAGAGGTGCTTTTTTAAAAAAATAAAACAGTATCTAGATCACATACTGCATTTCTAAACCATGAACAGGATGTTATCAAGACAAAGCAATCTGAAAACAAGAAACTTAAGTCTGAGCACCAAAACAAAACCAACAAAATCAGGAAAGATTAAGAAAACCGCCTGTATAAACCTGAGTGTGGAAACCTTTCTCATTTTCAAACACAGTGTTTGATACATACTAAGCATTATATAAACACTTGTAAATGAACAAATGAGAAAATGAATGATGAAACAACAAGCGAGAGAGAGGGAATGAACATGAATGAGTCCATGTGAACAGTTTCTGGCAAAAGCAAAAGAGAAAGAAAATAACCCAAGAATAAACAGGAAAAAAATCTCCCTGAGGTGAAGATATGGGTGTTCAGATTTATAAGACCCACTGGGTATACAGCAGAAAAAATAAGATACACCTAGAAACATTTTAATGAAATTTCAGAAAACCAAAGATAAACAGAGTATCATAAGCACTTCCAGCGGCAGAAAAAAGTAAGTTACGATCATAATGAGCATTGATGAAATGAGAAGAAAATGCCTTCAGAGTTCTCAGGAAAAAAATGACCTCTGAAGCTAGAATTTTTGGAATGAAACCAGCAACCAAGAATACAGGCAAAATTAAAGACATTTTCTGATACATAAGAAGCATTCATAAAGTTTATGAACCATGTATGAGAAGCTGCTCATGGTTCTTCATTAAAATGAAATAAAATACCACAGAAAAGGATGACCTGAAATACATGTGCATATGAAGAACTACAAAAAGGATAAGGGAGAGAGAACTGCTTCAACATCCCGAAGCGGAGTCTCGGTGGCACAAGTGGTTGGCAACTGGCTGCTAATCTAAAGGTAGGTGGTTCAAATCCACCCCAATGCTCTGAAGAAGAAGGCCTGGCAAACACCTTGCATACAGATGACAGCCTAGAAATCCCAGGGGACAGTTCTGCTCTTTAACATGAGGTCACCACTTGTTGGAATCGACTCAACAGTAACAAGTTTGCCTTTGGTTTGGGGGCATTAGCAATATATGACTGTTTCTTTTGCTACTGAGCTAATCACACTATCATACTTCTTGGTCCTGCAGTAAGACTTAACACCATTACACACACCTATTTTATTGAGAAGTGATTTTAGGATCAATTTACAGATAAAACAGTAGACACCCACCAGAACAGAGGAGAAATGGAATAAATGCTATAAATCTTGACAACTGAAAAATAATAATAAAGCTTTTCCAACTCTGAATCCAGTGGAATAGCTGTTTCTTATTGTATTTTTATAAGATGAGTCCCTAAAAACGATTGCTATACTTGAAATACCAGAAGACAGCTCCAGTTACTGAGCTATTTGTAGACTAAATGCCACAGATGCTTCCGATGTTCTCAGGATGGTAGATCTATGTCCTTCTATGCAGAGCAGAAGTAGCAGAGTTATATAATGAACCAGGCCATGCCTTCCAAAAACAAGCTAAGCTGCTCTTTTCAGATATGGTAGAACTGACTTGACGGTTCTGATTTAAGGAAAAGAAAAAGGCCCTTCATTCTGGTATCTTGTTTTACCTTCAAATTAGAAAAAAGTGTAAGAGACAAATGAAGTTTGATTAGATATGATAAAGGGTAGGTGTCATGGATTGAACTGTCCCCTCAAAAATGTGTGCAGCCACATGGCTGGGCCATGATTCCCAATAATTTGACTGTCCTCCATTTTGTGATTTTTCCTATGCTGTATGTTAGAGGATTAGGGTAGCACAGTAAATCCCTTCACAGGATCACCTCCCTACTCCACTGTAAAGGGAGTTCTCTTTTACAGTGGTTTCCCTGGAGTAAAGGAGTATGCACCACCCTTTATCCTCTCATTCTATAAGAGATGAAAGCAAGGAGAGAGGTGGGAACCTCATACTACCAAGAAAGCAGCACTGGGAGCAGAGTGCCTCCTTCAGACCTGAGGCTCCTGTGCTACGACGCTCCTCAACCAAAGACTGATGCAACACACAGACTTCCGCTACAGCTGACTGTGGGGAAAGCCTTCCCCTGGAGCAGACATCCTGAATTTGGACTTGTAGTCTACCGGACTATGTAAGAATAAACTTTTCTTCATTAAAGCCATCCACTCATAGTACTTCTATTACAGCAGCACTAGGTGCCTAAAACAGCAGGCCCTACACCTGTGGAGGGCACAGTTGGCAGTCACCCAGATCCTACCCCACGGCTAAGCAACTGACACGAAAGCTGCCACCATACCCCTTCCGAGGAGCCTTCCAGAAGCTGTTGGCCTTGCTGATATGAACTCTAGGACAAAAAACAGGGTTTTAAGAGGCCACTTTCTTTCTGGGTTTTACTTGAAAGTCAGATATTGTAATGTTTAAAACATCTGAAAACTGACAGATACACTGTTTGGCCTCACCATGAAAGCCTTACAGTTATGGAACTCAAGTCAGGAAAGCTGGGGACCATATGACACTTATTCCTTCTGTGTGGCTCAGGAAAACACAACTAAGATTAGAAGAGAATTATTCTAGCAGAACAAGGATAAGACCTAACCTAATGCCTCACTAATGGAACACGTGAAAAAAAGAAAGTATTCCTGCAAACTGGAACAAAAGCAAAGTGAGGCTTATAACTTGCATGTTTCATAGTCTGGTTCATATACATAGAGTCAAGTTCTATTATGAGGACTCCAAAGAGACGCAAAGGAAGTTCCTAAGGATGGCTTTGAGTTGGCTAGTGACGGTCATTAGAGCAAAGGGTTGCCTAAGACCTCCCAAGCCAGGAGCTCTCTGAAAATGTCTCTAGTAGTTCAGTCCCACCCTTGTACAAGTGTTAGGGGTAGGGCAGAGGCTTGGATCATGGGAGCGGGTGAGAAGGAAGGCGCTACAGGGAAGTTGTGGAGTGGAACTGCCACAAGAGTTAACACTGCTACCAAACCCAACCCAAACTGCCTCTCAAAAAACTGTAACTGTGCACAGAATCAACCAGCATTTTCTAACTGTTCCTATTCCACAGTTCCATCTCTGTCACTCTCCCACTTGCTCAAAATGGGCCATGTCTACTACTTACTGCCACTGCAAGATGTGCCACATGACAGGAAAGACTGGGAGAATATCTCCGTGGCACTGTACATTCTGGATATGTGATAATGTTCCAGGGACAAAGGGAGGGGCACAGTTAGCGTGGATGCGTGATACTTGACCCTAAGCTAGTTTTTAGATGGCTCTTTCTATACGTGAAAAAATTTATTCTAAAACTTATCTTTGAAAATGTGATATGCAGAAAGAAACGAGCAACCTGTTAACAGATGACAGGGGTTTGCCAAAACGGAGCTCAAAGTAATCGGGAAGGCCAGCGCAGTGAAAGGTCACCCCAGAAAAATTTCGCTCTTCAAGACTCTCTGGCAATAGTGAAAGAACAAGATTTTAATCACTGAAGCTAATTACATAGAAGACTAAATCACAAGAAGAGTTATTTAAGTGTCTTAAATACAATATAAAGTAATTAACAGGAAGCGCCATCTTGACAGCTTCATGTCACACACCAGGCCTGAAGGGATCAGCTAATTCCCAATCTGGGAATCAGAGAATCAGAAACCACTCAAAGTTTGATCTTTTTATTTTTTTATTTAAACTGTTTTGATTAATGGATAACAACTCTTGCCAACTCCACAGTGAAGTTAATCAAGAAAAAAATTTCAGTCTGTTACAGGAACTACCAACCTCATTCTCATTGATTCCCCTGAGGGCAAGAGATGGGAAGCTAAGGCCTGCATCACACCAGGAAAGCGGCTCCAGAATGCTGTGACTCCCTCCCACACATCCGGAGGAGGAACAGAAGGATCAGATGGAATCCTATGAAGGACACAGACACTCACCCACTTTGACATGTGAAATCCCTCTAAAAATCTGTTGTGAAATAGCCCAGTAAGCCTTCATCTCATCTGCCTCTTTCTTCTCATTACCCTGGAATCACCAGTTTCACAGAAGCTGTTTCGCAGTTGGAAAAGCCCAACTGATGGCTTAAAAGACTACAAAGCCAGTGAGTGCCATGAAGATCGACAATACAGAAAGTCACAGCACGCATGTAGGGCCACACATTATGACAGATATTGCTTAGACTGGATCTCAGTTCTGTAACATTTCTATGAGTCAGGACAAAGCCTGCCTTTCAAAGAGGCAGTGCACACCCCAGAAGCTCGTATCATGAGCCACCCTCATAAAACCTGCTGGCTGATGTTCAACAACCAGGGCCTCACTGGCACACCTGTGCACCTCTGTCCCAAACAGGGGGTCATCTGTTTCCATCCCCAAACCTATTTGTACTGGGTATAGTTGTTAACTAACTATGAATTTCATATTAAAATCTGAAATATGAGTACACAAAGAATGTGTGTTTAGGAAAACAGTTGAATGCTTTAAAAAGATTCAGTAAAGAGGAATGGCTTGAAAATGGCTGGGGAAAAATGAGCAAGAGAACTGTAACAGATGACAGGGAAGCAAATTACAAAATCAAGGGTTCTGTGATAAATACTTTTTAAGTCCTCATCCAAACAGGAAAGTACCACAACATCAAACAGCTGACTGCCCATGTAAGAATGATTTCAAAGTATGTGCATTTTTATGTTTTAAATGAAAATATCTGAGATACATATTTGAGAATAATTCTTAAAACAATGCTTTTTAATAACTAACCATTTTGTCAGATGCAAGGTTACTAATCCCCAAAACCAAACCCACTGCAGTCGAGTTGACTCTGACTCGCAGCAACCCTGCAGGGCAGAGCAGAATTGCCCATAGGGTCTCCAAGGCTGTAATCTTTAGAGAAGCTGACTGCCACATCTTTCTCCTGCAGAGTGGCTGGCAGGTTCAAACCACTGCCAATTTTGGTTAGCAGCTAAATGTTTAATGACTGTACCACCAGGATCCTGAGAAGGCTTCTAGTATATAAGTACGTGGATTTTCTTATTTATTAATACTTTGACTTTCCTACAATATTATTTGAAGTGACTTACAAAGTATAAGAAGTTCACAAAAGGGTAAACAAAAATACAAGCATGGCAAAGGGAAAGTAATGGGAAGCTACGCATAAGGTTGGAGGGCACCAAGTATGCTCCTACTAGAGAAGGTTTATCGTTGGCACTGGGCTTCCAATAACCAAACATGGGAACTATCAGTTATAAGTTTCTCAGTACTGATTACATCAAACTCGTAGCTCAAAACAACCATCCTAGTCAAGGAGACACCTAAGTACTCCCTGTTATTCTTCATACAGGGACACTCTGCAACACAGGCAACAAATCATTCAACACATTTACTCAGCTGCTACCATATGCCAGATACCAGGGCTATCACAGGCAATAAGAGACAAAAATCACGATCTTCAAGTAACATCCTTTCTAGTGATAGATGGCCTCAACAGTACCAGTAATTCTGGTATTTCCCCTGACTCCCACTTAGCAGTTTAACCACAAGGTGCAGTTCAGTAAAAATAATTCTATGAGGAAATATATAAAACTTTCCAGATAACCAGACAAGCCAGTCTAATCCAAGGAGACAATTTAAGTATCCTGATACCCTGTATAGCCCTCTTGTAAATCAAACAAAAATACTATTTCTTATCATCCAATTACATGAACTAGAAAGCAGAAAGGTCAAGGTTATCATCTCTGTTAAGAACCTGTAGCACAGAGATTTTATGCTGTCAATTTAGACCCATCACCTTGTGGTTGTTAACCAACCAAATGGAAAACGGAGCTGACACCTTCTTTCAAAGACTTGGGAATCTAACCAACCCTTGTCTAGAACACAGAGTCGCCCCACCTTTGTAGACAGTCAAGTTGAAAGAGTAATCTCAGTCAAGGTCAAGATCAACATAGCTGATGCCTTGAGGTTTTATGCCTCGAAGCATGGCCACAATACCCTACCTTTAGAAAAAGTTTAAGCCAGTTGCCTCAAATTGTCCACTAAAATATACTCCCTATGAAACACTCCCATACTACCTAATATTAGGCAGTGTAAATTTATTTTAACTAAATCAGTGAATCTTTTCTAATGGCTACTATTCATAAGGTTTTACCCAGCTAATTTTTTTCCGAAGTAGACTGCCAGGTCCTTCTTCCTAGTCCACCTTAAGCTGGAAGCTCAGCTGAAACCTGTCTACCATGGGTGACCCCATTGGTACCTAAATACCTGTGGTGTAGCTTCCAGTATCATAGCAACAAGCAAGCCTCCATTGACAGGTAAGTGTGGGGCTGCTCAGTCTGTCTTTACCCTCCTTACCTGATGCTGCTACCCTCCTTACCAGATACTGAGTTGGAACTGACTCGGTGGCACTTAACAACAACAACATCTCTAATGGACTGTTAGATAAACACTGGAGGAGGCCATCTGCAAAAATGACCACTGCAAGTTCAGAGGTATGCCATCATTTTGTCAGTAATTAGATAGTAGCAGCCATTACCGGCTGGCTATACTTGGCTGATAGCAACCTATCTCACATAGGGGACTACAAAACTTTCAGCTTTCCATAATATTTAAGTATGGATCAAAAAAGTGGTGACAGAAGGTGGGGCTAAGACGGCAGGGTGCCAAGTCAAGATGGCAGGGTAGTCACATGTATTCTCTGACTCCTTTAACAACAATAAAACAGAAAGACAAGTGAATGGACTACACAGGAGCCCTGAATATAAGGGCTGAGAGATCAGACTGGGTAAATGGAGTGGAGAGCAGGTTCAGAAGCAACCACTTCAGCCAGAATGAAATCTGCAGTCTACAGAGGGAACCCCTTCTGCCAGCCAAGTGGAGCTGTGGCATGGTGGCCACCGGCAGAGCAGAGCAGCTGCACCATGAACAGAGCACATCTTTCTTAGCAGGTAAGCTGAACTTTGGATGGCCATACTTAAAGAACCTCATAGGACTTCCACCTGAGTGTCATAACCTAAACACTTGTAACCCATTGGGAATTTAAATCTTTCCTAAGCCATGATTTGTCTCCCTCTGCCCAACACATTTGCTTCCCTTCTCTGCTTAGCACCTGGTGCTGAACTCTGACAAACTACCTGGGCTGGAAATGGTGCATTTTACACACATGTCTGGAACTGTTCTTCCAGATATGGAGAAGGAAACAAAGGGAGAGGTGGATTAAAAAGGTCTCTGACTCCCCCTACCATTTGCACCACGCTCACACCTCTAATCACCCAGTAAAAGGGCACTAAAAATTTCAAAGCACCATGACCAAACTAGCAAAAATGACCAAACTATTTGAAACTTAAAAATAAAAAACAAAAAACAAAACCATGCAACACAGATACGATTGAAAATAATGACTAAACATAAATAAATTACAATAACTTTCTCCTAGCATACAGACAACAATCAATTCGTACTCATTTACTGAAGCAGACCATCATGGCTCCCAAAACAAAGAACCAACAACTTCTGAGATGAATAAACCTCCTGTAATTATAGGAGACAGAAGATAGTAATGTTTAGAGCCCTTCAAATATAAGAAAGAAAATCTGGCCAAATGCAGCATAATATAATGAAAAATTACATAGGCTGCAAAAAATACTTAAAAAACTATCTGAAATTCAGCAGAATGACAATAAAGTTACAGAATGAGACCATTCAAAAGACAGTCAAAGGAGTAGGACTGAGGCAATGGAACGCAGAATTAGTGAGACTGAAGACAAAGCAAATGATACCAGTATTTCTGAGGAAAAGCTAGATAAAACAATTTAAAAAAAATGAAGAATCATTGAGAGTTATGTGAGACTCCATTAAAAGGAATAATTTATGTGTGTTTGGAATACCAGAATGGGTGGAATAAAAGCAAATACAAAGAACTGTTGAAGATAAACCTACAGAAAGGTATCATGAAAGATGAGAAGGTATGCATCCAAGATGTTCACAGAACGCCACACAGGGTAGATTCCAAAGGAAAGACACCAAGACATAGTATAATCAAACTTAGCAAACCGAAAGGAGACACTTTTAAAGGCAACTAGGCTCTGGCTTGGCAGGTTTCAACAAAAAATAACATACCAAGGAGAGTCATTAAGACTGAGCTTAGACTACTTAGCAGAAACCATGATGGCAAGAAGGCAACAGCACAACATAAACAAAGCCTTGAAGGAAAAAAACTACCAACCAAGGATTATACAGTCTACAAAACTGTCTCTCAAATGGGATGGTAAAATATTAGGACATTCCCAGATGAACAGAACTTTAGAGAATTTCCAAAAAGCAACCCAAAATCACAAGAAACACTGAAGGAAATTCTCTTATTGGAAAATCAGTAACATTAGATACATACTCAAGGATACAATGAAGGATAGAGCATCCAAGTATCAATATGGATATGGAATCCACAAAATTAAACCAAAGCAAAAACACTAAAAAAAGGAAAACAGAGATCACAGTATGTAAATGAAGACATTACACCAAAAAAGAGTGACAAATTAATGTATTCATAGATCTTTCAGACAGAGAAGTCAAGGCAATACAAAGAAATTAAACACAAAACATTAGGGGTAAATAGTAAGGTAACTGCAAAAGAAATTAACAACTTTACACTTCAACACAAGAAACTACATCAAGAATTCTTAGCAAGTATAAAATCAACAACAATGAAAAGGATGAAAAGGAAACGCATACAGACAAACAACTCAGGACATAAAATTAAGTAGAAGAAACTGTCAACAACAAACAAAAAAGGCACCAAAATGACAGTACTAAATTCAAACCTATCAAGAACTGCATTGAATGCAAATGGGTTAAATATACCAGTAAAGAGAAAAAAACTACCAGAATGGATTAAAAAAACATGGTCTATATACATGATGCTTACAAGAGACGTACCTTAAAGGTACAAACAAACTGAAATTCAAAGGATGGAAAAACATATGCCAAGCTAACAAAATTAAAAAACCAGCAGGAATGCCAATATCAATTTCAGATACATTAAGGTAAAGTCCACTACAGTGGACAAGGAAGGTCATTACATATTGTTTACAGAGTGAATATATCAGGAGGATATAGCCATATTCAATATTTATGCATCCAATGACCAAGCTTCTAAGTCTATCAACCAAATGCTAACAGCATTAAACAGTGGGACAGACAGCTTCACAATAACAGTAGGAGACTGCAACATGCTACTTTTGGTGATGGACAGAATACCCAGAAAGCAGCTTAATAAAGAGATGGAAGATCTAAATGTCACAATCAATCAACTTGACCTCATACATATATTCAGAAAACTCCACTCAGCAACAGATAATTATACCTTCTTTTACAATGTGCATGGGATATTCTGCAGAACAGAATGCGTATCTGACCACAAAGCAAGTCTTAACAAAATCCAAAGCACTGAAATATTGCAAAGCACCTTTTTAGACCATAGAGCCATGAAAGTTGAAATCAATAGCAAAAAAGGTAAGGGTTAAAAAAAAAAAAATCAAACACACATGGGAAGTACATAACATCTTGCTCAAAAACTTCCAGATTATAGAAGAAATCAAAGGTCAAATAAATAAATTCATAGAATCAAATGAGAATGAAAACATATCCTATCAGAACATACAGCAAAAGCAGTGCTTAGGGGTCAATTTACCTGTTTAAATGTGCACACATACCGAAAGAAGATAGGGCCCAAATCAAAACACCAACCCTGTAACTTCAACAAGTAGAAAGAACAATGAAAGAAGCCAAGCATCAAAAGAAAACAGATAATAAAGACCAAGACTAAATGAGATGAGAGAACAGAAAGACAATTGAAAGAGTTAACAAGACCAAATGCTGATTGTTTCTAAAGATCAATAGACTTGATAAACCACTGGCCAAAATGACAGAAGAAAAGCAGGAACGGAAGCAAGTAAATCAAACAAAAAACGAATAGGCGATACCAAAACAGATCCAAGTGAAACTAAAAGAATCATAACAGAATGCTATTAAGAACTGCAATCGAATAAATTTGAAAACCTAGAAAACCCACTGCCACTGAGTCAGGTCCAAAAACCTAGAGGAAACAGACAAATATCTAGAAATGAAGCCAGCATAACCGTGATACCAAAGTCAGGCAAAGATAACACAAACAGCAAAAATTACAGACCAATGATCTCCTGTCATTTTAGACACAAAAAGCAACAAATTTCTAGCCAACGGGATTTGAAGACACATCAAAAAAAAAAAAAAAAAAAAATCACCATGACCAAGCAGTATTGAAACTGGGATGCAGGGATGGTTCAGCATTAGAAAAACTATTAACATAGTCAACACAAAAAAACACAAAAGGTTAGGTATTGCTTGATTTTATCAATTGATATTTGGACCACACCTATCCATGTTAAAAAGCCTCAGGAGAACAGGAATGTTGTTGAGGTGTACTTGTTGTTAGGTGCCATTAAGTCAGTTCCGACTCACAGCGACCCTCTGTACAACAGAACAAAACACTGCCCAGTTCTGTGCCGTGTCCACCATTGTTTTTATGCTTAAGCCCATTGTTGCAGTCACTGTGTCAATCTATCTTGTTGAGGGTCTTCACCTTTGTCACTGACCCTCTACTCAGCCAAGCATGATGTCCTCTTCCACAGACTGATCCCTCCTGACAACATGTCCAAAGAATGTAAGACACGGTGTCGCCACTTTTGCTTCAAGGCACACTCTGCTTGTATTTCTTCCAGAACAGATCTGTTTGTTCTTTGAGCACTCCATGGTACATTCAATACTCTTCTCCAACACCATTCAAAGCCATCAATTCTTCTTCTGTCTTTCTTATTCATTGCCCAGCTTTCACATGCACACGATGCAAGTGAAAATACCACTGCTTAGGACAGGCACACCTTAGTCTTCAAGGTGACATCTTTACTTTTAAACACTTTAAAGAGGTCCTTTGCAGCAGATTTTCTCAGTCTTTTGATTTCTTGACTGCTGCTTCCATGGGCGTTGATTGTGGAACCAAGTGACAAAACAGCAATGTCAATCCTTTCTCTATTTATTGTGATGTTGCTAACTGGTCCAGCTGTGAGGATTTCCTTCATGTTGAAGTGCAATCAATACTGAAGGCTGTGGTCTTCAATCCTCATCAGTGTTTTCAAATCCTCTTCAATTCCAGCAAGCAAGGTTTTGTTATCTACATAATGAAGGTTGTTAATGAGACTTCCTCCAATCCTGATACCTCATTCTCCTTCATATAGTTCAGCTTTTCGGATTATTTCCTCAGCATACAGATAGACTGAAAAGCTATGGTGAAAGGATACAACCCTGACACACAACTTGCCTAACTTTAAACCATGCAGTGTCTCTTTGATCCATGTACAGATTTCTCATGAGCACAATGAAATTTTCTGGAATTGCCATTCTCTGCAGTGTTTTCCATAATATGTTACAATTCACACAGTAGAATGCCTTTGCATTGTCAATGAAACACAGGTAAACATCTTTCCAATATTCTTTGCTTTCAGCCAAGATCCATCTGACATCAGCAATGACATCTGTGGTTCCACATCGTTTTCTGAATCTGGCTTGACTTTCTGGAAGTGCCCTGTCAATGTACTGTTGCAGCTGTCTTTGAAAGATTTTTAGCAAAATTTTACTTTCATGCAATATAAATGATGTTGTTCAGTAATTTCCACATTCAGCTGGATCACTTTTCTTGGGAATAGGCATAAATATGAATCTTTCCAGTTGGCCAGGTAGCTGTCCTCCAGATTTCTTGGCATAGATGAGTGAGCAATTCCAGTGCTGCATCCATTTGCTGAAACATCTCAATTGCTATTACATCAATTCCTGGAGCCTTCTTTTTTGCCAGTGTCTTCAATGCAGCTTCGACTTCTTCCTTCAATAACGTAAGTCTCTGATCATATGTACCTCTTGAAGTGGCTGAATGCTGACCAGTTCTTTCTTATATAATGCCTCAATGTATTCCATCTTCTTCTGATGCTTCCTATATCATTTAATATTTTCTCTAAAGAACCTTTCACTACTGCAACTCAAGGCATTAAAGTTTTTCTTCTGTTCTTCCAGCTTGAGAAATGCAGAATGTGTTCTTCCCTTTTGGTTTTCTATTTCCAGCTGTTTACATAGGTTACTGTAATTCTTTCCTGTGTCTTCTAGAGCTGCCCTTTGAAATCTTCTGTTCAGTTCTTTTACCTCATCATTTCTTCCTTTTCCTTTAGGTACTTAACATTTGAGAAGAAGTTTCAGAGTCTCTTCTGACATCCAATTTGGCTTTTCTGTCTATGCTGTCTTTTTAACGACCTGTTGTCTTCTTCAGGGATGATTACACAATTCATCTGGTGTTTGTTCATTAGTGTTTAATGCATCAAATCTATTCCTGAGATGGTCTTAACCTCAGGAGGGATATACTCAAGGTTCTACTTTGGCTTTTGTGGACTTATTTTAATTGTCTTCAATTTCAATTTGAATTTGCACATGAGCTCCTGATGGTCTGTGCCACAGTCAGCACGTGGTATTGTTCTGACTGTCGATATTGAACTTTTCCATCATCTCTTCCCACAGATGTAGTATATCTGATTCCTGTGTATCCCACCTGGAGAGGTCCATGTGTGTAGTCACTGTTTATGTTGGTGAAAAAAAGATTATTTGCAATGAAGAAGTTGTTGGTCTTGCAAAATTCTATCCTGTGACTGCTGGCATCATTTCTGTCACCACAGCCATATTTCCCAACTACTGATCCTTCTTCATTTTCAACTTTTACATTACAATCGTCAGGAATTATCAGTGTATTTTGATTGCCTGTTGGATCAATTTCAGATTGCAGAAGCTGGTAAAAATTTTCAATTTCTTCATCTTTGGACGCAGTGCTTGGTGAGTAAATTTGAATACTAGTCATATTAACTGGACTTCCTTGTAGGCATACAGATACTATCCTATCACAGACAACAATGTACTTCAGGACGGATACTGAAATTTCCTTTTTGATGATGGATGCAAC
Source organism: Heterohyrax brucei (assembly GCA_028571685.1). Taxonomy (NCBI): domain Eukaryota; kingdom Metazoa; phylum Chordata; class Mammalia; order Hyracoidea; family Procaviidae; genus Heterohyrax; species Heterohyrax brucei. The sequence goes on from CM053147.1 coordinate 21,521,361, forward strand.
ACCATACCTCATCAAGTTTTCATTCCTGGCATAGTAAACCTTACGACTGCCTGATTCCAAATGGCCACTACCAGTTTGTTTGTGCAAACTAATATTGATATTGATGTTTATGCATTCCATTTCATTTTGATGACTGCCAATTTTCCTAGATTCACATTTTATACATTCCATATTCCAGTTACTAATGGATATTTATGGCTGTTTTTTCTCATTTTGAATCATGCCACATCAACAAATGAAGGTCCTGAAAGCTTTATTTCATTCACATCATTAGGGTCAACTCTACTTTGAGGAAACAAGTGTTTTCCGAGTCATTTTTTGAGTGCCTTCCAATCAGGAGGGCTCATTTTCTAGTACCTTACCTGACAGTGTTCTGCTGCTATTCCTAAGTTTTTCACTGGCTGGGTTCCTTCCTCCTAGTCTTAGTCTGGAAGCTCAGCTGAAACCTGTCCACCATGGGTGACCCTGCTAGTATCTGAAGACCAGTGGCATAGCTTCCAACATCACAGCAACACACAAATCCTGAAAGTACGACAAACTGACAGGCTATGGGAAATAAAAGGGACAGCAGAAATAGAAGGGAAATTTCTCAAATAGTAGGAACAGAAAGGAAATTCCTCAAAATAATGAGCAACTATGCAACATCAAATTGTTAATAAACGGTTAATACATGTTATATAGATGAAAGAATAACCAAAATGTGTCCCAGTTTTCCTCTATTTCAAAAATGTTATCTGATTTTCTTAGAACCTACTTCTAACAAAACCCAAGGCTGTAACAGTATTAAGGTAAATGCATGAAAAGTGTGTAATGAACTCCTTCTAGCGAAGATAAAACTTTTTGTATGCTTGTTGTATGAACATCAGCAACATAAAGAAACACAGAAGTGGTAACAGTGGGTGAAAACAGTCATTTGCCAAGGTAGCCACAAAGGGAAAAGAGATTTTGACTGAAGAGGGAGCTTCTACAAAGGAAATCACTAGATTCTCAACTCCTTGCATCAACAGGCCAGAATTAGAAGTGTTGCCTCTGGTGGGCTTCACTTACTTTCAGTAAGACAATCCCTATTAGAAGCCTATTCTTCTCCACTATACCCCCTTAGAAGAAGAGAAAAATATCAGTTTGGTAACAAAAGGCATTTAAGATCGTTAAATAGAGAAGGAAACAATTACCATGCTGGTGTATTTTATGCAGAGTAAGAATTGCTACTGGGGACTGACTAGTAGTTTACTATTTATTGTGGAAGCATGGCCCAGCAGGTTTCTTCCTTCTCTAAGAGATACATCTCCAGAAAGACTTGGTGCATCAACTAGGCCGCAAGAGACCTTGGAATATAACCAGGACATAGTCAGCACAGTAAAGTGGGGTATACTGTCACCTAGTGATTACCTATCTATATATAAAGAAAATGCTCAATTAGCCTCCCTTCTTTTTCCTTTTTTTGGTGTGTGGTATGTCTGCAAATGAACTCTGTAAACCAACATGCACAGAATTTTTCCAAAGTTTAGATAATACCTGGGGTCTGGATGACAGTTACTGTATGGCATTATTAATAGTAGAAATGTGTACTACACTAGCCATGCACATAAACCCAAAACTCATTGCTATCAAGTTGACTACAACTCACAGAGACCCTGCAGAGCCAAATAAATCATAAATACTAACAACATGAAAGTATATGATTAGCTAATGAGCAATTATATAATACACTGCAAATTTAAAGTCCTACAAAGCACATAAGCTATTATAAACCACTGTGTTGAGAACAGGAGCAAGAAAAAGCAATGCAAGGTGAGGGGAAGGAGAGACTGTTATCAGCTGAGTCCCTGCTGGCACGAACACTCACATTCCTCCAATGGTGACAGTGGCACAGGTCCGCTCAGAAAAGGCAGGCACCGTCTCTGTGGCTGGGCTGGCTGGTCTGATGTAGTCCACATTCACATTGACCTGGGAATGAAGAATCAAGGGTATTAGGGTTGGACCACATAGGCCTGTACAACTGTAAAAGATTCGCTCACTCACAGCTTGATTTTCTGGGTCCCAAGTTAAAAAAAAACAGTAATTAAAAGATAGCGATATCAACAGAGACAAGTGGCTGGGCATCTGATGGCCCCACAGATGCTAGACTTGACCACAAAAAGACGTGCAACCTCTGTACAGGATTCTAAGACATTACGGTAACTCTGTTTAACTTTTTCTGAGTTAGCATTTTTTGAAAATCTGTCTTTTAAAGAAATTGTTTGCAGAGAAAAACAGTTTAATTTCAGGGTCTTAACGTCTCCGGGCCAAGGCTAAGAACAATTACAGGAACCACAAGAGGACAATCACCAAGACACCTGCTGCTGGTATCATGAAGTGTGAATCAAAGCGGCACAGCTAACTAGGTGCGATGCTGACATGCTTGGAGTTAGGAGGTTTTGAAAAGAGACAAGAACAGAACCAGAAGAGCCTTTAGCTTTAGAATTAACAAGCCCCATCTCCCCTCTGCAAGCCTCTTAAAACCCAGTGTAGAGACAGCTACTGATTCTTTCTTCAGAAGACAGTCTCAGCTTGGTAAGAACTGAGGAACAAAAGAAGAAAGAACTAAGGAGTCTCTTTCTTAAAGTTCATGAAGAAAGACTAATGTTTATCTAACTTCAAAAGTAGGATGTGGCACATTTCCTTAAGGAGCTAACAGTCTAGCAAGAAGGCAGGCTACGCATACTAAGATAAACATGGTTCTCTGTCAAAGGGAACAAGGTCTGCCTTTATAGAATAAAGGGGTCTGTTTGGTTGGGTCAAGGCCAAGGTCTATACACCTACACCAAAGAGATACACTGAATCGGCAGCCTGAAGCCATCCCTGCAGTCTCAGAGGCCAGAACTCCTGTTTCCAAACACCTCTTTACTTTCCACTGATGTGCCTAATGACAGCACACTGCCCAGTCATCAAGTTCAGTCACAGTGCCGGGGAGCACCATTAAAATCCTTTCAAACTGTCTGCTCCTCAAAAACTCATTTTAAAAATGAATATGGACATTTGAGAAAGGGCAGATGCCTCAAAATTCCAACTGTCAGATCATTCACTTGAGCAATCTGCCTACTCATGTTTTAGAAGCAACAGAAAGGAGTCGTATTGGAAAAGCAAGCCAACTACCGGCCAAGGTTAAAGAACACGGTTCTCTGAGGACTGTCATAACACAACAACATGTAAAAGTAGGAGCAACAACAACAAAAAAGATGACTCTGCCCTGGGTTCAAAAGGGTCCCCCTGAAAATCCACGTCCATCCAGAAATGTGTGACTGGGACCCTATACGGAAACACAATATTTGCAAATGAACTGAGGCTTTTGAATCCTGGTACTGGAGAATACTAAATATACCATGGATTGCCAAAAGAATGAATAAATCTCTCTCAGCACAACCAGAATGCTCCTCCGAAGCAAAAGCTGCGAGGCCATATATCACATACTCTGGATATGCCAACAGAAGGGATCAGTCCCTGGAGAAGGATATCATGTTTGGTGAACTACAGGGTCTGAGAAAAAGAAGATACTCAACAAGATGGACCGACATTATCCCACAAGTACAACAACTGTAAGGACGGGACAGGACCAGGCAGTGCTTAGTTCTACTGTATGCAGAGTTGCTATGAATCGAAACTGATTTAACGGCAAATAACCACCAAAAAAAAAGGCCACAGCCATAGAGTCCATTCCAACTCACAGCGTGACCCTACAGTTCAGAGGAGAACTGCCCCACAGAGTTTCCAGTGAGCACCTGGCAGACTTGAACTGGTGACCTTTGGATTAGCAGAGGTAGTAGCACTTTACCACTATGCCATCAGGGTTCCCACTAACAACAACAGAAACAATCAACTCAAGAGGAGATCACACGGGACTGGGGGTGGGAACCTTAAGTCCGTTTTGTCCTTATAAGAAGAGGGAAAGGTGGGCACAGGGACACAGATTACATAAAAATAGAGACAGAGTGGAGTTACACTGGCCACAAGCCAAGAACACCAAGACCTGCCCGCAACCACCAGAAGCTAGAAAAGGTAAAGGAGTCTTCCCTAGAGCCTTGGAAGGAACGTCTAAAACTGTTAAGAGAATAAATCTCTGTTCTTTTAAGTTACCTCATTTGTGATCCTTTGTTACGGCGACTAGGCAACTAATACAGACTCCTAAAGTCAGATGTCCACACTGGTGATATCACCAAATCTCATCAACTACTCTAATGCTCCATGCGAGAACGTGATCAGAGGGGCGGTGTGAAGCTGAATGGCCGGAACCTCTAACCAAGAGGTTTAGTTTCCTGCATGCAGCTGCCAGAGTTAACACAGGCCAAAGCCAAGCCAAGGCAAGGAGCGGGAGGGCTACCTCTAACTCCCAGGAAGAGAAGAAATAGTTCATGTTCTCTACGTTGATAATCCCCAGACCTCTCCCGAGACAAGCTCCTACAAGTCAGTTGTTTTTCTGAGACCCTCAGTTTCCTGTCCCAATGCACAAACCTAGAAGTTCAGAAGCAAAGGGGGAAGCAGAAGCCAGGAAATCACTTGGAAATCTGTTGCAATAAGAGTAAAATTAGTTACACAGGAAATTAGATGTATACAGAGGATAAACCTCAAGAGTAGCCCACACTATGGACTACAAAGTATCTCAAGGCCAAGTTTCAATAGGCCATAGCCACACAGTATGATCCAATCTGAGGCATTAGGTGGAAAGTCAATAAATACATGGAAATGAGGAAGGAGGTCCATATCCCTTGTGTTCTCATACAATCCATATAACAAGCTCAGGCCCTCAACTCTACTAAGAGGAAAAAAATACCAGCCCTACTCAAAAATAAATGAAGTGAATCTCAAGGTGACTTTGCACTGGCAAGGCCAAGCCTCCTGCTCAGCATGCGGAGAGGGCGGGATGGCAGCCCTGTGGTACAGATGCACTAAGCAGCACGATTAGCTCTGCACCTAAAGAGATACCCGTTCATCCAGAAGGCTACACGGGGGCAGTGGGACAGTGACATGAGACCCACCACTAAAAGTGAACACCTGTGCGTTTGCCAGCCCGGAAGGCCACAGTGAAGCAGTGTCTCCAGACTATCTTTCAGGAAAAACCAACAGGAAGAAAAAGCAAACTGAATCTTCAATAACCAAGGGAACCAACAACTATGATCATCTGCTACTGAAATGTTTTGTGTATCTAGAGAAAGGGAACGGAAAACAAGTCAGAGATTAAAGCGCTCTGAGTGGAAGCAACGTTATTAAAGACAATCTCCAGCAGAAACGAGGCCCTGAGAATAGTCCCTGCTCAGACACACACCTGCAGGCAGCTCTGACAAACCAAGAATTAAAGTCAATGTGTAATTAGCATTTCAGTCCCTCTCCTGTGGATTCTGTGATCTACTCCTCTACCCTGGGGTTCTTCATCTGTAGATACTCATCACTGACCTGTCAATCACTTGAATATGAGCTGATGTTTAAACAGTTTCAATTAAAACAATTGCATATCTTAGCAATGCCTCTGAGTAAACGATAACCTGAATTCTGTGTCTGTGGACACGTGTACACAGAATAGCACGAGCTTTGAGAATGAATTAATACAGATTTGTTCTTCATTTTCTAAACAAAAGTATTCCTGAAGTGTTTGGTACACTGCATTTCATATAAACATGACACAAAGGCACATGTAACTGATCCAGGGCCAGTTCCCTGCTTACAGCAACGACCACAAGGAGCCCCGGGCTCCTCCTTGGTTCTACCTGTCATTCCCTGCTAAATGAGTTGTCACAGCTTTGGGTCTCAGTTTTTTCACCTGGAAAATGAGCGCACTCGACTAGAACATCTTACTCTAAAATTCCAAAAGCTACTGAGCCAGAAGCAGTTTACTGTATTCTGGATTGTTACTGTTGTCAGTGATGGTCCAGTGAGTCCAGCTCACAGAGATCCCAGGTGTGCAGAGTAAAACTGCTCTACAGAATTTTCAGAGCTGTCACTTTCCAAAAGCAACTGCCAGCTTGTCTTCTAAAGAACCGGGGGTGGGTTCAAATCACCAATCTACTGGCTAACAGCCGCACATTTAACTGTTTGCACACCAGGGACTCAGCTGGTTTCTTTTTTGTTATTGTGTGATGCTGAGTCGATTCAGACTCATAGTGACCCTGTAGGACAGAAAAGAACTGCCCCATAGGGCTTCATATGCTGTCGTCTTCACAGATGCAGATGGCCAGGTCCCTCCTTCTACAGAGCACCTGGTGGGTTTGAACTGCCAGCCTTTCGGTTTGCAGTTGAGCACTTAACCACTACGCTGCCAGGGCTCCTTAGTGGCTTGTTAAATCTTTTTAATTCCTGCCTTATACTAGGCTTACTACAAGAAACTGGAACTCACAGACTGTAAGCTCCCTGAGAATAGAGACCATGTCTTTTACTCACTGTAACAGCTGGCAGAGGGCCTGCAAAATAGTAGGAGGGCATGCAGGAAGCATCTGTTGTATGAATGGACATATGAATCAGAAACCCTTTCACTAGACATAAAGCCTGAAAGACACCTCTGACATGGCATGGTTAGGCATTTTGAGGGGAGTCTGTCACGGTGTTGATCATTCTGCTGCTTTACACAGCAAAAATATATTTACTTGAATGTGTGTGTTGTGTTGGGGTGGGTAGGAAGGGACAGTATTTTGATGTTGGGATAAAGTACTAAACGAGAACTGCTTTAATCAAAGCCATCCCCATGACAGATTTAGCAAGTAATTTAGAAATAATATACCGTATTATTATTTATCAAAGAGTTTCTTGAAGATAAGAACAGGCAGCAGGCAATGTAATTGTTAGTCCTTTAGATTATGGTATGTTCCTTGAAAGCAATTTTAGGAACCCTTCAAAGGAATGAAGATGAGAACTTAAAATAAGACCAAGTTTACATTTCAATCTTTAAAAGCTGAGAAATAGTTTGATACACTAGAAGATCTGGGCTGCACCTACGGAATTCTAAGGATTCTTCATACAACCACTCACAAGAGAAATATCAAACCACCAAAGGCACTAGTACAGACTTTATGATGCCGCTGATGATAGTGAAACCTTGAAGCGTGAACTATCTGTGTATACAAGATGAGGTGGGGAGAGAAACAGCCAGATATCCTCGTTTCTGGGTCACATCCTGAGTTTAACTTTACTATAACTAGGACAGTTACAGGTAGCTCTTTTGCCTAATCACCACGTAATCCCATCTCTGCTTCACACAGCCAGTCACAGACAGCTGTAACAAGTTCACAGCTGCATTAACAAGTACCCTGCCTTTCAACAGCTCCCTCTTATTACAGAATTCCCAGGTAGTTATGGGAAGTCTGTAAGAACTGCAGATACACAGAACACAACTTCATCTGGTATCAATCCGACTAAGGCAGCCTAGAACAAAAGTAACAAAACACAGAGTTAGCCTTAATAAGAACATGGACCCTGGAGCAGCCAGATTACAGAGTTTGGTTCCCAGAAAATCTACAGCATGAGCTAGGTGAGCCTGGGTGAGTTACCTAACTTTTCTGGGCTCTATGCATTAATACACAGAAGGCATTTAGAACACAGCTGCAGAGTAAACTCTATCAAAAAACAAACCCCCAAAAAACCTAAACCCACTACCATGGAGTCGATTCTGACTCAGAGTGACCCTATAGGACACAGCAGAACTAACCTACAAAGTTTCCAAGGAGTGCCTGATGGATTTGAACTGCCAACCTCTTGGTTAGTAGCTGTAGCACTTAACCACTACGCAATCTGGGTTTCCAAACTGTATGTTAAGTGGTCATTTTTTAGATAGACACTGATGTTTTCAGAACAGTGCCTGGCAATTAAGTAAGTGTTAATTTGGTATCTGTGAAATAAGTCACTAAGATAAAGAAAAAACAAAATCAAAGCCACTGCTGTCGAGTCGTGTCCAACTCACAGCAACCCCCGAGGTCAGAGCAGAACTGCCCCACAGAGTTTCCAGGGAGCGCCTGCTGGACTTGAACTGCAGACTTTTGGGTTAACAGACATCGCACTTAGCCCACTATGCCACCAGGGTTTCCCAATAATGCATACATACATGCACAGATACATAAACAGAGATAAATTACCTGTGAAATAAGTCAGTAACACACACACACACATAAGTATCCATAAAGGCGCCATGACTTAAAATCATCTGTAATCATTAAGCAGAAAGAGTTATTTAAATATCCTTTCTTCTTAAGGAGCCCCGCAAATAGAGTATGTACCTCATACACAGTCATCCCAACATAGAGAAGGCTTATTTTAAAGAATGATCCACTAATATTTATTTACACATTTTCCTGATTCATTCTGCAGGTACCAGCTACTGGATATTTTATTTCTTGGAGATAAATGAGGCAGAATGCTATGAATCATATCAATTACTAGGTTAACTACAGATACTTTGGGCAGGAAATGTCTTACCTTACCAAATTAGGAAGACAATGAACATCAAAAAGAGACAGGTTTCCATCTGCTTTGGACTTAATAGGAACTTCCCTATTGCTGCTGCTCAATAATTAAGTTACACAGTCTTGATCTTCTGTCCCCCATTTTTCACTATTCTTGATTTTTTATGTAAAGCACCTTCAGTAGTAATTCTAAAAATATAATAGCATTGTATACAGTTTTGGAAAATATCTAAGCACACTTCACCCATTCACCTAGGTGCTGAGGAACTTAAAAACAACCAGCTAAGGAGCCTCCTGATCCTCTCTGGCCGGCTCTCAGCTCACCTCCCAGGTCAGTGGCTCCGGTAGACCCAGTACTGATACAGATGTCAACATCCTTCCTCCCAGACCAGCACTAACAGACCAAGATGTGAGTCACGAAGGAGAACCACATACTGACGCTTATACTCGTCTATGACAACGTTGGAAAAGGAAAAGGAAACATTGGTGAACTTAAATTTTAATATTTTTTCTTTAACTGAAAATATTCAAAACATCAGCTTAACATATAACCAATATTAAAAAAAAAAAGGTGACGAGAGATTTTATTTCTCTTTTCTTGCATTAAGTCCTTGAAACCTGGACTGAGTGTCTGACATTCAGGCACATCTCAGTCTGAACCAGCCACCTTCTCAATGCTCAGCAGTCACATCTGCTGGCAGCTGCTACCTTCAACTGCTGCACTTAGACTCTGCTGAGGCCCAGTGACTCCTTTCCTCATGAGTCCATTACATAACCCCATCCCTAGTGGTTCCAGCCTTCTACCTTTACTGCCCTCTGTGAGCTTTGTGATCGTCTGTGAATCCTTGAAAACACAGAAATCAGGTACCCAAAAACATGGTATGAAAAGTCAGATACACATAAGTTTATCCTTCCTTTCTTTCTTTAAAAAAAAAAAAGCATTACCTCATTAGACTGAAAACAGAGTTTTGAGTGGTACCAATGGTTAATTAACATGCCTGGTTGTTACCCCAAACACTGGAGGTTCTAGTTGGCCTGGAGACTCCATGGTAGAAAGTTTGGTAGGCGATTTGTAAAAAAATTGGCCTTTGAAAATCCTGTGGAGCACAGTGTCCTCTGACAGTCGTGGGGTCACCATGAGTCAGCAACCGATACAGCATTAAACTGCTGTTGTGGTTGTTGTTTTCAGTTCCCAAATCGATTCTGGGTTTGAGAATAAGTTGTAAAAGAAAAAAACCCTGTGATCTGTAACTACCATTGTTGCTTGTCATTTGGTCAATCAAGATACTTTTCAGTGACTTATACCAATTCAGTAGCTGGGTTTCACTCATTCTTGACTTGTCACCGTAATTTCATAATTTGTTACCTTAGTGCTTGAAATTTACTCTAATGGATGGAGAGTGACTGGGTGGCTGGAAACCTCTGTAAAAAAAGTCTGCTTTTCCAGTTCCAGTTAATTAATTAGGTCTTCTGTTGAGTACTGAGATTATTAGACAGAAGATGAGCAACTGGTTGAGGCAAACTATTTTTATAACCACAATCAAAGGCTGAAATTTATATGTTCCATGAGGACATCTTTGAGCTTCGCTATATCTTAAACTAAAACAATTTTTACAAATACATTCACAATTACATATTTTGTCGTCTCCACTATACTGCCAACACATAACCAATGGTCCCTCCCTCTCCACCTCTCTGACTCAGCCAAGAAGCATTCTGCAACACCCCCTTCCAAATCATGGTAATTAGGTGCTAAGGCTGGTTATTTATCCACACGTATTGATGCTGTTCTGCCCTATCTACAATCACCCTTCCCTGTCCCCCTGTCCCCCCACCCCCGCGAGAACTATTCCCAGCACATCTCATTTTCATCAATGGCACATGAGCCTACAGTGCTTACACACCTTTCTGAGCACCGGGTCAGGCAGCTAGCTTATACCATTTGATGCATTTCTGACAAAATGGACCTCCAACTCCCCAGCCCCTGCTGGAGGGACAGGCGCTTTGATCTGTTTTGAGGGGAGAGGTAAAACCCAGCTTAGTCCAGGGCCTGTGGAGATGCCAAGAATCTCTATATGACATTAGGAATTCATTTAAGTGTACATCACTGTCCCTAATAAACATTCAGTTTGGTAAATATTTAACACAGAGGAGTGAGGAGCCACGAGTACATGTGTACACATTTTACATAAGCGGCCAGGAGAGACTGGCAAAGATTTCTAGAAGTGCTGATAACAGCCTTTCAACAAGCATAGCATTAAAATGTTCTGAAAATATACTGTACAGTTTATATACGGAGGTAATCTGCAGTCATATAGAAAAGTCATTAGGAAAATACAGTTTTGACAGGTGAATATATTTCCAATAAACCTGACAGAGATATCACAGAAAAACCACCTGACAACAAACCCTCAGCTGCCAGCATTTTCATTAAACCTCTTGGTTCTCAAGTTCTTAGGAACCTACACATACATCTGCCAAGTGTCACCTGTTCCAATGCTCTGCCCATCATCTATTTCATTAATAAATGAAGGACGGAACTCACCTCAATACCTGATTTTAATCTCACACTGCATATCCCTAAGAAAGAACGCCAAAAAGCCCCAGAGGCACTACCAGTAACTGGCCCTGTGTTCCCTACACACCCCTTCTCAATCCTCTGCAGAGCAACCATCTCTCTCCTTCCTTGAGCTGAGTGTGGGTCAGTTTTCTCCTCTATACTTGTGTCAGTCACTGTCCAAAATTTCCAAGGTCAGTGGCAGTCAGGGGAAATTAAATCACTTTGTGGAAAACTCTCCCTGGAGGAGTTCCAGCCACGCGGGCAGCACAAACACACAGAGATACTTCCTTGCGCAGAACACCCACAGGGTCATCCAGTCTTTAAAATAAAGGTGGGAGGCAAAGAGATACGAAGAAAAGGGGCTTTGCTTAATGGCCTCAAGAAGAAACACTCTAAGGCAGATAAAAACAAAAGGTTACACTACATTTTCTCCAAAAATAAACACCCGCCTAGAAAGGGCAAGTCTCCACTCACCGAAATGCCAAAGTAGAAAACCATAAACGCGGGGCCTGAAGTGTTCACCCTGCCAAGAGCTGGAATCAAGTCCTATTGCCAGGGGGGTCAGGTGGTACTGCCGAGGCCTGCCAGGCCAGAGCAGACACACTATTCTGCCTCTACCCGAGTTCACAAAACACCCATTTCTCAGGCACACTAGAAGCCAGCATTCAGAAGTCCCTCGGATCAGGTGAGGTAACTAAAGGCCAAAGTCAGAACGGGGAACTGACCTGAGAAAGTTTATCAGCAGCTCAGAAGAGAAAGATGACGAAGAAAAACCTAATAATTCTTAAGGAATGCCTGCCCATAGTACAAAGAGAAGCTGCCCAAGGATACAGCACATACAGTGTCACAGAAATTTTCAGTTTTGTTGCTAAGAGAAGATTCCAATATAGCCAAGTGTCAACATCACAGGCCTTTCTTCCACGAGATATACCACCATCTCCCTCCACTTCACAGAAAAGACAGAGGCCTAACAAATGAGAGAAAGTTCCTGATCAAAGTGTGCACAGGGCGACAACACCTCAGGTCAGTGTCTGCAGCCACACACACAGCACTGACCAAAGACCACCCTGCACTGCAAAGTCAAGTCTCTTGCCTGATGGCTACTGTTCTGAAAGGCAGAATATATGCAGGCAGATAACCCGCGGCCTGCCATACATGCATGCTTGGAAATGAGGTGATGAGCACTGGACTATACGGGCCTAGGGCAAACCACCGCTTGTGTACCCTACATTCACGAAGCTGGCTAGCTAAGGCAACCATATATACAAGGAAGGCTTCTCATAGTCTCAATGTTCTTCAGAGATCAGACACATCAGCATAATTATTTCTCAGTGTTCAGCCACATAAAACAATTTAACAGCATGAACTGAGGAACAGCAAGGCAACTCCCTAACCTTCAAATCCAGGCAGTCCCCAAATCTCTCAGTTACTTAAAGAGGAGACATCTCCACCACATTCTGAGGAAAACAGATGGTTCCACAAAAGCCATAATGGTAAGTCATGTTCAGTAACTCATTAATTAAAGACAAAAGGTCCCAGATAGCATGGAGGGCACCAATTAGGCCAAGTTTATCATCTATGAAATGCCTTTATTTGTCTAGCTACCTAACTTTCCAACAGGAAGAGCCAACTTGCTAAGCAACAAGCTAGATAACCCACATCTAGCCAAATGTACCTTCTTTCCCATTTCTCAGAGGCAGCTGAAGAAGGGGAATTAGGAGTTCTAGGGTTGGTGCAAATGGTCAGTGCTGGACTACTAACCACAAGGCTGGCGGTTCAAACCCACTCAGAGGCACCTTGGAAGTAAGCCCTAACAATCCCCTGCTGAAAGATCATAGCCTTGAAAATCCTATCGCATGCTGTTCTACTCTGTGCACTTGGGTCACCATGAGTCAGAAATGACACGACATCAACTAACAACACCACCACGTTCAACTTCAGCTCATCAACATCCTGCAATTTGAGAGATTATTTTGAGTGTCTTACGCTCTGACTCATTCCTTCTACAAAGAAAAGACCTTTCTTGGAGACCTGTCACCTGCAGATTTATACTTCTGGGGAATTTCCACTGCTTCCCATCATAATTTTCCCACCTCTAGTTCTTTAGATACTCAATTTAATAACTGTTGTCCACGCTTCTGTCTAATGAGCATTCAATTTTCATGGGCTTCTCTAAGTGATATTTTTCACTGTTGGCAGGAACCTAAATTCATACATCTTTAGAGGTTAAGCTGGCATTTCTCTAACATTTAATATGTGGATATCCTTTGACCTAGCAATTCCACACCTAGGAATTTGTCTACAGAAACAGAGCTGTATGTATCTGCACTCTGTCCTTTGCATTCGTAGTATAACATAACTGCATAATTACATGCTATGTTCTCACTCTAGCCTTAGAGGGTGAAAGGCGAGCTGGCAGGGACCATGTCCATTTTTTTTCACCAGGATATTACTAGCACTTGTCAATAATGTAGCTGTTGAAAGCAAGAAGGGAGACCTACACATTCTGCCACACAAAGATGTCCAAATAAAAGAAAGCAAGATGCACAACCGCACATCTAATCCTATTTGGGTAACAAAACCAATCAACACATACAGAAAAAGAATCTGGAGGCATAAGCCCAGAATGTTAGAAGGACTTACCTCCTTTGAAGGTGTAATTATAAGAAACTTTCAACTTTTCACACTGTACATTTCTGCTGAGATTAAAAACTGTATTACATTTGGAAGAGAAAAAACATGAGATGCACTTTAAGGAAAATAAATGATACAGATAGTTGCAGTATAACCTACTTCTAGAAAAAAATCCAGCTTTATTAAAAAACCAAATGCCCAAACTGGCCTGCTAACAAGTAGCGTTTTCATTGTGAAGTACCTATTTCATCAGAATGGCTCCCAGGCTGAGTCCAGGGTCACTAATCAGTGGTGTTGTGCCAGCCTGTAAGGATTATGCAGGGCAGCCTAAACACTGTCAGAAGGACACGCTCATGAAGGCTTCCGGATGCCCAGTGGTGCACTGCTGCCGTGGCAGGTGGGCATCACTATCTGCAAATGAACTGCCAATCTCACTGTGAGCTCATAATGATGCTGCTGCCACCACCTGCCTGCCATATGTTTTCTCTACTTGTCACGTAACAAGGAACTGCATTTTGGCACGCTGATCACTGGCAGTCTGATGTGACGGGTTGATGTTTGTCATACCTAGCCACGGCCCTCCACAAGGCTGGTGAAGAGCAGATGAAGAATATCAACTACTCCTTTTCCTTTGCCAGCTGACCACTCACTAAGCACCAACATTTTACAGCAGACTATTCAGCCGCTCTTGTTCGAGCTCTAAGGTCACGAGCTGCTAACCGCAGAGGGCTGTGCCCTTACTCTACTTATGCCCCTCTGATCTCATGAGAAGAGCAGGATGGAGCCTCACTGCCACACACCTGATTATTCTGACCCCCAATCATCATGATATAGTCAATAAACACTGATGAAAACTCAGGGTCTCCTTTTTCACTCTACAGTAAAGCAGAGGGAAATGAAGGGTGTGGCTCTGGGAGTCAAGAAGAGGTGGAGGGGAAACCCTGTGTCAGAGCAGCAGGTGATCTGACAGATCACCAGTACAGTACAACAGGCTCCAAGTGCTGATAAACTGCCTCCATCCTCACTACTCATGCATTCCTGTCTGTATCTACTAACAGGCTAGGAACTAGTTTCTGAAAAGAGGGAGAGGAGGAGGTTTTCAATACAGTGTTTAGGTCAAACAGAATGAACAGACAGGGAAATACAAAAGGGACTAGAATCAAGCATTTAACCAAATCCCACATATTCCTGTAAGTTATGAGACCTTAAAGGTGATTATCCACCTGTACTTTCCATAAATCTGCAAGTCATTGGACAAGCAGCTGCTTCTGTTAACAGGAGTACTATCCTTACTCTCATCATGGCTCATTTCATCGGATAAAATGTCATCCAGCACCAAAGAGAAACACCAAACATTTGTCGTCTTTTATTCTGCAGCCATTCTACCAGCATGCAGAGGCACTCTTTTTTTAAAAAAAGAATTCAGATAAAATTCATGTAACATAAAATTTACCACTTTAATCATTTTTAAAGATTTAATTCAAATGGATTTTGATATACTCATACTTTGTGCAACTATCACCCCATTATCTAATTACAGAACATCTTCATCAGCCCCCAAAGAAGTCCTGTACCCATTAAGCAGTTATTTCTCACTCCCCCTCCTGCCAGCCCCTGGCAACCATCAATCTACCTTCTGTCTCTATGGATTTACTTAGTCTAGAGATTGCATAAAAACGGAATCACATAATACGTGGTCTTTCGTGTTCAGCTAGATTTTCATGGTTCACCTATGCGTGTAGTTATCAGAGGAGCAAAGATCAGTACTTAATTCCTTTTTACGGCTGGGTGTATGGTTTGTTTATCCACGAGGAAACCCTGGTGGTGTAGTGGTTAAGCGCTACAGCTGCTAACCAACAGACTGGCAGTTCAAATCTGCCAGGCCCTCCTTGGAAATTCTATGGGGCATTTCTACTCTGCTTTACAGGGTCGTTATGAGTCAGAATCCACTTGATGGCACACCTTTGAGACCACAGGCATAATAACACAAGTTTATGTAATTAAAGGTAAGTCCGAGAGTAGTATCAATTTTCAAAAGGTCAAGGGTCACAGAAAATGAGGAAAGTGTGTAAAGATGTCAACGTATGCAGGAAGTACATAAAACAGAAGAACTCCTCAGATTTAAGTCACAGCAAGTTGCCAAACAAAAAACCCAACCATTGCAACAAACTGATTCTGACTCATAGCAACTCTCGAAGGACATGAAAAGACCGCCCCATGGGGTTTCCAAAGCTGTAGGTCTTTTTGGAAGCAGACCGCCACATTCTTCTACTGTGGAGTGGCTGGTGAGTTCAAACCACTGACCTTTATGGTTAGAAGCCAAGCACTGTAACTTCTGCACCACCAGGGCTCCAGAAAGTTGCCAGCCATCCTAAATTTACTTACTACCAGTATTATTTCAAGAGGGGAAGAGAAAAGGGAGTGGAGAACTTGACATACAGAAACATAAAAATAGCTCATCAGATAACTTTATAAAGAAAGCACACGTTATTAAAAACAATTTGCCAAGAAAATGTATCTCCTTATTCCAGTATAGCAAAAGTAATCAGCAACTCTACTGAACACCTCCAGGTGAAATGGGCTTAGAAGGTCTGAGAAAACAAAGCAGCTTTCTAAACAAAGTAGACCCCTACTCTGCTCAGAACAGTGCAAAACAAATTCTAAAATGGAGACATGTTTTCTGATTTAAGAGACAGCTCAAACTGAACTGGGAATGAACACTTTCCAGGCTGTGGACTGATCTGCTGGCTAGCAAGAAGTTACACCACGACCAGCGAGGAAACACCAGCGTATTCCTGGTTGCACCAAAAAACAAGAATGTTTTCTGTCCCTATGGGACCAAGTTCAAGCTGAGGAGGAACTAGGTGTAATACCATTAAGACGTAGTTCTTCAGCATGGTCTAGATTGAAAACTACTGCTTTAAAGAAAACAACTGAAAGCAAACAAAGACATACCATTAGCAAACACAAAATAAGCCATCAGTCTCAAACATACATAACAGGGAGACATTAATCTCCTAGTTTGTTGGAGTACCTCAACCAAAGCCATTTTTTTTAAAACCACACTCTCACAATGGGAAGAAATGCTTCAGTGTCTGTATCTCCAGGCATGGTCTAAATAATCAATCCATCAACCAGGCCCTTGAGAGTAAAGAAAGGTACTTCACAGCAGGTACTCTGCTAAAGGTAAACAACACAGCCACTGCTCTGGATGTACAAATGATATAAAATACAGAAAAATCCTGTCAAAATTATTTTAAGGACTAGAAGACATCTGTAGGTTTTTACCACTGCTTTGCACACTCACTTCTTTAAAATTCAGAACCAGTCTGTAACTCCACTTTCAAGGACTTCGCTCTCTTGGTTCCTCAGCCTGTCTGAACATATCCCTGGTATACCCAGCAATGACACTCTCCCTGACACATTACCGGTGATCATTTCCCTGAGATATTCTTCATGTCAGCTGATGTCACTCCTCTCCTGTGCCTCCCTCCAACAGTCCCAGTGGAAAACCTAATGATATTCTTTTATGGCATTGCCATAGATGCATAAACAGAAAAGACCCAATGAGCTCCCCTCTCTAATTTAGAAGGCATGACAGTGCAAGAAGAAAGAGCGACATTCCAACAATTACTAACAGAATCATAATAGAATCGGTGATTTCAATTCTCATATAAACCTCCTAAATGACAGCCAACTAAATCCACTGCCGCTGAGTTGACTCCCACTCACAGCTACCCTATAGCGCATAGCAGAACTGCCATGCTGTAAAACTTGACAGAAGCAAATTGTCACACCTTCCTTCCAGGGAGCACCTAGTAGATTACATCTGCCAACAGCTGAGCGTCTAACCAGGGTGTCAACTGAGTTGTTCTGAACAACAACAGGGTCTAAGAGTTTTCATTCTTGTGTAATTCAACTCTTTCAGCCCCTAAGTTAAGAAATCAATATCACAAGAGCTGGAAAATTGTGGACTGCTCTTTAGGTAATTTTTTGAGCTATAAATTTATTATTCTGGCCATCAAAAGATAAGCCTAAGGGAAAAATAATGTTATTTAACAATATGGAAACCCTGGTGGCACGGCAGTTAAGTGCTACAGTTGGTAACCAAAAGGTCAGCAGTACAAATCCACCAGGCACTCTTAAGCTCTACGGGGCAGTTCTACTCTGTCTATAGACTCTATAGATAGTGGGTTTCGTTTTTTTGGTAATAGAATTACCAGAGATGTTTGGATAACTCTGTAGGAAAGAATAAAGCTGCTTTAGAGGAAAATGGGAACATGCCCAGGGAGTGACAGAGGTTCCACAAAAAGTCCCAAACTCCAAATACTAGAAAAACATAAGTGAGGTTCCCAACTACAAACAGGTTTATAGCAATCACTGGCTAAGATCTTCAAGCAGACAACCCAAAAGAGCAGTCATCAGGCAGTCTCAAAAGGAAAAGTGAAAGAATGGTCTAACGTTCCATCATTTACAGTGTACTTCTCAGAACAATTACGAGTCCTGGAAGATGGAAAGAAAACTTACTAAATCAGAAAAGGAGCAAGTAAAAATTCTGATTACATGTACTGATTAAAGAACTAAACAGAAGAGTATGCCTTCCCCTCCTTCCGAAAAGGCATTAGGGAGCAACATGTAAACTCCAGGTTAATTACGTACTGAAATAAAAATAATGGCATCCATAATTGACTGGTTTCATTTTGTCTATACAAGACAAACCAAGATGTACAGATGTGCTCAGATTAGATAAAATGAGGCACTTACAACTAGAATCTACATAATAAATGGTTATAACTGACATTAATTTCTAAATTTAAATGCTAGATCAAAGTTCATAAGAGGAGTATGCTGTTAGTGACACTAGATTATTTCTGGTGAACCATCTTCAAGATAAACATAAAAATACAGCAATTATAAAATATTCAATGGTAAATACAGGGTTAGAGGGAAAAAAAAGAAACCCTCCTAGGTAGAACGAATGCATACGTGTGTCAAGGCCATCCTGTGACGCGTACCGGGAAAACAGAACAGACTGCCACTGCTCTCATAAACAAGTGCCAAACCCAATGAGGAAATGCACTCACAACTGTTCCAAATCACACAACAATCAGCAATCAATGCTTCACCTGCAAGCGAGTGACTTCTATCCTCTTTTGTTTCCCAGTTATCCTCTACTGAACACTGGGAGAATACTGTTTAAACCACTTAGGGATGTCTGGGACATGGAGCAGTGACGCCATAGCAACACCTACAGCAACAACTGCAGTTATCAGTGGTTCAAAGGGGTTAAAGAATTTATTCAACAATTACGTGAGGGAGTCCTCACAAATACAAAAGAGCTGAAATATAAATGGCAGTTATACAAATCAGAATCAGGCTAGCATACAGAGAGAAGAAAATGAATCTGTACAGCTAAAGCTTTTAAATAATTAAGATTTAATGTTTATTCAAAGATTCCATTTTTTGTTTCAACTATTAATTAGCTGGGTAAGCTTCTAATAGATAAAGTAAAATTAATGACTTTACTTACAACCAGAATAAAAGGGGCCACAGCCATCACCCATGGCAAACATACACTACCTTAAAAAAGAAAACCTATTCAGAGGAGCTATGTGACTCCCCCAGATTTAATGGGCTAACGGAAGAGCTATGACTCAGATCCTAAAGAGGAGAGCAACAGTAACTGAAGTGGAAGAATAGGAAACCACAGTGAAAGGGACAGACTCTGCATCATCTCAGTAAATCAAGTCTGTTACATGCCTGGAGAGAATTACAGTCTAGGAGGGTGAGCCCAAGGATCTTCCGAGTCTGAGTCATTTTAGAAGCTGCCCTTAAAATAAATGGGTGACACAACACAGGTGGCTGAAAAGGGAGTTGACAACAAGGCTGACACACCGAGATCTGCAACTTCAGCTACTGACTCTGACTCTCTCAAAAACTGCCCACTCTGCAGTTATACTTCTTGCTGATGTATATGAAAGCAAGTCAAAACCAGAGACATGTATGAATGTTTTTCACCACTGCCACTGAGTCAATTCCAACTCACAGTGATCCTATAGAACAGAGTACAACCGACCTATACAGTAAAATTTAATATTAAAAAGGAATAAAATTAAACCTTAAAATGAGACAACTGAAATCTCAGGAAGTAGTCTGAATTTTTAAACGAGATAAAATAACAGATCTTAATTTGAAACCAACAACAATATAGAACTCTGTGTTAAATACTTGGAAAAACAAGCAGCTGTATCTGTAAAATAGTATGTAATTATCTAGACAACTTTTGTAAAGGTGGCCAGTATACTGTGCTTCTTTAAAGACCAAAACCCTGTCTAATAAAGTATTTGATACTACTGATTAATAAATACAGATGCTTTTTTGAATTTAACTCAATTTTAGATCCTACTAGAACTAGAAGTTTATGATTTGCCATGGTTCAGTGAATCTAAATGATTCTATCATATAGTACAGCCTGTTTACTGAAACCTAAAATCTTATCACCATACTTCAAAAAGTTAAGATGTAAATATCCAAACACAAACCAAACCCACAGCCGAACTGTTCCATAGTGTTTCCAAGGCTGTAAATCTTTGCAAGAACAGACTGCCACATCCTTCTCCTGTGGAGTGGCTGATGGTTTGAACCAGTAACTTTTTGGTCAGCAGTTGAATGCTTCAACCACAGCTACCAGAGCCCCTAAGATGTACACAGGCTGGGTAAATGACTTACCTTACATTAACAGCAACAACAACAAAGCCCACTGCTGGCAAGTTAGTTCTGACTCACAGTGACCCTATAGGACAGAGCTGAACTGCCTGTTAGGGTTCCCAAGGATTCAAGGTGCTGACTTTTTGGTTCCCAGCCAAGCTCTTTAACCACCCTGTCACGTACAGTCATTAAAATTACTACTCTAAAAGTTCCTTTAAGAAAGTGTTCATTCTAAACCGTCAATTAAAAAAAGGGAACATACAGACTGATTCAATTATAAATAGACAAAAACACCTCACAGTGTTATTTGAATTGCTTTTATTTTTTCCATTATATTTTTGAAACTTACTCTTAATGAGCACATATTACTTATAGAATCAGGAAAAATAGTAAAACAGAAGGAACACAAAAGGTTATCCAGTCACCTGTAAAAAGGAGTAGCCAGTATATATCACTGACAACAGCAGAGATTAGATTCCCTAGGTGTCATTCTCCAAAAGCCTTGTCCTGGTACAGTGTAATTAACCGATCAATTGTTATTCAGTGTGTGCATGTTTACTTCCTTAATTTAAAGATAACTGAAAAAAAACTAATGTGTACACTAATGTTCACTGCAGTACTATTCAATTCACAACAGCCAAAAGGTAAATGCAATCTAAATGTTCACCAACAAATGAAACAGGTAAACAAAAAGTGGTGCATTACAGTATCATATTACTAAGACATAAAGAAAACTATGACATGCATGAACCCTGAAGACATTACATAAGTCACTCACAAAAGGACAACTACCGCATGATCCCACTTACATGAAGAGACCAAAGCTTACTGTTAGTGGTTACTATGGGTGGGAAAGGTGAGGAGTCATTACTTAAGGGACACTGAGTTTCTATTAATGGTGGTGAAATACTTTGGAAAAAGACAGCAGTGATGGCTGCACGACATAATGAATGCAATGCCACTGAATTACACATGTAAAAACTGCAGAACTGGCAAATGTGTGTTACATGCATTTTTATTACACACGCAGACAAAATATACTGGAGTTGTGTGCAACATTCCAAAAAATAGAGTACTCGGCAAACATGCAATTTGAGGTGGAAGTCAAGAGTGTTATTCACAGAAGAGAAAGGTCAAGATTGCTGCTGTTAAGTGCCCCCGAGTTGGTTCTGACTCACAGTGACCCCGTACACAACAAAACAAAATGTTGCCTGGTCCTGCCCCATCCTCACAATCACTGTCATTCCTGAGCCGCCTCCTGCAGCCAGCGTGTCTACCCATCTCGTTGAAGGTCTTCCTCTTGTTTGCTGACCTTCTCCTTTACCAACCATGACATGCTTCTCCAGGCACTGGTCTCTCCTGGTAACATGTCCAAAGCACAGGAGATGCTGTCTTGCAATCCTTGCCTCTAAGGACCATTCTGGTTGCACTTTTTCCAAGACAGATGTACTCACTCTTTTGGCAGACCATGATATTGTCAAGATTCTTTGCTAACACCTCAATTCAAAGGCATCAATCTTTCTTCACCTGAAACCTGTCTGCCATGGGTGACCTTGCTGATATCTGAACACCAGTGGCATGGCTTCTAGCATCACAGCAACACACAGGCTCCCACAGTACAACAAACTGACAGACACGTGGTAGAGGTCAAGATTAAGGATTTGCAAAGCTTCCCAAATTCAAGAACTAAGGAAGTTGGATGGTAAACAGCAGCAGGATGGTTACAACTCCACTGGTTACCACTTCATTTCTTAAAGCAACCTTAAAACAAAACACAGAAACAAACAAAAAAAACCAAACTTTTTTTTAAAGGGAACATACAAGCAAGCTTTTACCTATGTGAATTGCAAAGGAATCACCCTCTATCTTTCCCTAGAAACGGAAATAAGATCCCAGGACCAGAGTGATAAGAGCAGATGAAGTGACTGGCACAATGGAAATGGGAAGAGGTCAGAACTCACAGTCTAGGTTACACAGTTGAAGGGAATACTAATGCTGAATTGGGTTAATCCTTCACATGAGCGGTGGATGAAGTTTCAGCCACACAAAGGGAGATCAGAGGTGGTCTGGAACATTTGTTCTGACTCCAGTGAACAAGGAGAGAAAGTAGACTTAAACTACATCAAGAAATTTGCCTTAAATGTTTACAAAATCAAAACCCTTGGTAGAAGATTCCCCGAGCTGACTCTGTCTCACTATGATCCCCTGTGTTTCAGTAATACACGGGGTTTTCAATGGCCAACCTTGGAAGCAGATCACCCTAGTTTTCTTTCAAGGCATCTCCAGGTGGATTCAAACCCCTACCTCTCCGTCAGCAGCTGGCACAGTAACCATCTGCACCAGCCAGAGAGAAAGATATGAGCCACTGACTGCCCTTCTAGAAAGAAGTCATAGTGGCAGACAGTGTTTCTGGGACGACAAATGATGGTAGTGCTGAGGATATACATAGAATCAGACCTTTGGTTTCAATTAAAACACTGGTTAATGTGCACTTAATCTTTAATAGGCCAACATTTAAAGTCAGTGGGAACATAAAAGCAACACCACGGGGCAGGACAGCATAATGGAACACTCTGCACAACCAGGTGAACTGTATTTTCTAATAAAGTAGCATTTCCACTTAACTTTGTTTTCAACATACTTATTTTTTAATGTCTGCATAAACCCTGAAGTGTTGACTATGATATTTCCAACCAATAATCACCACTCTACAAGCCATAACAATCTCTCACCTGAAGGACCTAGGTGAAGCATTTTAAACAAAATATGCTGCCTTTGGGATTAGAAATAAATCTGCTTAATAGAATTACCTCAAAATTAATGAACACCTGGATTCACTACAGACTCCTTAATTAAAAGTCCAGCTTTTAAAAGCAAATGTGTCCAACTGGCAAATAAAGAACATTTTCAAATGCTGGATTAACTGAGCTTTCATTTGGATGCTGAAAAGAAGAGCCAGATTTTTGTTTGTAATAAATGATATCACTGCTATGGCTGGAGAGGGAAGTTAGGGCAATTGAAAATCTGTAACTTTGAGATTTAGATTTGAGACTTTCAGAGTCTCAGGGGTTTAAAAAAAATTTAAAAAGCCACCCTGAACGGAGCATACTGTACCCTTTACTTAGCTGCCTCGGTCACTGGAAATGAAGTTCTCCCCTGATGTCCTGCTAGTTTCCATGCGCACTCTAGCAGGCAGCAAAAAATGTAGCTGGACACTCCGAAGAGAAGCTGTGACAAGCTCATCCCCAAGTCCTGCTTCTTTCTGCAGGCCCACTGGGCACCTGGGGCCATGGACTTTCTTAAGAAGGAAAAGCAGCAGCATGTAATCTTGTTAGATGGGTGCTGAAGGCAGCTGGGGCTAAAGAAAATAGAAGGCTGGCTGCTTTCTCCCTCTCAGAACTCACTCTGCACGGACGCCCAACACCAGCATTCTTGTCACCATGCCCTCCTTCTCCCTCGTCCTCACCAAGACATAAAAGAGCATCACTCCGTTTTATTTACTGTATTATGCATTATGCTCTCTGTGCTGAATTGGTCCAAGTCCTGACTCACCAGTTTGCTTTTATAAATTGAACTCTTACACTGCATGGAGCACTGTACCAAGCGCTTAACATGTATCACCTCACTTAGTGCTCAGAGAACCCCAAGGCAGGAAATGGACCCCAGGGACTCACACTCACGTCAATTTGGTTCCAGAGCCCACTCTATACCACTACAAGTTGCCAACAATAGGATATGGATTACTTGATATTGACGGACACAAACATCTCGAGCAGAAATTACCTGCTGATGCGGGGAAAATCATCACACGGAAGGTTACCCAATTGCCCCTACACTATAATCACAAGGTAAGTCAACAAACTTGCTCAAATACCCAAACGCATTTAAAAAAAAAAAAAAAAAAAGGAACAGTATACACTCAAGTATTAACAGATGCTATCCTTGGGTGGTAGAGCCTCTCTTCACACTTACACTTCTCTTCTTACCAAAAATCGTTTTTAGAAGAAACAAGAGTTGCCTTTATGTTGAATAAAGTGGGTAGTGTTATTTAGAGCAATATCCAGTATCATAAACAAAGCTAAAGCCAACAATATCACCAATATTAGCAGAACTCACAACTGTATTTTCAAGTGGGAAAATGAGAGCCACAGAAGAACACTGAGCTGAAATTTTACAGGAAAATGTGAAACATTTCATAACTTGTATAGATCAACAATGATAAATCTTCAGTACTTTCAAACACATAAAAATGAAATGTAAGTGCAAAGAGATTACTTTGGGTTCTATCATGCAATTTTCACTGTTCTTTACGCTGTCAACATTTGGGTACCCTGCCACCCACCAACACACCTGTCCACATAAAACCCGAAACACCAAATACGCTGCCCTCAAGTGGATTCCGATTCACAGGAACCCTACAGCACAAAGCTGAACTGCCCAGAGGGCTTCCCCGTGTTAGGTCTTCATAGAAGCCGTCTTCCACATCTTTCTCCCAAGGAGCAGCTGGTGGGTTCAAGCCACAGACCCTTCCGTTAGCAGACACGTGCTTAACCACTGTGCCATCAAGTCTTATTAAAAGATATGTTAAAGAGTTTTAAAATCTGCCTATTTTATATAATGGTATGTCAAAAAATCGAAAAAGTACCCTACGTTTTTATACGGGCTTTCCCGACAAATCATTTCAAAATATGTTTCAGCAAATACAACAGCAAAAGTCTTTTAGTATCTTGCTTTGCCTCTGAAAACCCTTAGGAGAAAATTTTTAAAAAAGAATCACTGTTTTAGTCATATATGTTCTTTCTAAAAATGACAGCTATAGCTATTTTTAAAATGTAAAGAACATGTTATATTATATAAAACAAAAAAGTTTAAAATTATGTCTTCTTGGCGATATAAAAATTAAAAAAAAAAAAAATCCCACAAGGAAAAGGCTCTGCCTGGCCGTAGAAACCACACCAACACAAAAAGCAACCTCTGCCAGAAAGAAGAGACGAGGTGGCCTCAACGCGTCCATGCTGCACTCATACCCATCACCCTGGAACCACTGGGCTTGATAACTGAGGTGACGACCCGGAGTCAAGGAGGAAACAGTCAGATCCAGATGTGAAGCCCTGGTGGTACAGCGGTTAAACGCTCAGTTGCTAACCAAGACTGATGGCTTTAACCTAGCCAGCAGCTCTAGGGGAAGAAGACCCTCGTGATCTGCTTCTGTCAAGCCAAGAAAACCCTATGGGCAGTTCTACTCTGTCACATGGGGTCGCTTGGAGTTGGAACCGACTGGCTGGCACATAACAAAAGGTCACACCAGGAAGGAGTAGTTCCTGCGGATTCTGAAGCAGGTCACAGCACCATGCAAATAGTTATTATTTTATTAGCTGATATCATGTTCAAGCACCCCACAAGCTACTTGTACCTGGGGCAACATCAAGCTGGCAGGCCATTACAGCACCCAGCAAGGGAACACACACCCGGCCCAGCCTATCAATTAGAATCCCTTAAGGGAAGAGAAATCTGGACTGAAAGGGCTGACTGACAAAACTCTTCCTCAACCATGTTTTCTCTTTTCCAAAACCTGCAGGAAGTGCCTGTTAAGGCAGCCAGAAGGGTTTTAAATGTATCACAATACTACCTAGCCTGGAAAATTCTGTGTTTATTCAAATGACCTAAGCCCCACGGAGAAACTGGAACCATCAAGCTAACTAAGTGGACCTTGTTGAGAGACAAGAGAATGCTGTCAGCTTCGGGACTGAATCAAGTGCCATGCTGCGGGGAGGAGGCACAGAAACAAGAAAAAAAGGCATTTAGCAAACTCCTTTCTTCTTCTTAAGGCCAGAAAGGTCCCAGGGATCCAGTGCAACAGCCAACTCAGACAGTAAGGCAAATGGGGCCCTGGGAAATGAGAGCGCTTCTACAGGCTTAGTATTCTGAAGGGCTTCAGACCGAAGGTCTAGGAGCTTTGAGGAAGTGGTACAAATGGAAGGCAGAGAAGGGAAGAAAAAGAATGTCTCAGCAGAGAGAAAGGAGGGAAGGTAACAGGAGGCTAAACCCACTGTCGTCGAGTCCATGCCCACTCATGCCGACCCTGTAAGACAGAGTAAAACTGACTTTGTAAAACCACAGAGTTTCCGAGGAGCACCTGGCAGAAATGAACTGTCAGAGTTCTGGTTAGCAGATGTAGCACTCAACTACTACGCAACCAGGGTTTCTAATAGGAGGACAGGGAGATAGAAAGGAGGGGAAGAGGATATGACATACTATCAATACCACTTTCACCCTCTGAAAGGAGCAAAGACATATAACACATCTATCTGGATTTACTGTCTTTTCACACTTTGCCCCTTGGAAAGCTCTGCTTTGCCACCGCCAGACCAGAGCAGCAGCACACCCCAGCTTCTCTTTCAGCTGCAGAAACTCGCCCGTGCTGTGGAGCACAAGCTACATGCTGGATTCCTTCTATTTTGCTGGCAGCAAGCAACTCCACCCCTGGCAATGGAGAGAGCCTGGTGGACAGCGTGAAAAAGCATCTGGCCGACGTCGGGGAGTCAATTATTCTGACTAAAGTCATCATTTCAAAACTGGGGGGGAACTAACGGACGATGGAAGGAAACAAACATCAGTTCTCAAATCAGGAAAAATCACTCCAGGACACAGGTCCTAGAGAAGCAGCCTAGATGGTAACCCTAACAGAACAATTCCAACACTTCAGGTGCTAAGGCAGAACTCAGGCATGTAAGGAGAGACAGGGAAACAGTACCTGCACTCTCTTAGCTTTCAGCAGGCTGAAAGTCCAGGAGAGAGGGGAGGAGAGGAGGATGATGGGTAGAACACAATTAGGGGAACTCCTCAGAGGTAGTGGAGATTTACATGTCCTTCAATAAACAGGCCTCTCACGTCACTGTTAACGATAAGTGAAAAGAACCACCCAGTGGTCCCAGGGCTCAGCTGTGTGTGAGGGACAGACAGATGCACATCTGTCAAACCTTGCCATTTTGGCTACTACAAGTATTCAGATTCCCTGATATTGACAACAAATCACTAGTGTCAAAAAGATTAGACTTTCTGTACTGTAAAAGGGCCAATTAGGCCAATCAGAGCAAAATATGACAATACATCTTCACTGCAGGGTTTACCAATAGATGTTTGGAGACTGCAGGTCAACTCCCCTCCTACAGACAGAGAAATGACCAACAAGCCACCCCTGCTGCCACCCAGTAGATTCTGACCCACAGCAACCCATGTGTTACAGAACAGGAACGCTCCATGGGGTTTTCCTGACTGTGGTTTTCGCAGAAGCACGTCACCAGCCCTTTCTCCTGCAGTGTCACCGGGTGGCTCTGAACCATCCATCTTTAAGTTGAGCAGAAACTGCTGTGCCACCCGCAGGGAAGCTAAGGACTGTAATCAAAGCCCCTCAGCCAAGGTCACAGAGTTAGTTGACCATCAAGGACTGGACTTCAGGTCCCTAGCACCAGGCTCCTGACTAGTGCCACCCTCCGAACATCCTATGAGGAGGGGCCAGCACACTGCCCGTCTCTCTAGGATGGGACCCTCCCTGGAGTCACTCGCTACTTGGAACTACACATTTATCAGAGAGTGCATTATATTAGAATGGGATGAGAGATACTAGAGTGACTAATTAAGTCTTTCAGAGTTCTTGAGAAAGTTCCTCTTTTTAGAAGATGGAAGAAAGTGCCCTCTGGATTTTATAAACTAAGAAATAAGACAGGTTGAAAGACATGAATTCATCTGAAGCATAAGCACCCAAACACTGACAATCCGCAGCTGAACATCCGCCCACCTCTATGGTTGTGGACACGTCCTGGCCCTTCACTGTAACACGGACGGCCACACTGCAGAAGAGGCTGCATCGGAGCAGCTCGCTCCTACTGCCATCCTGGGGAACTGAAAACCCTTCCCTCCTTCCTGCCCCGCACCAGATGTATTCCTAATGCAGCTGTCCACCTCCATTCCCTCTCCATCTACTATGCAGAAGGAATCACAGCTGCCAACACGCTATGTGCATTCACAAATAAAAAACAGACACTTTCAAGACGCTATAGACTATATGCTTAAGATCGCACTTCTCAGCTGCCGAGAGTCAGCACAGCAGGAAACTAAAGAATTCTACCCAGCCACCGCGACTCGATGGCATTGGGTATCCAAATGCAGGTGGCATCATTCCACCAAAACCTACTCATTTAACCTCTCATCAGTGCCCAGGTCATCTCCATGATTTTCTGCCCTCCATCTCCTTATTGTCCCTTCCCTTCTACATGTATTTTTTTAAAAAAACAAATGAGGGCTAGAAACTTAAAGGAGGTGGTAGAAACGTGGCCTGGTGGGGAAGGTCAGTTGTTAAGCTGGCCACTCCTTCCACAGAGCTCCAGCATGCACCCAAGTCTAGCCTGATATGCCCCGAGGAGCTGTGCTCAGCAACAATCCGCCAGGACAAAAGGTACATGGTATATTTCAGAAACGGCAAAGTGGCCCCAGTCACTGACTTATTTACCCCCAGTTCACCTGGACTGTTACTGGAGAAAAGGGACATCATACATCCCGAGTACGAGGGGAGACGCGAACAGCAGGCAGCAGTCAGGGTCCACCAGGCTGCTGCCACGCAGAGCTTTAAAATAACAACGCAGGATTCAAGACAAAATGACTAATTTATTGCCTGCTAGTGGAGTAAATCATTTTTGAGGAAAATGAATTACAAACGCTGCACATTCTCAGTGGTGAAGACATAGAAATGACCCCACAGCAGAGAGCAGCCCCAGAAGTGAGGACACAGGGACCTTAAACAGCAGCCCAAGAATGAGGCGCTGACTGCGTTCAGCATCAAGCATATTTTCAACAGATGAACAGCAAGTAAAGTTACTCATTATAATCCAGACACAGAAGAAAAAAGAAAACCAGATTGACTCTACCTATTTTTAAGGCCTTCATTTGTGGTATATCTGAAGTCTCACCTGCAGTAGGGCCCAAAGTCTATAGTTAATTGAAAAAAGTAAAGAAACCAAGTAACAAGGAAACCAAATCCCCAACTTAGAACTACAAAACGGACTCTCCACATCACCTCTCCCTATCGAAATATGCCCTAACTTTCTTGCAGTCTTCAAGGCACAGGGCAAATCCCTTGTGTACAGACTACTGCGGACCAACCCTTGCCTGATTCCCAACCTAGGCATGCTCTCAAGTGCTGTGAGGTAACAAAAAGACACTTAACATGGGACTGAGGCCAGGGAGAGGAGGAAGGTCAGACCTGGGGGCTGGTATTAGAGAAATGAGAAATGGACAAATATATATTATGGGAGGACAGAAAGCATCAGACTACACCAGGAACCAGGAATGTATCACTACAAAGTCACTAAAAAGAAGGTTTATGGCTAAGGGTAGGATTCTGGACAGAAAATGAAGCCTGAAGGCCGAAGCTGTGAAAAGCCGTGCCACGTCTACGCAATACTGAGAAGTTCCTTGGGACACACTGTATGAAGGGTGGTGTATGCGCTGAGACTGCAAAGAGAAGCAGGAGCCTTATGAATATATGAAATTACAATATTCCCAATACAGTGGACCTGCTTTGCTTTTAGGGCCACTGAAGATGCTGGCTGCTTTTCTACGGGATCTAGTAGCCCCAGAAGTCTGTGAAATGACCAGGACTACGCACACAGGAAACAAGCGTGACAGCAACAAGCAAGGCGGCACAGGCCAGCAGGAGCGGTCCGACGACTGAGAGGCTGGTGCAATCATCAGAGTGAGAGATAATGAGCATACGGATGAAATGAGAGGCACCGGAAACGGCATGGAAAAGAGTCTCTGGGTGATAACTGAGACCGAATCAGGAGAACTTGGTTACTGAGAAGACAGGGGTGAGGGTGGGGAGGCTGCTGAGAATCAGGTTTCTAGTATGGGGAATGGGTGGGCAATGCCAGTATTTCAGTATGACTGACACCCATGATGGCTACGGCAGACTGAGTACAGAGGGAAAACATACGGAAACGAGGAGCTGCACTGTGTACAACACAGATGTGAGCTATCTTCTGGCATTCCTGTTTGGGAATCCAGTCGTCAGCATCTGGAAACTCACACCATATGCAGAAAGAGGTCGGGTGTGGACAGACATACAGGTAAGCGTTAGCAGTCTGTCCAGAAGCTGAAGCTACAACAAGGCAGGGGATTATTCAGAAGTGACACTTCTCCTGTCTCTCAAAGACAGTTATGATCCTTGCAATTCACATTGCTATTAATCCAGTACTTCCCAGAGATGGGTCCCTGCTATCTGAACAGCTACCAAAATCTGTTGTTTCTCAACTTCACGTGTTGTGTACGTAATCTTACCTTCATCAGACTGTAAGCAATGTGTGACCAATTATATTCTATTTATCTTTAGTGTACCTCCCCAAGGGTACCTAGTTGTAACATAATATTCAACAACTGTATGTGCCTTTCCTAAATCTGAATCCCATGAGAACAGGTGTTTTTGGTAGGCTCTATCTCCAATGCATTCACAAAGTAAGTCCTCAGTATTAGCTGAAATAAAAATGAAAATAAATTGATATCACTAGGTTACTCGTGGACTTCTTGGGGTTATCAACTGATTGTACATGATCAAGGCTCCAGGGGCTGAGTCCTAAAGGGAATCAACTTATCAAATTACTTGATCTTTACTGATGTGTTCATCAGCCCAACCTAGCCAAGTCTAACCTGCTTCCTGAAGCTAGAAGAGTTAAGAGAAAACAGTTGCAAAATACTTTGCCCAAAAAGGCTAGCTAGAGCACAAAACATTGTATTTCTACAGTTTCAGAAGAAATTTCCTGTGTATCTCAGAATATCTGGGCAGGCAAAATGCTAAGGAAAGATGGTGCTCCAGAAGACAGCCTGGACCAATTACTCCTAATGCTCCATTCATCAGCCTTCAATGGGGTGCACACAGCTCATCAAGAGCTATGACCAGGAACAATTCCTCCTAGCATGTTATCATATTTCAAAGTGCTGCTAATTATCCCAGTGGAAGCCACGGTGGCACTGTGACTTAGGATGTCCCTGAGACAGGCCAGCATTTTCAAATGGACATCAGCACTCATCCTTCAAGGAAGAGGAAGAGGAAAAAGGCTACGGGTGAGTCTACTGACAAATGTGGCCATGTGCCCTAAAGGCTCAATGATTCTACCAAGTGACAACTGCTCTGGAGAAGACGGCACATTACTCCCCAAGTGAGTGACATCAACACGAATCAAGGATGCAGGACAATTAAGCACACCTGTGTCCAGTCTGGCTTGACACTCTCCTACAACATAAGATACCCATGCTATCACTGGGCCCAATTTCAAAAGAATCTGTTCTCTATAAATCAGGATGTACAGAAGTTCAAGAACCTTGGCTAAGAATCAAGCAGAGAAAGTGGCCAGACAGATGAAGAAGCCATGAAGATCCTTTCCTACCACTACCCCATGCATGAAACATCAGCAGAATTAACTAAGCCAGCAATGCTCATGGACAGAACTGCACCATTTTAGGAAGACCTGAAAATCTCCTGAAGAAGCAATAAGCAAAGTAAAAACAGTGAAGGCAATTCAGGTATCAATAAAATAATCTGTTTCAGGTAAGAGTGAAAAGCTTCACTCAGATCTTAAACATATTACAACAATAAGCTCTTATTTTTTTGAACTTACAACTGCAAGACCCCAATTATGAAGCTATAGCCCTGAAATATCACGTAGGACTTCAACTTCAAAGCCAGCCTACACTGTCCCCATGCACAACTTATTCAAAGCCCTAAAATAAGAAATATCGGAGAAACTTGAGCTCCTAGCCTAATTTAACCAAGCATTATAAAAACAGCACACAGAAGGAAACCATGCCAATTCTGTGCTTTCAAACTGAACTTACTACTTTTAAACGATAACGTGCTACTTTGCAATTATATACAAACTGTTGGTCTATCTTAGCCTGAGTTCTCTAAGGAAGCAAAACACATGTATGTGTATATAAACACACACACACACACACAAATGGGGGTGAAAGAGAAAGATTCATCTCAAGGAAATGGCTCATGAGGTTGATGCGGGGGCTGATAAACCTAAGACTGGCACGTAATGGAGCAGTTTCCTGGCTCACAAGCTATGGAGCCTGACGGATTCCAAGATCAGCCGGTAAAATGGCAGGCCACTATGTTAGCTGTGTTAGCTGACGAATCCCAAGAGCAGCAGGCAACATGACAGGCAACTGGCTCAAATTCCAAGAACCACATGTCAGATGATGATGAGCTGGATACAGGATTCAGAGCGAGTCAGCAAGCAAGCAAGCAAGCAAGCTTTGCCAAACATCCATATATACTGGACACAGGTCACACCCTTGAGGAAAGTGCTCTTACAACTTACTAACAACATCAGATCATATCATGGAAGATGACTAGATCACTACATAATGGCCACATAACATCATTATCTAAGTACCAAACTGCATCATTACATAACCGCCAAACCACTGAGAATCACAGCTTAGCCAAGCTGACATACAATTTTCACCATCACAGGCCTTAAAATTTTCCTTATTAGAACACTGATACAGATAACACCTTTATAAAGAGCCCTGGTGATTCAGGGGCTAAGAGCTTGGCTACTAGCTGAAAGGCTGGCAGTTCAAACTCACCAGACACCCTGAGGGAGAAAGATATGGCAGTCTGCTGCTGTCAGGGACACAGCCTGGGAAACCCTATGGGACAGTTCTACTTTGCCCTATAGGGTCACTATGAGGAGGAATCGACTCAACAGTAAATGAGTCTTTTATAGACCCTTACAAGAAAAGGAAACTTCCTACATGAAAAAAATATTGGGAAAAGTTAGCAAGAGGCAGGTTTCTTCCACAACTGAACCCATGTTTATTCAGTCTGGCCTTACAATCTCCTACAATACTAGACGAGCCTTAGTGGCATTGTAGTTAAGAGGCAGGCTGGCTGCTAACCAAAGTCAAGCAGTTCCAATCCACCAGCTGCTTTCTGGAAGCCCTTTGGGGCAATTCTACTCTGTCCTATAGGGTCACTATGAGTTGGAATCAACTCAATCTCAGTGGGTTTTTCTGAGGTTTTACAACATAAGGTATTCTGCACAGCACACTGAGCCTAAGCGCAAAAGAATCCATTCTCTGTAAACCAGGAGGTATAGGAAGTTGGAAGATTTGCAATTCAGCACATTTTATAGGGTTTTTGGCACAAAAGGGTTATTTTTAAAGTGGGAAGAAAAAAAGCCTGTCCTCTCCCTACCCCCAAACACAGCTGAGCTGATTCAGCACAAGTCTCCCCCTAAAATAAAATCCTAGTTTGCAGAGAATAAGCATGGAAAGTTCCAGCCCCAAGGACGACATTTCAGAAACGCAGCTGAAAAGATTAGGAGTAGGTGGCTTAAGACAAGTTGACCACAAATCATGTTTTAAATACAAGGACTTGCACCACAAAACTACAAGCAATCTTGGAGTCAAGGGAGGGAAGTCCTTAATAATAAGCAAAGTAATAAAAGAGTATTACCCAGAGATATGAGAATCTCGAGGATTCTGGTAGCTAATAAATCATTTCCCACAGTGAACATACAGAAGAAATTTCCAGGAATGCAGCTGAAAGTTCTAGCCCCTTCATTTAACTTAAAGAGGTTTTTTTTGAAGAGGGCATTTGAACATACATCATATAAATAGCACTCTTCACTGAAGAGGTGTGTGTTCAGCTCAACATCCTGATGGCCACAAAATCACAGAGGTACTTTTCACGATCTGCAGACAAAAAAAACCCCAAACACAAGAAGCCATTATCAAAAGGGGCATCTAGGTACAGCAAGAAAAACACCTCCTTGCTGAGGACAATGGAGCTGCCCTTCATCACCTTCAGCAGACAAGGGAGCTCAAATTCTGAGGGTAAAAGATAAGGACCTTTCCTCAAATCCAAAGGGAAAAGGGCACCTAAAGTGGCCCTTTGGTCCTCAGTTCCTGTGGACATATACCTGTCACTTTGAAGCGGGAGAACTCTCACTAGAAAAAGGCCTGGTTAGAAATTCTAAGTCATCTGAAACATCGCTCATTTTGGTAAATATCTTCAGTCCTTTATTCAAAAAAATTTATAGCCACAATTGATGGCAACAGCTGGCACTGAGAAGGCAAGGACAAACAACCTCATATAAACCTGTCAGTTTAAATCACAATGCAGTCACGACCTCTAGGGCCTGTTTTGGTCATTAACGTAAAGGATTTTTCCACAGTGCAAGTGAATTAAATTAATACACAGTAAAAAAATGTGGAAGTAACAAACAGGTTTATAAAAACCAAACCAAAATCTAGTCCACAATGCACTGTGTGAAATAGGACATTATGTAATGCATACACTGTTCCAACACTGAACTGCATACAGGCGTGCCCAAATTATGAATGTCTGGACTTCTGCAAGCCAACAAAAACCAATGGGTTTTTTTTGACGGGGGGGTTGGGATAATAATCTCATGGGACACATACGCAGCTGGACACCGCCCAAACAGACGTTAGGTGGCATGTAACTGTGTATCAGAGATTATTAAGCACAAGAGTCCCTCAAACTGCCAGCTTTGTAGTTAACACAGATGATTAAGGAACAAACACCGCAAAAGACAGAACCTACAAAAGAAATGTTCTGAAGGAAAAGGACAACTGTGTGAAGTAGCAGGGAAGAGGGTAGAGGAGTCCTCCTCAAGAAAGACCTAAGCCTTTGAGGAGCTCTCAGGAGCTGAGTGAAAACTGCCTGTGCTCAGGAATGCTATTCCTGCTATGTTCCAGGATCTGTCCTGGGCAAGGAAACAGGCTCCACAAGGGTGCTGCGAGCCAAGATAAAGAAGTAACACCTGTCCTTTATCCCCGACTTGCAGAGAAGAGCATCACCTATGCCACAAGACTGACAAGAAGGAAAAATCAAGTTTCAACACTGGCCCGGCAATGTTACCTATGACCTTACGTTGTCCATGTATCTAAGATCAGAACATGTAATCTGACACTGGTTTCTCTGAAGAACAATCTAATGAAACATCACTTCACGGGGACATCTCAAAGACTAATGAGATAATGTCTAGAAGGCTGAGAGTGTTTAGAAGCCTGATATATGGTGCTATTGTCACCTCTTGGTACCTGTAAACTAGGATAAGACAGCTGAAAAAAAAAAGCCATTTCGTGTAACAAGGAAGGTCAGTGCTATATACGAGAACTGACATTATCCCCAAAAGTACCATGACCCTGCCTATCCACATGACTCATTACACGCAACAGAGAAGTGGACCTTTCCAGATGGGCTTTAATTGAGCACAGCAATGACGAACACAGGCATTTGGGTAAGATGCTTCATTTCTCTGAGTTTCTGTTTCTTTATGTACAAAAGAAGCCCTGGTGGTACAGTGGGTGACAGCTCAGCTGTTAACTACCAAAAGACTGGTAGTTCGAATTCACCAGCTCTCCTTGAAAATCTTAGGAGGCACTTCTCCTATTCTGTAGGGTCACCATGTGTTGGAATCGATGGCACTGGGTTTGGTTTTGGCTTCTTCTATAAAAATAGATACATACATGATACACACATCTTGCAAGGTGAAATTTGAGGAAAAGTGAAAGCAAAGCTCTTAACAAGTTCAGTGCCTACCACACAGGACTCAAGAAATGACAGCTCTAGCCCTTTCTGACAGAAGGGGCATTATACAAGGTGACTAACAAAAACTCGTCTACCTAATTCACAATAAATTTGACTGATAGGATAACCATACCAAGGCAGCCATGAAATTAGAAATAAGCGACATCTTCTAAAGTCTGGCTAAAAATTCGGAATGTTTTACCTCATAGAAACAAGGCCATAAACAGCTGTGAGACTGTCAACCTGACTCCCAAGCAGACACTAACCCAGAACAGAGACTACACTCTAGTTCCCTCCAGTATCCACCATCTCCAGACTGGGCAGAGTCCTGAAACAGGAAGGCCGTCTCGCCTCTGCTGCGTGCACATGTGACTACGCTGGCCAAGCTGGCGGGTCCTACCTCCTTGTCTGCATTCTTATCCGGTGCATAGGCTTCTCCACAGTCTTCAACAAAGCCCTTTCCTCGACGTCATGTAAAGTTAATTAATTGATTAAAAATTTAACTGCCTACTGTGTACCATAAATTGTACTGGGCTCTGGGGCAGTGAACAAAACAGATGTGGGACCTAATGCATGGAGTAAGTCTAACGAGGAAGAGAGATACTAAACATACAAGCTGTCAACATATTTTCACGAGTTGTGAAAAACATGTATACAGTAAGTTACTGGAGGAGGTGGTCAGGGAAGGCTTCCTTCAGTAAGTCATATTTAACTTGGGTCTGAAGTCTAAGTAGACAGTAAACTAGGGAACAGTAGTGAGGATTCCAAGAATATGATGCTGTAATTGCAAAAGTCCCAAAGTGAACAGAAAATAACAAGTGTTGGTGAAGATGTGAAGAAACTGGAAGTCTTATCTATTGCTGGTAAGAATGTAAAAAGGCACAGCTGCTATTGAAATGTCTGGCAATTTCTCAGAAAGCTAAACACATAATTAACGTAATAACTGAGCCAATTCTACTCCTGGTTATATCCTCAAAGACTTGAAAGAGCAGAGACTCCAACAGATAACCTGTACACTAGTGTTCACTGCAGCACTGTTCTCAGCAGCCAAAATCTGAAAACAACTGAAGTATCTACAAACAGAAGAATAAACAATGGAACACCACACAGTCATAAGGAGAAATGAAATCCCAATACATACTACAACATAGATGAACCTACAAAACAGAATAGTAAGTGAATAAAGTCAGTCATGTAAGGACAAATATTATATGACCTCACTTATATGAAATACCTAGCATAGCCAAAAATTTACCAGTGGTTACCGGAGGCTGGGGGGAGGTATAAATGGGGACTTAAGCGGTACTGAGTTTCTGTCAAGGGTGATGAAAAAACCTGGAAACAGTGGTCATGGCTGCACAACATGGTGAATAATTAATGTCACTGGATGCTATGCCTAAAAACGGCAAAATGTCTGTTACATGTATTTAACAGCAATAAATAAATAAATAAGAAGCCTTCAGGTGAGATGGGGAGTATCATAGACTAAATTATGTCCCCCCAAAATATGTCTATCGATTTGGTTGGGCCATGAATTCTCAACACTGTATGACTGTCCACTGTTTTGTCATTTGGTGGGATCTTCCTATGTGTCATAAATTGTGTTGTTGTTGTTAGGTGCCATTAAGTCAATTCCAACTCACGGTGACCCTATGAACAACAGAATGCAACACTGTTCGGTCTTACACCATCATCACAATCATTTTTAAGCTTAAGCCCCATTGTTGCTGCCACTGTGTCAGTCCCCCTTGTTGAGGGTATTCCTCTTTGCTGCTGATCTTCCCCTCTACTGAGCATGAAGTCCTTCTCCAGGGACTGATCCTTCCTGACAACGTGTCCAAAGTATGTAAGACACAGCCTTGCCATCTTTGCTTCCAACGAGCACTCTGGTTGTACTGTTACCATGATTTACTGCGATAGATCAGTGGGAGTTATACTGATGAGGTCTACAAGACTGCATAGTGTCATAAGACAATCTTTTTTGAATTATGAAAGAGAGAAGCAAGCAGCAAGACACGGAGACCACATACCACCAAGAAAGCAGTGCTGGGAGCAGACTGCGACCACTGACCTGAGGTTCCTTGCTCTAAGATCAAGGAAAGACTGATGTATCAGAAGGACCTTCCTCCAGAGCTGACAGAGAGAGAAAGCTTTCTCCCAGAGCCAGCTCCCTGAATTTGGACTTCTGGTCTACTAGCCTAAGTGAATGAACTTCTCTTTGCTGAAGTCATCCACTTGTGGTATTTCTGTTATAGCAGCAACAGATGACTAACACAGGGAGCATAACATACAATAAAGGCAAAAATGCTGGCCAGGAGAATAGCAATGAAAGTGTTCTAGCTGATCAGCAGGAAGAAACCAGATTATGTTGGGTTTTGTTGGCACAGGAAGCTATGTGAAGCCAAGAGTCTTAGTGAAAGGAGGAGTAGGCTATGATTTGCACAGGTGAAGCTCCCTTTCAAGGTAGGGTGGAGAAATGACTAGAGCAGGAAGAATGGCTTTGGGGAAAACAGTCAGAAACCTTCAGAGGGAGGCCAAGCTAGAGGACAGAAGGCAAGGTGGTAGCAGTTTCAGGTGAAAATGAAGAGACTTTTGAGAGACAGCTACAGCAGGACTTAGTGAGGGCAAGGAACAGAGAGGCAAAGGAAGAGGGAGTGTCTGGTGGCATGGGTAGTGGTGTATCTCTAGAACACTGGAGGAAACCAAGCTTTCTGAGAAAGACGATGCGTTCTGTATTGGATACGCCAAATTCACAAACCAAGTGCACATGGCGACCAGTGCCATCCACCCCAAGGTGCTGTAAACCACAAAGGTACATACCTGAGGAACGAGAGGTTTTCAAAAGGAGAAAAACAATCTGAAAAAATCAGTATTTGAAATAGCTTATCAAATGATGAAGACCTCTATAACTTCCCAAATGTCTGCCTTTATTAAGAAAACTATTCAATATTAAGTGCCTAAAACAAAGCCAGACTAGTACACAAAACAAATTTGCTTATAAATAAGTCATACCTCCCACGTCTGGGGACCATGCTCTCAGGGGACATCGAGGCCAACTGGCATAACTAGCCTATTGCTAAGAGGATCTTCTGCACCCCACACTGGTGAATGGCGTCTGGGGTCTTAAAAGCTAGCAAGCTGCCATCTGAGGTATACCAAATGGTCCCAACTCAGCTGGAACAGATGATCACCAAGGACAACAACGACATGAGGGAAAGAGAACCCAGAAGACAGAAAAACCCACGTGAATGGGTGACCACATCAACATGTGACCAGAAGAACCAGATGGTGCCGAGCCGCCACCAATGACAGCTATGACGGGGCTTACAATGTTGAGTACCAGTGGCAACATGAGAAAAAAAGGGTGTGCACCCTGAGCACTCCACTAAAAGACTGCAACTGATGGTCCCAAGGCCTGGGAGTTCCCCCGGGAGCATGGTCCCTAGAGGTGATGCTGCCCCCGATCATACATCATTACTGAGATCAACTCTTCAGACAGGAACAGATTGGACTCGGGGACACAGAGTGACCATATCATGTGTAAACTTTATGGTTCTGTGCATCTATAGGATATTGTCCTACTGGCCTCTTCTAGAGGGGAATGGAGAGGTTGGAGAGGAGGGGATAGCAGAGTGTTAAGAGGACATGACACGTACAGAACAGAAAGGAAGAGTGTGCTGCCACCAGGCAAGGAGAGCAGAAGGAGCTGCAGACAGGCTGGCATATAAATTTAAACTGGATTTTATACTTTCAATCACAGTTAAAAAACCAAACAAAAACAAAAAGTCACACCCCCTTCCCCCGACAAAAGTTTGCCTATTGAGCAGAAATGGTGGAACAACATGTTAGGAGAGTCTGAGACAAGACAGCCTAGCTACACACCTACTCCTCACCTGTAACCTGTTGCTGTCGAGTCAACTCAGACTCACAGCGACCTTACAGGACAGAGCAGAACTGCCCCACAGGGTTTCCAAGGAGCACCTGGTGGATGTGAACTGCCAACCTTTTGGTTAGCAAAACAAGGTCTTAACCACTATACTACCAGGTTTCCACATCTACTCCTAGGCTTTGTAAAGCTTCTGTACACTGTGGCTTCTTATAATATCACCTCTTCTACCACTTTTGACCCTTGAATTGTCCAAATTCCAGCTTTGAATGCAACGGTTCCCATAGTGATAGACATTGTGCAATCAAGGGACAAGAGAAACAGGAGTGATACACTTGTCTTTTATAAATGCTGTCTTACAAGGATAAAAACATTTTGAGACCTTACATTAGATACCACAGGTGCTAGGAAAAATTTCAGTAAAGATCTCAGGTATTACGACTTCATTCCACTGAGAGCAAAATGACTTAAGCTCACAAACTCTTACTTCCCATAGGTTGAACTCTAAACATTAAGAAGAAAAACAGTATGAGATCCCTATGATAAGAACTTAAAAACAGACTCATGCATAGAAAAAAAAGACTCTGATGTCTGCAAGGGTAGGGAAGGAGGGAGGACAAGGGGGGAAGGGTTTAGATTAGATAGTTGACAGAAATGTGGGTGGGTGAAACCTCTGATAGCACACATTAGAAAGAAGATCAATACTAACTGGACTTCAGCATAACTTCAGTACTCCTCCCAACCCAACCCAATACTGCAAGAACAGAGTAGCTGGGGCGGGGGGCCGGGGACGATGCTCTCAGGTGAAATCGAGGCCAATTGGCCCAACCAGCATTTTGCTAATGAGAGCTGACTGTACCCCATATTGATGAATGGCATCTGGGGTCTTAAAAGCTGCCAAGCTGCTATCGAGGGTACAGCAAATGGTCCCAACTCAACAGGACTGGACAATCTCCGAGGACCAAAATGACATGGGAGAAAGAGAACCCAGAAGACACAGAGACCTATGTGACTGGGTCTCTACATCGACTCGGGATCAAAAGAACCAGATGGCGCCTGGCCACCACCAATGATAGCTGCCACAGAGCTCAGAAAACTGAGTCTTACTGGCAATACAAGAATGAATATGGGTGCACCCTGAGATCTCTACTACAAGACCACAGTTGATGGTTAAGGGGCCTCAGAGTTCCTCTGGGAGCATGGCCTCTGGCCCTGATGCTGCCCCTGTCCATAAGTTATAATGAAGGTCAACTCTTTGGACAGCAATGGAGTGGACTTGGCGACGCAGAGTGACCATACCTTATGGGCACTTTATGGTTCTATGCACCTATAGGGTATCATCCTGCTGACCTCTTACTGAAGGAAGAGGAGTTGGTGGAGAGGAAGGGATAGAAGACTACTGGGAGGTTAGGACATGTACGGAGCAGAGAGGAAGAATGTGCTATCACTGCACAGGGAGAGCAGGAGTTGCTGCATATAGGTGAGCAGGCAAATTTATATGGGAGTGTATATTTTCATTTAAGCACAATAAAAAAAAGAAGAAGAAAAACAATCCACACAAAAAACAAAATTATTCCAACTATCAGAAGACAGCTATAACGTTGCTGAAGCCCTAGTGGTGTAGTGGTCGAGAGCCTGGGTGGTAACCAAAGGGTTGGGAGTTCATAATCCACCACTCACTTCTTAGAAACACTATGGGCCAGTTTTATTTTTATAGGGTTGCTATGAGTTGGAATCAACATGAGGACAATGGGTTTTATGGATTTGGTAGTCCTTATTAAAAGGAGCCCTAGTGGGGATGCATCACCTCAGTGTCTGGTGGCTAACCTGTCAGTCAGTGGTTAGAACCTACCAGATGCTTGGTGGGATTAAGATGTGGCGGCCTGCTTCTGTAAAGATTCACAGCTGTGGAAATCACAGGTGGGTGGTTCTACTCTGTCCTACGGGGACACTCTGAGTTGGAAATGACTCTGCAGCAATGAGCTTGTTTTGGTTGCGTATCCCTTGTTCTTTTAGGAAAGCATCAATCCTGTACATTTTTTTCACATTCTGAAAAACTAAAAGACACAACGATCAGCTTACCACGGATTCCACTTCTTTACCACACTAAGGCTAGGAAGAACGCCAGAAGAAATTAGGATGAAAAGTTCTTTACCAAGGAAATCCTTTAGTCTTTAGTCAAAAGATACACGGCAAATCAAGGTAAGAGTATCTTACCAGGCAGGATGGCGACTCAGGCAGCTTCTGAAACATGCGCAGTGTTCACATTTACATGTACGCCTGTACACACACGCATCCTCATTCTGTGGCACATGAAGCCCTGGTGCTGTCCCTAACCAGCTGCCACCCAAACCCACGCAGTAGGCTGACCAGGCAGTCAGGCAGCAGAACTGACATAAAGCTATGGGAAAATAGCTGAGTTCTGATGCTAGTCTGATTGGTTGTACACTGACTGACTCATCTTGACCTCAGAGTCTATAACGAATCCTAACAGAAAAAGCAGAGCTATGCAGTCTATTAAAACAACAAACAACAA
This sequence comes from Heterohyrax brucei, assembly GCA_028571685.1. NCBI lineage: Eukaryota > Metazoa > Chordata > Mammalia > Hyracoidea > Procaviidae > Heterohyrax > Heterohyrax brucei. Next base: position 21,563,727 of record CM053147.1, read on the forward strand.
CAAAACCAGTACTATGAGAAAAAAACCAAACCATACACCTCCCTGGCATCAAGTAAAACACAACAGACTGCTACCACCCTGAATCTGCTGGCCAACCCAGGTAGACGGCAGCCACCTAGCATGTCCATCTCATAAACAAGGAAAGAAAAGCTCAGAGCAGTGTGTGGTTACTCTCATTAAGACATTTAACCAGAATTAAATCTTGGGTGTCAATCAAAGTGAATTTATACAACTGGACTACAAACCACCAAGTCCAACAAAGCACTAGAGTGATTTACTGCCAATCTTATTTCTCTATGTCCTACGAGCCCCTCAAAACTGTCAGGTTATGGAGTCTATGGGATGGTAACATAATGGTCTGGGCTGAGAGGGTGATTTTTATGTCATCTTTTTTCACACTATGGCAGGCTGTCCTAATCGCCGTCTGCGCACACAGGCACATGCACTCCCTCTTGGTGTCTCAGTCACCATGTGCCTCGCTCCACAGTGGTCTGATGGGAACTGGCAGAAGTGTGTGCTGATGTACTAGCCATACCCTTGATACAGCAAGTTTCCTGTTTTCTCCTGGACCCAGAGCACATGGGTGTCCACGGCCAGAACGGACGGGCCCAGAAAACAGGCAAGTGGTTTCAGGTGGTGAGGTAAAGCTGTTTACATCAGGAATGTTCCACCCAGCAGAACAGGACTGCAGCCTACTCCCGCCTCAGAGAGACAGTATTCATCATTTATACAATGCCACCACGGGGGACAAAACGAGGGCTCAGCACAAATAGAATCCAATCAACTCTAGTGCAAAGGAACCAGTAAACAAGGCTTCTCCCACTAAGCAGGAACCTAATTGCTTCAGAATGGCCACCACGCTTGACACTGGAGGTCAGTCTTCTATCTTCAGATGGAGAGTTTACAAAGGTCTGGTGCACAGTCCGTGAGAGCAGGGCCCTAGACAAACCTCCCAGGACCATTTAGCAGCTGTCGCAACAACCTGTGATCTATCTTCTGGGGATGACACAGGAGCAGGGTGGGGCATTCTGGAGGACACTAGGTGGCTGCTGTTGACACACGCCATAGAACTGGCTATATATGTACCAAGAGGGCAGTGTCACTCCTTTCAAAGTGATGCTGCATGGATTTCAATGGGCACCTACACTTGGGAGGGAATTCCCTGTTGTCTACATGCTATTGTTTATGAGCCAGTAAATGAGTAATATGGTATCAACTTGGTGAAAGAGAGATGTCAGACATGAGATCAGATAACAGGACATCTAGAAATTGAAAGAGGCTTAAAGCCATCATTGGTACTCCACTTCATGAATGAATCCAGCATGCTGTCAAGTTTTATACAATGACAAATGAGCCTATTGTCTAAAAGAAACTGAGAGGACATAATACTCATTTTATGGAATCCAGTTTGCTTTCTCTACTTCAAAATTAGCAATTTCATCTTATGCCTAACTTCAGGACACTCTGCTACAATTTATCATCCTAGTGACTGTGGTATATAATAAAATTGGTTATATTCATGATATGCTACTTTGGCATTAGTTCCAAAGTCAGAGCATATCAAACCATCATACCACCGCCAACCATTTAAAACTCTGTATTTATATAAAGAATGTTATGATGGCTTTCAAGTGTTAAGGCCAGACATACAGGCGAATGGCCCCAACTTCCTGAAGACACAATAAAAATCGACCCCAAACATGGTTACTTCCCACAGAATCCACTACAGCAAAGTAAGCAGAAGATAAGTCATAGTCCCTTCCTGAATAGATTCTTGTCAATCACTATCAAGGAAGTATCTCATGCCTTTTCTTTGTCATCCAAGACATAGAGAACAGCCTGGAACATTTAGGGCTGGGAGGTCAGGAAGAGTAAGATGCTAAGAGGCTTGCTATCATTCTCTCAGAGTGGCAAATTCTACAGCTGGTCATGGAATATTCTGTCACACCCAAGGGCACAGAGATGCACACTCTGAGGCCTCCAAACTGATGCACCAGACTAGAAAGTCAATGTGCTAGACACAAATCTCCCGTGAGCCCTTTCCCCACAAAATGCTCCCTGGCACCTGCCACACAGGCTGTGGGTGAATCCCACGAGCCACAAGTAAAGGTGGTGGCACACACCAAGCAGGTGTGCTCCTCTTCTAGGACAGTCCCCTTCCCCTACAGCCAGCTTAGTCTTCAGAAGGAGAGGTAGCAAAAAGCGGCAACTTTCCATCACTAGCAAATCCCATCACACCAGACTTCTAATGGAGGTGGCTGCAGAGAAGGCGAGAGGCAAGCAGAGCGAGCTTGGGGCAACGTGCAACCACTGAAGCTGGAATGGAGCCTGGGCCCTGGGAAGAACATGCCGTCAGAGCTCTGGCAATCCTACTGTGCTCAGGGCCCCAATCTTATACCTCTCCCGAGGGACACAGGTAAGTACGCCTCACTTCCTATCAAAGTAATCCTGCTGGGCTCAGTGGAGGACGGTCATGTGCTGAGGCCCGGGATTCCCTCAAAAACAAAGCACTCGACTTATAAAAACCTTCCACAGGAGGAGCTGAAAACCAAACGCGTGCAAATATGTCTCTGTCATCACTTACCTTCTTCCCAATCAGCTTCTTTCGAAGGAATTCCCGGGCTTCAAACATGTAGGGAATGTCATACAGGGGGCGTAGCTTCTTGTTCTTATCCTGAAAGAAAGAAAAAAGAGCACATCAAGGGAGAGAAGAGCCTCACGCTCACCGCCACCTGCGCCACCTTCGGGGGTACCTCACATCCGTGCCCTCTCTCAGTATCACAAATACTAAAGAAGAGCTAGAGTAGTGAGTGAGTGAGAAATAATACACATTTGGCTGACATGCTTTATAGGAAGAGAATTAGTTTTTTACATGATAGATTTAAAAATAAGCAATAGAATGTTTGTAATTACCCAAGCTGGCAGTGACCTAAATGTCTGTTAACAGGAAAACAGCTAAACTAACTGTGGTACCAGAGACGTGTAAGGAGCCCTAACACCACAGCCGGTTGGTGCTCAGCTGCCACACAAAAGGTCAGCGGTCGCTCTGCAGAGAAAGATGTGGTAATCTTTCACCAAGAGTATAGACTTGGAAACCCGAAGGCAATCCTATTCTGTCTCACAGGTGCAGCAGGGGTCAGAATGATCTCAAGGGCAATGGGTTCAGACAGCAGGAGCTCAATGAGCACTAGGGCCCTTCTTATATTGATAGTTCATTAAGCTATTACTCTGTAAGCATTTATTGAACAACACACCAATTATTAACCCCATACAATAAAAAAATTCATCACTGTCAAGTTGATTCCAACTCCTAGTGACTCTATATGACAGAGTAGAACTGCCCCATAGGAGTGTCTGGTGGATTTGAAGTGCTGATCTTTTGGGTAGCACCCATAGCACTTAAACACCATGTCACCAGGGTTTCCAGCCCCATACACAGTACTCTATAAATATTTACATTACAATCCTGGACTAAATAGTCTTACACCCTAACATACCATTAACAGAAGAAATCCCATAATATGAGACAGCAAGGCAGTTTTAAGTGCTAAATCATATGGCATAAATGAGGGATTAGGTGCAATCGGAGTTGTGGGAAATGGAAAGACATCAGGAAATGTTTCATTGATAAGGTGGCACTTAACATGAGTTTGCTGCATAGAAAAGAACTGGAAATAAAATTAAGAGTTGGACGGAAAAAAATTAAACGAGGAAAAGGAAAGAGGCAGAAATAGTGTTTCAACACAAACACACTTCTCAATTATCTGACAGACCCCTGGCTCCTCCCAGAAGATGTTACTGGTCTAAGCACAGTAACTACAACACTGTGACAGACGGCTGAGGTGAAGACAACTGGAAAAAGAATGAGTAGGAACTTGACGGATGTGGGAACCACTGCAAACAATATTAACAGGAACTGACAACGGAAGGCATGGAGAGGATAAGAGAGAGAGAATTCAAGATTCTACATCATGATGACAGGTGTAAGAAGTCCAAAGAGTCTGCCTTGTGGTGAGGGATGCAGGGTGGAGGATGCATGCAGGACAGGAGGAGAACTTGGCTACTTTCATGTCTTTTCCCCATTAAACTGTATGGACCCTAAGAACAGCGACTCTGCCTATTTTTGTTTTTCCGTGTCCCCAGAACCAAGCACAGTCCCTCTCTCCAAGCGCACACTCAATAAACAGTTACAGTAATTGCAAAAGAAACATCAATGGAGATCAGAGTACACTGGAAGAAGGACTTGATTTACAGATATGAGACTCTCCAGTGCACAGGTAACCACTGGGAAAATTACAGCAAGGAGATAAGTGAGGACTCACCCTAACCTACATGCATGCTGTTCCCTCCTCATTCTGTATGATTAGCCCACCTTGCCTCATCGTCACCATCTATTACATACCTGACAAAAACATCTCTGCACAATCCAGTCTATACTCAAAAACACATATATATGCACATACATATAAAACTAGTCAGCTACATCCAAATAAAGAACCGTCATCATTTCAATACTCCCATTTTTATTTTACCCTGATGGCAATAATGAGATCAAGGGACTCAAAATAAATGTTTCCTCTCAGACTTTAACCCTTGGTGTCCAGAAAACATCATTTAAACACTTAATTTCACTGATACCACTGAAATCTCTTCTGAGAGTGTAGACAATTCTTCAGTTACAATGAAATTTAAGCTCCACATTCATCAGCACTTGCCTCCTACTATATCTGGTTCCAAACAAAACACTATCATTCCAACGCTCTTGTAAGAAGCCAAGGAACCTGCAGAAATGAAACAGGCTCTCCACTCCTTACTCCAGATGATATGTGTCTGACAATCCACATAGTCTAGGGAACATCTGGGTGGTCAGGCTCTAGCCATGGTCTTGGGGTACTGTGATCACCTGCCTACATAATGTCAGTTTTTCTAACACAAAGGCCCTAAACTGGAACTAGAATAAACCAGTTTGAAGCCCTGAGCACCTGAATCCCAAGAATCTTTATAGGCACAATAAATAACACTGAGGTTTTCCTATTAAAGAAGACAGCAGGGAAATGGACTATGTGAGAGCTGCCAGGGATTGAGGGAGGGTAGACAATTCAAGCACAGATACACAGGACCATACCCACCGGTATTGAGTCTATTGTGACTCACCGCAATCCTATAGGACAGAGTAGAGCTCCCCTACAGAGTTTCCAGGGAGCACCTGACGGATCTGAAATGTAGTTGAAATGAATTTGAGATGTAGCACTTAACCACTATACCACCAGGGTTTCCACATAGGACCACAGATTTAAGAAACACCCCAGAAGCCAAATGACAACAATGGATCACAAGTTAGAGGTTCACTAAGGAGCCAACTATAACCTATAAGCCCTAAAACCCAGTTCATGACAACACTCTCTGTAGTAACAATGCTTGCTGAGTAAAAGTTGCTAGGTGCCAGTAACATACAGGATTTTTAATAAAGACAAAAATCAATGGTTATCAGAATCAGCCCTCAGGAATTAAGAAGTACTAGTGTATTCACATCCACCAAGCAAGAGAAGACAATCTGTTTACAAAGTAATTGTGTGATTACACAGGCCTCAGTGAACATTTTTTTCATGAACTGAACAAAATACCAACACTAACCTTACACAGCCTCATCATCCGCAGAACCTGACGGGGAATGTCAGCCACCTGAGAACTCTGAATGGAAGGCGAGCAGTACAGCTCCAACCAACATTCCACTGAAGACCAAGGGCAAAGAACATCTCAGTGTGCGGACACAGACATCTAAACCAGGGCTCCAAACTGGTTCTAGTTCTAACACCTGCTGAGAAACACGTCTAACAAGTTCCCAGGGGATGGTAATATTTTGCTGGCTGGGGACCAATTCTGAGAACCACTGGTGGAGTCCAAAACTAAACCCACTGCTGTCGAGTCAATTCTGACTCAGAATGACGTTATGAGGCAGAGTGTGGCTGCTCCAGTTTCCAAGGAGCACCTGGTTAGATTTGAACTGCCAACCTTTTGGTCAGCAGATATAACACTTAACCACTATACATACGAATCACTTGGGGACCTTGTTAAACCTTAGATTCTGATTCTGCAGATAGGGGTGAGGGTGGGGGTGGAAAGGGATATACTGAATCACAGTCAGAACGAATAGGTTAGAAGCCCTGGTCTAAACAACCATCTGTTCCTTAAAACACTCCCACAGGTCTCTGCCATGGCAAAATAGTCTCAAAAGAATGAAAGAAAATAAACAGTACATTAAGAACCCAATAAAAAACAGGGCAACTTCAGAGCCTGATTGTGAGTCTCTTCTGAAGTTGGGAAAGAACTAACAGCAAAAACAGAAAACAAAACCTCACAAGTGAAAACAGAATCTTGTTGCTCTAACCCTTCCAAGTTAGTAGCTATTGACATCTGCAAACATCTTACAAGAGAGATATTAGAAATCCCTAAGAAACCACAAAATAAAAGCAATTCTTTCAAATTACCAGGTACATAAAAGCCTCTGAAATCTCTAAGAGGCAATTGAGATATAGAATGTATTCTGAGAAAACAGGACTTTAGTTGAATCTCGCTTGCTAAGAGGGGCTGTCTGGTTTGGATTTCAATTTACATGGAAATATTTTTTAAAAAAATAAAAATGGAAAAGAATGTCTGCTCTACCTAGGGGCAGATAATACACAAACCAATATGTGCTATAATCACTGTTCATCCTGAGAGAAGACACTGTCGGCGAGCCCTGAAACGACACATGGCAGAGATGGGAGCCACAACTCCAGCCATCTGCACCTCTCACCAGCTGGGGAGAGGGCCCCAACCACATCTCAGCCTCTGAAGACACTCTTGGCATTGTTACAGCAAGTTATTTATGGTTGGTTACAGTCCTTCACAACACAGACTCTGGTCCACACTCACCTGGACAGAATGGAAGGGACTTTGAATCAGATCCTTTTTCTCAACTCCTGTTCAGGTCTACTTTTATCTAGCCTATCCTGAAAAGCTGTAGCAAAAGAAATTTAATGACCGTGGGATAGTGCAGGATTTCTGAAACCAGGCTGAAGAATCACAAAATATGAAAGACTGATAAATTTTAAAAGCTCTCCACTGAAAAGATACCATGAACAAAGTACTAAGTCAAAGCACAGACTCTTGGCAGGTGATGGGTGAAATGCACCAAAGAAAAGTACAGCAGGTTAAGAGGGAACTGCAGTGCAGACCACACCATTAGCATATTCTAGAAAAGAAAGATATTATGGGAGGTAGCAATACGAAGAGAGGCAGAGAGAACTGTCTGTGCAAAGGTCTTAAGTTAGGAGCATGCCTGGTGGGTTCAAGAAACAGCAAAGTCACCATGGTGGCTAGACCAGAGCGCAGGAAGGAGTGGTAGGAGAACTGAAATACATCTAAAAGAATTACTTGGGCTACTACTGTGTAGTGAACAGATACTGTAGCAAGGAAAGAGTGGAGAAAAGAAGACCAATTAGGTGGTTATTACAGTAGTCCGGGCAGGAGGCATAGAGGGCTGTATCAAAGTGATGGAGGGACGAATCTGGAACTGCTCTGAAAGCAGACAGATGGAACGTGAGGAGTGAAACAAAGCGGAAGTCACGGAGGACTCTAAGGTCTTTCACTTGAGCAACTGGCGGGACAGTGGCCATCCCTGAGACAGGGAAGGTTCAGCTGTACAAAAGTTGAGCTTCAACCACCTGTTAAGACATTAACATGACACTGAATAGGCAGCTGGAAACAAGTGTGGAGCTGGAAGAAAGATCTGGACTGGAATACGCATCTGGAAATAGCTGGCATATACCCCAAAACCAAACCTGCTGCTGCTGAGTGGATTCTGACTCACAGCCACTCTACAGGACAGAGCAGAACAGCTCTATAGAGTTTACAGGAAGCACTTTGTGGATTCAAACTGCCAGTCTTTACGGTTAGCAGCTGTAGTACTGAACCAGAACACCTCCAGAATTCCTGTTAGCGTATAAGCCAAGTGCCGTCGAGTCGGATCCGACTCATGGCGTATAGGTAGTATTTAAAGCCAAGAGATTGGAGAGGACCAAGCACTGAGTTCTGGAGGCTGCCTACTGTTAAATGGTATGGAAAGAGGGAGAGAACCTGCAAACAACAGAGAAGGAGCAACCAGTGAGCAGGGTAGGAAGATTCCAAAGTATTGTGTCCTGGAAGCTAGGGAAGAAAACGAACTCAGCAGAAGGAAGTGACGAGCTGAACAGAGTGCTGCAGAGAAAGCAAAGCATGGGTCACTGGTAACTTAAAAAAGATTTTGGTGGAACAACAGGAAAAAAGCCTGACTGTAACTTGCGATGGATACACAAGAGAATGGAAGAGAAAAACTGGAGAAAGCAGCTGGATTATATCAATCAAAAGCTGTGCCACGAACAAGTGTCAAGACAGTGACAGCTGGCAGGTGATGCAGGCTAAAAAGGGGCTTTTGCTTTGTTTTAAGTTTAGATGGCAGCACAAGGACAGATACTGTATGAGACCCCTTATAAGGACTTAAAAACAGACTCATGTACAGAAAAAAAGACTCACTGACGGCTGCAAGGGAAGGGAGGGAGGGACGGAGAGAGAGAGGGAGGGAAAAGGCTGATCACAGATTAGATAGCTGATAGAAATTTGGTTGGGTAAAAGCAGTGACAAAACACAGCAAAAGGAAGATCAACTTAACTGGACTTTGCCATAAACTGACAACTCTTCTAATCTTAATCCAGTATTCCAAGGACACGACAGCAGGGGCAGGGGTCTGGGGATTATGCTCTCAAGAGACACACTGAGGCCAACTGGCACAATTAGCCTATTGCTAAGAGTCTTCTGCACCCCACATTGGTGGATAAGTGGTGTCTGGGGTCTTAAAAGCTAGCAAGCTGTCACCTGAGGTACACCAAATGATCCCAACTCATCCAGAACAGATGCTCAATGAGAACAACAAAGACGAGAGAGAAAGAGCCCAAGAGACAGAAGGAGCCACGTGAATGGGTGACTGTATCAACACGTGACCAGAACAACCAGATGGTGTCCAGGTCCCACCAAAGACAGCTGTGATGGGGCACACAATGTTGAGTCCCAGTGGCAACATGAGAAAAAGAAGGGTACACCTCAAGAACTCCACTAAAACACCACAACTAATGGTCCAGAGGCCTGGGGGTTCCCCTGGGAGCATGGCTCCTAGACCTGCTGCTGCCTCTGATCAGAAAACATTACCAAGGTCAACTCTTTGGACAGGAACGGACTGGACTCAGGGACACAATGTGACCATATGGTGTGTGTACTTTATGGTTCTATGCATCTATAGGATGCTGTCCTACTGGCCTCTTACCAGACGGGAGAGGACAGGATGGAGAGGATGGGACAGGAGATTGTTAAGATGATATGACATATACAAATGAAAAGGAGTGTGCTGTTACCAGGCAAGGAGAACAGAAGGAGTTATGAATCGGTGGGCATGCAAATTTAACTTGGATTGTATACTTTCACTTAATCACACACATATACAAAAAAATCAGATGGCAGAAATGGACAGGCCATGGTCCAGTCGTGAGTAAAGAATGATAAGGTAGAGGAGAGGCCTACTAAAGCACTGTCCTGAAGCAGAAACAGAGGGCGTGGGCTTTAAACAGGGGCAACACCTACAGCTCATCAGGTATGGAGCCCTGGATGCTCAGTGCTTAAAGCACTCAGCTGCTCTATGTGTGAACAGCAGCCTGCTTCTGCAAAGATTTATAGCCTTGGAAGCCCTTTGGAGCAGTTTTACCCCCCTCAATAGAGTCAGTCTCATCGATGCTATGAAACAGCACTGACTGGATGGCAGTGGAGTAGTTTTTTTGTTTGTTTTAAATAGCGTCCCTAGAAATCAACTCACTCTCACTGGACAGCAACAGTTTGGATTACAGCTTGCCTGGAGTCCTGCTGGTGCAATGGTAAGTGTGCAGCTGCTGTTGCAGAGCTCAGCAGTGAGAACCCACTTGTTCTGTGGGAGAAAAGACCTGGTGATCTGTTCCATAAAGATTACAACATAGGAAACTCTACGGGGAGGTTCTGGGTCTCACAGTGTCACTGAGTCAGAATCCACTTGACAGTACACAACAACAACATTCCTCGTCTATCGGCTCAAATCCATCAGAGGCACCTTGACTAAGGGCCTGGTGGTCTGCTGAAACCGGGTGGGGGCTTTCAAAGTTCTACTCTACACACGTGGGGTCACCAGAACTTGGAAACAACTCAATGGCAACTGGTATGGCTCACACACAGGTGTGTGGATATTGTGAGGTGGGGAGAAGTGGTAGTGGGAGTTGGTAGAAGTTCTCTTCTCATTATTTCCATTGACTCAATGAAGAAAGAACTCGAAATCAACAAGAAAAAGAAGTAAATATTTAGTAGAAGAGGCAAAAGGCATGAATAGACACTTCACAAAGGAAATCCAACTAGACATTAAAACCCATTGCTGTTCCTAACAGCCCTATGGGAGCAGAGCAGAACCCCCCACAGGGCTTCTGCCGCTGTAGTTTTGATGGCAGCTGCCCACCACATCTGTTCCAAGGAGCAGCATGAGGATTCAAACCATCAACCTTTTGGTCAGCAGCTGAGTGAGCGTTTAACCACGGTACCACCAAGGCTCCTTAATCAGATATTAAGTGCGTTAAGAATCAAACTGCAACTTCATTAATATTCAAGGAAGTATATGTTGAATTATTATGTGATATTCATTACTTGGAAAAACTTAAAATGATGAGGATGTTGGAAATGTAGTAGTAAAGTGCTACAGCTGCTAACCAAACGGCTCACTGTCCAAATCCACCTGGTGCTCCTTGGAAACTCTATAGGGCAGCTTTACTCTGTTGTGTAGGGTTGCTATGAGTTGAAATAGAACTGATGACATCATCTAGTTAAAATTGAAAATACACATCCCTATATTTAAGAAACTACACTTGTAAGAATACCCAAAAACCAAACCCACTGCCATCAAGTTGGGTCTGACTCATAGTGACTCTAGGGGTTAGGGCTAAGTATACAACCTAGAAAATTTTCATATGTGTATGACAGGCATGAGAATATTCATGTTAATGCTACTTATGGTACAGTCATACAGGAGAATACCACAGAACAGTTAAGCTGAATTAGAGCAGCATAAGAATGAACAAATTTGAAAAAAGACTACTGGGCAGAAATGGCAGATTGCAGAATGATAATAGTAAAACCCCATTTAAATACAGACTAAACACAGACACAGGCAATGATACATTATTCATAAAGCTATGTAAACAAAGTATAGAAATGCACAGAAATGAAAGATGATTGTGGTTACTGATGTGAAATGGGTAGAAAGAAATACAGAGAAAGAAATGGGGCTCACGATGAGTACTTATAGCTTTCAACTATACCTCTGTAATGTTTTTAATCACTTAAAAGGGAAAAAAAGGATCTGAAGCAAATACGGTGTGATATCAAGGCTAAAAATGAGGCTAGAGGTTCATTAAATTTTTCTATAAAGCCAAACACATTCAGGGAAAGGAAACCCCCCAAACCTTGTTTGGTCACCTTTTCCCATTCTTCACAATGTCACATACATTTATTTCTCTCTGCAGCAGAGTAGCTGGTCATTCCTTCCCTCAATGTACTAAATTCCATTCTTCATTTTGCTCCAAAAAAAAAAAAAAAATTATATCCTTTCACAGATGTAGCCTTCTGTGAGGCAGAGGGAATAATTTAACTACAAACGTGCCCTCAAATTAAACAGGGTCAAAAACAACTTTGATTTTTGTTTTCTAAAGGAGACTCAAACTGTAATACAGTAATTAATGTAGCTATGTGGAATTATATTCCATGAAGATCTTCAAACTGTTGAATTAAAAAAAGAAGCAACAGACACGATCAGATTAAAACGGGTAAGATTTCAAACAGTAAATAATGGGCTAGTCCCGGCTGCCCTGCGCGGAATAGTGTTTTAATAAACAAAGGCTGTGATTTCCATTTGAATTATAGACTTAAAATAGGAATATTACCATATGCCCTGGGCATATTTACAATCAAGGGCCTTTCAATTCCCTTGGCAGCCAGGAGACAGAACCCAGGGGGGACAGCTACAGTGTTATGGTCCTTAACACTTACAGTAGCACATTTCACTAAAAGGCAGGTCCTTTCTAGTTAAGGAAAGCAAGTCAGCAGCTGGAAAAAAGTTCAAACAACCACCTTGGCCACATGAAAGAAATCTTCTATCACTAAACCAAAAAGACCATACCTGGAAGTGTCAACATTCAAATCCCTCCCCCCAAGAGTTATTTCAAAGACAAAGCAGCTTAATTTCCCTACAGCTCCAATGATGCTCAAAATTCCTCTTCAAGGTAAATCAGTCAGTCGCCCAGAGTCGATCCTGACTCCTAGTGACGCCAGCATGAGTGAAGCTGTGCTCCACAGGGTTTTCAGCAGATGCTTTTTCAGACCCAGACTGCCAGGCCATGACCCTGAACCCCCAAACTTCCAGTTAGCAGTTGAACACAAAGCACCATTTGTACTACTCAGGACACCTTCTTAAAGGTAAATAGAGTCCACTACGGAGACAAGGTCTCAGGAAGGAGCAAATGCATACTCCAATAAATTTCATGTGTGTATCTCCAGGTAGGAAAGAAGAAATGATAAAAATATTTAAATCAAATTTTATGAAATTGAAATGATTTTTTAAAATGTACAGGTGTGGAATCAGCATGGGGTGATTATACAAAATACCAGCTTCCTGAAATGACTCAGTGCCTTTCCACGACTCTCACACATTTCTTGGTCTTCCTAAACACTACAAATGATCTTGCTGATCCGTCGAAAAGCACTGAAACGTAAGGTATAACAATTCTAGCTATTGATAACAACCCTGTCAAGTAGACTTAATATTAATAGCAATCCTACCTGGTACAGATCATTGCTGCCTTTTACAGTAAGGAAAGTAAGGCTTAGAAAGTAAGCAGTGTGCGTGACACCACTTAACTAGTGACGGCAGAGCTGGGTGCAGATCCCAGCTACATGCGAGGACCAGGCTCACCCCTGCTGGGCCACGCACTCTGTCAAGAGTCGTCAAGTTTAGTGTTCCTGAGAGTCACCTGGGAGCTTTTAAACAAACAGATATCCAAGCCATAACCCTGATAACTGATTCAGTAGGTCTGCTGTGATTCCCAGGAACACGTGTTTTTAATAAGCTGCAAGGAGGCCTGTGGGCTACACTGAGAAATGCTCCTACATATACATGGGGTATCTGGCCCCATTCCAATCAACGGCTGTACAAGAAAAAGGATTTCAAAGCAAGAAAGTGACAGTGAGGAGCTCCACTGATGTCAAAACAGTTAAATAAAAATACAAATAACTAGATAGGTAAATAAATAACAGCTGGGCAATTCAGCTTTGTCTCAGTATGTATAAAACTGTGCTGCCAAGGAGTCAATGCTGACTCATAACAACCCTACAGGACAGAGCAGAACTGTCCCAGTTTTTAAGGCAGGTTTAAACTGCCGAATTTTTGGTTAGCAGCCACAGCACTTGAACCACGATGCCATGGTTTCTTCAATACGTGTAGCAGGAGGTAATTCAGTACTCCTTGACTTCCATACAGATAATCTGGAACATTCTAGCAACAGCAGCAAAACAGGACTTCCAAACTGGCCTCAAGTCCAACTCCTAGAAAACTGGATGTGGAATCTGAGAAGCTGAGAGAGAGAACCTACTTGCCGAGCCAAGGAACAGCAGCAGGAGGCGCCCCTGCTCCCCTTCCCAGCCCTAGCCCACAGAGAGATACCCAGTAGTCAGGACCCAGATTAGCCATGGTGACAGCAGAAAAAGAGAGGAAGTGGTAATTCCAAGAATCAGTCCCAGTTACAAATGTCTCCAGGAGACCTGCCAGTGTAGGAACAGCTTTGCAGGATCGAGAGAGAGAATGAAGCAAAGCCAGAGCAGGCCACCTCATGTCCTCGAAGGGGCTCAACCGTTATCTTCAGAAGGCAGCATCTGTTTATACTGCACAGGAACCTGCACATGCCAGAGTTAAAGAACCCTTTTCAAGACCATCACGCAAGGGGGGGAAATTCTCTCTATAGACTGCTCCTCTCAATTACATTGGCCAGCTACGAGCATTCTCAGGAGGACCTGCTATTTATTGCTCAGATGTTGTGAAGATGGGCGAGGCAACAGCAAAGAGGTAAGAGAGATCACGCACTGGGTCTCTTCCCCCTAACAACATGTCAAGACTTGAAGAATAAATAGTTTAAAGGCTCTATGGCTCCAAAACCATTATCTAAGTCGCAAACCATATGTGGTCCTTTCACTTAGCTACAAATACTTCTGCAGGCCTAGAAGAAAGTAGAATAAAAGAACAGTACTAACCCTCACAGACCTAAATGCCAAAGAAAGCAAGGCCTGCGAGTAAGAAGCTGTGCGACCTACAGCAAAATGGCTCCTACACCCCAAGAGGAAACCCAAAAACACAAAAAACTCTGGAGTCTCGCCCCATCCTCTCTTCCCTTGCCCAGGGACGACTTCCCACAGCTAGCAAGGCAAAAACTTTTTCCCCATCCACAGAGCACTGCTCCAAGGGACGAACGAAGTCTGTGCCACCTTTCCCAGCTGGCCTGACTGGGATAATGAGACAGAAAGGGCATTGGATTCTGGAAGAGAACAAAGCTCAAGTTCAGTACTCCAGAAGCCACAGGTGAAAGGAGCCATCCTGGACCTGGAAATCAAAGATTCCTCAAGCATTTGATGGCATGAAATGATCAAGAGCCAATGAGCTGCCTGGTGCTGATCAATGCAGTGGACGCCTGGGCTCTCAGTCATTCCTGCACAGCTGTGGGCCTTTTAGCTGGTGGCCTGCCTCAGTTTCCTCTTAAGAATCAGCAACATAACAATCATCTGGCATTGTATGTGACTCTGAAGTGACAACTCAAGCAAATTTATTTCAAAACCTTGTAAAAATCGAAACAGTCTAAAACTATTAGCGCAAATTATGGCAAAAGTTCACAAGTCAAGGAACATTTCAGCAACATTAACTCCACAGGCAAACCAAATCAACACCATTAGTGATGCCAAGAAGCAAAGCTACTGAGCTGTGTTCAGTTTCACAACTTCTAACACGGACGTTAACAAGAGCTAAAAGGCCAAGAGACAGGAGAGGAGACAAGGGAAGGCTGCAGTACCAATAATGTTCTGTCTTGCACCACTGTAATTTAATTACCGACGTACACATCTTATCTTCTACAGCAGAATACAGGAGGGGAGAGCTCCGTGAGAGAAAAAATGGGGTTCCCAGTCCCAGAAAGTGGTTAACGTGGAGCCACGTCCCTAACACACGCAGACAGGTGGAGAGGGCCTACCTAAAAGATTCCTTTTTTGGAAAAGGATGGCAGCAGCACTGATGCTTATGGGAGTCAAAGGGGAGTGAAGCAGAGTAGTCAGTACAAAGATGAATGGGGGTGGGTGGGATGGGGGCACCACCAGGGCAGCTGCCCGCTATGATAAGCGAAGCAGCAAATGGAGACTACGTCTACAGCACAAGCCTCCCCCGTATCTCCGCCTTCCGTCTACTGTCACCAAGTATGACCCTCTAATTACAAAAGTAAGGATAGCAGTGAATAAAAATGAGAGAGTCTCTGGACCGGAAATTTCACCATGTAACTGTCAACTCTGGGCTGTTCGTAAACACTGGCATGACAGTGGCAGCCTTGGTAGCTCCACTGTGGCATGGGATGGAAGATCTGTACTTACATAATCCAAAAAAATTAGTATGCTCTTTTTGACCTGGCTCAAATGTTAGAGCAATCTTCCATTATCTCTACAACTGTGTAAGTTTGCCACAGTAAATTCTATTACTTGTAATCTTTGAAGAAACATATATTAACAGATAATAGTTATCAGGACAGGTAATACCATTCAGAGTTCAAGTTGAGTTGACCTGATATACTATCAAGACCTCAAGTGCGACAGTCCAACACTAAAATAAATAATGGTATTAAGCTACAACACAGAAGGGCCATTTCCTACCAGACTTGCTGGGTAGTGCAGCTTAAACCACTTGGCTATGGACCAAAACACTGGGGAGTTTGAGTCCAGCCAGAGATGCCTTGACAGAGGCCAGGCAATGTACTTCAGAAAAATCAGCCAATGAAAACCTATGAAACACAGCTGTACTGTCTGACACACATGGAGTCGCTATGATTTACAGACTACTCGATGGGAACTTTTTTTTTTCTTTCTTAATTTCCTAATATGGAATCAAAATATCAGCTCCCCACTCCAGCCCAATATCTATTTGAGATTAAACTAAGCCTAAGTAAAGGCATTTGCTTTGTATGTTGAGGTTTTAAAAGCTGGAGAAGAAAAAGAAAGGATTGTAAGAGATTGCAGAGCCTTGCCTTTGTTCTAGAAAGGCTTGTCCACAACTGATAGGAAGTTGTGCTAAATGAAACAGACTCTTCACATGCAGTGCAAGAGCAAATGGTGCTGAGAAGAAATAACAAAACCATTCTCAGTAGACAGTTTCTTTCCATGCAGCTAATAGTTCTGAAGATCAACTGCAACCGTGAATCAATGTTAAAACGGGACATTCCTTCATTGAAAAGGACACACACACAGAATCCACACAAGTAACACACCAGAGTTCAAAAGCAGATAGAAAAGGGAGAAAGAATCCTCCCTGAAGACAAAAGAGGGCCCGGCGGCCTGCAAGGCAACAGGAACCAGTGTGGCAGGTGGTGGGATATCACAACTGGCTCTGTCCTTCTGGCATTTCTTCTCTTTCTACTGGAAGCTCTTAATTAACCAGTTGGCCTGAAGTCATGTTTTCTAGTAATGGAGAAATCTTCTCCTACATTGCTTACCCTTTCTACCCAGGCTAAAAATGGAGAGCCGATGCCCTCGGAAGAGACAATCCCGTTACTTATAAAATATGGGCTCCCAGCCAGATGACACCTCCAATCCAGCAGTGACGTCCTGCAAGCCCTCCCACAGCTCTCGAGGAGGAGGCAGGAACCAGAGGAAAAGAAAATAAATCTCTTACAAAAGGAAACCAATTTTCTCTCTAATAGACAGCAGGATCAGGCGAGCCCATTCAGAAGATATCATTCTGCTACAGAAATGTTTCTTTGTGAGCGTCTTCCTTTCTTCACCACATTAAAATATAATAATTGTTATTAAAGCTTATTCCCAAAACACAGAAAGGAAAATGATGCTGGGTATGACACCATTATTTAGCCGGTGCCAGCAGAACCTTCAACCGAGCCAGATTTCCAAGCAAATTTGCACAATAAAGTGCTGTGAGTTTCAAAAACGAGACTGAGTTACGTAAGCACATGGCACCAAGGTCTCCCTGTGACACTGGTTTCTGTCCTATGCTGCCTAACTCTGAGGTCTCCAACCAGGCTGCCAGGTCTCGGGCCACACATTTTACCCCCATATTCAAGTACTCTAAGCCTGTATTTAATTACACAGGAAAATGAGGCCTGACCCTACCCAGGACAGATATCGCTCTAATCTACTGAATGAAGATAATCTTCCTTCACTATTTTTGCATTTGTTGTCATCACTCAGAAATCTACCAATTTATCACCTAGCACTACCCTGGAGAAACACGGGCATGCTAAGCTACAAGAACCAGGAACAGCACTGACATCCAGATTCCACACCCAGCCAGGAAAGAGACGCAGGCCACTCTGCCTCCTGGAGGAAAAGGCTGCCCAATCTGTGGCCAGACCAGCCAGGTGCTGCTCCTGGGACACTGACAGTCACTTCACCCAACATGCAGGCAACCTACTCAGGAACGTAGTCTGCACCAGTTGTCTGTACCTGATGGGCACAAAGGCAAATAACCAGAGTCTCCAAAACAGCAGGAGGACATGAAGAGGGAGCCTGTTGCTCTATGCCAGTGGTTGTCATCACAGCTGCTCGCACCCGTGGGGATGACGGGAGACTGCAGCTGGTGCCTTGGTCCGGATGCAGTTTTATCTCCTGCTTTACAGAGTCACCTTACATTTCCTCATTCTTCTAGTCATAAGAGAATCTACAACCTTTAGCTGTGCCTGTGTAACACCACTTTGATGTCAATCTCACACACTCGCGGTATGACGGATTACTTTTATGTGGCTTTTCTCATCAAGGTCTTGTAACTCCTACCAAATGACTGGGTAGGTCTATGCAAATAAAGCAACTGTGGTCCATTGCAGGGAGTTCTAATAACGCAAATAAGGTACATGGAACCCTTGTGGGGGAGACAAACGAACCACGCAGACAAGGGGTCTGGACTCCTAACAGAGTGACTAGTCAATTTTGCCATCTCACTGGGCTTAAAATGAGCCATCTGAGAAGCTGAAAGGTGAGACCTCACTACCACCAACAAAGAAGAGCTGCACAGAGCACATCCTTTGGACCTGAGAGGAAGAAGGGACAAACACTTCCTTTTTCTGCCAGCTACTCCACCAGCAGTCTGTCCTGCCCTCTAGGAACGGAGTTTATCCCTGTAGCAGCAATTGATTCCAGCTTGCTGTTTCTGCAACACTCCCAGAAACAGACTCATCACACCTCCTCTGACTCCCCAGAACCAGTCAAGCACCAATCCCTCTGCAGGGAGGTCATGGTCCCAGCTCCAAGGAATTGCACCTAGAGTTTTGGCATACAAACATCAGTGCAACAGAGAGCTAATTCCCAGTTCCAAGGAGTCTATCCTCCAAGTTTCTAGATTTTTCTATTTTCTATTTTCTTTGTTCCTCCAATCCTAGGGGTGGTAGCTGCTTCTTACAGTTAATACCTCTATGCTACTCTATGGTTCTCTTTTTGCCTTTTTAGTATTCTCATACCTGGTTAATAATACCTTATGTTACATTCTCTGTTAAAATAACTGATGTCATTTCTGCCTGCTGAGTGCATCATGAGACACTAGCCAAGCATCCGCTCTACAGAACTAGACAAATTGCAACCCTCAGATACTCGTGATCTAAGTCTCTTGAAAACTAACTTACTCAAGAGAAGAATGCCTCTTACCCACCACAGACCAGCTCTGACTGGCCTGGCCCACACAACATAACTTCAACGAGCACATACGCACAAAGGACCCAGCAAAACTGAAAAGAGTACACACAGAGAGTTTCGACTGTTAAAACATGATGGCAGAGAGAGGTCAGAAAGATTTAGCAAGTGAAAACACAAACATCAGACAAGAGTGTGAGGACGTTTCAAGCCAGTATGTGTCTAACCTATGGACTATACAGGATATACAAATTAGACAGTAAGAGAACAAGGTATTCCATAAGATTATGTTCTACTTGAAATACTTTAATGAACATTCTCATAAATAGTGAATCATCTGGTGGGTGGAAAGCCCAATCACAGCCAGCTGCACTCATGGTTTCTGATACTGCTGTTGTTGTTGTTAGGTGGCATGGAATTGGTTCCCACTCCCAGAGACCCTGTACACAACCGAATGAAACTCTGCCAGTCCTACACCATTCCTACAATTGTTCTTAAGCTTAAGACCATTTTGGCATCCACTGTGTCAATCTACCTTGTTGAGGGTCTTCTTTTTTGCTGACCCTCTGAAATTAGCTTTACAGTCAGATGGAAAAATGAGACTTTCGCTTCAATGTGCTGAGGTGGTCCTATACTGCATAACCCAAAAATCAAACAAAAAATTCAATGCCGTTGATGCTGACTCATTTCAACCCCATAGGGTTTCCAAGGAGTAGCTAGATTTGAACTGTCAACCTTCTGATCAGCAGCTGAGCTCTTAGCCTGTGCCACTAGGGTTCCATATATTACATAATTCTCCCCTCCAAAACCCAAACCCACTGCTGTTAAGTCAGTGTTGATTCAGAGTGATCCTATAGGTCAGAGTAGAGCTGTTCCATAGTTTCCAAGGAGTACCTGCTGGAAGTGAACTACTAACCTTTTGATTAACAGCTATAGCACTTAACCACTACGCCATCAGAGTTCCCAAAGAGGATGTAAATAAATGGAGGACTAGTGAGGAAGGCAAAACTCACAGGAGGCCTGTAACACAATAAAATGTCATTTTTCTGCTCCAGCAAAATGGAAACACAAGACCAGTAACTCCAGATTTGCTGTCATGTATCCTATTATATACAGCCTTATTTAATGGACTCTAGAAACTTCAATTATGTCAGCTGTCCAAAAAATAAAACAATGTTTAAGGCTTGCTCAAAATAACGACTTCTTTAATCTAGGCAAAGCATCAGACATGCTATCAAATTCCAAGTTAACAAGAAAATTTTCAGATAGGGTCCTGATGATCCCGATCTTTAGCTGACTGCAAAAAGTGATTACTTAGTCACTATTTATGGATACAAACAAACATGCTAAGCCAGTTCTGGTCCCAACAATTAAATTCTAAACTGTGTGATCCCTCAACAAACTCCATGACTCAATCTCCTTTTTCACTGTTATTTCCTCTGCCTGGATGTGACTGCTGTCCCTGCATTAATGATCTTGTCTACTAAAATGCCAAACCTTCTATAAGGCCATGCTCAAATGCCACCCCCTCTAGCTGCCTCAGAGCTCTCTAATCAAACAGCTTCTCTTCTCTCCCAGCACATCTGACCCATGTCAGTATATGTTTCTTACATCCCATAGGTAGTTGGAAGCTATTTGGGATTACAAACAGCACCTCACTTACCTTTAAGATCACACTAGAACCATTTATTCTCAAAACAATTCAACAGACTGCAAGCACCATCTTCACTTTTACAGGCGAAGATAAAGAGGCTCAGACACTAACTGAGTTAGACCTAGGTCACATCAGTAGAAAACGGCAGGGCCAAAAGCTGAACTCTCATTTAACTTACTCCAAAATCTGTGGCCACTGGATTCTATTACAAGGCATCTCTCACTGAGCCATGATGCCTCCCCTGCAGCTCAGAGCAAAAGAAAAGCCATCTTTTTCCTTTTCCCAAGGCACTGAAATTCTTCATCCTACAAAAGTAGACCTCAGAAGCAAAACCCAAGGGAAACCTGAAGTCCTAAGTATCCCCCATAAAGCACCCCTTCTAGGAAGGACAAGCCAAGGTGACCTCCTCACCCAGAACCACAGCTCTACCTCACCACTCAGTGACAGGGGCACAGGCGGCTCCTAACAAATGTTGCTGCATGCAGGAAAACTACCCAGGGTCACTGCTAATGAGAAGCCAGCACATCTTGCCATGTGCTACTAGATGTTCACCTAATAAATCTTACAGATCTGAATACAACTGAAGACCCAGAGGTTACAAGAAAAACCAACCAAACCAAATATTCAGACCCATCAGCCAGAAAACCCTGTATCACCACCTCAAACACCTCCAAAATCTAAGGTACAACCCAACAGGCATTTTATCAGTATTAATCAGAAAAGGGGAAGTAACAGAAAAGACTACAAGTTAAAAAAAAAAAAAATCTTTCTGAACAATTTAACGGTGACTTACTCTGCTGAGAATATTCTTCTTTTTACCTTGATTTAGCTCGATCTAATTTTGATCAAGCTGAAGTGTACAGCAAAGGATGAAGGGTCAACAATCTAAATGAAATGGGAAATCCAGACAAAAACAGTGTAGCTCAGCAAAGGGATCAGCACATTAGGAAACCCAAAAGAATATCACAGCCAGGGAAGAAGCAGACAATTAGGCAGAGGAAAACCAGCCTGCAGGCCTCTGGATGGCAGGGCACTGTATTTCCCCAGAAGCTGAAACTGCCTTTCACATATTGGGAGTGCTGCCCAGCACTGTATGGCCCACAAGTGTTTAGGGTGCTATTAAGTATAGAAACCAGTACTTCTTAAAATACCATTACAGAGGGTATTCTCTGCCATAGCAAGAACTGTAAAGTCTTTCTATTTTAGTGGTAAAAACTTTCAATTATTTGTCTCACACTAATTAGGAACTCAGATTTAATCAGACAAGGCTAGGCTCAAGTTTATACATGTATAATTTATGAATTTTTAAAAAGGTTTGCCAATCGATTTGAGTGTAACTAAGGATTGTGTTTAAGCTTCTTAACTGAATTAATATACGGACAGACAATTGACAGAACTATAAATCTACCATTAACAGCAAATCATCATGGGCTGCTTCTTGGCAGCAATCTCCTGGCTGAGCTCACATGATGCAGCAAAGACAAGAGAGACAAAAGGCTGGACCGCTAGGGAAGTGGCGTGGGGGAACAGCGGCTTTACCCAATTTGCCCAGCAAGGGCGAAGTCATTCAGGATAAAACCATATTATTAAAAGCATTATTATATGCCCATTACTACAAAAAACTGTCCCTGTATTATTAAAAGCATCATTATATATAAAAAACTATCCCTATTCTCAAAGGAGGAAAAGGTTCAGAGCAGAAGCTTACTACACAGACAAGAAAATTAAAGGACTAAGAAATACATAGAAGATGTTATAAGAGCAGACAGAAGTGTTCTATTTCTTGACCAGATCAGATATGTACCATGAGAAGATGCTATTGTGGCTAAGTCTTGTAGGACTGGTCACTTGCTACAGAGGTATGTGAAAGCAGTGGCCCATCTGCAGGAAAAGCAGGCAGCTGAAAAGGAAAAAGGGTAAGAGAACCCTGCTGCCTGTGTGATCCACAGGAGAAAAGGGCTCTGAGAAAGAAGATGCGACAGCAGAGCCAAACGCTCACAGAGGTCACAGTAAAGGCTGACACGTGCCTGTGGAAGGTGGCCAGCACTTTAACAGGAGCAGTTTCAGTCACAGTTTGGTTGGCTTAATGGTTGACAAAACGTAGGTGGCTAGCGTACACTAAGCTTTCAAGAAAGAGAGGTAGCTTTCAGGTCAAGGAAAAACAATGGATTTGATTGTTTTTCAAATAGGAAGAAAAAAATCATCTTTACTGAAAGAATAAATAAAGTAAAATGTACAGAAAGCGATAGAAGGAAAGACAACTTCTGTCAAATCAACACAGCATGACTTGGTCATGGATGGTTCATTAACATTCTCCTCCCTGCCCTGCTAACTGCATGATCTGGGACTATGCATTTGTCTACAATAGAGACTTAAAACTGATTCATCTCTGTAGCCCCCAGCACCCAGTACTAGGTCTAACATATGGTGCACACTCAGTTAATGTCTGTTGAATAAAACTACTAAATCTCTCCGGGGTGGGGGGGGGGTTCAGTTTCTTCCTCTGCCTAAAAAACAAACAAAAGTGACTAGATGTAACTTTTGCTCCTTCTAGCTTTAAATGTCCATCAGTCTGTAACTGTTACACAAAATGGGTCAATTCCCCACCATCCCTTGAAGATGTGCCATGTTGTAACACTGACATTCAACCAAGAGCATGAGAAGATCAAAGCTGCAGTCAGTAGTGTAATTGTGGGAACACATGGTATGCTGGAGATCCTCCTTTGAGGTGGAAATATCATCATTAAATCAGGTCATAGAAAGGAATTAGAAGACAGATCTCTTCAGAAAATGTTTTGATGCATGTAACGCTTTTGCCCTCCCTCCCCCCTCTGTAACTGTCAGTCTGCATGGATTGTGGCACTGGGAAACCTTAAAAAATGTAAAAGAAACCTTTAAAAGTTCATTTTTAAAAATTCAAAGGTAATAAATTTGCAACTGTGAAAATGTCTTATGGCTTCCAGGCCTAAGGTGTTTAAGTTTTAATTCAAATCGGGAGCTAGAGGCACAAAAGGAAGAACAGAGAGAGGGAAAGAAACAAAGAACCAAACTTTGAAAGTAGAGATGTCTCCTACATCTGCAGGCAGCTAACAGGAAGAAAGCGTTTGGAAGACACTCAGCCACCAGCACTGATTAATAGGATCACAAAGCAATCAAATGAATAACCAACTTGCCACTGTTACCATCCAGAAAGCCACACAGTCTTAAAATTAGAAGGCAATTCTGCGCAACATGATTGTGAAAACCGGAAATGCCGGCAAGAAGCCATCAGTGACATGAACCTGTGCCCACCATCACTACCAAAATTACCTACTTCAGTGGGAAAAAACCAATATCCAGAAATAGCTATAGCTGTTTTAAGTTGTAGAATAAAAGCTGTCGACTCCACACCAAGAGCCCTGCCCCCATCACTGACCCTTCAAATCTTTCTGACCTATTCTGTAACTTCTACTCACCAGCAAAATTAGCAACCGAATAATAAAATAATTGGGCTCCATCCAAATGGATTTTAAACAGATGGAATGGATATCAACAATGTTATCTACTTTAATCCATAAGAAACGTCTAAGTTTCAGGTTTCAGTGATAAAATTTGCACCTGGCATCATTTTCTAAGAATATAGATTTAATTTTAATTCCCAAATGGCACTGTGTTCATACTTTGTAAATCATCACTGTGTTCTGTCTATTTTCTTCCTACACTGATCAAGCGATCAGTCAGGTGACTGTCATACTGATCAATCTAAACTGAATGCAGTATTATTTAAAACTTACTGTAGAGAAAAAATAAAATAAAATCCCAACTGAACAGAAAAACATCACACCAATTATTTATGCTATAAAAAGGTTTTTCTCCTTACACAGGAACTTTAAAAATCGTTTCTTCACACAGTCATTTTCCCAGTGCATCTAAAACATAAACTGATTTAGTGATAGTTTTATCTGCAGCATTTCAGGAACATTACAGTGAGAAGCTGCACCTTCTCCCTTTGAGTTTTCAATGCCTTTATAAAATATGTCTTTCTGAACACAAGATATTATCACTATTTATTTAGGACCAAAAAAACTACAGTGCTCAAGAAGAGACAGGACATAACGGACGATGAAATAACAATGGCTGAGCTGCTTTTCCATCCCACTTTCCCATGGCTTTGCACAGCACTCAGCGATCACAGATACTGTCTCTTCCTATTCCACATCGAGGTTGCTACCTAAGAGTTGTAAGTGACAGGGCTGGACAAACATATATAAAGTGTCCCAATGAGCAGATGAGTGTACCGCAACAACGGGAAGCTGAAGGTGTATAGCAGAGGCTTCCTCCCAAAGCACTGGGCACTGGAGGCAAACGTGCCCGTATCCCGTGGGGGTGTGGCAGCCTTCTTAACAGACAACAGTATGGGTTAAGCATACATCATGTTATCACATCCACATAATCAATCCAAACCCCACTGTAGTTTAACACATATCTTCTTAGGAATAAAAGCAAGCAGCTAAGATATCTATAGCAAGGATCAAAGGAAAAGAAGCAACAGAAGAAAGAAAAACAGAGGGGAAAAAGATCTATAGATCTTGTCTTCACAAGGGGGGACTGTTGCCCTGAACCCTGGTCTCTGACATTTGTTTTAACTCTTGGGAAAGTTCAAGTACTGCAAGCCAGCAGGATACACGGCTAATAAGGGGTGGGCAAAGAAATCATTCCAAATGAGATTTTAAGTGAGCCATGCTCAGTAACCCAGACGATTTCATTTACTTATCTAACTGAACAATGTGTTTTATCCAAGAAGCCATTAAGAAGACATTGTATATGCCTAAAATACACTGATCTATTTAAAATGAAATTCAAGAGAAAATGATATGAGAATGAAATACCATCCTCCAGAGCTCTACGTTTACTAGACTGTGTCTCAATGTTTGAGGATAAAATACAGTAAAACCCTGGGTCCTAACTGTACAAACAAAGAGAACAAGCAGCAGAAGAGAAAAAAAACAGGTCAACAAATCACATAAAACTAGTTTGCTGCTGCAGGCTCCAAGAAGTATACCGAAAATGTTCTCACATTTTTTTTTTACACGTCTTTCCTAATGCAAGTAGATGTGAAAGTAGAAACCAAAATTGTTTTATTTTCTTCTGTACCTGCTTAGAAAGCCTAAAGGCACCAGGAGGTCCCCAGACTAAATAAACAGGCGGCACAGCTTGGTTATTAAGGCAACCGTATCTTCTGCAATCTCAGTACAACTTAAATGCAATGATCTGTACCAAGAGTCAGATAATAGAAGAATTTAAGTATCCAATACATATTGTCCTTAAACACTCTCCTGTCAGCCACCATTAAATACCATTTTGCTGGCCTGTAAAACTGATATTTCATATCTAGGGAGTGTACAATGGATAACTCTGGGAAAGAATTCAAGGCTTTGGACATACATTTGAGGTCTTGTAAATAAACATTAAGAATCAATTCAATAGCAAGAATGCTAACTAAATTTCATGACCATCCAACATCTAGTAATTACAGTCACCCAGAAAGATACTGAACTGTTAAATTACTTTTAGGCCAAAAGGCTTAAACAGCTGGAGCTCCCCAGTGGCCACCATGGATGATATTTCTTAAGGAATGTTATCTCACCACTAATCAACTTGTATAAAGAATATGCTTTCTTCCTTTCTTTGAATAGCAAGCATTAAAATGCACAAGGTGAATCAACAGCATGTCTGTCTCTGTATAATTCAGCAACAACTCACAAAAGTCCAGTAGTCACCATGTAACCTTGCAGGACGGCTTCCAGCCTCACCCTTTGTTCTCTCTGCTGTTCACATTTGCCTTCACTTCTGCTCTGACTTCCCTCTGTACCCTTCCACTGGCCAACTAAAATGCTCTCCTCTTAGCAGTCCCCTTCCATGATGGCCAAGTTTCTTCAACCTTGTGGCTGTCACCTTGCTTACAGCTTTCTTCTGAAATGATTCTCTTCCAATAATCCCCATTTCAGTACTGTCTTAGTCAGCTAGTAACAGAAATACTACAAGTGGATGATTTTAAAAAGACACATTTTGTCTGAGTCCAGTAGGATGCAAGTTCGAATTCGCGGTATCAGCTCTAGAGGACAGTCTTCTCTGCCCAGTCTGGAGGAAGGTCTTTGTTGTCAATCTTCCCCTGAAAGGGAAACTACTGAGGCACAGGGACCAGGTCAGTTCCCAGCAATGTTTCTTGGTGGTAAGGGGTCACCAACTATGTCTGCTAGCTTCTGTCCTTACTATCTCAAGAGACTCCCTCAAGGCACAAAACTTACCTTACACACTGAATCCTGCCCCACCAATACAACTGCCCCCATCCTCTCTCATTAGCATCCCAGAGGCACAAGACCAGGAATCATGGCCCAGCCAAACCACCACACACATTTTTGGGGGCATACAATTCAGTCCATGACAAATATCATTTTTTTGTTCACATTCTTACATTCGCAAGCTCTCCGCCAATTTCACTACCTACACAAGAGGTTCAAAAACAGGTACAATGAACTAGGGCCAGCCTGTGATGACGAAGTTTTCCCCAGTTCTCAAAAACTAAAAAGGAAAATGAGAACACTGTGGTCAGTCTGGGCCTGAATAAATTTACTGTAAATTACTCCAAATTGAAGGACTATTTTCCGAAATTATATCTTTTTACTTCTTGGTTATAGTTGTCTGTTTTTTTAAGAAATAACGATGGCAGAAGACAAAGAGAGACAGAGGAGCTTCTCTCCAGCTTTCAAACTTGGAGAATAAGTGAGTTTTCCAGAGGGAGACAAGAGTAGTCAGCCTGTAGGCAAGAATGTAAAGTTCAAGAACAAGCGTGGCAAGAGGTAACAGATGGATAGGGAGCCAGGGGGCAGACCACCAAGGGACCTGCCTGAGATGCTCACCAGGCAGAGATGTTAACCTGTAGGATAGAGAAATGAAGAAAACTTTGGGGAAAGAGAGTGAGGTGATTTGAATTTAACAAAGACCAATTACGAAGAGCAGCAGTGTGGGGTGATATATTTGAGAGAACGATACTTAAAACTGCGAGATGAAAAGCTTTTGCAATAAACGAGACAAGAGATGAATTCCACTAACAGTGGTGAGGACGAACAATGAGATAATCTTCTGAAGCTTAGATCAGTTAATAAAGCACCTATCACAACATGACCCCCATGCAGAAATGCACCAAAGGTTAGCACCTCTTTCTTCTCTTTATATTCTAGGAATATCTATCTGGCTGCAGTCAGATTAAGCCATAAATATCAAAGAACCCAAAGGTTTCAATTTAACAAGTTTCCCACAAGCCCAACGAAAAGGTCAAAGTGAAATAACCAATATATGTCCTCACCTTGCTACCCAGTAATTCTCCAAGCCCCAACTATATTATTTTAAACACAGCTGAAGTCACAGCCACATTAGACGAAATGGAGACCTGGGTACAATAGGTGCTCAATGAATGCTTTCTGATTAAAGAGAAATTCTTCCTTTCTCATGAAGTGGCACATGAAGTCAAAAAACCAAGAGAAGCTCAGGCTAAACCCCAACTACAGCTTCTACAGGGGTTCCCAGGATCCTACTGGTGTACTGGGTCGGTAAGCATGCCCTTTAGCTTCAGCCACCTCAATTAACAACATGTTAAGAGCAACCAACCTGTCTAATAACAAGAGCAAACATATAAAAGCCAAACATGGAAGCAAATCCATCTCCCTCTGACATCAAATGATTGTGCTGTAGCACTAAGCTGCAGTCAGTATGCTAAAGCAATTGTCATCAGGAGGGAAGGAGAACCTCAGCATTCTGCTATTCACTGTCTGCTGGCTGACCAGTAGCTTGTCAATCACCAGGGAGAAGAAGCCTGTTCCCTTGGGCAAAAGCTGTTCGTCTCTAATAAGGCTTCAAAAACCTAGAACGGCAGAAGTAGAGAGACTTGGGATATTAAGGAGGTTAGGTAACAGCTGTCAGACTTCACTTCTGCAATAAAAGGCACATCTGGCTCAATGTCTGCTGGGAACAGTAGGCACAGTGCTCCATATCCAAAGGAAAAGGGGTACCACATTGAAGGTGACCATTCATGTCACACCAGGTGAAGAGGTAACTACCTTTTGAAAGGAATACAGCTGGAGCTGATGGCCCTTCCCAGTGCCCCACAAGCAGGTTCTTACCATCAGTTCCCACTCTTTCACAATATTTTTGTTGAATTAAACAGGAAATCACATGGCCAGGTCTTGTTGACATGGATGAACATTATGTACGAGGGAAATAACTCAGTCTCAAAGGAACAAATACTGTATAACCTCATTTAAATGAATTATGTCAATGCACAGAAATAAAAAGTTACTAATAATTACCAGAGGTGACACAGAGTGAAAAAGAGGAGTTATTATCAGGAGGGCACTGAATTTCTATCAAGGTGGTAAAGTATTTTGCAAAAAGAAGGTATAATGGCAGCACATGAAAAATGTAATCCAAGTTACTGAACTGTAAATGCAGAAGTCGTTGTTATATAGGGGGGCAAATGTCTTCATAGGTATTTTGACATTTTCACAACAATAAAAAAGTGGGGGAGGAATCACCAGCCAGGTCCATGACTACATCACCCTCAGTCAGTCCCTTTTCTCTTTAGAAGAATGAGGAGAACCTAAAATCAGCACCAGAAAGGAACTGCCTCACCTGCTGGGTGGCTCTGGACTTAGGCTCTCTCATAGCAAAGAAATGGAGAGCAGTTGAAAAACTGAGCCCAAGCCAGTGAGAACATTTGGCTGGAGCTCCTCAGAGGCGGGGCAGTTCCTCCTCGCCTCACTGCCCCCAGTAATGGCCGGAAGCCCTGGTGTGTGTATCCCACAATCACACAGCATCACAACCTTGGTGTGGAGCTGAAAGAGCCAAGTATTTCAAATGGTGTAGTAGCCACATTCTCTAACTCCCATACAACTTTACAAGCCTAATAGGCTGATTGAATTACGACTCTCTTGCCAAATTAAAAATCATTACTCTGTACAGTAGCCGATTAAAGCCTATTTTCAGAAACTAACAACCCCTATCTGCCCCCTAAGGATTGTAACCTATGACAGAATGAGGTTTAAAGAGAAAAATAAGCTCCCGGGGCTGTTTCAATGCCTTAACCTCCAAGGAACTGCACATCTCTTCTGCAGACCAGTATGTTAGAATTTGAATTCCTGGCAAAAAAAGACAGTGCAGGCCAATGACAGAATGGAGGACACTGCTACTAGTTTTTCAACACATAACATGTATTAAACCAACCACTCTTCTGATGAAGACCTTTTTAAATTAGCTTCCCTCTCCCTCCTGGAAAACAATCAGACCTCAACTGGGCTCAGTCTTCAGCAATCACAAAAGAGGTCAGTGTGTTTAACCTCTACTGCTTTGGAGAGGCCATCACAGAACAACAGGACATCAGACAGCTAAAGAAAGTCCCAAGACTAAGAAGAGTGACCGTGGAGCCCACCAGGCAGATGTGAGCCTTGAGGAGGACCACAGACATTACGCTGTGATCACCAAGGCACCAAAAGTAACGGGGCACCCCTTGGGCCAATGGGACACAACCAGGCTAAACTTGCATGTGAATTTGGCAATTTGGACCAGGTTCCACAAATAATTACCTGTAATTTCAGTACAGTGGGTTTTCCTCTGTGCAAAATAATTATTGTGACTAATCCACGTAATTATTTCCATGTACTAAAAGATAACAAATCAGAACATGCTTTGTAATGCTGGAATGGCATTTATTATGATTGCTTTTACTGTTAATTATTAGTAAGAGATGGGAAGCTCTGTCAAATATATAAGCACCTGGCTAATTTGCACTAAGTCAGAAGACATGCCTAAGATAAAAGTAGGGCTTATATATCAAACCATGAAATAAGGTTTAGAAGCTGATTTTTACTGTGTGGAAAACCAAGAGCTAAAAGTTTTGTTCCTTTCTTAATTCCCGTGGTTGTTCACTGCTGTCAAGACAGCTCTGACTACCAAGTCCAAGCATTCCAGAGGGAGTCGGCACCCAGTCCTGCACCATGATCACAACCGCTGCCATCTCAGGCCCACGCTATGACTATCACAGACTCCAGGCACGCTGAAGCCTGAAGCCCTGAAAATACAGCCCTGAGATTACCTTTAAAACTCAAACCCAAAATATCTCCTGTCTTTAAACCAAGCAGTAGCTCAGTTTAACTAGTAAAAAAAAAAAAGTCTGCCTTATTGGGGAACAACTCACAAACACGGGGAGGGAACTGGCTGCACAACTCCAGGAATGGAATCAATGTCACTAAATGGTACACGGAGAACTGGCTGAACTGGTGTATGTTTTGCTGTATATATTCTGAAAAACAAAAGCAAAACAGTTCATTGTTGTGGCCACTATACATTTTGAGTGCCTTCTAATTGATGGAGCTCGTCTTCCAGTGCTGTGTCAATGTTCTTCTGCAGTCCACAGTGGAGTCACTGGCTAATTTTTGGAAGGAGACCATGAAGTCCTCCTCCTAGTCTGTCAGAGCTCCGCTGAGTTGTGTTCACCATGGATGACCCTCCTGGTATTTGGAATACCACTGGCAGAGTTTCTAGCAACATGCAAGCCACCACAATAAGACAAATTAACACATGGGTGATGGGTTTTAAACTTCTAAGGATCTACAAATCCAACTTGGCACAACTAGAAAGATATACAACTATAAAGGAAATTCAACATCAGAGGCAATAAACCAGTTTCTATTTTTCTTCATGAATTCTACAGTTTAATCATTTCAATTAGCATGATTGAAAATAAAAAAAAAAGACAGGCTCATCACCATGTGGTAGAGGCGGCTTCAACAGAATCAGTCAAGTTCCTTGTAATGAGTACATGGTAAGATGGACGTTAATGAAGTATTTCTGTGGTGAATTAATAGTTCTTTAAAAAAGAAAAAAAAAAAAAAAGCAAAGATGTCACTTTGAGGACTGCAGTGAACCTGACCTAAGCCGTGGTATTTTCAGTCACCTCATATGCATTCTAAAGCTGGGCAGATGAATAAAGAAGACTGAGCAGAGCGATGCCTTTGAATTACAGTGCTGGTGAAGAATACTGAATACACTGTCAGAAGAACGAACAGATCTGTCTTGGAAGTACAAAAGGAACAGTCCTTGGAAGTGAGGATGGCGAGACTTCCTCTCGTGTACTCTGAACATGTTATCACGAGGGAGCACTTCCTGCAGAAGGACATCCCAGTTCGTAAAGTGGAGGGTCATCGAAAAAGCAAAAGACCTTCAATGAGATGGATACACATGGTGGCTGCAGTGACAGGCTCAAGCATAAGAAGGACTGTGAGGGTGGCACAGCACAGGGCTGTCTTTCATTCTGTTGTGCAGAATCGCTCTGAGTCAAAACCAACTTGAAGGTACCTCACAACAAATACCACTTTCATGTAAAGACGACAGAGTTGCAAGATCCATGGGCTGAAGACAGCTTGGAAAGTCTTTCAAGTCCAGCCTTTCACACACCCTCAGTTCATCTCTACATCATTCCTACAATCTCATTATTCTGCTGCACTTCACTTCAATAAAACCAAAACCATACTCATTGCCACTGAATCAATTCTGACTCACAACAACCCTACAGGACCCAGTAGAAATGCCCCATAGAGCTTCCCAGGATCACCTGGTGGATTCAAACTGCTGAACTTTTGGTTAGCAACCACAGTGCTTAACCACTATGCCAAGCAGGGTTTCCAGGAAACTATAATTGTCTAGGGTAGTTTGTCTCCCACTGGATACCTTTTTAGCAGATCTTTTATTCACATAAAGCTGAGATGTGTTCCCCTACAACTGGCATGCAGTGATCCTAGATTTATTTACCCTTTGATGTCTTGGACAATAAACCTAGTAAACTTTCTTACTGACTAGGCAATATTATAGTTTCTCTGCAGTGTGGCCTAACAAAAAGGTTATACAATGAGTTTTCGGCAGCTCATTAGAATTCTAAACGCTGCCAGAATCATAAAGAACTTGCCTTTAAGCTACAGAGCAACTCAGACTACTAAACCCCCAGGGCACTGTGAAACCTATTCTTCATGAACTAGACTGCCTGTTGCTCTGATCTTCTAAATGGCCAAACGGGATAAAAAGGGATCTAAAATGAAGATTTCCTACTTCTCATTGTTTAATCTGCTGGTTAAGGTATTGAAACAATTGTTGCAAAAGAGATAAGAAAGGCTAACAGTGTTATTATGATTAATGAGTTAAAGCCTAAAGAGAGAACACTAGGACAGGCTTTCATTATGTCAAAAAGAATTATACAGGGAGTCATCTTTGAAACACTAGTGACTTTAAATCCAGATCTGAGATGTCAAAGGAAACAGATACAACGCTAAAATTCTTTCCACTGGGATTCGTATTACTGCCTTGAAAATTCAGCCTTACTGGGTCCTCAACTGATATCAGGAGACAGGATGCATGCACTTTAGAAGACCCTGACAATGTGGATACTCCACTGACCTAACTGATGAAAGGTATTCTGCTTCAGAATACTCCAGAATACCCAATCCTTCTACTTATTCCAAAGACTATGGAACTCCTTATGATGAAATCCTCTTGTTCGCATTGGCTAGATTTCACAAGCAGAAGCGACTCCATTTTAGTCACGAAAGCCTTTGCCATGAGAGGGCGACAACAAACAGCAGCAGCCAAAACTATCAGTGACGGACTCAGCCCCTCTGCTACACAGCCATCCTGAGCTCTCTGCTTCAAGGCAGGAACTCCTGCACCCCCTCAAATGAACCAAATGTCTGTCACCTATCAAACAACACTTGTAATACTGAGGATACAAAAATGAATCAGATCTGAATCTACCTTCAAAAAGAGCTAAAAAATCTAGTAATAGAGACGAGACTTCTGACTACAACGCAGAAGAGAAAAACGGAAGTATGAAAAAGAAAAGGATGATGTATGCTGGTGGCTCAGCAGGCAAGACTGCTTCTAAGATAAAAGATCCAAGGAAGAAGCTTCAGGTTCAAGGTCCCATCTGTCTGAACACTGAAGGGTAAGGAACTCTGCACATGAACCTGGGAGTGAGGGGGACGCGGGAAGCACTCCGGGCTGGAGGCAGGTTAAGAAGAGTATAAAGGAGAGGCTTCAAGTACAGAAAAACCATAATGGAATGCGGTGAAACCATGCTATACTGCTTAATAGGTGACATTCTGGCTTAGGTCAAACCTTCCACAGGGCTGCCCCATTTAGCACTTTTGGTCCCTGCCCACTAAATGGCCATGGTGCCCCCAATGACACCCACACAAAAGTGGCCTGTATATTTCCTAACTCCCCCCATTCAAAACCACTGCACAAGAGCAGAGTATATAAAAAGAGTGCTGTACGAATTAAGTCTGGAAAAGAAGCTGAGGCTACATTATGAGGACCTTAGGAATGTGGCCCTTATCATCTATGAATGAGAAGCTTTTAAACATTCAGGATCAGGAGAGTGGCAGAATCAGAAGTATATTTCCAGAAGATTAAACTCACAGCCATACACTGAGCCGGATTAGAGGGGTAGCAACTTGGGCTCAGGAGGCCAGTGGGGATATTATTAGAGTGGTACAGAAAAGGCCTAATTAGGACCAGAACTACTCCAAAGGTGACTTCAACAGCGTACTGTCCACACCAGTTTTAAATGACTCCAACAACCATGTATCCCCAGCTTTCATGATTTACTCTAGTGTAATATGTCACTACCACTCATGTCAAAAGACAGAGCAGATTTCTTCATGTGCTGCCACAATCCCCCTCATGATGCAAAGTTATGCTAAGAGTTTTCTGTACAGAAAACTGCATGCAAGTGTATAGATGGGCACCTCACCTTATTACAAATGGGACTAACTAGGATGCACATTATTTGTTACGTGATTAGCGTAACAAATCAACTAAAAACAACACTTGAGAATAGGCCACTGAAAATGAAAGCCAAGGTTATCAGGGTAAGTCCCTCTGAGTAGGAGAAAACACCACCAGGCCCACGGCAAGCGGCCTGGCAGTGGCTCCAACTCTAGGTCTTGTGAGGTGGATGTGCAGTAATGAGAAGCCTGGAGCTGCTCTTAGCCATCTGCTTACTTAGAGACTCAAAGTGAGTCACGGCTGCTAAACAAGCTTGATTGACAATAACAGTTACTAAATAACTACATCATATCTGAATGTCTAACATGCACCGCATGAGGTGAGAGCCATGAAGCTTTACTAAGACCAAGGACTGAACAATATCACCATTTTACACACAAGGAAACCCGAGCTCAGAGACATGTTACAGCCACGCCAAGGTGAGTCAGCTACTGAGTCACACAGCTGACTTAAAACCCAGGTCAGTCTGACTCCAAGTCTCTTTTAACTGTACTCCATTCAGAAATCATAACAATGGCAAGGCCGGCAATTTAAGACACAGGTAATGGGACTAATGTGGAGGTGGGTGCACATGAGCACTGAGAGTCATGAAACCCGACATCAAAGGGTAGGGTCATAATGTAAAGCTGAGTGACAGCTCCTGAGAAAGTGCCAGAGAAAACACCAGGCTGAGCACGTGTAGCTGCACGGAAAGGGGCACCTCACTTCAGCAAGGCCTTTGGGTCCTCTTCAAGGTAAAAGGCTGAGTAACAGACAATGAACAACAAAAATACCACATTTCTGTTATGTCTGAGGGCTCACTATGTGTTCTGCTATAGCCAAAAATTTCTATGCTGCAGGACAAAAATCTCAAAAGCCAACTGCTTTTTCCTTATAAACTGACAAATATCCAGGGCTTTCCCTTTCCAAGCTCTGACAATGCCTTTTCCTCTAGAGTAGAGTCATCTCCATTGTAAGTCGGTCCTGATGTATGTCAAATAATGTTTTTTTAATACTTCATAATTATTGTCTTATTATCAGTATCTTTATAAATTTAGTAGTGTCTCAACAGTAAATCACAAAGCTGAACACCTGCCAGTGCACATCTGAGAATTTTGTGCTGCCACATATGACAAACGAACAATAAGTCATACCAAAAAAAAAAAGGAAGATTTTTAAGTACGGTTCATCCTAATTCAAATACACCGTAAGTTGGGGAGGCCCTGTACTGGGTCACGTGCTTCTGAAATCTAAAACATCATCTCCAATCCAGACCAATATAGTAGTGAACCATTTCCTGCTGCCTGTTCCTGACTGGGACTACATCTCACACACATGGACAACTCAGCTTGCTCTTCCCCTAATCCAAGTGAGCAGGAAGAACAGACATCACAGTCTGTGCTACAATGCCAACAGCATCTGGATTTCCAAAGTGGCCTTCTGTATCAAAACAACCCTAGAGCTGAACAACTTTAACACTTCCTGAGAGTCTTTCAGTGTTTCTGCCAGCTTCAACCTGGTATTTTGGACATCATGTTAAGATACCAGTGTAACAAGAACACAGCTTTGAGAGATATTCAAACTTTGTCGGCATGAGAATGCTCCACTTCATCCCTGTTGAGATTTGCCTCCATCGCTGCAGAGAAGGAGGGCAGTAGAGTGCAGTAAGCTGCTTGATAGTTAAGATGAAGGTGCAAAAACTGCCACTTTGCTTTTAACAAACTGAGAATTTCTTAGTCACTACTTGCGAATGTGGACAAAAAGCACCTAAAACAATAAAAAAAAAACCCAGTCCTTGAGTAGAATTGCCCTAAAATGTTTCCAAGGAGCACTTCGTAGAATCAAACTGCTGATCTTTCGTTAGCAGTCACAGCTCCCAACCATTATATCATGGACTTTCCCACTGCCATCGAGGCGATTCCGATTCCCGGTGACCCTACAGGTCAGAGTAGAACTGCTCCACAAGGTTTCTAAGGAGTGCCTGGTGGATGTGAACCGCTGACTTTCTGATTAGCAGACATAGCACTTAACCCCTATGCCACCAGGGTTTCACATGGGTAGTGGTAAACATGTAACACTTAGAACTGTAAGCCTCTGCTATACAAACCCTCAGGAAGGGCTAAAGTGTGAGAAGCACAGAATCACTGGCTGCTTTGCCCATAACATTACATACAACTGGTCCTAGCCTCCAGGACACAAAACATCACTAAACATATTCAAGCTCTGACTTCCAGCTTCTCTATCCCATGTACTTCTCATTTTCCCAAAACAAACAAAACAAAGAAACCAGTGAATCTTAAATGAAAGAAGAAAATTTAAATAATGTTGCTTTGAAAGAGAATCAAAGTTGGCACACTAAAATCACAAGGAAAACTGGCAGCTCCTTTTATTAGAGCAATTTCAAGAGCTCTGACATGTGTTGAAGGTCAACTCAAACAAATGAATTACTCAGATACCAGCAGGACCAGAGCCAATGGGGGAGGACTTCACGCTAGCTAACCAAAAGATGAAAAGGTCAACAGAAATCCATGTGCTGATTAGAAAGCAGAGTGAGAAATACCTGATCATTATGTAGGCCAACAAATTTCTATTACATAGACCAATAAATTTCCATTAAACTGACACAGATCTTAATCCTAACAATGTTCAGTTTACTATGAAGTATCTCTAACTTCAAAGGACAATTAAATCAGTTTGGGGCAACTGTATAGCATCACGCAAGTTTAATGGTGTATCGGTAGCATCTTTTTCATATCTTACAGTCAGCATATTAAATATAGTGGCCCATCTGCTTATAAAGGAGCTCAGGAGCAGCAATGGTTAGGCACTGAATTGAGAACAGAAAGATGAGTGGATGGAACCCACCAAGGGTTCCATGTGAGAAAAGATATGGAAATCCACTTCAGAAAGGATTCCAGACTTGAAAACCCTGCAGGGAAATTCTACTCTGTCCCACAGGGTTACTATGAGTCAAAAGCTACTTGAGAAAACATAGCAACAACATCTGCTTAAAGACATGGCACCTGTGTGTCTCATCACGACTGTGAATTTTTATGCCTTTTTTCACTTTCAAAAAACATAGCTTTCTAATCATCTCTTAATTTGACACTGCTCTCCACCATGATTAGACTAAATGGGGTATGATACCAGAGAATATAGTTAATTTTCTCTGAAACTTTACTAGCTCTCAGTTACTATCAGGGTTGGACAAGGGTACTATCTACCTGTGCCTTAGTTTCCTCCTCTGCTACTGCTGATACTAAAGCTTTTCAGTCACATCACTGCTGTTAGGATCAAATCCATAAATAACTGTCAAGTATTGAGAGGAGTGCCTGGCACCTGGGGAGCCAAGTTACTGCTTTTCCAACCTAAGCCATTTGTGTGTTGTAAGAAACAGCAGTTACCAACTTGGGGAAATGCCCACATACTCTGTTTGTGCATTCATATATAAATTAACAAGGCAGCCAACACTCGAGGTCAGACCAGTCAGATCTTTCACACCTCGAGGGATGCCCATCAATGTCAGTGTTACATCTAACTTAAATTGCAGGAAAAACTGAACTACTGCATTAAAAACAACAAAGGCACCAAGTGTTTTGTAATTTCACTGGTTCCATGTCCTTGAAGTTTAATAGGCATCCAAAATATCTCCACTATGACTGTTAAAAGAAAGCAGTTTGCTGAATCAAAGACAAGATTTCAAGAAGTGATTTTAAAGGATGGTCTGGGTAGGCTAGAATGAGACAGGGTACCAGTCACTACTTTATCAAAGAGAGTTGTTTCAAAAAGAACTCCATTTCTTTCACCAGGCATGGCAATAAACAAATAGCAAAGCATGTCACAGAGTTAAACATTAAACAAATAAATAAGTGGGGAATATACAGGAGAGAAGGATGAACTCATGGAATGATGACTAAGCAATGATTAATCAAAAGACTGGAAGTTCAAGTTCGCCCAGCAGACATGCAGGGGAAAGACCTGGAGATCTACTCCTGTAACAACTACAACCTCAAAAACCTCTTGTGGCAGTTCTACTCTACATGGGG
Organism: Heterohyrax brucei; assembly: GCA_028571685.1. Lineage (NCBI taxonomy): Eukaryota > Metazoa > Chordata > Mammalia > Hyracoidea > Procaviidae > Heterohyrax > Heterohyrax brucei. Next base: position 21,602,283 of record CM053147.1, read on the forward strand.
TGAAACTGACTCGATAGCATCTAACAACAACAGCATAACAAGAAAGAAAAGATTTAAGCCTAGTTGTGGAAAGACAATAAATTTATGATAAAAAGTAGTACATAATATCAAAGACTGATGTTCTCACATAAAAACCAAATTTCATAAAATGAAACGAACTGAAAAAATAAATATCCAAACACAGAAAAACAAACAACTAAACACATCTAAAGAGCCACATAAGAAAGATACAAGTATTTAGCCAACAAAATAATTCATCTACTTTAAAAGTAATCAGCTTACACAGGGCAATAAAACATGATAAATGAGAAATGTACCTTCTTACTAACAATATCATGTGCAGATTAAAACAGATCTAAAAAGAATTCCAAAAACTCAGTCATCAGTCTATTCCAACTCATGACAACTTTGTTGTGCACAGCAGAAATGTGCTCCATAAGGTTTTCAAGGTGACTATTCAGAAGCAGATGGCCAGGGCTTTATTCTGAGGCTCCTCTTTCAATCAGTAGTCAAATACTCAAACATCTGCATCACTCATACTCCCCCGAAACAATTCTATGCTCTTGTTAATCTAGTAAACCTAGCAAAAAGAGTGACAACATAAAACTGGAATAGATGTTGGGAGTTTAAATGCTGACGGGGTGCAATCTGAATTATCAGTTTATATCCTTTTACCTATTAACCTACTGAATACATCATCCTAAACAGAAAAAAGTGTACATTATACACAATACTCTTCAGGAAAACTGAAATCTGAACCAAAAGAATAATCAAGCAACAGTATGTTAACATGTCGGTGTTGTGAGGTGGCATCCCGTCAGTCTCCAACTCATGATAATTCAGTAAAACAGAATGACACACTTCCCAGTCCTGTACTGTCCTCACAATCACTGCTCCACAAGAGCTGACTGTTGCAGACAGTGTGCCAATCCATCTCACGCAGGGTCTCCTCTTCTTCACTGGCCCTCTACTTGGCCACGCATGATGTCCTTCTCCAAGGTCTAGTTCTTCCTGATAACATGCCTGAAGTACCTGAGACCAAGCCTCACTATCCTCGCTTCTAAGGAGCATTACGGCTGTACCTCTTCCAAGAGAAATCTGCTTGTTTTTTCAGTCAAAAACCCACTGCTGTCAAGTCAATTCCAACTCATAGCAACCCTATACTGCAGTCCATGGTATATTCAGTATTCTTCATCAGCACCCTAATTTAACAGCATCAGTTCTTCTTTGGGCTTCCTTATCACCCAGACTTCTGTGTGCACAAAGTGAAGTATCATAGCTTGGGTAAGGTATACCTTAGTCCTTGCTATGAACTGAATTGTGTTCCCCTAAAATGTGTGTCAACTTAGCTAGGCTATACCAGGTATTGTGTCGGTCTCCTCAGTTTTGTGATCTCATGTAATTATCCTACTATGTGTTGTAAATCCTATGATTTTAATGAGGCAGGTTTAGAGGCAGTTATGTTAATGAGTCAAAACACAATTATGATTAGGTTGTATACTGAGTCAATTTCTTTCGAGATATGAAGAGGGGAAAACAGGTAGAAAGAAGAGGGACTTCCTACCAAGAAAGAAAAGCCAAGAAAAAAAGAGTATATTCTTTAGATCCAGTGTCCTGTACTGAGAAATTCAAGGACCTAGGGGAACACTGATAACAAGGACCTTTCCCCAGAGCCAACAGAGAAAGTCTTTGACTAGAAATGGCACCCTGGATTCAGATATCTAGCCTTGTAAACTATGAGAAAAATTCTTGTTTGTTAAAGCCATCTATTTGCAGTATTTCCATTATAGCAACTCTTCGCTGTTCAGTCAATTCCAATTCCCAGAAACCCTGTAAGGATAGAACCGCCCCCACAGGGTTTCCAAGGAGCAGCTGGTAGACTGGAACTACTGACCTTTTGGTTGGCAGCTATGGCTCACTGGTGCTCACCAGGGCTCCAATACATATGCGTATGTATAAAATTAAAAGTGCAGTAATTAAAGACAATGTGAACAATTGAGTATCAAGGACCAGGTCCGCCCTTTTACCTAAATTACCAAAATTCAAAAACAAGAGGAAACTTTGAAGTTTTCAAGACACTAGACATAATACAAAAAAGGAAAATGATCCAATAATTGACAAGAGATGGAAAAAAAAAATGAGATGAGTTTTACACCTGACCCAGCCTATAGCCTTGAAAGACTTGGGCAGGGAAGATGAGAAACCCAAGAATGAACAATAGTCTACAGGAAGACTAAGTAGCTCGAGTTTACAGAGCTGGACAGGTACCAGGAAAGAGAGAAGAGAACCACTGAGGTCTGCTTCGGATGTTCCTAGAGTATTCTGCAGAATGGTGACCACAGCATGAGGACAAAGACTTACCAACTCCGTGAGACCAGCAAAGAAGCCATCAGAAAGGAAAACAAGAAACAGTGCCCCAAACCATCACATTATCAAGCCATTCTACTTCTGGCTGGTATTCAAGAGACAAGAAAATATATGTCCATACAGTGCACACAGCAATTGTATTTGCAAATAGTCAAAAACTGGAAACAGATCAATGGATCAACTATGGTCTTTTCACACAATGTAATACTATGTAAGGATAAAAGGAAGGAACTACTGATATAAACTGCAACACGGATGAATCTCTCAACAGTTATACTGAGTGAAAGAAATCTGATAAAAAATTATATATTCTATATGATTCCAGGAATGACAGATTAAAGAATGGTGCTGTATTTATTATTAAAAAGAATATTTCAATATCTATCCGTAAGTACAATGCTAACACTGATAGGATAATATCCATATGCCTACAAGAAAGATGAGTTAATATGACCATTTATACTCAAATCACTAAGACCAAACATGAGGAAACTGAAGATGTCTACAAACTTCTGCAGGCCAACATGCAATCAGGATGCATTGATAATTACCGGTGAACAGAATGCAAATGTTGGAGACCCAGAAGAAAGATCAGTAGCTGGAAAGTAATGGCCTTGGTTACAGAAATGATGCAGGAGATCACATGACACAATTTTGGAAGACCAACTATTTGTTCATTGTAAATACCTTCTTTCACTGACGTAAGTGGCAACTATACACACAAAACAGATGGAATACACAGGAATCAAACTGATTACATCTGTGCAGAGAAAATGGAAAAACTCAGTATCATAGTCAGTTTCAGCATTTCCTAAGGTGAAAGAAAGGACAAAAAAATTCAAGACTCAAGTTGCAGTACTAAAGGATGCTATGGAGAAACTACTCAATGAAGCAGAAACCGCTAAAAAAAAGATGGAAGGAATCCATAGTCACTGTACTCAAAAGATCTGGTCGACATTTAACCATTACAAGAGATACCATATAATCAGGAACCAACAGAACTGAAGGAAAAAGCCCAAGCTGCACTGAAGACACTGGCATAAAACAAGCCTTCAGGAAGTGACAAAACACCAAATGAGATGTTTCAGTTATTGGATGAGGTGCTGTTAGTGCTCACTTGTCTATGCCAAGAAATTTGGAAGACAGCTACCTAGCCAACCAACTGGAAGAGACCTGTATTGATGCCTATTCCCAAGAAAGGTGATCCAACAGAATTTAGAAATTATCAAATAATATCTATAATATCACATGCAACTAAAGCGCTGCTGAAGATCATTCAAAAGCAGTTGTAGCACTACACAGACAGAAAACTACCAGAAATTCAAGTTGAATTCAGAAGAGAATATGGAAAATAGGATATCACTGCTGCCATCAGATGGATCTTGGCTGAAAGCAGAGAACATCTCATATGTGTGTGAACACTGAAACAATGAATAAGTAAGACCAAAGAAGAACTGATGCCTTTACAGTGTGGTGTTGGCACAGAATCTTGAATAATCCAGGGACTGCCAGAAGAACGAACCAACCTATCTCGGGAGAAGTACAAACAGAATGCTCCTTAGAAGCAAAGACAGTTACACTACATCTCATATACTTTGGGTTACACTTCCAGCAGCTTTTATAGCCAGATTACAAAAGGGGGTTTTGGATCAGTCCTCGAAGAGACATCGTGCTTGGTAAAGCAGAGGGCAATGGGCAAAGTGGCAGATCCTCAATAAGACGGACTGACACAGTGGTTACAACAGTGGGATTACACACAGCAATGACTGTGAAGATAACACAGGGCTGGACATTACTTCTTCTGTTCTATACAAGGCGGCTATGAGTTAGAAGCAACTCTACAGCATCTAAGGGTAGATGATATCATTTAAATAAAACTCGAGGAAATGCAAACTAACCTATATTGACACAAAGCCAATCAGTTGGTTTGGCAGTAAAAAGCAATATAAAAGGGCCCAAGAACATCTGGGAGTCATGAATATGTTCACTATGTAACTGTGGTCATGGTTTTATAGATACGTGCATTTCTCAAAACTTACCCAACTGTAAACTTTAGCACATAAAAGTCACCTAGACTGCTGACCCAGATCAGCAGACTTGCATTCCCTTCCCTGTCTCCAGGGTAATAAATTGGTTATTTCAGCAACTTCAGGGAGGTAATGATTTTGGGTAATTCACATCCTTCGATAAGATATAATGGAATCATGTGACTCCCTGTTCTTTCTCATATAACCCCCTTTCGTAATCTGGCTATAAAAGCTGCTGGAAGTGTAACCCAAGTGGGACAGTCTTGGAAAAGCTATTCTCACTGTTCCTCAGGTTTGCATGCTTGTCTGTTAATAAAACTTATTTTGAACATTCTGCATCTCTGAATTTGGCTGCAGTGACAGGCAAAAAGAACTTGCTTTTGGTTCAGCAACGTTTAGTTTTGTATGTTACATCTCAATACACCTGTTTTAAAACCAGACAAATGTGGTTACATGAAAAGTTATAATTATCAGAACACAAAAAGCAAGATGTATTTCGCTTCACATTGCTTTATACCGCCAGACCACAATCATCAGAAGTTTCAAAATCTACATAAATAAAGTTGACTAAAGTCTCTGGAGCTTTTCCTTAGTTACTTTTTCCATGTTTCAAGTTCATACCCACTCAATAATTAAACTTAAGGGGTCATTTTTATTTCCCAAAAGCAGAAACCACAAGACAATTTGCCCACAATCCTGAGAAAAGGTATCTGAGAGAAGCAGATAAAGACCACCAACTCCCAAGATGCTGATCTCTGTTCTGCCATCCCTCAATCTCAGGAAGTCCCACCTGAGCCAACAGGAGAGGTGACACTTGGAATAACGAGATGCTTAGGAAATAGCTGAGCAGGAAGAGACAGACACAGAGAAATGAGACAAACACTTCCCTTGTTTTACTAGAGTAACCAGTGTGTCCCAGCGGTGAAACATGAAGGGAAACCGTGCCCACAGGAGGAACAACAATGTTTGGAAGGTAGCCAGTCTAAGAATTTCTAAAAATGCCAGTTCCTCTGAGATCAGTGTAAGCTTTCAAACCAACAAACTGCAGATCTAAACGAACACCTCCTGTCATACACAATGTTCACTTAAAATCCATGTTTTGTTTTGTAAAGAAAAAAAAAAGTCATTCGTAATCACAAAATATAAAACACAAAAGGTGGGTGGGGAGGTCATGACTCTCAACATAGCAGCATTCCTTCCAAGGACACAATAATAAGGAAGACTGAGAGCTTGGTTACTGTAGTCAAAACCTGTGCTTCTAAACATACAGTTGCAGCCATTTCACATCACATCAATAATTTCAAAAACAGTTGACAAAATGCAAAATTTGTTTGCTTTCCCTTTTTTCAATTTTATAATTACATTTGTAACATCCCTGACCCTTAATTCATCCATAGCCTCCACTCTTGAGACCCATGGGTGATGGAAAACAATTTTTATTCTCAAACACATTGCTAGAATTGGAGAGGATATGACATTGCTATTATAACCAAATACCTAAACCTATTGCCATAAAGCTGATTCTGACTCCCAGAGACCCTACAGGACAGAGCACAAATGACAGAGCAGAAAATCCAAACCCAACCCAGTGCCGTGGAGTCAATTTCAACTTATAGCGACCCCACAGGACAGGGTAGAACTGCACCATAGAGTTTCCAAGGAGCGCCTGGTGGAGATGAACTGCTGGTAGCACTTAACCAGTACACCACCAGGGTTTCTGGTACAGGGTCAGCAAAAAGGAAGACCCTCAACGAGATAGACTCACAAAAGGGTCTGCAACAACGGGCTAACGCACAACGATGACTGAGGGTGGCACAGGACCGGGCAGTGTTTTGTTCTGTTGTATACAGAGTCGCTGTCCTTTAGAAGGAAATCCTTGTGGTGTAGTGGCTAAGTACTATAGCTGCTAACCAAAAAGTCAGCAGTTCAAATCCTCCAGGTGCGCCCTGGAAACTCTACTGGGCAATTCTACTCTGTCTGCATGGTTGCTATGAGTCAGAATCGACTCGACAGCAGTGTTTGGTTTTGTGGTTACACACTGGAACCAACACGACAATACCTAACAACCAGAGAGGTGCCCCAGAGCATTTCCAAGATTGTAATCCCCATGGAAGCAGACTGCCACAACTTTCTCCCACAGAGTGACAAGAAGATTCAAACCACCAACATTTCAGTTGCCACCAGAAAAGGGACGGGGGAAGTGGAAGCTACTTTTAAAATCAGATGTGAATTTGCTTCTAAGGGTGTTTTCATTTTCCTATCTCATATGTGATGGGTGTGTTTGGACACACACTCATTAACACATATACACATGCTACTCTTAAGAGTTTATTCTTAGATCACCAACACTTATGTCCCAGTCCCCCCCTTTAATGCTCCACTACACTGATTTTATTTGTGAATGCTATGCTTCCAACACACGCAAATGAGCACTTTACCACCACTTACAATTCTTGAATACAGTATCAAATCTCTGTGTCTAGGACAATGGCTCAAACTTTCTCCTCCACTTTAGGGACTACTGTGTGCCAATCAAAGAAGGTTAGCATAATCTACAAAGACAGTAAAAACGTGGGTGACACTGTTCCACCAGGTATTCAAATGGAAAACAAGCTGTTTCATTATTAAATAGTGAAATATACTCATCAGCTGAAATTAAAGTGATTAGGCCTATTACATTACCATGGAAGAAACTGACCAAAATATCCACCAGCTGAGATTCACATGAATTCTCAAAGACTGAGACTTGGGTGAAAGACAACTGAGGGTTCACTTGGCTGTGAGAGCAAATATATCAAACAAATGTGTCTGGTTCCTATGGTTTATTTGCCAGATAGTACATGGAAATGTCTGCTCAGTAAATGCCTTAGTAATTTTTAAAACTACATGTTCATTATTTGTTTGTTCTTGTGCCAACATGTACACAGCAGTGTCAAAACGGGCCTCTAAAAGTAAGACTTTTTTTTTTTTTTACATCTGTAAACAGATGAGAAACTGAGGAATATTTTTTGATGTCTTCTAATAATGAATAAAAGATGGGCGTATTTCAGGAATGAATCTAGATGTGGTATAAGCACCAAATCTAATATGCTCTATTTTTTTCCAACCTAAACACTGCCATCTATTAGGAAAAATAATCAAAGGCATTAGACCAAATAATTTTTTTTAAGGATAGTAAGAGTCATCTATCTAGAACTGAGGGCACAAAACCCACTATTTACAGTAAGAAAATTTTTCCACAGAATAAGTAAACACTAAACCTTTGTTCACATGGAAAAGAACAATTCATCTGAAATGCTTAAATGTAACTTTGACTAGTGAGCAGTCTCTAAGATTCAAGGATTCAAGGACACAGCTACTCTTCCTTCCTTTATCTTGATGAAGGTGAATAGCCTTAAACCCAAATGAGTTTTCACCAAAATATATAGTCCACTCTGCTCTTTCCCTGTGCACTGATTATATTTGTGACAACTCTGCTTTCGATGCTTTTAGATTAGACAGCATCTTTTCCATCACCCACAATTATCAAATGTTACATAAACTCTGAAGTGTTATATAAATTATCCAATGGGTAGGAAAGAACCAATGATGAATAGTGAATAGAACATATTTTTAAATAAATGGCTAGGCAGAACCACATGAACTCAGTATTTCTACACAGATGAGCAGTCTACCAAGCTGACAGACATAGACGAGTGCAGAGGTTGGAACCAACAGCGATATATGATGGAGTTAACATATTTAATCAAGTCCAAAATTTCACTTATAAGACACACAATTATTTTATGTCACTAAAAAATAACACTGTCAATTATGACAGCAGATTTCTTCCCAAACTTAGAGATACTAAAAAAGTACTTTTTAAGAATTAGAGTGAGAAGCCAAGTTGGCAGACTAGTCATACACACACACTCTCTCTCTCTCTCTCTCTCTCTCTCTCTCTCTCTCTCTCCAGTCCAGCGCACGCGCACACACGCACGCACTTCCCAGCCCAGCAAAGACCCAAGAAACCACGTAAAACAATAATCTTGGAACCTTGAACATCAGGAAGCAAGGATATAGAAAGTAACTGAACACTGACTGGAAAAAAAAATTGAATGAACACAGTGGAACAGCAGTGAAACAGAGGAGTGGGACTCTGCCAGGCACCTCGTCTTAAAACACAGCTGACAGAGATTTCCTGTGAGGAACACAAGAAGACAATTTCACAGTATATCCATAAAAGACAGAAAAACTATGCAAACACATCTGGACAGCAGCAAGCTGAGTAGTTCATATAACTAGATGTAAAAGACTTATATAAAGAAAACCACAAAATACTATTGGCAAGAAACCAAAAAGGGGCTAAATAAATGAGAAAAGATAGCATACTCATAGACAGGAAGAGTTAACATTGTGAAAAATGTCAATAAAAATGCATTTTAAAAATACTATGTAATCCTGATCCAAATTCCAACAGCATACTTTAATGAGATGGAAAAACTAATCACTAACTTTATACAGAAAGGAAAGAGTCTCCAGGTAAGCAAACATTATTGAAGAACAAAAACAACAAAGTATGCCCAGCCACCACCAGTGATAGCCACGATGGAGCTCACAGAGAGGAGTCTCACTGGCAACACAAGAACAAAAAGGGGTGCATCATGAGATCTCCACTAAAAGACCGCAAGTGATGGTCCAGCGGTTTTGGGGTTCCTCTCAGAGTATGGCCCCCGGCCTTGATGCTGCCCTTTCCCATAAATTGTAACAAAGGTCCACTCTTTGGACAGGAATGGATTGGATTTGGCAATGCAGAGTGACCATATATTGAAAGCACTTTATGGTTCTATAGATCTATAGGATATCATCTTGCTGACCTCTGGTTGGAGGAAGGGGAGTGGACGGAGAGGAGGGGAAAGGAGGCTGTTGGGAGGATGAGACATGTATGGAGCAGAGAGGAACAGTGTGCAGTCACCGGACAGGGAGAGCAGTGGAAGCTGCATATAGGTGGGCATGTAAATTTATACGTGAGTGTACATTTTCACTCAGTTATGTTAAATTAAAAAAAAAAAGTAGGGGTCTCACACCTCGCATCTCAGAACCTAATTGATAGTCATGGTAGTCAAAACACCTTTGTCCTGGTCCAATGAGAAACACATGGACCAACAGAACAGAACTGAGAACCCAGAAATAAATGCATCCACTATACACAGCTCATCTTCAACAATGGGTTGACATCCATTCAACAGTGAAGAAACAGCCTTTCCTACAAATGGTACTAGAAATATTGGCTCTCCATTTGCAGAAACATGAAACAAGATACATACTTCAAACTAGACACAGAAACTAACTCAAAGTGGATCAAAGACCTGAGTTTAAAACCTGAAACTATAAAGATCATGGATGAAAAATAGGAACAACTCTAGGAGCCCTAATATACCACTTAAAAAGATTATCAAACATCACTTAAAATGCACAAAGAGCCAGAGATAAAATACGTAACTGGGATCACCTAAAAACTATACATTTAAGCTCATCGAAATATTCACCAAAAAACAGAACCAACAGAACGGCGAAAAATCTTTAGCTACAATACACCTAATAAGAGTCTAATTTGTAAAACCTACAGAAACCTTTGACACCTCAACAACAAAAAGACAAACACCAAATTAAAAAATGGGCCAAGAACATGAACAGGCACTTCACTGAAGAGGCCATTCAGGTGGCTAACAAAAACAGGAGAGATGCTCACAATCATTAGCCATTAAAAAGTGTCAATCAGTACTACACTGAGATGCTCTCTGACCTCAGCAAATACTGGCACTATCAAAAAAAACGGAAAACAACAAACACTGTTGAGGTCTTGAGGAGACTGGAACTCTTACACACTGCTGGTAGGATGTAAAATGTTATGACCATACGCAAAAGGGTATAGCACTCACTTAAAAAGCTAGAAATAAATTACTGCATGATTCAGAAACTCGACATGCTTGAATTTAATTGTGTCCTCCCCAAAATGTTTGGCTAAGCCACGATTCCCTGATACTGTGATACTGTGTAATGTTCCTGTGTGCTGTAAACTCTGCCTCTGTGATGTTAATGAAGGAGAATGGCTGGCAGTTGTGTTGGTGGGAATATGTAAAATCATACTGTACCTTGAGGCACTCTCTTGGGATACAAAGGAAAAGGAGCTAAGCAGGAGCTGGGGATGTCATACCACCAATAAGTACTGCCAGGAGCAGAACATGTCCTTCAGAAAGCACATGGGGGGGGTCCCTGTGCTTCAGAAGGCTGACTTCTAGTCCAGGGGAAGACTGGCAATGAGGACCTTTCTCCAGAGCCAACAGGCAAAGCCTTCCCCTGGAAGTGATGCCCTGAATTTGCACTTACAGTCTACCAAACTAAGTCACTCTTTTTAAAGCCATCCACTTGTGGTATTTCTGTTATAGCGGCACTAGATGACTAAGACACCACTCTTAATGTATATATCCTTGAGAAGAGTCATGACAAAAATAGATACCTGCACAACCACATTCACTGTAGGATTATTCATAATAGCAACATGATGGAAAGAACCTAAGTGCCTGCCAATCAATGAATGGGTAGACAAACTGCAGTGCACAGTCACAATGATAAAGACTAATGATGAATCCACAAGACTTCTCACAATACGAGTGAATCTGGAGAACCTCAGGCTGAGCGAAATAAGTCAATCATAAAAGGTCAAATATTCCATTAGATCACTACTACAGTCAGGAAAAGGTTTACACAGAAAACATTTTTTGATAGTTTTCATTTAGGGGGGGTGGAGGCACAATCTGTGGTGAGAGACTAGACATGTGTTAACTCTGGTGAAGGGAAAGGCAGCACCGGTAAGTGGGAAGACACTGAGGGGAACACAAGAGTAAAAGGGAACAAAGTACTATAACACACACAATCCTGCAGTAACAGCAAAAATAAACCATAATCTATGAGTGGATATAGATGTAGATACGCATGCTGAGTAGGTGTGAAAGGGCTTATGGAGTACATTCACATCTGTATATGGGCTTGGCTGTGAATATTTCTACATAGATATTCTTAGGTGCTGCATGTATAGTCATATGTATACTGGAGCACACAGCAGAACCAGTCAAGGAAACAACTCAAACATAACCAAACACCTCGCGGGAGTGAGTTACTGGGCTTGAAGACTAAGGACCACTGTCTTGGGGGACATCTAAGTCAAGTGGCATAACACAGTTCCTAAAGAAAAAGTTCTACATCCTACTTTGGTGAGTAGTACATGGGGGTCTTCAAAATCTACAAGTGGCCATTTAAGCTACAATTATTGGTGTCCTTCCACCCACAGCAAAAGACAGACAGTGAAGACACCCAAAGATTCAAAGAACAATTAGTCTGAAAGGTTAACGAGAACACAGGAACCATAGCCTCCACCAGCCTGAGATCAAAAGAACTAGCTAGAGCCTGGCTACCACTACCTACAGCTCTGACCGTGATCACAATAAACAGTCTTAGTTAGAGTGGAGGGAAAAAAAAGTAGAACAAAACTCAAATTCATAAGAAAGACCAGATTTACTGGTCCAAAAGAAACCCTAAGACTCCGTCCCCTGGACACCCTACTAACTTGGATACAAACTGATCTCAGAGGTTTTTAGCCAAAAATAAACAGGCCAATAAATACACAGTAACACACACGAGGAAAGTACACTTCAGACAATCACCTACATGACACCAAAGGACAATCTATGCCCAAAACCAAAGATGAGAAGGCAGGAAGGACAGGAGAACTAGACAAACAAAACAGGGAACTCAGGGTAGTAAGAGAGACACATGCCGCCAGACTGCAGGGAGTCCAGCCTGTGTCCTAGAACCATTTGTGCATGAACCACTGAACGGGAACCTGATTGGTTCTATACACCCTCACTTAAAGCTTGTATATATAAAATAACAGCAAACAGCTAGGATGTTTCACAGATGCAAAGTTTTACTTTTCATCTCACAGCTGAAAAATCTTACTGCCAAACACTAGTTTTCAGCTTTCCATCCCTTACATTCATTGTTTCTGATTCTTATGAAGCATAATCACTCTACCTGCAAAAATGAAAAACAAAAAACCACTACCATCAAGTCGATTCCAACTCACAGCAATTCTACAGGAAGGACAGAACAGAACTGCCCTATAGGGTTTTCAAAGAGCAGCTGGTGGATTCGAACTGCTGACCTTCTGGTTAGCAGTCGTATCTCTTAAGCACTGTACCACCAGGGTTCCTGAAACGGTTAAGACTATGTTGGGCCAATCACAGAAGAGCTGGAACATAGAAGGCACCTAACTTTAACCTACAGCTTGGTTACTCATCACCCATCCAAGTTACTTACACCCATCTAGGGAAAACAGACACACTTAAATGTGATCCTTTGGGAACCAGACAGTACATGTATGACAAGAATTAGCCTGTGGCCCCCAGAGCTGATCATTTTCTTTGCATTAACTCAGGGTGAATAATGATCAGAATGAAACTGGCAGAGACACACAGCCCCTAGCTCCGTTTGATGTATGAACCAGTGACAATACAATTAGCAAGCACCATTTCTCTTACACCCAAATACGGAGTCCAGATGTCACCATGGTGCCTGGAAAAGATGCTGTACCGTGACAGCTGGCTGACGCTTCTTTGCTGAAGAGCTGCATTCTGAGCAGACACACGCTTTGGTGGGGGCACCAGCAGTGCTCCCACACAGAAATTACACCCTAAGATCCCCGGCCACCAAAATTAAAAATCAGCACGCCCTCTTTTGGCTCTGAGCGAATCACAGTCAATAAGGGTCTGTTTTGCAGAAAGATGATTAAGGGACTACTGCATTTTGATGTAATTAAGCAATAAGCATACAGAAGCAATTAAGTGTATAGCATGAAATAGCAATAAGCATTCCACACAATACAAATAACTCAGCACATTCATTTCACCATAATTCTTTTTTTTTTTTTTAATTGAAAGAACCAGTGACCTAGATAGAGCAATGAATTTATAACACGAGAGGACTTAAACAGGAAGACGTAGTGGTTAGAGGTACAGCCCGTGCCCCAGGCCTGGATTCAATTCCCAGGGATTCCTCTTTCCAGGTGCCTGACCTTGCACAAGTAATTCGACCTTTCCAAGCCTCAGTTTCCTCACATACAAAATAAAGATGATAATAAAACTTCATCAATCAACTAGACAGTGCAGGTCAAGAGTCTGGCACAGGATAAACATGTAATAGATGGCATGTGTTGCTTATTATTCGCACCAGCTGGGACAGTCAGGCTCTTTTCCCAGCCAGTACACTCACCTGTCAGTGGAGGCTGGCGTGTTGCTATGAAGTGGAACAGGTTTCAGTGGAGTTTCCAGACTAACAGAAACAGGGAAGAAAGGCCTGGCAATCTACTTCTGACAATCAGCCAGTGACAATCCCATGGATCTCAACGGTCTAATCTGCAGCTGATCATGAAGTCGGTGTGGGAATCATTGTGTTCCAACATGCATGGGGCTGCGGGGAGCTGGGGGCAGCCAACAACAGTGCTATTGAGCTATATAACTTCTCTACCCTTGAACTTCTTTCTTTCTCAGAATTTCTTCGGTCTTTTGGTGTTAGACCTCTTTCTCCTAAAGCACTTTTATTCTACCTCACGTTGTGCTTATCTGAATTTAAAGCTGACTCACCTAACCATCACTCCCATCTGCTTTCTAAAATAACTCTGTGGCTCCTTAGTAACTAGCACAACACTAAAGACCGTTTAAACTTAATAAAAGTGCCAAAGAAATACCTGCTGAATGAATGAAGCACGATCAAATGCTAGACTACGGGTCTCAGACCTTTCGGGCTCTGGGCTTTGTGGCCCGGCAACCTGCACTCTGGTGCAGGTGAATGAGTGGCACACAGCTGGAAGGGCAGGTGACAGGGACACCCAACGCCTTGCCATTTCCTTCCACTCACCAGGAGACCACTACATAAATGCATCAACTCAAATGTGCTTCCATGAAATTCTACGAACCTGACCCATAAATACTGTTAACAGGAAGAGTCAAAAACGATTTAATTCATTACAGGCCAGTGAGTTTAAAAAGCAAGAGAAGATTAAATAATGCACACTGTAGTAGTAGGCCACAGAAGGCAGTGTCCCAGTTAATACAGCTGCCTCTGTAATGGAAAATGAAGAGAGATGACACAAGAAGATACACAGGTATGGAATTTCATATTTAAAAATACACACACACACAAAAATATTTTTACGACTCTGCCAGCATCATCCAAAGGAAAGAAAAGACACATTTCAATGAACCCTAATCAAGAACAACATCCACAGACCTAGGCAAGGAACTGGTCAGAATACAAGGACCACCAACGAAGTTCACAGACTCATCCAAGGGGGGGAAAAAAAAAATGCTGCATACCTCATTGCTGAATATCACTAAGGTGACCTTCAAAGTACTCCCCTTGGGATGCTACACACCAACATCAGCACCCAGTCCACCCTTCAAAGCAATTATGGAACTCTGTCTGGAATGGCCATCAGAGCTGTTGTCATATAACCCCTAATGTCCTAAACGTTATCCAAATGTCTTCCTTTCAATATTTCCTTTATCTCTGGGTAAAGGGAAAAGTCACTGGGGGGCAGATCAGATGAGCAGGGAGGGTGTTTTAAAACAGCTATTCATTTACTGGTTAAAAACTCTCTCAAATAACCATACAATGAAGTTTGGGAACTTGCCACCATGCACAATAGCCATTCCAGAAACAGCTCCAAAACTGCTTTGAAGGGTGGAACAGGCGCTGGCATTGGTGCCTAGCTTCCCAAAGGGAGTACTTTGAATGTGACCTTGGTGATACTCAACAATGAGGTACGTAGCAGTTGGAACAATTAATTTGTGAACTTAATTGTCAGACTTCATGCACCTAACAGAAGAGACACCAGATAAAGATAACCAGTCAAGAGTATAACCCAAACTGGGAAGAAACCAAAATATCCCTCAAAATTCAGCAATCACTCAGTACACCAGGTTGGAAAAGTCCCCTTGTAATAATGGCACAGACAGAGAACACTTGGTGGCACAGTGGCTGAAGCATCAGATCACCTAACCAGAGGGTCGGAGGCTGGAAACCACCAAGGGCTCTGGAGGAGAAAGGTGTGGCCACAGACCATCGTGAGCATTTACAACCTTGTAAACCCAGTGGGGTCGCTGAGTTGGCACTGATCTGATGGCAATGGCCTGGCTTGGTGGAATGGCACAAAGACTTCAGCAAACGAAGACAAGCACGTCAGCACCCCTGCCTACGGCAGAAAGAACATACCCTCCCTGCCCTCTGGACAGGCAGCCCAGGGCTCCGATGGATCCTCCACCCAAGAAAGCAGGGTTTAGTAAGGCGGCACTGCTGCTTCTTGAAAACACTCCATCTAATGTTTCTGGGCCTTGAGAAACAACTTGAACCCTCCTTGACCACTCTTCATCATTGGTCTACAGGTGATACATCTGGACAGTGTAGCTTGTTTATCCCGAAGTCAATATCTATACCTATATGAATGGCAGAGGCAATTCACTATAAACTCCAAGAGGTATAACGATGACCAAGAATGTGCCTCACATACATACTCAACTTACTGAGCTTAACTCTCTCAGAAAGAAGGACAGAAGAGTGGGAATGGAGAGCAACAGGCATGTAAAGAGAGAAGGAAAGAAATCATTTTCAATACTGCTGGTGTTCTATCCAGCCCTGCCCCTCACAGTTTCTCTCCTAAGGACTTGACTTTAAACTGTTTCTGATCTTAAGACAATACGTCTGACCATCCTGAAACACTTAGTGTCAGTAAAATGACACTAAAGGGACTTTCAAGAGTAATTTTCACCACATACAACTTTCATCTCATACTCTGACCTTAGACTCCAGTCCCCAGTAAGACACCACTCCACTGCAATATGTCACTCTGGTATTTAAATAAAAATTCCCACTCCCTTATTTGATTGGCTACACAGAAGGTAAACACCAGCTATTTCAGTCTGAAACCAGAGAAAAAGGGCTCTTCCACAGACAGGAACACTCACACAAAGACAAGCCTCATTACCTCCAAATCCTTAGCTACTTTTATCATTTTGTTGAAAAACATCCCCCAAATTTCAAGATCACAGAAACTCTCTTGGTTCCACAATAACGCATGGTGATTTCACATTGATGGCGAGGCCAACAAGACCTGAATCCTAACAGAAGAGACTGTGAAGAAAGTCGCAAAGCAAACATGATGGCTACCGAGTGAAGGAGCATAACCACGCTGGCTATCTACCTCTCAGTGCTCCTGAAATCTACTAAACAGGCAGTCTGCCTCATAAGCCTGTCACATGGGTGATGTGACACAGGTCCTTTGAAAAGGACCAGTGAATAGGGTATAAAAATTGACACTTAGAAGATAGGCTTTTATTAAAATTAGAGAGAATACATTGAACCTAATGAGGAAAGATGGCGGGTGACAGGCTGCTAATGAGGTGCTGAGAGACAAGCATGGTAGCCCACCTCAACAATCATGCTAGCTCAACACACCCCCCAGATTATGCATGTTCAATTACCCAACCCAGTTTTAGCAGAAAATTCTCTCCTGTGCTGTACCTCAGGCTGCTGGGCACACAGGAATCAGCAGACCTGAAGAGACTTCACAAACTGTCAAGAAATCAGGGTTCAGATGGTACCTACTATGCAGTTAACTCTGTGGGGAGGTTTATTCTGCCCTACCCTTTACACATCAAAACCAACACTGCCAGGTCTATGAACTGCAAGGTTTAAAGGCAATTTCAGGCATAAAAACAGATGTATTACATGACTTTGTTACCTCGCGCTGCTGTAACAGAAACACCACAAGTAGGTGACTTTAACAGAAATTTATTTCTCACATTTCAGGAGGCTAGAAGTCCACATTCAGGACTCTGACTCTACAGAAAGGCTTTCTCTCTCTGTCATCTCTGGGGAAAGCCTTTGTCCATTTGTTCTCTGGCAATTTTCCTGTGGCATTCATCTCTCATTCCACATCTCTGCTTCTCTGGATTCTTTGTTTAATCTCTTTTCTATCTCAAAAGAGTCTGACCTAAGACACACCCTATGCCAATATTCTCTCACTAACCTAACAAAGAAAACTAATGCCCAAGTGAGATTATAACCACAGGTATAAAAACTCAAACCAAACCTACTGCTGTTGAGTCCATTCCAACTCACACTGATCCCTACAGGACAGGACAGAACTGCCTTGTATGGTTTCCAGTGAGTGGCTGGTAGATTCACACTGCCAACATTCTGCTTAGCAGCTATAACACCTGGGTCAGAATTTACAGGACATACTTTTGAGGCACACAATTCAATCTGTAACACCATTATGTTTGGCTCTGCATAGACCTAGACAGACTGGGAGCCCCTGGGTGGTACAAAAGGATAACACACTCAACTGCTAACCAAAGGGTAGGAGGTTAAGTCAACCCAGAGGTACCACCCAGTGGCATGCTCAACAACCTACCACTTGAAAACCCTAAACAGCACAGTTCTACTCTGCCACACACGACGAGGTCGCTGTGAGTCAGAGCAGACCCAGCAGCAACTGGTTTAGGATATACCTTGATTAAAGAATCAAAGGAAACTCATGTTTAGTCCTTAGAATGGCTGGCATGAAAGACCACATATGCCAATACGACTCAGAAACTGCATTTTTCTTGGTCCCCAGCATTGATCACTGCAATGGAAGAGAATTAACAGATATGTGAGATCATTATTAAAACCTAAGAGTTATTAGAATCTCATTAGCAGAGACCAATTACAGACAGAATAGCAAGCTATTTTAGCTGAACACTCATACCAAAGGAGAAACGGAGAGCCTTCTTAATCACTTTCATTATCAAAACAGACTCCCTGCTGGAGCCTTTTAATTGGAAGTCTACATTTTAGCGGCATTTGCGTTTTATCAAACTATATTGACAGGGCTAATAGAAGTGCCTTCTTGTTCCCAGCTTCCCTCCTCCCAGACTTCCACAGTGTCTGCGGGGCTGCAACGCCACAAAACAGGAAGCCGGGCGGAAGCTGGCCCCCCAGCAGGCCAGCATCTGGAGCCCACTGTTCTCCTTCATCTCCGCCACGTCATGGGGGGAAGGGTGTCAGGCATCACCATGCCTTGTTTCAGTGTGCACAATGCCCCAAAGATGAAGGTATGCCATTTACTAAAAATGGAACCAAAGTCATCAGCAACCTGACGAGTAGGAAGCCATGTGGAGTTCTGCAGGCAAGCCATTCTGAACCTGAGACACACGGGCCTCCCCCACCTCTCCCTAACACACGCTCTCAAACGTGTAGAGTGCCACACTGTTATTGCCATGGGCTCTGTTTTGTTATTTATCGAGACTATAAAAGTACACAGCACTTTACAAACCACAGAACATGGGCACCCGAGCCTGGAGGAATGCAACCTAAATGAGACAGAGACAGAGTGGGGGGTGGGGAACAGGGAAATACGGAGTTGCACCAAATTCTCAGCCAGAATAATTCTGAGAGGCCATCAGAAAGGGCCTATGAAGTAGGGACCTCAAGACGCAGCGTTCACATAAACCAGAATCACCCAGCAGCATGCCAAAGCCTCAGCTCCTGGAAGGCAGGGTCGATACTGTCATAGCAATTCCATGGCAACTGCTACCTTTGGCATTCAACAATAAATTTTGGCTTTCTAATCACATGATGCCAAGTTCTTCCAAGTTATATTAAAATGTATATGCTGAGTAAACAATCAAACGCTTCTAAGTGAAGTAAGAAGGAAAGAAAACTGGGTCAAAAGAGAATCTTTCAATGGGTCTGGAAGAGTAGCAAGCCTATTAATTATATTAAGTTCAGTCCTTACAAGGGATGGCTACAGAATTCTCATCAGCTAAGGGAGCCATCAAGTCCTTTATTGTCTTTGATAAATAAAAGGTCTGGGCTGCTACAAAGGAATCATTTCCAAGAGACATTGAGAGATAAAATTAACTGTCTCCACTGAGAGAACACATAGAAAGTGGTGTTCTCCAACATTCACAAGGTACCCACCACCTAAACAGGCTGTGGTTCAGAATGTCCCCAGCCACGAAATACCCTCACTGAAGGATTTAAGCTTAGAAGTTGTCAGTACAGCTTTTTTTTTTCTTTTTAACCAATTACAAAATACCTGATGTTATCACAGTTCTATCTGCAGAGAGCTGCCGTGATCTCCTCAAACAGTATGTTTAGGCCAGGTATAACCCAGACCCCCAGAATACCAAACACAAACATTTTCTAGATGACCTCTATTCTAACATATCCCTACAAACAGTCAAAGGCAGCCAAAATCACTTTTCTAAATGCAAATAAAACATGCTCAGTAGTAGACTGTTAAACAGAATTGAGAAATTACCTACCTGACCTCTCAACCTCTGAGCTCACAGAAGGTTCAAGACCACAAAAAAGTTTCTTGGTGCTCCTTTTCTGATATAAAGTACTGGACAGTCCAGAGTTATCACAGTGTGTTCTTTTATATAACTTGTAGCCAGTACTGAAAAGAATCACCTAACTAATTCTTACAGTCTTTTCATAAATTTCTCTTTAGCTTCCCCCAAAGCATTTTATCGATGCATTGCAAAAATCAGGCTTTAATCGCCTCCCATTCATCAACAGCAACACCAGCCCCCCCGCTCTATTCAAGGGGGAAGCCATCTGCAATAGTTCTGCCCGATTTCCCCAGGAATTTTAGCTTCTACCGCCTGGTTTCTGAACCCTCAGTGATGGGAGCAATTTACCTCGATCGACTTCACCAGTCACTGTTGCAATTTAGCTAAGACATTTCCCAAGGGTCCATTAGAAAAGGTTCCAATTTGAAACACTCACATCTGATCCTACCAGCCACTCCTGGAAACATCATTTGGTACCAACTTACAAACTATTTTTTTTCTGATCCCAGATCCTTCTACTATGACATAGAAGTGCAAACAGAAAATGAAAGGGACAGGATTTCAAAAAAATCGCTCCAAAACAAGTTCAAATACAAAAACTTTAAAAGACCTTCCGACCAACAGCCACAGCCTGTTAGGTGTGTGTCAGGGCTCTGATTTGGTCTGATTTTGTTCTTCTGCTTTATGCCACACAAACTGAGGACGGCGGCCCAGGACAGCGGAAGCCATCAGCATCTGCAGCACAGCTACATCAGAAATCTAATGAGGATATGGAGGCCTTCCCGAGTTAAGGACCATGAAAAGCCAGATCGCCCTATTAAAACACTTCAGACGTGCATACATGCCTTACTGACTCCACGGAGCTAAGCGGGAGAAATGTGAAACCACAAATTATGCAGCAAATGCGAAATAGCTCCTCGGGCCAAAGAAATTAGAAGTTTTTATTGTCAAGAGGTAAAAAGTCAGTAAAAATCTCCAGATGACTGTTATGAAAGTCATAATACATGTGTTGGAATTGTGTGCTCTTCAATAAATGATCTTATCATTATGTGCAATTGACTTGATGTGCTTTGACAGCGCATTTCAGCAGTTCTCAAACAATGCTCTTCTGGAATATCGGTCCTTCTGAAACAGAGTGTAGGAAAACTATCATGATCTTTACCTTAAAAAATATAATAACAATGTTACCAAAAATTAAGTGTGGGAAAAATACCAAACTAAGAGTATTCTATTTACTCAATTTATTATTACTAGAAATGGAAACCCTTGTGGCACAGTGGTTAAGTGCTGTCACTACTAACCAAAAGGACGGGGGCTCCAGCCCACCAGGAGCTCCTCAGAGACCCAATGGGACTGTTCTGCTCTACCCTGTTGGGTTGCTGTGAGTCAGAGCTGATTTGGTGGCAATGGGTTTGTTTTGCTGTTCTGTTTTGTTCTGATATTACTTGAAATAACTGAAAACAAAAAAATCATGCTTAATTTGCCAGCCACCTTGGAATGTACATACATCTACTCCTACCTGGAGAATTATGCCCAGTTAAAATGACAGCGTTACATATTTCTATGTACCTAGAGCTCCTAGAGTTTTGTCATCTGGACATGTTTGAGAACCAGTGCTATGTTTATAAACATAATGGTGGGACAGCCGTAAATGTTCAAAAAAACAGCTCCCATTATATATTAAACGGGGAACTCATGAAACACACAATTTTAAACACAGTATTTCTCTTCAGTGACAACAGGGCTACAAGCTAAAAATTTCAGGGATTTCTTATCTTCCGTAAGTATAGTTAGAGACCACAGTGGGTCTCCTTGAGGCTATCCTTTTGTCTAAGTTTCCACTACAGGTGACCAGAATAAGTGGAAAGTCAAAAGACCTCGTTTATAGACGATCTTGGGAGCCCCGGTGGTGCAACGGTTAAGCATTTGCTTGCTAATCAAATCTACCAGCTGCTCTCTGGAAATCCTATGGGTCAGTTCTACTCTGTCCCATAGTATCTCTAGGAATTCAAAAAATTGACTCAAGAGCAACAGGTTTGGTTTGGTTTGGTTTTAGTCTCTTTTCTTCATCACAATAACATCCCCAAACTATAGTGATACACATTTTTCATGTAACAGAGTTCAAGATGACTCACAGTGTCAACTGGGCGACACTATTGTGTTGGAGCAACTATTCTCAACCTACCCATCAACCAACAACTACTGTCTCCCTTTTTCACCCAACTCCCCACTGCTTATATGCTTAAGGCCAGAATTTCTTCAAATGCTTTGGCCAAAGTAACCCATCAAAACAGACATAACCCAGAAAGCAAATGGAGATTCCAGATGTTTTCTAGGAAGCCAACCATTAAACACATTTACATTAAAAAAAAAAAAAAGTAGTACAGTGTCACTCTTCCCAGTACATTTTATGGAAAATACAAATTTTTATTTAAAAAGAACTTGTTTCTGTTTACTATGTGGTGGGCTTATTATTTTAAAAGAATGAAATACTTTTAATTTTCTCAATTTTTAATTTGTAATAAAGTCAATATCAAAAGATACAAACTCACATAAACTACACCTCTTTGAAGTCCTGAATAACTTTTAAGACTAAACTAGCTCTTAAATAAAAAAGTTTGAGAACCAGTTTTAGAAGACTACAAGAGAGAGTCTGCTGTCACTGACAATAGAAACAACACTTACTGCAGAAGAAGTTTAACATGAAGCTTCCTCACTAAAAAATCAGCTTTTAAGTAGGAGAGTTATTTACATAGCTAATTTTAATTTAATTTCCTTAAGGGAAATTAAAAAGGAAAAAATATTGCTCAACTTTTATATAAACATAATTGTTTAACTCTGCCCTAAAAACAGTTCCCTTGTCTTTTACCACATGCTCATGTACTTTTACACAATTATAATCATAGTATAAATAAAATGGTGTTTAATTTTTTGATCACTCAGCATTGTATCCTGAATAATCTTTATAAATTGGCTACAAATTTGGAATGTACAGCTAAATACATAGATTAAAACATTCAACAAGCTGTACAAACTAAGATTTCTGTATTAAGCATTACAACTCACTAAGAGGGAAAATGAAAACCCTTGCTGCACCATTACTATTCCATAATTTACTTAACTATTTCTTATGGTTGGCTATTTAGACTACTTTCATTTCTCTGAGATTATCAAGCACGTCAGGCATGACACCTGGCTCTTCTCTTGAAGACTCAAAGATGGTGTATTTTATGAAGCTGCCCACATGTTTAGTCAGTTTGACTACTTGGTCCCAACAGCTAAGGATATCATGCCACTGCCTATCTATTTTCTTTCATTAACTATTCCCCACACAATAAAATGAGTTAAGATTCTACTAAAGATAGGCAGCTATGAGTTCAGGTCAGAAGTTACTTAACATCAGGCCTGGCTCAGACAAGAGCCAGCAGCACCCTAGATCAAGCCTATGCTGGGGTTTAGTCAAAGCTCTAAATGTGGAGGCGGAGGCACAGTCTTTTCTCAAGTAGGCTGCGTAACACATGTATGTTATCAACCTGACCCCAGAAGTCATTTCTATGTGTGCCTCCTGATCCAGCCTTCAGATAATGACATCAAGCTCAAAGAGGTGAGGCTTCTCATCTGGGACAGCAGGTAAGTGGAAGACGAAGGAGGGCAAGTCAGCTTTCTACCTCTCCCATCAAAATGCGTTCTGCCCTATTACAGCCGTAAACAAGAGCCTCACATAGTTCTGAGCATCATCTTCAAAGACCAACAATTTAATCTGAAATGAGGGAAATTCTGGAACACAGTTCTTCAAGACAGTCAGCAGTTTTGAACAAAAATACGTCAAGGTACAAGCCTTAAGAGGACATTATACAAATCATACCTGCTTTACAAAAATGCACCTTCGAAGGTAACATAAAACAAAGTAGTTTAAGAAAACAAGAGTTTTAAATAATGAAGGGATTAAAACTAACTTTTAACGGCTCTCAAAAAAAGTTGGATGTTAAAAAATGAGACCAAGTGACCATTAAGACCAGATTGATGCTAGCACTGACTGATGGATAAAGAAATGTAGTCAAAACTGGAACTTCCAGGTTCTTAAAGCCACAGATTTCTAGGAAAGGATGGAGAAGATTGTTAAGTGTTACAGAACTGCTGAAATATGACTACCTGTTTGTTTTACAAGTCTACGTCTTAGCAAGTGCATTCTTGGTAGCAATATGATTTTGATAAGCTTTCACACCTTAGCTGACACTTTCTCAGCTAATTAAGGAGGTACAGTACACCAATATACCAGATGGCAGGGTGGCCACAAGTTTCCAACTTTGAAATTCCCAAAGAACCCACAAAACTACAGCTGGCCAGTGGCAACCACAGGCCTCTTCAGTTATTAATTCCTTCGGGTCTAAGGATTTTCTTTATTAAGGAATTTAAACAGACATGCTAAAAGTACTCCCCTCCAGATGAATGGATAAACAAAATGTGGTATATATACAAGCAATGGAATACTACTCATACAGAACAACAAGTTCTCATACAAGTTACAACATGGATCAACCTTGAAAACATTATACCGAGTAACATTAAGTCAGATAAAAGGACAAACAGCATTGGATTCCACTCCCCTGAAATCTCTACAACAGGTGAACACAAAGAGTCAGAAAGCAGACAACAGGCTACTAGGAGGCAGGAGAAGAATAAACTGATGTTATTGCTAACAAAGTGCTCAGCTTTTGTTTGGGCGCCATAAAACTTTTGTTTGGGCACCATAAAACTTTTGGAAATGGGGTAGCACAACACAGAGGTAGTAACGTCAATGAATTATGTAATACTTAAAACTGACTCAGATGGCTTTTTGTTATACATATTTTACCACAATAAAATTAAAAAAGAAACATGTTTGGAATTCAGGATGATTAATTTAGCTGAAGGAAGGTGAACTGTAATTAGATGAAGGCAAAAGATTCAAAATTCTCCAGCATGCTAATCTTGGACTTGATGGCCAAAATGATAGAGCGAGGTGGCCTAGAAAACCAGATGGAGACGTCTGCTTTCCAGAAGCCTTAGTTAAAATATATACGGAGAGCAATAAACCACTTGCAATCTATTTCTGAAAGCTTTTTATACTGTTTAAATGTTCTAAAAATTCTACTATGCTATAAACTGAAATTGTGATGACCTACAAATTTGTTTAAATAGAGTTTGAAGTTATTATGCAGTTTCTAGTTCACCAGGTCCACTGCAACACCAGCAATGAGTAAATGCTTGAATGAATGAATGAATGGACAGACAGCAAATAAAGAGGAGCCAAAGAGACAGTACTCAAAAGGACTAGCAGATGCACAGATAACTCCGTTAAAACAAAAGGAGTTTGAAGAGACTCCTCCTTTAAAATGGAAAAGAGAAGACAGGAAGACAAAACAGGGTGGATAAGTACCTTCAGAGACTCAAGAAATTATACATTAGCCTCATAACTATTTTTCTTACTGTCATCTGTGCACCGACGATTTTCCTGAAATATGAGAAAAGTTCAAAATTAACGGTGTTATTAAAGCTAAATAGGTATCTTCCCCTTACGTGACTACAAGAAGGTAATCAGACTTCTCTACAAATGAACAGAATGCTGTTAAATGTCTTCTGTGCTTTACACATCTTATTCCACATCATCTACCACGTAGCAGCCATGAAACGTCAACACTCTTGCACTTGGTTTAAATTTACTTACCCTCTCAAAGTCTCAGAACTAGTGACGGAGAGCTGATTTTAGACGTACACTAGCCCAACCTTTCAAGTCCATTCATTTTCCACTGGTTATCCAATCACTCAATAAGTAGAACAAAGAAGTTTTAAATTCAAAGAAGCTCAAATCCATCCATGAGTATAAATGGGACAGGGTGCCATTTCTAGCCCATGTCTGGCATGTCAGTGCCAGAGCTCAAGCTGGCTGAAGACAGCCAAGGGAGCCAGCCTGTCAAGAGGTCCAGAGCACAAGCAAGACATTCACACACAGAAGCAACCTGATGGGTATACAGACGCCCAAGTATGTTGAGCATTCTCCCAGGTAGGGTTGAGGGATGACTGGGACACCGTAGGACATCAATCCAAGAGACCAGACAGAGCAACAACAGGAGGCCTGATTACACAGAGGAAGATCTACCAAGCAGAAGTCCAGTTTCTGACCGCTGAAGAATACAGTAACAAAGAAGAGGGTAAACACTGGACAGCAACCCCTCGGTGTTGGATGGGAAATTGCAGAGGGTGGCAAAAACTTATGGTTTTCAATGTAAATGTAATTGTGGAAATAAATACAGATGTAAACAGATTCTCCAAGTCTGTCAGCTGACAGCATCTGGGAACAGCAACACCCCACTGGCAAGGACTGTCAAGGTCATGACTGCTATTATTTTCTACTAAAAGGAACAAAAGACACCTATCTTAGAGAAACAGCTGACCCTCGGGCTCAGAAGGACAAACCGTAAGATAAGCCTGCAATATCTCATGCCAAAAAGCAAAGACATGATCAAAGAAGGGTGAGACTATGTAAGGAACAAAAAACAAAAACAGGTATCTCCTTAAAAGAGATCCTACTGGTCAAACCAGGGATACTTTGAGTATACAAATAAAAACTGACAGTAACAGATTACAACTTATTCATAAATAAATAAATAAATCTTTAATGAGAAGTGAGAATTCACATAGTGTCAAAGTACCTCCCACAAAATATTTATTAACTGCAAAAAGAGCTATTTCACAGTAGAAACGCCAGGCAGACGGCACCAAAGTCACATGCTGAATCAGATTATTCTTATCTATTTATTAAAGCTAGTTCTTCAGAAGTCTACCAAGCAATTAAAAAAAAAAAATCACCGTCCAGTCAATTCTGACTTATGGAGACCCTACAGGACGGAGCGGAACTGCCCCACAGCTTCCCAGGCTGTATGCACTCTTCAGGGAAGCACACCTGCCACATCTGTCTCCCCCAGGGCAGCTGGGGAGTGTGAGTTACTGACTTTTCAGTTAGCAGCATCAATCAGTGACTGTCATCCAGCCAATTACAACTCATGACAATCCCCCTCCTCAGCCCTGTCTGTCAGAGTAGAACTGTGCCCCGCAGGGCTCCCCATGACTGATTTTTCAGAAGCAGACTGCCAATGCTTTCTGCTGAGGTGTACCTGGGTGACCCCGAACCCCAACCTTTGGGTTAGCAGCCACGTAATGCAGCCATTTGCACCACCCACAGGATCCCTTGTCTTACAAATATGAAAGTAAGAACATCTCCTTCTGAAAATTCCTTGTTTCAATTTTTCACTACATCAAAATGCCTTTCGTAGTAATTAAAACCCATTAGGAGAGTTTTACTCTAAAAATGTTATTCACAGCTATCCAAACCACATGATCAGGTGGCAGTAAGTGTCAGAACCAAACCAAAGCTTCAAACCTGTTGCCAGGCACATTAAAAATTTAAAGTAATTTAAAAAAATTAAAGAAAAAAATACTTCTTTTCATGTACATAAATAAAATAAATCCTTTGCTATATTAATAACCCCCAATTTAGGGCAATTCACAATAGGAGTAAGACATGACATGTAAATGCCATGAGGGTAGGATTCCGTTTTCTTTCACAAATGTCTTCCTGTGATGTGCTCTGCACACAGTAACTGCTCATTAAAGTAAAGGAGGAGGAAGAAGGAAAACAGCAGGATGGGAGGAGAGCCACCCATCGACAGTGTACTCAGGACAGGAGTGAACAGGATTCCCTCATTCCTGGGCTGAGTTCCATCCCCATGGGGAGAGCAGGCACATCAGCTTGGACATCAAGCCCACCGGCTCCAAGTATGCGCGCCTTCCTTCTCTTCACCTGACCTTACGCAAATATTTTAATCTTGGTGAGTTTGATCTGCCTCATTTGTCAAATGGTGGCAGTAACAGTATGGAATCAAAAGGGCTGTTTTACGATTTAAATGAAAAAAATGTATTTCTGTGATGATCACCCGTCATACAGTAAGGTCCCATCATTATTTCTAAGTAAGGAGGCTACTTTAACCCCCTCCAGAGTGACTTCTGTGTGGATGCCAAACAAAGGAGCCGTGAGCTCACCTGAGAAGCAAACTAACTGCTTTTGGGTCCAGAAGATAACAGCTGCACAGCGATTGCTTCACATCTGTGTCCTGTCTAACGTATGGCCCATGGGAGCACCAACCAGGTGTTTCTCAAAAATAAAGTGAAGAAAGCACAGAGAAAAATGCACAGAATCTCAAATATAAAAATAAGACAGCAAGAACCTGGGAAACATCTCCAGAAACATCTGAAGAGTGGAAACACTCAGAGCAGAAAAGTCGGCCACAGACTAAGAAAAGACATTCACAATACACACATGACTCAAGAGGCACATCCAGAATGTATAAAGACCTCCTACCGCCAGTAAGACAAATAACTCAATTTAAAAACACACAATCATCTGACGACTTGAGATACCACTTCACAAAGGATATTCAAATGCCCAATAACCCTACAAAAAGTCGCTAGGCACATTAGTCATCAAGGAAACACAAATTAAAGCCAAAATGAGATTGCCATTATACGAGTAAACACATCAGAACAGCAAAAGTTAGTATTTATAAAAACACCAAGTGTTAGCACGGATGTAGAACAACTGAAGGAGCCATACACTGGACTGTGGAAAAATGGGCCACTGATCTACCAAAGCTAACACTCATCTACTGTGCTGTTTGGTGCCACTGAGTCAATTCCAACTCCTAGGGACCTTTGGTGACACAGAACAACTGCCCTCATGGGGTTTTCATGGCTGTAATCTTGGTGGAAGCAGACTGTAATGGGTGGGCTTGAACCCCCAAACGTCCAGGTGACAGTCAAGCCCTTAACCGTTTGCGCTACCAGGGTTCCTTTCATCTACCTGTCGCCTAGCAGTACCACCCCTGGGTGTAACCCAAGGGAGAGGGATGCATGTGTCCACTAAAAGACACGAAAGGACCTTCATAGCAGCTTTTCCTTAACAGACCCAAGCTGGAAACAATCTCAGTGTCCACAGATGGGACCACAGATAAACAAAATGTTATTTACTCATAAAACAGAATACTGCACAGAAGAAAGGAGGAGGCGGGGAGAAGAACCACTGCTGATGCACAAACAACACAGACAAGTCTCACAGACATTACACTGCAGGAAAGAAGCACGACACAAAGGGCTGCCTCGGTGTGACTGCACTCACAGGCACTTCAAAAACAAGCATAACTAATCGATGATGATAAATATCAGACGGGTGATTGCTTCAAGGCACGAAAATACAGTCCAGGCACAAGGGAACCTGCTGGGGTGCTTCTAGATCTTGATCTGAGTGGTAGATACACGGATACAAACGCTGGACACCTAAGAATAACGCACTGCATTCACGTTATGCCTCAGTAATCTTCTTTTAAAAACATGACAAAGGTAGGTAAGTAAAACCATTTACATGTAAGTGGAGAATAACTTTTATTAATAATATTGAGGGTAGAATTTAGAAACTGCTTGACGTGAGTACCACTATGCAAATATACTGTTATTCCCATTACCAGCTGGCAATTCTACCTCTTAAAAATGAAGAAGCTATGTATCTAAAGTATCTGGGAGCCAGTGTAAAGTTGGGGAAGCCTAGATTCTGTGTAGCCACTGACCCTAGCAGGATATAAGCCCAGAGGGAAAGCAGAGGCTGTTGGTAAGGAGGAACTGCAGTCCTGCGGGAAGACACACCCAGGAGCAGGAGTCAAGGCCCTGGGAAGCCTAAAGGCTGGATACTCTGGAACACAGCTTCTGCTTCCAAAAAATAAAGACTACACCAGAAACACACCCCAAATAATTCTCTAGTTTGTGATTTTCTTTAATTACACAAAATGCATCCACAGAACTTTGCTGCACTCCACTCTGCCCCCAACACTTTAAACCAACACACAGATCTGAAGTACAGAGGATGCTACTAAAGCAGGTATCATCAGGCAGGTCCCAGGAGAACAGGGACAAGGATTAACAGACTGCTCATCCCAACTGTTGGGGTGCCAACAGTGAAAGGTTCCAAAACACAGGCTACATAAAGCTGGCACTACTGAGGCCGAGATCTAAACCATTCTCTGACTTACATTTACTAAAAGTGATTTGGAAAAACAAAAGGTGACTTTTGTATTTATGCCAGTGCCCTAAATTCTTCCTTGCCTGACATGTGAGCTTGGCACAGTTTACAGCCTTTACTCTCTACATGGCTGCGTGTCTGTGGGCTCAACAGGCCATGAGAGTCCTGGACAGTCCTGGACTGTCCACAAACAGGAAGCTTACTGTTACTGTCTCTGAAGCTCTCAAATGTCACTATTCTTGCTGAAATTACCCCAACACTTAACTAGTCCTCCAGGTTCTCATACTCCCTGGTCCTTATGCAGGATAATTTCCCATGCTGGTAGCACACCTCCTAGATCCCAGAATCAGATGACACCGAGTTATTCCCAGCTTCTCTTGGATAATGAATTTCTTTCCTTAAATGTGGTTCCTTAAGCCTAGGCAGCAATACAAGATTCAACAGTCCAGTTCATACACAGGACCACGAGCGAATCTGAAATTGAAATGCTGCAGATCAGAGGCCATAAACCAAACATATAATCATCCATTTCACCACAGGCCCAGCATTCTCCTAGCTGAAGATCAAACTCAACACATGTTTAAGACAAAAGCTCCTCAAGTTGTAATTGGTTTGTAAAAACCCAAGTTTATCTACTGCCCACCGGCACAAATCAGCTCTACTACTTCAAAGGCCAATATATGAGCTCATTTTAGCTGAGCTCATAAATCCCCAAACACTCATGTGTAGTTTCCCATTCAAATCAAAATGAATATTATTTTATTGAAGATATTACTTAAAAACTTAATAGACTATTCCCATTACCCAGACAATACTATAAGTATTTGTGGGGTGGCATACTCCAGTATTTGTGTAAATGATAACACTCCCACATTCATATAGCACTGCAATCCCATTAGCAGCAAGCTTAAATTAATAAAATTGTTTGTCTTGTCAGTCTGTGTTACACGTTGAACAAACTTGTTAGATAATCAGCAAAGGCATGACAATTCATTATCCTACAGGGAGCTGGTCTGAAACCAGCAGCTTCCGCTTTCAAACGGAGCCACCACATCAAATTAGACCATCATTTGCAGCCAGCTGCTGCACTCTCTGAAGGGCACCGGCAGGCACTCTGCACACGTCCTGCTGTTCTCACAGCCAAAGCAAGTGTATGTCCCACTGCCCAACGCAAAGTGTCCACGGCCGCCCAGCCCCAGTAGCACCGGATCTGCAGAACTGTCGGAAACAACACAGATTCAACTTTTTCCCATCCTCAGCTTGACCAGCAAGAGTGAAAGATACAATCAGATCATACACTGGCCTTTCACATCAGCGTCTGGCTCACATCAGCCCACTAAGTATGTTCTTCTCCAGCCAGAGGGTAAAGGAAGGAAGAGAAATGCACCCTTCCTGAAAGGAACCTCCATTGGTTCTGCTTCCGTTAGACGCTCCCACATTAACATTGCACAGAAGCGGACATTTAAGTCCATATTAAGTGCCATTCCACTGGCTAAGGAAAAACAAGATGCTACTTGTTGACATCTTGGTTCCATGCCGCCCAATACAAGCAATGTTCCACTGAATTAAGTTAGGAGGAGTATACGCAGGAATTTCAGGTAAAAGGAAACAGATGCCAGTTATGAAATGTAATTTTTGGAGTCAATTACCCAAAATACAAACTGGTGACAGGCAGAAAACCATGTGCCAACTGTTTCTGCAGGTTACAGAGATCACCTCTACAAGGCAGCCCCAGAGCTAATAGGTACAGTCATGCGAATTAGAACAAGCCCATGTGCCCAAGAGGATTTACTTAGGTCTAAAAGAAACGAAGCTTTTAGTCAAGTGAAAATGCTAACGAAAAGCCAACCCACAACCTGAATGCTCTCCTCCCTTGGGCATTCATGCTCGCCTTCTTGACCCTCCAGACCACTGGGATTTTTGCAGTCTTGCATAGTTGTTGTGAATAGTTAAGAGAATATGGATTCTCCCTTTTGGGAATGAAAATCTCAGTGACTCCTCCAACCTGTGGTATACTGTATTTTTTCTAATACTGTCGTCCCTGCCTTGGGAGGAGGTACCATTTCCTCACCCCTACTGGCGTTAGCTCAGCTTCGTGACTCACAATGTCCTTCCCTGAGGAAGGACTATAGATCCATCGCCCGGGGTACTTGGGACGGCCAGGTCACTTGTGCTGGCCAGTAAAAAGAAAAACAACCTGAGTCAGCTCTTGGTTGCCATGTCTCGCTTTTCTTTGCACTACTGCAAATAAAAAAATATGATCTGTCAGCCTGGTCCCCCAAGGGAAGCCAACAGGAAGCCGAGTCACAGCATACCTAAGATGGACGCAGGAGTGAGAGCAAACCCTTCCTGTCATAATCCACTGAGCTTCTGGTAATGTAATTTTAGCCACAGCTGACTGCATGAAGACTACAGAAAACTTGGTGCCACCAAGGAGACTGATGCTGTGGCGACAAGCCACAAAATGCTGAACCACAGCAGCAGAGTGAGAGCTTCAAAAGCCTGATAGCTCATTCTAGGATAGCAAAAATCCTTCACTCTACTGAACCTCCTCAAACCTGAGCCATAGTTTCCTTCACAATAATCTATGCAGTTCCAACAGTGAAATTATTTTCCATTCTAAAAACAACAATACTGTGGTGCAAAATGGCACATGACATTCAGTCTAGTGCCTGTTTCTTCCTTCTCTGCTTCCTATCTAATGTTCAGGCTCTATTTTTCCAATTCACTTCTGATAGTCTACTTTGGACTAACTACGAATACTTATGAATAAATGGGATGTGAGTCTCCAAAGGAGCTCAACTAAGAGAAAAACTCATCTTTAGGGACATCTGTTTTAGTTCTCACACAGTCAAAAATTTACTTTCTCACTGTGATCTGGACAGGTGAGGTGCTATTAGCTGTGGAAGGTGGAAGAGACAGGAAGTAATCAGAGTTGGCACTTATTTCGGTACCAGGAAACTTCTGAGTCCTAAGAAGCCAGGATACAACAAACAATACTTATTAGACACAATAAAGGGAGAAGGAAAACCATAGACCATACTGCTCCACCTTACTTTGTCTACACATTCTGTATGTATCAGAAAATCAGAAGTGCCCTGTGCACCTAGACACCCTAGGAGTGTCTCACATCATCCTAGTTCTGGCACTTTTTAATTAAAAAAAAAAAAAAAAAAGTTTTGAAACATGAACCTCTCAATTTTTACCCCCAACACCTCCATCTGGCTCCTCGGCCAGCATCCAGGCTCTAACTGTTTATTCTGCACAACCTCTGCTTTCCTAGAGATGGAAATACACTGTTTCCTGTTATCATCATGCCTCTTACGAAACACTTCCATTCAGGTCATCTTCCTCCAAACACAAACTACTCCACTAAGAACTCAAAAGCTAGGATACTTTCCAGGCATTCATCACTGTGGAGTTTAGGCCTCTGCACCTCTGAAACGGGACAAGATTTATCCCTAAGACTGGGAATGAATTAAGAATCACTGGGTCAATACCATGCTTATCTCTGTGTTGCCAAACCACACAAATAAAGCGTTCAGAGAAAACAGCACCTGAGCAACGCTAAGTAGGCAGCTGTCTTGAAAGAGACATTGGTGAAGCCTCTCACCACAGTGGAAGAAGGCAGAACTGGGTAAGAAGCCAGTGCTCCACACTCACGCTAGAGGCTGGCAAACTTCTGCCCACAGGCCACATCTGGCTCACTGCCTGTTCGTCTGCTAAATGTTTTAGATTTTTTAACAGTCAGAAAAAAACTGAAAAGACTATGCGATGACACATGCATATTAAATGAAATTCAAGTTTCAGTGTCCATAAATACAATTTTATTGAAACAAAGCCACACCTATCTGTTTAGACAGTATGCACGGCTGCTCTCAGCTACCACGGCAAAACTGAGTAGCTGTGACAGAGATCATGTGGTCGCTGTAGTTACTATTTCGTCTTTTGCAAAAAATGTACTCTCTAAAGTCACCAAAGGAAAGAACATCAATGTCCCCAGAGCTCACCACTGGGACCGCCACGGACCACAGCAGAGCAGCCCACCGGCGGAGGTTGGGTCTCCAGAGGAACAGGCAATGTCACCTTTATCTTTTCCAAGTCTGACACACAGAAGTATTTAATAAATGTGTGTTGCCGAAGGGTTGTGCCTATAAGCCTTCTGCTGGCTCCACAGCACACGCTCCACCACAGGCCACCGACACAGCCAGCCCACACGCCACGCTGAGAAGCCATGAGACACGGGTGGGAAGCAGAACACAAGCCGCTCTCATCCCTTAAAGGGAGACCAGGGAGGCCAGCACAATTCCTGCTCTAATACGTTTCCCCCTCCCTGACAAAGACAATACCCTAGGATGTTGAAAAAGGACAAGGGGGAGGGGGAGCTAAAATGCTACATCTGACATGGCTGGCTTAGCTGGATCCCAGCCAACCCGCGGCCCCATCGATCAGATATTCACCGAGCAGCAAGCAGAAAGGAAGGGGAGCAGGCCGGCAGCAGCCTTACCCTGGAAGCTACTTGTAATTCCGGCAACAGCTGCACACTGGGTAACGCTCCCACGAACTGTCAGCTGGGGAAGCACTGCGCCTTGTCCTCACTAAGAGCCACGGCTGCAAACCCCACACGCTCTTTGGACAGTAAATTGTCCATGACTAGGCCAGTGTCCAGAGGGTGCTGAGGGACTGGGGAACACAAGTGGGGCATTTGTTCATAGCAACGATCCTGGAAAACTCCAAGGACACTCCTTATTTTCCAAATCCTGCCCTGGCCAAGTGTCTGCTCTAGCAGGAATATTGTTGTGGGTCACACAGAACTCCACATCCTATCTTTCAGACAAACAAGAACACTGAGGCCAGCCATTCTCTCAACAAAGAACACCCCCCGGCCAAATGAAGGCTGTATCCTATGGTTCCGTCCTGCCAAGTTTCTTTTTAAAAGAGTCCATTAGTCAGCCTTGGAAAACCTTCTCTATTCTAGCTTGTCTCTCAATTCATGTTTGTAAAACCAGGGGTGACAGGGGTTGCCAGAGTTATCTGGGCAGGATATACACAGGCGAAAAGGAAAAGCAAGCTTCTACTCCTCCTGATAAGCCGAATGATACAGTCCACCTGACCAAGGAAATGCCCAGAACTCAGCCCTTTAAATGGCACTGTCCTGTGTAGTGGGTGACAACACTGGATGTCACATGACCTCGGTGCTGAGCCAAAATCTACACAAGCTCCCTAAGAAATCTTCTTTTGAACCAAGAGTAGCCATCATGCCCTGAAATCTAGCTAGGCGACATGACATAGAATTTGACAAAAACAAACACCGCAATGGAATCCAAAAGACCCAAAAAACTAACAACACTTAAGATACGTTTATTTGCTCATATTGTCTAACTCTTTTGTTTTAGAACTGCCTCAATGTATCAATAAAACTACTAGTATGTTCTATCTCTTCAAAGCCACTGATGAAACACAAAAACTCTAAGACACACCGAAATCAGCAAGGTACATATAACCATCACACATATTCCTGAAAGAAGACTAGCTTAAACAGAAGGAAAGAATTACTTGCTTAAGTCCAAAGAGACCAATACAAATTCATCTTGATAAATCAAAGTTCCTACATGTGACCTTACGTCCTACAGGGTTACTAAGCATCAGAATCAACCTGACAGCAGTGAGTTTGGTTCTTTGGTTTATATAGGTATCAGGAGCCCTAGGGGCACTGTGGTTATGAGCTAGGCTGCTAACCAAAAAGCTGGCCATTTGAACCCACCTGCTAGCGGCTCCTTGGAAACCCCTCAGGGCAGATCTACTCTGTCCTATACCTTTGCTATGTGTCAGGTGGCAATGGTTTTCTGTTTGTTTTTTAACATGGATATCAAGATAGACTGATGCGGAGGTGAGACGGGGTCCTTTCCTTATCAAGTTCTCTAGCAGATTACAGCCTCAAACTACAGGTCCACAATTCCTTATCTACAGCTGTGAAATCCAAAAAGCTCAAGATTGTTTTTGTAATGCAACTGAATATCAGTGTCTGTACAACTTCAACCAAATACATGCGAAGCTTCTTTAAAGTCTGTGTATCTCCCATTTCATGTGAATATTAATGCTTTACTGTAGACGTACTAATATGTTTCTGAGGTTGCTGTCCACAATGTTACTGGAATGTTACGTAATTAATATTCTATATATGAACTACAAAACTATCTAAAATCCAAAATCTTCTGAATTCAGAAGCATCTGAGTCAGAGGATTTCTGCCAGGAGACTGTGGACCTGTATTACCTTAATCTTCCTTATCATTCATTCCTACCTGTGGCCTAGCTCTGACTCTCTCTACTCATGGCATCCCAGTGACTCAGAGGGCCTCCAAATCCTCTAACCCAACCCTGAAGCCTTCTCCATTACTCTTTGCCCCTCTGTATCATGTGTGACCTTTTGGTCGATTACAGATTAACCAATGAACCTCTATGAAGCTGAATCAAAATCCTGTTGGAACACAAAACCCTGCTTCGCTGAGCCTCACCTACTTCCAACCCCTCATTCAGACATTCCTACATGTAGGCTGTGCTTCTAACTTGCCACGTCTAAAGCTGACTGTCTTAGGATTACCCAAGCGTCACTTCTACTTACATCTACCTTTTAAATTGCTAGCTGCTGGATCAAAATGTGAAATACAGACCAATTCATGTCTCTTTAACTACAACTTGGGCAACCCCTCCCAGCTACAGTCCATCAGCAAACCCTGTGGGCTCTTTCCTGATGTGGACCTTCTTGTAGCACTTCATGCCTGCTACCTACCTCGGACTCACCACACCTTGTCATGAAGCCCACTGAGAGCACTAACCCCTCATCCAAGTGTTCTGTCCTTCCAACTAAACTGCACTACACCACAAGATGAATGTTCCTAACACTTGGATCACATCAGTCCCCTGCTCAAATACCTTCAATGACTTCTCTGTGCCCACAGAATGAAGCCCAAACTACTTTAGGGTACTTTTCAAGACCCCTCAAAGTTACCTTTCCGGGTTATCTTCCCAAGGACAGCTGTACACTGAATAACACGAGAGCTTTCAGGACCATTACCCATGCCTGTATGCTTCTCTCCTGCCCTAGGTACTCTGATTTAACTGGGAGGGGGTGGGGTACAGCATCAGGAATTGATTTTTGTGGTGGCTGTTTGTGTGATCCCCACGTGTACTTGTCCTGGTCATCTGCTACTGTTCTAACAGAAATACCACGTGTGGGCAGCTTTAACAAAGAAAAGCTTATTTTGACACAGTCCAATAGGCTGTGAGTCCAAATTCAGGGTGTTTGCTCTAGGCGAAGGCTTTCCCTCTTTGTTGGCTCTAGAAGAAGGTCCTTGTGTTGTATCAGTCTTGCTTTGGTCTGAAAGCATCTGGGCATAGGAACCCCAGGTCCAAATGACATACTCTGCTCCTGGCTCTGCTGTCTTGACGGTATGAGGTCCCCAACTGCTGAGGTGGTGAATGCCACACTCCAGGGAAACTCCCCTTACACTGGAACAGGGAAGTAACCTTAGCAAAGTTGTTACAGTCCCACCCTAATCCTAATCCTCTTTAACATAATCCAGTCTATCAAACACAGGCAGAGATTAGGATTTACAGCATAGGAAAAACCACAAAACGGAGGGGAATCAGGGCCCAGTCAAATTGTCACACCCATTTTCAAAGGGGACACAATTCAATCCATGACAGTACGGTCAGTTTGGGGAACACTGATCTAGAACAACATCTTACCCCTGTACCCACATACACCTCGCACTTTCCATTCAGTGTCGCTCCCACAGGAGACCCACTCCTCAACACCTGCTTACACGTCACCTCTTCTACGAAGTCACCCCCTTTCACCACATCTGAAACATTTCTGCCTCTTAACGACGGCAGCAATTATTGAAAGATCAATCCACAGAGTTGTGTAAAATTATTTTCTACTAAAGCAGGAATACATTTTATAATGCCTACTTCTCTTCTTTTTTAAAAAAATTTTTGTGTGTTTAATCTTGTTACTCAATTAGGTTACAAATTCCTTTAGAGGACAAGGACGTATTTCCATTGCTTTTTCTACTTTTAGCAAGTACCCACAAACGGGAAGAAGTGGTCTGGGGGTATACCAAACACCCCTGCTTTGCTCACAGTGCACATTGTGTGAAGAAGAAAAAGTGCAAAGCAGTCATATTACCAAATGTCATGGCCGCCTGCACAGGGTCAAAAGTCAGGAGTCAAGCTGTCAATCCAAAGACAAAGGAAA
Organism: Heterohyrax brucei; assembly: GCA_028571685.1. Taxonomy (NCBI): domain Eukaryota; kingdom Metazoa; phylum Chordata; class Mammalia; order Hyracoidea; family Procaviidae; genus Heterohyrax; species Heterohyrax brucei. The sequence goes on from CM053147.1 coordinate 21,640,480, forward strand.
CCAGGGCAAGGGAGCAAAACAAGAATCGTGGGCCCCATCCAGCCAGGATAGAAAGACTCTCATGAATGACAGATTCTCAATCAGTATCCTGTTTTCACACCAGCTGCTGTGTTTCTGCTGGGCCAGAAACAGGTTTTTCTGCCAAAGGTCAAAGGAACAGGCTTCCACGACACTAACTCAGGTGATTCATAATCATATACGTTAGACACACATAAAAGACCAAGATATTTCCTAACTCAAAGCAATTAAAATACACAGAGAAATGGGTGTGGTGTTGCAGGTGGACTGGATCACGCAGTTGTTTGATCATACAAAAATATATTCACTCACTCGATAATTACCAAGATACTCTGCTCAATCCTGTTGTTGACTACAGTTTGTTTCTACATTGGTCAAATAAAAGGCAAAGAAAGGAGTGAAAACCCAACTAAATGACAATGTAACAGTGACACTGCTAATGAAAAGGCACAGGTCACTTTTAGCTAAAAATTACTATAAATTATAGTGCCATTTCTGAAGAATTAGTTCCTGTAAGAAAACCACATGCTGTGAGCCTATAAAAGCATCAATCATTTCCTTAAAGCACTCACGTTCAGTGCTGTCAAATCTGTCATAACCAGGATCTGATAACTGCTGTCAGTTGAACAAACATTTTTCTAAAAGACCTTCTAGGTTAGACATGGAGTTTTTGGATTATGACTCCAGTTTCAATCTCTAAGAGACTTTTGACTCTAAGACTGTAGCTAGAGAAACCATTCACATCCAGAAAACTCATTCCCACAGAAATGTCACAGAAAGCTCAGTGTTAAGAATTTAGACTTCATGGCACCACGGAGAGTAGAGGAACCCTGAAACTATGGCTCTGAGATGATGTTTAACCTTAAACCAAAAATACCCCCTGAAGTCATTTTAAAACTGAACAGTACTTTAGTTTAACTAGTAGAAAAGATTTTCCTTAAGTATTACGTTGTGACAGTAGCAGCTTGAAAGATGAGACAAGAACCTTAGCAAGCAGGGAAACTCTGGTAGTGTAGTGGTTAAGTGCTGCATTTGCTGGTCAAAAGGTTGACAGCTTGAATCTGCCAGGTGCTCCTCGGAAACTATACAGAGCAGTTCTACTCTGTCCTATAGGGTTGCTATGAGTCAGAATCAACTCAATGGCAGTGGGTGTGGTTTTGATTTTAGGGAGCAGTGAGTTTACGTCCACGAGGGAGAAGCAACTCAGAAAAGGCAGATGAGAATGGTCTGTACAACTCAAACAATGTAATCAGTGTCACTAAACTGTACACGTAGGAACTGTTGTACTGGTATATCTTTTGCTGTGTATATTCTCAACAACAAAATTTAGGAAACAAAAGAAAAAGAGAAGATTCATAACTATACTAACCATCACACAGTGCATTCCTGAGGCCAATTTTTGCCATACCACCTAAGTCTGGAACAGAAACAATGCATTCTGGTAAACTGCTGTATTTGTGTAGCTGTTAGTGATCTCCATGAGTGAAATGCAGAAGCAAAAATTGTTTCAAGTACATGAGTCCTCAGAGAGATAAGGGCAGAAACTGCCAAAGGCAACCCTACACTGAACAGAGCCGTTTCTGCAGCCACATGTGCTATTTATACTCAGAGCAGAGGATCCTGGAACTTTGACAACTCATTTAACGATAGTGCACACCAACAGGTCTATAATTTTCAAAGGAACAAAGATGCCTGTCACTTTGAAGAACTTGACCAACCTGGAAAGCAGCCCTGGCAATCACCTTTTCACCTGTATTTCTATATATAAACTCTGCCACCGAGCAGCATCTACACAAATGCACACATGTGCATGCACAAACACACACAAAAAGACCTGATATGACAGAATGCAAAGTCGCTCCTAAGATACTTACTCAACTATTCCCACTCCAGTTTTTTAACAATTGCTTTAATAACAACAAAACCACAGAAAAACAAAGTGTGCTAGTGAAGAAATACAGTATATTTTGCCTGCTTGTCAAAGTGAATACAGTCAAGCATTACTAGCACAGGCTGACCACTCAGAGGCAAAGCCTCAGTCATATCTGCAACTCACTGACAGGAGGTGTGAATGGTTGTCATGGCTATGGGCTGAAGGGAACGGACACAGGGCACAGGACACACAGCCACACATGGCCAGGCTGTAAACAGGCATTTCCATACTACCAAAGCCAGACATTAGCTCCCTAGTCTAAGAAGCCACCACACTAGAATGGAATTTCAGGCTGCCTCCAGGTTTCCCACTTCAAAGAGTAAGTGTTCACAGGGAGAAAGGAATAGCAAGAAAAAAAGGCCAGTCACAAAACCAATCAGAAGTATCTCCCAATGACCTAAAACTGAAAATTGGGAAGGAGAGTGACTGTCCCTCCACCAGCAGGCTGGCTGTGTCTCCATTCTGCCTTTCCACCCTTCTTGCCCTCCTCTGATCAGTCCGTGACATTACAAACAGGCTTCTCATCTACCCACTCACTGACTCTTGGTATTCACTCCTGCTTCCAATCAAAACGACCAGAGTCTAAAGCACAACAACCCATAGTTATGGTAATACTGTAAGACCTCAAGAACTAGGGCCCAAAAAGCAAGTGTAACTGGTAAGAAAGAGCTGAGAGAAATCTTTAACCATGAACCTTGCTTCAGTAAGAATATAAAATTTAATTAACATCTCCTTCAACTTCTAAAAGACAATGATACATCAAAGCTTTTTGTTTTTTTTAAGTGCTTTTAAAATTACAGTGTATCATGATGGCAGGTAGGGTTTACATTGTGAAATAAGGCAAGCAAGCGTTTCTGAAGATGCACAATTCCCCACCACGACCACTGATTTCCTTCAGGTACTGTTTTTCTGCTCCCCAAGGGTGCTTATGAGTAAAGGAACATACACAACACTGTCACACACAAGTGCAACACATGTGCACACATACAGCACCGCCTCCTAAGTGCAGTGAAGAACTGAGGGCTCTGACATGATCTCCAAGCCTTCTCCTATCAGTGTGAGCAGTCACAAAAGCCAGCCAGAAACCAGCTCAAGTCAGGTCGGCCTGATACCTCTTTCAAACACTCAGCCCCTTACATGGCTCTGGCCAGCGCAAGGTTACACAGTGCTTCATGAGTAGGGACAGCTATTCCAGACTTACTAAGTAAGGATGGAGACAATCAGTGCACCAAAGACAAAATTACTTCCAGAAGTTTGTGGCAGACCTTAGAAGCAGACAAGGAGGCTGGTCCCAGTCACAACCTTACTGATACTGAAAGGTACCTAATCAGACCTTACTTAGTGCTAAGAGGACTTCTCCCTGTGTCACTCGGAGGTGCAGATAGCAGGCCTTGGTAGACACAACGACTTAAGAGAAACTTCTCGTCAATGAAGCAGTACAGCTTTGAAGACATGACACAGCAACATCCTTAAGGTTGCCTACAAATAAAAAAAGCTGGATCTAGGGAACAAATCAAAGCCCTTGTTTCTATTTCCCCAAATCACCACACGGTAGAGTATTTCTTCCTAAGATTATCTTTCCACTTAGCAAGGGTATTTAAGGACTAACAGTGCTGTTTTTATACAGTCTGAGGTCCTCAGAATAATCACTGGCAGCTGTGGCTATCTTAGACTTGGCTCGATGTGGCCAACTAAGCATTTAGGGGAATGGTAGGTTACATCCTTATAAACAGAAGTATTTCTTCTGTCTCCAAACTCTCTTTTCCAACTATTTCCTTTGCACTTTTCAGGAACCACATTCCTTCCGTACCTAGATTAAAGTTTATCATCTGAAAAGGCACTTTATCTAGAAGAGAATCAGACAACCTGACTCCTTTGAGGGATAACCATGAGGCAACTAAAGCAAAATGAGCACCTCATCACTTACATTCTCGGGGGATCTGGGTGGCCCCGTTTGTCCAGAAGCGTTTCCTGTGCTGTGTCTTTCGTAGGACAGGCCAAGAGACTTAGAAAGAAGTGCCCAACCAGGTGACACGTTTACTTCACATCCACTGTATGTGCAATAACTGCAACCTTGTACAGATGTGTAAGAATCAAAACTGGGGTTAACTAAGCAAGTATTCCATACAGAATATTGGGTTTTTTTTTTAAATCAATTTATATACACAAAGGGAAGAAAGACCATTCATGTCTTTAAGTTCATTCAATCCTCAATTCCCCTATGTTTCCATCAGTTTGCCACACTATGGGGGGCTTACGTTTTGCTGTGATGCTGGAAGCTATGCCACTGGTATTCAGATACCAGCAGGGTCACCCATGGCAGATGGGTTCCAGCTGAGCTTCCAGACTAAGACAGACTAGGAAAAAGGACACAGCAGTCTACTTCTGAAAAGAATTAGCCAGTGACAACCTTATGAAGAGCAGGAGAATGCTGTTTCAGATATACTACCAGAAGATAAGCCCCTCAGACTGGAGGGCACTAAAAAGAAGACTGCAGAAGAAACGCTTCCTCAAAGCAGAGTCAACCTGAATGACATGAGTGCAGTCAAGCTTTTGGGGCCCTGATTCCCAGATGAGGCACGAGTCAAAATGAGAAGAAACAGCTACAAACACTTAATAATCAGAATGTGGAATGTATGAAGTATGAGCCTAGGAAACTCAAAAATCATCAAAAAATGAAAAGCAATGCATAAACACCGGTATCCTAGGCATGGATGAGCTGAAATGGACTGGTATTAGCCATTTTGAATTCAAAAATCATATGGTCTGCTATGCTGGAAATGACAGCTTGAAGAAGGATGGTGTTTGCCTTCATCTTCAAAAAGAATATTTCACAACCCATCCTGAAGTACAATGCTGTCAGTGACAGGATAATATCCATGCACCTACAGAGGCCAGTTAATACTACTGAAATTTACACACAAACCACACAGGCCAAATATAAAGAAACTGAAGATTTTTGACAGCTTCTGCAGTCTGAAATTGATCAAACATGCAATGAGAATGCACTGACAACTACTGGTGACTAGACTGCAAAAGTGGGAAACAAAGATCAGTAGTTGGAAAACATGGCCTTGTTGATTAACAACAATGCCAGACATCAAATGATAGAATCCTGCAAGACCAATGACCTCTTCATTGCAAATATCTTTTTACAACAATATAAACAGTGACTATATACACGCATCTCTCCAGAAGAAACACACAGGAATCAACTCAACTCTATCTGTGGAAAGAGATGACAGCAAAGCTCAGTCAGAACAAGGCCAGGTGCCAACTGTGGAAAAGACCACCAACTGCTCATATCCAAGTTCAAACTGAAACTGAAGAAAATTAGAACAAGTCCACAAAAGCCAAAGCACAACCTTGAGTATATCCCACCTGAGTTTACAGATTATCTCAAAAATAGTTTTGATGTGTTGAATACTAATGACTGAAGACCAGATGAACTGGTCTTCATGACATCATGAATGACATCAGACTTTACCCATGAAGAAAGCAAGGTTATTAAAAAGAAACAAACAAAAAAGACCAAGTTGGATGTCAGAAGAGACTCTGAAACTTGCTCTTGAATGGTAAGTACCTGAAACAAAAGAAAATAATGATGAAGTAAAAGAACTGAACAAAAGATTTCAAAGGACAGATTAAGAAGAAAAGTAAAGTGTTATAAGGACATATGCAAAGAGCTGGAGATAGAAAACTACAACGGAAAAACATACTCTGCATTTCTCAAGCTGGGAGAAACAAAGAAAAATTTCAAGCCCCAAGTTGCAACAGTCAGAGATTCTACAGGGAAAATATTAGATGATTCAGGAAGCATCTAAAGAAGATGAAAGGAAAACAGAATCACTACACCAAAACAAATTGGTTGATGTTCTACTATTTCAAGAGGTAGCAGATGATCAGGAACCAACAGCACTGAAGACAGAAGTTGAAGTTGAACTGAAGGCACTGGCAAAATACAAAGCTCCAGCAACTGATGGAATATCAACTGAGATATTTGAACAAACAGATGCAGCACTAGAAGTGCTCACTCATCTATGCCAAGAAATTTGGAAGAGAGCTACACGGTCAACCAACTGAAGCGATCCATATTTATGCCTATTCCCAAGAAAGGTGATTCAACAGAATGTGGAAATTATCAAACAATTTATTAATATTATATGCAACTAAATTTTGCTCAAGATCATTCAAAAGTGCAGCAGCGTATTGACAGAGAACTCCCAGAAATTCAGCTTGGATTCAGAAGTGGACGTGGAGCCACAGATATCAGTACTGATGTCGGATGGATCTTAGCTGAAAGCAGAAATCAGAAATGTTTACTTGTGTTTTATTGACTGTGCAAAGGCACTCAACTGTGTGGATCATAACAAATCATGGCTAACACTGCAAAGAACGGCAATTCCAGAATATTTTAATTGTGTTCATGAGGAACATACACATAGATCAAGAGGCAGTAGGGCAAACAGAACAAGGGTACACTGCGTGGTTTAAAGCCAGGAAAGGTGTGTGTCAGGGTTGTACCCTTTCAGCATACCTATTCAGTCTGTACGCCGAGCAAATAATTTGAGAAGCTGGACTATACGAAGAAGAACAGGACATGAAGGGTGGAGGAATACTTATTAACAATCTGCATTATACAGATAAAACAATCTTGCTTGCGGAAAGTCAAGAGGACTTGAAACACTGAGGAAGATCAAAGACTACAGCCTTGAGTATGGATTACACCCCAACATCAAGAAAACAAAAATCCTCACAACTGGACCAATAAGCAACATTACAATAAATGACTGAAGTTATTAAGGTTTTCATCCCACTTGGCTCTGCAAGCAACACTCATGGACATAGCAGTCAAGACATTAAAAGATTCAGTGCGCTGGGAAAAATCTGCTGCATAAGACCTCTTCAAAGGGCTGCAAAGCAAAGATGTTACCTTGAAGACTAAGTGCACCTGACCTAAGCCATGGTATTTTCAATCACATCATATACACATGAAAGCTGGATGACAATGAATCAGGAAAACAGAAGAACTGGCATCTTCGAACTGTGCTGAAGAAGAATATTGACTATAACACAGAGGGCCAAAAGAACAAAGAGGCCTATCTTGGAAGAAGTACAACCAGAATGCTCCTTAGAAACAAGGACGGCAAGATTACATCTTACAGACTACAGACGTGTTGTGAGGAGAGATCAATCTCTGGAGAAGCATATCATGCTTGGTAAACTACAGGGTCAGCGTAAAACAGAAGACCTGCAACACATGGACTGACACAGTAACTGCAACAATAGCTTCAAGTATACAAAGAACTGTGGGCATGGTGCAGGACCCAGAAGTGTTCCATTCTGTTGCATACAGCATTGCTATGAGGCACAACCAACTTGATGGCACCTAACAACAAACGTCTTTAATTTCAGGACAAACTTAATTTAAAAAGCATAGAAGAAACAGTAAAGAGCCTAAATATATTTAGCACACCTTCAATATCTATTAATTATAAATATACATCTTCCCTAAATCAACGTTAATTGCAAAGGGAATATTCATGATCACTTTGCTAAATAAACAGATGTTTGACTAAACTTACAACTTAATCATCATCATGAAAGATATATTATAATCTACTATCATTAAAAATCACCACATACACACTGAATTTGAAAGGCATTTATGGTAACGCTAGGTTTTTCACTAAAACCAGCATCATTACACACTTAATATTTTTATTTACATGAAATTTACAGGCCAGTTGAGAAAAAACAGGTGCAAGACCTGGGAGATAAAATGAGACGCAAAGCACTTAAGAATTCCATCACTAAAACCACCACAATTATTTTGGTCAATTCAATATGACAACTGTATTTTTAGTTACAATATTCTCAAACTGTGAAATAATTGAACAATGATACACATACACGGTTCAACTCAAAGACATCCCCTGAAAAAAAGGAGAAAAAGAAAATCAATAGTGTTTTCTTCCAAGAGCCTGAAAACATAAATCATGAGCTTCTCGGGGATGGAATCAAGGTGGTGGACTAAATGCACGTCTCCTTAAGTCCCTCTGGAAACCAAGACCTGCTATGATAATTAAACAGAGCCTCTGGACACCTAGTGAGCCCTGGGGTGTTAATTTGGACTTCCTACCACTGAACGCAAAACCTCCTCTCTTTCTCTGACTCTACTCTAGACGAGCAGAGGCTTACACAGACCAAAGTAATACTCACCATTTGGATTTTTTTTTCTCTGTCTTGGCCAGCAGGGAGAGCTGGGACTTGACTGCTGCTGGTCTCAGACATACTGCTGGTGGGACCCACAAGCATAATTAACGTTCTGAGAGCCTGGCTTTGGACTCTATACATCTCGACTCCCCTAGCCAATCTTTCTGCCTCTGCCATGTGGTAGCCATACAGACATGCTTGTGCAGGATGCCATCTTGATCCACTGGGAAACAGAGAAGCCCAGGCAGACGCCCTGGCTGGACTTAGTTCCTAGGCCAGGAGGCGCTGCCTGCTGGGGGGACAGTGCTTTTCCAGCATGGAGGCAGTGTTTTGCACAGTGTCACCTGGGGCTGGAGCCCAGTGGTGGAAGCTATGGACTTTGGGCATTTTGGCACTCTTGGTGCCTCTTTCCGCCAGGAGCCTTGTCCCTGCGAGCTGTCAAGCTTGTGCAGGACGCCGTCTTGTTTCACTGGGAGGCAGTCGTCCATAAAGACGTCTCAACTGGACCTAATTCCTGGGCTGGGAGGCGGTCCCCACCCAGAAGAGACTGCTTTTACAGCAGAAAAGCAGAATCCTACACAGTATCACCTACAGCTGGGGTCCGACCAGCAGAGGCCAGCAGGTAAGTAGTCTTTCTCTATTTTGAGCTACTTTAATAACATCTGGGTACAATATAGAGGTGCTTACTTTGCCAGCTGGGAAGAGCGAGGTATATACCTGAAAACCTGACTGACTTTGGAAGCTGTCAAATGCTTTTTATTCTCATTTTAGGACGGCCTAGAGAAACAACTGTGGCCCATCTTCACAGCATCTCTCCCGGCCTCTCTTGACCCACATGAAGCCCCAAATCCAACAAATGTTGGAGAACACAGTAACCTGACAATCACCCATGGCATCAGAAGGCCCCCAAAAGAAACCACCTCAGAATTTCCCAGACGAAGAAGCTTTCCTGAAACTATCAGAAGGCCAACACAAAAGGATTATATAGAGAGCCCTCCTAGATCTTATACAAAATGCAGCAGAGCAAAACAAAAAAGCAAGCAAGCTGTTGGATCTGATGGAACATCAGTACTCGGAAACCCAACACATCAAGAACAAAGTCAAAGACATAGAAACTTCAATTCAAAGCCACGAAAACAGAATGGAACAAATGGAAAAGAGAATTTCTGACTTGGAAGACAGAGCTACTGACGTCAGCATCTACGAGCCGAAATAAGAAAAAAAGAAACAAAAATAATGAAAAAGCATTAAGAAGCATGTAGGACTCTATTAAGAACAACAATTTACGTTTCATTGGAGTTCCTGAACAGGGCGAGACACTTGAGAACACAGACAGTATTGTAGCTGAGCTGCTGACAGAAAACTTCCCAGAAATTATAAAAGACAAGAATATAGATATCCACAATATGTAGTGAACACAGCTCAATATAGATCTCAACAGAAACACTCCAAGACACATTATAATCAAGCTTAACAAAATGAAACATAAGCAGAAACTCTTAAAAGCAGCAAGACTCAAAGCAAAGCTAACATTCAGATAGAAATCCTGTAGGCTTTCATCGGATTTCTCCGCAGAAACGATGCTAGCACACAGACAGTGGCATGACATATTCAAAGCCTTGAAGGAGAAGAACTTCCAACCAAGAATTATATATCCTGAAAATTATCTTTCAAATATGAAAATAAAATTAAGACATTCGCAGATAAACAGAAACTCAGAGACTCTGTGAAAACCAAACCAAAGCTACAAGAAATGCTGAAACATCTCTTGGCTTGGAAGAACAAAACTGCTAACTTTATATTTTAGAAGGACACACTATCCAGAATCCTAATCAGTTAGGGAAGGCTCCAAACACAATCAAAGCTACAATAGTGAAAGAAATGATCTAGTGATCATACCATGTAAACTATGATATCATCATATTAAAAAGGGGATGTACTACAGTCATTATGGTCCTTCCAGGTGGAGAGAAAGTTGACAAGACAGGTAGCAATCAAAATTGAGTTTATATATACTGTATTCAGTGGGAACATAGGGGCAGCTGTAAAGTATAATAAAAAACAACATACCGTATGAAGAAATGTAATACAGGAGTCTCAACAACCACAAGATCAATCCTGAAAAAAGTGAAAAATCAACTCACAAAGAACAAGGTCACAGAAAAGATTAATAAGAAAAACAGAGAAAACATCAACACAAAAATTAACATATCAAAATGGCAGCACTGAACACATACCTATCAATAAGTATACTCTGTGTGAATGGATTGAATACTACAGTGAAGAGACATTGAGTGACATCTTGGAACAAAAGACATGACCCATCTATATGCTGCCTACAAGAAACTCACCTTAGACTTAAAGATAAGAACAGACTGAAAATTAAAGGATGGAAGAATATACATCAAGGTAACAATGAACAAAGAAGGGCGGGTGTGGAAATTGTAATCTCAGATAAAATTGATTTTAATGTAAAATCCACGATCATGGACAAGAATGGACACTATTTATTGCTGAAAGGTTCAATACACAAGCAAGACTTAACAATATTAAATATTTATGCACCTAACATCAGAGCACCTAAATACGTCGAAGAAACACTGACTACACTCAAAAGAATAGATCACTCCACAATAACAGTACAAGACTTCAACACTCCACTCTCAATACTGGAAAGATCAGGTAGAAAAAAGCTCAACAAAATCACAGAAGACCTTACTGACACAATTAACCAACTAGACCTCCTCGACATATACAGAACTTTCTATCCATCAGCAGACAGCTACACCTTCTTCTCTAGTGCACATGCAACATTCTCCAGAATAGACCATGTGTTAGGATGTAAAGCAATTCTCAACATAAGTCAATGGCACTTGGCTTTTTTGGCAACAAAATCCATACCACTGAATTAATGCAAAGCATCTTCTCAGATCATAAAGCCATAAAAGTTGAAATATCTGAAAAAACATAGATAGAAAGTGGAACTCATGGAAACTGAACACCACCTTGCTCAAAAAGGTTACAGAAGAAATCAAGGATGAAATAAAGAAATGTACGGATTCCAACAAGAACGAAAACACTTCCTATCAGAACCTATGGGATACAGCCAAAGCAGTGCTCAGAAGTCAGTTTATCTCCATAAATGCACACACCTGGAAGGAACAAAGAAACCAAATAAAAGAACTGACCCTACACCTTGAAAAAGTAGAGAGAGAACAACAGAGGAACCCCTCAGGCACCTGAAGAAAACAGATCATGAAGATTACAGTAGAACTAAATGAATTAGAGAATAGAAGAACAACTGAAAAAACTGAAAAGACCAAAAGCTGGTTTTTTGAAAAGATCAACAAAATTGACAAACCATTAGCTAAACTTACTAAACAAAAACAGGAAACAAATAACCCAAATACGAAATGAGAGGGGAGTTGTCACAACAGATCCAACAAAAATCAAGAATATCATAGCTGAATACTACGAAAGACTGCATTCTAACAAATTTGAAAACCTAGAGGAAATGGACAAATTCCTTGATTCATATCACCTACTCAAATTATCACAACAACTTAGTAAACCCATCACAAATAAAGAGATTGAAAAAGTCATCAAAAAACTGCCAACCAAAAAAAGCCTGGGCCCAGATGGCTTCACTGCAGAATTCTACCCAGCTTTTACAGAAGAGTTATCTCCAGTACTACTGAGACTATTTCACAATATAGAAAGGGATGGAATACTCCCAAATTCATTCTATGAAGTCAGCATAACCCTGATATCAAAGCCAGGGAAAGACCCAACCAAAAAGGAGAACTACAGATCAATATCACTCATGAATCTAGGTGCAAAAACCATCAACAAAATTCTTGCCTACAGAATAGAACAACATACCAAAAAAATAATCCATCATGACAAAGTTGGATTCATACCAGGAATGGTTCAACATCAGGAGAACAATTACTGTGATCAACCACATAAATAATACAAAAGACAAGAATGATCTGATCTTGTCTACTGATGCAGAAAAGGCATTTGATGAAGTTCAACACCCATTCATGCTAAAAACTCTCAGCAAAATAGGAATAGACAGCTAATTCCTCAATACAATAAGGGCCATTTATACAAACCCAACTGCCTACGTCATCCCAAATGGAGAGAGACTGAAACAGTTTCCCCTGAGAACAGGAACTAGACAAGGATGCCCACCCTTATCTCTCCTGTTCAGCATTGTACTAGAAGTTCTAGCCAGAGCAATTAGACAAGACCAAGGAATAAAGGGCATCTGCATTGGCAAAGAAGAACTAAAAATCTCCCTATTTGCAGATGATATGATTGTATATGTAGAGAATCCCGAAGAATCCATAAGGAAACTACTCAAGCTGACAGAAGAGTTCAGCAAAGTCTCAACATACAAGATAAACATAAGTAAATCAATAGGATTCCTTTAGACCAACAACAACATTACTAAGGAAAAATTCACAAAGTCGAACACCATTTACTATAGCCCCTAGCACGATAAAGTACCGAGGAATACATTTAACCACACAAATAACAGATCTTTACAAAGACGACTACAACCCCTTACTACAAGACAGTAAGAGATGCTTACATAAATGGAGAAACCTACCCTACTCATGGATAGGAAGACTTAACACTGTGAAAATGTCTATTTTACCAAAGCAATATACTTATATAATACAATACCAATACAAGTTCCAGTGACATTTTTTAATGAGATGGAGGAACAAATTACCAACTTTGTTTGGAAAGGGAAGAAGCCTCGAATAAGCAAAGCATTACTAAAGAAGAACACACTGGGAGGCCTCTCGATACTGGACCTAGAACCTATTACACTGCCACAGTGGTCAAAACAGCCCGGTACTCATACAAAAACAGACCAATAGATCAGTGGAACAGAACTGAGACCCCTGAGATGACACCATTTGCCTATGAACAGCTGATGTTTGATAAAGGCCCTAAGACATTAAACTGGGGTAAAAACAGTATCTTCAACAAACAGTGCTGGCAAAATTGGATATTCATCTGCAATAAACTGAAACAAGATCTATATCTTACACCTTATACAAAAACCAACTCCAACTGGATAAAAGACCTAAATATCAAATCTAAAACGATAAAGCTCGTCCAAGAAAAAGTAGGAAGGTTTAATACACAATGTAGACAGACTTCAAAATCTGTCAAACAAATCACAATCATCAGAATAAAAAATAGATAAATGTGAACTACTAAGAACCAATCACTTTTGCTCATCCAAAGACTTTATTAATAGAACTAAAAGGAATGGAAAAAAATATTTGGCAACTCTATGTCGTTCAACACCTGATCTCCATAATCTATAAGGTACTACAAAAAACCAATGGGAAAATTAAGCGATGGGCAAAGGAGATGGACAGACACTTCTCTAAAGAGGAGATCCAGGAAGCCAAAAAACGCATGCGGACATGGTCACAATCACTAGCTATCAAAGAAATTCAAATCAAAACGACAATGAGATACCATCTCACCCCAACAAGGTTGGTCATGATCCAAAAAACCCAAAACAAACACTGGAGAGGCTGTGTGGAGATTGGAACTCTCCTACACTGTTGGTGGGATTGCAAAACGGTGCAAGCTCTTTGGAAAACAACCTGGTGCCCCTTAAAAAAATGGATATAGATTCATCATTTGATCCAGTAATTCCACTGCTTGGAATATATCCTACAGAATCAAGGCCATTCACACCAACTGATACATGTACACGAATGTTCATCAAAGCACAGTCCACAATAGCAAAAAGATGGAACCAACCCAGATGCCCAATAACAGAGGAATGGATAGGTAAACTATGGTATATATACTCAATGGAACACTATGCAATGATAAAGAACAACGATGATAGCAGGAAACATCTTTTAACCTCGTTTCAACCTGAGGACATTATGCGGAGTAAAAGTAGTCAGCGACTAAAGGACAAATATTGTATGAGACCCCTATGATAAGAACTTAAAAACAGACTCATGCATAGAAGAAAAGACTCTTTGATGGCTACAAGGATGGGGAGGAAGAGAGGGTGACAGGGGGAGAGTTTAGACTACATAGTTAATAGAAATTTGGTTGGGTGAAATCAGTGACAGCATGAATTAGAAAGAAGATTAATAACAACTGGACTTCAACACAATTTGAGTACTCCTCACATCTTAACCAATATTGCAAGCACAGCGTAGATGCGGTTGCTGGCCGGGGACCATGCTCTCAGGAGAAATCGAGGCCAATCGCCACAGCTAGCATTTTGCTAATAAAGACTATCTGGACCCCTCATCGGGTTGGCGTCTGGGGTCTTAAAAGCTCTCTGCACCCCTCATAGGGGTGGCGTCTGTGGTCTTAAAAGCTGCTAAGCTGCCATCTGAGGGTACAGCAAATGGTCCCAACTCAACAGGAACAGATGATCACTGAGGACAAGAATGACACGGGGAAAAGAGTGGGTCTCTACACTGACTTGTGATCAGAAGAACTGGATGGTGCCCAGCCACCACCAGTGAGGTTCCCCTGGGAGCATGGCCCCTTGCCCTGATTTTGCCCCTGTCCATAAATCATAATGGAAGGTTTTAACTTTAGGGACAGCAATGGATTGGATTTGATGACACAGAGTGACCATATCTTATGGGAATTTTATGGTCCTATGCATCAGTAGGATGTCATCCTGCTGATCTCTTGCTGGAGGAAGGGGAGTGGGTAGACAGGAGGGCGATAGGAGACTGTTGGGAAGATAGGACACGTATGGAGCAGAGAAGAGCGGTGTGCTGTCACCAGGCAGGAAGAGCAGTCAGAGCTGTGTATAGGTGAGAATGTGAATTTATATCCGAATGTACATTTTCATTCAATCATTAAAAAAAAAAAAAAAATCATGAGCTTCTTCCACAGGAACAAGGTGACCATCGCAACACAATCAACACCTTCAGACTTACTGAAACCAGTCTTTTTAAAACACAGCATCATTGCTTTTTACAAAGCAGCTTCCAGAAGGCACAGGTTATAAAGATGACAGTGAGGACAGGGGAGGCAAGTGAAAGACAAAGAGGGTGATGACCTTTAAATGTACTTCTACCAAAAGGCCAGTGGCTATATCACTAGAAACTAAAAGCATCACCTTCTTCCCTGGCATCAGGGTGGTGACAGTAAATGCTTGCTGACATTCAGCAAAACGGCAAGGACTGCCTGAGGAGTGGCCTTTGCAAAATGTCTACATAAAAACCAGAGATTCAAGGGAAATCACCTTGTAGACTGAGGTTCCTTAAGATTGCTGAGTAATCCCTACAAATTTAATATATTAAAGACATTAAAGCACACACCTAGTGGTCAGTATCATGCAGGTTCGTACGGCTTTTCACCAGCTTGCTCCAACTTCATCCTAATACCATGCTCTCCACCAATCAGTGGGATCTTTCTTCCTTTTTCTTATCCCCAAGAGGAAAGTTTAGTAGTTATTTGTTTTAATATCAGGTCAGGTCCTGCAACACAGAGGATGACTAAAGCATTTAAAAGAAAAAAACCCCAAAGAAAGAACAGAGTGGGAGGAGAGGTGGGGAGTTAACATGTGGTACTACCCCCAGCATCCTGCCCTAATAATGGCAATGGGTCACTAAATGCCTGAAGAACTATGCTGCTACAAGGCTGAATCCTGAAAACATTCCTATGACCCCTTCTTTGTGTAGAACTTTTACACTGGACAAAAGGTGTATGGTGCATGCCACAAATTTTTTTCACGTCTTCTACCTCCTTAAGTATGACAGAAAAGGGGTTAATATGAACTTCTCACTCTACAATTTTTTTTTTTAAGTAGCATTGCAGAGAAACCACAAATCCAAAAAAATCAGGGCACTGCAGAACTAGATGGATGACTCTGCTAAGGAAGTCTTTTCAAAACAGAGAGGTTTCTTGCCTCTTCAGAATGTGGAACATTCACCAAGTTCCAACCCCTAGTAATGACCCTCAGGGAGAGTGACAGTTCCGGAAGTTTAAAGCAGCTGAAAACGACACTAATTCTGTCCTATGGTGACACCACAATGGAGAATGAGAATTACCCTTTAATTTGATGCAATTTAAGCATCAGCCAAAGACATATCCTGGTGGCACATGTTGTCCTCCGGGCCCAGCTTCTGTCTCGGATCCAGTTTGTCCCTCACGCTCACTTTTTTTATGCACTAACCCTAACATTACCCTTCACCTAAGACTACCCAAGCCCATCTCATAGATTTTTTCACCAAAGATGAGAACAAATATCTTTCTACAGCCCTTCAGGATTTACCTCTGGCCAAGAAAAGCTAGGAGGTAAACTTTATAACTCAGGTTACCAGAAAGGCATTCTGGGAACCTGTCCAACCCCACAGGGGTAGCATTCAAATTGAGAGTAAGACAGCAGAGCTTAGCAATTTCAGGGTATTACACTTAACAAAGAATCCCTTACCTGACTCAAGGGAAAAGCTGTAGGGATTAATAATAAGGCTTTTAAAGAGACCTGAGCTCCCCCAAAAGAACAGTAAATAAGGACACGGCATTATCATTTATTAGACAGAAAGTCTAAGAAACAGAGGAATCTACTGTGCTCCATTCTATCAAGTGGGCTTTTTAAAGTCACCTGCAGGAGAGAAATTATTAGGTCTGTCTCCCAGGATCCATAACAGATACACAGCTGAGTGCAATGTTAGCCAAGAGTGGCGAAGAGGAAGGGCTAACCCAATAGTTTTTGACTCTGTTTGAGACTTACAATCATCTGTAGTACAATAATGCCTGCACTCCACTCCTGGAGATTGTGATTTTATTATTCTAGTCAAGACTTCAGTTGTTTACTTTTGTTTATTTAAAAGTTCCCCAGGGGTAACAAAACACAGACTCCCTGATGCACTAGAACTCTATTAAATAAAGACCAGACCTGACAGTCCAACAGACTAGAGGATCCCTGGAAGACCTGGCCCCCTGGACTGTTAGTCCACAGCTGCAACTATTCTGGAAGCCAACTCTTCAGAAAAAGATTGGACTAGACTGTAAGATACAGAGTGATGCTGGTAAAGTGTGCTTCCCAGCTTAGGCGCATACACGAGGTTAACTGAGCTGCTCCCGTCCAGAGCGAGGCAGGAGCTAGTTAAAGGGTCACAGCAAGTACAGGGTGGTGAGAGAAGTCAGAGTTATATACAATGTATGTGCAATGTTTTGTACGACAAATTGACTTGGATTTTAATTTCACTTAGCCAAGCCAAGTGCCACGTAAAACAGTTATAAATAACATTTCCCAGGGAAGCCAGTACAACTTGCCCATGGCAAGGTCCTAGAAGTTCCACACACATATCCAAACTCCTTGAAGGACCTAATTCCTGAGGGTTGTGGGGATCGTGGTCTCGGGGATCACTTAGCTCAACTGGTATAACATAGTTTATAAAGAAAATGTTCTCACATTCTACTTTGGTGACCAGTCTCTGGGGTCTTAGAAGCTTATGAGTGGCTGTCTCCACTGGTGGCACTCCATCTAGAGCAAGAGAGAACAAAGAGGACCAAAGACAAAAGGGAAAGATTAGTCCCTAGGAACTAATGCACCACAACTACCACAGCCTCCACCAGACTGAGTCCATAACAACGAAAGGGCACCCTGCTACCACTACCAACTGCTCTGACAGGGATCACACGAGAGGTCCCAGACAGAGCTACAGAAAAATACACAACAAAATTCTAACTCACAAAAAAGGGCCAGACTTACTGGCCTAAGAAACTCCAAGAGTACGACGCAGCGTTCAGTACTGAAGTCACTCCTGAGGTTCACCCTTCTGCCAAAGATTGGCCAGCTACGTAAAACAAAATGAGACTTAAGGGGCACACCAGCCCAAGGGCAATTACTAGAAGGCAGGAGAAGAGAGAAAATCTAGTAATAGGGAACCCAATGTTTAGAGGAGGAAAGAGTTGACATGCTGTGCGATGGTTATCCAATGTCACAAAACAACCTGTTTAATGAGAAGCTAGTCTGTTCTGTAAACCTTCATCTAATAAACAATAATAAAAAAAAAAACAAGAAAATTAAAAAGTTAAAGTTACCCAGGTGATTTCAACACATGCTCTCAACGCTTATTACAAAAAAGAAACAAAGAATAGGATTTGGGGAGCCATTTCAAGGGACCAACTTGGAAAACAGGATGCAAAAAGCCAACAGGCATTCAGTATTCTGAAGAGTCACTTAAGTCCTATTTCTTGGAGAAAGTTAATTATCTACAAGACACATAAGGGCGGGGCTGAGACACACGCTTTGGTTCATTCCAGTTCGAATTCCGGGGGGAGAATCTGCCTTTCTGCCCCAGATATACTGAATCAGAATCTATATTTTAACAAGACTACCAAGTGATTTGTAAGTATAATAAATTCTGAGAATCACTGCTCTACCAGTAGTTCTCATAATTAGTCCCTAACCAGCAGCATTTACCCAGCAGTATTAGCATCGCCTGGGAACTTTTTAGCTATGTAAATTCTCAGCAGAGGCCTGAACAGGAAGGAAATGGTTCCAGGCCCTGGCTGAAACGTCCATGTGAGCACCCTGACTATGTGACTAGCATTTTGAAGAAACAATTTCCATTTCATAAATCAGGTCATATTACAGTTTTTAAGGCAATACTGGCCCAAAACACAGGACAGGAAAGAAAAGGTAGGCACTATTACAGGATAATGACTTTCTCTCCCACCTTCAGAGGAGGCTGAACAATAATGCTGTAAGGGAAGAGCTGCCCTGGCAGGAGATACTTAAATTCATCATTTGAGAAACGAGTGGCGGGGAGCGCAGTCAAGATGGCAGACTAAGCACATGTCTCCTTATACCCCTCTGGAAACGAAGACCTGAAATGATAATCAACCGGAGCCTTCTGATCACCTAATCAGCCCCAGGACACAGCACAGGGCTGTTAATTTGGACTTCATACCACTGAGCGAAAAACCTTCTCTCTTTCACTGACTCCAGCTCCTGGTTAGCCCTGGCTCTCACGGACTGAAGGTAAACACACCATTTTGACTTTTTTTTCTCTGTCTTGGCTGGCAGGCGGGGCTGGGTCTTGCCTAGCCGCTAGACTCAGACACGCTGATGGGGGTATAGGCAGGTGAAATTGCCATATTTTGAGAGCCAGGCTTAGGACTCTGTTCATCTAGCCACTTGGGGCCTGTCTTTTTACCTCTGCCACAGCGGGGTCTGTATGGATTCCCACTGCCAGTGTGCGGGACTCCATGTTGGATATGCAGATTTTAGCAGGACCTAATTCTTAGCCTGGGAGCCAGCGCCTGCAAACAGGACAGCGCTTCTCCACCAGAAAAGCTGTAATTTTCCCAGTGTCGGCTACAGTGGCGGTCCCGCAACAGAAGCAGAGGAATCACTACCTCTTGGCACCTTTAGCCCCTCTATCAGCTGCCTGTGTGCAAGGCGACATCTTGGGTATGGTGGCCGCAGCTGGACCTAATTCTCAGCTTGGGAGCCAAAGCCTTCCCACAGGAGAGCGCTTTTCTACCAGAAAAGCAGAACTCTACACAGAGTCGCCTAAGGCTAGGCCCTGTCAGCAAAAGCCAACAGGGCAGTAGCACTGCTGTATTCCGAACTAGTTTGTATCACCTGTGGTTGGATACAGAAATGCTTTCTTTGCAGTTGGGAAGAGGGACCTCTACACCTGAAAACCTGACTGACTTGGGAAGTGGTCAGATACCTTTTGCTTTACATTTTAAGACAGACTAGAGAAACATCTGCAGTCCACCTTCACGGTATCTTTTCCAGCCTCTACTTACTCACATGGGACCCAAAAAGCAACAGACACTTGTGGCATACAAGAAATCACCGATGGCTTCAGAAGGCTTCCAAATAAAGCAACCAAGCAGTTTTCCAGATGAAGAAACTTTTATGAAAGCATCAGAAAGTGAATACAAAATGATTATCTATAAAGCCCTTCTAGACCTTATACAAAATGCTGCAGAACAAAAGGAGACAATAAACAAGCTGTTTGATCTGATGGAACACCAGTACTCTGAAATCCAACAGATCAAGAACAAAATCAAAGACATAGACACTTCCATGCAAAGCCAAGAAAACAGAATGGAACAGATGGAAAAAAGAATTTCTGACTTGGACGACAGAACTACTGACACCAGCATCTATGAGGAGAAATCAGAAAAAAAAAAAAAAATGAAGACACATTAAGAAGCATGTGGGACTCTATTAAGAGGAACAACCTTCGATTAATTGGAGTCCCTGAACACGGTGAGACATCTCAGAACACAGACAGTATCGTTGCTGAGCTGCTGAAAGAAAACTTCCCAGAAATCATGAAGGAAGAGAATATAGACATCTCAGATGCATATCGTACACCACCCAATATAGATCTCAAAAGAAAGACTCCAAGACATATTATAATCAAGCTTAACAAAATGAAACATAAGCAGCAACTCCTAAAGGCATCAAGACTCAAAGCAAAGCTAACATCCAGAAGATAACCCTGTAGGCTCTCGTCAGATTTCTCAGCAGAAACCATGCTGGCACAGAGACAGTGACATGACATGTTCAAAGCCTTGAAGGAGAAGAACTTCCAACCAAGAATTATATAGCCTGCAAAACTATCTTTCAAATACGAAAATGAAATTAAGGCATTCCCAGATAAACAGAAACTCAGAGACTTTATAAAAGCCAAACCCAAACTACAAGAAATACTGAAAGAAGTTCTTGGCTCTGGCTTAGAAGAACAAAACCACTAACTTTATATTTTAGAACGACACACTACACAAAACTATACTCAGTTAGAGAAGGCTTGAAAGTCAATAACAGCTTTAATACAGAAAGAAGCAATCCAGTGACGATCATGAAAACTATGGTCCCATCATGTTAAAAAGAGGGATATACTATGGTCATTATAGTCCTTCCAGATGGAGAGGAAGATGAAAAGACTGGTAGTAACTAAAATTAGGTTTATATATAGTTTATTAAGGGGGATCATCAGAGCAGCTGTAAAGCACAACAAAGAAGTATCATCCCATTTCAAGAAATGGAACACAGGAGTCTCAACAACTACAAAATCAGCTCTGAAAAAGGTGAAAAATCAACTCACAAAAAAGAATGTCTCACAACCGATTAGTAAGAACAACAGAGAAAACATCAACACAAAAAATAAACATATCACAATGGCAGCCATGAACACATAACCGTCAATAATTACACTGAATGTGAATGGATTGAATGCTCCAGTAAAGAGACATCGAGTGATGTCTTGGATCAAAAGACATGATCCATCCATATGCTGTCTGCAAGAAACTCACTTGAGACCTACAGATAGGAACAAACTGAAAATTAAGGGATGGAAGAATATATATCAAGCTAACAATGAACAGAGAAGAGCAAGTGTAGCAATTCTAGTCTCAGACAAAATCAATTTTAATGTAAAAACCACCATCATGGGCAAAGATGGACACTATTTACTGCTGAAAGGTTCAGTACACAAGCAAGACTTAACTATATTAAATATTTATGCACCTAATATCAAAGCACCTAAGTACATCGAAGAAACACTGACTATACTCAAAAAAGAGTTAGATGATCCCACAATCATAGTGGGAGACTTCAACACTCCACTCTCAATACTGGACACATAATCTAGAAAAAAGCTCAGTAAAGATACAGAACACCTCATTGCCACAATTAACCAACTAAGCCTCACTGATATATACAGAACTTTCTACCTATCAGCAGACAACTACACCTTCTTCTCCAGTGCACATGGAACATTCTCCAGAATTGACCACGTGCTAGGATATAATGCAATTCTCAACAAAATCTATACCACTGAATTACTGTAGAGCATCTTCTCAGATTCTAAAGCCATAAAAGTTGAAATCAATAGCAGAAAAAACATAGAAAGTGGAACTCTTGGAAACTGAACAACATTTTGCTCAAAAAAACATGGGTTATAGAAGAAATCAAGGATGAAATAAAGAAATTCATGGATTCCAATGAGAACAAAAATACTTCCTACCAAAACCTATGGGATACAGCCAAAGCAGTGCTCAGAGGTCTGTTTATCTCCATAAATGCACACATCTGGAAGGAAGGAAGAAATCAAGTCAAGGAACTAACTCTACAGCTTGAACAAGTAGAGAGAGAACAACAGAGGAACCCCTCAGTCACCAGAAGAAACAAGATCATAAAGATTAGAGTAGAGCTAAATGAATCAGAAAATAGAAAAACAATTGAAAAAATTGAAAAGACCAAAAGCTGGTTTTCTGAAAAGATCAACAAAATTGACAAACCACTGGCTAAACTTACTAAACAAAAGCAGGAAACAAATAACCCAAATTAGAAATGAGAGGGGAGTTGTCACCACAGATCCAACAGAAATCAAAAATATCACAACAGAATACTATGAAAGACTGTACTCTAACAAATTTGAAAACCTAAAGGAAATAGACAAATTCCTTGACTCTTACCACTTATTCCTTTACTCATACCACCGACCCAAATTAACACAACATGAAGCAGAACAACTTAATAAACCCATCACAAAGGAAGAGACTGAAAAGGTCATCAAAACACTGCCAACCAAAAAAAGGCCCGGGCCCAGACGGCTTCACAGCAGAATTCTACCAAGCATTTAGAGAAGAGTTATCTCCAATACTACTGAGACTATATCACAGTGTAGAAAGGGATGGAGTACTCCCAAACTCATTCTATGAAGCCAGCATAACCCAGATACCAAAGACAGGGAAAGACCCAACAAAGAAGGAGACCTACACATGTATATCACTCATGAATCTAGATGCAAAAAATCTTCAACAGAATTCTTGCCAATAGAATACAACAACATATCCAAAAAAATAATCCATCATGACCAAGTGGGATTCATACCAGGGATGCAAGGCTGGTTCAACATCAGAAAAACAATTAATGTGATTAACCACATAAATAACACAAAAGAGAAGAATCACCTGATTTTGTCCATTGATGCAGAAAAGGCATTTGATAAAGTCCAACACCCATTCATGCTAAAAACTCTTAGCAAAATAGGCACAGACGGCAAATTCCTCAACACAATAAGGGCCATTTATACAAAGCCAATTGCCCACGTCATCCTGAATGGAGAGAGACTGAAAGACTTGCCCTTGAGAACAGGAACTAGACAAGATGCCCCCTCTCACCTCTCCTATTCAACATTGTACTAGAAGTTCTAGCCAGAGCAATTAGACAAGACCAAGGAATAAAGGGTATCCGCATCATCAAAGAAGTTGTTAAAATCTCCCTGTTTGCAGATAATATGATTGTATGTGCAGAGAATCCCATAGAATCTATAAGGAAACTACTCAAACTGATAGAAGAGTTCAGCAAAGTCTCAGGATACAAGATAAACATAAGTAAATCAGCAAGATTCCTTTATACCAACAACAAGACTGTTAATGAAGAAATCATCAAATCAATACCATTTACTATAGCCTCTAAGAAGATAAAGTACCTAGGAATTAATCTAACCAGAGAAATAACAGACCTTTACAAAGAGAACTACAAGCCCTTACTACAAGAAACTAAGAGAGACTTAGAGAAATGGAAAAACCTACCCTGCTCCTGGATAGGAAGACTTAACATTGTGAAAATGTCTATTTTACCCAAAGCAATCTACTTATATAATGCAATCCCCATACAAGTTCCAGTGTCATTTTTTAATGAGATGGAGAAACAAATCACCATTTTTGTTTGGACAGGGAAGAAGCCGCGGATAAGCAAGGTACTACTAAAGAAGAACAACACACGGGGAGGCCTTTCATTACCCGACCTTAGAACATACTACACTGCCACAGTGGTCAAAACAGCCTGGTACAAGAACAGACAGATTGATCAATGGAACAGAATTGAGACCCCAGTGATGACACCATCTGCCTATGAACAGTTGATAGTTGACAAAGGCCCTAAAACATTAAACTGGGGTAAAAACAGTATCTTCAACAAATGGCGCTGGCAAAATTGGATATCCATCTGCAATAAACTGAAACAAGATCTATATCTTACACCTTATACAAAAACCAACTCCAACTGCATAAAAGACCTACATATCAAACCTAAAACGATAAAACTCATCCAAGAAAAGGTAGGAACAATAATGGAAGTTTTAATACCCAATGTGGACAGACTCCAAAATCTGTCAAACAAACCACAATCAACAGAAGAGAAAACAGATAAATGGGAACTATTAAGAATGAAACACTTTTGCTCATCCAAAGACTTTATTAATAGAATTAAAAGAATACCTACAGAATGGGAAAAAATATTTGGCAACTCTATGTCAGACCGACGCCTGATCTCCGTAATCTATAAGATACTACAAAATATCAAGAAGAAGAAGATAAATCATCCAATTAAGCGATGGGCAAAGGAGATGGACAGACATTTCTCTAAAGAGGAGATCCAGGCAGCCAAAAAACACATGCAGACATGTTCACGATCTTTAGTTATTAAAGAAATTCAAATCAAGACGACAATGAGATACCATCTCACCCCAACAAGATTGGCCATGATCCAAAAAACACAAAACAACAAATGCTGGAGAGGCTGTGGAGAAAGTGGAACCCTCCTACACTGTTGGTGGGGTTACAAAATGGTCCAGCCTCTTTGGAAAGCAATCTGGCGCTTCTTTAAAAAAATGGATATTGATACACCATTTGACCCAGTAATTCCACTGCCTGGAATATATTCTACAGAATCAAGGCCTTTCACACCAATGGACACATGTACAAGAATGTTTATCACAGCACAGTCCACGATAGCAAAAAGATGGAATGAACCCAGATGCCCAACAACAGAAGAATGGATAGGTAAACTATGGTACATATACTCAATGGAGCACTACACAATGATAAAGAATAACGATGATTCCAGGAAACATCTCATAACCTGGTTTCAACTGGAAGACATTATGTTGAGTGAAAGTAGTCAGCGACAAGAGGACAAATATTGTATGAGACCTCTACGCTAAGATCTCAAAAATAGACTTGTGTATAGAAGACAAGACTCTTTGACAGCTTCATGGGACGGGAGGGAGGTAGGACGGTGGAGAGGGTTTAGATTAGATAGTTGCTAGAAATCTGGTTGAGTCAAATCGGTGATAGCACATTAGAAACAAGAACAACATTAAGTGGGCTTCAGCATAACCTGAGTACTCCTTCCATCTTAACCCAATATTGCAAGGATAGAGTAGCTGGGGCGGGGGGCAGGGGTCCATGCTCTTAGGCGAAATCAAGGCCAACTGGCAAAACCAGTGTTTTGGTAAGAGTGCTCTCTGCATCCCACATTGGTCAGTGGCATCTGGGGTCTTAAAAGCTGCCACGCTGCCATCCAAGGGCACAGCAAATGGTTCCAACTCAGCAGCAATGGACGCTCACCGAGGCGAGGAAGAAAATGACATGGGGTAAAGACAACCCAGAAGATAGACAGACCCACAAGAATGGGTCACTACATCGACTTGGGACCAGAAGAACCCGATGGTGCCTGGCCACCGCCAGTGATAGCCGCAATGGAGCTCACTAAGTGTAGTCTCACCGGCAACACAACAATAAAAAGGGGTGCATTCTGAGATCTCCACTACAAGACCTCAGTTGATGGTCCAGCGGTTTCCGGGTTCCCCTGGGAACATGGCCCCTGGCCCTGATGCTGCCCTTAACCATAAATCATAACGAAGGTCCACTCTTCAGACATGAATGGATTGGACTTGGCAGTACAGAGTTACCATATATTGGATGCACTTTATGGTTCTGTGCATCTGTAGGATATCATCCTGCTGACCTCTGGTTGGAGGAAGGAGAGTGGGTGGAGAGGAGGGGACAGGAGAATGTTGGGAGGATGAAACACGTATGGAGCAGAGAGGAATAGTGTGCTGTCACCGGACAGGGAGAGCAGTCGAAGCTGCATATAGGTGGCAGGAATGTACATTTTCACTCAGTCATATTAAATTAAAAAAAAAAAGTGGCTATAATAGTTATCACAGAGTAAGTGAAAATTCCCCAAAGTGTAAAGCAAAGTATGATTATTTCATACAAGACATAAGGCAGGCTAAATAACATTTACTAGATTTTATTTGAGTTACATGCCATCACTCTGGATCACGAAACTCCACTTAGAATTAATCTGCCATGTATCTGCTACCACAGCTACCCCAAACCCAAACCTAGCCAGTTGTCGTGGTCAAGTCAGACACATGGAGACCCCCATGTTGGACCAGCGCTCCACGGGGTTTTCAGAAGCAGATCACCACCAGCCTTTTCTTCCAGGGCCCCTCTGGTAGGTTCAAGTGACTAACCTTTCAGTCAACCATGTCTGTATCACCACAGGGTCTCCTTCACACTAACCCAGGGAGGAGCACATAAAAAGGTCATTCTCATCCCTGTTTGCACTCAAAAACATGTGAGAAGCTTTAGAGTAAAAAAAAAAAGAAGAAAAAAACCACCTGGGACCTATCCTTGGGAATTCTGCTTCAGTGCACCTGGTAGGTGACTGGGCACGGATGCCTCTGCAGAATTCCCAGGTGACTCTGATGTGTCTCAGCAGGGTGAAGACCTCTGCATTAAATGCATCAACACTTAGCATCTGCACTGCTCTGCTGACTGCACCAGGGTACCACAGCATCAGAGCAAGGCAGGCAATAATCGGTTCTGTTATGTGATCCACAGATGAGTGACTGATTCTTCGGGGCTTTAATTTAGTGGAGTTGAGACACTGATGAGTTCATGGCTTTGTTTCTCATTAATCTTTCATTGTGCTCCAAATTGTTCGTGCTTTTCATTCTATGGCTCCAAATCACCACACACACACACACACACAAAAAATTTTTTTTAATAACCAAGCTACCCACTAAGAAAAGTGGCTCTTGTTCTAGCCTTTCACATTTAATAGCTACTGGGTGACTGACAGAAAGACATTGCACACAAAGGCAAGCACATGTGCTAACTTAGAGTAGGGAGATTACAACACCCCAGCTTGCCTCACCTTAAAACACTACCTAAGACCTGTGCTGGCAGGCAACACTGCAAGCTCAGTTAGGGAGAGCACCCTGGACACAAGCTTACCAGGAGAAAACAGACAAAGATGTCTAACTGCTTTAGGCTGGCAAACCAGAAGGAGGTATGGGAGGTTTACAGTACCTAGTGTCTCCCCACAGAGGTCTCTTATGACCCATCTTTTACTACTATGATTTAAAAAAATCAGGCTCCAAGCATGAGACCAGAAGAAGTAGATGGTACTCGGCCAACACCAATGACTGCCCTGTCAGGGAATACAATAACATAGAATCCATGGTGTGGAGGGAGAAAAACGGGTTGCAGAACTCAAACTCCATTAAAGACAACCAGACCTGAAAGTCCAAAAGACTGGAGGGTCCTCAGGAGACATGGCCCCTTGACACTGTTAGCCCAGAACCGAAACAATTCTCAAAGCCAACTCTTCAGACAAAGATTGGACTGGACTGTAAGAGATGAAATGATACTGGTGAAGAGTGTGCTTCTTGGGTTAAGTAGATACATGAGGCTAACTGGGAAGCTCCTACCTAGAGGGAAGAAGATAAGGCAGACAGAGACAGGACCCAGCTGAATGGACACGGGAAACACAAGGTGGAGAAGCGAAGTGTGTTATCACAAGGTGGGTATAGCAGCTAGACTTACACAGCAGTGTGTGTACAAGTTTTTATATGACAAATTGACTTGGGTTGTAAACTCTCACTTAAAGCACAACAAAATAATTTTTTAATAAATCAGGCCCCCATCTCTTACTGATTTCTGGAACAACATCTCAGATGCTCAACAACAACTGGCTGATTTCCTACCCAGACAGAGATGGATGCTAACAGACTTCTAGATCCTAGAGCACCCTGGCCAGAGCCAGAAAGAGGCATCTGGAGCAAGAGAGCCAATTCCAATGTGATCCATGGCATTTGCCTTCTACATTCTTTCATGGATGTCCCTGGTGCCAGGGGGAGGGGGTGAAGATGTGTGGACTCACCCTATACCCTAGCATGAGTTCCCTTACCACTTGGGGCACTTCAGATGAATGTATAGCCACTCACCCAAGGGAAGCTAGAAGCGTCTGGGAAGCCTACAGGGGACCCTGAGGATGCAGGCCAAGGGAGGGCAGACAATTATCCCCAGAGAAACGGAGGCAGGCTGTCGGGCACCCAGCACGAGGGAGAAGCAAGTTACTAAAAACAACAATAAAGTAAATAAATCCGCCTTTTGGGTTCACATAAATATTTTGCTAATCAGTAAAAGGACAGTAAAGGGAACATAAAAAGAGCACCTAACATTTAATGGGATTCAGGTAAAATATTACACTTCTCTGAAAGTTATTCAAGTGTGGAGTGAGTCTATAAACTAAATTTACTTTTTCAAATGACTAAGATACTCATTTCTTCCTCAGAACCACAGGTCAGGATCTGTCCAAAGGACACAGAATCACTGAATAAATGAGCACCAGCCCTGAACCAGTTCCTTTCCTTTCTGAAACTGAACACATTCCAGCACAAACTCACTGCCCTCAGCTCCAACCAGAGGGCGTTGATGTCCCACCAACCCACACAGTTAGGCACACTCACAGTCCCTGCATAAACACATCCAGCCCCAAAGCAGCCTTGCGAAGCCCTCCGCCAGCTTACAGCGAGCTCTCCACAGTAGCTGAGGGGGACTGTTCCTGTGTGCCATGAAGCCAATTCCAACTCACAGCGACCCTACAGGACAGAGAGGACCTGCCCAGAGGGCTTCCTAGGGTGCATCTTTTACGGGAGTAGACCACCAGGTCTTTCTCCCATAGAGCTGTAGGGCAGGTTAGCTACTAACCTTTCAGTTCGTAACTCAGCATTTAACCACTGTGCCACCAGGGCTCCTGGGTAACAAAAACCCAAAACCTGTTGCTGTCAAGGTGATTCTGATTCATATCGACCCTACCCTAAGGACAGTGTAAAACTGCCTCCTAGTACTTTCCAAGGAGTACCTAGTGGATTCCGAATGTCAACTTTTCAGCTAGCAGCCAAACTCTTAATCACTATACCACCAGGGGTTCCTGAGAGGGTTAATTTACCAGGGAGAAGGTATATCAACCACACGCAGGCAGGAGGTAGGCAAACAGAGCAGCAGCCTACTGCAGGGTCACACAAGGAGCCCCTCCCAGTGGTAACTGACAGCCTCCTCTGGCCGCCTAGGGTCCTTGGGACTTGCTTATTTGGAGAGAGGACTGTCTGTGAGAGAGACAGCAGAACTAAGAAAGGTCCCCAACTACCACAGCCTTCAGCTGACTGAGTCCAATACAACTAGACGGTGCCCAGCTATTACCACCAACTGCTCGGACAGGTATCAGAAAAAAAGTGGAACAAAATTCTGACAAAAAAAAGACCAGACTTACTGGCCTGACAGAGACTAAAGAAATACTGAGATTATGGCCCCTGGACACTCTTTAACTCAGTACTGACTTCACTTCTGAGGCTCACCTTCAGCCACAAAACGAGATGAAGGAGGCAGACAAGGGACAGGAAAGCTGGTAACGGGGAATGCAAGGTGGAGAAAGTGCACTGACACATCATGGGATTGACAGTCAACGCCACAAAATAGCATGTGTATTAACTGTTTAATGAGAAACTAATTTGCTTCATAAGCCTTCGCCTAAAGCACAATAAAAAATAATAACAATAATGCAAAAAGAATGTTTAAAAAACGCCCCCCAAGTAAAAAACAAATACTGTCAGTCGACAAAACTACCATCCGGGACCCTCCCACCTCCTGCTGGACTTCCCTGAGACAAGCAGCTGCTTCTCAAAGCTGCAGCTGTCAGCAAGGCGAGAGCTGGGCTGTCAGGGGCTGGGAGCGCACTTGAGGAAGGACCACCGAGCTAGTCCTTACCCAGGAGGCGGCACACTGACACGGCCCACAGCAAACATTGGCCCTCAGACACAGACACAACCCTCTGTGATAAGAATGCACAACTGTGTGTGTGAACAACTCAGAGATCACTGAGAGAGTCTCTGAAATACACCACATCCACCCACTGCCATCTAATCGAGTCAGACTCGTAGTGCCACTACAGGACAAAGCAGAACTACTCCACAGAGTTTCCAAGGAGCACCTGGAGGATTCAAACTGCCAGTCTTCTGGTTAGCAGCTGTAGCATTTAACCACCACACTGCCAGGGCCTCCTTACACCACACACAGATCAGCTATGTAAAGAGTTACCATCTCCTCTGGGTTGAATTATTATGCTCTGTGTTCCCAGAGTCCTCAGGAGATGTAAACAAGCTTGGTTTGACTGCTTACAGAAAGATTGACAGCTCAAACCCACCTGGTAGCTCCACAGATTAAAAAAGGCCTGGCAATCAGCATCCACAGCCAAAGACCCTGGGGAGCCCAATTCTACCCTGCAACACACGCAGCTGCCAAGAGTAAAGAGTCAACTCAACAGGACAGGTTGGGTTTAGGTTTTCTGTGCTCCCATGGCACCAATCCTTCGTTTTCAAATCAACTACTGAGGGACAGGATGCACGGACAGCACTCTACCTAGGTGCATACTCCTCCACAGTGGCCTCTGTGCTTCCAAATATATTTGAGATGCTGTCTCCAAGTTACAGAGCCCTCAATGACTTCA
Organism: Heterohyrax brucei; assembly: GCA_028571685.1. Lineage (NCBI taxonomy): Eukaryota > Metazoa > Chordata > Mammalia > Hyracoidea > Procaviidae > Heterohyrax > Heterohyrax brucei. The sequence goes on from CM053147.1 coordinate 21,671,292, forward strand.
GCCTTAATTCCTTGAAACTACCACACGTCTTCCTGAGCTCAAACACAACTACGCCGACAATACTCAGATTCCACCACAGAAACAGAACCGCAGCAGAGAAACCTTGTTTGCCTTTAAGCCCCACCAACCATGAACTGGCAGCATCCTGATCCCAAAATGCTCCACCTCCACACAGGGCTGTGGTCTAGCCCCTTTAATTAGCAAAAGTGATTACAGTAACTACCAGTCACTAATACTGTGATATTATAATGAAATACAATGGGAAGTGATTGTTTTTATCACCGCAGGGTGCAATTTAATAACCTGCAGTGTAACTGTGCAAACACAAGTGCGTGGCCTGTGACAGTCACTGACAGAGCAGCACGGAGCCAGCACAAGCGAATCTGGCGGGCTGCAGGCCCAAAGCTGTCACAAGAGCCTTTGTGTTCACATGACCGTGTCTCGCCGTGTCCCAGCTAGGGCAGCAGATGAGAGCGCTGCTCCCCGGGAGCAGATTTACCCTCGATTTCAGGAGCAGCAGAGTTCAGTTGTTGGGGGGTCAGGGGTGAGGGTGAGCTATCCTAGCAACAAAACACAAAGGGCCAGGATCACAGCCTGCTGCTAAATACCACAAATAGATACGGAATTAGGTGATTAGAGAGTGTACTACCAGGGGGACAAAATATCAGCCCCTCTGGGAACACGTACGGATCTGTGGTAGGAATCTCATACAGCTGCACTACAGCACAACTCACTGAGCACTCTCTCTCTGCTCTGAAGGGATGTTTTCAGCTACGGAAATCAGGTATTTTCTGCTTTGAGACAAGTTTTCTCTTTTAAGACTGGAGATATAATAATCAAAAAAATTGGAAACTATTTACATATCCAAAAATAGGAGGAGTCAGGTTAAATGAGTTATGATACATCCACATTACTGTTAAAATCTACACAACCTAACAACTGTGGTTTAGGAAATGATGTCCTGGCTGGGGGAAGCACTTGGTTCCCACACGTGAACACCAAGAATCCAGCACAAAGGCCGTGTGTGCTAGTCACCGAGGTGACGCCGCCTCTGAACAGGTGATGTAAGTTAGTTATGTTTTCTCCTTTATATGTTCCTGAATTTATAAAAGGAATGTTAGTTTTACAGTCAGGAAAAATTCCTAAGGTAGGGAATTATGCAAAAATGAAATCCAAAAGTCTAAACCATCTATTTAATACAGGTGATGTATAAAAATAATGGCAAAAGAATTAAGCAGATAATGAAGCACCCAGAAGCAGGTGTTCCCAAGGATGAGTAAACCGGGAGAAAAGTGACCGGGATTAAGACTCTTCAGTAAGAAGGGAAAATCCAACCTCTTCACACAGTTGGTCTGACTGCTGCAAACAGTGAGATCATTGTCAGGAAAAATTCCTACAGGAGACACAGAAAGGAACTCACTTCACCCTCTGACTGGAAGTAAAATGCATCACAGAAACATAGTCTCCATGATATAAAGGATGGTGAGTCAAAAGATGGCTGCAGGAAATATTTTAATTCGTAAAAATATTCTGAAATAAAAATATCCACTATTTACAAAGACAAGAAAAACCAGCTGCAGCTTTGGGAGGTGGCTGCTGTTGAGTGTTTTGGTTCCGACTCGCAGAGACCCTGTGCACACCGAACGCAACACTGCCCGGCCCCACATGCCGTCCTCCTGATTGTGGCTGTTTGAATCCACTGCTGCAGCCATCTCAGTGAGGGTCTTTTTCTCACTCACCCTCTTGTTTACCAGCTTCCGACAGGAAGCAGAAATTCTGAAAAACAGGAGCTTGAAGAGAAGACCACCCAGCACATTCTGTCTAGGGGACCGTTCCCCAGCACTGCAATCACTCAGCAAAGTCACGTGGCACATCTGGAGGCAACTGCAGGTTCTTGGTGAAACTCCTGCTGCTTCCTCACAAGGCTCCCTGAGCAAGTATCAGGCGACCTCCGCAAGCCTGTGCCTCATCCACCTACAGAGAAAGATCCAGCCCTCTGTGGTATCCAGCAGCCTCCTCTTCTCAGTTTCTGTAAATAACAAGCCAACTTTCTTCACAGGAAAGAGAACATCCTGGCTCATTGTTTCAGCTATCCAGTACAGCTACAGCACAAGTATCACAAGCGAGTGGCTTTAGCAAACAGAAATTGACTGCCTCACAGTTTAGGAGACTGTAAGGCCAAATTCAGGGTGCTGGCTTTAGAGGAAGGCTCTTGAGTAAGATTCTTGTCTCTCTAAACTTCCATTTTTGGACAATCTTCATGTGTCTTCCTCCATCTTTGCTTCTTCTGCTGTCTTGGTTAATCTTTTTTATAGCTCCAAAAAGACTGATGTAAGACGCACCCTACATCAATCCTGTCTCCTTACCATAACAAAGATAACCCCTTCTCAAGTGGAATTATAATCACAGGCATAGAGGTTAGGATATTTCAGGGGACTACAATTCAATCCATTACACTCCAAAGGAAAGATGAAAAGGCAAGGAGGGGAAGGGAAGTTTGATCAAGGGAAAACAGGACAGATCAGAAACACACACACTCAAAACTGCAACCAATGGCATGAAAACAATATGTATAAAAATTGCTAGCCCCAAACCCAGCCCTCAACACTGACTGCTGATAAAGATTCATAGGACAGAGCATACTTGCCCCTTAGGGTTTCCGAGGTGTCAATTCTGACTGGAACAGATGGCCATATCTTGCTCCCTTGGAGCGGCTGGGAGGCTAGAACCAGCTACCTTCTGACTTGCAGATAAGCAGTTTAACCGCTGCACCATCAGGTCTGCTTTCCCAATTGTTAAAGGGAAACCTAATATGTTGTGTTAAATTTTCACCTAACACAATAAAATATTCTTTACAAACAACCAACGAAACTGTCTGGCCTGCTTGGCAGTTAGGTTTCATATCATAAATTAAGAAGTCCACAGGCTGACTTCTAAATCCCATCTTTGAGTTCATTTAGTATAAATCAGTGAGCCAGGCTGGCAGACAATGTTCCTCAGACTGTCCAGCTCACAGCTGATCCCTAAAACTAGCAGAGGCCTTCGGTCAGGCCTGAGCAGACAGCCAGCTCTCCCTTCACTCTGTCTCAGGGATCACCCCACACTAACCTACACAATGGACTTTTGTGAGCTGTCACAATTCAGAAGGCACTTTGGGCTTTGCTGGGCTCTCTGCTACAACTCAAGCTCAGCACAGCCGTAAAGCACCCGTTGTTTTCGTCCAACAATCTGAGAACAATGGCTTGCATATGCTGGAGGCAAACGTGTTCTCCAAACGGCACCCTTTTTAGTGTCCCTGATGTACCAAGTTTAGTGAGCAGAAATGGCAAGTGAAGTGTGAATCAAACCTAACAAGGCACCATTTAATAAATCTTTTCCCTTTTTATCATGAACCAAAATCCAGCCTTAAACAGTAAGTAATAGGCCCCACCTAAACTAAACCCCAACTCAGAAAACCTGAAGAAACTCCATTATTCTCTAGAGACCCCTGTTCTCTGAAGGAGATAAATCTCTTCAGGCAGAGCTCTGATATCTCCTCTCACTGGAACCCTCATATGTTCTTAGCTAAGAAGGGACATGTCCGGTTAGCAGGTGGCTGACACTTGGTGGGGGGTGGAGGGCTCATGCAGGAAATAGTACACTTTGGATGAAAAGAGACAAACTGTATCATCAGAGACCAAACCCTGGAGAGGTAGCCTTAGTGATGTCCCACTCCCCCGCCACATGAGACAGTGGTCTAGAACAGTGTTTCTCCAAAAGTGCAACACGAACTCCTGCTACCTCTGAGAGGTGAGCACTCAGGGCACCTCCACAGAGTTACAGCCCAGAAAAACTGTTCTCTCCTTTCTTGCCCTTGTTAGGTGCTCTAGAGTCAAATTCTTCTCACAGTAAAGCCAAGTGATAAAGCAGATCTACTGCCAGATCTATTCTCCCACAGGGCGCTTAACCACTGTACCGCCAGGCTGCTTGAGCCACACTGGATGAAGCATGCTCCCCAGGATTTCACTGTCAGGTTTTTAGGGCACAGAGCTTTGCATCTGAGCTGGGCTAGGGTGGCAGGAGAGAGGGACAGCATGAAGAAAACGACAGTAAAGGGGGTGGCTGGCCCCTACATACACCACAACTCTGCCCCTCAATCAAAATAAATGGCATCAACAGAGAGGCACTTCATCTCTCTCCTCAGAGCAGTCCTGGGCAAGCTCAGCAGGTCTTGAGCTCATTTCTAATGAACGAAAAGCAAGTGTTGGCAGCCATATTTGCAGCGGCTAACAGTTAACAATCGAATGATTTGCCCTTATAGAATGTCCCATCAGGGGACACCTTACAACTGTACAAATGAGTACCATCTCTCAAGCAGGGAAGAGGAAAGAGGAAGAAAAGAGGTGTACCAAGGTCAAACAGGACAGCAAGAGCACGGACGGAAACAATCACAAGTCCCTACTCCCCTGTTTCTGAACGCGAAGTCTCTTCAGTGTCACCGTGATGCTCTAAGATACATGAGCCCACAGATGGGGGGTTAAACGCTGCTTCCTTAGACTTCACGTCTTCCACATCTCCTGCTGTGTGAAGCTCAGTTACCCTATTGCCACGAAGAGCTTTACTTCCCAAATGGGCCACAGCACTAGGTTACAGGAAAGACAAAATCAGTGCCAAAGGGAGTAAAATGATGTCTTCCACACTTCTCCCCTTTCTACTACTCCTCATCAGTCCCAAAGAGTGAGGACACGGACCAACTCAGGGAAAGAAAAGAAAAAAGAGAGGGACCAGACCAGTATGAAGATGGCAACGAATGAGGGCACGAGAAAGGAAGCTGAAGTTGAAATGACCCACGGACACAAGAAAGTAAGCCCACAAGGAAGCAGACTATAGAACCTTCCACTGCTCACAAATATCATAGCTGAAACTGCACATGTGTGTGTACACTGCACACATGCGAGCCTTCATTCAAAGGCAAAGACTCCATCTGCTATCAGTGACATCTTCTTCAAATCCATATCCGCGCTCTAGCCTCAAGAGATTTTACCAATTAAGGTATCGATTTATGTAAATTCCAGTGGCAAAATGATACTGGCCTTGCTTAAATGGTACACATGCAGTTTTGTAGAACACAAAATTGTATTAGAAAGCAGCTTAACTGTGGTTGTTTTGGAAAACTAAAGCAATCTAGTTTTGTGGTTACTGTTTGATGTCAGTGAATTTGTGTTAAAGATCCCGATCTTGGCTGAACCCGAAACAGCTGAAGGGCAACAGTGAACTTCAATGATGCTAAGCATCCATTGCAGGCTAATGCGGCATCCAAACACAGCCCACAGAAGAGAAGAGCAATGCTCGTGACAAGAAGGCTGTGAGGGACAGCAGCCAGCCAGCTCCTCTGCGAGGTGTGCAGTAACAAGTAATGGGCTGACCAAGCCGGGGGGAGGGGGGAGTCAGGTGTGGTTTCAGCATTCAATCCCAAGTTCACAGAATCTCTCTGTGTCCCCAGGAGGACGAGTAGCAGTTGGGCTGGGAGGAACCACGGTAGCAGAATGCAGGAGATCATTTCAAGAAATTCAAATGACAAATAAAGTACCAGGAGCATAGCCACAGGAGTACTCAGACACTTCCAGAAAGAGTCTCAAGTCAAAAAAACAAAAACAAAAACAGAAAGAAAGAAAAGACAAGCAAATAAAGAACTGGCATCTGCTTGTATAAAGCCCTTTGAGAATCAGGAGGAGGGGAAGACAACGCTGCTGAGACAGAGGCGGCAGACACAGGCCACTGGTCCCCAAAGCCGGCAGCTCCGGGGTAGGCCTCAGAGCGGGGAGAACCTGTTCCCACCTGGGCATATTCAATTAAGTTCCTAGCCAGAGAAGACAACGACATGAAACACTATCAGTGCTGCCCTCAGAATTCGTTTCTTTGTGTGATGAGGGTGAGAGATGAAAGTCGGTAGGATTTGATTACACTGAATTTTCAGAGTGTCAGGTTCTATCTACTGTATCAGGTATCCGGGGACCAATTTGTATCTTGTGGAATGGAGATGTATCTCTGACAGAGCCTCATACCTATTCTCTACTTGCTGTAGTTTATGGACATCCAATAACAAGGGCCCCAAATGCGGTCACAAACTGAAGTCACTTCATGGCTCCTCAACTGAGCAACTTACATGTTCCTGAACTCTGATCAGGAGTCTGGGCGTCTCCAGAATAACTATCACTTAGCATGCAGATGGAAAGTGTCTTTTCTCAAAGAACCACTCACACCTAAGAGGAGAGGATGGAGCGGAGGGGAGGGAAGGAAGGGTAAGGCCAAAACGCTCTCAATGCCAATGAGGTGGGCACCACAGAGCACTCTGCAAAAGCAAGACTGAGCCGGATGCAAACAGCAGGGAGGAACCCTGGATGTTTTCCTAAGGAAAATGCTGAGCCATTAGCTTACTGCACGAAGGAACAGCCAAAGCCTGGGACAACCTCACTCCCATAGGAAATAAATTTAAAAAGCTGCTTTGAGTGACGTCCAGTCTACCTCCTCTAAAAGATAAGCTGGCCTAATAATCCTGGCCATCCCAAAGCCCAGACCAGCATACGGAGCCATCTTCCAGTTCCTCCACACAGCACACAATGTACCCCCTTGCAGCAGCTGAGGAAAAGGGTCCAGCAGGAATCAGGCACACGGCACAGTCCACTTCCCCACCCATAGGGACCAGGCCTGCAGCCAGGGCCCGGACAGGTGGCACATCAGCCGCCCCTCCACAGAGATCCACCTACTGCCTGGCCAAGCCAGCAGTCGTGCTAAAACAAGCCCCTCCAGCTGGCTAAGCAGATGCCAAAGGCAGATCCACATGAATAAGAATGTGGCTTCCTCCTCATTCCCAACCACCTTACAAAACTCAACATGAAAATAGTCAAGCCTCCCGTCCAGCCTCCCCAGTAAGGGGGAAGACGCCGTAAGACTGGAAGGATGAGAAAATCAGATGAGTGCCTGTCAGTGCAGGCTGCCATTCCCACCCACAAGTAGAGATGACCAGCGATGATGACAAGAGACATTATGCAACCATCACCTGCACGTCAGCTACGTGCAAGGCGGTGTGGGAACAACAAATCTGAAGAAAGGAGTAATCTTCTTGACCCAGAAAATCAAACTGAGTAGGGACTGAGAAAGAGAAAAGGCAATGGGAGGAGAAGGAAAACGAATTTTAAAGCAGAACTAAAAACCACAGGTATCCATCATGTGGGTTATCCAAAAGCAGTAGGAAAGCAAATGCAATCAGGTTCTGGGTACCAAAACCTGCACATGAAGATGCAGCGGATGTCCAACATAAAGGGGACATCTCTGCTTAGCCTCCCTGAGTGCCCAGCACAGGGAAACAGAGATAGAGAGATGGCATCAGCAGGCTTCGAGGAGAGAAAAAAAAAGGTAAGGCATACCAAGTGTCCAGAATGTCTTCACAGCTAAACTGAACAGAAATCCCACCATGACACAGCAATCTGCCAATGTGGCCACCAACCCGACACTGCACCTAGTGAAGGCATGTTTAGCCAGAAACAGGCTGGTATCATCCTAGTACATGGTGAGACGAAGGGATATAAAATGCGAAGGACCCATAAATTGACTGTAGATTTTTTAAAGGAAGGCTGAAATGAAAAGTGACATCAAAAATATGCCTAAGCAATAGGTCTGTCATTTCCTAGGAAGAAATCCAGCATCTGTGTCCTTCAACGTTCCTTCCAGCCTCGGGTCTGAAAAGCCGTTTCCAAGGCAGTGACATGAACTGATGCTGCTTCATCCATAATCCATCATCCAGTCCCAAGCCCACCTTGTGGTCACAGCACACACATCCTTAGGATCTGAGTCCATTCCTAAGATTATAAACTCCTTACTAATAAAAAATAACTTCCTCTATCCACAGCACCTATAATACACGAGGAACTTCAAAATGTTTGGTTTGTGAGCAGAACATCATTTTCCTTGGACAGAGCTAATTAGCCCACCAAGGAACGAAGCCTGCAACCTCATCGCTCCAACATGCATAGCACTGGCTGACTACACCAAACTTGCCTGGAATATAAATGGTATGCAAAAGAAAAAAAGTAATTTGTCTAAACACAGTACAGGTAGCTCTGCAATCAGTATCTCACAAATAAAAAGAGAAAGATGAGGGGAAAGCTTTCTAATTGATTTTAAAATTAGTTCCAAGCAAAGAGATAATCTGACAACCAACAAGGTTGACAACAGCAACACACACACACACACACATACATATTTCTCAGGAAAAAAAGTACACTGAGAAGCTTCAGTAAATTCAGATACCTGAACTGCTATGAAAGAAAGATACCTGGAAAATCCGGAATAACACAGTATAGGTGTTAAAAGAAAGTCAACTGGAGAACAATCTTCAAAAGCACTTTAAAATCCTGAAATTAGCTCCTCTGGTGGACTGAACTCCATCTGCAGTATGCTAATGGAATACACATTATTAGGGAATCTACCACATGGAGAACAAGGAGGGTTAGCACACCCAACGGCAGGAACTAGACTGAGAGTAGGGAATAAGCACTGCCTACAGAAAACCAAGCCATGTGTGACCTAGCCATCAAAACAAGCAACCCAGTTAGGAACCAGAAAAAACAGGAGTGCAGAAAACTCCCTCCTGAGGCCTTCAGACACCAGAATACTGTCTCAAGTTGGAAGGGCTGTGAGAAGCAGCCCTTGTGATTGGCCGCGGCTTGAGAAGTGGTAAAAATAATGCCATTCTAAAGCAACATATGTAGGTGGGTCTTGTGCCTTTGCAGTATGTACTCTAATTCACACGTATATAAAGTGCCTACTGTATTCACAGAAACCCTGGTGGCACAGTGGTTAACTGCTAAGGCTGCCAACCAAAAGGCTGGTTGTTTGAATCCACCAGGTGCTCCTTGGAAACTCTATGAGGCAGTTCTACTCTGTCCTATAGGGTCACTACGAGTCAGAATCAACCCAATGACAATGGGTTTATTGGATTTACAGCAAGGTCCCTAGGTGGCGTAAGTGGCTTACGATCAGGTATTAGCCTACAGGTTGGCAGTTGAAACACATCTAGTGGCTTTGCAGAAAAAAGGTGGCAATCAGCTGCAGTCATGATGACAGCCAAGAAAGCTCTGTGTAGCACCATTCTACTGTTAGTACACCGAGTTACCACGACTCAGAATCAACTGGATGGCAACAGGTTCGGTCTTCACAGTACCCACAGCACTGCAAGATTCTGAATGCGAATCCCATGCTCTCCTTGCCCTCAATAGAGCTAACGCTGCCACAACGGAAAGCAGGCTGTACGTCACCCACAGGGTAGCGGGGAGGAGGCAATGTTTGTGTGTGTGAAACTGCCGACCTAAACGGGCCCAGAAGAACCAGGTCAAGAAAGAAGGCTACCACAGCACAGCAGGTGTGTTCTGTGGTCACAGGACAGTGAGTAGGACGGTGCTGCCGGCTCTGCCATCAGCAGAGAAGTGCTGCTCACAGGACTGGGCAGAGGCAAGAAACAGGGACACGCCAGCACCGGGGAGATTCAGAGAAAGTGAGAAGAGCAGTGTGATAGCAGTGAGTAAGTAAACAGAGTAGAGGGATGGAGTACGACAGGGAAACACAAGTAATCCAGAGAAGAATTATCTACCCAAACCACCAGGAGACCATAAAATCCCACAATGACTGTCTGAAGAAGGGAGGCAGCTCACGGAAGATGGGCTGCATTAACCTAAGCAAAGGAAACACGATTTTTACTAGAGAGAAAAAGCAAAGCAAAAGTGCTGTGACAGGCATACACTGTCTTCTCCAGTCAAAAATGAGTTAACAAAGTTCAGGAATATGCATTTCCAGACTCTGCTATGTATCCAGGTACAGAACGTTTCAACCTCATCACAACTGCCCCAGTCACCTCTAGTCACCTACCCCAGCCTAGGGACAGGTCACTGCAAGGGTACCTACACACTAGCTGCTATTAATCTCAAAAAACAGGACATCTACACTTTGGAACCTCAGAGAGGTCAGACTCGCCCACAGCCCCCAACAGTAGTTTCGTTCTATCCCCTAACAAGAGCGGTTTCGAGCATACTTCTCCAAAAGGCCTAGACAAAGCAAATCTCAACCAGATACAGAACACTCCTGCCAGCGCTCTGCCACAGCCCCTTATTGATCACACTGCTGAAGTCCCCAAGCCTCCTCACTGGAAACCAGTGAAATGCCAACATTCCACTTCAAAGCGCTTTTTGCTTTTCTCCGAGGTCCTCAATGCTAAGCTGCAGTCCCTCTCTCATCTGCTATGTGCCTTATGCGGCCAGTCACACACCGGTGAGCACACACAGTGGGTGTACTGGTTCTCCCCGTCCCCAGTTGCAGACCCAGCCCCCAACATTCTGTTGGTATGCACCACCATGCCAGACCAACCAGTCATTTTGCCTTTAGAAAAATCTAAACTGCAGGGAATAGCTTGAGAATCACTTTGAAGCGTGTCTAAATGGCAAAGTACACTCAGGGCAATATACAACAGACACAACTACTAGCACCTGACACTGTCCTGCCCCTAAACAAGAGCACCTCAGACTCTGGGCATCACTAACAAGGTGCCTAGCTGTTCACCGGCCAGGAGGCCCAGGGCAAACAAGTGCCCAGACCAAAGGAAGCAAGGACACTGGGAGATTCAAGCAGATGACAGTGTCAACAAAAGCAGCCCTTCACTATCCCCATCTGAGTATTTCCAGGTCCTGCTGTGAAACAAAGTTTTATCTGGTAAATAACATCCAGAAAAGAGGATAAAAAAGAAACAGAAAATGAATACTAATTGATAGCTGAGGGAAAAGGTTCCATCATCAAGTTTCCATACTTTATGTGTGTGAGTGTGGGTGGAGGTGGAGGGGGGTGTCTGAGAGAGAGAGAGAGAGAGAGAGAGAGAGAGGGAGGGAGAGAGGGAGAAAGGGAAAGGATACAGGCTAAGGAAAGGAGTTTGAAGGATGTGTGTGTGTGTGTGAGAGAGGGAGGGAGAGAAAGAGATGCAGGCTAAGGAAAGGATGTGTGCGTGTGTGCGTGTGCGTGTGCGTGTGACAGAGAGAGAGGGAGGGAGAGAAAGGGATGCAGGCTAAGGAAAGGAGTTTGAAGGAAAAGGAAAAATGCAAATTTCCTAGGCTTAACACCTGAGGTTTGGGTAAATTATGTACCTGGGTTCTCAAGGTAAATTCCAACTCTGTATCTCTTTGCCAGGTACAGTAACACTGTAAGAGAAGACTCAGGGGCGAAGAAGTCGGCCCCTTCATCGATGCCTGGGGGCTGTATTTCCTTTGTCACCAACACTCCAAGTGGAACACAAAGACCTCAGCAGCCCTGGGTGATTGTAGCCTTTCCAGTTTCAGATCAAAGCACAGCCACTTTCCAGGAAGTCCCCAGATCGTACAATGTGTTACCTCCTTCATGGCAGTAGCTCAGAAAACCCACGGCCTTTCTCCAAGACTTAGCCCTCATTTCTTTAAGGCAAGCACCTGCAGAGAGATGCTGTTGCACACCTGGTCCGTAAGAGCGCCCCGAGGTGGTGCTCCACACTGGCTGCGGGGCTGAAGGAGTTAACATCTCCAAGAAGAAGACTGGGCTCAACTGGCCACAAAAATGTTCCCAGCAACATCAGACCCAGATGGGAAGCTTCTGCAGGAAATACTCCATGCTGCTGCCATGAACTCCCCCGCCACACTTTCAGCCAATAGCACTGCCCTAACCACCACCTGGGAGCAGCCGCTACCAGAGCAAGCCTGGGTGTCACAGCAAGGCAGACAGGGAAACAGCTCCTCTGATCGTGCCGCTGGGTCCAAAGCCGTTCCTTTGGCTGCAACTACACAGAAGCCTGGAAAGAGGAGCGGAAGTGTGCAGTTAGCCTTGGGCAAAGCCTCCTTGTCTCCATGTATAATTTAAGCGAAGTGAACTTGTCTTGGTGTAATCCAATGTGCCTGCCTGCCTGTTCCCACACCCAGAGACATCTCAGAAGACGTGAATTCATGGATGGCAGACTATTAGAGATTTTAGGGAATAGGGAAAATAAACATGAAAGAACCTCCTCTTTCTTACCTGACGGGCAAGCCCTATTGGGTGGTCATCTGGGAACTGGTAAGGAGGCCCGTCCCACAGCAGGGGTCACCCACACCATCTGCTGCCCTTGAGGACGATCATGCCAAAGGCTTCCCTTGTGCTCAGCTTCTCCCATTTCTTAACGTGCCCCTTATTCCACTTGGGTCTCTTGTTCAGGTCAAGTCCGAATGCAGTCAACTATTTTTTTTTTCTCTACCTTAGTCACTGAGCTCCAGAAAGTGCCACAAAATCAGACAGAAGGCCATTCTGTGAGCATGTCTTCAAAGACCTCCAGAATCTGTCTGTCACATACCTTCATCTCCAAACAATCCACAAACACGAGGTGTTTCAGCCACAAGGCCACTGTTCATCCCCAACACATGCCCTCCTCATCGTCACTGGTGATTCTATGGGTACACGAGTTCTCACACAAGTGGTGCCCTGCACAAGGGCACCGGGCCAACAGGCAGCGGGAACTGAATTCCATACACACTCTTCCTGCCACTCCTCTGCCTGCAGGAACAACGCCACCAGCTCTTAGCTACCAGTGTCCCCACCCCCCGTCCACTGAGGCTCACCAAAAGAAAACTTACATTCCTTGTTGCAGATCATTTTTGGTCTAATATGCTCTTATAAATAAACACACCATTACTTATGTCTTAAAATGCAAACTGCTAACTCTGAAATACTCAAATCCAAACACGACGTTCTTTAAAAATTCTTCAAGAGAAATCTAAAAAGCCTGTCACTCATGCCCTCGACACATGGCACCTGACTAATTGCCATACTCACTTCTAGCCACTCCCCGGAGCTTAATCCTCCTCTAGTCCAATCCAGTCATAAGGGGCCCTGCCAGCACAGTGGCTATGCACGTGCCAGCTAACCTGAGGGTTGGCAGTTCGAACCTACCAACTACTGCATGCGAGGAAAGACCTGGCAGTCTGCTTCCCATAGGAGTTTCAGCCTAGGAAACCCTAGAGGGCAGTTCTATTCTGTCCTGTGGGGTCACTGCAAATCAGAATCCACTTGACAGCCTACCACAACTCAATCATACAAAACTACTTTTGGTTTCTCACACGCCCCATCTTCTCACTCCCTTGGTAGTACCCCAAGTTTTCCATAGAATACAGCCCACGGGGCCCTGCCTGTATTTTTGGATCTCCAAGCTTCGTCCCTGCTCACACACCCTCCACAGCGGCCACCGATTTCTCTACCCCTCCAGACTAGCCGATTCTAGTCAGTATTTTTCTCCCCGCCACAAACATCTTCTGCCCACTGTCACCTGGCGAACTCCTAATCAACCTTCAGCTTTGATGTAAACGTCACTTCCTCAAAGACACTGACTGTCCCAGGTTAAATGTGTATTCTCAAATCTAAACTTTTGTTTCAGAACATTTAACAAAAATGAAATTACTTGTGTCTTTCCCCTCCTAGACCTTGAAGTTAGGGTAGAGACGTGTTTACTCCTTACCACACCCCACATACTACGTGGCACCCAGTAGGCATCAAGCTAACATTCGTCAGTAATTACCGACCCATTGACCTGAATTTCCAAAGGTGAGCTGCCTCACTGCGTTAGCCACTGGCCACCAGCAGCTGGTAAGCTCCTGAAATGTGCTAGAAACAACTGAGATGTACTGCAAATGTAAAAGAAAAATGTACTGGATTGCAGAGACTTAGTACAAAAAACAGATGTAACATATCTCATTTGTTTTCAGTCATTACATATTGAAATAACATTTTAGATGTATTAGGTTAAATAAAATATATTAAAATGAACATTTCTTTTTACTTTTTCAGTGTTGCTGCTAAATAATGTAACATAAACTCAGCTCCCATTAGTGGCTTGCTTTATCTTTCCTGTGGACAGGGTGGGCCTGAGTGCCCTACCCCTCATTTGCCGGCATCCCCTCATCCTGGAACACTCAGGACACACAGTGGTTGCTCTGGGCACACTTCCCAGACCACCCACTCCAAGTGGGTCCTTCAGGGTGCCCTCCACCACTGTCGTAGGGCTGAGTACCTTGCCAGATCTCTTATGCAAACATCATTAAATACTTTCAAAGGAATTTAATGAACAAAGAAGAAATCGTTCCTCATTCTACTGAGAAGCCATATGCCGCAGACTGTCAGAGCTAAGCTTACTCCGAGTTTTCTTAAAATGCAGCAAGATCACAGGAGTGAACATAAGGAACAAAAAAGGTATCCTGCTTTGGTAAAAAGCAGGAGAGTCTATACATGGGATTCTGCCTAGACCAGGAGATATATTCAAACAATTTCCCGTCAGCCAGTAGACTAAGGGAAGCCAAATCCAAAGGATCCAGGAAGAACCAACTACTCTGAGTGGTGAGTTAGTTCCTGTTCCAAGAAATCTGCTATCACTCTACCTAAGCGCTATCACCCCCACCCTGCAAACTGCTTAAAATTCAGCTACATAGTCTACATTAACATAATGCCTTGGCTGATGATGTGGGCATAAGAATTAACGTTCAAGAATCTCAAAGTTGTGGTTGCTGTGGGAACCTTAATTCCAACTGTACGGCACAGATGCAGAACTGTGGACTCCTCCCAACACTGACAACACTGGAGATGGATATTTACTCTGTGCAGTGAGGCAGAGCTTCAGTTCCTGTGAGAATCTCATTTTGGCATTTCTAGGCTCTCCTGTATTTAAATTCCCAACCTTACCACAGTAGTTTGTGCTGCATCCAACTGCCTGTTCTGTCGAGAACAACAGAGAGAAAGAACTGATTGGCCAGACAGCCAAATAACCCATCCCACACGGGAGTTTTAGGCACTTATGATATTTTTATTTTACTTAAAGGCTGCCTATAAACTCTCACACAAATGAAAACACCTTGAGTGTCAACTTGTGAATGCACCAAGAGGTGTGTACAGGCAAAACATCAAAAAGGCAAGATTTCACATCTTTGGAACTACAAAAGAGATAACTAGAAAACATAGGGACCCACTGTGCTAACTTCAGTAGCGCGGCTGCATCTCTCAAGCATCCACACGCACGCCTGCAGCAGTGGATCTCCCTGAGGACCCAGTTCCGTGGCCATTCAACATAGTTCTGTACTTTAGTTATCCGAGGGCAGAAACAGGAGTCAGAAAGATGTCTATGCTCAAGACATAAACAGACAAAAATAACATTCAACCTCAACCCCTACTCCCAATCTCCCATAACTCACAAAGATGGAAGAAAAATAATCACAAAATTTAAAACAAAAGCAAGATTGCCTATCTGTACACTGAATGTCTACTCCTGAGGTTTTCATCCAAAGTATAATTTCTCAAAATTGCTGTACATGAATTGTACACTTTTGTGGTCCGGTAACTACAACTGCAATTGAAAGACCCAACAGATGGCCCAAACACTGCAACTAATAATGCTGGCTACCACTTCCAAAGGAAAGTGGGTGACCCTGGGGAACATGTGTACCAACTTTCATTCCTTCCTAGAACAGAGGTATCTGGAACTGCTACATCAAAGCAACCAGAAGAAACAGGTTATATGACCATGTATGCATGAGACAGACCTTTTGATCTCCTTATCTGTAAAAAAACAAAGGCTTGTTAACAGAAACTAAAGTCGGCTCAATGGTACCCACACTACAAATATTAGGAAATAACACTTGGGAGGTCTCTGATGCTTATCTTTTTTGCATTCCCATATACATATGTGTATAATATTACCCTAATTCTCCAACTCATTCCTATGACTCTGAAAAGAGGCTATGCTGTCTCCTTTTCTTACCTGTGTGTTCTCCCCCTCCAGCCTCGGTGGTCGGATGCTAGACAGGTGGATGGTCTTGTAGTCACCAGAGTTCAGCTTCACTACTATGGCATCAGCATTCAGCACCTGCATCACCTGTGGGCAAAAAGACAAAGGTAGTTAAACCCGCTGCACCACAGTCCCCAACCCACGGCAGGGGAATAAGGGCCAGGTCCACCACGGCCACAGCCTGGAAGTGAGATCAGGCACCACTAGCGGTACATCCAGTATCATCCTTCATGGTTCAACAATGTTGGAGAAAATTACACTGTAATTTTCAGTCCCCAAAGAACTTACTATGATTTCTCAATGAGGCAGAATCTCTACCATTCACAAACATGGCCAATCTTTTTTTATCTTTCGTCGTGACCAAGATATGTGGCTGGCTAACTACAAAGCTTAAGAACCAGAAATCCAGTCTGTATATGCTACTAGAGATATTCCTTGAATAGGTTCTGAACTAAAATCAAAATCCCTACTTCAGTATGAATCTAGGGAAACAGAAAGGGTGGATTAGAAGACGGTAACAACTCTAGATGAGAAAGAACCAAAATAGGATGCACAGTGACAACCCGAAAAACCAACCACAAGTGAAGGGCAGAAAGAACTGTCATTTCAGCACCAGGAAAAAGATGTACATCTGTTAACCTCACTTACAGAAACGTTAACTTGCTATCACTCAGCAATGTGGAAAGCCACCTTCACAGAACTACCGTGGGCGTTTTTGTTTTGGAACCCCAAATCAGTAACACTGGACCCCATTCTCAATCGGAAAAGACTCACTTCCAGTCTGAGGGAAACTGACAAGGGTCCCTATCTGTCTTCATTACCTAGTGCTGCTCTAATGGAACCAGCACAAACCGATGACTTTAACAAAGAAACAGCTACTCTCACACAGTCGAGGAGGCTAGAATCCAAGGTGCCAGCTCCAGGGAAAGGCTTTCTCTGTTGGTTCTTGTGGAGGGAAGGTCCTTGTCATCAATCTCCCTGGTGTTGGGAGTTCCTCCACACAGAAACCACAGGTCGTGCTTTAGTCCCCATGCTGCTTTCTTGGTGGTATGAGGTTCCCGTGTGTCTCTGCTTTTCTCTTTCATATTTCAAAAGAGACTGACTCAAGAGACACCCTAATCTTGCATACTGAGCTCTGTCATTAACATCACTGCTGATAATCTCTCCTCATTAAAATCACAGAAACAGCATTTACTACACACAGGAAAACTACATTAGAAGACACAACGGTGGGCAAAGACACAATATTGGGAACATGGCCTAGCCAAGCTGACATATATTTAAGGGAGATATAATTCAAACCATGACACTAGCCAAATGGCAAAAAGCACCAACATTTCTCTTTGGAAGTTACTATAACACTCCACCAATATGTCCAGCATAAAATTCCATCCTATTCAGGCAAGGACCATATCAGTGTTATTACGAGAAGCCATAACTCAGCAGCAGCCTACAGTTCACTCAGATACAGATTTGGGTGTCTCAAGGCTTTTTTTTTTTTTACAAGTAACACTTTGCCACAAGGTAACTGCTGACTGCAAAACACTGTCACCATCGATTTCACCTGTAGAATAGAAATCAATTTTTCCATGATTCAGTCAGACCCCAGCAGGAGCCAACAGACAAGGAAGCAAACTACCCGTCAGCTGCCACACAGTGAGGACAGGCTAGCAAAACTCTCCTCCACTTTTAAGCACAGAACAAAAGGAGCTAGACTCACTCCTTGAGCTGTTCCTCAGGAAACAAAGCCCCAGATCTTTTAGCACCAAACACTAACCATTTATTTGCAGGCTTCCCCCAAAATAGCTAATCCCGAAACTTTCCAGAGAACCTGCCAACCACACACCAAGAAGAGTCAAGAAAGCTTTCAGTGGTAATCTGAAAGAAAGTAAGAAATTACATACACAGCAGGAAAGCGCAGCTGGTACATGCCATCAACCAGAATGGACAGGAAGACAGAAGACTACCACAGAATGAGGCTGTAAGTCCACAGACAGCTGACGAGGCCTGGGAGAGGGATAGTCTCCCTGGGTTTCACCATCACATGTAATGGAAGCGATGTACAGCAGCACAGCGCAGAGACCAGAGAAGTTTGAGAAAGAACTGAGTACGAAATGAGGGAAAACTACACACATTTCTCCAATACATGTAAGATTAATTTGCCACCCTGAAAGCAACATAAAGTCAGTCTCAAATTACTAGAGCAATTATGCTAAAATCCTTTTTGACAGGTCTCGGAGTCATGAAAGTTAAATACGACCACCCAGACAGCCAGACTGGCAACTCATCTGGCCAGAGAAATCAGGTCAAAAAGATCAAGGGGATTCTGGGCACGATCTCCGGTCACATGAAGACCAGGGTCAGGGCTGGTTACCCAACTATGAAGGATACCAAAGGGTATAACCGGTAACCATCAACCTGATTCTGATGCACGGTGACCCAACAGGTCACACCAACAGGTGTCAGAGTAGAACTGTGCTCCAAAGGGTACTCAATGGCTGGTTTTCCAGAAGTAGACCGCCAAGCGTTTATTATGTTAAGCCTCCCTAAGTAGACCTCAATCACCAACCGTTGTGATTAGCAGTGAGCACACTGACTGTACCTTCCAAGGACTCCACCAAAGGGTATAAACCCAAAACCACACCACGTGCTATCAGGTTAATTTCAGCTCATGCGGACCGCATATGTATGATTTTCAATAGCTGTGATCTACTCGGAAGTAGATCTCCAGGCCTAAAAGGGCAGATTCAAACCAGCGACCCTGTAGTTAGTAGCCAAGCACTTAACCATCTGTACCTACCAATCAGAGACTTCACAAAAACCAAAAACCAAGACCAATGCCACTGAGTTGATTTCAACTCATAGCAACCCTACAGGACTGAGTGATATTGCCCCAAAAGGTTTCCACAGCTGGAATCTTCACGGGAGCAGATGCCATATCCTTCTTGGGTGGAACAGCTGGGGAGTTTGTATCACTGACCCTGTGATTAACAGCCTAGCACTTAACCATTGCACCAATAGGGATCCTAGAAAAGGGTACGCCCTAAACCCGCTGCTACTGAGTCAATTTCAACTCATAGTGACCTTATGAGACAGGGTAGAATTTGTTCCACACAGCTTCTAAGGAGCTCGTGGTAGATCCAAACTGCTGAACTTTTGGTTGTGGTTAAGAGCTACCAAAGAGTATTTAAACAAAAATAAAAGTAAAACCCAAACCCATTGTCACTGAGTGGATTCCAACTCACAGCGACCCTATAGGAAGAGTAGAACTGCCTCATAGAGTCTCCCAGGTGAGCCTGGAGGATTCAAACTGCTGACCTCTTAGTTAGCAGATGCAGCACTTAAACACTATGCCACCAGGGTGTCCAAAATAGTGCAAGACTTTCTAAATCACAGACGTCTTTAAGCTAGCCTAGGAACAAAAGCATGTCCATGAGTGTAGAACTTAAAAATTACCCCAAAAGGTATAATCAAAAACAGCGATTCTCTAACTGAAAGGAAAAAAAACAGTGAAAGGTATAATCTAAATGGTATTCCTATTACAACCTAGACACACTTATCCCAAGTTAGAAAAAGAATAAAAGATCTAAATGATACTCCCATTATTATCTAGATACAATAATGCCAAGTAAAAATGCTCATCATAATGGAATCTCCCTCCCACTCCTTAAAAGAGACAGCAGGATTGGTCTGGACGATTAATAAAAACAGGAAAGACTCGGTTCATGACTTCTTCATCCTCCAAAACCTCATGTTGGGAAGAAAAGAAGGGTATTACAGAATAAGAGCCAGAACAACCCAGGGGGAGGCAGCCACAGTACATGTTAGTCTGCTTCTCTGTTACCTTCCAACTGAAGAGAAAATTCACAATGCTGTATCACACTAAATAGCTAGTACGGTAAATGAATACTGTTCCTCTCAAAAGGACAGAACCGCTGGCCACAGGACATGAGGATAATATAACCAGACATTTCAAATGCACACACATCACAAAATTTCCTACACACTGTTGCTCGACAGACCTACACATTTCTCTCACACCAAAACGAACTCATATTAAATTGTCAATCACCAGAAACATAGGAAATCCCTATAATCAAGACTTGAGAACTGTCTAGACACTCTCCACTCCCAAGTTATGCTGAGAGAAATAAAACCAGGGAAAGCATCATAGTGTTCACACCTTCACCCCGATTACAGAATGTGAGGATCTAAGCACACCCGTGACAAGTCACCCTTTATAAGGCGTGAGCAGCGCCAGCAGCAGCACCCAGCAGAACCTGCCTGCTGTCAATTTTAGGCCACAGCCGCAGACTCGCTCTGCTCGACAGCTCCCTGATTAGAAACCTCCTCCCCAATACCGCGTGCTCTGACGCTGGCAGCTGAACCAGGTCTGACTTGCCGGTTGGTGACGGAGTGGAAGGAAAGTGTATTATATGTGTGTCTGTGTGCATACATGTGTGTCGGGAAGTAAGATCTGTACAAAGGTGAAGAAAAATACCGTAAAGTGTGTCATCACTGCCCACAGAAAGAGAGACATAGAATAAGCAATCAAATGCTGGTGGAAGTCACATTCCGTGTAGTGAGAGGGACTGCAGAGTAGATCACTAACCAGCTTGCTCACTGGCACTGCTGTTGTTAAGTGTCATCAAGTCAATTGTGACTCACAGTGACCGTATGCAGAGCAGAAGAGAGCAGTGCCCAGTCTTGCGCCACACCCACAATGGCTTTTATGCTTAGCCCATCGCTGCACCCACTGTGTCAATCCATCTTGTTGAGGTTCTTCCTCTTTTTTGCTGACCTTCTACTTTACCAAGTATGATGTCCTTCTCCAGGGGCTGACCCTTCCTGACAACAGGTGAGATGTAGTCTCACCATCCTTGCTTCCAAGGAACAATCTGTACTTCAATACTCTTCTCTAGCACGGCAACTCAAAGGTGTCAATTCTCATCTTCCTTAAGTCAATGTCCAGCTTTTACACCCATGTGATAAGACTGAAAATGCCATGGCTTGGTCAGGCATATCTCATTCTTCAAGGTGACGTCTTTGCTTTTCAATACTTTAAAGAGGTCTGTGGCAGCACATTTTCCCAATGCAGTGCGTCTTTTGATTTCTTGATTGCTGCTTTCATGGGTGATGACGGAGAACCAAGTAAAATGAAATTCTGGACAACCTCAAATCTTTTCTCCATTTATCATGATGTGGCTATTGGTGCAGTTGTGAGGATCTTTGTTTTCTTTATGTTGAGGTGCAATCCAGACTGAAGGCTGTGGTCTTTGATTTTTATCAGTAGCTGTTTCAAATCCTCCTCACCTTCCACAAGCAAAGTTGTGTCATCTGCATAATGCAGGTTGTTAAGAGTCTTCCTCTGATCCGATGCCTCGTTCTTCATCTGGTCCAGCTTCTTCTCAGACTACCTGCTCCACACACAGACTGACCGGCACGCAGTTAGAGACTATGTTTACAGCAGCAGCAGTTCCGTGGTGCTTTCATCAGGACAACTCTCAGGCTGCCACAAGTCACAGGCTCCCGATCAATGCACCCCCCAGTACCCACCACACCACTCGTTCAGGAGATGCCCTAAGGCACGTGTGAGGAAAGCCACAGAAAAAGCCACTGGCTGGACTCAAGGTCCATGCACTAAATTCAAAGCCCACCCCATTTCTCAAAGTTCAACTGTAAAAGAAAAATGAAGGGCACAGTGATGATGAGAGTGAATGCTACCACAAGTCACAACTGCAGAGCTCTGCCAGAGACAAGGGACACCTGTCCCTATCTTTGGCTTCCTGCTATACTCCTATCACCAGAGACCCTCTACCATGCAGATACAGTGCAGTACAGCTGCTCTCGTCCCACTTCTTAAAGGCCTGCAGCATGCATGAAACAAAGACCCAAAACAGTCTCCTTAGCTAGAGATCCCAGAAGAGCAACCCAGTCACAACCAGCAATGGTCCCCAAGCTGCCTAAATTATCAGTATAATCGGGACAAAAGGACCGTCAGCCTAAACAGATTTCTGTGGCACCACTAGAGGAGTCACCTTCATGGGACCACTGGGAATTGGGATGACAAATGCCCTTTCTATGCTAAGTTATGACAGCCAGCTGCTATGTCTAGTCTCCCCAGAACCCATCCTGGAAGAGCTACAGCAACACCGAAAGCAGTATAATTGGTAACGTACCACAACCGTTCCAGCAATCCCCGACCAAAGTGCCACTGTCACCGGTACACTCAACACAGACTGCATCACTATGATTTGCTAAGGCAAGCACTTCCAAGCACTTAAGGACAATCAAAAGATGAGCCATTGTAAGGAGCACTTAGAAAGAAGCCAGGTATCAGACACATTTTAACAGAGGTGCATCTTCTAACACCCTGTCAGAACCTGAAAGCTGTGGGTATCTGAAAAAACTGTCACAGCCAAGAGAAGACAAAGGGGGAACCTGCTAGAGAGAAGGTTTAATAAGAGAACACTGTGTCCTATCTGCTCAATTCTACTATAAAGCCAAAGCTATTTTACAAAGCCTAAAAATAATAAGACTGATAAGTATACTTCAATTTTTTAAATCAATCATTTTTCTTTCACATCACCAAATCAGTTTGCTAGATTAAGCTGCGAACCAAGCCTTGGACTCTTGTGAGTGCTGGCAAGAGGCCTCTCTACAAAACAGACCACCCCCCAGACTTCCTTTTCATATCAAGTCACACAGACAAAAGTCAAGGATGTGGATAGTATTTTTTGGCTCTTTCCAAATTATCAAATGGAAATACACAGAAGCAATCTAGATAATACCAAGAATATCAGAAAGTATCCTTGCTTAGAAACTATCTCAGAGAGCCACAATATCAAATCTATTTGGAGCTGTGATTAGAAGCACAGCAAAAAGTGAGCAGGACCGCACCACACAAATTCTAGAATCTTCTGTGCCTACAGACAGCTTATAACTTGATTTCCGAAAGTGGATACGTCCTTCAATGCCAGACAACTAACTACTTAAACTAACTCCCATATGGAGCCCAAGAGGGTAAGCAACTTGAAGGCAGGAATGACTTCTAGCTCTTTTCCATCTTCTCCAAGCTCCTAGTGTGTGGTTCTGTTTGAAGCCCTCTAATACGTCCAAAGGGCCAAGCCGGACCCCCTAATCAGGCACTGCAGCGTGGCACCGCAGCACGAAAGGGGCATCTCTTGCACTCACCCTTCCCCCCAACAGTGTTACTCAGGTCTGTGAAATCTGCAAGGCCCAAGGATCCAGCAGCAGTGACAGGGAAGCCAAGCCACGTGCTCAGGGGACCATATGGCTACAAACAGCACACATCAGCTACAACGCCACAGGGAAGGCAGGCAGGAAACTGGCAGGCCACGACAGGCACAAAAGTCTCAAGCAGGCTCAGCTAATCGCTGTGAAGTGAACATGCTTCTCGGCTAACCTGGAGAGACATGAGAGCCCTCCCCTGATGTTATTCCTTAAAAAGTAAAACTGCTTAAGCTAACGACAGAAACCAGTGTTTCAGTAGGCCACATGTAGCAAGTGTACACACTGCTGAGTTTCAAACGTCTCAGAGCTAAGTCTCTTGATAAGCAATCTAGAGCTTTGCAGCAGCTGCAGAAACCCACTACAGGGCCCCAGAAGCACCCAGGTAAAGAGGTCACAGGTCACCTTTGTCAGTTTTTTCAGGTTATTTAGGCTGCAGTCAATGCAATTAAGTCCTAAAAAGCAGAGAAACTGTCTTCAGACAGCTACTACAGCTACTACAGGTCAACTACTGTTGACCCTCAAGGCAGACTCCTTTAGCCAGGACGTGAAGGACTGTCAGAGACTAACTTCATGCAGGCCCAGGTTACAGATCTGTTTTAGGTTTTCTTGACAAGGTAGCTTGGCATTAAAAGACATTTTATATCAGGTAAAAGGCTCACAAAACCATAGCTGGGTTCTAGAGCACAAAGGCATTGCGGATATTGTTTTCCTTTGATATTTAGTGCTGATACAGCCAGTGTTCCTCGAGGATCCACAAAGGCCCAAGGGCCACTCAGCCCACTGCCTATTATTACAAAGCTTCCAACACAGACATACACGATCACCATGCTGTCCACAGTAAGTACACTCACTCATGTTCTCTACAATACAACAGCCAAAACTGAAGAGCTTAAACTGAGACCATACACCCCACAATACCTATAATATTTACTACACGGCCCTTTAAGAAAAAGTTGACCAATCTTCCCTGTACACTGGTTAACATTGCTAAGGAGTGCTTTCATAAACAGGCTCCCAAATGTTCCTAAGGAAATAATGGCCATTTACATGGAGATTCACGTAAAAGGATGCTCCAAGTGTCGTTTTCTAATTTGTGGGGCCAGTTATATAAATTACGGTGTACCTTTACAATGGAATATTAAATAGGAGCTCTGGTGGCACAGTGGTTAAGCATTCAGCTGCTAACCGAAAGGTCAGCAGTTCCAATCCACCAACCGCTCTTTGGACACCGTATGGGACAGTTCTGCTGTGTTCAACAGGGTTGCTAGGAGTCAGAAACAACTCAACTACAAGGGTTTGGTTTGGTTTATGAAGGAAATGAACTCACAGAAACGTTTACTTTGAGTGTCTCCCAAAGCCCTTGTAAAATGAAAATAAAGGGATTTATTTACTTCAAGAGACAAGCTCAGAAGGACGAAGAGAATGGGAGAGAACAATAATAAAATTTTAGAAGCTGGGAAGCAGATGGATGAGTGGTAAATGGCTCCAAAGGCTCGCAAAAGCTGAATCCTGAGCCAGTGGTGAGAAAACTCGTAATATTCCACTGCGGATCATCACCTCAAAAAGATGCAGAAATGGTCAGCATCCAGGTTGTCAACTGGTGGTGAAAATGGGGCCAAAAACTAGGCTCAAGATCTGTGTGAGGAGCAGCTGCATTTCAAGCTGTACTCACCAAATCCCATACATATACTCATTGCTTCCAAGGCAGCACTTTAATGCTTCTTAAATAGAAGAGACAGCCAAGGATCACAAGGCATCTGAGGAAAGCCTCTAATACGAGAGACAAGAGACCAAAAAAAATAAAGAGAAAAAAGCAACTTGGAGAAGACAGAGACCACGCAGGGAGAAAAGAACTTCAATAAAAATTAGAATTCCTCAAGAGAGCTAAAAGATGATCATCATCTATGAACAAGCACAGAACGCTGGGTTTTTTTCTAATACCAATAAAAGAACATTCAGAAAACCAAAAAAGAAAAGCTTTCAGAAATTAAAAATACAGTATCACAAATGAAGAACTCAACAGAGAAGCTAAAACATAAATCTAGAAAGTGGAACAAAAGACCAAGGGATACAATGTAGCAGGAAAAAAATGTGAAGAACAGTCTATAAAGTTCAATACCCAAGTGATAGAAATTCTGGGAAAAACAACAGTAAAATTAGATGGAAATCAATACAAGAGTGGGAGTTCTTCCCGGAACTAAAATTACAAAATGAAGCATAACATGCTCACACATAGATTAAAGGGTATATCACTGGAAAATTTCACAGGAATTCAAGAAGAATTGGCTAAAAGCTTCTAGAAAGGAAAAAAACAAATCACGTGAAGGATGAGTAATCGGAATGGCTTCAGATTTCTAAAATAAAAGTAGGGGCCGTGGTTACACAGTGGTTAGGCACTCAGCTGCTAACCCTAAGCCTGGTAGAGAACGCACCCAGGGTTCCATAAGAGGAAAGCAAATCACAACCTGCTCCCAATAACATTTCAGTCCTAGGAACCCTATGGAATGGTTCTACTCTGTCTCTACAGAGTCACTGAGTCGGAACTGATGAGACAATGCAATACAACAACAACAAACACACTGTTTACTACAAGGGCACAGTGATCAATGCCTTCACAATCCTAAAGGAATATGGTTTCTAACTTAAAATTCTATACCCAGCTAAGGTATAAACCAAGTATCAGTGAAGAACTGATACAAGCACCTCAAAAATTTATCTCCCAGGCACACTTCCCAAGAAACTAGAAAATGTGCACTATCTACGTGATAGTAAACCATGAGGAAGTCACAAGATTCTGCAAACATAGTTCTTAGCCAGAAATGAGTCGAAGTGAATTCCCAGGAAGATGGTGAAGAGACTGAAAGACGACAGCGGTGTAACAGGGAAAGAGAGGAACCAGTTCAGACTGATGCTGGCCAAAAGGCTCAAGGAAAGTATAAAGGAAAAAGAAGTTATTAACAGACTAAAAGGAGGTTTTGAGAGACAATTCCACAATATGTAGAAAGTCTGGAAGTTGAATTAATATGTATGTAATTTAGAAAAATGAATACCTTAAATAATTATTAAATCCAAGGAAAGCAAAAAACTACACAGGAAATGAAGAGTAATTATAATACCCAACATGGCTCAGTGGTGTTGAGCATTTATAAAGCTGTAAATACTAAATATTAACCTAACCAAATTATGATGTAATTAAATTGGAAGAATTGCAAAGAGCACACGTGCCAATACAAGCATGTCCGGGAGCAAAAAAACTCATCTTCCTCATCTCCCACAGTACAAAGCAAAGAGATTAATACCTAAAAGGAAAAAAATAAAAAAGAGCAATAGAAACATTTTTCTCAAAGATATCAATTAGCCAAGAGGCTAAAGAGGAAAGGAACCAAAGCACTACCATTTTTTAAGAAGCCTTTAATAATCCTTAAACTTGTATTAACAATAAAAATTTACAAACTTAAAAATTACACACTAAAGAGTCCAGATTCGTGCTCCTCAAAGTGGCTAGTAGTCTCCAAGGAGAAAAAAAACTTAGACCAGAACATAAATCAACCACATCACTGCACAAATGCACTGCTGACTTCTTTTCCCATGGCAAGGTACTCTTGATGAAGGTAGCAGCGCCTCAATTTACATTCTGGCACAAATTCTTCATGTCTCACCAAGTCACTTTAAGCAGCACTGGAATGGTTCACGAATCTGCAAACTTTTACGTAAAAGGCTAGAGAGATAGTATTTTAGGCTTTGAGGGTCATACAGTCTCTGTCACAACTATTTGACTGCCATCGTAGCAAAAGCAGCCACTCACAACAGGCAAATGAATGGCCATGGCTACGTTCCAATTTGTTTATGACATGGAAATGTGAATTTCTGCACAATTTTTATGTTCCAAAAAATAATGTTCTTTTGTCTTTCTTCTCAGTTGTTCAAAAATGTGAAATGAAATCCCCTCTGAACTTAGGGCCAGTATGACATGAAGTGGTGTGCTGGATTTGGCCCACAGATCCCAATTTGCTGATTCCTGTTTTAGACAGTAGGATCAGCTCTGTTAAGCACACACACAAAAACCTATGCTATACTTACTTCATCCTACTGGTAAGGGTGTGGGTGTTTCTGTTTGTCTTCTTTATGCTTTTCTTTTATTGTGTTTTAAAAAATAATGCTGAGCAATTTCAAAAGCTTAAGAAGTTTTAAAGCCACTTATGTGTTTTTCCCTCTACCCTTCAAGTGCACCTATATCCAATAACGCTAAATTTGTGCTTAAGATTCTACAGGAGACAGGTTATTCCTCATAATCACAGTGAGATGATTCCCACGGCAAGCTTCTCTACTCAGGTACTTTAACTAATAAACAGTCTCATCATGTTTAAAAAATAAACAAAAAACAAATCCAGGATTTAAAAAACAAAAAGAAAAATTGGCCTCAGAGGCAGGTTTCCCTTTTCCAGTCACCAGTAAAGTGGTATTTACCAGCTGGATCATCTAATTCTTTGGATCTCATCAGCCACGTCTTAACTCCCCAACCAGCAAAGGCCCCAAACCACTCAAAGTCTGCCATTTTTGCTGCCCCCTTAGCTTGAACTGAAGAGGGCCGGGCAGGTCAGAGCAGGATGGTGGGCCTGCTGAGCCTCATCTCTGCCCCTTCCATCAGATCATCACCGCAGTGAGACTGAAAAGCACACTGCGACCTGCTTTCCCTGGTGGGGTGAATGTCCACCCGTATTGTGCAGCCACAGTCTTGTAACACAGAGCAAATTACAGATCACAGAACCACAACCAAGTGACTTCCACGTAGACGGGCTGGCCCAGATCTCCAAACCAGTGTGCTGCTTACAGGCAGGAAGCAGAGGTCCCTTCTGGTGGGGACCAAGAAGTGTCTGCTAATGGTGGTGATGATGGTTCACCTGACGGCTACTTACAGATCACCTCCTATAATGGGGGAAAGAGGTCACCTGAACAGTCTTTGACCTACTGCTCTGGGCAGAACAGAAAAAAAAACTCACAAGGAAATTCAGCCAGTTCCTCAGACTGCCTAAATGCTACCTTTCAACGAAGTCACAGTATCAGAATTTGTCAGGGTGACAGCGCCACCTAGTGGCCATCCATCCCAAACTCATGGTGAGCCAACTGGGCCTGCCACCTCAGAGAATATGGGTATTTTAATCACATTTAGCCCGTCAAGACAAAGCTTCCAGGATCTCATGCCAAAAGAAAGAAAAGTGGGAAAACATTTCAGCATTTTGTAAAGGCCAGGAGAACAGTTTTACTACTCAAGGTACCAAACTCCGCAACTAAGAAAAAAATTTTTACAGCACCTCTGATACAACAAGCAATGTATTCAGTAACTCCATTCCCTTCAGAAATCTATTTCAGGATATATCAGAGAGAAACAGTACATTAGAAAAAGTTCAAAACCACAAGGGTCTCAAAACAGGAAGAAGAGAAACATCAGGTCCTGTCTGAGAATTGTCATGTGCCAAGAAGATAAAAGAACCCCCTAAAAATGGGAGAGTTCTCAAAGTGCTAACATCCCCAACTCTAGCCCACTAATTCTAAGCACGTTAGCTTACAGTGAGAAATGTAAACATTCTTACAGTTTCCAAGCTCCGCACAACACACACACACGAGCATGCCCGGAAGCTGTCAGGAAGTGATGCACTCTTGATGGTTCAGACCTGGGCACTAACACTCCAGGCAACATCCACGCAGGTAGACATGCCATGCAGACAAGGACTCACCTTGGCAACAAACTGCTTGTCCTTTTGGTCCAGGTTAGCTGTGGGAGCCACGTAATCTCTCCATATTCTCAGCCTGCGCTCCTTGGCAAACCTGGTAACATAAGCAGGGTGCAGAGTCATTAAAACCGACTACACAAGTCAAAAGAATCCACCATCACTATGACGGCACACGAGCAGAACCCTATACACTACCTTTTAAGTGAGGCACCCATGAGAAAGTCGAGTCAGATGGAAGCGTAAAAGCCACCAAGAAAAAGTGCATAGCAACTGGAAATACCCAAGATGTATATACACCATAAGTCCATGGCTTGTAGATGGACAGAGAGTATGCAACTGGCTGACAATGGCCATTCCAAGTCTACCTTGACCATTCACTTTTAACTCATCTAGGAGCTTCTGAGTGACTCCCACACACTAGGCCCTCAAATCACCCTCACCCACAAACACAGCAACTGCTCTCCTGAATGGGGAGAATATATACACATCTAAACAAATGAATACATTTTAAAAAAAACAAATACATGTACTTTGGAAAAAGCACAGTCCACTCAATTTCCACTCGATTTATAAAAAAGTGATCAGGCATCCAAATCTTAAGTGGGAAACAAGAACAAATCTGTCATTACATTATAGCTAAAGTATGAGAAAACAGACCCAAACCCAACAGAAGTTCACTAACAAGATTTTTCAAAACTCATATTGGCAGAAAATGGCAAGTAGAGTCAGCTTATGCACAGAAAATGGAATATGTATAAAGATTTAAAAAAATAAATCAATGAAGCTGCCTTAGAGTATTTACAAGCCAGCCAAGTGCTGTCCGAGAGTATTTACAAATGAGTGGAAATATATATAGAACTGATATTTCTGACAAATGTATTCCAAGCACCCTTTTTAACTTTAAATATTTTATTGTGCTTTAAGGGAAAGCTTACAATTCGATTTGCCATACAAAAACTTAGACACACATTGCTACGTAACTCTAGTTGCTCTCCCCACACTGTGACAGCACACTCCCCCTTTCCACCAGCTCCTGCCCCCTCTACCCTCTCTGCTCACCTCTGGACACAAGCTTCCCCGTTAAGTTTCCCCTATCTACCTGTGCCAAGAAGCACACTCTTCACTAGTGTTACATACCAGTTTAATCTTTGTCTGAAGAGTGGGCTTCTGGAATGGTTTCAGTTCTGGGCTAACAGTTCAGGGGCCAAGTCTTCTGGGGACCCTCCAGTCCATCAGACCATCAAGTCTGGTCTTTTTAATAGATTTCCACCTCTACACCCCATTTTTCTCCTTCTGTGTCAGGGACTCTTTGTTGTGCTCCCTGTCAGGACAGTCACTGGTGGTGGCCAGGCACTATCTAGTTCTTCTGGCCTCATGCTGATGTAGTGTCACGATTATGTGGTCCCTTTTGCCTCTTGGGAAACCCTGGTGGCATAGTGGTTAACTGCTACATCTGCTAAAGAAAAACATCAGCAGTTCAAATCTGATAGGCACTCCTTGAAAACTCATGGAGCAGTTCTACTGTGTCCATTAGGATCCCTATGAGTCAAAATGGACTCAACAGCATCGGTTTGTTTTTTTTTTTCTTTGTTTGTTTCTGTCTCTTGGGCTCATGTTTTCCTTGTATCTTTGATGTCCTTCATTCACCTCTGCTCCAGGGGGGTTGGGACCAACCAATGCTTCTTAAATAGCCGCTTGCTAGCTTTCACAACCCAGATGCCACACACCAAAGTGAGATGTTGAACATTTTCTTAATAAACTTTGTTATGCCAATTGACCTAGCTGTACCCTGACACCATGGTCCCCAAAACCCTGTCCTTGCTACTCTATCCTTTCAAGTGTTTTCTAATATCGTTTTTTAAAAGAAGCACTAAAATAGGAAAAATACATGAAGTACTTTGAAAGAGAGGATACACTAGAATATTCTGTTTTACCAATAATCCAAGTTGCTCAGCTACAACACACAAAGCCAGACGCAAACAGTTAGATATTCTAAAGCTGTTTTAAAACCTCTATCTTTTGGAGATGGTTTCTCTTGAAAAAATTCATCAAGTCTTCTATGGTGTTACAGTTGTTAGGTACCACTGAGTCAATTCCAACTCCAAGCAACCCTGTGAAGAGCTAAACAACCCACTGCCTGGTCCTATATCATCTTCACAGCCAGTCCTACATTGGAGTTCATCGCTGCAGCAGCTGTGTCAACCCATCCTGCTGAGTCTTCAACAGATGTTATAAAAACAAGTACATACTACCTTTGTTTCAGCCATTTCTTCAAAGAGAAGTAAGAACTTACAGAATGCAAAAAATAATAAAAAAAAAACCTCAAGCAAAATAATACCCTGGAACAGTAGTAGACTTAGATGGAAGCCCTGATAGCACAGTGGTTCAATGATATGGCTGCTAACCCAAAGGTCGGCAATCGAAACCCACCAGCCGCTAATTAGAATGTAGATGATTTTCTGAACAAAAAATATTGAGCTGCACAGAGCAGCCAGAATAATTTGGAACACTGGAGAAATGACTGCAAACAGCGGCTGAAGAAGACCAAAAACCAAATGCCATCAAGTCGGATCCGACTCATGGTGACCCTAGACAGAGCAAAGTATTGTGATGAAACAGGCCAAGACCTGAATTAGGAAACTAGAAAGGAAGAATGCACTTGGTATTTTTCAAGGTGAAAGAATGGAACAAGAAATTCAGGCCTTAGACTATGACATTCAGGGATCCTGTAGGCTAAACGTCCAACGACACAGCAAGCATGAAAAGAAAGAGCAAAGAGTCACAGTGCCACCAAGAACTGGCTGACACTCAACCATTTCAGGAGACAGTATATGCTCAGAATCAACAGTACTGAAAGAAGACGTCCAAGCAGCACTGAAGGCCCAGGTGGAAAACAAGGCTCCGGGATCAACAAGGTACCAACTGAGATGCTTCACAGATGCAGTGCTAGAAGCACTCACCTACCTATGCTAGAAAGTCTGGCTTGACTGTCCTAGACTGAACTGTGTCCCTTACAAAACGTGTTACCAACTCAGTTAGGCCGTGATTCCTATGGTTATGCAATCCTCTGCCATTCTGTCATCTGACAAGTCTTCCCTGTGTTGTAAATGTCATCATTATGATGAAATGAGATAGATTAGTGGTCATTATACTAATAAGATATACAGGATTACACAGAGTCTTAAGCCAATCTCTCGGAGACAGAAAACAGAGAAGCAAGCACAAAAACAGGGAAACATCATACCACCAAGAAAGCACAGCTGAGAGTACAGCACCTCCTTTGGACCTGAGGTTCCTGTGCTGGGACACTGCTAGACCAAGGGAAGACTGATGACAAGCACCTTCCTCCAGAACTAACAGAGAAAGCCTTCTCCTGGGGCTGGCACCCTGAATTTGAACTTCTACCCTAACAGACTTTGAGAAAATAAATTTCTCTTTGTTGAAGCCATCCACTGGGGGTATTTCTGTTATAGCAGCATTAGATGACTAAGACATACAGAAATCCAGCCAACTGACTGGAAGAGACCTATATACACGCCTATTCCAAAGACAGGTAATTCAACAGAACACAGCAATTATCTGGTATCACAAACATGTTCAATTTTGCTGAAGATAATTCAAAACTTGTTGCAAGTAGTACACTGAGAAGGCACTGCCAGAGGTTCAAGCTGGATTCAGAAGAGGATGTAAAACAAGGGCTATCACTGCTGTTAGATGACCTTGGCTGAAAGAAGAGAACACCAGAAAGACATTTACTTCTATCTTACTGACTATGCAAAGGCATGGGACTGTGTGGATTACAACAAATTCTGGATGACACCGCAAAGAATGGGAATTCTAGAACATTTAACTGTGCTCATGATAAATCAGTATATACAGCACAGGCATTCATCTGAAGAGAACCAGGAGGCACTGCATGGTTTAAAATCAATAAAGGTGTGCATCAGGTTTCTATCCTTGCACCATATTTATTCAATCTGCATGCTGAGCAAATAATTCAAGAAAATGGACCACACGAAGAACAACAGCATCAGAATTAAAGGACGACTCATTTATCAACCTATAACATGCAAGTGACACAACTCTGCTGGCTGAAAGTAAAGCAAACTTGAAGCACTTACTGATAAAGATCAAAGACTATAGCTTTCAGTGCAACGTGTGTTACACCTCAATATGAAGTAAACAAAAATACAACTGGATCAATAGGCAACACCATGATAAACACATTTTACTGAGATCCTCATGGTAGCAGGAGTCAAGGAATCAAATTGGCATGCTGCATTGGCCAAATCTTCTGCAAGAGACTTCCAGATATTAAAAAGCAAAAACGTCATTTTGAGAACTAAGGTGTACCTGACCTACGACACAGTATTTTCACATGCATGTGACAACTGGACAATGACTGAGAAAGACCAAAGAAGAACTGACACCTCTGAATTACACTGTTGCTGAAGAATACTGAATGGGTCATCCTAAGAACAAATGAAAGTGTCTTGGAAGAAGTAAAACCAGAATGCTCCTTAGAAGGACTGGTGGTGAGATTTTGTCTTCCGTACTTTAGACAGGTTATGAAGAGCGATCAGTCCCTGGGGAAGGACATCACCCTTGGTCATGCAGAGTCACTAACAAAGAGAAAGACTCTCAATAAGGTGGATGGACAACAGTGGCTGGAACAAGGGGCCCCAAACAGCAACAACTGTGAGGACGGCACAGGACCGGACAGTGTCTGAGTCCATTGTACACGAGGTCACAGTGGGTGGGAACAAACCTGATGGCACCTAACAACACTTAATGAAGGTACTGTTTTATTTTTTGGTGTGTTTGGTTTTGCTTTGAGCAATTACCGACCTTTCAAACCAGACAGTATAACTTCATCAGCCACACTGTATCAAACGGGTCAGATCAAAATCTACTTTTTTAAAAAACTTTTAAGTATTTCTGTATATAGGCAGAAAAGAATGTAAAAGACCAAAGACAAGACAAGAAAGCTGGGGTCATGGATTCACATTCCTAGTCACAAACAATATGGCAGTTCTACTGTCACATGGAGTCACTATGAGTAGACAATAAATTAACAACATGAAACAAAAAAATAATGGTTATGAAAACCCCCAATCTAGGATGTCCTGACTGTCCATAGCATCACCTGGATTCCTCCACACAGTAGCTGCTTCATATTCTTCCATCTAGCATGTCAGTGACAGTAATTCACCTTTGTCTAGAAAGACCTGAAGCTGACACTTGAAATAACCACCAATTTTTAGAATTTCCCCTGCCATTTTTTTGAAATAAGTTATTTCTACATCTACATGATGAGGTACCAAGCCAAACCTGTAGCACATCATAGACGTATGAACATTTACAGTTAAAACACACTTTTAAATACAGAGTTACACAAGATCTCATGCTAACACTGACTGGCACTGGTGTGGGACCCACATGACTTATGTTTCCCATCACACCGCTGCTTCCCAGTCTACACCCTTGTCTGCTTGGGAGCAGCTGATACGTGATTTCATCACCCTGAAAAAAAAACAAGTTTATTTCATTTCAAGTCCCTGAAACCCAAAACTTTAAAAGTCAAGGGCTTGAGAAAAAAATCCGACTCAATGGCACTTGGCTGGCTGAAAACATTAAAAAAGCAAATCAAGGGAAGAATCATGTTGGAGTGAAAACTGAAGTCTTCATCCAGCAGTGAAGCAGACAGATGCAGAACCCTAATAATTAAGCCCCTTCAGAGGAGACTGGCTTCCAGAATCTCCCCAACCCTTCAAGGCAGTTACACAGACAATGACACAGATGGTGAGGAAAAGGCACTAGATTTCTTCCTCTAAAGACCCTAAACTTTAGGGAAAAGGCTCCCTGTCAGGCCTTACCTCTCAGCTGCCCTCAGCTTTTCTGCACCCCGAGTGTAAACAGCAATCGACCAATCCACACAGCGTGCAAAACCTTCCTTCAGCAGCAGCTCTGTGATGTTGCCATTCTGAAAAGCAAGGCACAGGGGAAGGCAGCACAGATCAGACTCTGCCACAAGAGAATCCCCTTCCTCTCAACTTCTGGTGCAATTAACACAGCACCAATCTCTCCTGTAATTAATTAAGCAGTGGGGAGAAGGTAAAGGAGTGTTCTCATTAAGTAACCACCCCCCACCCCCCGCCAAGACAAGATCCTTCATTCTGGGGCTCCTTTCAACAGCCCCAGCTTTCTATCTCGCTAGAACAGGAAGGCTCCCTCACTAGGCGGAGGATAAACGCTCATGGCACTGAACGGAACTGACTTTTCAGTAGCTCTTCTTGTGGGCAGAGGAGTGTGTTCTCTGCCACTGAGCTTACACCTAGTCTTCCCTTCCTGGGATCAGCCCTTCCTCCCTTTTCACAAGGGGAAGGCTGGGGAACAGGCTGAGTAGGGAAAAACTTCAGCTACATTTTGTCCCCTGAACTACAATTCACATTCTGCTGTAACACTGAACCATCTGGCAGGGCACAGACAGAAAGCTAGCATTCCACAGCAGCAGGCGTAACCTTGGCACACTGCACACCAAGCCTTTGCACAACCACCATCACAGAGTAAATCTCTAGCCAAAGAGTAAATGACAATACTTGAACTCTGTATTAGACGCAGGCCACAGGAGAGAAAGTCCACTCACACTTGGGGGTTACAAAACAAGATCTCTGCCTGCCTGAGGATGATCTATGTACCCAAGTGCCAACAAGATAAGACTGTCTACAGTCAGATCTGCAAGCACACAAGACCCTCTACCCGCTGACAAGCAGAGTTAGGAGGTAACTGGAAAAGGCCTGGACCACAGGACATGATTTTCCACAGAACCGTTTCCTCACCACTGTCCTACCTCCTGTGACTTCTTCCAGGCCCACCCACAGACCTCACCCATCTCATCTGCAAGTCTCAGGGCCTCTTGTGCTGTCGCAGCCTCCCAGCTTTTCTTGGTGGCAACTTCCAGGTTGGTACTTGAGAAAGTAAGGGAGTGAGTTCTTCTTCCTTATAAACGCAGTAACACGTGAGGATAATTTTCTAAAGCTGAGAAGTTGCACAGATTTGCAAATTCTATCACATATTGGATACTGCCTAGAAAATGCCTCAAAAATCAGTGGGTAACTCTACTGGGGTATTTTAATGGCTCATAAATACAGCGGGAAAAAGAAGAGAAACAAACTTGTTCTTTTTGTTAGCACATTCCAACCCATGACGATTCCAACGCAGGGCAACCTGTGTGTGCATAGCGGATCTGCTCCACAGGGTTTTCAAGGCTAAGGGAGAACTTCACGAACCAAATCACCATACTTTTCTTCCACAGCACTTCTGGGGGCAGTTCAAGTCACCAGCCTTTCAGGTAGTAGTCAGGCGCGTCACCCAGGTATGGCTCTCCGAGACTCACACGGACCACTCACTCTCTGGCCCCTGATCCCCAGCAGCCCCACAGCACAGGCCCACCTACCGGGTGGAGGATGGTACCCAGGATGTTCTGGTTGTGGCAGCTTTCCAGGATGATCTGAACATCTCTCTGTAGGAGTCGCGACTCGGTGAAAAACTTGGCTTCTGCAGCAAAGGGCTCTGGGGTTTCGCTGCCATCTGCTTCTCGTCGGAACGTTGGGCACTACAGCAAAGTGAGGGAGGTGAACGATGCAGCCTAAAGGCACTCTCACTCCAGACCGAGCCTTCCAGAAAGTACCAACCCCACAGTGCTAGGCTGGGCAAGGCCTCAAATCAGGGTCTTTTCACCCTTTTGAAAACATACTGGTAAAAACAAACTGGAAAAATACTACGTTGGACTTCATGGTAAATGAGGTAAAAACTGTCCAATTACATGAGGAAAGTAATTTCCATTACCACAAAAAAATTCACTGATTCCCAGCTTTCAATTTCTGATTTTTCTTAAATCAAACTAGGTATTTCAAAATGGTTAAAATGACAAATTTTATGAGTTGGAACTGACTTAACAGCAACAGATTTGGTTGTTTTTACTGTTGTTTACACATTTTACCACAATAAATTTTTTTTTTTAATGGGCACTTTACATTAAGACAAGGCATGTTCAGCCAACTGTAGAGCATCCTGCCCCTCTTTCCCAAGTCTACAGTCTCAGCCTCTCGGCACAACCTACTCCAAACCCGGAATAATGAAAACAGAAGGCTACTTGACCCAATTTAGAATTGTTCACTGCCAAGTTTAAACCCAAACATATAAAAAGTACCTTAGCAATGTTAACGGCCTTACTAGGAAGAAGAAGGCAGGTCCCAGGTGCCAAGTTTACTTAGCTACCTCTCACTGAACACGTCCATAAACCCTCTGCCCAGCCCGCTGTCCTGTGTGGTCTGACCTTGATCCCTGACAGCATGACCGTGACCAGGTAGTAATCTGGGAGGAGCAGGGCCCTGACCACACTGCCGTCCCGCACGTGCTCGATGATAGCTGCGTGACAGAAGAAACAGCTTAAGTCATTAGTGAAAGGTGTCTCAGGTCTAACCATCACACCCAGTCTTTCAGGAAGACTCCCACTGACCCTCACAGAAATACTGGGGAATTCAGAACAGACTTACTTCTCTGTTTTCATAACTTCTGGGGAAGTCTTGGCTTCCACCTAAACTGTGTTAATCACAAGCAAGGATGTGTACCTGAGTATCAGGTAGCTAACAGGTAATTCCAGTGCTTGGTACTGGATGCGTGATACCGCCACTCATATGGACTGGGAGAAGGGGGCTGCCTAAAACCCATGGAGCACAGCTGTTATCCCAGAGAGCCTAGAAGGTATAGCTAAAGCTCAGGGCCCAAAGCCTCCACCCACAATTCAGAGGGCAAGCTCTGGCCCTGGGGGTCTCAGAGAAGGGATTATTCTCAAGTCTTGAGGGCCAATATAACTTCTCCTGGGTTATGCACTTGCTCGGTGGCTGTTATCCCTTCCTTCCCTGCAACTTCTCCCATTTGTAACGGAAATGAATACCTTATGCCGTTTTGGAAGCAGATAATCCATATTCTGGATTTCACAGGTTCAGAGATGAAAAAAATTCTTCCCCAGGATAGAATATGACTAAAGTCTCACCCTATTTGATTTAGATACATCAGAGGATCAGACTTTTGGACTTGGAGTTGTTTTAAGACTTCTGGGATGATGTGCTAGTGTAACATGTTTTACATGTGTCAAGGACATGAATTTAGGGGGCAAAGAGTAGGATGTTATGGACTGAAGTATGTCCCCCCAAAACATGCTCTAAATCACAACCTAACCTAACCTAACTTCTATGGCCATGGTTATAGCTGTCTGTTATGGTAATAAGGCAGAATTAGTGAAGGATGTGTCTTGAGTCCATCTCCTTTGAGATACAAAAGAAATGAAAGCATTCTCCTACAGCTAGTATCCTGGATTCTGACTTCTAGGTTCCTAAACCTTGAGAAAACAAATTTGCTTGTCAAAAACACCCACAAGTGGTGTTTCTACTGTAGCACCACTAGATAACTGCGACCCTCAGCAAACAGGAAGTAATAAAAATTAAGGACTAGACAGATTGATATAGGTTGTGTGTGTACTTTATTTATTTGGGTGTGGGTGTGGGTGTATGAATTCGTCCTACTGGTCCCTTTTCAGAGAAAAGGAGAGCGCGGAGAGGAGGGAAGGGGACAAGTGTTGGTTGAGTGGACACTGGAAGTAAAGAGCAGAAAAGAAGAGTGTGCTGTCCCAGGGTGAGGAGGGCTGACAGTTGCTCGGGGTTTTATATGGGGAACTGACTTGGATTGCAAACTTTCACTTAATCACAATAAAAAACTTAAAAAAAAATTAATGACTAGCAGTTAAGTTTATTTCACTGACTCTACAGATAACCAAGTCTCAAGGTAGAGCTAAAAACTACATATGAATATATGTACGCGTTCATACACATACTGTACATAGGTTTTTACCTTCAGATTTCAAGGATAGTATTTAAGTCGCCACCTTTTACAGAACAGGAAGATCCCCAAAACACAAATACTAGCACCTGACACCCTGCGACAGTACAGCACTAGCCTCTGTGAGATGCACGTAATGATAAAGCTATGCCTACTGAATTCGAGTTCCCTTCCAAAATACCATGGTGTTGTCTAAGCACTAATGACTCCCCACAGATAGTCAGTAAAAGAAAAGCTCACTACATCATATACATCTTAAGATGCAAAGACAGCAAGCAGACAGAAATCCCCCTGAGTCTAGTCTGTCTGTTCCCACCGGCCTCACCATTGACAGGCTTCTGGTGGTGGGCGTCCACAAAGTGCCTTGGGTTCTCGATAGTGTACTTGATGTCCCGGAGGGTATGCGAGCCGCTGCCCTCACTCCACAGGCCTTTCTTTGCTGTCTTTGCTTGTTCCTCACATTCTGCAAGCCGGTTCTGCTCAGGACTGGGACACGAAGAGCAAACAAGCATGGTGAGTGAGCTCACAGAGAGAAACATGAGGCTCTTCTTTGACAATGGGTCTCCTCAGCATCGTCTCCCCTTGAGAAGACCAAAGCATATGTTTCAGATCTATGGGTGAGGACCCAAGCCTATAACCAGAAAAGCACCATAAGAGCAAATTCCAGTTTCAGGGCTGACGACCTCAAACAGAAGATTAAATTGTGAGAGCACTTAATGACATGATCCAAAGAACACCCATCTTGGTACTGCCACCAACAGTGATCACAAAAGAACAAGTTGGTGGCTTAGCGGGGAGCCACTCCAGGGGGTTCAGTTTCATTTAGCCATCCTAGATTCAGGAACTGGAATTTAGGCCCAGCTCAGCAGGACACAGTGCAGCAGGAAGGTGACTAAGAATCATCTTTATTCTCTGCCATTTTACAGACAGAGCCTGGGGAATGCAGAGTGAATACTGTTATTACAGATAATGTCACCCCAAAATTGCTCACACATTCAGTAGGGCCAGCTAAGCAAAAGCAGTTTGAAAATGGAAGATTCCATCTTCACCTAGCAGGAAACCACACTATATATTAAAACAGCCTAAGAGTTAGCACACAGAGAAAAGCAAGTTTAAAAAAATAGCTCTTCCCTTTCTCCCCCGACTCACTCTTTCACACACACACACAAACACACACCCCCCCATGAGCTGCAGTGAACTGTGAACTGCAAGGCTTCTGTACCATCTCCAACACCCGGCTCCATCAACAGCTGTACGCATACACTGACCCCTCTACCTTCATCAGTGGCATTGCTAAGTAGGAATGACATACAATTTCTCAAGCCTGAAGTCCTCACCTACCACCCCATCCCACCATCAAGATACCGCTGTGAGAATCA
Source organism: Heterohyrax brucei (assembly GCA_028571685.1). Taxonomy (NCBI): domain Eukaryota; kingdom Metazoa; phylum Chordata; class Mammalia; order Hyracoidea; family Procaviidae; genus Heterohyrax; species Heterohyrax brucei. Next base: position 21,711,404 of record CM053147.1, read on the forward strand.
GACGAAGACATGTAGCTCAAGACAGAAGCAAACACAGAAATGGAGAAAAGGAGGCTTTATATCAAGACAGCCTTGGAGAAAAGAGAGCTGGCAGTGGTACTCCAGAGGGGAGTTTTTCTTTTTCTGGGACATAGTGCACTACTGAGGTGGAATTTTTTTATCCTTCACTCCAGTTGTACACTTTAGTTCAAACAGACACTGCAGTAACAATCATGCCAGCAACTCTCCTCAAGACAAAATTTGGGCATGCTTCCAAAATACCACCTAAAATAAACGTCTTAATTCCTCAAATCCCCACATGCATACACCCCAGTTACAGACCCAGCCAATGTCCCCTTGCACTCAGGAAGGGAGCGACTTGGCCCCAAGCCTTTGCTGTGTCCGGCATCTGGTACATACAGCACAGGCAAATACATAGTTACCATCTTTTCTACAGCTGTGGCCTCAAGTAATGTAGCAAGGACTTAACGGGTTAAACATCTTTTGCCCCCAAATTACTGAGGTAGCAGATCACTTTTTAGAGACTAACATGTTAACTAAAGCCAGCTGCTATCCATCCCACTGAGAGCCCACACTGGTGAACCTGAGCCTGATACAGGTGCTCTAGAAACTGTACAAAACTAACATAACTAACACTGCTAACAAGTTCATGTGGCCATTCGTGAAACAAAAACAGTTTTACTTAAATATATGCAGATCCATACATTGAAACATACTTAGAAGATTTTGAAGAGAGAAAACTTTTCCCTGAGTCTAACTTTCAAAATGAAGCAGATTTCATCCTGCACTCTGTATATTTCCCCATCTTATTTTTTACTGTACTTGCTCCTCACATCTGATAGAATCCCAAATATCTGTTTAATGGATTACTGTCTCCCCTTTACACTAGTGGCAGAGGCTAACTCTGTTCACAGTAACATTCCCAGTGCCCAGAACACAGCCTGGCACCTACCAAGTCCTCAATAAATATTTGGGGATAGATGATGGATGAATACATACTCTGCAAATGAATGTCTACAGCAAGAGACATGGCCGTTGGTGAGTTCTGCGAATATGCCGACTAGAACTGCCTGGGGATCAAAGCCTGCTTCTGAAGGAGTCACAAGTGCCAAAAATCACTCCTGAATGGTGAGTGACATTTAGGGTCACAGAATAATGACAACTTACTTATTGGCTCTCATGCCTTCTCGCCGCGTGGCCAAGCCCTCTGCAACCAAAGACTCTGCGATATTTTCCCCACTGGTATCTGCAGTTAAGAAGCAGGAGACAAAAAAATCAGGAATTAAACACAAGATTCAAACCCACTTCTGATGGGATAGAGCACAAGAGGGACCACTTTCACCCTCAGTTCCCCAAGGAGAATGAAGTTGTCACCAGACAACTGGACCAGGCAGAGATGTAGCACTGAGTTTCTCAGAAAATCGCTTCTCCCAAGATGTCTAGTCTCTAGGACTCAAAGGTCTATAAATCTTCTCAGAACTCTGTTTCTAATTTTCTAGCATGTCTCCCAGGCCAGAGGCAATCTCAGGAAGTGCAGGAGACTGACAGGATGGCAGGTCACGTGAGGCGACCCAAGTGTGTAAAGTGCACATTGGCCCAGAAGCAGATGCCTGGAGCTAAATTCATGTGCAGCCACTTAGCTGGTGATCTCAGACATGTGTAACCTCTAAGCATCTTAGGCTACTCATCTACAAAAGGAGCACAGCACCTGCCTTGATTGGGTCTGTGTGTGATCCCCAGGTACAGTGCCAAGCACATTCGTTTTTACCATTACAGGCTGCTGAGCTGAGCTCTGACTCGCAACAACCCTGCGTACAACCCAGTGACTCACAGCCCAGTCCTGCGCCATGCTCACAGTCACCGCCACGTCCGAGATCACCCTGGTAGCCACTGTGGCGGTCCACCTTGGTGATGGCCTTCTTCTTTTCTGCTGACCCTCTACTTGACCAAGCAGGATGTTGTTCTCCAAGGACTGGTCCCTCCTGATAACACACCCAAAGTATGTAAGAAAAAGGCTTGCCATCCTCATTTCCAAGGAACATTCGGGCTGTACTTCTTTCCACACAGACATGTTCATTCTTCTGGCAGTCAACAGTATACTCAGGACTCTCCACCATCACCATAATCCAAAGGTATCAATTCTCTGTTCTTCCTTATTCACTGCCCAGCTTTCGCACACATATTAAGCTACGGAGAATATCACGGACTATGTCACACAAACCTTAGTCCTCAAAGGGACATCTTTGTTTTTCAACACTTTAAAGAGACCTTTGACAACAGATTTACTCAATGCAATATATCACTTGATTTCTTGACTGCTGTTCCCACAGGTGTTGACTATGGATCCAAGTAAAATGAAATCCCTGACAACTTTAAACTTTAATTCAAACCCAAAGCAGGAATAAAAAAAGAAAAACTAGTTCCTACACGCTGTACAATCAGACAGGTTCATTTAGATAGGTAACACAAATAGTTTACCCTTTAACATTAACCTAAGGTTGACAGTTGAAACGCATCCAACAGCACGGAAGACAGACCTGGTGATCTGCATTTGCGAACCTTACAGCAAAGAAAACCGTGGAGTACTTCTAGTCAATAACACACAAGGTCACCATAAGTCACAACAGACTCAACAACAACAGCGTTTTCTTTTTTTTTTAAATTACACTTTACACCATGAAGTCCAACACTCCCCAGCATACCCTAGTCTCTGCTCCCACAGCAGAGGACACCAGGACAAAGGGCACCACCTAACGAACTTTCTCCTGCTCTCAGAGAAACTGGGGACAACAGACAGATTTCCACCTCAAACACAGCAGACTTCAGAATAGTCAAGAAAAATGAAGTTAAACATAAAACCCAACCTGATTAGGTTCTACTCAAGCACTTGAAGCATTAATTGCATTTCCAGGCTACTGCAAAAGCTTTTAGTTTCTATGTATTCTCTTAAATCTCTGCCTGTCAGCCAAAACGAGACATCTAAAAAGGAATCACTGCATAAAAATCTTTAATATGGAAGAGAACAAGCTCCTAGATAAACTGAAACACAGCAGTCTAGATGATAGGTAATGTCAGCACAGAAGAAACTCAGTTAAGATTTATATTTAGCACATTATATGCTTACTTGTAGAAGCAACCACACATGCAAAGGCCAACCCCACATCCAGCCTGAATGTCCTGCCATTAGCTTGCCCACATGTTTGCAGCAGAGAATGACAAACCTCTTTTTTCACCAAGTAATGGCACTAGGAACCTCCAGATGAATGACATTTATTTTAAAAATGCTCAGGTTCTGAGGGTAAACATGGATCACATTACTCTTTCCATTGAGGTTAGGGTTGAGGCCAGACAGAGACACACAGCTGTCTACTGACATTGTTGTTCAATGGCATCAGACTGGTTCCAACTCATAACCACCCCATATACAACAGAATGAAACGCTACCCAGCCTCCCTCACAATTTTGGCTATTTTAGGCCACTGCTGAAAGTCACTGTATCAGCCTATCTCACTGAGGGTCTTCCTCTTTTGGCTGACCCTCTATTTTACCAAGCATGATGTCCTTCTCCAGGGACTGGACACTCCTAATAACAGGTCCAAAGTACATGAGACAAAGTCTCACCAGCCTTGCTTCTAAGGAATTTTCTGGCTATACCTTTTCCAGGACTGACTTATTCACTCTTTCAGTAGGCCATGGTATATTCAGTATTCCTTGTCAACAGCACAATTCAAAGACATTAATTTTTCTTTGGTCTTCCTTATTTGCTGTCCAGTTTTTGCATGCATATGAGGTAATATGGTTTGAGTCAGGTGCACCTTAGTCCTCAAAGTGACACTTCTGCTTTCTAACACTTTAAAGAGTCTTTTACAGTAGATTTGCCCAACACAAAGTGTCCTTTGATTTCTTGATTGTTTTTGTGGGCACTGACTACAGATGCAAGTAAAATGAAATCACTGACAATTTCATTCTTTTCTCTGTTTATAATAACGTTGCTTATTGGTCCAGTTGTGAGGATTTTTATCTTCTTCATGTAAAGTATAACCCACACTGAAGACTGCCGTCTTAGATCTTCATCACTAAGTGCTTTAAGTTCTCTTCATTTTCAGCAAGCAAGCTGGCTCATCTGTATACTGTACATTATTGCTGAGTCTTCCTCCAATCTTCTTCAACCAGTCTGGCTTCTTGGACTACTTGCTCAGAATACAGACTAAATAGATGCAATGAAAGGATATACCTTGAAACACACCTTCCCTGATTTTAAAGCACAAAGCATCTCCTTGTTCTATTTAAAGGACTGCTTCCCGGTGTACACACAAATTTCGTCGACATGAGCACATGTGAGTATTCCGAAATTCCCATTCTTTGCAATTTTATCCATAACTTGTTATGGTTCACACAGCTGAATGTCTCTGCACAGTCCATTAAACACAGGTAAACATCTTTCTGTCATTTTCTGCTTTCAGCCAAGATTCATTTGACAACAGAAAATGACATTCCTCATTCGACGTCCTCTTCTGAATTCACCCTGAGTTTCCGGCAGCTCCCTGTCAAGGTACTGCTGTAACCACTTACAAATTATCTTCAGTAAAATTTTACTTGGGTGTAGTATTAAATGGTATTGTTTGGTAATTTCTGAGTTCGGCTGGATCATCTTTCTTTGGAATAGCACGCATATGGAACTCTTCCCGTCAGCTGGCCAGGTAGCTATCTCCCAAATTTCTTGTCACGGGTGACTGAGCACTTACTTGCACCGTTTGTAGGAATGTCTCCGCTGGTACTCACTCAGTTCCTGGAGCCTTGCTCTGCACCAAAGCCTTTCAGTGCCATTGGGACATCTTCCTTCAATACCATGCTACCTCCTGAAATAGCTGGATGCTGACCAATTCTTTTCGGTACTAATATTACCCAAAATCACTGCCACTGAGTTGATTCCAAGTCATGGAGACCCTCTAGGACAGATGAGAACTGTACCATAGGTTTCCACGGCTGTAATCTTTACGAAGCTGACTGCCACACCTTGCTCCATTGGCGTGGCTAGTGAGCCTGAAGTGACCTTTGGGTTAGCTGCCGAATGCTCAACCACTGCACCACCAGAGCTCTTCCTGTCCAGTCTTAGTAAGCATTGGTACTTTCACAGCCACAGGAATTCTAAGAAGTGGAAAGGCAAAAGGAAGTATTCAACAAAGAAAAGGGAAAAATTGAGTGGGAAGGTACCAAGAGGGTGTGGTGCGTGGAGGAGGTGAAGCCCTGGAAAAAAAAGAGGTTGCGTGGCCATAAACCCAGCTAATCAATAGCAGACACGACAAGCACTCAGACATCTTGGTACAGAGCTCTCTGAAGTGGCTGTCAAGAGGCCCAGTTCTAAAAAGTAAGTTCTGATTGCTCCTTCAAAGAGGAGAAAATACATTCCCCTGGGCCCGGTCCCTGAAGAGGAGGCAACAAGGTGTAGAAAGAATACTGAAAAAGGAATTTAAAGACCAAAAATCTGACTCTTATTACTTATCAAGCCAAGAATCTACTAGTATTCTTCTCACTCCTTCCCACCTGGGCAACAGTATTTACAGCAAGTGGGTGAGTGTATTTTCTCCAGAAGCCAGACCACTAATCATCTTTATTTTAACAAATCCTAGGTTATCACAAATTCTCAAGTTCTATCATTCTCCCCATCATGAAGTAGCCACACAAGAGGACCAACTTGCAGACACCACTCACATGTCTAAGCCACTTCCTTCCTTTCATTTGAATTGATTGGTTTTGAGTTGATTAAAACACCTGAGTGAAAATATTAAATGTTAACATCTATTTCTTTAAAACTGAAAGATGGAGGTTAATTTCAATCATTCTTCCAGTACATATTTATTGATAATCTACTGCATACTACGTGCTCTTCTAAACACTATTATGGTAACATACTGAATTACATTTAATTTAAATTTTGGTTAGTTAAAAAAATTAACTTCTTAAAACAACTTAACAGATTATTTTAAATATCAGCTTGACTTAACACAAGCCATTTGGTCATTTTCATGAACGAGCAAGGTTATTTAAATGAACTCTTAGAGGTGGTCCCTTTATAGAAGTATCTGAGCCAGTAATTATCTGCGGTCCAACAGGCCTCTTGTGAGGCAACAGAAGACCAGCCAGCTGTTATGGAATTAAAATTTGGGGGGCAATAAAATCCTTAAACAACTTCATTTTGAAGACAGTACACTTCCATTTGTCTTCTACTCTTTTTAACTATTCATCTGCTCAACAATAATGTACCACAGTTTTATTCCCTGTGCTCTGGGGAATTATGGATAAAAGGCTAATTTGTTTGCTATTTCCCTTTCTGAAAAGATTCCACGTATGTCTAGAATTTCCCTGTTAACTGAGAAGCAGACAGCCATTTGACTAGGAAGCTAAAAAAGTGTTTCTCTGCTGGGTAGGACACTGGATAACACACCTCCAAGGTCATTCTCCACTCGCTTTACTAAGACCTCTATAATCAGAATCAATGAATTCACAGAGGATGCTGTAAGTCCTGCTATTCTACACTGCTTGCTTTCCCTGAAAACAAACCACCCAAATCAAACCAATTACTTACAGCAATACAGTGACACGAGCTGTCAGGAAAGTGATTTTATCAAAGAACCACAGGAAACTTAACAAATACCTGTTCCCAATGTAACTCCAGAGGAACTCAGCTTGTTCTTGTTTATCTGACTGCTTCCTGAAGAAGAGTCTAACAACTCTTTCAATGTCCTGTGTCTGGTCAAACTCCAGAACATTACCCTCCCCATAACCTAACCCAAAAGACTGGAGCACCTGATATTCTATCAGTCATCTACCACCTCGACCATCGGCATTTATACATACACACACGTACAAACGTATTTAGTGAGTACAGACTCTGCCCCAGGGTGAGCTGCTTCACGGGTACTATCTCATTAAACCCTCAAGGACTGTCTTCATTTCACAAATGAAGAAAACAGGGCTTAGCAAGGTTAAGGAAGAGTGCATGGCAGAGGACCAGCATTCCAATCCACATCTGTGAATCCAAAGCCTGTGTTTCTCCCATTCCACAACAAAACAATTTGCAAAAAATCACAGGCCCTAAATAAATCTTACTTTCCTAAAAGAATCCCCAGGAAGAGAAGAAAGGTCACAAGACAGACAAAAAAAAAAGAAAATAGAAGATGCAATGGGCAATCTAGAGAAATTCAACCAGCACTGTGATACAGAGGCAGAGCCACTGATTTCGTGAGCTGGTGCTTAAGCACAAGGACACATGGGGGCAGAACCTGCAGGGCACTTCTCTGACCCGTGGAAATGCCTGTCATGTGTGCCAAGACCAAGAAGCTCTTCCCATCACACCTGTGGCCAGCCGTCCTAAGCTACCTCCACCCGAAGCCACACTGCCCTTTCGCCAGGTGACAACACATTTTTCACAGAAACTTCAGACTCGGAGACAAATGAGTCCTCTTTCTACTGCGGCTCACCTTTTCCGAGGTAAATCATGCCATACTCTCGCCCCTGGGGAGTTTTGTTTTCTATTGTGAAACACACTTCCTTTCCAATCAGCTTCTTCCGAAGGAACTCTCGAGCAGGAAATGCCCAGGGCTGAAAGACAAAGCATACGGTCACATGAGAGCTGCCCAGTTTCAGACCAAAATCAGCACTTGAGCAACTCGGATTCCTTCTGAGTACCTAGTACACCCCACCCCTGTGCCGGGCCCTGAAGAGAGACACAAACGATGGAATAGAAGGTGGGGCCTGCACTTTATAAAGAGGGCTTGTAGAAGGGCCCTGTGAGGCAGAACCAACTTAACAGCAAGGGTTTAGGAGCTGCAGCTGGTGCAATGAGCACAGGCCCTGAGAAACAGGCCTTGGTGTTTTCCCGACACTGGCACTAGTATTTTTCCCCATCACTGTCATTCAGAATTATAGCTTACTCTGTGAATAACAGCAACAGCCAAGTGTCAGCCAACACTCTAAATGGTTTATATGTATCAACCCACTCACTAAAACGGGAAGTCTCAGCTCTGGGACCTCCCACCCAGCCCAGGGAAAATCACAAAGAAGTCACACCTCTATTTGCTTGCCTCTCTTCAGTGGACAAAGCATTTTCCCTGACTATTAAAGCAGCAAGGGTGTCTGGAGCCCACTCAAGGCACTGTCCAAGTGGGGACAAAGTGCTATGACTACAGGCTGGATGGACCTCCTGTTCAAAGACCCTGTTCATACCACGTCTCCCACCTTTCTTAATAACAGCCACAAAGTTGAGATGGGTAAGAACTATTTTTTCCAAGACATCTGTATCTCTTTTATTGCTACTACTTCTGCTCTAGTCTGATGCTTGGGGATCATGTCAGTATTAACGCCTGATGAGGGATCATCTTGACAACGGTGCTCCTCCCCTCTCAACCATCCAACACACTGGAAGTGAGCCACACTTCCACATAACGGAAGCAGCGCTGCCATGTAGTCAGGACAATGTACACAGGGATGGGTCTGCCCTACTCCCACCCATCACTTCCAGGGAAGTAGAGGCAAAGGGAAGGCCTCCTCTGAAGGAATCCTGTCACAGTGGCTGCTGACCCTTGACAGGCTTGACTGTATAGTCTGGAACTAGCTCAGTTCCCTCAGAACAGAAACAGGAAGGAATGAGGGAAAACCAAGTATGAAATAAAAAGAGAAAGGTAGCATGGGATAGGTACAGGCTGTCTGGGATAATCTTTTTTTGAGCCCCAGATCTTGAAGTACCCACAGTAAAGCCAAACAGTAAACTGATGTCCTGACAAGGAAGCCTGCTGATCTTCTCAGCCCACCAAAATGACTCTACTAGGTTAGCCAACAAGTTTTTCTAGATAGCACAAAAAAAACCATGTTTGACTTCCCAGAAATCAGAGGCCAGTCAAAAGGAGGCAAGTCAACCAATCTACTGGACTGGCAGTCACAAAAATGGTCTTGTTACACAACCTCAATTGTGACTTGTTACACAACCTCAATTGTGAACAGTTCTAGTAAGAACTGATTAAGAGAAAAGGCTCACAGCCACACAAAGACAAGCTTATGCTCACTTCTGCACTCCGCTCAAAGCGCCAAAAAGCAAAGGGGCCAATTACGTAATGACAAAGTGGTGTTTTTATGTTCCAGTTCTAGTCCTGCCCCACTCCAAAAAATCAAAAGAATACCTGTCACCAAAAAAGTCTGACAGTCAATAAATGACTGACTACCAACCACATTTAGAAACAGTACTGAGCTGTCTAGCACAGCCTTCTACACATTTATTATTTTAGTGATCAACTTATTAAACATCCTCAGCCAGAGAAATGTTTAGGAACAGTCCTGAGTGCCACACTAATATCTAAAATCCAGTAACACTGCTTTCCCAAATACCATGAAAAAGCCCTGACAAGACAAGTACTCCCGAAGGAAGGTGAGAGTGGTGAAAATGCCTCTGTCAATGGTCAGTGTACAGCCAGCCTCTGTGGGGGAACTCTCTAGTTCCTACCACCAGGCAGAACTTCTCCAAGAACTTCAAAGACTTGCTGTATGCACATCCTTCTCTTAAGACCTCATGTTTTATAGCTGGTCAGTCACTGGAACAGTGAGCCTTTGACGAAGGTCATACACAGAAAAAGGAACCTAGTTTTTGCAATATTCCTTTCCTAACTAAGTCTCCTCAAGTGGTTTTCCATCAGGGTTCAGCAAACTCAGTAACTGGACAATATATTAGCTAAGACGATAGGCAACTCAAAGACTCACAGAGTGAAGCAGGAAAGTAGCTGACCCCTTACACCTCACCAGGGCCAGCTGCCCTGAGCAGAAGCCTTGTAAAAGCAAGGCCGGTGCTATTCGGGCGTCCATACAGAGGCCTGCTAGGCAGCAGCTGCCCCAGCATAGCCTGCCAGAGCCGCTTCAAGGGACAAATATAACATGTTCTACTTGAGACTTTAGCAAGTAAGGTCTAGAATGGCCCTAGAGCTCTACCCAAGCCGCAAGTGGCCTTTCCTTGGTTGAGACAAGGTTCCCCCTTCCCTTCAGAATGCCTGACAGCAGGGCAATCAGGCAGCTTCTCTCGACTCCCAGACCCAAGCAAGGCTCTGGTACCTACCAGGCTAAAATGAAATTTTTTTAGTTCCAATCTTCTCTGGCTCAGACAGAGTACCAGAAAAATTACCGTGACAAGACTAGATCCTAGGACAAGTGAAAAATCTTACAACTAGCTACCTGTATACATAAACCATTGCACAATGCTTTTTGGTCCTTCCTTCTCTCCTCTGTATCCCCAAGTGCCTTACCTGTATGTGTAATTAACCCCTCTCTGCTGTATCTACCCAATTCTCAAAAGCTCTGTTGAGTGTGGCACTGTGACATTCATTTCTGTATTCTTATGAAACCAACACAAAGCTACACACACAGCAGGAGCTCGATAAATCTGTGGGAAATAAATATATAATTCCCCCAGCGGCCATCAACGCAGTATCCAGACTGCCTAGAGTAGCTAGGCAACACTGCGGATTAGCCTGGAACAGGACAGTGTCAGCTGGGGACAGGCAGCAGAACTGCTTTTATTGCCACTGGACTATGGAGAAAGTGGAGCTCCTTGAAAGAAGATATCCTGAGAGAAGGTAAGGTATCACAGAGTGAATGAAGTTTGCAACCATGATGCAAAGGGAAGCAAACGAGCAGTAACGTCCTAGATTCTACTCATCTGTAGAAAACACCAGACAACACACTCCAAAACAACGGAAGCCACGCAGAAGAGACAGTGCCACACCGCACACTCCACCGCACCCCACAGAGGGGTCCTCGGTATTCACTTAACTGCTTCCTCACCGTACACCTGTGTGGGGTCAGACCCAGGCATCAAGGGGACACAGAAGAGAGCCACACCACCTGCCCTTGAGGAGCCTACAATCTAGATGAGAAAGGGACACACACATGGAATGAAATGGCACACACATTACGACAACACTAAGGTGGGTATGCAGGGAAACACCAGGTGTCACTTCCCAGAAGCTGAACCTTAGATGACAGCGGGTGTTCACCAGGCCACACAGGTGGGGAAGGAGCTCCCGTGGCAGACACAGCCTGAGCAAGGCCTGAGAAAGCAGGACCCAAGTGGCCAGTAGAGCTGAAACCTTGGCATGGTGAGGCTGAGCTCCCACAGGCGCTCCGCAAGAGAAGACTACAAGTCAAGCCACAAAAGGGCTTGGGCTCAGGCTCAGGCAGTTAGATTTATCACAGAGGCAATGAGAAACCACAGAAGAGTCTGGAACAACACTGAACAAGGGAATAAATGACATTATGTTTCACAAAGAGCTCGCTACATGTGGAGGACTAGAGGGAAGGAAACTGAAGGCAAAGAGGTAATGTCAACATTCTGAGCACAAAAGCAGAGCTGAATGAAGGAACAGCAGTCATCTAAAGTAGTAATTAAGTTTCAAGGACGGGTAAGAAATTCTACTGGACAAAATCTCTAGGTCTTGACAAGGACCTGGATTGGAGGTAGTGTGCAAGACAAGAGAGTGAGAGAAATGAGGTTTCTGATTTTGGTTACCCACTGGCAGTGCCAGTAACTTACCCCAAAGCAGGTGCAACAGCGTGGTACGGGAAAAAACAGATGCCAGAGGGTGAGGGCAGACCGAGTTATTGGAAGAAGAAAACCGGCTGGGGAAGGGTGATGCCAGCAGCTATTGTACTTCATGTCACACAGACCTTGGGGAGTTACTAGGAGGAACCTAGTTCCCCAAGAAAAGAGACAGAGAGCACCACACTGCACAGATACACAGAACTGTAATAGAATGCTGGGGTCAGACTAGCATGTGCTCTTCCTTTAGCCAGGACAGCCCTGCTGACATTTTATTGGTCTCTTACATTGCATGCAGTTATTTTAGAAGTTCCAATTGGCATCATGTTTCCCTGCCCTAGATTCTCATCCACAAAATAAGAAAGTAAAATGCAACACTGCTTTCTTCAACGCAACACAGCTTTCTTCAAGACAACACTGCTTCTCAATTCTGGGGAAATGCATGGGGATCAGCACAAGCCAGCAACATTCAGGACTCCTCCCTCAGAAGCAGTCCATCTGTTATGCAACACACCAGTGAGGTAAAATTACTATTCAAAATGTTTGTTGAGAAAAGTCAGCATGCAAAGTCTGCAAAATGCTGAGGGGTTTCACTTTCAGTGCACCAGTACTGGAGACAGCAGTAATTAATATGCAGCAGCAGTGGCCACCACGACAAACACCCACTGGGCAGCAACTACCATGATGGACACCCACTGGGCAGTGGCCACCACGATGAACACTCACTGGGCATTTTATAGGCACATGCCAAGCACTTCATGATTTCTTGTTTAATCCTCACTGAACATCCCTGAAGTATACACTACTACTATTTACCAATATTGTTGGCCACTGATGGAGAGCTAATGAAAAACATTTGGTTTTGTTCTGTTTAGTCATTATTCCAAGAATCTAAATGATCCCCACTGGTTGCAGAACTATGGGTCAGTTTCTTTTCTTTTTTTTTAAGGTTTGCATTTTCTATAATGCTGCTTCACTATCTTAATTCAAACAAAGTTATCATTTATTACTGATGAGTAAAGGAAATGCTCTGCTTAAACGAAAGGTCCCCAACCTCCTGCTTTCTCTTCTTTGCTTCCTTGGCTGGGCACTGCAAGGACAGCTGAGGGACCAACCTGGCCAATGTTATCAAGTGGGGCCACAAGAAAATAATCAGAAGCCAGAAATTTCATTTCGGATATCCAGAGCACTACTCAAGAAGAGCCAAGAACTGACGCTTCAGACGACAGAAGCCAAGACTGCTCAAGATGCCAAATTAGGAATCATGGCAGCTGGCAGGTAAGGCAAGAACCTGAGGAGCCACAGGCAGTGCACACAGGAGGCTGGGCAGCTAGGCTTCGAATAGAGAGGCAGGAGCTAGGACCAAAAACTCAGCAGTTTCTCAGATCATTTCAACACAGTGGTTTTTAACTACTAGTGACTCATAAATTGCCTTGAAGAACCAATTTTAAAAAAAACAAAAAAAACAAAAAACTTCCTCCCCTAAGCAGTTCATTTTTACACAAATCGCAAAAAACTTCATGGGGTTCACAGATGCCTCTAGGGGTTCATGGACTGCAGTGACCCTGTACAGACCTGGCATTTATAGTAGGCTACCACCTGTCCAGTGAAGGGGAAGGAGGCACACACGTGCAGCTGTCGGTGCAGGTGACAACTCGACAAGGAGGCAGAAGATCCTGAAAGAACATTAGTTGCCAATAGGGAGAAGAATTTGATTTTTCCCTGCATGTCTTCCTGAATTTTGAACATGAATGATTAAACTGTGCAAAAAGTAAAATTAAAAAAATAAAATAAAAACTCCTACCACAGCTAATGGTGATTTCAAATAGCTAAGACTATGCAGAAAACGTTTATTTCTAGAGCACTCTGAGAGAAGAAGTGAATATACTGGCAAATCCAAGTGGGTCTTTCAGATGACATGAGACAAAGCAGGTTTTCTTGCTAAAGGAAATGAATATATAACAAGTGCAAGCGGCCAGGCCAGCATACAGAGTCACTAGTGCTGTGATACTAAAATACACAAAAAAGAAACAGTACATCAAAATTGCATCAGTCTGAATGGATGAACAAAACATGACACGTACATACAATGGAATATTATTCAGCCACAGAGAGAAATGAAGTCCTGATGCACGTTACAGCACGGATAAACCTTGAGCACATCATGGTAAGTGACATAAGCCAGTCACAACAGGACAAATACTGTATGATTCATTTATATAAAAGATCTCGAATAAGCAAGCATATGGAGAACAAAGTTTACTAGGGTTACCAGCAGTGGAAAAGGAAAGAGAGACTCACAGCCTTAGGAGAAACAGATTCTGTTAAGCGTGATGGAAAATTCTGGAGACACATAATGGTGACAGGCAGAAAGCATGACAAACGTAATTAAGGTCACTGAACCCTACAGGTAAAAAAAGGTTAACATGGTTAACATTTTGTTACATATATATTTGTTGTTGCTGTTCATTGTGTGCTGTCAGGCCAATGTCCACTCAAAAACAACTGCATCAGTGAAGGAAGAGACTGGATCTCAGCAAGCCGCAGCCTTGGCCAACCCGGGAAGGACCCACCTCATCAGGGGAATCTTTCGCATCGGGCTGCGCGGCAGCCGCCCGGCGGGCCAGGTTTCCGGCGCGGATGTTGCTGAGGTTGATCTGTCTCTCGGGAGGAGGCCCGCCGCGGGGCTGCCCTCGGACAATGATGGCACACCCGGAGAGGACCTGCGGGAAAGAAGAGAGCCAAGTGAGAGCTCTAGAGGTGGCACCATCATAAGGCAGGCTGCTCGCTGCTGCATCCCCAATATCCAGAGCAGGAACTGGCACCTGAGAGGCAATATCTGTTGAACAACTTGCTGAACCAAATGGACAGGACGGTTTTTAAGAGAAAAATCTACATAAAACCTTGGGCCAGATTCTGAAAGGGTGGACCTGGAGACAACAAGCGAACAGTTAAACAAGTGATATGAAGAACATCAAATACAGAGACTGTTTAGGGGTAAAGAGGTAAGCGAGGCTTGGGGATTAATGATCTGTGTTAAATTCATCCCAGCGAGAACTCGTGTTCTTAGCAATCTCCCTGGATGGTGCAAACAGTTAATGCACTCCGCTATTAACTGAAAGGATGCAGGTTCGGATCCACCCAGAGGGGCCTGGGAAGGAAGGCTAGTGACGGACTTCCAAAACATCACCCTCTGAAAACCTTGTGGAGTACAGCTGTGCTCAGGCACACACGGGGTCACTGGAGATCAGAAGTGACTCAAAGACAACTGGTTTACCGGACCACACACCCCATGCTAGGACTGACCTACCAGCAGCAGGCCCAGGCAAGACTGGAGCAGGAGGAAGAAGCCCCTGCACCACCCAGGAGACGCTGGGTACAGCCAGGACTGGCGTGGATGCTGCGGAGCCCACCCACGGGGGGACACTCCACGCAGACAGCACTCCCAGTCTAGGCTGAGAGAAGCACGGAAGCAAAGCACTGTCCAAGCCCAAGATGATTACACAGGAGGAGTCTGATAAGCACTTTAAGGCTCCCAAGTTCAGCAACTCCTTTCATCTCTAATCAAAGATGCCAAGCACACAACCCACTTGAACTGGGAAGACAGCTCGGAAGCTCACTGACCTTTCATTTGAAAATATTTGCAGGGGAGAAAAAGCAAAGATTTCAAGTGGGGAAAGGAAAGAAGGGGTGTACAGAAAAGTAACAAACCCCACCCAAGGTTTCAAATTATCTGCTCAGTGAAACAAGTTGCTATGAGTAGGCAGGCTCAAGCACTGGCTTCATCAGACCCAAAAGACTCTGTGCCACCCTTCAAAACAAGGAAACACTACAAGGTTAGGAGATGAAAGGCTGCGAGGGTTCTGCCAACAGACAACTCAGGGGTAGACAGGACCACACAGCTCTCTGTAAAGGGAGCCAAATCCAAGAAGAGAGAAAAGAATACTAAGAGACACTACTCCTACGTACACCCACTTAGCTAATTTCTCCCTCATCGCTCTCCACTTTACATAATGCTTTAAACTGTGAGAGATTAGTATAAATACATGATTTCATTTAAACCTATACATACATGTTAAAGAATAAAATAAGTAAATCATGGTGTAACCACCACCCAAGAACTCGATCAGCACCAGAACTGATTCCTCTGTGCCCCTCTCCACCTGTAAGCCTTTTTATCACCCCATCGTCATCCTGACCACTGCTACGATCCTTCCTTTGCTTTTCTGTACATCCCTAAGCAAGAGAGTTCTGTTTTTCCTATTTCTGAACTCTATAAGGAAACCCCAGTGATGCAGCGGTTAAGTGCTACAGCTGCTAACCAAAAGGTCAGCAGTTCAAATCCACCAGGTGCTCTTGGAAACTGTTATGGGGCAGTTCTACTGTGTACTAGATGGTCACTATGAGTTGGATTGGACAGCAATGGCTTTGGAACTCTGTATACATGAAGCCATACAGTATGTACCCACCAGTGACCTGGGTCTTCTGCACCTTTTTGTTTTGTGAAACTCTTGTTGAAGAGTTGAAGGCAAGTGAAACAAATTAAAGCACTGCAAGTTAAAGTGGTTCACTGCTACATAATATTCTACTGTATGAATATCTTTATCTATTCTACTACCCTTTTATGGAAATTTTGTCCAACAGATACACACACTCCAATTCAAGAAATGGTAAAGGGTGTTTCAATTAATGCTTCATACACCAGGGCCAAAACAGCTCTTCTTGGCTACCCAGTAAGACACACCAATTTCTTCCTAACGCAATTCAGTTCTTGCTCTTCACTTTTTTCTGACTGTTACCAGCAGACAAGCCCAATCAAATCATCTCCAAAACAGCCTTTTCAAGAACTGATGCCCCCTGGGCAACATCCAAGGGAACTAACTTTCTAAAAAGACAGGCTCTCAAACAAAGCCAGTCAGAAAAAGAAGCCTACCAGAGCATAAGATTCAGGCAGTTCCTGAAATGCAAAGGCCCAAGCAGCCTGAGAGGCTTTTTGCTTTGCAGGAGAAAACAAAAAGAGCTTGGATCTGACTCATTTATAGCTCATTCTTCTTCACAACTGGCAAACACAAAACACACAACAAGAACAGCAGACACCACTGAGAAATACCCGCACCTGAACCATGCATGCCCACATCCCAAGCAGGGCAGAGGAGAGCAGGCATACAGGATGCCAACAGCATGACCCTCTCCAGTGCCCGCTTCTCCATGTCAGTCAAGTTTTCATAAAGTGATACTGCACTCCTGGGAGACCTGGGTCCTCCTGGTAAATCCAGCTGGAAAAGCTAAGGCCCATTTAGGAGAAAGCTCGCTTTGGCTGATCAAGGCAAACCGTGAGAAATGAGCAATGGCCCGACCCAGTAAACTATCCTTATTCCTCAAGGCTGAGAAGGACCACTGAAGCACGAGAACAGGGTGGCTGGTGAGAAGAACCTCCTTTTCCCCTCTAAACATCATAAAGGTGGTACTCAAAGCCTTTGCCCAGTAAACAAGCTGTTGGGTAAGGGCTGGCAGGCAGGAATGAGTCTAACCATTACCCTACCCCAGTCTAGCAAACACCTTGTGCATAGTAACTGTGCAGAACTCCTTTGTGTACCCTCTCCTCTCCCTGAAAGCCATTCTGAGGACCGCTGTCAGAAGTCTTTGCATGCTGGCACCAAATACACCATTCAAACAGTCAAAGCATGAAAAGAATGCCAGAGAGAGCTGCTCTACACTTTTATACTACTGAGCACACAAATTCAAGCAACAGTCTCAATTTAGCCACCCAAGCAACAAGAAGAGACATTCACTGCGGCAGGCACTAGTGTGCCAGTTCTTCAAGAAGACAGGACTGCCACATGCCTCTGCAGCTCGGCCCACCTCGTGCAGCCACGGCCTCGACAGCCTAGAGTGGAACGGTAGGAAAGCACAAACAGTTAAGTGCCTGACTGCTAACCAAAAGGCTGGCAGCTCCAGCCCACTCAGAGATGCCTTGAAAAAAACTTCTGGCAATCTGCTTCCAAAAGTTCACAGCCTTGAAAAACCCTATGGAGCAGTACTGCTCCACACACACAGGCCACCACAGGTTGGAATCCACTTGACGAAACTGGTGTGGCAGAGAAGAAGGAAACCTACTTCTTTTAGGGAAGAACTAGTTTCCCTCCCACTTACAAGGATAGATAGATTTCAAAACATACTACACCTCCTTGCTGCTGCCACTTCTTCTTCCAAGCATTGTTAAACTCCCTCCGTCTGCTCTGTGTCAACAGTTTTCACACCAAGTCCGTCCTTGGTAACAAGATCTTAGGTGGCCTTCCCATATCTAAGTTTCCCAGTCAAATAACAGGTTTGTGGGGGAAAATACTTAAAATATCACTAGGGAACATATCAAACAGTTCATGGGTCTGCATAGCAGACTTAACGTTATCTCATATCCATATCCTGAACATGTCATTCTCCCTTTCTGCAAGATCTGCTATTGAAGTTGATTCATTGCCTTATTTTTTAATTCAACACAAACATACTGAAAGCCTGCTGTGTGCCAGGCGCTGTTTTAGGCAACTGGCACACAAAAATTTCTGCCCTCATGGAGCTGACAGGAATCAGACGAACATTAAGTAAAATATATGGCTTATTTACTGGAATTTTAATTTCTGAAGAATAATGTGAAGATTGAGAGGAAACTGTCACAGGTAATTGTTCTGCCAAAGCTGTACTGATTCATGTTGCAAATTTTCACGGATGCAGTAATTATCTTTAATTGTTGATTTATAGGGCATAGAAAGCAAGTCATACGGTAACTGCTTTATCCAATTATATTAATAAAATGACACATTCTAGAAAAACGATCTTAGCCCTACCTGATTCAGCAGCAGGTTTGTGAAAACAGCTGTCACCATGAGTTAGTTTGATTGAGGTGATGGACCAGACACTGCTCAGCTCTGCCAATAAAGGTTACAGAGGAACTCAGTGTGACTCAGAGGACCTGGCTTCAGGGCACAAGTGGGATGGTAACAAAGGGTAAAACAGCCAGCTGAGAGGGAAAGTGGGACTCAACCTGTATGAAACTCACTTACAGGTTTACTGGGTGATTCACCTACAGTGACCACTTTACTGGCAGCCACTAAAATGTTGCCTAGCAACGAGAATACCATGCCAAACCCTCACCAGATTCTGATAAATGATTCTGTGCATTTAACTCTTAAACTCCCAGGCTACCGATACCAGGACATGGAAAACTTCTTACTCAAAACCCAGCCTTACTGTAGTTAAGGCACAGAAATGAATGGTATACAGATTTCCAAGTATGCCACCAGAGCCAGTCTTTTTTTCCAGCCCAAAAGCGAAACTCATTTTGGCCTGAGAATGGAATCTTACTAGCCCTCCAAAAAGGACTGGCTTCCCAGGCAGAAAACCATTATCTGCCATTATGAAGACCCAACGCAGCACTCAATATAAATTATGAAAGCAAATATCAGATGAACACTAAAATATTACAAAAAGGAGACTCCAAATAAAACCATACATTACGATCAACGGATTTTCAACAAGGGCTCCAAGACAATTTGAGAGGGGAAGTAATACTCTTTTCAACCTTAAGTGCTGGCACAACTGAAGAGCCAGGCATACCTTTGGGACTGAACCCTATTTACAACAATGAACTTGAACCGGGTCAGAGATCAGTGTGTGAGTGCGAAAATGACACAACTCTTAGAAGAAGACAAAGGTGTCATGACCTTGGGACCTGGCACTGGTTTCTGAGCTATAACAGCAAAAGCACAAAAAGCCCAAAATAACAATAAATTGGACTTCTTCAAAAATAAAAACTTTGTGCTTTAAAGAACACCATAAGAAAAGTGAAAAGACAACCCAGAGAGTAAAAAATATTTGCAAAGCATGTATCTGAGAAAACTCTAGTAACCAAGACAGAGAAACAACTATTATAACTCAACAATTAAACGATGACCAAACTGAAAAATGAGCAAAAAATATGAATAGACATTTCTCCAAAGGAAATATTCAAATGGCCAATCAACATGAAAAAATGTGCATCAGGAATACACAAATCAAAACCACAAGATACAACTTAAAAAACCCACTGCTGTCAGGTAGATTTTGACTCATAGTGACACTACAGGACAGAGCAGAACTGCCCCACAGAGTTTCCAAGGACAGTCTGGTAGATCTGAAACACCAGCCTTTTGGTTTGCAGCCACGGCACTTAACCACTACACCACCACTGTTTCTAGATACCACTTATACACACTAAAACCAAACACACTGCTGTTGAGTCAATTCTTACACTCACTAGGATGGCCACAATCAGACAGATACAATACCAAGTGTTGGTGAGGACATGGAGAAGCTGGAAGTCTCATGTAAGCTGGTGGTATTTACTGCTCTAAAAAACAGTCTGACAGTTTGTCAGAAAGTTAAAGACTTGGTTACCATATAACCCAGCAATTCAAGCGGTAGGTATAGACCCAAGAGAAATGAAAACTCCATCTACACAAATACATGTACGTGACGTGAATGTTCACAGCAGCATTATTGATAATAGCCAAAAACTGGAAAAAAATCCAAATACTTATCACGTAATAAATGGATAAACAAAATGTCACATATCCATACAATGGAGCATTTAGCCATATACAGGAATAAACTACTGACATAGCTACAACATAACTGAACTCTGAAAACACTGTTAAGTGAAAGAAGCCAGACATGAAAGTCACATATTGTATAATTTCTATAAAGTATTCAAAATAGGATATCCACAGACACTAACAGTAGACTAATAATTCTCATGGCTCGAGTTGTGTTCCCCAAAAATGTGTACAGAACTTGGCTAGGTCTTAATTCCTGGTATGGGGTGATGTTCCTATATGCTGTAAACCCTGGCTCTGTGATGTGAATGAGGGGGGATGGGCAGCAGTTGTGTTGATGAGGCAGGACTCAATGTGTAAGACTGCATGGTGCCTTGAGACAATCTCCTGGTACATAAAAGGAAGCAAGCAGAGAGTTAGGGACCTCATACCACCAAGAAGCAGTGCCAGGAGCACGGTGCATCCTTTGGCAACAACCTGCAGTCCCTGGGCCAGAGAAGTCCCAGTGCAGGGAAAGACTGATGACAAGGACCTTCTTCCAGAGCAAACACAGACAGCCGTCTCCTGGAGCTAATGGCCTGAATTTGGACTTGCTGCCTCCTCGACTGTGACAGAATAACATTTCTCTTTTAACAGCCATCCACTTATGCTACTTCTATTACAGTAGTAGCAGATGATTTAAACAGTAATTACCAGGGGCAAGGGAGAAAGGAGAATGGGGATTAACTGAAATGGCTACAGGGTTCGTTTTACAGGTGAAAAAAAGGTTCTGGAATGGGGTATCAATGGTGACTATGAACACAGTACAAAAACCAGTGACTGATACGCTCTGGGTAAATTTTATGTTATGTTAATTACATTGGAATAAAAAAAATCTGTCAAGGTACAAGATGGATGGGAAAAAAATGGAGACATGACAAATTTCTTTCATTATAGAGGCTTTTCCTCTTTTGCAGAAGAATTAAATGCTTAGCAGAACAACAAAAACAAAAAAGTTGAAGGATTAGGAACAAAGTTAGGCCCAGTGATTCACCACAGAGGAGGACCCATATAAACCTTCAAGTCCTCCAGAAACAATGAGGGAAGAAACCACAGAGGAAGGAAACATTAACTGAGTGCAATCTACAAAGCTGAAGATGCCGGAAACAATACACACTTCTTCTCAGAAACAACACAGAAAATACAGGGAACTTTTCCAGACCAGATTTGATAGTCTGACAGGCTGGACAGGCCCTGGAAGACATGGTCCCTGGACTCGCTGTTAGCCCAGCACTAAAACTGGGCTGGCCTATAAGACATAAATTGACACTGGCCAAGAGTGTTGTTCTTGGCTTGGGTGGATACCAAAGACTAACTGGGCAGCTCTGGTCTGGAGGCGAGAGGAGAGGGCTGAGGTGCAGAGGAGCTGGCTGAACGGACACAAGACACACAGGGGGGAAAGGAGGGTAGTGTCACAGTGTGGGGAGAGCAGCTCTAAGTACAGAGCAACATGTGTTTAAGTTTTTATATGATAAATTGACTTGGATTGCAAACTTTCACTGATAGCACAATAAATTCTTAAACAAAAAATAACTCTACTTCTGTGTCACAGAACGGAGAAACCAGGGAAACTACTAGGCTGAAGGATCTGTAATGCCACATGGAAGCTTGCAGTTGCCACAACCCAAAGTCTGGGTGTGGGGGGACTGCCTGGCAGAGTGACAAGGAAATAGGCCAGGCCTGTGACTTTGGACAAAGCACTTTCTATCCCTTAAAATACCAAGGATGCTGTGAAAAGGGTGGAGAAGGTTTAGACGTATTAACTACACGTCATCGTTGCTGTTAGCTATAGGCGGGACAGTTTCTGATACACAGCAAGCGGTGTGACAGAGCGGAACAGCCCCATGTGGGTTTTCTAGGCTGTCATGGTTCCAAGGAGCAGATTTCCACCAGGTCTTTCTCCCTCGGAGAAAAGAACCCCCTGCCAGGTGCGTATGAACACTAAAACTTTTGGTTAGCACCTGACTGCTTAACTGCTGTGCTCTCAGAGCTCCACAATTACACTTCGTTGAAACAAAAAACAAAACTAAAGAAACTGAGTAAGAGTAAAGACTGTCACTTGTCTGTCAGTTTGTTACATGGTGAGAGCCTGCGTTTTGCTGAGATGCTGGAAGCTACGCCACCAACATTCAGACACCAGCAGCCGCCCACAGGGCACAGGTTTCAGCTGAGCTTCCAGACTAAGACAGACCAGGAAGAAGGACCCCGCAGTCTACTTCTGAAAAGAAGTAGCCAGGGAAAACCTTATGAATAGCTGCAGAATACTGTCAGATACAGTGCCAGAAAATGAGCTCCCCAGGGTGGAAGGTGCTTAAAACCAAGGAAGAGCTGCCTCCTCAAAGCCAACCTTACTGACACGGTGGGATCTAGCTTTCAGGACCTTCACTTGCTGATATGGCATGACTCAAAATGAGAACAGCTGCAAACATTCGCTAATATTCAAAATGCAGAATGTATGAAGTATGAATGTAGGAAAACTTGAAATTGTCCAAAATGAAATGGAATGCATAAACATTGCTATCCTAGGCATTAATGAGCTGAAATGGACTGGTACTAGGCATTTTCAATAGGACAACGATACGGTCTATTATGCCAGGAATGACAACTTGAAGAGGAACAGCACTATAAACATCATCAGAAAGAATATTTCTTTTTTATACACACAGACCTCACCAAATGGAATATACATGAACGAGACTGACTACATCTACGGAAAGACATGATGGAAAAGCTCCGCATTGTTAGTGAGCGCAAGGCCAGGTGGCGAATGTGACATGCAGCATGAACTGCTCACATGCAAGTTCAAACTGAAACTGAAGAAAATTAGAAAAGTCCACAAAAGCCAAAGTTCAACCTTGAGTATATCCCACTTGAGTTTAGAGAAGATCTCAAAAACAGATGACCGAAGACCAAACAAGTAGTGGAATGACATCAAAGCTACCATTCGTGAAGAAAGCTAAGAGGTCATTAAAAAGACAGGAAAGAAAGAAAAGACCAATTTGGATGTCAGAAAAGACTCTGAAACTTGCTCTGGAACATCCAACAGTAAGGCAAAAGGAAGAAATGATGACATAAAAGAACTGAAGAGAAGATTTCAAAGTGCAGCTCATGCAGACACAGTAAAATATTATAATGACATGGGCAAAGAGCTGGAGAAAGAAAATCAAAAGGGATGGGCATGTTCTGCATTTCTCAAGCTGAAAGAACTAAAGAAAAACTTGAAGTTTTTAGTGTGCTAGTGAAGGATTCTACAGGGAAAATATTAAACAACTCAGGAAGCATCAAAAGAGGATGGAAAGAATACAGAGTCATTCTGTGAAAAAGAACTGGCTGACATTCTACCATTTCAAGAGATAGCACGTGATCAGCAACTGAAGGAAGAAGTTGAAGTTGCACTGAAGACACTGGTGAAAAACAAGGCTCCAGGAATCGACAGAATATCAACTGAAGTGTTTCAACAAACCAAGCACTGGAACGAGCAGTGGAAGTGCTCATTCATCTATGCCAAGAAATCTGGAAGACAGCTACCTGGCCAACAGACTGGAAGAGATCCATATGTACACCTATTCCCAAGAAAAGGGATCCAACCAAATGTGGAAATTATAAAACATTAACACTGACACGCAAACTCATCCTAGAAAAAGTGCTACATACCTCATTGCTGAATATCACTATGGTCACCTTCAAAGCACTCCCCTTGGAAAGCTATGCACCGACACCAGTGCCTAGTCCACCCTTCAAGGCAATTCTGGAACTCTTTTTCTGGAATGGCGGTCAGAACTGTCATCGTATTACCCTTGATGTCCTGAATGTCATCAAAATGTCTTCCTTTCAACATTTCTTTTATCTTTGGGTAAACAAAAAAAGCCACTGGGGGCCAGATCAGGTGAGTAGGTAGGATTTTCTAACAGTTATTTGTTTACTGCCTAAAAACTTCCCCACAACTATGCAATTAAGTTCACAAACTTGCCCAGCGTGCCACCACGTGCAATGGCCATTCTAGAAAGAGTTCCAAAACTACTATGAAGGGCAGACTAGGCTCTGGCGTCAGTGCATAGCTTCCCAAGGGGAGTACTTCCAAGGTGACCACAGTGATATTCAGCAATGAGGTATGCAGCACTTAGAACAAGTAAATTCATGGACTTAACTGTCAGACTTCTTATCACAAGCAAGTAAAATTTCACTAAAGATCATTCAAAAGCTACTACAGCAGTGTACTGACACATAACTGCCAGAAAGTCAGGCCAGATTCAGAAGAGGACACAGAAACAGTGCTATCAGTGCTGATGTCAAATGGATCTTGGCTGAAAGCAGAGACTATCAGAAAAATGCTTGTGTTTCACTGACTAGGCAAAGGCATTCAACTGTGTGGATCATAACAAATTATGGATAATGCTGCAGAGAATGAGAATTCCAGAAGACTTAGTTTTGCTCATGAGAAATCTGTACATGGATCATGAGGTAGTCATGTGAACAGAACAAGGGGACACTGCATGGTTTAAAGTCAGGAAAGGTGTGCATCAGGGTGGTATCTTTCACCACACCTACTCAATCTGTGTCAGGCAAATTATCCAAGAAACTGGGCTATACAAAGAAGAATGGGGCATTGGGATTGGCAGGAGATTTATCAACAATGTGCATTATACAGATCTAACACATGCTTGTTTGCTGAAAGTGAAGAAGATTTGAAACATTTACTGATAAGATCAAAGACTACAGCATTGAATATGGATGACACCTCAAAATCAAGGAAAAAAAAATCCTCACAACTGGACCAATAAGGAACATCATGATAAACGGGGAAAAGACTGACGCTGTTGAGGATTTAACTTTATTTGGATCCACAATCAACACCTACGGGAACAGCAGTCTGAAAATCAAAAGATGCATAGCACTGGGAAGATGTGCTGCAAAAGACCTCTTCAAAGTGTTCAAAAGCAAACATGTCATCCTGAAGAGTAAGGTGCACCTGGTTCAAGCCACAGTGTTTTCAATCTCATATGCCTGTGAAAACTGGACAATAAGGAAGACAGAAGAAGAACTGACATCTCTGAATTGTGGTGTTCGAGAAGAATGCTGATTGCATCATTTACTGCCCAAAGAATGATCGGGTCTGTTTCAGATAAAGTACAAACAACAAGGATGGTGAGACTACATCTCACATTCTTCTGACATTGCTGTCAGGAGGGATCAATTCCTAGAGAAGGACATCATGCTTGGTAAAATAGAAGATCAGTGGAAAAGAGGAAGACCCTCGATGACAAGGACTGACACACTGGCTGCAACAATGGGCTTAAGTACACTAACAATTGTGGACACAACACAGGACCAGGCAGTGTTTTGTTCTGTTGTACATAGTCAGAACCAGCTTGACAGAACCTAACAACAACACAGAGTAAGATCAAATTGGGGAAAATTTCTCAAAGTCTATCCTGGGAGCCAGAACTGTTACTACCACACAAGAGTCATCTCTCAGGAATTAAAAAGTCATTTATACAAAGAACAAGTAACACCAAAAGAACATCTGCTGTGTAGCCTGGGAGGTCTTTCCCAGAATATCTGCCAGCAACACTAGCTTTTTTTTCTTTTCACTTTTGGCAAGAACCAGAGGCAAGCTTAAATAAGAGGGGCCAAAATTCAAAAAAATGAACAGAAGGCCAGTGACCTCATGACAGCCACCTTGCCTGCTCCAGGTGCCCAGACACATCCATCGGAGACAAGCAGCAGCTGCTGCTGAGAGGCCATGGAACCACAGACCGGGGAGCTGTTTAGAAACTGGTTTAGGTCTCAATGACCCAGTAATAATCATCGATAGAGAAAGGTAACTAAGGCAGCTTTTGATCTGGGTCCTTTTATTTTACAATGAAAAATCTGAAGGCAAGACAGGTACTGTGGCTTTTGCCTAAGAGAAGAGGTACTGACGACAGAGCATGAACTAGACCAGAAGCCCCTCACTCTCAATGCTCCACAGTGCCCCATGTGGAAACAAGTATCTGGGGAGCTGGTTTCTCTGCTGAAACAGCATCTAAAGCAACCTAATGATTAAATTCATTTTTCCAATTAAAATCTACATTTATATGTGCCAGCTGAGCAAATGTCAGCGACCAAATCACTAGCCAAGTAAAGTGCCCTTGAGCTGGCTGCCTCAGTGAAATCTGTAGCTTTCAACACTACCACATTGTCATGGTTTGAATTGTGTCCCCCCAAAAATGTGTGCAGCCATGTGGCTGGGATATGGTTCCCAGTATCTTGGGACTGTCCTCCATTGTGTGGTTTTGCTAACCTGTATGTTAAAGGATTAGGGTGGGGCTGTGAATTCCTGCTATGGGGGAAGTTTCCCTGGAGTATGGCTTGCCCCACCCTTAATGCTTTTAGCTTGCAAGGAATAAAAGGAAAAAGAACCAAGGACAATTTGAGAACCTCACTACCATCAAGCAAGCAGCACCGGGAGCAGAGCGCGTCGTTCAGACCAGAGGTTCTTGCGTTGGGACGCTCCCTGGACAATGACTGATGCAATACTGGACTTTCCTCCAGAGCCGTCAAGGGGAAAGTCTTTCCCTGGAGCGGATACCCTGAATATGGACTTACAACCTACCGGACTGTGTAAGAATAAATCTTTCTTTGTTAAAGCCATCCACTCTCTGTGGTATTTCTGTTAGAGCAGCCTAGCTGACTAAAACACACATGTAAAGCACCCAAAGATGTAGAGTCCAACATTATCAAAGAATACCAACACCCAGAGATGTAGAGTCCAACATTATCAAAGAATACCAAAAACAGACACAAAGGAAGGAAATTTCAGAATTTTAACAATCAGGGACCAGTACACAAGGGAGAATGGCCAAATCTGACCTACTTGCTGCCTTGGGACTAACAATGGTTTTTAACAACTAGTTAAAAATTATAAATGTGAATTTTTAGATTACTCTTGAAACAACTGTACTAGTATGCTTTCTGATGAACAACAATAACCACAAATAGGTGGAAAAAAAATCCAAAGACTATTACATAACATTTGAGAAATGTACAAAATTCAAATGTCAATAACCATAAAATTTTAGTGGAAACCCATGCTCACTTGCTTATATATTATCTATGGCTGTCCTTAAGCAGTTCTGTTGGCACCGTGGTTAAGGTGCTTGGCTACTAACCCACCAGCCACTTGTGGAAGAAAGATGCTGCAGTGTGCTTCCCTAAGGACGTACAGCCTTGGAAAC
The DNA here is from genome assembly GCA_028571685.1 of Heterohyrax brucei. NCBI lineage: Eukaryota > Metazoa > Chordata > Mammalia > Hyracoidea > Procaviidae > Heterohyrax > Heterohyrax brucei. The sequence goes on from CM053147.1 coordinate 21,738,826, forward strand.
TCTATGGGCAGTGCGAATCTGTTCTTATAGGGTCACTATGAGTCAGAATCAACTTGAAGGCACTGGGTTTGGTTTGATGGTTGGCACAGATGGATTACCCAATCGGCAAGATAAGCATGTGCTCAGGACATCAACAAAACAGGGTCACCAGCTATCCAAAGCAAAGACTCACAGATATCTAGCAGACAGGACACAGGGAAAAACAAGTGCCACAGCAGAAGGAAACTGGCAGAACACTACATAAAACTGATACCATCTCCAAAGTGTGAGAATGTGCCAGCAAGAAATAAAGCTGATAGAGGGCCATGAGGGTGCCTAAGCACAAAGTTGTATAAGCTATGAGGCCCCTACCACTTCAACACCTTTGCTGACATCTGTCTCCTATAGTCCCTTCCTGTGTAACTAAAACTCCTTTCTGCAGCAAGTCTCTGGGAAGTATACTATTTCTAATAAGCAAGTGGTGGGCGTGGGCTGTCTTGTCTAACTCCTCGTGCATTCATCCACTAAAAATTTTATAATCCAGTTCATCTCATTCTGTGAAAATGTCATATGCCACTTTTGCATTCAATTGCGCAAGTGGCTACCATGGATAGCCAAGGCACCCACATATGTACATATACATGCGTGTACATCTCTCACACAGCCCATCGGCATGCATGAGTAAACAGACTACAAAGCGTAGAGCCCTCACAGGACTTAATCTATGGCTATTTCTGCACCACAGCAGCAGAGCCAAAGGTCTGCAAAACCTGAAACAGCTAGTATCTGGTCCTTTACAGAGTAAGTCTGCCAGTCTGACATAATGCATTAAGACAAGGGAATGAGATACCAATATTTTTATAGTAGTCCTAGGGTCACTTAGCAAGTGAATACTGAAAATACTGTGGACTACCACTTCAAGTTACACAAACTGCTCATTTATATAAACAGAGAAGGAGGAGTGTCATGGCAGTCAGAATTCAATTTCAACCAAAGACACAAGGAAAACAGCACAAGAGACAAAAGGCCCACATAAATCAGAGGTTCCACCAGCCTGAGATCAGAAGAATTAGATGAAGCCCAAGCTATCATCAATCTGACAGGGAACAACACGGAGTCCTAGATGGGGCGAGTCAACAGTGCAGAGCAGAACCCAAATTCAGTAAAAAGACCAAACTTAGTAGTGTGACAGAGACTGCTGGAACCCGCAGAACTATGGCCCCTGGATGTCCTGTTAACCCAGAACTAAAACCATTCCCCAAGTCTGCTCCTTACAGACTGAACTATAAAGCAAAAAATAATACTCATGAGAGGTGTGCTTCTTAGTTCAATCAGACACAGGAGACCAAATGGTTAGCTCCTGTCCAGAGGTTGGGTAAGACAACAGGAAGAGACAGGAATTTGTTGGATGGACACAAGAAACCTGGGGTAGAAAAGAGGATTTCTGCAGTCACACTGTAGGAATTGCAACTACTGTCACATAATCATGTGTGTATAAATTTCTGCATAAGAAATTACCTTGGACTATAAACTTTCAACATAAGCACATTAAAAAAATAAATAAGTAACGCCATTTCAGGATCTAATCATTACCAGTGGTGACCTTTGAAGTTACTCAACTAGCCCCATTAGCCTTGGTTTCTTCACTCACAAAATCAATATATAAGAATAATCCTAACAGCTGTTATGAGACCTAAACAAGAGGATAAAGCACTTGGCACAGAGGCCGGCCCAAAGGCACAATAAATAATAGCCATGATCACTGCTAAAAAAATGGTTTAAAGTGTGGTCTGAAGGATTGGAGGAGCACGTACAACAGAGAAAGATGGATATTCCCTGTGGGGGAATAAACGTGAACATCAAAATCAAAGAGCTTCTCCCACCACTGAAGTCAAATAGAAGGAATTATATAAATCACCTGTAATCTAGTTTCCCTGATCTATCAGGTAAGATACTCTCTAGGGAGGTGGGTTTTAGTAACCATGCCAGATCTCCATCCTCAGCGACAACAGAAGTTAAGTATCATCCCCCAAATCTGTAATGAAATTCATAGTTTACACAATGTCTTGGCAATCATGGACTCAGATGGCCCAGCCAAGTGGAACTCTAAAAGCTCTAAAATGAGAGTCTGGAGTCTGTACACAACTCAAGCACTCAAGGCCTCCAAGGCCTGGAGTAGAAACCACTCTGAGTACTGTGATGTCCCCACAATTACGCTGCTGCAGTTGCTGTGAGGTGCCATCAATTTCAATGCACAGCTACCCCAAGTGACAGCTCAGAACTGGCCTATGGTGTTTTCTAGACTGTAATCTTCCCCAGAGCAGACTGCCAGGTCTTTCTCCCAAGGAGCCGCGGGGTGGGTTCAAACCACCAGCCTTTCAGTCAGCAGCCGAGCAGCTAACAGGTGTGCTACCAGGCCCCTTCCCTCACGCACACCTGGGAGCAATCCTATCCCTGCCCTGGGTTGTCAAGGTTACTAAATCGGATGCCTCATAGGCTCACTGTGTCATCATTTTACAGATGAGGACAACCGACACAGTCAGATGACGGGGTGGCATCAGGGCTACAATACAGGTTTTCCCGCAGACCTAATAAATCCTAAACACCACATACATAAGATGAGAACTTCCCCACAAGCACCCTACTCAGCCTGTAGGCCCACAGCAGCATAAGGAGCGCCCTATGGAGGAGGAATCCAGGCTGTCTCTTAGCAGTTGGCAACAGGCCCGTCTCCAGCATGACAGTCCTCTACAGAGCCAAGGCCTCTGTACTCCACATGGAGCCAGGCTGCTGCCAAGGACCCCAGAGAGCACAATGTATTTACTCAGAAATAGCAGAACAGAACTCAGGGAGAACTAGCCATGGATAGCAGGCAAATACAACAGCTCACTGCAGAGAAATGCACCCCAGTTGCTAAAAGAGAACCTTTAGACTGGGTAACAGCCACTCGGGAAAATTACGAGAAGAACCAAAATGAACTGACTCTAGACTGTAAGGATTTACTACAGAGAGGGCTTTGGAGCCTCTACCAAATGGTTAGGGTCACGTCCTCAGACTATTAAAGGTAAGAGAAAATCACTGCAGTGATTTAGTCCCAGCATGGCACCAACGCTTAAGCACTAAACTACTAGCTGAAAGGTTGGCAGTTCAAACTCCCTCAGCGACACCTGAGAAGACAGGCCTGGCAATCTGTTTCTGAAAGGTCACCACCTTGAAAATCCCATCCAACACAATTTCACCCTGACACACGTGGAGTTGCTATGAGCCAGATTCAACTTGAAAGCAACTAACCAACACATTAGAAAAGGAAGCATTTCTGAATTCCCTTAACTGTTATAATTCAGGGAGAAGCACTGAGAATGAAAAGAACACCAAACCAAAACAGGCAGAAAGAAGTCAGAAGAATGTGGTACGTGTGTGTACGTGTATGAAGATACTACATTATCTGTGAGGCCTGACTGAATGGCCAGTGAGAACCTATGCTGAACAGTGGTCACCATTAAACTGAATCCTCTCAGAAAGGAAGCCTACACATCATATATTTATGGGGCTGAATGTATAAACTTCAGATAATGAAAGAAATTTCAATTAGAAAGTACTCTGTTTGAATACATATACTAAAAGCACATGGAACTTGGCAAGGAAAAAATCAGCAAATCCAGCTGAAGAATTATCTCACAAGAAACTTAAAGGAAGTTAAGCATATCTCAAAGAGAAGCCTACGAGCAAAGCATTATTTTCCTCTGTATTTCTTTGCCATAGAGCTCACAACAGTATTAAATAATAGTAGTACAATTCATTGGCTAATACCACTTCCTTCCTATGCTGGAGCTCACTAAGAGTGAGGACGATGACTGTCTTGTTCAACACTGTGGACCTAGAGCTCAGAACAATGCCAGAGACAAAATAAGCATTCAACATTAACTTTCTGAATGCATGAATGGCCTATCAGAGCAGGTAACAGTCACATAGGAAAATTACGAGAGAAGAACCAAAATTAACTAACTCCGTAGACTATAAGGTTATATTACTGCAGAGAGGGGTCTGATGCCTCCACCAACAGTTAGGGTCGAGCACGGCACAGGACTAGGGAAAGAAGGCACCACATGAGGAAGATACAGGCCTTGTTCATACGCAGCTCATGGCTCAGTGGACTGTGCTGAAGCTAAGGGCCCTCTCGTATCTTGTCCTCATAGCTACCTTTCCTGCTTCTCTGCAAAGTGACAACAGAAAGCCATAGTGTCCTCTGGGACCTTTTACTCCTACACTAGGACCAAGAGGCAACCCCTTCCATTTTCTCAGCCAGTCCCCCCTCATCTGGGCATCTCCACTCTCACAGCCCAGCATCTGAGCACCTTCTCTCGCTGCCCTCTCGAGTGCAACACCACTTTTCCTCTCATCACTTCGTTCTTCCCCAGGAAGTTCACATTATTGCCAGTAACCGTTTCTCCCATCTACCGCCCTCATCATCTGTCTTCTCAGGACCTGTCCTATTTCCCTTGCACCTCTGTCCAAGATGTCTTAACCTAGCTTTCTAACCACTCGATTGGTCATTTCCTGTGAGCTGTCGAGCTGACTCTATTCTCAACAGAAAACACTCCAATCTGTATCCCTGACCACTTCTGGAGACTCTCTCAATTACCTGTTCATAGTTAGTTCTCTTCCCACTTCCCTCAGCCACTTCTGACCTCCCGCAAAGGGATGCTCTGTGCCTCATAAAATTCTACCATCTCTTACACCACTACATGCTCCATGATTCCTCGATTTATTCTTGTGCAACAGAGCAGCATCTCTTGGTGGATTCACACCTTTATCTCCAAACACCATGTTGATGCACACATCCTTAAACATGGAAACGCACAGCAAGGAGAGAGAAACACCATTTCCTTTGATCTCTGAACTGTAAGTGGACACGCAGGGGAGGGCTGCTTGGGGCACAGGGCACTAACAAGCCAGGTCACAGCTGCCTGTGACAGGCCTAACCACATCCTCCATCCCAGCTGAAGAAAGTTAATGTAGTATTTTACATAATGGGAACACAGCAGTCCTCTGACTTTGATGTAACACTGTATGTGCACACAGCAAGACAGAAGTGTTTTTGTGCCTGCACTGAGGAGGAGTAACAATCCTCAGGTCACTGTTACTCCAAGTGGTTCCCAATGCCTGACCAGTAGAAGTGGATGGAAGCTTAGGCCAAAGGTGTGATACTGGGATGATCAGAAATTTTAAGGCACTTAAACAGTGTCAGAAAAAGTAACTGACTATTCTCTTAAAACTTTCAAAACATATACTTCACTTAAGAGCCCAGCCTCAGCCTATTCTGTGGGTTTCAAATACTGATGAGATACTCTGTTCACATGCATGTGGTAGACATGTCCATTCCAAATTTCCTAACTAGCACATGTGGCACACACCAAAGAGGGAAGCTGTGGACCTTATTTCTCTTGAATTCCTATGCTGGCAATAAAAGTAGAGGAGGCAACTGTCCAATGAGAAAAATTGTTCTCAGTGGCAGAGCAGCCTTTTTCTCCTCTCTTTCAGGGCAGATGGGGGTGAGAGAGGGTGGAGAGCTGGGACCCATTCCAGGGTTTCTCAGTTAATTGGGCTCTTCCTTCTCCCTTGCCCCTCTTAACTCAGTTTCTTCTTCCCCAGCTCTCCTGTCTACAGAAAGGACGGCAGCTCAGGCCCAGCTCCAGCTCCAGACAGGAGAGAGCTGCTATTAGGTCATTACGTTGCTAGTCACAGTGGCCATAGCTGTGGTCACCCCTATTTCCCACAGTCGGTGCAACCTTGGACAAACGTATACTGTACAAAGTGCCAAATAAATAATGCCAAATAAACAGGCCAGGGGCCTTACACCAGATAAACCATGTTGGTGTTGCTACATGCAACTGGGCTAGTCCCCAACTCACGGGGACTCCATGCACAAAAACGCTGCTGGCCCTGCACCCACCCCACGATCAGCTGCAGACGGGACCACTGTCATCCACACCGTTTTCCATGGCTGACTTCACTGGCAGATTTCCAGTAGATGGCCAACCCTTTCTACCTAGCTCATCATAGTCTGGAAGCTCACTGAAGCCTGCTTATCGTCACAGCAACGTGCAAGCCTCCAGTCACAAACAGCTAGTGGCTCTGCCTGACGTGTCCATGCCGAGAATTCAACTCAAGCCCCCGGCAGGGAAGGCGAGGGCTGAATGCTACCACCAATGCCTCACAAAATAAAAAGGGTACTTAAAAAGAGAAGTGCAAATGACTTCATGTGCTATTCCTCGTATTTGTTGCTATAGTGTCACTTGCATTTTTTTCTTAAAACCAACCTACAGCACAGTGCTAGTAATACCAGATTACTGAACACAACAATCACCTACAATTGAGAAGAGTAATTCAGAACGAATCACGCCTAAAGACCATCTAAGATATTTCTTCGGGTTCGTATGCAGGACTGACAACAGAATTTAATATCCTGGGTCACCTTTATAACTACCTAAGAAAAGTACTAACGTTTCCCAGTTATTTTCTAAACTTCCTGGGAAACGTTTTCTATTTGAAAGGCCAAGAGTCATTTTTAGATTTCAAATACAGAAGTACAAATCACAAATTTACATGAACACTTCAGAGACTCTGATTACTACCTTAACATACCACCCAGGATAGACTTTGCCCAACTGATACTTTAAAGTCCTAGGGAGACCGTGAAAAGGGAATAAAAAGTGAGGCTCCCCAACATTCAACAGAGTCCCAGACCACAGGAGAACTTGGGCAAGTTGTTCCCCACCACAAGGCTGGCAGCCAGGCCCCCTCCTCCATCACAGTGCCATCAGCCCCCTCTATCACACGCCCATCCTGCCCCCATCTCAGGAGAAGACAGCTGGTGAGCTAGAACCTCCAACAGCTCACCTCTGCCTGTGATGCCTTCAGTGGGCTGGTTCTGCCCATAAAAACACTGCTCCTCCATTTTTATTTAAAAAAAGAGAGAGAAACCTGAGAGTATGGCCCTGCACATGCTTTTAACTTAGTACTGAAGTCACTCTTGAAGCCCACCCTTTAGCTAATGATTAGACTGGGTCATAAACAATAACACACATGAGGAATGCGGTTCCTAGTTTCCTCACATACAGGAGACTAAAGGGGCAACCAGCACAAAGCAAAGAAGGAAGTGGGAAGAAAACCGGACAAACGGAAATGGAGACGCCGGGGAAAGTAGCAGCACATCACAGGGAAGCCAGCCAACCTTACAAAATGGTCTGTGTACTGCTTAAGGAGAAACTAATTTGCTCTGTAAACTTCCACCTAAACCACATTAAAAACACACAAACATCCATTACAATCTACCTAAGGAGCCAGGGGCGGGGGGGGGGTAGGTGGAAGCAGCAAGTAAGCACGTCCCTGCTCATGGAGGCCGGTGGTTCAAAGTACCTAGCAGCTCTGTGGAAGAAGGACCTGGGCCAGCTTCCGTACAGATTACAGCCCAGGACACGTTAGGGGGCTGTTCCACTCTGACACACACGGTCACTAAGAGTCAAAAATCGATCGACGGCACCTAACAGCAACCACATGTCCACTATCCCCCTGCTATCACCAAGGGCACCACCCAACGAACAAAGTAAATGAATCTCTTTAATATGAAAACCTAGAAATTTCAGATGAGAAGTCTAAGGACAGAGCAGACTCAGGAAGCATCTTCACGGTTTAGCCTTATGCCATCAACCATTTTCAAAAATCAAATTTTCTGAGTTCTTTTGCCCCGAATAATCTCATTCAAGCTTATCACTCTATCTGTATCACCTTTCAGCTTCTGCTGATAACCAAAGAAACACACTGTCTCCTGACACAAACACACGAGGTACTTCCGTCAAGAGTACCAGTACTGGTACTTCCAAAGGAGAATCCACGGAAGCCAACCAGCCGGCACCAGCAGCCCTACACCGCCCTTCTCCATAACCGTAAAGCTGTTCCGCCGGAGGGGCTGGAGTGCTGAGGACTAAGGCGCTGGGCCGGCTGACCGAGGAGCCAGGTCTGTGCCCCACAGAGAGCCCACGGGAGGTCTCATGAGATTCTAAACCTCTCACCAGGGAGGCTGTTAACAAGATAACTCAGCTTTTAAGTCACAGAAACAGCCTCTTGGCCTCTGGGCTGTGAAAGGGCTTACCTGCCAAGAGTAATATAACACACAATTACTGCTCACAGCATAACAGATCCCAGTGGGAAGCCAGACATTGTGCAGTCTTCTTACACATACACACACACACACACACACACACACACACACACACACACGAAATACAAGAGGCAGGCTGAGCCCTAATAGGCCCACAGAAATCTTGGCACCCTGACTCACTGTTTTGGGTTGTTGCCATATATAAAACTGCCCCTGGAATTATAAACAACGGATTCCTCTGCCCCCAGAGGACAGCTCGTAAGGTTTAAGAGTTCATAAACATCAAACTAAGTGCGCTCCAGAGACTGGAAACAAACACAGAGGCACCTCATTTCTCTGTCCTATCTCTCCCACAAACTTCCAGCAGCCCCACATCATCTTAGGCACGATGCCTTCCGCTGGCAGGCTGAGTCCAAAACGCTCACACCTGCTTTCTAGAACGTCCTTCAGTGTTCCCAATTGCACACCACCATGCCTCCTGCCTTTCATCTCACCTTTTTCATTTCTGTCATGCCTGTCAACACCTGTCACCTCTACTGTCACCCTGGAAAAGATTGTTAAAACAAATACAACTGATCTAAAAATATCCTGTCTCCTTTTCCTGCCCATGCATTCTGCAGGAAGGCCACAGGATTCCATTCACTAGGCTTCATTCTCCACTAAAATAAAGCTCCTGATTCTAGTTAAAGCGATTTCCTATGCAACAGACAACTAGACAACTAACACCCATTACCCCAAACCAAGCTCACAACCTAGAGTTTCGAGCTTCCGCTACCAGCTTGCACCTCAGGCATCAGCCCCTCCTGCTCTCAGTCATCCTGAGAAACTTTAGAAGACTATCTGCTCAGCTTTAAGAAGCCATCTCCTGCCTCTGGGCTGTGAAAGGGCTACCTGCCAGGAGTAATAAATACCTGCAATCACTGCACAGTTTATAGTTGACTGTTCTTACTCAGCCCCATTAAGCACACATTTTATCACTCAAATTGGGTCCCTTTCAAGAGCTAAAAGGAGTGCCATTGTTAATTACTCCACAACAAGAGATGTGATTCCTAACAGTCCTGGACAGACTGGGGCACTTACCCTACCCTTAGGATTATGCCAAGGCCAGGCAAGGGGTTCTTCCGCGCAAAGACCAACTTACAAAGCTGCTTCTGTATGTTATTCTTTCCTCAGAGACTGGGTGATCCTGAGAGACAGCAAAGAGGACAAAAGACATCTCTTCCAAACAATCTGGATTACTTGGTCCTCTGTAAAGCAAAACAAAACCCAAACCAAACTTGCCCCTGATTCCAAGAAAACTCATCACCATCCTACTGGGCAGAAGAGACCTGCCCCACAGGGTTTCCCAGGAGCAACAGATGGATTCCAACTCAGCCAAGCTTGTTTAGCAGTCCAGCTCTTAACCACTGTGCCACCTCGGGGCAAAAGAAATAGGAAAAGTTTCACATTCTGGGGAGAACTCTGTTGAAAATACATTAATCTCAAGTTCTGACAAATGTTTTTCTTGTTGTGGGGGTGGAAGGAGTAACAGGGGTACTGAAGGAGTGAAGATGAAATGGAGACCTACCACAAGAGACCAGGAGCTGAAGAGGTACTGGGAGTGAGGAAAGAGAGGGGACAGAGGAGAAATTGTGCCAGCTGTATTTCTGCCTACCTAACCACAGCTGCACCACTGAACATACCTACTATTTATATACATAACTGCCCATTTTTTGGTCAAAGACACTAAAAGAAAACAAGTGCCATTCACTACGACAGTATTCTTTAACGGTATTGTAATACCCACCTACAAATAAGGTAAGACGATGATAATTTTAAAACTATTAAAGCCAGCCCTTTAAATTAAGTAACTTCAACACCACAAAGACTTATGTGACTTTCGTCCCCATCTGACTTGGGGCCAATCTGGGAACACCACTGGACCACTACTAAGAGCTAATGGTTACTGAACACACCGGCCAGACACTGCTAAAAATTTTCCATGCATTCTCTCCTTCGATCAGCAACCAGCCCAGGTGGTCAGTACTGTTACTGTCCTGGTTTTACAGGTAAGGCTGGAATAAGGTTGGAACATGAAGGGGTCAAATTCCTTGCCCAAGGTTATATAGCTGGCTGTCAACTGAGTTCATTTCTGCCCTAAGACACAGGTCACTGTTTCCCAAGGTGCAGGCCTGCTTTTCTTCTTTAAAAAAAAAAAGAAAAAAACTTTCCTGTGACACATAAACCCTGTATGCACCAGCCTTTAATAACACAGGCTCATGACTGAGAACTACTCCCTCTTGCATCCAGCCAATTAAATAAACAAAGTCTCCGTCTGGTGCTAGGACGCCTTTAGTACTTCTCCACGTGTGCTACAGCAGTGGTCAAGTGATACGGCTGCCAGCCAAAGGGTCACTAGTTCAAATCCACCAGCTGCTCCTTAGAAACCTTAGGAGGCAGTTCTACCCCATCCTCTAGGGTTGCTATGGGTCAGCATGGACTCAAAGGGTACCCATGCTACAGTTCTTGGTTCGAGAAAGCAGGTCTCAGGCTAGGAGTCCCCAGCAAAACAGAATCTAACTAGAACTTAGTAATGGTGCTGCAGTAAGCGCTGCACCTCTTCTAACCAAAAGGCCAGCAGTTCAAATCTGCCAGCTGCAACTGGGAAACTCTATGGAGCAGTTCTACTCCGTCCTGTAGGGTCGCCATGAGTTGGAATTGACTCGACGACAGTGGGTTTGGTTTGGTTTTGGCTTCTACCATGGTTTGTTGTATTTTTTTAATTTTTTAAAGGTATTTTCTAGTTATAACAAATAACACAAGTGTTTCCATTTTCAAAAGTGAAATTAGGTATCCTTTCAAAATAGCATTTAAACTTTAAAAAGACTTGACTGTCAAAAGGGTTTTCAAAAAAACAGACAAAGCAGAAGCAGTGTTCAGATACACCAAAACCACAGCAGAGCAACCCACACATCTGGAGCCCGGGGAACATTCAGTAAACCAGCGCCAGGTCTGGGATCAGCACCCAGCTGAAAGCCTGCAAACCAGACCACTGCAGTCCAGAAAAGTCCCTGGAAGCAATCTGGACCTGATCACGTTTCCCCATGGGTCTGTCGTACCATCTACTACCTCACCTCCTTAGCCAAGAAGAGCAAGAAAAAGAGGAAGGGTGACACGCTAGCTGTAGGCGAAAGCAGGTTTCTCTCACATGACTTTCTGCCTCTCCTATCTTTCGTGTCATCTGCACTTCGGCTAGAAGCTGAAGTCCTTAGCCATGGAGCTCTCTGGAACCCAGGAAAAGCCGGAAAGGGCAAACCCAGAGGTAGAACTGACCCTACATCTGTCAGTACTTAAACATGCAAGACCTTAAAACACCTGGAGGCCTTCAAGGAACTAAAAAAGTAGCTCTTCGTGGAGCCCTGAGTCGCATCCGACTTGACGGCACTTGGCTTGGCTTCATGGAGCCCTGGCTCGGCCCATCCTCCAAAGAGCAGGCAAAGCCACTTTACCTCTACTTTCAAGGACATTCTTTAGAAAAAAAAGATTATGAAATACAGTAATGAAATGTTAAGGTGCATTTTGCCCTAATTTTTACTTAAGATGAGACTCAGAAGTAAGCCAGCATCCCACCAAAAATATCTGGTTATAAAAGCTGGCAGCAACTGCATTTTTCAGGAATCTTACAGTAATGCTAGTACAAGAACACAAAAGCGTACAAGGTCTAACAGTTAAGTCCATGAACTTAACTGTTCTAAGTGCTACATACCTCACTGCAGAATAGCACAACGGTCACCTTCCAAGAATGCCCCCTTGGGAAGCTATACACTGATGCTAGCCCCTAGGCCATCCTTCAAGGTAATTTGGTAACTTTTTCTGGAATGGCCATTGCAAACAGTCACAAGTTCGCTAACTTAACAGTTTAACTGTCTAGGAGGCAGTCTTTAGCCCATAAGCAAGTAACTGTATTGGAACACCCTCCCCACGTGTTTGATCTGGCCCCCAATGATTTTTTCTTTACCCAAAGATACTGGAAATATTGAAAGGAGATATTTTAAGGGCATTCAGGACATCAAGGGTAATACAACGATAGCTCAACGACAGCTCTGATCGCCATTCCAGAAAAAGAGCTCCAAAATGGCTTGTAAGGGTAGACCAGGTGCCAGCGTCGGTGCACAGCTCCGAGGGTAAGTGCAGCAATACTCAGCAATGACGTAGTGCAGCACTCGTTCTACGAGGAGTTCACAAACTTAATTGGCAGTCTCTGTACGTAAGAATGGTCAGTCAGCACACCTGTGATTACAATACTGAAAAACCAAAGATGGCATATGTGCATAAAAAAATGGTCAGTCATGACACTGCTAAACTTAAAAAAAGAGTAAGGTAGGTCTATATATGACCTAGAAAAACAGTCATAACAGTTAATTGGGAAAATGTGCAGAACACTTAACCACCACTCCATCAGCCCAACTCTTACTCACAGTGACACTTACAGTACAACCCAATTCCTGTTTCTTTAAAAAAACAGAAGGGAGCCTGTACCTGCGTGAAAAAAGTTTTGGAATCAAACACGTGAACTGTTACCATTAACCCAGAAGACTGAGAAAGAATGAATGAACACTGATGGGCAGGGAAGGCAGAGAGAGAGAGAAACTTCTATATTTAACTTCACATACGTCTATGCTATTTGAGGAGCCCTGGTGGCGCAGTGATTAAGAGCTCAGGCTTGTAACAAAAGGGTCAGCAGCCGCTCCTTGGAAACTGTATGAAGCAGTTCTACTCTGCCCTGCAGTGTGGCTATGAGTTGGAATCAACTCAATGGCAAAGCACTTTGTATTACTTGAGTTTCATAAACAAAATTTAAATTCAACATTTAAATACTGATAATTATTAAATGCCTAAGCCTGGAGGCATCCATATGACTGTTCTGAGAGACCAGTGATGAGCTGGAAAACTGTTGGCCAAAACTGGCAAAGGCCACCCACCAAGAAAACTGCAAATGTAACACCCCCAATCACAAGGACTTCAAAGACCTGAGAACTACAGATTTGTTTCCATATTAGACAAGCTACAAGGATAAAATAAAGACTAAGACCACCATGAAGGTCATTTTGGTTTTGGGGGTGTATTGTTAAGAACTGCGCTTATTTATAAGTAAGAAACAGCAGAGATATAAATAGACTTAAACTGAAAGGCAAAAGTGTGTGCCTCCTCAGAACTACAACAACAAAAAGTAAACAATTCAAAACCATCACACTTTTGCAGGACACTAATGACTTCCGCAGTCATGATGTGCCAAGTCACCAGTGCCAGATTATAGGAAGATGTTGGGAATCTCTATAAATAGAAGGGGAAGTGGCAGATAAGTACTAAATGAGCACATGGCCTGAATCAGATGCATAAAATCCCTTCTCAACTACCAGTCATAACCCAGGAACAGGATCTCAGAGACACCAAAAACATACCCATGAGGATGTCAGTCCAGTTTATCAAGCCGCGGATTAAAAGCAAAGCAAAATGTGTCCAGATTTTCACTACAATTAAAAAAGTGTCCTGGTAGCTGCAATGGAGCTCACAAAGTTGAGTCTCACTGGCAACACAACAATAAAAAGGGGCGCACCCTGAGATCTCCACTAAAAGACCGCAATTGATGGTCCAGCGGCTTCAGGGTTCCCCTGGGAGCACAGCCCCTGGCCCTGAAGCTGCCCTTGCCCATGGATCATAATGAAGGTCCACTCTTCGGACAGCAATGGATTGGACTTGGTGACGCAAAGTGACTATATATTGACTGCACTTTATGGTTCTATACATCTATAGGATATCATCCTGCTGACCACTGGCTGGAGGAAGGAAAGTGGGTGGAGAAGAGGGGAAAGGAGACTGCTTCGAGGATGAGACATGTATGGAGCAGAGAGGAATAGTGTGCTGTCACCAGGCAGGGAGAGCAGTGGAAGCGGCATATAGGTGGGCATGCAAATTTATATGGAAATGTACATTTTCACTCAGTCATAATAAAAAAAAAGGAAAGAAAAAGTATTCTGGGAAGCCATTAGAAGAGGAACAAAAAAGAGAGACTGTGAACAGAGAAATCACTATTCTCCCCTGGTAAAGAAAACCTGGGAGCACCTGCCTCCAAAGAGACACTTCATGCATCATTCACCCCTGTCTCTTTAACTGCAGACAGCACAAGACTGAAACAAACCAGCGGGTACCAAACACCAGGCCCAGATCAACCCCAAACTGACTCTTTCACAATTTCTTGGAGGCGGGGGCTGAAAAAACGGAGATTCCCAAGCGCAAACTCCAGGAATTCTAATTTTGCTTCTGAAAGGGCCTTCTAGGTGGTCTTGATACACTGATCTGTTTAGGAACTCCCTGAGCTCTTTCTCTAACTCTATTCCCACAAAAGATCTAAGAAGGCTTACGATAAAAACTAAATAAATTCTAAAGAAAAGCAATCATATGAGGAACTACCAAAAATAGAAGAGCATGTCTGTACTTGAGCATCAAATGGAAGTAGAAAGGGTCTGAGTTTGGGGACGGGGTTGGGGGACAGCTCTGGCTTCCAAGCACAGAACCCTGAAGCCCTATCATACTCCACATTCCTGCAGTCCCCAGTCAAGAGCTGGGTACATACTCTACCTGTGAGCTACCAGTTCTCTGAGTTCCCTGTTCATCCCTGCCCTTCTCAGTCAAGACCTGTCGGCCCAGGACAGTGACAGGCTGTTCTGAGGTGGGACTGGGTGAAGAAACTTACTAGTACCACGTTCCAGTTCTCCCTCAGGCAACCACTGCCACCAGTCTGTCCTGACCCCACTGGGGAAAAGCAGCCGAACCTTCCTCACCGCTTTTCACCCTCTGACTCCTCCATCACCGAGTCACTTGGTTTAACTCCAAGTTCCACACTCTATTCTTCCACATTAGAAAACAAGATTTCCAACAGTCTAAAGAAAATCTAAACCAGTTTTGGCCAATTAGATTCCAACCCATGGTGACCACACATGTCAGAGTAGAACTGTGCTTCATTCGACTAGTTTAACATCTCCAAAAAAAGCAAGGGGAACAGAAAACACACTCCCCGCAGGATGAGCACCAAGGCATAGTCAAGACTGCCATAAGGCATGAGCTCTCTCAGATTTCTGTTATCACACCTAATACACCTGAACGTCCGCTGTCTCACCCAATCGCAGCCTCTCTGGCCTGCAAGGAGCTTTGAGACAATGAATCCAATGACTTCATTTTCGAGAAAAGGGAAGTGCCTTATCCAACATCACCCACACTGGAAATGGCAGTGCCCAGGCTAGGACTTGTGTACCCTGACTCCCAGGCCATGATCTCTCTTCCCTGACAAGTTACTCCCCAACGACAATTGTAATAAACAAAGCATGGATTCCCCACATCTCTCCCACTTTTCTAATACACATGAGGCTGATGTTACAAGACTGCCACAAGCAGAATACTTCCTTAATATATAAAAAGAACTTCAAGAACCTCAAAAACTGTTGAGGCAGGACACAGAGTGATGCACATGGTATGTATACTTTATGGTTTAAAATATTTATGAGGCTGTCCTGGTTTCTTTTTAGAGGGAAGAGGGAGGGTGGAGAGGAAGGGACAAGTGCTAGTTGAGTGGATATTGGAAGAGTTGAAAGGAAGAGTGTGCTGTCACAGGGTGAGGAGAGCAGACAGAGCTGCAGAGAGGCAGGTGCTCAGGGTTTTATATGGCAGATTGACTTGGACAGTAAACTTTCACTTAATCACAAGAAAAAAAATTGCTGAGGCATAATGAGAGTGGAAACGGTGCCTTCAAAGTCACATCTCACAAGCAGAGAAATAGGGAAACTGTGCCAAACCACCAAACTCATACTCTAGACTGAACACCTCAAAAATGATGCTTGAAAAAAAACATCTGCACTTTCGTTAGATTTATTTTCCTTGTATGGTACTTCACAGAGGGTTAGTTAAAAAGACCCTAGCGAGATCGACTGACACAACGGCTGCAACACTGGGCTCCAGCACAGCAACAATCCTGAGGATGGTTCGGGACCAGGTGATGTCCCACTCTACTGTACATAGGGTCACCAGTCAGAACCAACAGACACCACCTAACAACAAAATCACCTGACTTCCTAATTTTTTTTTAAAATGCCAACTGAAACCACTGTTCATTTTTTTCCCAAACATTAGCACTAAGTGAGAAAAACATAACATTAACGTATCATATTGCATCTCACTGGAAATTAGTGAAATCCCACAACCCTCCATCTGCACCAAATGTTCACAACCTGTGATTCTGCATCAATTTCTGCTGTAAAAGCAAAAAAGCATATGTCAGTCTCCAAGAGAGGAAGTGGCAACCAAAACGGGATGTGTATCCATCTTCCAGCAGGAAATAAGACAAGCTACCCAGCCCAGTAAGAGTTAAAGTCTATTTCATTCTTTTCCCAGATGAAGCTACCAATTTCATACAGTATGTAGCTATGTTTTTTCCTGGGGTAATTAAGTAAATCCAAAGGCTAGACCCCAAAATATATCTACTGTGCCCCCTCCTAGACCACACCTGTCATTTGGACCGCTACTCCATGGCAAGAAACAAGTGTACCACAGGCCACGGAACCTTCTTACTTAGATTCAAACACCTAGCCAATTTTCTCTTTGGAACCTACAAATGGAAACTAAAATCTTCACCCAGTTCCCAAATTTCACTCTCCAAGTAAGCTGAGCATAACCAAACCAGTTGTTGCTGAACTGACTTCCATTCATGGCCACTCCACAAGTGTCAGAACAGACGCGTGCTTCACAGGGTGTTCAATGGATGACTCTTGGAAGTAGATCACCAGGTCTTTCTTCCAAGGTGCCAACCTTTTAGATAGCAGCTGAGCACACTATCTGTACCACTCAAGGACCCCAAACTGGAATACTGAAATCCAAAAACTCATTATTGTTCAGTCAATTCTGACTCACAGTGACCCTACAGGATAGAGGAGAACTGCCCTGAGTTTTCAAGGTTATAAATCTTTACAGAAGCCAACTGCCACATCTTTCCCCATGGGAGTGACTGAGGGGTTCCAACTGCCAACATTTTGATCAGCAGCCAAGCTCTAAAGCATCGCTCTGCATCAGGAAATCACTGGTCTACCTATCATCAGCAGCACTGATGTGCCTGGCCTCAGGGGTTCCCACCCATGTTAAATTTACACAGCCATTCTGTGCAGGGGCTAGTGCAGTTTTGACCGTTAGCTGAGTTCCGAAGTATACTTTGCTTTTCCATCAACAGTGCTAGCTAAAGCTTGTGAGGCTACATGTGGAGTCAGAGGCCAAAGAGCCATAAATTCCACATGGTAATCAAATTCCAGTAGAAGTTTCAATACTGACAAATTTTAGATACTAAAGCTCACACTGGGCTTGCTCAGCAGCCATCCTTTCATCCAGGTCCCTTCTCCTGGAAGAAAGGCAGTGGCCTTAGGAGATATAAGACTGGCTGACAGGTCAGAAATCATTAGTCTGGGAAACATAAATATGGCTAACAGAAAGTATTTTTTTTACCAGTCTCCCATTATATACTTTTACATACTACATTTAATGCCAGCTACTGATCTCACTAGAGTCCAATGACCACCTCTACTGCCTTTCTGTCCCTTGCCATACTTACGCAAGTATTAATAACTTAGGTTACACTCATACCATCTATGTACGACACTGAACTTTAGGGACTTGAACAGGTACTATAAAACCCTGAAGACTACTCACTAATGGAAACCTCAAGATCTTTGCACTTGCTGTTCCTTCTACCTAGAACACACTTCCCCTATGGCTGGCTCTCTGATGTCTATTAGATCTCAGTTGAAATGATATCCTCTGAAAGCAGCCTTTCCCAAACACACTATATAAAGGAGCTACTTCCTCCCCTATCCTAAACCACCCTACCTGAAATCACTACTTTAAATTCTCATTTTCATTTCTTGTTTATTTACTACCTGTCACCTCCATGAGCCATGACGGCAGGAATCTGATCTTTTTTTAAACCATGGAATCTCCAGTGCCCAGAACACAGCCTGACACACAGCAGTCGGTATTTATTGATTTATAAGCAATAAAGATTTGTTCAAAAAAGCAAGGAAACACAGTTGCTTTTCTTTCTGTTTCATCAGTCAGTGAATGCCAGCACCACTGATGGCATGGCTGGCGCCACGTGGACACTCTTTTTCCCACAGAGAACTGATAGAAAGCCCTTAAGCCACAGTCACAGCTTGGTGGTCCTCCACCTCCAATCTTGACTGGGAAGTTACACACCTACCTGCTGGGAAGTGGGCAATTTTCAGACTATAAGCAAAAGCCTTCCATACTATCTACCTACTCCTTTACAGACGGCTCTACTAAAATAGTGTTATTCAGCTACCTTGTTCTTGGAGTAGAAGGATAAGGGGATTTTAAGCAACTAGGGAAAGGATTTTCATTCCCTTTAACTGCCTATATGAGCTAGGTGCATGAAGGAAAAAGGAGACCAACAGACTACTCTGTCTTCACCGCATTCTTGAAAAACACATACTTCTGAGCTCAGAACCTAGGAAATTTAGCTACAGTGCGGCTGTGCAGTAAGAACATTTCTAGCAACCTACTCACCAAGAAGCCTACATCTCACTTTACATCAATCTGGCAGGCACAAGTCCTTTCAAAGGGGAAAACTGTGGCCTACACCCTCTTCAGGCACCCTTTTGTGGGAACCATGGTTTTTAGCACCAACAGAAGTCTGGCAGAGGGAGTCTGCCCCTTATGTGGGGACTCAATAGGGCAGGAACTGAGAGTTGACGGTGTCCTCCCTGTGGCCTTCCACACCATAAGCAGAAGAAAAGCTGCTTCCATGGCTGCCTGGGGCACAGAAGCTTCAAGAGCCAGGGCTGATTCATGCGCTGTTGGGAAAGCAGCCAGTGTGCAACTC
This sequence comes from Heterohyrax brucei, assembly GCA_028571685.1. NCBI lineage: Eukaryota > Metazoa > Chordata > Mammalia > Hyracoidea > Procaviidae > Heterohyrax > Heterohyrax brucei. The sequence continues at coordinate 21,757,881 of CM053147.1, forward strand.
CCTGAAAAGACATGCGAACACAGTTAGCAGGAAATGTTAGAACAGACTGAATAGACTTTTTTCACATCTGTCAGTAAGGTTTTATGATTTTATTTATATAGACCTTGCACAGGAAGCAGAACAAGTACATCCCTAGGTACTTTATAGCATTTCTTTTCACTATGAATGAGATGCTTGTATGGACATTATTTATCAAGCTTCTTGGTGCCATTACTGATTTCTCATTTGTTCATAGTAATTCTTCTGAAGATTTTGAGAAAGGTAGGAAAAAAACATGTGTACTCAGTCATCTTGAATCCTAAGCATGGAGATAACATCTAACGTGACTTTGGGGTAATATTCTGAGACCTGGACATGACAGAGGGAAGAGAACTGCAGGACAGGTGGACAACATCATCAATACCAGAGGTGGGAAAGTCTGTGGCATATCTGGAGAATAAACATTAAACTGTTTAAAATGAGAAAAGAAAAGAATGAAGAGAGGTGCTCTCCCCAAAATAGAAAGTAGCTAACACCAATCCCTAACACATGATGCTAACCCATGGTGACCCCACAGGTTCTCCACAGCATTTTCAATGGCTGAGTTTTTGGAAGCAGATTACCAGGACTTTCTTCCACGGCACTTCTGGAAGAGTCAAACCACAAACTTTGGGGTTAGCAGCTGAGCTCGCTGATGATTTGTACCACCCATGAGCTCCTAAAAAAGTAACCTAGGTCCATAAAAGCACGAAAACTAGCCACCTTGAAGAAGCTGCGAGTGGAGTGACTGGATTTTATAGTAAACACCGCAAGACTTCTCCCAAACTTATCTATTTAACTTCTGTGGACAATATCCTGCTATAGCCAAAGAAGGTTTAGCAAATTTTTCAAAGAAATGCAGAGTTGGAATCCTTCAAGGTTTAGAGAAAATTAGATACGCTTTGACAGAAACGATTACTTACCCAGGTTTTATTTTGTCTGCCTACATACTTGCCAGTCTCACCCCAACTAAACTAACAGACCTCTCCCTTCAGTTTCTTCCGTCAGCCTCACTGCCTCTGCAGTAGCTGACACTTCCAAATATCTCTTATCAGCTGAACTGCCCATCTCCTCTTAAAGCCATTCCAGGGCCAACTCTGTCCCTTCACCCCCTCTCTCATCAGCAAATAAAGCCTTTACCATCACAACCATTTTTTTAAAGGGTTAAATGCAAAGATTTAACTTGATCCCCATGTTCTTTCTTCAACCTTAAAGTAGCGTGGGACACAGAGAACATCAGACATTTAATCTGAGGGTCCAGGTTCCATGGACCTGTTCAGGAGCGATTTCATTCCATCATACAATGTTAAATAAATAAAAACCTAAACACTACCACCACTTCCTGTCAAAAAAAAAAGTAGTGTGAGATTACTGGGATTGCATGGCAAACACCAGAGAAATATGAGTGACAAGGAGTGCGATCATTTGATGCTACAAGGAATCCCTGGGTGGCACCAAGAGTTACGTGCTCATCCATTAGCCAGGACAGCAGCAGTTCAAACTCACCCAGAAGATTGTGAGATAGGCCTGGAGAGTTGCTTCTAAAAGGGCACAGCCTTGGAAATTCTACCAAGCAGTTCTACTCCGCACATGTGGGATACCCACCAGCTGTAATCAACTCAAAGGCAACTAACAACAGCAGGCCTACGACCCTTCCGCCATCAAAAGAGGAAGGACCATTCTTCCCCAGTGCAGCAAACCTCAACCCCAGACCACCCTGAATCTAGACAACCCTGGAAGACTCACTCTGAAAAGCACACCTGCTTAGTCCTGCTCCAGTTTTTGCCTCTTTCCCAGACAGCAGAAAAGCAATAACTACTGTTTTCCTCACCATCAAACTCTTTCTCACTTTTCTTTGCCAGAAAAGCTCCATCTTCCTTTGAAGCATTCTTCCAAAGCACACTGAAAATGATTACTCTCCAGGAAAATACAACTTTGCTTAGCAGAAGAGCTTCACACAGAGGAATTCATCAGTGGCCGATTTTTCATTCCAGACAAGGCTTCAAAGCCTGATACAGATCTGCCTGTCACCCCGCAGTTCACTGGGCTTCCCTCCCTCAACAGTCCCCCAATCCCTGTCTCTAATTCACCCACCCAACCCTCTGCAGTATGGTCATTGAAGAACATCAGTATCAACTGCTCAAATTACCGAATTTGAAATGCGTCCTCCCAAACTCAAACGTCTTCCACACAACACTCCTGTGCACACAAAAACTTCAAGTACCAAACGAAGTCAGTTACCACAATAACCGTTTCTGGACAAGAGAAGGAGTAGCACCTAATCTGTTCTCAACTCAATTACAGTCAGCTTCAGTTTCCTGCACGTCTGCGGTCATGCAGCACCGACCCCGCCTTACTCTGCCACCAAATCATACCCTGGAGTCAGAAGCAGCAGAATAAGACAGTTAGGAGCACATGCTCTGGCAGACAGGGTGGGGGCGGGGGGTGGGGTTTAGGCAGTTCTGCCTCATACTACTGATGAACAGTGCCTGCCCTTGGGTAAGAAATTTATTCTTTCCCAATCTCAACCTCAGATGACCCACTGTTGTCGAGTTAATTCCATCAGGTTTCCAAAGCTGCAAATCTCTATCAAAGCAGACTGCCACATCTTTCTCCCACGGAGCCATGGGTGGCTTGGAACCACTGACTTGCCTGTTAGCAGCTGATCACTTTCACCACTGTGCCAGCAGGGCTCATAAATTACACATCTGTATGTAAAACGCAGCCATCAATCATATCTCCTTGATAGGTGTTATATGTGAGAAAATATACCCCAAATATTCAGCACAAGCCATGATGTTTAATAAAGAAGCTGTTTACTGCTGTTGATACTCAGTATCTGTGGGGTACTCTGTGAGCAGGCACCATCACCTCACAGAATCCAGATGCCCTGGAAGCATCCAGCATTGTGGAAGCAAAAATATGTGCAGCCTCATTCCACTCTCACCCAACAGATGAGAGGGCCGTAAGCCTGGCAAAGGAGAAAAATCCACTCAACAAAGCCAATCCCACCACCAGACCACCCAGCAATGTCTCGTTACTAAGGTGAAGGGAAATATCAATACAAATAAAAAAGCAAATGTACAAGGAGCCACTTCAGGATAATCCTTTCACAGGTCAGGTGAAAAACATACATTTCAGAGAAAAACATACATGAACCTTGGACATTCCCTTCTTAATCGGTGTCTGACAAATTCTGATTTTCCATTATGGGTAACTGAAGGAAAAAGCAACATTGAAAGCCCCGAGGATCTCAGATAGTGACAAAATATTACCTAAGAAATGAATATTTGAAAATCAGGGACAAAGCACACCATGAAATTGAATTTTCATATGTGCAAGCTACAGAACATTTTAATCCTTTGAAAGATAATTTTCCAAAAATAAAAAAGGCACTTTTCTTCAAACTTTCTACAAAAGCCAAACTCGGAAAGCTTTGGAAGAAATAGTGTCACACAGATATGTTCTGTTCCAGATGGGAAAGTCAGAACTGCAATCTGTAATGAAATCTAGCAGTCTGAGGTCATCTCCACCAGAAAACCTGTTAACAACTAAAAAGGCCAGGTTCCAAGATTTGGCACTGTTGGTAAGATGACAAGAGGAAGCTAGTAAAAGTTGTAATTTATACTAAAAATTATCGTGGAAATCAAGGTACATTTTTAAAATGAACCTCGTTTGGGGTTTTAAATTCTAAATTGACAAATCTAGGGATGGAGGATACGAAATCGGACCCCGGACTGGAGGCCAGAACACTTGCTGGGGCTCTGGTCTAGTCTTCAATCCAAAGCATCATGTGACCTTAGGCAAATCACTTGCCCTCTTTTAAACCTGTCTCTGTATCAGTAAGGGGTGAAGGGAGGACAATAATGATAGCTAAAATTGCAGTTGGCCTAAACTCTAGGAGAAACAGCACAAGGATCAGCTTTTAGCACTACAAACATAACACGATCGGCGGGAGAAGAAACGGGCAGAGAGGGCCAGAACGCAAGAAAACTTGAAGTTTGAGCGCGGGTGAGCCGGGAAGCTTCAATATGTCCAAATACTCCCAGGGTTCCAAGAAAAACCGGATGTCAAGATTTGAGAAGCAAAAGGATCTTGAAAAGCCACAAAGTGCTCAGCAGAGGTCAAAATGGACCGAAAAAGAGTACGGAGAAGAGAAATCCACGAATTCTCTTCACTAGTCAACTAACAATCGATCTGTCCCGCCAAACAGACAGGAGATCTGGTGCCGCGACCACGGAAATCACTGTGACCCCTGATGCCAGGGTGTCCGAGAGGCTAGGACCAAGGGTACGTCCGTGTCGGGTTCTAGCTAAAGAGAAGATCAGCAGAAAAAGTCAACAGCGGAAAAGGGACACTGGAAAGAGGACCAGGCAGGCTGCCGGGAGAAGAGGAACCAGAACCCGACCTCGCCCGGAGTCAGGTGAAGTGGCCGGTGACCGGGACCCCGCTCTCACCATCTTGACGATACCCCGCTGCACGGTGGGGACCGCGGGTCCCCCGGAGGAGCCGCCGCTCTGCACTGAGGAGGCCATGTGTGGAGACGCAAAGGCAGAGAGTGGGGCGGCCGGCCGGAATGGAGATGTCAGTGTGGGTGTCGGTGCTGGTGAGAGGCAGCCGCGGTGAGGGACGCACGGGTGACGGGCTGCTAGCAACGGACTGGACAGACGCGCTGGGCGCTCACAGAGAAGCAGCGGGACTCGAAGCGAAACAGCAGACGCGATCACCGCCGCCGCCGCCACACGTTCTATTCGCCGCGCAAGCGTGCCAGAGCACCGCTGCTCTCTGGCCAATAGGTGCCCAGAGCCCGCCGGACCTCAAGCCAATAGGCGCACTGCTCGCGGAGCCCCGCCCCTTACTCCCCAAGCGAGGGGCGAGCTCCGGGAAGCGCTGAGAGAACTGATTTGCGGTGACGGGCTAAGTCTGGGGCGGGACTTCCGGGGCAGCCAGAGTCGGTGGTATCGGGAGGTGTACAGGGAAGGAAAGGACACGTCAGCATCTGGCCGCTGGGCGCGAGGGGCCATGGGAGCCCCGGGGGCGGGATCGGCCGCGCCCTCCTACCTGGTCCCACCCACTGCTTCCCGCCCCAGGGGCTGGCGGGGAGCGCACGTGGACGCGGGTTACCCAGGTGGGCTCTCCTAAAGGGAGGCTGGGAGCCTACTAGGCGGAGTTCTGGAAAGGTCGCACATCCGCTTCGACATTATTCCTCAGCTAAAACTGTGGGGAGAGCTTGGAAAAGTCAGAGCACGGTGAGCACCCCCACCCTGATTTAGCCTGGATCGCGTCCGAGCGCTCTCCCTGCTGTCAGCAGTGGGTATTTCCGTAGCATTTGTGTCTCACTTCTAAGTTCTCGATTGATGTTTGTTGATGAAAAGAATAAATTTCTCTTCGAGGGATGATTTCTCCTGTACACGGGAGAGGATGAGCCACATTCTTTCGCCTTTTCGTAGCTGCGCCAGTGAATTTAGGAAAAGCCTTGCTCCCCACTCGCTGTCCCTGGACCGTGAGTAGGCAACCCCTGACTGGGTGTGGTGAGTGTGGAGTGTCCTGCTACCTCCAAACCTTCACGCAGGCCCCAGCACTTTTTGTAAAGATCTGGAGGGGAGGGAGGTGTAGGACCAGGATATTCCAAAGTCTAAGTGAAGTTTGGAGAGGGCTAAATATTCGTTGGGTGCCCACTATGTGGAGCTAAAACGGACCATGTCATTTAATCTTAAAGTCAGGCTCTAGACTGGGGCACCACTAACCCTGTAGCTTTCAAGTAGAGGGGGTTTACACGTTCTCCCACACTTTGCGTATAGTAGAGTCGTGTTTGGAGATCAGCGTCTTCCTAGATTCTTAGTGCCCTTTCCATATTGTTCATTCACCATCCTCTTGGGAGGAAAAAAAAGTCTGGCGGTGCATTGCATCTGTTTATACTAGCTCCGTCTCTGAGACTGATGTGTTTCTGCCCCAACTCCCAACTGAAATTGGCACCTCGTGCAGAAGCTTCTGGGCTCTGAAAGTAGAGTATGATTTATTCAGTACCCTAGTCCTTCAGTTCAGCCACCCTCTCCAACACACCTGAAGCATTATAACTACCTCATGGCTAGAATTGTAAATTCAGACACCCTGTTCTCTAATTATGGGAAACCCTGGTGCGCAGTGGATTAAGTGCTACCTCTGCCAACCAAAAAGTCAGCAGTTCAAATCCACCACGTGCTCCTGGGAAACTCTGTGGGGCAGTTCTACTCCGACCTCTAGGGTCGCCAGGAGTCAGGCCCGACTGGATGGCAGTGAGTTTGGTTTGGGTATTATCTAATTATGGACACCCTGGTGGCGTAGTGGTTAAGTGCTATGTCTGCTAACCTAAAAGGCAGGCAGTTCAAATCCAGCAGGCACTCCCTGGAAATTCTATAGAGCAGTTCGGCCGTGTCCTATGGGAATCAACTCAACGGCAGTGTATGGGTATTCTCTGATTAGAGCTGCAGTCTTTTCGTCCTTGTTTGGTTGCATATAGCTCGTAGTAGTGCTCTGTTGCTGTGTAGCAAGGAAACCCCTGGTGGTACAGTGGTGAAGTGCTCAGTCTGCTAATCAAAATGTCAGCTGTTCAAACCACCAGGTGCTACTTGGAAACTCTATGGAGCAGTTCTACTCTGACCTGTAGGGTTTCTCTGAGTCAGAATCAACTTGACAGCAGTGGGTTTGATTTTTTGGCTACATAACAAATTAGCGTAAAACAGGAGGATTAAAACAGGAAGCACTTATCTCACAGCTTCTGTGCTTTGGGTATCTAGGCATGGCTCAGCTGGGGACGTTTGCCTGAAGGTCTGTCACAAAGCTGCAATCAAGTTGCCACACACTCTCCTCACTTCTGACTAAGGGCAGATCTGCTTCCAAACTCCCTCATGTAGTTGTTGGCAAGATTCAGTTCCTTAAGGATGTTGGAGTATGGGCCTCACTGACTTCAGTTCCTTGCTCTGTGGAACATGGCATCTGGCTTCTCTCAGAGGAAGCCGGAGTCTTTTTGTAGCCTAATCTCAGAAGTAACATCCCATCACTTTGGCCATACTCGGTTAGTTTGAAGGAAGTCTCTTGGTCCCCTCAAGGAGAGATCACCTAAGATCGGGAGTACCAGGAGGTGGAGATTATTAGAGGCCATCTTAGCAGCTGCCTGCCACACACTGGTCTTTGACTTTAACTGGAATTGACAGTCTCTGGAGAACTCCACCTTACCTTGTTGGCTCCCTTCTGCCTTCTTTTGGATCCTGGCTCGACTCCATGCACCGTCCGTCAGGTTAACGTCTCTCCTAGCAGTATGCTCCTCTCTCGTCCCCATTGTCTTCCATTACACCCACCTGTCAAAATCCCAACTTGAGCTCTCTCCGGCTTTTCCAACTCTATCTCCTAGCTAGAGAGTACACCCACCTGGGCAAGTTGGGGCCACAGTGAATTCCTGGGCTCCCACCCGTTGCCTAGAATCTCTTGTTTCCTCAGTCGCTTCCGTCTGTAGACCCTCCAGGTCTGTTGCAGAGCTTCTCTGTCGTCTTCTTAACTCCTACTGTTCTGTCTGCCATACTCTCAAATGGTGATAAGTCTTCCACCTCAGATAACAGAAGCCATTAAGAAGAATTCTCACTATTTCCCACTGTCAAATCCAAAGCTTTATCCTTCGCCCTTATTATAAAGAAAAAACTGCCCCCTGCTTAGCCTAAACTCCCCAGCTGTGATATAGATCCGTCTCCGCCATCCTCAAGAACTTTCTTTATAGATGATGTTGTCTCCTCTTTTGGGAGCCTTTTGATTTATCCAGGATTCTTCTTGTTAGCATTTGAATATTAATCAAATTTCTTACATTGTAAAAATAATTACTTGAACCTTTCCTTTACTCCAAATCTACCTCCATATCTCTCTCCTCTTTGTACAGGTAGACCTTGATGAAACTGGTTATTCGTTGCCTCCGTATCCTTACCCCACATCCAAGCCTCAGCCCACTGCCCTCTGACTGTTGTCCTTGTCAATTTACTGAAATCATTCTTTCCAAGGTCACTAATGATGTCTTTGTTACTGTATTGAAGGGACATCTTCAGCCGTCACTTTACACGAGCTGTTCACAGAATTTGACACCATTTGCTCCTTGGAATGCCTTCTTCTGAGATACACAAACTGTATTCCTCCCATCTCTATAGCTGCCCCTTCTTATCTCAGTTGTGAAGAGGTCTTCCTCTGTCTACCCCTGTGATATTGATACTGCCCAGAGTTCTTATCAAGGTATTTTCTATTCTAATACTAAACATCTTTCTGAAACATCTTCCCCATTGTTATGGGTACATGCCAATGATATGAGATCTGACAATTGTTGACCTCATCCTAGAAAAAGTGCTGCATCAATCTCATTGCTGAATATCTCTGTGGTCACCTTTGAAGTAGTCCCCTTGGGAAGCTATGCACTGATGCCAACACCTAGTCTACCTTTCAGAGCAACTTTGGAACTCTCTCTGGCATGGCCATCATAGCTGTCGTTGTATTACCCTTAATGTCTTGAGTGTCATCAAAGTATATTCGTTTCAGTATTTCCTTTATCTTTGGGAAAAGAAAAATGTCATTGGTGGCCAGATCAGGTGAGTAGGGAGGATGTTCCAATACAGTTTATTTGTTTACTGGCTAAAAACTCCCTCACAGACAGTGCTGTGTAAGCTGGTGCATTATCATGATGCAAGAGCCATGAATCGTTGGCGAAAAGTTCGGGTCATTTTCATCTAACTTTTTCACACAGCTTTTTCAGCACTTCCAAATAGTAAACTTGGTTAACTACTCAGGTGGTACAAATTTGTGATGAACAATCCCTGTGATACAAAGAAAGTTAGCAATGTTGTTTTGACCCTTGATTTGGAATAACAGAACTTTCTTGGTTGTGGAGAATTGGCTGACTTCCATTGTGCACTTTGATGCTTTGTTTCAGGTCACAGTGGTACTCCCATGGTTCATCACCCATGATAACATGGCCCAAAACATCATCTTGCCTGTCTAAAAGGTCTTGGCAAACTTCCACTCTCCTTTGCTTTTGTTTGTCAGTGAGCTCCTTTGCACACACCTTTCTCATGCCAGAATTTTCAGTTAAGGTTTTCCTGTTTTTCTCTTGGTGTTTACTTTGTCTTCTGTGCTTCTCACAGTCAGCTGACGATTTTGATGCACAGTTTGATGATTTTTGCAATATTTTCATCAGTTCTGCTTGTTACTGGCCTCCCTGACCTCTCTTCATCAGTGACCTTTCACTCCCCTCAGAAATACACTTAATCCTCTCATACACTGCCATTTTCTTCATGGCATTATCCCCATAAACTTGGACTAACATGTCCCTGATTTCACTTCAGCTCTTGCCAAGTTTAACAAGAAATTTAATGTTTGTTCATTGCTCTAATTCAAGCTCCAGCATTCCTATGATGGCACACAAAAGCACACAACGGTAGTAATGAACCTCACTCAGCAAGACAGTGCCAAACATCGACATGAACACAGCTGTGAGACACTGATATACTAAGGTTATGAAACCTCACTGAGTTGTTGTACAGTGCTGCCAACATAAGTACATGGTGGCAAGTTCGTGAACTTAGTTGTCAGACCTTGTATGTTGGTATTGGGTGGATGTCATCAGGCTGACTTCAGCTTATAGTAATTCCACATACAACACAACTGTGGTGTTCAGGATTATGTCAACTTGGCTGTTCCGTGTTTGGCTGTTGTATCAAGTGGCAAGGCGGGGCCTGTGGTGGTTTCCCGCCCCTCAGCTCTCATCTCTGCCTTCCACCACCTACAGCAGGTCTGTTCACATAGCTGGCAGCTCCTGGTCTCTTCTGGCATCTGGTTCCTGGACCTGAACTAACAGCTGTTGGATTCATCAACTGTTACGGTCGGCTTGAAAGTCTTGTTCCCTGACCAGCCGATCCTGGGCTCGCCAGCCTCTGCAGCTCCATCTCACGGCCAGCTTGGGATCCGCCAACCTACACAACTGGTGATCAAGAATTCTGGTCTCTGACTTGCTGACCTTGGATTCACCAGCTCCTGTGGCCATGTGAGTCTTGTGCCAAGACATGGGACGTTCAGCTTCTGCAATTGCATGAGCTATTTCCTTTATATATAAATCTTTCCTCATACTTTGTATATAAATCTTTCTTTGTAGCTATACGTGGTACTGCTTTTGTTTCCCTAGAAAAACCGAGCCTAAGACAACAACCAAACACTGCCTGTTCTGGCACCATCCACACGGTCTTATTACGCTTCAGCCCATGATTTGCAGCCACTGTGCCAATCCATCTCTTTGAGGGTCTTCCTCTTTTTCAATGACCCTCCACTTTACCGAGCATGATGTTCTTCTCCAGGGGCTGGGCTCTTCTGATACAGTGTCCAAAGTACATGAGGAGAAGTCTCACTTCTTCGCTTCTCAGGGGCATTTTAGCTCTACTTCTTTGAAACCGGATTTACATATTCTTCTGACAGCCCGTGTTGTATTCAATATTTTTCCCCAACATCATCAGTCAAAGGCTTCAATTCTTGTTTGGTCCTCCGTATTCATTGTCCAGCTTTCACGTGCTTATAATTGAAAATTCTTTTGAAGCCAATTGGCTCCATAAAATTCCATCATTTGATTTCTTGAGTGCTGCTAACCAAGGGTGCTTCTAACCAAGCACCCTGATGCCAGTCATCCCGCCTACACCCCATTCATTCTTCCTCCCACAGCCGAAGGAATATTTCTAAGTGAAGATTTGGTCATACCCCTCTGTTCCTCTAATCCTGTCCATGATCTCTCAGTGCCAGCTCTGTCTTGCACACTAGCCATCAGCTCAGGGAAGCTTGGCAAGGTCTTTCAAGATACCAGTCTCTTTTACTTCCGGGCCTTTACGTATACACTTGGGTCAGCCTGGAATAGTCTTTCCACCCCTCTGCCCTCTGCTCTCTGCTTTCTACCTGCTGTCTACCCCACACCTACTACACATGACATGCTACCTCGTCATCCGTCGAATCCTACTTAAAAACGTCGAAACAGTTCTTTCTGGACTCCTCAAGATTGTATTAGGTACCTTTCCACCCAAAACACACTGTCCTTGGTCTGTCAAAGTACTTATCAGGTTATAATAGAATCTGTTTGCCCTCTAAAACATTATCTGGACAGTGTCAGACCTGTTTGCAGTGGCGTCCCCAGCCTCTTGCCTGGCACATGATCACTACTCTGTAAGTATTTGTGAAAAGTGAATGAGAGAAAAGCATTATTATACACTCAGTTTACCAGTCCAGGACTGGAGACTCAAGTACATTGTTTGATGTAGTCAGACAACTAGTTAGTGATAGGGCAGGGATTTGACTCTATTTCCTGTGACTAAAGCTCTTGATAGTTCTACTGTGTCTTTGCAGGAAGCAGAGAGACTTTGAAGTCCTTCAAGGAGACTCCTTTCGTGTGGTGGAGAAAACACATGCACTTGCAGGCATGCAATCACATGTATATAACACAACAGCTGGTAAAAGGCAAAATTATTTTAAAAAATTTCCCCCCGCAAAAAACACCGAAATGGGTTGAGCCCTGAATCGACTCTGTGCCAAATCCCATAATTCAGTCCTTAGAAGAACTCTACAGAGTAGATAAAATGCATCTCTTTCTACAAAAGAACCATTAACACTTTGAAAAGTTGAGCCCAGAATTCCAGGTCAACTGCTAAAAAGAGATAGAGCCCAGATTTGAACACAGATCTTTCTGACCATAAGTGTTTTGCTCTTAATTATTTACTGGCCTGAGAAGGCTAATCAAAAAAGAGCTTTTAACCCTTGTTTTAGTCAGCTAGGGCTGCTCTAACAGAATTACCACAGAGTGGATGGCTTTAACAAAGGAAAGTTGATTCTTACACAGTCCGGTAGGCTACAAGTCCAAATTCAGGATGTCCGCTCCAGAGGAAGGCTTTCTCCTTGTCAGCTCTGGAGGAAAGTCCAGTATTACATCAGTCTCTGTCTAGGGAGCAACTTGGCACAGGAACCTCAGGTCTGAAGGATGTGCTCTTCTCCCCGTGCTGGTTTCTTGATGGTATGAGGTTCCCAATTCTCAGCTTGCTTCTCCTTCCTTTTCTCTCTTGCAGGAGGAAAGGATTAACAGTGGAGCAAGCCATACTCCAGGGAAACTCCCTTTACAGTGGAGCAGGGAGGTGATCCTATGAAGGGCTTTACAGGTGCATTCTAATTCTTTAACATACAGCGTAGGAAAACCACAAAATGGAGGGCAATCACAAGATACTGGGAATCATGGCCCAGCCACATGGCTGCACGTATTTTTGGAGAAACACAATTCAATCCATGGCAAGCCTCTAGTAAACTTTCAGGAATTCCCCGCCTTCATTCTCCCCAGCCCATCTCCACCTGGTGGGCCCTGTGTCCTTTCTGAAATGCAAATCTGAACCACAGTGAGTTCCCTCCTTAAAGTCACAGTGGCTCCTTAGAGGCTTCTGGATCAAGTGCCAGCTCTTTAGTGTAGCAGGTGAGGTCCTCACCGTGTGGCCCTGACCTACTTCATCTTTTGCTGTATATTTATTTAAAGAAAAGGTTCACAAACAACTTGTGTTGATCGCTACTATCCAAAACAACTTTCTGTGATAATGAAAATAGTCTACATATTCTCCGTCCAGCAAAACAGGTAACAACCGTGGTGGCTAATGAGTATGTGAAATGTGACTAGTGCAACTGAGGAGCTGAATTTTTAATTTTATGTCATTTTAATTACATTTAAAAAACCACATGCGGCTAATGATTTGTACTTGGACAGCGCAGAATGAGGTAATTACATTGGCGTTCTGCTGCCATTCCTGTTCTTATCATCTTCGATGTAGACTTTTAAAATTAAAGTTATTCCGATGTGCCTTAGGGAGGCGCATGGGTGGTGTAAGCAGTTTGTAATTGGCTGTTCACCTAAAGGTTGTCGTTCAAAGCCCACGCACCAGCTCTGCATAAGAAATGCCTGCTGAGCTGCTTCCATCAATCTAAGGAAGCCTCATGAAGCAGTTCTCCGTCTCACATGGGGTCACCATGTGAGACTCTACCTGTAGAGTCTGAACTTTATTAAAATGCTATGTATGGCATAAGCCATTTACAAAAAATGTTTTTAAGAATCAAAAGAAAAAGAACCATTAAAAGTGGAACTCAAAGCGTTTTAAAAAGAAAACTTTATCCTGTGCTTAAACATTATTTCTCAAACCTTATAATAGAAGTGAATGTATACCAACCCAGAAAAGTTAATGACAGCATTTCCATTTGCCATACTTAAATAGCAAGTGAATATAAAGAAATAAAAGATGCAGTATGCATGCATACAACCATCTGATTTGGCCCATAGTGACACAACTTTCAGTAATTGGATGAAGTTTGAAATTGTCCTGCTGTCATTTCATGGTGAGGCCAACCTTGATTGTATATTGATTTGCCCTTGCTACAGCCACTGGCTTTAACCACTGTTGAGTTTTGTCACCCCGGACCCTGGCTGCCTCACTCAGGTATCTAAGGAAAGAGCACAAGGGCCAGTGCATCCAGCTGCACCGTTTGTCTTACTGGGTGCCACATGACTCTGGGAGTGGCTTCTATCTGAAAACAGGGATGAGCTAGCTAGGTAGGAACCTGAGGCTTGGTTTTGCTCTCTCTCTCCCCACAATCCTCAAGTGACTGGTTAGCAAACTCAGAGTTAGGAATGCTACAGCAAAGAACAGCACGCACAGTCAACCAAGCAAACATCTTTTGCAAACATCAAGAAACTGCAAGTGTTTGTTTAGAGGTTCAACAGTATGTGGGCGGCACTTTCCTTTGTTGCAAAATAGCTGCTTCAGCTTCGGACGTCACCACAAGAAGAAAGAAAACCAGTGCCAGAAACATCTGCCAGGAGAGCAAATGAATCCCAGAAGTGTTCGTCATAAGAGCTCGCCTCGTTGCAGGGAGGCCCAGCCAGAGAAGGGGGACCAGCAGTAGGTACTGGGTTGGCCTAAGCACTGTTCTGCCCCATCCTGGCCTTCCAAGAACTCTTACTGTTCCCAAGCTCTCTCTCTCTAAAGGCAGGATCCTGGCCCCTGGATCTCTCCAGATTAAAGCAGTAAGCCTGAGTTTGTCTCTGCTGTGCCTGAGTCAGTTTCTTAGCCCCGAACATGACCCCTTATGCTACAAACCTAGCCCCGTGCCAGGTGCAGGCCAGGGGGCATAAGCATCCTGCAGCGTGGCTGATGTGCAGACAGGCGTCACCCCGGCACTTCTCTATGTTGACTTGCCCTGCGTTGCCCATTTTGGCTCTGGCAGCTCTGACCACGCCAGAAAACTCACCTAAAGGCTTTTGGCATTTTTTCTGGCCCAGTTTCTTCCACCTCGAAAGCACTTCTATAGCCCAATTCAGAGGCAGCTTTTTACATAAATTTTATGAGATACTGCCAATCCAAAGTGCCTTCTCTCTCCCCTGGATTCCTAGACCCCTTTTACACCTTTCTGTTGATGTGTACAAAATGCTCCCCATGTACTAGTTATCTGAACTAGCCTGTAAAACTTTTTAATAATAAGCTCCCATGAGTCGTGTTCATTTTTGTAGTCCCCATATGCCTCTCACTGCCTAACAAAGATTAAACACTAAGCGTAATCTGGAGCCCCGGTGATGCAGTAGGTAAGAGCTTGGCTACTGACCAAAAAGGTCAACAGTTTGAATCTATGGGGCAGTTCTGTTTTGTCCTATAGAGTTGCTGTGAGGCATAATCAACTCAATGGTAATGGGTTTGGGTTTTTTAAGTGTATTTTGAATTAAATTGAAATATTCCATCTGTTTGACTGAGATTGACTAAATTTATCTTTTCATGCCATGTATGCATCTCATGTCCTTCGTATTCTCTGGAAATTGAACCTGAATATGTAGGAGATGTTTCAAATGGAAGTTGAAGACTAGTATAGGCTATTACCATTAGAAAGATCAAGACATAGAGTAGTTCGTATTAACTCCTGTCAACACTTGCCTGTGTCTCCATTGCTTACAGAATTCTGGAAATCCCACATACCTACACCACCTCTGGGGAGGCAAAAGAACCAAAAATTAGGTGGTGGCTTGAATAGAGAGTAGTGCATTATTCTCTCAGGTAACAGGCTGGTGGTAGCTTTCCCATTCACTGTTAGGAATCCTAATAGGAGAACTGTTGTCATCTGAAGTTAAGAGCAAAGGAATAAAGGTCATATGATATAGAACACCCCATCTGTGAATCTGTCATACTGTGGGGCTTGCGTGATGCTGGCAGCTGTGCCACCAATGTTTCCCCCAGCAGTGTCAACTGCGGTGGACAGGTTTCAATGGAATTTCCAGAAAGACTAAGATAAGACTGTTTTAGTCAGCTAGTGCTGCTCTAACAAAAATACCACAGAGTAGATGCCTTTAACAAAGGAAAGTTTATTCTTCACACAGTCTGGTAGGCTACAAATCCAAATTCAGAATGTCCGTTCCAGGGGAAGACTTTCCCCCCTTTTATCAGTCTTTGTCCAGGGAGCGTCTTGGTGCAGGAACCTCAGGTCTGAAGGACATGCTCTTCTCCTGGTGCTGCTTTCTTGATGGTGTGAGGTTCCCAATTCTCTGCTTGCTTCTCTTTTATCTCTTGTAGGACAAAAGGATTAAGGGTGGGTCAAGCCATACTCCAGGGAAACTCCCTTTACAGTGGATCAAGGAGGTAATCTTCTGAAGGGATTTACAGTCTCACACTAATCCTTTAACATACAGCGTAGGAAAATCACCAAATGGAGAACAGTCACAAGATACTGGGAATCATGGCCCAGCCACACGGCTACACCTATTTTGGGGGGGGGGGGACACAATTCAATCCATGAGACAGACTAAGGAGAAAAGTCTGGTGATGTAATTCTAAAAATTAGCCAGTAAAATCCCTGTTGATCATAACAGAATTTTGCCCAATATAGTGCTGGAGGGTGAGCCCCTAGGTGCGAAGGCACTGCACGGTTACCACAGCAGTGGCCTCTAACTTGCCAGGGATTGTGAAGGTGGTGCTAGAACCGAGCAAGATTTCTTGGTGTTGTCCATAGAATCACTATGAGTTGGAGCTGATTCCATGGCAGCTAGCAACAATAACAAAACAAACATTTTGAGGAAGAGAGGAAAGGCACTGAAATGGTCCCATTGCATGTTCTCAATTGTTTTTTCAATCTTTAAATGGAGTAAGAGGCAAGAGTCACAGTGGATGGCAGTGGGTTTGGTTCCCTGCCCCGGAAGGGGGCAAGGACTTTGTAGTCAGACAGTCCCTGTGGAAGCAATGACCCCAAGGTTAAAGACAAGGCCTTTGCCAGAGAGGGCAGTGCCCTGGAACAGCCAGGAGCTTATGCAAACTAAGACCAGGCCTTTGGGAAAAGTGGGCATAGTCCTCACCAGGACATCGGCTGCCAGAGCTGAGGGACCAGAACAGTGAAGAGGAAGTGCAGCAGGAGATCAGAACCCAGGTGAGAGGTCATGGTCACAGCAAGTAGAGGGGAGATGTGCCCTGGACCACCTGCATACAGACAAGATGCCTAGAATGCAGAGGGTGGGCTGGCAGAGCTAAAGGACCAGAGTCCAGGCAGACATGTCACTTGCTGGAAATGGAATGGCAGGGGTGTGGCTGAGGCAAGAAGCAGATCAGGTGACAGCCGAAGGATGAGCATGGTTCCCTGAGGATATTTTCACAATATAGATATAGATCTTTTTTTTCCAGGTAACCTTCTCTGGATCTCCTCCAGTTAAGTCCCCCGAAGGATGATGATGAAATGACACCCTGTTTCAGCCACATTCCACATCTTCCATCTTCACCCCAATCTTTGTTTCATGTGTTTGAGATTGGCATGGATTTAAATAAGAAATGATGGTATGAAAAGGCAGTTCTAAAATAACACCAGAAAACGTGGTTGTATAGTGATTAAGTGCTATGTCTGCTGAACAAAAGGTCGGCAGTTCAGATCTGCCAGGAGCTCAGTGCAAACTACAGGGCAGTTCTGCTCTGACCCATAATGTCACTATGAGTCGAAATCAACTCAGTGGCAGTAGGTTTGTTTTTCTTAGTTCAAGGGAGTACATAACTGAATTTGTTCTCTAAAGAGTGCTTCAGAGGAGAGCACACAGCTTTATGCTGCGATTGAAACAGTCTCAGCAACCAGAGAGCTGTGTGATAAGCAGAGACTTCATGAAAAGTGTGCCATCCCAGCACAGGGCCTTTGAACACGCTGTTTGTCTCTGCCTGGGGCTCTGCCCCTCCCGCTGGCCTGCTTATCCTGCAGATCTCAGCTGCTGGGTGAGTTCTCAGACATGTTTTCCCTCCCTTACCAGGCCCCGTCTGCCCTCACACAACCATCTTCTGCTTCCTCTAGTTCTAAATGGTTGCAAGTCTGTCTCCCCTCTACACCAGTGCTTTTCAAGAGAAATATAACTAAAGGCACATACACAATTTTAAATTTTCGAGGAGTCACATTAAAAGTAAGAAGCCAGAAGGAGGGAAAATTTTTTGTCTTAGTCATCTACTACTGCTCAAAGAGAAATACCACAAGTGGATAGCTTTAACAAAAAAAAAAAAAAAAAAAAAAAAACAGTTCATTCTTACACAGTCCATTAGGCTAGAAGTCCAAATTCAGGATGCTGGCTCCAGGAGACAGTCTCTCTCTTGGCTCTGGAGGAAGGTCCTTGTGTTGCATCCGTCTTTCTTTGGTTGCGGAGCATTCCAGCATGAGAACCTGAGGTCTGAAGGATGTGCTCTGCTCCTAGTACTGCTTTCTCGATGATGTGAGGTCCGCCAACTCCCTGCTTGCTTCCCTTTCCTTTTATCTCTTGTAGGATAAAAGGTGGCACAGGCTACACCCCAGAGAAAATTTATATTGGAGCAGGGAAGTGACCTTAGGATAGGTGTTACAATCGCTCCTTAATCCTCTTTAGCATAATCCAACCTATTAACCACAAGCAGAGATTAGAATTTACAGCATAGAAAAATCAAAACAGAAGACTATCACAAAATACTGGGAATCATGGCCTGGGCAAATTGCTGCACACATTTTTGGGGGGACACAATTCAGTCTGTGACAATTATACAAGTTATTGAACAGAGTATATCCAAAATATCATTTCAACATGTCATCAGTATGATAAGTATTAATCAGATATTTTACATTCATACTAAGTCTTTGGAAACAAGCATGTGTTTTACTGTCACTGGAGACCTCATTTGGGACCAGGTACATTTCACGTGCTCAGTAGCACACATGGCTAGTGGCTACTGCATTGAATAATGCAGTCTGGACTATAAACTCCATGAGTGACTATGTAAACTCCATGTGTAGCCACATCTGATTTTTCTCAACTCTGACCCATCACCACATTGTGGGCATTTTGTAAACAGAGAGTCAATGAATGAATGAAAGGATCATATTCTCCAGGAGTAAAAGTAAGGCAATGGAAGTGGTGGTCCAGTGGTAGAATTCTTGACTTCCATGCAAGAGACCCGGGTTCAATTCCTGGCCAGTCCACCTCATGCATAACCACTACCCATCTGTTAATCAAGGCTTCCATGCATTGCTGTGATGCTAAACAGGTTTCAACAGAGCTTCTAGATTAAGATGGACCAAGAATAGGCCTGGTGGTCTGCTTCGAAAATCAGCCAATGAAAGCCCTGTGGATCAAAAAAATCCCCTATGAAACACAGTGGTCCGATTCCATTGTGCATGGAGTGACCATAAGATGGGGGGCCGACACAATGGAAGCTAACAACAGTAACAATGCAAGTGAGGTATAGAGTGGATAAGTGGTTTGCTTTACCCAAGACTACTGTCTTAATCATCTGGTACTGTTGTAACAGACATACCATGAGTGTATGGCTTTACCAAAGAAAAGTTTATTCTTACACAGTCCAGTAGCCTACAGGTTCAAATTCAAGGTGTCTGCTCCAGAGGAAGGCCTTCCCTCTTTGTTGGCTCTGGAGGAAAGTCCTTGTGTTGCATTAGTCTATGGTCAGGGAGCACAGGAACCCCGGGTCCGAGGGGCACAGCCTACTCCTGGTACTGCTTTCTTGATGGTATGAGGTTCTCCATGCTCTGCTTGTTTCCCCTTTCCTTTTACCTCATGTAGGATAAAAGGTGATGTGAGCCACACTCCAGGGAAACTCTTTATATTGGAACAGGGAGGTGCCCTTAGGTAGGGTGTTACAGGCAGAGATTAGGATTTACAGCATGGGAAAATCACAGAACGGAGGGCAATCACATGATACTAGGAATCATGGCCCAACTGAATTGTTACGTACATTTTTGTGGGGGACACACTTCAATCCATGACAACTGCAGAACCTCTAGGAAACAGAGTAAGTGCTAGAGCCTACATCCTCTGCCTGCCAGCCATGTGGACAGTTCTGAAATTCGTTTTAGTCTCCACACATTAGGATTAGAGTCTGTGCTCTGAACATGTATCCTGTTCCCGAAATTTTCTCCGGCTCCCCCTGAAATGCTGTGACTTTAGTTTCCAAGTCATCTCTAGACAGCAGCTCCTCAAAACCTGCAAATGTGTGTATTTATAAATACCGCCATGCCTCCTTTCAGAACAAACCACAGCTGTAAAACAAGGATAAAACTAGCCCCACAGACCCATGGGGAAAAGTAAATGAGTTCACATGTCAAGTAGCATGGGGCCTTAGAACCCAAAGAGATGGAAGTTCCCTTTCTGCCTTGGGTACAAGGAGCAAGACTATCTGAAAGTGGCTTTGGGAGTCCATTTGGAGTCAGTTGAACAACAAGCCAGTGGAGACTGGGATCTTCCTTTCTCAAAGTCAGAGCCACTCATCCAAGCTCAACTTTGCATGAGAGTCACAGCTTCTGCCTATTGGCAGGTGCTAGGAAGCCAGTTTGTTAGGCAACTCCACTAAGTCGATGGTACCCCAAATCCCAACTGCCTGGCACCCAATAAGCCTGAGTAAAGTCCACTGATTGTTTTTCCATGCTTGCCATATAACAAGGGACAGAATAAGGATGCAGTACCCCTCCAGTGGAATCCACAATGCACCCTGGCCCCAGAATATCTCTGTAGAATGAAGGGAGGATCAAGGAAACTTTCATGTGGGAGACATAGGTTCAATTCCCAGCCAGTGAACCTCAAGCACATCCATCACTTGTCTATCAGTGGAGGCTTGCACGTTGATATGATGCTGAGCTGGTTTCAGCAGAGCTTCCAGACTAAGACTAGGAGGAAAGGCTTGGCAATTTGCTTCTGAAAATCAGCCAGTAAAAACCCTATGGATCACAACAGTCTGATCACATTGTGCATGATGTCACCATAAGTGAGGGACCAACTCAATATCAGCTCACAACAAAAAATACACCCGTAAGAGTGAAATAGAGACAAGAGAAAATGAGAATCCAGTTACAGAAATACTGCTGCATTCATTCAACAAATATTCACTGAGCACCTATTATGTGTTAGGTACTAAGCACTGGAGATAGAACAAAGAACAAAATGGATGAAAATCCCTGTCCACACGGAGCTTATATTCCGATATCAGAAACTCAGGATGTGATCATTAGGACAGCTGAGGTTTAATTTTGGCTTATAGGTACTTAGAACCAAGGCCAGTATACACACACACACACACACAATACACATACATATATACATGTATGTATATACATACCTATACCTACACAAAGTTACATAACTCTTCATTGTCTGATCAAAGGTAGCATGGAAAGTGACAAATTTTTCCCTTGACACTCAATTTTAGAAGACTCTCATTACAGGACTCTATATGAAGGACAGTGAGTAATACAATGGGGCATATTTTTAAGAAAGCTTTGCAAGAGGTGCAGAAACGTGACCATTTTATTGTAGGAAGCTCACATAAAACTGAAAGAAATAATACTGACTCGTAACTCAGTGAAATGTCCCTTGGTTGGAAACATCAATCACTATAAAAATTAAAGAAAAAAAAGAAGTTTGAAAATAGAACAATTATATGCCAACAAATTAGATAATCTAGATTAAAAAGCAAATTCCTAGATTATCAAAACTCACTGAAGAAAAAATAGAACACCTGAATAGACCCAGACAAGAGATTTAAGTAGTAATCATGAAATATTCCACAAAGCAAAGCCCAGAATGAGAATGACCTGCTTGGTGAATTCTCTCAGATACATGAAGAATTAACATTAATCCTTCACAAACACATCCAAAAAATAGATGAGGTGGGAATGCTTTCCACTCCATTCTACGAGGCTAGTATTATCCTGATACCAAAGCCAGATAAAGACATCACAAAACTACAGACCAATTTCCCTGATGAGTATTGACACAAAAAATTTCAACAAGATGCTAGCAGATCAAATTCAACAACATATAAAAAGATTTATCCCCAGAGTAAAAGGTTGATTAAACACACAAAACTCAGTCCACTCAGTTGGATTTCCAGCCTGCTCTTCCTTGAGACATGCCATCAATTTCTTCTTCCTGGACAGGACAGACAGGAAAATCTTTTCAGTTATCCTAATGCTACAAAGAAACCGCTACTCATTCCTTCTTGTTTCTTCTCTTTATTTCTCTTCCTTCTTGCATATGACTTCTCCATATTCCTGGTGTTATTATTAGGTATCATTGAGTCAGTTCTGTCTCATAGCTACCCTAGCTGTCATAGAACAAAACCCTGCCCAGTCTTGTCCCATCCTCACAATGGTTCTGCTTGAACCCATTGTTGCAGCCACTGTCAATCTATCTCATTTAGGGTCTTTTTCTTTCTCTTGGACTCGCTACTAAGCATGATGTCCATCTCCAGGTACTAATCCCTCCTGATAACACATCCAAAGCATGTGAGACAAAATCTTGCCATCTTTGCTTCCAAGAAGGATTCTAGCTGTGTTGCTTCAAAGACAGATTTGATCGTTCTTTTGGCAGTCCATGGTGTATTCAAAATTCTTTGCCAATACTGTAATTCAAAGACGTCAGTTCTTCTTAGGTCTTCTTTATTCAATTCCCAGTTTTTGCATCCGTATGAGTTGACTGAAAACACCATGGCTTGCATCAGGTGCACCTTAGTCCTCAAGGTGACAGCTTTGCTTGTCAATACTTTAAAGCAAAGATTAAGACCACAGCTGTCAGTATAGATTACATCTCCACATAAAGAAAACAAAAGTCCTCACAACTAGATCAATAAACAACATCATGATAAACAGAGAAAAGATTGAAATTGTCAAGGATTTAATTTTACTTGAATCCACAATCAACACCCATGGAATCAGCAGTCAAGAAATCAAATGATAAACTGCACTGGGCAAATCTGCTCCAGAAGATCTCTTTCACCTGTTAGAAAACAAAGATGCCAACTTTATGAACTGAAGTGGGCCATAATGCTTTCAATTGCCACACATGCATGTGAAAGTGAGAGACAATGAAAAAGAAAGACCAAAGAAGAACTGATGCTTTTGAATTAAAATGTTGATGAAAAATATTGAATATATCACAGACTGCCAGAAGAATGAACTTGGAAGAAGTACCACCAGAATGTTCCTTAGAAGCAAGGGTGGTAAGACTTCATCTCTTGTACTTTGGATGTATTATCAAGGGGGATCAGTCCCGGGAGAAGGACTTCTGCTGCATAATGTAGAGTGTCAGAAGAAAGAGGAGCATGCTCAGTGAGATGGAGTGGGTGCAAATGGGCTCAAATATAAGAACGATTGTGAAGATGGTGCAGGACTGGGTGGTTTCTTTCCATTGTACATTGAGTCACTATGAGTCAGAACTGATTCAACAGCACTGAACGACAGCATTAAGTATCTACAGTGGGATAGGTACAGTTCCAGATGTTTTGTACCAGATGTACAGTAACCAGATGTAATAACATTATGTAATTATAGATAGATGTAGGTAGGTAGAGATAGATAGATAGATAGATGATAGACAGCTGAATGGAAAGATAAGTAAATAGATAGGAATAGGTTAGATAATCTCATGAAATTTCCACAATCACACCATGGGAGAAAACAGTGTTGTCTCTGTTATAAAGACAGTAAAACCGAGGCTCAGGGGGACAGGATTCCAACTCAGACCTGACTCCTAAATTCAAGCTCTTAGCACACATTTGTTAACCTGTTTATGGGGTGTTGTTTGGAACACCCACACAAATATTTCTAGAGTTTCATGTCAATGTCAAAGACACTGTCTAATCACAAGCACTCAAGAAACCCATTTATTCTTACCTCACAAAGTCTCTTGTATGTTCATCGTTTATTTTTCCCATCAAAAGATCTTCCCCACTACCTTCTATGAAAAAAGTGCTGGGCTAGATGAGTCATGGCTTCTAGCCACTAAGGCAGCCACTGTGTTCCTCTCACAGATGTAGAGGAAGGAAGTGAAAACACGTATTAGGACTCCATTCTGAGACAAGCTAATTTCCTCTAACGGTGCCTGTAACGTCCCAAGGATTTTACTCTACAAGATTCCAAAGCCTGTAATTTTCAATTCTCTCCCTAGACAAGTCAGACACAGTGTAGACGAGAGGGTATTGGGGATGCGGTGGTAGAATGGGAAGTAGTGCCCAGTTCTGGTGCATGTGTGTTTCTCATGTGCATCTCCTTTGCCTCTTCTGTCCTGGTGCAGACTCCTCTTCCGGTAGCTGACACTGCACAGGCTCTTGGGAAAGCCGTGGAGAGAACACAGTTCCGGGTAGTTACCACCCAAGTCAGTGTCCTCTATGGGACGCAGTACCCTGAGCGGGCTGCAAGGGGAGCCCAGGTGCACCCCAGCATCCACCACGAGCTTCCGTGAGAGCTACTGATTGAGGTGCCTGGGGCTGAGAGCCGTGGCAAATCCCTGTCCAAAGTACGAAAGACTGATTTTGCCTTAAATCTGAGAAATAACGGGAAATCTAAAGAAAACAGAGAAAGAACTAGAAGTATGAGAAGGGTGAGGAGAAATCAGGAGGAAGGCTAGAGAAAACCATGGTTGCTGTGAAGAACGGAGAATCAGCGAGTGAACAGAGATTCCTCTTAAACGTTACTCTGGACTGTCTACCAGAAAAAAATAATAAAGAGAAATGTGCAGTACTCCAAAACCAAAGATGCCAAACCAATTGCAGTCAACTCAATTCTCACTCATGGCGACCCCATGTGTTACAGAGTAGAACTTCTCCGTAGGGTATTCTTAGCTGTAATCTTTAAGGAAGCCGATGGCCAGCCCCTTCTCTCACAATTCCTTAGGGAGGTTTCGAACCATCAACCTTTTGGTTAATAGTTGAGTGAGAACCATTTGAATCACTCAAGGACATTGCACTCCAGGGAAGCTGCACATGTTGATGTCAAGGAGTGGAGACTTCGAAGCGTAAGTACAGTTTTAATTTAAATCCAACGAGTGAACCCGAGGTATCATAGATTGAATTATGTGTTGCGAAATGTGTGTGTGTCGATTTGGCTAGGCCATGATTCCCAGCATTGTGGCTCTCCACCATCTTGTGACTATAGTTTTATGTTAGGGAATTAGGGTGGGATTGTAACACTTCCCTGATTCAGTGTAAACACAGTTTTCCTGGGGTGTGACCTGAACCATCTTTTATCTCTCAAGAGATAAAAGGAAAAGGAAGCAAGCAGAGAGTCGGGAACTTCATGCTACCAAGAAAGCAGCCCTAAGAGCAGACAAGATCCTTTGGACCAGGGTGTCTCTACACATGAGAAGCTCCCAGACTAAGGAAAGATTGCTGAGCAGGACCTTCCTTCGGAGCTGACAGAAAAAGACAGCCTTAGGCTGGAGCTGATGCCATGAATTTGGACTTCTAGCCTACTAGACTGTGAGAAAGTAAATTTCTCTTTGTTAAAGCCACTCACTTGTGGTAGTTCTGTTACAGGAGTGCTAGATGACTAAGACATGAAGTGGGGCAAAGAGGAAATTAAGTGACCTGGGATTAGTTGTAAAGGGGATACCTGCTGAGACAATGGAATATTCAAAGTCCAGTACTCCAAGTCAAAGACTGTATAGAGGTCTTCATTTGTAACTGTCTGCCTTTACATAGCTTGTTCTCTAGTTGGTGACTGCTGTTGGAATGAGAAGGTGTTGCTTTGGGGCCTTTGGGAAACCATAAAGATGAAGAGCTCTGGATTCCTGGGAAAGAGGAAGGATCCTTAGGGAAGTTCTTTCTCCTATTTCCTTTGGGTCTTTCTTGGCAGTGGAAGTTAGCCAAGCTGAAGCACTGACTATTCCTATGTGGGTCCTGTCACTGACTTAATTTCAGGGAGGATTGCAGGTGATTAATACAGCTCCTCTTTAACCTAAGGCCATGATTCCACAACCTTCGGAAAGCTACCAGGCAAAGACCTTGCATGCTTCTTATCCCCTTCTCCTTCATAAATGAAAATGTTTTGTTATAGTTCAAAAGCAGCAGAAAGAAAGCCATGCAACTATCTTCCAGGCAAGGCAGCTGTAGGCCAGAGAAGGTGTTATGGATTAAACTGTGTCCCCTCAAAATATGTACTGGAGACCTAACCCTTATTTATACCTGTTGGTATAATCCTTGGTTTGAAAATAGGGTTATCTTTGTTATACTGACTAGATCATAGCCAAATAGGATGGGTTTTAAATCTAATCACTCCTGAATTATAAAATTATCATATTATCTACAAAGGTACACACATAGAGGTGAAAATCATCAAGAAACTAAGGAATACACAGAACTACTAGCAGGGAAGAACTCAAAACAACTGATACATCTATTAATATTACATTTACGAACATTTAAACCAACTCCAAGTCAGTTTCAATCAAGTCAATTCTGATTCATAGTGACCCTACAGGACAGAATAAAACTGCCTCTTGGGGTTTCCAAGGAACAATTGGTGGATTTGAACAACAGATCTTTTGGGTAATAGCCAAGCTCTTAAACGCTGGGTCACCAGGGGTCCTATCAACATCTTTCATACTCAGAACAATCCTATGAGATAGGTACTACTTTAACATCTCTATTTCATAAATCTGGAAAACTGAAGGACAGAAAGTTTAAAAATGTAAGCTTAAGAAAAAAGAATATAAGCTCCAAAGAAGCATAGATTTCTTTTTAATTCACTGCTATAATCCCAGTGCCCAGCACGTGGTAGGTGTCCAATAATTATTTGTTGAATTAACAGTTACCTGGTACAAAATCAAGCAGGTAGTATGGTGGGGCTGGAATAGGAACTCAGGTTTGGTGACTCTAGAGGTGCCACTGTTAATGACTACATCATACTGTCCTGGATACTATTAAAGGAGCTGAGTTTTGAATTTCAGCTTGGCCACATCTGCTTGATATACCCCATAGTCATCCTCATAACTAAAGGAACACTTCATAACTCATTCTATGAAATTAGAATTATCCTAATACCAAAAAAGACATTAAAATAAAGGAAAACTACTGACAAGTCTTTGATGAAAAAAGGCTTAACAAAATACTAGCAAACAGAATCTAACGATGTCTAAAAAGAGTTATACATAGTAAGAAAATGGATTTATTCCAGTTATGCAAGGCCAATACAACATTCAAATATCATTAAATGTAATCCACTATATTGATATGCTAAACAGCAGAAAAAAGATCATAATTGATGCAGAAAAAGCATTAAACAAAATCTAACATCCGTCTATGATAAAAAATAAACTCCCAACAAATGAGGAAAAGGAGGAAACTTCCTTAGTTTAATAAAGAACATTTACCCCCCAAAAAAAAAATCTATTGCTGACATCATCCTTAATGGTGAGAAACTAAATATTTTCTGCCTAAGATCAAGAACAGAGCAAGAACATCCTCTTGTCAATCCTATTCAACATCACACTGAAAGTTCCAGCTAGCGTCATAAGACAAGAAAATAAAATAAGTGATATACATACTGGGTAGGAAGAAAGAAACTTTCTTTGTTTACAAATGACATGACTGTATAGATAAAGAACAAACAAAATGCTGGAACTAATAGCAAGTACAACAAGGTCTCAGGACACATAGTTAATATGGAAAAGTTAACTGCTTTCCTTTATTCCAGCAACAAACAGTTTGTATTTAAATTTTACAATAACACTCCCCAAAAATGAAACCCTTAGGTATAAGTCTAACAAAGTATGCACAAGATCTATATGAGGAACACGATAAAATTTTGATTAGCAGCTGAGCTTTTAGCCACTGGGTCACCAGGGCTCCTGTTAATATCCTCCATACTCAAAACAATCCTTTGAGTTCAGTACTCTTTTGCCATCCCCGTTTTGTAAATCTGGAAACCTGAAAGACAGAAAGTTTTAAAATCGAATAGACATCTTCAAAGTGTTAAACAGCAAAAATGTTACCTTGAAGACTAAGATGTGCATGACCCAAGCCCTGGTGATTTTTTGTTTGTTTGTTTTTGAGTTACCTCATGTGCATGCAAAAACTGGACAATGAATAAAGAAAACCAAAGAAGAGCCAAAGCCTTTGAATTATGATGTTGGTAAAAATATTGAATATCCTATGGACTGCCAAAAGAATGAACAAATCTGTCTTGGAAGGAGTACAACAAGAATGTTCCATAGAAGTTAGAATGGAGAGACTTCACTTTGGACATGGTATCAGGAGGGATCAGTCCCTGGAGAAGGACATCATCCTTGGTAAAGTAGAGGGTAACAAAAAAGAGGGAAACCTTAAATGAGATGGATTGACACAGTGGCTGCAACAGTGGGTGCAAACATAACGTTAATTGTGAAGATGGTACAGGACTGGGCAGTGCTTTTTATTGTTGTACATGAGATCACTGTGAGTTGGAACTGACTCAGTAGCACTCAACAACAACAAAGAAGACACAGTGAGGAGAACGAAAAGACACCCACAGACTGGGAGAAAACATTTGCAAAACACAAGGACTTTTACCCAAAATGTGGTAAGAGCTCTTAAAACTCAATCAGAAAAGAAACAACTCAATTACAAAATGGGTAAAAGAACTGAACAGTCTCCCTGCCAAAGAAGATACAGGTGTCAAACATACATATGAAAGACGCTCCACACCATACAGCATTTGTTGTTAGTGCTGTGCAGTTAGTTCCAACCCACAGCAACCCCATGTACAACAGAACAAAACACTGCCATCCTGCTACATCCTCACAATCATTGTTATAGCTCAGCCCATTGTTGTAGCCACTGTTTCAATCCACCTTGTCGAAAGTCTTCCTTTTTTCTCTGACTCTCTGCTTTACAAAGCTTGGTGTCCATCTCCAGGGATTAATCCCTCTTGATAAGTGTCCAAAGTATGTGAGATGAAGTCTTACCATCCTGGCTTCTAAGGAGCATTCTGGTTTTACTCTGCTAAGACAGATTTATTCACTCTTCTGGAAACCCATGGTATATTCAATACATTGACAACACCACAATTCAAAGGCATCGATTCTTCTTCAGTCTTCTTTATTCATTGTCCAACTTTTGCATGCATATGAGGCAATTGAAAACGCCAAGACTTGGGTCAGTACACCTTAGTCTTCAAGGTGACGTGTTTGCTTTTTAACACTTTATAAAAATGTCATTAGGGTATTGCAAATGAGAACAATAAGATATCATAACATACCAGTTAGAGTAACTAAAATCCAAAAAAAACCTAACAAAACTAACTGGTGGTGAGAATGCAGAGCAATGGGACCTCTCATTCATTTCTGAGGGAAATACAAAACGTTACGGCTACTCTGAAAGGCAGTTGGCAGTTTCTCACAAAGTTAAACACAATCTTATCATCAAATCCCACTGCCATCAAGTCGATTCTGACTCTTAACAACCTTACAGTACAGAGCAGAACTATCCCAAAGGTTTTCAAGGCTGTAAATCTTTAAGGAAAGAGACTGCCATATCTTTTAAACACAGAGTGGCTAGTGGGTTCAAACTGCTGACTTTTTGATTAGCAACCAAGCACTTTTAACCACTGCGCTACTAGGGCTCCATTCTTAATGTCAACCCCTCCACCCCCAAAATCCGTTACCATCAAGTCAATTCTAACTGGCAGCAACCCTATAAGTCAGAGTAGTACTGCTCCATTTCTAAGGAGCGGCTGGTGGATTTGAACTACCGACGTTGTGATTGACAGAGGAGCTCTTAACCACTATGCCACCAGTCTTACCATACTACCCTGTCTTAGTCGTCTACTACTGCTATAACAGAAATACCATAAGTTGATGAATTCAACAACTGTAAGTTTATTCTTTTGCAGTCTAGTAGACTGCTCTGACTTCAAGGCCTCCACTCCAGGGGAAGGCTTTCTCTTTCTGTTGGCTCCAGAGGAAGGTCTTTATTATCAGTCTTCCCTTGGATGAGGAGCTTCTCAACACAAGGACCCTGTATCCAAAGGACAAGCTGTGCTCTTGGCACTACTTTCTTGTGATATGAATTGCCCATATCTCTCTGCTAGCTTCCCTCTTTGATATTACAAAAGAGACTGACTTAAAACACAACCTAATCTTGTAGATTGAGTCCTGCCTCGTTAACATAACTGCCTCTAATCCTACCTGACCCTATAGATGGAATCTGCAGCATAGGAAAATCACATTAGATGACAAAATGGTGAATAATCACACAATACTGGGAATCATGGCCTAGCCAAGTTGACAGTTTGGGGGGAACACGATTCAATCTATAACAGCCCCTGTAATTCTGTTGCTGTTATTTACACAACTGATCGGGAAAGGAAGGTCTACACAAAATCCTGCACATGAATGTTTGTGACAACTTTATCTATAATTAATCGACCAAGATGTCCTTCAGTAGGTGAACGGATTAACTGTGTTACATTCATACAAGGGAATATTATCCAGCAATAAAAAAGAAATAAACTATTAAGCCATGAAAAGACATGGATGATTTTTGGAGTGAGAGGTTACAGATAAGCAAGAGGAAGATGCTAAAATGAGCCATGAGATAATGGATTGGAGTTGAACTCTAATAAATTTGTGTTCAGCATAATATATGAGGTCTGACAATTAAGTCTGAAAACTTAATTTTTCTAAGTGCTGCATACCTCATTGCTGAATATCACTGTGGTCACCTTCAAAGTACTCCCCTTGGGAAGCTATGCACTGACTCCAGGGCCTAGTCTACCCTTCTAAGCAATTTTGGAATTCTTTCTTGAATGACTGTCATGGACAGTGGCAAGGTAGCAAGTTTGCAAACTTAATTGTAAAGTTGTCTGTGAGGGAGTTTCTAGCCAGCAAACAAATAACTGTAGTGGAACAGCCTCCCTAATCGCCTGATCTGGTCCCCAGTGGCTTTTTTCTTGACTAGAAGATAAAGGGAGTATTGAAAGGAAAACATTTTGATGACCTTCAGGTCAACAAGAGTAATATGTGACAGCCCTGATAGCCATTCCAGAAAAAGAGTTCCAAAATTGCTTTGAAGGATGGACTATGCGCTGGTGTAGTGCACAGCTTCCCAAAGGCAGTACTTCAAAGTGACCACAGTGATATTCAACAATGAAGTATGTAGCACCTTTTCTAGGATGAGTTTGAGAACTTAATTGTCAGACCTTATACATATGAGACCTGGTAGATCAGTGGTTACAGTGCTTGGCTGCAAACCAAAAGATCACCAGTTAGAAACCATCAACCATTGTGCTTGAGAAACATGCATATGACAGCCTGCCTTAGTAAAGATATGCAGCCTGGGAAACCCTATGGGGCAGGACTGCTCGGTCCTGTAGGGCCACTGAGTCGGAAACGACTTGATGGCAGTGTATTTGGTTGTATACAAGTACAGATGGTGGTGACATATAGAAATAGTTGTAGAAATGTGGGGGGGGGTGGGTTAGTATACATGCGTGTTTCCTTACTCTATTAGCTGAGAGAGCTAGATGTAACTACACCCCAGTGGCAACAGGTACCAGCCCATATCTTGGTTTCTGATACTCTTCGCCAATAAAGGGAACCAGGACTCCATGGAGAAATGACTTGTTCTGGGCATAGGACAGGGACTATGAAAGGCGAACCTGGTTGTCTTTTAGTGTCAGGAGGTGCTTTTAGTGTGCAGGTGCTCGAAACAAAGCAAGAACTCACAGTGACGGGCATGACAAAGGGACATAGGAGTCAACTGAAAAGTTCCCAAAGGCCGAAGCTGGAACAATCTGAGTAAAAAAAAAGGAGAAGTAGAAGAAGTAGTATATTGGATTATAATCCAGAGTATAAGACATATACTTCTAAGTTCATACTTACATAAATAAATGATTGACTAAATAGGGGAATAGGGATGACTCTCATGCAGAATAAATTCAAATGATTTCTGAGATATTTTCTCCTCAAAGAGGTCAAGCATAATTCCCCAGTCCTTAGATGTAAGTCTCTGGACCTTGACTTCCTTCTGAAGAATACAACCTGGAAAAAGAGAAAAGGTAACTTCACAGTAGAGAAGCCTGACAAACACTCAGGTAGCCAAGGTCAACATCAACAATGATAAGCCATACTGACTATGTGTGTCCTTGATATGATGTAGTGAAAATGGCATTTTACCTCTGTGGATCTTCCTCCTTGAAACCCATAACCCCAGTCTAATGATGAGGAAAACATCAGACAAATCTTCCTTGGGGGACATTCTACAAACTACCTGTCCAGAACACCTGAAAGTGGTCCAAGTCATCAAAAAATAAGCCTGAGAAACTTCACAGCTAACAGGAACATAAGGAGACATGATAATGAAATCTATTGTGAAGTTCTAGAAGGGATCCTGAAAGAGGATATCCTGAAGCATGCTGTAGAAAAACTGAGGGAATCTGACTGAAAGGTGGGCTCTAGTTAATAATAGCGTGCCAATATTGGCTCATTAATGATAACATATGTACCATACTAATATTAAAAAGAAAAAATCCACTGTTGTTGAGTTGATTCCAACTCTTAGCGACCCTATAGGCCAGGGTAGAACTGTTCTATAGAGTTTCCAAGGAGCGCTTGGCAGATTCGAACTGCTGACCCTTTGGTTAGCAGATGTAGCATTTAACTACTATGCCACCAGGATTTCCATATTAATATAATAAGTTAATAACATGAGGAACCGAGTGTGGATTATATGGGAACTGTTTGCACCACCTTTGCAATTTGTAAATCTGAAAAGATTTAAAAACTGGATATTTTTTTCACTGATTATCTCTTTAGGTGTTGAGGGTGGGAGATTTGGGGAAAGCCTAGTTGGCAGCTGCTAGCGAGTAGGTTTAGGGTTTTCACTGTGGATCTAGGGAATCCGGGGCACCTTCCTGGCCATGGCAGGTTCGGTGCGCAAGCGAATCCAAGGAGTCTCTAGGGTTGCTTGTCAAGAATCCCCTGACCACACTGGCTCGTTGTAGCCTGAGGCACGGCTTTGCGCGTCTTGGAGCCTGTAGCCCGGGCTGTTTTATCCCTTGCCTTCTCCTCACGACTGTGTTCCTCTCCTGGCCGCCTCAAGCTATCGGCTCCAGCCGTCTGAGCTCCCTAGCTCTTCTGGCGGTGGTGTTAGGGGGTGCAGATTCGCCATCCACTCAGCCCATTCTTGTCCTAGGAGAAACAAGGCAGAACTGAGCTCAGAGGTTAGGAGCTCTTCATTTAAAAGAAAAAAAAAAAAAAAGAGGAATATGGGTTTTTTCTACACAGTCAGTTCAAAGCCAAGGTTGGGACGATGGGCTGTTCACGCCCCTGCTAACTTGTTCCGAGGGAGGGAGCGGGATAGCCAGCCCTCTGGTCACTGAGCGGAAAATACTGGGATTGCAAGCTGAGAGAGCTTCTGTGTTAGAGCTGGGTCTCCTCTAGGGTAGCAGGGTGATTGTATGAAGCTGAGGTGGGGTGTGTGGACCACTGTAATTAAGGTAGGTGCCCCAGTCTCAGGAATATTCAGTGAATCTGAAGAACCATCCTGATTTTAGAGCAAGTGAACCTCTAAGACTTTAAACTGGAAGGCGCGCACTACCATAAACAGGTTTGGAGAGGTGACGCGGTGCGCCCTGGAAAGCTGAAGCCTGGCGAGAGACCGAGCTCTGTGGAGAGAGAGAAGATGAGGGCCAGAACCCCACAGCCTACTCAGAGGAGACTTGGGGAGGATTGGGAACAGTTTCAAACTGTTTTCATCTCCCCTAGCGGGTGCCAAGAACCTGAGGGCTCGACCCCAAACCTGCCGGTTCCCTGCGCCCGCCGCGCCCTGCCCTCTCCAGCTTTACGCACGGGCTTAGCTTGCCTTCCAGCCCGAAGAAAAGGGTAGGGGAACTCCAGCCGCCTCTCCCGAGGACAGACCTTTTCCCACGGCCAGCAGGCTCTATGATAGGGGCTCCTAAGGCAGAAGAAGCCGGAGATCAGGGTTCTACGTGGGGCCAACGCGCAGGTTGGAATGGCAATGACCAGGACGGGAGAGGGGCGCACAGCCTGGCTGGCGGGTGGCAAGACCTCTGAGTTAATGTGTAATTTTGAGCAGATGGCGGGGGCTGGCGACAGCCTGGGGCCTGGGCCCAGCTAATGAGGGACAATTAGCCCTGAACCCGGTGGGGGCCATTGAGAGAGTCAGACAGTGAAGGCAGATATTTGCTTCTCAAACAGTCTGGCGCACTAGGCAGAGGGCTGAGTGGCTGGGCCTTTGAGTTCCTAGGCCCCCCTTCCAGGACTCTTCCCTTATTTTCCTACCCCCATCACCTCTGGGTCGAATGCGTCTGTTTGTTCAGACCCAAGAGGATGTTGTAAAGGCAAGGAGGAGGGGGTGGTTTATGGGGGAAATCTCTGCCACCACCATCTGCCAGGGCTTGTACCTTCGCCCCCCTGTGCCCCATCCCCACCCTTATGCAGCTGTTTGTAGGAACAGTGGGTCAGGACTTGGAAACTTGCACACCCTAGATGCAGGAGCAGATCCAGGGGAGGGGATGAGGCAGGGGAGGGGGACTAAGAGCAGGCTCCCTGGGTGCCACATGTCTTCCTGAAAACCTCCTCTCCCCTACTCTCCCCTAGGCATGGCTGGGCCAAGTGAGTAGCTGTGCCCAGCCATGAGGGATAGAACAGGCTCTACAGTCACTGGGGCTTTTGCTGTTCTGCCTGTGGTGTTGAAACCTGTTGTAGCCTCTTCCTGAGACTGAACCCAGGATGCTGCAAGAGGCTAGGAGGGAAGGGATATGTGCAGGGGAACAAGTGCAGCAGCAAGGCAGCAAACCCACTTCCTGACACACTTGGTCTCATTCCGAGAACAAGAGTCCCCAGCCCTGGGATCAAACTGAATGCATAACACCAATTCTTCCTGCCCCTAAATCAAAGTAATTCCCAGTGAAATCCTTTCTTCTTCTCTCTGACTTCTGGGGCTAGTCTTATGGTCCCACACTTGGCTGACTTCCAACCTGACTTCCATGAGGGCTTCACAGAGCCTGAGGTATGGAACGGCCCCGGGGGGCTGGGGGGCTGCTTCCTGTGTCTTCTCCTTTGTGGCCACAAAGAATAGAGCCACCGTGGTGTCAGAAATCCAGCTTTCATGCACTAGGGCTATCTTTCCCTTCCAGCATCCCTGCTGGAACCACCTACCCAACTCCAGGTGTCCCCCATCCCATCAATGACCTCAAAATAGTGACCCAGATAACCTTTGTTGTCTTTCTTGGGAACAGGAGTGTCACTCGTGACTGAGATACTAAAAGCACCAATCCCTGGAAAACTGAGCCTGATGATATCTAGAGATGGGAGAAGTAAAATAAGCTGCACAGCTCTTCATAAGTACCCCATTTGTATCTCTAACTACCCTCGGGGGCTCATCCCACCCCTGCCACAGCTACAAAGTCCAAGATCCCCCTTTTACTAGTTGAAAACACACCCTCAGTATCATCTCTGCAAAGGAGCCAGAATTGGTGAGGCCACTGTTTAGAGAGATCTGCTATGCAACATATACTCATCCATATACTCATTCTAGAGTTTTAGGGGCCACCATGCTCAGTATTTATGTCATTCTATGTATGCATTTATCTTTTCTGGCAATGCATACCAGGCCCAAGCAAGTGCATTCTGGCTGGAATCTGTGTCTGTGTGTCTGGAAGCAGCTTTTGTGCTCTATGACATCCACAGCGTTGGGGACACATTCTGAAGTCCCCACCTTCCGTGTTCCCCATCCTTCTCAAGAGCAATGGCACCCGAGTGGGTGAACTCTGGGTCTGGGTCCTCACACAAGAGTGGCTGTGGTGTGGTAGATGGGCACAGGGTAGACTCTGAAGACTTGCCACGGAAGGACACAGTGGGCCATTGGCTGTGGTTTGCCCTGCCTCAGGGACAGTCTCAGCCAGCCCCATTCACACCTCCCTCCTCTCTCCTCTGCTCATGGGCTGTGACATCATTGGCTGCTCTCAGGAGGCTGCTCTCTGCTCTAGAGCACAGGATCTCAGTAGCTCTGGACTCTCTGGGGGGACAGAAGCAGGAGCAAAGAGTGGAGGCTGCTACCAGGACCAGACCACCACCACTAACGCCTTCAGGGGACTCAGGAGTCTGGCCAAAGAGACTGAGCGCCTGCCACTTGGAGCTCTCGTCTGGCTGTCCCCACAGAGGTACCTCACCTCCAGGCTTTGTCTGTTCTGCCTCCCATGCTGTCCCCTTGTCTTTGTGTGACCAAACCCACTTTCTCTCCTCTGTCTTTGGTGCTACCTCTCTTTCTTCCACCTCCACTATCTGTCCTTTTTGCCACCTTGTGACCTCTGGTTGTTTTATCCTGCACACTTACAAGCCTGTTGGAGATTATAGGCAGCGTTGGGGGATGGGGCTCCTGTTTGTGAGTTGGGGTGCTAAGAGGAATTAGCTTTAGACCTGAGAGCCCACAGCTCTGGTCACTTAGATGAACAGAGTCCTTTCAGGGTCTCAGGGTTTGGCTGATATTGTGCACTCCCTTCACCAGCCTTGCATAGCCCTGTTCATCCTCTGCTTAGCTGACCTCTCCCTGGCTTTGGTGACAAACATGCATGCAAGAACAGGAGCAGGGGCAGAGAAAGACAGCCCCAAGATTAGAGGCTAGAAATGTTGGCTTCTGGTGAGGGATTAGCTCCTAAATCTCTTCGAGTTCCACTCCCTGGCTGGTACCTGAATGGAAGAACCCCAGTTTGTGACTCAGTTGTTGCTTCTGAAAAACTTAGGCCTTCCTTCCTGACTTTTTGGAAAAGATGAGAACCTGAAGGGGAATATATGCATATATCCGTCTGCCTGGAAAGGAGTGAGGGAAAACCAATTTAGCCATTGAATTTGGAGACCGGGCTCTGGCTGCCGTACTCTTTGTCAGCCCTTTGTTGTTTCACCTCTGCCGGTATCTTCTCCCCATCACATTATGATCTTCTGGAGATCAAAGCCCTTCCCCGCCTTCTTTTTACTTCCCTTCTTCTGAGCAGTCAGCAATGTACTCATGATTAATACCTTATTCACTTACTATTTGCAGATTGGGTAATGAAGCCAAGATGGTACGGTTATTACAGGAATGTTCTATGAATAAGCAGCTCCCTGGGGTGACCTTCAGCCCTGCTAGGGTTCCAGGTGTGAAAGGAAGCAGCTTAGATTCCAATGAATTGCTGATGAAAATAAGAAAGACATGGTAGCCTGTGATGTGTGTCTCTTGATGCTTAGAAACTGTCTTGTGCTCGTGATGGCTTCTGTGTGCATCAGCAAACAGCTCTCTCCTGCTTCTCCTGCCTCTCTTCAGTGTGTCCTCAGTGAGTGCTTGTTGAATGCAAGACTGTCTGATCCCACAGAGGAGGTCCCTGGGAACGGAGTCTCACCATGAGATTTAGAACTCTTTGGCGTTAACAGGAACCCAACCCCCCAACAAGTCAGAAGTAGCCAAGAGATGAGTCTTTCAGGAGAATTCAGGACTTCACCTGTTATCTGTACTTCTGGTTCGTGGGACCAGTATCTCAATGCTGGCACTGGAGCTGAGTCCTGTGAGTCTCTGAAGTGCTCTGAAGGAAGTGTTCTGGCTGGTGGCTTGGAAAATGCCCCTCAGGACCTGCCTGATGGTGAAGGCAAAACCCTGAACTTAGGGTCTCCAGCCTAGAACCTGGGACACTTGAGCTTTGGATACTGATGCCCGACTCTGGCTGATTTGGGGTTTTGTCTTTATTGAGTCTGGGCTTAGGAAGCAGGAACCCTCATCCTAGCTTGCCAGCCAGGGCTGAAATGAGGTTTTATGAAGGATCAGAGACAAGAGTTGTCTTTTGGGAAAAAAGAATGCCTGGGCATTCAGAAACGTCATTCTCTTTTAACTCCTTGACCTTTTGTCATGGATTTGTGGGAAATGAGCACCGTCCCAGCCTCCCAGAGCTTTATCTGAGCATCTAGAATGATCTAGTCCTCAGTAGACCCTGTGATGTTTAAGTTCATCACAGAAAAGTTCAAGTAAAGCAAAGTCTAATTTTCTTCACTTAGATGATTGACTGGCAACTTTTAGAAATCTGACCTTCTATCACAAAACACTGTACTCCAAGACCATTCCAAGCCAGAGACTTCACTAAAATAACCTCGTATCATTACAGGTTCAGCCCAAGGCAGGAGAAAAAGCTCCTACAAGGAATTCCCATTCAGAATCCTCCCAGGTGGCTCCCTGTGCTTGGGTGAGGGTGAGTCGGCCTGGAGCATGCAGCAGGACGGTAAGGAGCCTGAGAGAAGTGGGAAGAACTGGAAGAAGTGGGGAGGGATGGAAGAGGGACATCCCTCCTTCCCAGAAGGAGGGAGATCCTTCTAGGCTCCTCCTAGAATGCAAGAGAAGGAAGGAATATGAAGAAGGACATATGAAGAAGGGGTTATTCTGAGTCGGGGATGGGCTCATTTCTCCAAATTCTCCTCCATTGGATGGCAGGGAACAGAATGATGATAGAGCGAGCAGGCTAGAGCTAGGCATGTTTGTTTTATCAAGCACCCAACTAGTAACCGAAAGGTCAGTGGTTCAAACTCACCCAGAGGGGCCTAGGAAGACAGGCCTAGAGATTGTTTCTGAAAGATCACTGCCTTGAAAACCATAAGAAGCAGTTCCACTTGCATGCATAGAGTCGGCATAAGTCGCAGTTGACTTGACAACAACTAGCAACAACTGTAACAGTGGCAGCAACAATGACAGGAGATGCTTGTATTTCCGTGGTTTCATCTGCCCTTGGCAATGTTCTAGGGGGAGCTTTCTCCAGCCACCTCTCCCTGCACCACTCTGCTTCCACCCTTTGATCAGGAAGGCCAGCACCCAAGGCCACAATGCTGAGACTCACCCATATGCCAACTCCCAAAGACAATGGCATGTTTTGTGGATCCTGGAGGAAGAAGGGGAGCAAACTCCTGGGAAGAGGGGACTTTCCAAGCAGCGGGAAGCCAGGCTGGAGGAGCCTGAGTTGCCTTCTCCTAGGTGTGATCTTCCTTGCCACAGGTGGGTGAGGAGTGGGGAGACGTGGTATGGATGCTCCTTTTTCTGCTCAGGTATCAACAGTGTGAATCAACTTGGAGGGCTCTTTGTGAATGGTCGGCCTCTGCCCCTTGACATCCGGCAGCAGATTGTGCAGCTGGCGGTCAGTGGGATGCGTCCCTGTGACATCTCACGGAGCCTTAAGGTAGTGTGCTGGGACCTTCCCCCGGTGATGAGGGCAAGCCAACAGGGAGAAGGAGTCCCTCTTAAAGCAAAAGTCTGGGGCTACTCCAGACTCTGGGGGCTTCTGGAACCTGGAATACTCCCTAGAAGACCCTCTTGGATAGTGGGAAAGGGAGCCACAGGCACTCAAGGGTGAGGCTGAACTCCCACTTCTGGCCTATTCCAGTCAGTCTTCCTTTGCCTTGTAGACTCCGTCTGTCCTAGGAACCTGCGCCTTCTGCCCATCCTGCCTTACCTGGTCCTGTTTCTCACCTGATCCAGGTATCTAACGGCTGTGTGAGCAAGATCCTAGGGCGTTACTATCGCACAGGTGTCTTGGAGCCCAAGGGTATTGGGGGAAGCAAACCACGTCTGGCCACACCCCCTGTGGTGGCTCGCATTGCCCAGCTGAAGGGTGAGTGCCCAGCCCTCTTTGCCTGGGAGATCCAACGCCAGCTGTGTGCTGAAGGGCTGTGCACCCAGGACAAGACTCCTAGTGTAAGTGCCCCGTCTACCCCCAGTGCTGGCAAATTGACTATCTGGGGACAGTAATGTCAACAGGGAGTGCAAATGGTTTCAACCCACCCAGCAGTGACATGGCAGAAAGGCCTGATGATCTGCTTCTGTAAGGGATGATGGCCAAAAACCCCCATGGAGCTGTTCTGCTCTGTACCACATGTGGCCACCATGAATCAAAATTAACTTGATAGAACCAGGTTATTTTTTTTATTTTTTATTTTTTTCGTTTTTGTTGTTGTCTGGGGGGAGAACAAGGCTCCCTCTTACTTGACAATATGGGCACACTGGGTTGAGAGTCAAAGCAAATAGGCTCTCTTGATCCAGATGTTCCTCTCCTTAATAGTAGTGATCAGAGAGGTAAGAAGAAGAAAGCCTTCAGGAGTAGAGGAGGCCACCCTTGGGAAGGATGTACGGGTGGACAGAAAGGATGCAGGGGAAAATATCCTCAAGATGCCACCCTGACTGGTCACCATCTCTCCACTCAACACCCCAATGCCCGCAGGTGTCCTCCATCAACAGAGTCCTGCGGGCACTACAGGAGCACCAGGGACTGCCCTGGGCACAGCACGGGGCACCAGGTGGGTCTTGGGGCTGCTCCTGCAAAAACTGCAGCCAAATCTTCAGCATTAGAGTCTTCAAAACCTTTTTAGTTCTTTCTTGGATCACCCTCACAACATCTCAATAAGGAGGGTCTGGCAGAGAATTCTGTTCTCTCCTGGTGGAAGAAAACTGAGGTTCAGTGAAGTAAAGTGGCTTACCCAAGGTCACCAGGTAGTGGTTGCAGGTCTTGGAACAGAATCCTGGTCCCCTAACTCCCAGGTTCACAAGACAGGCTGAGGAAGTTAGGGCTAGACTTTCCATGCCCTTCTTCTGCCTCACACACAGCTTCTCACAGAGCGTCCTTCAGGTTCTGTGCAGGCAGGTTACTTGGGTAAACCCTGCTCCTTTGTGCCCCAAAGCACTAAGTATGCACCGCATCCTGATGTTGATCGTGTATCCCATCAAGTGCTTCTACAGCTACCTCTGAGTAACTGTGAATGCTCCAGCTTCTCACCGCTGTCTTACACCATGCTGTCCCCGACCCTGACCCCCATCCCAGGGTCTTGAGAATCCATGTGACTAGTGAAATCACCACTGCGAAGTACCACAAGCCATTGTCCTTTTTGCAGTTGTTTTGACTCCAGCTCCTCCCACTCTCCATAGTGGGTCTGAGGCTCCCCGGGGTCCTCACCCAGGGACTGGCCACCGGAATCGGACTATCTTCTCCCCAGGCCAAGCTGAGGCGCTGGAGAAAGGTGCTGGGGCAGGGCAGACGGTGGGTCAGAAAGTCTCATGTGACTGATGAAGGCAGTGGCCCTGGAGCGTGGGCATGTGGGCAAGGGCTGAGAGATGGAGGCCATGGGCGGCCCTGCCTTGGGAAAGAGGGCAGCTTAGGGCTATAGCAGCTGGGGAGTGGGCCATTAGGGGAGAACTACAGCTGCTTTTCTCCCCACACCCTCACCCTCTGAGCCCAATCCCTGCAGAGTTCCAGCGTGGGCAGTATCCTGATTCAGTGGCCCGCGGTAAGCTAGCTGCTGCCACTTCCCTGCCTGAGGACACAGTGAGGGTGAGTGAGCTTTGTGACACAGTGCACATGACCCACAGGGAGAGAGGCCATACTGGGTGGGGCTTTGGGCTCCCGTGAAGTAGATGGGGAGGCAGGAAGGTGGGAGCAGACTTGCTTGGGCAGAAATCAGAGGTAAGGCCCTCCTTGTCCCTCTTCTGCTGATTTCTCTCCTTTCTCATCCCAAGCTTTTGAGTTGAGGAAAGAGACAGAGAAAAAGGCCAGAACAGGGAGGGAGGACATCAGGTCAGGCCCAAAGAAGGCTCTACGCTCTGAGGTTAGGCCAGGAACACCTGGCGAGGGCCAGGCCTCAGACAGCACAGACTGCTGCATTGTCACTGACCTCCCTCAGGTGTGGTTTTCTAACCGAAGAGCCAAATGGCGCCGGCAAGAGAAACTCAAGTGGGAAACACAGCTGCCAGGTGATTTCTTTGCACCCTTACCCGTCCATCCACCCATGTAGCCTTGCATCCGTGCATCCATACATGTATCTATCCGTGCAGACAGACACATGAGGACTGCCAATTAAGTTCGTGGACTCATCCTAGAAAAAGTACTACATACCTTATTGCTGAAAATCAATATGGTCAACTTTGAAGCACTCCCCTTGGGAAGCTATGCACCGACACCAGCGCCTAATCCACCCTTCAAAGCAATTTTGGAACTCTTGTTCTGGAATGGCCATCAGAACTGTTGTATTGCCTTTGATGTCTTGAATGTTATCAAAATGTCTTCCTTTCAAT
The DNA here is from genome assembly GCA_028571685.1 of Heterohyrax brucei. Taxonomy (NCBI): domain Eukaryota; kingdom Metazoa; phylum Chordata; class Mammalia; order Hyracoidea; family Procaviidae; genus Heterohyrax; species Heterohyrax brucei. The sequence continues at coordinate 21,799,289 of CM053147.1, forward strand.
ATTTCCTTTATCTTCCAATAATGAAAAAGTCTTTGGGGGCCAGATCAGGTGACTAGGGAGGGTGTTCCAATACAGTTCTTTGTTGGCTAGAAACTCCTTCACAGACAACTTTACAACTAAGTTTGTGAACTTGCCACCTTGCTACTGTCTGCAATAGCCATTCCAGAAAGAATTCCAAAATTGCTCAGAAGGGTGGACTAGGCCTTGGCATCAGTGCATAGCTTCCCAAGGGGAGGATTTTGAAGGTGACCAGGGTGACGCTCATTTAGACATGCAACATTTAGAACAATTAAGTTTGTGGACTTAATTGTCAGAACTTGTACCTATGTACACACCTCTGTCCATCCCATCCATCCATTCCCATCCATCTATCCATTCCCATCTATTCATCCACCCATCAACAATCATCCATCCCCACCCATCCATCCATGATTTTCCTATCCACCTATCCAACCACTGCTCTATCTATCCCCGTATCCATCCATTAACATCCATGTATCCATCCACCCACCAAACACTTATTCAGCATCTCTCCTGGGTCAGCTGGAAAAACTGGTGGTGTAGTGGTTAAGCGGTGTGGCTTCTAACCATAAGACTGGTAGTTTGAAACTACCTAGCACTCTTTGGAAACTCTATGGGGGCAACTTTACTCTGTCCCATAGGCTCACTATGAGTCAGAATTGACTTGATGGCAATAGGTTTTGAGGCTTCTTTTTAATCTGCCTAGTGAAAACCATGATGGCATTGCTGTGAAGCACTGTGGGTGCAAACCAAAAGTTCAGCAGTTCTAATCTATCAGGCACTGCTTAGAAGTGCTATAGGACATCCTTCCTCTGTCCTATTGGGTCACTATGAGTTGAAACTGACTTGATGTCAACTTTTTTTTTTTTTTAATGTGCTGGGTATGGTAGTAGGTGCTGTGCTGTACTGTCCCTACTATTATAGACTGCACTGTGCCCAAGTTACCATCCCTGGAATTTAGTCCTTCCTTTCTGGAGGCTTCCCACCCATGTCTTCCCAACCCTGTAAGAAGTTACCGCTTTTCCTAGACATTCCCTGCATCTGATCTCTCTGACTCACCATTACCCTTCACCACCCACCTCAAGCTTTCTCTGAGTGGTTCCACTCTTACCTTCTAGGTGCTTCCCAGGATCCAAGTGGAGCAGGCACTTCCCCAGGGATCATCACTACACAGGTACCCAGGAGGAGATGGAAGTTTGTGAGCTGGGGAGACTGAAAGGCTCACTGCCTCCCTTATTCCTGGTCAAGACCTGACCTATGATCCTAAACCCCCAAAGGCACCCACCATACATACTTCCAGAAAGAGCCATCCCTATAGTCTACTCCAGAGTTGTGCAGGATACAAACTGGGTTGCAGCCAGCCCTTGGACCCATCCTGCTAACCAGAAGGCATCACTGGCAGCTGAAATCTCCTCTCAATTTTTCTAGAAGTCCTCTGGAAGTGTGTCTGCAGCAATCCTGCCTTCTCTGGAACCCCTGGTCCCCTCCTACTATCAGCTACACTGGGGGAGAGCACCAGACAGGTGTTTGAGTGACATGCCATCCCAAGCCTGGTTTGAGCCCTGCTGGGGTAAGAATCCAGTGAGGTCTTCATACTGCAGGATGTGGAAGGGATGATTGGTCTTTAACCCCGAAGAGGGCACAGCTCTGTAGTTGCAATCATCAAACAAACTGTGATACAGCTCTCCTCACTCCTTGCATGGCCTTGAAAGTGAGGGAGACTCTACTCCTTGAGCCAGCAGTACCACTGGTGGCCATAGCAGGAGAAATGGTGGGGTTGGGATTCTAGTGTATATTTGGGGTAGGGAACCACTGTCTTGGCCCCTCTCCCTCCAATGATGTTGAGGGGTGGGATGAAACAATAAGCAAAGGCTCACCCTCAGTTTGTCCCTGCAGGCTGCTCACCCCCAGAGCCGAGTTCCCTGGGTTCAGTTCAGCTTTGCCACCCTTGCCCTTCCTTCTGTTGCCCTTGCTGCCAGTCTTGGTGCCCCTCAAGCCCTGCTCTGGCCTGACCCCCCACTGCTGTATCTCCGGAATGAGAAAGAGGACTGAGTGGAAACGAGAAAGGGAAAGGGGAATCTAATGCTACTTGCCAAAGCAGGTCGCTGCTCCTTCTTCCTGCCTGCCATCTTGGTCTCAGCTGAGGACCTTGCCTGGCCCTGCCTCGCTGGCCCTCCTATATGTCATGTCATGCTGGGGAAAGGGCTGGAGAAGCAATGCCCTCTCACCTCTTACATTGGACAAAAGAGGACTCCTCTCCTCAGAAATAAAACTTGGTTGTTCATTAGAAGTTCCTGTGGTCTACCATATGTGTCTCACGAGCACTTATACAGTCCCTGCTCTGACATTTGTGAACAGTCTGCCACACTGCTGAGTCTATCATCTGCTTGCCTATCCACCTACCTACCCGCCTACCTACCCACCTACTTACCTACCTACTTGTCTACCTGCTTGTCTACTTATCTAATTACCTGTCTGTTGGAGCCCTAGTGGTACAGTGGTTATAAGCTTGGCTACTAACCAAAAACATTAGCAGTTCAAACCCACCAGCTGCGCCTTGGAAACCCTACAGGGAAGTCTGCTCTGTCCTGCAGTGTCACTGTGAGTCAGAATCAACTTGTGTCGCTCTGAGTCAGAATCAGCTTGATGGCAACAGATTATTTTTTAAATCTGTCTACCTACCTACCTACCTATCTATGTATCTACCTTTCTGTTTGTCTATCTTATCTGTTTTAGTCAGTTAGTGCCACTCTAACAGAAATATCAAAGTGGATGGCTTTAACAAAGGAGTTTATTCTTACACAGTCCAGTAGGCTGCAAGTCCAAATTCAGGGTGTCTGCTCCAGGGGAAGGCTTTCCCCCTTGTCAGCTCTGGAGGAAAGTCCAGTATTATATCAGTTTTTGTCCAAGGAGCACCTTGGTGCAGGAACCTCAGGTCTGAAGGACACGCTTTTCTCCCGGTGCTGCTTTCTTGATGGTGTGAGGTTTCCCAATTCTCTGCTTGTTTCTCTTTTATCTCTTGTGGGATGAAAGGATTAAGGGGAGTGCAAGCCATACTCTAGGCAGACTCCTTTTACAGTGGAGCAGGCAGGTGATCTTATAAAGGGATTTACAATCCCACCCTAATCCTTTAATATACAGCATAGGAAAATCACAAAATGGATGACAATCATAGAATACAGGGAATCCTGGCCTAGGCAAATCACTACACATATTTTGGGTGGGACACAGTTCAATCTATGACACTGTATGTCTGTCTGTCTATCTGCCTGCCTATCTTTTGATCCATCAATCAGTCGATCTGTAGATCTATGTATCTGTATACATCTACCTATGTATCTGTCAGCTGTCTACTTTGGTGTCTGGCTGCTCATGTACATGCATGTGCATGCACAAACATACACACTGACATCATTACATCATGTCACTTTACCCTAAGTCCTTCAGCATGTACCTCCAAAAATTAGGACTTTCTCATATACAATCATAATACCATTACCCTGGTGGTGCAGTGGTTAAAACCTTGGCTGCTAACCAAAAGATGAGCAATTCAAAGCCACCAGCTGTTTCTTGAAAACTGTATGGGGCAATTCTGCTCTGTCCTATAGGTCGCTATAAGTTGAATTCAACTTGACAGCAGTGGGTTTGGTTTTTTGGTTTAAGACAGGCACTAATTCAGAAGCTGTCCTTCAAGAAGTCCTTCTACCGTCACCTACTCTGGAGCTATGCTGTTCAGTACAGCAGACACCAACCACTTGTGTCTATTTAAATGCATGAGACTGAGTGGAGTTAACAAGTCAGTTCTTCATTTGCCCTAGACACATTTAAATGCTCCACAGTCAGTGAGGCTGCGGGCTACTGTACTGTGAACTATAAATTCCAAGGACAATCAAGCCCATGCTTCCACTGTCCTGCCATTTCTGCCCCCCAGAACTGCCTGGAGAAATGAGTAAGGTTTTGTGGGGTAACTATATGCACAGTATAAGCCAATTACTTTAGCAATTACTAATGCCATCAACAGAAGGAACTGTCTCGTCTGAGGCATCCTGGCTGAGCACATTCAAGCAGAGGATGAATAGCCACTTGTGGAGTAAAGGGCAATTCCAAGCATGGGTGTGCATGTGTGTGTGCAACATATGAGTGTGTATCTATGTATCTATGGAACCCTATGAGAGACAGTCTGCACTGAATGGCCCCCCAGGTCCCATCTCTCTGCAGAGCGTATTCCAGCCTACATCTTGCCCTATTCTCACTTTTCCTTAGGAAAGGAGATGCCCAAGTCTCTTATGTTTTCAACCTTTACTTATTGGGTTAAAATTAAAAAAAAAAAATTAATTCTTTTATATCTCTTAAGAAATGTAGTTACAGAAACCTGAGGTCCTTTCCCTTTATGCAAACTGAATCTTTCTCTAATGTTATGGCCTCAACTTTCTCTTTTCAATAAATAGACTTAAAAATCAGGCACTCATAGTATGGTGCTATTTTTCCAAAGTAGGGGACAGGCATCATGTTGGCATTCAAGAACATTTTGGGAAATGTGTGGATGCTGCTTTAAATAATGTTGAGTCAGAAGTGAGAAAATGATTCCCTTCCCTGCACACTTCCAGTTCTGATTGCACCCAGGATTAAGTTTCATTTTGGTTCTAGTCTTTAGCACCTCTGTAACTGATGTTAGTCTCCTTTTTTAACAAAGAATAAGAGTTTCAGCCTCTGAACCTTGGGCAGGGGAAAGAAGTAGAACTAGAATTTGAGAATATAGTCTTATTCTTACTGCATTTATTGTTATAGTCAGTTCTTATTTATGGCAAGTAGTTTTGGTTTTCCATTTATGATGATAAAATATTCTAAATAAATGTAGTTAAGAATCTATGTCAATAAAAACATTAATAGGGCAGATTAAAAAAAAATTAAACCTGTTGCCATCAAGAAGTTGATTGCAACTTATAGTGACCCTAAGGATGGAGCAGAGCTGCCCCATAGGCTTTCCAAGGATCACTGTGCAGCCAGGGCTGTTAGTAAGTGGAGGTCAAAATAAAAATAGCGGAAAAATGGGAGACTATTTGGAAGCCCTGCTTTGATAGAAAGAACAGTGGATATAAGTTAAAAGAACTGAGTCAGGACTTGGTTGTGAGTTGTCATTGGACACTGGGCAAATCACTTTAACTCCCTGTAAAGTGGCAAGTGGTGGTAGGCAAAGTACTGGTCATGCCCATCTTGCTAAAAAGGTAATGATAGGATGAGGAGTGTTTGGTAAACTGTGGGAGTGGGGGACCATGTAGGCATAAGACATTATTATCAGTATCTTATGCTTCATTCTTTCTAGACTAAACATATATTTAGAGTCACATCTGAGTTCTGAATCTCTGAGGGCAAGGCTGGCTCCTTATGAGGGGTCACTGGGAAGAGTCTAGTGGTTCAGCTGGGGGTGGGGTGGACTAATGGAAGCACTGTTTATCATTTGCTCTTCCTTCTCTCGAAAGAACTTAGAGAAGCCTGGAGTCCCATTTTCTACCCTCTTCTAGATCCCTCCTCTGTACTAAGTTAGAGGCACACAAGGATCTTGGGGGGTGGCCTGTTGTGATGTATTGTTTCTCAAAAAAGGTGTTCCGCTAAACTGGGTAGGAAAAGTTGTATAACAGATAGTTTTCTCATAGACCTTGACTTGAGGTTCCTCTTCTGTTTTGTGCAGTAGTTTCTCCTGGAGGTTTTGGATTTTGGCAGGTAGCATCCCATCGACCTGTGTACACAACAGGAAATAGAAACCTTCAGCATTTGCCAGTTACTGTCTCTGGGTTGGGAAACTCTAATGGCATAATGGTTAAGTGCTACATCTGCTAACCAAAAGTTCAGCAGTTCAAGTTTGCCATGTACTCCTTGGAAACTCAATAGGGCAGTTAATTCCACTCTGCGCCATAGGGTCACTGTGAGTTCGAATCAACTCAACAGCACTGAGATTGTTTTCATTGTTGTTGTTGTTATCTCTGCATTGTGGAAGAAAACTCAGTAAGATCTTTTAGAAGGAGGGAGAATAGAACAACTTTTCCCATTACTGGTGAGAGATCAGGACTGGATACATGAAGTTAAGGTACAGGAAAAGGCAGCAAAAATTAATTAAAATGTCAAACAAATGGCACAAAACCATCAACATTGGACTTCAGTCAACAGGTAAGATTTAAATAAGTGTCTGAGTGGACTTCTGATAGACAGTATGGGCATTGGAGGAGCCAGGCATTTGACAGTCCTCATGTCAGGTCACGTTTACAACACTCTTCTGAGAGAGATACTATATTCCCATTTAACCCATAAGAAAATGGCCTTATCAATGGTCAGATAGCAAGTTTAACTGAGAAGAACCTGATGAGCACCTTGATCTCTCTGAATCCAGAAATGAGCTCTTCACCACTATAGTATACCATCTCCCAGAAGGTCAGACACAAAGAAACCTGAGAAATTTCCTTCCATCCAAACTCTTCATGGAATAGTAAGGAGCTTAAGCCCAGGGGGATCCATTTTACTTGTCCCAGTTTGGCTACAATAAGGCATTTATGTAGAAAACTGGTAGAAAATGGAAGAAAGGAGCAAATAGGTATGGACAGTCTTGTGTTAAGATTCAGATTGTCATTTAACCTTTACAAGACCCAGCCATTACTATATAGCTGATCCCAACTCATAGCAAACCTATAGAACAGAGCAGAATGGCCACACAGGGTTTCCAAGGGGCCCCTGGTAGATTCAACCTACCTACCTTGTGGTTAGCAGCAGCAGCACTTAACCGTTATGCCACCAGGGTTTCCTACAACACCTTAGGAAGCAGATACTATTGCCCTTTGGCAGATAAAGAAACTAAGACCTAGAAACTCAAAGCAATTTGCTTAAGGTCAGAGAACCAGTAAGGATTGTAGTCTTCCTAGCTCTAGATTGCATGTCTGTACAATAGCAAACTCCAGGTTCTTTTTACGGCACCCTCATGACTCTCTAAATCAGGGAGGTAAGGTCAATTATGAAGGGGCAGAACTAAGAGCAATGAGAAGGCCAGAAGAGTCATAAGCAAGAGGAGGATGGCATGGAAGCAGCATTATAGGAAAGCTCACTTCAGAGCCTTTGAGGACAGCGGTGTTTCAATGAGAGACTCCTGCCTTCCATGTGAGAGACCTGGATTTGATTCCTAGATAGGGGTGCAGCCACCACCCACCTATCAGTGGGGGCATACGTGTTGCTATGATGTGGACTGGAGCTTCCAGACTAAGAATAGACAGAAAGGCCTGGCAATCTACTTCTGGAAATCAGCCAATGAACACGCTATGAATCACAGTGGTCCTTTCCCATATGGGTGGGTTTGCCGTGAATTGGAAGCTGACTCCATGGCAGCTAACAAAAACTAAGTGGAGTGGCAGTGTGGAGAAGAGTTTGGAGGGAAACAGAACTGGTGGCAGGGAATGCTGTGGAGAGCCCCTGGAGAGGTGCAGGCTCTTGGTGAAATGCTTGGCGTCTAGTCATCCCACCCCTACCCCCAGCCTTGCTTGGAAGCACAGGTCAGTGTGGCTTAAGTGAGAAATCCAGGTCTGATTGCTCTCCTTTCTCTAGCAAATCTAGGTTTAGAAGCCCAGTAAGGAAAGGCAGGAATTGGAATCAATGCCTGTAGTTGACCAGGTGATAGAAAGAAGTCAGCCCGTGTATGAGTTTGGGCTCCCTATCACAAACCTCACAACCAAGTTTTCAGGGCAAGAGAGAAATACCTGGGAGCCATTAGTACCTCCAGAGATCTAGTGGTCACTAAGGAGCAAACAGACCCTCAACAGTGACTGGCCTGGTACAGAACACAGTGTAAAGTCCCTGATGTAGTGGGAGAAAAATGCGTGTGCACAACTAGAAGATGTAGAATGTGATTTTAGAAGACCACATTGGATGGTCCATCAGACAGGAGGGTCCCCTGAGGATATGGCCCCTGAACTCTGTTAACCCAGAGCTTATAACAGTACCAAAGCTGACTCTTCAGATGAAGACTGCAATGGACTATAAGACATAGAGTGATGAGAGCGAAGAATGTGCTTCATGGCTTAAACATATACATAACACTCTCTGAGCAGCTCTTGTCTAGAGGTGAGACAAGAGGGTGGAGGGGGACAGGAGCTGATTGAATGGTTTCAGGAAGTACAGCAAGGAAAGTAAGAGTGTGCTGCCACAGGGTGGGGAGAGCAGCTAGGGTTGTATAGTGTGTGGGTGAAGGGTTTTATGTGGCAAATTGACTTGGATTATAAACTGTTACTTAAAGGACAATAAAATAATTAAAGAAATAAAAAAGGAGTAAACACTCCAGAGGCAATATTCAGGAAGTATCTAAGCATTGTCAAGGTGTAATGAAGGGAATAAAAGGGAGAATGAGCTATTAGGCTGAGGTCTTGAGCCCGAGAGTCTGGAGGATGGCCAGGCTTGACGGCTGGGGAGTCTAGAGGAAGAGAATCACCTTGGGAGTGGAGGATGAAGAGTTTGATTTCAGATCTGATGATTTTGAGGGGATGGCAAGAAACAGTCAAGCAAATTTTCTATAAGGAAGTTTTCAGGGCAAGAGAGAAGTACCTGGGAGCCATTAGTATCCCCAGAGATCCATGAGGCATAGGGATAGATAGAAGACATGGACACAGGATAGTTAGCACCCACTCAAAGCACATCCTCTTGTACTACATACAGCCTCAGAGACACCTCCTCACCTACAAATGGGATCACATTCTACATCTTAATGAGAGAAACAGATTCTTAAATACATCTCAGCCTGTAGCAGCCTCATCCCACCCCTACCCCCAGCCTTGCTTGGAAGCACAGGTCAGTGTGGCTTAAGTGAGAAATCCAGGTCTGATTGCTCTCCTTTCTCTAGCAAATCTAGGTTTAGAAGCCCAGTAAGGAAAGGCAGGAATTGGAATCAATGCCTGTAGTTGATAGACAGAAGTCAGCCCGTGTATGAGTTTGGGCTCCCTATCACAAACCTCACAACCAGCTCTCTTCTCTTGCTCTCAGCTTCTGCTCCCTACCTCCAGGGCCTTACCTAAAATTCCCAGATACACTCTTTTGTAACTCCTTCACTGTCTGCCAACAGGACGCCACTTCGGTCAGCTCGCAGGTAGTAGCCGTTGGGTGCCAGGACGGTGAGCAAGTTGCTGCCCTGAAGCTTGATGCAGAAGTTGAGGGCAAACTTTCCCCAAGGACGAAAGGTGCCAAAGGATGTAATTGACCAGAAGGATCCACTCTGTGCTGGGGAGAGAAGGGCTCCGGTCAGCAGGTCAGCAAGTGTTCTGGAAGGCAGTCAGTTCCCAGCCACTGTAGCCTCTGGGCAGAGATCTATGGAGGCACACCACCCTACCTGATGGCTCTTGGCCTGGTGGTGTGGGCAAGCGCTTCTATGGAAATACAGAGGGCCGGGGAGGATCCCCCTTACTTTTGTTCTGCTAACCCATGCTGGGGGACTTGAAGGGGGAAAACCAGCAGGAGCCATGTTTTCCCTTTAAAGATGAGCAGGTTGGAGTGGAGGTACTGGGTTGGTTGGCAGTGGGACTGCACCATGTACTCTAGGTCGGGGAAGAGGGGCTTCTCACTCTGGAAGTGGTAGATGCCCTGGCGGCAGGGCAGCAGGTGGATGCAGTCGGGCTGGTCCATGTTGCACCGGATGAGTTCATGTTCCGACGAGGTGCCCACGTACCCATAGCGCCCTCGGAGAACCAAGAAGGGGCGGTTGGCTAATCGAATCCCAAATTCCTCATTGGAGCCTGAGAGAAACAGGCAAGAGTTACCAGGAAGGGCTGCCTCTAGGTGTTTTCCCAGATTGAAGTAGGCGGGGGAAGATTAATTGTAAAAGGATGTTGTCAAATTTTATCATGTGATGAGGACCTACTAGGTGCCAGGCCTTATGCTAGGTGCCTGTGAAATGTTTGCAGAGGCACCTAGCACTGCTGAGCTCAACAAAATGTGACAGGCTTTCCTCCTTTGAAATGTATTGAGTGTCTTTAATACTCACGATAAGCCTGTGCAGCTAGCAGGAAACCCTGGTGGCATAGTGGTTACAACAGAAAGGCTGACAATTCAGATCCACCAGGCTGTCCTTGAAAACTCTATGGGGCAGTTCTACTCTGTCTTATAGGGTCACTATGGGTTTTCGGGTTTTACAGACAAGGAAACATGAAGTTCATAGAACTGGATGGCCCAAGTGACTACAAAAATTCAGTGACAGAGCCAATACACAAACAATGATCTTCTGATCCCAGTTCCATTACTTTCTGTCTCATTCCCAGCTCCTTCTAGAAGCACCCCTGACTTGGAATACCATGCAGGAGGGCCCATTCTGCTCACCTGGGTTGGTGGCATTGGCCACCAGCAGGCCATTGGCTGAGACACCCAGGAAGCGCCCGTTGGAGGACTGTAGCATGATCCGGCCGCCATTCCAGTGAATTCGGAAGAAGGTGTCGGACTCCAGAGGATGCCCGTCAGCCCTCACTGCCCTATGGTGCCGCTGGAGAGAGTAACGCCAATAGGCGGGGGCACAAGGACCCGAAATCTCAGCTTTCTCCCGCAGTTTCAATTTCTAGGCCCCCTTCCCTACATCCCACCCACCAGCCTTATTCATTCTCCCCAGTATGCTTTATGCTTCCAGAGCCTTTATGGCAAACACACTGTGTCCCTTGGTTCTTCCTGCCAATCTGTGCTGCATCCCACAGCCTGGCATCACAGGGACCCAGGAATCAGTTTGGGGAAAAAGCCCTTCTGCCAAAGTCACCTCTAAAGAGATCAAAGCTGTAAAACAGAAAGTGAAACTATAAAGCTTCTAGGAGAAAATCTTTATGACTTTGGGGTAAGCGATGATTTTTTTTGCCTATTTTTTATTTTAAAAGTATTAACCATTTAAATTAAAATGGAGAAATTTAACTTCATCAAAAATTGAAATCAAAGTTAAAAACTTTGCTGTTAAAAAGACACTATTAAGAAATGAAAAGATAAGCCACAGACTAGAAAAAAAATATTTATAATACATATATTTGGTGAGGAAACCCTGGTGGCATAGTGGCTGAGTACTGTGTCTGCTAACCAAAAGGTCAGTGGTTCAAATCTGCCAGGTGCTCCTTGGAAACTCTAGGGGGCAGTACTACTCTGATTCAAACAGTTGCTCTGATCTGGAATCAACTCAACAGCAGCGAGTTTTGGGTATATCCAGTAAAGAACTTGAAGTTAGAACACATAGAGAACCCTTACAACTCATTAACAAGACAAACAACCCAATTAAAAATAAGCTAAAGATCTTAAAAGACTCTTCTTAGAGAAGATAGACAGATGCCAACAAGCACAAGAAAAGAGGCTCAGTAGTATTAATTGTAAGGGAAATACAAATTAAAGCCACAATAAGGTGTCAACACCCACTGGAAAACCCTCGTGGTGTAGTGGTTAAGAGCTGTGGCTGCTAACGCAATGGCTGGCAGTTTGAATCCATCAACTGCTCCTTAGAAACTTTATGGGGCAATTCTACTTTGCCCTCTAAGGTCCTCATGAGTGGAAATCGATATCATGGCAAGAGGGTTGTATTGTTTGTTTCTTTACACACCACTAGAGTGGCTAAAATTAGGACAGATAATACCAGTTGCTGGTAAGGATTGTAGAGCAATTAGAACCCTCACACGTTACAGGTGGGAATATAAAATGATACAGCTTAGAAAAGAGTTTGACCCTTTCTTATAAAGTTAGACACATTTATCATATGATCTAGTAATTCTATTCCCAGATATTTACCCAAGATAAATGAAAATACAAGCCCACAAAAACACTTGAACACAAATGTTCACAGCAAATTTATTCACATAACCCAAACTGGAAATAACCCCAATACCCACCAGCAAGTGACTGTATAAACCAATCATGTTTGTGTTTATGAATAGTAAGAAGCTTCGGTGGTGAAAGTGTTTTGTGATCAGCTGCTGACCCAAAGGTTGGTGGTTTGAACCTACATGGAGGCTTTGTGGATAAAAGGCCTGGCAATCTGCTTTCATAAATATTATAGCTAAGAAAACCTTATGGAGCAGCGGTGTTGGGGAGCTATTGCACACGGAGAGAGGCATATCAATGGCAGCTGGCAACAACAGGAAGGCCACTCAGCAATGAAAATGAATGAACTACTGATTACATATCACATTATGAGTGAATCTCTGACATATTATACGAAGCTAAAGAGTATACCACCTATACCCTATAGCAGGCAAATCTGATCTATAGTGACGGAAAACAGATCAATAGTAATCTGGGGCCAAAGGTGAAGGGAAACTGATGATTAAGGGGCAAGGGTCAACTTTAAGAGTGATGGAAATGTTCTCTAGCCTGATTGTTGTGAGTGTATATGTATTGAATTGTACACTTTAGAATGGGTGCATTTTATTGTGTGAAAATTATGCTTCAATAAAGTTGATCTGGAAAAAGGAGGTCCCATGGGACACAAAGGAATTTTATCCACACAGGCATCCACGACTGTCTGTATCATTTGGCCAACTGCCTGAGGAAGGAGAAGGTGTGTTTAGAAGGGAAGCACTCAGGGCTTAAGGCTGATGGCGGAAAGCAAGGTCTCACCTGGACTAGATAGTAGCCGTTAACTGAACGAAGCTGCAAGGCACAGCTCTCCCTGTTACATTCAAACTGGAACAAGGACATAGGGGTTAAGTGCTCAGATGCAGCACACACGTTGACATCTGCAGGAGAAGAATATATCAGAGGATGCCAGAATCCTGGCTTCCAGTCAGTCTCAGCACCCCATCCCCACCTGGTTGCTGGGGCACCCTTTGCCTTCCTCTTCAGCCTGGAGCACCTTATGCTGGACTGCTCAGTGGCCAGAAGAAGACCCAAGTGACTTTCCTGCTGAAGTCTATGTCCCTACACTTCCGTCCTCCCTAGTATAAGGCAAGCCTAGTGGCTAGTGGTTAAGTGCTACGTCTGCTAACCAAAAGGTTGGCAGTTTGAATCCACCCGGTGCTCCTTGGAAACCCCATGGGGCAGTTCTACTCTGTCCTACAGCCTTGCTACGTGTTGGAATCAACTCGACAGCAGTGGGCTGGGTGTTGGTATAAGAGACCCCATGAAGCCCAAGAATCTTTCTCATCAGCTGGTTTCAACAATCCTTGCTGATCCCCAACACACTTTCCTCTGTTTTCCACAGCCAGCCCTCCCTCCTCCTTGACTGTGTGGGTCCAGCACTTGCCGTAGAAGACAGAGACTAACTTCTGCGTCTTTGACTTGAGGCTGACCCAGGCTGGGCAATGCTGCAGAATAAACCACTCCTCGCCCCGACGAGGACTAGAGCCTAGGCCCAGGAGCAGCCGTGCACCCTGTGGGTATAACATGCCCCCTTCTCCGTCACTCAGCGCCACCAGCCCTCCAGGCCGTACTTGCAGGTGAAAGGCTGTCTGTGGTGAAGGCTGGGAGACTAGCCTGTCCAGGCGGGACAAGTAGAGGTGTGTGGAAGTCTCCAGGTGGTAGCAGCCATCTTTGAAACGCAGCAAGAAGCCACATTCCTCCAGATAGGGAACCGGTGCATCCACCCAGATTCGACCCACAGTGGGGTCAGCCCGGGCGTAGCAGTGGTTGAGAGGACTGTAGAGGGTCACGTGGATGTGCAGGGCTGGCCGTGGGGCCCACATGTGGTAGGCTGAGAGGACCCTGGAGTTGCAGAACACATCTTCACCGTTGGACTCCAGATAGCGCCCCGTGATTATGCACTGGAGGGTCCACTTGCCGTTGCGGTGGAAACGCAGCAGGAAGCAGCCGTGGTGACTACTCCGTGGCCTCCCGTAGCACACACAGCCATTGCCTTCAGACAGCAAGTAGAGGCCTTGCAGGCTTCGGAGCCGAACCACAGCCTGCGACTCATGTTCATTGCTCACCAGGACCTCCCACATCTGGCACATCAGGAGAGAGAAGAGAGAGAGCAGTACCACCAGGTGACTAGACCAGGGAGCCCGAAAACATCCCATCACCGCTGGCATCATCCCAGCACCACCTTCCCTTCACATCAGCCCTAGAGTCCTCTGCTATCAGCCCTTCCACCCTCCCGACCAGCAGCGATCAGAAGGATCTCACAGCATGTCCACCCCTGGAGCCATAGGACTTCCAAGATCCAAAGAAAAGTTCTAGATGCCCACTTCTTCCAAGTAACAGAAGTTAACCTCTCTCCCTTTCCTGACCCACTTCTTTCAATACCTGTTTCTAAGAAATGCTTTGGTTTCGGTCTTGCTTCTCTCCTCCTCACCCAAGCCCTCTTCACCTATGAAGCTGGTAAAAAGCAAGACCCCTAGAGGCAAGTCCAAGCTCCCCTGAGGGGCTCTCTCCAGAGGTGAGAATGTGAGCCCAACAGCTGAAATATGTTTGTCTGGTCCAGCAGTGCCTGGCCTTGTTAAAGCACCATGCTCCATCTTTGCTCAGGCAGCCACCCCACAGGTGTCTAGGTCCCTCTCTTAAGTGAAGGCCAACTCTTCCAGGACTGCTGCATTCCCCATTCTCCCCAGACTGCAACCAGAACAGAATCATTGGCTATGCAGTCACACCATTAGTGAAACTTCCCTTGGATGCCCTCAGCCCTGGCCCCTCTGACTCTCTTCTGTGATGACATAACCCTTCTGTGCTCGGGTGGAAGATAGGGACAGCCAGAGCTGGACAAAGCAGGAAGGCCAGGGCTAGGATTTTCTCGGGTAGAATGTGTTTAGAGAGGAGATTGACAGAGCAATGGAGACAGAGCAAAAGCCCGGGGTAGAAGAGTCTTGGCCGTGTGATGATGGAGGCTAGGTGGGTGATTAAATTGAATGCAACACCTCCACCCCCAAAGGAGACCTTGGCCACTTGGACGTTGGCTCCAGTCCAGGTTTGCTTTGTTACCTGTTTCTTGCCCAAACATTTTGCAGCAGTGGTGACTGTATTCTTGCATGCCTCAAAAGTGAGGTAAGTTCCTGCCCAGCTGATGAGGCCAATCCTTAGGTCTTCAGACTTGGGCCGCCTATTCATCCACTCCATCTCTTCCATCGGGCCGGTGCTACAGGTGATGACTCAATCCGGCCCAGCCTTCCCCCCAGTAGAAAGCTTCCACAGGCCATAGGGCCCCCAGAATGAGCCCTGGGATGCCCTCCAGCTGTCCCCCAAGGGAACTTGCAGGCAGAGGCTGGCCCAGGGGCCAGCACCTCTGTGACCCGGGAGCATTGTGACTGTGGGTGTTGCCTCTTATCCTGCCACAGTGGGGAAAGGATGCTGGATCAGCAGCATCAATGCATGACCCAGAGGAAGTGTGACAGGGCTGTAGCCTCCACCTTTGCCCCCGCTCCCAACACAGAATTTGGCTGAGACTGAAATCAGAATTGCAGCCATTTGTGACTCCAGGCAAGTCCCTCCCCTTTTTTTCCTCTGGTTCTCATTTGGTATTCAGGATAGAAATCAACCACTTTCTTCCCTTCTGCCTGACTCCCTGGGGACTCAAGTATTTTGGGAACCCAAGAAAAATCTATTAAATTTTAAGGCCATCTGGGACGATGGCTCATAGTGACCCTATTGAACAGAGTAGAACTGCCCCGCAGAGTTTCTAAGGAGTGTCTGGTGGCTTTCAACTGTAGACCTTTGGGTTGGCAGTCATAACACTTAACCAGGGGTTCCTATCAGATGGAATCAACCTGACTGTAGTGGGTTTGTTTTTTGGTTTCGGATGATGAGGCCAACATGTCCCAAAATTTTTTTATTTTTGTTGTTGAGAATATACACAGCATAACTTTGACCAATTCAACAGTTTCTTTGTATACAACTCAGTGACACTAATGACACTCTAGTTGTGTAACCATTCTCACCCTCCCTTTCCAGGAGGTAGAAACTCATTAGCATAAACCCACTACCAGCTAAAGGTTCCTATCTAATCTTTCCAGTTGCCTGCTTGCTGTTGTCAGTTTGATCCTAGGAAGATAAATCTTTTTTTTTTCTTATTATGACTGAATGAAAATGTACATTCCCATGTAAATTTGCATGGCCATCTATATGCAGCTCCCACTGCTCTCCCTGCCCAGTGACAACATGCTCTTCCTCTCTCCTCCATACATGTCTTATCCTCCCAGCAATCTCCTATCCCCTCCTCTCCACTCACTCTCCTTCCTCCAGTAAGAGTTCAGTAGAACAACATCCTATAGATGCATAGAACCATGAAGTGCATACATACTATGGTCACTCTGTGTTGCCAAGTCCAATCCACTCCTGTCTGAAGAGTTGACCTCCATTATGATTTATGGACAAGGGCAGCATCAGGGCCAGGGGCCGTGCTCCCAAGGGAACTCCAAGGCCCCTGGACCATCCACTGTGGTTTTTTTGTGGAGATCTCAGGGTGCAGCCCTTTTTATTCTTGTGTTGCTGGTGAGACTCAACTTTGTGAGTTCCATCACAGCTATCACTGGTGGTGGCCGGGCACCATCCAGTTCTGGTCACAAATTGATACAGTTACCCACTCACGTGGGTCTCTCTGTCTTCTGGGTACTCTTTCCCCATGTCGTTTTGGTCCTTGGTGATCATCCGTTCCTGCTGAGTTGGGACCACTTGCTGTACCCTCAGATGGCAGCTTGGCAGCTTTTAAGACCCCAGACACCACTCACCAATGTGGGGTGCAGAGGGCTCTCCTAGCAAAATGCTAGTTGTGCCAATTGGCCTCGATTACCCCTGACAGCATGGTCCCCGGCCCCTAACCCCAGCTACTCTGTCCTTGCAATTTTGGGTTAAGATGGGAGAAGTAATCATGTTATGTTGAAGTCCAGTTAATACTGATCTTCTTTCTAATATGTGCTGTCAGATTTCACCCAGCCAAATTTCTATTAACTATCTAATCTAAACCCTCCCCACCTCGCTCTTCCTCCCTCCCCGCCCTTGCTGCCATCAAAGAGTCTTTTCTTCTATGCATGAGTCTGTTTTTAAATTCTTATCATAGGGGTCTCATGTAATTTGTCTTTTTGTTGCTGACTACTTTCACTCAACATTATGTCCTCCAATTGAAACTACGTTATGTTTCCTAAAATCGTTATTCTTTATCATTGCATAGTGTTCCATTGAGTATATATACCATAGTTTACCTATCCATTCCTCTGCTGTTGGGCATCTTGGGTTGATTCCATCTTTTTGCTGTCATGGACTGTGCTGCAATAAACATTCTTGTGCATGTATCCATTGGTGTGAATGGCTTTGATTCTGTAGGATATATTCCGAGCAGTGGAATTACTGGGTCCAATGGTGTATCTATATCCAGCTTTTTAAGGAAGCGCCAGATTGCTTTCCAAAGAGGTTGCATCATTTTGCAGAAGATAAATCTTAAAAGGACAAATGCTCAAGGCAGACATTCTACTAGTTAAGTCATTGGTTTTTAGAAAACTTCAGGGACTATTTTGGGTTTAAGGTTTAAAGATCATCTCAGCACAATAGATTCTGGTAGTTTATCCAGCCTCTATAATTCCAGAAAGTCTAGATCCCATGGGACTATGTAATTTTGTTCTACATTTTAGAAGTTATTTTTCAGAGAGTGCTTAGAAACCTGAGATAGATACCCCGTGAGGATCCTATTAATCAGGAAGGTGTGGCTCAGGGCCAGGGTAAGGAGAAAGTGCAGGTGAAAGGAGCACCCAGCTCATCAGCCCCCAGTGGCACTGCTGGTGAGTGGGCAGCTGCCAGGTAGCCAGTTAGAGCTGCCTGGAAGGACATCAGACCTTTCCTCAAAAGACTCTGTGTTGGCTAGTAGCACTTGGGACTAACTTCCTGCAAAGTTCATGGAGAAAACCCAGCCCAGAACTGGAGAAACTAAAGAGAGAAAGGCAAAAAGCAGCAGCGCTGGCGAGGTTCCTTCTTTAAGCTTTGCTGGAACCCAAAGTGAAATGGACTGAGTCAAGGATACTTGAAGAGCATGCACCATAGCTCCTTCCAGACCCCTTGCAAGTTCTCAAATGTGGGGTCTTCCAGGTAGAAAGTCTCCATGGTGCCTAGCAGGGAACTGTCATCTCCCAGGCCTTACTGCCATTCTGTGTAAAACAAGGTTAATAGACTACTAGTGCCAGCCTCGCTCTGGTAGTTTTTGGATGCACATTCCTTGGTTTCAGACCATCCTAATGAATTGGTTTCTGGGGTACACAGCTCAGGGCCCCGTTTTTTTTAAATTTTTGATTGTGATTAGGTGAAAGTTTACAGTCCAAGTCACTTTACCATCTGAAACCCAGCACCCGCCTCTATCCAACTCTATCTGCTCTCCTTAGCTGTGACAGCACACTCTTCCTTTCTACTCTTTACTTCCAGAATCCACTCCATCGATGCTTTCTCCCTCCTTTCTCCTCTGAAAAGAGACCAGTTGGACCTCACATGCATACATTAACCCGTTAACACACACCACCTGCCTCACTGTGTCCCTTAGTCCTGCTCAATCTTTGAAGTTTTGGCTTCTGTACCAGTTTCAGCTCTGGGCTAGAAGCAAGTCCAGGGGCCATGTTCTCGAGGACTTTCCAGGTTGTTGGACCTTCAAGTCTGTTCTTCATTTAATAGAGTTCTTGATCTTCACACCCCTTTTTCTCATGCTATGTGAGGGAGTTTACACTGCATTCCCTGACACAATGGTCACAGTTGGGCACCATGTAGTTCTTCTGGTTTTACACTGGTGTAGTCTCCCACTCACATGGACTGTTCTGTTTCCTAGGCTCGTATTTTCCTCATGTCTTGGTTTTCACCTGATCCTAGGACCAACTGATGTTCCTTAGATGATAGTTTGCTGGCTTTTAATACCCCAGGTGCCAATCACCAATACAAGGTGCAGAAGAAATCTTGTAAAAAAAAAAAGACTTGATATGCCAATTAACCTTGATATCCCCTGAAACCATGGTCCCCGAACCCAAGGCTCAGGGCCTTCCATTTTTAACACACGGTCCTTTTCCTAAATTTTAATGTACACAGTAGTCAGGCAACACTGCTTTAAGTAGCTGGGAGACGGATGGAATGGGGAGCAATCTGGTTTACACAGCTACGAAGGCAGCCCCTGTTACCAGCAAAGGCCTCTTGGAGTTGGGGAAGGAAGTTCCACCAGAACCCCTAAAAAGTATCTTCAAACTCAAGAATAAGGAGTGAGAAGCCAAGATAGATGACAGCAACTATGTGGGAAGATGTTAGCCCTGTAGCCTTACTGTCCCTTTGCACCCAATAACCCACCCTCCCCCATTTTTAGGCTTCACACAACACGGTATACAAACCACAGCAAATTTATTACTCAATATCCAGTGCCACATCATAGCACCACCTGGAGCCCTCACCTTCCCCCCTACCTGGCCCCAAGGGTACACCCAAAACGGAAAAATCAAAAGCAAACTCAGATCCCTGCTCCTCCTCTGGAAGTGGGGGCCTCGGCCTTCAGGCCCCTTGCATGGGCCCCGGCAGGCAGGAGTGGACTCCTCCATGCCAGAGAGTGAAGCTCCAGACTCCAACAACAAAGACAACATGCAGGCAGGAGCAGGAGCAGGAGCAGAGGCCCGAGTCAACGTGGGACAAGGAGTGGGGCAGGGGGCACTGCCTGAGGAGTCCGGGAGTCGGTTATCCCGGGAGGAACGCACGCGGCAGCTTCCGGGCAGCAGGGGCCTGCCCCTGGCTGGTTAGCGCTTCGACAGCTCGTGGGACAGCCAGTCCAGCCCATCGTACAGGCCTGTGCCCTGGGTGGCACAGGTGGCCTGGACGTACCACTGTGGGGAGAAGGAATGAATGAGGTCAGCAGTAGGGAAGGTCAGGGGACCCCCCGATGTCCTCGTCCTGGCTGTAGCCCTCTGGGAAGCAGGACCCAGGGCAGGCTGGGCAGGCCCTCACCGTGCGGCTTCGTAAGTGCTGTAGCCCCAGCTTGTCCGTCAGCTCGCTCACAGGCATGGCGTTGGGCATGTCCTGCTTGTTGGCAAACACCAGCAGCACCGCATCCCGCAGCTCATCCTCCTGCAGCTAAGAGGGAAGGAGAGGTGTTTCTGGGTCCCTCCTCCCAGCTGTGCTGGTGAGCCCCCCTTTCTACCTTCTAGTTTATTCATAGGAAAACAGAATACTGCATCATCTGTTGCTGAGTTCAAGAAGCAGGTTTTTCTTTTTTTTAATTTTTTCATTGTGTTTTAAGTGAAAGTTTATGATTCGAGTCAGTTTCTCATACAAAGACTTACACATACTTTGCCATGTGACCCTAGCTGCTCTGCCTACACTCTACCCCATATTTCCCAAGTCCATTTAATCAGCTCCTGTCTCCCTCAATCTTCTCATCTCACTTCTGGATGGAAGATGCCCAGTTAGTCTCTTATATCTACTGAAGCCAAGCAGCACACTCTCCGCTAGTATCATTTTAGGTCATATATATCAGTTCAATCTTTGTCTGAGGGGTTGACTTCCAGAATGGTTTCAGTTCTGGGCTAATACTTTGGGGGCCATGTCTTCCAGGGATCCACTAGTATGTCAGACTGGTGTTTTTACTAGCATTCTGCACCCCACACTTCTCCCACTCCATCAAGGACTCTGTTGAGGTCCCTGTTAGTCTTTGGTGGTGGCTGGGCACCATCTAGTTCTTCTGGTCTCATGTTGATATAGTCTCTAGTATATGTGGCCCTTTCTGTCTCCTGGACTCATACCTTCCTTATATCTTTGATGCTTGGCAAGAGGTAGTTTTAAATGAAGCAGGGGCCTCCTAGAAATGGTTAATGTGCTCAGGGCCAACTCAGAAGTTGGAGATTTAAGCTCACTCACAGGTACCTCAGAAGAAAACACTTGTGATCTATTTCTGAAAAGTCAACCACTGAAAATCCTATGGATCACAGTTCTACTGACACACATGGGGTCCCCATGAGTCAGAAATGACTTGATGGTAATCGTTCTGGTCTGAGGCCACTGAGTCCTTAAGTCTAAGAAAAACCTTTTCTAATTTGAGTATTTGCTGTAGTCAAAATGATGACATGTCGAAGAGAAAAGCCAAATATGTAAAATGACACTTCCACTACATATAATTCCCCCTTCCCACCAGTTTCTCAGATTTAGATGTAAAAAGATGACAATTCATGGAAAAAGTCTGTCTTTTTATTTTTATTTGTTCTAAGACCCAAGATGCCAGGCACTCCTTGGAAACTCCACCGGGCAGTTCTACGCTGACCTCTAGGGTCACTACAAGTCAGACCCAACTCGATGGCAGTGGGTTTTTTTTTTTTAAGACCCAAGACAGCAGCAGGTTTGTTTTTGTTTGTTTAAGACAAGGTGGATCCGGCACTTGGCTTGGCAAGACAAGGTGAGATAAATAACATGTTTGCATCCACAGAGAAAAATACACCTCCTTGGCCCTCAAGGTGCTCCCGATTCCCATCCCTTAAAGAGAGACCTCCCATAGCAGCTCTGTCACCAGGGACAGCTCTGTTTGGGGGCACTGGGTACTCACCATCTTCTGAAGTTCATCTGCAGATTCCTGGACCCGCTCCCGGTCATTACTGTCCACCACGAAGATGAGGCCCTGGGAAAGGACAGACAGAAGGGAAGAATTAATGGAACGATCACTCCAGACGGAAACATGCCCTCGTCTGGTTCTTTCTCTCTTCTTCAGTGTGTTTAAACCATTCTCACCTACTCTGTAGAAATCCTGGCACAAGGTGAAGACATCACAGTGGAGACGCGCCTGCCCTCATGGACCAAACAGGCTAGCTAAGAGTCGTGTAAGCAATCCAGCAGTGAAGGTCATGGTAAGAGCTAATTAGGGCCCTGTACCCAGGATCCTGCTTCTCAGAAAAGTGGCTAAGTTTCAGAGACAGGTTAGGTAGTTCTGTAGGATGCGAAGAGGCCAACCAACAAAAAGTCATGGAGGGGAAAAGGCTGACATCTCAGCCTGGGGCATCCGACACCCACCTGAGTGTTCTGGAAGTAATGTCGCCACAGAGGCCGAATCTTGTCCTGGCCTCCCACATCCCAGACTGTGAAGCAGATGTTCTTATATTCTACTGTTTCCACATTGAATCCTGAAGAGCAATGGAAAAAAAAAATGAGAAAAAATCTCGTAAGGAAGGAACTCACTAAAACTACTCAGATGTCCGCAGTGACACAAAACCAGAAGGCAATGACCAAGGCCCGGTGGACCAGAACTCTAGAGTGCGAGCAGGGACTACCTACACCAGCCTGCCTCCCCACATCAAGCAGCCAGGTAGGTACCATGACCCACTTCTCAAGTGGCCATATCTGGTGTCCATGTCAGCTCTCCACACAGAGATAAGGGCCTGGAGCCTAGCTTAGTGCTCCCGCCTCCTCCCAGCCTCGCCCACCGGGCTCACCTATGGTGGGGATGGTGGTGACAATCTCTCCCAACTTCAGTTTGTACAGGATTGTGGTCTTGCCAGCTGCATCCAAGCCAACTGCAACAGAGAGGGGCACAGGAATGGAGACAGGAGTGAGGGAGCCCCCTAGAGATTAGGGACAGGGAGCTGCCAGGACGCAGGCGGTGACGGGGGCGGAGAGCCGGCGCCTCCAGGTGCGCGCTGTTCTCAGCCCCTGGGGCCTCGAGAGTAGTCTGGATAGTGGGTACAGACCAACGTCGTGCAAGTGGGCTGGAGAAGGAGAGAACTGGGTGCAAAGGGCATGGCGGGAGGCCGCGTTCCTTTGAAAAGTCGTCCCTGTGGGCAGAATCCTTCCTTCTTACCAGCCAGGCTACGGCAGAGGGAGCTGCACCCCACCCAGGTCCGCAGCTCCTATCCCCAGGCCCCAAGGCCGGCGCCGCAGTGGAGACCCGCCCGGCAGCGGCGGCGGCGGCCCGGGCGCCTAACAAGTGTGTGAGGCGGGGCCGGAGCCCCAGGTGCTCCCGGTTGGAGGGCGCGGGGGCGGGAGGGCTGCGCGGGGCCCGCGCCCTACTCTGGGCCGTGCGCTAGGGCTGCCTCACCCATGAGGATCCGCATCTGCTTCTTCCCGAAGATCCGCGAGAAGAGCGCGGACACGGTGAGGCCCATGGCGGGGCCCGGTGTCGCGGGCGCGGGGTGCAGGCTGGAGCCGGCCAGGCGCGGGGGGATGGGGCACAGCAGCAGAAGGAGGCGCCGCCGCCACCTCCGCGAGTCCCGGCCAGCCCTGCGTCACCACGGCCCTTCTTCTCCGGGTTCCACCCCCCGCCTGCCCTGCGTCACCGCGGCCCGCCCCCAGCCCACCCTGCGACACCGCGGCCCGCCCCCGCCGGGCCCCGCCCCCGGCCTCTCCTACGTCACCGCGGCCCGCCCCAACAGGGTCCCACCCCTCCCGCCCCTGGATCCCGGTTGAGGAGAAATTGAGGCTACGACTGCCTTGTAGGAGGTTGGGTTTTTTTTTTTTCGTGCTGGCTTGGGACAAGGAAAGGGTCTGGGCCTTCTCAGCTCCCAGTTGGGGCTGTGGCTGTAGAGCCTGAGGCCAGAGCGAGCGGAGAGAAGACATCGTGCTCTGCAGCCGCTCTGGCCCCAGCCCTCGCCCCGTTGTCAGTGTCCGGCCGTTGGGACTATGGGTTCGTTGGATCCAGCGTCCGTCTTTGAACTCCTGTTCGACCTCGTTTGTCCCTTTGCCTTCTTAGCTACTTGTAATGGGCTTTGCACGTAGTAGATGGTTTGTGACCCTAAAATCAATTGAGGAAATGTGGCTGGAGATGAGTGAAGAAGATGCCCAAGAGACAGCGAGGTGGTTCCTAGTTCTCTCCGTCGGCAGCACCACTGGAATATTCCTAGCTCCGATGATGGGACGATTTTGCCTTCTCTTCCAGTGCCTGGGAACGTTGGCCTTCAGCCTGGACCCTGGAAGCCTTTCTGAGCTTCCTTCTTCACCTTGCCATAGACGTAGGGTATTCCACGCCTCCCTAGATCACATGTAATTCTGACTCCTCATCTTAGCATCTGAGGGGCATAACAAGGCAAGAACTAGGTGAGATGTTTTCTAAGGTGGAGACTGGCTCAGTGTTGATCACCTAATCTACATTTAACAGAGGTTTGTTGGGTTGAATTAGGCTGGTCAGAAACTCAGTGGACCAAGGGCAGGAGTTACGCCTATTATGGATTCCCAGTGGGCTTCTAGAATCAGTTACTTAGGGATTGGACATGGAGAGGTGGGCTGGGAATTAGAGAACCATCATTCATTCAACACACACTTACTGAGTGCCTACTATGCACCAGTATCTACTCCATGGCAGGCAACTGTGAGCCAGCACTATTCCAGGACTTAGTTTAAATCTGAGTTCTGCCATTTTTTTTAAGGACGTGAATGGAATGATCCACACAATCCTGCTTTTTCTCATCTATATTGTTAGCAGAAAACCTGGTGGCATAGTGGTTAAGTGCTACATCTGTTAACCAAAAGGTTGGGAGTTCAAATCTGCCAGGTGCTCCTTGGAAACGCTGTGGGGCAGTTCTACTGTCCTATAGGGTCACTATGAGTTGGCCTTGACTCAATGGCAGTGGGTTTGTATGTTGGTTATGTTGCTAGGTGCTGTCAAGTCAATTCCTGTTATGGTGACAGAGTGAATGAAGCCAAGGGAGTGAAGAATTGCCCCATACGGTTTTCTTGGCCATAATCTTTTTTTAACTGTCCTTTAAAACCAAAACCACTGCTGGTGGTGTAGTGTTTAAGTGCTGTAACTGCTAACCAAAAGTTCAGCAGTTCAAATCTGCCAGGCATTTCTTGGAAACTCTGCGGGGCAGTTCTACTCTGTCCTGTTGGGTTGCTATGAGTTGGAATGGACTCAGTGGCAATATTTTTTTTTTAGGTGAAAGTTTTCAGAGCATATTCATTTGTCATTAAACAAATAATACACATATTGTTTTGTGACATTCATTGCCAACCCCGTGATGTGTCAACACTTTCCCCTTCATAATCTTGGGTCCCCCATTTCCGTTTATCCATCTTTCCTGTCCCCTTCAGGCTTCCTGTCCTTGTTCTTAGTCTGGTGTGCCCAGTTAATCTTATGTAGGTGGTTGAAGTACATGTGTTAGTTTGTTTTATAGGCAGGTCTTGACTGAAGGGTAAATCTGAGGAGTGACTTCAGCACTGAGTTGAAAGGGTATCTGGGGGCCATACTTTGGAGTTTCCTCAGTCTCTGTCAGACCAGAGCAGTTGGTGATGGTAACTGGACACCATCTAGTTGTGCTGGACTCAGTCTGGTGGTGGTTGTGGTAGTTGTGGGTCCACTAGTCCTTTGGACCAGTCTCTCCTTTGTGTCTTTAGTTTTCTTCATTCTTTTGGCTATAATCTTAACTGAAGCAGATCACCATGTCTGTCTTCATAGGTATTGCTTGGTGAGTTCTGCAGTGAGAAAGATCACTTTAATAGGACTTTTCTCATCATGGTTTTTTAACTCCCACTCAAGTGACTGGGTGGAACTATACAAATACGGTAATTGTGACCCATCAAGGGCATTAGATAGTGCTATGGGTTGTGCTGTGTCTCCCCAAAGTGTGTGTCAACTTGGCTAGGTCATGATTCAGTATTGTGTTATTATCTACCATCTTGTCATCTGATGTGATTTCCCTGTATTGTAAATCTTACCTCTATGATGTTAGGGTAGCTATGAGTTGGAATAGACTTGACACATTGGGTTTTTTTTGTTGTTGTTGTTGTTGTGATGTTCGTGAGTCAGGATTAGAGGCAGTTAAGTTAGTGAAGCAGAACTCAGTCTGCCAAATTAGGTTTATTCTGAGTCAGTATCTTTAGAGATATGAAAGAGAAAAGTTGGTAGAGAGTCAAGGGGACCTCATAGCACCAGGAAACAAAAGCTAGGAGAACAGCGTGTCCTTTGGGTCCAGAGTCCCTGCACTGAAAAGCTGCTAGACCAAGAAAGATTGATGACAAGGACTTTCACCCAGAGATAACCGAGAGGAAAAGCCTACCCTTGAAGCTGGTGGTACCCTCAATTTTGATTTCTAGCCTCCTAGACTATCAGAGAACAAATCTCTCTTTTTTAAAGTCATCCACTTGTGGCATTTTTTTTTATTTCATTTTATTTTTTATTTAACATGACTGAGTGAAAATGTACATTCTTATATAAATTTACATGCCCACCTATATGCAGCTTCCATTACTCTCCCTGTCTGGTGACAGCACACTATTCCTCTCTGCTCCATACATGTCTCATCCTCCCAACAGCCTCCTTTCCCCTCCTCTCCACCCACTCTCCTTCCTCCAGCCAGAGGTCAGCAGGATGATATCCTATAGATGTATAGAACCATAAAGTGCATCCACTATATGGTCACTCTGCATTGCCAAGTCCAATCCATTCGTGTCCAAAGAGTGGACCTTCATTATAATTTATGGGTAAGGGCAGCATCAGGGCCGGGGGCCATGCTCTCAGGGGAACCCCGAAACCGCTGGACCATCAGTTGAGGTCTTTTAGTGGGGATCTCAGGTTGCACCCCTTTTTATTCTTGTGTTGCCAGTGAGACTCCTCTCTGTGAGCTCCATCGTGGCTATCACTGGTGGTGGCCAGGCACCATCTGGTTCTTCTGGTCCCAAGTTGATATAGGCACCCACTCTTGTGGGTCTCTCTGTCTTCTAGGTTGTCTTTACCGCATGTCATTTTGGTCCTCGGTGAGCATCCATTCCTGCTGAGTTGGGACCATTTGCTGTGTCCTTGGATGGCAGCTTGGCAGCTTTTAAGACCCCAGATACCCACTTGTGGCATTTCTGTTGTAGCAGCACTAAATGACTACGACAGATAACTTGTTAATAATGCAAATAAAGTTCATGGCATCTGTGTGGGGGTGGCACCATGAGAATAAAGTCTATGGAATCCTAATGAAGGAACTGGTCAGTTTTGCTATTCTAGTAGGTATAGAACAGACCATCCCAGAGGTGGTCTGTTACTACTACCAAGAAGAACTGGTGGAGTGTGTCCTTTGGACTTGGGATCCATGTGCTCAGAAGCTCCTGGAACTGGAAGAGAAAGAAAGAAAAAGAGAGAAAGCGAGCTGTAACACCTAAGATTATATGATGCTGTCACAGAGAGCAGTGGCAGCAGAGGTCAGAGATGGTACAGTAAGCTTCCTGGCCCATGGAGTGAGAAAGGAGCATACCTTTGGCAGGAGGCTTGCTGGTAGAGTAAGGTGTCTCGGGGTGGAGCTTGGTTTGCTGACCCCTAGAGCTAGAACTAAGTGCTTTTGGGCCAAAGTTTGATGGTGGAGTCTGGTGCCTGTGGGCACTTCTGGCAGAGCTAAAAGGCCTTTGTGACACTTGACCACACAAGGCAAGAGGTCAGGCCAAAGGACTGAGTGCCAGAGACAGGACTCCTTGTAGACATGGCTGAGAAGAGGCTGTCCAGATTGAAGAACTGTATCCTTAGCTTTCTCAAACCCAAACTGTAACCTCTTACTTCCTGAATATACTCCATAACTGAGTATGGACTGTGTGTTCTGTGTAGCCACTGCAGCAAACTACTGAACCCAGTAGAGATGTGCAGAGTTCTGGGGGAGGGACAGATGGTGTCAGTACTGGTAAAGATGGTGCAGGGAGCAGGTAAGTGTGATCTCTGCCTTACAGCAGACAGCCTTGGGCTGTTGACCTTGATTCTCCTTTCCCTTGTGAAGTTAGATGAGGTCAGACTCTGCCCCTACAACATCATTTTTACAAGGTTGAACTGCTAACTTGGAGATTGATATCTGCCTACCTGTCTCAGACAGATATAAAGCAAAAGATAAGGTATCTGAATGTTTTGCATTACACAGCTACATGTTATCGCTCCATCCTGACCCCTGAAGCCTGGAATGAGTACAGACTTTGGGAACTTGGTATGAGTCAGTGCATGGCATTCCTTTGCTTTTCAGTCATCAACTTCTGTTTCAGTCAGCTAGGGCTGGTATAACAGAAATACCACAGAGTGGATGGCTTTAATAAAGGAAGCTTTATTCTTACACAGTCTGGTAGGCTACAAGTCCAAATTCAGGATGGCCGCTCCAGAGAAAACCTTTCCCAGTAGTAGGCTCCAGAGGAAAGTCTGATATTGCATCAGTCTTTGTCCAGGAAGCATCTTGGTGCAGGAACCTCAGGTCTGAAGGAAGCGCTCTTCTCCTGGTTCTGCTTTCTTGATGTTAGGAGGTTCCCAATTCTCAGCCTGATTCCTTTTCCTTTTATTTCTTGCAGGATGAAAGGATTAAGGGTGGGGCAAGCCATACTCCAGGGAAATTCCCTTTACAGTGGAGCAGGGAGGTGATCCTATGAAGGGATTTACAGCCGCACCTAATCCTTTAACATACAGCATAGGAAAACCACAAAACGGAGGACAGTCACAAGATACTGGGAATCATGGCCCAGCCACGTGGCTATACATATTTTCGGGGGTACACAATTCAGTCCATGACAACTTCCATTCCCAAGGAGGCTCTGAAGGTCAGAAAGCACATTTAAAAGAGCCCCGATATAGTAACACAACTAATTAGTCATGTAGTGCTGCACTAACAGAAACACAAGTGGATGCCTCCCTCAAGGAGAAATTCTCTCACAGTCTAGTAGGCTACAAATCCAAATTCAGGGCATTATCTCTAAGAGAAAGCTTTCTTTGTTGGTTCTGGAAGAGGGTCCTTGTTGTCAATCTTACCCTGGACTAGCAGCTTCTCTGCACAGGAATCCCAGGTCCAAAGGATGCACTCTGTTCCTGGTGCTGCTTTCTCAGTGGTACAAGATCCCTCACTCTCTGCTCAATTCTGCCCTATATTTCCCAAAAGAGATTGGCTTCAGACATTAATCTTGTAGATCTTCTCACTATAACTGCCACCAATCTGTCTTATTAACATCACAGTGTGATAGGATTTACAATACAGGGAAATCACATCAGATGAGGAAATGGAAACCAATGGAAACCAATCATATATCATGACTTAGCCCAAGATGACAGATACTTTTGGGGGGCATAATTCAATCCATGACACCACAGCAGGTCAATTCTACATTTTTAGCTCTTTTATCAGCCTTTCTCTTTGTCCATGTTATCATTTCCTGATTTCCCTGCAACTGAAAAAGGCTCTGTCCAGATCTTATACCCCTTAGTATTTCCACCCTATCATACAAGTCTTGAAGTTGCTACTCTTGAGATTAAAATCTTTTAGTGTCTTCCTATTACCCAACATAACTAACTGCTTTAATTTACACACCCACCTATTATGCCAAGGAGCTGTGGTGGCACAACAGTTAAGCACTCAGCTGCTAAATGAAAGTCTGGACATTCAGACTCACCCAGGAGCTTCATGGGAGAATGACTTGGTGATCTGCTCACATAAGCATTACAAGGAGGCCTGGTGATGCAGTGGTTAAACCTTTTGAAGAACTAATTTTTTTTCCTTAAAAATATTTTTTTGATACTATATGCTCTCAGTAATAAAAGACATGCAGAATCAGGGAATTGTTTTGAATTTGTGTTATGAAATTTTGAGATTTATCAATTGGAGAAATATCAAGTAGACATAAATTTTCCCACAAAATGTTGGCTATAGTCTGGCATCTATTTACTGGCCTCTGTCTGTCTCAAGGATCTCTGGAGGTAGGATTTGGGGTGATTCCATGCATTTTGTTAACACTGGAAACTCTGGTTTTCTGAAAATGACCCCCCCAAAAAAGAAAAAAAAAAGCACACTTACCAGGGCTACCACAGAGGAAACCAGAAGTATGCTTACAAGGCTTACCTAGCTGTACAAAACTCAAAAAAGGAAAAATTCGATCCAGTCACATTTTCTGGATGCATGGCCTCATACATAAGCCTCCTACCACAGTGAACTTGCTCCAAGGAACATTTTTTTTTTTTAGTTACACAAGCCCCACTGGAGGGTAGAAAATAATTTTAGTGGGAAATGCAGCCTCCCCCAAAACCTGAGAGCCCCAAAATGGTAATGGACAGCTTCTATACCAAGATTCAAGAAGGGCTTAAAACATTTGCTAATCCAAAGGTTGATGTTTTGAACTCATGAGCCACTCCACAGGAGAAAGATGTGGTAGTCTGCTTCTGTAAAGATTCATAGTCTTAGAAACTCTAGGGGGCGATTCTACTCTGTCCTATAGGATCCCACCACATCTCCATTCAACTCACCTATTTGGCTTGTGCAAAACTAGGTGGATCTTGGAGAATGGCACTGGGTTACCATGAACTTAACCAGGTGATGACTCCAGCTGCAGCTTCTGTTCCAGATGTGACCGATTGCTTGGACAAATTAATATATCTCCTGGTACCTGGTATATAGCTACCGATCTCGTCAGTGCCTTTTTCTTGATTCTGGTTTTGAAGGAAGACCAGAGCAGTTTGCCTTCAGGTGGCAAGGCACTCAATATACTTTCACTGACTACCGCAGATATATATCAGTTCTCCAGGACTACAATTCACTAGGACCTTGATCAACTTTTCCATTCCACAAGGTATCACATTACACCACAAGGTGTCCATTACATCAATGACATTATACTCACTGGGTGTAGTAAGGAAGCTGATTAGTTGGTCCTACTTTTGCTAGACAAAGTGGTGAAAGAGATGAGCTCAAAGATTTAGAGTCACAGCTCAAGTACCACATATAAGATCTGAACAGTGTCAGCTGTGCCCTGAAGGAAAGCCTATTCCTTTTAACAGTAGAGCTGATATTGTCAAAAACCAAACCCACAGTCTTACCATAAGAGTGGCTAAATTACAATGTCAGTTGGATTTTCAACCTTAAATGCTGTCTGAATTTAAAGTGAGGACAAAGATAGGGAAGAAGGACGATCCTGAAACCTGGTATGGGGACAAGTGCGAAGATAAGCAGGAATCTGGGCACACTAAGCCCCTAAATATTACCGAATCACTCCTGCCAACAGAACCAGCCCTCTCACTACCCTCTGAAGAGATTACTCCATCTTTGCTAAGCCATCTTCCACTCCCACCTGAAGAAATTAACCAAGCTGTGTCTGAAGAATCATTGTCTGAAATACTGCCTGCGACATCGCCTGAGACAGATGCCTTATGAGACTTTTCTGAATGTCCCCAGGACCCACTGCATCACCTATTTTTGCTTCTAGACCTATAACTAGACTTAAGTTCCAGTGAACTGTAAGAGGTAAAGTACCAAGTGTAATTGATGAGGAGGTACACTACACTCCCAAAGAGCCATGACTAGCTGAGATGCTTGCTGAGGGCAAAGGGAATATGGAAAGGGAGAAGGCAGTACATGGCTTAATCTGGGTACCTGCCTATTTTGAGAAACAGCCCTGGTGGCATGACAGTTAAAAGGTAGTTCTAAATAGTAGCTACAACCATGTGACCAGTTGCAGAAACAAGGATTGTAATTGTTTTGAGTATTTCTTCCTCGTTTTGTTATATGTAGTATATAAATAAATTTGCACATATATGGATATATCTACACATATATACAGCTATACATACAATCTAATTGATTCCCAATACATACATGCACACTTCTTCTCTCCCTTATTCCATCACATAAAATACAAGATGTAAATGGAGCTATGTGTTTTCAGTTGTGTGCATGTTGGTTGTATCACGTTAGGCCAAATATGACTTCATTTAGAGATTATGTATGGTTTAAGTAGAGGTGTATATGTGCCAAATTGACAAAAGGGGGACATAGAAAACCCTATGAGGCAGTTCTTCTCTGTCACATCAGGTCTCTATGGGTTGGAATCTACTCAGTGGCAACTAACAGCCACCTATTGTGCCAGGCTCTCCTGTGCTGCCTCTTTCACATACACTAAGCTATTACCTTAATACTATTCATAATGCTTTCTGAGTGAGGCTGGCTCTCTGATGCCCCAGGAGTCTTTGCAGACTTTCCCCTCTGCCTGGAATGTTGGTTTCCCTTATCTTTCATTAGCTAGCATATCATTACTCATTCTTCAGACCCCCATGTATTTTCCCTGAGAATCTTTTCTGCCTCCTCTAGACAGGCTTCCTTCCTCTTAACATCCATTCCACTTTGAATACACACAGTGGTGAGGAGCCCTGGTGGCACAGTGGTTAAGTGCTTGGCTGCTAACCAAAAGGTGGCCAGTTCAAACCCACCCAGTAGCTTGGCCAGGGAGATGTGGCCTTATACTTCCATAAAGACTACAGCCTTGGAACCCCATGGGACAGCTCTACTCTGTCCTATGCGGTCACTATGTGTCAGAATCAATTTCAGCAATGGGGTTATACATATTGGTATGACGGCAGGACTTGCATTGACATGTCTTGTTCCTTATTAGACTGTGAACTCCTTGAGGGAAGGGTCACATCTCTCCACAGGATTATCACCTGGTACAGCACTTAGTATGTTGAAAGTAATCAGATTGATCTCAATAGACTCCTAAACTTACTAGCTGTGTGGCCTTGAGCACTGGTATGGATTGAATTGTGTCCCTCCAAAAGGTATGTATCAGTCTGGCTAGGCCATGATTCCCAGTGATTATCCAGCATTTTGTCATCCAATGTGACTTTCCTATGTGTTGTCAATCCTGTATCTATGGTGTTATTGAGATGTGTTAAGGTTATGTTAAGGAGGCAGGATTTAATCTACAAGATTGCATAGTGTTTTAAGACAACCTCTTTTGAGATATTAAAGAGAGAAGGGAAGAGACATGGGACCACATACCACCAAGAAAGTAGCTGGGAGCATAGTGTGTTATTTGGAAACGGGGTCTGTGGGCTGAGAAGCAACTAGACCAGGGGAAGACTGATGACAGTGACCTTCCTTCAAAGCCGACAGACAGCGTAAGCCTCACCCTGGAGGTGACACCTTGAATTTGGGCTTATAGTCTTCTAGACTATGAGAGAGTAAACTTCCATTTGTTGAAGCCATCCACTTGTGGTATTTCTGTTATAGGAGCCCTAGACAACTGTCTTAGTCATCTAATGCTGCTATAACAGAAATACCACAAATGGAAGGCTATAACAAATTTATTCTCACACAGTCTGATAGTTTACAAATCCAAATTTAGGGTGTCAGCTTCAGCAGAAGGCTTTCTCTGCGGGCTCTGGAGGAAGGTCGCAGCCACCAGTCTTCTTTTGGTCTGAAAGATTCTCTCTGCAGGAACCTCAGGAACAATGGATACATTCTGCTCTCAGCACTGCTTGCTGTCCCTTCTCTCTGGTTGCTTCCCTTTCATTTCTTGTAAGTTCTACACTCCAGGGATACTTCCTTTGCATTGCATCAGGGATGTGACTTGAACAAGGGTGTTAGATTGTACTCTAATCCTCTTTAACCACAGGCAGAGATTATGATCTATATCACAAAGGAAAATCACAAAACGGAGGACAATCACACAATACTAGGGATCATGGCCTAACCAAGTTGACACGTACTGAGGGACACAATTCAATCCATAACAATAACTAAGACATGCATGTTGCTTAACCTTTCTGTGCTTCATGCTCCTATTATTCATCATGCTAATGTTAATAATACCTCCAAGCTGAATTACCGGACAGACAGGTTTCTGGCATGTAGTTGACATTCAGAATGGAAATCATGGCTTTGGAGTGCCTTTATAAGTATTCGCTGAATCCATTTAGAACTTGTCAATGGCGCTAGCAACTACTATGTTATATGTGTACTAGGCGCCAAGCACTGTGTTAGAAAGGGCTGCAAGTACCGTAGTGTAAAAGGGAGTCTAACTGTTGCATTTTAGGGATACAGGTGTTGGCCCCCAAATACTGGAGACTGCCCAACGCTGTGTTTGGTAAGAGCGCAGCGCGACGTCGCCCCCTGTCGCTCGCTGATCGTAG
The DNA here is from genome assembly GCA_028571685.1 of Heterohyrax brucei. NCBI lineage: Eukaryota > Metazoa > Chordata > Mammalia > Hyracoidea > Procaviidae > Heterohyrax > Heterohyrax brucei. Next base: position 21,833,025 of record CM053147.1, read on the forward strand.
CCTAGGAGAAGCTCAAGCGCCAGGACCTCACCAAACAAATCGACGGCACTACCGGATTGCTCTCCTCTGCGTTCGCCAGTTTGCGGAAGCCAATTCCTCGGTCCGCAGCCCCTCTGCGTTCTCAGCCGGCAACTCCCACCTGCCTCCTGGGGTGGCCACGCCCTCTTCACACCTGCCGGGAGGCGGAGGCGGAGGCGGTGGCGGCGGCAAAGGTGGCGTGCTGTCGTCACTTCTCGCGGACCCGGAAGTGACGTTTGAGCCAGTCGCGGCAGTTAGGAAGTCGTGATGAACTCACTCAGAGTGTAAACGTTGGCCGACCCGGTCCGCGGGTGCTGCCCGGGGTTGGAAGGGACCAGGGCGAGCGGGGAGAGCGGAGCGGCTTGTGGGCCTCGGCGGGCAAGCCCCAGCTGTGCCTTGTCGTGCCGGCGTCGTCCCGCCTCCGGAACGGGACCCTCCCCGCTCGCTGAACCCGAGACTTGGAGGCTCTCCAGGCTGGCTGTCCCGCCGCCCTATATCCGGTCCGCACTGCTGGGAGGAGCAGGTGTGCGGCTCGACAACTCTCTCCACGTCGCTTGCCGCCTCAGCTGCGTCTTCGCCGCCCTCCCCGGGCTGCCTGAACTCTGACGTGGAGCAGCCAGCCTCGCGCCCCCTATGGAGAAGTTTGGGATGAATTTCGGGGGCGGCCCGAGCAAGAAAGAGCTCCTGGAGACTATAGAGACACAGAAGAAACAGCTCCTGCAGTACCAGGCACGACTCAAGGATGTAGTCCGCGCCTATAAAAGTCTACTGAAGGAGAAAGAGGCGCTGGAGGCCAGCATCAAGGTACTGTCGGTGTCCCACGAGGCGGATGTGGGCCTCACAGGTGTCCAGTCTCCAGGTCTCACCTTTCCTGATTCTATTGATGACCGGTGCTCCACTCACAGCGGGGATAGCACGGGGACCGCCACTAGCTTGGATACTGCGGCCAGTCTCACCAGCACCAAGGGTGAGTTTGGGGTAGAAGATGACAGACCAGTCCATGGACCACTACCTCTGAAGTCCGAAGAAGCCAGTGGGTCGGAGAGTGGCGTTAGCAGCAGCAGTAGTGGGGACGGGCTGTCGGCGGGCGGGGAGGCAGACAAACGACTGCACCAGCTTAAGACTCAGTTGGCCACTTTGACCAGCTCTTTGGCTACAGTCACCCAGGAGAAGTCTCGCATGCAGGCTTCTTACCTGGCTGACAAGAAGAAGATGAAACAGGACTTAGAGGATGCCAGTAAGAAGGCCGAGGAGGAGAGGGCCCGACTGGAGGAGGAATTGAAGGGGCTGCAGGAGCAGATGACGGAAACCAAAGCTCGGCTTATCACCCAGCAGCACGATCGTGCCCAGGAGCAAAGTGACCACGCCTTGATGCTGCGTGAGCTCCAGAAGCTGCTGCAGGAGGAGAGGACCCAGCGCCAGGACCTGGAGCTCCGGCTGGAGGAGACCCGAGAAGCCCTGGCGGGGCAGGCCTATGCCGTTGGTCAGGTGGAAGGGTTTGAACTGCAGACCAAGCAGCTAACCCGGGAGGTGGAGGAGCTGAAGGCTGAGCTGCAGGCTCTTCGAAATGAGAAGAATCAGCCCGACCCCCGGCTGCAGGACCTTCAGGAAGAGGCTGCCCGCCTCAAGAGTCATTTCCAGGCTCAGCTGCAGCAGGAAATAAGGAAGGTAATTATCCTGGTTTCCTTCCGTATTAGTTATTTAACTAGAAGTGGGGAATGTTAAAGCTTTTCCTCCTCCTTTGGGAAGTTAGCAGTAAGTGGCTGCACTGGCATTATTGAGGCTCCTGGAAAAGTTCCACTACTGACACCTGGGAAATCCTGTCCTGCATGGGACTGACAGTGTGCACCCAACAGGATGGGGCGTTTGAGTGTGGGCTGGGTAGGAGCCAGCGCTGGGGTTCTGGGCATTGCCGTTGTACCAGTTGGACTCTGTGAAGCAGTGTGGTGGCAGCTGCATGATGAAAGATAATGTTTGGGGTTGTGTTTGTAGGGGGATGAAGGAGGCAGAGGGGATTTTCTCAGAAGAAACAACCTCCTGTAATTGCTTTCAGTCAGTATTCGTATCCCTTAACCAGGGAGAGAAATGAAGCTCTATTTTGAATTTCCAGAAGTACTGGAAGAGAAAAAAACAAAAGCCATGTTTTCTTAATAGGATTTGAGGAGGCATGTAATTAATGGAATGCAAACATGAGGTCCGACAGTTAAGCCTGTGAACTTCATTGTTCTACATGCTACATACCTCATTGCTGAATATCACTACAGCCACCTTTGCAGTACTCCCCTTGGGAAGCTATGCACTGATGTCAGTGACTAGTCCACCCTTCAAAGCAATTTTGGAACTCTTTCTGGAACAGACGTTGCGCAGTGACACAGAGGCAAGTTCATGAACTTAATTTTTTAGCCAGTAAACAATTGTATTAAACACCCTCCCTACTCACCAAATCTGGCCCCCAGTGACTTTTTTTCTTTACCCAGAGATAAGGAAAATATTGAAAGGAAGGCATCTTGATGATATTCAGGACATCACAGGTAATGTGACGACAGCTCAGATGGCTGTTTCAGAAAGAGTTCTAAACTTGCTTTGAAGGATGGACTAGGCTCCGGCATCAGTGCATAGCTTCCCAAGGGGAGTACTTCGAAGGTGACCGTAGTGATACTCAGCAATGAGGTATGCAGCACATTTTCTAGGATGAGTTTGCAAACTTAATTGGCAGACCTCATACACTGAGGTTTGGTGTAATACGTGTCTGGGAGCAGAACCCAAAGAGGTTCCAGGAACTGTTGGTAGCACACAATGCCCCAGAAGAATCCCAGTTCCCATTCCTGTCAGACCATCCCAATCCTCTGACCCTTCCGCTCCTCAAGGACTTTGTGGCTTTCCTGGCTCCATTTCCTTCTGTTGCTTTGTTTTGCAGACAGCCTTTGTGGAGGAACAGCTGCGACAGCAATCACAGGTGGAAGAGCAGAGGGTGGCGGCCTTGGAGAATCAGATATCCGAGGTGTCTGAACTGCTGGGCACCTATGAGAAGACCAAACAGAAGGACCAGTTGGCCATCCAGAAGCTGAAGGAGCGCATTCTACAGCTGGACCTGGAGAACAAGACGTTGGCTCTCGCAGCCTCCAGCCGGTCCCCTCTAGACAGCCACAGTGAGGAGTCCAGTCTGGATGTTAACGTCCTCAAGGACAAGATGGAGAAGCTGAAGAGACTGTTGCAGGTTGCAACCAGGAAGAGCCAGGTGGCCCTGGATGTGGAGAAGCTCTGCGACCCAGAGATAATGCCCACCTCGGAGGCTGCTGACGGGGAGAAGGCCACCGCGCTCTACTACCAGCAGGAGCTGAAACAGCTGAAGGAGGAGTTTGAGAGATACAAGATGAGGGCCCAGGTTGTCCTCAAGAGCAAGACCACCAGAGACGGCAGCCTGGCCAAGGAGCTGGAAGAAGCCCAGGAGCAGCTGGCGGAGCTGAAGGAGAAGTACATCTCCCTGCGACTGGCCTGCGAGGAACTCGAGCGCCAGCACCAGCAGGAGGCAGAGGACTGGAAGCAGGAGCTGGCGCGGCTGCAGCAGCTCCACCGGCAGGAGCTGGAGCGCAGCCAGCTGGACTTCAGGGAACGCACGCTGAAGCTGGAGGAGGAGCTGCACAAGCAGCGGGACCGGGCCCTGGCCGTGCTGGCCGAGAAGGACCTGGAGCTGGAGCAGCTGCGCTCTGTGGCCCTGTCCTGCAGCCTGCCGGGACGCAGAAGTCCAGTGGGGGCCGGGGGCCCTGTTGACCCGGCTGACACGTCATCAGCCGATAGCCTGACTCAAGCCCTGCACCTTGCGGCGGCTAACGAGCCCACTTTCTTCCTGTACGCCGAGCAGCTGGCCCGCAAGGAGGTGGAGATCACTGCGCTGCGGAAGCGGAAGCACCGGCTGGAGGCCGAGGTGCATCAGCTGCAGGACCGGCTGCTGGAGGAGGGCGAGCGGCACCGCGAGGAGGTGGGAGCCCTGCAGAGCCATATTGAAAAGAACATCAGGGACCAGAGCAGGGAGGGGGCCAACCTGGAGTACCTCAAGAACATCATCTACCGCTTCCTGACCCTGCCAGACGCGCTGGGCCGCCAGCAGACGCTCACAGCCATCCTGACCATCCTGCACTTCAGCCCCGAGGAGAAACAAGTGGTATTGCGGCTCCCAGCCAGCGGTAGCTGGTGGCCCTCGGGCAAGAGATGAGGCCGTGATTACTAACTCCTGAGACTTCCCGTGCGTCTTTTCTGGGGGAAGGGGTGGGCTGTGGCTCTGACTGCCACTTTTCCAACGTTAACATTTCCTTCTTCCCTGTGCTGAGCTCCGAGGCGTCTTCAGTGTGAGATGGGACTTTCTGCCAAATGCCATTAATGTCGCTGTCTTCTTGGGCTCTGGGGCTGCGGAGCGTGTTGGGGCAGCATCTTCTGGTAGTGTGCGAGAGACCGAGGCTGTGTGCTGGGGTAGGGGTTAGGCTGGAGAGGTGCAAAAACTGGGGAAGTGGTGAGAATCTCTGAAGCTGCGGTTTTTTGTTTTAATGCTATGTTCCTAGCTCAGAGCTAGGAGTAGATATGACTGCCCAGGGAGTTCAGCGGACGAATTTCTACACGTATGGTGGGATGCTCATCCTGGGCAGAATGACCAGACACTGTCTCATCAATCTGTGTCTGGCTCACTGCTGCCCCGATTCTCTGGGGATATTAATCTAGGCTGAAAGCAACTAAGAACTTTGAAATAGTGACAGATTGTCCACTAGACCAAAGGGCTAAGGACGAATGAGTTCCTCCTCTTCCTGGGAAGCTTTGTCAATTTAGGGCCGAGGGACAGCTAAAGCAGTCTAGACCCAACATACCACTGTGACCAACCAAGAAAGGCTCTGAACACAGTGTTGATCTTGAGGAGTCCCTGAGTGATCTGTTTGGGGCCTAGATAGGGTTTAAATAGTCCTCCCACACTTGTCCCAGCCTTAACCTGTCTGCCAAAGGTTGGCCTGAACTTGAAAGTGACATTGCCATCTTCCCCTCAGTGCTGAACTTTCTCTGAGAAACAAACCTTGGCTTCTTACAGAGAAGAATCAGATTGATAAGCCCCAGTCCTGCCCCAATACAAGGACAGAGCTCAGAGATTCACCCCTGGCTGTTTCCGCCTATGTAGGGACAGGGAGGAGGAGAAAGATTTGCTGCAGAGGATTCAAAAAGATTGCTGTGGCCATCAGGGAAGTGGTGGCAGTCCAACTGAGGCTGGCCTGGGGTGCTTCCTGTCTGGTGGCCAGCGTTCAGGCAAAGTCTCCAGGTCCCTGCTACCACGGTGTTTTGTGGTTGACGATGCCCAGGGTATTTTGAACACTCCTCCGGGGAGGTAAGATGAGTTTCAACCTGCAGTCTTCATCTTCCCCACAGAGTGTCTTGTAGACCAAGTAATAGAGTGGACTCCATGTGCTCTTAAGGAAAGGCGGGACTCAGGAATCGCAAAGAATATCGTCCTCTCCCCCTCTGCCCTTGCTGGTTAGAGGTCTTCAGACCTCAAAGACTAAGGCTTTGCCACTAACTGGACTAATGGCTACCTTTTGTTTCATCATAGAGCACTGTTTTGTGAGGATTTGGGGTGCAGAAGACTTTGATTAAAGGTTCAGAATGGGAAGCTGGAAGGCCTGGTCTGTCTGCCAACAGTAAATGGACTTCATAAAACAAAAGGGGTGTGTTTCCTTGATAAAACATAAACCATGGAACCCTTCAAACTGTGTGACTTGATCTGTGTAGATGCCAGTAGAATGTGAATGTACATGGAGAGTGAAAAGGCAAGATACCATGTTGCATTAATCCATGAGCTTGAATCCAGGGAGGAGAAACCTCAGTGCTGTAACTGTCTCAGTTCACAACCTAAATGTCTCAGTCTGGACTTGGGTGTGTTTGTACATAGGCAGCTACACTGAGAAAATCTACTGGGGGGTTTAGTGAATGGGCTTGAAGTTTCTATAATTACTACTTCAAACTCCATAAGTAATCTACTTATGAATGCTGAATTACACTTAACGTCAGACTCATGGTATCCTTGAAGAGTTTTCCAAAACACCAGGATTAAGTAACATTAATAGTAATAGCTTAATTCCCTAACCTTGATTGCCCTAAGTGTAGCTTTGTTTTGTGATTGTTGCTATTTCTAGTGGGTTGTGGACAAAATAATCACAGCTACTTTCTTAGCACTGATAATTCTTGTGCATTTGGTGAGAAGACACCAAAAGGGCAAAGAAGCAAGTCAATTTCTAATTAATAATTTTAAGTGTCTGGAGATAGTTATGGCTGTGAATGCTCCCAGTTGGAATGCAAAGACTGAATCCCTTTCTACAGTGACAGCGTAAAACAGATAACATTAATGCAGACATGACATAAGTTCATGTTCCTTTAATCCCCACCCCTCCCACCAAATTAGATTTTTAGTCATTTGACTGGTTTGCCTGTGATATGCTAAGGAAGGAAAGGAGAGCGAATGAAAGTAGACTTGAGAACAGAAGAAAAAAAAACTACTCCTTGGGTCCTAGTCCCAGAGTTTCAGATGGTATACAGGTTATGTCAATAAGATTAGACGGAGCCCTATTAATTTAACTTGCATGCAGATGAGCAGGATCGATGTCATGTAGGAGAGACTGAGGAAGGATGTGGCAGGAAGGCTATCTGATCTTTAAAATGCTTCCTGCTCTCTCCCCTCCTGTTGGGCACCTCTAACCTGTGTCATGTCCTTGATGTGAATCTCCAATCCGTTACCCAGAACTCTCAGGCTTTCAGGCCTTGTCAGGTGAAGCTGCTCCTGCAGGGCTTTTGTTAACTCGGGTCAAGTGTCAGTAACGTTGACCACTTACATGCATTATACCATTCGTTCCTCAAGGTGCTATTCCCATTTTATAGATGAGGAGAAACAGGCTGAGGTGCTAAATTTGGCCCAGATCATGTAACTGGCAGATGTTAAAGACAAGTCTGCCTGATCAAAGCCCAGTTAATATAGATGTGCTTCTGCCTCATCGGGACCCAGGAGGGCTGGCATCTTTTCAGGGCCCACCTCCATTTCTAGTAGGCTGAACTGGATTGGTTCAAGTGGAGAGAAAGTCTGCAGATGGTAGGTTGCAGCCAAGCAAGGGGTCAGCAGGCAAGAGTGGTTCTTGCTAAGAATTCTAAAGCTGCTCTGTCCCACAGTTTCTAAATCACTGCCGATGTTTAGAACTTCGATCATTCTAGCAACATAAAAGGAGATCTGGGTACTATCTATGGGAACTATGCTGGCGTGTTTAAGAGCTACAGCTGACAACAGGTCAGCAGTTGAAACACACCAGGTGTTGTTCCCCTGTCCTGTAGGGTTGCTAGTTTTAATTTGATGGCAGCAGGAATTTCGTCTTGCATACTTTCTATGGCTCTAGTGTGTTCCAACTGTAATCTCTGGTAAAGCTGGGGCGACAGCTTTGGGAATTGCAAGTAGAAGAAGCCTAGTGATCACTTTGCCCAAACTTCACCACCTTTAATCCCCATCCGCCTGCTCCCCCACCTTCCCCAGGAAGCCTAGCACTCCAGATTGATAGGTTTTTGGTGGAAGGAACTAGGTTCAGACACTTCTGGGCTGAAATCCCAATGCAAACTCCTGACAGCTGTGTGACTTTGTCAAGTTACATAACCTCTCTGAACTTCAGTTTTCTTACAGTGGGGATCACATGAGGATGGCCAATTAAGTTCATGAACTCATCCTAAAAAGAGTGCTACATACCTTACTGCTGGATATCACTATGGTCACCTTCTAAATATGCTCTTTGGGAAGCTATGCATCAATGCCAGCACCTAGTCCACTCTTCAAAGCAATTTGGGAACTTTCTGGAATGGCCAGCAGAGCTATTGTCATATTACCCTTGATGTCCTGAATGTCATCAAACTGTCTTTCAGTATTTCCTTTATCTTCAGATAAAGAAAAAAGTCACTGGGGACCAGATCAGGTGAGTAGGGGGGGTGTTCCAATACAGTCATTTGTGTTTTGGCTGAAAACTCCCTCACAGATAACTATACAATTAAGTTTACGTACTTGCCACTGCACACAGTGGCCATTCCAGAAAGAGTTCTAAAATTGCTTTGAAGAGTGAACTAGGTGCTGGTGTGGGTGCATAGCTTCCCAAGCTTCCCAAGGGGAGTACTTCGAAGGTGACTGTAGTGATAATTCAGCAGTGAAGTGTGTAGCACTTAGAGCAACTAAGTTCATGGACTCAATTGTCAGATCTGGTAATGTTCATTTCAGCCTTATGCCTTCAAGTTGAAGGAAAAGTAAGTACCTAAAGAGCCAGCCCAGCACCTGGAACAAAATAAGTGCTAAAACCTGTTAGTTCCTTTTTCTCCAAGGATGTAAAGCGGCGAAATTGAATGTCAGACTGAGGTGGTCTGGATTTAAGTTGGTGTTTCTTAACAACAAATATTGCTATGACTGAAAACGAAGATGGAGCTAATCAAGTTTATCAAGTACACTAATCAAGTTTATCTAGTACATATTGTGAAGCAGATTGTGAGCGTTCTTCTTAAATTTTTCTTCATGCTCATAACAGTCCAGTGAATATCAGTGAGGCAGGTGTTACGTCCATTTTGCAGAGGAGGAAATTGAGGCTTGGCAAGATGAAGGGGATGGCCCAAGACCCAGAGCCAGTAATGGCAGAACCAGGATTGAAACTCAGCTTATCTGAACCAAATGGCCCTGCCTGCTGTGTCTGTGCTGTGCTGTCTCCCAGCAGATGGCCATGTGAGTTAATGAAAATGTTGCTTATTGAGAAATTTAGGGGCTGTTTTTTAAAAATATACTTTATAAAGCAGTTTTTAGGCTTACAATGATACTATGCAGAACATCATTAAAGAGAGTTCACCTACACCCCCTTTACCCACTGTCTACTCTCCTATTAAGATTTTACATTTATGTGCTACATTTGTTACAGTTCATGAACTCATATTGATTATTAATCAACAGTCCACAGTTTAGCGTTCACTTCCTATGTTGTGTACCATAGATTTTTAAAACGTGTTACATACTTTTACTCAGATAATTTTTGAGGTGAAAATAGTCACACACCATTTCCAGTTTGTACATGTATAGCTCGTTGACTTTGATTATGTTGTGCAAGTTGTGCAGACGTTCTCACCACCCAAACTGTTCACACCTTTGAGTAGCATTGCTGCCCGCTCAATTGCTCATCTAACCTTTCAACTTGCCATTGTCATTCTGATCTCACATAGAGAATTCTTTAATTAGAGCATGATGCTCAAGGTAGTCATTAAGAGAAACAATTTTTTGTTTCAAAGAGGGCTTTAGGGGGATAGTTTTGGTTAAAATTTTAAAAGATTATCTTAGAGCAGTAGTTTAGGGGGTTCATCCAGTCTCAATGGTTCTAGAATGTCTGGCTTCCATTGATAATTTGAAATTCTGTCCCACATTCTTCATTTTTTTTTGCATGACCTAGGAAGAAGGGAATATGGACCAAGTGGTCGTTTCTTCAGTGGAAGCCAGTTTCCTTATAACTTCTCAGAAGCTGTCTTCTTTTCTAGCAGCAGGGCAGCTTCATACTGAAAATTATGAAACAGGCACTTACATTAAATAAATTGGTTTGATTAGTGGTGGCTGGATTTTCCTGGAATTCAGATCTCTTGGGTACACTAAATAGCAAACACTCTAACAGTCCCAGAGTGCAGACAGTAGCTCACCAGTGAAGTAATCTGAATTCTTGCCATAAATGCTAGATGACAGTGGCACCATGCCTGCAAAAATACAAAATGTCCCTAGAAAAGTGGAGCTTGTTTCTAGCACTCTGGGACCCAGGTTCTTTGAAAGGCTGATTAGTGAGTTAAAGACACAAAAAGCTGAGGACCACTCCTGAAAGATGAGGATGAGGTGCTAGTTGCTCAGACTTTCTGACTCTGTGTCTCTTTTACCTGTCACAGAGGAAAACTAGATGTTTATATCCCCTCAAAGACACTCTGATGATTAAATCAAACAATGTACTGGAAGTTGTTAGTAAAGTGTAAAGTATAGCATGCAATTATTATTGCCTGACATTGATGTATTAGAGAACAAAGTACCATGATACTCATGTGGGTAAACTGTTGCCCAGCTTACTCCTGGGTTTTCCCACGGCACTGTTTTCCCAAGAAGCACATTTACACTTTCAAAATAATGACGTGGGAAAAAACATGAGTATATGCAGGAAGGAGCCTTGGTGGAGTAGTGGTTAACAGCTACAGCTGCAAACCCAACGGTTCGCAGTATGAATCAACCAGCTGCTCCTTGGAAACCTTACGAGGTAGCTCTACTCTGTCCTGTATGGTTGCTATGAGTCAGAATCAGCTTGACAATAAGTTATTTTTTTCTTCCCTTTTTTTTTTGGGGTTTTATGCAGTAGTTTTCTATTACTGCATGCCTTAGTCATCTGGTACTGCTCTAACAGAAATACCACATGGGGTGGCCTTAACAAAGAAAAGCTTATTTTCACGCAGTCCAGTAGGCTACAAGTCCAAATTCAGGGTGCTGGCTGCAGGGGAATGCACTCTTTCTTGGCCCTGGAAGAGGAAAGTCCTTGTATTGCATCAGTGTTTCTTTGGTATGAGAACATCTTGGCATAGGAACCTCAGTTCCAAAGGACATGCTCTGCTCTTGGTGCTGATTTCTCGGTGCCATGAGGTCCCCATTCTCTGCTTGTTTCCCTTTGTTTCTATCTCTTGTAGGATAAAAGGATAAAAGGTGGTGTAAGCCACCTTCTAGGGAAACTCCCTTTATACTAGAGAAGGGAGGTGACCTTAGGAAGGGTGTTACAGTCCCACTCTAATGCTCTTTAACATAATCCAATCTATTAACCATAGGCAGAAATTAGGATTTACAGCATAGGAAGATCACAAAATGGAGGGCAGTCACACAATACTGGGAATCATGGTCCAGCTAAGTTGCTACACATTTTTGGGGGGACACAATTCAATCCATGACATTGCTGTAACGAATTACTACAAATTTCTTAATTGAGTTTAGCAGCAGTCAGTTCTGACTCATGGTAACCCCATGTGTGCAGACTAAAACTACTCCATAAGGTTTTGAAGACTGTGACTTTTCAAAAGCAGAGCACCAGGCCTGTCTTCTGAAGCACCCCTGGGTGCCTCTGAACCGCCAACCTTTTGGCAAGTAGTTGAGCATCTAACCAATTGGTGTCACCCAGAGGGCTCCACTATCACAGACTTAGTGACTTAAAATAAGACAAATTTGTTATATTACAGTCAGGAGGCTGGAAGTCTGAAATGGGTCTCAGTGGGTGAAAATTAAGGTGTCAGCAGGGTTGTGTTTCTTTCTGCATTCTCCAGAGGAGAACCCATTTCCTCGGCCTTTCCAGCTACTAGAGACTGCCCATGTTCCTTGGCTCATGGTTCCTTTCCTCCACCTTTATCTCTCTGGGCCTTTCTCCTATGGTCAGCATCTTCCTCTAGGTTTCTCTTCCCCTTTCCTCTTCCACTTTTAAGGACTTGTGTGATTACCTCAGGTCCACCTGTCTAATCCAGGATAATCTTTGTTTTAAAGTCATCTGATTAGCAAACTTAATTCAACCCACAACTTTAATTCAAGGGAGTTAGGTGGCAGATGGAATTAAGATTGCTAATAGAAGAGGAGGCCCGGAGGCACAGTGGATAAGATCCTGGCTGTTCACCAAAAGGTCAGTAGTTCAAATCCACTGGCTGTGCCTTAGAAACATTATGGGGCAGTTCTGTTGTATCCTGTAGGGTTGCCATGAGTCAGAATTGTCTTGACAACAATGGGTAAGAGACGCTCATGCCATGTGTCTTAGGTTGGGTTCTCTAGAGAAGCAAGACCAGTAAGGCATATGAGATACCACAAATGGATGGCTTTGAAAAGAGATTTTATTTCCTCACAGTCCAGCAGGCTAGAAGTCCAAATTCATGGTGTCAACTCCAGGGAAAGGCTTTATCTGCTGGCACTGGAAGAAGGTCCTTGTTATCAATTTTCTCCTGGACTGGAAGTTTCCAAGGCACAGGGACCCTGGTCCTTTCTAAAGGACATGTTCAGCTTCCAGTGCTGCTTCTTGGTGGTATGAAGTCCCCCAGTCTCTCTGTTAGCGTCTTTCTTTTATATCTCAAGAGATTGCCTCAAGGCACAAAACAATCTTACCTATTAAGTCCTGCCCCACTAACACAACTGCTGGCCATCTACTCCCATTAACATCACATAGGCAAGATTTACAGTATGGAGGACATCACACAGTACCAGGAATCATGGCCTAGCTAAACTGCTACAGATTGAATCATTGACAGCATATAGATACATATTTATAAAGAAAATGATTCACATGTAGAGACTAGAATATGATTAGGCTGGAGGCTTCTCTTGATTGACATAGCTGAAGGGCAGGCAAACCCCTGATAGACAAGTCAGACGGAAAGGCTCTGGCTCACAGGCTGCAAAGACCAATGAGTCTCAAGATGAACAGACAAGAAGACAGGTAAGCTGCTAGCTCAAATCTTGAGAATGGAGGTCAGACAAACAGGAGCCAGCTGCAGGATCCAGTGTGAGCAAAAGCCTGTCAGCCTTGTCAGAAACTCCATTTATATGTGAAGCAGACCAGGTCATTATGGAGGTGATCACGCTACATTAAATCTCATCGTGGATGTGCTCAAAACATCATACAAATGCCAAACCACAGAGAATCAAGGCCCAAGTAGACACACAACCTTAATTATCACAATTCACCCCTTCTCAACTCAGTGCCTGTACACATCTCTTTAAACTACATGTAATCTCTGAATAAAAACAGTTATAAAGTCATATTTATACCTAATGTGATGCAACTAACACGTGCAACTGAAAATGTACTAGCACTATTTACATCTTTTGTAAGTAAAGAAAACAAATATCTGATGTACTCATATAAGGCAGAAATATAACAATCACAGTTCTCATTTTTTAAAGAGCACACTATGTAACCTAACATTTCCATAGGTTCTAGGGATTTGGGCATAAATTCTTCTTATTATTTTTTTGGTGGGGGGATCATTAGTTTGCCTACTACAGTACATATTTTTGGAATTTTCTGTCTGGAAAAAACTTTGTGTTACCCAATTTGAGTCTGTACCCTGGATTAGTCCAGCCAATGAAACATACTCCAAGTCAGAAAGAGCAAGGTTTATCAGGAGGAATGATACCAAGAGACACTCAACAGCAATGCAGACTGTTTTCCCTGGAGTCTCAAAAGACAATTTTTACACTAGTTTATTATTTTTGGCAAGGATTATTTCATATTTGTAAGCACATAGCTCACTGATGATTGTATACATCAGAAAACTATCATAAGAAACTCTTTATTAAACTACAGATACATATGTCAGACACCTGGACTCTAATCTTTATGTTTGTAACAGACAAAGACAAAACTTACATAAAGATTCCTCAGCTAGTGGAACTAGCTTGCCAAGTCCACTCTAACTGAGATAAGTAACAAGAAAGAAAGTTGTAGATACAAAAAATGCCAGACAGCCTTCCTAGCTGCTGTCTCCCTGGCTGAGGGCCATTTCTCAAGAGAGCAAAGAAGAGGAGGGAGACCAAGGCTGCAGGAGCTGAGGGGCCTCTGTGTCTTTGGAAAAGAGGTCAGTGTAGTTGGTGCAATAAAAAACACAGATAATTTAGCATATCGTTATGGCATTAGTTATCTGACGCTCTCAATTACCCATTTTGAAAAGGGAAAAAAACACATTGCAATATATCAGGGTCATGTTTGGCAAAATAAAAAATGGAAAATAAGAATTCTTCCTAACTTCTGCATAATGAAGGCTTCAGGTACTGCTGAATGAATCCTAGCAATATTCATTTTCATGGGAAGCTAGCAACACTGTTATGGGTGAATTAATTGACATGGGAAAATTAGTATATCTCCAAGTATTTGTCAATAGAAGACTTATTTAATGTGCCTTGTAATAAAAACATAGGTAAAAGGTACAGTTTGTGACTGGTGGTGGAGAAAGGAAATTCTCACTGCTCGTGGGGGATACAAAAACCAAACCCAAACCCACTGCCACAGAGTGAATTTGGATTCTAACTCATAGCAATCCTACAGGACAGAGAAGAGCTTCCCCACAGGGCTTCCAAGGAGTGCCTGGTGGATTCCAGCTGCTGACCTTTTGGCTAGCAGTTGAACTCTTAAGCACTACACCACCAGGGTTTCCAAAGCTGCTAATTCTGTTTGACTATTTGTTTTTTAGACTTAGTCTGAGCCGCTGCATCTGTCTAGTCATTTAGAAGAATTACTTATGTTTTGGCCATGGCACCACGTTGGGCACTGCGGTAGCTTTAGAAAGACAGAATGTAATCCTTGCCTTCAAACTGCTTCCACTCTTATTGGGAAGATGAGACACACCCTAAAAATTTGCAAAACAGCATTAAAGGCTTAATAGTCAAGGGTACCAATTATAACAAGGTTGGGTTTTACATATATGAGAATCCAAAATAACTGGCTTAAGCAGAAGAGCTTATTACTTATTTATGTGAAAGAAGTCTGAATGTAGGCTGTCAAGAGTTCCACAAAGAAGTCAGAGGCTGTCCTAGTCATGTAGTACTACTCTAACAGAAATACCACAGGTGGGTGGCTTTAACAAAGAAAAGTTTATTCTTACATAGTGTAGTACCTAAAGTCCAAATTCAGCATACCACCTCCAGGGGAAGGCACTCTCTGTCAGCTCTGGAGGAAGGTTGTGTTGTGTCAGTCTTTCTTTGCTCTAAGAGCATCTTGGTGCAGCAACTTTAGGTGCAATGGATGTGCTCTGTTCCCAGCACTAGTTTTTCAGTGGTGTGAAGCCCGCTACTACCTGCATGCTTCCTTTTCCATTTATCTCTTGTAGGATAAAAAGCCACACTCTAACTCCCTTAGTAAGGCTGTTACAGTCCACATAATCCAGTCTCGCCCTATACAGGCAGAGAGTAGGATTTATGACATAGCAAAATCATAAAATGGAGAACAACCCTACAATACAGGGAATCATGGCCCAGCCAAGTTGTTACATGTACTTTTAGGGGGACACAATTCAATCCATGGCAGAGATCTCACACTACTTGATTGCAGAAATACTATACAGCCCCACCTTGGTCCGAGATGGCTGCTAGAGATCCTACCTTTACATTCATATTCCAGGAAGCAACAAGTTGTAAAGAAGAGCACATACCCTCTCTTTAAGAAAACTCCATACAAGTCACATAAAACATATCAACTTACAGCTAACTACTTATATCAAGTCACAAATCCAGTTTCACTGAAATCTCATTGTCCAGAACTTAGTCACATGGCCAGCTTTAATGCTAGGAAGTCTGGGGCGTGTAGTCTTTTAGCTGGGGCAGAGGGAGCAATGTGCCTAATAAAAGGACTCTGTCAGGAAAGAAGAAGAGAACGAGAATGAATACTGACGTAACAAAGACCCTCTGGCATACTAAATACCGTGAACAGAACATCCTTCTAGAGGTCAGGGCAGGAGAAGATAAGGGTGGGCTTGAGGAGGCCAAAGGTGCCATAGAGAAGACAGGACCAGAGCAGAAGCTCAGCAGGGGATAAGAAGTAGAAGATCAGAGAGGAGGGGAGATAACACTGCAGGTGGAGGATGGATTTTCCGCATTGTCAAATACCAAGAGAGGAATATGACATCAAAAGTAGAGGAGACCAAGAAAAAAAGTAAACTGGACTACAGAAAAGTTACAATTTTGTGCAGCAAAGGATACCACTGAGAAAATGAGAGAATCCACAGAATGGGAGAAAATATTTGCAAATCATATGTATGATAAGGATCTAAACCCATCATTTCCATTGAGTTGATTCTGACTCATAGTGATCTTACAAAACAGTAGAACTGCCCCATCGGATTTCCAAGGAGTAACTGATGGATTCAAACTGCTGACTGGTTAGCAGCTCATTATTTAGTTGCTATGCCACCAGTGTTCCTGATAAAGGGTTTAGATGCCTTTGAATTGTGGTGTTAGAGATGAATATTGAACATACAGTGGACTGCCAAAAGAACAAACAGATCTGTTCCAGAAAGAGGTACAGCCAGAATGCTCTTTGGAAGCAAGAATGGTGAAACTATGTGCTACATACTTTGGACATGTTGTTAGGAGGGCTCAGTCCCCGGAGAAGGATGTCATGCTTGGTAAAGTGGAGGGTCAGCAAAAGAGAGGGAAACCCTCAAGGAGATGGACAGTGGCTACAATGGGCTTAAACAGAAAGATAATTGTGGGCATGGTGCAGCACTGGGCAGTGTTTTATTCTGTTGTTGGTAGGATCTCTATGAGTTGGAACTGACTTGACGGCACCTAACAACAATGACAACAGCCACAATATATAAAGAAGTTTGATAATTCAATAATAAAAAGACAAATGGCACAATTAAAAAGACAGGCAAAGGATTTGAATAGATGTTTCTCCAGAGAAGATACACAAATGGCCAATAAGAACATGAAAAGGTGCTAGATGTCATTAATTGTTAGGAAAATGCAAATCAAAACTATGATGAAATACCATTTCACATCTACTGGAACGGCTGTATAAAAATAGCAGATAATAGCAAACGTTGATGAGGATGTGGAGAAAGAAATTAGAACCTTCATGCATTGTTGGTAAGAATGTAAAATAGTACAACTGCTGTGGAAAACAATTTGGTAATTTCTTAAAAAGTTAGTCACCATAGGACCCAGCAATTCCACTCTTAGGCATATACCCAAGAGAAATGAAATCAAGTCCACATAAAAACTTGTACTTGAATGTCCACAGCAGTATTATTCACATTAGTCTAAAAGTAGAATCTACCCAAATGTTCATTGGCTGATAAATGGATAAACAAATTACAGTACATCTATATAATGGAACATATAATGAAGATGAAAACATTACACTAAGCGAAAGAAGCCAGACACAGAAGGCTCCATATCATAAGATTACCACTTGTATGAAATGGCTAGAACAGGCAAATCCATGTAGACAGAAAGCAGACTAGTAGACCATGTAGACAGAAAGCAGAGCTGCTGCTGCTGGGGGTACAATGGAAGGTGAACATGGGGAGTCCTCTGGGTATAGGAATTTTGGGGGAAGGTGAAGAAAATGTTGTGAAGTTAGATAGTAGTGAAAGTTGCACAACTCTGAGTATACTAAAAACTCCAAAAACTGTTGAACTGTATGCTTTGAATTGGTGAACTTTGTGGTACGTGAATCCTCAATACAACTACTAAAAGGACTAAGAAAAAACCCAAGGATGCAATAATGGTGTATAATTAGAGGTTATGAAGAACAGGCTGTAAAAGTACCTCCTGTTTGCTGTCGCTCCTGTGCTCTTCTGCAGGCTGCGGTGCTCACCCCTTTCTTTCCCATGTAGGCGGTCTCTCTGTTCTCCTCCGTTCCCACTGCAATCAGCAGGATGCTCACTATGTGAGACAGGCCCTGACCTTGGATGAGGAGAGAGATGGCAGTTCTATCCCCTACAGAGATGAAATGGAGAACGTGCTGACAGATACAGAGTGCAGAATGGAGTTCACACCCTGGACTCCTGAGTCCGTCCCTATACCTGAGATACCTCTGGCCCTGGGAAAAAGTATCTTTGGAAGATCCTGGCCCTGATAGCCTAGGGCAGAGGCTCTTAAGTCTGACCCATTCCTGTGGCCCACAACGTTTTACCCATTTGTTTGGAGAACAGGTCTTGGTGTGGGAACACCACCGCTGCCTGTTTTTCGTCTCCATGGGAATTAGCAGAGTCCTCTCTGTTCCCCTTGCTGGATTGTGCTCTGGGCCACTGGGATAGTCCCTTCCCCTCTTGCCTTCTTTGATAGAGCAGTTCCTCAATAACACACACTCTAATATCCCCTTACAGTGGTGTGACTTTATTCTTGATCTTTTCCTGTTCCTCTTTTAAAAAAAAATTATTGTTGTTGAAAATATACACAGCAAAACATACACCAATTCAACAATTTATATATGTCCAATTCAGTGACACTGATTGCCAGCCTCAAGTGCGACCATTCTCATGCTCCTTTTCCAAATTGTTCCTCTCTCTTTAACCCAAACCCACTACTCCCAAACTTCATATCTAAACTGCCAATTTGATCTCATACATAGCTACTCACTTATCAGCTATCTCTTTCTCTGACTTTTTATTTTTACGATGATAGCAAAAAAATTATTTTGTGCATTAATGACATACATCTCGCAGTAACACTTTCATGACCAGTGGGACATAGAGTGCCTACCTGAATTTTCCATCTTTTGGGTCCACATATTATGTGTCCCACATAACCTTTTGTGGTCTGTTGTGTTTATCCTCTATTTTCACATAATGCTGATTTTTGCATAATGACCTCATCTTTGAAACCTATCTGTGGGGATAGGTGAGGAGTGGGTATAGACAGTTCTTTAAGAGCTCAGTATTCAATGTTAAACTCTTGTTTGGTTTAAAGAAGACTTCAGAGGATACTTTTGGTTTAAGGTTTAAAGATCATTTCAGGGCCTTAGTTCTGGAGGTTCATCCAGCTTCACTGATTCCAGAAAGTATGGACTCCATGAGAATTCTACACTGTGTTCTTCATTGTTTTCCTTTTTGATTAGGACTAGTCTACAGGATCTTTGACCATACCACCAAAACCATGGCCCTGGGAATGCCAGTTCTTACGTTGCTACAAGATTGGGGCTTACTATGTCACCGTTTCTATTAGGACTTAATAATTATTATGGTTGGATCAGACCCCTTGCATTACCCCGAGTGACTCATGTCTGTTCCTACAGCCCTCCTGCCAATGGTCGTGGGTTCCTGAAGTCCAGTTAGTAGGAGATGTACAAGGTTGATTCTGAGATGGCAGAGCCATTGAGAAAAAATAGTGTCCCCTCTGTGACATGTAATGGAAGCCCAAGGAAACATGATGACCACATGTAATGTGGTATTGTGGGCGGGATCCTCGGGAAAGAAAAAGGACATTAGTAAAAACTGAGACTATTCTGAGTAAACTACCAACTTTGCTTTAATAATAATACGTCAATATCATTCATTAATTGCGAAAACCATACCACCATAACATAAGATCGTCATAACAGGGAAAACTGGACAGCAGGTATATGGGAAACTCTCTGTAGTATCTTTGAGATTTTTCTGTAAGTTTAAAACTATTCTAAAATAAAAACTTATTCCATCCTGTCTCCTCACACACACACAAAAGATAGCACTGTCACTCTCACCACACCCTTCAGCTCTGGCCTGGTGAATCATCTTAAAAGGAGAGTGTCATCAAATATGCCTTCCTTGAAGACAGTCATCAGACACCACCTGTCTCATCAGGATAGTCTGGAAAAGTTCCACTTACCTGTCTCTAAGGGATAGAGTTTTAAAGTCCTGGATGGGAGAGGAAGATGAGAAAACTGGCAAGAGAATGAGGCCTTTGAGGGTAGTCAGTGAGCCAGCCACCACCCTGGACCATGTTCAGATGGCCAACAGGGAAGAATCCATCCATGAAGACATCACCTCAGGCAGCTGAGGTAAGCTTTGCAGCTGGGACACAGAACTAAAGGTCAGGAGCTGAAACAAGGGATGAAGATGTCCAAGCCAGGAAAGCTGGGTCAATCAGGAGGAAATTTAGGATCCTGGGGGCCCAGAAGAAACCCCAGTAGCATGGTGGTTAAATGCTACAGCTGCTAACCAAGAGGTCAGCAGTTCAGATCCACACAGAGGAGTACTGATAACACGGTCTCTAAAAAAAATATTATTATAAATTTATATTAAAGTATAAAAACTATAAAATATAAATTAAAATGATAGATCATAAAATTAAGTTATATTAATTAAATTTTATTAAAAATTTATTATAAATTTTAAAAGTTTTTCATTGTTTTAAGTGAGAGTTTACCATTGCAGTCAGTCTCTCATACACAAACTTCCACTTTGCCATGTGACCCTACCTACTCTTCCCGTGCTGTGACAGCACACTAGCACACTAGCACACTTCTCCCCTCTGATTCATATTTCCCATGTCCATTTAACCAGATCCTACTCCCCCTCTGTCATTTCTTCTCACCTTGGAACAGGAGCTGCCCGCTTAGGTGGGGTAGTCTTTAAAAGCTTGGCTGTTAACCCAAAGGTCGGTAGTTTGAATCCACCAGCTGCTCCTCAGACACACTATGGGACCACTCTAATCCATCCTATAGGTTTGCTGTGAATTGGAATCAATGCAACAACAATAGGCTTAACTTTATTTTCCATTTTGGGGTCCAAGACTCTGTCTGCACAAGAAGCAGCAAACCTTATGCTACTGACTGCTAAATGAAGACAACCAGGCTAGACAAGATGTCTCTGGATCTATTGCCCACCCCTCCAGGGGGCACAGTTGAGAAAAAAGAGAGATGGAAGAGGCAGAGAGAGGGCTAGAGAAACGGCTTGTGATGAATCCTACTCTTTAAGCTGTGACTTCGGTTTTCCCAGGGATGTGCTTACGCATTTGGTGCAATGGGGTGCATATTTGTTGCTGTGTGCCGTTGAATCAATTCTGATTTACAGTGACCCTATACAACAAAGTAGGAGCGTTATGGAGCTGGATAGTGTCTTAGCTATCTATGTGCTACTAGAGCAGAAATACCACAACTGATGGCTTCAACAAACTGATGTGTATTCTCTCAGAGTTTAGGAGGCTAGAAGTCTGAATTCAGAGTGCTAACTCTTTAGGAAGTCTTTTGTTCTCTGTCCGCTCTGCATGAAGGTCCTTGTCATCAATCTTCCCCTGGTCTAGGACTTCTCAGGGACCCTGGACCGAAGGACATGTTCCACTTCTAGTTCTCCTTGCTTGGTGGTAATGAGGTCTGTCTGCTGTCTGCTCACTTCTCTCTTCTATATCTCAAAAGAGATTGACTCAAGATGCAACCTAATCAGAATTCAGGTCAGCAGCAGAAACAAGGGATAGGAAGTCCAAGCCAGGGAAACTTGGCCAATCAGGAGGAAACTTAAGGTCCTGAGGGCTCAGAGGAGCACTGTACAGTGTTTCTGAAAAAAATTATTATTAGAATTAGAAATTTTTTTCATTGTGTTTTAAGTGAAAGTTTACAGCTACAGTCAACTTCTCATACAAAAACTTATACACACTTTGCCAGGTGACCCTACCTATGTCCCCATACTGTGACAGTGCACTGGCACACTCGCATTTCCCGTGTCCACTTAACCAGCTCCTGTAGACTGAGATTACCATAACTGTCTCTAAACCTGTCTCATTAACATCAAAGAGGTCAGGATTGTCAACACACAGGATAATCACATCAGATCACAAACCCGTGGCCAACCACACAATACTAGACATCACGGCCCAGCCAAGCTGACACACATGGCTGGTGGCAGGTAGGACTTACCCAGTCACTAGGCTAATAAATAAAGCTTGTCTGAGCAGGGTCTGGAAGCAGGGGCCAGGCCTGAAGGGGGGGTGATGGTAGGGGCTAAGCACAACTTGCCAGCTGGCATGACCGAAAAGAAGCTGAAAGCTGTCTTGGTTGGAAGCTGTCCTGATTGACTAAGTGAATCCTGAGTTACTTCTGTGACTTCCAAGCTGATTTTGAAGTCAAAAGTACAGATTCTTCTTCCAAAGATTGCTCCACGGTTCCATGAGCTGTGATCAGTCTCCTTCTTGAGCAGGTTATTCTACCTGCTTCTCCAGAGGAGCCTCTTTGCAGATCTTGTTCTTCCTGATCACTACAGCATTGGCACTCTTAAACATTTCTTCCTGAATCTTCTCTTACAGGGAGCAGTAGCTACTTCTGTAACTGCACCCTCTCTTCTCAGCTTTGTGACTTAATTGTCTCTTCTTCCTCCACTGCACTAAAGAAATGCTGCTGTTCACTTGGGTTCTGTGTTTGGTCCTGTCTTACCATCGTTAGTTGCCATTAAGTCAATTCCAACTCATAGTGACCCCATGTGTAAAGAGTAGAACTGCCCCATAGGGTTTTCAAGGCTGTGACCTTTCAGAAGCAAGTCGCAGGCCTGTCTTCCAAGGGTCCTCTGGGTGTGTTTTGACTGCCACACTTTCAGCAAGCAATTAACCGTTTGCCTTCTCTTACCTTTCTACAACTTCCCTGAATGGCTGTCCAAGTTTCCTTACTTTGTCATCTGCCCATGTGATGCCCAAGTCCATGTCCCCATTGATGCCTCTCCCTTGAGCGCAGCCTTGTATAGCCACACAGTATTTCTAGCTGGGGTACAGGCTTTTCAGACTCAGTATGTCCCACGCTCTCTGTTGATTTATCTCTTCCCTTGGCTATGATGAGATTCATTTCTCTCTTTCAAAATGAAAAATTCATGCCATGTTTTTATTGTGATTTAAAGGATAAATATTGAGCGATTTTGGAGGAAGTAAAAAAAAAAAAAACCAGCTGTGAAGAATTATGGCTGGTAGCAGTGCAGGAATTACCCAGTCACTAGGCTAATAAATAAAGCTTGTCTACACTCACTTCTCATATGACACAAGGGGAGCTTAAGACATGAAATCTGAGGATATTACAGGCAAAAGCATAATGCATTTAGTAGCCTCTTCCAGATCTTTTAGTCTCTCCCTGTTCATTCTCAGTCCTGATTTAGGGGCCGCCTTCTTGATCATCTTGTGTCACTCTTTTGCTGGAGGGAGTGCTGTGGAGTCTCCTAAGTGGCAAAGATGGCCCTGCATGTTGCTTGTGGTTAATGCTCTCAGCTGCTAACTGGAAGTCTGGAGTTTAAACTCATGCAAAGGCACCTTGGAAAAAGGACCTGGCGATCTACTTTGGGACGAAACACTCAGCCACTGACCCCCTGTGGAGTGCAGTGCCACTCTGACACCTGTGGGGTCACCATTGGTTGGAGTTGTCTCAGTGGCAGTGGGTTTTAAGCGAACAGAACAGCACCGTCTTTCCTGGGCCCCCTCCTTGGCTCTGCAGCTGTACAGATACCCTGCGGCCTTGGTCTTGGCACCTCTGGCTGACTACGAGCCTGGCATTTCCTACATGACCTACCACCTGGAGTCTTGTGCCTTATGGCTGTCACCCTTGTATGCCTATCCTTGGTTGCTGACATTAATACACTTGGGAAAGAGTCCAGCCTAGCCAAGAAGTCCATGGACTCATAAGAATGATCAAGTTTGCTACAGACTAAGGTACCATTATCCATTTTAAAAATTTATTTATTTATTTTATTGTTGACAATACACACAGCAAAACATGTGCCAATTCAACCACTCCTATGTGTACAATTCAGTGACACTGATTGCACTTTTTGAGTTGTGCAACAATTCTCACCCCCCTTTTCTGAGCTGTTTCACCTCCGTCAGCACAAACTCGCTGCCTTCTAAGGTTTTACACCTCATCTTTCAAGTTGCTGTGGGCAGTTGGATCCCATATAGCTAGAACTTAAGAGAATGCAATGCTCAAGGCAGACATGTTTTACTAGTTAATCTAAACTATTATTTGATTTTAGAAGATTTCAGGGGTATTTTTGGTTTAAGATTGAAAAATTGTTTCAAGACATTCCCAAAGACCATCCTTCAGCTGAACAATAGACAGGCCTGTAAAAGAAATATTAGTACCCACGCAAAATAAGCTCCTTAAAACAGTTCATTATATGAGACCAAAAGGGTAAAATATGCCCTAAACAGGGACAAGAAGACAGGGAAGGGGAGGAAACCCATGCAAAAGGCCCTGGGACCCTAAGGTGGCAGTGGGGGAAGTGCTGACACATTGAGGGGCAGCAACCAGTGTTCAACAAATTGTTGAACAGGAAACTGTTTTGATCTGTAAGCTTTCTCCTAACACATAATAAAATATATATTAAAAATTATTTCAGGGGTCCTTTTTTTTTTTAATCATAGTGTCTGCATCCAGATGTAGAAGTGAATGGAGGATTTAAGAGGTGGAATGAGAACCAACTAAGACTTACTTCCAAGTGACAGGTAAGATGATCTCATCCCTGCATTCAGTTTCTAAAGACGCTCAAGTCCAGAAGCTCAGGTGTAATTGCTGAAGATGGTTCAACGGATAATACTGGCTATCTTCCCAGCCTTTAAGGCAATTTGTTTTTGAGACATCCTATAATGATTAGAAATGTGTCCCTAAGCAGCTCTCCCATTCTCGTCTTAACCAGGTGGATTTCAACTCATCCTGATTTCCTTGCCCATTCTTCCCTCAGCATAGTGCATTAGTTGTTTATGTAATTAGGAAGAGAATGCTCTCAAAAGTCACGAAATTATAGAAATGATGTGACAGAAAGGACCATTCACAGGCTCTTACTGTACAAATCGCAGCAGTAATTAGGGCCTCACATAAACAGCCCAGCTTAAATGACTGAGTTGACAATCTCTAATAACAGCACCAGCGTGTGGTGTACTTTATTCATCATGAAAACAAAAGTCGTTAGTCTGATGTATAACCTAATCATTTGAAAAATGTAATTCCCATAACAACGTTTGTGGTTACTGCCTTGTAGAAGGGCAGATGACATGCAATGTTGTGATGCATGGCACTGAGCTGCAGTTTGATGGCCTGCAGGAGGTTGTACTAGCTCTGGCGGCTGACCCTTCTCTGCGCTGTGCATGGCCATGGTGACTCTTGAGGGCAAAACTTTAGTTTTCAAGACCTGTTAGTTTTTCCATACTCTGATGGATTTTAGGAATAAGTAATATAGAAGTTAATCCTTTCGAGGGGAGGAATAATTCTAGAAATATTATGGAGGTTCACATGAAAGATTTGGGGTGATTTGTAAACTTCCATTTAGCAACCAATTCTGCTTGACATTTAAGGGGCTCCTTGGCTCCGTCAGGGTGAGTGTTAGACACCAGGTACAGAGCTGCTTAGGTTGCTCCTGCCCTCAAGGAACTCCTTTCTAACGTTTAGCCATTAGTCACCAAATGGAGTCCGTAGGGGTGCAAACAGTTACTGAATTGGCTACTAGCCAAAAGGTTGGCAGTTTGAATCCACCCTGAGGTGCCTGAGAAGGAAGGCCTGGTGACCTGTTTCTGAAAGATCATAGCCCATCAATGGAGCCAGCTCTGCTCTGAAACATCTGGGGACTCCAGGAGTCAAAACTGGCTAGAGAGCAACTGGTTCTGTTTCGGAAAACCCTGTTAGCACACTGGTTAAGTACTACATCTGCTAACCAAAAGGTTGGCCATTCCAATCTGCCAGGTGCCCCGTGGAAACTCTATGGGGCAGTTCTACTTTAACTTATTTGGGTTGCTATGAATTGGAATTGACTTGAGGGTAGTGGGTTCTGGTTTTGGTTTATTAGTCACCCATGTGTCCAGTTTACCTCCTGGGCACCTGGCTACCTACTTGAAGTTTGATGTGGTTATGTGTCTGGATTTGACCTATAGAAATCCATGTATGATTCCTCTTCTTCTCTCTCCCGTCCCAAAATGTGACCATTGAATTTTCTTTTAACTGCCATCAAATCTAGCTCATCCTGCCTATTGAGGAAAGGAAGGTAGACTTCCCATCACACCTGGTGGTGGACAGTCTATGTGATAGCACATGCAAAGGCCCAGTGGTTGGTACATTGTAGATCTCACTGAAGGGTATTTTTCTTCTTCCCTTTTCCTTTCAAAATTTCATTAAAAATGTGAACTTTTTTTTCTCAGAAGAAAGCTGAATCCTTGTGTAGTTTTTTATGGCAATGTCTAGAAATATTTACACAAGAGATTTTTTTCATTTAGGGTTGAATAACTTCAGGTATGTTTTCACAGCTCCACTATGTTCTGTGCCTATCAAGGCAATTCAGACTCGAAGAGACCCCATAGGACAGCGTAGAACTTCTGTGTAGGGTTTCCTAGGCTATGGTGGCACAGTGATGGAGGACCCTTAGGTGCTAACTGAAAAGTTGGTGGTTCAAATCTACCTGTCACTTCACAGAAGAAGGATGTGGCAATCTGCTTCTGTAATGATTTATAGTTTTGGAAACTCCATGGTGGCAGGTCTACTCTGCTCTATAGGGTTGGAATTGACTGAAAGCAGTGGGTAATCTTCATGGTACTCAACTGTCAGGTCTTTTCTCCCGTTTGAGCTGCCGATCTTTCAGTTAGCAGCCAAGAACTTCACATTTGTCCCATTAGGGCCTTAATATGTGTGATAGAGTTTGCTAATTGTATCCCAATGTTTATTGTCCTCTTCTCCCTTAGTAATAGCATCTCAGTAGCATATTTCTGTCTCAAGCTAAAAGATACTTGTCATGGTCCCTGTTAGATAATAATATATGAAGAGGAAGTGTTGTCTGGGATTTCTGTGAAGGCTCCTTTTATGGGAGTATGCACCTCATCGCTATTCTTTTGCTCCATTCTGCTGCCTACGATGTAGATGCAGCAGCCAAAGCCCTAGCAGCTCTTTTGGGTGACACTACAGACGGTGGAGCATCCCTGGTGGTGTAAGTGGTTAGGTGCTTGGCTGCTAACCAAAAGTCAGTGGTTCGAATCCATCAGCCACTCCTTGGAAGAAAGATACAGCAGCCTCATTCTGTAAAGATCTACAGCCTTGGAAATGCTGTGGGACAGTTCTACTCTGCTGTATAGGGTCACTATGATTTGACAGCAGTGGAGCTTCTGTTTGGATGGACGGTGGGGAGTGAGCCTGAAGGCACCTGGATCCTGTGTCACTTAATAGAGTACCATATATACCATGGACTCTCTACTTCTTGATTTCTTCTAGATGAAAGAGTGAAACTTCTCATTTGTTTACACTACTGTTGTACTGAGTTTTTAATTCATCTGACACTGAACCTAATCAAAATTAAAACCTAGTGGAAGCTTGTTTAACTGACTTCTGATTAACTAATTTGCTAAATTAATGACACTCCACTTTCTCAGTATAGTGTACTGTTCTTTGAATGCTCCTAATTCCTAGCAGTTCTTTAGGGCAGCTAGTCTCACACTCACCTGGAGGACTTGTTGGACCTGAAATTACCGGGCCTTGCCTCTAGAGTTTTCCAGTTCAGTAGGTGTGTGGTAGGACCCAAGAATTTTTCATTTTTAACAAATGACGCTGGCCTGGGGCCACACTTTGAGAAACATTGACTAGGACATCTCATTCTTCTGTTACTACCACCTGGGCTGAATGTTACCAGGAATCAATAGGGCTCCTTCTCAAACCTGTTTATTAGAAGTGTGCCTGTGATTGCCATTATGTAATTTAATTAGATTCTACAGAAATATATCACAAATGATTTGAAAAGAGGAGTTATTTTTAAAGGAAAACTAAGTTGAAGGCTTTGGTGGATGGTTGATTGATTTTGATGGAATTAATATAGGTACTTATTAAAAAAACTGTTACCAAGTTGGGTTTGGTGACATAATTTACAGATCAGAAAAAACAACTATAAAATTCTAGAGAGATTAACCACTTGTGTTGTTTTAAAAGGATTTTTGAATTACTGTTTTGTTTTAACTAAAGCAAGTCTGTGAATTGTGTTGTTCTATGGCTACGGGCTAGTCAGTAAAGACAATACAGAACTTCAATCTATGGTTTCAGAATTCTTTTTTCTTTAAACTTTGGGTCTAATCTAGAAAGTTGGGAAGCCAAGGTATGTATAAATGTTAAGTTAAAATGACATTCTAAAACAAAATGTTGAAATCAAAATTATTTAAAGAGTGTCTTGGGGATTGAATTGTGTCTTCCAAAATTGTGTGTCAACTTGGCTAGACCATGATTCCCAATGTTATGTTGTTGTCTACCATTTTGTGACCTGCTGTGATTTTCCTTTGTGTCGTGAATCCTGCGTCTAGGACATTAATCAGGCAAGGATGAGAGGCAGTTATATTAATGAGGCAAAACTCAGTCTGTAGGATTTGGTTGTTTCTTGAGTCAATTTCTTTTGAGTTACAGAAGAAAGAATCCAGCGGAGAAGGGAACTCCTACTACCAAGAATGAAGAACCCACCAGGAAGTGCACCCTTTGGCCCCAGAGTCTCTGTACTGAGAAGCTCCTGGACCATGGAAAGATTCACGACAAGGACCTTCCCCCAGAGTCAACAGAGACAGTGAGAGAGACTTCTTTTTGGAGCTGCCACTGAATAGCCTCTCAGACTGCGAGAGAATCAATTTCTGTTGATTAAAGCCACCCACTTGTAGTGTTTCTGTTACAGCAGCCCTAGCTAACTAAGGCAGTGTGGTTCCCAGCTTTCTTGCTTTGACCTCTGTTTTCAGTGAGCTGATTGAGTGTGACTTACATCGGATTCAGAGCCTGGGGGAATAGCTTCCCTGCTATTGCTTTAGTTGGGAATGTAGTCCAAGGAGGATAAAGGGGAGTGAGAGGAAAAGGAAGGAGAGATGGTATGGGAATGCCACATAGAACTGGCCTGCACTTGGAATCAAGTATGACAATTTCTTGATCTTAAGCCAGCCAGCCAGAATTTTCTGAGATGCCTTGTCAACAACTACTTTTCAGGACAGTACAGAAACACTAGTGGCAAAACAGTTAAGCATTTGAATGATAACTGAAACACTGGCAATTTTAACCCACTTGGCAACTCTGTAGGAGGAAGACCTGTCAATTTGCTCCCCTAAAGATTACAGGCAAGAATATCCCATGGGACATTTCTACTCTATCACACGAAATCAACTCAGTGACATCCATCAGCAACATGTCTAAAGAAAAAGAGATGAATTTATTTGCTGCTTCTCATCTCTCACTGGTTTCAGGTTTGCTCCATGGGTCTAAAGAGTGGCAGATAATCCAATAGACAAGGTAAGCACAGTGTTTACCTTGCTTACCAGATCATCTGTAGCAAACAGTTTCACATCTTTTCACTACATCAAAGATTTTGCTTCTAGGTAAGGCCAGAATCACTCTCTACCCCAGCCTCATAATACTTTCACAGAATCAAAACCTCTTTGCAAATTTACAATCTCTGACAGGGATGGGTGCTCTGGTAAGCAAGGTGAACATTGACATACTTGTACTTACACCTAGACTGCTAGAGAATCAATTTCTGTTGATTAAAGCCACCCACTGATAGTGTTTCTGTTACAGCAGCCCTATTTAACTAAGGCAGTGTAGTTCCCAGCTTTCTTGCTTTGACGTCTGTTTTCAGTGAGCTGATTGAGCATGGCTTACATCGGCTGCAGAGCCTGGGGGAATAGCTTCCCAGCTATTGCTTTAGTGAATTTATCTGTAGTGAACAATTTCACATGTTTCTCACCACATCAAAGATGTAAGATTTATGGGAGCAGATCATCAGATCTTTTTCTCGTGGGTGGGTTTGAACTGCCAACCTTTTGGTTAGCAGCCAAGCACTTAACCACTGTGCAACCAGGATAACCACAAACATGCAAAGTAAGAGGGTTAGCAAGATGAACTACAGTCTGCAGTAGGGTTCTTTTGGCATGACAGATACTCACTATTTCCCTCTTACACTACTATTTCTAGATTTTTCTCTCCCTTAGTCAACACTCTGAGAGGCCTGGATTTCTTTACTGGTAGAGTGACCTAGACTTTCATCCTTGAGAGATTTAAATGCCTATTTTTCTTAGCCTTGTCAGGCATTAGTTTCTCAGTTGTCTATCCACTGTTATCAAAATGGGAGCACCAAGAGATAACCCAGTGAATTCTTGGTTTCAGACATACCCTTTGTTGCCCCCATGTGTAGCATCAACTTTTACTTTTTGTGGTGATTAGGAATAAACTTCTGTTGATTTACGGGCATGAGGTGGTGAAAGTGACCAGGTAGGAGTCGAGGTTCCAAGGTCAATAGAACTCACACTCTGCTTCCTGGTAGAACATCCTCCTCTTTCCTGTCCAACTCAGGAGTAAGACCCCTGACATAGCAGAGCTCAAGGTTAAGAGAAAGGGAAGGACAATTCTGTGAATGATTACTAGGAGTGATGGTGAGAGAAGTTAATTCTACTTTCATTTACTGGTTCGCGGACTGGGTATTCTAGATACTGGAGACACAGAACCATGAATTGCCTGTTGGTTCAGTGCCTATACACCATATATTAGTAAAGAGTTCAGTAACCTTGTAGAATGCTATTCTAGCACCCTAGACCAATTTTAACAAGACCATTACATAGTTCTATTGGACTAGATGTTTCAGATGGAGCAAAAAGAGTAATCCTCTAAAAATACCTTATTTCAAGGAGCTCAAGGAGCACAGGTGGTACAGTGGTTAAGGCACTGCGCTGCTGACTAAAAGGTTAGGGTTTGAAACCCCGGAAGTTGCTCTACAGGGGAAGGATGTGGCAGTCACCTTCTGTAAAGATTACAGCCTTGCAAATTCTGTCCTATAGAGTTGCTAGGAGTTGGAATCAACTCGATGGCACTGGGTTTGGTTTAGTTTGGGTTTTAAAGGAACACTGGTGGCACAGTGGAGCCCTAACCAAAAGGTTGGCCGTTCAAATCCACCAGCTGATCCTTGGAAACTCTATGGAGCAGTTCTTTATCCTGTAGGGTCACTGTCTGTTGGAAATGACTTGATAGCAACAGGCTTTGGTGGCTCAACAGTTAAATGTTTGCATGCTAACTAAGAGGTTGATGGTTCAAACTCTTCCAGCAGATTCATGGGAGAAATAGCTGAAAATCTGCTTCTGTAAAGGTACAGCCAAGGAAAGCCTATAGGGCAGTTCTACTGTCTCATGAGGTCGCTATGAGTCTCAATCAACTTAAGAGCATCAACAACAACCCTTCTTGGAATTCTCCATTATGTTCCCTTCTATAATTAATATCCAGTGCAGTGCTGTCCACGAGTGGTTCCTGCTCACCTCTTGGATTTTCTTTCATGTCACTCGTCTGCTCTACCACTGCTAGAGTCAAGCCCCACTGAGTTTCTTTCTGTTCTTTGAAATCCCAAGTATTGAGCGATTTCCACTAGCTGTTCCCACTGCCTAGAATAGTCTTCTCCCTGATTTAGTTATGGTTGACTCTTCTCAGGAGTGACAGCTCAGCTTAAAGTCCTCTCCAAGAGTTCTTCTATGACCACCCCATCTAATGCACTCCAGCACATCCCCCTTTTTCTAGTTTTATCTCTGCTTGTTTACTGTCTCCTCCTGGCTCCCGTTACAGTGTGAACTTCGTAAGAGTTGAGACTTGTTTATTTTGTTCACTCTTGTGTTTCTGCACCTAAAAGAGTGCTTGGCACAGATTGGGCACTCAGTAAATACTTCTTGAATGAATACATGGATATTGATCCCCCCTGAGGATATTGATACTTCTAATGGAGCTATTCATAATTAAAGCAAGACTTCCTCTTTATAAATACAAAATGCCTAACAGATATGCTTGTGAATTATTAAAACAAAGAATATCCTGTTTTCCCACTGGACCAAAGGAAACAGGCTGTTTCTAGAAGACTAACTACTTTGGGTTGCTGTGCGGGAGGGAAATAATTTAGGCTTTCCTACAGAGGGTCAGAGTTCTGGATCGTTTGATTCAGTTAAGGGCCAAAAGCTTCATGGCTGAAACGTTCAAACTGAGCACAACTGAGGATGATTCATTTGTGTAGCACAGGCATGATCAGATCCTCCAGGAAGCTAAGGGAAAACCTCCCAAGCCTATTCTCTGACAACACAGTAATTTTGATATGTGGAAAGCACACACATTAGATGAGTGTCTCAGAGCCATTATATTTCTAGGGCATGTACTCTCCAGAAGAATGTTATCGTCAGTCTTTAAAGTTGCCTCTGGGATGCATGTTGAAATTGGTCCCCTTTAGCCTTCACATTTTGTAGGTGATGAAGGAAAGTTCAGGAAAGCAAAAGTGACTGACCCAATGTCCTTCTGCTAATTAGAAGCAGAGCCAGGGTTAAAATTCAGATCTCCCAACAAAGAGTCAGGAGTTTTACCATATGCCATATGGCACCTTTTCTGTCAATCTCCCTCCCCTAAAAAACAACAACAAAAAAGCCCGTCAAACAAAAATCCACTTGGATTTGCCTTGAATGACATATCTGTGAGTCTGGGTGGAACTGCCCTGCATTTCTGGATCTGCCATTGGCTGTAAGGTGAAGGTGCATGAGGGTCTCTTTAAATTTTGCTGAGAACATTCTCAACTTATCATCAAACAACTATTTATCATCAAAGGGAAGCAGTATATTCTCATCTAAGACTCATATCTACATAAAAAGTCAGAGGAAACAGCTCTGCATTCCCAAGTGACATAGTTGGTTTCATAGTGCATCAATAGACACGGTTGTCTTTCTCCTTTGCTTTCTAGGTTTAGGTTTGCAGACGTAAATTTCAGCACATTTATACAGGTCTCAAAACATCAGAACCACTTTGCTTTGTACCGTGTTGGTGTAGTCAGGGCCATGAGGGAAAGTCTCCAAATGACTTATTGAGCAGATTTGTGGGGAGACTGAATGTTTTCCTTCACTGCCAACAACTGGATTCTCTATTGTTTTTCCTGTTATGTGGGTTCACCACTCACTTCTTTCTTGACTATTAGGAGGAGGTTAGGGGTGATTGTGGTGTGGTAATATTTCCAGTCTGCAGTGTGCTGTTCTACAATATTTGTTTGTTTGCTCTGGAAATCTGCTTCTCAAAAGATTTGTTGGCTGTACCCAACAAAACCTTATGAGGCAGTTCTGCTCTGCCACCTGGGGTCACCAGAAGTGGAAACTGACTCCGCTCACCTAAGGTTCTCAGGCTGATTGCCAGGATTTGGTTGTTGGGGGTGGTGAACGCCTACGTGCAATTTGATGACCTTATTAGCACTGTACATTTCCAGCTAAGCATGTGACCCAGAAGTCCAGGACCAGTGTTTCATGGCTGGGGCCCCTTGGTAAGCGTGCCCCTTCTAAACATTACATGGGACGTGAGGAGAGCAGCATGACGCCCTTTTGTTCCCAGGGTGGGTTATCCCAGGACTTGGATGGAGTTCACCGCCCCCGCAGCAGATGACTGAGCCGCAGTGCCTAAACCCCTGGTTCCTCCCTCCTGCAGAGGAATTTGGGATTTGCTGCAGCTGCCTGGGTGTTTTCAGCTTCTTCCTGGCCCTGCTCGGCCCCTGACGAGGCCACTGCACGTCTAGCTGTACCCGCCGTGTCTCCGCACCTTTGTGCAGCCTTGCCCTGCTCGCTAAAATGTTCTCAGCGCACAAAAGCCGCGGCTGAAGAGAACAGCTCACAGCACAGAGTGAGGGAAGGCTGCCGCCTGCAGGGGTGGCTGCGCGCACCAGCTCCCGAGGAGGCAGACGCACGCTGCTCGCTCTGGAGCGGCCCCAGGAAACCCAAACTTCAGCTTGGCTCACCCCAACCTCCTCCCCTACCTGCAGACCCCCAGGTGAGACTAAACCCATCCAACCACGCGACCCCCTGCCCACCCGACGAGAGCCTGCCTGTGGAACGCGGTCTGCGCGCAGCAGGCTTGTCACCCCGGAATTCAACCTGCATCTTAGCCTGTTTTGTTTGGGGGAAGTGCTGGCCTCTCCGCTTCTGTTTGTCTTCCAGCCCCTGTTTTCTCGTGGTAACGTAAAGTCTTTCCTCTCGGGACGGGGTGAAAAAAGGCAGATATACATTTCAACAAGCGCAAAGTACTTGGGCTTAATTCCGTGTGCGCGCGCGATTTGAGAAATGCCCGTTGCTAACCGGGCTGCCCGGGCCAGGCGTCGAACCACCTTCTAAGAAAGGTGGCCGGCAGCCAAAGGTGCAAATGGGATGCCGCGATTTGTGGGGGTCTGTTTCAGCATTTATATTTAAATCTATTTCCCTCTAAGAATTTTTAATTGGCGATTTCGCCGGGAGATGCTCCAGTAACTCAGAGAGGGAGCCAAACCTAGTTATTTCGCTTGGTGACCAAGCTTTATTCCCGGGCTTTCTTTCCCCTGCCGTTCTTGCCCTGAAGCTATCTGCAAAGCGAACCCACTCTGATACAGTTTGAAAAGTGCATTTTGTACTTGCCTCTTTCTTTGATCGAATTAATCTGGGCTTTTTTGTAGTTCTAAATGAGGCCTATGGGCTGACAATGTAGCTGTTTAAAGGGGATTTTAGGGGATAATAGCCAATGCAAATAGTGCCATGAGAATGGCAACTTGCTTTTGCACTTTCAATCACATAATAACAGCAAAGAAAGCTTTTAAAATGAATTGAAATTTTGTGGCATGCCATCTGGGATTATTTGGGGGGAAACAGTTCTGAATACTGAAGTTGTGGAAAAGAATGGCGGTGGGGTTTGCTCTTAAGCTGACGTGTTTCAGATGGCAACCTTATGCTTAACTGGTGCAAAGTTGGCTAGCGTTTTTTTTTTCCTTATTATTTTCTTTCTCTTGGATTATCTGCAAAAATTCTCTTTGATTGCTGGTATTTGGGTCTGAAAAACTTACCCATTGTTAAAGAATTCAATTCAACCCCTTGCAGCTGCTGAGCCCCTTATTATTCCCCTCCTTATGTGTATGCGTCTGGGATGAATGTAGCCAAGCCTTTTAGTGCCTTAATAGGTGTCTACATAAAGGTCATTTATTCTGCCATACTTGTTTTAACAAAAGTTTATACACAAACAACAACCACAGCTAAAACATTCACATTAATCAATTTCCTCCCAATGCAAGGATGCAAAAACTGCCTCCAGCCATGGCCAAGACATGAAAAATGTTTTCTGTGTATGACGCTGCAGAGCAAGAAAAGAGTTTAAGCAATTTCATCCAGGGCCAAGCGTAATTGTTTCAACACAGTTTCTAGCTGAGATGGAGGCTTCTGAGGCCTCGGTGGCAATGTGGTCTAATCAGGTTAAAGTGGAGGGCAGAGAGGGCCTTAGGATGGAGGGAGCCCAGGTTCCAGCCTAGCCCTTGATGATGACCTTGGTTTTTGGAGTGGCTCTCTGTGAACCTCTGGTGGGTGTTAGCAATCCGTTGCTTCTGCAGAAGAGGCTGAACAGGTGAAACTAGAATTTGGAGAAAATTATACACAGGGCTGCAGTCTAGGTATCCAGAATTTGCAGCAACAACAAGAAATTTCTTTGAGGGTGTAATTGCTCCTGTCATACAAAATGAAAGGGGAGCACAGTCATTCTGGTCCATCTTCAAACCCCACAGAAAGGTCTTAAGCTGATGGTAATAGCGACAAAACGTGAACACTGGTGAGGGTGGTGACACGCTAGTGAAAATACTAGATAGAGGAAAGACGGCACAAATTTCTGAGGACCCGGGTGCTGCACGTGTGTTGGGGCTGAGGGGATGGCCCACCACAGAAGACGTCACATGGGAATTACAGAACGCTGGCCATCTGGGAGCAGGGATGAGGAGGTCCATCCACCCCACCTCCCTGGCAGCTTGCCAGGTGACGCAGAGAGCCGGCCACAGCCTTGAATCCATCTCGGGATGATGCTCTGCCTGCGGTCCTGCCTTCACCCCAAGTCTGCTGGAAGCACAAGCGAGCATGTTGTCTGGTAACTTTGGGTTATTCTCAGATTGTCTGCTTCTGCATCTTTAGGGCTTAAGGCTTAAACTTGAGAGGTTAAGGGTTCAAGTCCTTAGATGCTTTGGGGGAAGGAGGGGCATTGTGAAGGCTAGAAAGCTCTGTGATTTGGCTTCTGTGTGTGGCATACTGCTCCCCCAACCTTATCAGAGGATCTGGGAATGGGGTTGAAGGTCCCAGCTCTGCCAGGTGCTGAGGAATCCTCCCTGTGGTGTCCCCAGCTCCACCATGATTCCCTGGCCACTGGCTAGGACCAGTGCTTCTCAGCCTCTCATGGTTATCTTGGTAGTCTTCAGATTTTGATTGTGTGGGTTTGGTGTGGGGCCTGAGAATATGCATTTCCAGTGAGCTCCCTGGTGATGCCGAGGCCGCTGGGGCCTCTAGATTCTAACTTATCTGGAGATAAGGTGCAGCTGCTGATGTCTCAGAGTCGAAGTCTCTATCTGGAAAGTGGAGGGAATAAAAATGTGCATTAATGCAATCAGATGTTTTTTGACTTTTCAACTCCAGGAGCTTTTTTGGAGATTGGAAAGGGCTTGGTGAGAGCCAGGTTTCAGTTTGTCTAGCACCTGATTTGATTCTTCGTTTTCAGGCAGAAGAGACAATGTAAAGGATCTTTGACCTCAATATTTTCCCATTTCTGTACTATTATTTTTTCCATTATTAAAGATATGTTGAATGCCTACTGTGTGCAGACACTGTGCTAGGTGCTGGGGCTATGTTACTGTGGTTGTTGGTAGGGGCCACCAAGTCAATTTGAACTCACAGTGATCCCTTGTGACAGAGTAGAACTGCACCATAGGGTTTTCTAAATTACCACCTTTATGAGATGGTGGGTTCGAACTGCTGAGCTTTCTGTTCATAGCTGAGCACTTAACCACTGTGCCACCATGGCTCCTTGCTGTGGGTATAAATCCATTGCTGCTGAGTTGATCTTGATTCACAGCAATGCTGCAGGACAGAGCAGACCTGTCCTATAGGGTTTCCAAGGATCAGTTAGTGGATTTGAACCACCAGTCTTTTGATTTGTAGCTGAACTCTTAACCACTGGGCCACTAGGACTCCCTGCCATGGATATAGCAGCAGGAAACCATCTCGTCCTTGCCCTAGCGAAGTTTACTTCCTTACAGTGCAGAG
The DNA here is from genome assembly GCA_028571685.1 of Heterohyrax brucei. NCBI lineage: Eukaryota > Metazoa > Chordata > Mammalia > Hyracoidea > Procaviidae > Heterohyrax > Heterohyrax brucei. Next base: position 21,869,581 of record CM053147.1, read on the forward strand.
TATTGGTTCTTAAGCCTGGATGCATATGTTTTTACCACTAGGAGATGCCTGGGCCCCACTCTTAGAAAATCACCTTTAATTGGTTTGGGATGGGGCCCAGTTATCAGCATTTTTGAAATGCTCATCAGTGGATTCTAGTGTGCAGCCAGGGCTGAGTACCTCTGGTCCAGAAGGTTTGGAATGGTGTGGAAAGGTGTGGAATGCTGTTGGATCTTGAAGTGCATTCTGAATTATCAAAAAATGTTCTATAAATGTTCTTGTAGGTAAACTCTGCTGAATCCTAGTTTTCCGTAAAGGGGTTACTCAGGATGGTGTCCATTATGGCATCTGTAACTTAGTTCATGTTTGCTGATCCACAGTGTGCTTCTCTCCACCTCTGGATGCCCAGGGTTTGACATACCTGGAGATCTCCAGAAAACAGTACTCATGTGGTACATTGCATTACTAACAGAACACAACAGGGCTCATCTGTCAGCCCTCATTGTTAGATTGAGGTCTTCAGGTCCAAACACTCTGAAATGCTAAGTCAAGGGGTTCACCTGTGCTGATCATGCTAAAATAGCTCCCTACTGAAACCACTGGAAACCCTGATGGTATAGTGACTAAGTGCTGCTGCTGTTAACCAACAAGTTGGCAGTTCAAATCCACCAGGCGCTCTCCTTGGAAACTCTATGAGGCAGTCCTACTATGTCCTATAGGGTTTCTATGAGTTAGGATCAGATCGATGGGAAACACCACTTTGAGTGCTATTCAGATAGTAACAACTGACTCTTAACACAGCACTTACTGCATGCTGGATACTGTTCTAAGTGTTTTACACATGTGAAGTCATTTAATTCTCCTTACGACCCTGTGAGATATGTATTATTCCTATCCTCATCTTATTGATGAGAAAATGAAGGTGCAGAGAAGGTCATAATAGCTTGGCAGAACCCAGATTCAAACTCAGCCAGTCTTCTGGCGTCCACTGCCTTTCAAAACAGGATTTTTGCAATAGGTCTTCTATTTGAATAACGTATTTTAACTTTAATATGCTGCGTAGCTCTTTCCTGTCAGTTTCTGAAATTTGTTTTGATTTACTTTTCTGAATCTGTTTATCCATTAAGTGTGTATGTCACAAAGGCCACAGACCTACAGGCAATATTTTGCTTTGATAAAAACAGTAGGTCACGGTAGGATGCAGTAATTGTGGAGTGTCACAGATGGTGAACTAGATCAGGATGGAAACATGTTCTAAATGTCACTGTGCATGTCAGCTGTTTTGATGAGACCTGCATCGCTTACTTGGTACTATGGGATAACTTGTTGAATTGTATCATTTTCATTTATTTAAGGTTATGGTTCAATACAACATGTCATTTGTTGGTGCTCATGAGTTGTTATTTCTCCTTGGGCACCTTCGAAGACGAAGGACAAACTTGCTGCAGGAACCCTAATCAGTGATAGAGGGGTAATCTGAAGTCTCTACCTGCTTCCCTTTCCCCTTCCTGGATTGACAAATTGACTACAGATGCGCTGAGCTGTGAACACTAGAATGTTTCTCGTTTCATGGTACGTTCACAGGCTTAGAGGGATTTGAATGGCTTTAGAGTCAATCATAGGCTACTGTTTCTTATGTCATGTATTCATTTATAAATGAAATAAACCCTCTTTGTCTCACAGCTAGGTCTAAGGAGGTCTTCTTGCAAGAATGTATTATTATCACTGTTGCTGGGTACTGCTGAGTGGATTCTGACCCATAGGGACCCCCCTTTGACAAAGCAGAATGGCCCCATGGGGTTTCCTAGTCTGTAATCTTTATGGGAGTAGATTGCCAGGTCTTTTCTCTTGCAGAGTAGCTTTTGAATTCAAACTTCTGACTTTTCAGTTAGCAGCCAACGACTTAGCCTTTGTACTACCAAACCAAAAAACCAAGCCATTGTCACTGAGTTGATTCAGACTCACAGTGACCCTGTGGGACAGAATAGAACTGCCCCATAGGGTTTCCACGGAGCAGCTGATGGATTTGAATGGCTGACCTTCAGTTAGCCGTTGAGCTCTTAACCAGCCTGCCACCAGGGCTCCTTATTATCGTTACTACACTCTGATTATTATGGAGGAGCCCTAGTGGTGCAGAGGTTAAGAGCTGAGCTGCTGACGGAAAGATCAGCAGTTCAAATCCGCCATCTACTCCTTGGAAACCCTATGTGGCAGTTCCTTTCTGTCCTATAGTGTTGCTGTGAGTCAAAACTGACTTCATGGCACCTAATAACAACAATTATTAGAGTCCTTAGATGGTGCGAACAGTTAATGTACTTGGCTGCTAAGTGAAAGGTTGGCGGATTGAGTCCACCTAGAGGCATCTCAGAAGAAAAGCCTGTATCTGCCTCTGAAAACTCAGCCATTGCAAACTCTGTGGGACACAGTTCAACTCTGACACACACAGGAGGTCGCCATGATTTGGAGTTGACTTGAGGGCAACTGGTTTAAAAATTTGCTTTTAGTACAGAAACTCTCTTTTAGTCTTATTTCTGTTTCTCTGTTTTCTGAGAAAAGATAATGCTGGCACTGAGGTTAAGTTATATCATTTCCTTTTTTCCTCACTCTCAAATCATACAGCTGGGCTAGTTTCATGGGGGGAATTAGTGGTTGGTAATTAGCTTTTAGATAAATCACTGCCCGAAGAAAAGGAAAGACAGCTTGAGAGGTAGAAAATTCATTGAAATAGTCAGTCGGCACATCCCTATAATTTTGTTATTTTGCAAATGATGGCAATAGCAATTGCTTAGTGATCTAAGAAAAAGCATCTCAAAGATCTTGGGTGTCAACATTAGTGGAAACTGTCATCAAAGTGTCTGTTCTCCGGATGCTCACCGAGGGCCGAAATGGCATGCGGTAAAGACAACCGAGAAGACAGAGAGACCCACAAGAGTGGGTGCCTACATCGACCTGGGACTGGAAGAACCGGATGGTGCCCGGCCACCACCACTGATAGCCATGACGGAGCTCACAGAGAGGAGCCTCACTGGCAACACAAGAATAAAAAGAGGTGCATCATGAGATCTCCACTAAAAGACCTCAATTGATGGTCCAGCGGTTTTGGGGTTCCTCTGAGAGCATGGCCCCCGGCCCTGATGCTGCCCGTTCCCATAAATTATAACAAAGGTCCACTCTTTGGACAGGAATGGAATGGACTTGGCAATGCAGAGTAACCATATGTTGGAAGCACTTTATGGTTCTATACATCTATAGGATATCATCTTGCTGACCTCTGGCTGGAGGAAGGGGAGTGGATGGAGAGGAGGGGAAAGGAGACTGTTGGGAGGATGAGACATGTATGGAGCAGAGAGGAATAGTGTGCAGTCACTGGACAGGGAGAGCAGCGGAAGCTGCATATAGGGGGGAAGGTAAATTTACATGTGAATGTACATTTTCACTCAGTTATGTTAAATAAAAAGAAAAGAAAAGAGAGAGAGAGAAAAAAAAAGTGTCTGTTCTCCAACTCAGAACACAAGGAGCAGAGAGAGCACTGTCTGTCACAGTGATTCTGGGACCTATATGTCCCGTCAATTTGGGACCCCACCCTCCAACACCACTCTAAGTATGAGGAGAAAATCATGACCCAGGCTCTAGCCACGTTATGGAAAGAGAACGTTCGTGGCTCAGCAGCAGTGGAACTACCATGTCCTACCTTACGGGGCATGCTTTATTGTGTCTGGGGAATCAGGCCATCGGAAAAAAAAAAGAAAACTCAAACCTAAAAACATGGTGGTCAAGTCAATAACGACTCACAGCAACCCTAAGGGACAGACTAGAACTGCCCCATAGGGTTTCCAAGGAGCTGCTGGTGGATTTGAGCTGCCAGACTTTTGGTTAGCGGCTGTAGCTCTTAACCACTATGCCACCAGGGTTTCCAGGCTGTTGCAGAAGATGAGAAAAAAGTATGGAGCATACATGATCATAAAGAAGGTGCCTCTGCAGAATGGCCAGATGGCTCCTTCTGCTCTTTCTTATTCCTTTGGCTCTCTGTCATGTCCACTTAGACTCTTCTTGGATGTTCAGTATTTTTGTAGTATATACTGAGAGTCCTGGTGGCGCAGTGATTATAATGTTCAGCTGCTAATGAAACGGTGGGCTATTCAAACCCACCAGCAGCCATGTGAGAGAAAGATGTGGCAGCTGGCTTCTGTAAAGATGACGACCTCGGAAACACTAAGGGGCAGTTCTACTCTGTCCTACAGGGTCACTGTGAGTTGGAATTGACTGGAAGACAGTGGGTTTGGTTGGGAGTTTTATAGCATACACTACTTAAATTGTGATTCTATTAGACATAGAATATTAGAATTAGAAGAGACCTTTGAGGTAATACTGACTACAGTTTTCAGCATGCTTAGTCCCTGTCAGGGACCCCAATATAAGTGCATGTGTGTTATTTCAGCCTCTACAATCTGCCAGGTGGGTGTGATTATTTTTACTGTGAGTGTAAATGAGGGCCAGCAAGGTTCAAAAACTTGCCCCAGCTGCAAGAACTGGGGCTAAAATAGCCTCACCAACTCCATAACCAGAAAAACCAAACCCACTCCTGCCAAGTCTATTCCAACTCATAGTGACCTATAAGACAGCGTAGAACTGCCCCATAGAGTTTCCAAGGAAAACCCGGTGGATGTGAACTGCCAACCCTTTGGTTAGCAGCTGTTTTAGTCATCAGCTAGGGCTGCTCTAACAGAAATACCACAGAGTGAATGGCTTTAACAAAGGAAGATTTATTCTTACACAGTCTGGTAGGTTGCAAGTCCATATTCAGGGTGTCTGCTCCAGGGAAAGGATTTCCCCTTGTCAGCTCTGGAGGAAAGTCTGGTATTGCATCAGTCTTTGTCCAGGGAGCGTCTTGGCGCAGGAACCTCAGGTCTGATGGACGCGCTCTTCTCCCGGTGCTGCTTTCTTGATGGTAACGACATTCCCCATTCTCCTTGTTTCTCTTTCCTTTTATCTCTTGCAGGCTGAAAAGCTTAAGCGTGGGGCAAGCCATACTCCAGGGAAACTCCCCCCACAGCAGAGCAAGGAAGTAATCCTATGCAGGAATTTACAGCCCCTTTAGCATACAGTTTAGTGAAACCACAGAATGTAGGACAGTCCCAAGATACTGGGAATCATGTCCCAGCCACACGGCTGCACATATTTTTTGTGGGACACAATTCACCCCATGACAGCAGCCATAACACTTAACCATTATGCCACCATTCTTTCCTCGCTGACTGCAACATGCCCTTGACTTCTAGGTTATGACCCCTCCGGTGGAGGTATGCTCTCAGATAGATGCTTTACAAATATTTCTTATTCTGCAAGTTGTCTTTTCACTTTGATGATGAAACTGCCTGGCTACAGGATGATATCCTTTGTGAAAGCACAAAGTTTTCAATTTTGATAAATTCCAAGTTACCTATTTTTTTCCCTTTATCACTTGTGCTTTTGGTATCATATCTAAAAAATCCATTTCCTGATACAAGGTCACAACATTTACATCTGTGCTTTTTTTCTAATATTTATGCATTGGCATCCTTGTATTTAGGTCTATAATGTATTTTGAGTTAATTTTTGTATACAGTGTCAGATGATAAGCATTTTTTTCTATGTAAATTTATGGAAATTAATCAAGTTGGCAGATAACATCATTTTGATTACTAAGAAAGAATTATAGCAGTTATTTGAAATTATGCTAATTTATTAATTATGAAGAAATATTAGAATTTTGGGCTCTAAACTTAAGACTGATCCTAGCCCTATCTTTTCTAACTTTGACTTTCCTAAAGCAAATAATACAGAATGTTCTAAGATTCTTTGATTCACATCAACTGAGCCATGGTAGTGGGGATGGGAAATAATTTTCCACTAAGCATCTCTTGCTGACTCAGAAAAATAGTAGTCCACAAATGGCAAAAGTAAAATGTAGCTTCAATTATTTTAAGAAACTAATAAGATTTTTTAAAAAAGAGTTTCTAATAATCGGATTCTTGTGTTAGGAATAATTGAAGTTGAAAAATTAAGCCCACTACCACTGAGTTAATTCTGACTCATAGTGACCCTATAGGACAGAGTACAACTGCGCCCCATAGGTTTCCAATGAGCGGTTGGTAGATTTGAGCTGCTGACCTTCTGGTCAGCAGTCGTAGCTCACTGTAGCTGGTAACCACTGCATCACCAGTGCTTAGCAATATGAGTAGGCAACTAGAATTACTATTTAATAAACACTCTGTAGTTCTTGGAGCCCTGGTGGTGCATCACAGGAGCCTCTGGGTGTTTTGAGCTTACCCAGAGGTACCTCAGTAGAAAGGCCTGGTGATCAAGTTCCAGAAAATTAGCCATCTGAAAATGCCATGGAGCACATTTCTTCTCTAACACACATGGGGTTGCCATGAGTTGGAACTGACATGGTGGCAACTGGTTTATTTCTAGACATTGACCAACTGCTGAGGAAAAGAAAAAGACATCAGAAATTGGGAGGGAATGTGACATGAAGACAGATGAGAGATGAACAGTCATGAAAGGCACACCCAGATGTCTCCTGTGGCCAAGCTTTCCATGCTTGGGAGGTAAAGGGGTGTGAGAATGGGAAGTGGCAGAGTAGAGAAAACCTGTCCAGATTCTTGGCATTTAGCTGCAAATATCACAATATTTTCTGCCATCAGAGATACAAGGCTCAGCAGAATAAGAGGAAAGAAAGACACTGGGTAAATAGGGGAATTATACACAGCTTTGAAGATACATGTACTTTTATGTATATACATCAATTTCATGAAGTCATACACATCTTGGGGACTGTGGTCAAGCCATTTTAAAGTGAAGTTCCCTTGATACAATCAAAAGCACGATTAAGGATACCCTTTCTTGGTATTATCCACTGGGTAGGATGACATTTGAGTCAGATTCTGCTCCACAGTCTTTGATCATGAGAGGGCCTCCTTAGTTCATTACAGCTGGCCCACAGTCTGGGCAGGGTGAAGTTTCTTCTTGTGAGTTCATAGGCGTCATTGATGATGCGTATTATTCTGCTGGTTTAATGTACTTCATGCAGCCTAAGCACACCAGGCATTTATTAACAACAACAACAAAACCCACACTGATTACCAGTGAGTTGCTTCCAACTCATGTTATCCACTGTGTTACAGAGTAGGACTAATCCATAGGGATTTCTTGACTGTAATCTCAACAAAAGCAGATCACCAGATTTTTCTTCTGCAGTACTGTTGGGTGGAGGGGAACCATGAACCTTAAGTTTAGCAGCTGAGTGTTAGCTGAGTGTTACTAGTGTTATCTAAGAATCTCAGGCACTTATTGGGGTCAGATACACATGATATGTTTGTTTTTTTTTTTTCTTTTTAGGAACTCACTGCTGTAACACAGGTCAGTGGCAAAAGATTCTAGATCACCAATATAGCATTAAAAAACAAACCCAACCCACTGCTGTAATGTTGCTTCTGACTCATGGTGACCTTGTAGGACAGAGTAAATGCCCCATAGGGTTTCTAAGGAACACCTGGTGGATTTGAATGGCTGATTCTTTTGTTAGCCAAGTAATATTACCATTTCAAACATTCCTTCAAATTGCATACTTAGTAGAATTTGGTTGTGCTGAATTGACATGGACTTTGCCATGTGGTAAAGGGGTTTGTAATGATTAGAACCAAATGCTGATAAATACCCAATGACCCGAGACTCCGCCAGAGTGTGACATGTTTTTAATTTAAGAACATTACATTCTTTTGTATAACATCCTTCGATAATATTAATTTTCAAGAACATTAAATTCTGTCTTGTGTACTGAGGCTGGCAATTATGATGCATAAAAATAGCTGAATAACTAGGGTTGTGCCAATTATTCTGTCACTCATGTGTAATTATTTTTGTGCAGCACAATATATCTGGTGCCTGCACAGAGTAATAATGTACAGTGTATAAATGAAAAATATTTTTTCTAAAGCAGGGTGAGGCATTCCTGAAAGCTTTAATCAGTTTATTTGAGAGCTGGGTTATGTCTCTTTGAGGAGGGCTAAATGCAATGGCTGTAAGGAGATTTCAGTTGTGGGCTGGTATCAATATGTGTCAATATTTCAAGTTAAGGAGGCAGAGTCAAGATGACGGACTAAACACACGTCTCCTTAATTCCCTCTGGAAACCAAGGCCTGAATTGATAACTAAACAGAGCCTTCTGGACGCCTAGTGAGCCCTAGGACATAGCATAGGGCTGTCAATTTGGACTACATACCACTGAATAGGAAACTTCTTCTCCTTTGCTGATCCTCATCCTTGTTGAGTGCCGGTTCACCATTTTAACTTTATTTTTCTCTGTCTTAGTCAGCAGGTGGGGCTAGGGCTTAACTGGCAGCAAAGCTCAGATGCACTTCTGATGGGACCAGCAGGCAGAATGGCCACCTTTTGAGAGCCCGGCTCTGTGCATGTAGGCCCCTCCACCCTCTCTTTCCAAACCTCTGCCACTGGTTTGGCTATTTCACAGCAGGTGGGAGAGCTTGTGGAGGCATCATCTTGTTCGACTGGGAGGCAGAGTTACCCAAACAGAGGCCCCAGCAGGACCTAATTCCCAGGCTTGGAGGCAGTGCCTGTCCAGGGAGCTCTTTTCTGGTAGAAAAGCAGTGTTTTTCACAGTGTGGCTCTACGGGTGGGATCCAGCAGCAGATGACAGCAGAGCCCTTCCATATTTTCAACTAGTTTGAAGTATCTGGCATTGAATATAGAGGTGTTTACTTTGCCAGCTGGAAAGAGAGACTTGCACACCTGACAGCCTAATCTTGGAAGCTGTCAGATATCTGTTGACCTTCCAATATAAGACTGCCTAGAGAAATATCTGCAGTGCATCCTGACGGTATCTCTTCCACCCTTTACTGACCCACATCATAGGGTCAGCTGATGGTCCCCCCAGTTGACTGTATAAGTAGGGCTGTGTCTTTGCCAATCAGGAGGCAGAGCCTGCTGTTCCAGAGATTTTACTGGGCCCAGTCTCTGGAGTACTTAGAGGTGACTGGTGATCACTCTCCTTTTCAGACTGAGCTTTAGATCCCATTAAGGTAACACTGGAGAAACAAAACAACCTCCAGATGCTCAAAAAGCAACAAACCTTGGACCGGAACATTAGGAGGAATTCACCTATGACTTCAGAATGCCCACAGAAGAAAGATCCAAAGAACTTCCCAGATGAAAAAGCCTTTCTGAAACTATCAGAGGATGAGTACAAAAGGATTATATAGAGAGCCCTCCTAGACCTTATACAAAAATTCATCAGAGCAAAATAAAAATTAAGCAAGCTGTTTGATCTGAAAGAACACCAGTACTCTGAAATCCAACAGATTGATAACAAAATCAAAGAGAAAATTCAGTTCAAAGCCAAGAAAACAGAATGGAACAAATGGAAAGTAGACTTTCTGACTTGGAAGACAGAGCTACTAACTCCAGCATCTATGAGGGGAAATCAGAAAAAAGAAATAAGAAAAATGAAGAAGAATTAAGAAGTATGTGGGACTCTATTAAGAGGAACAATCTATGATTAATTGGAGTTCCTGAACATGGAGGGACACCTGAAAACACAGAGTATTATTGCTGAGCTGCTGACAGAAAACTTCCCTGAAATTATGAAAGAAGAGAATATAGGTATCCAGGATGCATATCAAATGCCACTCAATGTAGATCCCAAAAGAAAGACTCCAAGACATATTATAATCAAGCTTAACAAAATGAAACATAAGCAGAAACTCTTAAAGGCAGTGAGACTTGAAGCAAAGCTAACATTCAGAGAGAAACCCTGTAGGATTTGTTTGATTTCTCAGCAGAAATGATGCTAGCACAGAGACAATGGGATGACACATTTAAAGCCTTGAAGGAGAAAATTTCCAACCAAGAATTATATATCCTGCAAAACTATCTCTCAAATATGAAAATGAAATTAAAATATTCACAGATAAACAGAAACTCAGAGACTTTGTAGAAACCAAACCAAAACTACAAGAAATACTGAAAGAAGCTCTTGGCTGGGAAGAACAAAACCATTAACTCTATATTTTAGAAGGCAATACAGGACACATCATCCAGAAACCTACACAGTTAAGGAAGACTCCAAACTCAATCAAAAGTATAACATTAAAAGAAGTGATCCAGTGATCATATCATGAAAAAGAGGATATCATCATATTAAACAGAGGGAGGTACTACAGTAGTTATAGTCCTTCTAGATAGAGAGGAAATTAATAAGACTTGTAGTAAAACTGGGTTTAAATATAGATTATTAAAGGGGATCACAGGGGTAGCCTCAAAGCACAATAAAGATGCAACATATCAAATCAAGAAACGTAATACAGGAGTCTCAACAACCACAAAACCAACACTGAAAAATGTGAAAAACAAACTCATAAAGAAGAATATCCCAGAACAGAATAGTAACAACAACAGAGAAAACATCAACACAAAAATAAACACATCATGATGACAGCACTAAACACATACCTATCAATAATTACATTGAATGTGAATGGACTGAATGCTCCAGTAAAGAGACAATGAGTGGCATCTTGGATCAAAAGACACAACACATTCATATGTTGCTTACAAGAAACTCACCTTAGATTTAAAGATATGAACAAACTGAAAATTAAAGGATGGAGGAATATATATCAAGGTAACAATACACAAAGAAGAGCAGGTGTGGCAATACTAATGTCAGATAAATTAGATGTTAATGTATAATCCACCATCGTGGACAAGGATGGACAATATCGCTGAAAGTTTCAATACATAAGCAGGACTCAACAATATTAAATATTTATGTACCCAGTACTAAAGCATCCAAATACATAGAAGAAGCACTGAATATGCTCAAAAATGAGACAGATCACTCCACAGTAGTAGTGGGAGACTCCAACACTCCACTCTAAATATTGGACAGATCTTCCCGAAAAAAGCTCAACAAAAACACAGAAGATCTTATTGCCACAATTAACCAACTAGACCTCATCGACATGTACAGAACTTTCTATTCATCAGCAGACAACTACACCTTCTTCTCCAGGGCACATGGAACATTTTCCAGAATAGACCATGTGTTAGGACATAAAGCAAATCTCAACAAAATCCATGCCATTGAAATATTGCAAAGCATCTTTTCAGACAGTAAAGCCATAAAAGTTGAAATCAATAGGAGAAAAAACATAGATAGAAATTGGCACTCATGGAAACTGAACAATATCTTGCTCAAAAAGCCATGGGTTATAGAAGAAATCAAGGATGAATTAAAGAAATTTATGGATTCAAATGAGAATGAAAACACTTCTTACCAGAATCTATGGGATACAGCCAAAGCAGTGCTCAGGGGTCAGTTTATCTCTATAAATGCACACATCTGAAGGAAGATAGAACTCAAAGAACTAACCCTACAGCTTGAACAAGTAGAGAGACAGCAACAGAGGAACCCCTAAGGCCTTAGAAGAAAACAGAACATAAAGATGAGAGCACAACTAAATGATTTAGAGAATAGAAGAACAATTGAAAAAATTAAAAAGACCAAAAGCTGTTTTTTTGAAAAAATCAACAAAATTGACAAACCATTGGCTAACTTTCCTAAAGAAAAACATGAAAGGAAACAAATAACCCAAATAAGAAATGAGATGGGAGGTGTCACAACAGATCCAATAGAAATAAAAAATATCGTAACAGAATACTACAAAAGACTGTACTCTAACAAATTTGAAAACCTAGAGGAAATGGACAAATTCCTAGATTCATACCACCTACCAAAATTACCACAAGGCAAAGCAGAACAATTTAATAAATCCGTCACAAAGAGATCAGAAAAGTCATCCAAAAACTACCAACCAAAAAAAGCCCTGGCCCAGACAGCTTCATTGCAAAATTCTACCAAGTTTTTGGAGAAGAATTATCTCCAATACTACTGAGATAGTTTTACAGTATAGAAAGGGATGGAGTACTCCCAAATTCATTCTATGAAGCCAGCATAACCCTGATACCAAAGCCAGGAAAAGACCCAACAGAAAAAGGAGAACTACCAACCAATATCACTCATGAACCTAGATACAAACATCTTCAGCAAAATACTTGGCAATAGAATACAACAACATGTCAAAAAAATAATTGATCATGACAATGTTGGATTCATACCAGGGATGCATGGCTGGTTCAGCATCAGAAAAACAATTAATGTGATCAACCACATAAATAACACAAAAGACAAAAATCACCTGATTTTGTCTATTGATGCAGAAAAGGCTTTTGATAAAGTCTAACATCCATTCATTCTAAAAAAATCTCAGCAAAATACAAATAGATGGCAAATTCCTCAATGCAATAAGGGCTGTTTATACAAAGCCAACTGCCTACATCATCCTGAAAGGGGAGAGACTGAAACAATTCCTCTTGAGAATGGCAGCTAGACAAGGATGCCTACCCTCACCTCTCCTATTCAGCATTGTACTAGAAGTTCTAGCCAGAGCAGTTAGACAAGACCAAGAAATAAAGGGCATCTGTATCAGCAAAGAAGAAGTAAAAATTTCCTTATTTGCAGATGATATGATTGTATATGCAGAGAATCCTAAAGAATCTATAAGGGAACTACTCAAACTCATAGAAGAGTTCAGCAAAGTGTCAGGGTACAGGATAAATGTAAGTAAATCAGTAGGGTTCCTTTACACCAATGATGAGATTATTAAAGAAGAAATCACCAAATCAATACCATTTACTATAGCCCCCAAGAAGATAAAATATCTAGGAATAAATCTAGCTACAGAAATATCAGGCCTTTACAAAGAGAACTACAAGATCTTACTACAAGAAAGTAAGAGAGACTTACATAAATGGAGAAACCTACCCTGCTCATGGATAGGAAGACTTAACATTGTGAAAATGTCTATTTTACCCAAAGCAATCTACTTATATAATGCAATCCCAATACAAATTCCAGTGACATTTTTTAATGAGATGGAGAAACAAATCACCAGCTTTGTTTGGAAATGCAAGAAACCCCAGATAAGTAAAGCACTATTGAAGAAGAACACACTAGGAGGCCTCTCTCTACCTGACTTGAGAACTTACTACACTGCCACAGTTGTTGAAACAGCCTGGTAATTGTACAAGAAGAGACAGGTAGATCAATGGAACAGAGTTGAGACCCCAGAGATACCACCATCCTCCCATGAATGGCTGATATTCCACAGGGGCCGTAAAAGCAATCTCTTCAACAAATGGTGCCAACACAGTTAGATATCCATTGGCAAAAAATTGAAACAAGACTCATATCTCACACCTTTTACAAAAAACAACTGTAACTGGATAAAAGACTTACGTATCAAATCTGAAACGATAAAGCTCATCCAAAGAAAAAAATAGGATCAACAATGGAAGTTTTTTTTTTTTTATTTGACATAACTGAGTGAAAATGTACATTCACATGTAAATTTACATGCCCCCCTATATGCAGCTTCCGCTGCTCTCCCTGTCTGGTGACTGCACACTATTCGTCTCTGCTCCATACATGTCTCATCCTCCCAACAGTCTCCTTTCCCCTCCTCTCCTTCCACTCCCCTTCCTCCAGCCAGAGGTCAGCAAGATGATATCCTATAGATGTATAGAACCATAAAGTGCTTCCAATATATGGTTACTCTGCATTGCCAAGTCCATTCCATTCCTGTCCAAAGAGTGGACCTTTGTTATAATTTATGGGAATGGGCAGCATCAGGGCCGGGGGCCATGCTCTCAGAGGAACCCCAGAACCGCTGGACCATCAATTGAGGTCTTTTAGTGGAGATCTCATGATGCACCTCTTTTTATTCTTGTGTTGCCGGTGAGGCTTCTCTCTGTGAGCTCCGTCATGGCTACCAGTGGTGGTGGCCGGGCACCATCCGGTTCTTCCGGTCCCAAGTAGACGTAGGTACCCACTCTTGTGGGTCTCTCTGTCTTCTCGGTTGTCTTTACTGCATGCCATTTTGGCCCTCGGTGAGCATCCGTTCCTGCTGAGTTGGGACCATTTGCTGTCTCCTCAGATGGCAGCTTGGCAGCTTTTAAGACCCCAGACGCCACTCACCAGTGTGGGGTGCAGAGAGCTCTCTTAGCAAAACGCTAGTTGTGCCAATTGGCCTGGAATTCGCCTAAGAGCATGGTCCCCCGCCCCCCGCCCCAGCTACTCTATCCTTGCAGTATTGAGTCAAGATGGAAGGAGTACTCAAGTTATGCTGAAGTCCACTTAATGTTGTTCTTGTTCCTAATGTGTGCTGTCACCGCTTTCTCCCAACTAGATTTCTAGTAACTACCTAAACTAAACCCTACCCCCCTCGCCCTCCCTCCCTCCCTCCCCTCCCTTGCAGCTGTCAAAGAGTCTTTTCTTCTATACACGAGTCTGTTTTTGAGATCTTATCGTAGAGGTCTCATACAGTATTTGTCCTTCTGTCGCTGACTACTTTCACTCAACATAATGTCTTCCAGTTGAAACCAGGTTAGGAGATGTTTCCTGGAATCATCGTTATTCTTTATCATTGCGTAGTGCTCCATTGAGTATATGTACCACAGTTTACCTATCCATTCTTCTATTGTTGGGCATCTGGGTTGATTCCACCTTTTTGCTATTGTGGACTGTGCCGCAATAAACATTCTGGTGCATGTGTCCGTCGGTGGGAAAGGCCTTGAATCTGTAGGATATATTCCAAGTAGTGGAATTACTGGGTCAAATGGTATATCGATATCCATTTTTTTAAGGAAGCGCCAGATTGCCTTTCAAAGAGGCTGGACCATTTTGCAACCCCACCAACAATGTAGGAGGGTTCCACTTTCTCCACAGCCTCTCCAGCATTTGTTGTTTTGTGTTTTCTGGATCATGGCCAATCTTGTTGGGGTGAGATGGTATCTCATTGTTGTCTTGATTTGAATTTCTTTAATAGCTAAAGATCGTGAACATGTCCGCGTGTTTTTGGCTGCCTGGATCTCCTCTTTAGTGAAATATCTGTCCATCTCCTTAGCCCATCGCTTAATTGGATGGTTTATCTTCTTGTTATTGATATTTTGTAGTATCTTATAGATTATGGAGATCAGGCGTCGATCTGACATAGAGTTGCCGAATATTTTTTCCCACTCTGTGGGTGTTCTTTTAATTCTATTAATAAAGTCTTTGGATGAGCAAAAGTGTTTGATTCTTAATAGTTCCCATTTATCTACTTTCTCTTCTGTTGATTGAGGTTTCTTTGACAGATTTTGGAGTCTGTCCTCATTGTGTATTAAAACTTCCATTGTTGTTCCTACCTTTTCTTGGATGAGCTTTATCGTTTTAGGTTTGATATTTAGGTCTTTTATCCAGTTGGAGTTGGTTTTTGTATAAGGTGTAAGATATGGATCTTGATTCAGTTTATTGCAGATGGATAACCAATTTTGCCAGCACCATTTGTTGAAGATACTGTTTTTACCCCAGTTTAATGTCTTAGGGCCTTTGTCGAATATCAACTGTTCATAGGCAGATGGTGTCATCTCTGGGGTCTCAATTCTGTTCCATTGATCAGTCTGTCTGTTCTTGTACCAGTACCAGGCTGTTTTGACCACTGTGGCAGTGTAGTATGTTCTAAGATCGAGTAATGAGAGCCCTCCCAGTGTGTTCTTCTTCTTTAGTAGCACCTTACTTATCCGGGGCTTCTTCCCTTTCCAAACAAAATTGGTGATTTGTTTCTCCATCTCATTAAAAAATGATGCTGGAACTTGTATTGGGATTGCATTATATAAATAAATTGCTTTGGGTAAAATAGACATTTTCACAATGTTAAGTCTTCCTATCCAGGAGCAGGGTAGGTTTTTCCATTTATCTAAGTCTCTCTTAGTTTCTTGTAGTAAGGGCTTGTAGATCTCTTTGTAAAGGTCTGTTGTTTCTCTGGTTAGATTAATTCCTAGGTACTTTATCTTCTTAGGGGCTATCACAAATGGTATAGATTTGATAATTTCCTCCTTAACAGTGTTGTTGTTGGTATAAAGGAATCCTACTGATTTACTTATGTTTATCTTGTATCCTGAGACTTTGCTGAACTCTTCTATCAGTTTGAGTAACTTACTTATAGATTCCTTGGGCTTCTCTGCATATACAGTCATATCATCTGCGAACAGGGAGATTTTAACTTTCTCTTTGCTGATGCAGATGCCCTTTATTTGTTCCTCTTGTCTAATTGCTCTGGCTAGAACTTCTAGCACAATGTTGAATAGGAGAGGTGACAGTGGGCATCCTTGTCTAGTTCCTGATCTCAGGGGAAAGTCTTTCAGTCTCTCTCCATTCAGGATGATGTGGGCTATTGGCTTTGTATAAATGGCCCTTATTGTGTTGAGGAATTTGCCGTCTATGCCCATTTTGCTAAGAGTTTTTAGCATGAATGGGTGTTGGACTTTATCAAATGCCTTTTCGGCATCCATGGACAAAATCAGATGATCTTTGTCTTTTGTGTTATTTATGTGGTTAATCACATTAATTGTTTTCCTGATGTTGAACCAGCCTTGCATCCCTGCTATAAATCCCACTTGGTCATGATGGATTATTTTCTTGATATGTTGTTGTATTCTGTTGGCAAGAATTTTGTTGAAGATTTTAGCATCTAAGTTCATGAGTGATATCGGTCTGTAGTTCTCTGTCTTTGTTGGATCTTTCCCGGGCTTAGGTATCAGGGTTATGCTGGCTTCATAGAATGAGTTTGGGAGTACTTCATCCCTTTCTATACTGTGAAATAGTTTCAATAGTATTGGGGATAATTCTTCTCTAAATGCTTGGTAGAATTCTGCCGTGAAGCCATCTGGGCCCGGACTCTTGGGTTGGCAGTGTTTTGATGACCTTTTCAATCTCTTCCTTTGTGATGGGTTTATTAAGTTGTTCTGCTTCACGTTGTGATAATTTGGGTAGGTGGTATGAGTCAAGGAATTTGTCCATTTCCCCTAGGTTTTCAAATTTGTTAGAGTACAGTCTTTCATAGTATTCTGTTATGATATTTTTGATTTCTGTTGCATCTGTGGTGACAACTCCCTTCTCATTTCTAATTTGGGTTATTTGTTTCCTTTCCTGCTTTTCTTTAGTAAGTTTAGCCAGTGGTTTATCAATTTTGTTGATCTTTTCAAAAAATCAGCTTTTGGTCTTTTCAATTTTTTCAATTGTTTTTCTATTCCCTAATTCATTTAGCTCTGTTCTCATCTTTATGATCTCCTTTCTTCCGGTGCCCGAGGGGTTCCTCTGTTGTTCTCTTTCTACTTGTTCAAGCTGTAGAGTTAGTTCCTTGATTTGGTTTCTTTCTTCCTTCCCGATGTGTGCATTTATGGAGATAAACAGACCTCTGAGCACTGCTTTGGCTGTATCCCATAGGTTCTGGTAGGAAGTGCTTTCGTTCTCATTGGAATCCATGAATTTCTTTAATTGATCCCTGATTTCCTCTATAACCTATGTTTTTTTGAGCAAGATGTTGTTCAGTTTCCAAGAGTTCTACTTTCTATCTCTGTTTTTTCTGCTATTGATTTCAACTTTGATGGCTTTATGATCTGAGAAGATGCTTTGCAATAATTCAATGGTATGGATTTTGTTAAGCATTGCATTATGGCCTATCACGTGGTCAATTCTGGAGAATGTTCCATGTGCACTGGAGAAGAAGGTGTAGTTATCTGCTGATGGGTGGAAAGTTCTGTATATATCAATGAGGTTTAGTTGGTTAATTGTGTCAATGAGGTCTTCTGTATCTTTACTGAGCTTTTTTCTGGATGATCTGTCTAGTAATGAGAGTGGAGTGTTAAAGTCTCCCACTATTATTGTGGAGCCATCTAACTCTCTTTTGAGCATAGTCAGTGTTTCTTCGACATATTTAGGTGCTCTGACATTAGGTGCATAAATGTTTAATATAGTTAAGTCTTGCTTGTGTACTGAACCTTTCAGCAATAAATAGTGTCCATCTTTGTCCACGATGGTGGATTTGACATTAAAGTTGATTTTGTCTGAGATTAGAATTGCCACCCCTGCTCTTCTTTGTTCATTGTTAGCTTGATATATATTCTTCCATCCTTTAATTTTCAGTTTGTTCCTGTCTTTAGGTCTCAAGTGAGTTTCTTGTAGACAACATATGGATGGGTCATGTCTTTTGATCCAAGATGACACTCGGTGTCTCTTTACTGGAGCATTCAGTCCATTCACATTCAATGTAATTATTGATAGGTATGTGTTCACTGCTGCCATTGTGATATGTTTATTTTTATGTTGATGTTTTCTCTGTTGTTCTTATTAGTCTGTTCTGAGACACTCTTTTTTGTGAGTTGATTTTTCACCTTTTTCAGAACTGGTTTTATAGTTGTTGAGACTCGTGTGTTAGATTTCTTGAAATGGTATGATACATCTTTGTTGTGCTTTACAGCTGTCCCTATGAACCCCCTTAATAAACTATTTATAAACCCAATTTTAATTATTACCAGTCTGGTCATCTTCCTCTCCATCTGGAAGGACTGTAACGACTGTAGTACATCCCTCTTTTATTATGATGACACCATAGTTTTCATGATGATCACTGGATGGCTTCTTTCCCAATCAAAGCTGTGATTTACTTTAGAGCCTTCCCTAAATGAGTATTGAGTAGTGTGTCGTTCTAAAATATAAAGTTAGTGGTTTCGTTCTTCTAAGCCAAAGCCAAGAACTTCTTTCAGTATTTCTTGTAGTTTGGGTTTGGTTTTTACAAAGTCTCTGAGTTTCTGTTTATCTGGAAATGTGTTAATTTCATTTTCATGTTTGAAAGACAGTTTTGCAGGATATATAATTCTTGGTTGGAAGTTCTTCTCCTTCAAGACTTTGAATGTGTCTTGCCACTGTCTCCGTGCCAGCATGGTTTCTGCTGAGAAATCTGACGAGAGCCTACAAGGTTTCCCTCTGAATGTTAGCTTTGCCTTGAGTCTTGCTGCCTTTAAGAGTTGCTGCTTATGTTTCATTTTGTTAAGCTTGATTATAATATGTCTTGGAGTCTTTCTTTTGAGATCGATATTGGGTGGCATACGATATGCATCTGAGATGTCTATATTCTCTTCCTTCATGATTTCTGGGAAGTTTTCTTTCAGCAGCTCAGCAACAATACTCTCTGTGTTCTCAGATGTCTCTCCCTGTTCAGGGACTCCAATTAATCGAAGGTTGTTCCTCTTAATAGAGTCCCACATGCTTCTTAATGTTTCTTCATTTTTCTTGTTTCTTTTTTCTGATTTCTGCTCATAGACACTGGCATCAGTAGCTCTGTCTTCCAAGTCAGAAATTCTTTTTTCCATTTGTTCCATTCTGTTTTCTTGGCTTTGCATGGAAGTTTCTATGTCTTTGATTTTCTTCTTGATCTGTTGGATTTCAGAGTACTGGTGTTCCATCAGATCGAACAACTTGCTTAATTTTTCATTTTGTTCTGCTGCATTTTGTATAAGGTCTAGAAGGGCTCTGTATATAATCAATTTGTATTCACTTCCTGATGCTTTCATAAAAGTTTCTTCATCTGGAAAACTCCTTGGTTGCTTTGTTTGGGCGCCTTCTGAAGCCATGAGTGATTGCTTGTATGCCACAATTGTCTGTTGCTTTTTGGGTCCCATGTGAGTATATAGAGGCTGGAAGAGGTACTGTGAGGATGGATTGCAAATGTTTCTCTAGGCTGTCTTCAAATGTAAAGCAAAAGGTATCTGACCAGTTCACAAGTCAGTTAGGTTTTAAGGTGTAGAGGTCCCTCTTCCCGTCTGACAAAGTAAGCGCCACTGTATCCAGCCACAGATGATAACAAACTAGTTCAGAATACAGCACTGCTAGTGCCCTGTTGGCCTCTGCTGACAGGGCCTAGCCTTATCCAACACTGTGTCGAGTACTGGTTTTGTGATAGAAAAGCACTCTCTTGTGGGCAGGCTCTGGCTCCCAAGCTAAGAATTAGGTCCAGCTGCGGCCACCATACCCAAGATGGCGTCCTCCACACAGGCAGCAGACAGGGGGGCTAAAGATGCCCAGAGGCAGCGATTCCTCTGCTTCTGTTGCAGGGCCCCCAACGTAGGCAGCACTATGCAAAGTCACTACTTTTCTGACGGAGAAGTGCTGTCCCGTTTGCAGGCGCTGGCTCCCAGGCTAAGAACAAGGTCCCGCTAAAATCTCGGTACCAACATGGCGTCCCGCACCCTGACCACGGAGTTCCGCACAAACCCCACTGAGGCAGCTACAAAACGAAAGGCTCAAAGTGTCTAGATTAACAGAGTCCCGAGCCTGCCTCTCAGAGTATGGGAATTTCACCTGCCTATCCCCCCAGCAGCGTGTCTGAGTCCAGCCGCCGGGCAAGGCCCAGCTCCGCCCGCCAGCCGAGACCGAGGAAAAAAAAGTCAAAACGGTGCGTTTACCTTCCCTCCGTGAGAGCCGGGGCTAGCCAGGAGCAGGAGTCAGCGACAGAGAGGAGGTTTTTCACTGAATGGTTTAAAGTACCAGTTAACAGCTCTGTGCCGTGTCCTGAGGCTGATTAGGTGCTCAGAAGGCTCTGTTTGATTGTCAATTCAGGTCTTGGTTTCCAGAAGGATAGAAAGAGACATGTCCTTAGTCCGCCATCTTCACAATGGAAGTTTTAATATACAATACAGACAGACCTCAAAATCTGACAAAGCACAACCAGTAGAAAATAGACAAATGGAAACTACTAAGAATCAAACACTTTTGCTCATACAAAGACTTTATTGAAAGAATTAAAAGACCGCCTACAGAATGGAAAAAAATATTTGGCAACTGTATGTCAGACTGACATCTGATCTCCATAATCTATAAGGTACTACAAAATATCAATCAGTAAAAGATAAATAATCCAATTAAGCTATGGGCAAAGGAGATGGACAGATACTTCTCTAACGAGAATATCTAGGCAGCCAGAAAACACATGAAGAAATGCTCTTGATCACTAGCTATCAAAGAAATTAAATCAAAACTACAATGAGATACCATTTCACCCCAACAAGGTTGGCCATGATCTAGAAAAACACAAAACAACAAGTGCTGGAGAGACTGTGGAGAAATTGGAACTCTCTTACACTGTTGATGAGATTGCAAAATGATGTCACGTCTCTGGAAAGCAATCTGGTGCTTCCTTAAAAAGCTGTAAAGAGGTATACCATTTGACCCAGTAATTCCACTGCTTGGAATATATCCTACAGAATCAAGGCCATTCCCACTAACTGATAAGTGTACACGAGTGTTTATTGCGGCACAGTCAACAATAGCAAAGAGATGGAATCAACCCAGATGCCCAGCAACAGAGAAATGGAAAGGTAATCTATGGCATATATACTCAGTGGAGCACTATGCCATGATAAAGAACAACAGTGATTTTAGGAAACATCTCATAACCTGGTTTCAATTGGAGGACGTTATGTTGAGTGAAAGTAGTCAGCAACAAAAGGACAAATACTGTATGAGACCCTTACGATAAGAACTTAAAAACAGATTCATGCATAGAAGAAAAGACTCTTGGATGGCTGCAAGGGTGGGGAGGGAGAGAGAGTGAGGGTGGGGTATAGTTTAGATAGTTGATGGAAATTTGGTTGGTTGAAATCAGTGACAGCATACAGTAGAAAGAAGATCAGTTTTAACTGGACTTCAACATAACATGATTATTCCTCCTGTCTTAACCCAATATTACAAGGACAGAGTAGATGGGGTGGGAGTCCAGGGACCAACTATGCTCTCAGGGGCCATCAAGGCCACTTGGCATCACTAACGTTTTGCTAAGAGAGTCTTCTGCACCCCACATTGGTAAGTGGCATCTGGGGTCTTAAAAGTTGTCAAGCTGTCATTTGAGGTACATCAAACGGTCCAATTCAGCAGGAGCAGATGATCACCAAGGACCAAAATGACATGAGGGAAAGAGAGACCCATGTGAGTGGGTGACTACTCTTAACATGTGACCAGAAGAGCCTGATGGTGCCTGGCTGCCACCAGTGATAGCTGTGATGGGGCTCACAAAGTTGAGTTTCACTGGCAATACAACAATAAAAAGGTGCGCCCTGAGATCTCCACTAAAAGACAGCAATTGATGGCTTAGGGGCCTCAGGGTTCCCCTGGGAGCATGGTCTCTGGCCCTGCCCATAAATCATAACAGGGGTCAACTTTTTGGGCAGGAATGGATTGGACTTGGAGACACAGAGTGACCGTATTGGCTATGCACTTTATGGTTTCATGCATCTACAGGATGTCATCTTTCTGACCTCTTACTGGAGGTGGGGGATAGGATGGAGAGGAGGGGATAGGAGATGGTTAGGAGGATATGACATGCATAGAACGGAGAGGAGAAGTGTGCTGTCACCGGGCAGGGAGAGCAGGGCGAGCTGTACATAGGTGGGCATGCAAATTTATACAGGATTGTACATTTTCACTTAGTCATAATTAAAAAAAAAATCAAGACTTCAGGTTAACATGGTTAGTAAGTTAGGCAGATTGGATGTTGGATGTTGGTGTGTAGACTGTGATGAGAGCGATAGAGGAGTAGGTGGTTATGGTGTGAAAATGGTGGCTGCTGTATTAGGTAGATTATAGTGTATTAGGTGGATTGTAGTGTGACAACGGCGGCTGTATGAGGAATAGGCGCTCAACCTCTGGAAGAGCCCTGGTGGCTCAGTGGTTAAGCATTCAGGTGCTAACTGAACGATCAGTAATTTGAACATACCAACCACTCAGTGCTCACAAAGATGTGGCAGTCTGCTTCCATAATGATTTACAGTCTGGGGAACCCTGAGAGGCAATTCTACTCCGTCCTGCAGGGTTACTGTGAGTTGGAATCAACTCAGCTGCAGGGGGACTGCTATGATTTCACTGTGACTTCCCAGAAGCTGCCTTTTGAAGATTGGGATGTCTTCTCTGAGGCTGGCTCCTGTTTCTCAGCTGTATTCTCACATGCTCCCTAAATGCCTCATTGGGAGCCCTGGGCACTGAGCCTTTCAGCTGGCCCGGGTATAGCCCCCTTCTTCAATTATGGATTCTTGCAAGAAGGCATTGCTTCATGCTGTTGTGCACAGGGTAGCTATGAGTCAGAACCAACTCAGCAGCACCTAACAACAATTTGAACTGGAGTTTATTTCCTTTGCAACCAAAGAGTCTCAATGAATAGACTTATTTGTTTTCCATTCAACAAATACTACTCAAATGCTTCGTATGGGCCAGGCAATTTTTTTTTTTTATTGTGGTAAACTACATATAACAAAACATTTGTCATTTTTGCTGTTTTTATGTGTGCAATTCAGTGATATTAATTGCAGTCACCATGTTGCACAACCAACATCACTGTCCTTGTTCAAATGTTTTCCAGCCCACTTACACAGAAACTCAGTCCTGCTGAAGCTATAACTCACACTCTTCCCTCCCCTCAGCCTTGGTAACCACCAATAACCCTTTGTCTCCACGAGAAAGAAAGAAAAAGGAAAAGAAAGATGCTCAGGAAGAAGTTGATAAAATTAAGAAACAGTAAGAAAACTACTTTATAGAGTTATTAGAATTAAACGAGATTTTACAGAGCATTTACTATTTGCCAGTCACTGATTTAATAGATATTAAACTGTATGGTGATTATTGATTATTATTAATGATGATTGTACATTAGGACCTAATGGTTTATTTCATGCTATACCAATCTTTTTCCCGTCTATGTAAAAATACAGTCACAAAGGTGGTAATAAGCCAAGCCAGCCAAGTAAGCTGGTAATAGATACATTTTTTAAAAATGTCTAATTTTGTTTTAGACTTCTGAACAACTACCATTAAAATCCCTCAACCTGAAGTATAGTAAAAAAAAAAAAAAAAAACTGGTTTGGACCCAGAGGCACCCCAGAAAGTACAGAATGTACAAAGAAAATCATTAGATTCAGTGGGCAGCATTTATTGAACGTTCGTTGCAGAGATCTATAAAGAGTAGACTTAGCTTCTTTCACAAGGGAGTGTGTAAGGGAGGAACGTCTGCAGACTCAAAGGATCTCTGGCAAAGGCAAGCAGATGTCTCACTTCAGAAGGCAGTGAAATAACTATTAAGAGCAGTCAGTTCCACATGAAGGTGTGAGAATTCCATGGGAACTGTGCTAGAAGTGAGGAGCCCTAGTGGCTTAGTGGTTTTGCACTCAGCTGCTAACCAAAATGGTCAGTGGTTTCAACTCACTGGCTGCTACATAGGGGAAAGAGGTGACTGTCTTCTTCTGTAAAGATGATGGCCTTGTGAACACTACAGGGCAGTTCTAGTCCTCTAGGGTAGCTGTCAGTCAGAATCGACTCAATGACAATGGGTCACAGGTGCTGGAAGCAGCTCAGGAAGCAAGGAGGCCACTGTACGGAAGAACAGAAGGTGTGGGATGCGGGAGAATCGCCCCCTGCATGAAGACTGCAAGATGGGCCCAAGTCAGTGCTCTGGATGTGTGTGTGTGTGTGTGTGTGTGTGTGTGTGTGTGTGTGAGCGCATGTGTGTGTCTTTAAGAGGTGGGCAGGGTCATTATTGTTACTGTCACTTTCACCTCATGGGGACCCCATATGTGCAAGGTGGCACTGCTCCACAGTGTTCTCAGTGGCTGTGACCTTTCAGAAGCAGATCACCAGGCTGTCTTCTGAGGTGCCTCTGGGTGGATTCAGAGAAGGGCTTTGAATTGGTTATGTTCAGTTTGACTCCCTGCTGAGAATTTGCAGTTCTGCCCCAGATGTACTGAGTCAGAATCTACATTTTTTTCTGGTTAAAATAGATTCTGAATCAGTATATGGGGGGAGGTTAGAAATGCAAATTCTTAGTAGCAGGTGATGCAGAAAATAAGCAGTTCAAAGCCATGTTTTGAATCACCAATCTTTCGGCTAGTAGTTGGTTCCTTAACTTTTTCGGCTACCTACAAGGGTGTTACATAGTGAAATCTGAGAGTGGAGGGTGTGAGCTGAGCTAAGTGGGAAGAAGGGATCATAAAACACTAGGATTTGATGTGAAAGGTATTTGGGGCCTCCCTGTGAGTTTCTGGAGCCCTGGTAGCAAAATGATGAAGAGCTTGGCTGCTAACTAAAAGGCTGACAGTTAAAATCTACCAGCTGCTCCTTGGAAACCCTATGGGGCAGTTCTGTTCTGTCCTCAGTCTATGCTATGAGTAGGAATTGACATCACAGCGGTGGGTTTGGGTTTCTGCAAGCTTCTGGTAAGACGAGTGGGGTGATCTGAATGATACTTCAAAAAGAAGATTGTGTTGTGAGTGAGGATATGTTAGGAATAGGGTAGAGTAAGTCAGTGGCGGGAGACCTGCAAGCCCTTGTCCGATAGATACAGAGGGCTCCCTTTGCAGCATGGCACGCATTGTGTAATGTAGTGCTTCCGAGCGAAGACTTGGCTCTGAGAGCCTGGGCTTGATTCTGGCTCGAGTTAGGCGTGTGGGCTGGTAGGTACTCAACGGGGAATGATACTGGTACCTGCATCATAGCTTTATTTGAGCATTAAATGTAAAGTGCTTAACACAGTGTCTGGCCTATAAGAAGCACTCAGAGAGCAAAGCTATTTTTACTGTATCCTAGGGATTGTGCTAAGTGATAAGAGTACATAGTGGAAAAGGCAAATTCAGCCTCTGCCTTCATATAGCTTACAGTCTAGCAGGGACACAGACAAGACTTTGGGCACAGAGACTGACTGAGAGTCACCTGCTGTCCTCTAGGGGAGAAATGAAAGTGGCCTGAATTGGTAGTGTCAGAGGGTTTTTTTTTAGCTGATGTAATAGGTGTGCCCAGAATTCTCATCGGCTTAACACGATGTAAGTTTTTTATTGCTTGTGCACAGGCCAATATGGATAGTCTTGGTAGGCAGCCTTCCAAGCGTCCATTCAGAGACCCAGGCTCCTTCCATCTTGTGGCTCCTCGTCCTCTGAGACCTGACAGTCCATTGGGTTGGTGGATGAAGAAAGAGCCTGGGGAAAGCACACTTGCTTCTTCACTAAGTATTGTAAGTCATATCAGCTCACATTTCTTGGTCGAGAATTGTTTACACACCCTCTTTCTCACTCCAAACCAAAGCAGACCCAATGCTGTTGAGTTGATTCCAACTCCTAGAAACTCTGGGACAGGGTAGAACTCCTGCATAGCATTCCAAAGCTCTGGTCTTCATGGAAGCAGGCTGACACATCTTTCTCCTGCTCAGTGGTGTGTTGAAACCACTAACTTTAAATTTAGCAGCCAAATACCTAACGACCATGCCACCAGGGCTCCTGGTATCACGGCGGAGAAAGGATCTTCTATTTCTTTATCCAAATAAGAGGCAGTGGAGCCACAGATCAGGACTCTTGCTGTGGGTATGGATAAGGAATTTCATCGGGGAGAAGAGAGAGGAGACATCACATCCGATTGCAACAAAAATGATCAGAAAGATGATGCTACATTTGATGAAAGCAGGGGAGTTGGAAAGGGTTGATGATTCACAATGGAGAAGAGTAGCCCAGTTTTTAGAATTTAAAAGCCATAGAATAAAAGCATGCATCAAAGAAGAGAGTTTGGAGGTAATTCTTCTCTTCTAAGTCTTCAAAATATCAGGAAATACAGACTAGGGGAGAGAGGAGGAAAGGTTAGGAACAAATGTTTTGATTTAGAAGTTCTTGTTATGTGGGGAATTAACCATGTACTTGGTTCAATGCTGGTTGTTAGAAGAAGATCCCATGGGGGGGCTGGATGAAGTCCTTGTGGATCCCCATAGTTAGTGGGTGGGGAAAAAGAGGCATATGAGGTCAAAGAGAAGAGAAGACAGCAGTTGGAGGATGGGGTCAAGGAGAATTAAAGGGAAATCAAGGAGACAGTCCTTAACAGTGTGACTGGTAGGCAGCATTTGTACAGGGACATAGGATATGTCAGTAAACTTGCTCATGTAATTTCTTCTTGATTTCTGTTTCTAAATTTATCACTAAAATGACAGTTCTCATTTGTATAGGTTGTGCCTGGATTAAAGGGGCTGTTGCCTCCTTGGATTGTGGTTTTGGCTTAGAAAAGAATGAAAAAGGTATAAAGTTGTGTTTCATAAGAGAGTTCTAGCCTAATATAAGCAATCATGACCACAAGTTAGTAATCTATTAGGAATGAAGGATGTCCTTAAATGGTTCAGGGCTGGCAAGTGATTTGGCTTAAAAGCAAGGACCAGACACCCAGGATCCAATACACTTGTAGCCAACAGATGTCAGTGTTGTGACACGATCTGCGCAGGGTTTTGACGGCTCCTCTCTGCCATCCTTTTAGATGCTGATTAAATATATGAATAGTGCCAGCTACCTGCCTTACCTCCTCAAACATGCCAACACAGGTACATTCTAATGAAAGCTTTTCTGTGTACGGAGGACAGCTCTTCATATCCTGAAATTTCATCTGATTGTGGGAATGAACGACAGCTGATATCAGTTTAGTGCATCGCTTTTTAACAAACCGCAAAATGATTGCACTTGGGTGAAACTATCTGATAATGACCCTCCTGGAATGAAGAGGGAAATACTCAGTGTTGAGAAGGAGAAATTGGCTAAGTGTTAGCCCAGATCTTTTTTTGACACAATCACTGACTCTTAGAGGATCATAGTTACTTTTTCATTTGGTTTCACTGTATCCTTTGAAAAATTACACAGATTCAAGAGCTGCAGCATCCTTCTGGCCTCATGTCTAGGTGTTTTAGCGTTGGAGCCCAGCTGTGTGTTGGGCTGCAGATAGCCCGGAGAGGACTAAATGTGGCTAAGCAGTTGGAGTTGGTGGATGGTGCAACTGGTTAACACACTGGGGCTGTTAACTAAAAGGTTGGAGCCTAACCAGAGGTGCCTCAGAAGAAAGGCCTGGTGATCTGCTTCCTAATAACCAGCTGTTGAAAGCCCTAAGGAGCACCTTTCTACCCTGACACACATGAGGCTGCCGTGAGGTAGTGTAGGCTGGGTAGCAACTGGTTTTTTTTTGTTTTTTAGTGGTTCAACTAGTTGTTTGCTTTGTGTTTCTCGAGAGCCTGACACTGTGACTTAAAGCACATGTTGTTGCTTTGAGACTAAGCAGAACCACACGCGACACCAAGTTGCTGCTTGTGCAACAACTGTTGCTTCCATCATCGTGCAAGACAGTTACCCAGAGTGGTAGCTGACACATTAACTTCTTAATTTAATGAGAATTCTTTTTTTTGGTTAGTTTAATATCTTCTGAAGCCCTCAGGCTTGTTTTCCCTGTGGACCTGACAGAGTTAGGGGTGATGTAAGCAGCCGTCAGATGAAAGCATGGTGAGGTGAGTGGATGGCACAGGAGTCAAGGTCAAGGGCAGAGAGGACATGTCTGAGAACGTATAGCTGCTCAGCCGTCCTGTATTCTCCCATCTCTCCAGGGTTTGGCTTTCCTTGTTGTAGGACTTCCTAGATATGACCAGCTGTTCTACTGAACAGCATTCTGTCTGAAAGAAAGGAAACTTGGACTCAGAGTTTTGGTACTGGAGATAAGAATTTTATTTTCCCAGACTCCATTTCCCAGTAATAATGTTAGAGATAATATTGGCATGTTAGCGGTGGGGAGGATTTGCACATGTTTACAACTTAGCTGTGATGGCGCTGAAACGGCTTCTTGTAGTAGGAAGATGAACCTTAGCATGTAAGACAGCGGCTTCCATCAGCTCACAAGACAGTTGCTGATGACACCCTGGGGTACTTGGGGAGGCTTTCTGGGTGTGGTGTTGGTTCTCAGTATATTATCCTCGTTGTTAAGGCTGACACAAAGATAGAAACCGTAGTCTGGCAGGTGGAGGCTGAGGCTATATCCTTTTTTTTTATTATGATTGAGTGAAAATGTACATTTCCATATATATTTGCATGCCCACCTATCTGCAGCTCCTACTGCTCTCCCTGCCTGGTGACAGCACTCTTCCGCCCCTTTCTATACATGTCATATCCTCCTAGCAATCTCCTATCCCCTCCTCTCCACCCTCTCCCCCACCTCCAGTAAGAGGTCAGCAGGGCAACATCCTATAGATACACAGAACCATAAAGTGCACTCTGTGTCACCAAGTCCAATCCACTCCTGTGCAAAGAGTTGACCTCCATTATGATTTATGGACAAGGGCAGCATCAGGGCCAGCGGCGATGCTCCCAGGGGAACCCTGAGGCCCCTGAACCATCAACTGCGGTCTTTCAGTGGAGATCTCAAGGTGCGCCCCTTTTTATTCTTGTGTTGCCAGTGAGACTCAACTCTGTGAGCCCCATCATGGCTATTGCTGGTGGTGGTTGGGCACCATCTGGTTCTTCTGGCCACAGGTTGATGTAGCCATCCACTCACATGGGTCTCTCTGTCTTCTGGGTTCTCTTTCCCCCAAGTCATATTGGTTCTTGGTAATCATCCGCTCCTGCTTATTTGGGACCATTTGGTCTATCTCAAATAGCAGCTTGGCAGCTTTTAAGACCCCAGATGGCACTCACTGATGTGGGGTGCAGGAGACTCTCTTAGTAAAATGCCAGTTGTGCCAACTGGCCTCGATTTCCCCCGACAGCGTGGTCCCCAGCCCCCTGACCAGCTACTCTGTCCTTGCAGTATTGGGTTAAGATGGGAGGAGTAATCATTTTATGTTGAAGTTGAGGGTAGATCTTAAAGTTAGAACAGCATGTACTTGGCTTTAGGAGCTTTGCTGGAATAATACTGAAAAGCTCTGTGACTCATCAGAAGTTGTGGAAGGAGTGTGCTTATTCTGGTTATAAACCAGGAAGACCAAACAAGGAGATACCAGGTAAAGGAAGCCCAAATTTGATCTGGAGGGCAAAGCGAACTATGGGTGGCAATGTGGTCAATGTTACCCTGTTCCCTTTTGAGCACTAGTCAGTGACTGTGGTTACTGGAGTGGATTGTTCTGGAAAGCAGGTTAGTATATCATGGAGCTAGGAGGTAGATTCGGGTGAAAAACCAATAATCCGCTGTAGATTGTGAGAGTCGTCATGTGCCAAGGTCTGAGTCACAGTTGCAATTGACGATTGTCATGGCTGCTTGGGCAATACAGTCATTGAATGGAACCACAATCTTTTTTTTAACTTTTATGATTTTATTTTCAACATCTTTTCATGTTATTAAGTATTATCAAATCATATAATTTTTAATTAAATTCTTTTTTTATTTGGTGAAAATATACACAACAAACACATATCCATTCAACAGCTTTCCCATGTGCAGTTCCGACAGTGGTTACATGTTTTACAGTGGGTCACCATTCTCACCACCTCTGCCCATGTTGTTTCATCACCAGCGACAGACTCAGTGCCCCTTCAAGGTGTCATCTGTGCTTCTGTTACTGTGGTCTCTTTGATCTCATGTAGGTAAATCCACAGACCTTTAATTGATCTAATCTATTGCTAGGATTGTTCTAATATAGGTAGAAAGTAGTGGGAGGGCACAGGAATTCCAGACTGAGGGACCAGAATGAGTAAGAGTGGTGTCTGACTTGGGAGAAGCAAGGTACATTGAAGGTTATAGTGGAAGATGAGCCTCAAAGGGTAGTTTGGGTTCAGATCTCAGACAGCCTTGAAAATCATGCTAAGGAATCTGAACTTGGCCATGTCGTAGAAGGTGGGAGGTCATGGTCATCTTTCCAGCAGGAGAATGATAGGAACATATATGTCTTCCAGAAAAAAAAAATTGTTGTGGAGAATATACACAGCAAAACACACATGAATCAACTGTTTCTATGAGTATAATTTAGTGACATTTATGATGTTCTTTGAGTTGCTCCTCTCCCATCAAGACAAGCTCACTGCCCACTAAGGAGTTGCTGTTGTCACTTTGATCCTATATAGATAGTTTCTAAAACGAGTGTAATGCTCAAGGCTGACAGCAAGAAGTCTGATTGGAAGGACAGAGACAGAGCCCCAGTTTAAAAAGAGAAAGCCAGGAAAGCGCTGATGTGGAGCCTGAACTTGGAGGCAATGGTAGTCAGATAAACAGGAACAATGAGGCTTGGAAGGCACTTTTGGTAAAATTAAGTTTAGATTAGGAAGTCCAAACCCTGAAGAAACATAATAGTGTCTCCTCTACATCTCATAGGTTTTCAAAAGTAAAAGTGGTGCTCAACCTTACAAGAAATGTAACATAATGCAATCAATGGATGATTTTTTTTTTTTTTTTTCGCCTCCGCAATAATTACTTTGAAGCATTATGGAACCATCAAATGGGTTTTCTTTGCAAGTGTTGTTTTTGTGTTTTTGAAACATTTGCTTCAGTGGCATTTTTGAGGGTGCTTTATTTTCTCCTTGGGTCACCCAACCAAGTGTGAAGTGGAGAATATTTGGATGCATTAGGAGGCAAAGAAGAATGGAGTTTCTGGCGTGGTCAATACTAAGTGGAGAAGAGAGTGAAGCCACTGGCAGAGACAGAGAACACACCGTGGGTCCTGGGGTGTAGCCCTGATGAGGTGTTGTAGGGAGCAGGAAGGAACTGGAAACCCTGGTAGTATACAACTTAATAGCTGCAGTTGCTAACCCAAAGATCGACAGTTTGAATCCACCAGGCACTTCTTGGAAGCTCTCTGAGGTATTTCTACTTTTTCCTTTAGGGGTGCTATGAGTTGAAATTGACTTGCTTCAACCTCAGTGAACACAGACACTGTTCAGCCTGCTGACATTGTCAGCTAGATTCCTTGTCGACTCATCGTATTACAAAAAGCCATTATTTTTTATTTCTACCCTCAATATTACATCCTTTTGTCTTGTCTATTATTGCAAACTCAAACTATCCGTTCTAAATTCAAAACAACCATGGTATAAAAGAGATTTGGGAACACAAACTGCTATTTCCTTGAGGGTAGCCTGACTTCTTCTTAACCAAAAAGACTAGTTTGTAATGTGGGGAAGTAGGGAGATGGGAATTAAGAGATGGTGGGAGAGAGGAAAGCTCCTTCCAGGATGGAGTATAAAGGAGATTTTCAGTCATTAGTCACTGATAAGTAGCAAGGGGTCCTGTACATGCTGTCACCAGAATGGATGATCCTTGTCATGGAACAGTCTACACACCTGTGGTTTTTCCATTTATTTTGTGGATGCCATCTGTTTACAATCATAGTATATACTCTGGTTGTCATAAAAAAACCATGAATAATGGCATTTACTGCATCTATTGAGAGTTTGTGTCACCTTTATAGGCATACATTAACTTATTATTATAATGATCCTTTTAGAGAAAATATTATTTTTCATCCCAGTTTTCTCAGTTGAGGAACCTAAGCAGCAGAGAACTTAAGGATGTATCGATCATAAATGGTGAAGCTGAGATTTGACCCAGATAGCCTGATTCTAGAGCCTGAGACTTTAACAACCATTCTACTAGAGGTAGTAGAGAGAAGGAATTTAGTACAGAGTATGGCATTTGGAAATGTACTGGGCAAAAATAAAATTTTAGAGTTTGCAATTGTATCTGACTTAAGAGTTTTTCTCTACTACTCAGTATTGCATTGTCTGAATTAGTAGATACAAATGTCTGCAGTGTTTGGCTCTGTGATAGCTATAACATACATTTAAAGAGGAAGATATTATTTTATTATGGTTAATAATAATGGCTTTTTTAAATTGAATTTTTTGTCAAGAGACTGTAGACTCACTTGCAGCTGTAAGAAGTAACAGAGAGGAATTCCATATATCCTTCATCCAATTTCTCCCAGCTGTAATATTTTACAAAACTGTGGTATAGTATCTCAACCAAGATATTGACATTAGTAACTCTACCTGTCTTACTTAGATTTCCCCAGTTTTGCTTGTACTTATTTGTATGTGTGTGTTTAGTTCTATATAATTTTATTGTGTTGTAGGGTTATGAATCCACCCCTATGGTCAAGATGTTGAACAGTTCATCACCACAAGTATCCCTGAGTCATCATTTTATAACCATACCCCATGCCCTCCCTCTTTCCCCACCTTCTGTCTCTAAGCCCTGGCCACCGCAAATTCATCCTCCATTTCTGTTTTGTTGTCATTTCAAGAAGTTATTGTGAAGGCTAACGTTATGTGTTAACTTGGCTAGGCCATGATTCTCAGTGATTTGACATCTATTATGCAATCATCCTCCGGTATGTGATCTAATGTGAGCAGCCAATTAGCTGGAAGGATGTGGCCTGCATTCTGTATATATGGATGTTCTGGCCAAGCCTGGAAACCCTATTAGTGTAGTGGTAAAGTGCTCAAGCTGCTAATCAGAAGGTCAGCGGTTCAAATCCACCAGGCGCTCTTTGGAAACTCTGTGGAGCAGTTCTGCTCTGTCCCGTAGGGCTGCTATCATCAGAATTGACTCAATGGCATTGGGTCTTTTGGTTTGGCAAAGCTTTCCCTCTCTTGATACTGCGTCTGTCTTGTCATCCTCTAACCTCTGGTTCTTGGGACACCAGCCAGTGGCCTACCACCTGACCTCGAGAGTTTGGGTTTGTCAGTCCCTGAAACCATGCGAGTCTGGAGAAGCCTCCAGCCTGCTGCCTGATCCATGGATTTAGAACTTGCTAGCCTCCGTAGTTGTGTGAGTGGTGTCCTTGAAATAAATCTATTTATATCTATGCTTCAGTAGTGGTGTTCCTCCAGAGAACCCAGCCTAAGACAGCTATATAATGGAATCATACAGTATGCAAACTTATACAACTGACATTTTCACTCAGCATAATGCACTTGAGATTCATTTAGGTTGTTATGTGTATTGATAGTTTATTCTTTATACTGCTGAGTAGAATTCTGGGGCATTTATGTGCCACCATTTGTTTACCAGCACCCACCTGCTGAAGCATCTCTGGCCTGTTTCTTATTTGGGGCTATCAGCAATAAAGCTGCTGCAAACATTCCTGTACAGATTTTGTATGAATATAAATTTTCTCTGGAATAAATGCCCAGTAGTGCCATTACTGGGTCATATGGCAGTTGTGTGGTTTAGCTTTATAACAAATTGCTGTATTAATTTCCTATTGCTACTGCAAACTTAGTGACTTAAAATGGCATGGAAGTCAGCAGTCTGAAATGAGTCTTTGTTGTTCTGTGCCATTGAGCTGATTCTGATTTATAGTGACCCTACAGGACAGAGTAGAATGGCCATAGAGCTTCCTAGGCTGTAATCTTTATGGGAGCAGATCTATGGGTCTTTTCTCCTGCACAGTGGCTGGTAGGTTCAAACTGCTGGTTGAACTTTTGGTTAGCAGCTGAGCATTTAACTCTTGTATCACTAGGGCTCCTCAACATGAGTCTTATGGGACTAAAATAAAAAAGTTGGCAAGTTTCATTTGGAGGCGTCCAGTGGAAAATTGCCTCTTCCAGCTTCTAGAGGCTGCTCCTGCCCCCGTCTTCAATGTTTAAAGCCAGCTTTTTAGCATCTTTTCTTTTCTCTGATCTCCCACCTCCCTCTTAGAAGAATCCATATGAATACATTGGACCCTCTCAGGTTTTATTCAAGATCACTAGCTTAATCACATCTACAAAGTCCCTTTTCTCTTATGAGGTAACAGAAACATAGGTTCTAGAAATTAGGGCATTGTCTGGGGCAGGGTGAATTTATTCAGTCTGTCACACTGCCAGGACACCCTGTTGGTGTAGTGATTAAGTGCTATGGCTGCTAACCAAGAGGTCAGCAGTTCAAATCCAGCAGGTGCTCCTTGGAAACTCTATGAAGCATTTCTGCTCTGTTCTGTAGGTAGCTATGAATCAGAACTCATTCAACAGCAGTGGGTTTGATTCTGGTTTTTCACTCAACCAAATTGTTTTCCAGAGTGACTGCACCATTTTACATTTCCAACAGCAATGTATGGGAGACCTAATTTCTCCAAATCCTCTCTAGCATTTGATGTTATCACTATTTTTAATTTTAGCCATCATGATTGCTTTTAATTTGCATTTTCTTGATGGCTATACAGTTGCTGTGAGTCGAAATCAACTTGAAGGCAGTGGGTTTAGAGTTACAGTTTAGAGTGGTGTTGAAAGAGATCTGGTTTCCCACAGCTGCTGAAAGGTTGGTGGTTTGAACTCACCTAGTGGTTCCTTGGGAGAAAGACCTAGTAATCTGCTTCCCTTACAATTGTAGCCTAAAAAACCCTATGGGGCATTTCTTTTCTGTCACCCTGGTTGGCTGTGTGACTTGATGGCACCCAACAGCAACATGATGTTGAATGTCTTTTCATGTGCTCATTTGCCACATGTATATTCCCTTTGTTGAAATATCTTTTCATGTCTTTTGACCATTTTCTAATGGTCAAATTCCAGTTCTTTTATTTTCTTCTACTGTTAAGTTTTGAGAGCTCTTTATATATTCTAGATACTAGTCCTTAGTTGGATATATGGTTTGCAAATATTCTCTTCTAGTCTGTAGCCTGTGTTCTTATTTTTTTCCACACAATATTTCACAGGGCAAATGTTTTTTAATTTGATGAGGTCTAATTTATCAGTTTTTCCTTTTATGGATCACACTTTTTGTGTCAAGTGTCAGAACATTTTACCTAGCCCTAGATCCTGAGGGGTTTCTCCTTTTTTTTTTTTTCCAAAAAGTTTTATAGTTTTACATTTAAATCCGTGGTCCACTTTGAGTTAATTTTATAGAAGGAACCAATACTTTTAATGGGGAAAAAAATCAAGTGACATCAGTTGATTTCAGTGTCTGTGGCTGCTAAAGATGGTATTTAGAACATCACTAGTGTAGTAAGACTGTCAAACAATGCCAAAATAGACATCTACCTTGGCATAGTGGTTAAGAGCTATGGCTGCTAACCAACAGGTCACCAGTTCAAATCCACCAATCACTTCTTGGAAACCCTATGGGGCGGTTCTTCTTCATCCTTTAGGGTCATTCTGAGTTTTGATGGCAGTGGGTTGTTTGTTGTTTTGGCTAATAAGCTATGCCTGATGGCAGGTTTTCATGGCAGAAAGAACTCTTAAGACATTCGATTTCCCCGAGTGTAGTCCTGGGCTCTTTTTCATGTGTATATCAGTTTATGAATACCAGAACTTTTAATTCTTTTCTGAAGAAAAGTATTGAGAAGAGATTCTATGACATCTGCCCAATTTGTCTTGCAGTGGGTTTGTGTAATTTTAGCTCATTGTTTATTAGAAAAGTGCTCTATGAGCTGACTTAATTGTTCTGTTCCTGCTTGTTTCATTACCTTTTCTGGTTTTGGAAGTGCCTTATTCAGTGCTTGAGCATGTAATTAAGTTGCAGGTCCTGTTGTTGGACTATGGCTTGAGGGTGCGGCTGAGACAAGTGATGGAGGGAATTTTGAAAAGGGATTGGATAGACACTTAAAAACCCAGTGCCGTCGAGTCCGTTCTGACTCACAGTGACCTTGGAAAGCCTTAAAACCAGCACCTTGCAAGAATGGGATAGAGAATGTAAGTGGTACCAGCACTGACTGGTGCTGTGTGGTAGTAAGAGACTAAAGGTTGGGGGAGGGCATCACAAGTCTTTCCCTCCACCTGAAGTTAACCGTTCAAGAAGTAAATACGAATTTGTACTTCCCTCTGAAGTATTCAGAAGGATTTGCTGTCATCAGTCCTTGTGCTAGTTATTGTACACTGCAAATTTCCTGATGGATTTCATACTCTGCGTATAAGAAGGAACAAATCCAATTGAGTATAATGTGTGCTCTCTGAGTTTCAAAAAGTCAGTATGGCAAGTGAATTGGCTTTTGTAGCAGCTGCAGCAACTGGGTTGGTAAAGATAATTTATAGAGTGATTCTACCCTTGACCCTTGAAGACAAATTCTGCTGAAATCAAATGAAATTACATACATGGATAACAGATTGAAGGCTGATTGATTTTCACATGCCTAATTAAATCAGCTCACCAACTAGTAGCTACATGTGCTGGGAGGGCTATTTTAAAAGGCATGACCAGATTGTTATACTTTTGCAAAAATGATTAGTTTTAAAAAGGATCTTTTATACATGTTATTTTGTTGTCAAAAAAGTGATCCAATAATATGACTGTTGTTATTGTACATTGTATCTTGAAAGTGATGAGTGCATAATTTGAAGGACTTTGATGATATATCCTGTTCCCACAATAGTAAATTATCAAACGAAAGGACTACGCCTCCAAAAATAAAGACTGATGGCACCATTCTAATTCTTTTCTTTCTTTCAAAGCAAAGAGGAAAGTGAAGGCGGGTAACTGTCTGTTGGGTCTAACAGCGTAGTTTCCTCCACTCACTTAGTGTTAACTTAGGTGCTAGTTGAGTGGTTCTCAGCATAAGCGAGAACATGGAAGTACTGGAATGCTGGATGAACTCATGGACTCCTCCCTCACCCTGCCCATCCAGATCTTCCATGACCAGATCACACCTTCTGAAACATCTTATTTGAGACTTGGCTCTAGAGCTCAAAAAGCCCAGTGTAAAATGTCATGTATGACGCTAATTACTATACTGGATGCCTTGCTTTTCTCTTTTTGGATAACCTGATCATATTTTCTGACCTATGTTATTCTCTGTTGCTTATGGACAGTTTTGTGATAGATATATCCTTATTCTATCCAGCTGTCTGTTAGCTTATTGTATTGCGGTGGCTTGTATGTTGCTGAAATGCTAGAAGCTATACCAACAGTATTTTAAATACCACCAGCAGGTTTTTGAATGAATGGTGGACAGGTTTCAGTGGAACTTCTATGAAAGAAAACCTGGCGGTCTACTTCTGATAATTAGACAATGAAAGCCTAAGGTGTACAACAGAATATCATTGAATATAGTGTTGGAGGATTGGGCTCCTAAGTTGGTAGACCTTCAAAATACACAGTGGCTGTCACAACGGACTCAAGCATAGCAATGATTGCAAAGATGGCAAAGGCTTGGGTGACATTTTGTTCTAAGTAGGTCGCCAGGCTTTGGTGTTGATGCAATTAACTCGATGCAATTAACAACACTAATTTTTTTATTTTTGTGGTTTATGTAAACAGCAGCTGTAGGAGTGAGGCAGGACTGCATCCCTGTCCAATGACTGAGTTTGGCAAATGTTCCTGTCAGCATGCGGTCCATGTGCTTGCACAACTCTACTTGGCCATACATGCAAAGGTGATGTTTGCCTGCCCTATCTCTCTTACTGTGCAAGACCTCTTTAAAGTGCTGAAAAGCAAAGATGTCACTCTGAGGACTAAGGTGTGTCTAACCCAAGTTGGTGTGTTTCAGTCATCTCATACACGTGAAAACCAGACAAGGAATAAGGGAGACCAAAGAATTGATGCCTTTCATTTCCAACTCACAGTGACCCTACAGGCCAGAGTAAAACTGCCCCAGGGAGCAGATGGTAGATTCAAACTGCCGACCTTTTGGTTAGCAGCCTGTGTTAGTCATCTAGTGCTGCTTTAACAAGAGACATTTTATTTTGTCACAGTCCAATAGGCTAAAAGTCCAAATTCCAGATGTCAACTCCAGGGAAAGGCTGTCTCTACTGGCTCTGGAAGAAGGTCCTTGTCAGTCTCCTCATGGACTGGAAGCTTCTGAGGTGCAGGGATGCTGGTTCTTTCCGAAGGACCTGCTCACCTACCGGCACTGCTTCTTGGTGGTGTGAGGTCCCCAGGTCTCTCTCCCAGCTTCTTTCCTTTTGTATCTCAAGAGACTACCTCAAGGCATAGAACAGTCTTACACCAAAACAATCTGTCCCACCAACAGAACTGCTGCCCAGCCTCCCTCATAAACATCATAGGGACAAGGTTTACAGCATACACAATAGCAGGAATCATAGCCCAGCCAACTTTCTATATGCATTTCTTGGGGAACATAGTTCAATCCATGACACAGCCATATCTCTGCATACCTACGCCACTACAGGTTCTAAGTCATGGTGTTAGCAAATTATTTTGAATATACCATGGACTGGCAAAAGAATGAATATATCTGTCTTGGTGGAAGTACAGCCAGAATGCTTCTTAGAAGCAAGGATGACAAAACTGTGTCTCAGTATTTTGGACATATTCTCAGTAGGGACCAGTCCCTGGAGAAGTGCTTCATGTTTGGAAAAGTAGGGGATCAGTGAAATAGAGGAAGACTTGCAGTGAGATGGACTGACCAACAGTGGCTGCAGCAGTGGGCTCCAGCATAGCAGGATCATGAGGATGGTATTTTGTTCAGTTGTAGGGAGGGTTCCTATGAGTTGGAACTGACTCTTCAGTACCTAACAGCAATGTCTCTCCTTGTGGAAGTAACAGCTCCTTTCTCAGAATTGTTCATCTCTTCGTCTGATTCTGTCTTGGAAACTTTCTAGCACTTTCCCTTGATATACTTGCTACTTGATGCACCAGTCATCTCTGGCATGGGGCTGGAAGCGTCTGGAGGGCCTGTGCCGTGTCTTAGTTATCTCTGCATCCTGACATGGTCCAGGTAGGGCTCTGAGGAGGTCAGGCACGGATAACAGAGAGCAGGCTGTGATGATGTTTTCCAGAACTTTGAAGCCCGAGTGAGGTATATCATAACATTTAGCTGAGTTGTGCATGTTGGAACATTTCAATGATATGCTTTTGTTGGGCTGTACTATAGTTTACAGGTCTGTGAGTCTGTTGTCCTTAGGACCAAATTGTTTGCAGTTCATGTCTTCAGAAGGAAAAGGGGCAATCTTTTCTCTTTGCTTCTTGTTTCTTGATCTCCTAGGGCACAAAGCAGAAATCCTAGTAGCGTCGTGGTTAAATGCTGTAGCTGATAACCAAAGGGTCAGCAGTTCAAACCTACGAGGTGTTCCTTAGAAACTCTACAGGCCAATTTTACTCTGCCCTGTAGGGTCACTATGAGTCGGAATCAACTCAATAGCAGTGGGTTTCAGATATAAAGTGTGCTTGGAAATGAACTTCTTACTAATCACCACCATGTGAGTAAT
Source organism: Heterohyrax brucei (assembly GCA_028571685.1). Lineage (NCBI taxonomy): Eukaryota > Metazoa > Chordata > Mammalia > Hyracoidea > Procaviidae > Heterohyrax > Heterohyrax brucei. Next base: position 21,909,382 of record CM053147.1, read on the forward strand.
CCAGGAACAACTTTAAATTTAGAAGAAAATGTGTCAAGTTCATGCCCTGTTGTTTTTTGGGAGTCAGTTGAGTATTTTTCTGAAAAAAAGGATCCTCTCATTATTAATATTGGAAGAACTCAAGAGTTAACTGTTTGGATGGTGAGTATGAGGAAATAACATGAGATTCTTACAGAGAAATTACCTTATATGAAATAAAGCCTCCAGTTTTCACGCAGAAGTATTGTGTAAATCCATAGTGTGACTATTATTGATGTTTTTAATTATTATTAAAGGGGGCCTATAAAGCCAGAAAGATATGTAGCTTCCCGGAAAACAGAATACAAATCTGGTTTTACTAGGTCCTACCTAGTAGAAAGCTATTAACTTTCTTCCCAGAATAAAATGGATTTGCAAGTGAGTGTTTGAAAAATGCATTAAAAAGGGAAATGTGCATGCAATTTAAATGAGCCAAGAGCTGCTAATTATTCTTGCATGCGTTTAGTTACTTTTGTATTATTTTTGCTTTAATGTAAACAAGAGAAACCCTCTTAATTGTCAAAAAATACCTTTTAGTAGATGTCATGTGTTTTTTTTCTAGTTTTGCTTTTTTTCTGTATAGTTTGTACATTTAAGAACTAGACACAAAGTGTGATTATTTAGAAAGTTTTTTCTAAAAAGAATGCACCATTACTTATATTTTTCAGCCTTTAAAATCAAATTAAGGTACTAATTAAGCTACTCATTTACTAGAGTGGAAAATAATTACACAGTGTGTATCTGATATGCATCCAAATGAGGCAGCAGTGGGCTCAGACATACTCATGGAACATGGTACAGGAAGCACATTGCATAATAAAGGGGCCAGGCCCATCACTGTAGACCACTTGGTAACTCTTTTCCAGGAATGACATTGATGTATGGCAGTGACGACACTGTTCTTCACAGCTCAGAGCCTTCAGTGTATGACTAATGCTGCAGGCTTGTTTTTATTTTTAAAGCATTTTACCAGACATTTATGAAGTCTAAGTAAGTGAATTCACACTAAGTTTATTAGAACAGGCTTCTGCTTTATTGTGGTGGACTAAATACTCAGATCCAGGACCAATCACACTTACGGATAAGTAACAGAATATTAGACTCAGTTTTGCCTGAAATGCCAATATGATAGATGCCAAAAGAGGGTGGCAGTTCTGAGAATCAACTCCCTGACTTAGTAGTAGATCAAAGATATAAACAAGGGTTGGGGTAGAGAGAGAAAAAAGGATGTGGTGATGAGGGTATCCTTAAAGAAAACTATACTGTAAGTCTCTTGTGCCTTCCCTCATCTCCCACCCCCTACACGGCGGGTAGGCTAGTGAGGAGGGCTTCCATGAAACCATTTGGTGGAGCACATTGGTGTGTATGGGCAAGGGTTTGACACTGATGTGGCAAGTCTGGAGGGCAAGAAAAGAGTGGAATAGTCCCGCTCATGGAAATGTGGGGAGGGATGGGCCTTGAGCTGTTTTGGGTAAAGGGTACATCATTGTTTGAAAGGGCCTGACTAGCTGGGCAGTTGAGAGAAAATACTAGGATGTCATTCTCTAGCCGTCTGCAAGAAGATCTCAGAAGGTAGAGGCTTGTCATATGCCACTGATGAGCAAGGACTAAGGGAAGACTCATAAATGAGTGTTTCCATCCACTTGGGCTAAAACTTGAAGGAAAAAGGTGTATAAAGCATGTAACCTTTGAAGATCCTATTAACCCCCAGGTCAAAATGACCAAGGAAAACAGCCAGCTTGAGGATAGCCAGCAGAAACAATAAACAAAGGATTTAGATCCCTAACAAATTAGTATTTTGGAGTCCTTGGGTGTAGAATATTAGCTAGTTCTGTATGAAATGATTAAAGAAGTAAGATGTATTCACAGGAATGAGAAAGCAAAAAAGAAAACTATCTGGAATAAGCAGAAATATTTGATAAAGAACTAAGTAGAGCTTTCAAAATGGAAATTGTTGAAATTTTAAACATTAAACAGGTAAACTGCTGAAGAGACACAGATTAATTGATTGAAAGAAATTACCCAGAATGCAGCTCAGAAAGACAAGGAGATGGAAAATTTTAAATAGCGTTTTTCACCAATAGCCCCCCCCCCACAAAGAAACTCCTGAAGTAAACTCTTAATAGTCAAATGATGAAAAATTGGGCAGTGGTAGGGAGGAGGTGGATGATTAGGGTTCTGGGGTAGCAAGCTAACTCTTGATTATGGATAACCCAAAGCTAGCTGTGATACAGCTCCACTGATTTGTACTATGTAAATATATAAGGAAAGAAGTGATTTCCTAAGTCTGTGGTTCTATCTGGAAACCCTGGTGGCATAGTGGTTAAGTGCTATAGGTGCTAACCAAAAGGTTGGCAGTTCAAATCCACCAGATGCTCCTTGGAAACTCTGTGGGCCACTTCTACTTTGTCCTATTGGGTCGCTATGAGTTGAAACAACTTGATGGCAACTGGTTTGTTCTGGCAAGGTTCTATGGTTCTACTGTGATTTAGAGTAAGTTTTCTTTCTTAAGCTGCATGTTCCTAGAAGACATCAAGGCATAGCTGGCTGGAAACTAGTACAAATTTTTTAAGTGACCTCTTGCAATTTCTATTGTGGTGTAGCATTTTTCCTATTTGATTACACACTCAACAGAGTGGAACTTTTGAGATGGAGCGTGAAACTAGCACTGCCATTGAAGAAACCTGGTTTGATTAAAATTAGAACTCTTAAGATTTCAGTGATATTCATTACTAGTAATGGTTCCATATGGTTTGAAGATGGTGCAGGACTGGACAGCGTTTTTTTCTGTTAGACATAAGGTCACCATGAGTTGGCAGCTAACAACAATGGCAAGAACAAGAACAATAGAGAATGCCTTTACAGGCAATGTTAGATAACACCAGAAGCATGGGAAATGGGGTTTGGGCAAAGAAGAATTGGGGAAAGGAGAGGCTGGGGTATATAGCATTTAAAGTCAAAAACTTAAGAACTTGGTGAAGGCCATCTTTCCTTTAACTATCTAATTCCATAAGACACACTTTCCTCCTGGAAGATCTGGAGGGAATGGTTAAATTCTTAGTGTTTAGGAGTCTCCCTGAGTTTCCCCATATGTATAACCAACCAACTGCAGTGAGGCTCTTTACTAGCTTGAAGAATTCCTGCTGGGACAATTTAATTTGTTTGATGTTTCATTGTATTTGAGATTTCTAGACTTGAGGAGCTGTTTCTTGGCAAGCTATGGCTCAGTTTAGTCTGAGATAATGTTTGCTTCAAAGCCTGAAATAATTTTTCAATGATAATAAAATTTTCCAGCATTGAAGGGAGAAACGTAAACCACATGAGAAAAGTGGGAAAAAAATAACAGAAAAAGCTATAAATACACAGATAAATCTTTATGGAAATCACTGAAGTATTTTTTAAATTTTTTATGTTCCTGTAGGAAGTCCTTGAGTGAGCCCCAATCTGTTCCCCATATCCTTAATTTACTAGCTCCCCAGAGTGCACGGTGGTGATCATACCAAGCCGTCTTGCTTTACTACTGCCTTTGCTGTCTGTGGGGAATCCATCCACTCACTGATTCCTACAACCAGTTTACAAGGATAAATTGTGTTTCTGTATGTTTTACTCAAATATCTTATGCTCACTGCAGACCAGGAATTTATTTTTTTTATTGTGGTGAACATATATACAACAAAACTTCTGCCAATTCAAAAATTTCTACAGGTATAATTCAGTGGCATTGATTGTATTCTTCGTGTTGTACAATCATTAGCATTGCCCTAGTGGCACAGTAATTAAAGCACCCAGCTGCTAAACCAGAAGGTTGGAGTTTTAAACCCACCAGCTGCTCCATATAAGATAGATGTGGCGATCTGCTTCCTTAAAGATTACAATCTTGGAACTTCTATAGGGCAGTCTACTCTGTCCTATAGGGTAGCTGTGAATTGGAATTAAGTGAGCAGTGGGTGGTTTTTTTTTTTAAATTTTTGTGGTTAAGTGAAAGTATACAATCCAAATCAATTTTCCATGCTCACCTATCTACTACTATTTTGCTCTCTTTGCCCTATGACAGTACCCTCCTCTTTTTCGTTTTATACTTGTCATATCCTTCTAACAAGTTCCTGTCCCCTCCTCTCCACCATCTTCTCTACCATCTAGAAAGAGAGCAGTAGGACACCCTCCTATAAATGTATAGAACCGGAAAGTACATCCACCATGTGGTCACATTGTGTCCCTGAGTCTAGTCCATTTTTGTCCGAAGAGTTGACCTCAGTAGTGTTTTCTAGACAGGGGTAGCAGCAGGTCTAGGGGCTATGTGCCTAGGGGATCTCCCAGGCTGTTAGACCATCAGTTGTGGTCTTTTAGTAGAGTTCTTGAGCTGCACCCTTCTTTTTCTCATGTTGCCACAGGGTCTTAACACTGTGTGCCCCATCATGGCTATTTTTGGTGTTGGCCAGGAACCATCTGGTTCTTCTGGTCATATGTTGATACAGTCTCCCATTATGTAAGTCGTTCTGTCTCCTGGATTCTTTTTTCCTCAGGTCTTTGGTGTTCTCAGTGATCGTCTGTTCCGGCTGAGCTGGGACCATTTGGTGTACCTCAGAGGGCAGGTTGTTGGCTTTTAAGACCCCGGATGCCACTTACCAATATGGGTTGCAGAAGATTCTCTTAGCAGTAGGCTAATTATGCCAACTGACCTCGATGTGCCCTGAGAGCATGGTTTCCAGACCTCACCCCTGTTACTCTGCACTTGCAATATTGGGTTGAGGTTTGAAGAGCTTTCAATTTATGGCAAAGTCCAATTAAGTTGATCTACTTTCTACTGTGTGCTGTCACTGCTTTCACCTAACTGACTTTCTATCAACTATCTAATCTATGATCAACCCTTGCCCCCTCTCCCTGCCGTTGTAGCCATCAATGAATCTTCTTCCGTACATGAGTCTATTTTCAAGTCCTTATAGCAGGTGTCTCATACAACATTTGTCCTTTTGCCACTGACTGATTTTACTCAGCGTAATGTCTTCCAATTGAAACCAGGTTATGAGATGTTTCCTAAAATCATCATTATTTTTCATCATTCCATGTTGTTCCATTAGTATATATACCACAGTTTGTTTATACCCATCATCTCTTGATGGGCATTTGGGTTGATTCTATCTTTTTACTACTGTGGACTGTGCTGCCGTAAACATTTGTGTGCATGTGTCTGTTCATGTGACAGCCTTTGTTTCTGTAGGATAAATTCCAAGTAGTGGAATTACAATCAAATGGTGTATCTATTTCCAGCTTTTTAAGGAAGTACTTGATGCTTTCCAAAGAGGTTCTACCATTTTGCAATCCCACCAGTAGTGTAGGAGAGTTCCAGTCTCTCCACAGCCTCTCCAGCATTTGTTGTTTTGTGTTTTTTGGATTATGGCCAGCCTTGTTGGGGTAAGATGGTGTCTCACTGTAGTTTTGGTTTGGATTTCTCTGATAGCGAATGATCATGAGCTTTTCCTCATGTGTATTTTGGCTGCCTGGATGTTCTCTTTGGTGAAGTGTCTGCCCACCTCCTTTGCCTATCGCTTAATTGGGTTATTTACCTTTTTCTTATTGATATGTTACAGTACCTTATAGATTATGGAGATCAGATGTCGATCTGACACGTAGTTGCCACATATTTTTTCTCATTCTGTAGGTGGCCTTTTATTTCTCTTGATAAAGTCTTTGGATGAGCAAAAGTGTTTTATCTGTTTTCTATTCTGTTGATTGTGCTTTGTTTGTCAGATTATGAAGTCTAAACTGTGTATTAGAACTTCCATTGTTGACCCTATTTTTTCTTACATGATCTTTATCATTTTAAATTTGATATTTAGGTCTTGATCCATTTTGAGTTAGTTTTTGTCTAAGGTATAGGATATGGGTCTTGTTTCAGTTTTTTTGAATTTCAATTTTGCCAGCACCATTTGTAAAAGAGACTGTTTTTATCCCAGTTTACAATTTTAGGGCCTTTGTTGAATATCAGTTGTTTATAAGAGGATGATGGCATCTCTGGGGTCTCAACTCTGTTTCATTGTTCTATATGTCTCTTTTTGTACCAGTGCCAGACTGTTTTGACTACTGTGGCAGTATAACAGGTTCTAAGGTCAGGTAGTGTGAGGCCTCCCACTGTGTTCCTCTTCTTCGGTAGTGCTTTACTTACCTGGGGTTTCTTCCCTTTCCAAACAAAGCTGTTGATTTGTTTCTCTATTTCACTAAAAAAATGACACTGGAATTTGTATTGGGATTGCATTGTGTATGTACATCACTTTAGGTAAAATAGACATTTTCATAATATTAAGTCTTTCTGTCCATGATCATGGTAGTTTTCTCCACTTATGTTAAGTCTTTTGGTTTCTTGCAGTAAGGTCTTATAGTTCTCTCTGTATAGGTTTCTTATTTCTCTAGTTAGGTTTATTCCTAGGTATTTTATCTTCTTGGGGACTGTAGTAAATAGTATTGATTTGGTGATTTCTTCTTTGATGATCTCTTTGTTGGCATAAAGGAATTCTACTAATTTGCTTATGTTTATTTTATATCCTGATACTTTGCTGAACTCCTCTATTAGTTACAGCAGTTTACTCATGGATTCTTTTTATTTTTTATTTTTTTTTAATTTTCATTTAACATGACTGAGTGAAAATGTACATTCATGTATAAATTTACATGCCCACCTATATGCAGCTTCCACTGCTCTCCCTGTCCAGTGACTGCACACTATTCCTCTCTGCTCCATACATGTCTCATCCTCCCAACAGCCTCCTTTCCCCTCCTCTCCGTCCACTCCCCTTCCTCCAGCCAGAGGTCAGCAAGATGATATCCTATAGATGTATAGAACTATAAAGTGCTTCCAATATATGGTCACTGTGCATTGCCAAGTCCAATCCATTCCTGTCCAAAGAGTGGACCTTTGTTATAATTTATGGGAAAGGGCAGCATCAGGGCTGGGGGCCTTGCTCTCAGAGGAACCCCCAAACCGCTGGACCATCATTTGAAGTCGTTTAGTGGAGATCTCAGGATGCACCCCTTTTTATTCTTGTGTTGCCAGTGAGACTCCTCTCTGTGAGCTCCATCGTGGCTATCACTGGTGGTGGCCGGGCACCATCTGGTTCTTCTGGTCCCAAGTTGATGAAGGCACCCACTCTTGTGGGTCTCTCTGTCTTCTCGGTTGTCTTTACTGCATGCCATTTTGGTCCTCGGTGAGCATCCATTCCTGCTGAGTCGGGACGATTTGCTGTGTCCTCGGATGGCAGCTTGGCAGCTTTTAAGACCCCAGATGCCACTCACCAATGTGGGGTGTAGAGAGCTCTCTTAGTAAAACGCTAGTTGTGCCAGTTGGTCTCAGTTTCACCTAAGAGCATGGTCCCCCGCCCCCTGCCCCAGCTACTCTATCCTTGCAGTATTGAGTTAAGATGGAAGGAGTACTCAAGTTATGCTGAAGTCCACTTAATGTTGTTCTTGTTTCTAATGTGTGCTATCACTGCTTTCTCCCAACTAGATTTCTAATAATTATCTAAACTAAACCCTCCCCCCCCTCCATCTCTCCCCTCCCTTGCAGCTGTCAAAGAGTCTTTTCTTCTATACACAAGTCTGTTTTTGAGATCTTATCGTAGAGGTCTCATACAGTACTTGTCCCTTTGTCGCTGACTACTTTCACTCAACATAATGTCTTCCAGTTGAAACCAGGTTAGGAGATGTTTCCTGGTATCATTGTTATTCTTTATCATTGCATAGTGCTCCATTAAGTATATGTACCATAGTTTACCTATCTATTCTTCTATTGTTGGGCATCTGGGTTGATTCCATCTTTTTGCTATCTTGGACTGTGCTGCGGTAAACATTCTGGTGCATGTGTCCGTTGGTGTGAAAGGCCTTGATTCTGTAGGATATATTCCAAGTAGTGGAATTACTGGGTCAAATGGTTTATCGATATCCATTTTTTTAAGGAAGCGCCAGATTGCCTTCCAAAGAGGCTGGACCATTTTGCAACCCCACCAACAGTGTAGGAGGGTACTCATGGATTCTTTAGGATTCCCTGTATATACAATTGTATCATCTGCGAATAGGGAACTTCTTACTTATTTGCTGATGTGGATGCCCTTTATTTCTTTGTCTTCTCTGATTGCTCTGGCTAGAACCTCTAGTACAATCTTGAATAGAAGTGGTGAGAATGAGCATCCTTGTCTAGTTTCTGTTTTCAGGGAGAATTCTTTCAGTCTTTTACCATTCAGGATGATGTAGGCGATTGACTTTGCGTGGGTATTCCTTATTGAGTTGAGGAATTTCCCCTCTATTACTATTTTGCTGAGAGTTTTTATCATGAATGGATGTTGGACTTTATCGAAAGCCATTTCTGCATCGATAGACAAAAATCAGGTGATTTTTGTCTTGTATTATTTATGTGGTTGATCGCATTGTTTTTTGATGTTGAAGCAGCCTTGCATACCTGGTATGAATCCAATTTGGTCATGGTGAATTATTTTTTTGATATACTGTTGAATTGTATTGGCTAGGATTTTGTTGAAGGTTTGTGCATTTAGGTTCGTGAGTGATATTGGTCTGTTATTTTCTTTTTTTGTGGAATCTTTTCCTGGCTTTGGTATCAGGGTTATGCTGGCTTCATAGAATGACTCTGGGAGTATTCCATCTCTTTCTATGGTGTGAAAGAGCCTGAGTAGTACTGGAGTTAACTCTTCTGTGAAAGTTTGGTAGAATTCTCTAGTGAAGTCATCTGGGCCAGAACTTTTTTGGTTGGTAGTTTTTGATGACGTTTTCACTTTCTTCCTTTGTGATGGGTTTACTAAGTTGTTTTACTTCTCCTTGTGGTAATTTTGGTAGGTGATATGAATCTAGAAATTTGTCCATTTCCTCTAGGTTTTCAAATCTGTTAGAGTGCAGGCTTTTGTAGTATTCTGTTATAATACTTATCATTATTATTGTTTTTTTCCACTGAAAACATTTTCTTGGCCTTTTGGATAGAAATTTATTTGCCAGGAAGGATGATGCCATCATACTTCTGCTGGAACCAGTGCATGGCCTCCTCTTTGCTGATTCTGTGTTTGGCCTCAAGGCAGCCTGTCCTGTGCTTCTTGTCTGTGATGCTGAAGCCTGGCCTAATCAGCACCACATAGAAGTCCAGCCTGTAGATGCCAATGCTAGGGTTGTGTTTGATCCTCAGATAGATGTGTTCCTGGCTTCCAAAGCCAAAATTTCTACTATCTGAGAAGTTATTTTTTTCTTAAGTCATACTCCTGAACCTTTAGAACTTTCTCCAAGATTTCCTCTACCTTAGCCCTGCGTATTGTTCAGTGGATAGTGATTTTTTCATTTCTTGTAATCTCAAAGGATCTGACTGTGTATCTAGCTTTAGAGAACACAGGAGTCTGGTCTGTGAGCTGCTCCAACACCTTCGCTGCTCAGGTCAGTCTGTCTCCACTCTCTTCCCCCACAGATGTTTAGGCAGAGCTTCTTGTGGATGCGAAATTCCTGCATGGGCTTCTCTTTTTCCCCTTGGTCCTGTGCCTTGATGGAGAAAGGAGAAGCTGTTATAATACTTTTGATTTCAATTGAGTCTGTTGTGACATCTCCTGTCTCATTTCTTATTTGGGTTATTTGTTTTCTCCCCTGTTTTTCTTTTGTAAGTTTAGCCAATGGCTTGCCAATTTTGTTGATCTTTTCAAAGAACCAGCTTTTGGTTTTGTTAGTGTTTTTAATTGTTTTTCTGTTCTCTAATTCATTTAGTTCTGCTCTGATCTTTATGATCTGTTTTCTTTTGGTGCCTGAGGAGTTCCTCTGTTGCCCTCTTTATACTTGTTCAAGCTGTAGGTTAATTCTTCAGTTTGGGCCCTTTCTTCATTCCGGATGTGTGCATTTATAGAGGTAAATTCAGCTCTGAGCACTGCTTCTGCTGTATCTTATAGGTTCTGATAGGATGTGTTTTCATTCTCATCTGATTCCATAAATTTCTTTATTTCATCCTTCATTTCTTTTGTAGCCCATGGTTTTTTGAGCAAGGTATTGTTCAGTTTCCATGAGTTCGAATTTCTGCCTATGGTTTTTCTGCTATTGATTTCAACTGTTATGGCTTTATGGTCTGAGAAGATGATTTGCAATAATTCAGTGGTTTGGATTTTGTTGAGACTTGCTTTATGTCCTAACATATGATCTATTCTGGAAAATGTTCCATATACATTGGAAAAGATGTACTTATCTGTTAATGAGTGAAAATTTCTGTATATGTTGATAAGGTCTAGTTGGTTGATTGTTGCAGTAAGGTCTGCTGTATCTTTACTGAGTTTTTTCTGGATGATCTGTCCATTACTGAAAGTGGAATGTTGAAGTGGAGTGATCTATCTCATTTTTCAATGTTGTTAGTGCTTATTCATTGTATTTAGGTGCTCTGGTATTGGGTGCATAAATATTTAATAATGTTATGTCCTGCTTATGTACTGAACATTTCAGCAATAAATAGTGACCATCCTTGTCCACAAGAGTGGATCTTACATTAAAGTCTATTTTATCTGAGATTAGTATTGCTACTCCTGCTCTTCTTTGTATGTTGTTGGCTTGGTATATATTTTCCATCCTTTGATTTTCAATTTGTTCATATCTTTAAATCTAAGGTGTTTCTTGTAAGCAACATATAGACAGGTCATGTCTTTTGATCCATGATGTCACTCATTGTCTCTTTCTTGGAGGGTTCAGTGCATTTACATTCAGTGTAACTATTGATGGTATGTATTTAGTACTGTCATTTTGATGCATTTATTTGTCCATCATTGATGTTTTGTGTGTTTTTCTTAATATTCTGGGTCATTCTTCTTTATAGGTTGACTTATCCTTTTCAGTGTTGGTTTTGTGTTTTTTGACACCCCAGTATTATGCTTCTTGTTTTGATATGTTGCACTGCTATTTTCCTTTGCAGCTGTCCCTAAGATCCCCCTTACTATTTTAAGTTTAAACCAGACTTCAATTTCTGCATATCTTTTTAATTTCTTCTCTATCTGAAAGGGTCATACCTACTGTAATATTTCCATGGTTCTAGTGTAGTGATGTCATAGTTTTCATGATCACTGGTTTCTTTCTTTTAGTAATATAGTTTGAGTTAAACTTATTGACTTCCCTAAGTGAGTAGGATTCTGGATGCTGTGTTCTACATTGCCTCCTTAAGTATACACTTAATGCTTTTCTTTTTCTAAGCAAAGAGCTTCTTTCAATATTTCTTGTAGTTTTGATTCAGTTTTTACAAAGTCTCTAAGCTTCTGTTTATCTGCAGATGTCTTAATTTCACTGTCAGATATCAGAGAATTTTGCAGAATATATAATTCTTGGTTGGAAGTTTTTCTCCTTCGTGGCTTTGAATGTGTCATCCCACTGCTTTCTGGCCAACATCGTTTCTGTGAAGAAGTCAAATGAAAGCCTGCAGGGTTTCCCTCTGAATGTTAGCTTTGCTTTGAGCTCCACTGCCTTTAAGTGCATCTGTTTGTGTTTCCTTTTGTTAAGCTAGACTGTAATATATCTTGGTTTCTTTCTTTTGGGGTCTAGTTTTTGTGGCATTCCATACATGTCTTGGATACATGTATTTTCTTCTTTCATAATTTCAGGGAAGTTTTCTGTCAGCAACTCTACAGCAGTCCTCTCTGTATTTTTATTTGCCCCTCCTTGTTCAGGAACTCCAATTATTTATAGATTATTTCCCTTAATGAGTCCCACATGTTTCTGAATGCTTCTTCATTTTTCTTGTTTCTTTTCTCTGATTTCTCCTCATAAATGTTGATGTCAGTTGCTGTATTCTCAAGGTCACTAAGTCTGACTTCTGTCTCCTCAATTCTGCTCTTTGGGCTTTGGACTGAATTGTCTAATTCTACAATTTTATTGTTGATCTGCTGGATTTCAGATCATTGATGTTCCATCAGTTCAAATAACTTACTTGATTTTTCATTTTGTTCTCCTGCATTTTGTTTAATCTCCAAGAGAGCTTTCTGTATAATTCTTTTGTACTCAACCTTTGATAGTTTCAGAAAGGCTTCTTCATTTGGAAAGTTTTTTGATTCTTTATTGTGGGAGTTTTCCAGAGCCATAGTGGAGTGCTTCTTTAACTGGTTAGCTATGGTCTTTTGTTTGTATGTCATCTAGAAGCTGCTTGATTTCTCTGGTATTATCTAAACAGAAGCTGAGGTGTAGTTCTAAGAGGGGAATTGGTCACCAGCCATCTCTATGTACTCTAGTGACTGGCCCCAGGTGCAGTCCCTGGGGTGGGAATCTCTGCCTCTTGGCTGGAAAAGATGTCATCTTACTTGTGGAGTCACTAGGGGACCGTCAGCCAACCATATTATGTAGGTCACTGAAGGATGGTGGAGAAGTTGCGGGAAGTGTCAGTGTCAGATCTCCAGGTCTTATTTAAAAGGGTACTTTACTTCTAAGCTGGGAGCTGTCCACTGCTGCCGAAAACACTCAGACCCTCAGGTGTGACAGGTTCTGCCTTTCAGCTGACAGCAAAAGTATCTCATAGGCTGTCCTCATATGGTATGATGTGGTTCAGAATAGGGAGAGTTTGGTGCCTTCCAGCCATTGTCTGCCAGGCCCCACCCAGGAATCTAGACATGAATTGTCTCAAATGCTGCTTTTATGCTGGAGAAGCACTTGCCAGTGTGAAAATCAGGTGTAGCTAAGGCCGTCACTGGGTGACTGCCTCTCAGCCAACCAAGATGGCATCCTGGCCTAGCTGCCCTTCCTACTGTGAAAAAGCAGTCTATGGCACAGCTCAGAAAAGAGAGAGTGGAGGGGCAGAGGTCCTCTCAGTCAGTAGCTGGGCTCTCAATATGTGACTGTCTCATGGACTACCTCTCTGCTGCCCTATTACTTAAGTACTGTAGTTTGGTGTATTTGTCGGCTCATGCCCATTCCGTACCTCCCAGATAACAAAGAAGGTGTCAGTACTTGCAGTCCTCTGATATGGTGAGTCAACAAGAATAGAGGTTGGTGGCCACTGGCTCGTCTTTGAGATGGGTAGTTTAGTCTGTTACTAGTGCCTAGTCAAATCTGACAATACTGTGCCAGTTCCTATGGCTCCCTGGATGTCCACCCCTCCATTCAATTATCATTCCAGGACTTAGTTCACAGAGGGAATTAAGAAGACATGTGTCTAGTCTGTCATCTTGGCCCCCTGCCTCCTGGGTTTGGTTTTGAATTTTTCAAATTATTCCATCACCATTATCATAAACTGAGTGCTCAGATCAGGGATTTTTGATCTCTATAGGACATTTTGTTTTGAAAAGAAAAGATGTCACCTTAAAGACTAAAGTGTGCCTGACCCAAGGCATATTTTTTGTCATATCATATGCAAGAGAAGGCAGGACAATGAATAAGGAAGACAGAAGAATTGATGCCTTTGAATTGTGGTGTTGGAAAAACCAGCCAAGCCAAGTGCCATCGAGTCGGATCCGACTCATGGCGACCCTAGGGACACTGACTATACCATGGACTGCCACAAGAACAAACAGATCTCTCTTGAAAGAGTGCTTCTGATAAGCAAGGATGGTGAGACTATGTCTTACATATTTTGGACATGTTGTCAGGAGTAGTCAGTCTCTGCAGAAGGATATCATGCTTGGCAGAGTAGAGGGTCATTGAAAAAGAGAAAAGCTCTCAATGAAATGGACTGATGCAATGGCTGCAACAGTAGACTCTAGTATAGTAGTGATTGTGGGCACAGGGCAGGACTGGGGCCATGTTACATTCTGTAGCACATATGGTTGCCATGAGTTGGAACCAACTCAACACACCTAACAACAACAACAACAACAAAGTGTACTTCTGTGTAAGATTCTTCTACTAAAATAGACTGCTTGTATTTTTCCATCGTTTCTCCGAATGTGCTTCTCAGCTTTTGCATGCATCTGAGGCAACTGAAAAGACAATGGTTTGTGTCAGGGGCACCTTAGTCATTAAAGTGACATCTTTGGTCTTTACATTTTGAAAAGGTTTTTTTCAGAACACTTTCTTGTCTGTTTTATTCTGAAAATGCTGATGAAACTTGTCCACTGTAGTGACCCTGCTGGTATTTGAAATACTGATGATATAGCTTCTAACATCTTAGCAACATGCAAATCACCACACTAAGACAAGATGGCAGATTGGCAGATTCTCAGTAAATGACACCCACCCTCTATAAAGTTACCCTATGAGCTTATGTACCTTTTACTACTACTCTGTCTTCTTCATGGCTATGTTCAAACAATTCACAGTTCCAAGTCTCTACTATTTATTGAATCCATGTCCTCTTTATCCCTACTGCCCCTGCCTGCTCTGGGCTCCTTATCCCTTCTTGAAAACATAATGACTGCATCCTCTCTTCTGTCTCACTGTGTCTAATCTTGGTCCTCTTTGATCTTTCCTTCACTCTGCCACTGGAATAATTTTCATTTTATGAAAAGTGTAATAAGACTGTACAAGTAGACTAATACATTTTTTACTGCAAAACTTAAAAAAAATAAACTAGTTGAATAAGAAGTGAAAATTCTTTCCCCCTCTCCTCTCTAGAGGTAGTTGTTAGTTGCCACTGAATTGGTTGCTACTCATGGGGACTTTCATGTATGGTAGGATGAGACATCATCATGGAGACTTCCATGTATGGCAGAATGAGACATTGTCCAGTTTTGCTCTGTCTTCATGATTGTCAGTATGTTTGATGCTGTTGTTGTGGCTGTTGTGTCACAGCTATTTCCTTCAGTTTCATTGGGCTTCTACTTAATAATGGAACAGGATGCTCTTTCCTGATGATTGTTATTTTCTGATGACATGTCCAAATTAAAAAAGTGAAGTCTCACCAGCCCTCGTTCTCAAAGAATGCTCTGGTTGTATTTCTTCTCAGACTGATTCATTCATTGTTTTTGGCATTCCATAATGTATATTCAGTAGCTGTTATCAACACCACAATTTCAAGGCATCAATTCTTTCATTGTTCAACTTTTGCATCCATCTGAGGCAACTGAAAAGACAATGGTTTGTGTCAGGGGCACCTTAGTCATTAAAGTGACATCTTTGGTCTTTACATTTTGAAGAGGTTTTTTTCAGAACACTTTCTTGTCTGTTTTATTCTGAAAATGCTGATGAAACTTGTCCACTGTAGTGACCCTGCTGGTATTTGAAATACTGATGATATAGCTTCTAACATCATAGCAACATGCAAATCACCACACTAAGACAAGATGGCAGATTGGCAGTAGTCCACAGAGGTAATCACCGTTAAGAGTGTGCATCTTTCTAGCCTGCTCCCTATGTATTTGTGTGTACATATAGGTTCATAAACAAAAATATTGGATTATGTTTTTATATAAATGGTATCAGATTGTTCACTCAAGTTCACTATTTCACTTAGTGTGTCTTAGCAACCTTTCCATATCAATTGATATATTTCTACATAATTGTTGCAAACTGTTGTGTAGTTTTCATAGTATGAGTTTAATTTTCCTTTCTGCTTCTAAAAGGCATTCAGACTGTTTTCATTTTTTTACTATTACAGAAAATACTGCTGTAAGTGTCTTTATATACAAATTGTATCATAATTGAGAGTGTATTTGTTCAATAGGTAATTAAAAGCAGAATTGCTTAGTCAAAGACTATATGCATCTAAAATTTCAGTACATACTCTCTTTCAAAAAAACTGTCACCAGTTTCTATCAAGACCATTTCCTGGACCTCTTATACCAACCCTGAATAGTTTTAGTTACTGTTGTTCTTAGGTGCTGTCAAGTCAACTTGGACTCATAGTGACCTGGAATGAAGTACTGCATGGTCCTGCACCATCCCCACAATTATTGCTATGTTTGAGCCCATTGTTACAGCCACAGTGCCAAGCTCTCTCAGTGAAGGTCTTCCTCTCTTTTACTGACCCTCTGCTTTACCAAGCATGATTTCCTTCTCTAGGGACTAGTCCTTCCTGATGCCAAGCCAGCCAAGTGCCATCCAAGTCCTTCCTGATAACATGCCCAAAGTACATGAGACAAAGACTTACTGACCCTGCTTCCAGTGAGCCCTCTGGCTGTGTTTCTTCCAAGACAGACTTGTCTGTTCTTCTGGGAGTCCATGGCATATTCAGTATTCTCTGTCAGCACCATCATTCAAAGGCATCAGTTCTTCTTCAGTCTTCCAGATTCATTGTCTAGCTTTCACATGCATACGGGATGACTGAAATCACCATGGCTTGGGTCACGTACACCTTAGTCCTCAAAGCAATATCTTTGTTTTTTAGCACTTTAAAGAGGTCTTTTGCAGCAGATTTGGACAATGCAGCACGTTGTTTGATTTCTTGACTGTTGTTTCCATAGGCATTGACTGTGGATGGAAGTAAATTGAAATCTTTGACAACTGCAATGTTTTCTCCATGTATCATGATGTTGTGTACTGCTGCAGTTATGAGGGTTTTGTTTCCTTTATGTTGAGGTGTAATTCTTACTGGAGGCTGCAGACTGTAATCTTAGTGTTAGTGTTTCAAGTCTTCTTTGCTTTCAGCAAGCAAGGTTGTGTCATCTGCATAACGCACGTTGCTAATGAGTCTTTCCTTTGCCATAGAGGTGACTGACTCATAGCAACCCTGTAGATAGAGTAGAACTGCCCTGTGGGGTTTCCAAGGCTGTAATCTGGAGCCGTGGTGGCGCAGTGGTTGGCAAGTAATCCACTGGCTGGTCCCTGTAAATGTTATGGCACAGTTCTACTCTGTTCTAAAGGGTCGCTATGAGTTAGAATCAACTCAATGTCAGTGTTTTCTTTTTAAGTGAGTCTTAAAAAAAGTGTCCCTTTAAGTACTCCTTTCATCATATAGTTTAGCTTCTTGGATTACTTGCTCAGTATACAGACTGAATAAGTGACAGGATACAATACTGACAGCCCTCTTTCCTGATTTTAAACCACAGCTGCCTCTTGATATATTTATAGGTTCATGAGGACAATTAAGTGTTCTGGAATTTCCACTCCTCATAGTGTTATCCATAATTTGTTACTCACTGTGCCTTTGCATAGTCAATAAAATACAGGCAAACATCCTCCTGGTATTCTCTGCTTTCAACCAAGATCCATCTGACAAGAGCAATGGCAGCCATCATTTCGCATCCTCTTCTGAATCTGGCTTGAATTTCTGATGGTGTTCTGTTGATGTACTGCCACATCTATTTTTGAGTTATCTTCTGAAAGTTTCACTTTCTTGTGATATTAATGATATTATTCAGTAATTTCTTCATTCTGTTGGATCATCTTTCTTCGGAATGGGAATGAATAGGGATCTCTTTCAGTTAGTTGGCAAGGAAGCTGTCTTTCAACTTCTTGGCATAGATGAGTGAACACTTTCAGTGTTGCATCTATTTGTTGAAATATCTCAACTGTATGCCATCAGTATCTGGAGTCTTGTTTTTTGTCAGTGCCTTCAGTGTAGCTTGCATTTCTTCTTTCAGTAGCATCAGTTCTTGATCACGTGCTACCTTCTGAAATGATTGAACATTGACCAATTCTTTTTGGTACAGTGACTCACTGAATATTTATCATTTGATTGTTAAAAAATTCAGTTCATGCTTTTATGTTCATTCTCCTGATCAGTAGTAATAGCATCTTTTTATGTGTTTAGTGTGAATATCTTTGCTTATCATTCAACTGAGTTGTCTTTTTCTTACTCATTTGTAGGAATTCTAACTAATATTTCTTCTCGTCTGTTGCTTGTCTTACTTTGCTTAAGGTAATTTTTTTTTGTAAAGAGCCTTTGGATGGTGCAGATGATTAATGTGCTTAGCTGTTAAGCAAAAGGTTGCTGGTTTGAGTATACCCAGAAATGTGTTGAAAGAAGTATCTGGTATTCTATTTTAGAAAAATCAGCCACTGAAAACCTTTTGGAGCCGAGTTCTACTGCAGCACACATGGATTGCCATGAGTTAGAATCAACTCAGTGGTAACTAGGTTTTGTTATATAGAATTTTAACTTTTTTCCATAGTCCCAATCTGTCAATCTATGGCCTCTGGGTCCAGTTAAGAGCTTCCTCCCCAAGGTTAGCCAAGGTTATGTAAAAGTTATCTGTATTAGGATGATTTTGTATTTTCATGTTTGCATTTAATTCTTTAATCTCCCTGGAGTTTTCATGCAACACAGAAAGTAGGATACAATTTTATTTTTAAATGAGTAACCATTTCTATCACTTCTGTTTCCTGTAAAATGACAACTTTATCATGACAAAAATGTTAGTATCTGGCTATTTCTAGATTCTTTTGTCCTCTGTTGACTATAGCGTATGTTTTCATCATTACTGTTCTTTTTCAAATGTGTTCTTTTATAATTTCTCTTCTAGATAGACTTTGTAAACATCTTCTGAATTTCAAAAAGAATCATGTTTGCATTTTGATTGAGATTCACTGGTAGGCTTTACAATTTTGAGCTTTATTTATTTTCAGGGTATATTCAGAGAAGTTTTATATTTTCATTTACATGGGTTTTATATATTTCTGTGAGGGTTGTCCCTAGATAATTCGTAGTTTTTCTATTTCTGTAAATGGATGCTTTTTCATTACATTTTCTAATTAAGTATTGCTAGTATATATTAACTTCATTGATTTTTTTTTTGTATGTGTTGATTTTATACTTATTTACCTTTCTGAACTTAGATTGTAGTTAATAACATATTAATAGTTTTCAGGGATTCTATTGAGTTTTCTAACTCAACAATTACATCATCTCTGAACAGTGAATGTTTAATTTCTTCCTTTAAGATCCTTACTGTTTATTTCCCCCACCCCCCTGCCTCATGCTTTTTCTTTTATCTTACCGTATTGGCTAGGATGTTGTGATAGAATTGTTCCTTTCCGTTAGTTTCTAAGTATCAAGGTGTAGTGGTTAAGAGCTATGTCTGCTAACTAAAAAATGTCAGAAATTCAAACCTGCCAGCTGCTCCTGGGAAACTCTATGGGGCAGTTCTACTCTGTACTGTAGGGTCACTATGAGTTAGCATTGACTTGACAGTACTGCATTTGGTTTGGTTTTTTTTTAACAGTACTGGTGGTGTAGTGGTTAAGTGCTATGGCTGCTAACCAGAAGGTTAGCAGTGCAAATCTGCTAAGTGCTCCTTGGAAACACCATGGGGGCAGTTCTGTTCTGTCTATAGGGAGGCTATGAGTCAGGACCAACTTGACGGCAGTGGGTTTAGTTTTGTTTAATTTAGCAGCACTTAGATTGTTAGTTTTTCTAGAGTTATCTGTCTCCCGCAGTTGACAGTCATCGAACAATGGGAAAATCAGGTACTCTGCTTTCCATTAAGGAAGTATGAAGAGTTCTTGGATGTTTCTTTCAGCAGCTCCTTTCTGTCAGCACTCCTGCAGAGATGAAGGACAGGTCTGAGACCTAAGCTTAGCCAACTAGATTTACTATCTTAAGACTTTGGCTCTTGAAGATAGTGACCCATGTGTAAGTAAACAAACAAACAAACAAAAACCTCAAACCCATTGCAGTCAAGTCAATTCTGACTCATAGTAACCCTATAGGTCAGCGTAGAACTGCCCCGTAGAGTTTCCAAGGAGCACCTGGTAGATTCAAATCACCTACATTTTGGTTAGCAGTGATAGCACTTAACCACTACACTACCAGGGTTTCCTGTGTGTAAGTAAGTAAGAAAAACTGGATTTCATTGATTCCGGAATGCAAGTAAATTTTCTGTGTCTGAAGGAGGTCCTTAAGCCTTCTGGTTGATTTTGTGAGCTTTCTAAAAGCTTCCCAGTAAGTCCTATCTCTCCTTTTTGGTTAAGTTAGAATTCATTTCTGTTGCTTGCAACCCAGAAACTCTTGTCTGATACAGTTTCTTGTTCTTGTCTTTGCTTGGAATGCCTTTAGTATTTCTTTATCAATAATGATTTGCATGTTCTTGGTGGTTAGTTTTTGTTAAGAAAACGAAGTTTCCTTCTATTAATACCTCATAAAAATTTTCTAAAAATCAGAGTGAAATTTTTACTTCAAGTGGGTCCTATATTTTATCAAATTTTTTTTTTTATTTAATATAACTGAGTGAAAATGTACATTCCCATATAAGTTTACATGCCCACCTATATGCAGCTTCCACTGCTCTCCCTGTCTGGTGACAGCACATTATTCCTCTCTGCTCCATACATGTCTCATCTTCCCAACAGCCTTCTTTCCCCTCCTCTCCACCCACTCTCCTTCCTCCAGCCAGAGGTCAGCAAGATGATATCCTATAGATGTATAGAACCATAAAGTGCATCCAATATATGGTCACTCTGCATTACCAAGTCCAATCCATTCATGTCCAAAGAGTGGACCTTCGTTATGATTTATTGGCAAGGGCAGCGTCAGGGCCAGGGGCCATGCTGTCAGGGGAACCCTGAAACTGCTGGACCATCAATTGAGGTCTTTTAGTAGAGATCTCAGGATGCACCTCTTTTTATTCTTGTGTTGGCAGTGAGACTCAACCTAGTGAGCTCCATCGCAGCTATCGCTGGTGGTGGCCAGGCATCAAATGCATTTTTGATATCTCATGACAGAATTTGGATATTTTCTTCTTTGTTAGTGAAATTTCCTAAAGCCCAATCATCCTTGCATTCCTGCAATAAGCTTTGCTCAGTCATGATGTCTTTTCTTTTAGTGTACGGCTATATTTGATTTAGGATTTTACATCTGTAGTTTTGAGTTACAGTAAGTGTCTCTTTTAAAAATTTATTTTGTTTTTATTGTTGAGAATATACACAGTAGATCATACACCAATTCATTACGTTTTCAAAATGTGTAGTCGCTCTCTCTCTCCTTTCTGAGTTGTTCTTTCCTTGTTAACATAAACTCACTGCTTCTAAGTCTCCTACTTAATCTTTCAGGTTTCAGTTGTCAGCTTGATCCTTTATAGATAGCTCTTAAAACAGCACAGTGTTCAAGGAAGGCATTCTTTGCTAATGAAGGTAAATGATTGTTTGGTTTAAAGCAGATGTCATGGATTGAATTGTGTCCCCCGAAAAATGTATGTGTTGATTTGACTTGACTGAGAGTTCCAGTCTGGTGCCATTTCTCTCATGTGTTGTGAATCCTGCCTTTGTGATATTGGTGATGCAGAATGGGCTGCAGTTGTGTTAGTGAGGCAGAATTCAAGCTACGAGCTTGTAGGATATAAGGGAGAGAAGTGAGCAGAGGAAGTTGGGAACCTCATAACACCAAGAGTGATAGACTGAGAGCAGAGCACATCCTTTGGACCCAAGGTTCCTGTGCCGAGATGCTGTCACTGGATTTGGACTTATCCTACCAGACTGTGGTAACGTCGCTTATTGAATGGACTTGTAACTTGTTAATGGATTTGCGGCTTACTGGACTATGACAATACAAGTTTCTCCTGTGAAGTCTTCCACTTGAGGTATTTTTCTGCTGGAGCAGTAACAGCTAACTAAAAAAGACTCTAGGGGTATTTTTGGTTTAAAGTTTAATAGTTTTAGGGGGTTCATCCAGCCTCAGTGCCTCTAGAAATCTGGATTCTGTGAGAATTTTAAATTCTGTTCTTCATTTTTCCCCCTTTTAATCAGGAGTCTTCTATAGAATCTTTGATTAAAAATGTCAGTAGCGGTAGTCAAGCACCACCCAGTTCTTCTAGTTTCTTTTCTGAGTGTAATTTTTGTTTGGTTTTGGTAATAGGGTTGTGCCCACATTGTAAAATGAATTCTAAAAACTTCCACCTTTCCTGTAATTGATCTGGAATTGTTTGTGTAATATAGAAATCACTTTTTTTCTCAAACATTTTTTTAAATTTATTTTTTTAATTTAATATGACTGAGTGAAAATGTACATTCCCGTATTTTTTTCTATAACTTGTAGAACCATTTGGATCTACCTGATACCTTCTTATTGATAGATTTTAAAATTTATATTTCCATTTTATTTAGTGATTATCAGCTTTGTGTTTTCTACTGTCTCTTGAGTCAATTATTTTATATATTTTCTTTAAAGCACATATGTTTAATCTTTATTTTTAAGTTTATTAATAATAACCTGTATATTCTATTATTTTAAAAATAAAAACTCTGTCTATAGTTTGCTGCCCCTTTTTATATGAAAGCAGTTTTTAATCACACCCTCCCCCCTCCCTCTCTTTCTTCTTAATGTGGGAAAAGAAAATTTGTCTACCACGTTGGTCTCTTTAAAAAATAGAGTTTATCTGATTTTTGTTTTCCACTTCATTAATTTTTATATTTGTCCTGGCTAATTAATTGTTTTTGTCTGCTTTCTTCAGGTGTGTTATGTTCTTGAGTTGATGAGCCTTGGTGGGAGACAAAGCCTGCCTTCTCTATAAGAGCTGAAGGTGTCAGTATCCTTGAGGCTAGGACACAGACACAGTCTAGGCTCCAATCATAAGTCTACTACCCAGGTTTTGAAGTGAGGGTCAGTAGTGCACAGCAGGGAGAGCAGTGGCGTTTACAGCAAGACCAAGTACTTGAGATAGCAGTGATGGATCTGCTGGGGCCAGTCTCTTGTATCTAGTGCTGCTGGAGCCACTGGTACAAGACACAGCTACTGGCATCTGGGGCTGGTAGTAGCACTGTCTTCTCCAGACTGTTCTGTAGACTTTGGAAGGAACTGTTCTATTTGTAGCTCTGAGTCTTAGTTCTACCATGAGGCCAGGGACTCTGTGAGCTAACTTATGTCCTGGTAGCATTTCTTTTCTGCTTAAGTCATGTAAAGTTGGTTTCTATTACTTCTAACTAATAATCTTGACTGCTGTTTCAGTCATCTAGTGCTGCTCTAACAGAAATATCACAAATGGATGACGTTAGCAGAGAAAGGCTTATTCTTACACAGTCCTGTAGGCTACAAGTCTACATTCAGGGTATCTGCTCCAGGGGAAGGCTTTCCCCCTGTCAGCTCTGGAGGAGAGTCTGAGTGTTGGCTGGGGAGCCTCTTGGTGTAGGAACCCCAGGTCTGAAAGGCACAACCTACTCCTGGTACTGCTGTTTTGATGGTGTGAGGTTCCAGTTCTCTGCTGGCTTCCCTTTCTGTTTATGTCCTATAGGATGACAGGATAAAAGGGGCTGCAAGCCACACTCCAGGGAAACTCCCTTAGCAAAGGTGTTGAAGTCCCACCTGAATCCTCTTTTAACATAATCATCCTATCTATTAGCCACAGACAGAGATTAGGATGTATAGCAAAGGAAAAATTACAAAATATTGGGAATGATAGCCCACCCAAACAGCTACACACATTTTTGGGGGGACACAGCTCAATCCGTGACAACTGCATACAGGCTTTCTTTGTTATTCCTCTCCGTGTAATGTGTAATCGCACTTTAACTTCCTCATTATCTCAAGAGATATTTAAAAGAATGTTTAAAAAATTCTGAAGTACATAAATATTTTGGTTCCTCCTTTGTTGGCAATTTCTCTTTTTGTTGTGAAGTATTAAGTCAGGCAGCTTGTAAGATTTCTGGTTTTTGGAATTTGCTGAAATTTTGCCTGTGGTCTAATGTATATTGCATGTTGTTGATTCCAGGGTGTATTGTCTATTTGTGGGTATGAAGTTTTCTCTCCAGTTATAGCCATTCATGAGTTTGTCAGTTTTATCATGTATTTCTAAGAGTTAACAAACTTCATGATTGAAGGTTGTACCAACCTTTATTGGTACAAAATATTTTTTTGTTCCATTCAGTGATTTTTAACCTTGAATTCTGTTTGTTTGATATTCGTATTGCTGTGTTTGTTTTCTATTGGCAGTTGTATATTTCCCATACTTCTATTTTTAGTTTTTTGTTTGTAAAAGTTTTCTGTCATCTTCCTTTCTTCTTTCCTTTTGCCCAATGTATGAGTCTTGGTCATTTAAGGGGACATTGAACGTATTTGCGTTTATTGTGATTATTTATATGGTTGATTTTTTTCCTTGCATCTTTACTTTAAATTTACCATTATTTCTTGATTTTTTCCCTCCCTTTGTGGTCTTATGTTGGATTTATCATGTTTTCTTCATTCACTTTTTACTCCTTTATTACTTTCAAAATTACACATTTTACTTTGTTTTTCTAATCACTAGCAATATACTTACACTTAAAAATTGCCCACAATCCCTAGAGTAGTATGTCCAATAGAAATTTCTGTGATAATGGAAATATCCTATATCTGTTGGATAGCACAGGACTGGAGTTAATCTTCTTTCGAAGACACAGTGCTGCTCAACTTAGCATGCTTTTCATATTTCTCCTTGCCATTCCACACCACCGCCTGCCATTTTGAAATCATCTGGAATTTTAACTCTAGTTTTTTTCTTGCATTCTGCATTAGCAGTTATTAGAATTAACTGAGGGTGTAGCACCTTTTTAGATACTTAGTTCTCAATCCATAATTTATGTGATATCTTAGTTTAAAGGTGTTGTATTTGAATACAAGTCTTCTCTTACAATTTGTTTTCCTTTCTTTATTATTCTGGGGTCACTTCATTCCAGAATGGAAACTCTGTTTTCATGTAGTTGTTGGTATTGTTAGGTACTGTAGAGGTGGTTCCAACTCATAGTAACCCTATATGTGCAACAGAATGAAACACTACCTGGTCTTGCGCCATGTCCACAATCATTTTTATGTTTAAGCCCATTCTTGGAGCCACTGTGCCAATCCATCTTATCAAGGATCTTTTTTCTTTTTTGCTGACTGTCCATGCTAGCAAGCATGATGTCCTTCTCCGGGGACTGATCTTTCCTGACAGCGTGTCCAAAGAATGTAAGATGCAGTTTTGCCATCTTTGCTTCCAATGAGCACTCTGTACTTCCTCTGGGAAAGATCTGTTTATTCTTTTGGTGGTCCATGGTACATTCAACTTTCTTCTCCAACACCACAATTCAAAGCCATCAATTCTTTTGTGTTCTTTGTTCATTGTTCAGCTTTCTCATGCATATGATGTGACTAAAAACACCATGGTGTGGGTCAGGTGCACTGTAGTCTTCAAGGTGACTTTCATAGCAACAGGTAATTGCAAGAGAAGGAGAATGGATTGGCCTTTACTTAGAACAATCAGAATGAGACGGACTCAGAAGAAAACTTGTGACTATAAAAGTATTAAAATAAGTGAATCAAGCAGAAGGTAAACAATACAGAGAAGGATAAAAATAATTTCTAACAGTGTTAATAATATTATAGTACTTGACAATGATTCAACTAGCCAGCCAGATCCAGAAGCTCAAACATAGGTAATGTGATCAGCTTAAGAAGTTGAAAGCAAACATGAGGTGATACTCTGGGTTCCTTGGGGGCTTCAAAGCAGTGCACTCTAGTTGATCAATGAAGACGGTGATACAGAACATGAGTTCTTTAACGATTTGCAGTATCATCAAGTCTCCAGTAAGCCTGAATTTGAGAAGTGCCTGAGGTGACTTTCTCTTTAATTTGCAAAAAAAAGAGCTCAATGTCCAAACCGTGGCAAGCTGAAGCTCATGCATAAATAGGGGAGAAAATAATCTGGCACAAAAATGAGGTCATCTTTGGAGAACGTAAAGAGTCCAGGATGAACTCTAGTTGCTAGAATCCAGTGGATAGTTCTTTAGCTCTGGCTTTACATGGCAAGATGTTGAAAATTGTGCTGACTGGGTATTGCCATCAACTGCACTGTCTCATTCTTGAGCATACTCAGCTGCTCTTGAAGATGAGAATATTTGGTTGGAAGAAAGAAGTGCTAAGTGGGTATGACTACACCTGATGCTCAAAATTCAGCCAGCAGTGGGGATGCAGAGATTCAGGAAAGGATTCAATGTGATGTAGGACAAGACATGCTGTGCAGATAGCCCCAGGCTCCCTGGGCCCTGGTGCCTCCCTCCACCTGTGAAATAAGGAGATGAAGTAGCTAGAATGACCATCTCTAAGGAAGTTGGAGCTTAGCAACTTTACACTTCTAAATGAAAACTTATGTTATATATTTTTTTCTCTTTTCCGACTCGATGGCACTTGGCTGGCTTATATCTGGTTGAATAAGATGCCTGGGTGATATACTCGATTAACTTAAAGGTCAGAATAATCCTATTCTTGTTTTTCTTTGTGTAAGGTGTAAAACCCTAGGCATGACAAACTCACTGCTGTTGAGTGTATTCCAACTCATAACGACTGTATAGAACAGAGTAGAACTGCTTCACAGTATTTCCAAGTAGTAGCTACTGACCTTTTGGTTATCAGCTGAACTCTTAGCCACTGCACCATGAGAGCCCTATGTAAACTATACAAGCTGAGTCAATTAAGTCCATGAACTTAATTGTTCTAAGTGCTGCATACCTCATTGCGGAATATCACTATGGTCACCTTTGAAATACTCCCCTTGGGAAGCTTTGCACTGATGCCACTACCTAGTCCTGCCTTCAAAGCAATTTTGGAACTCTTTCTGGAATGACCATCATAGCTATTGTCACATTACCCTCAATGTCCTGAATGTCATCAAAATGTTTTCCTTTCAATATTTCCTTTCTCTTTGAGTAAAGAAAAATGTCATAGGGGGACAGATCAGGTGAGTAGGGAGAGTGTTCCAGTACCATTATTTGTTTACTGGCTAAAACCATGTCACAGACAACTATGCAATTAAGTTCTCAAACTTGCCATCATGCCACTGTGCACAGTAGTCATTCCAGATAAAGAGTTTCAAAATTGCTTTGAAGGGTGAACTAGGCACCTGCATCAGTGCATAGCTTCCCAAGCAGAATACTTCAAAGGTAACTTTAAGTGATATTCAGCAATGCAGTAGGTAACACTCAGAATCCAAACCCATTGCCCTCAAATCAGTCTGACTCACAGCCACCCTATAGCACAGAGCAGAATTGCCCTATAGAGTTTCCAAGAAGCTCCTGGTGGATTTGTACTGCTTACGTTTTGGTTAGCAGCTGTAGCTATTAACTGTTATGCCACCAGGGTTCATGTGAATTATGTAAGGAGATAATAAAATGATATGCACAAAGTTTTGTGTGGCTTGTATGTAAACAGGGTTTAGAACTCTTGTTGTTGTTGTTGTTAGATGCCATTTAGTGAGTTCCAATTCACAACGATCCTTTGTAGAATGGAACAAAACACTGCTTGGTCCTGTGCTGTGCTCACATTTATTTTTATGCTTAAGCCCATTGTTGCAGCTACTGTGTCAATCCACATTTTGTTGAGAGTTCTCTTCTTTTTCACTGACTCTCTATGAAGCCTGATGTCATTCTTTAGAGCTTGATCCCTCCTGACAACACGTCTGAGGTGTGTAAGACATAGTCTCACCATCCCTGCTTCTGAGGAGCGCTCTGGTTGTGTTTCTGCCAGGACAGATCTGTTTGTTCTTCTGGCGGTCCATGGTACATTTGATTTTCTCCTCCAACACATAAATCAAAGGTGTCAGTTCTCCTTCTGTGTTCCTTATTGACTGTCCAGCTTTTGCGTGCATATGTGTATGACACAGTTGAAAACACAATGGCTTGGATTAGGTGTGCCTCAGTCTTCAAGGCGACATCTTTACTTTTCCACACTTTAAAGAGGTCTTTTGCAGCAGATTTTTCCAATGCAGTGTCTCTTTTGATTTACTGACTTCTGCTTCCATGGTGTTGACTGCAGAACCAAGTACAATGAGATTCTTGACAACCTCAGTCTTTTCTCTGTTTATCATGATGTTGCTTACTGGTCTAATTGTAAGAAATCTTGTTTTCTTGAAGTCGAGGTGCTATCCATGCTGAATGCTTCATTGGTGTTTAAAATCTTCACTTTCTGCAAACAAGGTTGTGTTATCTACGTAACACAAACATTCTTCTTCATATAGTTCAGCTTCTTGGATTATTTGCTCAGCATACAAATTGAATAGATATGATAATAGGATACAACCCTGACACACACCTTTCCCAACTTTAAACCATGCAGTGTCCTCTTGTTCTGTTTGAATAACTGCCTCTGGAGAGATTCCTCATGAACACAATTAAGTGTTCTGAAATTTCCATTCTCCATGGTTACCCATAATTTGTTATGATCCACACTGCCAAATGCTTTTGCATACTCAGTGAAACACAGGTAAACTTCTTTCTGGTATTCTCTGCTTTCAGCCAAGATCCACCTGACATCAGCAGTGGTATCCCCAGTTTAACGTCCTCTTCTGAATCAATGTGGATTTCTGAAATTGCCCTGTTAATATACTGCTGCCATTGCTTTTCAATGACGTTTAGCAAAATTTCACTTGCATGTGATGTTAATGATAGTGTGATAATTTTCACATCTGGTTGCATTTCCTTTCTTGGGATAGGTATAAATATTGCCTGTTTATGGATCTCTTCCAGTTGGTTGCCCAGGTAGCTGTCCTCCAAATTTCTTGGCATAGATGAGTGAGTACTTTCAGCACTGCATCTCAATGGATATTCCATCAATTCCTGGATCCTTGTCTTTCACCAAAGCCTTCAGTGCAGCTTTGACATCTTTTAGTACCATTGGTTTCTGATAATATACTACCTCTTGGAATGGTTGAACATCAAATAATTCTTTTTGGTATAATGACTTTGTGTATTCTTTCCACCTTCTTTTGATGTTACCCGAGTCGTTTAATATTTTCCTTACAGCTTGAGGCTTGGATTTTTTCTTCAGCTCTTTCAGCTTGAGAAATGCAGAGTATGTTCTTTCTTTTTGGCTTTGTATCTCCACCTCTTTGCACGTGTCATTATGATACTTCATCTTGAGCTGCCCTTTGAAATCTTCGGTTATTTTAGTTCATCGTTTCTTCCTTTTGCTTTAGCTACTCAGTGTTCAAGAGCAAGTTTCAGAGTCTCTTCTGACATCCAACTTGATCTTTTCTTTCTTTCCTGTCTTTTTAATGGCCTCTTGTTTTCTTCGTGTATGTTGTCTTTGATGTCATTCTACAACTCGTCTGGTTTTCAGTCATTAGTGTTCAATGCATCAAATCTATTCTTGAGGTGGTCTCTATATTCAGGTGGGATATATTCAAAGTCTTACTTTGGCTCTTGTGAACTTGTTCAAATTTTCTTCAAATTCATCTTCAACTTGCACATGAGCAGTTGATGATCTGTTCCGCAGTCAGCACCTGGTCTTGTTCTGACTCATGATATTGAGCTTTTCCATTGTCTCTTTCCACAGTCAATTTGATTCCTGTTTACTCCATCTGGAAAGGTCCATGTATACTGTCACTGTTTATGCTGGTGACAAAAGGTACTTAGAATGAAGAAGTCACAGTCTTGCAAAATTCTATTATGCAATCTCTGGCATCATTTCTATCATCAAGGCCATATTTTCCAAGTACCGATCCTTCTTCTTTGTTTTCAACTTTTGCATTGCAATCACCATGCATCCTGACTGCATGTTCAATCAATTTTAGAATGCAGAGGCTGGCAGAAATCCTTAATTTCTTCATCTTTGGCTTTAGTGATAGGTGTAATAGTCTTATTAAATGGCTTTCCTTGTAGACATGTGGATATCATCACTTACAGCATTGTACTTCATGAAAGATCTTGAAATGTTCTTTTTGATGATGATTGGAACACAATTCCTCTTCAAGTTTTCTTTCCTGGCATAGTAGACTATACAATTGCCTAACGACTGTCTATTTCAGTTCATTTATGTCTAGGATATTGATGTTTATATATTCGGTTTCATTTTGGATGATGTTCAATTTTCCTAGATTCATACTTTGTACATTCCACATTCCAATTATTAATGGACATTTACAGCTGTGTATTCTCATTTTGAGTCTTGCCAAAAGGAGAACTTCTGAATGGAACTCTTGTGCATCCAGAAAAGGAAAATCATAATTCAGAAAAGAGATAAAAAAGAAGAGTGATTGGTTTATACCTTCGTAAGTGGAGCTAAGTAAAACTTCACAAGATTATAGTCATGAAAGAGAATTGGAAGAGCTCTTCTAGGATATAATTAGGTGTGCGATAAATGCAAATCTTATCATTTGAAGTCACTCGTGGGTAGCTTAAATTTAGAATGTCAATTTTTCCAAAGTATTATATTCTTATGTGAAAATAAACATAATCTTATGTGAGACTAAACACAATCATTTTTGTAAGCAGCCTTTGTTTGTTTGTTTATTCCCTGCCAGGTCTTTTGCATGTTAAAATGCCTTAGCCTTCATGTGAGACATTGGCAGTAGCCTTGTGGCTGGGGCTGGAATCGCTGCTGCTATGCTGCCATGCTTCTGCCTTTTACTCTTCACCAGACACAAACCAACCTATTTGCACAGAACTTTTTAACTTTTTCGAAACATATTTACATCTGTTACACTTATAGCTTTGTCAAGTAGGAAGCAAGAGTTTTTCTAAACACTTTTTACAGATGAGGACAGTGCACCACAGAGAGGTGAAATAGTGAGATAAAGGTGGAAGCTGTCTTCTTTAGACCACATTGCTTTCCTTTCCTGTGTGATGTTATGTGGGCACATGATCCTCTTGGAATGAGCTTGCAGTGAGGCCAGCTGGAGATGCTTGATGTACTTGTTTGGTCACTTGTACTACTGTGTGGGTGAAGGGCTTCAGGAAAACTGATTTGTTCATAGAAAGCTTACTGATGAGTTCAAACTGCTGGCATGTTTTATCTACTCTGTCCTTTAAACTCAGCAGATGGACCAGTTGTCACAATAACTTCAAACTGTGACACTAAGTCTTTTTTGTCCCTAAACACCAGTAGTAATCTGGGCAGAACCACCTATAATCCTCAAGAAGTTTTGCTTCTCAAGACTCAGGCCTCTTCATTCCAGGTCAGTACTGTAATTTTGATCATCAAGATATCTCAAATTTGATGGGGAGAATAAGTGAGGAAAGATAAACCTAAGGAAGAAAGGAAATCATTTTTTCTATAGCCTGGGGCTGATGAGCTAATCTCTGCTGTCCAATATGGTACACATGTGGCTATTTAAATTTGAATTACTTATAAAATAAAATAATTTTAGTTGCTCAATTGACTAGCCACATTTTAAGGGCCTAATAGCCATATGGGAATCCTGGTGGTGTAGTGGTTAAGTGCTACAGCTGCTAACCAAAAGGTTGGCAGTTTGAATCCTCCCAGCACTCCTTGGAAACTCTGTGGAGCAGTTTTACTCTGTTCTACAGTGATTCTATGAGTCAGAGTTGACTTGACAGCAGTGGGTTGGTTTTGGTTTTAATAGCCACATGTGGTTAGTGGCTTCTACACTGGATGTACGGAACTAGAATATTTCCATCATTGCAGAAAGTTCTACTGGACAGAGCTGGTCGAGCCATTGTACTTCATATGCCCTTTTCTTTGAGCTGCATCCTGATTCTGCTAGGTCTTCCTGGCTTGGTGTCTGGTCCCAGGTCTATCGCCTTATCTCCTACTTCTCTGAGAAGCAGTGGTAGTGTGCTCAATTGTTCAGTACCATGGACAACAGCATTCAAGGCCATCCCTCCTCTGAAATAGTTTGGGTTATGCTATAAGCAGGTGAGATGCAAAGGATGGGAGGCTGAAGTAAGGCCTTCAATACAGCAGATCATGTTGGCACGAGAGTTTTTGGCTCATACTAAAAACTTCACCCCTTAATCTCAGCCTAAACATAATTAACTTTGGCCTCTACCTATATCATCTCTTCTCTTCTAGGAGAAGTAGGGAGATGAGAACCATCAGCTGCTATTTACAATGCACCACTACCAGATGTCATGTGTATTGATATAGAGCAGTGAGGTAGGAGATAAGCTTAGAAAGAGTGAAGCAGGATTAAATTCTGGGCTGCCACTCACCTGTGGTACAGCCACAGGAAGGCTACTTAATCTCAGTTTTCAAATCTATAAAATGGCTGTAGCAATACTAATTTTCTTAAATGGCAAAATGCATGTAAATCACCTAGTGTAACATACTAGTACCTAGCAAGATTCAATCAATATTATTTCTATTTTCTCTCTCGGTAAGTTGAACTGCATACTCTCTAATGTGGACTTGGAAACCCTGGTGGCGTAGTGGTAAAAAGCTATGGCTGGTAACCATGAGGTTGGCAGTTCAAATCCACCAGGTGTTCCTTGGAAACTCTATGGGAAAGTTCTGTTCTAACCTATAGAGTCACTATGAGCCAGAACCAACTCGATGGCACGTAACAGCAACATGACCTGACCCGATTTATAGTATAGACACTGTTCTCTGGTGGTTGTGGCTCAGTTTAGGGACAGAAGTAACTTGGTAAACTCAAATTCTTTTTTCCCTTTCACCAGATAGGATCTAATAAATCAAATCCACTGCCATCAAGTCAGTTCTGACTTATAGCAACCCTAGAGGACAGAGTAGAACTGCTCCATAGAGCTTCCATGGAACACGTGGTGGATTTGAACTGCTGACCTTTTGGTTAGCAAATTTAGCACTTAACTACTATGCCAGTATGGTTTCCAGTGAAGGTGTGTGAATCAAGCTCCCAGAAAAGTTTCAGGGTGTCTCAAAGATCTGTGATCAGAATTCTAAATAGTGATCTAGAGCTAGAATATCACAGCAGATCCCGTTCTCATCCTTCCCTTCTTCCATCACTCTTACTTGTCTTACTTCTCCTTCCACTTTTTCTCTCTCTTCCCAATTCTTTCTTTCCTTGTTTCTTTTCTTTTTCATCCTTTTCTTCTTCCTTATACCTCTTGCTTCTGCTGTTGCTGTGAGAACTGCGGTATGCAGAGAATCCCAGTCTTGCTTTTCACCAGAGCCCAGTTTTGTCAATGCAGTGTTTCTCAAATTTTCAAACTAATGTGTTGCTCTATTTGATGACCTAGGTGGTCAGGTTGTTTCTCCAAGATGTACCTTTTACATAGGAGCTGCTGGTTTAAACTCCTCAAGTCAAGATCAGCTTGAAAATATGCTTTGATCCTTAATGGATATATGTATTTGTTAAATATTGAATTTCCAGCTAACTGTAAGTAATAAATCTTCAAAGTGGCTGTGAGTTCAGAGCACTTGCTCTCTCAGCCTTTGTAATATTGTGTATATAAAATTCAGAATGGATTTACATTCTAACAAAGTTTCGAATAACAGAAAAACACCCTGTTAGAATCTTTTTTTTTTTTTTTTAGTGATGGTGTTTGAGGACCTGAAAAGTTTTCATCATAGTAAATGTTGCTGTATTAAAGTTGTAATTCAAAAGCCATGTTAAGCAAGATAAACATAAATATGCACAATAAGATGGAAGATGGGAAGATTTGGATTCAAATCCCCTTCCTGCATTTAAAAGAAATGCAGTGCTGAACAGGTTATAACCCTGGCGGTGCAGTGGTGAAGTGCTATGGCTGTAAGAGGTTGGCAGTTTGGATCCAGCAGGTGCTGCTTGGAAAGCCTATGGGGCAGTTCTGCTCTGACCTCTAGGCTCACTATGAGTCAGAACTGGCTCAACGGCACCTAAGAAGAACAACAGTAAGCCTCAGTGTTCTCATGTGTAAGTGGGGGTGGTACCAACCTTGCATAGCTGATGTAATGATTAAAAATCATATACAATGCTTGATACAAAAATGATGGAATTGATTTCATGTTACTTATATATCCTCTTCTCCAGGAAAGATTCAGGAATTGTAGTGTTATATTAATAATAATAATAATAATGCATGTTACCAGGGAATCCTACTAAATATAAACCCTCATTATATAATCTTGATTTCATTTTTGCCCTGAAGATAGTTGTTTTAAGTACATAAATAGAAGATGACGTGGTTCTAGATGTATTACTTGCAAATTTCCAAAAAAAAAAAAAAGGAATATGTCAAACTGCTGATTAAAAAAAGAAGTTGTGCAATGCCATAACTGAGAAAACTTTGAGTCTCCTTTCATATGATGTTGAAAGTTGGGTTTTCTTACACAATACATAACTTACTGTCTCATTTTAATCTAGTGCCCTCTAGAGAATGGATTTTAGTTTGCTTTGTTTTGACTTAACAAGCTACTTGTTAAAATAACTAAGAGTAAATTCTGGGCTTTGACATGAAGGGATAAAGGATCACAGCTTGATTTTTTTTTTGGTTAGCTATTTTGACATTAACTTATTGTTAAAGAAAAACAAACAAAAAAATCCCCCAAGAAGTCTTTCTACTTTCCAGTTTGCATTCTTTTAACAAACAGAAATATAGTTTTTTCACTTTGGTTTTTTAAAATTTAAAAAAAAGTTTGCTGACCTCTTACTGGAGGAAGGGGAGTAGGTGGAGAGGAGGGCATAGGAGACTGTTGGGAGGATAGGACATGTATGGAGCAGAGAGGAGGGGTGTGCTGTCACCGGGCAGGGAGAGCAGTGGGAGCTGCATATAGGTGAGCATGAAAATTTGTATGGGAATGTACATTTTCATTCAATTGTAATAAAAATAAATAAATAAATAAAATGCTGTTTGCTGCTTGAACATTCAAAAAAAGTTGTGTTGTTGAGAATATATACAACAAAACATATACTAATTCAACAGTTTCTACCAGTGCTATTTAGTGATATTGATGACATTCTTCGAGTTGTGCGACCATTCTCATCCTCGTTTTCTGAGTTGTTTCTGCTCCATTGATATACATTTACTGCCCCTTAAGCTTCCTGTCTGATATTTCAAGTTGCTGTGGTCTGTTTGATCCTGTGTAGACAGTTTTTAAAAGAGCATAATGCTCAAGGCAGAGCTTCTTTACTAGTTAAGCTAAACTATTGTTTGGTTTTAAGATACACAACTCACTGACAGTAGCTACAATAATTGGCTGTGCAACCCTACCCTTAATCAGTGCAGTATTTCAATCACTGTTAACTTTCCCCTTTCCTCTCCCTCCCCTTCTGGGTAATCGTTACCAACTTTGTTCTGTATACATTGACCTTTTTTTTTTTTTAAAAAAAGTGAGGCTATACAGTACTTATGATCACGTATTAGATACCAAGACTTCATTTCTTCTACTGACTGAGTAGTACTCTGTTGTAGGCGTGTACCAAATTTTTGATCTATTAATCTGTTGATGAGCATGTAGGTTATTTCTACCCTTGAGCTATTGTGAATAGTGCTGCAATAAAAACTGGTATACAAGTCTCTGAGTGTCTGCCTTTAAGTCTTTTGGGCAGACATCTAGGAGTGGAATTGTTGAGTCACATGGCAGTTAAACTTTGCCCTTGGGACTTTTGCCCTTGGGCAAACTAGCAACCCTATACCATCTTTCACATACTATGCAAGTTTCTTACAGCTACTTTAAAACGATTTTATACTCAAAACAAATGTATACAAATAATATATTTTAATATTTTATGTATTTATACATCTTACAAAACAAAATGTTTGAAATATTGAGCTCTGTAATTGGTTTCTGTGTGGCATTTTATGAAACAATCCCTGGGGTGCATCCTTGGTTTGTCAGGGCACGTATCACAATAAAAAAGACATGATATTAGCCCTCAGAGCTTTGAAAATACTCTTACATTTTCAGAGACATTCTACATAATGGCCCTGCCCTCCAGACTCTAGGTATTGGCGGCACTTCAGAGCAGAGACCCCTGGCCCTGTGCTACAACTCTGCCTAGAAAGGCTCACTTGGACAGCAACTCTGCCACCTCAGCTTTAGGTGCACACTAAGCCCAACCAAGCGGCAATTCCACCCTTACAAACACACAAAGCGCTGGCTTGACCCTTTCAAACCCCTGAGGTCACGGCTACACCCTTTGAGACTGAGGCAGCTCAGCTTCCCAGGCTGTTTGTCTCTTCAGCTTCTGCTTCCTGAGGCCGTGTGGCCTGAGGCGTCAGGCCCACATCTGGCCTGCCGGGCAAGTGTTCCAAAGCTCTGTAGCTCCATTCTAGCTAGACAGCCTCCTGCACAAAGGCACTTAAAGATTTCCACTGAAAACAATATGTCGAGGCATATTGATATGCTTGATCAAAGCCACCCATGTATTTTATGTAATTTACTATAACATTAGGTTTCTTGACGTTCACTTTCACACCACTTCGTAAAATCCTTTTTGTGGTAGTCATTCTTGTGTTATCCCAAGTGGTCAAACAAGTGATGGTTCTTTTATCTTTCAACACTAGAAGTAGAGTGTTACCTTTTCGATATGCTACTGTGGATTTTTTAAGGAATTTTGTTTTTTTTTATTTTACTTGGTAATTCCGTTCTATTTGTTAAGATGGTCTCAGTTAAAAACACTTGTTGCTGCTCAGTCGCCTGAGACACACCTCTTGAGTTACCGAGTTACCGTGTGAAACACTGTGTTGCCTGAGAGGCGCCTCTGGAGTGCAAACGGTTGATTTTTGAGGAGTTACTTTGATTTTTTACTAGTTATTGCATTTATCTCCTTTGTGAATGTGGGAAATGCTAAAGATTTTAGATATCTCAACTCTTTGCAGTGCTCTGATGTATCTATAGAGCAAAATAGAATGCAGTATTTAAAAACAGCCTTAACTTTTCTACTGATCTTGTCTTCCTACACCGGAAAAGCAGAATTTTCTTTCCTCTTTCCCTGCACGTCTCTTTAATACCAAGGTCCAAACACATTTTTGCTGTCCTTTGAACATGAGCAAACTCTAAGCATTTGTTTAGTGAGGAAGCAGAGTTTCCCTCTGATTTATTCCAAAGTATTTCAGGTACGGGCAAATTTGCTCGTGATGGAGACTGTGACTGCCCTTTCCGTGGAGGTATGATGAATCTTTTGTTTCTAAAGCAGTACATCTCAGAGGCACGTGATGGTGACTGAAAAAAATGAAACGCAAGGGAAATTTTGAAAATCATACATTTCACTTTATTAAGTTAAAAATAACAATGTTCTTTCAGGCAGACTCATTAGGAATGCAGTCATCTATCTTTTTGTGTAACATATTCTCAAGCACTCAAAAAAGCCAGTATGCCCAGACGTATTAATGGGCTTTCAGTGTGCTCTGGTCGTTGGGAGAACAAGGACATCCATCAGGTTAGTTTGCCCTGCCCCATCTTGTTGAGATGGGTGACGGGAACAAAGCCCATAGAGAACTGCAGTGTGGCACATGAGCTACAGGTATTGGAATGTGCAAGGAGGACAGCTGGGAGGGTTAGCTGTGTCAAAGATGCCTTGTGGTGAAAAGAAAAATAGTAAAATGAACTGCCACTCGGGCTAAGACAGAGCTTTTCCAGGCTCTGGAAAATACCTCCATTCCTGTCTGATCACATTCCTCTCCCTTTCCTGGTGGAAACTTGTGTACTACTGCTTTATTTCTCCAGCGATTTCTGTTGCTTTATTTCTCCACACCCCATGTGTATTAAATTAATACATTGTTCTGGTTTTAGATTTTATACAAATGGAATCATACTATAGGCATGCATCTGTGGCTTTTTTTTTTTTGCCTTAGTGTTGGATTTGCAAGATTTGTCCTTGTTGATGGGTGCTGCTGGAGGACATTCATTTTCACTACATTCTCTTGGACCCCCTAGTTCCTTTCTGGAGTTCTGGTTCAAATAACACAGTTGACTTAGAATCATAAACCTATGTCCACTAGATTCGGGCAAAGCCTCTGTCAGGTGATGTTTGTGCTAAACTAGCCACTCATCTAGACCCCAGCCTCTAGAGAGACCCTCAGCACAAAATGATAAGCACTGGTGGTGATTCTGCTGGGCACCCATCCCTGAGTTAAAAATAACAGGTTTGGGAAATTCAGTTCAATTTTTTTCTGCCCCTGATGAACTATCCAGCAGAGTCACAGCAATGCGAGGCTAGGCTTGCCTAAGTTAAGCCAATTTTTTTTTTTTTTTAAATCTCAGACTTATTGCTATTGAGTAGATCCTGACTCTAGCAACCCTATAGGAAAGAGTAGAATTGCCTCATAGGGTTTCTAAGGAGTAGCTGGTGGATTCTAACTGCTGAACTTTTGGTTAACAACTGAACTCGAACACTGCACCACCCCAGGAAACTTGACTGTGAAAATGTTCAGTCATATGCAAAAACAAAGGAAACAGAATAGTGGACCCCTTGTACCTGTCATTCACCTTCAACAATTATCAACACACAACCAGTCTTGTTCCACATGAATCTGTAACCACTCCCACCTCTACCTCCTTCCCCAACATCAATGGATTATCTTAAAGCAAACACCAGATACTGTATCACTCTCTTTGTTTTCTAACCACAATACAACTTTAATAGCTATAATTTAATGTTGTTGTTAGCTATGCCCATCCCGGACTTGTGGTGATGCCGTGCACAACACACTGAAATGCTGCACAGTCCTGCACTAGCTCTGGGATTGGTTTGGATCATACCTTTGTGACCCATAGGGTTTCATTGACTGATTTTCAGAAGCCACCAGGCCTTTCTTCCAGGTTTATTTTAGTCTGGGAGTCCCACTGAAACCTGTTCAGTAGCATAGGAACACACAGTCCTCCAATAATTATCAGTAACTTCAGGAAGTAATTTGAAGTGTCCATAGAAAAGAGCTTGAGTCCCTATAGAATTATTATCAGAGGCTTGAATTGCCTTTCCTAAAATGTATTACCTAGCCTTATTGACATGATGGTATGAAATCATCCAGCACTTCATCTTCATTTTCTTGGCATGTACTATTGAATCAAGGTTAAGACTCATTTACAAACTCACCTTTCTATGCAGTCATGTTCTGTATACCAGCATTAAATTGGACTAATTTCAGCTCTGATGTCTAGGGGAAAAAACCGTATTGTTGACACATTTCTACCAGGGAAAGTGTACAACATCTACATCTTCATTTGTATATTTATGAAGCCAGTCCCCCATCCATAAAAAACATTCCTTTCATTGTCTATTTTAAAAATGGAACCATAGACTTTTGTTATCAAAAGATGTCTTAGGAGATTTTACTGAGGCTAATTTACATACAACATTCACTTACTTTGGGTGGAGAAGTCAATGAATCTTGGAAATTGTTATGCAATTACATAACAGCCACCAAAATAAAGATACAGAACACTTGCATCATCCCAAAATAGTCCTACATGATTTTTCAGTAAATATTCTACCTCTATACAGGGTGAAAAGGAGAAGTGTGCTGTGATAGGGTGATAGCTGGGGATAGGGAGGAGAGCAGTTAGCATTGCTTAGTGGTGTATGTTCAGGGTTTTATTTGGCAGATTGATTTGGATTCTAAACTGTTACTTAAACCACAATAAAATATTAAATCAAATCAAAACAAAAACGAAAAAAAGAAAGACAAAAAACTCTACCTCTACCCCATGGTAGTTGTTAGTTTATTAACTATAGTTTTGCCTTTTCTAGAGTTTTGTGT
This sequence comes from Heterohyrax brucei, assembly GCA_028571685.1. Classification (NCBI taxonomy): domain Eukaryota; kingdom Metazoa; phylum Chordata; class Mammalia; order Hyracoidea; family Procaviidae; genus Heterohyrax; species Heterohyrax brucei. Next base: position 21,948,544 of record CM053147.1, read on the forward strand.
AAATGGAATCTTTTTTTTTTTTTTTTTTTGGTCTGGCTTTTTACACGTAGCACATTTTTTTTTTTTTTATGATCCCTTTCCTACAGCAGCAGTTATTACCTCGTATTATTCCATCATATGTATATTCCAAAGTGTGTGTATCCTTTTGGGTTGTAAGTTTGGGCCTATTATGAATAAAACTTCTATGAACATTTGGGTACAAAATCTATGTTTTAATTTCTCTTAGGTAAATACCTAAGAGGGGAGTTAATAGGTCATATAGTATGTAAGTATTGCCATCGAGTCATTCTCACTCGTGGCGACCCCATGCGTGGGAGAGTAGAGCTATGCTCCACAGGGTTTTCAATCGCTGATCTGTCAGAAGCAGATCGCAAGGCCTTTCTTCTGAGGCACCTCTGGATGGATTCAAACTGCTAACCTACAAGTCATAGCTGACAGGTTGATAGTTTGAACCCTCAAGGAAGTGCCTTAGAAGACAAGTCTGGTGATCAGTTTCCAAAAGGTCACAGCCTTGAAAACGCTCTGGAGCACAGTTCTCCTCTGACACACATGTGCCGAGAGTTGGAATTGACTCAACAGCAACTAACAACCACATGGCAGGCATACATCTAACTTTATAAGAAACCGCCAGGTTGGTTGCCCTAATGGCTGAACCAATTTGCATTCCTATCAGAAAAATATGAAACTTCCAGCTATTTCACATTCTATATAACTGTCACTATTTAATTTTAGCCATTCTGGGGATTGTGTAGTGATGTGTTGTGATTTCCCTAATGACAAATGCCACAGTGTTTTGACTGCTGTAGCTTTACAGTAACCAACCCCCCCCCCAAAAAACCATTGCAGTTGAGTTAGTTGTCACTCATAGTGACACGACAGGGCAGAGTGGGACTGCCCCACAGAGTTTACAGAGTGGCTGGTGGGTTTGAACTGCCAGCCTCTGGTTAGCAGATGGAGCATTTAACTGCTATGCCACCAGGGTTTCTAGTAAAGTGTGCCAGTTTTTACAAAAAGATACTGCTAAGGTATTTATTGGAATTACATTGACCCTATTTGGGGAGAAGAAACTAGTATTATGATTCATGAACATTGTATATTTCTTCATTTTTAAGGTTTTATTTTAATTTTAGCAATGTTTTACAATTTCCAATATAGAAGAGTTTTACTTTTTAAAAGTGAAAGTTGTAAGATTCTAGAGAAAAAACATGGAGCTCTAGTGGTATGGGTAGTTAAGTGTTTGGCTCCTAACCAAAAAGTTAGCAGTTCAAATTCACCAGATACTGCTTGGAAACTCTATGGGGCAGTTCTAGTAAGTTGAAAGCAACAGTATGTTGTTTTTTTAGAGGCACAGTGTAGGTAAAAATCATAGTCTAGAACCAGAATGTTACTGGACTTGTAATTACAATATAGGAAGCTAGAATTCACTGTGGCAATGTCTTCAAAATTCCAAAAGAAAGCAATTTCCCACCTAGAATTTTAAGTTTAGCCACACTATTAACCAAATATGAACACGTGATATATTTTCAGCCTTGCAAGGTCTCCAGAAGTTTACCTCAATGAATCACTTCTCGAGAAGTGAATGGAGAAGGTGCTCCAACAAAAGGAGAGAGTCAACCAAGGAGGAGGAAGATGTGGGATCCAGGGACTGAGCTCCATCCCAAGAGAGAGGTGAAGACATCTCAAGGTGAAGGGGAAGGAGAGTCCTAGGATGCACCTGTCCAGCAAGTGCAGGGAGAAATGAGAGCAGGCTGGAGCAGCTATTTTGGGGGCTGTCATCACCAATTGGCTCCTGCAATTCTCCTAAAGGACTGGGTGAGTCGAAATTCTATGTCTGCGTTTGGAAGATCTTGATTAATTGCTGGTGAGCCTCCAACTTCCCTTAATGAGGCAAGATGGGATGTCTTCTCAGATGTTTATAAGGGCAAGTGCCATATTTGGATGCATGCAAATGTTATTCAGTCATTAATTTAAAAAAATAATTATTGAAGATGTATAGACAAGGTGCAGGATGTCATCAAGGACATCATATATGAAGAAAGCACAATGACAGGAAAGAAAGAAAACACCAAAATGATATGAGAAGAGATTCTGAAATGTGTTCTTGAATGTAAAGCAAGTAAGAGAAATGAAGTAAAATAGCTGAATAGAAGATTTCAAGGGGCAGCTCAAGATGACAAAGTATTACAAAGATATTTGCAAAGACCTGGAGTTATAAAACCAAAAGGGAAGAACATGCTCAGTATTTCTCAAGGCGAAAGAACTAAAGAAAAATTTCAAGGCTTGAGTTGCAGCAGCAAAGGATTCTATTGACAAAACACAGAACTATGCAAGAAACATCAAAACAAAATGGAAAGAATACAGTAACTGTATCCAAGAGTTGGGTTGACAGTCAGCCATTTCAGGTAGTAGCCTGTGATCAAGAATTGTTAGTACTGAAGGAGGATGTCCAAGCTGCACTGAAGACACTGTTGAAAAACGGGCTCCCAGAATTGATGGAATACAATTTGAAATGTCTCAACAAATGGATGCAACTCCAGAAGTGCTCACACTTCTGTACCAAGATATTTGGAAGACAGCCACCTGACCAATACACTGCAAGAGGTTTATATTTGTGCCCTTCCAAAGAACAGTGATCCAACAAAACATGGAATTTATTGAACAATATCATAACTATCACAGGCAAGTAAAATTTTGTATAAGATAACTAAAAAATGGTTGCCGTCATACATCAACAGGGAACTGCCAGAATTTCAAGCTGGGTTCAGAAAAAGATGTGGAGTGAGGGACATCATTGCTGATGTCAGATGGAACTTGGCTGAAAGTGAAGAATACTAGAAAGGTGTTGATCACTATTGTATTGACTGTGTGGATTATAACAAATTATGGAAAACATTGCAAAGAACAGGAATTCCAGAACACTTCATTGTGCTTGTGAGGAACCTACAGACTAAGAGGCAGTGATTCAAACAGAACAAGAGGTAACTGTGTAGTTTCTACTCAGGAAAGCTGTGTGTCAGGGTTGTAGCATTTCACCATAGTAATTTATTCTGTATGCTGAGCAAATAATCTGAGAAGCAAGTCTCTATGAAGAAGGATTGGAGGGATGAGTCATTAACAACCTGGGATGTGCAGATAACATGTTACTTTCTGAAAGCAAAAAGAACTTAAAGTACTTACTGATGAAGATCAAAGACCACAGTCTTTGGTATGGATTGTACCTCGACATAAAATAAAAATCCTCACAATTGGACCAATAAGCAACATCATGATAAATGGAGAAAATATTGAAGTTATCAAGGATTTCATTTTACTTGCATCCACAATCAACACCTGTGGAAGCAGCAGTCAAGAAATCAAAAGATGTATTTTACTGGGCAGATCTGTAAAATATTTCTTTAAATTGTTAAAAGGCAAAGATGTCACTTTGAGGACTTAAGATACACCTGACCCAAGCCGTGGTATTGTCAATAGTCTTATGTGTGTGTGAAGGCTGGATGATGAAGAAAGAAGAGGTATGAATCGATGCCTTTGAATTATGGTGTAGGCAAAGAATATTGGGTATACTATGAACTGCCAGAAGAATGAGCAAATCTGTCTTGGAAGAAGTGCTCCTTATCAGTGAGGATAGCGAGACTTTGTGTCATGTACTTTGAACATGAGGAGGGATCAGTCCCTGGAGGACATCGTGCTTGGTAAAGGACGGAATCACGGAAAAAGAGGACTACCCTCAAGAAGATGGATTGACACACTGGCTGCAACAATGGGCTCAAACACAGCCATGGTTGTGAAGATGGTACATGGCCTGGAAGTCTTTCGTTCTTCTGTTCATAAAACGGCTGTGAATCACAACTGACTCCATGGCACTTAACAACAGCATGTTGAGTTCTGTTCTAGGTGCTAGTGTTTTTAACATTTAACAAGGCAGACAAAAATCGCTGCCGTATCACAGCTTGTAGTGTAGCCTTGTAGAGAACACCAAATAAAAAAACCCACCAGTACTGATTAAAAGTTATTGTTATTGGGTACTGTTGAGTCATTTCTATTCAACAGTAATCTCATTTGACAGAATAGAATTGCCCCATAGGGTTTTCGTGGCTGTAATCTTTATGGGCTCAGACTTCTAGGTCTTTCTCCCACTGAGTTTGCTGAATCTTTTGATTAGCGGCCAGATACTTAACTCTTGTACCACCAGGGCTCCTTTAATTTAAAGTTGTTTTTGTTGTTAAGTGCTGTCAGGGCAATTCTGACTCATAGTGGTCCTTTGCATGACAGAATGAAAACACTGCCCGTTCCTGTGCTATCCTCACAATTGTTGATATGCTTGAGCCCGCTGTTGTGGCCACTTGTATATTCGTCTCATTGAGGGTCCTCCTCTGTTTCACTGACCTTTTATTTTATCAAGCATAATAATGTCCTTCTCCAGGGACTGGTCCCTCTTAATAACATATCCAGAGTATATGAGACATCGTTTTGCCATCCTTACTTCTGATGAGCATTCTTTTGAGACAGATCTGTTTGTTCTCTTAGCAACCCGGAGTATAGTTGATATTCTCTGCCAGCATCACAATTCAAAGGTGTCGATTCTTCTTTGGTCTTCCGTATTCATTGTCTAGCTTTTGCATGCATGTAAGGCAATTGAAAACGTCATGGATTGGGTCAGATACATCTTAGTCCTCAAGGTAACATGTTTAGTTTTCAACACTTGCAGATTTGCCCATTACAATGAATCTCTGAATTTCCTGACTGCTCCTTCCATGGGTGTTAAATGACCATCCAAGTAAAATGGAATCCTTGACAGCCACAGTCTTTTCTCCACTCTTTTGTAATTAATGGTAGGAACTTAAAAATTATTATACCTCTTAAACTTGTACTACCTCTTCTAAGAATTTATCTGAGTAATGAGAGATGTTGTCAAAAATTTAATTATGAATGTTCATTACAGTATTGTTTGTAACAGGAAAATCTGGAAAAATATAATGATGGAATGATTAAATAACTTATGACAGAACCATTTGATATTAGGCAATGATTAATATTTTATATTTTAAAAGACTATAAGATGATGGAATGAACATTTTAAAATGATAAATCACTTTCTAGCAAGGTTAAGTCAAGTTATGTGTCTACTAGCAATGTCTGAGCGTATTCATCTAACTTTAACCTTGTTGCAGTGAGTACTTTAAATAAGAAGGATGTGTTTGTGGCTGTAGCATATTGTTATACAGTAAAGCCAGTTTGGATGATAAAAGTAGTATCTCATTTTAATTTACAATTCTTTGCTTTCCAATGACACTAAATATTTTGTTCATCTGTTTAGGCTATATTCATATTTATTTTTGTTTTTAAGAAATTTGAATTCAAAGTTTTAATTTGTTGAGAAGGCACCTGTTTAGTGATTTTTTAAATTAAGAAATCTGTGTAGAAGATGAAGGGGTACAGGAATTGGTTGAATGGATACACAAAATACAGGGTGGAAAGGTAGAGTGTGCTGTCCCAGGGTGGGGAGAGCAGCTAGAATTGCATAGTGGTGTCTGTGCAGGGTTTTATGTGGCAAATTGACTTGAATGATAAACTTTCACTTAAAGATCATACAATATTTTAAAAAAATCTATTTGTTGTACCACAGCATGGCTTAAGAAATGCTTTAAAATTTTAAAGTATTTAAATTTACTGAGAAAGATAGTAACTTGTTTTATGATACTTTACGTTGGAACAAGTTCACAATGAACTTGATCATTAGATATTTGTCATTCTTTTCCCATATTTTTCTCTTTAAAACCATTATAATACAGAGCATTAGTTGTTGTATTGTTGATTTTTGTTACTGATATGTATACATGTAAATGTATACATATAGATATTTTTTCATTGACCCAATTCTTTATTTTTTAGTATAGTTATGTTCTCCTGCTGTATTGATCCTTCAATCATTACATAATGTCCTTCCTTATCCACTGTGGTGGATTTTATATTTAAAGTCTATGTTTTAGTCATCTAGTGCTGCTGTGACAGACATACCACAAGTGGATAACTTCAAAGAGAGAAATGTATTCTCTCACAGTCCAGTTTTGTGGAAGTCTAAATTCAGGAAGCTGGCTCCAGGGGAAGGCTTTCATTCTCTTTTGGCTCTGGACGAAGGTCCTTGTGTGCATCAGTCTTCTCTTGGTCTGGGGGTATCTTGGCACCATCTCGCACTCCCCTGATTCTGCTGCTGCTGGTTCTCTGTCACTACCACTTCTCTGCTGCTATCAATCTTCCCTTGTTCTGAGAGCATCTCGCAGCAGGAACATCAGGTTCAAACAATATATTCTGCTCGTGACACTGCTGTCTTGGTGGTGTGAGGTTCCTGTGTCTTTCAGGTTGCTTCTCTCTTTTGTATCTCAAAAAAGACTGGCTTAAGAAACTAATCTAATTTTATGGACCTCATCAGTATAACTGACTCTAATCTATCTTGTTAAATCATAGTGATAGAAATTGTCTCACATAAGAAAGTCTCATCAGATGGTGGACAGTCAGACAATACTGGAACTCATGGACCAGCCAAATTGATACACACATTTTTGGGGGGATATAACTCTATCCATGATAGTTTGTTGTATCAGAAATTAATGTTATCACTCTAGCTTCTGAATATTGTTCACTTGATACATTTTTTTCCCACCCTTTGAGTTTTAGTTTATTTGTGTCTTCAAGTGTAAGGTGTGTCTCTTGTAGTCAGCACATAGATGGATTGTGTTTTGTTTTTAATCCATTCTCATTTTAGTCCACATTTCTTTATTGGTACATTTAATTCCTTTATATTTATTGTAATGATTAGTATGTATGAGTTTAGTGCTGTCGTCTTGGTCCCTTTTTTTGTGCATTGTTGACAATTTCTTTGTTCCACTTAATTTTCTGTAATGAGTCATTTTTCTTTGTGTATTCCATTTTTTCCATTGTTGATTTTGTGTTTGTTGCATCTTCGTGTTTTTCTTGTTTTTTATTTGTGTGTGTGTTAGTTTAATAATTACTTTGTTTTTCTTAAAACAATCTTTTATTTCTTAATATCACCTTGACTTCCTCTCCATATGAAAGATCTATGACTACATTTTTTAGTCCTTTTTTGTTATAATGTTGTCATCTTTTGCATAATGACATCTCTGTTCCCTATTTTCAGTGTTTTAGCTTTGATTTATTTTTGTGATTTCCCTATCTGGGTTGACATCTGTTTGCTCTGTCTGCCTTCCAGTCTTCAGATGTTATTTGACATCATTGATCTTCTAATCAAGGATTCCCTTTAGTATTTCTTGTAATTTTGGTTTGGTTTTTGTAAATTGCCCAAACTTCTGTTTATCTGGAAATGTTCTAATTCTGAAAGACAGTTTCACTGGATATATAATTCTTGGCTGACAGTTTTTTTACTTCAAACATTTAAATGAGGTCTGACAATTCAGTTCATGAACTTACCACCATGCACTTATGTTGGCAGCACTGTACAAACAACTTGGTAAGGTTTCATAACCTTAGTATATCAGTGTCTCACAGCTGAGTTCATGCTGACAGTGGTGGCTTCTTGCCGAGTGGCATTTATTATTGTTGTTGTGTGGCATAGTGAGAATGTCAGAGCTTGAATTACAGCAATGAATAAACATTAAGTTTTCTGTTAAAGTTGGCAAGAGTGGAAGCAAAATCAGGGACATGTTAGGCCAGGTTTATGGGATAATGCCTTGAAGAAAATGGCGGTGTATAAATGGATTAAATGTTTTTCTGACAGGAGAGAAAATGTCACTTGTGAAGAGGTAGAGCTGCTTGTAATGAACAGAACTGATGAAAACATTGCAAAAATTTGTCAAGTTATGCATCAAAATTGTCAGCTGACTGTAAGAAGCTGAGCAGACCAAGTGAACAGTGATAGAGAAACAGTTGTTGAAAATCTTAACTGAAAATCTTGGCATGAGAAAGGTGTGTGTAAGAATAGTCCCACAGGAGGTCACTGATGAACAAAAGCAAAGAAGAGTTGAAGTTTGCTAAGAGCTTTTGGAGAGGCAAGATGATGTTTTGGGTTGTGTTATCACTGGTAAAACATGAGTATACCAATATGACCCTGAAACAAAGTGTCAGAGTGCACAATGGAAGTCAGCCAATTCTCCACAACTGAAAAAGTTCTGTCAGTCCAAATCAAGAGTCACAATGATGTTGCTAACTTGTTTTATATCAGAGAAATTGGTCATTATGAATTTTTACCAATTGGACAGTTAACCAAGTTTACTGTTTGGCAGTGCTAAAAATGCTGCATGAAAAAGTTAGATGAAAATGACCTGAACTTGTCACTAACACCTCGTGGCTCTTGCATCACAACAGTATACCAGCTCACACGGTGCTGTCTGTGAGGGAGTTCTTAGCTAATAAAGAATAACTGTGTTGGAACACCCTCCCAACTCACCTAATTTGGCCCCCAATGACTTTTTTCTTTACCTGAAAATAAAGGAAATATTGAAAGGAAGACATTTGGATGACATGGGGGACATCAAGGATAATATGATGACAGCTCTAATGGCCATTCCAGAAAAAGAATTCCAAAACTGCTTTTAAGGGTGGACTAGGTGCTGGCATTGATGTATAGCTTCCCATAGAGAGATTTCAAAGGTGACCATAGTGGTATTCAGCAATGAGGTATGTAGTACTTTTCTAGGATGAGCTCGTGTGCTTAGTTATTAGCCCTTGTATATGTCATTTCCACTGCCTTCTCACCTGTATGGTTTCTGTTGAGCAGTCTGAGCTTAGTCTTATTGACTCTCATTTATAGATAATTTTTCATTTATTCCTGGTAACTCTTAAAATTCTCTCTTTATCCTTTGTTTTGGTAAGTTTGATTACAGTATGTCTTGGTGACTTTCTTTTGGGAGTTACTTGATAAGGAGTTCAATGAGCATACTGGATTGATATCTTCTCATCTTTCATGATGTGAGGGATGATTTCTACTAACAAATCTTCAACAGTTTACCTATTTTCTGTAATTCCCCTCTGTTCTGGTACTTCAGTCACTTGTAGATTGTTCTTCTTGATAAAGTCCCGCATAATTCTTAGTGATTCTTCATTTTTTAAAATCATTTATCTGATTTTTCCTCAAGTATGTTAGTGTCAAGTGCTTTATCTTCAGTCTCACTAATTCTGCCTTCTATTGCTTCAATTCTGCTTCTTTGACTTACTTTCTATTGAGTTGTCTAATGCTGAAATTTTGTGGTTAATCTAATGAATTTCTGTTTGTTTTCTCTCTTTGTTTCTTGAAGTCTGTTCAGTTTGTTGTGATGCTCTGTTCTAAACTTCTTAAGTTCCTCAGTTGCTGTGTCTGTGTCTTTCATGGTTTATTCTGCATTTCGCCTGATCTCCTTCCTGATCTCTTGAAGAGTTCTCTATATTAATCTTTTGTATTCTACATCCAGTAATTCCAGGAAGTTTTCTTCATCTAGAAGATTTCGTGCTTCTTTGATGTGGGAGCTTGCTGAAGCCATCACGATCTGACTGTTAATGTGATTTGATATTGACTGTTGTCTCTGAGCCATCAATAAGTTATTTTATTAATTTATTTTATATTTGCTTGCTATGTACTAGCTTCCTTTGTTTTGATATGCCCGTATAGGCTGCTTGTGTTAACTAGTTTGATTTTTGGGGACTTTGTAGCTCTAACATCCTGCTACCAGGTAGTTAGAGTTGTTACTATGTTTGTGAGTGTGAGCCCAAGTGTCCATTTACTTTTCTTGTATTGACTGAGCACAGGTGTATGGGTAGTCAGTCACCAAGTATGTGATGAAGGCTCTCACCTGCAGCCCTAGACAGACAGAGGCAGTTGGCATAGGTATAGGTATCTGGCTGCCATGGAGTGTCACACACTGAGCAGGACAGGGAATTGAAAGCTGCTCCAGTGTGTCAGTGAGGAAAGCATGGCCCTATTCCCTAGAGCACATAGCTTGCTGGGTTTTGTAACTGGCCCATGGGCATCCAGTGCTGTTGGCTGTAAGGACTGGGAGGCACCATATATATTCCTGCACCACTGTTTTGTGGATGGTAGGTGGCAAGGATGGAACCACTAGTCCTCAGACCCCTGATGTGGATAAGTGATGACCCTGCTCAACAGGCAGAGAGGTGTCCAATGTTGTGAACCTGCCCCTCCACAAAACAGCTGGAATGGTCAAGTTCGAACTTCAGACACATATGCTGCTGTGCTGTGCTAATGAGAGCCTATGCTGTTGAAATGGGCAACACATGTCTACACAGGGGCTAAAGACCTTTCAGGTCTGTGGACCTCTTATGCCTGTGCCTAGGCAGAGGAATTGTAAATGCCCTGTCTTCCTGGCTTAGATGAGCCAGCAGATTCTTTTTTCCTGTTTGTAAATTTATTTCTTCTCCGAGGCTTGGAGAATGGGTCAGGGTACATGGCAGGTCCTACATCTAGCCCAGTGATGTGTCAGTCTTTGAAGCAGTGCAAAGTAGGCAGGAGACATGTAAATGGGAGACAGGTTTTCTGCAAAGGATATTTTTGACTGCATGATGGGATAGATGTAAGTTACTTACCTCTTTCTGATGGAGTGCTGCTTTTCACTGATTCTGGAGGTGTGAGTGGACTCTCTGCTGCACAGTCTCTCCTCATGCAGAAAACATGTACCAAATACCACTGCTCACCTCATTGCACTTCCATCAGGAGATCTAGCCCCTGGGGTGCTGACTCTTGCTGGGTCAGGTCTGGCAACTTCTCACGGCTTCTGGAGTATCTCTCCATCTTCCTCCACTCAACCTTGCCTTTGATGTTCAGGGCTTGCCTTGACCCCTCAACCTTGCCTTGATCCCTCAGCCATGCCTTTGATGTTCAGGGCTCCTAGATTGTCATATATTATTGATTCATTTGTTTTATGTAAAAGAGTCTACAGAAGCATCTGACTACTCTACCATCTTAGCCCCATTCTCAAATTGTCTGAGTACAATGAAATGACATTGACTATATTTGAATTATGCAGCAATTCTCACCCTCTTTTTCTGAGTTGTTCTTCCTTCATTAACCTAAACTCACTGCTCCCTAAATTTCCTAGCTAATCTTTTGAGTCTCTGTTGTCAATTTGATCCTATATAGATAGATCTCAAAAAGCATGATGTTCAAGGCAGACATTGTTCACCAGTTAAGCTAAACTATTGTTTAGTTTTGAGACTTCAAGGGATATTTTCAGTTTAAAGTTTAAGATTATCTTATGGCAATAGTTTCAGGAGTTCATCTAGCCTCCATGAATCTTGAAATTCTGAATTCGGTGGTAATTTAAAATTCCATTTTGAATTTTCCCCTTCTTGATCGGTATTTATCTATAGAATCTTCGATCAAATCATTTAGTAATGTTAGTTGGGCCAATGCAGTTCTCCTGGCCTCATAGAAAATGAGATAGTTGCTCATGAAGGCAAGTAGCCATGCATTCCATTTCCTCTTTGTATTCCTGACTCTTTTTTATTGCTTTAGGTAAATAAAGACCAGTTGTTTACCTTAAATAGCTGCTTTCAAGCTTTTAAGACACCAAGTACTACTTAATGAAGTGGAAGGTAGAATAGAAACACTAAATGCATTATAAGGACAATTAACTAGGATGGAGCAGGAAACTATGAGCTTGAAACTTTACAGCAAGGAACCAAATCCCATGATGTGTTTGATTGTACATCACCAGCCTCAGCAGTTACTTTTTTGTTGTTGTTGTAAATGTATCACACGAATATTGCCAATTCAACTTTTGACAGGTGTACAACCTATGACAGTGATTATATTAATGAGCTGTGAAATCCTACCCTTAATAAATGTGATTTTTCCATCAGTACTCCATAAGCAATAATGTTTAGTTTGCCCCCGTTCCTGCCCTTAGTAGCTGCTAATCAACTTTGGTTTCTATATGTGCGTTTTTTTCTTCTTACATAAGTGAAGTTGTGCAATATGTTTGTCCTTTTGTAATTGCCTTATTTCATTCAGCCTAATGTCTTCAAGTTCTATATATAGCTGTAGCATGTACCAAGACTTCATTTCTCCTCTTGGCTGAGTTGTATTCTGTTGTATGTATGAACCATATTTTGTGATCTATAGGCATTTAGGTTATTTCCACCTTTTGACTATTGTGAATAACGCTGCAATGAAAATTGGTGTATGAGCCTCTGCTTTCAAGTCTTTTGAGTATATACTTAGGAGTGGAATTGCTGGGTCATATGGCATTCCTGTGTTTAGTTTTTTGAGGAAGCAACACACATTGTTTTCTGCAACAGCTGTACCATTTTACATTCCCATCAGCAATGAGTAAATGTTCCAACCTCTTCACATCCTTGTTAACATTTGTTATTTACTGTTTTTATTTCCTTAGTCATCCTAGTGGGCATGAAATGATATCTCGTTGTGGCTTAGGTTGGTATTTCTCTAATGGGTAGTGATGTTGAGCATCTTTTTATGTGTATGGTGGCCATTTGAATGTCCTCTTTGGTAAAATGTCTGTTCAAGGCCTGTTTATGATTTATTTATTTACTTTTTTGTTCGTATATTGTTAAACTTTATATATATTTTAGTTGTTAGGTTCTTATAAGATATATAATTTTGAGGATATCCTCCTAGTTGGTAGGTTACCTTTTTGTTTTTTTTAGTAAAGTCATTTGATGAACAGAAGTTTTTAATTTTTATGAGGTCCCATTTATTTATTTTATCTTTTGCTGTTTGTGCTTTATATTACTTTAGTTAATTCATTATTAAAAGCTATGCCAATGGATTACCCCTGCATTGTTTTGTAACTTCTTTTTTGGTTTTAATTTTTACATTTCGGTGTTTAATCCATTTTGATTCATTTTTGTGTATGTTATGAGGCGTGTATCCTATTTCATTTTCCTGCATGTAGAAATCTAGTTTTCCCAACACTACATATATGAAGAGACTTTTCTTTCCCCATTGAATGTACTTAGCACCCTTGTTGAAAGTCCATTGTGGGTTTCTTTCTGGACTCTAAATTCTACATCATTGGTCTCTGTCTATTCTTATACCAATACCATACTGTTTTGATTACTGTTTTAAAATCTGGAAATGTGACTGCCCTTGCCTTATGCTTCTCTTTTAACATTCCTTTAGCTATTTTAGGCCCCATGACATTCGTTATAAAGTTGAGAATTGGTTTTTCCATTTCCATAGAGAAGGTTGTTGGAATTTTGGTCAGGATTACATTGAAGTCTGTAGATCACTTTGGGTAGTGTTGATATCTTAATAATATTAAGTCTTATATTCCATGAACATGGCATTTTATATATTTTAGAAGATGTATTTCTTGAATATGTGAGCACTCTGTATTTGACCTTTCATCTGCTCTACCCTTCCTGTTTTTGGGAGCATCTGCTTCTTTAACATTTGACATTAAATTTAAATAATAACAAATAAAAATAATAAGCTAGGGTCAAAAGAAAATTGTTAAGTGTACAATTAAGAAATGGAAAGTGTTCACCATCAGTCACTAAATTACTTTTCAAAACTATAATGACAGAATGTGGAAACATTCTATATTATTGTGTTCAGGGCTGGGGTTTGATGATAGCTTCTTAACTTTGCAACTCAGTCATTTTGTAGGAACTTGAACTGGAACACCACTTGAAAAAAGTAGATAGAGGAAGAAGAGAAATTTGTGTAAAGGGAGAAAAAGGCAAATGGCTCCGGCAAGTACAGTGTTGAGAGTGTATCTGACACATTTGAAAGACAGGAGAGACCACTTAAATGGAAAACAGTGCAAGGACTGGAAAAAGGCTGGAAAAGCTGAGTGGAAAAGGGGATACCAGATCACAGGAGCCTTGAGTCCAGGCTGACAAATTTGGAATTCTTTCTGTAGATAATACATAACAGTGGCAGATATGAGTTATAAAAATTATAATAAGAAAACATTTTGTTGCTGGTCTTGATTCTATTCATAGCCTGGTGCTCCAGGGTTCTTACCTTAGAACGTGAGCTGCTCCATCCCCTTTAGACCAGTTATATTTGCTCTGATGAGTTTGACCAAGGTAAATAGACTGATTCTGATCACCTGTCACTTAAGCAAAAGAAGCATTAGTGCTTTAAAAAAAAGGATGCCTGTAGTAGAAAACTATTACAGAGGCTAGCAGAGATGGGTCCTAGTTTGTGCTAGCTTCCGTAGACTGTTGATATCCAAGTCTTCATTGCTCTAGTCTTGCCACAGCTGTCCAATCTTTGATGGACTGGCATCTATCCCCAGCGGTCATCCAGGGAAGGACTCAGAAGCTCCCTTCTAATGGTGTGGAAGCCAAGTCCCTACATATCCTTACTGCAGTGACTTTGAGTATGTTTGTATGAGTAATTAAAAATTAGTGTCTGTAGTACTAGAAGGCTGGCACTTGAAGTAGTAAGAGTTCAACCATATCATTATCCTTATTAAGGTGGTCAAGGAAGAGTCAATGAAATCTATTTTGGTTGCATTTTAGTTATTTAAGGAAAGGACTGGAATAGGGTATCCCATTGCTACAGTGGTTGGCACTGACTCTGTGAACAAGAAGGAGGCAAACGAAAGAACAGAGGAGTGTAGGAGATGCTGCTGCTGTTTGTGCTTGCTCATACATTTACATAATGTTTCACTGGACTGAGAAGCAGGTTCATCTCTCCAGTTTCAAAAAGTCCCACTTAAACAAAGTGGCAGGTCCTTCCAGAAATTTATGAGGTTAAGTGCAGGATTTGGGTGTATGTGAGTGTTAGTCAATCATTCATTCAACAAATTGCTGTTAAGAGCATATTGTGTCTGATGTGCTGTTCTAAGTACTTGGCTTATAGTATGAAACAAAACAGACAAAAAAATCCCTGTCCAAGTAAATTCTGTATTCTAGTTCTGTGGAGATACTGATCAGTATATAGGATTGTGATTTAGGGTATCCATTGTCATCTCATTAAATGTGACGAGTTAGAGTGGTAGGGACACAGGATAATTTTTAACTTCTGTCAGCAGGACCTTTGCCATGGGTTTTGAAAAGGCTCAAGTAGCACCTTTGACTTGTTAGCTCCCAAGCTGAAAAGTTATGTGCTGATCTACAACTGTCTGTAGTTACCCTGTCTCTCCCCTTGCCATAATTGCCAAGATTTTTGACTCTATACTTGCTATTTCTCCTCTTCACTCAATATCCACTGCCCGTTTAGCTGCAGTCTGGTTCCCGTACTGCTGTCCTGATGAATCCATTGAATTGGGGACACTGATGACCTTCATGTTGTTGCTTAAGTACGATAAACACGGAATTTTATACAAATAATGGCTTTTACGTTGATTTGCCAACTGCTCCCTAAGCCCCACAAGATCCTTTTGTAAGCTCTGTTGTGCCAATTTTTTTAGAATATGTTGCTGTAAAATAAATAAAAAACCAAACTTCGTGGAGAAGGGTGTGGTTGGCAGGCAAATGTAAAAGAGCACTTTTTCATATAAAAATATGATTATGTCTTAGCCCTAGTCACACCAGAGAAGCAGAGGCAGATGGGAAACAGGGCAGCGTGGTGTCATTGTAGCTATGGGAAGAGAAGAATGGAATGGCAGACCGTGACAAAAGCTGCACAGATACATCTGCCTCTGTCCTTTAGGTAGCGTCTGCCCCTGCCCTCTCCCTATGAATCAGTGTTCTTCCCAGTTCTGACTGTCATCACTTGTCTTCTTATTTATATCATTCCCAACTCAACTCTCCCATTTGCTTCATGTACCTCCTGTAGTCTGATGACCCCCAAGTGGTGATGTCTAGTCTAAGTACTCTCTGAAGCCACAGACACTAAAATGTTGAGTCAGGAGTTACTTGGTTAGAAAGATGTTCTGCAACAGTTATGCTGAGATGAAATAAGACACTTTGGCTAAAATCTTTGCCAGTTTGAACGTGACAGTGTTGTCCTGAGTTGTATAAAGTCTGTAGTCATGTGAAGGCATTCTCCTGAAAGCTCTGTGACTCATTTTTTCAAACAGGTCATCCATAGGTACATTCTTGTGAAAATTCAGCCCCCGATTTCAAGCAGCCTTCCAAAGATAAACAAGATTGACCATTTAATGTGGACCTTTCATAGCATTTTGTATGATTTCCGTCTGTAACATGTGTGCATTGAATTCTCTCATTTTAGCTTGTGTTTCCCCCCCCCCCCGAATGTACATTGTAAATGATCATGGGCTAGTTAAGGAAAGAATTCAAGAAGCAGCAGTGGCAGGCAAGTCTGAAAAGTATAGAGAGGGGCGGGAACATTTTCTTTCTTTTCCTTTTAGACTGAAGGGAAGGGTCAGAGTCAGGCAATCAGAGAAGCGCTCCATGGGCAAGACAGTGAGGGACCTTGCCCTGGATGGCTTCTGCTGGAGGTCACTGGTGAGAGTGGAGGCTTGATGGGAATAGAGGACAAGGTAGAACAGATGTGGGTATGAAGTACAGGGAGATTATGTGATTGTAGATCAGGAGGCGCCTCACCTGGAGGTACTTGTCCACCCAGAGATGCCTCACAAGAAAGGACTGGGTGTCTCTTTCCCCAAAAGCAGCCTTTGAAAACCCCGTGGAGTGTGTGGTTCTACTCTGATGCAAGTAGAGTTGGCAGGAATTGAATTGACACTGTGGCAACTGACTGGTTTTTAAGGGTAGGAACGTAGAAAGCAGACGGCAGGAATAAGCTGGTTGGGAACCAATACAACAGGCACTGTAGTGATTAAATCTAGGAACAGACATTTAAGTTGGTGGAGTGACGCATACTTTGAAAGAGGCTTAAGTATGGAGGGAAGGGAAGCCTGACTGAGGCAGAAGAAAACCTCACCTGCTGTGGGGTACGAGAGTGTAGGAAATGTGGTGAGGTCTACAAGACCAGCGTCATCAGTGTCTTGGTCATTGCTGAACATAGAGTGGGCAGAATGCTTTCTCTTTTTGCTTGGCCTTAATGCCTTTGACATATTTTTATCACTTCTCTCTTCACTATCATCTCTTGGAAAGTTCTGAATTTTTAATGTTTTCCTTTTTTTGGTGAATGAATCCCTGAAGGCTGTTCTAGGTTTACTGTTCAAAGAGTTCTTGTGTCCCCAGTTTGAGCAGTATACAGGACTGGTTCAGTGAGCAGTGAGGAAAGGCCAGTCTTTTGCCTCGATGACCAGTCCAAACCAGCAGTGACTTGTTCTTCGTTTATATCGTTGGAAACTAACCTCTCATTGGCCTTCCGCTATTATTTCAGGATCTTCCCCACCCCCACTTCTCTGCTGATGGTCTTCCTTGCCTTTTGTTGCTCTCCAGTCTTTCCCGTGTATTGAATAAATATGCAAAAATATATTATTCAGAGGTATTGGATTTGATTTTTTCAAGATTTAAACTATGTTCTGTTTATTAATGAACTATGTGGGCAGTTTTCGTCTGTTTTTGTAGCCCTCCTACTGCTTTGCCAAGATATTATTTGAAATATGACTTAATGTGCCTTGTGCTTCCTCTTGGAAACTATTAATATATTAAAGTCAGAACCAAGGCAACAATAGCCCATATTATAATTGCCTTAAATGGCTAGGCTTAAGGCTTTTTTTTTCACATGTGTTTTATCCAGTGCTTGTATTTCTTTTACTTCCTTTTTCTGAGTATAAAAATAATATACGATCATTAAGAAAAAAAATTATAGAATATTATTTTTAAAATCAGGAGGGACATTTCCTGTAATTATGCTGAAGTAACTGCTGTTAATATTCTGGCATGTTTCTTCTTAGTCTTTTTTTCTATACATATTTTTCAACTTTTTATTGCAAAAATTTTAAATCTGGAAAAACTAGCATAAAGAATGCCCATATAGCTACCAGCTAGATGCAACAGTTATTAAGATTTTGCAATAGATGATTCATTTTTCTGTCTCTGTCTGTCTTTTATAGGCTTAAGCCAGTTTGGTCAGCTCCTTGCTGAGAATTTGCATTTCTAGTCTAGATATACTGACTTGGAATGTATGTTTTAGCAGACGTATACCTAAGAATCATTCAGGGAGCCATAAAAATCACCTGGGGATCTTGTTGCAGTATAGACTCTGATTCAGTATATCTGTGGGGGGAAATGCAAGTTCTCAGCAGGGTTCCAATGAAAACAAACTGATTTCAAAGACCTGCTCTTTTAGGAGAATTAATCATTTCTCTTTCTTTCCAAAAATAAGATATTTTCTTATGTAACCACAATAACAGTATCATCCAAATAAGAACTCCTAAATACAGTAAGATGTGCCTGAGCCAAGTCATGGGTTTTTCATCGCCTCACATGCATGTAAAAGTTGAACAACGATAAAAGTAAACAAAATACTATATCTGTTAGTACTGGAGTATGGACAAAGAATGTTGACTGTGCTATGGACTTAAAGAAAAACAAATCAGTCTTAAAAGAAATACAGCCAGAACGCTCCTTAGAAGTGAGAATGGCAAGACTTCGGCTTGTTCTTGCTTTGGGCATACCCCCATGAAAGACTGCTAGAAAAGACATTTTGTTTCATAAAGTACAGGGTCAGTGAAAATGAGGAAAATCCTCAATCCAATGGATCAACACAACAGCCTCAACAATGGACTCAGATACATCAATAGTGATGAAGCTGATGTGGGACGATACAATGTTTCATCGTGCTGTACACACAAGGTTGCCATGAGTCAAAACTGACTCAAAGTTAACTAACAATAACAATGTTTCAAATATCTCCATTTTCCCCCAAATATCTCTGTAAAAAGGGAGATCCATTGGCTGGTTTTAGGGAGGTTTTGGGTATAGATCTTGCCGAGTCTCTTGGAAAAGCAGCATCTGATTTACTTGGTGAGTAAGACTGCTCACAGACCTCTAGATCAGTTGTCTTACAACTCTAAATAGGATTGGGCGGTGAGAGAGTCCTAAAATGAGTAAGATGAGAAGTGTTAGAACGGAGGAAGCCAGGGAAGCCATTTTTGTGAATACAGCCGGGTATCCCAGTCGCCTTCTTGCTGTCTTCGTAAATTGGCTGCTCTCTCTGAAAGTGTTTTAACTGTATCTCGGACCAGGCCTGATTGGTTAACATAGAAACAGCAATCTTCATCTAGAAAAAGATGATTATCCCCTTTTCTGTGATCAACAGATGAAGGGCATGTCTGTTTTGCAGGGTGACAGCAGCTAGAGAATCTATTTGGTCTAGTACTCTTACCAGTCCTTCGGATATGTCCTCCATGGATTCCTGTAGGTTTTGTGAAAGGAAGTGTAAACAACAGAGTGAGGTGTTTAACCCTCCTATTCTGGTGTTAGTGCCTGCTGTGACCCCCCCAGGACAGCCAATAGAGGTATAAAGATGGGAGCTTTTTTTGGCCCGATTGAGGCTTTTTAAAGGTATGGGTAAGGATTGGTTAGAGGAGGGTAATGTCAATGTTTGGGCATAAGTAGATTAGAGTGCTTGTTCCCATCCCGTTTGTGGGTAGGCAGGAATATGCCTGGGTCCTGCAAAAGAAGAAGAGACCATCTTCTAGGAGACATATATTAACATGTAGAGAGAAGCCAGCCAAGTGCTGTCAAGGTGGAGGATATCATATGACTGCTGTCTGGTGGATGGTTCTTTAATCCAAATTGAAAAGGTGTTGGTAAGGGCTCCCTCTAAAAGGGGGATTATCTTAATTAAGGTTGTTGAGAGCAGGGAAGGTTGTGATGCAGGAAAATAGGCTTTGGCTGGGGCAATACACATTTCAGAGAACACTCCTTGAGACTGAAGTGGCCCTGACAAATGCCCTGGTTGAAGAAACATGGCATTGGCTATGAAGGAAAAGGAATGGTTTACCCTTCGACTTTGGGTCCTGTGGGGTGAGGGGGGAGACACCTTGATAGTATTACCGCAGAGTCTGGGATTTAGGTGTCCTAGGTTTAGGCCTTTATCTATTCATTGTGTGTAGAACAGAGCTTGTCTTAAGAGAGTTATGCCCAAGGCTATTGGTCCTGAGACTTGGGTAAGGGTGTAGGGGAGGGACTCTATGCTTCTGACAAAGATTTGGAACAGTAATGTGGCTTGACCGGCGAAGGTGGTTGGGTACTTTTCTAGGAGCCTGTCTGCTCTGTTGTAAAAGGTGGACCCTTTATCTTTAGTCTGGGCCTGTGTCTCCTTAGGGGCAGGAAGTGCAGTGTGAGCACCTGGGGAGAGGGACAAACAGATCCAGCACCTCTGATATTTAGCAGTGTGATTCAGAGGAGAATAAGTTAGGTTAAGGGTGTTAAGTAGATGGGAGAGGAATATGTGTGGAGGCCTTGGTAGAGAGGGAGCTGGCTATGAAGAGGCAGGTGATTATAAGGAGGTAGGGGAACCTGCTTCTAACCACTGGAATTTCTTGCCATGAATAATCAATGAATTCCCCTGTAAATACCAGTCCCAGACAAGAGATAGTACAGTTTCAGGAGTTTCCAGTGGGTTGGGTGGAAGTGAGTTTAAGACTAGGTCATAGAATATTCATGGAGAGGGCATGGGAGGGAAGGTACAGAGCTTGTCTTGTGAGTTAGGAGTCCCTCTGTGGTTAGAGGGGGTAAAAATAGAAGAGTTGGGAGTTGAATATGTTTAGCCAGGTTGGATGGGTATAGCATGAAGGCTGTGTAGGGTTTGTTAACAAGCTATCTGTCTAATAAGAGGGGTGGAGCATTTAGCAATTCCCAGAAAGGTCAGGGAAAAAGTGGTCTAATCAGCAGGTTAAATGAGGAATTTTAAGGGGGTTTGATAGAAATTCATCTACACCAGGGATTAGAAATGGAGGACAGAAGAAGCTTCTTTGAAAATGCAGCCAACACTGACTGGCCCTCTTATCTAGTACAGTGGAGATTTGCTTACCAGCAACCTGAAGGCAAAACCAAGGCTGTGCTAGTGAGATGTTGGTGAGAGGGGCCTTAAAGCCCAGGCCTCCTCTGTCCTTGGTGGCCAGCCCAAGGAGATCTGGCAGGGTGAACCCTGGCTTGGCCACTATTTTTGAAGGGGTGACCCTGGATCCAGCAGTCTGAGAACACTCATCCTTCCTACCACAACCTGGGCATGGCTTGGGTGGAGCTCTAGGGTTTGGACAGGATCAGGCCCAGTGGCCTTCTTTCCCACATTTGAAGCAAGGGCACAGAGGCTGGGAGGAGTTGTGTTGAGGTTTTTGTAGATTGCTGGGCAATCCCCATCTTTTCCTTGAAGCGCAGAGGCCAACACTGGATATTCTGCCTGCTTTTTCTGGGCAGCCTACTCCTCTCAGTTATTAAAGGCCCTAAAGGCCAATTTTAAAAGATCCCTTTGGGGAGTCTGTGGACTATCCTCAAGCTTTTAGAGATTTTTAAAGATATGTGAAATAAATTGGGAAATAAAGTATATGTTTAAGTAGAGTTGTCCTGCCTCTGAAGTGGGATCTAGATTAGTATACTGGATTAAAGTGTCTGTGACTCTATTTAGGAAGGCAGCAGGATTTTCGTCTGCCTTCTGGGTGACTTATTTGGGATAGTTCAGCCAGATGGAAGGGAATGTGCGTGTGGACAATTCCTTCAGCTCCTGCTACCTCTTGGAGGGGTAAAATGGGTTTGGGGGGTTGTCCCATAGACTTAGCTTGTGGAGGTGAAAGGGGCTGTGCAAAGGGGCAGAGCAGGGCCTCAAGTATGAGGAGGAGGAGAGGCATGGTCAGAAGGATCAAAATCAAGTTCAGAAAGTGGTGGCTTAGAAGGCTGAGGTTTTTCACTAAGGAAGAGGATTTGAAAGTGGTACAGATCTGGCAAAGAGAGGGGCGATTACAAAGGAAAAAGAAGACTTGGATATAAGGGACCTTGGACCACTTGCTGTTGCGGGTTATGAAGTTGTCTAAATCACAGAGAATGTTCCTAGGGTGCCTAGATTTTTGAGGAGGCACCCCCAATGAGGCATCCTTAGGGGGCTTAGACTGGCTAGTCTCCATAGTGTAGAGTGTGAGTAGGAGGAAGACAGAGGGGGAGGATTAGTCCTCTCCCGGAGAGGCAGGTGTCTCTGCTTCTCACTAGGGACCAGGTTCTAATTCCAACTCGCCATCCGGGTGTCCCCAGAGAGCACAGATAGGGGGGCAGGGAATCAGTGTTCTGGTGCCCCAAGGGAAGCTTCGACCCAACACCAGGGTTTGTGTGAAACAGAAAACAGACACAGGCCAAGACTTCCTAGGGTGGGAAATCACTGCTGCAACTCACGGGTTTAGAATTTTGTCAGTGTGCCGTTGGTCATCTGGAGTGCCGCAGCAAGGTTCTGAGGGAAAGGAGGATCCTTGAGCTGGTGGCCTTGTTTACCTCTGTCCTGGGTTTGGGCCCCCAAAATGTTGGGGAGAGAGTAGCCTGAAACAGAGGCAGAGGCACACAAGTCTGAAGGTCCAGTGAAGTTTATTTGTAGAGAAAGAAAATGGGATCCCCACCAGTAGCTGGTGGGGACAGGTTTTACAGTTTTAAAGTTCTGGAGAAGAAATGAGGGGTGATTTGGTGCAAAAATTATTTATAGTTTTATGGTTATACCAGGTGGGGCGTACCAGGCTGTTTTCGGTCATCTCTGTGGGGCATGCATACTGGGCTGTTTTCAGGTAATGGTAAGGTCTGATCATTGGATAGGATGACCTCTCTGTATTTCAGGGACAGAATCCTCTCAACAACCCCCCTGAATTTCAGGGACAGAGTCCCCTCCCCACTGTTTTAACCCATAGTTTCAGGTATCTTTGTGATGTGCTGCTGAGAGGTCCTAGATGTGGACCAAGTCACGAGTGTGGTGGCCAGATGTCACCCTCACAGTTTGGCAAGTTCTTGACAGAAGGCTGTTTAAAAGCACGATGGGATGAGGAGGGGAAGATGCTAGCATTCATCTTGGGACCGTCATGTTAGGGGAGATAAAACCTTTAATATGAAGACTATTTATTTGCTATTGCTTGACGTTGATAAAGGAACCTAGTGGTGTAGTGGTTAGGTGCTCAGCTATTAACCTAAAGGTCAGTGGTTTGAAGCCATCAGCCACTTCAGGGAGGAAAAATGTGGCAGCCTGCTCCCTAAAGATGACAGCTGTGGAGACTCTTTGGGGTAGTTTTACTCTGTGCTATAGGGTTGGTATGAGTTAGAAGCAACTCAGCTGCAATGGATTTAGACATCAGTGATGCCCTCTGATGAACTACTTATTAATGCCTTATGTTCATGAAACAAGAACTGACCCAAGGCAAAACTTTCTCCTTGGGCATCTTCTGGTTTTCTTTCAGTGGAATTAAAGTTGATGTTTCATTCCGCATTATTACTGATAATCTGCCAAATAAGCTTTCCTGGTTGCACTTTGTCTTTTTTTTTTTTTAAGTTCATGCTTTTTTTTTTTAAAAAAAAATATATATTTTTTAAAGTTAGAAGCACCTGAGATTCAGAAGTCTTTAGCCCTGGAATTATCAATTATCTTTTAAGCTATAACTTTTAAGCTATAACAGTTAAACAGAATCATTTTTCCCCACATCAAGGTACTTCTCTGTTGTGCTGATCGCAGAATAAACTTAGAAATGAATGACTTTATTTTATTTTATCATTTTAAAATAGATGGCAATTTTTAATAAACTTTATGCTGAAGATGGGAATTATGTTTTACTAAAAAATTTGAATCTTCTGAGCTGAGTATGGTGTATAGTATATAGTTGTTGGTAGGTGCTGTTGAGTTGGTTGTAAGTCCTGGCGACCCCTGTGTACTACAGAAAGAAACACTACCCAGTCCTGTGTCGTACTTGCAGTTTTTGCTGTGTTTGAGCCCACTAGTGCAGCCACCGCATTGATCCATCTCAGTGAGTGTTTTCATCTCTTTCACTGAGCCTCTGCTTTACCAAGCGTGATGTTACTGGTCCCTTCTGATAACATGTTTAAAGTACATGAGAAGAAGTCCTGCTGTCTTCACTTCTAAAGAGCTTATTGGCTGTGCTTCTTCATTCTTCTGGCAGTCCATGGCATGTCAGTGGCCTTCACCAACACCATAATTCAAAGACATCAATCTTTAGTTTTTCTTGTTTTTTGGTTCAGCTTTCACGTTCGTGTGAGGCAATTGGAAACATCATGGCTCTTGGGTCAGGTGCATCTCAGTCGTTAAAGTGACATCTTTGCTTTTTAACACTTCAAAGAGGTCTTTTGTAGCTGATTTGCTAAATGCAACACATTATTTCATTTTCTTGGCTGCTTCTTCCATTTTTGTGGATTGTGAATCCAGGTAAAATGAAATACTCGAAAACTTCAATCTTTTCTCCGTTTATCATGATGTTGCTTTTTGGTCCAGGTGTGAGGGTTTTTGTTTCCTTTATGCTGAGATGTGCTGGAAGCTGTGGTCTCTGATCGTCATCAGTGAGTGCTTCAAGTCCTTTTTTCCTTCTGCAAGCGAGGTTGTGTCACCTGTATATTGCAGTTGTTAATGAGTCTTCTGTTAATTATGCGTTTGTCTTCATATACGTCAGTGTCTTTGATTATTTGCTCAGCATACAGATTGAGTAAGTATAGGGAAAGGATACACCCCTGACACACACCTTTCCTGATGTTAAAGCATGCAGTATCTGCTTCTGTTCCAAAGACTACCTCTTGCTGTGTGTACAGGTTCCTCATAAGCACAAGAATTTCCATTTTTTACAATGTTATCTGTAATCTGTCATGATTCACGCAGTGGAATGCCTTTGCATAGTTAGTAAAACACAGGTAAACTTCTTTCTGTTATTCTCTGCTTTCAGCTAAGATCCGTCTTATGTTAGCCATGACATTCCTCCTTGCACATCCTTTTCTGAATCTGGCCTGAATGTCTGCCAGTTCCCTGCTGATGCGCTGCTATAACCATTTCTGAATTATCATCTGAAAATTTTATTTGTGTGTGGTATTAATGATAGCACACAATAATTTCCACGTTCTTTGGGATCATTTCTTTGAAATGAGCACAAGTATGGATCTCTTTCAGTGTGTTGGCCAGGTAGCTGTCTTCCAAATTTCCTGGCATAGATAAGTGAGTACTCCCAGCTTTGCATCTGTTGGTTAAAACATCTTGGTTGGTGTTCCTTCCATTCCTGGTGTGATATCACCAATGCCTTTAGTGCAGCTTAACCTTCATTTTTCAGTGTCATTGGCTCTTGATCATCTGCTACCTTCTGAAATGGTTGAATGCCAAGTTCTTATGGTATAGTGACTCTGTGTATTGTTTCTATCTTCTTTTGATGCTTCCTGCGTCATTCAACTTTTTGCCCATAGAAGCCTTCAGCATTGCAACTCAAGGCTTGAAGTTTTTCTTCCATCCTGTCAGTTTCAGAACTGCGAGTGTGTGCTTGCCTTTTGGTTTCCTAATTCCAGATCTTTGCACAGGTTTTCTGTGCATGTTTTCTTTCACTTCTCGAGCTGCCCTTTAAAATCTCCTTTTTTTCTCTTTTATTTCAAAGTTCCTTCCATTTGCTTTAACTATTCTGTGTTCAAGAGTATATAGTGTATAGTTGGTACTCAGTAAGTATTTCCTGAGTAAGTAAAGAATTTTTCTCTGTTGTTACTGTTAGGGCCTAAGCAAAGAACGAATAGAATAGCTCGGCTAGTCTATGAATAACATAAAATCCCTATGAAGTCCTCAGAAGGGTTGATAATAATGCCTCCTTTTAACATGAAGAAACACACTTTAATTTCTGTCTTTTGGGGCAACAAAGTGGATGTTATCATTTTTCTTTTCAAGGTGAGAAGTTAATGGAACATAAAAAATTCATCATGGAAAAATTCATCAAAATCAGTGAAATTTTTATACTTTTATAAGATACAGCACCATTCATATTATCCTTATAAAATACAGACTGTTATGTGTTATGTTCTGCACATAGGTGAAAAAAAATTGAAGAGCCTTGTCTGAGTGATTCTGTTGAATTAATTAGTGTCATAAGAGTTTTCTCGTTCTTATGTCAGGTACACAGAATCCATTTATATTTTTGATGGAATGTCATTTTACATTATTATCAGTTGTAGTTAATGTAAAACAATTCCTTAATATTGAAGTAGATCAAGCTTGTCTATATTTTTCAAGGTAATAGAAAGCAAATGAAACATCTTCCAATGGACAAATGCTTTAATTTTCGAGAAACACAAGAGACTAACCACTAATTTACATTCCTCCTAGGTTTTCACTTTACCATCAATCACTCTGTCACTGTGAAACCTGTTTCAAATTCCCATCTCAGTGGCCCAGAAGTATCACTTTTGTTCCTTTTCTCTAGTTGTTCCTAAGGTTTGAACATCCTTGCATACCTGTTGAATCCTTAGTAGCAAAGTGGTTGCTGTCCCAAGGTTAGCTGTTTGAATCCACCAACCTCTCCTTGGAAACCTTATCGGACAGTTCTACTACATCCTGTAGGGTCACCTGCTACTCTCTGACTTGTCAAACTCCTACAATTTTCTTTGGGACTTTTTTTACTATACATTTCATGAAGTTTGTTTCTTTAACCGTCTAATACTCTATTTTAATGTCCATGAAAGTGTAAAACCAACTAGTTGCCATAGAGTCAGTTCTGACTCAGTGGCAACCTCATGTGTGCCAGAGCAGAACTGTGCTCCATAGAAGTTTCAGTTGCTGTTTTTTGGGAAGTAGATTGCCAGGCCCTTCTTCTGAGGCCCCTCTGGGTGGACTTGAATTTCCAGCCTTTTGGTTAGCATCCAAATATGTGTTAACTGTGCTACACAGGGATTCCTCCATGAGACTAAGTAGCCCTACATGTACCTAAATATATCCCTGCATTGTCACCCATCTTATTTTTATCCCTGTCTCAGAATCTCTCCCTGTCCTCAAACTGACTTGAAGGAAGGATGTGGCAGTTATTTCGGGAAGGGGAACTGTGCAGGTTGGAAAGATGGTTGCAGAGTAGGGGAGGGTTTAGATTTTGTTGTCTCTAGTATCTTTGCCACTCATTCTAACCTCCTGCTTCCCTCCTACCTTGGGATTCTGTAGATTTGATGCAGCATCTCACAGATCTCATGAACCGCGTCAAGGAAATCGCTCAGGCAGTTGTGGAGGCTGGCAAATTCCCAATCTGTGGGTCAGGCCTAGGCCCCTCCTGAACCATGTGGTCAGGCTCCTCCTGACCCGCATGGTTAGGCCTAGGGTCCTCCTGACCCACGTGGCTGCAGGGGCTGGTGAACTCAAACAAGCAGGTCAGACCACAGGCTGCTGGCTCATGAGGCCACAGAAGGTGGCTTATTGGGTCAGATAATGGGCTGCCAGCCCACACGGCTGTGAAGGCCTGTGGATCTCAGAACTGGCAGGTCAGAGGGCAGGCTTCTGGCTCAAGTCCCAAGAGTTAGAGGATAGATGATTGGGAGCCAGATGTGGTGAGTAGATGCAGAGGGCCAGAGCCCTGCCAGGGCACCCACCTATTTACTTGGATGCAGACCATGCCCCAGGGAAGGATGTAAATTGAGTAAGGGTGAGACTTGAGTCACATCCTCTTAGAAGGCTTGAATCAGGGTGCACTCCACACCAATCTTGTCTCATGAACACGTAGAGGTCAAATTAACAACATGTCAAGTGGAAGACAGTCATCCAATACTGGGAATCCTGGCTTGGCCAAGTTGACACGTAACACCAGCTGTCCCAGGTTCCATATTTGCGTGGTCTCGCATGATCACTGTGTGTGAGTCATTGCGCTGCATCACTCCAGAAACTCTTCAGTGTTAGAGCTCCTCACAGACCTGGTGAAAGACCTTCCCACCCAAACCCTCGGTAACAGACTGTAGGCTGAAAAAGATACGGAGTATACAAGTGAAGGGTTTGCGTGTGGCAAAAGAAATGTGACAAGTTCTAGGTTTCATTCTGAAATAAAACAAACTTTTATTTCCTTTAAATTGTACTCTTTTCCTTTCTTTTGTCAGTTCATTGCTACATGGAGCACTTGAGTCAGACTAGAAAACAAATAAATTATTCTAAAATGTTGCTTATTTGTTGTAAGTCCTGGGATGTACTTAGTATTGCTCCCATTTTGCAGATGAGAAAAGTAGAGTTCAAACAAGTTACATGATTCAGGGGATTAGTAACTGGCAGGACTTGGGTTTAATCCAAGGGCATTTGATTCTAATTCTGTGCTTCCTTTACTAAACCACACAGTTAAGGAAGAGCAGTAGCACGTTATACGGGAAATGACAAAAACGAACATTAAAAAAGACCATTAAAAGAACGTTAAAAAAGACTGTAATGCTAAAAAGTTAGAATAACAACACAACAGACAGTCATTCCTTGGGTAGGGAGTTGTGGAGAAATAGAATGCCAAGACATTCTTCTAGCTTGCTAGATTGGTACAAATTGACCCTATAAAAGACTATATGCTTCATTGATCTCAGAAATGACAACTGCGACAATAATAAGAAAGGAGACCCATAAAATTCATAGGAAGTACCTAAAGGAAATCTGAATGAAGAACATTCAAAAATGAAAACAATGGATCTATGGTAAAGAAACACATCTTAAGAAATCAAAGTGAGGAACGTAAGAAATTTCGATCTCAGTTGCTGCAGTAAACTGCAAGTGGCTAAAATATGAATGCTTTTTCATTACAATATAACTGCCAGTCAACCAAAGGTGGTAACAGTTCACGTAGCTGAGGACAGCTGAGCATGACAAGGGATTCTAGACAGTGACTTTATGCATTATAAACAGAGTTTTTTGAGAGATTATGAGGTGTATCTTTATTTAGAGTAGGAACATTTCAACATTTTTTAAAAACTCTGTTACAGTGAAAATAAACCTATTTGAGCTTCTTTCTTAGAATAATTCCCATCTAATATAGTTCAGTCCCTCTGTGACATGTTAGAAGGAAAAGCAAAAAGGTAATGGGAAAAAATGCCTCCACTCAATCCTGTTTATAGAGAATGCTTTCTATGTCAGTTAAAAAAAAAAAAATTCTTATCCTAAGAATTCTAAACCTGGCTACACTCATTACACATCACAAATTTCTTTTGGGTTTAATGGAAACACATATGTGTGCCGAACCCTACCTTAAAATTTTTAAGAAGAGGTACTGACACAAAAATATAAAGCTAAGAATAGAATTATGCAGAATCTCTATGCCCAGAGAACAATCACAGTTAACATTTTGGTGTATTCTTTATTTAGATTTCAGAATGTTAAATGGAAGAGGTAATACTGCCAATGGATTTATCATAAAATCACACTTTTTTTCCGAGAGAATGGAAAAGTAAAATCTTTGGGAAGAATTTAAGGGCCAATTATTTGCTATTATATTCGATCAAGAGATCATTCTCTCACTGCTCACAGCCTCTTGGTGGTGAAAACTATCTAAGAGACCAAAACTACAGGCAGGCATCACTTCAATAGATAGCAGTTGCATCTTTGATATGACTTAATAATTGGGTTGGATCATTCTTTTATGTTATTTTGCTTATCAAAGGTTTTAAATTCAGTATGTAAGCATTTATTTTTATTTTTTAAAACATAAGCTAAAGCAGTGTTTCTAAAATATGTATGCATCAGGATCACCTGGAGGGCTTACCAAAATTGCTGTGTTTCTGATTTAGTAGGTGTGACTTGGGCCTGAGGCTTTGCATTTTAACAAGTTTCTAGATGACTCTCAAATTGCTGATTTGGGGACAGCACTTTGAAAACCACCGATACAGAGCATCTTTACATGAAAGCAACTCCAAACCCCAAACCCACTGCTGTTGGTTCATTCTGACTCATAGCGACCCCATAGGACAGAGTAGAACTGCTTCATAGAGTTTCCAAGGAGCCCCCAGCAGATTTGAACTGCCAGTGTTTTGGTCAGCAAATGTAGCACTTAACCACTATGCCACCAGGGTTTCCTGAAGGCAGTTCAGAAGAGGCAATTTCCCCTAACTCTGGAAAGTTGTTTCTATGTCGTCATGCTAGCATGTCCCCACTGGAATAGTTAACGTCACAGGGATAAACTGTAGCTTTTGTTCAGGACTTTAAAAATCGTTTTTACAGTCTGATTTTAATGAGAATGTTAAGAACAAGCTTCAGTGTAAACAATACAAGTTCAATGTAAAGCTCTAGAACAGGAGACAAGAAAAGCAAATCCTGCAAAAGAAAAACTTCTAAGTTCCGTAATCTCCTGTTTTTGTCCAGATTGTCTTTACAAGGGGGTACTGGTGGTACAGTACTTAAGATCTATCACTGGTAACCAATAGGTTCCAGTTCAGGTCTATCCGCCATTCCCTGGAAACCTTATAAGGCAGTCCTGCTCTGTCCCATAGGATTGCTATGAATTGGAATCATCTTGATAGCAATGAGTTTGGCTTTTTGCTGTGTGTCTATACAAGCATTTAGGAGTGTGCTCTACTTTACGAATCTTCAGCTATGCTGAACATGTTGTAAGCCTCTACTATTTGATCTTTTCTTTTCAAGCCCTAAACCTTATCAAACTCTGAGTCTTATCACTGTGGTCTCTTCTCCTTCTGGAGCTCATGGTCCATATCTAGCCTCTGTCAGGATATTCCTTGTCCTCACACGTCTTCTTAGAGTGCTCATTGCCTCTGATGCTTTGTAAAATATGTCCAGAGCGTGATATGGACAAGAGACTCAGTGGGTCTCAGAGCTTCACCAGACAACCACCAACAGAGCACTGATTTGATCAAACTTCATGTTTAAATTGTCTTTACAGTGACTGAGGTAGAAAGCACCTTGGGGTCATGTGACCTCCACTCTAGCTTCTGTTCTGCTGTGACTCAGTTGTTAACTTCAGGCAAACTGCTTGATCTCAGTCTGGTGGAGGGTTTTAGAATTCAGGATTTTGATGTTAAGCAGACCTAGGAGAGAATTCCTGCTTCTGGGGCACACTGGCTCTGGAAATTTTAAGAAGGTACTTAACTTTTGTCTGTAAAAAAATGGAGACAGTAATTACTTAGCAGTTTGTTGTAAATATCACTTTATGTGTCTGTGTGTCCCTCCATGTCTGCCACACATTCAAACCAAACCAAGTCGCTGCTTGTTGAGTTGACTCCGACTCATAGCAACCCTATAGGACAGAGTAGAACTGCCCCATAAAGTTTCCAAAGAGTGGCTGGTGGATTCGAACTGCTGACCTTTTGGTTAGCAGCTGTAGCTGTTAACCACTGTGCCACCAGAGCCCCCTGGCCACAGTAGGTACCCAGTAATGCTAGTTATTTTAGCTGTATATAAATGACAGAGTTGGACACTTGATGCTAGGGCATTTGACAGCTCTAAAATGCTATGATTTTAAGTAAAGGAGATAGTTGTGAAAGAATGATGGCTAAATGTGTTATTTTGCCTTTTTCCCCCTACTGGATTTGGTAGAAAATTATGATGAATTTACATGCAATTTTTTGTATTCAGTTTCTGCTTTGGCAAGTTGTTTCACGGGCAAGTTTTGGCTATCCGTAAAACAAAACCAAGCTCACGACCACCACCACCACCAAAAGCAAGAAGGAAGTAGTAGTGTCGCCAATATAAAACAAAATAATTTTCAAATAGCCATTTTGAATATGCATTTTACATGGTAAAATTTTTCCTCAATCATGTCTTGTTCCATAAAAATTACCAGCATGATTCCATAAGGTCTGGCTCTTTCTGTGATGTTAAAATTGGTTGTAACTTTGCTTTTGGTTGTTGTTAGGTGCCCCTGAGTTGGTTGTGACTTATAGCGACCTCATGCAGAACAGAACTGAACATCACCGGGTCCTGTGCTGTCCTTACGATTGTTCTTGTGCGTGAGCCCGTTGTTGCAGCCCGTATCAGTCCATCCTGTTGAAGATCTTCCTCTTTTTTGTGGGCTCTCGACTTTACCGAGCGTGACGTCCTTCTCTAGGAACTGGTCCGTCCCGATAACATGTCCAAAGTACATGAAAAGAAGTCTTGCCATCCTTGCTTCTAGGGAATATTCTGGCTGTACTTCTTCTAAGACAGATTTGTTTGGTTTTTTGGTAGTCCATGGTCTATTCAGTATTCTTTGCTAACGCTATAATTCAAAGGCTTTTGGTACTGACCCGTATATCTCAGAACTGACGTCTTCACTCTCTGCAAAAATGCCGATCACGCACAAATTAAATACGTTCATGGCAAGAAACAACATGCGCATTCCATGCTTTCTGCCATGTGGGCATCCAGTAGCCAACCAGCCAATGCCAGACTGGGTAGCTGGGTAGTAAAGCTCTGAGACCACTGGGCCTCTTGTTCTTGTCCCATACTCTCAATTCATGAGGCACTAATGATTGCCGGACCAGCCAGTATAGTTGTCAAGAGAAATTTAGACACAGTCTATAAGCAAACCAATAGTTTTGCCACTGGAGATTGGAAGAATATGTTAACTTACCTCGGCGTGAAGCCATTTCAGCAAGGAAATTCTCCTAGGTGTGAAGGGGATGATGGATTTAAATTAAGACATGAGGA
The DNA here is from genome assembly GCA_028571685.1 of Heterohyrax brucei. NCBI lineage: Eukaryota > Metazoa > Chordata > Mammalia > Hyracoidea > Procaviidae > Heterohyrax > Heterohyrax brucei. The sequence goes on from CM053147.1 coordinate 21,980,882, forward strand.
AATCTTCCACCACAGAAAATGTGTGTTCAGAATGGTGGTCTGAAAATTATTTTGTTCTGTATTATTAATTCCACTACTTCCTTCTTGATTTTGTTGGTGGTGATGGTTGTGGTAGTGAGTTTGTTTTTGTTTGATGGATGGCTATTATCTCCTTTAAACCTAGTGCTTGACATGTATTTGGAGCTCAATGAATGTTATCATTCATTCTGTTAGAAAGACTCAAATTCACTGGGGATATAAATATGAAGTGGCTTTATTGATAGCAACCCCATAGGACAGAGTAGAACTGCCCCATAAGGCTTCCAAGGAATGGCTGGTAGAGTCCAGCTGCTGACCTTTGGGGTGGCAGCCAAGCTCTTAAACCACTATACTTTTGAAGCATCACAGTACAATGCCACAAATCTGAAGGCACACTAACTATAGAACAATTTCCCAACCCTATTTTAAAACCCGGTACCATTCATTTTCAAATATTAGATTCCAGCTTGATCAAAAGCTCTACCCCCTCCCCGCATCCATTTGGGACCATGGCTCGGTGCCTGGGAACCTTGGCTCGGTGATAGTGGTGGCTGGAGGAGGAGCAGTGGCTTGTGGCCTGGCTGACTGGAGTGGGGATGGATACAGTACACCTTGGGGACTGTCTGAGATCCATTCCCTCACCCCTGCCTTCTCAGTGCTTCCCCTCTGGTGCTGATGTGGAAAGGATGAAAGGAAGACAGAGGAGAAGCCTCCTCACAGAGTGATCTCTGGTCAGGTAGTAGTTACTTCTCTGTTAATTGTGACTAGTTAACTCCCTCGCTAACACTGACTGACCTTACACATTCACCTGCTGTAGCGCCAACCAAATGCCAGCCATCTCAGGTGTATTTGCTGGCTCTTCAGAGCAAGTTAATAGGAATCTTCTGTTGGTACAGTCTCTGGCATGGGAGATATGGCCTGGACATGACATATACTCTGGCTTCAGTCCCTGCTACTGGGGTCCCGTCAAAGCTGGGTGGTTGTACAGTGCAATAGAAGCATTATGACTCAGGCCCAGATTCCTCTGGCAGTTCATCTAGACCTGTGACTCTCGAGAATCCTTACTGTGTTGGAGAGTGGAAACACAGGTGTCCTTCGCAGGCAGACCTTCTCTCAGATCTGTTATTATTCTGTGAGATAGCATCAGGCACTTGGCTAACCTGGTTCCTGATTTACTCATAGGCAAAATACTATTACTGGCTCCCCGTTTAGTTGAGGTTAAGAAAACACCCAGTGCCATCAAGTCGATGCTGACTCCAAATGACCCTATAGGTCTGAGTAGAACTGTCCCGTAGAGTTTCCAAGGATTGCGTGGTGGATTTGAACTTCCATCCTCTTAGTTAGTAGCCACATCACTTAACCTCTGTGCCACCGTGGTTTCTTCGGGGGAAGTTTAGGAACCCTCATTTTTTTTAAAATTGACTTTCTTAGACCTTCCAGAGGCAAAGGAAGAGAATGTTTCTTTTCTGTAGGACGGTAGCCTTCCAAGTTGTGGCCTTCTGTCTCCCAGTTCTTCCCTCTGTAGCTGTGCCAGAACGGTGGCTCTCCACAGCAACTTTCACGCAACAGCCTGTGGTTTTGATTCAGAAAGTAGGGATTCTCTGAGCCTCTTTTCTCAGCTGTGGGTCTTGCTTGCTGCTAAGTCATCTAGTGTGGCTATAACAGAAATATCCCAAGTGAATGGATTTAACAAAGTGAAATTTAATCTGTCAGTCTAGTAGGCTACAAACCCAAATTCAAAGCATCAGATCCAGGGGCTTTCTCTCTCTGCTGGCTCTGGAGGAAGATCCTTGTGATGCATCAGTCTTCCCTTGATCCTGGAGCATCTCAGCACGGGAACCTCAAGTCCAAAGGACATGCTGTACTCCTGGTTCTTCTTTCTTGGTGGTAAGTTCCTCACTCTCTGCTTGCTTATCTTTCCTTTTATCTCTTGTAAGCCATAAGCCACACACTAGATCAAGAATATGACCTTAGTAAGGGTGTTAGAATCCCACCTACTTTAACATAAAATTACAATCACAAAATGGAGAACAAACCCATAACACTGGGAATCATGGCCTAACCAAGGTGACATGTGTTTGTGGGGAACACAGTTCAATTTATGGCACTTGTCTATTCTGTCACTTAGAGACTAAAACTGTCTTATTGCTTTAATTTTGTTCCCTAAACTGAAATAGAAAATGAAAATATTGGACCAGATGGTCTTGAACTTTCCATCCAACTCTGAGATTTGAAAATTACTTGATAAAAAAGAGGAGCTACGTTTCAAGAAACAGTTTTGCTGAAGAAAGTATAATACTCTATTTGATAGAGCTGGGACTAGAAATACATTAGGTAGTGTCCTAAATACAATCAGAGTAGGCAACTACTTAAATAACAGTTCTTCATTTACTGGTTACACTTGGCTAAGATTTACAGTCTTTCACCCTCACAAAATATTATTAATTACACTCTGTGTATAAGGAAATTGAAGTTCAGAGAAATCGTTATTCAAATTATGCAAATCCCAAGTAACACCATCAAGACTGAACATGAATATCTTCATTCTAGAGTTTGTATTATGATTTACAGTTTAATGAATGCTTTTCTTAAATGTATTAGAGTAGGCTAAGCTTCTATAACAAATGGACCCAAGTACATGAACTCAAGACAATGAAAGTTTGTTTTTCTCTTACATTGTTTAGCCCTGGACAGTTGATTAGGTCAAGAGTATCACTCTTGGCCAGGTTACAATGGAGGCTGCTTTTATCTTGAGAACCTGCTCCCTTCCAGCAGGTTCTTATTTTTTGTAAATCAGTTTCATCTAAGGTATACATTACACATAGTAAAATCTTATCCTTTTAGGTGTACCATTCAATGACAAATGTATACAGTTGTGTAACCAGCATCACATTCAAGGTATAGGTAGGTGGACAGACAGTTGCTGTCAAGTCAACTCTGACTCATATGACCTTGCGTACAACAGGCCGAAACTCTACATATTCTATTACCTTCATGATCACCAGCATATCTGTCAGTGTGACCCATGTCAGTCTATCTCACCGAGGGTCTCCTTTGCCCTTGCTGGCCCCTACTTCAGCAAACATGGTGTTCTCCTCCAGTGATTGATTTCTCCTGATGACATGTCTAAAGCACACAAATTGGACACTGTTCTGTTGTGATTCATGGGGTTTTCACGGGCTAATTTTCAAAAGTAAATCTCTGGCCTTTCTTCCTAGTCTTAATGTGGAAGCTCTATTGAAACCTGCCCATCATGGATGACCCTACTGGCATTTGAAATGCCAGTGGCACAACTCTTTGCTGCATAGCAACACGCAAGCCACGACAGTGCAGTGAACTGGCAAACAGGTGGTTGGTCACGTGTTTCCATTACTCCCCAGGACCCTTGTGCCACATTGTAGCCAACTCCCTTCCCTCCTTTCCCTGATTTCTGTCTTCATAAGTTTCCATTTTCTAGAATGTCATGTAAATGGAATCACAGAGTATATGATCATACAGTATCTGCCTTTCACGGGAAGTTTTTCCTTAGCATAATCTTACCTTTTTTTTTTCCTAGTCTTCTTTGTGTCACAGTCTGTCTGGCTAAGCCTATAAGCTTCCTTCTATGAATAATGCTTAAAAGAGGCATAAAATAAAATGTATAGAATTACTAAAATGTAAGAACTACTATAAAGGGAAAATATCAACAAATTTGTGATACAACGGTAGATGCGCCTTTAACTGATGAATTAAATAAAAGATCTAGCAATGGGTCTAACTACTGTAATATCAGCATGGTGATGGGCACACATATTTTGAGATCTCTCAGCAATATAAAATATCATGATTTTGGTGATTTAAGTTGGTAAAATAGTTACTGCTGTCTTGTACTTTGTTGCCATTTTAACAAGGAAAGAATATGCCACACCTCAGTTACAAAACCCCAAACCAAACCCACTGCCATCAAGTTGATTGTGACTCATAGCAACCCTGTAGACTGAGTAGAACTGCTTCATAGAGTTTCCAAAGAGCACCTGGTGGATTTGAACTGATGACTTTCTAGTTAGCAGCTGTAGCCATTAATCACTACACCACCAGGTTTTCCACACTTCAATTAGAGGTTAGTAAAAATAAAGATTTAGTAATGACTTTTCTCACTACATCACAGGCTTTCTGAATCCTGTTGATAAATCCCTTGGGGCTCCATGAAGCCCAGGTTAAGAATTCTTGCTCTTAGGGCCTCTTCATCATCTATGTCATCTAAATGATGATAACATTTAGTTAACAAGTTAGATGTCAAAAGTCATCATGGATACCTGAGTCATCTAGTGCTGCTTTAACAGAAATACCACAGATGGGTGGCTTTCATATGAGAAATTTTATTTTGTCACAGTCCAGTAGTCTGAAAGTCCAAATTCAAGGTGTCAGCTCTAAGGGAAGGCTTTCTCTGCTGAATCTGGAGGAAGGACCTTGAGTCTTTCCCTGGACTGGAAGCTTCTGAGGCTCAGGGACCCCAGGTCCTTTCCAAAGGATGTACTCTGCTCCAAGCACTCCTTCTTGGTGGTATGAAGTTCCCAACTGTCTGCTCGCTTCTCTTTCTTTTATATCCCAAAAGATTGCCTAAAGGCACAATACAATCTTACGTATTAAGTCCTGCTCCATCAACACAACTGCAGCCCATCCTCCCTCATTAACACATGAAGGCAGAGTTTACAGAATAGGGAAACATTGTACAATACCAGGAATCATGGCCTAGCCAAATTGCTACACAAATTGTTGGGGGGTGGAGGATACCCAATTCAATCCATGACAATGGACACTCACAATTGTCCAAGACTTGTGGTATTTCCCTTCTTCAACATCGAGAAGAAAAGTAAACCAGAGGACTTTGCTTACACAGTAGAGGACAGAGTAGCAAGGGCAGAGACAAGCAGCTTTGGGGACGTGGTGGTGGGAGGAGTGGGTTGGGCCTGATTGTGAGAGGCACAGTCACTTCTCATTTTCTGTTGGAGAGAACTTAGCCACAAGGCTCAGTTAACTTAGGAGAGGCCACTGGGAAAGTGAGGTTAGCCTTGGACCCAAAGATGAGGAGACTGAGTTTTGGTGGATAGCTAGCTAATGGTCTCTCTTCACACTTGCTGTTGTTGTTGTGTGTGGTCCAGTTGATTCCAACTCACAGCAAGTCCATGTGACAGAGTAGAACTGCCTAACAGGTTTTCTAGGCTGTAATCTGTGGAACCTGATTGTCCTGCCTTTCTTCCAGTGAGCTGTTGGGTGGGTTCAAATCACCAGCCTGTTGGTTAGTAGTAGAGCATTTAACCACTGTGCCAGCAGGACTCTTTTGTCTGTTGCAGTAGCATTTGTTAATTTAATCCTTATAAAATACCATGTTCAAAATATTAAAAAGTAAAGATGTCACTTTGAAGGCTAAGATGCCCCTGACCCCAGACATGGTGTTTTCAATGGCCTCATAGATAGGCAAAAGCTGAACAATGAATTAGGAACACCAAAGAAAAATCGATGTCTTTGAATTATGGTGTTGGCAAAAAGTATTGCATATCATGGACTGCCGAAAGAATGAACGAATCTGTCTTGGAAGAAGTACAACCAGAATATTTCTTAGAAGCAAGGATGGTGAAACTATGTCTCACATGCTTTGGACATTTATCAGGAGAAATTAGTCCTGGAAAGACATCATACTTGGTAAATTGGAGGGTCGGTGAAAAAGAGGAAGACCCTCAATGAGATGGATTGACACTGTGGCTGCAACAATGGGTTTAAGACGCACAGTGATCATGAGCATGGCCCGGGACCAGGTAGCGTTTCCTTCTGTTGTGCTTAGGGTCAATATGAGTCAAAAGTGACTCAGTTGTGCTCAACAGTAATGATAACAACAAAGATACCATCACACAGGTGATAAAAGCATGATTTTGGAAAGTTTAATGATAATATGATTTAGTTAGCACGCCACATCTGGATCTTTTCGTTACAAATCCTACACTCGCCGTACTAAGTGTTTTTCATGATGCAGTGTGACTGAAGGGATGCTGTGAAGACCTATCCAAAATCAAACCCACTGCTGTCAAGTTGATTACAACTCATAGCAACCTTATAGAATGGAGTAGAACTCCTCCGTAGAGTTTCCAGGGAGCACCTGGCAGACTTGAACTGTCAAGGTTAGAAGACGTAGCACTTAAACACTACACCACCAGGGCTTCCATAAAAATCTACTTGTGTAAAAATGTCGCTCCCTGTTCTTTTAGAGCCCCTGTGCTTGATGTTTAATGCTCTGCAGCTGCTGTCTTCAAACTCTTGATAATTTCATCTTTGAATTTGCATTTTGTAAGTAAAGTCTGACGGGAAAATGGGGCATTTGCCAGGGACACAGAGGGATGCGGCCTCTCTGTTCACATGAGTCACTTTTGCTGTTCCCTCTCCATCTTCCCTGGACAGGTTTTCAGCTGCTTGTTCTCTGCTCCCTGGTACGTCAAGCCCACCTGGCCTCTTCCTCCTGATTCGCACCCTGTGACCACTGCTACCTCTGCTTGGGCCTGTGATCAGGTCACCTCAGCAGACAGGAAACTTGTATTCTGCTGCCATGTTCCACATTTGGGTGTAGGCACAGGGAAGATCAGAGTTGGGTTCATGTCCTGTGGTGTTTCAGGGTGAGGCAAGTTGGCAGTTGTTCCTACCCTAGGCTAGCAGCAGCACAGCACACTTGGCTGGTGACTTTGTAGAGGCCTCTTCTACATCCTCAATCCAGGCACCAAGTATGGACTCTCAGACGAGGTACTGAGTGTGTACTGGTAGGATGGTTGGGGGTCACCTGTCCCTTGTGGGTGGAGGTGATGGTTCTGGGCCCTGCATTTTCATTTTGTGCTGGGCCCTGAAAATTTTGGAGCTGGTGCTGCCTAAGATTCCCAATAAAAGCCACCATGATGTAATGTGGAAGAATCTGGAAGGCAGTGTGCTGAGTGAAACTAGTCAGTTGCAAAAGCACAAATATTGTGTGAGACCACTATTATAAGGACTCAAGAAAAGGTTTAAACACAGAAGAAAACATTCTTTGATGGTTTCTAGAGTAGGGAGGGAGGGAGAGGAGCATTCACTAATTAGATAGTGGACAAGAATTAGGTGATGGGGGGTAGACAAGACACAATAGAGAAGTCAGCACAGTTGGACTAACCCCAAAGCTAAGAAATTTCCTGAATACAACCAAACACTTCAAGGGACAGAGTAGGAGAGACAGGGGTCCAGGGACTTTGGTTTCTGGGGATGTCTAGATTAATTGGCACAACAAAGTTTATTAAGAAAATATTTTGCATCCCACTTTGGGGGGTGGCATCTGGGATCTTAAAAGCTAGCAAGTGGCCATGTACGAAGCAATCAATCGGTCCCAACCCACCTGGAGCAAAGGAGAATGAAGAACATCAAAGACACAAGGAAAATATGAGCCCAAGAGACAGAAAGGGCCACATAAACCAGAGACTACATTAGCACAAGGCTGGAAGCACCGGCTGATGCCTGGCTGCCACCAAGGCTGCCCTTACAGGGAACTCAACATAGGGTTCCCGATGGAAGAGAGAGATGTAGAATACAGAACTGAACTCTGGTATAAAGACCAGCTTGATTGTCAGACAGACTGGAGGGTCCCCAGAAGACACAGCCTGTGGGCTCTCTGTTAGCCTAGAAATGAGACTGTGCCCAAAGCCAACTCCTCAGGCAAAGGTTGAACTGGTATATGAGAGACAATGATACTGGTGAAGAGTGTGCTTCCTGCTTTAAGTAGATATGGGAGACTAACTGGACAGCTCCTGTCCAGAGGCAAGATGGGAAAGCAGAGGGGGACAGGAGCTTGTTGAATGGACACAGGAAATACAGCAGAGAGGAAAAGTGTGCTGTCACAGTGTGGGGAGAGTAGCTAAGGTCACATAACAAAGTGGATGTAAGTTTTTGTATGAGAAACTGACTTGAATTGTAAGCTTTCACTTTAACCACAATAATAAAAAAAGCCACCGTGATGAACTACATAACAAAAACATCAGTCATTGTTTCTAGATTTCTTTTCTAATACCTAGATCTACCTAGAAGGGCCGGAAGAACCATAGGTAACTCTCACTAACACATAACCGTGGATCAGTTCATTAATTTTGCTAATTGTGATTAAAGAAGGCATCTTGGAGCCTTTGACTCTGAGGGAATCTGAAACTGCTGGAATTCTGAAGGGAGTTGAGAATTTATTTTATAAAAGTAAATTCAGAAACACCAATCCTGAGTGGTAGGGGCAGGGTGGGCCAAGCAGCAAGGCAGCAGGCACAGGCAGCATGTCCTATTGTCATCAAGTACTGTCTGACTCCTGGTGTCCCCAGGCACAACATGATGAGATGCTGCCTGATCCTGTGCCATCTTCACTGTCGTTGGTATGTCTGAGTCCACTGTTGCAGCCTCTGTATGTTTTGAGTGTCTTTCAACCTAGGGGCTCATCTTCCAGCATTATGTCAGATGATATTCTGTGTGCTCCATCGGATGCTCATTGGCTAATTTTTGGAAGACGATTACCCAGCCTGTCTTTCTTCTGTCCTGGTCCACCTTAGGCTAGATGTTCTGGTGAAACCTCCCCACTGTAGATGGACATGATGATGTTTGAAATTCTAGTTGCACGGCTTCCAGCATCATAGTGACACACAAGTTACCAGACTATGACAAGTTATTTTAGGAAGGTGGTACCAGGAAAGGCAAACCAGATAGAGTGAAGTGCCCTAGGTAGCCGTGCCAGGGGTGGTTGCAAAGAAAAGAGTGCAAAGGAATGGCCAAAATACAATACTCTTTTACGTCACAACGTAGCTTGGGCTGGGCTCTGAGACTCTTAATCTTGAAGTAAAATGGCAGCAGGAGGCTGCGGTGTCTATTAGTGATGCTCTCACTCAAAAGTAGCCATTGTTTTTGACACTTTTTAAAGTTTGCCTACTAATTTTCTGTGTTCATATATGACAAGTAGTTGTATGTCTATTGGTTTTATAGTGTCTCTCACAACAAACATTCAGAGTAATTTATGGACACTTTTAATTGTTCAAGACTTCTGGTATTTTTCTTCCTTAATATCAAGAAAAAAATGAGTAGGTGGATTAGAAATTGAAACAAGAAGTCACAGTTGCTATGCCACTATTCAAAGTTACTGTTTTACTTCCTTTTGCACAGCTACAATTTCAGAGACAAAGCATCACTGCTGTAAGCAAGAAGATAAGCTTACAGAATTGCTGAATCCATAAGAGAAGAAGTCATATTTCATAGATTTCTCATTTTATTAAGAAGTGACTGATCTAGACAAGAGAAAAGAAACAGGGCATGTGGTACTGAGGTACACAGAGCCAAGCAGAAATTTCTATCAAGCAATCAGCAAGCAAATGAATCCTTCCATCTTTATTACAATTTTCAATAAATCACAGAACCCTCTGTCTGAAAGAGACAAGGAAATCCAGTCTATCCTATTTGCTCTCTGCTTATTTCCTGTCTAAACAAATCTATTTTTTAGCTGAGTATTTCTCATGGTCTTTGTCAGCAATTTCTTCTTCCTGGTTATCCTGACTTCGATATTCCTGTGATCTTTGATCTTCCTCAGTGTTTCAAATCCTATATGATATATGCCCACCTCCTTTCCAAAATAATTAGTTGCAGTTTACATCTCTCCAATTGGGAATATTATAGGTATGTTGATGGTTGAGTCCATAATACAATGTTCATTAAACAATTCACATGGACAAGTAAAAATCTCATTGATACAACGTCATCATTGTTAGGTGCTACTGAGTTGGTGCCAACTCGTAGCAATGGTATGCATAACAGAGTGAAATACTGCCCAGTGCTGCCACATTGCCCCGAATCCTTTCTGTGCTCAAGCCCGTTGTTGCAGCCACTGTGTTAACCAGTCTCCTTGAGGGTCTTCCTCTTTTTCTCTGACCCTCTACTGTACTAAGCATAATGTCCTTCTGTAGGATTGATCCCTCCTAACAATGTCCAAAATACATAACACATAGTATTGCCATCCCTGCTTCCAAGGAACACTCTGGTTTTACTTCTTCTAGAACAGATCCATTTGTTCTTTTGGCAGTCCATGGTATATTCAATATTGTTCTCCAGCACCACAGTTTAAAGGCCTCAGTTACTTCTCTGTCTTCCGTCCTCATCATCCAGCTTTGACCCACACATAATGCGATTGAAAATGCCATGGCTTGGGTCAGGCACACCTTAGTCTCCAAGGTGGTGTCTTTACTTTTCAACACTTTAAAGAGGCTTCTTGCTGCAGATTTTCCTAATGCAATGTATCTTAATTTTTTTTTGATGGCAGCTTCCACAGGCATTGAATGTGGAACCAAGTAAAATGAAATCCTTGACAATCTCAATCTTTTCTCTGTTTATTGTGATATTGCTGTCTAGGTCCACTTGTGAGGATTTTTGTTTCCTTGATGTTGAGGTGTAATCCATACCGAAGGCTGTGGTCTTTGATCTTCATCAGTAAATGCTTCAAATCCTCTTCATTTTCAGCAAGCAAGGTTGTGTCATCTGCATATTACAGGTTGTTAGTAAGTCTTCCTCCAATCCTGATGCCTCATTCTTCTCCATATAGTCCAGCTTCTCAGATTATTTGCTCTGCATACAGATTGAATAAAAAAGAATCCACTGCTACTGAGTCAATTCCAACTCATAGTGACCCTGTAGGACAGAGTAGAACTGCCCTGTAGAGTTTCTGAGGAGTGCCTGATAGCCTTTTGGTTACCAGCCATAGCACTTAACCACTATACTACCAGGGTTTCTACAGGCTGAATAGGTATGGTGAAAGGAAACAACCCTGACACACATCTTTCCTGCCTTTAAACTATGCGATGTCCCCTTGTTCTGTTTGAATGACTGCCTCTTGAGCCATGTACAGGTTTCACATGAGCACAAGGAAGTGTTCTAGAATTCCTATTCTCCACAATGTTATTCAAAGCTTGTTATGATCCACACGATCAAATGCCTATGCATAGTCAATAAAACATAGGTAAATAACTGTCTAGTATTCTCTGCTTTCAGCCAAGATCCATCTGATGTCAGCAATGATATCCTTGGTTCCATGTCCTCTTCTGTATGTAATGCCATGTGATAATTATAGGAAATGGCATGATATTGTCTCTAACTCAACTTCATTAAATCATATATTAAAGCAAAATTAAAATAGAAAGATTTAGATAGATACGGCAATGATGCATAACCAAAATATTTTTTAAAAAGAGCCTGAACTCATTGCTGTTGAGTTGATTCCAACTCATGACAACACCATGTATGACAAAGTGGAAATGCTCGAGAGTTGCCTTAAATGTAATCTTTATGGAAATAGATTGCCAAGGCATCCTTCTGCAGAACCTCTCGGTAGATTTGAACTGCCAACCTTTAAGCTAGTAATGGATCACAAACTGTGCCACTCAGGTAGCATCAGACCTCCTTGTTTTCCAATTCATACTGTAGACCTAGACTCATCCTACAAGGTTCCTAAGACTACCTTCATTAGTTAGAAGCTGCAGGGACTCAGACTTCAGCTGAGCAACTCTATTACCTGAAGATAATTAAAACATCAAGTTAGGATATTAAGGAGTTGGAGTTGCAAAATCATCAAACTGCTTCCCAACTATTTTTTTTTTTAAATTTATTTATTGTGATTGAGTGGAAGTGTACAATCCACTTTAAGTTAGCATGCCTGTCTATGTGCAGCTCTTACTGCTCTCCTTGCCCGGTGACAGCACACTCCTCCTTTCTATTCTATACATGTTATATCCTCTCAACAATCTCTTGTCCCCTCTTCTCCACCCTCTCCATTCCACTCTAGTAAAAGCTAGTGGGACAATATCCTATAGATGCATAAAACCATAAAGTGCACACATGACATGGTCACTCTGTGTCGCCGAGTCCAATCCATTCCTGTTTGAAGAGTTGACCTCAGCAATGATTTGTGAATGGAAGCAGCATCAGATCTGGGGTTATACTCCCAGGGGAACCTCCAGGCCTTTGGACCATCAATTATGGTCTTTTAGTGTAGTTCTGGGGTGCTCAACTATTTGTTTGATGTCTTTATGAATTATACTATTATGCTATAACCCCTTAAGGTACCAGAAGACACTTAGTGATAAGAGTTCAATTTATTGGCACCACGAGTGAGTGTGAAGTAATACCGGTGACATTTGCACTGGACTTCAGAGAAAACCGGAAAGCAAGTTACGTTTCTCTTGAGTCACCTTAATGAGACTCTCTGCAGCCAGTTGTTGGCATAGCAGTTACAGCTTACAGAACTCACATATGATCATGTTGTTATTAGCTGCCTTCAAGTTGGCTTTGACTCATGGAAACTTACGTATAGCAGAATGAAGGGTTGCTCGAACCTGCACCATCTGTACTATTGTAAGTATGCTAATGTCCGCCATTGTGACTTCCATCCCATGATGTTCGTTTTATAGGATGACATTCTGTTGTGATCCAAAGAGTTTTCATTGATTGATTTTCAGATGTAGATTTCCAGGTCTTTTTCATAGTCTATCTCCATCTGAAATTCTGCTAAAACCTGTCCACCCTGGGTCACCTGATGGTATTTGAAATACTAGTAGCATAGCTTCTATCATCCCCGCTACTCATGAACCTCCATAGTATGACAGACGGGTAGCAGATGATTATGTTACCACCCCTCAAAACTTGCTTCAAACATTTATAGTTAGAAATCATTAAAATAACTCATGAATAATACAAAATAAATCATGAATTTTTATAGTCTTCTACCCCTGAACATGAGCCTTGAGGCTACTGGTCTGAGATGGGAAGTTACTGGACTTCATTGGTCTTGAAACCAGGCTTGATCTAAGGATGTTGATCTAAAACCCTTCAACATGTCAAGAACTACACTACTTACCTAAAATCTTAGGACCTCCCACAGTGTAGAATAGATGCCCCTTCCTCTGATGACAACAGGACTAGGGAGCTTGCTGTCTGTGGCGCAGGAGGATGTGATGTAGTGTGTGCTTCCTAGCTCTCTATGGCCCAGCCTCCTCCTTTCATGACTCATGTCTTATAATGGCTTCTTTATTATATTTAATTATATTTAAATAAAAGTCATAGATGACTTAAGTCATCTCCACATATAACTTCAAAAAAAATCAATATAATAACTGGAGTCTAATATAAGGAAGAAATAAAAGGGAAGTAAATTATTATAATGTCTTTCAATGTGTAAATGCCTGGGCATGTCTGGAGTAGAAGATATAATGAAGGGATCTAATGCTTACATTTGTTGTAATGAAAAAATATTAATTTAAGAGGAGTCTGAAACTTCCATACAAGAGATGCAGGAAAATGAAAGGCAGAAAATCAAGAGGAAATAGAAATACAAACTAGAATTAGGATTTGTAGTAACAGATCAAATTTATTTGTATATGATTTAAAAAAAGAGACAAACAACCATAATCAAAGTATGGATAACCACCAAGCCAAATTACAGACAGTTGCAGTAGAGAAAATGAGGAAATATCATGTGTATACAAACAACTTGGTTTGAATTTTTTAGTACAATATATAAGAAATCTAGATGCTGTCGGGTCGATTCTGACTCATGGCAACCTCTTGTGTGTCGGAGCAGAAGTGTGTTCCATAGAGTTTTTAATGTCTGATTTTTCTGAAATGAGTGGTAGCCCTTTCTTCCAGAGTCACTGTGAGTGCACTTGAACCTCCAGTCTTTCAGTGAGTAGTTGATAGCATTAACCATTTGTACCCTTCAGGGTCTCCACAATGTATAATAAGTTCCCATATTATGACAAAAGGCAGGTAGTGATGAAGTATTGCAAAATACAACACATCCTGTCATCAAGTCCCACTGCGTTCAATCTTTGACATTTAAAACAACCTTGGATTCCATTCCCTTTGATAGCTAAAGAAGGTAGGTGGGAAAAATAAAACAAGAGGGTTCCAAGAAGTCATCTCACAGACTTCAGGGACAGAATCAAAGTAAGATTGACAAAGAATCCTTTAATCCCCAAATTAAACATAATTTTAATATGTAATTTTCACAGCACAGATAATTTGTGGTACAACATTAAAATACATCAGTTGGAAATAATATAAAATGTCTTTAAGGCAACCTTTAAACGAGATCTCTTTCGATGATACCTCTGCGTTTTAACCTGTTGAAAGGAGTCTTGAATTCTCTCTGATACGTAACTGTATGTCACAACAGAAAACATTGACTGATACAGAAAAGGTGTTGAATCAGCAAGCCAGATACCATGTGGGCGCTGTGATAGCTACCAAATCTCAGATAGCTGCCAAATCATGCTAAGGTTTCAGTCAAAACAAGGAGCAATGACCCTCAATCTATGTAGAAGTTGCATTGAAGCCATGTAATGGTTTACATATCATCAGGTAAACCTTCTGATGATATGTAAACCAGAGGTAGGTCCTGGGCTCAGATAATTATGATTTGATTGTTCACCTTCATGAAATTCTAGTCGATAGTCAAAAGTAGGGAGAACATCTCTCCAAAGGGCATATAAAAATGAAAATAAGCACATGAAAAGATGTTCAGCCTCATTAGCTAACACAGTGAGACACCACTTCACACCCACAAGGATGTCCATAATAAAAAAGATTGACTTTAAAAGTGTTGGTGTAACCACAATCGTGGATCTGTGCCGCCTGTCGGCAAAGCCAATATTGAGACAGGAGGTGAGGTGATTAAATGAGAACATTTATTGACAGCAAGGTACAATCAGTTCCTCCAAAGCGTGCCTGTATAGGCTAAGCCTGGAGGTTATATAGATTGATTAAGGGGAGGGGAGGAGACACTGGTTAATATTTTTCCCAGTCCACGCAAGTAATTCTTTCAGTGTTTCAACAGTATTCTTTGTGGGGGTCTCTATGGCTCCAACAAGTTGGGAAATCATCCAACTACCTCGTGATTCTATTCAGTAGTCTTAGAGAATAACTGAAAGGGTAGAAATAGAACAGTTAATCAATGTTTCTAAGAGGAAAGAATAGCCATGTGACTTATAACCACCAGTACAAGGTAAATTCTAATGGATGGGGGAAATCAAGCTCTCAGGACTCAATGTTGTTAACATGGTTGTCATAACTACTGTGTTACTGTTTGTAGAAAGATGGAGTCGGGCTGGCCAAGGGCCACCCTTTCATTGGCAAGAATGTGGAGAAATCAGAAGCCTTGTACACTGCTAGTGGTGCTGTAAAATGATAGTAGCTTTGAATAATAGTCTGACAGTCTGACAGTTCCTCAAAAGGTTAAATGTAGAGTTACCATATGATCCAGAAATTGCACTCCTAGGTACATACCCAAGAGAAATGAAAACTCACAAACTTGTTCATGGATGTTTGTCACAGCATTATCCATAATATCCAAAAGTAGAAACAACACAAATGTCCATCAGCTGATAAATGTTGCCATATCTATACCATGAGATATTATTTGACCATAAGCAGGAATGAAGTTCTGATCATGCTACGACATGGATGAACCTTAAAAACATTATCCTAAGAGAAAGAAGCCAGACACAAAAGATCACACATTGTGTGCTTTCATTCATATGAAACGTGCAGAAGAGGGAAATCCATACAGACAGAGAATAGGTCGGTGTTCGATTGCCAACAGCTAGAAGAGAATGACCATTAATGGTTATGGAAACCCTGGTGGCAGAGTGGTTAAGTGCTCTCTATGGCTACTAACTAAAAGGTTGGCAGTTCAAATCTACTGGGCACTCCCTAGAAACTCTCTGGAGCAGGTCTACTTTGTCCTATAGGGTCATATGAATCAGAATCAACTTGATAGCATTGGGTGCTTTTTTGAGTTGATGGGTATGGGAATTATGGGAAGGAGGGAGGGGAAATGAAATTAAATAATGGCAATGCTTATACAACTGTGTAAATATATTAAAAATACTCAACTGTACACTTCAAAAGAATTACTATCACACTAAAAAATACATGTATATTTGTGTGTGTATAAGACACTACTATGCAAAGGCATTTGACTGTGTGGATCATAACACATTATGGCTGGTATTGCAGAGAATGGGAATTCCAAAACACTTCATTGTGCTCATGAGGAATGTGTACATGGTTCAAGACGCAGTCATGTGAGCAGAACAAAGGAACACTGCACGGTTTAAAGTCAGGAATGGTGTGCATCAGGGTCATACTCTTTCACCATACCTGTCATGGATTGAACTGTGTCCCCTCAAAATGTGTGTAGCCATTTGGCTGGACCATGGTCCCCATATTTTATGATTGTCCTCTATTTTCTGATTTTCCTGTACTGTATGTTACAGAGGATTAGGGTGGGACTGTAAATCCCTTCCTAAAGTCACCTCCCTGCTCCATTGTAAATGGAGTTTCCCTGGATTGATCCTAATCTCTGCCTGTGGCTAATAGATAGAATGATTTTGTTAGAAATGGAGTAGGATGGGACTGCTACACCCTTGTTATGGGAGTTTCTCTGGATTGTGGCATGCACCCCCCCCTTTATTCTTTCATCCTGTGGGAGATACAAAGAGAGAGAACCAAGCAGAGAATTGGGAACCACACACCATTAAGCAAGCAGCACCAGGAGAAGAGTGTGTCCTTTAGACCTGAAGTTCCTGCACCAAGACACTCCCTGATCGAGACTGATGCAACCCAAGGACTTTCCTTTAGAGCCCACAGAGGGAAAGCTTTTCCCCGGAGTGGACATCCTGAATTCAGACTTGTAACCTATTGGACTGTGTAAGAATAAACTTTTCTTGGCTAAAGCCATCCATTTGTGGTATTTCTGTTAGAGCCACAGTAACGGACTAAAACAATGCCTATTCAGTCTGTGTGCCAGGCAAATAATCTGAGAAGCTGGATTGTATGAAAAACAATGAGGCATGAGGATTGGAGGAAGACTCATTAACAACCTATGTTATGAAGATGACACAATCTTGCCTGTTGGAAGTGAAGAGGATTTGAAACACTGACGAAGATCAAAGACCACAGCCTTCCATATGGATTGCACTTCAGTATCAAGAAAACAAAAATCCTCTCAAATGGACCAGTAGGCAAGGCCGTGATAAACTGAGAAAGGATTGAGACTGTGAACGATTTCACTTGACTTGGTTCCGTAGTCAATGGCCTTGGAAGCAATGCTCAAGAGATCAAAGGATGAATTACATTGTAAAATCTGCTTCAGAGGACCTCTTTCAAGTACTGAAAAGTAAAGATGTCACCTTGAAGACTAAGGTGCGCCTAATCCAAGCCATGGTATTTTCAATCACATCATGTGCATGTGAAAGCTGGACAATGAATATGGAAGACAGAAGAATTGATGCCTTTGAATTGTGGTGTTGGAGAAGAATATTGAATGTACTATAGGCTACCAAAGGAACAAACAGATCTGTTCTGAAAGGAGTACAACCAGAGTGTTCCTTGGAGGCAAAGATGATGTAACTGCTTCTTACATACTTTGGACATGTTATCAAGAGGGATCAGTCCCAGGGGAAGGACATCATGCTTGGTATGGTGGAGGAGTCAGCAAGAAACAAGAAGACTCTTGACGAGATGGATTGACACAGTGGCTGCAATGATGGGCTTAAGCATAAAAATGATTGTGGACATGGCACGAGACTGGGCCATGTTTTGTTCTGTTGTGCACGGAGTTGCTGAGTTGGAACTGACTAGACAGCACCCAACAACGTATCAACAACACATAAGACGCCACATTTTCTGTGTGCAGTAGAATGTAGTAAGTGTACAACTTTGTTGAACACTCTGCTACTTTCCTTTGCTGTTAGAATGAAAAGCTTCTTTAGCATGACCCGCAAGGGTCTTCCTACCCTCACTGCATACCCTTTGCCCTGTGCAGTAAACACACTAGCCCTTCTTCCTAAAGCATATGCATTTGCTGACCCTTTGCCTAGAACTCTTATAATCTCACTTCATCTGGGGGGATTCCTTGTCCTTTCCTTGAGCAAGTCTTCCCTGACCTCTGGTCAAGCGCAAATCTCTGTTCCACCCTTTTCCAGCACCCTGTCTCTTCTCCCTCTTACCACTATTGTAATTGCATTGTAATGGGTAGTTTTTGGATTAATCTGTCTCTCTAATTCATTTAGTTGTGAGGGCTGGTATGACTGTGTCTGGGTCTGATTACTGTTTAGTCCTTTATCTCCTGGAATGTACCTGATACACAGTGCCTAATCTGCTCATCCTAAAACCCTGAACTCATTGCAGTTGGGTTGATTCCAACTCATGATGCCTCCATGCGCTACAGAGCATAACTGTGTCATAGGATTTTTTTGGCTGTGATCTTTATCCAAACCATGGTGTTTTTAATTGCCTCATATGCATACAAAAGCTGAACAATGAATAAGGAAGACCAAAGAAGAAATTGATGCTTTTGAATTATGGTGTTGGTGAAGAATATCAAATGTACCATGGACTGCCAGGAGAATGAACAGGTCTGTCTCAGAAGAAATATAGCCAGAAATGCTCCCTAGAAGCAAAGATGGCATCTCACATACTTTGGATATGTTATTAGGAAGGACAGTCCCTAGAGAAGGACAGTGTGCTTGGTAGAGTAGAGGATCAGTGAAAAAGAGAAAGACTTTTGATGAAAAAGATTGACACAGTGGCCTCAAACATGATGATGAAGCATTCTCAGCACCCAGCAGTGTTTCTTTCTGTTATATATGTAGTCACTGTGATTCAGAGCTAACTGAGCAGTGCCTATTAACAAGTGTTCACAGAAGCAGATCAGCAGCCCTTTGCAGCATTGCTGCTTGGGTTCAAGTTGCCAACCTTCTTTTTAGATGTTATTTTGCTTTAGATGGCAGTTTATAGGTCAAATTAATCTCAAAATAAAAAATTTCTTACACATAAATTCAAAAACTTATGCACTTATTGCTTTGCAATGGTGACTGCAGTTCCTACAGTACTACAGCATGTACCCTTTTCCACCCCGAGTTTCATGTGTCTGTTCCTCTTGTTCCTTTCCCTTCCTGTGTTCTCCTCTTGCTTTGGGGCAGAAGCTGCGCATTTGGTCTCACATATTTGATTGAACTAAGAAGCATGTTCCACATGTGTGTTATTGTTTGTTTTATAGGCCTGTCTGATCTTTGCCTGGAGCCCTGGTGGCTCAGTGGCTAAGACCTTAGGCTGCTAAGTGAAAGGCTGGTGGTTTGAATCCACCAGCCACTCCTGGGAAGCCCTGTCAGGCAGTTCTCTGTGTCGTATAGGGTCTCTATGAATTGGAATAAACCTGACTGTAGTGGATAATCTTTGTCTTAAAAATGGACTTTGGGAGTGTTTTTAGTTTTGAGTTAGCAGAATGTCCAGCGGCCATAGTCTCAGGGGTTCTTCTGGTGTCTGTAGGACCAGTAATTCTGGTCTTCTGCTGTGAATTTGGATTGTGTTCTACATTTTACTCCTCTTCTGTTCAGGATTCTCTGTTGTGATCCCTGTTAGAGCATGGAACCACCAACTGTTAGGTTAGTAGCTGAGCACAAACCATTTGCGCTGCATGCTAGATGCTTTGATCTATTCATAACCCCAAACCCAACTGAATGCCATCAAGTCGATTCCAACTGATGGGTAGCCTCTGTGATCGTGTTGTTCTGTTGTGTACTTTGGAGCTGATTCCCACTCATAGCCATCCTAGGACAGGATAGAACTGCCCCATGAGATTTCTAAGATATTACAGAAACAGACTACCATGTCTTCCTCCTGCAGAGAATCTGGTGGGTTAGAACTGCCAACCTTTCAGTTAGCTGAGTGCATAACCACTGCACCACCGGGAATCCTTCATGTACTCATAAATCCCAAAACCAATCTCATTTCTTTGGAGTTGATTCCGACCCATAGTGACTCAGTAGGACAGAATAGCATGATTCATAGGGTTTTCAAGGAGCAGCTGGTAAATTCAAACAGCTAGCCTTTTGATAGCAGCCATAGCTAACTGTTGCTGTTAACTACTGCACTAGAGGTGAGCAAATATTTGTTGAATGAGTTGGTCAGTGAATTACTTTCTCTGTAGTCTCTGTATGCCATTTCTGAGTTCACTTCTTCATTGCCTATTTGCTGATCCATTAAAAAATGTTTATTGAGTATCTACTGTGTGCCAGGCTGCATGTGACTTCTTGACACTTATTGGATTGTATAGCTGATTTAGTCAACTGTAAGTAGGGGAGCAGGAGTTATTTTACATACAGGGGATTCCTAGTGAGTCCCAGCAGGAATACAGGAATTAATCCCCTCAGAAGGTGGCTGCATATATGGCAGGACCTTAAGGCTTCATAGACTGTGTCTTCGAATATTCCAAAATGTAATTCTTTGTAATGTCATTTAAGTAAATCACATAACTTTAATCTTGCAAATTTTCTTTTCTAGCTTCTAATATAATCCTACTACCAAACTTCCATCTTTACTGTAAATTTAATGTTATAGCAAATCAAACTATTGGAATATGTAAGAGCTTGACGTACTAACCACAGAGATTTCTAGCTGTCATCTAGAGTCTACTGTCAAACCAAGCTCATTGCCACTGTCAATCCAAACACATAGTGACCCTATAGGCCAGAGTAGAACTGCCTCATGGATTTCTAAGACTATAAATCTTTTTTTTTTTTTTTTGTTTAACATGACTGAGTGAAAATGTACATTCCTGTATAAATTTACATGGCCACCTATATGCAGCTTCCACTGCTCTCCCTGTCTGGTGACAGCACACTATTCCTCTCTGCTCCATACATGTCTCATCCTCCCAACAGCCTCTTTTCCGCTCCTCTCCACCCACTCTCCTTTCTCCAGCCAGAGGTTAGCAGGATGATAGCCTATAGATGTATAGAACCATAAAGTGCAACCAATATATGGTCACTCTGCATTGCCAAGTCCAATCTATTCCTGTCCAAAGAGTGGACCTTCGTTATAATTTATGGGTAAGGGCAGCATCAGGGCCGGGGGCCATGCTCTCAGGGGAACCCCGAAACCGCTGGACCATCAATTGAGGTCTTTTAGTGGAGATCTCAGGATGCACCCCTTTTTATTCTTGTGTTGCCAGTGAGACTCAACCTAGTGAACTCCATCGTGGCTATCACTGGTGGTGGCCGGGCACCATCTGGTTCTTCTGGTCCCAAGTCGGTGAAGGCACCCACTCTTGTGGGTCTCTCTGTCTTCTAGGTTGTCTTTACTGCATGTCATTTTGGTCCTCGGTGAGCATCCGTTCCTGCTAAGTTGGGACCATTTGCTGTGTCCTCGGATGGCAGCTTGGCAGCTTTTAAGACCCCAGACGCCACTCACCAATGTGGGGTGCAGAGAGCTCACTTAGCAAAATGCTAGTTGTGCCAGTTGGCCTCGACTTCACCTAACAGCATGGTCCCCTGCCCCCCACCCCAGCTACTCTATCCTTGCAATATTGGGTTAAGATGGAAGGAGTGCTCAAGTTATGCTGAAGTCCACTTAATGTTGTTCTTGTTTCTAATGTGTGCTATCACTGCTGTATCCCAACCAGATTTCTAGCAACTATCTAAACTAAACCCTCCCCCCACCCCCCTCCCCTCCCTTGCAGCTGTCAAAGAGTCTTTTCTTCTATACACAAGTCTGTTTTTGAGATTTTATCGTAGAGGTCTCATATAGCACTTGTCCATTTGTCGCTGACTACTTTCACTCAACATAATGTCTTCCAGTTGAAACCAGGTTAGGAGATGTTTCCTGGAATCATCATTATTCTTTTATCATTGCGTAGTGCTCCATTGAGTTTACCTATCCATTCTTCTGTTGTTGGGCATCTGGGTTGATTCCATCTTTTTGCTGTCACAGACTGTGCTGCAATAAACATTCTCATGCATGTGTCCGTTGGTGTGAAAGGCCTTGATTCTGCAGGATATATTCCAAGTAGTGGAATTACTGCATCCAATGGTATATCGATATCCATTTTTTTAAGGAAGTGCCAGATTGTTTTCCAAAGAGGCTGGACCATTTTGCAACCCCACCAACAGTGTAGGAGGGTTCCACCTTCTCCACAGCCTCTCCAGCATTTATTGTTTTGTGTTTTCTGGATCATGGCCAATCTTGTTGGGGTGAAGACTATAAATCTTAATGGAAGCAGATTGCCACATCTTTCTCCTGTGGAACAATTGGTGGATTCAAACAGCTATCCTTTCTGTTGGCAGCGAAACTTAACCACTCTACCGCCAGGGCTGTTTGGTGTATTACAAGAACCTAGCATATAGGCAAGGAGCCCTGGTAGTACAATGGTTAGGTGTTTGACCACTAAATGAAAGGTTACTGGTTCAAACCCACACAGTGGTTCTCTGGAAGAAGGACCTGGTGATCCCATCCCATAAAGGTTATAGCCAAGAAAATACCATGGGGAAATTTTACTCTGTCACGTGAGTCATATAAGCTGGAATGAACTTGATAATACCCAAGAACAACAAGCACGTAGGTACTCAGCAAATCTTTGCTGGCTGAAGAGAAGAAACCTGATATCTTATTCGTCTGTGCATTCTCAGGGTTTAGCATGGTGTACAGTATTGATGGAAACCCTGGTGGTGCAGTGGTTAAGTGCCATGACTGCTAACCAGAAGGTCGGCAGTTGAAATCCACCAGACTCTTTTCTTGCAAACACTGTGGGACAGTTCTACTCTGTCTATAGGGTTGCTGTGAGTCAGAATTGACTTGATAGCAGTGAGTTTGGTTTTATATTTTTATAGAATAGATACACAGTACATGGTATTTCAATGCATTTATCCATAGTAAATCAACACCTAGAGTCTATTAGCTTTATTTCCTATAATTTCATGCCATCTTAGAGTAAACCAATAAGTTTCCAGTTGCATAACTGATTATTCTAATTACAGATTCAGTTCAGTTAATTTTTGGTCTTTACTTTGATACTGATACTTTCTAAAAACCTTAGGACTATCAAGCTCATGAGTTAAGAGTTTTTAAAATGGAACCATTCTTACCTCCCTATAAATGACTTATTAATATCAAAAATATTATTTTTGACTTATTAGTAACTTAGTAATTAGTAATAACAAAAATAATATTATTTTGACTTACTAATAACAAAAATAGTAACAATATAGTAGAGAACTAAGATAACTTCTTAAATCAGTGATCAGAATTAATGTCAAGCAGACATCACCTGGCTCTGGATGAGGTACCCTGAGAAAGACATCACATCACTTAGGTGATATTTTATTTTAAAAAGTGATGCCCCCAATCTAATCATAAAGAAATCTTGGACAAATCTAACTGATTCATTCTACAAAACAACTGACTTATATTCTTCAGAATGTCATTGTCATGAAAGACAAAGAAAAGTGAAGAGATCTTCCACGTTGAAGAAAAATAGACAAGATGAGTAAATTCAAATAACGTGATCCTGGACTGAGCCCTATATTGAGTTTCAAAAAACAGTTGCATAAAAGACATTACCATGAAAACTGACAAATTAAAATATATGCTGGAGGTGAAATCAAACTATTGGATCCATGTTAAACATCCTGAATTTGATAACTTTGCTGTGGTTATATAGTAGGATAATATCACTGTTTTTGGAAAATACACACTAACTATCAAGGGGTGTAAGGGCATGGCAGGTGCAGCCTCCTTTCATATAGTACAAAAAAATATATGCACACATATGAGAGAATGAACATGAATGATAAAAAAAGACAAAATATTAAAAATTGATGAATCTGGCTAAAGGGAGTATGACAATTATTTACCATTCCTGCAAATTTTTTTATTTGAAGTTATTTCAAAATTAAAAGTTTTAAAAAACAACAAAAAATCATTCCTCAGAACAACTACAACAAACAAAATGAAATCACATCCTTTATATGATGAATGGGTTACATGGTCAGGAATTTCGTGAGTCCAGCTATGGACACTATTCTGCAGCAAATGTTCTGTGGCAAACATTCTATGAGAGTGATTCCTTTAATTTCTTGTGTATAATTCTTCTGTGCATTGAAAATGAGCAATCATGTGCCGTATCATGCCAAAGGCCTAACGAAATCAAACTACTAACACACTTGATTTTCCCCACTAAGTTTTTGATATATTTTCTACAAAGAATGAATGTTATTAATATTTCTTCTTTAGCTCAGTAAAAGTGGAAGTTTACTCATTCAAGTCCCAGCAGCAGACTTTTAATGATTGTCAGTTACATGCCAGGTAGTGTGCTAAAAACAAATGAACAAAGAAAGAAGGTAAACGTGTTGCTGTCAAGTTTATTCCGATGTATAGAACTGCCCCCTAGGGTTTCCAAGGAGTGGCTGGTAGATTTGAACAGCTGTAGCTTTTGGTTAACAGCTGTAGCTCTTGACCATTGAGCTTTCAGGGCTCTGAGATAATGGTAAACCAGAGAAGTTATGGTCTCTGTTTCTGAGGCACTGAGAATTATGGGAGAGCCAAAAAAAGACAGCCATTGCCATCGAGTCAATTTCAACTCATAGTGACCCTATAGGTTAGAGTAGTACTGCCCTGTAGAGTTTCCAAGGACTGCTTAGCAGATTTGAATAGCTGACCTTTTGGTTAGCAGACAAAGCACTTAATCACTATATCACCAGGGTTTCTAAGGATAATGGGAGAAACAGACCCTTGATCAGTACAACCTACTATAGAAGCAATTAATCGGCGTGTAGAAGCTTGTTTCACAAAAGTGACATCTGAAGTGGGTCTGAAGGGTAAGAATTTTACAGGTGGAAGGAAAGGCTATTTCCAAACATGAGGAGTTACATGTGCAAAAGGACAAAGTGTTGAAAAGCTCAATAATCATTTCTCATTTTACACTAGGTGTAGTTCACAGGCATTGAAACCCAGCTCAGCTACTTTAAAAATAGTTTTATTACAGAATAGTACATTCATAAAAACATGTAAAACATAATTGCACATCTTAAAAAACTATTGTAAAGCAAAAAACATGTAGCCACCATCATGGTTAAAAACCGTCCAGTGGCCAATAATCCCAGAATCAGCAGTCCCAATCCAGTACCACTTCCCAACCTTCTCTTCCCCACAAATGTAACCACTTTTCTATTACTGTAATGGTTGTTTTAAGGTTGATTTTACACACTTTTCCTCTTTGTCACAGTCTACTTTCCAGTGATAGACCATATATTACCCACTGTTTTGTTAAAGAAAAATTGTTTTTAAATTCATCTCTTTGCTTTTTAGAAATACAGCCCTAAACACTACAGTTTCCAAAAGTTTAATATAACTGTAATATACATATAGAAAAAATGGCATAAATCATAAGTGACAGCTCAGTGATTTATCATAACAGTAACATGAATATACAAGCGTCACACAGCTAGGGAAACAGAACATCACTAATTGCCCAGACACATTCTTTGTGTCTCTTCCAATGACTGCCTCATCCTCCCCAAAGGCAACTGCAATTCCGACGCTATTAATTAGATTTGCCTTTTGCCTGCTTTTGATATGTAACCATATAATTTCACATGTATTTTTTATCTAGCTTCTTTTCATCCCATATATTGTCTGAGACTTGGTTGGTCTATGTTGTGTGTGGCTAGAGTTCTCTCGTTTTGATTGGTAATATTCCAATAATTTATTTACCATTCTGTTAATGGACACTTAAATTGTCATTAGCTTTTGGATTCCATGAATAAAGCTGCTATAAACATTCTTGTCCCTGTCTTTTGGTGTATATGTGTGTGCATCTCTGTTGTTCTTGTTAGGTGCTGTTGAGTCGGCACAGTGACACTATGAACAGAATGAAACCCAACCTAGTGCTGCACCATGCCTACAGTAGTTTTTATTCTTAAGTCTGCTGTTGTAGCTACTGTGGCAGTCAATCATGAGGATCTTCTGCGTTTTCCACTGACCCTCTGCTTACCTAGCATGATGTCCTTCTCCAGGGACTGATCCCTCCTGGTAACATGTCCAAAGCAGGCAGTCTCACCATCTTTACTTCCAAGGAGCACTCTCGCTATGCATCTCTGGTGGGACATAATTGAGATAAGATTGCTGGGTCTTAAGGTATGGACAGCTTCACATTTAGTAGGTAATAGCCAACAGTTTTCCAAAATGATTGTTTATGTTGTCACCAGCAGCATAGTGTCCCTATTGCTCCGTGTCCTCTCAGTAGGAATTTCCACATTGACAGAATTGCCTTTTTAATTGCAGCCATTTGGGTGGGTATGTAATGGTGTCTCATTGTGATTTTAACTTGAATTTCTTTATAACAGAAAAATTAAACACATTTTCATATTTTAGGCTTATTATGGACTATTGTAAACACATACAAAGTAAAGAGAAGTGTGATGAACCTTCTTATACCCATTGCTCAGCTTCAACTATTCTCAGCTCCCTGCCTTTCTTGTATCATCTTTACCTCCACCCATATCCACCCCTACCCTCTTATTTTTTACATATTTTTTAGAAAGATCAATTTGTATACACTGAAAAACTTTGGTGGTACAGTTTTAACAAACTGATACATGTGTGTCACTCACACCCCTATCATCTCCCTCCCAAATTCCCTGTACTCCCACTCTCCCAATTCAGGTTCTTTATGCTCTGCTGATTTCTACAAAGGGTGACAAATCTAGTGTGTTTGGAGTACAATGGGTATTAGTCAGCTAGTGCTGCTCTAACAGTGGGTATGAAGTTGTAGGAGGGCTGGGTACAGTAATAAGTATTGGTTGTGTCCTGTGTGCCAGGCCCTAGTCAGTGCTTTATTCATGAACTGGTTTCTCACAACCCTGAAAGTAATGTACAGTTTAGGGAATTGAGGCTCAAGAAAGGTTGTCACTTGTATAGGGTCACAAAACTCATGAGTGACAGAAGACTAATACTCAGATTTTTCTGACTCCAAACCCATGTTCTTTGTACTAATCATCATTGTTATTCATGTAGGTAATTGGCAGTCAGCCAAACCAAAACCCAAACCTACTGCCACTGAGTTGATTCTAACTCATAGTGACCCTATAAGACAGAGTAGAACTGCTCTACAGAGTGCCCAAGGAACATCGGGAGGATTCGAACTGCCAACATTTGGCTAGCAGACATAGCACTTAACCACTATGCTACCAGGGTTTCCTGGCAGTCAATAGTGGTTTTAATTTGGAGAGTAACATTATCAGATTATACGGACTATAATTCTTTTTAATTAAAAAAATTATTATGATTAAGTGGAAATATACAATCCAAATCAATTTTGCAAGCCTGCGTATCTGCAACTCCATCTGCTGTCCCCACCCTGTGACAGCACATTCCTCCTTTTCACTCTATACTTCTAGTATACTCTTAATGAGCACCTGTCCTCTCTTCTCCACCCTCTTCTCTCCCATCTGGAAAGAAACCAGTAGGACAGCCTCCTATAAATGTATAAAACCATAAAGCACACACACCACATGCTCACACTGTGGACTATAATTCTGTTGATAGTGTGGAAATCGGAGTGAGGGAGAGATTAGTGGCAGAAGACTACAGAGGTGGTTATTGCAATAGTTCAGAGGTTAGATTTTGGATGATAAAATTGATGGAATAAAACCTCTGTATTTCCCAGATCTTTTAACATAGCTCATGGTACTAGGTTGGAGTTAGGGGAAAGAGAGATGAGAAAGTTTGTGCCAGTAACTTGCATTAATTTGATTCTTAGCATATCCTCCTGTGTGTGGTGTCAAGGCCTCTATGTGGACAGACTGGATGGCTAGCAGAACTGCTGATTAAATTTATGAAAAGGAAAAACAGAGTTGGTGAGATGACAAATTCAGTCCTGGTCTTGCTAATTTTGAGATGCCCAGAGGAAATTCAGATGGTCTGTCTCCTGGGCAGTTAGACATACAGCTCAGAGGCTCCAGGGAGGTCTGAGCTGGAGATTAAATTGTAGAAATCAACAGCAGGTAACTTGAGGCACAGGCTTTGGACTCAGACACATGGAGTTTAATCTATTTATTTTCTTTTTACTGTGAATTAAGAAACATTTTGCAGTCTGTATCATGTTGCCATATAACACCCAGAACTTTCACCTCTATTCTATTTTAGCTGCCCACCTCCCCACGTGACAGCGAGCTTCCCCTTTTGTTCGGAACTTCCTGTGACCTTTTGATAAAGGTCTGGCGCTCCTCACCCAATCAACTCGGCTCCAGCAAAGTATTGCTCAGGCAACCCCATGTACACTCTTAAAGGTTTGCTCGCGGTATTACTCTATCTTTTGTGTGGTTCCAGGTCAGTTTTAGCGTGGGGAGCTGGCCCCGGTGCTGGATGCAGTTTGGGGTTAGAGAGTTTTAAATCCTTGCTCAGACTCTAAAGTCTTTGTCTATTTGTATGATGGGATAATGTTCAGCCTAGGAGATTTGTAAGGAGTTGAGGAATCAGTGTAAATCACTTGGCACACTGTCGCTTAGTGAAAAAAATTATTATTAGCTATTGTTAGACGGGAAACCTTGGTACCATAGTGGTTAAGTGCTAGACTGCTAACTAAAAGGTCAACAGTTTGAATCCACTAGACACTCCTGGGAAACGCTATAGGGCAGTTCCACTCAGTCCTAGAGGGTCACTATGAGTTGGAATTGACTCGAGGGTAATTTTCTTTTTTAATTATTATTATTAGATGATATACAGACATGCTTAAGAAGAAACTCCAGTATAACAAAAGATTTTTTTTTCCACAGAATTTACTGAAATGCTATCAGACATCAGTTTAAACAGTAGGACTATAGGTATGGTTTGGTACATACAAAGTGGCATGGTGCATCCATCCTCAAGACCTAAGTGTACCTAAGCACCCGGTGGATTTGAACTGCTGACTTCTTTGTTAGCAGCTGCAGTACTTAACCATGACACCAGGAATGGAAGGTACAAGGCATGTTAGGGGGTTCCCAGTATGCAACTTGTGTCCAAGGCAGCAACCTAGTTACAACTTACTCTGTATGTGCCTTAAATTAAGCATTTTAGGAAAAGCAGTATCTTTTTTCATCATAAGCTGCCTGCACAATACTCTGGTACTAAAAAACAAAACAAAACAAAACAAAACAAAAAAGACAAAAAAGCCACTGTTGTGAAGTCAGTTCCAACTCATTGAGACTCTACAGAACAGAGTAGAACTGCTCCATAGAGTTTCCAAGGAGTGCCTGGTACATCTGAACTGCTGACCTTTTAGTTAGCAGCTACAGTACTTAACCATGACACAAACAAGGTTTCTACTTAGGTGTTAAGTTGTAGATAATAAATAATAGAACAACATTACATATTTGTCCTTGTAAATCAATTTGTCCACAAATATATGAACTTTTCTAAACATTTAGCCTTTATTCTGGCCCATAATTTCATATGGTACATAACTGTGGATTCAATTGTTTTGTAAAACCACACATCATAATGAAAGCTAGCAAAATCTGGACCAGAGTGTATACACCTACTGCAGTGTAGTCAATTCCAACTCACAGAGACCCTATAGGACAGGGTAGAACTGCTCCAAAGAGTTTCCAATGAGTCCAATGGATTTGGACTGCCAACCTTTTGGTTAGCAGACTTTGCACTTAACTACCATGCCACCAGAGTTTCCAACTTGATATTAGCTTTTCATGCTATTTAAGTAGCAGGCTCTGTCTACAGCAGATGGGAGATCAAGAAAGGATCTTTTAAAAAATCAACAAAATGATAAGAAAACAGATCCAGTGAGGAAAGTTAGAGTCACCAAAGTTTATCTATGTAAGGCCATCAAATCGAACCTGTTTGGTCACTTTAAGAAATAGATTTGACTAGTGTCTCCCTGTTTTTCTGGTCTTCAAGGCCTTACCTACCATTAATAAATAAACTAGCAAGAGTAATTAGCTCTTACCACTCTTCAAATAATTATATATTGTGATAGATTGTATGTACAGAGCATCACAATAATTCTTTCCATTCTTTGCAATGTGACTTTGTTGCTCCTCCCATCAAGAAGGGGAGTCTGTCTTCTTACTTTCTGCATCTGTGCTGGCCTTTCAATTCACTAACACAGTGTGTTTGGGAGTGAGGTCATGCAACTTCCAAAGGTAGAGTCTCAAGAGATCTTGCAGCTTTGCTGCTCTCTGCCTTCTTGCCACACAGCTACCATAGGAAAAACTCAGGTGAGACACCTTGAGGATGAAAGGCTACAAGGAAAGAGAGGCCAGCCAATAGTCACCACCCACTACCAGCCAAGTGAGTGAGCCCCAGCCAAGCCAGCAGATGACTGCTTTCGCTGCCTAAGTGACCCACACAAGCCAGCCCAGATTACTCATCTACAGAACTGAGAGCACAGCAAATGACTTTCAGCCATGGATTTTGGGGTAGTTTGTTATGTAGCAGTAGCATCTGTCTGTTCCTCCATGTGTCCATTTATTTAGGTATTGTAGTGTTCCCCTATCTTGGGGGTTAATAGAAATTGATTTTAAACAGTAAAATAGGCTTACGTTAATTTTTAGACTGTAGCTTCAGACTTTAAGGATCAAAAAATAAACCTGCAGTAATGTGTTGCCTAAGACGCTGTGGTGAGAGGAAAGGCAATTGTTTTTCTAGGATAGTTTGTGCATCATATTTTCAAGAAACAGAGCAAGTCTAGGAAATGTCCAAGGTTTCTTTAAACTCCAGAACCCTGTGACTTTTCAATTAAATTTTTGTAATGTAGCAACTCTATTTCTTCTTCATGAACTTGTACATAGCATTTTAAGACCTTTGCCAACTGGCAGGATCTACTGGCTTGCCTTTCACTTACAATGTGACAATGCAGATCTAAAACAGCTATGGTATATTGTAGGCAAAACAATGAAGGAAATACAGTCTAATAGCTACTAGTTCCAGAGCCATACTGCTTGGGTCAAATACTGGCTCTTGGCTGTATACCAGCTTTAACCTTTATGAGTTATCTAACCTCTCTTTGCCTCAGTTTTTCCATCGGTATAGTAACAGGATAAAAAAACTATTGGATTGATAGGATTAAATGAGTTAATACTCATTAGCATTAGCATTATTAGGAAAAAAACTTGTTGCTGTTGAGCCAATTACAACTCATAGTGAGCCTCAAGGACAGAGCAGAACTATTCCATAGATTTTCCAAGGAGCAGCTGGCAGATTTGAACAGCCGACCAGTTTGGTTAGCAGCTGAGCTCTTAATCACTATGCCATTGTAAGTATCATTGTTGTTCGGTGCTGTCAAGTCGGTTTTGACTCATAGCACCCATATGCACAACTGAACGAAACAGTGGCCAGTCTTGCACTACCCACAAAGCCCGTTGCTGCATTTACTATGCCAATCCATCTTGTTGAGGGTCTTCCTCTTTTTCACTGTTCCTCTACTTCACCAAGCATGATGTCCTCCTCTAGGGACTGATTCCTCCTGACAACATGTCCAAAGTATGTAATACTCAGTCTTGCCATCTTTGCTTCCAAGGAGCTCTCTGGTTGTATTTCTTCCAGGACAGATTTGTTTGTTCTTTTGACCTTCTATGATACATTCAATATTCTTCTCCAATACCATAATTCAAAGGCATGAATTCTTCTTCTGTCCTCCTTATTCATTGTCGAGCTTCTGCATGCATATGATGTGATTGAAAATACCATAGCTTGGGTCAGGCACACCTTAGTCTTCAAGTGACATCTTTACTTTTCAATACTTTAAAAGAGGTCCTTTGCAGCAGATCTTCCCAATGCAATGAGTTTTTTTGATTTCTTCCCTGCTGCTTCCATGGCCTTTGACTGTGGAGACAAGTAAGTGAAATCATTCACAACCTCAGTCCTTTCTTCATTTATCAAGATGTTGCTTACTGATCCAGGTGTGAAGAATTATGTTTTCTTGATTTTGAGTTGTAGTCCATACTGAAGGCTGTGGTCTTTGATCTGCATCAGCAAGTGGTTCAAATTCTCTTCACTTCCTGCAAGCAGCGTCGTGTCATCTGCATAATGCAGGTTGTTAATGAGTCTTCCTCCAATCCTGATGCCTCATTCTTCTTCATACAGTCCAGCTTCTTGGGTTATTTGCTCAGCATACAGGTTGAAAAGGTATGGTGACAAAATACAACCCTGATGCCCACCTTTCCTGAGTTTAAATCATACAGTGTCCCCTTGTTCTGTTTGCAGGACTGCCTCTTGATCCATGTACAGATTCCTCATGAGCACAATTAAGTGTTTTGGAATTCCATTCTCCCAATTTTAGCTGTAATTTGTTATGATCTACATAGTCAAATGCCTTTGCATAGTCAGTGATACACAGGCAAGCATCTTTCTGGTATTCTTTTCTTTCTGCTAAGATCTATCTGACATTAGCAATAATATCCCTGGTTCCATGTCCTCTTCCAAGTCTATCTTGAATTCCTGGCAATTCCATGTCAACAGACTGTTGCAGTCACTTTTGAATGATCTTGAGCAAAATTTTACCTGCATGTGATATGCGACCTGAACCCAGTTCTGTTACTGACTGACCTTGGTCAAATCACTTAACCTCTCTGGGTCTCAGTTTCCTCTTCTATAAAATAAGGTTTTTTAGATAACTTCTACGGTTCTTTTCAGCTTTAAAATCCTGTGATTTGTCGTTTACTGTTTGTTTTTCCAATGTGCACAGTCTAATCTTGTCTAATTTTTCTAAGACTGTCTAAAACATTTTCTTTTAGCAAGCAATTTGAGGACCATTGAGAAATGGCCACTTAGGAGTATAAATAATATTGCATTTACACACAAAAGATTTCTAAAGAAATTTTGCTCACATCTTGTAAGCAAACATTTGTATCTTTCACATACCTGGAGCAAAACCTTTTTAAGGTGTATGAGAATATATAACTATATATTCATCTTTGTCTGTGATAAATATGGTATTATATGAAAGCTGGAAAGATGCTCCCAAAATGAAGAAAACATTTCACTTCAAAGTTTACCACATGAACATTTCCATTGTTAATATTTTGGTATTTTCCTTTCAGTTTTTTTCCCACTGCTTTTTGGAGTGGCAGTCATACTGTACATTCAGATGTTGTAGCCTACATTTGTCCTATAGTATTCTATAATCATTGTCACATTACAGCCTTGACTTTCAAATTAATGTTTATTTTTCATGCTTATTAAGTTTCTCTTTAATTTAGAAACTTTAGAAAGTATACAAGCATAAAGAAAATATTAAAACTTCAAAAAGTATACAAGTACAAAGAAAATATTAATCACTGATAATCATTCTCTCACATTAAAAAGTTTTTTTGTTTAAGCGTGTAGTACAGTTGAACATTAAACTACATGTGATTTGTATGGACGCATAACAGACAACATATGGATGTTATACTTTACATTGTTTATAAATTGCAGCATTTTATTGTGTTAGGTTGATGTTAGGTGAAACTTCTTGACAATGGATGATAGAAACTCTTATATACTTATGTGGCAGTTACTGTGTATGTACAATGTACTGCATGTGTAATTCTTTTTAATTCATTTTTCTGTCACCCTCATATTGAGGCTGCTACAATCCCTAAGGCCTACACGAAAATGCCAGTCAGTATTTTTGTAACAGCGAAGTTTTCAATTAAGTGCGCTAGCTATAAATTTTGGAAACCCTGGTGGCATAGTGGGTAAGTGCTACATCCACTAAGTAAAAAGTGAGCACTTCAAATCCACCAGGTGCTCCTTGGAAACTCTATGGAGCAGTTCTCTTCTGTCCTACAGGGTCGCTATGAGTCGGAACTGTGTTGATAGCAATGGGTAGGTACTACAAACTTTGGTCCGAATTTTGAAAATGGATTTCAGTCACTCATTCTTTTCTTTCAAAATAGACACTGAGCCTATCTACTCAACGAAACTATCAGGACAGTACAAACTGGCGGCTTAAATTGGATCACTGCGGGAAGTTCTCAGTGACTCTCGGGGCAAATCAACAGGGAGAACGGAGACTGGCGTTTTCCCCCTTCAAATGTCCAGACCGACAGTAGACACTGAAGCTTCGGGGTCCAGGGAGCCAGCAAGGAGGCGAGGAGGTGCCTCCCGGCGCCTCAGAGAGGCGCGCGCCGGCTAGCAGGGTTTGACAGAGGATCGTGATCTCTGCCGATATTCCGAGCCAGACCAAGAGGAGGGAAGGAGCGTGCCACCCGCGTGACCCAAGTTCACTTTCAGGGTTCAAAACCAGCGCTGCTGGAATAAACAAAGATCGACACCTTTACCCTCAAGGGCCAGATAAACTTCGAAAAACATTCTCCTCTCACCCTTTATCAATGCACTCGCCACCTTTTCCGAACGACCCATACTTAAGACTCACAAACTGGCCCAGCCTCTCCCCAGACCTGCAGCGAAGTGCAGTCCCACCCACGGGACAGCTAGAGCAACAGTTTGGTTGCCGTGCTCCAAGTGTCCCACACTCGACGCCGCAGAGGCCTTCACACCTCTCCGCGTGTGCAACCCTGGGCTCGACTCTCCAGCGGCCGAGGGTCCCGAGAGCCGGGGGCGCAGCCCTCGCCGGCCGTGGAGCCTCCTCTCACCACAGGCGGGGAGGGTGGCGCGGGGGGGGGGGGGGGCGCTGGGGGGGGGGTGGTGTTGGCAACTGCCAGCCGGGCGCATGCGCCCTGCGCTCCCGGGCGTGCCGGCCACACTCCCCCCACCCACTCGGTGAGCTTGTCACTTCCTGCCCTCGCCCCATCTCCGTCCGGGGTCAGTCAGTCGCTCCCTGTCGCAGCCGGAGAGCCTCTGCTTCCCCCTTTCTCCCCGCACCGCGGCAGTAGCTCGGGCTCTCTGGGGAGGGGGCGACAGAAGAAGAGAGAGACAGACTTAATCAAGTTTCCTGGAACAACAACTGCTACCACAAGTGGCCCAAGGGGGGCGACCCCCGGTCGTCTCCGCCCCTCTCAAGCCTGAGGGACCGTTGCAGGTGGAGCGGCGCCGAGGGGGAGCCGCGCTCAGAGGCAGCCGTTACCGTTGCCGGGCGAGGGGCTCCTCAGGTCCTGCCCGCTCGGGTTCCGGCCCTTTCGGCGGCGCCGCAGCTGCTGGGGGGCCGTTCCTCCTGTCAACTGCCTGCGCCCGCGCGCCGTCTGCCCGCCAACCCACTCGCTCCTAGCGCCGAGGGGACTCGGAGAGCCGCAGCCGTCGCTCGGGCCGCAGGGAGCTGCGGCGCTTCCGCGTCCGGGCCGGCAAGGACTCAGGGAGCGCGTCGGGCCCCGAACGCCGGTCCCCTCGCGCGGTCCGCGGCGGCTGCGCCAGGTGGGGCCCGGAGCGCCTTCACGCCAGTTCGGCCCTGCGGCCCCGGCCTGCCTTCCTTCCGCCCACCCGCCCTCGGAGTTGAGTAAGTTGGGCGCACTTGGCTTGGGACCGGGCGCGGGCCGGGAGACCCTGACGCACGTGCGCGGCGGGAGGAAGGCATGGGCTGGCTGGGCGGGAGCCCACCTCGGCCCACCGCCCTCTGCGTCCCCTCCTTGCGCGCCGGGGACAGCCAGGCCGTCACCACCCGCTGGGCCCTCTCCGTGCGCGCCAGAGCCTGCGTTTCCGGGTAGGGGAGGACTTGTCCGGGAGAGAGGATCGGGAAGGCTTAGTGCGTTGGCTGGCCTTGTCCTTCCCGTGAGGAAGGTGCGGGTCCGCGCAGCGAAAGCGGGGGACCGGGTGAAGAAGGTGAGCGAGCAGTGCCGCCAGAGCCCCCAGGAAGTTTGGGGACAGTGACGGGTGTGTGCTTCTTTCAACAGCCGGGCCGCAATGAAGAGCTTCTTACAGTGAAAGCAAAGTAGGTCGCGTCCACTGAAAATGCCTTTAAGGGACAAATACTGTCAGACTGACCACCATCATCACGGATGCTGTGAACCAGGTACACTCCTTCCCTTGTGCCGTTGGCGCGTCCTCCGCCAGGGCCACTCGGCCTTCCCTTTCCTTCCAGCCTTCTTTGCCTCCTGCCCAACAAGTCATTCCTCTGGAAGCAGGCTGTAATTTTCCCCAGCAGAAAACTAGTTATGAAGCTGAAAAATTCTACAAACAGGAGGTTCCCTCAGCGCTGTCCCTTAAACAGAGGACTACAAGTGTCACCTTAAATCTTTTCCACCACATCGGTCACTGAGTCCTTTTGGCTTTTTCTTTCAAGGAAGCCTGCAGTTAGTAATGTACCCCGTGCTCTGTGGATGTTAGAACTGATGAGAGGGGAAAATAAGTAGAAAAAGACTAGCAGTTATCTTTGTGAAAATGGCCGCATTGAAATGTGAAATTTTCAAGCTTCAAGTTTCTTGTGCATTTTTTTTCGGAAACAGTCTATTAATGCTTAAGTGTAATTGGGGTTAAAAAGAGTTTTTTGAACTCTGCTTTCTGGGAGGATCAGGTTTTGCCAAGTAACCTTATTAAAGTTTTCTGTGATACGAGCATGTTATAAAATATTTTAAGGGTATTTTCTTCACTGGGACTTTTTTTTAAGTTGAATTTATGAAGTGAAAAAATTACTTTTAAGAGTCTTAACACATTTTGCTCTGAGAAACGTGGTATGTTAAACTTTTGACAGTTTTTACATACGGGAACTTTGCTGTGTTTTGTCACAAACATTTAAAGTTACACCTTAACAGGGAATTACTGATTACATACTGCCACTAAAACAAGGACTCTTCTAGTTCAAAAGAAAGTGGTTAGTTATTTTGACCTAAAAGTTAATGAGGACTTTTTATATTTTTGCTAGCTTTTTATAGAACTGTTTTAACTGCAGAAATAGTCTAGGCATTATCACAGTAGTTTATTGCAAGTAAATTTTTGATTAATAGGAAAAATAGGTAGCGGTAAGGAGTAACAGTTTGCATTTTCAGAGGACTTCGGTACACATGAAAATGAAATTTGTATTATGATTCTGTCCCAGCACGCTTTGCTTTAGATGGGTAATAATTCACCTCAGCTAGTAAAATAAGGAATCCCAGGATGGGATCTCGTTTCTTCTCAACTGTCCCCTACCCCATCTCACTTTCAGAATCTTTTCACACTGTATATTTGGTGTAATATTCAAGTTTTATTAAGTTTTGAACAGAGTTTGGTAGTTTTGAAGTGCAAAGATGTGAGTGCTGTTCCACTGAAATTTCATTATTCCATTTTGTTTTTCTGAGAACGTTTCTTCTAAGTCGTTTTTCTGAGTTGAGTGAGTGTCTGAAATTGTCTTATTTAGGAGATTGATTTGTTCATTTAAATATTCTTTTTTTTAAACAAATTATTGTTGAATACTCAGTAGTCCTGGACAGGCAGGTTCCAGGGCAGTGGGGATATAAATGGTGAATATGACAAAGTCTTCCCTTTACAGCTGTTATCGCTGGGAAGACAGAGACATAACCAAACAAACAAGCTAATCTCTGACCTTACCTGAATTAGTGTATATTCTAGTGGTGGCACAGTGGTTAAGAGCTATGGCTGCTAACCAGCAGGTCAACACTTAGAATCTACCAGCTGCTTCTTTGAGGCCCTGGTCAATTCTGTTCTGTCCTATAGGGTCTCTGTGAGTTGGAATTGACTGGAAGGCAGCACGTAGTAATTATGGTTGACTTTGAACTTGAAGATTTTTTAAAAGAGGTTTTCCAGAACTTCTTAAAGTGTTTGATAGGAACTTCTAAATTTTTTTCCTCTCCCATTAGCAAGAAATCATATGAATTGCATTAATTTAAAATTTTCATCTTTTGCTGGAAGCTTCTTCCATGCAGTTTTTTTTTCTTTGCAGATTACCAGGTCAAAAATAGTCCTCCTTTTCTTTCTCAGTCGGAA
This sequence comes from Heterohyrax brucei, assembly GCA_028571685.1. NCBI lineage: Eukaryota > Metazoa > Chordata > Mammalia > Hyracoidea > Procaviidae > Heterohyrax > Heterohyrax brucei. The sequence goes on from CM053147.1 coordinate 22,018,586, forward strand.
TTGAACACTTTCTAAGGTTTTAGTCCCAATTCATTGGAAAGCTAGAAGTTTGTTAACTTAAAGAATTGTCATTTCAGAAGAATGCATGTGTTGAGTGGGAGGATATTTCCAGGACTGCAAAAGAATATGTTAGGGTGTGGTGGTTTTAAAAAGAAGTGTCCTGTAATGAGAGAAGAAGAAAAAATGATATTTGAGGAATTCTTTTAATGGACTCTGATGAGAGGCGGTCTCCTTTTGAATTATGGATACTGGTTGGTTTCTTGAATGAGGGTGGTGTATCTCTTTGGAAGGTGTTGCCTCTTAGTAGGATGGGACAAGTTGTAGTTAAGTGTGGTGTTATAAAGCCTATCAGTGTATGTCAAGTATTGTTTTCTTATACTTTAAGAATGGTTTTTTATTATAGGAATTCTCAAACATTCATAATGGCATAAGGAACCTGATATGACTCTGCCACAGCTTCGAAAGTTGTCGGTACATGGCCAGCTTTTCATTTCTCTTCCTCTTTCCCACAGTTTCCTTCTCTACCCTCTAACTTCCATGACTAGAAGGGTCTTTTAAGTGGCTTGTTTTAAGGTAGGAGAGACTCTTTACAAAAGTAGATGTTTTATTCTGGGAAGTGTGGTTTTGGAAGGATGTAATGAAAGATGCCTGATGGCTTGTGTTTTTTTTGATTGGAGGGAGATGTTGTCCTTTTTCTAAATGATAATATAACCTAGGTGGTAGGGATGACAGAGTATATGAGGAACACTTTTGTTCTTTTTGTACTTTAGAGAAGAGTTTACAGAACAAACTAGCTTTTCATTAAACAGTTAATACAGACAGTGTTCTGTGACATTGGTTGCTAGCTAACCCCACAACACTTTGAACACTCTCCTCTTCTTGACCTTAAGTTTCCCCCTACTAGCTCTTCTGTCCTGAGGGGAGCTTTTTAAATACACACACACACACACACACACACACACGGTTTTTTTAGTCGAGTATGTTTACAGATGGCGAATCATATTTTATAGTGGGAGCTATGGACTCAGCTAAGTTTTCATGTGATTGTTTTTTACGATGGGTCACAACTAAGCTAACCTTGAAGCTATTTGAATTGTTGTTTTAGGATACAAGTGTGTTCTGGTGGCAGCATTTTTGTGAGGGCGATGCTTATAAAGTGCTCTAGCTAATAAATCAGGTGTTGTCATGTGGAAATGGAAGGTGGTGTACTGTGGTTTCCTGAAGCGTGTACTTAAACGAAGAAAGGGCTTTACAAAGGTGGTACATGCTTTTCCTTATAACCCTCCTTATTTCATGTTCTTTTTTCCTACCTTTGTAGAATTCTTGCCACTTACAGAGTCAGAGCTTAAAGCTTTTAGTTCTTGTAGTTGCATAGGTTCTCTCCTTCTTTTATAGTTTTTTTTTTTAAAAAGTTGTCAATGCTATAATGCACAAATATTAAAAAGAGATAGATCTCTCCAACACAAAGAGTATCATGGATGTACTTACAAACTTCTGCTGTTGTTTCCCTAAAGGATTGAATTCTACTTCTCTTAGATTTTGACAGAGAGTTTTCTGTTTTTCATGTCAGGAAAGCAGTTGGTTGGTATATGTTGTTGTTAGGTAGTGATGATACAATGTTCACTGAACAATTACTGTATTCTCGATGTTGTTTTAAGCAATTCAGTCATGCTAGCTCATGTCATCTTCACACAACTGTATGATCTGAGTATTTTTTTTATTCCTGTTTTAGAGATGAGAAAAGAGAGATTAGAGAGTTTAATGTACTCAAGTTGCATCTAAGTGAATGGCAGAAAGGACATTTAAATGAAGGCTGTCCTAGCTCAGAGTCTGTGTCCTTAATCAGTGCAGTGTAGAGTTAATAACAGATGTTCTCAAAATGAGCATGTGTGTATATGATCTTAATTCATTTAAAGTATCCCTAAAGTGTCTCTTAAGATTGGGAGAATTTGGCTTAATAAATAAATTGGTCCTGAGACCTAGTTTTTCCTGGTTGTAAGCCCTGAATGTAAGACTTGAGGCAGAAAGGGGGTGTGTCTGTTGACATGCGCAGTAGACTTTAGCCCCTTGCAGCCCAGGCTCTGAAGCAGTAGCAGTACACATTACTGAAGTAACCCTGCTTATGTTCTCACACAAAGGAGGTGACTTTAGATCTGATGAGCAGAATATTATAGCGTATTCAAAAGAGAGGCAATTAAAATAGATTTCCTCCACCACAACTTTCCTTCCTTATTTGATAACTGGTGGAAAAACTCAGTGTTCCTTTTGTTACCTTGTTTCATACTACCGTAGTCTAATTTGTGATATGTTTGTACTCCTAACTGGAGTATTGAAAGTTCATACTACTGTAGTCTAATTTGTGATATGTTTGTACTCATAACTGGAGTATTGAAAGTGGTGATAATTAGACCTTTGCAAATGAAAAGGAATTATTTTTTAATTTTTAAAATGGAAATTGCTATACTTTCTGTTCTTCCTGAAATGAAAACAGTACAGAAGTGTAAGACAGAATGTGAAAATCATCCTGAGAGAACCTCTGTGAACTTTTTTGTTGGTGTTTCTCCAGACTTTTGTATGTTCATATTAGCATTTACGGACAGACACACACAAACTTCAGTTTAATGGGATGATAGGGTTTTGTAACTTGTTTTTGCTGCTTAATGATCTCGTCTGGCCTCTGAGGAGAGATTTTTAAATTATTTGAATTTTTTTCTCTTATGTACAGTGTTGCAGTGACCATTCTGCTGCATCCATTATTGTACATTTGTCCACTTTTTTCTTCAGTGAGTTTTGAGTTTTGTTTCTGATTGCTCAGAGAGCTATACCAAATTGTCTAGAGAGTGTTGGAATGATTTATGAGGTACAGCTAAGCCACCATTGCCCTAGGATTTTAGTACATACAGTGATACTTCTTCAAGGCAAACAGAAAGCAAAACTGAGACATGTGCACTAAGTAATACTGAAGTGTAAGGCCCTTGCATTTGAATCTCATCGCTAGTCTTAATTTTGCCTTGAATTGAGAATCATTTTAATTGTTTTATTTTCTGTCATCGTTTCATTTTGCATTGTGAAGATGATGATGTGTATATGTATATATACAGGTGTAATTATTGTTAATGTAATTGTTAGCAAACCATTATTTTACTTCAGTAGTATGATTTAAATAACCCTGTTTTTGTGGGATTGGGCTGGGTGTGTGTCCTCCATACAGTTTATATCCTGGAACCTGGAGATCCTCCTTTGTTGCAGCAACCACTACAGACATCCAAATCTGGCATTCAGCAGATAATTGAGTGCTTTCGATCAGGTATGACTGTTTCAGAATATATTTTTAAATCTTCACATAGTTTAAAAACTACCTAGAAGTTCTTTAATACACTTTTTAAAAACTATGAAAATGTATGCATTGGTTTTCTTTATAGAATGCATTCAGTTGTCATATTTTTAAAAAGTGAATGAATAAGTATTACCTTGATCTAGAGATTCCTTTTTTGTGTTTTATATATATGTGTGTTTGTTTGTGTATGTTAATATACAAATAATTGCATTTGGCATAAACCAATAAGTAAATAAAATCTGTTGTGAGTGAGTTGATTCTGACTCAGTGATCCGATAATTTAAAACGATAAAATATGTGGTATATTTTGCTAGTAAAGTGCCTCTTCTTTTTAAAGATCCTTTGTTAATCTTTTAGCATGTTTTTTTATAAACTTTCACAGACAGTAGATTATACTATGTCTTTATAAACTTTGGAAACCCTGGTAGCATAGTGGTTAAGTGCTGTGCCTCCTGATCAAAATGTTGAGAGTTTGGGTCCACCAGGGGCTCCTTATAAACTCTATAGGGCAGGGCAGTTCTTCTCTGACCTCTAGGGTTGCTGTAAGTTGGAATCAACTCGTTGACAGTGGCTTTGGCTTTTTCTTATAAAACTTAGGCTCAGTATATCATTGACTCAGTATGCCTGAGATGCCTTCATTTTCTAGATTAGTTACGTTACCATTTCTGTATGTGACTCACCTTCTGTGTAACCTAGGAGTTTCAATATCTTTAATGGAGCACAAGATACAAAAGACTTAATTCCTTCCTTGATTCTTGCTTTGGTATCTTCAGAAGTATTTGTTTAGCTTTTCTTTCCATGATGTTATTGTAAGAATTGGATATGAGAGTATATGTATGATGACAGCCAGTTCCGTTAATGAACTCATTCTGGAAAAAGTGCTACATATCTCATTGCTGAATATCACTACAGTCACCTTCAAAGTACTTCCCTTGGGAAGCTATGTCCCGATGCCAGGGCCTAGTCCACCCTTCAAAGCAATTTTGGAACTCTTTTTCTGGAACGGCCATCAGAGCTGTTGTTGTATTACCCTTGTATTGTATTGTTGTTGTATTACCCTAAACATCATCAGAATGTCTTCCTTTCACTATTTCTGTTATCTTCGGGTGAAGAAAAAAGTCACCGGGGCCAGATCAGGTGAGTTATTTATTTATCGGCTAAAAACTCACTTATAGACAACTATACAGTTAAGTTTGCAAACTTGACACTGTGCCACCATATGCAATGGCCATTCCAGGAAAAGAATCCCAAAATTACTTTGAAGGATGCCCTAGGTGCTGGTGTTGGTGCATAGCTTCCCAAGGCAGGGGGAATACTTGAAAGGTGACTGCAGTGATACTCAGCAGTGAGGTATGTAGCACTTAGAGCAATTAAGTACATGAACTGAATTGTCAGATCTCGTGTGTATGTGTGTACGTGTGCTTTTAGTCACAGTTCTGTGCTTTAAAGTAGGTATCACTTACTACATATAAATGATTGAGAACTATTAGAACTCCTGTGTTAAGATCTTAGATTACTGTGATTCTTACATGATCTGCTTGTCTGCCTCTTGTAGATTTGACTTCTCTGTCGTAAACTATTGAGTCAAAGGTGAGCAAGGGACAAACATGACTGGTAGACACCTAGCTGATACTTAAAGCTTGTCATCTTGATGAAAAATTTCTGAGGTTCAAAAGCAAATGTAATTTGTGTATATTTACTCATTTTGTAGTGATGAGAAACATTTTGAAGTGTTTGGTTTAAACTGGTGTAAAGGGGAATGGCACATATGGCATATGCTTCATTTTAGAATTCTAAGAAATAGGATGTCCCTTAGTTTAAATTAAAAAGCTTTTCTTCCTCTGAATTTCAAAATCTGTTTTTTAGACTTTTTATCTACAGACCTCATTTTATGCATATTTTACCCTGTAGGTAATGAGTGTGTGTCATATGCCTGTCCTTAGGCTTGAATGTGGTATAGCCTTTTTTAGCATGTCTTTTGTTGTTGCTTGTTGTTTACTTGCAGTAATTCCTTTGGTTAGCAGATACAACAATAGGGCAAATTCTTCTACTATGACTACAGGTAAAGTCAGACTTCTTAGGGCAAATATTTAGCATAGTGGAAGAATACTGTAGTAGTAGTTTGTTTCTGCTACTTTTAGAACAGAGGTAGAAGTTTTTTCTGTTCTTTCTTACTAGGGAAATGAGGGTACTAGTTTTTCACATCTAGTAATAATACCTTGCTATAGATTTCCTTTTCTAAATTTGTAATTAGTAGATTTATTTTATACTACATGAATTTATTATATAGTGTCATTTGATGACAAAGAATAAACTCCTGCCCTAGGATCTTGGCCCTTCATCTAAGATTAAGGGACCTTGGAAGGAAACAATTTAAAATTGGGTTCATTGTTTTCTTATTAAACCTCTTGGTATTGAATAGGTTCTATAGCAACCTTACAGGAGAGGGTAGAACTTCCCTGTAGGGTTTTCAAGGAGTGGCTGGCACATTTGAACGGCCAGACTTTTTGGTTAGCAGCTAAGCTTTAAATGGTAGGACACCAGGGTTCTGTTTTTTTTTTATTGCACTGTGGACATACTTGTTTTCTCTGTGTGCCATTTCTTTACTATCTAAATTGAAGAAGAAGAACTGTGGAATGGTTGATCTGAAATGGTATAATTCCAAAGCTATTTATGATTTTTTAAAATATGTTTTAAACTGTTCCAAACAAATCTACCATCTGCATTATTATTTAGGCAAATTCTGAGAAAAGCTATAATTCCAATTTTTTAAGTACCTAGTAGAATCCCTGGGTGGTGCAGATGTGTAATGCACTTGGCTGCTGACTGAAAGATCAGTGGTATGAGTCCACCTAGCCACCTTGAGCGAAAAAAGGCCTAGCAGTCTGCTTGTGAAAATCTGCCACTGAAAACCCTAAGGAGCTCAATTCTCTGATGGTCATGGGTTGCCATGAATCTGAATAGACTCTCCTGCAACTGGTATTTTGTTTTAAGCACCCAGTAGTTTAGAGTTGATTCAGAAATATGCTGAGTGGCTCACTTTTGGATTGAAAAAACCTATTGCATTGATGTTTCGTAACTTAAGAAGCTTAATTTTTTCAAGATACTGAGGCCCTTTTGCGCTTCTAACTGAAACCTCACAGAGGATGATGAGATGCAAGTTTAAGTCATATAATCTAGGGACTAAGATCCCTTCTAACCCTGAGACGGTCAGTTCCTTCCTGCCCCCTTCTGCTGCCAAGCAAACCCTCAGTGACTCATCTCTTTACTGACTCTTCCCCATTGCAACTAGTTCATACACATTACATTTCAAGAACTGTGCTGATAGTGCTGTATATCTTTGTTAGATATTTGAAGGTAGAACTCCATGTTTTCACTTCTGTTAACCTACAGGTTGAGCAGTAGATGCGTTAAGTCTATCTACCCTTTTCTCCATGCTGAGGTGGTTAGCTTCAGCTGCTGTGTCATCTCTGTTGAAGTGACTCACCTTCCATCACCTACCCTGGATTGTCCAAGACTTGGTGTTCATTCCTACCCAATGTGGAACTTCCTCAAAGAATTCTGTCTGTGAAAGGAGTTGACACAGTCCAGGTCCACGAACTCCTCATGTGTGCTCTTCTGATGGCATGATCCATCTCGACCCACTTTCTGTGCCTCACATTTCAGCTTTTACTTTGAGCTGTTTTCTTGGCTGTGAAATCCTTCTTGACTTACAAGTTAATTTGAATAGATTTTTATCTTTTATCTTAAAAAATAGTTCATGCCTGTGGTTTAAAGAAAAATAGTAAAGGGTATAATATGAAAAGTATGCTTCTTTACTGTTCTGTCCCCTGGTTCCTGTCTACTCAGGCATTGTTGCAACATGCTTTGGTGTGTCTTTTTGCAGAGGCCTTCTGTGCATATACAGGCATTTATTGCTCACTTTCTTCCTAATACACGTGGCGGCAGATTGTCTGCACTCTTACGCGCATTGTATTTATTACCATAGATTCAACTGTCATTTGATGTCAGTCCGGGCATAGATGCCTCAGTTTTTCAGAAGGCCATCTGTTTTGCCCTGACCTGCAGATTCTCTGTTGTGAAATACCTCATGTTTGCTGGCTTGCTACTTGCCATTTGATCTGAATATCTGGCACCCTGTCCTTTGCCGAGTGGGTCCTACCCTTTGATAGAGCCTTTGCCTTGGCGCTATTAGTCCTTCTACGGTCACGTCTGTGATGTAGTGTCTTTGAGTGTTCTTTCTTCATGTTAACGCTTGTAGTTTATCTTTCTTCTTCTCTGACTTCCTTCCTCCCCTCTCTAACACAAAGATTTAGATAATAAAAGAAAGGCACACTGCTACTAGATATTTGTTAACATTTATTTGAGCTTAATAGTCATTCATAGTCTCTCACTCTTTTGGTAGAGGCACAGGAGCTTTGGAATGCCTATAGAAGCAAAAAGTGTGGAAAGACAAGAATAATCACCTCATATGATTTTTAAATGAACTTGGCATCTTGTAAATTCACAAAATGTATATTATAAAAGAGCAAATTTTTGCAGAATTACTTTTGCAGTCCTTCCTTTAGCATATGGTAGGCTACTCTGTACAAGGAACTTGTATCTTCTTCGAATGTTAGTGAGAAATAAATTGTAAGTTTTCTTTTACGTTAGTGAAAAATGTGACATAGCCTTTTAGTAGTGAAAAAGTGATATTTGCTGTCATTGTTAGCTTCATAAGTTGAAGTTTAGTCATTGAATGTTTTAGAAGCTTTTTTTAAGTCCCTAAAGCAATTTGAATTGTGATTTAGAGGCAGCTCTGCCTGGGTGATGATAATGGTATCCCAGCTGTGTGTGACACTTTGGGCAAAAGCCTGTGATAGAAGTATTGTTTGTCTATAATACATTTGAAAGTACCCTACTATAGGGTGGGTTTTTTTTGGTTTGTTTGTGTATGTGTGTTTTTGGTTGTGACGTAGTGATTTAAAACCACAAAACCCACTACCATCAAGTCGATTCTGACTCACAGCGCCTCTGTAGGACAGAGTAGAACTGTTTTGTAGAGTTTCCAAGGAGTGCCTGGCAGATTCAAACTGTTAGCCTTGTGGTTAGCAGATGTAGCTCTTAGCCACTGTGCCATCAAGGTTTCCACATAGTGAGTTAGTAAATTTAAAATGGGATTAAATATTACCTGGACGAATAAGTAAAATGTAGATTTATTTATTTGATTTGCTCTTACATTCATTTTCAGAGCGTCTCATCCTGGGCTGTGTTCCTGGGAGAGTAGCCATTTATATTAGTCTATGAATTTTTCAAGGCCGCAAACTGTACCTGTCCCTTTTATCTCTCTAATGAACAACATTGTACCTTGTACTTAATAAGTACTCAATAAATGTTTACTAAACTGAACTAAAAGATTCACCAAGTAGGCACTGGCATAAAATAACTTTATTCTGTTTATAAATTTATTGTCGTATGTGGTAGGGCTCCGTAATTAATGTAACCTTTTAACCAGCCCTTGTAGCTGGTGATTTTCGGATAACAATTTGTATTTTCTTAGATTTCCCTACTTTTAACTGCTTTGTGTATTTATGCTAGGGGATAATGGCTTAAAATTTTCCTTCTTGTTGGTCGTGAACTTGAGGAAGGTTTGACAAAGATCACAGATTGACTTGTAATCTATGTTGGGGTGGTATTGTGGTTAAACAGTTACTTGAAGACTGACTTGTGTGAGCCAGCAGTAGGCAAACAATATACCATTAAAAAATTACAAACTAAGCTTAAAATTGTCATTGACCAAAATGTCAGTGTTATTAAATAAAAAACGAAGGCTGTCTTTGTCTAGCACAGCAGTGTTAGAATTAATGTCATGTCTTGTTATAAACTGACTGCCATCCATCCTAATGTAAAATTGAATAATGGATTCCTTCTGGAAAAAAATCTTTCAGATGTCATCGTCAATATATACAGTGCACTTACTACTAATGAATAGCCCAAGATAAGTCTTTAATGATGTTTAATTGATTTTTATTGAGCACCTAGTATGTGTAAGAACTTGAGTGCTAGCAGTGTGCCGAACAAGGGAGTTGGGAGAATGTTACAGACATGTGACAGAGATAGCACACGAGAGCCATTGCTTGTGAGCTTGGATGTGTTTGTGATATTTGTGGAACTGAGAGAAAAGTGGTATGCGTGGATCAACAAGAACTGTGTGTTGGCGAGAAGGGCACAGATTAGCCATTGGTAATTGAGAGTGATTAGTCAAGCTTAGCGCCAGATACTTTTGTGTTTGGGTGCTTTTGGGGAATGAATACACAGTTCCTACTAAATAAAACTTTTAGGAAATGAATAGTGTTTTTGTTTTTTTATGAGTGAGAGAAACCAAAGGATGCAGTCATACATTTTTACATTTAAGTATTTCTTATGTATAACTTCATGTTGTTTATTGATTATTGTGTTTTAAATTTGCAGTCTGTACATTCTTGTAAGCTTTCAGTTGAATTCTTAAGTTAAACTTAGTTCAGATTATTTCTGTGTTCTTACATATTTTTTGACTGTCTTTAAAGACACTGAATCTTAATCAGTATGGGTCTAGCAGGTTTTTTGATTTAAAGTGTACATAGATTTCCTGAGTTTTTTTCTTACTGGCATTTGTTTTTCAGTTGCTCTCAGAGAACTATGTGTACATCAGTCAGAGAAATTCATCCAAAGCCTTCTGGTCATCAGTCTACCTCTCTCAGTTTGTGTGTTACTTATGAGGTTAACTGTAAGCTAAATATATTAGCAGTTTTTGGCTAAGATAATTTGTAATGTAAAACAGAATATACACGCAAACAAACACAAATGAATGTCATGTAAAGATAATAGATACTATTCTGTGAATCTTTTTAAATTTCTGTTTTGTGACTTTGTGGTTCTGGGGTATAGTATAGTTATTGTAGATTTAGATGGGCAGTGGTGAAAATTATTGGATATTTTTCCCTCAATAGAATAATTTATATTTAAATTTTAAAATAGTTTTCCCCAACCCCAGGTACATAATTTAATTTTCCTGGGATTTAGATTCATATTTTCCTTTGTTTTGTTTCACAAGGTAGATAAGTTTTAAAATGCAAAGATTATTTAGCTCCTTAATACAACACAACTGCATACTATCAGAATTGGAATTCTAAAGACTTGGTAAAGCTCCAGTAATAGGGTAGTCAGTCTGTTTGCAGTAGAATGACTGATCTTCAAAATGGTAACAAAATACATTTTGAAAAATAAGTGTTAACAAGCTTTTAAAGATTGAGTCAGAAATGTGTAACATTTATAAACTTTGTAGTATTAATTATAGTAGTAATATTGTTTATACTCTTTAGTAGTCCCAGAGCTTAGTAGTCCATAAACATTTGTTGAATGATGAAATACTTTGTACCTAGAGAGTTTCAAGTTTTTTTTTCAGGGCATGCTGGATTTTTGCTTTTTAATTTAAGGCAGTATTACATCATTTTTATATTTGAGGCACATTACCGTTATTTAGGCACATTAATTAAAGCACTACTTATCTCTTTTTGTCAGCTTACATTGGCACAGACCTAGCAAGTGGTGACAAATGACCTTCTATTTGTGTATTATTCCTGGTAGATGTTTTGGTTTCAAAGATTAGATGCTTCTTGCTGTGTATTTTGCCTTTGCCTTTTGATTTTCTGTCCTAGTGCTTAAATTCTGTGAGATCATTGGTACCCAAGACTGACTGATCTTTTCTTCAACAAATGCTTATAGAGCATTGCTGGAGCTGAACACTGTAGTTGTTGATAAAAGGGACTTTGTCTTGTGTGCCCTGGAGTTTATAATCTAGTGGAGAAGACAAGCATTAAGCTAGTAATTATATCAGTATTGATTGCAATTGGGCTAAGTGTTTTGAGGGAGAAAGACTTTAAACAATAGTAGTATCAAGATACAAAATTACCTCTTATATGAACAACCATTCTTTAGCATCACACTAAATGGCTATAATCCACTCTAGGACCAGAACCTGAAGTAATTTGACCTGTTATTTAAAAAGAACAGCCACAGACAATCTTGTGATACAGTTCAGACCTTTACTGAGGAATCTTGCTTTAAGGAATGTTTTGTAAAACTCCATGTTCCCTGCCTAATGCAGCAAAGAACTGGATGAATCAGCCAAAAAATTTGGTGGGGAGTGGTGGAGAAACATTTGATTTTCTTCCTCGCTCTAGAGCTATTGAATCAGAATCTCTAGGGATGGATCATGCTCATCTTTATTCTCAGGTCATTGTGGTGATCAGCTAGATTTTGGAACACCCTAAGAATTGATTGGCAGAACAAGGGCATCAGGTTTTATTTTTTTCCCTTACATTTAAAATGTTTTATTGTGCTTTAGGTCAAAGTTTGGAAACGCTGGTGGCATAGTGGGTTAAGTGCTGCATCTGCTAACCAAAAGATCAGCTGTTCAAATCCACCAGGTGCTCCTTGGAAACTCTATGGGGCAGTTCTACTCTGACCTATGGGGTTGCTGTGGTTGGGCCCGACTTGACGACAGTGGGTTCTTTGGCTTGATTAAGTGTAAGTGTACAATCCACGTCAACTTGTCTTACAAAAACTTACACACTGCTATGCAATTCTAGCTGTTCTCCCCACCCTGTGAAGTATACTCCTCCTTTCTACCTTGTATTTCCTGTGCCCATCCAGCCAGCTCCTGTCCCCCTCTGCTCTCTCACCTTGCTTCTGGACAGGAGCTACCTAATTAGCCTCATCTGCTTAAGCCAAAAAGCACACCCTTCACCAGTATCATTTTACATCTTATAGTGCAATCCAATCTTTGCCTGAAGAATTGGCTTTGAGAATGGTTTCTCTTCTGGGTGACAGTCTTGGGGCCAGGTCTTCCAGGGACCCTCCAGTCTGTTGAACCATCAACTCTGGTCTTTTTTTAATAGAGTTCTTGTTCTGCACATCCATTTTTTCCCTGCTGTGTCAGGTACTCTCTGTTGTATTCTCTGACAGGGCAATCATTGGTGATGCCTGGGCACCATCTGGTTCTTGTGGTCTCACGCTGATACAGTCTCTGGGTTTATATGGCCCTTGCTGTCTCTTGGGCTCGTGTTTCCCATATGTCTTGGATGTCTTTTATTCTTCTCTCTTGAGGTGGGTTGGGAAAGGGCAAAGGTTTTTGTTGACGTAACAACCAAACGATAGTAGTATTTTGCTTAGTGCCTACTTAGTTTTAGATACAGTGTAATAGAAGTTAGTAATGCCTAGATTTTATTTACAAAGAGTAACTGCACTTTTGGATTGTCAGCAGTAGTTTCCCAGTTTAAAGATGCATGTTAAAGTTTTCTTTTTGCATTTTCTTTTTTCTCTCAGGAACTAAACAACTTAAGCATATTTTATTAAAAGATGTGGACACTATTTTTGAGTGTAAATTATGCCGCAGTCTCTTCAGAGGATTACCAAATTTAATTACCCATAAAAAATTCTACTGCCCACCGAGTCTCCAGATGGATGACAGTAAGTTTTGCTTGTATATTCAGTACTGTATATTGTAATTAAATATTCTTAAATTACTTCTATATTTGCATTAAAATGGTATCAGTATCTAATTATGGTAATTTAATGCTGGAGGGTAATCTTGACTCAACAGTATATTTCATTTTCTCTGAGTACTTTCATATCAGTGCTCAGACATACAAGTATATGTAAAATATTAGGTATTGTTTTTTATTGTTTATATACGTTATATTCATGATCTATGTATCTTAAAAAAATGTGAATGCTATCTTGAACGCATAATGTCTTGGCGTTTTTCCTCTTGTTTAACAGCTTGTTACCAGCTGTTGTTATTTACTTAAATTCTTTTTGAGTAAAGAAGTTTGGAAATGCAAAGCAAAGATAAATAAATAAGTGATTTCAGTGGGAAGTGGTGGAGAGCATTAGTTTATTACTGTTTCTCATGTTTTCTGAATCTTTTTTGATTTGAATATCAGTTTTATTCTCAGCGAAGTTTATTTAGATCAGTTGTCATATCAGAAATGGAGTTGTCTCACAGGCTAACTTGATGTCCAAAATAGCTTAGATGATGAAGGCAATGAATGAAGTCTTTGTTGACTTCAGTGTTTGCCGATGTGGTATATATATGTTTAAGTTAGCAGTACATATCTTCTTACTTTACAAATTTTAAGAATTGATTAAGAATTTGAATTCAAGAATTTTAATAACTAATGATCTAATTGTTTCTTGTCTAGAATTTAACTCTCCGTGGGCTGGTTAATACGTGAATTCTGTGTATTTTTCAACTTCTTTGGGATGGGGAGGAAATGCAAACTCCAAATATCAAAAATACTGCTTTAATTACTAATGTGGAAGTGGTTTAAAATACATTATAGATTATAGATGGATCAAAAAATTCATATTTGTCTGGAAGCTTTTCCTGCGTACTGCTGTTTTATCTCGCTATACTTTGTTTTTATCATTGAATCATAAATTCAGTTGCAGTCTGTGGAGATTAGTTTCAAATCTGTTACCTTTTAGTTGTAGAAATGTTTTATAAAGAGAAACAGATAAATAGGTTGCTGATTATTGCGCAGTTTTCTTAACAGTATTCATTCTAAAAATACCTCTGTGAAAGTGCTGTGCTTCATATGATACTCCATTTATCCATTTTGGAAGAAGAAATTTTAAAAAAGTGTAAGAACTATCGTGATTCATTGGATTTAGTACTATATTTGTAGCTGGATTTCAAAGTTGTATGTGCACACTTACCTGGTGTTAGAAAACTCCAGTATAAAATATGAATATTTACCTCTCTCTAGAGGGTATAATTATTGCACAGATAAATAAAACTTCTCTGTTTTTAGAATACATTTGATTATACTTTCACCATTTGTTTTAATGAAATTTTGTCATGTTAAGGCATATATAGAACTGAGCTTAACAAATAATGTGTATCATTCCACTGATGTTTATATATTTTCTTATAATTCTTGTAATCTTTTTATGCTCTTTCATTTATCTATGGTGTTTGAATTTCCCTCACACAGTTAAGCTAGATGATTTATTAGGAAATGTTGTTAGGTGGTATCTCCCCACCCCCAAATAATTCATATTTATGTAGTAACATTCTTCATGATGTCTCATCTGTTCTGCATTGTGAGAACTTGGGATCGTTTTTGCTAGTTTAGAATAAAAATATGGATTATAATTTTTATGGTTGAGGACACCTTTGTACTTTTTATTTTATGTTAAGAGCACTTAGAAATGAAAGTATATTTTCAGATTGGAGTCATTTCTGAACATTTGCATACTGTGATAAGATTTCAATTAATACATTTTAGCTTAGTTACTACTATTTTTGTCTTCATAAATTACTAAAAAATAGGTAATGATCTTATAAAAATAAATATGAACCAGTAGTAACTTTAAGGTAAAGGTTCATAATATAGTTTAACCTATTAGTGGGCTAGAGCAGCCTAATTATTTCAGATTAAAATGTTGTTTTTTCCTTAACAGACCTTCCTGATGTAAATGATAAACAAAGTCAAGCCATAAACGATCTCCTAGAAGCCATATATCCAAGTGTGGACAAGCGAGAATATATTATTAAGCTAGAACCCATAGAAACTAATCAAAATGCAGTGTTTCAGTATATTTCAAGGACTGATAATTCCACTGAAGTCACGGAGTCGAACAGTACTCCTGAGCAAACGGAGGTTCAAATGCAGGAAACCAGCACTGAACAGTCTAAGGCAGTACCGGTTCCAGACACGGAGATGGAAAATGTAGAGCCTCCTGCAGTTGAGATTGTTGCGGATGAAGTTGCACCTGCACCTGATGAACAACCTGAAGAATCACAGGCAGACGTGGAGACTTCTGACAGTTCGGATTTTGGTCACCAGTTGATATGTTGTCTTTGTAGAAAAGAATTCAATTCCAGACGAGGTGTTCGTCGTCACATTCGAAAAGTACACAAGAAAAAGATGGAAGAACTAAAAAAGTACATTGAAACACGGAAGAATCCAAACCAGCCCTCTAAAGGACGCAGTAAGAATGTTCTTGTTCCATTAAGTAGGAGTTGTCCAGTGTGCTGTAAATCATTTGCCACAAAAGCGAATGTGAGGAGGCATTTTGATGAAGTTCATAGAGGACTCAGGAGGGATTCAATTACTCCTGATATAGCAACAAAGCCCGGGCAACCTTTGTTCCTGGATTCTGTTTCTCCTAAAAAATCTTTTAAGACTCGAAAACAAAAGTCGTCTTCAAAGGCTGAATACAATTTAACTGCATGCAAATGCCTCCTTTGCAAGAGGAAATATAGTTCACAAATAATGCTTAAAAGACATATGCAAATTGTACACAAGATAACTCTTTCTGGAATGAACTCTAAAAGAGAGAAAGGTCCTAATAATACTGCCAACAGTACAGAAATAAAAGTTAAAGTTGAACCAGCAGATTCTGTAGAATCTTCACCCCCTTCCATTACCCATTCTCCACAGAATGAATTAAAGGGAACAAATCATTCCAATGAAAAAAAGAACACACCGGCAGCACAGAAAAATAAAGTTAAACAAGACACTGAAAGCCCTAAATCAACTAGTCCGTCTGCTGCAGGTGGTCAGCAAAAACCCAGGAAACCAAAACTTTCAGCTGGCTTTGACTTTAAGCAACTTTATTGTAAACTTTGTAAACGTCAGTTTACTTCCAAACAGAATTTGACTAAGCACATTGAGTTGCACACAGATGGAAATAACATTTATGTTAAATTCTACAAGTGTCCCCTTTGCACTTATGAAACTCGTCGGAAGCGTGACGTGATACGACATATAACTGTGGTTCATAAAAAGTCTTCCCGCTACCTTGGGAAAATAACAGCCAGTTTAGAGATCAGAGCTATAAAAAAGCCCATTGATTTTGTTCTGAATAAAGTGGCAAAAAGAGGCCCTTCGAGGGATGAAGCAAAACATAGTGATTCAAAACACGATGGCACTTCTAACTCTCCTAGTAAAAAGTATGAAGTAGCTGATGTTGGTATTGAAGTCAAAGTCACAAAAAACTTTTCTCTTCACAGATGCAATAAGTGTGGAAAGGCATTTGCCAAAAAGACTTACCTTGAACATCATAAGAAAACTCATAAGGCAAATGCTTCCAATTCACCCGAAGGAAACAAAACCAAAGGCCGAAGTACAAGATCTAAGGCTCTTGTCTGGTGAGGAACAGTTAACAGAGTTTTGCTTTTTACCCCCATCGAACTTAAAAAAAAAAATCATTTGACCATAATTTATAGGTGGTTCCATTTTTAACACGTTTGCTTCCATATATATGGCATGGCATTGGGAACTGCAAGAGTAATGTGCATATTGCATTTACCTCTTCAGTGACCTTTATTCCAGTGGCTTGGGAACAAAAGTTAACCTCTGAACTTAACCTTCCACAGGACAACGCAGTATAGTAGTAGATAGATGGCACAGGGTCAGTGCTTTCCTCTTATTAACATTGTAAATATATACACACATTTGCTTATGTTTACAGCAGAAGTCTCCTGTTTAACAAACTGCACAGGTTTAATTTGATTCAGCGACTTAGTCTACTAATGGATGCATTGTAGGAAAGTTAAATATATTAGAATGAGTTTGTGAAGGATTTAATTAGAGGAAAAATCTTTTGAGGCACTGTAATTATTGTAAAAAATAATCTGTGATGGCTAAATGAAAGTGCTGCACTCAGAAAAAACAATAACAACAAAAAACACCCAAATTGAATTTAGAATGATTAGCATTATTGTTTATGTTTGATATAGTGCTTCTAAGCAAAGGGGCAAAACTTGGTGAACAAAAGTTGGGATTTTTTTGCTTTTTCTTTCTGTTTGGGAGTATGTGTTAGTGACTCTTTTTTAGTTTTGATGTATGAAAAAAATGATTGATTGGGCCCCAAGCTGCATATTTTTTTTTTCCTGTTTTTGTTTAAACAGACTTTGGCGATCGTTTCAGAATAGCTAATGTTATTAAGTAGGACTTATTTGTGGCTGTTGTTGCAAGAAAAGTATAATCCCTACAGGGAAGAAAGAAAAATATTTTTAGAAGGTTTTGGAACAAATAATAGATTTTTAAAAAAGCAATATAAAATAAGGAATAAATTCCTTGTATTTGTTTTTACAAATTTATATATATATTTTAAAGTTTACCTTCAATACCTTTCCTTGTATTAAGACACGTAGTGTATCTGAATGAGCATTAAATTAGTTCGGGATTCAGAGTCCAAAGCATAATACCATAGTTTGAGTTGTGAATAGGTTAAATGTGGCTTGATAATCACAGACTTTCATTTATGTGGAAAACTTATGATGAAACCATCCTTTAAAAGTCATTTACTACTGTATAGTTTTAACAACAAGATTTTATTGGTAAACTCAAAAGTGTTCATTTGTTCCCATTTCTCCTCAGATAACTTCAAGTGATGTACGAAAAGGTTTGGCGTTCATTTTTGTGGAAAGACTTTAAATTGGTGTTAGAACCACTAAAACGTCTCCAAATGGTACTATGAGGAAAAAAAGAAAACCATTTTCATAAACATTCAACTGTAACTTCTGTTTTCTGACTAAATTAATAACTATCTGACCACTTGTCTCTTAGGCCTTCCCTGCCTCTTCTAGCCCTTGGAAGTAGCTGTGACATTACGTATCGTCATCACAGTCCATCAACTAACTGCCCTTGGCCTTGTGCATTTGGCCTACCATTTCTAACAAAGTTCCTGCCGATTGTGTTTCCCAGACTGCTGGTTGAGTAAAGCAGTTAACAATGTGAAGAAAAGATCACCATTGGTGATTTTTAATTGACACAGACTTCCTATCATAGGGATTTAGCTTTGTCCCACTATTTTTGGCAAAATTTTCATCTGGATTATACAGATATATATATTTTCTAGTTAGTATGTGATAAGAGCAAAAAGCAAATTAGTCTCAACACATTATAAATATTTAGTTTACTAAGTATTTGTAATTATTTTCACATTTGTTTATTCCTAACTTATTCTTCCAGCACTTAAATGTTTGAAAGTTTCATTCTAGGAAAAGATGACACAAGCAAGTTCCAGTTCATTTTCATTCATGGATCATTACATTTTTCATTTGTTAGTGTCTGAGCTTTTTGTGGAAATTAAACATTCCCCTATTTTTCTTTAAATTTTACACATAAGCACTTTAATGATAGATGTAACTTAATTTTCCAGTTTCTTTTAAAAGACCACACATTCACTGTTAATATGAAGATGATAAAGAACTTCCTTATGTTTTATAGATGCAGACAATCCATGCACAACCACTTCTTGTGATGCTAGTTTATTTCCTTAAATATTACTAAAAAAAAAAAAAAAAAAAAAAAAAGAAGATGGGGTAGAAACCCTAATTCCTCCCCCCCAAGAAAAATCTTAAATGACCACTTTAGGTAGTATTTGATTCCTACTGTAAAACTTGGAGAATAATGAATTCTTGTCCGTTTTTTTAATCAAGATTTAGTAAAAACAGAAGTCCATCTATCTTTATGAAATTTGGGGCAGGTTTTTGTGTATTAATATTTTGTACTTTTTAGGGAATATTTTATTTTTTAGTAATTTGTGTCAAATTATAATTTTAAAAGGTACAGTGGAAAATATACCATGTTTTTATATAGGTTCGTACCTGTAGTTAGGAGGGACTCTGTCCATCTTATATACTTTTGTATAAAATTTTAAAAATGTTGAAGATCCACAAGGTCATAATAAAATGCTTCTATAGCTAGAAAGACATTTACCCTTCCTAGTGCTTTGCACTAAAATATACTGTGAAAGGAAACTAGAAGGACTGTAACTGTTGCTGGAAATGTTCTATATTGAATGTACATGCTCTTGTTGGAAAATGTACTATATGTGATGGAAATAAACCAGACTCGGAGTTATTTCAGCTAAATGTGCTTCAGCAAAGGTGCATTGGTTGAAACTTAAATGTTTTATTGTCAGATTTAAACTTATTCAGTGACTATGAGCAGCTACACTTGAATTATATTCTTATAGTTTTATTTTTAAGAATTAGAGTAATAATTTCTCTTTAATTTAAAAGCAGATTTACTTTTCCACATATGGAAAACTTGTACTTATAGGTCTAACTTTAATGATTAATGGCATAATATATTTAGGGAACTAAATGTGTAGGTGGTATTCCATTTATAAACCATCTTCATCAGTTGCACATTATTAAACCTGTATGTTTGACGTTTGTAAGGTGTTATCTTTTATGCATTCCTACACACAAGACGTATTCCAAAGAAATTTTCCAGCCTTAAGTACCTATACCAATGAAAAGATAGAAGGATTCTTTAGATGTTTAGGGAGCTCTTTGCTGCATTCTCTCATCTGTATGTCAGCCTTTTCTCCAGTGCTTTACTTGTTAAATATTGTGGGAAAGAAAGAAAACTGGTCTGCTTATGGAGGAGGGGAGCCTGTTGCTGGAATTCCCTTACTCCCCTCCCTTTTCTCCTCAAGGCTGTTGAAAGCATATTTCCCATGTAGTAACTCTCGGGCTAAGACCAGGGATTTAGAAGGAGGAAATGAGGATTCCAGAGACTATCCCGAGGTAAAAATAGCACTATGTCAAGACTCACCTAAACTAGAAGTAGCTGTAGAAATTAGGAATATTTTTTTTTTATGATAGCCCAATTAATGCATCACAACAGACAAGAGTGGCAATGATGTTGTACTGGGACAAAATTAGGAGGGTAAATGGACAAGTAAGTGTTTAGAAATGATTGGTTCTTATTCATTTCTGGTCTTCATCCTTACTTTCTGGTTTTATTTTGGTTCTTGAGCTCTGTCATCTCAGAGGCTCAGGTTTGAGGCACAAGAAATTTGTGCCAGAAGCTTTTCTCTATGTAAGCTACGTAAACAAATACGTATTTGCCTTTTTATTATTGTAAAGAGGGGTAGTAAATCAGATAAAGAGCCATCAGAAGTTGTGTGTTTATATTAAGGCTTAACTTGTGGTTATATGTTATGTTCACTTTTACTGCTGTTTGATCTAGTGAGAATTTTTTTTATGGAACTCAACTAACCTAATAGGCTTTCCACTCTTTAATGTGGTGGAAGAGGAAAAAGAGTAACAGGGGTAGCTTATACTTCAGCTTTGTAAGTTTAGATAGTATAGGTGAAAACTGGATGAGATACAGCTAACATTGAATAGGTGTTCATTAGAACATACACATATGCTTGAATGCCTAACAACTACTATTTTGGTTCATAACATCTTTTTCCCTCTTTACTCTTTTTCTAAAAAAGAAAACCTTTGAAGAATGTGCAGATTATACATCCTTAATATTCAGCCTAGTTTTGTATATATGAGCAAGGTTTTTGACTGACAGATTGTTTTTAGCGTTGCAAATACCTTCACATTTTTAGGAAAATGTGTTTGTTATATTGCTTTCTGGTGAATAAGCTGTTCTACTCAATTTGCTTTTAATAGCCTGTGGAGGCAGTAGCAGGGAGCTTTGTGGTTTTGCTATGACTTGTGGCTTTGGGACAAAAAGAATTCCCCCGTAGGTGCTGTGGCTTGTAGGTATGGCAGTAGGCATGGTATATATCATTTCCTGTTGTGAAGTTGCAAAATAACTTTTCAGAGAGCATGGCCATTGAAAGGCATGCTTCTAAAAACTTAGAAATTTGGCCTCCAGCTTTCCTCTAGTCCGAGGCTTTAGTTTGATTTATAAGAATTACATTTTTAATGGAACCCATAAATGAGGACTGTGGGTTAGCCATGTCTCTCATAGATGATCTGAAGTTTAGCTCTAACTTATGTCAAGCGTAGTGTGGGGCTGTGCTGTTAGAATCCTGTCCTCTGCTAATTTTTCACCCTCAAGGAAACCTTGGGATTGAAAAGGAGATGTTAGCTGTTTTTCAAGGCATTAGGCACGTGGTAGAATGCAGGATAAGACACATTTCTGTTAACTTTTGTCCTTCAAAGCTTTCTGAATTCATTCTTTCTCTATTGTTTTGTTTGTTTCTGCACCTTAATCTTCTGACTTATGTTCTGAACTTCCAGCTCTTAACCTTGTTTTCTGTTCTGGTTAATTAACAGAAGTGAAGTCATTAGTGCTGAGATAACTAAAAATATGTTTTGGAGGAGGGCGAGAAGGTAAAAAATGGCTCATTTCCTCCTGAACCTTTGTTGCTACGCACTGGATTTAGCAGATTTATTACTTTCAGACTTCCTTCTCTACATGTTTCTACCACTACTGCCTGACAAGGAGAGGGAGACTTAATAGAAGACCATAGGTGCATCTCATGGGGAAATGCCCAAAGTTGGAGTTTTGCTGTTTGTGCTCACTTGCAGAATTAATTTGCTTGATTGTCTATTTTCGAGGTCAGGGACTGTGTCTTGATAATTTTGTATAGTGCCTAGCACTCTTTGATGTATATATGGGCACTTCAAATAAATGTTTGATAATACACCAAGTAGTGGCCTTTTCCATCCCAGAATTCGACTGTCATGTACTTGGATACATTGGGTCTTCATTTCATCAGTATTGATGGATTTCACATATTTTATGAAGTGCCACCAGCACTAAGATGACAGTTTGTAAAAAGAGAATTCTTAGTAATGGCTAATGAACATTTGTGGTGTGCATATGGTATGCCAAGCCCCCGCATTATGCCTCTGCTCTTACCAGCAGTCCTCTGAAGTAAGAACTGTTACTTCATTTTTATAGAATGGAAAATTAAAACTAAAGAAGTTCAGGGATTTACCCAAGTTCACATACAAGGAGTAAATCACAGCTGAGAGTTGACTGTAGATCTGACCTCAGAGCCTGTGCCCTCAATACAGTGTTACACTTGCGCGTTTTACTATTTACAAAGCACATTCATGGCGTCACCTCATTTGGTAGTTTAGTATAGTGATCTGGCACTAGGTTGGTTAGTGGATTTTTGGGATTTACAAATTACTTCCTGTGGGGCCTTGGTGAAGTTACTTAAACATTCTTTGCCTTAATACCTCACTGTTAAGTGAGATATGTCTTAACTCAGGATTGTGTGGAGAATAAAGTGAAAAAATACATGCAAAGCACTTAGAACAGTGCCTGGAGAATTACAGTAAATGTTAAATATTCTTTCTCTAAGTGACTGCATACAGCAGATTCAAATGTGGAACTTTTTTTATTACCTATTAAAATTTAGATGGAGATTTATACCTTCAAAGAGAGCTCTTTATTGTTACATATCGGATTTTAACTGCTGCTTTTGTATTGGGACAGTGAAGACAATCAAATACGATAATTGTTTGCTACCAGTTCCCTCCTAATCCAGCATTACTAGTTTATCATAAGTCGTTTGTCTTGCAAAAAGCATGTGGCAGCACGTTCATTGTCAGTTGGGCTTTGTTTTTATGGTTATTTCGTAGAAACAATCAGTAGGAGTCTTGGTGGCACTGTAGTTAAGCGCTCAGCTGCCAGTGGAAGGGTCGGTGGTTTGAACCCACCAGCCACTCTGTAGAAGAAAGATGTGGCATGGCATGGCGTGGCAGTGGGTTTTGGTTTTTTCCCAAGAACAATCCATCTATCTTGAAATTCTTCTTAGTATCTGTCCTACTGTAACACAGATACTTTGTTATTTTTGGTCATGTGTGAAATATCTTCATAGAATGAATGTTGAGTAATATTTTTCTAAAAAGTAGAAAAGCTCTTGAAAAGAATGCATTCAGTCACTAAAAGAATGAATTCTTCAGGAGCACGAGTGAGGCGGAGTTTCTTTGGTGAATGTGTCACGAAGAGATAAGATGAAACAGCTCTCATCAGAAGTCTTGCCTGTGGTTTGTCTTAGTGGCAGTACTCCAAATTTCAGCTAGGGCCCACAGATGTTGAATTATCTGCCAAGAGAGTTGACCCTCACACCTGGCTGTTCTCGATCTTGCTTTTTTAAAGATAGGGTGATGACTTTGGAAATTTTTGTGTTTAGGGACTGGTATAGTTTGCATCATTATAGAACTCTTACCTCTACGTGAGGGTGAATGTTTATTTTCTGGACTTCCGAGCTGGTGCTGGTATCTTGACCTTGGTTATGTGGCTGCTTAATGGTCCTGATTCTCACTGGCTTGTGTCAGGCATCTGCAACACATTCCTGGCATACAAAACATGATGGCATTTAAGCAATAGAATGAAAGACAGTAACCCCCAGATAACACACACAAACCTACTTCGATGCTTGAACAGTAAGAAATTGTAACCTATCTGAGTTGTCTTGCTCTGTATGATCTCACACTTTCAGTACAGGACATGTAGTAATGTTATATTCAGATGATAAACCAAAACGAACCCTAAATGTGTAGAACTTACACTACAATTTAGGTGTTGAATATTTGCTTTTAGTCCCTTCTATCTGTGAGATTGTTTAGAAAAGAAATACTCTAGGAAATGAAACTGGCCTTTAGTGAGACTTTATTTCTCAGCTGTGCAAAAGTAGTTTTTAAAAAGCTAAGATCCGTCTTGGGTAGATAGGCAGTAGACCTGAACCCCAAAGTGCCCACCCAGGTATGATGGGTAGTTTCCATTTTGGATGGGAAGATAAAGTCAGCGATATGTTTCTTTTGAAACCCTCATGGGTGTAGTAGTGAAGTGCTACAGCTGCCAACCAGAAGGTCAGCAGTTCAAATCAGACACTCCTTGGAAGCTCTGTGGGGCAGTTCTACTCTGTAGGGTTGCTGTGAGTTGGAATCAATTCATTGGCAAAGAGTTTGTTTTTCGGTTTGTTTCAGGAAAGAATGAAGCACTAGGAACATTCTAGATAATGATAGGATTATGTGGAGAAAAAACTCTTATGGAAAGGGTTTTTATACAGTTTCCCTCAATGTTTGACGTGTGAGTTGTTAGAGAGGACGAGAATAGTTTTAGATAAACTTCTGTAGGAGAACAGCTGTGTTGTTTTCATGTTCTTTGCTCGTCGGATACTTCGTTCCTTGGAATACAACATACCAGGCTATTTGTAGATGTTTGAGAATTTCCCAGTGTCATTCTCTTTTGTATGGGCAGGGTTGGCAGTAATAAAATGTAAGCCAATAGAACTGTCATAAAGATAGACAACAGAGTGAAATTTGTAAATAATTTTGCAAGAATTAGGTTCTCAAGTTATACTGCCATCAAAACATTTTCATAGTCTACCAATTTGTTGATTCTTTCCTGGCCATCTTTACTGCTGTTGTTTCTTGCAGTTCGAAAAGAGCAAAAGTCACTTACTTGCCAGCAAATTCAGATGGAAACAGTTTTATACACTTAGAGGAAGAAACTTAAAGGAGATTTGTTTTGTTTCCTGTAACTGCTTTGAATTGCTTGTTAGTCTCTAATTGTGCCCAGTTGTAATGGTACTGAGGTATTAATTTTTAAGGTTTAGGATACTTCTCCAGAGGGCTTTCCCTAGAATACTTAATTAGGGCAACGTAATGCAGTGTCCTTGAACCACAGATGCTACAGCATGGAAGCGAGTCACCGTGCTTGGATTGCCAGCTTGCTGTGTCAGCTAATTGCATATGCACCCGCGTATATAAATATTTTGTTAGGCTTATTTTTGTTGCAAGCAGAGTGTTACTTGGTCATTAGCTATTAAGAGGTAGTTTATTACAGGGCTTATGTGGGTGGATAAGGGGCAGAGCAATGGCCTGGTCTTATGGGAGTCCAGGAATAATTGTTCAGCCTGGCTTCACTGTACAGATTTCAGCTAGATGCCATGAAAAATAGAAAACAAGTATCAGTGCAATTCTAATGACTTAGCAGCCAGAGTATTTCTTGTCTGCTTCTCATATTTGTTTAACTAGTTGCCTAATGCTGTATCTCCTCAGTGTGGTAGTAATTGCTGCATTGTTCTGCTGCCTTCTTTTCTGTGGCATTCAGTTACATTCCCTTCCCAGGGGAGAAGGGAAGAGAAAGTCTGATTGGGTCAGTTAGCTACATCCCCTGTTGGTCATGGGTGATTGTGGTGGCAGAGTCCAGTGTCATAAAATAGGGTCCTAGACTCAGTAGAATCTCTTGGGGATCTTTTAAGAGGAGTAAGGAGCCCTGGTAGCTCAGTGGCTAAGTGCTCAGCTACTAACACAAAAGTCAGTGGTTTGAGCCTACTAGCCGCTCTGCTGGAGAAAGATGTGGCAGTTTGCTTCCGTGAAGAGTACAGCCTTGAAAAATCCTATATGGCAATTCTAATCTGTCCTTTAGAGTCACTACACTTGGAATTGACTCTGCAGCAACAGGTTATGAAGTCCTAGAGTGTAATAATCTTTTCAGTAATTCATTTCAGTTTTAAATATGATAGAATTGAAGACAACCCAGACTGTCTGTGGGCTAGCCTGTTAGTGTCGGTGCAGAACCAGTACTCCTTTCCTTGCTCAGAAAGTGGAAATGCACATTTTGTGATCAGCATCTGCACTTTCTTTTCAAAACTGTCCGGTGTCATTTTCATCTTCAGCTTTGTAGGTTCTTAGACAGCCTGACCTTTTCACTCAGAAAGCGCCGTGCCATTGCCTGCAGCAGCACTCAGAACGCTCTGTTAGGTGCTGTTCTCCAGACACCCACAGTAGGGCTGCTCAGTTTGGGATGGTGATGTAGTCTATCCTTCAGGTATTGCTCCTGCCTTCCTCCTCGTCTTTTCCACGTTGGTTCTTACTCTGCCGTAGCACCTGGGATCCTGTCATTCACCCTTCCGTAACAGGCACTTGGCACTGTCACATTCTTCTGGGGAAGCAGAATCATGCAGTGGTTTAAAGCAGGGAACTTTAAGTTATGCAGACTCAGACTCAGGTTCTGCCTCCTTTTTATTGATTAACTGCATAGTTTGGGCAACTTATTTAATCTTTCAAAGATTCAGTTTTCTTGGCTGTGAGATGATAATATTAGAAGCTATCTTATAGGTAGTTTGTTGTGGGAATTTATCAAGGTTTAATGATATATTGTATATAATATACTCAGCACAATATCTGACTTTAAGAGCTTAGTGAATATTATTGAGGTAGTCATATTGCCATGAGTCGGATCTGACTCGACGGCACTTGGCTGGCTTGGCTAACTAAAATTGGTTCTCATTTTGCTGCTGAAGTGGTTTCTTGAAAGCACTTAGTTCCTGGTTATCTTGTTTTGCCATTTACTGTCTGTTGCCTTTTTGTTGGCATTAATGCAGCCGTTTAATGGAAAGTCAGATGTAACATTTGTGATAAAGCCAAGTACACACAGTTTATTAAAAGTTCAAGTAGATCATTAGTTTGTGAGTTTTTAATCTCTGTTGGAGTGTGATGCCATTCGCAGCAGCATCTTGTGCTAATTGTTTAAGTTTTTTTTTGGTGGAGTTTTTGATGTAATTATTTCTTATATGTAATTATTGCCTCATTGAAGAATATATCATTTTGAGTAGGGAAATTCAGGTTTCAATTTTTTTTTTTTAGAAAGTATTTTATTTTAAAAAATTTTTTATTTAATATAACTGAGTGAAAATGTACATTCCCATGTAAATTTACATACCCACCTATGTGCAGCTTCCACTGCTCTCCCTGCCCAGTGACAGCACACTATTCCTCTCCGCTCTATACATGTCTCATTCTCCCAACAGTCTCTTTTTTCCCACCTCTTCACCCACTCTCCTTCCTCTAGCCAGAGGTCAGCAGGATGACATCCTATATATGTATAGAACCATAAAGTGCATCCAATATATGGTCACTCTGCATCGCCAAGTCCAATACATTCCTGTCCGAAGCGTGGACCTTCGTTATGATTTATGGCCAAGGGCAGCATCAGGGCGAGGGGCCATGCTCCCAGGGGAACCCCGAAACCACTGGACTATCAATTGAGGTCTTTTAGTGGGGATCTCAGGGTGCACCCTTTTTATTCTTGTGTTGCCAGTGAGACTCAACTTAGTGAGCTCCATCGTGGGTATCACTGGTGGTGGCCGGGCACCATCCGGTTCTTCCAGTCCCAAGTCAATGTAGGCACCCACTGCTGTGGGTCTCTGTCTTCTGAGTTGTCTTTCCCCCAGGTTTCAATTTTTTTTGCTGTTGTATACATTAGGCTTTAGGTACTTGGACATATTCTGAGCTCCTTGTGAGCTAAAATTTCATCTTTTCTTTGTATGAGCAGTGCCTGCTTCCTTGGACTTTACTCAATAACAGATGCTAAGAGAAGGTTGAAGGAAAGGAGTGCAGGAGGGAACAGGGTATTGTCTTTAGCTTTAGAACTCCACAGCCTGTTTTCACTTTTACGTTTTTTCCTGGTTCCTCATCCTCTAATGTATATGAGGTCCAACAGTTAAGTCTGTGGACTAAATTGTCTAGGTGCTCCATACCTCATTGCTGAATATCACTACAGTCACCTTTGAAGTACTCCCCATGGGAAGCTGTGCACTGATGCCGGCGCCTAGTCCACCCTTCAGAACAGTTGTGGGACTCTTTATGGAATGGCCATTGTGCACGGTGGCATGATGGCAAGTTCATGAACTTAGTTGTATAGTTGTCTGTGAGGGAGTTTTTAGCCGGTAAAGAAGTAAGTGTATTGGAACCCCAACCTACTCACCTGATCTGACCGCCTGAACAGGCACGAAGTTAACCAAGGTAAATCTTAAAAAAAATTACGTACTACATACCCATGCAGTGTGTGACTGACTATGGTGTACCTTTCCAGGTGTCTCATCAATATAGCATTTCCATGAGTCTGATTCTGTTGCCATTACAGAGTAGCAATGGCAGAAGCCAGGAGGGTCATACAAGGCAAGCAGGCAAGAGAAGCCATGAGCAAAGGAGAACCAAGAGGAACTCACAGGCAGAGGAAGCTGTACAAGGTCTGACAATTAGGTTTGAGATGTTCAGTATTTGTTGAGTGATAAAGATAAAGAAAATATTGAAAGGAGGACATTTTGATGACATTTAGGACATCTAGTATAATACAGTGACAACTCTGATGGCCATTCCAGAAAAAAGAGTTCAGAATTGCTTTGAAGGGTAGACTAGGTGCTGGTGTTGGTGCATAGCTTCCCAAGGGCAATACTTTGAAGGTGACCATAATGATATTCAGCAGTGAGGTATGTAGCACTTTTTCTAGGATGAGTTCGCAAACCTAATTGTCAGACCTTGTACAGCTTCCTCTGCCTGTGAGTTCCTCTTGGTTCTCCTTTGCTCATGGCTTCTCTTGCCTGCTTGCCTTGTATGACCCTCCTGGCTTCTGCCATTGCTACTCTGTAATGGCAACAGAATCAGACTCATGGGAATGCTATATTGATGAGACACCTGGAAAGGTACACCATAGTCAGTCACACACTGCATGGGTATGTAGTACGTAATTTTTTTTAAGATTTACCTTGGTTTAATTCGTGCCTGGTCTGTTCTGTGAAATGCAGCTCATATTATTCTTCGTGTTCCACTTCTAGATCTGAACAAAGCAAGCAGGCAGTTGTTGATTCCCTCCCATGTCATTGGTGTAATAATTGAATTGATTATTACTTTGTTTATTCCATTCCCACATTGCCTGCTTCAAATGTTTCGTCTCCTTTTTAAGCCTCCAAATCCATTTTTGCTTCCTTGAGAAGAGACAGCTTTGTTTGTATCGTGGCAGAGGTAGAGGGTATTTTTTCATGCTCTCCTGGCACATCAGAATGATTTTTCATCTTCTGCTCCTTTTTGGGCTCTTTGGTGGAAGAGTTGTCCTTCTTTTCTAAGTCCAGCACTTCCCACCCTTCCCTGGATTTGACTCGAACAACCTGGTTCACCATCACATCTTCAGTCTCCCTTTTTAACAGCCCGTCTCCATCAGGCTAGAAACACTCTGAAGTGTCTTTCAGCCAAAAAAATAGACTTCTCTCCTTACCACTTCCAGTCTATCTACTGCCATCTATTCATCCTTCTTTTCACTACTAAATTTTCATACATCATATTGAAATGGTCTGGTTACTTTCTTCTCCATTGGAGTGTGTGCTGTTAGGAGACCTGTATGTAATCATCATTAATTCTTCAGGACCTAGGATAGTGCCTGACACCTAGGAGATGTTCAGTATTTGTTGAGTGAGTGAAGGAACAAATATAGAGCTGCTGCTGCAGTTTTCCCCTCCCACTCACTCCTGAACAATCTGCCATTTCCTTTTCTGCTTCTACGTGGCTACTAAATGTTTGCAGGTCATTAGTGACCACATAAATACCAAACCTAGTGGCTTCTCACTTTTTATTACATTTTGACCTCTCTGCAACCAATTAAATGCTTACAAATTTACAACTTCCAGAGTTGCATGGTACCTAGACATGACTTGGTTGCCTTGGACCAGTCTCCACAGCATAGCATTGTATCTGGGAAAAACGGACAAACCCAAAGACCTTTGGAGAATAATGGTCCTCTTTACTGAAATCTTCTCAGAATGTGGGAATACAGAATTATATAAAACCCACGAAATGTTATGTCTTCTCTGTCAGTCTCTCTTCCCAAATCCTCATACAGCTTGGCAGCTGTCCCTCCCCAGTCTTCTGTCTTGAGCATATCCCAAATGTTCTGTAAACTTTCTGCCCAAAGCCTCGTATCCCCTTTTCCCATCTTCTGCTTCTCTTGCTATCCTCCAAGAATAACTGCGTTTTCCAATTCAGAAGCTTCCCGAGTGCTGTGAATGGTTTGTGCTGATAGTAATGGTTGGTGGTTTGAACTCACCGACCCAGCAGCGCTGTGGAAGGAAGGCCTGATGATCTGCTTCTATAACAGTTACAGCCAAGAAAACACTGTGGAATGATTCTACTCTGTTACACATGGAGTTGTTACGAGTTAGAATAGAATTGGTGCTGGGTTTCCAATTTAAATCACGTTAGCCTTTCGTGGTTGCTTCTAGTCTTTAGCAGTTACCCTGGTCAGCATTCCAAATGTGCAAGGGTATTTCCTTGATTTCACCTGGTTTGCCCTGACCAACTTTTCTTTGCCTGGTTTTACTTACAATCTCAGACAAGACACTACTGCCTTCCACTGTGCGTTACCTGACATCCTGGATTGGACTGGGCTTCCCTGCTCTGTTTCTAAAGCACGCCATCAGTGGCCACATTGGAATTATCTGTCTGTGTCTCTGGTAGGCTGCACAGACTTTAAAGGTAGAAGTCTGTCCTTTTCTTACACCTCTGGCATCCAGCAGAGTACCTGGAACATCGCTGGATGCTGATAAGATGTGGTAAATATTTATTGAACGATGCAGCTGTGAACTCTCTGAGAATTCTTTGCTTGCCCCTGACTTTTCTTTTGTTATTTGACCTTTAAATATGGATCCAGGTTTCCTTCAGTCTTTTTTCCTTTTTGCTTTCTCCTGCTCCTGCTACTCATTTCTGTGAGGATGACTGGTTTTCTAGCCCCGGCTCTTCTCCTAATTGTAAGACCGTTTGTTTTCAAAGTTGCGGGTTACACATCTCCACGTGAATGCTTCTTGGTATCTTAAGTGCTGCGAAAGCCCAGTAACCATACTTTCCTTTCTAGCTTGTTCTTCCCTTCTGTGTTCCCTGTCTCAGTTATTCACACTCCTCCCCTCCTGAGGCTAATGAGGAATCTGGGAAACACCTTGACCTCTTTCTTCTTCAAGTTGTATATAATCAGTCATCAGTGTCTATCCATCTGCCTCACAGATTTCTCCCATTGGGCTCCTCCTCTAGTTCTTTTGATGGGGCTTCTGTTTGTTGCATACCTCCACTATATCCATAGTCTCTGAACTGACCTCTCATTTATCTTCTGTGCTGCTGTCAGAACTGACTTCTGAAACCACAGATCTGTTGCTACTGTGTGTTTATTGCTTGACTAACCTACCCTCCTTCAGGTCTCAGTTTCAGTGTCACTTACAAATAAAGACAGCTTGAAATATGTCTCATTTGTAGTTTCATGTTCTTTTCCTAACTGCCATCTAATACAGCTGGTAATACACTTATATTTGCATGTTGATTTGTTGAGTGTCTGTCTCCCCATCGGAGAACTTTATGTAAGGGACAGGGGAGCTTTGCGTCGACACTGTGCTTACTACAATGTTTGGGACACAAATTGAAAAATATTTGTTCAGAGAGTAGACGGACAAAACTTACTGGTACAGGCAGACAGCTAAGAGCAAAAGCAGGGATGGTAATGGGTCCTAAGTCTTTATAAGTTCTCATGGACCTTGGTCTGTATTTCTAGTTTTTTTTGAGTAGTACGTAGAGTTTTACCTTCTGGCTTCTGCATTTATTTCCCCAAAGATGGGAGTCAGCAGTTATCCCACAGTCGTTCTTTATGTTGATGCTGTGAACTCTTTTTCTTACCGGAATGTGGAACCAGGTTTGATGATGAGTCAAAGCATATTTAGCGTCATGTTTGTTTCATGGGTGTAGTGTGCATCTCTGAGGAAATTCTGATGGAGCAGCAGGTAGGTCACTAGAGCCTTTTCCTGGACCAGAAACGATCTCTGGATATTTCCTCCAGAAAGATAGGTCTTAAGCTGGAGTTTGAAGTAATTTATGGCTCTATAAGAATTGGGTGTTCCTTAAGGTCAGAGGTCTCATGTTATACAGACCCTTCAGTTTGTTATTTACCCAGCAATTTAGGAGCTAATCTACTTAAATTGATTTTTGTACGTAACAGCTGTAAAGCCCTAAAGCTTAAGAAACAGGAAGAAAACTGTGTTGAGGAGAGATCTTTTCTTCCTTCATAAACCAGATCTGTCCACCCAGAGTCATCAAGAATGGGTTGAATTTAGATCACTTAGAGTGAATAAATATAAATGAATGTCTTAGTTCACAGGCTGAACAGAGTTGGCCTTTAAATTTTCTTTAATCATCTACTTACACATTCATCCACTCACATTTCAACAACTATATGCCGAACACTACCAGGTACTTAAGACTTAAAGAAAAATAAGACTTGATCACTCGCAAGAAGTGTATCCAAATTGTGTTTTTGTGTCTTTCACCTGACGTGTGTAGTCAACTGTCTCTTTAATGTTTTCATGTGAATGCCTCTCATTCACTTGCAGCAAAAAGTGAACATGTCTTTCCTTCAAACCTGTGCTTCTCTAAGAGTCCCGTTCACACAAAAATTAACTTCAGCTACCTCATTCTTCAAGCCAGAAATACAGGAAGCATCCCGGGCTCCTCCCTTTCTTTCTACCTTTGCCCTCAACACAGTCTGCACTCTTTTCTCTTAGTCTGCAGTTCCTACTTCCTTAACATCTCCTCCATCTGCCCACTGTCTTTTCACATCCGCTAGCCCTTTCTGAGTTTGGTTACCTTTTTCTCATGTTTGTGCTAATAGAATAGCTTCCTGACTAATTCTTCTTCTGCCATGTCCCTCCTTATCCAGAGTGATTGTTTCTAAAACCAACAGTCTTCAGCTGTGCTCTGTCTTTTCCCCAATACCTGGTTGCCTTAGCTTTGACTGTCTCTAGCATTAGCCAAACTTGCCTTTTTCAGGGCTCATTTTCTCTAAGAAGGCTTCCCTGTTTCTCCAGTGCAGGATTAGATGTCTGCTCAATGTACTTCATCCCTTCCCTGTTTTTCCAAGGCAGAATCAGATGTCTGCTCATCTCTTCCCTGTTTCTCCAGGGCAGAATTAAGTGTCTCCTCAGTGTACTTCATCCCTTCCCTGTTTCTGCAAGGCAGGATTAGATGTCTGTTCACTGTACTTCATTCTTGGTTTCTGCAAGCTAGAATTAGCTGTTGCCTCAGTGTACTTTCTGCCTTCTTTATCACCGGGTTGTTTTTTTTTAACCCTCAGTGTTCTTCCTCCCTCTTTACCACCTATTTTTTTTTTAACCATGTTTGTGTGTTTATTGGGACCCCTCCCTCCATTTGCCTAAGTGGAAAAGGCCTTTCCAGGCAGGGGCTATGTTATAGTCATCTTTATACCAGAACATAATAAGTTGTTTTAGAGAAAATGAATTTTGCATTGGGACTGTTGGTGAAGTGACCTGCAGAACTGATGGAGATGTTAATGTGCCAGAGTCAGTCTTTGCACATTATTGAGGAAGGCAATAATCAGTTTATATATTTAGCTAATAATTTAATTTTTCCTCTAAACACATGCTTCGATACTTGGAACACATGCCTGTAGAATAATCAGTGATTTTGATAAAGTATTCTTTCCGTATTTCAATTCATATGTTAAATTCTTAATTTAAGTTGTTGCTCATTGAATTGAGTATTTGAATGGCTGTTGATGTGAATAAAGGTGGCCTCTTGGATGACACTTGCCATATGGATTTTTTAACAAAAAAAATCACAGGCTTATGCTCCCAGCCCATTGTTGTCGAGTTGATGCCGACTCATAGCGGCCCTATGGGACAGAGTAGAACTGCCCCACAGAGTTTCCAGGGGGCGCCTGGTGGATTTGAACTGCTGACCTTATGTTAGTGGTACTCAAATGTATTTATCCCCAAAAAGAACCAATTTGGATCTCTCTGGAGAAGAGTAGCCTTTTGGGCTGGCATTCTCAATTTTTCTGTAGAGAGAAGTTACTGGATTTCCTATAACAAATTATATGCATACTTATAAGTTGATACTTGTTTTACAAAATAAAGAAGTACCTGAAATGCTATGAACACAGGTCTTACTTTAAATGCACTAGAGCTCTGTGGCTGAATGCTTAAGAAATTGACTTCTAAGTGGAAGATAGCAGTTTGAATCTCAGCTGCTCTTTGGAAACTGTGGGGCACTTCTACTCTGTCCTTTGGGGTTGCTGTGAGTCAGAATCAACTTGATGGCAGTGGGGAGAGGGATTAGTGTTTAAGAGAGTTCCATCTGTGTAATTTGATAAAACCAAAAACTTCTTTAGTTATAGTATTGTTAGGTGCTGTTGTGTCTATTGTGACTCATAGCAACCCCATATGTAGTTGAGTAGACATACTCAAGTTTTTCTTGGCATTTGTCTCTATGGAAGGATCTCTGATGGCACAGTTGGTTAAGTGCTGCTAACTAAAAGGTCAGAGTTGAAACCCACCAACTGCTCCATGGGAGAAAAATGTGGCAGTCTGCTTCCATTAAGACTACTGCCATGGAAACCTTATGGGGCAGTTCTGTCTTGTCCTGTAGGATCAGTGTGGGTCAGAATTGACTCCACAACAACAAGTTTTAATCTTTACAGGAGCAGGTCACCAAGTCTTTCTCCTGTGGAACTGCTGGTGGGTTTGAGCATCAACCTTTTGGTTATCAGTCAAGTGCTTAACTATTTGCACCACCAAAAGCCACTGCCGTTGGGTTGATTCTGATTCATAGTGACCCTATAGGCACAGTAGAACTGCCTCAAGGAGCACCTTGGAGATCTGAGCTGCCACCTGCTAGGTTGGCAGATGTAGCACGTACCACCAGGGTTTCCTTTGCACCACCAAGGCTCCTGTTCTGTTTATACTGGTGGTTTTAAACTAGGAATGTGAGTTCAAATCACCTGTGAAATTCTGGCAAACTACAGCTGCGTAGGCTTTGTCCAGATTTATCATATCATAATTCCAGAGGGTGGGGTCTAAGATTTGATATATTTGCTATAAATTGCCTCAGGTGATACGTTGGGCAGCCAGACCCACTCAGCCACATAAGCCAGAACATCTTAAACCTTAACGTGTATAATGGTTGTGTGGGCTATTCTAAATACAGATTTTGACTACAGAGGAGCGGCATGGGTGGGGGCAGGGAGGCTGAGTTTTCCAGTCTTAATAAGCTTTTATTTGGTGTCTCTGCTGCTGCTCTGTGGTCCAGACATGGAGCATCACCGTGTACATCACAACCCTCTACATTTTTTAAAGATCCTCCCTTTTTCTCCCCTCCCAGTGGACCATACCTCTCTCTACTCCTGTTTATTTAGTAAGAGGAGTTTCCTGAGCTTCAAATCCAATCTAAAACAGTTTTGTTCTGGATTATTTCTCTTTTATTGAAAATTGAGTACACAGAGGGCCAGCCTTTGTCCTTCTGCTCTGCCGTGATCATCAAGTATAAGATAAGCATGAATTTGAAAGTAATTTCTCATTTCCCATCTTCTTGCCAGCTGTGGTCCTTTGAGGTCAAATGAAAGACAAATATAGGTAGAAGCAAATTCAGAACAAATTACCTCTTAGAAGAAATAAACGTCTGAAGACTGTAAGTGCTTTGTTTGTATGAGATGGTATTGCTAGGAGTAAGCATGCTTCTCAGTTTTTAAAAAGCATGAACCTGCAAATAGTTTTGTTTTTCACCAACTCTAAAATGTGGTTTGCCTGATGCATGTGATTAATGCAGTTGGCTGCTGTGTGAAAGGTTAGAGGTTTGAGTCTACCCAGAGGCACTTAGAAGAAAGGCTCAGTCATATGCTTCTGAAAAATCAGCCTTAACAATGCTGTGGAGTGCAATTCTCTGACACAGGTGGTGTCACTGTGCACTGGTGTCACCTTCAGGGTAACTGCTGTCGTCTGATGGTTGGTGGTTTTTAAAGTAATACATTTTTTTCTGTGTCCTCTTCATTGTGATTTTTAACTTAATATGTTCAGTATGTAGGTGGAAATAGTTTTGTAGCCCGTGAGTAATTAAATTATCTTAGCTACTAAGAATTAAGATTAATGTGAACCTTAGTGGGGTTGACCAGAGGACACTGTGGGGTTGCTGGGGATCTGAGAGGTGACAAGAGGTTTGCTGATGTGACTAAGGCTGTAGGGTAGTGGCACCTAGATTTGTTTACTTGTTAACTGGTGCATAGGTGATACTCCAGGCATGCAGGCAAACAGGTATTTGCTAAGATTGAATTGGCCTAGATCTGTTTTTAGCCCTTTGAGTGATGTCAGCCTTTGTATCACATGTTAAGTACAGTGTTTATTACTTGTGACATTTGTGTTTGGGATGAGGTATGTATTTTTAAAGATTGAAGATTTCAGTGGAACAAACTTGAATAGAAGGTAAAAGAAGTTGTGTAAAAGGAGTTCTGCTCTGTTTTATAGGGTGGCTATGCTTTGGGTTTTGGTGGTTTGTTTTGGAGACAGACTAATAAGCAATATTTATTTCTGTACAGATTGTTCAGGTATGTCAAAAGTCAAAGAAATTCATGAGTGTTCTTCAGATTTCACCTGCCTTAGGTTGGATTGCTTCATTGATTCAGCAGATAAATTGTGCTTGACAGTTAGGTGCTGCAGTTACAGAGATGAGCAACACAGTTCTGCTGTCAAATGCCCTGGAGGAAGAACACATAGTGCCACAGAAATAGGATATTCAGGCACATGGAGGGGTTGGGGAAAGCATCTCATAATTCCTAAATTAATTCTTTAACTTTGGGGAGAGTTAGCCAGGCAGCAAAAGCATTAGCTATAGAAACATGAAGTTACATGTAAACTAAAGAAAAGAATATGAAACAGTGGGCTAAAGGAGGAAGACTGTACCATCATTTTAGCCCCATTTTCAGCATTAGGGATAGATGCTGAAGGACTGAAAACAGGACTGTCAGATAGCAGAAATGAGATGAGATTGGGGGTAAGGAGACTGATGGCTGGGAAATCAATTAGGAACCAATTCACAATCTTAAGTGAGGAGTGATACAGGCTTAAACTCAGGTAATGATGTTGAGACTATAGAGAAAGATAGGATAGTTGTTTTCTAGACAGTGGCGATGAAGAAGAAATCTAGTTTGATTCCCCGGTTGGGTGTTCTGGCTGAACCAGTGGGTGGTACCATTATTCCAGGTGGAAGACGGGAGGAGGAACACTTTCCTGGGGTGAATGTTGAATTCAGTTTTAGACTCACAGAGGTGGAGGTGCTAGTGGAGGGTCTCATTGGCGATACTGTCTGTTGGAGTAGGATATACAAGGTTGGAGGTCCGGAGGGATATTGTCCAGGGGTTAGAGATTTTGGAGTCATCGGCATATATGCGGTTGTTGAAGCTGTAGATTTAGGGACTACCAGGAAGAATAAATAGAGCCAGTGTATTACACTGCTACTTGTAATCTTTTGGTTTATTATGTAAGTTAGGGGAGTGCCTTCCTATTTCAGTTTTTCATTTGGGAAATGATGCTGGCCAACATTCTCTTGTGTGTATATGTGTTTATAAAATATATGATGTGTGTTTGATGTTACTCTTAACTGAGAAGTTCTGGATAATGACATTGTAATTGGAATAGTATCAGGCAGTGGGAACAGATTTATGTGTCATAGGGACCTTTTGAGATAAAACCTACTTAAAAAGGTGGTTTGTTGTAATGGACCTAGGCAAGAAACTAGGAGAAAGACATCTGGGTGAAATTCAGGTAGAACCTCACATAATCCATGTGACAAATTCAAGTGATTTAGTATTCATAACAATGTTTATTCTAAGGGGGAAAAGGATGTTATTAAATGAAACACATTAATTTTAGCTTGTTGGGATGCCAGTTTTGGACTGGTGAATACTTAAAATAACAGTTAATAAAAACTTAAGTCCTGCATTGTCATATGTATTTCTGTGGTCCCCACTAATTTCTTCCAAGTTTTTTCACCTCCTTTCTTGAGGGAGGCTCTAACAATAAAACTTTATCTTGCCATCAAGATAATCACTGGAGTTCAAGTGCAAATTTTTGCCACCTAGAGACTGAAATAAAGCAGCTTTTTCACTCTACCTAGGACAGTGGCTACTTCAGAGGTTATTCAGAATCATTTTTAAAAAGTTAGCCCTGCTTGGGATTGAAGTCAGTGATATAATAGAAAGCATAGGTCTGTATATCCTTTGAGTTATCCAATCAGCCTTAAATGGGAAGAATTCCCTCAGAGACTTTGTGTGTCAAGTTTCAGTAAAGTAAATTTTATGGATGAGTTATGACCCTCTAAAAACAAGTCAATAATAGAAATGGTGATAGACCTGAACTAGAATGAGAGCACTATAAAAAAACAACTCTGTGTTCTGCCCTTTGTAATCTTGAGTAAAATGACTCGCCCATATGCTTTTAAAGTTTACTTTTTTAATACTTTGAAAATGGTTTCTTTTTCTTGTTATTTCATCTTTAACTTAACACAACCATAAGGGTCGAAGAGAAATGTCCGCGTCAATTAATACGGCACAACTGCTGTAGCACCAGATTGTATTAAATCATAAATTTTAACTAATAAACTCATTTCAGATCTGCCGTTTTGAACAAATTTACTTAAGGATTTTTTTTTTCCTTAGTGAGCTTCTTTATACCCAGTTACACCTCAGTAAATTACTAAGACATTATTGATAAAGTTATTTAGGCTTCTGACAGATTGAATAGAAAATAAAAAACAGTAGAATAGAATTTAAAAAGGTAAAACGAGCATCTTTTGATTTCCTGGTTTGGTGGTGTTCAGGTGGAGCAGACTCCTGAGTCTGAAGGTTGTGACAGGAGATAATACGAGGTTCCTATAAGAGAACAGGAAGAAGGTTGAGAAACGTCCTACATAAATAGGATCTTTCCATACCTCAGGGCCCTACCTTGTTATAAGTTGCATCTACATATGTATTGACCTTGTATTTGAACTTGGTTAGTCATTTTGACATGCAATAAGGTCAGCAATCCAATATTTGAAAAGTAGTTTCTAGACTTTTTAGCCAAGATTACTGTTTAGAGTCAAGATATGGTTTGTGTGTCTGTCTTTAAAATTCCCTTACAAGCTTGTGGAAACCCTGGTGCCATAGTGGTTAAGTGGCCACGACTGCTGGCCAAAAGGTTGGCAGTTCAAGTCCACCAGGCTCTTCTTGCGTACTTGGTGGGGGCAGCGCTACCCTGCTCTATAGGGTTGCTGTGAGTTGGAATTGATGGCAACGGGTTTCGTCTTTTTTCAAACTAGCTTTTGCTTTTACTTTCATGTATACAGAAAACATCACTTCCATGTCATTATCAACCCCTCATCCAACCTGTGTTTTACGGATCTGATATTTTCCTTGAGTTTTTCTCATCTATTTCCAGTTGCCTGTGTAGCACTTTTATTTCTTGTTTGTTCATTCACTTAAACTGCGTTTCTTAAGCACTTACTGTATGCCAAACCTTGACATGCTAGAACTTGCTATGCCTAAGACTAAAGCTCAATTCATCATCCTACTTCATTTTGTTTATTATGCAGACTTCAGGGTCCCATGTCTTCTGTGACTGTCTTGACAGTTCCAACCCAGGGTTCCTCCTTCTCTGATGAACTCACAACATTATCTCAACACTGACTTCTCATTCTTTGTGTTGTTATCACATTATTGCTTTGTTACATTGTCCCCATGACTGGACGCCAAGCCCTTTGAGGCCCAA
The DNA here is from genome assembly GCA_028571685.1 of Heterohyrax brucei. Classification (NCBI taxonomy): domain Eukaryota; kingdom Metazoa; phylum Chordata; class Mammalia; order Hyracoidea; family Procaviidae; genus Heterohyrax; species Heterohyrax brucei. Next base: position 22,058,082 of record CM053147.1, read on the forward strand.
GGTGGATAGCATGGAGGGTGACCAGTGAATGGATTTGGCACCAGGCCTGTACCCAGTCTCCCTAGCTCCCTGTGCCTGCCAGTTCTGCCTACTGGCTTTACAGTGGTCTCTTCATGTTCCTCTTATACTGGTCTGGGAATTCTCTTGCTTTCCTCTTCTCTTCAGTTTACTGTCTTTTCTTTATAAGATTGTGAGTGATTCTTAGGCTAATTTTAGGAGCATATAGATGTGCTTTTGCAGCTTTTTTCCTATTTCAGGATCCTTTTTTAAATTCTACCACAAAAAAATCCACTTCTTCATAATTAATTTTTAACATTTATAATCATATATGAACATGTGTATTGAGAGTTTATATCTTACAAACAATTGTTTGGATATATAAAAATGAACCAGATTTTTACTTTTCGTAAAAGAATGAAAAGAAAGAAAAGAAACATTGTCAAGTTCACAAATTCAGACTTTTTTCCAAGACTTGTTTATGCTCTGTTGCTTTTACAGGTAGGAGTAGAGCAGGCAGAAGGGCAAATAATTGTTAACATCATGCTAGATAATTCTCTGCAGATTAAGGCTTAGACACCTGTGTGACCATTTACTTACTTTGTTTCACCACCTGGCATTTTGAGTATACCTTCTTTTGGACTCTACTCCTGTTGGATTGTAGATGAAGACTGTAAAGGTTGAATGTAATTGCACTTTAAAGTGGAGAAAATTGATGTAAGTGATTGTACAAGGTCACACATGTAGTAATGAGGCAGTCAGGAATACTACTGTTACTATTCTTGATAATTTTACTATTGAGAACATATAAATACAGCAAAGCAGACACCAATTTAACAGTTTTCCAACTCTGCTGCTGAGTACAATCTTGAGATGTACAGCCGGCCTCACCTTCCTTCTGAGTTGTTCCTCCCCCATCAACATAAACTCACTGCACCCTAAGGTTCCTAGGAATATTATTTTAATAGGTAATAACGTGTATATACATAAAAAAATTCAAGAAGTAGAAAAGGTTGTACTATGAAAGGTAAGTTTTTACCTACTCCATCTTGTAGTTCTTCTATTCCTCCCCCACAGGCAACCGGTTATATTTCGTGTGCCTTTGAGAGTTGACTTGTGTGCATGTTTCCCTTTCTTCATGCAAAATGTTAGTGTACCATACAAACCTGTTTTATAGTATGTTTGGAAATTGTAGAACCCAAATCTTTTTTATTCCTTGGTCCATAACCCTATTCTATTTACCACACAGCCTATTGTGTAGACAACAGGTTTTTGTTAATGTGAATGAATAGAGTATTATTCTTGGTTTCTGACACATATTGGATAACTCATGTGCAAAATGATGGAGTTTGTCACATTTCCATCAGAAGAAAAGGATCATTGTCACTGATTTACTTGATGATAAATGTTGAATGTAGACATAAGTGAAAATGTGGTGTAATAACTTACTGCTAGTTACAAAAAAGAAAAGAGACATTTTTTCCACTTGAGAAAGAAATGGCCAAGGAGGTTTTCCAGGAAAATTATTTATGTTTAATGTAAAAATTGTTATAATCTGTATAGTACCTCAGGACCCGTGAAAAGCAGTGATGTTACACATACCAAACCCCAAATGTTTTCTGTTCATCATCCTCATTTGTAAATCACAGGAATGATCTTGCATTTGTTTCTCAAAACCATTTGTAACCAGATGGTTTAATTTTTGTGAGATGACTGATGACCATCTTTATAAAACGTGCACTCTTAAATTTGATCATTCTGACCTTATTCTGGCGAAATTATTTTTTAGATATTAACAAGGCCTATTAGAACTGCTTTATTTTAGATATTATGCACCAAATTATATTACAAAAAGCTACACCATTAAAAAATATGTCTCTTGCCCAAAAGCTGTGATAGGGCACATAGAAATTAAGAGTTGATCTTTGATTTGTACTTTAGAAAATTAGTAAGTAATCCTGCATCCTTCCTAAAGATGGCAGTACCTCTCAACATAGTACTTATTGGGTAATTCTGTTTGAAAATTGTATCAGTTATAACTGAAACCATTATTGGCTGGAAAAAATAATCAGCGTACAAGTCTGTTTTCTTAACACTGTCACTAGTTAAAATGTAGGCGTGGAATAGGGAAGGCTGTCCTTGCGGTTCGTAGCACTGCTGCTGCTTTCCTGTGTTCTATCCTCTGTTCTTAACACAGGATCCTTACTGCACTCTGACTGAACTCTTTAAGTAATGTTACGACCTTGCTGTATTGTAGTTATCTCTTACAGTGATGTTATCAGAACACAGAAAGGGACCAGAAAACCCCAGACAAAAACAATGCAAATAACCTCGTATTGTGTATACAAGGTCCAACAATTAAATCTGTGAACTTAATTGTTCCAAGTGCTGCATACCTCATTGCTGAATATTGCTGTGGTCACCTTTGGAGTACTCCCCTCGCAAAACTGTGCACCAACACCAGCAGCTAGTTCACCCTTCAAAGCAGTTTTGGAACTCTTTCTGAAATGGCCGTTGTGCACGGTGGCATGGTGGCCAGTTTGCAAACTTAACTGTATAGTTGTCTGTGGGGGAGTTTTTAGTCAGTAAACAGTAAGTGTATTGGAACACCCTCCCTATTCACCTGATCCTTCCCTCATGACTTTTTTATTTACCCCAAATTAAAGGAAATAGTGAATGGAAGACATTTTGGTGACATTCAGACATCGGGAGTAATGCGACGACAGTTCTTTGCCATTACAGAAGGAGAGTTCCAAAAGTGATTTGAAGGGTGGGCTAGGCACTGATGTTGTGGCGTAGCTTCCTAAGGGGAGTATTTCGATGGTGACCATAGTGATACTCAGCAATGAGTATGTAGCACTCTTTTCTAGGATGAGTTGGCAAACTTCATTGTCAGATGTCATATATGGGAGCATTTGAAATATTTTGGGATTCACTCTTTGGTAAAAGTTCGTATGTCCAAGTCATAATTGAACTTATGCTTTTTGCTTAGGTGGCTAATTCTTTTAATAAGCACAGTGAACAGTACTATCAAGGAAAGAGAAAAAAAAAACTTCACCCTTCTCAGCTGTAAAAGCTGAGAAGCTGTAAATGTGCAAGTTGTTGCTTTGGAACATGGAGAAACAACGTTGTATTTTGTTCCTCCTTTTCCCATCATTTCCATTTCTCTATGGTGTGTATGTGAGTATGTATAAAATCACATGGCACAGTAGTGCAAAGAAAGTGAACAGCCGGACAGAGCAGGCTAATCTGGGCAGGCCTCACAGGGTAACTTTGACACTGCCAGTACTTTCTTCCGTGAATGGCCTTGGTGATTGTTTCATCTAGAGAGGCGACTGGGAGCTAGAGGACTGTGTCACCCTAACCAGCCTCCTATAGTTTCTGGTGTATAAAGACCACATTGCCATTTCTTTCATTTGCAAAGAAAAGAGGCTCCTGATACGCATGGCTCAGTGCCTTTTCTCCCAGGAGGCAAATCTACAGGGAAAACTGAACTGTAATCAGAAGACTGCATGATGAGCATTGACTTAGCTCCCAGGGACCAGTGTCGGCAAGCTGTGGTAGTGTAAGCCTGTGTTTTCCTGTTAGAATATCCCTAACAGATAAGGCCTCAGTTTTCAGAGCACGCTTTTACCAAATGACCTTTTCTGCTTGACCTCTTTTCTAGCAGAGATGTTATGGACAATCTCTTTTCTTTTACACATTACTTTGTTTCAGTCAGAATTTGATAAAGTTGATTTTTATTCAGTAAAATAGAGCTAATGTACTTAAGACAGGTGGCCCAGTACCTGGCAGATATTAACAAGTGTAACTGGTGTTGAGCCCAGGTTACTTGGATTGTTGTGGGTGTCAAAGGGAATCTTTTGGGCCATTTCCATAGATGACCTCTCATATTCTGTGTTATTTAAATTTCATTCTTGGAGGATAACCGTAACATCGAATCTCTGGGCTAATAAGAACAATGTGTTTGGGCTCTAGTTTGGGTATTTAGTATTTCATATTTTTAAATTTTGGTTTCTTGCTCTGAAATACTCCCTTCCACACCATTCCTCATTGGTAGTGTGAATTTCTTAGAAGAAATGATCTTGAAGTTACTGTCTGGCTCTAGAATATATTTAACTTTGTATTTTTTACTGGAGTATATGACATGAGTTACAGCCCTTTCGGTCTAATCATGCTTGCCTTCATTTTCACCTCTGCTTTAAATTCCTTCTCATAGAGGACTGAGTTAATTTTGAAAATGGTAGCAGTATCTAAATGCTTAGAAGAAATAGTAAGCTAGATACAAAATTGGGGGCGGTTGTTGCAGAATCCCAGGGTACATGTTTGATGAGTGTGAATTTAGCAATCAACAAACATACTACAAATCTAACAAATACATAATTGACAAATCAAAAGCTTTGTTAAAATTAGTACAGAAAAGACTGAATCAGTCGGTCACTCCTGCAGCCCTAAGCATTGTAAGTCTTCTCTCCATCAGTCTGGGCAATGAGTTATTCTTTAAGAATAAAAAGATAGGTTGGGGGAAATGATGGTGGAACTGGCACAATTCTTTCTGGAGTTTGTTAAAATACAGATTATGGGATGTGTAAGAAGCTAGTGGTCTCAGCACCACGCTTGGAGTACACTGTCATAGACAGTAAGTGTTGCAGGAGTGCAGAAGATGGCCGGATCATTTCAGACTATGGTAACCAGGGAAAAACTTAATGAAAGGTCCCGGGTTTGGTGTGGATCTTGAGGGGTGTTCAGCATTTGAATCGATAGCGAGGAGGAGGGAGGGATCAATTTTGACGTGCAAACTGGTAAGAACAAAAGCACAGAGCTGGAAATACTCATGTGTGTAAGGGGAGCAGTAAAGCCAGCCATTTGGCTCCAAGCTTTGTACCTGTGAGCCACTGAGGAGAACGGCAGCAGTGCTGGCACCAACGCAGGAGCTGCAGAAACGGGCAGCTAGCGAGACTGCGGACGGGCTCAGTGCAGCCAGCTTCAGTGTTCATAGGTTCTTGGAGATCATAAAAGGTGAATTCTATCTTAGAGCTTCTTCTGGAAACTGGAAAGACTGGGAACATCTTCAGAATGATCTCCCTCCCTCCCTCCCTCCTTGTCCTCTCACTGCCCCTCACAAATACTCAGGTGAAAGGAAAAACACTACTGACCTTTGGAGGGCAGATGGTGCACCCCTGATGTTAGGCACATGTTGTCTTCCTCCTTTGATGAGAGAGGGTCGCCATGCATCCCTGTGCCTTGCTTTCCCTGTTAGCAGCAGTTACTGCCTTTCCAAGAGCTGGTGCCAAGAGATAGGAACAGAATATGACATTTTTCTTTATCAGATAAAACATGCTGGTTTTCTTGAGGTCTGAGTTGAACTTGAAGGCAGAGGAAATAATGTAACTTGATTCAACCTTGAACATCTTAGAGCAACTTGGTGTTCCAGGACACAGGCTGCCTTCAGCAGGCCAAACATTCTGTGGAATTGAGTTGGTTCTGTGTACCTTTGTTGAGTCAAGGATTTCAGCACATGTTTGCCCTGGAGGGGGAGTGGGGTTGAACTTGATTATCAAAGATGAAGTTGATTTGCTCTGTCAAAGGATATATACCACAATTCAAGTCATTTAAGCCATATGTCATTTAGATTTATTACTGAACAGGTTTATTTAAAAAATTCAGGAAGTAGTCATTTTTCTTGCAAGGAAAATGTGAGGGAGGCATAATCTCTTATTGACATTGGTTTTCACATACTGATTATGCTCAAGAAATCAGTTTCTAGTGCAGTGAGTGAGCACGTGGTGTATACCTTGCTGTGTATGCTTCTGGAGGGGTAAGTCCATGTTGTTCATCGGAATCTCAGACTGGTGGCCTTTGGCTCTCCTGAAAGGTTAAGAACTTTCACTTTAGCTGGTTTGTAGGCAAGAGAATGCTGTAGAAGAAGCTGAGTGAAGGAATTCCATGAAATGAGAATGCTAATCTGAAGAAATGGGAAAGAGAGCTTTGGCAGGACTTCAGGGGAGTTCAAGGATTCAGGTTAGCCAAGGGTGTGAGTCATTTTGAAAACCTCAACCTTTGAGCTCCATGGAGGTTGAAACCAAGTGTTTTCTTTTTTTGTCACTAGTGTCTAAGCACAGTGCCTGAGATGTTATTGTTGTTGTGAGAAGCTTTTGAGTTGGTTTTAGCTCCTAGTGACCCTGTGTACCACTGCCTGGTCCTGTGTCATCCTTACAATTGTTGCTGTGTCTGAGGCCATTGTTGCAGCCACTGTGTCAGTCCATCTTATTGAGGATCTTCCTTCTTTTCACGGACACTTTACCAAGTATGATGTCCTTCTCCAGGGACCAGTTCCTCCTGGGAACATGTCCAAAGTATGTGAGATGAAGCCTCACCATCTTTGCTGCTAAGAGACATCCTAGCTGTATCTCTTCTAGGACAGGTTGGTTGGTTCTTTCCGCAGTCTGTGGAATGTTCAGTGTTCTTTGCCAATACCATAGTTCAAATGCATCAAAACCAAAGAAGAGACATAATAGGCACACCAAAATGTCAAGTTAAATTGAAGTCACTATGGATAATGAAGGCTGGATTACAGCACAGATAATAAATGCTCTTCTGTCTCATCTTTATTTAATTGTGCTAAATCATTTGATGAATAATAAGGAGAGAGAGAACACTTCATCAAAAGCTCTTTTGTAGTTAGACGTAGTTGGTTAACACAAGATTTTGGCTTCTTAAGGTTTGTTCTCTTTGTACATTTTATTTCTGGTAAGTTTTGTTAAAGGTAAGCCTATCAACATGATAAATTTATCTAATACCTTCAGAGGGACCAAAAAGTGGAGGATGGCTCTGATTGATTGATTAGGTCATCACCTACTTAAGCAAAATTCCAATAAACATATCAGCCTCGTGAGTCAGTGGTCCCTTCAGCTTAAAACATTTATATAATTTATGTGTCCTTTCCTCACTTACGGACATTAGTTTCCAAAAACCAAGTTGTTACATGAAATTGGTGTTTTTTGAAAATGGAGGATAACCACATCAGATTACAGAATGGAAGATGACTACATCACTGCGTAATTGTGAAGTTACATAGTTACATAACTGCCAAACCACTGAGAATCATGGTCCAGGAAAGCTGACACATAACCGTCAAGGCCAGTGTTAACTCTTGCCTCGCACCTTAGTGCTCATTGACTGCCAGGTGTATGTCGTTCATGTGCAAGATAGTTGGATAGTAGATTTCTTTGCTGTTGTCATAAATGTTGGCCAATGAGACAGTTGATTAGTAAAGAGAAAGTATATTATAATGGATTACCTATCAAATTAATAACAAAACCTTAGATCCCTTCCTATATGTGCTAATACCACCTTTATGCATTTTCTGGGCAAAAAACATGTAGGAAAGCAGAGTACCTACATATTGATGACTGTTAACTTTTTGTGTTTGTTATAACTGGAAGGCCAGGAGTTTAAGTTCAGATTCTTAAGCTCCTTGTAATGTGCTCCCACTGTGTTCTCTCAAGTTACAGTAAAATTATTTAATGACTGCAAAACCTTAGTAACAGCCTTACCTAAAGTATGTATCAGAAGTGTGGTACATTTTTCTGTTTTTAGCAAATTTTATGTTCTCAAGTCTGTGGAGATTATAAATCATATTAGAGCTGTCTGAAGCTGTGAAAAACTTTATTTCCTGAAAGACAAATGATTAATAAAGTGAGTTACAACTTCACAGTAGACAGTGATTTTGATTGCATAATGTTTAAAGCATAAACTGCACTACAATACTGGGATTTTCTCAGAATCTCCGAGGAAAAGAAAGTATTTCTGTGGACCACTCGTTCATTCTTGAAAATCCTTTGATGTCCCCCAGGTGTAGGGTGCTTTCCATGATATGAAATACTAGTTTGCATAAATTTGAATTGGGATAAGAATAGAATGGGTATATACAAATTGAGTAAAATTTATTTAAAAGTAGCTTGGCTTGTATTTTCTGTTATAAATATAAAATATGCTTATTATATAAAATTCAGAAAACATCAATCATGATTAAGGTCTCCTGCCGCCTTATCCCCCGGGAGTAATCACTTCACATTTTGGCGTGCTTGTTTTACACTTGTAGTATGTTGTGTGTGTATACACATGTACACACATAGTACTTAAGTATACACACACCCACTCACACTGGAAATGGGGTGAAACTGGTTTTATTCATTGCATATGTCATATGTTTCATACTGTTAATAAGTTATTTTGCAGCATTTTGACAGATGAAAGTCTACTGTAAGAAAAGGCAATGTCTGTTTAACCAATACCTTATATTGTTAGAGATAGCATATTTCCAGTTTTTCTTTTTCCTTACCTTTCTTTCCCTCTCAAATATTTTTGTTTTTGCAAATATACTGCATTGAATGCCCTGTGTGAAAATTTTGTATGCATTCATTTTTATTACTTGGGGGAATTTCTGGATCAAAGAAGGGAGGAAAAAAATCAAGCCCAATGCCTTCGAGTCAATTCTGGCTCATAGGAACCATAAAGGGCAAGGTAGAACCGCCTCATAATTTCCAAGGAGCAGCTGGTGAATTAGAACTCCTGACTCCTGGGTTAGCGCACCAGCTCTTAACCACGACGCTACCTGGGTCAAAGAGTGTGGCGGCATTTTAAGGGTTTTGATGACAGAATTTCTAAGTTGCCCTACCACAACGTGTGAGACGTCAACTGATTGCTGTTTTTCCCCAACAGTTTCGTCTCGAAAGTGTTATCTGACGACCTGTTGGCCGAAAATGGCCTCGCGCTGCTGTTTGGTTCTAGCTCTTTGATTAGCAAGGGGGCCCCGGCGCGGTTTCCTCCCGTTGCTAACCGGCGTGTCTTTGTCTTTCTCCCCTGGGGATGCTGCGCCCGTGCGGCCGAAGCCTCGGGAAGCCGTCGCCCCGCAGCGCCGCCGCCCTGCGCCCGGCCGCCCCGGGGAGCCGCTGCCCGTCCGCGGGCGCCGTCACCACGCGCCAGGCCGCCGCCAGCTGCCGCGCCAAGCTCCGCGGCGGCGCCGCCCGGGAGCGCCAGCACGCCGCCCGGGGCCTGGGCCGGCCCGCGCCCCCGTGAGCGCCGCCGCCTGGCCCGGCGGGACCGCGCCCTCTCCGCAGCGCCCCCCGGAGCCTCGGGCGGGCCAGCCCCGGGAGCGCCGCCACCGGCTGCGCGCCGAGCCGTCCTACCCTCATCGCGCGCTCGGCCAGCTCCCGTCTCCGACGCTTCTTCTCACGCCGTTTACCCCTTTGCTGTCACTGAACCTGGTTTACCCCGGAACCCTTCCCCACGAGGACCCTCTAGAGGACCATGTGCCTTAGGGCGCGGGGCGAGGTGGGTGCGTGGGGAGCATGGCCTCCTTGCTGGCCGTTGGCACGCGCAGAGCATCACTTCCTCCTCCTGCCTGCCTGCTCAAGCCCCTTCTTTGAGAATCATACCGCTAAATAACATCCTCTTTCCGTCTTGTAATTCTGTTTCTATCATTATTAGTTTTCCAAAGACCAGCTTCTAATTTTAGTCTTCTCCACTTCAAATCCTGTCATCAACATGCTAGTGGCCACAACCCCGTCCCCCATCACACACCCTACAGCCGTCTGCTAGAAGCTTATTTTAATATTGTACGAATCCCCAGCTATAACGACCAAGAGCTGTGTAGTTCACCACTGTGGTTGCACTTGGACTCTGTAACCTCCAGTCCCTCCCTTCTTGTGAGTTCCTCTCCAGTTACCATTTCTTCGCATGGTTGTTTCTTAGCCAGTATTCTAAGGTGTTGGTTAAATAGATGCAGCCTTTTCTTAGAGTGGCCCTCAAACTTGGTCATCATTAGAAACTGCATCGTCTCAAGGATCTCGTCTGTGGTGATTTAAGGAGGTGTTTCTCTCGGATCTCCTGGGGCAGGAGGAACATCGGCTGGCCCTTCTCTCTGCTACCCCAGCAGACAGGATCCACCGCTCAACTTGGGGTGGGCCGTGTCTTCCTCGGCTACTCCCAGTCAGTGACTGAACACAGCAGGGTTATCAGGAATGACTCATTCCTGTGAGATTCTCTAATGAGTGTCTTTGACCAGGGAACACCTCAGCAGCCTGGCTAGAAACTTCCTTAGGAGTGCTGTGGTGAGACACTTCTTGCTCACTCACCTTTCCTTCGCCTTCCTTCATAGATGTCAGACCTGCGTTACGGTATGACACCCCTACCGCCACACACAGCGTCCTTGATCCTCCACAGATGTTCCCTCAAACTGTTGGACTTTGAGTCCCCATCTTGGCATCTAATTCTAAGACTCTTACACTTTTATCAGACACTTGACTCTTTGATCACGGTGTTTCTATCTTTCCAGATCTTTTAGTCGTCAACACAAGCCCTCAGTGCCGTTGAGAGAGCTAGCTCATTGACGTCCTGTTTTTACTGTCCATCAGCCGCTGTCTTAGACTTTCTTTCTTCCTTGTCCAGGCTAGATTCATGAAACACAGCAGGACTTTCAGCACTCTTGAACTTCAGTTTCTTCCCTGGCCAAATCCCAACCCTGAATGAACGGTGCCACCTGCTTTCCTTGGGCCTGAGAGGAGCAATTGGAAACCACGGAACTCAGCCAACTAGTTTCACTTTCAATTTATTATCTCCAACTTGAAATTTGGTGCTATTGTTCCTGTGACACTTTTTCGCATTCTAAAGCTGCTGTTAATGTCTTTCATCTGTTGTCAAAAATTTCTTATCCCTTTCTCCCTATTTTTCATATTTCCCTGAGAAAACCGGAGATACTATGCAAATAGCACCCTTATCTTCCCACCACACTGTTTTGGTAACTGTCTTGCTCCTTTCTGTGAGAAAGCCTCCAAGGCCAGCCCTTCCTCTTGTGCACTGGGTCCCACCCCCTGCTGCCTTTTCAAGGACTTGTCTCCATTTTTGTCTTCTATGTCATCCATCTGCCTTTTTAACGGTCCCGTCTCAACAGCCTGTGCAGGCGTGCTCCAGTGTCCTCCATCTGACCAACCCCGCTGTGGTGCCCTTTTCCTCTGTCTACTAGCCCTTTCTCAGCTCTCCTTCACAGCCACACCTCTTTAGAGAGCTGTCTTCCTAGGTTGTCGCCTCTCCTCTTTGCACTCTTCAGCTGACGATGATATGAGTCCTCCATCACTGAGAGAGCCCTCATTAAGGTCAGGAGTCTCTTCCAGGTTACCCAACGAGAGGATACTGCCCTGTCCTCACCTGGACCCCTCGCTGCTTCTTAAATGTTTTCTTCTTTTTGTATCCAGGAGACTTTTCTGTCCTGGTTTTCTTCCTGACTCATTGATCGTGTCTTGGTTTTGTGGACTGTCTTCTGCCTCACTTTGAAAGGTTGGGATTTCTCAGAGCTCTATTCTGATCTCTTCTTTTTTTTTGTTTCCCAGAATGATCTTGTCTATTTCAATGGATTTAAATACCATTTTTATACTAATGAATTTCATATTTATGTTTCCTGTCTAGACCCTGTCCTATAAGTTTTAGACTTGCTTGTATAACTGCTTGCTTGGTATGTTTTGGATGAGTCATAGATATATCAAACTTAACATGTCCAAAATGGAATTGACTATTCTCACCCCAAACTTACGTTCTCCCATCTTTCTCCTGTCTCCCCGGTCGTGGTAACAGCATCACCATCCAAACCTTTTCTCTAGTCATAAGCTTCCCATGTCCTCTCCCTCTCATCAAATGGACCACCATCATCTATCAATTTTATTCCCCAAAATATGTCTTTAGTCTGCTTTTCTCCACTTTCAGTGTCTTTATTTAGTCCTGACTATTGTGACAGCCAGTCTGCTTGGTCCATTTCCACTCCTGAGCCACTCGAATACATTCTTGACAGAATGGTAATCATGATCTTAACTCATGAATTGAATCATAGGATAAATTGCTCATAGGATGAAAACTAAAGCCTAATTGTTGATCACACAGCTCTGCAGGTCCTTATCAATTTCTCCAGCCCCATCTTTGCTTGTCTCTTCATTGCCCACTATGACGTAACCACACTGATTCCTCCAACATGCCAAGCAAGCGCTTTGCTGCATCTCAGGGGCTTAGTAAATGCTGATATCTCTGCCTAGACTGCTCCACCCGGCCACCCTTTCCGCATCCCCAGCTGTGTCCTTTAGACAGCAGCTTAAATACAATGTCTTGATAAAGACCTGTCTGGAGCACCTGGTTGAAAGTCCCTCTCCTTTCATTTGCTATCTCCGTCGTTTATTTGTTTCCTTCTTTGCTCTCATCCCTTATTTCCATTTGTAGTTTTATTTATTTGCTATTTACCTCTTTTCTTTTTCTATTTCCCATATTGGAATGTATAAAGTCAGAAACTGTGACTGGATGTCTAGATTCTTGAACATTGTACTCTCCACTCCTAGCACAATACTTGGCACATCTTAGGTGCACAATAAATATCTTTGGAAGGAACAAATGAATGCATTTGCTAATTTTTCTGTTGGGGTTCACTTGTTACTGGTTTGTAAGTGCTTTTTATATTATCAAGACCACTAACCACTTGATTAGTCTGTATGCTGCCCATATTTTCCCCTTATCATGTATACCAGTTTAATTCATGATGTCTTCTATATACATAAATGTTTCATTTTTCATTTAGATAAATTTATCTTTTCCTTCATGATTACTGATCTGTTTAAGGTTTTCTGCACCTCAGTGTTGTATAAATATTTATCTACATTTTCTTTTAATTTTTAGATTTAAACTCCTACTCCAAATGGATTTTATTTTTTTATAGAGGTATGATTAAGAGTCTAAATATTTATTTAGTTGTTGCATCACCACTTATTGAAAACTTCCTTTTCCACTGTTTTGAAATTCCACATTTATCAAATATTAAATTCTTACATATACTTGGAGTGGTTTTTGGATTTATTGTTTGTTGTTGCTTTGCATCCTTTCCTGAACCACACTGTTTTAATTATTACTATTTTATAATTTGTTTTACTGTGTGATAAAAGTTTTAATTTGGTAAATGTTACTCTTCTTTTTGAAAGTATTTTTGGCTGTATTTGTACATTTATGTTTCAGACCAGCTTTAGCTATATTTTGGTCAAGCTCCAAAATAAACTCTACTGGCATTTTATTTAGAATGTGTTGTCACTGTAGACTAATTGAGGAAGAATTGTCACCTTTGCAAAATTAAGTTTTCCATTAAGGAACTTGGTGCATGTCAAAGTTTTTTTTTAGAGATTTCCTATATTTTCACCCGTAATTTTGTAGGTCTCACATCTTTATTTTTAATTAGAATTTTAGATATTTCATATCTTTGTTGCTTTTGAGTGGAATCGTTTTCCCATTTTGTTTTTAATTGTTATTTGGGAGGTCAACTTATTGATTTTTATAATAAGTAACTTTTCTGAATTGGCATTAATCCTCCTAGTTGGTTCTCTTTTAAGTAGATAATCATTGTAAGTGTAATTGATGATAATTTTCTCTCTTCTTTTACAAGATTCATACCTCATATATTAAGTAAATGGTGGTGATAATTTTGCTCTTATTTCTGACTTTTTAGGGATATCATTAATGTGATACTTCACCAGCTTTAATGTTAGCTGTTGGACTGAAATAGAGTTCTTCATGATGCTAAGGAGGTAGTTGTCTGGTTCAGGTATACTAAGCATGTTATTGGGAATGGCTATTGAATTATATATGAAACACACCTGGGCAACTAGAGATGACCATATGATTTTATTTCTTTAGCCTATTTATCACAATAAATTCTGTTAATGAATCTCTCAATATTGGATTATTCTTGCATGAAATGCATCCTATTTCATCATGGTGGATTTTTTTTTTTGCTCTTTTAGTATAATAATGTTGAATTCGATTTCCTAACATTTAGGATTATTTCATTTATATTCATAAGATTGGGCCATGATTTTTATTCTATTTTTACTTTATCTTTATTAGCTTAAAAAGGAATTTTCTGTCTGTAGATTGGAAATAGTGTAGTAATAACCTATTCTTTAAAAGTTTTGAGGGAATTATCCATAAAACTGTTCAGGCCCTGACCTTTTTCCAGGGTAAGTGAGCAGAGAAGAATTCTTTGAAAACTTAATAAATTTCTTTTGTGTTTTGACTTAGACAAGATGACCACTGCTTCTTGAGTATAAATTTTTAAAATGGTATTCTGAAAGAAAATCATGCATTTTCATAGAATTAAAAAAATTATTAAGAGTTCTGCATATCATTATCTTATAATCAAAAATATTTTTCTCTGTATCTGTGGTTAAATCTCCTTTATCATCCGTAATCATTTTAGTTGTATTTTTTTCTCTTATCAGGCTTTCCTGTCTTTCTAAGGAACCAACACTTAGATATATTGTCAATTCCATTTTTCTATTTCCTACACGATTAGTACAACTTTTAATCTTTATTAATTTTTCATTCTTAAATTTATTATTTTTCGTAAGTACTTCATTTTAATTGATTGCTTAGCTCATTTATTTTTATTTTTTACTTATTTAACAATAAGACACAAGTCTATCTACAGATTTACCTCCAAGCACAGCTTTGGCTGCATTCCAAAAGTTTTGGTATATAGTTACCTAATTGTTACTATTTAAAAATAATGAATTATATTGCTGTTTCTATTTCACTTTTTACTGGTGTAATTAGGATAGTATTGTGAGGTTTTGTTATTGTTAAACCTGCTTTATTTTTAATAAAAAATTAACATATTTCGATTTTAATAAAAAGCTAATTTTGTCTGGAATAAGTGAAATTACCTGTGAAGTGGTCTAATCTGAAATTATATGCAAGCACTAACTAGGTACCATTCTTTTTACAAAATCTTACCCAACCGTGCTAGTTAATGCTGACTGTTCTAATTACTGACAATAAGGATCTGATGTACTGATTGTGCTCTTTATTTACTACAATTGTGAGTTCGATATAATGTCCTAGTTACCTATGAAAAGGCAAGAAGGAGCTTTAAAAATATTTATTGCATCAAAAATCCTCAGGTAATATGGTACTTAAGTAATCTATGAGAAAAAAAATTATGTGCAATAAG
The DNA here is from genome assembly GCA_028571685.1 of Heterohyrax brucei. Classification (NCBI taxonomy): domain Eukaryota; kingdom Metazoa; phylum Chordata; class Mammalia; order Hyracoidea; family Procaviidae; genus Heterohyrax; species Heterohyrax brucei. Next base: position 22,073,113 of record CM053147.1, read on the forward strand.
AAAGGTTTCAATATAGTGAACATGGACTCAGTCACAAAATTTTGGCATTAGAACAGTTTTTGTTTTAGACTTGAGAAAAAGTATTTTTAAAACTATTATTTTCTATAATCACAAATATGATGCACGTACATAAAGAGAATAAAAATTACCTATGATTTCATTACCCCGAGGAAAACACTGTTAATATTTTGCGGTTTTTTTTTAAGTAGATTGTTGTTTTAGCTCTCTCTCTTTTTTATAGAATTAGACACACATTGTTTAGCATCTGTCTTATTTTTTTCACTTACTGTTTGTGAGCATTTCCCTATGACACAAGAAAGTGTAGGTGCTTGGGAATTAATTTATTTCATTATTAATAATATAAGAATTGAGTGTTTCCTGCTGTAGTTTCTGTGCCCAACCTGCTTGCTTTCTAAGCCTGGTCCTTTAAGACTCCGCTGATGTCCTTCCATTTAGCTGCTTTGTTCCTTAAACCATCCATCAGTGGTTTCTGTCACTTGCATTCAAGAATGCCTAGTGATACAGTGTTTTTGCTTTATTTGGGTGACAGCACTTTCAGAATTTTAGTGCCAACAAGTGTATCATACACACACACAGAGTACAAATCTGAGAAGTATCACATACTGTATTCGGAGGCCCACAGGCCATGGTCTTATGTTAAAAAGAAATTCTGCATTAAAGTAAAAAGAATGCTTTAAAAATGTGTAGTTCGCAATGACAGCCGTGATGGGGCTCACAATGTTGAGTCCCAGTGGCAACATGAGAAAAAGAGGGGTGCACCCTAAGAACTCCACGAAAAGACCACAGTTGGTGGTTCGAAGGCCTGGGCATTCTCTGGAAGTACGGCTCCTTGATAGGATGCTGCCCCTGATCATAAATCATTACTGAGGTCAACCCTTCGGACAGGGATGGATTGGATTTGGGACACAGAGTGACCCTATCATATGTGTGCTTTATAGTTCTGCGTGTCTATAAGATGTCATCCTACTGGCTTCTTACTAGAAGGGAGAGGAAAGGGTGAAGAGGAGGGGACAGGAGATTGTTAAGAGAATATCACATGTACAGAATGGAAAGGAGGAGTGTGCTGTCACTGGGCAAGGAGAACAGAGGAGCTGCAGATAGGCGGGCATGTAAATTTAAATTGGATTGTACACTTGCACTCAATCACAATAAAAAAAATTGTAGCTCAAACATTTCATTATGGAATGCTTCTCTGGTAGGACCTGTTAATATTAAAACAAAACTGTGGGAAACACTAGTTTTGTTTATTAGCTCAGAAACATCCTAATCTCTCTCTCTGGCTTCTACACATTAGTAATAAATTGAATTAGCATTAATAATAGAATCCTCAACTGATCTAGCATCTGGAATATTTTTTTGTTCTCTTTTTGCTCTGTACTGAGGGTTCATCCCAGCAGTGCCTTTGGATCTGATCTCAGGATTGTCTTCAGACCCAGGCAAGAGAAGACGGGCTTTGGGTTCCATGTTTTACAGGACCATCCTTTGGTGACTCCTAGTTTGTCAGGCTGAAAGATCTGTGCAGGTAGGGGAATTTGTCCACCTGGGACCTGAGCTTTTCTCTTCAGACTACCTTCTGGGTGCCTAGGACAAGGATGCCCAGCTCAAGCAGCTCTGCAGCCTCTTTGGATCCACCCTACTGTGCCATCATTTGCCCACCCCTAGGCCCAAAGGGGAAACCCTGCTGGCGTGGTGGATGAGTGGTATGGTTCCTAAAGATTGGTAGTTCAGATCCACCAGGCACTCCTTGGAAACTCTACGGGGCAGTTCTACTCTGTCCCGTAGGGCCACTATGAGTTGGAATCGACTCACCAGCAGTGAGTTTGGTTTTGGAGGGGCTTAAGCCCAAAGGGTGGCCAAATGGTGGCTGTCAGCAGGGTGTGAACATAGCTTGGTTCTATAGGCTGATAAATCTTCACAGATGCGTGTGAGGCCCCTCACAGTGTGGGGTGCAGCTGAGAGCCTGGAATAGCAGTCACTTCTTACCAGGCCACCAAGTTTCAGCCTGTGACTCTGAGGAATCCAATAATTTTTCATTTGAATGTGACCGAGAAAATTATGAACATGTATTTGTCAACAATGAGCAATATATATTTCAACAGCTTGTTGGCTTCATGTACAGTTTTAAAATATTTGGAAACATAAAGTAAAAACTTCCATCTTGCTTGTGCCCTGGCTCCTGCAGATGTTGGGGGTGAGATCAGTGCTTGGAGAATGAGAAGAGAAAGCTGTGATCCTGGGGGCAGTGCCATACTGGGGGTCTTGGGACTACAGGAGAAAGTGGCTGCAGGGTGACAGAATCCCGGGTGCCATGACACTCAGCCTGGATGGAGCCCTAAAACTTGGCATGAAGCACCAGAGTCTTGGCTTTGAATAGACCACAAACTGGACAACGAATATTCTCAGCAGAAACCATGGACTCCGGCGGATCGCGCCTCATGCGGCGAGCAGTCTCATGTAAACCTGTGGGGGCTGTCCAGCCTGCAGAGTCAAGCTGTGTTCACACTTAGCTGTCTTCCAGGCTCTACAGACGCCTCCAGGGTTCATCTATTCTCAGGTAGGCTTGCCAAAACAGAACTGACTTTTTTTTTTGTTTTTAACTTTTTTTCCCCATACTGGTGAGTAGAAAGTTCAGAATCAGATATAATCTTACTTAGCAAAATAATAACACATCTCTTACACCTGAGGGTAGTAGTCTGAGAGTTACACTGAGTAAATTGTAGTAAGTGCAAATGATACGAAAAGAAGCACTGGATGCTGGGAGAGAGTATGACTGGGGGACTTCCCTTGGCTTGGAAGTTCAGGGAAAGTTCTCGATAGCAGTAAGATGTAGCTGAGTGGTAGAAATTGAGCAGAGATAACACAAACAGTGTTTAAGACAGGGAAAAGAGAAAGACAATTGCAAAGAAAAGCCTCCTGAAGAGGTATGAGGGGAAGAGAAGATGAGTAATTAAACCAAAAACTAAATCCACCGCCATCGAGTTGGAGTCCTATTCATAATGACCCTATAGGACAGAGTAAAACTGCCCCATAGGGTTTCCAAGGAGTGCTGGTAGATTTGCACTGCCAACGTTTTGGCTAACAAACATAGCACTCAATCACTACACCACCAGGGTTTCCATGACCAATGAGGACTGGATAAAGGTCTAATTTGAGAGTTGAAAGCAAAATGAAGGGTGTGACCAGGTAAGACTGGGAAGATACTCAGAGGCTGATCACCTGCAACTCTTACCACCTGCTTTCATGAGCTTCTGCAGGAAAACAGACTATAGCTTTTGTCTTCAACAAAGTTCATGGTCCAATGGAGAAAAAATACAGGAGGAAAATAATCCAAATGCATAGAGTTAAGTGCTGTGCTAAAGACAGGCTCGTTTTATCTGAACCATGGGAAAAGGAGAAATTGAATATTACTCAGTTAATCTCAGGCTTTGCAGGGACTTGAGTGTTTGAGTTGACACTGAAAGTTGGGCAGGCATTTTCCAGTAAGCACGGGGGTCATGGAGGAGAAAGATATTCTCAGCAGAGGGAACAGGGGGTGCAAATAATTCAGCATGGTTGGAGGATATGGCATATGCCTTGTTAGAGAACTTGGATGTTTTACTCTGAGTGACAGTGGGTCTTTAGAGACTTATGAATAAAGGAATGGCATGATGAGCAAGAGCATTCCAAGAACAAGGGGAAGGATGGGTTTGAGGGACATGACACAGAGGCAGGAGAACATAGCAAACACTAATTGCCATGATACAGGTTAGAGGTGGAATTCCTGAATGAGAACTGGTAGTAGAATTAGTGAGAAGATGGGCTCAAGGGATGTTTCAGAAACAGAAGGAATCAAAGGACCTCTCCTGGTCTTTGTGCCTTACTCTCATTTTGGCTTCAGACAACGAGTATATAGCAGTAGGCAATTCTGTAAAAGAGAAATCTGATGATCGCATTTTCACTAATGGATCAGTGACTGACAACAGCTGAGTATTTTCTCCCGGAGGACTTTGAGTTTAAAGCAGTGTGCCTGGAGTGGGCAATGAGTGTGTTGAATGATGAAATTTCAGACACTTTGGAATCTTAACAAGGAGGTAATTACTGGGTGTTGGAAGTACAGGAAGAAGAGATTTCTTGCTTTCCTTAAATCGTTGGTTCTCAACTGGATGCAACTTTGAACCACACGCCCACGCCCAGGGTCCATTTGGCAATGCCTAGAGACAGTTTGGGGTGGGGGTGTTATGGGTTAGGGGTGAGAAATGCTGGCATTTAGTATGTAGAGGTGAAGGATGCTATGAAATATCTACCACCACACAGGACAGTCACTACAACAAAGAATTATCCAACCCAATATGGCAATAGTGCTGAGCTGAAGAAATCCTGCCTTAAAACACTATGTGTGTGGCCCTACATTAAAGCATGCCCTATCACTAAGAGTTTCAAGAATGAAACCATAAAGTGAATTCTATTCTGATCTCTAACTGTTCCTGTCAAAAGTTTCTGGGGCTTTTGTTCTTGCCCTGACCTTGGATAAAAATGTGGGCAGACCTCAAGACTTTTGTGGTCTCTGTCATCTAACACAAAAACGTTGGATGTTCATTTGAAACTATAGAATACATTCTCAATTCGGTATTTAAAATGTCTAGTCTCCTATAACCATCAAACTTGACTGGAAGTTGAGACTTTCCCTGTCCCCAGTTTAGGGAAGGCTACAGTGGAGAAAGAGTGTGACAGGGTTCTCCCCTCACCAGTGGGTTAGTGTTGCTGCTCCACTCCCAGCTTGCCCGGCCTTTGGGGTTGGAGCATGGGGGAGGCAAGAGGAAAGGCAGTCAGGAAAGTTCTTACTAGAATGATAGTGAGTTGGTGCAGAACTTCCTGGGTCTGTGTGTACAGCTGATTCTGTCTCCTTGGATATTTTTAGGGAACCTCTCTCCTATGGAAACCCTGGTGGCATAGTGGTTAAGTGTTACGGCTGCCAGCCCAAAGGTCAGCAGTTCCAATCCACCAGGGGCTCCTTGGAAACTCTGTGGGGCAGTTCTCCTCTGTCCTCCAGGGTCTCTATGAGTTGGAATTGACTTGACAGCGGTGGGTCTCACTTGCGGTTCCCTGTTGTGAAAGATACATTTCCCTCTAGTACAGACCTTTCGGAACTGTCTGTGGTTAAGGACCAGAGGGTTTTTTTTTTTTCAATTTCTGATCTATGTGGGACTGAAGCTTTTGAAAATATGCAATAGGAATGAATTACCAAAAAAGCATAATGAGGAAAAAAGGACACACAGACTATAAGCCTATATTTTTTTATTGTCATCTTCAGCAGGCATACAGTACTCTGTCAAACTGCTGTAAACAATCTGTTAAAGCTTGTTTTTCGCTTTGCTTTTCATGGTAAACCAGTAATGGATGCCCTAGACAGCCCCAGTTCTCAGACCCATTGGAAGGGCACTCACCTAGCTCACTATTAGCTCCTTCCCTAGACCTTGGAAGGTGGTGACTTTGGGCTTCTCTTCTCTGAGGCGTGTCTGCCCCCCAGCCCCCCCCCCCCCCCGCAAACAGAATCCTTTCTCTGTCTTCATGATGTCCACATCTGCTCTAAGGAAAACAAGAAGGCAGCTTTCACTCTGACATGCTCTTAGACCACAGACTACCCAGTGAGGCCATTTCTTTGACTCACCTTTCAGCTGCTACCCAGCTATTCTCCTCAGGTGTGGTAGACAGAAGATGTCCACATCCTAATCCCAGGAATCTGTAAGTAGGTAATTTTACAAGGCAAAAGGGACCGTGCAGGTGGAATTAACCCATAAAACCCTTTGCCATTCAGTGAATTCCAACTCACAGTAACCGCTACAAGACAGAATAGAAACTCCCCGTAAGGCTTCCAGGGAGTGCCTGGTGGCCTTGAACTGCCAAAATTTTGGTGAGGTAGATTGAGCCCTTAACTGTGCAACCAGGCCCTGTGATTAAGTTAAGGATCTTAAAATGGAGATATTATCCTGGGTTAGGTGGATGGGTCTAATGTAATCACAAGGGCTCTTATAAGTAACAGAGAGAGGCAGATGACTCAGCAAAGACTTGACAACAGAAGCAGACATTGGAGTGATGAGTTGAGGACTGCAGCCGACTTCTGGAAGCTGGACCATGCAAGAAGAACAATTCTCTAGTGCTTCAGAAAGTATGCAGCCTTGTTGACCCTTGATTTTGTCCTAGTAAGGTCTGTTTTGGGCTTCTGACCTCAAAGGTTGCCAGACGATAGACCTGTATTTGTATGAAGTGACTAAATTTGTGATAATTTGTTATAGCAGTGATAGGAAATTAATACACCAAGCAAGAGTCAAACTCCAGGTCACTCTGTCCCCCAGACTTTAACAGACAGATAATTATTGAACTGAGTGGCCTCTTTAAAGTCCCTCTACCTTGACATGTCTTAACTGAGTTTCAGTTCCATTGTTAAACACCATGGTGCTTGGATGCTTGGCATACTCCCTTGAAGCAGCTTTATTGCTTGTGGAAAAAAAAAAAAGTTAAAGCCTTGACTTTACTGCCAATGCTTAATGACCAGTTCACCAATTTGAGCTGAATGAAAAAGGTTTCTAAAATTACAAACCTTAAATTTTCAGTTCTACTTCTTTTTGTTCTTTAGCATCATTAACTGTTTCTAACTAAAAGGGATAAGCAACTAGCAATTCCATTGCTTTAAAAATTTTCTCTGACTCTATTTTTTCATCCACACTAGTAATTATCAATGCATCCTGAGTGGATAGTCAATCAATTTCAGACTGCTGAAGTTGGTAAAAACTTTCAGTTTCCTCATCTTTGGCATTTGTGGATGGTGCATAAATTGTGAAGTGCACTGTAGAAATTAGATTTCATGCAAATGATGTAAATAATCCCCCTTTATAGGTATTTGCTTGTAATATTAGCAGAAACCTGAAAGTGGCATATACAAAGTCAAGTTTCCTTGGTTAAAATAATACTTTAAAGGAAACCCAGTTGGCTGTACAGTGTCTGATATAGTGCTGAAACATGAGCTCCTTAGGTTGGAAGGCACTAAATATAATGGGGGAAGAACTGCCTTCTCCAATAGGGTTGATCTTAATGACTTCGACAAGGTAAAGCTTGGAATCTTCATTTGTTGATGTGGCATGACTTAAAATGAGAAGAAATAGGTGCAAGCATCTGATAATAATTGGAGTGTGGAATGTACAAGTATGAATCTAGGAAAGTCAGAAGTTATCAAAAATGAAATGGAATGGGTAAAGATTGATTAACTTAAACATTAATGAGCTGAAATGGACCAGTACTGACCATTTTGAATTGGACAATCAAATGATATATATTATGTTGGGAATGATAAAACAAAGGAATGTTGTTGTATTCATCATTAAAAAGAACATTTCAAGATCTGTCTTAAATTATAATGCCAACAGTGGTAGGATAAAATCTGTATACCTACCAGGAAGACAAGTTAATGCAGTTCTTATTCAAATTTATGCACCATCCACCAATGCCAAAGATGAGGAAACTGAAAGTTTTTTTTTTACCAACTTCAGCAGTCTGAAATTGATTGACTAAGCATTCGGGATGCATTGATAATTACTGGTGATTGGAATGCAAAAGTTGGAAACAAAGAAGAAGGATCAGTAGTCAAAAACTATGGCCTTAGTGATAGAACTGATGCCAGAGATTCGTATGATAGAATTTTGCAAAACCAAAAACTTATTCATTGCAAATATCTTTTTTCATCAACGTAATAAAGAAAAACTATACACAGTCTTTGTCAGACGGAATACACCAGAATCAAACTGACTACACAAGTCATGGATTGAACTGTGTTTCCCCTAAAATGTGTGTAGCAATTTGGCTAGGCCATAATTTCCAGTATTCTGTGTTGATCCTGTATGCTGTAAACTCTTCCTCTATGGTGCTCATGAGGGAGGATGGGCCACAGTTGTGCTGGTGTGTGAGGTTGCATTGCACCTTGAGACAGTCTTGTGGATTATAAAAGTAAGACAGTAGCAGAGAGATTTGGTGACTTCATACCACCAAGAAAGCAGTCCTGGGAGCAGAGTGAGAGGAATGGGGTCCTTGCACTTCAGAAACTTGCAGTCCAGGTGAAGACTGATGACAAAGACCTTCTTCCAGAGCCAGCAGAGAAAGCTATTCCCTGGAGTTGACACCTAATTTGGGTTTTTAGCCTACTGAACTGTGGCAAAATAAAACTCTTCTTTTTAAAGCTGTCCACTTGTGGTGGTAATGTTACAGCAGCACTAGGTGACTAAAACACAACATCTGTGGAAAGAGATGATGGAGGAGCTCAATATAAGCAGAACAAGGCCAGGGACTAACTGCAGAACAGATCATCAGTTGCTCGTGTGGAAGTTCAAGTTGGAGCTGAAGATAATTAAAACAAGTCCATGAGAGCACAAACACAACCTTGAGTCTATCTCACCTGAATTTATATACCATCTCAAGAATAAATTTACTGTGATGAAAATAATGACCAGAGACCATATGAGTAGTGGGTTAACATCAAACATAAACAAAGCAAAAGGTCACTAAAAAAAAACAGGAAAGAGGAGACAAAAATGGATGTCAGAAGAGACTCTGAAACTTTCTCTTGAATGTAGAGTAGCTAAAGTGAATGAAAGAAATGATAAAGTAAAAGAGCTAAATGTAAGATTTCAAAGGATGACTTGTGGAGACAAGGTAAAGTATTATAATGAAATGTGCAAAGACCTGCAGTTAGAAAACCAAAAGGGAAAAACTGTTGGCATTTCTCAAGATGAAAACACTGAAGAAAAATTTCAAGTGTCAGGTTGCAATGCTGAAGTATTCTATGGGCAAAATATTCAATGACACAGGAAGCATCAAAAGAAAATAGAAGGCATACACAGAGTCTCTGTACCAGGAAGATTTGATGGTCAACCATTTCCGGAGGTAACATACGATCAAAAACCAGTAGTATTTAAGGAAGAAGTCCAAGCTGCACTGAAGACGCTGACAAAAACCAAGGTTTCAGGAGTTGATGGAATGCCAGTTGCTGTGTCCACAAGTGGATGCAATTTCAGAAGTGCCCACTTGTCTACTCCAAGGAATTTGAAAGACAGCTACCTGGCCAACTGATTGGAACAGGTCTATATTTATGCTCATTCCAAAGAATGCTGATCCAACAGAATGTGGAAGTCATTTAACTATTATTCATATCATACACAAGTAAAATTCTACTGAAGATAATTTAGAAATGGTTGCACCAGTACGAGGTCTGCCAATTGAGAAAATGTGCTGCATACATCTTTATGTTGAGATGTAATCCAGACTGAAGGCTGTAGTCCTTGATCGTCATCAAATACGTGCTTCAACTCCTTTTCACTTTCAGCAAGCGAAGTTGTATCATCTGCATATTACAGGTTCCTAATGAGTGCTTCCTCCAATCCTAATGCCAAGGTCTTCATACATCTCAGATTATCTGCTCAACACACAGCATGGATATGAGGACTGCCAATTAAGTTTACAAACTCTTCCCAGAAAGAGCGACATATACCCCACCTTCTGAGTACTCCCCTTAGGAAACTACCCAGTGACACCAGCACCTAGTCCACTCTTCAAAGCAATTTTGGAACTCTTTTTCTGGAATGGCCACCAGAGCTGTTGTCATATTATCCTTGATATCCTGAATGTTATCAAAATGTCTTCCTTTCAATATTTCTTTTATTTTCAGGTAAAGAAAAATGCCATTGGGGGCCAGATAAGATGAATAGGGAGGGTAAAAACTACACAATTAAGTTTGCAAACTTGCCACCATAAGCAATGGCCATTCCAGAAAGAGTTCCAAAATTGCTTTGAAGGGTGGGCTAGGTGCTGGTATTGGTGCATAGCTTCCCAATGGGAGTACTTTGAAGGTGATCATAGTGATATTTGACAGTGAGGTAGGTAGCACTTAGAACGACTAACTTTGCAGACTTCATTGTTGGACCTCGTATATCCACAGGGAACTGCCAGAAATTCAAGCCAGATTAACAAGAGGATATGGAACGAGGGTTGTCATTGTTGACATCAGAGAGATCTTGACTGAGAGCAGAGAACACCAGAAAGATATTGACTATGCAAAGACATACGACTGTGTGGTTGAGAACAAACTGTGGATGACATTGTGAAGAACAGAAATTCCTGTACACTAAATTGTGCTCATGTGGAACCTGTACTTAGACCAAGAGGCAGTGTTTGGAACAGGAAAAGGGAATACTGCTTTGTTTAAAATCAGGAAATGTGTGTGTCAGGTTTACCTTTCACCATGCTTTCCTGGTCTGACAACTAAGTCCTTGAACTTAATTGTTCTAAGTCTATGTACCTCACTGCTGAATATCACTATGGCCACCTTTGAAGTACTCCCCATAGGAAGCTATGCCCCAATGCCAGCACCTAGTCCACCCTTCAGAGCAATTTTGGAACTCTTTCTGGGATGACCAGTGCACATGGTGGCAAGATGGCAAGTTTGCAGACTTAATTGTATAGTTGTCTATGAGGGAGTTTTTATTTGTTTAGCCAGTAAATAAATAAGTGTATTAGAGCACCCTCCTTACTCGCCTGATCTGGCCCCCAATGCCTGTTTTCTTTTCCTGAAGAAAGAAAATATTGAAAGGAAGACGTTTGATGGCATTCAGGACATCAAGGGCAATACGATGACCACTCTGATGGCTTTCAAGGGGAGTACTTGGAAGGTGACTGTGGTGATAGTCAGCAATGAGTTCTCACTTTTTCTAGGATGACTTCATGACCTTAATTGGCAGTCCTCATATTCATTTTGTGTGTTGATCAGATAGTCTGAGATGCTGTATGAAGAAGACCTTAGCATGAGGATTGGAGGAAGGCTCATCAACAACCTGTGGTACACAGATGACACAACGTTGCGTTCTGAAAGTGAAGGGAACTTGAAGAATGTATTGAAGAAAAGACAGCAGCCTTCAGTATAGATTACATCTCAACAAAAGGGAAACAAAAATCCTCACAACTGGACCAATAAGCAACATCATGATAAATGGATAAAAGACTGACGTTCTCAAGGACTTTATTTTACTTAGACCCATAGTCAACACCTAGGGAAGCAGCCATTAAGAAAAAATTGAAGGACACATTGCATTGGGCAAATCTGCTGTGGAAGGCCTCTTTAGAGTGTTAAAAAGCTTGAGGATCAAGGTGTGCCTGTGCTAAGCCATGGTATTTTCAAATCCCTGGTGGCATAGTGGTTAAGTGCTATGGCTGCTAACCAAAAGATTGGCTGTTTGAATCCAACAGGCACTCCTTGAAAACTCTATGGGGCAGTTCTACTCTGTCCTATAATGTTGCTATGAGTTGGAATCAATTTGAGAGCAACTGGTTTGGTGTTTTGGTTTTACATGCTGAACAGTGAATAAGAAAGACTGAAGGAGAACTGATTACTTTGAAGTATGGTGTGGTGTTGGTGAAGAATATTGAGTATACCATGGACTGCTAGAGGAACAAATAAATCTGTTATGGAAGAGGTACAGACAGAATCTTCCTTAGATGCAAGGATAGCAAGACTTTGTCTCATGTGCTTTGGATGCATCAACTGGATGGATCAGTCCCTTGAGAAGGACATCATGCCTGGTAAAGTAGAGGGGCAGCAAAAAAAAAAAAAAAAAGGAATACCGCTTACAAGACAGATTGACCCAGTGGCTGCAACAATGGACTGGAACATATCAAGGATTGTGAAGATGACACGACCAGGCAGTGCGTCATCCCCTTGCACACAGGATCTCTGTGAGTACTTGACAAACACATAATTTGCTGTTGTTTTATTTACCTGCCTCTCATTGTTCAGTGATGTAAGATTATGATTTGCATGACAAATCAGAGGAATGGCCTAATGCTAATCTTATGTAAGCACTTCAGTTGTTACTGTGTGATTCTATTTTTTCAAACTCTGTGTTTAATGAAAGTAGGCTGAGCCTCAGCAAGAAAGAACAGTGAGGTTAAGACTTAAGTTCACAGCCCTCGGAAATGTTTGGACTCATCTCTTACAGTGCAGGTATTTGCTGAGTATTAGAAATGTTGACTGGAAATTATATTCAACAGAATGTCAGAAACTATTTCTCTGGATTAATTGCCCAGGAAACATCTCTAAGTAACTGGATGATTGTCCTCCTGAATATGACTATTTCTAGTATTTGCTCTCACCAGCACTACACCATAGGCACAGAATCAGAAGAGTTCAATGAGGAACTAGAGATGCTTAGTTTGTGAACGTTCATTAGAAAAGGACTGATTTTCTGGCTGAAGCACAACCTTATAATAATCATACTTTTTTTTTTCTTCTTTTCTCTTTATTTTAGTGTTATGCTGTCTTTAGAATTTTTTCTTTTAGGACTTCTGGGTTCTCATGTAAGTTCAAAAGATGATAATGGAACTAATGAGGAGGAATGCTTTGCTTTTGAGTCATAACCTTTCTGGAGCATTATCAAAGATATTTCATTTTGATCAAGTAAGTTAACAGAAATGAAGGGAGCTGAAATACACAGAGAAGGAGAGTATGGTTGAATAGCATAAGCAGAAGACTGGGACTTGGCTCTGACATTCTATAGTTTTGGGTGGCAGATGCTATTTTGTCTGCTGATGTTGACTTCTTCGTTATGATAGAATAGATCTTTAGAACTCATTTCACTCAGTGTTCTTGGAAAACAAAACCCAGTAAAAGCAACAGACTCTTGAAACATAATGAGGCATAGGAAGCACAATCACTTTGTAGGTTATGCGTATAAACTAAAGGAAGCCAATATTCACATTTGGGAAGAAGAAAATGAAACCTAGAATCTATCAGAGCACTGCTAATCCTTCTATTTCTCAAGTCTAATCTTATATTTATTTTAAGTAAGATTTTTCTGCCCTCCAAATACTTGGAACTTGGAGTAGTTGATAATTATTTAAATATTCACTGGATTTGCATCTCTCATCTTTTTATGGCAGCAACAACAGCATTATCAATACTTTTCTAGAGTGCCACTGGAAATCATGTTCAGAAAGTCTTTTAAGCAAAAAAAAAATTCTCTTTATCAATAGAAGAAAAAGCGCAACTCTATTTAAGGTCCAAAGTTATTTCCAGCAATGTATTTGGTATTAGTCTTGAAGCTTCAGTCTACATTAAATTTATTTCCATTTTAACAGGAAAGAGAAATATTTTAAAGATAATTTTAACTTATGTGCAAAAATGTCCCTGAAATGACAGCTGAATTCATTGTTCTCAGGGAGTATGTAGACTCTGAGAAGAGATGCCTTGGCACTCCCAGAATCAGGGTTATTCTGTACTAGGTTTCACATTGTCATCCATTTTTGAAATTTTTAAAAAAAATTTAGTTTAAGATCCTGATATTGATGGTAGCGGTGAGGTATTGCCATGGTCTGTGCACAAACATGGTCACAGCTTTCCAAACGGTGCTCACCTCAAGAAAATCATCTATGTTTCTAATATCTATGTTTCTGAGTTGTGTTTAATTGCAAAGTATCTTCAGAATTCTTCCTCCCATAGCACTGCAAAACCTGCAGGTCTGTGTCAAGTCATAGATGAAACAGGGCAGTGCAATTTAGAAGGGTTGGGTAAAACTGTGAGTCCTATGCTTAATGTGCTAGGTAGTTCAGGGCGAGCATGAGTGCGCCTCCCTCAAGTGCAGGATTTACAGTAAGAATGAGTGCACCTCGCCCAAGAGCAGGATCCAGGGTAAGAATGAGTGCACTTCACTCAAGTGCAGGAACCAAGATAAGAATGAACACACCTCACTCAAGTACAGTATTCAGGGTAAGAATGAATGCAGCTGAACTCAAGTGCAGGATCCAGGATAAGAATGAGTGCACCTCACCCAAGTGCAGGCTTACAACCTGTATTTTGAACAGAGACTGACTCTGCCCAGTTGCATACCCAGCAGAGTACAAGAGGACATAGTCGTCTGTGCAGCTCATCAACTCCCTGAGCACAATGTGTGGTTGACTTGATGTCATGCTGCAGCAGAATGCAGTGGTGTGGACAACCTGTATGAGGGGCATGTGGAGGTGACCGGAGAGGCACACTGGGTAGGAAGCATCAACAGTTAGTCTGGTACCTTCCCATGCTGTTTGGACGTGAGCCTTGCTAGGAAACCTTTGAATTTTGAAGGGAGGTGAGGATAGGGGACTGTCCAATCCCCACGAGTATCAAGTGGGTCCTGTTTACAATCCAGAAAGCAATGAATTCCATGTAGAAGTACATGATAAACATAAGCTGAATACTTAGAAGAAATCATTCATTCAATATATAAAGAAAAATGTGACTCTAGGTATGGTAGGGATTCCCTGAGTGGTACAAACATTTGATACACTCAGTGGCTAACAGCTGAGGTTGAAGGTTCAAGTTTGCCGAGGTGCCTTGGAAGAAAGTCCTGGTAACCTACTTTTAAAAGATCAACCACTGAAAACCCTGTGGAGGACAGTTTGCTCTGACATGTTTGGGGTCACCATGAGTTGGGGATCAACTTGATGATATCTAACAACAATAATGCCATGTTCCTTTCCCTGTTGTTGGGAGGTCAAGATATACATCTCTGGTTAGATCTGTTACTTTCCAGTTTCCCTTCTTCCCACAGAGTTCTATTCTACTTCCAGTTTCCTGCTTGTGAGATTTTGGTTTCTGGATACTTCCTGTCAGAGCTTCAAACTGGTTCAAACTGGTTAATTTATGGCTGACAAAGCAAAACAGGACCAGACCCAAAGTTTTACACTCTGAGTGATAACAAAACAATAATGGGAATGGGAAAGAATAAGAGTCAAAGTTCAGGAATGGGAGACTCAGAAGAGGTGTAGTGAGTCCTTTCAGAACTGTGATGTGAGAGATTAAATTATGGGCAGAGTGGTGGAGAGTGACACACGTTCGAACAAATACAGTGGGCTGCCATCTTTGAACGGGGCACTACTGTCTCAGACTCTGCTCAAAATCTGATAGGGCAACAAATTTGGTCACTATTGGATTCGGTCACTGTTCTTTAAGAAGGAAGTTAGATTTCTAGCAGAATTTTGACCCTGTAATTTTTCCCATTCCAGGGAATTTTGCTTCCTTAGTCATGAATAAATGGAGAAGAACTGGTTTGAAGACCTGCTTCCTTCTCACCCCCCAGCAGTGGAATGTGTTTGCAAGGCTTGGTCTCTAAGGTTCTCAGCTCTTCCTGATCAAATTTCTGGGGACACTCAAATCCTTTCCCAGTTGGTCTTACCTGTGTTCCCTCAAGTCTCCTGAATTCTCCCAGTGCTGGTGGGATGGAATGAGTCTGCTTCCGCAGCCCAAAACAGCCACCCAAGATTGCTGGTGGAGGGAAGAGCAAGGCACCAATCTGGATGCATGGTCTGTGCAATGCTGCTTCTTGATGACTGTGTGCTTGGTGGTATGAAGTATGGTGGCATCTCGCTTTTTCCCTCTAGGAATTAGAATGAGGAATTTATCCCACAAGAAGTAAGGGCTGGTCTATTGGCCTTGTAGAGTAGGAAGGACATTGACCTGGAAGTATGGTGTCTTAACTTCCCTTGCCACTCTTCCATTAACTACCTGCATGGCCTTGGATGGGTGCCTTGCACTCTAGGATCCTGCTCCTTTCTTCTTCTTGGGAGTTTGTGTTAGAGACTGTGTGAGGATGGTTTCAGTCCTAAAATTCTGATTCCAAGTGTCTAGATCAGTATCTGATTCCAAATGCCTGGTGCAGATCCTGTTCTACCATTCATCAATGGTATAACCTTAGGCAAGTTATAAGGAGTCTGGGTGGTGCAATGGTTAAGTGCTTGGCTGCTAACCAAAAGGTCAGCTGTTGGGACCCACCCAGTGGCTCTATGGGAAAAGACACCTGACTATCTGCTGTTGTGAAGATTACAGCCTTAGCAAGCCTTTGGGACAATTCAACTTTATCCCTTACATTGAAAATGAGTTGGAATTGACTCAGCAGTTCATGGCAATAAACAATAGGCAAGTTACTCATGTACTTCTGAGGTCTTAGTTTGCCTTATGGAAAAATTGGAAGAAGAAGAATAATATTTCTCTTTTAGGATCATATTGTGAGCTGACTTGTGTTCCCTAAACACATATTGTACCTACGAGTGTGACCTTATTTAGAAATAAAGTCTTTGCAGATGTCATTAAGATGAAGTCCTACGGGCTTAGGCTGGACCCTGCAACCAATGACTGGTTAGTGTATACACAGAGAGAAACTTGGAGACATACAGACGCGTACCAGCAGAAGATACCCATGTGAGGAAAATAGCAGAAATAGGAGAGATGTAGCTATAAGTCTAGGAAGCTAAGGGTTGCCAACAACCGTGACAAGGGGATATTCTCTGCTAGAGGGAGCATGGCCCTGGTGACACCTCAGTGTCAGACTTCTAACTTCTAGAACTATGAGAGAAAATGTTTCTCTTGTTTTAAGCCACTCAGTTGTATTATTACAACAGTCTAATACAGGTTGTTCTTAGGATTACATGATGAATTTAAGCATGTAAAAGCTTGACTTCCAGCCCATAGGAATCAAATATTAGCTGTTACAGCGCAATGCTACAGCTCCTCTTCCTAGGAAAAGATGGAAAGCAGTTGTGAATATATTTAGCTCCTCCAATGACCACATGTTTATTTGTCTTTTGGGGAGGGGTGGAGAGACTTATTATTTTTCAATGTAAATGAAGTTAACAGGTATTTTCTCATGGATTTAGAATTGCTAGGTGCATTAGCAGTGATTTCAGTGTATATGCTTTCCATTAGGAAAAAAATATTGATTTTCAGAAAGGATACTAAGAATAAGGATCCATTTTTTTTCTTTTTTTCTTTAACATGACTGAGTGAAAATGTACATTCTCATATAAATTTACATGTCCACCTATATGCAGCTTCCACTGCTCTCCCTGCCCGGTGGCAGCACACTGTTCCTCTCTGTTCCATACAAGGATCCATTTTAATTCCACATTTTCTAAAGGCTAAAATCTTCATATTTTTTCTTCTCTAAGTCATAAGGACTAAACTGCAAAATCAATTCTTCCTAAGATAGGAGAAAAAGGACCATTATTAACAAGTAAAGAGCCATCTGAGGATAGTGTAAAGAGAAGATCAGTGGAACCATCAGAGATACCCTTAGTTCCTTACTTGACATTAAACCAGCACCTGGGTTGTTGATGATGAATGTTTATGACCCATCAGAATCAATCACAGAGACATAGGCAAATGCCCACCAGCCTCAGCAGTCAGCACCTCTGCCTCTTACCTTCCATTCTTTAAAAAAAAGTCAAACTCAAACTATTAATCCAGTTAGATAAATACCCATTGCCTTCAAGTTGATTCTGACTCATAGCGACCCTATAGGATGGGATAGAACTCCCCCACAGAGTTTCTAAGGAGTGCCTAGTGGATTTGAACTACTGACCATGTTGCTTGCAGCCAAACACTGAGCCACTATGCTACCAGGTTTCCCAGATAAATGCAGTACTGGAAACAAAACAAAACAAAAATTCTGGACCAAGTATCCCTTGTTTTTTGAAATTTCTCTTTATACCACTTCCCTGTTAGAATAGACCTACCTTGGTACCAGCTTTTGCTGACAGAACTCTGAAGAGGATGTTTGCTTTTATGAAAAAATGCAAAGAACAGAAATAACAGTGTTTGTTTTCCATGAAGCTGTTAAAGAAGTGGCCAGCACCCTGAGTGGGGAGAGTGATGTTGCCATGTTTCTTCCTCACCACTACACTCAGCATCAAACATCCAGAGCTTTGTTAGAGTTATTTTAGGTTTTCGGTGTCATTTAGTATGACTGGTAAGTTATGTTTTTGGATCTGGGAAGACTCAAAAATTTTTCCTATGTAAATAAATGGGGCTTGCTTCTTGGCTTCAGTCCATTCCAACTTATGAAATGTTTTCTAGGAATGCCATCTTTTCAGAGAGCAGGAGAAGTCTGTGTAAGAGATGGCATCTTTTTGTTAAGTGCCATTGAGTCGATTCCGACTCGTAGTGACCCTATATACAATAGAACGAAATACTGCCTGGTCCTGCGCTGTGTCCGTAATCATTGTAACGCTTGAGTCCATGGCTGCAGCTACTGTGTTATTCCATCTCCTTGAGCGTCTTTCTCTTTTTCAACGACCCTCTGCTTTACCAAGCCTGATGTCCTTCTCCAGGAACTGATCCCTCCTGATAACATGTCCAAAATATGTTAGATGTAGTATCACCATCCTTACTTCTAAGGAACACTCTGATTGAACTTCCTCTAAGACAGATCTGTTCATTCTTTTAACAGTCCATAGTATATCCTGTATTCTTCTCCAATACTGCAATTCAAAGACAGCAATTCTTCTTCTGTCTTCCTTATTCATTGTCCAGCATTCTCATGCATGTAATGTGATTAAAAATACCATGGCTTGAATCAGCAACACTTTTAAGGAGACCTCTTTGCTTTTCAACACTTTAAAGAGGTCTTTTGCAACAAATTTGCCCAATGCAAAGTGTCTTTTGATGTTTTGACTGCATGGGCGTTAATTGTGACTCCAAGTAAAATGAAATGCTTGTCAATCTCAATCTTTTGTCTGTTTATCATGATGTTGTGAGAATTTTTTTTTATGTTGAGTTTGTAATCTATACTGAGATCTGTAGTTTTTGATTCTCCTGAGTAAATGTTTCAAGTCCTGTTAACTTGATGACGCATTTGTTGCAGAGTAGAACTGCTCCCTAGGATTTTCCAAAAGGCTGTGTCCTTTTGGAAGTTGATTGCCAGCACTTTCTTCCAAGGTGTTTCTGAGTGGGTTCAGATCAACAAATTTTTGGCTATTAGTCAACTGATTGACCATTTATACCACCACTTGGGACTCCATTATAACAGAAATAATAATAAAAAAAATTGTTCCAGAATGCTAGGGATTTATGAGTGAGAACAAGATGGTAGTATTTGATCAGGGGTTCCTGATATATATAACCTTTGTCTCGAAGCGGACTTCCTTCCCATCAAGGATCTTGTGAGAAAGGTTGGTTCCAAGGACAGAAGTCTACAAGTAGCTACTTGTTATTACTTCGACTGTAAAGTCAAGGAGTGCCTGGTGGATGCGACCTTTCAGTTAGTAGCCGTAGTACCTAAACACTAAGCCACCAAGTTTTGTGTGAAATCTTAGTGCAGAGAATTCCTTTGGATGCCACCAGGGACAGCTGTGAATCTAGAACTAAGGCAACTCTCTTAAGCTCAAGTTTCCTCATTGATGACAGGGAAAAACCACTTTATTTAAATATTTTACTGTACTTTAAGTGAAAGTTTACAATTTAGCTTAGTCTGCCATATCAAATTTTCACACACATTGTTAATGTAACTTCAGTTGCTCTCCCCACCCTGGAACAGCACACTTCTGCTGTCCGCCGTATATTTCCCAGGGTCTGTTAAACCAGCCCTTCTCCCTCTCTGCCCTCTCTTCTTGCCTCCAAACAGGCGTTATCTAGTTAGTTTCCTGTATCTACCTAACTCAAGAAGCACACTGTTTGCCAGTATCATTTTGTGTCCTATAGTCCAGTCCAATCTTTGACTGAAGGGTTGGCTTTGGGAATAGTTTCCGTTCTGGGCTACTAGAGAGTCTGGGGGCCAAGTCTTCCTGGGAACCTCCAGACCATCAATTCTGGTCTTTTTAATAGAATTCAATTTCTGCACCCCATTTTTCTCCCACTATGTCAGGGACTCTTTGTTGTTTTCCCTGTCAGGGTAGTCATTGGTGGCGGCTGGGCACCATTTAGTTATTTCAGTCTCTTGCTGATGTAGTCTCTGGATTACGTGGCTAGAAAGGCCAGTTTAGAGCAAGTCAGCCCCTACCTAGTTTTTCCAGGCATTTCACAGAAGTTCTCCTGGTGGAAGGGAGGTTGTGTTTCAGTTTGGGAGATAATCAGACCCAAGTGTCACCTTCAGCTCGTTAGATCCAGCTGGGTATCAAGAAAGCATGGGGCTGGGGATGGAGATAAAGGTGGTACCCAGGATCCCAGCAGCTGTCGCTAAGCTGCAGATCCTGAATGAGACTTAAATCCATGCCTCAGTGGGTGGAGAAGGGTTGCACTAATGCTATTGTTACAACACTTCCAGGCTCTTCTTGAGCTTACAGATGAAGGCTGGCAGTAAGTCAGCATAAAAGGGCAGCAGAGAATCTAGAGCAGGGGTGAATTCATTTCAAACATCTCTTATTTTTTCATGGCTCAGTCAGGAATGCATGACGATAAAATGACACCAAGAAAAGTCTCATAGGAGAAACCGCAGGACTTCTTCGGCCATCAGTCTGGAGAGCAAGCCAAAGATTGTTCCGTCTTCATGCAGCTGAAAAGAGGCTGCCTGGTAATGTGGCATGGAAACCCTGGTGCCATAGTGGTTAAGAGCCATGGTTGCTAATGAACAGGTCAGCAGTTCAAATCCATCAGGTGCTCCTTGGAAACCTCGTGAAGCAATTCTACTCTGTCCTATAGTGACAGTATGAGTCGGAGTGGACAGTGGTTGGTTCGGTTGGTTTTTGGCAATGTTACTGCCGTTGGTAGGGAGTCTGACTAGAACACGAGCATCTCTTCTCAGGCGGGTGATGCAGGTGCAACTTATACAGGCTCACTGAAACAACAAGCATGAGCTTTTTTTACTTTTATAGAACAGTCAATGTAGGGTAACTTTAAGAAATAAACTTTCCAAATGCAATTGAAATTTGAGTCAATTTACCAGAGAGTAGGTAACACCTGGCTTAGGAATTAATGTATGTCATGTATGCTGCTCTTGTTAGGTGCTGTCCAGTTGCTTCTGACTCATAGTGACCTTGCACACCACAGAATGAAATGCTGTCTGGTCCTGCACCATCCTTAGAATTGTTGCTATGACTGAACTCCTCATTGCAGCCACTGCGTTAGTCCATCTCATTGAGGCTCTTCCTCTTTTTCACTGATCCTTTTCTTTAATAAGCACAGTGTCCTTCTCCAAGGACTGGTGCCTTCTGAAAATATGTGCAAAATCCTTGAGACAAAGTCTCAGCATCTTTGCCTCTAATGTATGTTCTGATTATAATTCCTGCAAGACAGATTTGTTTGTTCTCCCAGCAGTCTGCCATATATTCAGTGCTCCTCACCACTATCATGATTCAAAGATGTCAGTTCTTCTCTGACTGTCCTAATCACGGTCCAACTTTTGTGTGCATACTAGGTGATTAAGAAGACCATGGCTTGGGTCAGGCAAACCTAAATCCTCAAAGTATTATCTTTGCTTTTCAACACTTTTAAGAGGCCTTCTGAAGCAGACTTTCCCAACTCAGTATGTCATATGATTTCTTCAAGGCTGCTTCCGTGGACATTGGTTGTGGATCCAAGTAAAATGCAATTCTTGACAACTTGAATGTTTTCTCTGTTTATCATGACTTTGCTTATTGGTTCAGTTGTCAGAATTTTTCTTTTCTTTGGTTTTTTTTTTTTTTTTAAATTGTGTTTCAGATGAAGGCTTACAGAACAAGTTAGTTTCTCATTAAACAATACACATACTGGTTTATGGCATCATTTGCGAACCTCACATTGACACTTCCCTTTTCTCAATCTTGGGTTCCCCATTACCAGCTTTTCTGTCTCCTCTTGCCTTCTCTTCCTTGTGCCTAGGCTGCTGTACTTATTAAGTCTCATTTATTTTATTTTGTTTATGGGCCAGACTCACTTTTGGCTGAAGAACGAATAGCAGTAGTGACTTCCGTACTAAGTTCAAAGGATGTCCAGTGTCCATACTCCAGGAGTTTCTCCAGTGTCTGTCTTATCAGTAAGTCTGGTCTGTATTAATGAGTTAGAATTTCGTGGTAAGTGTTTCACTGGCTCTGTCTGGGATCCTGTGTTGTGATCCCTGCCAAGACAGTTGATGTTGGTAGCCAGGCCCCACTCACTGTGCTAGACTTAGTCTCGTAGAGGCTGTGGTACTTGTGGTCTATTAGTTCTTTGGACTTCCTAGTGTCTTTCATTTTCTTCATCCTTCCTAGTTCCAGATGGGATAAGACCAGCTGAGTATCTTAGGTGGCTACTTATAAGCTTTAAGACTCCAGATGCTCCTCACCAAAGTAGGATGTAGAACATTTTCTGTATAAACTATGTTATGCTGATTGAGCGAGCTGTCCCTGGATACCATGGTTCCCAGCCCACAGTCCAGTAATCTGGTCCCTCTAGGAGTCTGGATTTGTCTATGAAGCTTCTATTACCTTGCCCTGTACCAAAGTTGTACTAAAGTTCCAAGAATTCTAGTTTTCTTTATGTTGAAGTAAAAGCTAGAATGAAGACTGTAGTGATCTTCATCGGCAAGGGCTTCAAGTCCTGTTCCCTTTCAGCAAGCAAGGTTGTATCATCTACACTTCACAGGCTGTTAGAGGGTCTTCCTTCAATCCTGATGTCAAAGTCTTTGTCATACAGTTTGGTTTTGCAGATTATTTGCTCAGCAGACAGATTGAATACATATGGTGAAAGGATACAACCCTGACACACCCTTTTCCTGACTTTAAACAACAAAGTATCACCTTGCTCTGTTCCGGTAACTGCCTCTTCATCTATGCACAGGTTCCTCATGAACACAATTAAGTGTTCTGGAATTACCATTCTTCACCATATTATCCATAGTTTGTTATGATACACACAGTCAATAAGACACAGGTCAACGTCTTTCTGGTATTCTCTGCTTTCAGCCAAGATCCATCTGACAGCAGTAATGATTTCTCTCATTCCACATCATCTTCTGAATCCAGCTTGAATTTCTGGCGTTTTCTGTCAACGTGTTGCTGCAACTGCTTTTGAAAGATCTTCAGCAAAATTTGGTTCTGTGTGCTATTAATGATATTGCTCAGTAACAGCATGTATGGCATGAATTATTCCTATGACACAATAGGAAAAAAACTCAGCTTGCTGGTGTGAAGTTGATTCTAACTGATAGTTACCCTTTAAGATAGTAGTTATGAAAATAAACTTTAAACTGTGGTAAAAAAAATACATAACTAACGATAAATACAAGTGTAAAGCCAATTGTGTTTCAGACAGCAGTCATCAAATCAAAGTTTTGATTGTAACCACAGATATAATATCTAGACCAATGTTCCAGCAATATAGTCCAGAAGTAAAATTAATGAGATGACCAAAGTGAGATTCTCCTGACAAATCAATTTTAAAGTGCAAATTTTTAAAATGAGACTCACAAAGAGAAAGGATGACATCTGAATTCCAACACTATGTCTGCTGGCTAAGAAATGTCTGTCATTGTTCATATGTTGCCTACTCTGCACTCATTATACTAGGTAGTAGGGAAAGAAGATAATTCTTACATTCAAAGAGTTTTACAGCATGTTGCAGACAAAACTTAAACACAGAGATTGTGTGAGTTAGAGATGGATTCTGAAGCCATTTACTAGCTGGGTGACCTTATTTAACCCATCTATTCCTCAGTTGCTGCATCTGTAAACTGAGAATAATAATGCTGGTTATATCTTGCAGTCACATGAGTTAAATAAGTTTATCTGTGTAGAGTGGATGGACTGATGCTTGACGTAAGTCAGTGCCCAACACATGTTAATTCTCGCTCCCATGGAATTATCCAGAGGATCATTATGATGTCCATAGCACAATGTATGAAAGAAAGGAGGGACAAGGAAGGTCCTGAATTGTGACAAAGCTACTACTTGGAGAGATCAAGGAGTTAGACAACTTATTTTCAGAAGGAAGCTAAATTCTGTAGTTGTTAAGATTAAACATACGCCTGCAAAATGAAACAGCTCACATTTTATTTCTCACATCAAGACCAGATATACTGTAGTCCCCATACTCTACTCAAGGCATCCTCCCCTTTGAGGAAGGACAGTCCCCGGAGAAGACCTTTGTACTTCGACCATCAAAATCTCCAGGGTGTCAAACCCCAGAACTAGTGTGATAAAGATGCTCCACCCTCCCATGCCTGCCACACCCTCATTGTCATGTTGGTCACGTGTGTCTGGAAAGAGGGTGGCTGCTGTCCACTGCAGATCAGGAATACCACTTGATTACTGCAAGACCAACTGCTGTTTGGGTTGATGCAACTCATGGAGACCCAGTGTATGAGTGAGTAGAAGGTTTCTGGTGGCTGATTTGGGGGGAGTAGATTGCCAGGCCTTTCTTCCGAGGCACCTCTGGGTGGACTGCAACTGTGGACTCCTAGTTAGCAGTTGAGCACTTTAACTGCTTATACTGGGAATGTCAGCTTAGTTACTAGTTCATTTTATTTTGATTTTCTAAGCAACTGATTAGATTTTTCTAAAGAATTTTACCACTAGTAACTGAGAATGTATAGGCTAAAACAAATGGGGGAAATCTGTAGTTGAAAATAGAAAGTCTTAAGCTTTATGAAGTAAATGTTTCTCTTGGGGAAGATAATGAAATTTGAATTCCTAGCCTACAGTGGAAAAAGAGGTGAGAAGACCAAAAAAAGGAAATGCCCTAGAAATGTATGCTGAGTATTTTGTTTGTGGCAAGTTTGATATTCACAAAAGTATAAAATTCAGGTGGGCAAATATGTGCATATATGTGCATAACATGCTTTAATCTTCTAGAACAAAACAAATAGGGGAAAGGTAATCTCACCAGTTAAATGTAATGTAGTCACTGTCAACTAATGTCCTCTTCCTGCTTTCCATCTCCCAGGATGTGATCTAAGTCCCTGGGTGGGGGTCAGGAGGTCGGGGAGTACAGGGGCTGATATGTCTTCTGGGCATCAGGGTACAATGTCTGGCCATTCTCTGCCTCTGTAGGCATCTACGTTTGTGTGGCTCCTCATCTGTCCTTGTAGGCAGAGATCACACACAGTGAGAGTTACTGAGAAGCCTGGGTTCTCCCTCTCCAGATATGGTCCCCAATGTGGCTTTTGTTGGGGCTTGGTACCCCGAGAGTCAGCAAAACCCTCCTGGTCCCTGGCGTCCACTTACAGTCCCAGGTAGCAGTCAGCTTGCTTGGAGCCACTGTTCCCACTGGACAGAAGTCTTCATGAAAGCTTCTCTGGCTTTCTTCCTGGTTCCAAGAATTGCAAGCAACCTTGGGTCAGGCAGGGGAGGACATGTTGCCAAAGCCTATCTCTGCTGCGACAGTTAGCTGTCAGTTTCCGCTGTCTTACAGCCCTGCTGGTACAGGGCATTCATACTGAGGCTGCCTCCTTCCAGAGTTCTAGGATGGCAAGCTGGCCACAACACCCCTTTGGTCTCATATCCCCAGCCTACAGGGAAGTTTCTATTGTCCCTCACCTTCTTGCATCTAGATGTTTCCACATGGGGCAGGCAGAGAGCCGTGTGCACCACCTGGGGTTTTTATGAAATGGTAATGCCCTGTGCAAGGGTGTCATTTAAGGGACCCTGTTGACAGCATGGACAGCAGTTGTATGTTTCTATGTCCATTTCAGGGAAAAGAGAAGTGAGATGTCTTGAGAAAGGAAGCCGCTTTTTTCCTCCTAATTCACATAGACAACTATGGACAAGCAAGGAGCAGGTGCTCAGGCCTCTGGAGAAGCCCTTCTCTCCAACTGCCTCTTTGTGAGGTGGTAAAGGCCCTTATGTCACCATGACCCTCCTGCTCTGGTGAACTGTTAAAACACCTCGCCTAGAGTCCTTTCAGCCTAGCTGTTGGTATTCAAGATCTCAGAATCCACCTGTTTCCTCCTAAACGTCTTCTCTCATCAGTGCCTGACACTTCAAATAAAAGCTGGAACTTTTGAAAGTTCCATTCAGGACCTGAAATCTGGGAATTTGACTCTGTGTGCACATGGAGTTTAAGGATGGGTAAAAGGAAAAAGGTGCTCGGTGGTACGCAGACGGGAAACCACAGCTCTTGGATCAGGGAGATGATAAAGAAACTACCATGAGTCTCCACACTTCAGCCAATGGGAGAGAGAAACTGGGGGAAACACTGTCCAGGGTCTGGTGGGCGCTGAGTCACGGTGGTGGGATGGCTGGATGGCGGGAGTGGGATCCATTCTGCGGTGGTTGAAAAGAGCTTGTTCAGAGTGATAGATTGGTACAAAGAATTGGGGACCACACAGTAACCCTGTCTCTGTTCGAGTGCTGTCAAAGACCATCAGGCCTGAGCCATGACCAGCAGCCTCTGGAAAACAGCCAGCCGTGGCAGGGTTATGTTGCTGGTGTTATGGGAACAGACTCTGAGCACAGGTACAGGCAGAGGGAGATGCGCAGAGGAACAAGTATCAGCCAGCATCACAGCTTGTTACTGTCCTAGGCTCACTAACAAATGTATTAAGTTCATACACAGGGTAGAGCAGACAGCAGGCTACACTGACCTCTTCTGACCTGTGGGAACCACGCCATCACAAGTTTCTTTCTCTGCAGGGAGGCCAGTGTGATATAATCAACTCTCTATAAATACCTCTGTGGAAGCCTCCCAGCTCCAGCGCAGCTCAGCTTGTGGACTAGGTTTGTGAAAGCCGCGATTCTGCTTTCTTCATCTTTGTTTTCTCTGCTTTATGGGTCACCTCCTGCCTTACCACCAGTTCATCCAGCTAACTGTGTCTCCTGGCCATTAGCGTTGGGGACAGAGGGAGTGGGGTTTTTGAGCCTCATTTCTACCTGTAATTCCAGGGAATTACAAAACCTCTGCTGTGCAGGAACTAAGGTTTGTGGCATGTACAGAGCAGCGTTTTAGAGAAGTTAAAGATGAAAAATAATAAATCCCAGCAGAAAGCCCATCACATTTATTGTTTCTACAAGTTTCCTTTCTACTAATCTATGAATGCCACCTCTAATCATATGACTTGAAAGGTATATGTTTTCCAGAGCAGCTAGAAAGTCAAGGTTAGTCTTCTCTTCTGCTTTATTTAGGGACAGTAACGTGCATTATGAATTGTAGCAAGGACAGCTTCCATATAGTGCTGTCTTTTGAGCAGATGTCACTGCAGTCCCTTATAGGAGGGTGTTCCCACTTGAGCTGTTTTATTCTTGTGGCTTGCATGAGGAAGAGATGAGAACTAACGTTTATCCAGTGTCTGCTATGAGTGAACCAATGTATTAGATGCTTAATTCTGTTCTCTCATTGATGACCCCCAACAACTTGGTAAAATGTATTAGTACATTTGATAGGTGAGGAAAAGAAAGCTCTGAGAAATCAAGTAACCAGATCAAGGTTACATAGCCAGGAAGTTGGATCTGAATTCAGACTGTCTGATGCCAAAGCCTATGGTCTTTTCACCATAGCTGTGGCTGTGCTGGTTAATTTTGTCAACATGGCTTGGCTATGGTGCCTGGAGATTTCTTTTTTAAAATGGGTTTTAGAGATTTTCAAATTCAGTTTTCATGTAGTTACAAAGCTTCTTGCCGTCAGGTTGATTCCAACCCTTACCAACTCTATAGGAAGGAGTAGAACTGCCCCACAGGGTATCCAAAGAGCACCAGGTAGCCTTGAACTGCAGATCTTTTGGTTGGTGGCTGAGCTCTTAAGCACTATACCACTAGGGCTCCAAAGAATCTATTTTGAATTAGATGAGTTCTGTTTTTCTAGGAATGTTAGGTCAAATTTGTGTGTATAGAGTTTTGGTTTTTTGTAGTATTACATTATTATTCTTTTGATGTCCACAAAGTCTGTGTGATATCTCTGATTTCATTCCTGATATTAATAATTGATTTGTGGTTTCCATCATATTTTCTTTGTCAATTTTATTGCTCTTTTCAAAGAACCAGTTTGTTGTTCTACTGATTTCCACTGTTGTTTTTCTGTTTTCAATTTCATTGACTTCTACTCTCTTTCGTTTGCTCTCTTCTGCTTGCTTTGGGAACCCTGGTGGTACAGTGGTTAAGTGCTACATCTTCTAACCATAAGGTCAGCACTTTGAATCTGCCAGGAACTCCTTGGAAACTCTATGGAGCAGTTCTACTCTACGCTATAGGGTTGCCATAAGTCAGAATCAACTTGGATTTGATTTGGTTTAATTCTGCTTGCTTTGGCCTTATTTTGCTCTTTTCTGTTTTCTAGGTGTTTGAGGTGAGAGCTCAGATTACAGATTTGAGACTCTTCCTCTTTTTCTAGTGCACATGCTTATTGCTACATACTACCTTCTCATCACCACTTTATCTGTGTTTAATGAATTTTGATATATTGTATGTTCATTTTCAGCCAGTTCAATGTATCTTTCAGTGTTCCAGGACCCTGTGTCTTTGACCCCTCTTTGACTTATTTAGAAGTATGCTGTTTAGTTTCTAAGTGCTCTGAGATTTTCCTGTCATCTTTCTATTACTGATTCTATGCTGATTGCAGAACATACCTTGTATGATTACAATGTTTTTAAATTTATTGACCTTTGTTTTATGATCCAGGAGATGGCCCATTTTGACATGTGTTTTGTGAATGCTGAAAAGAATGTGTATTTTCTTGTTGTTGAGTGTTGTGTACCATAAATGTCAATTAGATCATGCTGGTTGATGACACTGTTGAATTTTTCTCTATACCCATGTTGACTCTCTGTCTAGTTTTTCTATTAACTGTTGAGAAAGAGCTGTTGGCATCTCTAACCACAACCATGGCTCTACCCATTTCTCCTCTTTGTTCTATCAGTATTTGCTTCACATATTTTGCAGCTCTGATGTTTTCTGTGATTTATGCTGTGTTTGCTAAGATATATTACATAGAATGTATGATTGCTATGTAATCTTTTGTGGGTTGACCCCTTTATCATCATATAAAGTACCTCTCTAACTCTGGTAATTTTCTTTGCTCTGAAGTCACTTTATCCAGTATCAATGTAGCCATTCCTGCTATATGTGGTTAATGTCTCCGTGAAAAACATATATGTTTTTGGTTTGGTTTGGTTTAGCTCTACTTGCTTTGGGCTTATTTTGTTGTTCTCCGTTTTCTAGGTGTTTGAGACAAGAGCTCAGATTATGGATCTGAGTCCTCTTTTTCTAGTGCACATGCTTATTGCTACAGTGAGTTTCTTGTATTCAGCATACAGTAAGGTCATGTCTTTTAATCCACTTTGCCAAGTCCCTGTCTTCTAACTGTTGTATTTAGATTATTTGCAGTCAAAGAAATTATTGATATGTAAGAGTTTAAGTCTGGCATTTTATTTTCCATGCCGGTTTTCTCTTTCCTGCCTTCTTGTGAGTTATCTGCTTTGAGGGAGTAGCTTTTGTCAGAGCACTTTTGTCTCTATCTTTCGGTGTTTCTGGGTTGCTGGAGTCTTCAGTTTCAAGTCTGCGATACATGAGGCCAAAGGAAAACCTGGAGGACTCAACATTGTGTCATTCCTTCTATTTCAAGGTCCTTGGCTAGTCTGTTGTATTCTCTCTACCTCTCAAAGTATTCTTCTGTTTATGTTAATATGTAATACCTAAGTTTTTCATTGATTGGGAAAAATAAGTCCATTTCACAGTCCTGGAACCACAAGTCCTCTAGAAACTATATTATAACAGAAAATGATTGCATTCTCAATGCACTGAGTGACTAACAGGAAGGATACCCGGTATATAGCTTTCCACAGAGTAGCAGGCTATCTGCAATAAATCATTTCATTTAGAACTGTGAAACACATTGCCTCTTGCTTAATTTAAATAACCCACATATGGCTATACTATTTCTTGAACACACTCATGGTACAGTTAATTTTAACATTATTATTCAAATTTTTTTCTTTCCTTTTAACAGAAGGAAGGTGCCTGTGCCCTTCAGGTTCCATAAGTGAGTGAAATCCCTGCACGTGCTTCTCTGTTCCTTCCATGCTCACACTCCATACTCTGGCACTTGAACAAAAAGCTCCACAACGCAGAGTGTCTCCTCTTTAACTTTCCTCACAACGGAAAGCAAATCTCGGCCTTCCTGCCCAGGTGCTTGGCTGTAGAGTCACGGAATCAGAACATCTTAAGTTTGTGATATTCTGGACAGAAATTCTTTCTTCTAGCTTCTTACTGGTAACTCTGATGGCATACTGATTAAGAGCAACAGCTACTAACCCAAAGGCCAGCAGTTCAAATCCCCCAGTTGCTCCTTGGAAACTCTATGGGGCAGTTCTACACTGTCCTATAGTGTCACTATGAGTTGATGTTGACTCAGTGGCAGTGGTTTTGATTTAGCTTCTTACTATTCTCTATTGCCTACAAAATAAAATTATAGGGTACAGTTAACTTTTCTCTGACAGTCTCTCAGAATAGAGCTGACAAACTGTAAGGGATCTGTTAATTCTTTTTAATGTTTAATTCAAAATGAGATATTGATATCTCCTGCTCATCTCTTCTACATATTAGCAAGTGAACTATTCTCTATCAGCTTACCAGTGGTTATACCCAAAATTTCTGTGATACAGAGAGTTCATTCTATAGCATTGTCTTTTAAAACCATAAACTTCTCAAGCATTACAGTTCAATTTATTCCAGTAAAGATTTATCCAAGACCTATAATATGTTCTTGACAGACACGAATTGTTAAGTGCTTGTCTTAGTCATCTAGTGCTGCTATAACAGAAATACTGTGAGTGGATGACTTAATAAAGAGAAATTTTATGCTGTCACAGTCCAGCAGGCTAAGACTCTCGGTTCAGGACATTGCTCCAGGGGAAGGCTTTCTCTGTCGGCTCTGGAGGAACTTCCTTACTATTGCTCTTCCCCCGGACTGGAAGCTTCTGAGATGCAGGGACCCCAGTCACAAAGGACATATTCTGATACCAGCACTCCTTTTTTCCTGATGGTATGAGGTCCCTACTCTTTGCTTGCTTCCCTTTTCTTTATTTCTCAAGAAAGTGCCCCTAGGAACAAAACAGTCTGACAGACGAGGTCCTACCTCCCTAAGACAACAGCTACCCATCTTCCTTCCTGGGAATCATAGAGGTGGGATTTACAACGTAAAGGAACAGGATGCAACTGCCTGAATCAAGGCCAAACTGTTACCTACATTTTTGGAGAGACACAATTCAGTCCATGACACTGCCCAACAACTAATTTGAAGATTGGTGGTTCTGAACTCACCCAGAGGTGCCTCAGAAGAAAAGGCTGACTATCTGCTTCTGAAAGATCACAGCCTTGAAAGTCCAAGGGAGCATGGTTCTATTCTGTAGCAGAAGGGGTCACTGTGGGCTAGAATCAACTTGAAGGTAACTGGTTTGGGTTTTGGTTTGACAGTGTGTTACAGACTGAAAGGAATGAAAGATGAAGAGGCCGTATCCTTGGCCTTCAGGGGTACATAGCCTGATATTCAAGAGAAACAAGCAACTGTGAGAATAATTTGGATGCATGGAGGATTGTGGTAAGTGCTATAGTGAATGGAAAGGTACGATGCCTGGGATTTACTTCAAAGTAGATTTAAAAAGCTGGTTCATATGCGAACTTATGGGCTCTTTTTTAAAGCAGAAGTTCACATCACTGGATGCTACAGCACTATGAGCAGAGTAAAGGCTAAGAAAATGCCCTGGACTCAGTTGCTAGGAACCAAACCAACCAAGCTCATTGCTGTCTAGTCGATTCCAACTCATAGCTACCCTATAGGAGTAGAACTGTTTCATAGAGTTTCCAAGGAGGGCCTGGCAGACTCAAACTGCCAACCTTTTGATTAGCAGATGTAGCAGTTAACCACTAGGCCATCAGGGTTTCCGTATTGCTAGGAAGCAGGGGCAAATCAACCAGTAAGCAAGGCACCTATGAAATCACATTAAGCAAGGCATGCACTGCTTACAAGTGTTTACTTACTGATCTGTAGTTCACAACTTCACCTGAAATTGTGTGTGACAGCTTAGAAAGTAAGCAGGAGTAAGTCATGCTTCTTGGATACCTTACTTGTTGGGTAGTCTATTGCTGCTAGGAAGTCACCATGACCTTTAGGAAAGTTCAAGAGAGTTCAGGAGGTAAGAGTGGAAGCTCAATTGCAAGTCTTTAAACAATGAGAAGTTAGGAGATTCAAGAGCAAATGCTGTCATGAGAATGTAGTGGTAAAGGGAAATAGATCTGAAAATTAAATGATGGAAAAAATAATGTTTGCTTTTTTCTTCATTTGACAAATTTATACAAAATAAGTTCAGGTTTAGAGTTTTTTGGCAGGAACATATAGAAGTAAAAGGATATTTAAATCTAAAAGTACTTTTGAGTTTCTTAGGATTTTGTCAACCCTTGCATATAATATGTACGAGGACTGCCAATTAAGGTCATGAGCCAGCCAAGTCAAGTGCTGTTGAGTCAGATCCTACTCATGGCCAGAATAGAACTGCCCTCTAGAGTATTCAAGGAGTGCTACACACATCATTGCTGAATATCACTACAGTCACCTCCAAAGTGCTTCCCTTGGGAAGCTATGCACTGATGCCAGTACGTAGTCCACTCTTCGAAGAACTCTTGGAACTCTCTTTGTAATGGTCAACAGAGCTGTTGTCATATTACTCTTGATGTCTTGAATGTCATCAGAATGTCTTCCTTTCAGTATTTCCTTTATCTTCAGATAAAGAAAGACATCACTGAGGGCCAGATCAGGTGAGTAGGGAGGGTGTTCAAATACAGTTATTTGTTTACTGGCTAAAAACTCCCTTATAGACAACTAGACAATGAAGTTCATGAACTTGTCACTGTGCCACGGTGTGCAGTAGCCATTCCAGAAAGAGCTCCAAAATTGTGCTGAAGGGTCGACTAGGAGCTGGTGTCAGTGTGTAGCTTCCCAGACGAAGTACTTCAAAGGACCATAGTGATATTCAGCCATCAGCTATGTAGCACTTAGAACAATTAAGATAGAGGGTTTAATTGTCAGACCTTGTGTATTTTCATCTTGAAATAATTTCCTCCTTACAGAAAAGTTGCTCGAAGAATATTTCTAAGACTTTCTCCCAGATTCCCAAATGTTTACGCCTTACCTAACGATAGTACAGTTATCAAAATCAGAAAAATAACATTTTAATTAATTAAAATATACAGACCTTATGGAAATTTCAGCAACTGTCCCTCTAAATGTTCTTTGTAGTTCAAAATCTAATCCAGAATCACATGTTGCTTTTAGTTATCAGGTTACCTTAAACCTGGACCACCATCTTAGTCTTCTTGCGTTTGAATGATGTTTCCTCATGGTGCAATTCAGGTTATGCATTTTTGGCAAAACCACCACAGAAGTGAAGCTGCTCGCTTTGCTGTGCATCATATTGAGAGGCATGCAGTATTGCTTTGTTTCATTTCTGGTGATGTTAACTTTGATCATTTGCTTAAGGAGATGTCTGTCAGATTTCTCCGTGGTCAAGTTACTTTTTCTGCCATTGTAATTAATAAGCGTGTTATCTGGGAATCTAGAAATACCCCACCTCGCATCATACATTTATTCACTAATTTTAGCTTTTATCAATGATTCTTACCTGAAACAAATGCTGCAATAGATCATTCCTACATTCAACAGTTTATTAGTTAGAATTCTACTATAAGAAAGAGTTTTCTGGTTACCCTTATTTATTTATTTATAAATTTATATCACTATAGACTCTTGTCTTCTTATTTTAATCTATACATTGTGGTCTGTTTCTTTCATTCTGTTGTTGTCATTGCTCAAATTGTCTCAAATCTCACCATTGGGAGCTCCTTCAAGTTGGCCACGATGTCCTTTGGACATATTTGAAGTCCTCTCTTTTGAAACAAGCCAAGCTAGCCAAGTGCCATCTAGTAACAAGGACATGCTAAAAATGTTAGCTCGGGTGCTGAGAAGACACAAATCTGGAGGATTCTGGGAGCTCATCTCTCCTCCTCTTTTAATAACTTAGAAAGAAGGTGGTTCCGTGGAGTCAAGATGGCATCACAAAAAAACTGAACCATGCCAGGCGCTGAATTCAGGAAGCTCCCTTTCTAACAAGGCCATCTTGTCTAGCAGATGTCTACCCATTGGTACACAGGACTCTAGGTTTTTGCTGGCCCCTTCAGTGCCTATATAACTACGTAAAGTGGTCCAGGGGCAGTGCCCTTTCTCAGGTGCACCTTCCGTGATGTGTTTGGCTAGCAGGATCCAAGACTGCCTCACTGCAGGATGGGGGGAGGCCGGGGCTCATAACCTCTGCTGATTCTTTCCCTGTAAGCTTTTCCAGCCTTATTTTACATTTTGCAGGGTCCATGGCCCATTTTTGCAACAGGGCCCTCAATTCAACCCTATCATTTTGATCTATCTATGTAATTATTTTAAAGAATGCTAAAAGTTGCCATGTGATGAAATCAATTATTGTATGTACTTTCTTAAATGCATACACCAAGGCTCTGAAAATCTTAACAGTCTTATATGTGAAATTCTCTACTGACTTACATTCTTTCTGCATTTTTGTGGCATAAACATGAACTGCTACTCAAATATAATATTGTGAAAGGGTGAAAGATGGATGAAAATGACAGCAACAATTAACCTGAATACAATGTACAATAAAAAATTTTCTACCTGAAATTCAGTTTTTGGTGTATTTGAAATGAGATTATTTTAAGAATGGGCTCTTAAGAAGCAAACATCAGTGCAAATTTACCAGTTTGTATGACAAGTATTTTCTTGAATTGCTTTTAATTTTTCTTTGTTTGTATTAGTAAGGCTTCAGTTTTGCTTTAAGAACTGAGAAGCTATGATCACATTGCTATTTCTTTCTACTTGAGAATGTTTAGGGCCCAGTGGTTACAAGGTTGGCTGCTAATCAAACATGTTTGGCGGTTCATGTCTGCTAGCTGCTCCTTGGAAACCCTATGGGGCAGTGCTACTCTGACCTATAGTTTGTTATGAGTCAGAATCGACTTGATGGCAGTGGATTTTGTTTTTTGGTTTGGCTGACAATGTTTATATTTTGTAAGGCCTTGCTTTAATTTTTCAAATGCCATATAGACCCTGGAAACCCTGGCGCAGAGGTTAAGTGCCACATTTGCTAGCCAGAAGGCTGGCCGTTCAAATCCACCAGGAGATCCTTGCAAAGTCTATAGGGCAATTCTTTGTCCTCTGGGGTCACTATAATTTGGAATCGACTCAGTGGCACCAGATTTGGTATTGTAGACCCTGGTGGCATAGTGGTTAATTGCTATGTCTGCTACCCAATAGGTCAGCAGTTCAAATCTGCTGGGTGCTCCTTGGAAACTCTATGGAGTGGTTCTGTAGA
Source organism: Heterohyrax brucei (assembly GCA_028571685.1). Classification (NCBI taxonomy): domain Eukaryota; kingdom Metazoa; phylum Chordata; class Mammalia; order Hyracoidea; family Procaviidae; genus Heterohyrax; species Heterohyrax brucei. The sequence goes on from CM053147.1 coordinate 22,108,203, forward strand.
GTCGCTATCAGTCAGAATTGACTCGATGGCACTGGGGTTGGTTTTTTTTATAGAACTTTATAGACTACTTGCTAGAAAAGAACACCATGTTCATTAGAGTAGAGGGCCAGCAGAAACCCTCAAAGAGGTAGATTGCCCCCAGAACCACAATAGTAGCCTCAAATGACCAATTATCATGAAAACAGTGCAGGATTGAGCAACACTTCATTCTGTTACCCATAAAGCTCCTTGAGTTGGAACAAACTCCAAAGCAGCTAACAATGACAACACAGATGCCAATGCATACATCGTATTGTTACTGTAGAACAATTATGTGATGGAGAATCCTGCGACTGTAGAAAAAAATGTATTTTATTATGTTTTAAGTGAAAGTTCACAATCCAAGTTAGTTTGTCTTACAACTCACCTTCAGCAGATACCACTATACAACACTAGCCTTTCTTCCTACCCTGTGACATAATCATTTCCATTTTGTACTTCCCATATTCTTTCAACCAGCTCCTGTCCCCTCCTCTCCACCCTCCCATTTGGCCTCTACAGAGGAGCTGCTTTGACAGCTTCATATGTATGTTTAAGTCAAAATGCACACAGTTCACCAGCGTCACTCTGTGTCTTATAGTCCAGTCCAATCTTTTTTTTTTTTTATGATTGAATGAAAATGTACATTCTCATATAAGTCTGCATGCCCACCTACGTGCAGCTCCCACTGCTCTCTCTGCCTGGTGAGAGCACACTCTTCCTCTCTGCTCCATATATGTCTTATCCTCCCAACAATCTCCTATCCCCTCCTCTCCACCCACTACCCCTGCTTCCAGTAAGAGATCAGCAGGACAACATCCTATAGATGCATAAAACCATAAAGTGGACACATGATATGGTCACTCGGTGTCGCCAAATCCCACCCACTCCTGTCCAAAGAGTTGGCCTCCATTATGATTTATGGACAGGGGCAGCATCAGGGCCAGGAGCCATGCTCCCAGGGGAACCCCAAATCCCCTGGACCATCAATTGTGGACTTTTAGGGGAGATCTCAGGGTGCACCCTTTTTTATTCTTGTGTTTCCAGAGAGACTCAACTCTGTGAGCTCCATTGCGGCTATCACTGGTGGTGGCCAGACACCATCTGGTTCTTCTGGTCACAAATCAATGTAGTCACCCACTCACATGGGTCTCTCTGTCTTCTGGGTTCTCTTTCCCCCATGTCGTTTTGGTCCTTGGTGATCATCTGTTCCTTCTGACTTGGGACCATTTGCTGTACCCTCAGATGGTAGCCTGGCAGCTTTAGGACTCTAGATGCCACTCACCAATGTGAGGTGCAGAGGACTCTCCTAGCATAATGCTAGTTGTGCCAGTTGGCCTCGATTTCCCCTGAAAGCATGGTCTGTGGCCCCTTGACCCAGCTACTCTGTCCTTGTAATACTGGGTTAAGATGGGAGGAGTAATCATGTTATGTTGACTTCCAGTTAATGTTGATCTTCTTTTTAATGTGCGCAGTTGTAGATTTCACCCAACCAAATTCTGTCGACTATCTAATCTAAACCCTACCCCCTCACTCTCTCCCTTCCCACCCTTGTAGCTGTCAAAGAGTCTTTTCTTCTATGTATGAGTCTGTTTTTAAGTTCTTATCATAGGAGTCTTATGCAATACTTGTACTTTTGTCGCTGACTACTTTCACTCAACATAAAGTCCTTCATTTGGAGGCAGGTTATGAGATGTTTCCTAAAATTGGTTGTTCTTTATCACTGCATAGTGTTCGGTTGAGTATATATACCATAGTTTATCCATTCTTCTGTCGTCTGGCATCTGGGTTGATTCCATCTTTTTGCTGTTGTGGACTGTGCTGCAATAAACGTTCATGTGCATGTATCTGTTGGTGTGAGTGGCCTTGATTCTGTAGGATATATTCCCAGCAGTAGAATTACTGGGTCAAATGGTATATCTATATTCAACTTTTTAAGGGAGCACCAGATTGCTTTCCAGAGAGGTTGCACCATTTTGCAATCCCACCAATGGTGTATGAGAGTTCCAATTTCTCCACAGCTTCTCCAGCTTTGTTGTTTTGTGTTTTTTGGATCATGGCCAACCTTGTTGGGGTGAGATGGTACCTCGTTGTAGTTTTGATTTGAACTTCTTTAATACCTAGTGATTATGAGCGTGTCTGCATGTGTTTTTGCCAGTCCAATCTTTGTGTAGATAGTTGGCCTTTGTACTGATTTCAGCTCTGGGCCAGAAGAGAATCTTGGGGCCATGTCCTCAGGGGCTGAGACTGTTTGTTATTTAAAAGGCAGAGACTTTGTACAGTGAAAAGAGGCCAAGGGATATGCTTAAAGAGAAAAGAAGAAGAGAAGAAGGGTATTACAAGGAGGAAAGCTGAGCATTTATTCAGGGTTGGAATCATAAAAGGGTTCTGCAAGGCTGAAAGTAGAAAATGCAGAGTCTCAATTTTTAGTGCTGGAGCACTAACCAAAGAGTTAGCAGTTTGAACTGCTCCAAGGGAGAAATATGCAACGATCTGCTTTCCCAGGGATTTCAGTCTTGGAAACCCAATGGGGCATTTCTACTTTGTCCTACAAGGTGGCTATAAGTCAGAACCAACTCTGTGTCAATAGGTTTAGTTTGATTTGCAGTATATGTGGTGGTATAGCCCAAGGATGTTGCACTGAGGCTTTGCAGTCAGACAGACCTGGGTTTAGTCCTGACTGAAAGACCTGCTGATATACTAGCAAAAAATCAGCCATTGAGAATGGCATGGCATACAACAGCTTTGTTCTGACAGATGTGGAGTCATCATGAGTTGGAATCACTCAACAGCAGCTGGCGGTGGTGGCAGTAGAGGTGCTGTGACCTCCAACGAGTTCCTGAACCTCCCTGAGCTTATGTAAAATGAGTAATGCTTGTCGTACCAAATTGGATCAGACTCATAAATAGCTCAGCACAGAGAGTAGACCATAATATACCCTCCTGTAAGTGTGAGCTGTTGCCATTATCTGACACCAAACAATTGGGTGGTCATTTAATTATACATTTAATATCAGTCTGAGACTATTAGAATGAAAGTGATGCCAATAAAAATGATCAATAGTTTTGTGGTTTTACAGAGCCATGGAATGGGCTCTATTTACATACATAAATGAATCTGAGATTTTAAAAGCTCCCTGCCTGGGGCATTCCCAAGGATCCTGCCTCACATATATCATAATTAACTTACTTGTAGCCACTGAGCTGGAGCTAGGGATTCATTACTGCCTGAGAAACTGGTATTTAAAAAATGGGCCTCAAGATCAGAAGGTGGGAGAAAGTGGCTGGTGAGGGCAGCACTGTTGGAGAATGAATGCTACCTTTTTCTTGTGGGAAGTTTGCCACTTGAAGTTCAGATGCATGTGGGTTGATTTAACATGCCTGGTGGTGTCATTTAGCTATTTCTTAAGGCTTCTGAAGACTTCGGTTTAAGTTTTAACTTTGGATCCCCTGGGTCAAGCAAATGCTTTTGGGGACTTGGTGTGAATGATGTCCTTCTGTAGTCTGGACCATAATTCATCTGATATTGCTCTAGTAGCTTGAAAGAAACAATATATCTTTGGGTATGCACACGGGATGTACATTAATGCCAGAGGCATTAATACATATTCAGAACTCACCATGAAAGTCCCCATGGAAAAAGATTTTAAGTAATATCTGGGGACCAAATCTCCAAACCCTTTGCCTTTGAGTCAATTCTGACTCATGGTGATTCTATAGAACAGAGTAACTGCTGCTTTGAGTAGCTGCCAACCTTTTAGTTAGCAGCCACAGCACTTAACCACTGCACCACCAGGCACCACTAGGGTTTGCCCTTCTCAACCCAGCTCTCAGCTTCCGAGGTGGATGCCATTCCTGCTCCGATCACAGCTCCTTCTCCACTCACCTGAGGTCAAGATTACTATTCACTGCAGTTTTCAGCGAAACCACTCGTGTCTCTGCTCTGATTGTAGTGACTGCAGCTGAGTTCTGGTGGGCTGAATTGTTTGGGTGTTGTTACAGATACCTGTGTTGTGCTTGTTTTAGGATATTTTTGCATTTTTCCATGAATGCCCACAAGTCATTGATCTAGCATGATATTGCCTTGGCTAGTGTTTAATTGTTCTCACCATTTTTGGAAACATTTGAAGCATGAGACTGGCATGGCCAGGCCAGCTTTATTATTCTTTCCATCACAAAATTACCAGAACAACAGTTCAATTAAGGAAAAATGCTAACAATTTCTTTCTTGTTGAAAACATCCACAACAAATGTACATCAACTCAATAATGTCCAAGTGTACATTCCAGCGATATTGATTACATTCTTTAAATTAACTATTCTCATTCTTTTCCAAATTGTTTCCCTCTAGTAATATGAACTCACTGTTCCGGAGGTTCCTGTCTAAATTTTCCCACTGCTGTTGTCAGTTTGATCCCATACATGTAGTCAAGGCAGACATTCTTTACTAATTAAGCAAACCTGTATGGTTTGGTTTGTTTGGTTTGAAGAGGTCTTCGGGGGACATTTTCAGTTTAAGTGTTTAAGATTATGTCAGGACAATAGTTTTAGGGGGTCCATCCAGCCTCGATGGCTCTACAAAGTCTGGATTCCATGAGCATTTGAAATTCTGTTCCTCATTTTTATCCCTTTGGATCAGGATTCTTTTATAGAATAAAAATCTTTGATAAAAGCGTTCAGTAAGGGTGGCTGGGCACCATTCTGTCCTGGTCTCATGACAAAGGGGACATTTGTTCATGGAGGCAATTACCCATGCAGGAAGTGATAAATTTTAACTTTATTAGTCTTTCCGTCATTAATATCTGGCCATGAGGATGAGGGTTGATGTTTTAGGGAAAGGACAAGTACAGAAGACAGATTCTTGACTTTCAACTTCCAGGATAGTTTCTCAGTATCTACAGCAGAGCAAAGGATTTTTTTATTTTATTTATTTTTATTTTTATTTAACGTGACTGAGTGAAAATGTACATTCACGTATAAATTTACATGCCCACCTATATGCAGCTTCCACTGCTCTCCCTGTCCGGTGACTGCACACTATTCCTCTCTGCTCCATACATGTCTCATCCTCCCAACAGCCTCTTTTCCCCTCCTTTCCGTCCACTCCCCTTCCTCCAGCCAGAGGTGAGCAAGATGATATCCTATAGATGTATAGAACCATAAAGTGCTTCCAATATATGGTCACTCTGCATTGCCAAGTCCAATCCATTCTTGTCCAAAGAGTGGACCTTTGTTATAATTTATGGGAAAGGGCAGCATCAGGGCTGGGGGCCCTGCTCTCAGAGGAACCCCCAAACCGCTGGACCATTAATTGAGGTCTTTTAGTGGAGATCTCATGATGCACCCCTTTTTATTCTTGTGTTTCCAGTGAGACTCCTCTCTGTGAGCTCCATCGTGGCTATCATTGGTGGTGGCCGGGCACCATCCAGTTCTTCCGGTCCCAAGTCGATGTAGGCACCCACTCTTGTGGGTCTCTCTGTCTTCTCGGTTGTCTTTACCACATGTCATTTTGGTCCTCAGTGAGCATCAGTTCCTGCTGAGATGGGACCATTTGTTGTGTCCTCGGATGGCAGCTTGGCAGCTTTTAAGACCCCAGACGCCACTCACCAATGTAGGGTGCAGAGAGCTCTCTTAGCAAAACGCTAGTTGTGCCAATTGGGCTGGAATTCACCTAAGAGCATGGTCCCCCGCTCCCTGCCCCAGCTACTCTATCCTTACAGTATTGAGATAAGATGGAAGGAGTACTCAAGTTATGCTGAGATCCACTTAATGATGTTCTAATGTGTGCTATCACCACTTTCTCCCAACTAGATTTCTAGTAAGTATCTAAACGAAACCCTCTTCCCTCTTCCTCCCTCCCTCCCCTCCCTTGCAGTTGTCAAAGAGTCTTTTCTTCTACACACAAATCTGTTTTTGAGATCTTATCGTAGAGGTCTCATACAGTATTTGTCCCTTTGTCGCTGACTACTTTCACTCAACATAATGCCTTCCAGTTGAAACCAGGTTAGGAGATGTTTCCTGGGATCATTGTTATTCTTTATCATTGCGTAGTGCTCCATTGAGTATATGTGCCATAGTTTACCTATCCATTCTTCTATTGTTGGGCATCTGGGTTGATTCCATCTTTTTGCTATCATGGACTGTGCTGCGGTAAACATTCTTGTGCATGTGTCCGTTGGTGTGAAAGGCCTTGATTCTGTAGGATATATTCCAAGTAGTGGAATTACTGGGTCAAATGGTATATCAATATACATTTTTTTAAGGAAGCACCAGATTGCCTTCCAAAGAGGCTGGACCATTTTGCAACCCCACCAACAGTGTAGGAGGGTTCCACTTTCTCCACAGCCTCTCCAGCTTTGTTGTTTTGTGTTTTCTGGATCATGGCCAATCTTGTTGGGGTGAGATGGTATCTCATTGTTGTCTTCATTTGAATTTCTTTAATAACTAAAGATCGTGAACATGTCCGCATGTGTTTTTTGGCTGCCTGGATCTCCTCTTTAGTGAAGTTTCTGTCCATCTCCTTTGCCCGTTACTTAACTGGGTGGTTTATCTTCTTCTTATTGATATTTTGTAGTATCTTATAGGTTATGGAGATCAGGCGTCGATCTGACATAGAGTTGCCAAGTATTTTTTCCCATTTTGTGGGTGTTCTTTTAATTCTATTAATAAAGTCTTTGGATGAGCAAAAGTGTTTGATTCTTAATAGTTCCCATTTATCTATTTTCTCTTCTGTTGATTGTGGTTTCTTTGACAGATTTTGGAGTCTGTCCTCATTGTGTATTAAAACTTCCATTGTTGTTCCTACCTTTTCTTGGATGAGCTTTATCGTTTTAGGTTTGATATTTAGGTCTTTTGTCCAGTTGGAGTTGGTTTTTGTATAAGGTGTAAGATATGGATCTTGATTCAGTTTATTGCAGATGGATAACCAATTTTGCCAGCACCATTTGTTGAAGATACTGTTTTTACCCTAGTTGAATGTCTTAGGGCCTTTGTTGAATATCAACTGTTCATAGGCAGATGGTGTCATCTCTGGGGTCTCAATTCTGTTCCATTGATCTACCTGTCTGTTCTTGTACCAGTACCAGGCTGTTTTGACCACTGTGGCAGTGTAATATGTTCTAAGGTCGGGTAATGAGAGGCCTCCCAGTGTGTTCTTCTTCTTTAGTAGTACCTTACTTATCTGGGACTTCTTCCCTTTCCAAACAAAATTGGTGATTTGTTTCTCCATCTCATTAAAAAATGATGCTGGACAGAGCAAAGGATTTATTTAGCTAGTTAGTTAGTTTCTGTATATTTACTGCAGCCCTGGTTGCATAGTTTTTAAGAGCTTGGCTGCTAACTATTGGAAACCCTATGACTGTTCTACTCTGGCATATTGAGTCATCATGAGTTGGAATGGACTCAACAGAAATGGTCCGTTTTTGGTATATTTACTTGTTTATAGCATTTCATAAAAGTGAAAATATACAACACTGATATTTTTCACTGACTTGCTTAACTAAACAGAATATCTTCCTGGTTCAACTATGTTACAAGATGTTTTGGGAACTGATTTTTATTTATCACTTAGTAGCAGTCTGTTTGAAAGCTGAATGATGACTAAGGAGGACTGAAGAAGAATTGGTGCTTTCGAATTGCGGTGCTGGGGAAGGATATTGGGTATATCATGGGTTGCCTGAAGAATGAGCAAAACTGTCTGGGAAGAAGGAAAACCAGAATGTTCCTTGTAAGTCAAGTGAGACTGTGTGTACCATACTTTGGACATATTGTTAGGATAAATAAGAGAAGGATGTTATGTTTTATCAAGTACAGGGTCAGTGAAAAGAGGAAGACTCATCAAGATGGATCGACACAATGGCTGCAACAATGGGCTCAAGCAACAACTCTTATGAGAACGGCACAGGCCCGGGCAGTGTTTCCTTCTGTAGTACATAGGGCCGCTACAAGTTGGAACCAACTTGGTGGCATGTAACAACAATATTCCATTCAGAGCCAAAGGTTTGAATGTCTGAAGTCCAGGATTCTTAAAGAGAAAAGGTATTTTGAGTTCCAAAGGGCGAGGGGACTGAAGTATTCAGAGCACAAAGTTCATACAGTAGACAGCAGAATTGCAAAGAGGGCAGGAGGGTGACAGTGAGTTCTCTGACAAGGTGAGGAAGTAGATGTTGGTGTGGCTTGGGGAGAAGGAAGACCCACGTCTCATGGACTAGCCGCAATAATAATGTTCACCACATAGGTAGAACTTACCACCTGCTAAGCATTATTATTCTAAATGCATCACACATTTTAACTCATTTAATCTTCTCAGCAACCCTATGAGATAGATTCCATTTTGCACACTCAAAACCAGAGGTGCAAAGAAGTCAAGTGACTGGCCTAAGTTCGCACAGCTGCGAAGTGGCAGAGCTAGTGTCCACACTCAGGCAGTCTGGCTCCCGAGTTCCCATTTAGCAATGACCAAGCTCTGGAGTGAGGATGACAGAAAGCTCAGATGGGTTTAGAGAGGTTTCAGAGCAGGGAAGCCTGTGCCTTGCTTCTGGGTGAAGCCTGAGGGTGCAGTAAACTTTGTTTTGAAAGTATTGTAGTAGCAGTAAAGCAATTCATGTGAGTCTAGGCCAGAAGGGCTTTGCTAGTGTCTCCTGCAGTCCAAAAATGGTCCACAGATTTTTCATTGTTCCTGAGATGGCTATGGAAGAGCCTGAGGGAACAGTGATCAGGGTTCACTGCTAGCAAGGACTGCATCTGGAAGTCAGAGGTCATAGTGGACCCACGCACAGTGGGGATGCAGTGGAGAGTGATGCTAATGACCAAAGGCCAGTGGGTGGAGGTGCCCTGTCTTAGGCTGGGTTCTCTAGGGGAGCAAAACCAGTAACACGTGTAGGTACAAGGAAAGATTTATAATATAGATAGATAGATAGATATAGATATAGGAAACAGCTCACGCAATCACAGAAGCTGACTGTCCCAAGTTCTGGCACAAGCCTCACATGGTGGAAGATGAGGAACCCAAAGTCAGCAGGTCAGAGAACAGAGTTCTAGATCACCAGTCGTGTAGGTTGGTGGATCCCAAGCTGGTGGTGAGACAGAGCGGCAGAGACTGGCGAACCCAGGATTGGCAGGTCAGGGAGCAGGACTCTCAAGTGCCGACTGTAAGGATTGATGAATCCAACAGCTGCTAGCTCAAGTCCAGGAACCAGACACCGCAAGAAGAGAGCAGGAGCTCCTAGCTATGTGAGCAGACCCACAGTAGTAGTGGAAGGTCGAGAGATGAGAGCCGAGGGGCAGAAAGCCACCACAAACCCTTCCCACTTAATACATCAGCCAAATATGGAGTAGCCAAATTGATGTAATCCTGACCACCACATGCCCTCACTGGATGCTGGTAGAGAGGCTGCCTCAAAGGAATGAAAGGGAGATGGCGAAACCCCAAATTTGTCTGACAGTATCCCTGCAACGACTGAAGAGTCCTTAATTTCAATTAGCTTAAATTGAGAATATTAACTTTCCTGCTACAAAGAAGCTTGGGAACTCAAGATAAAAGTGAAGTTCAACTATGAAAAGGTAAGGGCTATGTTTGCATCGCCAACTATTGTCTTACAAAAGCTGCACTCAATACATAATTCTACTGAAATAATATAAATTCTACACAGGAAACTACTACCCAAAGAGATTTACTGCTGCATTTTCAAATAGGAAGTATTCAGTATTGGAATGGGGAGCGGGGACATATTCTTAACACCTTGCTTCCTATTTCCAGTGCAGTCACAACTTCTCAGAAAGCAATTTCCACTCAGTTGCATTTACTTTTCCACGAGTTGGAAGCAGTTAAGGTAAATGAAGGCTATATCAGCACCAGTGTTATACTGGTTACTGATTTCGAATTATTTCTGGATCAGGAGCACTGAGTCCATACTGTGGCAGTAGAAGTACTTTATGCCCCATCAACAGATGAGGCTAATGTGTTGGTTTACAGGCCTGGCATTCCCTGGAGTGCCTTATCAATCTCCAAGTTTTTCCCGAGTGTTCTATGTTACATTCGGTTCTTGGAGTGAGCTGGAAAGTCAAATGAATAAACACACATGTATAAAGAGGTGCCTGGTTAATTGTGTGTCACAGGAACAAGACCTGCTGTGTTTCTTTCTTTTCCGATTTTTTTGTGAAGCTTTTTTTTTTAAACTCTTGTCAGAGAAACATTTTTTGACTCAAAATGGGCTGTTCTTTTTCTTAATAAAGATGGGTATAATACCTCAATAACAATTTATTGGCCTTGAAAAGAAATTAAAATGGCCAGAGCAGGCTCCTATGCAAAGAACAATCACATTCTGTCTGCTGCACCATCTTTTAATATTTGTTAAGAATCATCAAGGCTAATAGCTTTGTTTTCAGGCCTCACACCTAGTTATTTCTCAGTTTGCTTTGTTAGTAAATCAACGAAAAAAACAAACTCAGGAGAATGTTTGAAGTATTCTTTCATCAAAAGGTTCTTCACTGAACTGACCTACTGGCTAAGAGCCAGCGGAGGCATCAAGTTGTCCTGTGATTACACACTTCAGTTTCCATCTCATTGCCCAGAAAGAGAGAATACCTGCCACAAACACTTATCGCAGAGATATCAGAGTGATTTGTGTGTCATTACTTGTAAAGAACTTTAAGTATCTTGGGAGAAAAGAATTATAAAACATAGCTCAGTATTACTTTCACATTTCCAAAGAGGAGATTTCACCACATGTCTTCCCAGGTCTCCCACTTAGGACAGGATGTGGTGACATGGTTATCAATGTCTCTTGAACGCATCTCATGTTTTTGCAACATCTTGCCAGCTTAACTCACAAAGTAGCCAGCAAGACCTAGGAGGCAGTGGTATCCTTCAGCCTGTGACACAGCTCAACATTTTAGTTCTCTTGTCTGTCAACTTAGAAAATGTCATTCTCAGGACTGCCATGTGGAATAAGTCACTCAAATGGTTGGAAAACCCATTGCAAATAAGAAGGGCTGCATACAAGTGAAGACTGACACTCAGATGTATGTGGTCTGAATGCAGAAATGGATTATGTGTCTGCTCCACCCTTCCTAAGGAGGAAATGAATGTGTTGGCTGAGCTGAAACTGTCTATAGCTTTTAAGGTGACAGCTGCAAGATACTTAAAAACATATGCTGCTTCACATTTTGTCTGTGCGGCACTGCCGGATTGAAGATTTGGACGTGTTTCAAAGAATTTCCATGGCGTTTTGTATTTGGAAGTCTTTCATGAAGGACATATCATCAACTGACTGTGTCAAGTCATCTCTGTGACATGGCTCCTGTGGAAAATTCTACCCAAAGAGGAGTATGTTGAGGAGCAGTGTGTTCAGGGTACCAGACGACCTGAGCTTCCCGGACATGTCAAGAGCTTCCTCAGCCTGCGGCAGGGAGCACTCTAGTCCTGGGCCAGTAACAGGCTCCGAGAGTAGCGTAAATGGAAACACCGTTAGTTTGGATGGCTGCATCTCAGTTTCAGTTCCCTCATGATGCTGCTTTGCTGTTGCAGATGCCATTGAGTCGGCGCTGACATATAGTGACTGTACATACTAGAGAAGGAAGAGCTGCCTGGTCCTGTGCCATCCTTACAATTATTGCAGTGCTTGAGCCCATTGTTGCAGCCAGTGAATGTGTCAATCCATCTTGTTAAAGATTTCTTTCTTCTTTGTTGACCCTTCACTTTACCAAGCAGCATGTCTTTCTCCAGCGATTAGGTCTTTCTGGCGACAAATATAAACTAAGCAAGATGAAGTCTCACCATCCTTGCTTCTAAGGAGCATTATGGCTGTACTTCCTCCAAGACAGATTTGTTTCTTCTTCGGGCGGTCCATGGTATATTTCAGGTTCTTTGCCAATACTACAACTTAAATGTATCAATTCTTTTTCAGTCTTCCTTTTTCATTTTCCAGCTTTTGCATTTGTATGAGATGATTGAGAAGACCATTGTCAGGTGCAGCTTTGCTGTGATACCTTAACTTTTTAACACTTTAAAGAGGCTTTTTATAGCAGAAATGCCCAATGCAATATGTCATTTGGTTTCTTGACTGCTGCCTCCATGGGTGTTGATTGTTTGTCCAAGAAGAATGAAATCCTTGACAACTTGAATTTGTCTTTTGTTTATCATGATGTTGTTTTTGGGTATAGTTGTGAGAATTTTTGTTTTCTTTATGTCCAGGTGTTATCCATACTCAAGGTGATAGTCATTTACAGGACTATCAGCACAATAATACTTTTTCCATGTGTTTCTTAAAGACTGGGAACACACACTGTCAACATTCTGGAAATGTAATCAATACATAAGTGTTACGGTTGCCCAATAAACCCTGAGGAGCAAACCAACATTGATGAAGAGCAGGCATAAACAGGTGTTTCTTGGCTTTCACACTTTCCAAATTCCCCCTAAAGTTAAGTGCAGTACTGTCACTGAAGATAGTTTTGTTTCATAGCTATCAATTAGGATCAGCTGAGTTCCAGAAGAGTGACTTTTTAGTTATGTGTTACATGGTGATTCTGTAACAGCAGACCCTGGTTGACCAAAGCCCTCTCTGGAAGATCCAGGCTGTTCCTACCACGCTTGTACTTATTTGAGAACCACAGCTCTGAACAAAGAGGTGAGTCTCCAGTCAGTCAGTCATGGCAACATTAAGCTAGGAGGAAAGGGATGAAGTGGTGAGTGAGGAGGCAGATGGGCGTGCAAACCAGGGTGCCAAAGCTGACATCACAGTGGGATCAAATGCAAGGATGGGGAGGACACACTGGAGACTGGGTGCCAAGATTGGTCGGAAGTGTAGGTACAAAGTGGCTTGGCCCAGTATAAGACATATGCACTGAATACATCAGAAACATGGCCGGTGGTGGGATAATCAGTTGTCATTGAGGTAACTCTGACTCATGGTGACCCTGTGTGTGTCAGAACAGAACTGTGCTCCATATAGTTTCCATTGGCTGATGTTTCTGAAGTGAAAGCCACGCCTTTCTCCCAAAACTCCTCTCAGGGGATTCAAACCTTCAACTTTCTGCTTAGTGGATGAGTGCATTAATCTTTGCACCACCTGGATACCCAAATTTTGGGATAGGGAAGAGAAACAAAAATGGGGGGCAGGGACAAAATTTAAAAGTAAAATAAGAGATTTTCCTAGGGCCAAGGAAAGCAGTATGCCATGAACTAAGGAGTATGAGTAACTCAATCCTCCATTCCTGAGATTCCCCTCAAAAGAAGGAATAAGACCACCTTGACGATGTTGGTTTCTGGTTCCCACATGCCTTGCATATGTAGCTATGGGTGCTGTCCATGAGTGGAGGTTTGGCGTTTGATTCCCCTACGCAGGAGAAGAAGAGGCAAACTCTAGGATTATGCCTTACGTGTCACTCCTAAGGTAGCCACGATACAGACACTTACTTTTGTTCTATTAAATAATTCTAAACTTGTTGTTGTTGTAGGTTGCTGAGTGGTGACTTTGTGTATAACAGAAGAGAACATTGCCTGGTCCTGCATCAGTTTAAACTTAATACTCACCAAAACACCAGGACTTGTTCTACCAGCTGCAGGTCTGTAATAGAACTAAGTGAAACAAGCGTAAGATCTAGACAAAATAACGAACAGGGTAATGTTTATATTATTTTTGAAGTTGTTTCAGATTTAGAAGGAGAGGTGAAGACATTCATTTAAGAAAAGCACAAAAAGATTTCAAGTGGTAGGCAAAGCCCTACTAAATAACATACTAATATAATGAATGGTCAGTGAAATAACATTTGATTTGGATTAGAAACATTTGGTTTCCAGCCTGCCATTTCATTTGAGGTTCTGAATCCATTTCCTTCATTATTAGTGCCTTCCATGATTCTTAGAAGGACAATTTCATCTATTCTCTCACTTTTTCCCTTTCAGCTCTCCCTGTTAACCTCTAGGACAATGTGGGTCATGGAAAAAAGTACTCAGGAGTTAGCATAAGATAAGAGGATTCCCTCCCTCCTTTTTTTTTTTTTTTTGTCCTAAGTTGACTTGATTTTTTTTTCCATTTCAAAATACTCAAAAGCATAAGCAAACTGTAAGCTTCCTTGGTGACACATGGACAATATTGTGTTCTGTTATGTGATGGATATGATGGTCTTTTCATTTTTAGGTTTTGTTCCCTGAAAAGTTGACATTTTAAGATCAAGTGATATTTTCCTCCTACTCCTTGCCATATAACTAGAAAAGAGTATCTTTTCTGCATAGATTTTGATACGCAAGATTTGGCGGTGGGTATTGAATCTAGCCCTGCTACAGTTTTAGGCATGTATCCTTGTTTTTCCAAATCTGTGAGAGCTAAAAGTGACAACGTTTATGTTTCAATATTGTGAGGAATCAAACATTGAAAAATGGAAACCATGATGCATAACAATTTCAGTCCTGGGAAGATGGAAATAGATGCTTCAAGCATGACAAGGGCACCAGAGCAGCTAATTAGATTCAGGGAGAGCCTGTACCCAGTGCTTGTCTTTCTCCAGAGAAAGAAATAAAGACATGATAGATGGCAGGCTCAGATTACTTGTTCCAAATCTCTCCTTGGGTGGCAGGTTTAGATGAGATGACTTAATTTTTGTGCCTAATTTCTATCATCTTTGTCTCATTAAACAAATGTTCTGAATTTCTGACAAAGAGTCAAGAGGCTAGTTGAAGGGGCTTTTATATCATATAGAAGAAAGGGCTTTGATGTGTAAGTGTGAGATGAAGGCTACTTCTCTTTACTTCCATAAGGGGAAAGGTAGCTGTGATGAGAGTCAGGACGAGAACACACTGATACTGATGAGTGAATGACGTAAGTTAAGGCAACCTAGCTGTCCTAGGCCACACTTATCATTAGGGAATGAGCTGTGGTAGACTGAGCACCTTCTACCTAACTCTGGTAAATAGGAGCCTCTCAAGGTGACCTTGTGTTAATTCTGGCCATTGCCAGTTAGGGGTGTTTTGAGCAAGTCTGTAGACTAACATGACAGTGGTGGTCACTGTAACTTCCATTTAGATTTGCTCCATTCCAGGCCCTGAGGCTAAAGTCACTTGGTGACCCCTCACTGCCACCATATCTATCACAATAATTCCAGTGCCAAGTCCTGCCTTACTCCATTTGTTTCCAGTGCTCCCAGAGTTCATTGCTGCCTTCTTCAAGTGGCTGAAGAATGGATTACAGTGCACCACATGGGTTACCTGGCTGTGGAACAGCTCTTCAATAAGTTTTCAGGCTTTTATGGAAAGATGGTCCTTGGGTAGCTGTGATGGTTAAGATTGTGCATCAACTTGTCTGGGTCATGATTCTCAGTGTTTATATGTGATCACCCCATGATGGTATCTGCTGTGAATAGCCAATCAGTGGAGAGTGAGTTTCTTTGGGTGTGTGGCCTCCATCTAAATGTAAGTAGACATTTTGGCTTTTGCCAGCTCTGGATTCCTCAACTGTCCCCTGTTTGTTTGACATTTGGTTTTTAAGATGTGAGCTAACAGCCTGTCAGTCTTGGGATTCTTTGATCTTCACAGCCTAAGAGCCAAAACACTGCTCTCCAGCCTGTTGACCTTGGGTTCGCCAGCCTGTGCAGCTACGTGAATCGGGAGAAGTCTTGTGATCTAACCTGCTGCGTTTGAGATTTGTCAGTTTTCACAGCCTGTAAATAAGAGCCCTGGTCTCCAACTTGCTGTTCTTGGGGTTACTAGTCCCTGTAGTTACATAAATCAGGAGAAACATCTACCCTGATCCACTGACTTGGGACATTCGAGCCACTGTGATCACATGAGCCATCTTTTTGATATAAATTTCTCTCTCTACGTATTTATATGCTTTACTGGTTTTGCTTCTATAGAGAACCCAGTTTAAGACAGTCACCACCCAGCAAGGCTACAGAAGAAAGACTGGTTGATCTGTTTCTGATACGCTTGCTGTGGTTGTTTGTGGGTACCTTCAAGTCCATTTCAACTCACTACAACCCTATGTGATAGAGCACAACTGTCTCATAGGGTTTTTTAGGTTGTAATCTTTATGGGAGTAGATTACCAGGCCTTTCTCCTATAGAGCTGCTGATGAATTTAGTTAGCAGCTGAGTACTTAACTCTTGCGCCACCAGGGTTCCTTTCTGTTAAGATGATAGCCAAGAAAAGTTTATGGAGCAGTTCTCCTCAGTGATGCATGGAGTGATCTTGAGCTGGAATTAACTCCATGGCAATGGGTTTTGGAGTATGAGAAGGAAAGGCCAAGGGGGCAGAGGGGACAGGTAAGTATCTTACCCTTTACTTCTCCCTTTTCTTAATCCTCATCCCCTTCTACCCTTTTCTTCTCTCTCCCAGGTAGAAAACGTAAGTGCTGTGCTTAACGGTCTATGAGGAGATCACAGCAGGTACCGAGGTGGGTGATAGTTCCACCAGGAGTAGGAGGAGTGGAGGTCTGGCTGTACTAGTACTTGAGGCTCTCCTCAGCCAGGTGAAAATATTGTTAAAAATTAACTGACATGTCGGTGGATAATATCTGGATCGCATCAGTGGTTAAGGTGGACCTGCAGGATCTTTTGTCTCCTTGAATTTTTGAAGCTGAGGGGAACCTGAGAAAATCTCTGGTTGGCAGAGTGATTCATTTGATTGCTACCAGTTGCCTCTGAGTTGGTTCTGGCTCATGACAACCCTGTTCCACAGGGTTTTCTTGGCTGGAATCTTTACAGAATCAGATCTATAGGCTTTTCTTTTGTGACACCACTGGCTGGGTTTAAACTGCCAACTAGTAGGTTAATAATAGTTGAGTGTTAACTGTGTCACCTGGGGACCTGCGAGTTCACTACACCTGCTGAGGTCCAGGTTGTGAGTATCTGTGAGTGAGTGTCTATATATGTGTGTGCAAGTGTGTGTGTGTGTTGTGTGTGTTATGTGTTGTGTGTGTGTGTGTGTATTGGGGTCTCTGAGGCTCTCAGGAAGTCTGGGGAAGCCCAACAGGGCCTTGGACTTTTGAAAAAACACAGCAGACATTTGGCTTAGAGGCCTCTGATAGCATCTGGCCCAGACACAGTAGGTGGAAGCATCCAGACCTCTGGCTGAGATCTGGCAAGTACAAATAATTTTTCTGAAAATATGTTGAAGCTACTTAAATAAATACACTTTTCCAGCAACTAAGGAATGCTCTTTTGTGGAAAGTCAATAGGCTAATTATTCTTAGCTATTTATGTAAAGAAGGCTCCCAAGGACAGCTGTCTACCTGACAACGTTTCGTTGGATTATTACCGCATTGACTTAATGGTAAGAAAACAAAATTTCCTTTAAAAATACCAGCAAATTTTAATTGCTCTTCCCTTAACAAGAGAAAAGTGATACAACTGGAATTAACACCTCTATAGCAATTTCTATAGAAATCTGTAGTTGGCAAAGCTCATTCCAAAACACAACCTTGTTTAATCTTAACAACAGCCCTGCCTGACAAGGAGAAACAGGGTCACCAAGGGATTTCCCTAGACAGCAGGGAGCAGAACGGGAGCATCTGCTTGGAAATCTGATGTTTTGGTTCTTTGGTGCATCCCAAACTTACAGAGAACTTCAGCAAAGTGAATGTAAGGTCTTTAGGCCTCCAGGACTCCTTAAGACATCATACACACAAACGTGAAACACTTGGGCTCTTGATGAGATTATTTCAGCATCTTCATAGGCCTTTCTGTTTCTATGGGAAGCTCTACCGCAAATCTCCCCCTCCCTCTCCTTTTTTATCTCTCTCTTTCTTTTTTTCTTCTGGGAAAATTTTAAGAGACTTTTATTCTTCTGTTTTTGAATTATTCGTCTATAAGTAATTCACTCCATTTAAAGGTTAGCTACTACATCGTGCAGATGGTTAATGTGCTCATTTGCTAACCAAAAGGTTGGTGGTTGAAGTTCCCCCAAAGGCACCTCAAAAGAAAGGCCTAGCCATCGATTTCCAAAAATGTTCCTATGGAGCAGAATTCTACCCTGACACATATGGGGTCTTGGTGAGTTGTAATCAACTTGATTTTTTTTTTTTTTAGTGACATCTTAGCAAGCACAGTGATACTCAAGAATTCTTACAAGTGAGGAAAATCTATCCTGCAAGTTATTTTCAGGTGTAACATAGTTTTAAGTATATTGGAATATATATATTGGATTTAGTAATTAATTGTTTTGTTGCTAGGTGCCCTCCAACTCACAGCCACACTATAATGCTATGTACAGTAGACATTTTATTAAGTATTTGTTTTGATTTTGCAGTTTCCATATTTTTTAGGGAATACACATTTTTTCCAAGACTTCAAAAAACACATTTTCAGTTTTCATATCTGTAAATTGGGTATAATAATAGTAGTTACCTCATAGAAATGTTATGAGAATTGAACCAATTTCAGTTAATTTATTTAAAGTTCTCAGAGCAGTACTTATTACATGATGGTGCTCAGTGGTGATTGTTGTTGTGTGGTGCCATTAAGTCAATTCTGACTCACAGTAACCCCTTGTGGTAGAGTTAGAACTGCCCCATAGAGTTTCCTAGGCTGTAATCTTTACAGAAACAGACTGCCAGGTCTTTCTCTAGCAGATCCTCTGTGTGGCTTGAACTTTCAACTTTTGGTTAGCAGCCCAGAGCTTAACCAGTGTGCCACCAGCTCTTCTCAGTAATGACTAGCTGTTGTCATTTTTCCCATTAGACAAGGAACTCTTGTTAAACACCTCACCACAGAAGAAGTTGGTGGGAAGCTAATAATTTGACAGTTTGAATCCTAATAAGATTCATGACTACTAGTTTATGCTGAGTATCCAAGTTGATTTTAGAATATAGAATATAGTTCACAGACAATTACATAAATTAATTACAACCAAATTACAGCAAAGAATATGGAGATTGTTTCGGTGAGAAGCAAAGATCAGCTCTTTCCAGTTGTACAGTCAAGAATGTGGATGTCCTGTTGAAAGTCTTGGCTTTGAGTTTGTTATCTGTGTGGTTTTGAAAAAGTAGCTTGAGCCCTTTAAGAGTCCATTACTTCATCCGTAAAGTGGTGGTACTTATGATGCATACACTGATGGTCAGACAAAATGAGATGGTGTCCAAGTAGGACAGGCAGACAATAAAGGAATATTGGCATTAGAGGTCCAGGCAGCGTAATTAAATCTGACTTGCATAGGATATTGAAGTGCTTAACCTATGTCAGTAGTTTAGAAGACTATCAAAGGATACAACTCGTTAATTAGTTGTAACAAGTCCTCTGTGCTTAAAAGCCACTTTCAAACTAATGTAAAATACTACACAGCTCAAAGTAGGTTGTGTCTGAGTCATTTCTTAACATATTCTAGATCACAGAAGATGTTTTCTGCTCCTGAACTTCTACAAATTTTACATTGTTCATGCAACAAAAGGTTTTCTGAGAAAAGATGAGTTGCAAAATAAACTGGCATAATTCCAACAATTTTTTGAACATGAGAACAACTCTCAATGTTAAATGAATCAAAGCTATTCTTTGACTTGGTGATTCTGTAAGTTTAACTATACCAAACCCCAAGCCCATTGCCATCAAGTAGATTCTGAATCATAGTGACACTGTAGGACAGAGTAGAACTGCCCCACAAGGCTTCGAAGGAGTGGCTGATGGATTCAAACTGTCAACCCTTTGGTTAGCAGCTGTAGCTCTTTACTATACCACTAGAGCTCTAAGTTTAACTATACTAAGTTTTACAAAAAGGCAAAACACAAAACAAAGATACAAGAGCTCTAGGAAGAGATAGCAAGATAAAGAAGAATGTTTAAAATGGTCATAAATGGGGGCAGAGGAAGATAGCTGCACACATATACACACATGTTGGTTGCCATATGCAAAATATCTCGGAAAGATTCACAAGAAACAGATAACATCAGTTATCTGGGAGAAGAACAAAATGGAAAGCAGATAGATATGAAGAAGAGTTTTCATTACATATCCTTTTGTATTTTTTGAAGTTTGAACCATGTGGAAGTATTACCTACTCTTTGCCCACAAAAGATGATGATAAAGATTGCCTTTTTGGTCTTGGTGCTAGACAATGTTTCACTTTGTGAAAAAACAGGTCATTCATTTGTTTACCTGTAGCTAGGTATTGGGGGGGTTTGAACTGCCAGCCTTTCAGTTAGCAACCTAGAGCTTAATTGTTGTGCCACTAAGGCTTCTCAGTGATGTTAGCTTTGTCATTATTTCCACTAAACAAAGAACTCTTGTTATTACACCTCATCACAGAGGAAGTGTTGCAGACAGTTGACCTGCTTGGCTGCTAACTGAAAAATTGAAAGCTCAGATTCATCCTTTGGTACCTCAAAGGAAAGATCTGTCAATCTGCTTCCAAAATACCCTACAGAGCGCATTTCTGTTCTGATGCAGGAGTCGGAGTTGACTAGACAGCAAGTAGTTTGTATTTGTTGGATGTTTACGGTGAACCAGCTACTGTTTCAGGAACTAGGTTGATCACTGAAGATTTTTTTGAGGAAATAATATGTGAGCTGGGACTAGTAGGTGAGATGAGCTGGGGGTGAGGGTGGGGTAGGGGAGAGGACACTACTTGAGTGGTCAGTACGTGTGCTTATGGTGTGGTGTGCATATAAGCACATTCCTCTAGTTCTGGTCACTTTGTCGTCGATTCATGTCTCCAGGCAAGGCAAGATCTGCATTCCACTGGTAGGTAGAGAGCTGTGACTATCAAGCCGTTTTTAGATTCTACTGGGGACCCTAGCGGTGTAGTGGGTTAAGTGCTACATCTGCTAACCAAAACATTGGCAATTCAAATCTGCCAGGTACTCCTTGGAAGCTCTATGGGGCAGTTCTACTCTGACCTACCGGGTCACTATGAGCCAGGCACGACTTGATGGCAGTGGATTTGATTTTTGGTTTTCTTGGGGACACTCTAGGGCAGCTGCTCCACATTAACATCCCCCATAAATACCACTGTTAGCCCTAAGAAGGAACATCTCTCCTCAGAGAGGCAGAACCCAGATGTTCTTCCCTGACAGACAGATAGGAAGTTCACAAAGGAAGACAGGAAAACAAATTCTGGCTTGATGTTCAGAATCACGTGTGCATATGCTACCTTTGCACAGGGGAAGACATAGTCCTCATTAACCTGAGGATTTTGGAGAGATTTAATGAGAGCAGGTGGGTTATGGAAATAGCTGACAAAATAATGCTTATTACTGTCAGTTGCCACTGAGTCAGCTGTGACTCATGACAACCTTGTGTATAAGCAGAACAGAATGCTGCCTGGTCCTGCGTCATCCTCCTAGTTGTGGAGTCCATTGTTGCAGCCACCACAGAAATCCATCTCATAGATTGTTCCCTTGTCTTCACTCATCTTCCACTTCACCAAACATGATGTCCTTTCATAGAGATTGCTCTTTCCTAATGACATGCCCAAAGTCAGCAAGTCAGAGTCTCACCATCATCACTTCTAAGAAGTATTCTGGCTGAACTTCCTCCAGTATTTATTTGTTGGGTCTTCTGGTAGTCTGTGATACAGTCAATATTCTTCATGGGCACAAATAATGTTGGAGGTACTGATTTGTTTGCCTTCCTCCCCCATTAAATTTTCCTTCTTAGAGTAGGTCATGTAGGAAGTCATTTGATTTTGATTATCACACGTCAGGTACAGGCCCTAAGTGCTTCCATATAGGAATTCATTGAATTCTCTCAATATCCTTATTACCGTCTTCATTTCAATGATAGCAAAACTGGGTTACAGAGAGCTTAGGTAACTGGCCCTTGATGACCCAGCTGGTGCATATGGTGCTGGGTGTCAAATCCGAGCAGGCTGCCTCCAGAGTCCATTCTGCTGGTCCACTTATTTAGTGCTACTACATTAGTGAAGGAATACATTCATACTTTTATATTTTCCATCTCAAAGGATTTCAATTCAATCTGAATATTGATACAAGCATCCTTAGGAAAACAATAATTTAACAAGAGGAAGTGCCAATATTTAGATAACATTACAATTAGAAGAAAGATAAAGGAGGAAGTTTATTCACTTGTATATTTATCAGGAAGATTTGACCTGGTTTAATTCAATTTTGCAGATGAGTCAGAAAAAAGGAAATTAACACAGAGCAATATTTTACTTCATTCCTCTCTTATTGGATAAACATATTTTCACAGTGCAATTTGTCCTATTTGGATATGCAGCTTTAATAGCTAAACTCATCATATAGATGCTGTAAAACAGGAAACAGAGGGTGGTGAGCACCGGGTCCTCACTCAATAACCCTGCGTTCATCTGTGCAGTGGGACAAGTCTTACCTTACCGCACCATTACGTTTTATCCAGGCAAGATTAGCAATGGCCTGTAAAGAACAATTAACTTTCAATGAAGATATCAGGAATGAAGTAAAATATGGAAAGTGACTGCCTTTGCTGTTAGATCCCTGAAATGTACCACAAAGTCCTTCCTAGTAGTAAACTTCCTTAGAAACACACACACACACACACACACACACTCACATGCGTGCCATTTCTTTGCTCTAGCCATTCCCCTGCTATCATGGATTAAACTGTATACCCCCAAAATGTGTGTAGTCCTTTGACTGGGCCATCATTTCCCAGTATTTTGTGATTGTCCTCCATTCTGTGATTTTTCTACGCTAGAAGTCCACATCTCTGCCTGTAAGTAACAGACAGGATTTATATTAAAGAGGATTAGGGTGGGACTGTAAAACCCTTTCTAAGATCACCTCTCTGCTCCAATACAAAGGGAGTTTCCATGGAGTGTGGATTGCCTACCCTTTATCTTCTTATTGTAAAAGAGATAAACTGAAAGGGAAGCAAACAGAGAGAAGTGGGAACCTGACACTGTCAAGAAAGCTGCACTGGGAGTAGACTGCGTCCTTCCATCATGAGGTTCCTGTGCCGAGATGCTCTCTGACGAAAGACTGACAGAATACAAGGACTTAGCTTCAGAGCCAACAAAGAGAAAAAGTCTTCCCTTGAATGGGCATCCCAAACTCAGACCTGTAGCCTCTTGGACTGTGTAAGAATAAACTTTTCTTTGTTAAAGCCATCCACTTTGTGGTATGTCTGTTACAGCAGCCCTAGCTGACTAGAACACCTGCCCTTAGCTCTTTACCTGCAAAGTCTCACTTTCTCAAAGAGCCAAAGCTTGACCTGCTTCCTACCGCTGCTATCCTGATCTAGTTACCCCACTTTTACGTGTCCTTTTTTCCATTACATGTATCAGCCCTGGTAGTGCCTTGGTTGAGTGCTTCGCTGCTAATCATAGAGATAACAGTCTACTTCCATAAGCACTACAACCTCAGAAATGCTGTAGCATTTCTACTGTTCTGCAGGGTCGCTGCAAGTTGGAATTGACTCGATGGTGAGATTTTTTTTCTTTTTAACCCATGGTATAATTTACCTCTTTATTTTATTTATTGCTTATTATGTAGGTTCCCTTTCTAAAACGCAAACTCTATGAGCGCAGGGATCTTTGTTTCTCTTGTTGATGGACCCCAAGGTTCTAGAATGAACACTCAGTACATAGCTGCCACTTGCCCTGGAGTAGACCATGACTCATGGTGACCCCACTTGTGCCAGTGTGGCAGTGTGCTCCACTGGCTTTTCAGTGACTGATTTTTCAAAGGTAGATTACCAGGTCTTTTTTCTGAGGCACCTCTGGGCAGACTCAGACTTCCAAAATGTTGGTTAAAGCTGAATGGATTAACCATTTGTCCTACCCAGGGACTTTCAGTACATAGTCAAAAATTCAAAACCAAACACACTGCTGCTATTGTGGATTAAATTGTGTCCCCCCTCAAAATGTGTGTAGCTGTCTGGCTGGGTCATGATTCCCAATATTGTATGATTGTCCTCCATTTTATGGTTTTCCTATGCTGTGTGTTAAAGGATTAGGGTGTGGTTGTGAATCACTTCATAGGATCACCTCCCTGCTCCACTGTAAAGGGAGTTTCCCTGGAGTATGGCTTGCACCACTCTTAATCCTTTCAGCCTGCAAGAGCTAAAAGGAAAGGGAAGCAAGCAGAGAATTGGGAACCTCACATCACTGTCAGGGGCGAAAAGAAACTGTGCCATAAAGATGGCGCCTGTTATCAGGAGTTCCTCCCCGAGACACTCCCAGTCTGATGATTAGCCTGCTGACGCAGTTCCTTGCTGGCGCGTGAACAGCTCGTGATCAGCTTTCTGATTGCTGGCCTCTAGAGCCCATAGCCACTCAGCTTCTCTTTGCAATGCTATGTTCTGCTCATGCACTACACATGAATCAGCTGTGCCTTATGATTGGTGGGATTGGACTATATAATGCGTGAGGGACATTGTAGTAGTTGTACAAAGAAGAACATAGGAAGTAGAATAGGTAGTAGAATAGGAAGTAGAATAGGAAGAAGAATAAAGCAAGCAACTTGCAAGGTGGCTCGTATCCGTGTGTCCTGTCTTCTTTCCGCGGGCGGACAGTTAGGCAGCGACATCTGGTGGCCCGTACGGGGAACGTCATCTCTTTTACTTCAGGAGCTCGAGAAGTAAGGTAACAGCGCTGGTAAGTCCCCCAATTTAAGGTCCCTCAAAAAAGAGGGCGATTTTAGGTCCCTCAAAAAAGAGGGCGATTTTAGGTCTCTCAGAGGAAGGGCGATTTTAGGTCCTTGCTTAAGCAAGGCGATCTTGGGTACCCGAATTTTAGGTCCCCGAATAAGCGGGGCGATCTTGGAAGGTCCCTTGGAGAAAGGGCGATCTTGGAAGGTCCCTTGGAGAAAGGGCGATCTTTGAAGGTCCCTTGGAGAAAGGGCGATCTTGGTAAGTCCCTTGGAGGAAGGGCAATTTAAAAGAACAAGCTGCTCGATTTTTTTTTCTCTGCTCACAGGTGCCTCTAGAGGCTTTTTGCGTCAGCAGTAGCCACTGCCGCTGCCGCTGCCGGAGCGGCGGGAGGATTTAAAGGAACTGGCTATCCTCTTTCTGTTTTCAGCTTCATGGGTTCTAGTGGTGTCCCCCGCCAGGCGTTTCTCTAGGAGGGCACCTCTTTTCTGTACCTAAGACTTCTTAAAACTGGCTGTACTTTTCAAGCGGGGTAGTTATCGTGGGAGGTTAGCTTCACTTTCGCCATGGGGAATCAGCCGTCCGCCAGGCACCTTCAGAATGCCTGTAAGAGCTTGTTTAAGCAGCATGGCATTGGTATAAAGCAAGCTTCTTAAAACTGGCTGTACTTTTCAAGCTCAAACCAACTTTACAGCTTCAGCCAGCAGAAAATTTAAAAGGACAGGTTACTCATTTTTTTCTTCCCTGCTTGCACCTGCTTCAGCTGCTTTGTAGCTTTAGCCAGCAAAGAATTTATAAATCAACTGACTGCAGCCCTTAAAACTAAAATTAACTCCTACCAGTGCAGCGTGGAGCTTACAACTAATTAATCACAACCAGTTACAGATTTCTTTGTTCCTTCTCCTTTAATCTCCAAGGACATGGCCGTCAGACCAGAAAACGAAAACTACATTTAATATGTTCACAACATGCTTTCTTGCTTCTTATCTCTGTAAAAATGTGAGTTTAACAGACTAATTTCATTAACTGAAAAAAGTTTCTCTTAGGTTTTAAACTTTGCCTGATGTAAACAACCTGGCTAGAGTTTCCTGTGACTATTTTATGATATATACAGTTATCTGTGGAACCCCAAGTGTGACAAATATAAAGGGAATATAAAAAAAGTATGAGCAAGTGAAAAAGAAAGGAAAGAAAGAGTAAGGGAGAGAAAAACAGGTAAGACAGTGTCACACAGAAACTGAAAAAGACAAAGGCACTGTGGAGAGTTCTAGAAAATGAGGAGATTAAATTTGTCTCAAAAACTCTTGCCTGGCTAAAACAATTAAAAGACAAATGATTCCTAAGGCTCAGTGTCTTTGGCAAAACGTCACCTAGAGTGGTTACATTTGCTTAAAGTAGTTGTTAATTATCTGGCCCCGATAGCCACTCTCTCAATGATAGGAAAGTAGGCAAAGCTAAAAAGCCACAACAACTGAAAACAGCGGTCTGCAAATATATGGAAAATCATTTACCTCCTCTACAGTTTGATCAAAACATATCCTTTATTTCTCTTCAACTAACTAACTTCACCCCTCTAGATGATGCAGAATTAGCTTTTACTAATGATTCCTCTAACAGAACTACTGTTACAGAATTCTAACTTCAGAAACATCTGCACAAAGAACTAAGCTCCTTACAATGTAAGCAGTTTTTTCAATGCTACATGACAAAAAATTTAACCTGTATACTGACTCCCAATACATTATTAGGCTATTTCCTCACATTAAAACTGCCACATTATGTCCCACAAAGAATATTGTCATAGTTGTCTTACAGTCTTTACAAGATTTATTCTCACTCAATTACGGCCTCAGCCCACACCGGAGAAGCTTGCAAGGATGTAATTCCATACCTCTTTCACTGTTTTATCAGTTGCTAAATTCCCTCACATCTCAAAACAAACTGCTCTGGCTTATACTTCTAAGAGCTTTCAAAAATTTTACAACACCCTTAAAATTATAAACACAGCTTACCATATCATTTAATAATATATACCCTTTTGTTATCAATCACTTGCTGTCACTAACCAAGCCGCAAGGCAGAAATTATATTTTCACAGGAATTCAACTCGCAAACGCAACCTGACACCATCCCCTCTGAGAGATCTCCCCAGCAACAGTGAAGTCACCGCCGAAACGTCGTGTGATTGGTGCCCACCAGCTCCTTCATTATTAACCCTTTTCAAATACTGCAACATCACCAACTTAAATAACACAAGGAACTATGCTGCCAATGGCCAAAATATAAAGAACTCTGGACTTGGACATAAACTAACCCAATCTCTCCTGAATAAAACAGTCACCACTTGTGTAACAGGAACCAACATAATCCTTAAAAGGAATTTCAATGAGAAAAATGTAAACATCACTAAAAAAAAAGAAAAAAAGGGGGGGAATGACTGTCACATAGGGCAATGAAACCTGCCACAATGTAACCTGTTTTAACATAATGTGTTTTAACTGTAATTTTGCTAATTGTGTGGGCCCCCTTGGGGAAGGGAAACTTATGATTGTTCTACATCAGCCTCCCTTTGTGTTACTGCCTGTAAACTTGTTGGGACAAAGGGCTACAAGTGATAGAAAAATTGCAAGAGTTGATTAGGCCTAAGCAGGCTGTGGGGATTAGTTATTATGGGAATGACTGCACTTGTATCTGCTATAATCGCCGTGGTCACTACTCAGAATGTACAGACACTCAGATGAGGCGGCAAGAGCAGGCCCTGCTTGTGCAGGCTATTGCAGCCATGCAGGACAAACAGTCCTCGCCAGAGGTCTGGCTACAAATGCTTGAAGGCAGTCAATGACGGGCAACCTTCTTTGGGGGTGTCATCGACCTAAGACAGGGACTCCGCCTTTCGCTGCAGACTCTCCCCATGACGGGTAAGAGACGCCTCAGCCAAGAATGACCTAAGCCAGGCGCTTCAAGCACAAGGAGATGTTGGGAGCCATGGCCCACATACCTCCTGAAAGCCTTAGATCTTGCTGCCTGCTAATGGCGCCGTGCTGCAGGGCCGCACCCTTGTTTACCCCGCTTGATGGCCTGCCCAGTGTAAGGCTTTGCCTGGAAATTAGGCAAGCCCCCCCAGTGATTGGATATTGTTTGTCCTATCAGAATACAGTAGGCGACCCTATTTAAGCCGTGTGACCAGGAGTGCCTTTTTTATAAAGAAAAAGGGGGAGATGTCGGGGGCGAAAAGAAACTGTGCCATAAAGATGGCGCCTGTTATCAGGAGTTCCTCCCCGAGACACACCCGGTCTGATGATTAGCCTGCTGACGCAGTTCCTTGCTGGCGCGTGAACAGCTCGTGATCAGCTTTCTGATTGCTGGCCTCTAGAGCCCATAGCCACTCAGCTTCTCTTTGCAATGCTATGTTCTGCTCATGCACTACACATGAATCAGCTGTGCCTTATGATTGGTGGGATTGGACTATATAATGGGTGAGGGACATTGTAGTAGTTGTACAAAGAAGAACATAGGAAGTAGAATAGGTAGTAGAATAGGAAGTAGAATAGGAAGAAGAATAAAGCAAGCAACTTGCAAGGTGGCTCGTATCCGTGTGTCCTGTCTTCTTTCCACGGGCGGACAGTTAGGCAGCGACACATCACCAAGAAAGCAACACCAGGAGAAGAGCACATCTTTTAGACCTGAGGGTCCTGAGCCAAGATACTCCCTGGACAAAGACTGATACAATATCAGACTTTCCTCCAGAGCTGACAAGGGGGAAAGCCTTCCCCTGGAGCAGACATCCTGAATTTGGACTTGTAGCCTACCGAACTGTGTAAGAATAAACTTTACCTTGTTAAAGCCATCCGCTCATGGTTTTTCTATTAGAGCAGCACTAGCTGACTAAAACAGCTGCCATAACACTTAACCACTACACCATCAGGTTTTCCAGTGCATAGCTAGTGCTCAGTAAACATTTGTTGAATTCATAGTTGAATGAACTGAGCAACCACATTACAGAAATTGTTATTTTTGGCTCGCTTATGTCCTTGTGTTAAAGTATTGACATTTCAGAAGAGTCTTAATACATTCTAATTTGAATATTTAATTTTACTTCCTTATTGTCTTAACTAGAAACCCTGGTGGTATAGTGGTTAAGTGCATTGTCTGCTAACCAGAAGGTCAGCAGTTCAAATCTACCACATGCTCCTTGGAAACTCTGTTGGGGCAGTTCTACTCTGTCTTTACAGTCGCTATGAGTCAGAATAGACTCGATAGCGGTGGGTTTATTGTCTTAACCAATGTGCAGTTAAACAACAACCCAATCTGTTACTGTCAATGGCACCCCTCTGTGTTACAGAGTAGAACTGAATTCCATAGAGTTTTCTTTTGGCTATAATATTTATAGGAGCAGATGGCCAGGGCTTTCTTCTGTAACACCACCGGGTGGGTTCAAGGTACTAAGCTTCTGAATGAAAACCTTTTGTACCCTCCAGGGTCCTCTGCAGTTACATGAGCGCAGTTAAGTGAACCATGGTCACTCTACAAAGTTTCTAGGGCTTATCCTTTTAAAAGGGATGTTAGTAGTTCTGCCTAGATTTGCTGGTGCTTTGGTAAGTGGGACCTGGGGTATTAAAAGCTAGCAAGTAGCCATTTAAGAAGCATCAATTGGTCTCAACCTACTGGGAGCAAGGGGGAATGAAGACCATCTAAGACATAATGAAACTATGAGCCCAAGAGACAGAAAGGGTCACATAAACCATGGACTACACCAGCAACAGACCAGAAGAAATAAATGGTGCCTGGCTACCACCACTGATGGCCTGACAGGTAACTCAATGAGGAATCTCTGATGGAGCAGAAGAAATTTGGGGTGCAGAATTCAAAATCTAGTAATAAGACCAGACTTGATGGCCTGACAGACTGGAGGGTCCCTGGAAGGCATGGCTCTGGACTCACTGTTATCCCAGAACTGAAACCATTCTGTAAGCTAAGTCCTCAGACAAAGATTGAATTGGTATATAAGACATAAAATGATACTGGTGAAGAGTGTACTTCTTAGCTTCGTTAGATACGGGAGACTAACTGGGTAGGTCCTGTTTGGAGGTGAGATAAGAAGGCAGAAGGGAACAGGAGCTGATCAAATGGACACAGGAAACAGGATGTAGAGGAGAGGTGGGTGCTGTTGCAGAGTGCGGAGAGCAGTTAGGGTCACATAACAAAATGTGCCTGAGTTTTTATATGAGAAACTGACTTGAATTGTAAACTTTCACTTAAAACACACACGTGTGCATGCACACACACACACACAGATTTGTTGATGCCCCTATACATTTAAGGAGTGATTGAGTGTGTTCTTGATGTTCAAGAGCATATCTTTGATTGCCACTTCAAAGTAGAGGTTCTTAAAATTGGTATCTTCTTGGTGGTGGTAGGGGAGGATCTTTCTTGAGAGATGAAGTGAAAGTTGGGCTGGAAAAGCACTTTCCTGCTCATGAGCTGCTGAGGCTAAGAGGACTCAATCCCTGGTGTCAGCTCTGTCCCCTGACCCATGTCCCTGGATGATGTCACTGCCAGGAGTGTTTGATGACTGTTACAGAAATTATCTGTAATCTCAATAACCTTCAAGCACTGTGTTTTAGCTATCTAGTGCTGCTATAATGGAAATACCACAAGGGGATGTCTTTAACAAAGAGAAATTTATTCTCTCACAATCTAGTCAGCTACAAGTCCAAATTGAAGGCATTAGCTTCAGGGGAAAACTTTGTTTCTATCTCTGCTGACTGTGGAGGAAGCTCCTTGTCCCTGTTTCCTTGGTCTGGGAGCATCTCAGCACAGGTACCTCAGGTCCAAAGGACGTCATATGCTCCTAGCACTGCTTTCTTGGTGGTATGAGGTCCCCCTTCTCTGCTTTCTTCCCTTTCCTTTTTATCTTTTAAGAGATAAAAGATGACTCAAGCCATGCCCCAGGGAAACTGCCTTTACATTGATCTGGCATGCAACCTGGGCATTGGAGTTACAATCCCATTGTTATCCTCTTAAGAATAAAATTACAATCACAAAATGAAGGACAATCACACATTACTGGGAATCATGACCTAACCAAATTGACACATATTTTGGGGGGACACAGTTCAACCCATGACACATTGTGATTCCTGTTTTCTAGGGGAGAATACTGAAGCTCAGAGAGATTGAGTATCTTGTCCTAATTAAACAATGTGACTGAGATCTGGGGGCAGGATTCACACCCAGATCCACCTGCTGCCAATGCCAGCATGCTTTCCTCAGGGCCAGCGTCACATGTTCTGAAGGGAATTACAATCATGAAGCGAGACCAGGTTATGACTTGTCATGATGTGATGGAGGGGACCCTCCCAATGCACACTGAGAAAAGCTTTTGTATTTTAGACTTGAATATGACCTTGTAGTTTTGAGGCGACGGGGGTTGGTTAGACAGAAGGGATGTCTCCCGAATACTGAATTACACATTCTTGATATTGTGTGTAAAATAAACTAATCTAGAAAAGAAGGGTACAGCAGGATTTAGCAGAAGTTGAGGGTCACAAAGGAGCCCCAGTGGTGCGCAGGTGAGACATTTGTCTGCCAACCAGAAATGAAAGTTTGGAGGTTGGAACCCAGCAGCTGCCCTGCGAAAGAAAGATGTGGCAACTGTTTCCATAAAGATTCACAGCCTGGGAGGCTCTACGGGGCAGTTCTCCTTTGTCCTGCAGGGCCTCTGAGAGT
Organism: Heterohyrax brucei; assembly: GCA_028571685.1. Taxonomy (NCBI): domain Eukaryota; kingdom Metazoa; phylum Chordata; class Mammalia; order Hyracoidea; family Procaviidae; genus Heterohyrax; species Heterohyrax brucei. The sequence goes on from CM053147.1 coordinate 22,139,465, forward strand.
TGGAATCAACTCATTGGCAACAGGTTTGACTTGGTCTTGGTTTGTAAGTCAACAGGAAATGTAGGAAGCAACATGGCATGCAGTTTCATTTCTATTTTTAAGTTCTGTTCACTGAACGTCTCTTAAGGTGATATTTCTCAATCTGGAGTGTATCTGTGAGTTTCCAGGGAGCTTGACCATCTGCTTCCATAAAAATTACAGCCTAGACAACCCTGTGAGTACAGATCTACTCTGTCACATGTGGTCCTATGAGTCTGAATCAATTGGAAGGCACATCATAACATTTTAAAAATACGGATTCCTGGGCTTCATCTACCCCAGAGGTGCTGGTTCACCAAATCTGGTGGTGAGGCCAGCTCTTCGGTCCTTTAGAAGCAGGTGAGCTAGAAGCCATACCTGGAAACAGTGCCCTAAGATTTGCAACTGAAAAAAAAAATGTAGCTTAATACTACTAAGTTGGTAAAATGTTCAAAGTCTCAATTTTCATCTCTTTCCCAAAAAATGGAGGATTCTGCCAGATTGAGACATTCAGATTGGTTTAACTGCTCCCTCTAAGGAAACTTTGCCATTTGGCTAGTTAGTAATTGGAACCCGCTGACAAGGACACAGTCTTTGGGTGCAACATGCCTTCTGACAATATTTGTTGACTTTAAAATGCAAGTGGGTACAAGCCTCTCTTGAGGAGCTCTCTGTAAATGAACTATCCTGGTTATTGTCATGACTGTAATTTATTGTAGCTTCTTAAGCTTCTGTATGACAAAGCTGTCCTCCCAGGTCCCACCATTTGTTGGGTGTCTAGAGAGGTGAAGGAGTCCCCAGCTGGTGCAAATAGTTAAGCTTGGTTACTAACCTTTTGGTTAGTAACCTTTTAGAGGTTCAGGTCCACCCACAGACACTTTAAAAGACAAGTCTGGAGACCTACTTTTGAAAAGTCAACCATTGAACACCCTATGGAACACAATTCTGCTCTGACAACTGGTTGGTTGATTGATATGTGGGCAAGATTTGACCGGTTGCCACACCTGAGAATAGTCCCAGTAACAATCATGGTAGATGCCAAGTCCAGTAGTGGTGGCCTCCTTGTAAGGGATCTCTGCTGGGGCAGAAAAGTTTGGGACAACGTTAGGAGGCCAGTCTTCTCTAGACTCTTTTTGACACTCAGAGCTTTGGGCATGTCATCTCTCTTGTCTGAGCCTCATTTTTCTTGCTCTGATATGAAAGTTTTGATAAGATAATCTTGACACTTTTTTTTTCATTCCACTTCGATGATTCTAGGTCTTGTCAAAATTTTAGCTATTCAGACACAATATTCCTGTATTATTTTGGTTTTGTTTTGTGATTTCAATTTTCTGTTTCTTCATTCTGGAGTGACTTTCTGGCTTTGTTTCCTGTCTTCTCTCCCTCTCTCTTTTGTCTTCTCATTTTGTTTTCTTATTGCTTTGTCCCCTTTCAAAACTGGTCCTTACTATCTGTGGGAAAAAAAGTCCTATGCCCTGCACTAATACTTTAGAATTTGTGTACAAGAAAAGTTAACTCTGAGCTCATACTTCTAATTTTAGGGTATGTATGAGAATAGCCCTGTCTGAAAACAGTTCCTCAGAGGAAGCCATGTTGGCAAAATGGATGCTCTTGTGAGATAGTAAGATAAGACCTTACACTCTGCTGGTTGACACAGAGCAGGCCTTGAGGAGGCGATCGTATCTATACATCTGACAGTTTACTTGAGAGTCAATGAATACTCACCTGATGAATTTAGACTGGAGCACAGTGAATTATCTGAATGTTCGTATGGTAGGACACAGTTTCCCTGCAATATTGACTGATTTAAGGGAATATTTTAGCTTCTTGTAAACATGGCGATGGGGAAGAGGGGTTGACCCTCCTAACTCGTGGTGGCCGGAGTACCATCCAGTGACAGCCAGGTATCTCTGGGAATTTTCCTCCTCCAGTCACTGCTGTGATATCACCCTCTTTAAGCTGCCACATCTGACAAGATCACACCTTAGAGTGCGGCAGCTGGAGGCCCCACACAGGGTGCAAAAATAGTATCAGAATTGAGGTAAAAGATTTAATTTTAGAATTTTAAGAGTTAGTCTTTTTTTTCCCCCAAGTCTGAAATCAGGTTATTAGATATTAATTTTTTTTTCTCATTAGCAATGAGGGGACTCTATCCCTGAACTTCAGGGAGGTCATCTTATCCAGTGATCAGACCTCGCCATTAGCTGAAAACAACGTGGTGTGCCCCACCTAGCATAACCATAAAGCAATAAATAGCTTTATGCCTGCCACTCCCACCCTCCTAATCAAAGCCCTTAACTTATCAAATCTTGACCATAAACAAAACTCACCCCCTCCCCTTATAATCAACACTTCTTCCTTATGAGACCATAAATCCCCTAGCTAAAATTTATTACTACCCCTGTTCTCTTTCTTTCTGTATCAAACCATAAATCCCCTTACCCCGCATTACCTCATCGGAACTTTAAAACTATAAAAAACTTGCCCTACTGGCCAAGGGGCAGGCTGAGCCAACCTTGGCTCCGATCCTGCTCTTTTTCTCTTGGAATAAACTTGACTGGATCCTCAGACCGGTGTGTCTCAGCCTCTGTTTGGGCCACTCTCTCCAGCAAGTAAAGCTTTTTATTGTTATCTATCAGGACAGAGTCACACATTTGCAACACAAAAATCCGAACAGACTGTGGGCCAGTCAGTTCTGACTCAGGGTGAGCCCATGTATAACTGAGTAGAACTGAGCTGCATAGGGTTTTCTTGGCTGTAATCTGTATGGAAACAGGTTGTCAGGCCTTCCTTCCGTGGTACCATGGAGTGGGTATAAGTCCCCAACATTTTGGTTAGTAATGAGTGCAAACTGCTTGTACTACCCAAACCAAAAGGAAACAAATATCCACCCTGACTGATTCTGACTCATAACAACCCTACAGGGCAGAGTAAATCACCCTGTAGGGTTTCCAAGCTGTAAATATTTACAAAAGCTGACTGTGCCACATCTTTCTTCTGTGGAGCTGCTGGAAGGTTTGAACCACTGATCTTTTGGTTAGTAGCTAAGTACTTAACCATTGCACCTCCACATCTCTTCCTTTGCATTAACTAGGGACATGTATTTATAATGTAGACTACTTAAGTAGTTTAACACTCAAACCATTTCTTTTTTACAGACTTCATGTCATGGTTTGAATTGTGTCCCCCCCAAAAATATGTGTAGCCACGTGGCTGGGATATTATTCCCAGTATCTTGGGACTCTCCTCCATTGTGTGGTTTCACTAAACTGTATGTTAAAGGATTAGGGTGGGGATGTAAATTCCCACATAGAATTACTTCCCTGCCCTGCTGTAGGGGGACCTTCCCTGGAGTGTGGCTTGCCCCACCCTTAATGCTTTCAGCTTGCAAGAGATAAAAGGAAAGGGAAACAAAGAGAATGAGAACCTCACTACCATCAAGCAAGCAGCACCGGGAGAAGAGCGCATCCTTCAGACCAGAGGTTCTTGCGCCAAGACGCTCCCTGGACAAAGACTGATGCAATACCCGACTTTCCTCCAGAGCCGACAAGGGGAAAGCCTTCCCCTGGAGCGGTCAGCCTGAATATGGACTTGCAACCTACCGGACTGTGTAAGAATAAACCTTCCTTTGTTAAAGCCATCCACTCTGGTATTTCTGTTAGAGCAACCTAGCTGACTAAAACACTTCACAATATAAGAAATTAATTGTCAGTCTAGAAGTCACCTTTCCAAACCCATTGCAGTCAAGTTGATTCTGAATCATAGTATATGACAGAGTAGAACTGCCCCATAGAGTTTCCAAGGAGCACCTGGTGGATTCAAACTAGAGACCTTTTGGTTAGCAGCTGTAGCACTTAGCCACTACACCACCAGGGTTTCCAAGGTCACCTACAGAGATTATAAATTTAATTTGGAGTTGATGGGTCACTGGAGTTTTCAACTGGAAACTTGATTTTTTTTTAAATGATCCATCCATCAAGGAAGCGTTTACTAACCAGTGTGCTTGTCCATGCCGAAGGCCAAGTGCATTATATAGAGATCCAGCAAACCACTGTTGTTCAAAGTAGAGTATTCCATCAAGAGTCATAGGAAGGAAAAATCTATTTGGGTACACAGATTAAAAGTAACTTAATTAAGTTAAATAAAACAGAGATTTATAATAAACAGCCATCTGTCAAGATTTTTAATTTAGAACAGGGAGTAGAAAATTCTATTCTTGAAGAACAACACATAATGTGAGGGCTGAAAGAAATAGAAAAAGAATATGAGAAGAAAAGCCAAGTCAAGTGCTGTTGAGTCGGATCCGACTCATGGCGACTGTGGTGGTCAGGATTATGTCAACTTGGCTACTCCATATCTGGCTGCTGTATTAAGTGGCAGGGCGGGGTTTGTGGTGGCTCCCCGCCCCTCGGCTCTCATCTCACGACCTTCCACTATGGCTGCTGGTCGCTCACGCAGCCAGGAGCTCCTGCTCTCTTTTTCCAGCGTCTTGTTCTGGGACTTGAACTAGCAGCTGTTGGATTCACCAGTCCTTACAGTCGGCACTTGAGAGTCCTGCTCCCTGACCTGCCGATCCTGGGTTCGCCAGCCTCTGTCGCTTCGTCTTGCCACCAGGTTGGGATCCACCGACCTACACAACTGGTGATCTAGAACTCTGGTCTCTGACCTGCTGACTTTGGGTTCCTCAGCTTCTGTGGCCACGTGAGGCTCGTGCCAGAACTTGGGATATTCGGCTTCTGTGATTACGTGAGCTGTTTCCTATATCTGTATCTATCTATCTATATTATAAATCTTTCCTTGTACCTACACATGTTACTGGTTTTGTTTCCCTAGAAAACCCAGCCTAAGGCAGCGACCCTAGGGGCCAGTGTAGAACTGACCTCCAGAGTATTCAAGGAGCACCTGGTAAAGGAAAATGGTAATAAAGAGTGAGACTTGGGGACAAGGGTAGAGAGAGAAACGAGCAGGTCAGCCCTGGGCTAGTCTGTACTCTGCTCCCAGTTTGTAGAGATGTACTTTGAGGAAGATGACCAGAAAACGAACTAGCTGCCTTGGAGTCATGGTGACTCCATCTGTATCAGGGTAGAAGTGTACTCCTAGGGTTCTCAGTGGCTGATTTTTTGGGAATATATCATCAGGCCTTTCTTCTGAGGTGCCTTTGGGTAGACATGACCTCTAACCTTTCAATAGCAGCCAAGCATGGTAACTGTTTTCTCCATTCAGGGTCTCTGGGGAATGTGAGGGCTCCCAATTAAATCTGCTAAATAACTCATTGCTGAATATCACTACAGTCACTTTCGAAGTACTCTCCTCGGGAAGCTATTAACCAACACCAGCATCTAGTCCACCCTTCAAAGCAATTTTGGAACTGTTTTTCTGCGGTGACCATCAGAGCTGTCGTCGTGTTCCCCTCAATGTCCTGAATGTCATCAAAATGTCTTCCTTTCAATTCTTCCTTTTTCTTTGGCTAAAGAAAAAAGTCACTGGGGGCCAGATCAGGTGAGGAGGGAGGGTCTTCCAATACAGTTGTTTGTTCACTGAAAACTCCCTCCTAGTCTACTATGCAGTTAAGTTAGTAAACTTGCCACCGTGCCACCGAGTGCAATGGCCATTCCAGAAAGAGTTCCAAAATTGCTCTGAAGGGTACACTAGGCACGGACATCAGGGTATAGCTTCCCAAGGGGAGGACTTCGAAGGTGACTGTAGTGATATTCAGTAGTGAGGTTTGTAGCAGTTAGAACAATGAAGTTCATGGGCTTGTCAGACCTTGTATTGTTATAGCAATTAAGTGCTACTACTGCTAACTAGGAGATGGGCAGTTACCACCAGGCGCTCCTTGGAAACTCTGTGGAGCACTTCTGTTCTATCCTATGAGTTGTGATTAACTTGATTAACTCAATGGCAATGGGTTTGGTTTTCGTTGTTGTTGTTAGGGCATCTAGACCTGCCTTTCAACCCCTGCTCTGCACATGGCCCCCTCTCCTGCCCCTTCTCAGGTCCATTGCTTAGCCACACCACTGGCCACTGCTGTTGGGTGTCTCTCTCTCTGATGCCTCTAAGCCCTCCCAGCAGCCAGCCTCTTGGCTTCCAGCATCACTTCCTTTCCCACACAAAAAACTGGCCCAGAAAACCTATGCTTGACATTGCTCCTGACTTCTAATTCTCTGTCCCCAAACAGTGAGCTGGGATTCCTCCTTCACTTCTAATTAAAGGCAATAAAAGTAGACTGCTGGCAAGTCTTTTCCTGTGCCTTCCTGCTCCCTCCCTCTATCTCTTCCTCTGTTCCTCCTTAATTCACTTCCTTCTTCTCTTCCTCTTTCTTAAGTATTTGGATAAATGAGGCGGAAAGAAGGAGAAGAAAGGGGAAAATACAATCACTGTCAGTGACAGGCAGGACAAATGCTCTGGAGGGCTTTACCATGACCAGGAAGTAAAAGGATCAAATGGAAACTTAAAAAGCAATGGTGTCCCTGCCCACTTTTGTCTCTCCACTTCACAAACTTCTTTTTCTTTCTTTGAAAGCAGTAACGTGCTAACTCTTGGTTAGCTGATGAGTGCTTTATAAAAGGAGGATGCTGTCCCTTGCCAAACATCTGCTCTGAGTGCCTGTTGCAGTGTTGAAATGAGGAAGGGTGCAGCAAAAATTTGAGGTATTAAAGAAAGCCCCAGGAAACAACTTAATAGCAGAAAATACCATAGAATAGTCTCACCTTTGTCTTACAAAACATCTGTCACAAGACAAGCCTGGGGGCAGCCTTGCAAGTGACCCCTAGACCTTGACCACGGACAGCCTGCAAGTGACCACTAGACCTTGACCACATTTTACAACTAACAGGAATTCCAGGTGGCCTTAACCAATCAATGCTTTGCAATCTCACGACTTAGATACTGGGCGCTGAGGAAGCTCGTGGTCGCCTCCTCACTCTGTGTTGTTTGGAGTGCGTCCCTGGTGCACTAGCCTTTTTCTTATTGGGCATATTTTTTAATAAAATTTAACTTTTAAAGAAATTCTGGGTCATGTCTTGAAATCTGAACCCCTAACATTAGCAGTGTTACAGAAAGTTTAATGCTTTGCAAGCCTACCGTCTAAAGAGAACCTTCAAAGCACAAACTGCGGGTTCAGCTGTGGTAGGCAGCCTGTGACAGAGCCCAGCTTCCTGGCTGTCACTACTTGTGTCATCCCTCCAACCCTCTCCACATATAGGCTGGGTCTAGTGACTCAATCTCTAATGACTAGAACACGCAGCACATATGATGGGTTATCACTTTTAAGACGGAGCTACCCAAGGCTGTGACTTCCATTTTCCTAGTACTCTGTCCCGTGCTCACTCTGGTGAAGCCAGGACCAGGTTTCTAGCTGCCCTGTGGAAAGGCCCACATGACAAAGAACTGAGGGTGGCCTCTGGTCAACAGCCAGAGAAGAACCAAAGCCCTTCATCCAATAGCCAACATCAACTGAGTGAGCATGGAAGTGGAAACTGGTCCAGCTGAGTTTTGAGATGACTACGACTCCAGCCAACACCCTGACTGCAGTCTTGTGAGACACCCTGAGTTGGAGAACCTAGGTGAGTCATACCTGGAGTTCCTGCCTAGCAGAAACTGTGAGGTGTTACATGTGTGCTGTTTTAAGCTGTTAAATTTTGGGGTTATTTCTTACACAGCAGGAGTTGGCTAATCTGCTGTCCTTTAAGTGAACTCTTCCCTTAATGGGGTCCTTTTGGTATGCCAACACCCTCAGGTGGACACACGATATACTTACCTTTAGTCACATTTTACATCTAGAAAATAATATTTAAGTAAAATTTGTTGGAACTACCAAGAAAACAGAAGCTGTGTTTCCCCCACAAATTCTGGAAGACACTCATTACTTCTTCTGTATTCATCCTTCCACACCAGCTTGGAAATCTTCCCAGACTTCTAGAGCTCACTAATCTGACCCTTTCAACTGAGCTGTTGTTGCTTGTTTATCTTCCTGTACTTTCTCTCTCACCACATCTGTGTCTGGCTGGAAGGACGGTATACTGTCAGATGGCGGACACTGCAGGCTGTGACTTCACCTGGGTCCCTGGGCAAATGGAAGGTAAACATGAGCTCCTTGAGTGTTAACCTGGGAAAGACTCAAATAGCCTATCTAGCCTCAAGACTGGGTGTCTGTTCTTTTGAGTATTTTTGTTTAGGTGTTATTCCCTGGTCAACTGAAAATAAGTTGCAAAAGAAGCCAAAACATTCTGTCACTGGTGGTCTCATGAAACTCTCTCCCTTGCTCACTCTGGTGAAGCCAGGACCAGGTTTCTAGCTGGTGCTCATTTCTGACATCAACATTATCACAAGAAGTTTTTTGTTATAAGCTGAAAACCATATGAAATGTAATAAAAATTGTTGTCTAGACAGTAGCTGTTATCAGTTAACATCTGTGCTCTTTCTATTTACCAGTTATTGAACTTCTAGGGGAGCCCAAACGAAGCCAGGAGGGATGCATGGACCTCTCAGGGAATTCCTGCTGTGTCTCTTTTATGCTGTGGTGGTCAGGGGTGTGTTGTCACAAACCTCTTTGGCCCTGTGTGTCTATCTGTTTGTCAATGGTCTGTCTTACTTCCAGCAGACAGTGTTTCTACAAACTGGAGCTAAGTCCACGCAGTACACTCTCCATAACCTGCTAGTGGTCCAGCAGGGAAAATGCTGTCTTCATTCCCAGAAGAAATGAATCCCATTCCCACTTTTCCCTGTCAGCTAGGCTCTGCACAGGACTATCACGCTGTCAATTTTCCTCTGGGTAAGTAGCCTGCAAAGGTTCGGCGCCTTAATGATTCCAGTGAAGCAGGATTTGTGGCACAAATCTCCATGTGGCCAATACATATCACAGCTTGAGTTAAATGGACCCCAAACATATGGCATTGTTGTCTGCATTTTCTAACACATGGGCAATTTCTCACATTTTAAATCAACTGAAAATGAGGAGATTATAGGCAAATCTTCCAGGAGGATTAACCACCAGGAAATACATTTAGTTTGCATAAAATATTTGGGGCAGGGTGGATGAGGAGGTCAGATACTTTCCAAAGAAGCATTTTCATCTTGCCAAGTATGGTACCTCGAGGAGAGACCAGGTGGATGATGATGGAGGTTTCTGCTTGTCTGGAGGGCAGTGGTGGCTTAGTGGTAGAAGTCCTGCCTTCCACATGGGAGACCTGGATTCAATGCCCAGCCGCTGTGCCTCAAGCACAGCAACCAGCTGTCTGTCAGTGGAGACTTGTGTGTTCCCATGACGTTGAATGGGTTTCGGTGGAGCTTCCAGATGAAGACAGATGAGGGGAAAAGGATTAGCAATCTACTTCTCATGAACACCACCATGGATCACAGTGGTCTGAAGCTGTTGTGTGTGGGTGGCCGTGAGTTGGGGGTCAACTGGATGGCAGGTAACAATGACTGGAATGTGCTCTTTCCTCGGGGACTGCAGCAAAAGACAGGCAGAATGGCTCTATTTCCTGTAGACCAGATTCTATGCAGGATTCAGGTGATGGCCCAATTCTGAGCATCAGGAGTTAAGAGAAGGCCAAACCAAGCTTCAGGCTTGTCTTTCCCCTAGGAGGGATCAATTCTGCTCATCTCTCTAAGGGCTGGACCACAAAAGGGCAGCTGTGTGTACCAGTCCTTGGCAGGTAACAATCAATAGGAAGTAGGAAAGCAGGCTCAGTGGGCTTATTTCCTTGAAGCCGCTCACTCAACTTCATCGGTCCTTCAAAGCCACAACTGGCTGTGCTGTCCTCATTATTGGAGAGGGCCTGTCACTGCTGGGTGCTCCCTTCCTGGCTGCCCCGGTGGACAGTACTTCTGGGCTTACACTGGCCACCCCCAGACCTTGGGGACCAGCGGGGGTTAGCAGTGCTGTGCTCTCAGGGGCTTTATATTCTTCTACTTCCTCTGGCTTCATGTCTCTCTTTTGTCCCCTATGTATTAATACACGCATAGGATGTTAATTTATTAATCCACACCACCCATCTGTCAGCATGTTGTACTGTGGTGGCTTGCATGTCACCATGATGCTAGACCCAGTTACACCTCAAATAAGAGTTGGGTCACCTGTGGTGGATGGGTTTCAGCAGAGCTTCTGGACTAAGAAAGACTAGGAAGAAAAGCCTGGTTACTTCTGAAAGTTAGCCAACAAAAGCCCTCTGGATCACCACAGAGTATTTTCTGATATAGTGCTGACAGATGAGGACTCCAGGGTCAGGAAGATGGTAAAGGAGCAGGCAAAGCATCCTCCTATTACCTACAGATTGGCCTAGAGTTGGAGCTGATCAGAAGGCAACTAGCAACCACAACAGAGAGTTCAGAAAGGGACATATTCATACACTTATGCTACCTCTGATAACTTACGACTTAGGGGTGCAGTGGGCTGCCTGCTGTGCGAACCAGGTTGCTGGGAAGAAGATCTCGGGGGGCTCGGCCTGCGGACGTATTTCCCACGCAGACTTAATACATGGGCACTTGGCTGGCTTGGCTACATAGTAGCCTCCTCTCTGTATCAACCTTTCTCCCCTCTTTCCTCCATCCTTGATCTGGGTGGCTTCCACACACAGAAATTGAGGATTCCTATTTTGGTGCAGGAGACCCAGGCTATTCCTCTCTCCAAATCTCCCTTCCTCCTTTCAGATGGCTGTGTCCATAAAAGAAAGATTCTGCAATTCCACAGCCCCTCATGTGGAGATCGGAGAGGGGAAGGAAGAGAGTGGGAAGAAAGCGAGGGAGTCGAGGTCCCTTGGGCTGAAAATCTGCTGATTTTTCTCCGTGACAAAGGTTGAGGGTGGCTTTGTGGAATCTTTTCGTTTTGGAAGTAGGACAAGAAGGAGGCAGCTGTCTCCTCAGCAGAACCTTCACATCATAGCGCCAGGCTTGGGAAAAGGACCCCCCGGGGAAGCAGTGTCTGTGGGGCTTGCAATCATGGGTTTTGACGCTAGAAGGCTCTAAGGTCTGTTTCTAGTACATTCCAGCCATGTCTCTAAGTCTAGATTTCTCTCTTCACCTGTAAAAATACAACAAACCCAAACTGTTACCTGTCAGTTCATTCTGGCTCCTGGCCACCCCACACGCTACAGAGCAGAACTGCCCCGCAGCGTTTCCTTAGCTGGCACCTTTTGGGAAGGAGCCCTGGTGGTGCAGTGGTTAAGCCTCAGCTCCTAACCGAAAGAGCTGAGATTCACCAGTGGCTCCAGGAGAGAAAATTGTGGCAGTCTTTTTTCACAAAGCACACAGCCTTGGAAACCCTACAGGGTAGTTCTGCTCTGTCCCGTAAGGTAACTATGAACCCGAGTAGACTTGGATGCAATAGATTTTTGTGTGTGTGTTTAGTCTTTTTGGAAGCAGATTGCCAAGCTTTTCTTCGACAGTGCCTCTGGGCGGGTTTAAGCCTCCAGCCTTTCCCTTAGTGGCATCTGTGCAAGCCTTTTGTGCCACCCAGGAACCTTCTCTACCTGTACAGTGGGCTGAATCGCGGTAACCACCTCAGGGTTCGTGTGAGAAGTGCGGAAGCTGGTCCTGGACAAGCAACGTAATTCAAGACGTCTCTGTGCGGGGTTCACGTTCATGAGGCTTGCCACTAAAGGCCACTGCCATCGAGTCAATTCCTACTCAAAGTGACCTTGCAGGGCAGAGTAGAACTGCTCCCTGGAGGATTTGAACCGTCCACCTTTAGGGTTAGCAGACGTAGCACTTAACTACGCCACCAGAGCTTCCTCATGAAGCTTAGGAAGATGAAACTCCTTGCAAGGGTGCGTAAACCGGGAAGAGGGTGATTCATTCGCGCAGAGCCTTCCTTGCACTGGGTCTGTCCCCTCCTGCTCCCTCCCAGGGGTCTCCCACGCCGGCGGACTCCCGGCCCGGTTCAGCCAGCAGCGGCGCGGCCTGCAGTTGCGCGCGGCCGCCTCTAGATGGAACTTTCTCACCAACGCAAGGTCCAGCCAAGGGACCCTGGCGGAGCCCAGCAGTCCCGGCTCAGGGCGGCGAGCGCTCTCTCTCTTCTCTGGGCCCAGCGGGTACTGCGTAGGGTTGCCTGGGCGAGTACCGGTGGCTAGGGGCTCTGGGCCGGCACCGAGGGCTCGGTGGGTTTCCACTCGCGGCCTGAGAAGGGAATCCCATGGTTTCCCTAAAAAGAAACCCAGGAGCCGTTTCGCGTGGTCCTCAGGAGTTCCCCGGCTTGGCATCTTGGAATCGCCTGAAAATATCGACCCCGTGCCCGCCCACGCCCCTCTGGGCCACGCGACAGTCTATGTTCACCTTCACATGGATTGCCAGGGCTTAGAAGAGGCGCCCCCTTATTCGGGCCGGGGTCTAGCTGGGTTGTGCCAGCGGCACAGCTGCTGCGCGGCTTGGCGTGGCGCAAACTTTGCAGGGAACTGCGCGCGTGCAGGCATTACTTTGCGCATCCCCGAAAAGACAGCGCGCAGCGGGAGACTCGCGGTCTCTCAAGCTTTATTCACAGGGACCCTTCTCGCAGCCGTGCCCACTAAGCAGGACCCCAGCCCAGGCTCGCCGACCCTGACTAATGTACCCGGTGGTCTTCACGGCGCGCTTTCCCTCGCTGGCCCACGTTGCCTTCACAGCCATGTTCCTCCACTTTCCGAGCCCATTCCTGCCTTCCCTCCCCCCACCGTCTTTGCGTCCTCCCTTTCTGGTGGGGGCGGGGGCGGTTGGGGTGATTTTCGATCAGAACTATTGACATCTCTGCTTCCCGCGTCTGTTGGGGCTGTGGATATGTAGCCCACAGGGGTCCCGCCGGCGACGCTCCCTCTCCCGGCCCACGCCAGGGCAGCTGGGTGACATCAGGATCCAACGGCTCCCGCCCTGCGAGGTGCCTCCTCCCGCATCCCGAGGTGACTGGCTGGCACGAAGCGATTGGCGATCCCGGCCGCGATCCCGACCACGGCTCCCCGCGCGCGCCGGGTGAATGGCCGCGGGCGGAGGATCGGGAGGCGCCGGGCGCAGACCAATCGCGGCCGCCGGTGGGAGTATTTGTTATTCACATGGAAGAGACTTGGCGCCGGCTTGGCCAGCGCAGCCCCCTCAGCCCCGAGAGCAGCTACAAGTGCGGCCGCGGTGCTCGCCTAGCGCGGCGGCGGCGGCGCTGACATGGAGCTGTGGGCCCCCTGCGGGCTTCCTCACCGCGCCCTCGGCGGGGAGCATGGTAAGACTTCCCGAGCCCATAAGAAGGCAAAGAGGAAAGCAAGTGTAGAATGAGAGGGAAAAGAACCCCAAGCCCCGAAGCTTCCCCTAAACGCCGGGCTGGCTGCAAAAAGAGGATTCCCTCGATTTTGTTCGCCTTTCCGTTTTCTGCACTGAAGCTATTCATTGGACAGCCTAGCGCACCTTTCCTTTACAGAACACTTTCTTGATTTGCCTTTTCGGGGCACAGTAGTCAGCCTTGCGCCCCGGAGTCTGGCGGAGAACTGACAGGTGGAGGTGCTGGAATGGGGGGCGAGGGAGAGTGGGCACCAGCGAGGGAGCGTCTGGCTGAGTATTGGCACTTGATTGGGTGTCTGTTGATTGTACGTTGCGAAGAATAAGACAGCTACCCTTCTTGTCTTTTCGTGATTGGGTTCCAGTGAAGAGGGTTAGGAAAGAAACAGGCTTTCTTTGGAACTCATCAGGCTTGGAGAATGTGATTTCCCAAAAGTTTATTCGGCGGATGGGAGACCCAAGGGTGACGGCGGGCAGGGGGCAGGCGCGCCTAGGATGCTCTTACGGGGCGGATGGCGGCAGGATTCTAAAGCGCTTCTCTTCGCTTCGTCCGGCCCAGGTGACCTCCTGCACCTGCCCTGGTGGTACCCGGACTTGCCCCGCCGAGATGACGAGGTACCATCGTTGTGCGAGTCTAGCGGGAGGGATTTCCGAAGTTAGAGGCTTCTGGGATGAGTTGGGGAAACCCCTGCTTTTCTGAGCTTGGAGCTGGAGGGCTGGCTAGCCAGGATCTAGGGAGGATGGGGATCGCGGGACAAACTGGGCTGTTTGGGGGTTCCAGAAACCCCCTCCACCCCACAAAGCACGTGTTCCACCTTGAGTTTGCATTCTCCGAGTGCACCCCTCAAGGTTGGGATCCCTGACCCCCCCTCTTCTTTTGTGGCTTTTGGGAAAACACTGGAGTTCCAGTCTTGTTGGGGGTGGGAGCAGAGGGAAGGCTGGGAACCCTGAGTTCACAAAGAGAAGGCAAAAGCTTCCCAACAGCTTCTCGGAAGTGCCTGCCACCCAGATGGGCTCTCGGACACAGGGTGTGGGAGCTTGGGCTGCCAGGTGTGGCGGGGCGAAGGCTGGGTCACCGGGCTCCCTGGAGACTGGAATGCAGACCCAGGTACATCTCTATGGCCTTATTCCGGGCTCTTATTCCGAGCCCGGGCTCAGCAGCCGAAAGGACTGGGAAGATAAAGGAAGATGCAGCCAGGAGGAGCGGAGCCGGGCGGGGTGGGTGGCTGCCGGTGGACGTAGGAGAAAGAGAAAGAGATCCCTGTTAGCTACGCCAAGAGCGAGCCCATCTGCTCAGCCAAACAGCTCGGAGATCCCTAGAGCTTCGTACAGTTGGTGAAAATATGACAGAATCACCCCTCCCCCCCCCAAATCAGTCTGTCTGACACGCTCCCTTGGTGCAAAAGAAACGCAGAGGGGCGTGCAACTGCGCAAGACAGCACCCCCGCGCTTCCCTGAGGAATTGCTTCCCCCATTCCCCAAATTGCAGAGCTGGGGTCAGAGAGTGTATGTACCCCTGGGATAATGGCAGTGAAAAGAGACCCATCTGCAGCAGGCGCACAGACCCCCCTCAGTCCCTGAAGTGAGCCCCGCCTTGGCAGGGAATGCCTTATTTGCCACTTGGGGTTGATCCTTTTGCTCAGACTTGACAATGTGGGAGGCTCGAGAACACCCAAGAATACAGTGCCGTCTTGGCCACTGCACCGACTGAATAGAAATCCTGCCGACTGACATTTAGACCCGGACAACAAGGCTGGTGGTGGAGGTATTTACAAGAAAAATTATAAACGGGAGACATGCATTCCGATGAGAGCTTGTGTTTTGCTTGAAGGAAAAATAAAGAGTGAAAAAGAGCCACCAGCAGGTAGAACTTGGATAAACAATTTATTGCACTTGACTGTAATTCTCATTTTCCGTTATGAAATTGTTTGTCAATAATTACAAATGGCTACAGAAACCACTTTAGTTTACCTTGGTCAGTCGCTTGTGAATAATGTCTGGGAAGACCTCTGTAGGAGACAGAATGCACTCTGTGAAATTTATTCCATGCTTCTTGAAAATCTGTGGCTTGATTATTTTGAAGAGAAAAGCCTTACCTGTCTGGGAAAATGAGCCAAGCCAAGTCGCGAGGTTTTTAAATGCAATTCTCCCATCTCAGAGGCAACTGCAGGTTGTACCATACCTGAGATAGAGAATCCTTGCTTTTAAATCAGCAATATGTTGAGAAATCGAGAACAATTTATCCACAATAAGCTGTATACTATGACTTCGGCTCAAGTGCTTCTGTTTGGTTTCTCCTAGCTAGTTCTGCCCTACCATGCCCCCTTGGTCCGTTAGGGCCCCTTGAGTAAGTAGAAATGCATTCAGATCCATCAGGGATAGGAAGAGCAGCTGAGGTCCAAAGAGCACTGGGTGAAGTTTGAAGTCTAGAGAGAGGTGCTCTTTTCAAAGTTGGCTGGGCAGGTTGGAGCTGCTGCAGGGCTTGTGTTTGATTGGTATTTATGCAGCAAATAATCCGGTTGACATTCACCATGGCAGCATCCATGCCAATCTTTGCATAAGAATGTTCCATTGTCTTCAGGGAATGAGGCACAGGACACCACACGGATTCTGGTGAGAGAATTTTTCCATCTAACTTTCTTTCCATCACCTTCCTTCTGTAGTGAGAATGCTCAGGATAGAGACAACTTTACTTTGGTCTGTGAAGTCCGTTTGTTCTATCCCCAGGATGCTGCTGCAGTGGCTTTATCTCCTACCTAGACACACAGCAAAGACTTGGCACATCTCCCTGTCTGTCAAGCACTCTGGGTTGCAAAGGTTCAGGAAACTGTTGCTGGTCCCCTGCTAAGATCCGATTGGGGATCACCAGGCTAAGACTCTTGTGCCTAGTTTGCCTGGGAGGGGCGGAGTTTTCTATCTGCTAGGATTACAGGTTTGGCTTTTCTTCCTTGTATTTTGGCTCCAGGAGGTATTTTATTTGGTTTTTATTTCTATCTGGTGCTTTGACGGGTTGTGAAGAAATCACCTAGACCATGGCTGGAAAAGGCCTTGAACGTGATGTCACCCAAACCTTAAACCAAACCTATTGTTGAGTTGATTCAGACTCATAGCAGGCTTACAGGACAGAGTAGAACTGCCCCATAGGGTTTCCAAGGAGCATCTAGGGGGTTTGAACAGCCAGTTTTTGGTTAGCAGCCAAACTCTTAACTACTCTGCTGTCATACCCCAATTGGAGCATCTGCATTTTTAAGAGAATTCCTCACCAAGGTATGCCTCTTACAATAGTTAAGATGGGATATGCAACAAGTCAAAGAAGGGAGCTACAGCCCCTCAGGAGTACCCCTGAAATCACTCCAACAGCCATACCCATCAATCATAAGGTCCTGGCCCATCCTCACAATCTGTGATGCATGTGTGAGCTCACTGTTGCACTACTGTGTCAGTCCATTTTGTTAAGTATTTTCCTTTTTTTGCCATTCAACCTCTGCTTTGCCAAGTATGATGTCCTTTTCCAGCTCCTTCAGGTCAAAATTCCTGCTGAGAATTTGTATTTCTAATGTGCTCCAAGGCCATGCTGATGCTGCTAATTAGGGAACCAATTCTGAGAACCAGTAGTAGAGGAAGGATTCTCAAAATTTATTATGATAAGAATCCCCTGGGGGCCTAGTTAAAAATGTAGATTCTGATTCAGTATATCTAGCATGGAAATTCAAAATCTCAGCAGCAGAATGAATGAACTGTTTCAAAACCCTAATCATAACATCCCTGAAGTAAACCAGATGAAGTCTTGCCATCCTTGCTGCTGCTTCTTTGTTTTAAATTTTATTGTACCTTAGATGAAAGTTTAAAATGCAAATCAGTTTATCATTCAGAAATGTATACACAGATTGTTTTGTAACATTGTTTGCAATCCCCACATTGTGTCAGCACTCTGCCCCTTTTCTCTTCTGCCTTGAGTTCCCTCTGCCCATTCATCCAGATTTCCTGTCCTTTCCTGCCTTCTCGGCTCCAGTTTGGGAAGGTGTTGCCCATTTGGTGTAGCATATTTTATTGAGCTAAGAAGCACGTTGCTCATGGATGTTACTGTTTATTTTATAGACCTGTCTAATCTTTGTCTGAAAAGTGGCCTTTGAGAGTGGCTTCAGTTCTGAGTTAACAGGTGTTTGGGGGCTATAGTCTCTGGACTTCCTCCAGTTTCTGTCAGATCAGTAAGTCTCGTCTTTTGTGTTTGTGTGTGTGAGTTTTAATGTTGTTCTACATTTTTTCCAGCCATCTCCCCCATTGTAGTCCCTGACAGAGCCATCTGTGGTGGTAGCTGGGTAACATCCGGTTCTTCTGGACTTGGAAGGCTGTGGTTCATGTGGTCCGTTATTCCTTTGAATTGTTACCTTTTCCTTGTGTTTTCTTCATTCCCCTTTGCTCTGGATGGCATGGGACCAATAGATGTATCTTAGATGGCTGCTGACAAACGTTAAATACCTCAGCACTATTCACCAAAGATGTAGAATATTTTGTTTATGAACTCTCTTATGCCTCTTGACCTATGTATGTCCCTCAAGACCATAGTCCCCAGCCGTCATCCTCAGTAACTTGGTCCCTCAAGGTGTTTGAGTGTGTCTAGGAAGCTTCTATGACTTTGCCTTCCCCTATATTGTGTTGTCTTTTCTTTCACCAAATACTCGTCTACTATGTAGTTAGTGATTTTCCATCCACACCTTTTCCATCCCTAGTAAATCATCGAAAGTTTATTTTTCTTTTCTGTGCATAAAGCTTTTCTTGGGGTTTTATAATAGTTGTCTCCATATTTGCCCTTTAGTAATTGACTTATTTCACTCAGCATAATGCCCTCCAGATTCATCCACATTGTATTTCTCAGATTCATTATTGTTCTTTATTGATACATAAGGTTGTTACAAGTCAGAATTGACTCGACTGCTGTGGGTTTGATTTGGAGTACTCCATGATGTGTACTTACCATAATTTGTTTATCCATTTATCTGTTGATAGGTACTTAGGCTGTTTCCATCATTTTGCTGTTGTGTATAATGCTACAGTGAACATGGGTGTGTGTGTGTCTATTTGTGTGATGGCTCTTATTTCTCTAGCATGCATTCCTAGTAGGGGGTTGCTGGGTCATCTTGTGTTTGTATTTCTAGCTTTTTAAGGTGGTACCATATCATTTTTTCAGCGTGGTTGTACCATTTTATATTCCCACCAGCAGCACATAATAGTCCTAATCTCCTTGCATCATCTCCAACATTTGTTTTTCCGTTTCTGTAATTAGTGCCAGTACTGTTGGAGTGAGGTGGTATTTCACTGTAGTTAAAAAAAAATTATTTTGCAATGAAGTGAAAGTTTACAATCCAAGTCAATTTTCCATACAAAACCACGAGTGCCTGCCTCTCTGCAATTCTATCTGCTCTCCTCACCCTGTGACATCACATTCTTCTTTTCCACTTTTTACTCCGGTATCCAATCAACCAACACTTGTCCCTTCCTCTCCACCATCTCCTCTCTCCTCTAAAAAGAAACTAGTAGGACAGTCTCAAATATATATAAAGCCATAAAGTACACACATCACCTGCCTCACTCTGGGTCCCCAAGTCCAGTCCATTCTTTGTCTGAAGTGTTGGCTTCAGCACTGGTTTCAGCTCTGGGCTAGGAGCAAATCTAGGTGTCATGTTCCCAGAGGATCCTCCAGGTTGTCAGATCATCAAGTCTGACCTTTAAATTGGAATTTTCATACGTATTTCTCTATGTTAGATGACCGCAAGCATGTCTTCATGTGTCTGTTAGCTACCTGAATGTCTTCTTTGGTGAAGTATCATTTTGTATCCTTTGCCTATCTTTAACTGGATTTTCGTCTTTTTGTTGTTGGGGTGTTGAGGTATTCTGTAGATTTTAGACATAGAAGTCATAGCCAATTTTTTTTCTCCAGTCTGTTAGTTTTGTTTTGACTCTTATGGTGAAGTCTTTTGATAGGTATAAGTGTTTCATTTTAGGAGCTCCAGTTATCTAGTTAATCTTCGGGTGTTTCTGCGTCATCAGTTATGGTTTGTGTTGCATTTATGCGATATATTAGGGCCTCTAGCTGCCAGCCTTGTGTCTAAGGAGCATTCTGGCTGAATTTCTTCCAAGACAGATTTGTTCATTCCTGGCAGTCCATTCTTCACCATGATAGCAACCTTGTATTTTGAGAAGGAATTGAGATAATGGCAGACTGTAGGCATTTAATAAATACTGGTTTCACCCCCTTCTGTCTTTTATATGACATGTATTATAAAAGCGGCTTCTCATTACTTGAAATACAGTCTTTTTATGCAATAACTGTGTACCTGGAAAAAAAGAAGCACACAAATTGAATTCTACTAAATCAGATTGTATTTTAAATGCACTCAGAGATTTAGCTATTTAAAGGAAACCTGTGGTGAATCCTTTTGTAATGCAAATAATCACCTTCTAATTTATCTGTTTAGTAAATTGAGTTTCTCATGCATTAGATTTTCTTTATATGGGCTTGCTTGTATAGGAGAGCCTTCACAACTCTCACTCACTAATAGGGAAAGAGCTGCTTCGCTTGCAAGCAAAATCAGAGTTACTGTGGTTGGCCAAGCCTTGCTTTGTTGTTGGAGCATAATCTCATATTCTCTCATTATTAAATTATGGACTCTCACAATTGGAAGCTGGATGATACCTTAGAGACCCTATGGTTCAGCTCACTCATTTCACGGATGAGGGAATGGAAGCTCACAGAGGTGAGGTGGCATGCTCAGTGTCACTAGTGAGTGACTGTCAGGATTCAGTTCAAGTCCTTGTTGTCAGGGGAGAGTTTTGTCTTCTCATCCTCACTCTGCTAAGGATGCCAAGAACCCAGAGCCATGTCTACACACTGCATCCTGGGAAATGATAGAGAAATAGGGTGCTTTTTCTAAAGCCAACCAAAGAAGTGGTAAGTGCGGGCAATTTCAAGTGAAACTAGGGGACTTACAGTTTTGTGAGATGATGACAGTATTCAGCTGAACCAGAATTTTGGTGGTAGGTAGCATGAGAATACTCTTTGACCTTTTTTAATGAGATAAAAAAATTTAATCTGGCTATGATATTCTTCAGCAAGGACTTGACCATATAACCGTGATGGCATAGGGGTTAAGTGCTACATTTGTTAACCAAAAAGTTGGCAGTTTGAATCCACCAGCTGCTCCTTGGAAACTCTATGGAGCAGTTCTACCCTGTCCTTTAGGGTTTCTATGAGTTGGAATTGACTCAGTGGCAGTGGGCTTGATTTTTGGTTTTAGCCTGAAAATAATAGTTTTGCTAAGTGATGGGGGGAAACCCTCATGGCATAGTTGTTGAGTGCTGTGTAGGCTAACTGAAAACTTGGCAGTTCAAATCCTCCAGGTGCTCCTTGTAAACTCTATGGGGTCACTATGTAAACCCTATAGGATCACTGTGAGTCAGAATCGACTTGAAGGCAGTGGCTTTAAGTGCTGAAGGAAGACAGGACCGTGGGTCCTGAGAGACTGTGCATGTGTGGGAGGATTCACTCTCATTGGCTTCACACTGGCCCAGGAATCTGATTATGTAACAGTGTTCAGTGTCACAAATGGTTAAGTGCTAGTCTGCTGACTGGAAGGTGGGTAGTTCAGATGCACTAAGAGGAGCCTTGCAAGATAAGTCTGGGAATCAGTTTCTGAAAAATCAGCCATTGGAAACTCTGTGGAGCACCGTTCAACTCTGAGACACTTGTGATCACTGTGAAACAGAGGGTACTCAAGGACAATGACTTGTTTTTTGTTCACACACACTGTATTTAATATTCTCAACCCTTTGAGATGGAACCTTGGTTGTGTAATGGTTAAATGTTCAGCTAATGGAAGGGTTGGCAATTGGAGGCTACCCAGTAGCTCTGCGGGAAAGAGAGCCGGTGATCTGCTCCTGGAAAAATTACCCCATGGAGAAGTTCTACTGTCACGTGGGGTTGCTGTGAGTCAGAATTGGCTCAGTGGCAGCCAGCAACAACAACAATGACAACAATAAAACAATCCTTTGAGAGATTCAGAAATCGCTCCTCCCCTGAGATACCTCAGATAGTTCTTCCTCAGTTAGTACATGGTCTTGTTAATGAACTAAACAGTGAAGTTGTGTACATTTCTGGATGATTTCAGTAGAGAAAAAGGGCTGGGGTTTAGACAGCAGCATCCGCACTGTCACCGGGACAGCCGTAGCTGTCCCTGCAGCACTGGGGGCTTCCCGAAAGGACTGCACTTCGCTTGTAGGAAATGGCCTGGAGATTTTGGTGGTGGGGCTGCTCAATAGATTTTGAGGTTTGGACCACTGTGCACCTCTCTTGAACTTCTTTTCTCATTTATGCAAGAACTAATGATTGGTGTAGAGAAATTCAGTGAGATATGCTGCTAGGTACTTGAGGCTTTGGTGTGCAGATGGGTAGTTAGTAAATAAAAAAGAGGCAGAATTCGAGGCTGTCACCCTTGCCCTTAATGAGCTGTCATAACTACTGGCCTTTCAGGAAACAGAGCTCTGTGAAAACCAATTGTCCTTAAGTCAACTGACTTACGGCGACGGCATGTGTGTCGGAGTAGAACTGTGCTCCACAAAGTTTTTGGTGGTTGATTTTTTGCAAGTATGTTGCCAGGCCTCTCTTCTGAGCTGCCTCTGGGTAGAATTGAACCTGCAGGCTTTTCATTAGCAACTGAGTATGTTAACTCTTTGCTCCACAGAGGGACTCCAGAGCACTGTTAGCCAAAGACTCCAGTTCTGGCTAAGGGTCCCTCTCCCTGGCAGCCCCAGTCCCTCCAGAAGGCTGATAGAAGTGCTAATGATGACATGCACCGGGTGGGCAGGGAGGGAGTGGGCAGGAAGCGCAGAGAGATGTATTCATCTGGTTAGCTTCCGGCAGGCCTGCCCTGCCCCTCTTGTAGACTCAGTCCCCAAACCCTCTGCCCCTCACCAGGTAGTATTTTTAGGAGTGCAGACCTCAGACCTTGAAGAACTCCATCAGCACAGATGAGGTTTGTACCAATCCTCAGAGGAAGATCAGTTTGAGGGAAAAACTTGTTTTACTTAAAACCAAGCCCAGAACATGAAGGAGTGGTGTTTGGATCTATAGCACAGAAAAGCCACTTAAAAACTAGACTAAGCTTGGACTGTAGCTCACACAGTTTACCTAGGGGCAAGACTAGACAGTGGATGATTACGTAAGCCTAATTGATGGGATTTTAAATAACTTTCGATTTTTTTAAGAGAATTCCTTAGAATTTAAAAGGGAAATTAAACCTTCCAGTGGTCAAGAGTTTGATTTTTATGACAGTGTATCACATTTTGAAATAACTGGAGTTATTTACATATTTTATAAGTGGCTCCAATTTTACTTTTAAAGGGAAAAACAACATTCAATAAAAATTCTACTGACAGGGCAAATAGAGAAAGAATTGCCCTGCTCTGGTGACAAATGAATTACAGGTGGTGGCAGCAATGATGGGTCCTGTTTACTGAATACTTCATCCAGGAGATCCTGGTTGTATAGTGGTTAGGTCCTAGTGCTGCAAACCATAAAGGCTGGCAGTTCAAATCCACCAGGCACTCCTTAGAAACTCAATGGGGTGGTTTTACTTTGTCCCATACGGTCACTGTAAGTTGTCCCATACGGTCACTTGATGGCAGTGTTTTTTGGTTTTTTTTTGGTTACTTTATCCAAGTATGACACCTGTATTTGTTTGGTAATGTGGGTTCTGTCTCCCTAAGAACACCAGCTTTAGAAAGACTGAAAAACAAAAACAAAAACCCATTGCTTTAAAGTCAATTATGACTCATAACAACCCATTGGGACAAAGTAGAACTATCCAATAGAGTTTCCAAGGAGTGCCTAGTGGATTCAAACTGCCAACTTTTGGTCAGCAGCAGTAGCTCTTAATCACTATGACATCAGCATTAGTCCAAGCCCAGTGCCATCAAGTTGATTCTGAGTCACAGTGACACTACAGAGCTTAGTAGAACTTCCCCATAGAGCTTCCAAGGAGTGCCTGCTGGATTTGAACTGCTAACCTTTTTGGTTAGCAGCTATATCACTTTTTTACTACACCACCAGAGTTTCCTCACCAGGGTTAAGTTCCATTAATTCCGTGTTGCAGAGGAAGAAACTCAAATAAAAACTCAAGCCTGTTGTGTATAAACTAAAAATCAAATTGGAACCTGTTTTCCATTTAATTCATTCACCCACTAAACAAAACTGATTCCAGTCTCATTGCTGTCATCCCTCAGCCTTTCCTTGAAGCTCAGAACAGACCCCCATGAGATGCTGAAGATGCTAAAAATTATTGCCACCACCCCCAGTTTTAAAAGCAACTCAGTTTTATTCCTCTGCGAACATATAACACATGGAACTAGGTTAACACTGTATGAGTAGGTGAGGATGATTTGTGATTAGCAGATGGACTGTTTTTATGTTCATTTATAATTGAAAACCACTTATTCTCTCTGGTGTTTTTAATACTTGGGAGGTGACTTGGTGTAATGAAGAAAAGACTAGCCTTGGGAGAATAGCAGACTTAGGTTCTCTTCTTTTTCCTGAAGCATTTCTTCTTCAGCTCATGACTTCAGTTACCTAGTGCTGCTCTAACAGCCACAAGGGGGTGACTTTGAAGAACAGAAATTGATTTGTCACTATCTGAGGAGCTTAAAGTTTGTATCAGGGCCTTGGCTGTGTTGATTCCTTCCTTGGCTCCTTGGCTTGTAGTGGTAATCCTCACATGGTGTATGACTTACTCTGTCTGTGTGTGTGTGTGCACACACGTGCGTGTGCATGTGCGTGCCTGTGCGTGTGTGCGCACACAGGCTGCTCTTTTAACCACTTAGAAGCCCTTTGCTTTAGGATCCAACTGAACCTGATAGAGCTGTGTCAGCTACCAAAAGGTCAGCAGTTCAAATCCACCAGGTGCTCCTTGGAAACTAATAGAGTAGCTCTACTCTGTCCTTAGGGTTGGCATGAGTCTGAACTGACTCCACGGCAACAGGATTTTTTTTTGTTGTTGATTGACGTTGCTACTGGCAAAGAGACCTGGTGATGCTGTGCTCGAGAGCTTGGCTGCTAATCAAATGGTCAACAGTTTAAATGCTTGGACACCCTTCGAGGTGGTTCTACTCTGTTGTCCAGGGTCACTATGAGTCAGGATAGACTGGGTGGCAATTTTTTTTTTGCCACTGGCACGGTCTCATTGACATAACAAAGTATCTTAGTCACCTGGCGCTGCTATAATAGAAAGACCACAAGCTGATGACTTTAACAAAGAGAAGTTTATTCTCTCACCATCCAGGAGGCTAGAAGTCTGAATTCAGGGTATCAGCTCCAGGAGGTGGCTTTTTCTCTTTGTTGGCTTTGGAGGAAGATCCTCCTCATCAGTTTTCACCTAGACTAAGAGCTTCTCCATGCAGAAACCCTGGGTGCAAGGGATGCATTGTGCTTCTGGTGCATCTTTCTTGGTGGCATGAAGCCCCCAGCTGTTTGCTTCTCTCTTCTATATCTCAAGAGATTGCCTCAAGGCACAATCCAACCTTGGAGATTGAGAACTGCCTCATTAACACAATTACCACCTGTTCTCCCTCACTGACATCATAGAGACAGAATTTACAACATATAAGAAAATCACAGCATACTGGGAATTGGCCCAGCCAAACTGATATTCACATTTTTTTTGGAGAACATAATTAAATGCATGATACAAAGAAAACCCTATTCCCGCATAGCATTGCATCTATAGGTATAGGGATTAAAATTCCAATATGTGTTTTTTTGGGGGGAACACAACTCAATCCACCAAAAATACCCACTGCTATTTGAGTTGATTCTGACTTACAGCTATGCTGTTGGACAGAGTAGAATTATTCCACAGTTTCAAAGGAGTGCCTGGTGGATTTGAACTGTCAACCTTCTAGTTAGCCAGCCCAGATGTAGCAATTAACCACTATGCCACCAGGGATTCTGTCTTAGTCACCTGGTATTCCTCTTAACAGGAAATACCATGAGTGGAAGATTTTATGAAGAGAAATTTTATTGACACAGTCCGGTAAGCCACAAATCCATTTATGAATTGTAAGTCCATTCAACAAGAGAATTTATCACAGTCTGGTAGGCTGAGGATAACTGCAGTGAGAGCATCTTGGCACAGGAACCTCAGGTTCAAAGGACGTGCTTTGCTCTCAGGACTGCTTCTTGGTGGTAGGAGGTTCCCAACTCTCCATGCTCGCATCTGTCCTTTACATCCCACAGCTGGTAATGTGAGTCCTGCCTCACCAGCACAACTGCTGCCCATTCTCCATCACCAATATCACAGAGGCAGGATTCACAACACATGGGAGGAATGGCACCATACTGGGACTCATAGCCAAATCAAATCAATAACGTATATTTTTGGAGAGACACAATGCAATGCATGACAGTTTTCATTGAATCCACAGCACCTTATTTATCCAGTTGTTCTGTGCTTTCTCAGAAAGACAGTGCTAAGGGTTAGCCTAGCCATGCAAGCATGGGGTCTCAAATTCTGAATTAGTGGTCAGAGTTAGTGAGGCTTTACTGTGATATAACAGGCCTTCCTTGTGAAACTGTAAAACACAATCTCATTTCTCTTATTGGGGGGCTGGTATAATTTACATGATTTTACCCAGAAAGTCATGTTGGCTTTCCAAGTGTTTCCTTCAAGGGGTGCATAGGCTTAGGCTGTGGGTTCATCACAGATTTTTATGAGGGAGCAATGGCCGTAAAGAGAGTTGTGTGTGAGGGACTATCAGTGGGAGAGTCAGAAAAGCACTAAGTATTTTAGAGAAGATAGAGGAAATCCAGGGTCTAACTGTGTGCCAAGAAACAGCACAACTAGTCATAGACAGAATAGACTTGGAAATCGTGGTGACACGGTGGTTAAGGACTTGGTTGCTAGCCAAAAGGTGTGTGGTTTGAATCCACTAGGGGCCTCCTGGAAACCCTATGGAGCAGTTATACTCTGTCTCCTAGGGTTGCCATGAGTTGGACTGACTCAATGGCAATGGGTTTGGGTTTTTTGGTTTAGCCCTGTGGAGTAGGCCTTGGTTGGCCAGGCTGCCAGAGTTATACTCAGGGATACAGGAGAGTGGCTCCGGTGACCTTCTTCCCTGAGCTGGAAGTATAAAAACATCAGCTCTCTAGGGCCTTGGCCAAACTCTGAGCTGTCCTCTAGGGAGGCCTCATCCTTCCCTTCGGAACAGGAGAAGTGAAAGATTTATTAACTGGAAACTGAACAAGTGGATGGAAAATGCATCCAGATGTTGGTTGGCTAGGGAAGAGGAGAATGTCCAAATTTCAGGTTCCAAGTCCGTATATAAATAGATTAAAATCAAGCGGTAGGTGAACCTTCCTGCCAAACTCTAAAACTCAGTTGGTGCTATTTATTCTCTTAATTAGATGTGCATTTGAAATCTCTGATTCCCTTATGTTAAGTCAGTTTTCATTTTTCTGTTAAACCTTCTCTGAAGTCTTTCGAAAGAACCTCATGGAATTCTTTAAAAACAAAGGCTCTAGAGTGAACTTTTTTCCGCAGAATTTGTGGAGAGTTTCTTTCACTTAGCTTATTTCTAGTCTTAATGAAGTAACTCTTTTTCCCCAGTGAGTCAGGCAAAATTAAGAAGCTCTTCAATTGATCTCCAACTCTGCTTTGTTTCTAGTGATCGCAGGATCAAGGCTTGTTTACTTTAGAACTGTTGAGCTTACTCCACAGTTTCCACCCCACAAAATAACAAGAAAACATGACAGCAACAATGGGAGTATTTTCACACACAACCCTCCCTGTGTGTTTAATTTTCAAGTCTTTCTTTTGTTACCAGAGAATAATGAGATCACTTCTATGAAATAGCTGACATTCTGTGGTCATTTCTCTCTATAAAATTTACACATTCGAGGCTCCTTGTGTGGATTTCTTTTAGTGATTGAATAATCATTTTTTTCCTCACTGGGAAGTCTGAGGCACCAAAAACAATGTCATCAACAGATAACCAGCTTGTTGACTACGCCACAGAAAATAACCTTTCATTTATGACTTTGTGAACAAAATTTAAATGCTACCTTCAAACAACTGTATCAAGTACAAACAGATTTGAAAAGAAATAATCCTGTGAATCATAGTTTTCTTTTTTTTAACCTTCACAAAAGCCAAAAAAAAAAAAAAAGCCTGTACTGTGGAGTCCGTTCTGAGTCACACTGACCTTGTAGGTGGTCAGAGCAGAACTGCCCACAGAGTTTCCAAGGGGTCCTGTGGTGGATTTGAACTGCTGACCTTTGGGTTAGCAGATGTAGCACTTAACCATTATGCCACCGGGGTTTCCAAAGCCATTGCTGTCTGGTCGGTTCTGACTTACAGCAGACCCGACCCAATAAGGCAGAGTAGAACTGCCCCATAGAGTTTCCAGGGAGCACCTGGTAGATTTGAACTGCCGAACTTCTCGTTAGCAGCTGTAGCACTTAATCACTAGCCAACAGAGTTTCCATTTTAACCTTCATGGAAAAGGTAAGTAAAAATACTCTTCAGTCTGGGAGAATCAACCCAGTTTCTGATACTTTTCTGTTTTCCTGGCTCCAAAAGTCATCCATCTCCCTGTTTAGATACAGTGCAGCCAGGTGTTCAAAATCACAGGGGACACAAAGAATTAGTTTCTTACTGAAAAGTGGATTTTTTTTTTTTAAACGGTCGGTGTAAACAGGCCTTAAAATAACCGAAAAATGTAGACCCACTGAATGGAGCCCATATATATACATATATACATATATACACATAAATTTTTTTCTTCCCTAAATCTCCCACAGGAGTGATTCGGCTGCAGGACTGACTTCAACGACGTGAATAGCTGACCTCACCCCGACACCAGAACCTCAGATGTCGTTCTAACTTGGCCACCCTTCAGGGCGAGCTTT
Source organism: Heterohyrax brucei (assembly GCA_028571685.1). Lineage (NCBI taxonomy): Eukaryota > Metazoa > Chordata > Mammalia > Hyracoidea > Procaviidae > Heterohyrax > Heterohyrax brucei. Next base: position 22,167,669 of record CM053147.1, read on the forward strand.
CTATGGAGGTAAAATTGAACCTTCCGAGTCTGATGGACTTTCACTGTGACTTTCACATCCAGAGAACTTGCTGAAAGCCGCAGAGCCTTTTCCCCATGGGCCCTGATGGTAGCCGCCAGAAGGTGCAGCCTCAGGTGGTCCCCTGTTTTCCTCGGCGAGAATAAACTTTGGATCTTGGATTGCAGAGCCACCTGTGGAGAAAATGGTATGCGAGGGAAAGCGCTCCGCCTCTTGCCCTTGTTTCTTTCTCCTGACGGCCAAGTTCTACTGGATCCTCACCATGATGCAAAGAACTCACAGCCAGGAGTACGCCCATTCCATCCGCATGGATGGGGACATCATTTTGGGGGGTCTCTTCCCAGTGCACGCGAAGGGAGAGAGAGGGGTGCCTTGTGGGGAGCTGAAGAAGGAAAAGGGAATTCACAGGCTCGAGGCCATGCTTTATGCAATCGATCAGATTAACAAGGATCCTGATCTCCTGTCCAACATCACGCTGGGTGTCCGAATCCTGGACACGTGCTCCCGGGACACGTACGCGCTGGAGCAGTCGCTGACGTTCGTGCAGGCTTTAATAGAGAAGGACGCTTACGACGTCAAGTGTGCTAACGGGGACCCGCCCATTTTCACCAAGCCCGACAAGATCTCCGGCGTCATCGGCGCTGCTGCGAGCTCCGTGTCCATTATGGTTGCTAACATTCTAAGACTTTTTAAGGTAGGTGAAGGTATTGTCTTTCCGACCATGGTGGAAAGGTAACAACACTGACTCCAACTGCACAAGAAGCAAGTGAAGGCAGTGAAGATGCTTCCAGACCCTTCTCAGGGTGGCCAGGTTCCCCAAACGGGTGGTTCTGTGTTTAGGCTTCTACACATACTGGTTTTGTTCTGTTATTTACAATTAATTGAAATTAATGGTGGCTGGTTTTTGTTTTTTTTTCCTGTCCCAAACAAAGAGAAAGGTGATGATTAAGTGACAGGCTGGGTCCTTAGTATCTTGGGATCTCCTTTTCACTGAGTCTCATTTTAAGTCAAAGCTAGCATTTTGAAAGGGTATAATGAACTTCATGCACGTTTATCACACAAATATCTCTATGGTTTTCATTATTCTTGAGGTCTAAGATAATTCACTTGGTGAAATGTCTTTAATGTGGGATGCCCTGATTTCTCCTGTGAGGAGAAAACAATGCTTACCGTTGTGTAGATGTGAGTGACATTTTGGGAGATAACAGGCCATAAAATTGTCAGGTGTATTATACTTAAAATAGAGGACAGCCTCATTAATTCACATGACTCTGATGCAGTCTTAGAATAATTATATGCAATTCTTATTGAGTTAGAGTTCAAATATAACAGGCTAAGCCAAGACTTTGATTTAGATTTCATAATCTTTTGCCTATTAATTGCACTGATATATTACAAAACAATGGGAAAATGAAATAACATATGTAAAACACATTGAATCAGGGAAAGTGTCATAATAAAGTTACTGCAACTCATTGTTTTTCCCTTTTTCCTCTTATTTATTATTATCCATTATGTAATATTTTATAAGGAGCTCAGGTGACGCAGACAGGTAAGCACTTGGCTGTGAACCTACTGGCTCTGTGGGGGAAGACCTGGCGATCTACTTCTGTAAATACGACAGCCAAGAAATCCCATGCAGTTCAGTTCATCATGTGGGGGTTTCTGTCAGTCAAAATCGACTTGATATCACATACAGAAACAACAAAAAACCCATTGGCCTCGAGTAGGTTTCAACTCACAGAGACCCTTTAGGACAGAGTAGAACTGCCCCATAGAGTTTCTAAGGGGTGCCTGGTGGATTCAAACTGCTGACCTTCTGGTAAGCAGCTGTAGCACTTAACTACTATGTCACTAGGGTTTTCAACAACAATAGTAATCTTTTAGAATAGACATAATTTTGAAAGTAGTAATTTTTTAATTGAAAATACTTCTTGCTCTGATTTCTTACTCAGTGGGACGTGACTTCTCCAACTATTCTAAGTCAATGATGGATCATTTTATATTGTTAGACTATGTTAGGTGTAAAAATCTTAAAATAATATGGAGAAATTGGACAGATGATATACTATGATGAAAATTAAACACAATGATTGAAAGCTTATGTCACAAAAAAGAGGAAAGGAATAAAAAACTCTCCGGGTAACTAATATCTTAGAAAACCATCTAGTTTGGCTTTCTTGTGCTAGAGTTCACCTCTGAATGGATTCTCTTAATTCGGGGAGGCTAAGAGGCAGCTCAAGGTCACTGGGTGGTCCAGTCTGAAGGTCTTTGGGTGGCTCAAACTGTCTGTGCTCAAATACTACCCTAAAGGTTAGCTGTTCAAACTCACCCAGATGCACCAAAGAAGCAAGGCTTGGCAACCTTCTTCTGTACAGATTATAGCCACAAAAATTATATGGAGCAGTTCTGCTCTGTAACACAGGGGTTGCCGTGAGTCAGACTTGACTTGACAGCAATTTTTTTCCCCCTTCCTGAAGAGGCAGCTTAATGGCTATTTTCAGATTGATGAAATCTTTTCAAAAGGGGAAGGTGCTGAGTAAGAGCTGTCTGTCTAAGGAGTACTGAAGAGGCACAAAGAGGCTCCAGGGAATAATGGAGACACTTCAGCAGGACATTAGGAAGAGCATATGGGTGACGAGAAGGACAGAAGATTAAAATAGTCAGTGACCAAGGGGGCTGTAGTTCTCCACCTCCAGAAACCTTCAGGGAAACGAGGCAATTGTTAATAATTTCTGTTGGGTTAGCTGAACACTTGCCTGAAGGTGAGATGCAAAACCAGGATCCCCTAGCTTTTCCCGATACAATGGAATCTAGGATTTCTACTAGTTGTCTATATGGAATTCTGTGCTATAAGGAATTTTTGGCTCCTGGCTGGTGTCCAGCTCCAGCTACTTTCCCAGTGCTTTCTCCCTGTTCTCGCTTGACCCCCTCCTGCCGGCTTCAAAGCGTCTCTTCTCTAGTCTTGATTCACCTCTTCTGGCTCAGCGACACTCACTGTTACACAAGAGGATGACCTTTACGAGCATTTTCTCCTCCCATGTGTTGCTGTTCGAGATCACAGAGTCTATTTGTGCCTCCCAGTGACCCTATATGATGTAATAAAACTGCCCCATAGGGTTTCCTAGGGTGCAGATCTTCACTGGAGCTGATTGACGACTCTTTCTCCTGCTGAGCTGTTGGTAAGTTTGAACTGCTGACCTTTCAATTAGCAGTCAGATGCTTAACCACGCTGCCACTGGGGCTGCTTTCCGTCTACTCTTCCCTTACACGTTAATTCTGATTCCCATTGATCCCATCTTATTCCTCCCAATCCCATTTCCTTCCTGTAGTCTTGTGCCTGGCCAAAAGTAGGTCAGGATTTGAGGAAGGTGGGGAAGTGGCAGAGGTAAAATGTTTATTTGAGATTTGCAGAGCTTGTCTAGATTATTTTTTGCTACAGATTCAGCAAACTGACGGCTGATCATTTGGGTGGCTTTAACCAGACAGTGAGGTAAGAGAACCTCCATGACCTGGTTGTGTCCTTTGGCACTGTGGGCTTCCTTTTTCCTTTAAACTGTAAAACCAGTTGTGCTGAGTTGATGGCAACCCATGGTAACCCTATGTGTGTTGGAGCAGAGCTCTGCTCTGTAAGGTTCTCAGTGGCAGAGTTCTTGAAAGCTGACCAGCAGATCTTTCTTCTGAGGCACTTCTGTTGTACCCTCAGTCTTTTTGTTAGTGGCTGAGGGTATTCACTCTTTATACCACCTGGGGCTTTTTATTTTCATCTCAGCTGGACCTGGCTTCTCTCTGGTCCATTCTTCCTTCACTGACTGACCAGTTCTCTCCTTCCTTTCTTGGGCAATTCTAGAGGAAACTCCTCTGGGAGTGAGAATAGCAATGATCTTTTGGGTGGTGTCCCATGTCCCAGGCCAACTCTTGAGACACTGGCCAGCACCTGAAGGGGCTGCTCTTCCCAACCGGGACCAAAGCATAGGTTAGTTGTAGCCTGGAGGCTGGGGGTTGGTCACGATAGGTGTCACGACAAACATGACTGGTGCAATGGCCCGTGAGGAGCATTCCATATGTGATAGCAAGTGCGTGTGTCAGCCACATCACCAGGCTTGAGTCATTTGTCTCTTCAAGAGTGAGTGAATGAGAAGGGGTGGGTACTCAGCCTGTCTTTGAGTGGAATCTGGACTCATGAGTATGAGTTAGATAGTTACAGCATCACTGTTGTGCTGCTTTATTTGGATCATTTATATGAGAACCCCCGCAAGTACTCCACAGCGCCTTTCTTATGAGATGATGATGGTCATTCTCAGAGGAGAACTTGGTCCACTCTGTGCTCATACATGTGTAGCAGGGATGACACGAAATGTTAAAACAGTTGTCAAAGGAATGATTGGCAGACTAAAATGCATTAGGGGTTGATTTACACTTCTATTTTGAAAAATAATAATTAAGCCTAATGCTGTGACTTGAATAAAGGTGGATATCTAGGACATCTTTTTGGAGTTTGTCCTAAGGGAGAGCATAGACCCTATTTTAGTCATTTATTGCTGCTACAACAGAAATACCAAAGCGTTTTTAACAAAGATAAATGTATTTTCTTACAATCAATTAGGTTAGAAATCCACATTCAAGACTTTACCTCTGGGGGAAGGTTTTTTCTCATGGTCGGCTCTAGAGGAAGGTCCTCATCATCAGTCTTCTCCGGGTCTAGGAGCTTCTCCATGCAGGAACTCCAGGTCCAAAGGATGAGCTCTGCTCCGAATGCTGCTTTCTTGATGGTGTGAGTCTCCCTTGTCTCTCTGCTCACTTCTCTCTTTTATATCTCAAAAGAGATTGGCCCCAAACACAATCTGCTGCCAATCCTGCGTCATTAGCATCATAGAGGTAGGATTTAGTACACCTAGGAAAATCACATCAATTAGGAAATGGAGGACCACCACACAGTACCAGGAATCATGGCCTAGCCAAAATGATACACGTGTTTAGGTGGGACACAGCTCAGTCCATGACAGACTGATAGAAACCAGGAGTTAAAGGAGGCAGAACATCTTGCTTTAAAACCAGATACAAGACTACTCTTGATTATGAGTGTAAGCAAGGTTTTAATGAGTTTATTCACTGTTCTGCTCAGCAATAAACATCAGTTGGAGTTTGTAGAATGTAGCTGGACCTATATGTATTACTATTGTTAGCTCCTATTGAGTTGGTTCCAACTTACAGCAACCTTGTTTGTAACAGAATGAAACACTGCCCTGTCCTGTGCTATGCTCTCGATTGTTGTTACATTTGAGTCCATCAATGCAGCCACTGGGTCAGTCCATCTCATTGAGGGTCTTCCTCTTTTTCACTGACCCTCTGCGTTACCAAGCATGATGTCTTTCTGCAGGGATTGGTCCCTCCTGGTAACATGTATAAAGTACATGAGAGGAAGTCTCACCATCCTTGCTTCTAAGAAGCATTTCTGGCTTTACTTTTTCAATGATAGATGTGTTCATTCTTCTGGCAGTTTATGGTATATAACCTCCAAGCAAGCTCCTTTAGAACCTATATAAAAGAAACAAATAAACAAAACAAACCTATTGCTGTGGAGTCGATTCAGACTCATAATAACTCTGTAGGGGACAGAGTAGAGCTGCCCCTTAAAGCTTTCAAGGAGGAGCTGGTAGATTCCAACTGCTAACCTTCTGGTTGGCAGCGTAACGCTTAACCACTGTGTCACCAAAGCTCCGTATAATTATATTTAATTATTACATATATAATATATAGAAAATATTTGCATTGAAATTGGATATGATCTTTAAATGTTTTAGTTCTCTCTGTTGAACAGCCTTGGAAAAGCCATGTGTTTATCTGGAGGGCCTACAGGACTGACTTGTAAATGAGACCAAGCCCTTTAAGCTACCCCATCTTCCCCTTTCTGCAGCCTGGTCCCTCCCACAGCAGCCTTCTCTGTTCCTTGCATTCCTTGGTGTTCTCCCAAGCTCAACCAGTTTTCAGGAAAGGAGCAATGTAGGGTCACTTACTGTATCTTAAAATGTCTGTGTGTGGTCGGAGGAGGGTTTTCTATCTAGTAGAATCATTATTTGTAGAGTGAAAGGATCAGTCTTCCTAAAGCAGATTCAGGCATCTGTGGAGGAGGGTCATTTATCTCCCAGGGACAGTCCTTATAGGTAGCCCCTTCCACTGCCTGGAAGCCCAGCCCTTGCTCATCCTGTCTAGAGTCATCAAGAAGTGTCCTCTGTTTATTTTCTTATCAAAGCTCAGAGGCAGATGAGAAAACTGGCCCCTTTACATTCAAAGGAGAGTTCAAAAAGGGGGTAGAGCCTGATACCACCCTGGACAGAAGGTGTTGCATGGTCTCAGATCATAGGTCCCAAATGCTCTACAGACCAGTGCTGCTCAAGCCCAAGGACGGAGTTGGCTTCTCACCCTTCCCCTCATCTCCAAAGATGTGTCAGATGACCTTGGAGGCCTTCTAAATGGTGACACCCAGTGAGGGAGTGGGTGCCTCCAGCTTTGTCCTGAGAACAACTTGCACTGAGAGGAGTATCTCACATCCCTCAGGTATACGGGGGAGTGGAAAATGATTGGGAGCCACAGAACAAAACTTCAGTGATCTGCACGTTTAGGGCCCTAGTGGCACAGCCATTAAGAGCTCAGCTGCTCATGAAAAGGTTAGAAGTTCTACTTCACCAGCTACTCCTCAGAAACCCTATGTGGTGGTTCTGCTCTGCCCTATGGGGTTGCTATGGGTTGGAATTGACTCAATGGCAACAAGTCTGATTTTGGATTTACTATGCCTTACGGGGCAGTGCTATTCTGTCATATAGGGCTGCTATGATTCAAAACTGAGCCAATGGCACACAATAGTTATGCCTCAAGGAGTCCCAGATGGTGCAAAAGATTAAGAGCTCAGCTACTAACTGAAAGGTTGGCAGTTCAAATCCACCCAGAAGCATCTTGAAGAAAGGCCTGGTGATCTGCTTTTGAAAGACCACAGCTGTGGAAACCCTATGGGGCACAATTCTATTCTGCACAAGATAGGGTCTCTGTAAGCAGGAATTGATTCAATGGCAACTAGTTTGGTTTTACTGTGTCTTAACACCCCAACACACACACACGTCATATATAGGTTAACATGGGGGTAGAGTGGCCCCCTAGGTGGTTCTTCAAGGTGTATATCAAGTTAAGAGTTTCAAATAATCTTAGTGTTGGTTAGCATGGTGTGACATGTGACTGCAGAATAGCAAAGCCTGAGACACCACTTCATGGGCCTGTATTGCAGGGAGACCATTGAAAAGAGGCATCCAGCTCTCAGTTAGAGGTGGTGTAGTTTCACAAAAAAAGAGATCTTTTTGAAATGTTGACTGGGAGCATTTTCATTTACGTTTATTCTCTAAGGCAATTTTGAGGAATTTGTGTATATTGTCAAAGAGCTCAAAATTTCCCTTCCCCCTTTCTAGAACATTTTCACCTCTCTCCTTTAAAGTGGAGCAAATCTGTTCTGCAAAAACACTAATCATATGTATTACCTTGAGCAGAGATGGAATATTCTAGGTTAAAAATAGCACACAGATACTTAGAGGTAACGCACATTAATGTCCACAAGGATGCATCCAAGTGACAAAGGGACAGTGTCCCACAGAATTTCTCTCTTGTTTTTCTGGTGAACTTAGCCAGGTTGTTACATTTTTGCTCTTGAAGCTTAAGGGTTAGACTGTCTGTTGTGTCTACTTGCTCTGAGCGGTCTAATGAGATTTTTAAACAGAAATCCATTTGTGGGTGGGCTAGATAATTTCTCCCCCCTGTGGAAGTGTGCTGGTTATAAATGATGAGCATTGATCTTCATGTAAACTAAATGAAGTACACTGAAGTAGCCCATTTCCCTCCCCTGCTATATTTGTGAAGATAAATATTTTTCCAAGACTCTACCAATTGCAGCAACCACTTCCATGAAGCTGAGAGCATTTTGCAAGTTATTTATTATGTACAATGGGCCTTATTAACTGCAAACTATGAAAAGGTAAATCTGCCATATTCAAGATCCCCTAGTTAGATGGACAGATAAATGAGTCTTGTCAATAAACTCAACAGGAGGTCATATTTCATGGGAAATCTCATTTGATGGCAAACAGATAATGGGAAGAAAGATGGACTCCAACCTTTTACTGCTGTAGCAAGCTCTAATTTAGCTTTGTGAACAGCTCTTTCACCTCGAGTGAGAGATGGTAGGGAATGTCTCAGACAGTGGCCCAAAGTGGTATACTGGGGGAGAAGGGGCACTGCCTGTGGCCTCTTGGATTCAAACTCACAGCCAGAGATATTTCTCAAAAACCCAAATCTGGTAATGTCATCCTCTTCTTAGAACTCTACTGGCCCTCCATCCCCCCCAGGTGCGGAGGTCCGCCATCAGCCTTGTAGACAAAGTCAAGAGCCCCTGCAAATGATGGGCTGAAGCATCTCACCTGTGACAAGTTTTTTAGCCTACTGCCCTTGATATTATTTGGCTTCCTAATCAAATTTTCTTCAAAAAAATACCCCCTCCTCTCCTGGCACAAGGATCAGGGGAGATGCCTTCTGAGAGGGGCCCTTTACTACCCCCTTGGTCAATGAAATAATATCGGGAAAACCTGTACAGGAATTTTCTGAGGAAAAAGAGCTCAGAGGAATGATCTCTAACACAGCCAGCTTTGAGAGCAGCGAGGCCGGCCCAACCCCTGCTGACTTCCCCCAACTGCACATCCCCACCCATGTGAAAGGAATTATCCTCTTTAGAACAGCTTGAGAAGGACATAGGGTGGGGGACGGTAGATGTTTACTATCCCTGCAGGAGGAGATAAAATAAAGAGCAAAGTAGGAACAAATAGAGATCATAAACTTTAGACCCTTCCTCGTGGACCTTTTAACCTTGAGGTATAAGTAGGGCTGATTGAGCTCGAGGCATCCTTAGGCCATTATCTAAAAAGCCTTGACAGTTAAAAGGATTACCAGGTTTCAGTTAACTAATAGCTCATGTGGCAGGGTAAAAAATTACATCACCTCAAGACCACGAGGTTTTTGGTCTCAAATTTGCCAACCACGAGGTTTTGGTTTTAAACTAGCCAATAGATTGTGTGGTCAGTGGGCAGGGTAAAATTCACGTCACTTTTACTATAAAAACAATAAAGACAGACAGCCCTCTCTCTTGCTCTCTGGGTCGGGCTGCCTTAAACCAGAAAAGTCCCTCCTGTCTCCTTGATTCATTTCCCGCCGCGCCTCTCCCTCCCTCCGTGCGGGACCCTACAAAGTGTTGGGACCGGCTCCCGGCACCCAGGATGCAGATTCTCCTCTACTCTGGCTTTTTCTCCCCTTGTTTCCTTTGACTAAATGTAACTCAAAAACAACCTCTGTTTGCTCTTCATAGCATTTAGGCCACTCCATCTCAGCTGTTTATATATACGTCTGTGTCTCCCAGCAGGGGTCCTTGGGAGTGCAGACAGGCTAATGCACTTGGCTGTTAACTGAAACATTGGTGGTTCACATTCTTCCAGAGGCACCTTGGAAGAAAGGCCTGGCAGTCTACTTCTGAAAAATCAGCCATGGAAAACCTTATGGCGCACAGTCCCACTCTGCCACACAGGGGGTCCCCATGAGTGGAACTGACTTGATGGCAAGCATTTTGGCTTTTTTTAAATCCCCTTTAATCCACAAAGGAAGGAGCCCTGGTGGCACAGTGTTAAAGCACTTGGCTGCTAGCCAGAAGGTGGCGGCTGAAACCCACCGGGAACTCTGTGAGAGACAGATGTGGTATTCTGCCTCTGGAAAGATTCTAGCCTTGGAAGCCTTGTAGAGGAGTTCTATGCTGTCCTATAGAGTTTCTATGAGTTAGAATTAACTTGGTGGTGGTGGGTTTGGTTTTGTGCTCTAGACCACGAAGGAGCCCTCCTGGGACAATGGTTAACACTTGGGTGCTAAACAAAAAGCTGCCAGTTTGAACTCACTGGCGGCTCTGTAGGAAAAAAGATCTGGTATTTTGCTCCTTTAAAGATTGTAGCCTAGAAAATCATGTGGGGAAGGTCTGTTCTGTTCTATAGGGTCGCTAAGAGTTGGAATAGACTCCCTGACACTTGATGACAGCAGCAGCACTAGACCCTGAAGGCACGATCTGCGCATGAGTAGCTTCTGGGAGTATTCCCAGTGCCCAGTATGGACCTTGTTTGGAAACCCAATCAATGTTTGTTAATGACAGTCTGAATGACCCTTCTCTCTCTACTCCCTCCTCTTACCCTAGTCTTCAGTCTTGGAAATAATAACGTGTTGATAGATAAGACTGAAATAGAATTTTGTTTATTTTACTTTTATCCTATTTTGGAGAAAGGAACAGAAGGAGGGAGAAGGGGAGGGAAAGGAGACATGGAATATTTTGGGAGTTCCTGTCTTAATGTGCTCCTTCCTTTTCATATAAACTCGCATTACTTTCTCTAAACAGATTGTTAAAATTAAAAAAATAAGTAATACATGAGCAGATTCTCATTTTGAAAAGTTCAAGCCATGAATAATTAAATAATGTAAAATGGAAGGTCCACTTCCAAACACGTACTGTTAATATAATTACCCCCACCCACCCAGCCACCCACACAATTGTACTGATAGAAGTATGTCTTGTAGTTTTCTTTTTTCCTTGATAATATTTCTAGGAGAAATTTCCATGTTGGTTAATGTGAGTCTACCTTAGCATTTCCTAAACCTGGCTGCATGCTACCGTGACCTGGAGAGCTTTTAAGAAATTTGGATGCCCCAAACCTAGCCAACATCAGTGAAATCAAGTATTTCAGGGTGGACCTCTGGCACTTGTATATTTTAAAAGCTTCCCAGGTGACTTTGACATTTATCTAGGATTAAGGACTATAAGACTTGATTATTATTTTTAAACAGTTGCTTGGTTTTTCATTATGTGGATTGACCATAATCTAATAAATCCTTCACCAGTAGATTATTTCCCATTGGTTTCTTTAGATTGTTTATAATTTGTAAAAGAGTTAAAACAGTGTTGGAACCTCGCTTAAACACTGTTAACTCTAGAGTGAATTTTGGTGGAAAACAGTCCTTGGACCAATAAACCAACCAGTTGTTGACTCCAACTAACGGAGACCCACTGTATGGGACAGTAGAACTGGGCTCTGTAGGATTGTCAGTGGTGGGTGGTTTCATAAGTAGATCATGAAGTCTTGCTTCCAAGCTACTTCTGGGTGGACTTGAATCTCCAGCCTTCTTTTGGGGTAGCAGCCAAGCCCGTTAACTGTTTGTAGTACTTGGGAGCTGGACCCTCGGCTGAAACATGTCCACATCGTGTGACCATGCTGGCATTTCCAATACTAGTGTCATAGCTTCCAGCATGATGGCCACATGCCGGCCACAATAGGACCAACTGAGAGCTGCGTGGTGGCTTCCAACTTTAGACTGTGTAAGAATCACCCTCCGAGTCTCTCTCACTCAGTGCATCTGGGGTGAGGTCTGGAAACTGGCATTTCTCACAAGTTCTTAGGTGATGCTGACACTGCTGGTTCACAGAACACACTTGGAGAACGGTATGAATCGCAGCCTGGCTGGCTCAGCAAGTCAGAGGTCACAAACCAAAATAGGAGATTTAACAATGTTCTGTCTGGCAGCAGTCTCTTTTCTTTTGACTCATGCCAGTTGAATTTCAGTTCATACTGGTCGTAATCGCAGCGGCTGCTGTTTGGATCTAATTTTAATTGTGTGCCCTTTTGGAAATTGTGTTTCTTGTTGTATGATGCAGAGCTTAGGAGTAACAATCAGCATAGCAGTCACTTGAACACGATTTCACCGGCAAGGTCAGCCAGATGACCGCATTTACTTATTTTTACTACTTGAGACCATATTGCAGGTAACTTAAGAAACTGAGCCTGTAAGATCCACATCAACTGGGAATTGGGAACAGTCAGAGACAAAGGAGCCTGTGATTGCCTCAGCCACCAGCAGTTTGTCTACAGAAACCATGACAGCTACCTCCTGATTCTCATTATGCAAGGAGATTGCAAATCACATCCTACAACAGGCTTAATCAATAGAGGGTCAGGAGAGGCCTTTCCTTCCCCACAGTGGAGAAAGGGCCTATTTGCCCATTTAATTGACATAACACATTCGCTGACACCAGACAGAGACATCTCTTTTAGCTGTAATTAGGGATTATCTTGATCCCTAAGCACCCTTAACAACATAAAAATATACATGTCTTCTTTATTGTGTTTTAGATATCTATTGAGACTGAGGCTGGTGGGGTGAGAAGAGGTCCAGGGATAACCTTGTCCACGGCTTCCTTGGTCTGCTTGCAGTCTGAGGCCGGTCTTGGTTGCTGTATTCCACTAGGCCCTGTGGGTGGGTGGACACTGGTTCTCCGTGTTGGCCATTATTCTGTCTTCAGGTCTCTCCCCACTCCCACGGGTCTTGGGGAGGCTGAGTTGCTTGCATAATGCAGCCCCAGACCTACTGGTCTGCTCCAGCTACAGAAAAGCCACCTGATCTCTTTCTCTGCCTGCTCTACAGTGGCCCACGAGGTTGGCTTGAGACTTGTCTCCTTTGAGACATATCCTTGATGGTGACATATCCTTGCTGGAGCATCCCATTCTTGCTTCCCTGAGGAGTAGGAATTAACTCTAGTTTGGATTAGTGTTTGTACTGTTTCTTATACTTTAAACCTACGTATTTATGTTGTGGTGGTTTTATATTTTAGACTTCTTAAAGTAATGTATCATCTCAACTCTGAGAATGTTTGCATTTATATTGTTTACGGAGCAAATGTCATGTCATGCATATGCAGATTTGTCATGTAGCTATTGGCTCACAGATATTTGTTATCATCAGGAGATGCCTGATCAAATGATAGGTTATTGTAATGCATGTGTATCTAGTGCTACTGATACTCTTGAGTAAAAGAGATTGGTATGAATGATATGAAATAGGTCAGGGCTCTGGATTCAGGCTGTTTGAGGTCAAATTCAGATACAGTCCTCACTAGCCAGGTGTATGTATTAAGCTAGTGTCATGTAAGATTTGGAAACCCTAGGGGTGTAGTAGTTAAGTACTATGGTTGCTAGCCAAAAGGTCAGGAGTTCAAATCCACCGAAGATCCTTGGAAACTCCATGAGGCAGTTCTACTCTGTCTTACAGGGTTATTATGAGTCAGAATTGACTTGATGGTAGTAGGTTTGGCTTTTATGGTTTTTTTTGAAGCAATATAGTTAATCTCTCTAAATGCTAGATTTATTATCATTAAAAAATACATAATAATAACCCTTCCTTCGTAAGGTTTTTAATGAAGGGAAATGAGATAATGTCCATGAGTCCTAAGCAAAACCACGGATGCATAGCAAGCACTACTGGTGTTAGTTATGACACACCAAGGGGAGAATCACTGATGTGTGCTGTCAATAGGGTACTCATTCTGAGTGTGCCTCTCCTGCAATTTCTCAGCCCTTCCTACTGACTTACCCTATTTTGTGAATGATGGCAAGTTAACGTTAAAAGTGTAGTCACCGGCCAAGAAACAGAACAGATCAGTAGGTGCACATAAGGTCTGGCACGGAGGCAAGGCTCTCTAGTTGACCTGAGGTTCAGACTTCAGACCCAGACCTTGACAGTCTCTCATTCCAGCCAATTGTGGAATGTGAGATTCGGCTAGGTCTGGAGAGATGGGTTGTTATTGGGTGCTGTCAAATTGATTTTGACTCATCAGCGACACTGTGTGACAGAGTAGAACTGCTCCATAGGGTTTTCTAGGCTGTAATCTTTACGGGAGCTGATAACAGTTCTGTCGTTCAAGGAGCTGCTGAGTGGGTTCTCGCTGCCTATCTTTTGGGTAGCTGCCCAATGCTTAATGTTTTTTCCACTGAGAAGGATGGGTGTGTTAGCAGAGAGAGCAGAAAAGAAGGAAGGCTCTTCCTGGCGAAGGGCTCCTGTGAACCTTTGACCTGATACCCAGGTCATGTTCAGTTACAATCACTTATGGAATCTTCTGGAAGAATTCACAATAAGGAAAGTTGGTGGGCTATGTCCCTAGCTCCTGTGGTTCACAAAACTGGGAGCCTCAATCAAAATCTCCAGCATGCTGAGGCCAGGATGTTGTGCCTTCTCTGCAGGTGCAGGAGGAGGTAAAGGGGTGAACTGCTGTGGGGTTTATGAGGGATTTGAAGAAGAAACTAGTTGACAGAAGAGAGGACCCTCTCTACATCACACTTTGGAAACCCACGTAACTTGAGATCAGATTTGTTTTTTCACTTGCTGCATGCAAATCTTTACTCATACTGTTTTTACTGAACAGAAGATAGATACTGTTGCAGAGAGAGAAGTTAAATGCGTCACCATTGAATCCATTTTCTTTTCCATATGTAGGTTTTTTAAAGAAAATTTTAAGACTTCAGTATGTTCAAACATAACAAAAAGAAATGTTGACATTTGAACCATTTTTAAACATACAGTTCAGTGACGTTACTTACGTTCACCACGTGATAATTATCACTACAATCCATTTTCAGAAGTATTTCAGCACTGTGACCAGAAACTCAGTACCCTTGAAGCAGCAGCTACCCATTACCTTCCCCTTCCAGCCTCTGTTGGCCACTGATCGACTTCTGTCTTCATGCCTTTGTCTAGTCTAGATATTTTATGTAAGTGGGATCATACAGCATTTGTCCTTTTACATCTGACTTATTTCACGCAGTGTAATTTTTCACGGTTTACCTGGCTACAGTGTGTATCAGAACTTCCTTTCTTTTGATATCTAAGTAGTATTCCATTATTTGGTAAAATGGTTTACTTCCTTCATTCCAATAAGGAGAGCCACCATCCTTGGGGGAACTTGTGGCTTCTTTTTGTCCCCTTGGCCCTTGAGTAAACTGGAAATAATCATATCTGAAATTGTTTCTGTATCATAAGGTGCTCAGACTTCGGTAAGGCAGAAATTTAGAGAATGTACACTATTCTAAATGTGAAGTATTTTTGAGTGATTTAGAAATAGGTTCTGCATTGAAAAGGACATAAGTGATGATTCTTTTTCTTAAATGCTATGGTACTTTAGCTTGTAATTTCTACTGTTGTAATTCCGCCAATTTCCATTGGAGCTTGAGGAGAGATCCTTCTTGTCTTTGAAACCACTGGGATGGAATTTGAAATCCTTAGTTTTTTTTCCCCCTTCTGCCTGGGGAAAGGAGATACTGGAAATTCCATTTTTTAGTTTGGATTACTTTATTTCATTTATATTCATGCAGCTAAAGCATCTAGTGAATTTTGCTGGTGTATAAATTAATACTTACAGGTAACACCTTGCTGAAAATAAAATAGATTAAGTGGAGAATATTTTTCCCATAGCTTCCTTTTCTAACCACAGTAAAATTGCCCAGCACCACTCCTTCCCAGTCTGCACTATCTGTCAGCTCCATGCTGCTTGGAGCCTGGGAGTGGGTGGGGCTGAGGGCCTACAGGCCAGTTCAGGTGGGTTTAGCTCAGGCTGAGAGAATTGGGATTTTACACTTCAGGTTTCTATTTGCCTTTCAATATTTCTCTGAATTATGAGGAACTAAACTGGAAATCTGTATTTTTTTCTTTACTGTAATTACAGTTAAATTTCAGCCTCTGCTGATCAGCATTCTGCATAGCAGACAAGAAAGATGTATTTAGATATTAAACTGGTGATTTAAAGTGGTGTAGACAGTAGTGCAGAAGTGATGAATAAATAGTATTTTAAAATCTTATTTTTTTAATTTCTTGATGTTTGAAATAATAGCATTAATATTTCATTTTAGTCAAGTGGTACAAGTTTAGGATTTGAAGTAAAATAAATGTAAACCTTGTAAATCATGCTGATTACTGTATTAATTATCCCTTAAAAAGATCTATCTATTTACATATCTATGTCTGTCTATGGATACACACGTACGTATATATACACAATTAGGAAATTCAGTCTTATAAAGGAAAGGATACAATTCTGCCTTGTACTTTGTTTTAAACAACTCAGGATTCAATTCAGTAACAGAATTCCATATTTTCAGATAGAACGGATCCTATCCACAGGTGGACATTTTAAAGATGTTCCAAGCACCTTGACACAAAGTTGTTTATTTTTCAAATAAGTTTATTTTTCCTCGTTTTTCAAATACTTGGAATTATAGAACCTTAGAGCTGAAAGGCACTTTGGAGGTCTTCTGTTAATAGTCTTCCATCTAAAACAAAGTCTCTTCTATTGGAATCTTACTAGGGGTGATGTGATGCCATCTTTTATTATTTTTGTTAGTTGCTGTTAAGACGATTCCTACCCATGGCAGTCCTCTGTGTGTAGAGTGGAGCTGCTCCATACAGTTTTCAAGGCTGTGACCTTTTGGAAACAGATTGTTTTGTTCTTCTTGATTGTGTTAAAGATATCCCCATCCTCCAACCCTATCGTACTATGCTCTTGAAGGCAAGAAACACGTCTGACTCATTTTCATATTTCTTAGAGTACCTAGAGTGGTCCTTGGCATACTATAGGTGCCAGATGTATACATTCTGACTGAATTGATTTATTGAAAGACTTTCAGGGTATGGATTGTTATTATTATCTCACAAACTGGCCTACTCTGTTTTGTAATGGCATCAGTTACTATTACTTTTTAAATTCTAACCTGAAATCTTCCCCTCTTTGAACATACTGTTTTAGGAATGGCTTTATTCCCACAAGGGATAGAGATGCCTACCCAGCCAGCTGGATGAGACGCTAGGTGCTCAGAGGAGGACAGATGTCATAGACAATCACTTTTACACAGTGATCTTCATCTTGTCTTGGATGCATCTACTTTTCATGGGACAGTCCTTGAAATATTTAAAGACCTGTGTTGCTCTGAGTCTTGGGTTCTCCAGGCTAAATTTTTCTGGTGCTTCATCTTCTGACAGTAACAAGAGCCGGTGTTCATTGAGAACTTCCTGTATGCCAGGGGAGCCCTGCTGGGGCAGTAGTTACGAGCTTGGGTGGTAACCAGAGGCTCAGCAGTTTGAATCTTTGGGTAGTTCATCTACATAGTATTGGGTCACTATAAGTTGGAATCAACTCAGCAGCAACAGATTTGGTTTTTGGCTTGGTGCTAGATGCTTAACTTGCCTTATCTCATTTGCTCTTACAATTATTCCATCAAACAGGTATGATGTCGAAAAGAGGCTCATGTAATGTTTTTCACAATGTTAAGTGGCCAAGCCATATTCACACTGAGGTCAAACAGACTCTAAAGTCCACGCTTTCAACTACTGCTTTGTTTGCCTTTTATCTGCTATGATTTCAAATCATTTATTATGGTTTCCTTCCCTTAGAGCACACTTCTGTGGTTAGTTTAATCGTATTCTAAGCCGAATGATAAATTCTTGTCATTTCAAAAGATTTCTGTAGAGCAGAAGAGTTAAGCCATTAACACAGAGGGACTATGCTGTCCAGTGGGTAGTTGTCTAGGATGGCAGATGGGCTGGTCATCGTATCCGCAGTGGGCAGTTTTCTCAATACAAGGATTGAGCCTGACAGTCCACGACCACATGTGTCTTCTCAGTTGCTAGAGTACCCACACGGCTTGCCAGGAAATGCCAAGAAACTTAGACTGCCTTGACATCATTGATGGGAGCCTCCTGTTGTTCCACATGTTTTCCAATGAAGAAACTGGGTGAAAGAGTTTGTGTTTTCACAGATGGTCAGAGCAGTTTTTATATCAGGAAGTTTTCCATGGAAGGAATAAAGGAATCCACAGTTCTTTTCTGAAGTTGATGGCAGGATGTGGTGAAACTAGTTGAATTTTAGGAAAATGCTTGAGAGAATCAAAATAAATAAATGTGGTTTGCACCCACTTCTTTCCCAAACTAAAATATGACCTGTGACAGCATTTCCTTGACGTATGATCCAGTTCTAGATCAAAAGGAGAGATGATAATATGAACACATTTGTGTGAAGGTTCTATCAGGCACTTCTCGTTTTCATTATTAGAGTCTAGACTAGAATGGTTGGATGGAAATATTGGTTGATTGATCCTATCAGTGTCAGTAAAAGACCATCTGTCCACACTTATGGAGGGAGATGAGAGTTCTAACCTCTTTTCCTATGCCTTGGAAGGGGAAGAGAATTGAGTTCTTTTAAACTGTTTTTGGAGTGGGCTTGGGCAGCAGGTCCATGAGCCTGACCATTATGGCAGCACCAGAACCTCTGGGTACTGCTTTTGGGCTTTTCTTTGTCGCCATACAGGCCCCAGAGTCTCTGGGTAGTGCAGACCGTTAAAGTGCTGGCTGCTGATTGAGAGGTTGGAGGTTGGAGTCTACCCAGAAGTACCTGGGAAGAAAGTCCTGATGCTCTTCTGCTGACGGGCAGTAACTGAAAACCCCACGGAGCGCAGTTTTACTCTGCCATGTGTGGGATTGCCGTGAGTCAGAGCTGATTTAAAGGCAACTACTTTTTTAAAAAAATTATGCAAGCCCTAATGCTACTCTGTTAACCTGCCGTATTACCCTACTCCCTGGCCTTTTTATAGTAAGTTATGATGTGTTGCTGATACCAGTACTTTGAAAATATTTTTGATCCTTTTAGAGTTTCTTTCGGTTTTCCTATTAGATTGCAATCGCTTTTTATACCTTTTGTTTCCATGGCAATGAGTTCCAGGGCTACTTTAGAAAGCCTCTGGCTTGGTGTGTCAGCCCACCTGTAAGGGGAGCGCCAGCCCATTAGAAGTGCTTCAGATGCATGGCCATGCAAATGAAACGTGCTTATTTTTCACCATAATCAGCAGAATTTGGAAAGCAAGTCCTGCATTGTGGGCAAGTGGCTTGGGAGCATTAGCATGAAATTTCATGCTCGCTAATTTGCTCAAGGCTGAAAGAGCCAAATTAACTGGAGGCATTAATCTCAAATGGAACAGTATGTAAGCAGCATGGGGCCCCATTCCAGAATTTTCAGCACTCTGACTGAGTTCTCACTAGGGCCGGGTCTGCTCTTTGGAAACCAGAGGGGGATGCAGACAAAGGAAGGGCCTCCTTGGGCTACTCACTTTTTGGTGACGGGAAGATTGTTTTAAAAAAATTCAGGTGGATCTACCTGTCTTTTCTGCCAACACATCTAGTAATTGAGGGTACAGATCAGAGCTCACTGGAAAAATCTACTCGCATGTTAGCTAAAGACTTGAGCAGATCAAAAGAAGAAAAAGAAAAAGGAAAAAGGCAGAAATGTCCTGAGAAAAATAGAACAACTTTTATCGAGAACTTCAGATTTCTGAGTACGGGGAAAGCAAAGGTGTCATGCAGCGACCAGAGTCGTCTATGCTGGCTCTGTCTCCCTGCCACTGTGCTCCTTGCTGTGTCTTGAGAAGAGCAGGAGAGAAAAGAGAGAAGGAAGGAAAGTGAAAGAAAGGGTGGAAGGCAAGGCCTTCCCTATTTGGAAGGAGAAAGTTAACAAACTTCCTTGTTTCCTAATGTGGATTTTAATATTTAAAGTTTCTAGACCCATTGTTGAAACTATTAAGATGTTTTTACGTTGCGCTAATTAAAATTACATTTGGAATGACAAATGACATATAGTGTACAATCCCTCCTTCTCCGCAGACACTGTTTTCTTCTTTAAGAGCACAAAAGTCATAAACAGCTATAACCAAAAGTTTTCAGAAGCACTCTTTTGGGAGACACAGGGTGGGAGAGTGGGGTGGGCAGAAACATAGGGGTGGAAGATTCTTTGAAGTGTGACTTGGGTGCTCATGGTCTCCCTGGAAGGATGGAGGGCTTCTGGCCTAGAAAAATTAAAGGGAGGTAGAACTCTTCTGGAACTCAGTATCATTTCCTCCTTAATATTTCTGAGATTGGAGATGTTTTGAAATAGATCTTTCTACCTGGTAGGGAGAGCTTACCAAAACCGACTGACTCTTGAACCTGGATGGTTTCATCATCACTTACTCATCCCTCTTTCCCAGGCTGTATCAGACACTCATCAAAGGCATCTTCTGGTTGGTTGTGGTCCAGTTGGCTCCAACTCATGTCGAACTTTTGTGTAGCAGAAACATTGCCTGGCGCTGCACCATCTTCATGAGTGTCAGGATGGTCCAGCCCATTGTTGTGGCCACTGTGTATTTTGAGTGTCTTCCAATCTAAAAATAATACCCACACCAACCCATTGCCATCGAGTCAATTCGAACTCAGCAACTCTGTAGGACAGAGTTAAAACTGTCCCATGGTTTCCAGGGAATGGCTGATGGATTGAAACTGCTGACTTTTGGGCTAGCAGGTAAACTCTTAACCACAGCTGTACCAGGGGTCCCTTCCAATGTAGAGAGCACGTTTTCCAGCACTATATTATACAACCTTCTGATGTGATCCCTGGGGTTTTTGTTGGCTGATTCTCATAAGTAAAACTTTAATACAGATGTCTTCTTAATCTGAATCTAGAAGCTACACAGAAAACTGTCCACCATGGAAGGTGTAAAGCCATCTTAGATCTATATATTTTTGCAGCTATATAGGTCATGGAAACCCTGGTGGCAGAGTGGTTAAGTGCTGTGGCTGCTAACCAAAAGATCAGCAGTTTAAACCCACCAGACACTCCTTGGAAACTCAATGGGGCAATTCTCTTCTGTCCTGTAGGGTTGCTATGAGTTGGAGTTGACTCGATGGCACTGAGTTTGTTTTTGTTTTATACAGGTCACACACCAAACAGGACTTATGACTTTTCTAAACAGAATGTGAATGTACCATCCTCCCCCAGAAGAGAGTGCCTGCAATGCTGAAAGTTAGACCCTTGTCAAGAAGCCACTTATTAGCCTAGCATAATGGCCAAGGCAAAGCTTTTTGGAAGATTGTGGTGGGTTCTTCCACATTTCCACCCTCAGTGCACCCCATGGTAGTAGGATGCTGACTGTGTTCTCCTGAAAAGAAAGGTCTAGTTGGCTCTCAAGTGTCCCTGGCATAAGAGATATAGGTGCTTCTGCCCATTCCCACCCCACATGTTAGCCTCTTCTTTGCTACCAGATGATTTTTTCCTACTGTCTTGTGATTGCTGGGACATTTTTTTCAACTATGTTTTGCTTGACTTACAGTGTTTTCCACCTCCCATTTTGGAAATCCTGGTAGCATAGTGGTTAAGTGCTGCGTCTGCTAACTATAAAGGTTGGCAGTTCAAATCCACCAGGCACTCCCTATAGGGCAGTTCTTGTCTGTTCTCTAGAATTGCTGTGAGTTAGAATCAGCTTTGGCTTTATCTGCCAGTTTGTCTTATTGTAATGGCTTGCATCTTCCTGTGATGCTAGAAGCTATGCTTCTTGTATTGCAAATACCAGCAGTTCACCCTCATGGTGGGCAGGTTTCAGCAGAACCTCCAGACTAAGGCAGTTCAGGAAAAAGGCCTGGAGGTCTCCTTCTGAAAATTAGCCAATGGAAACCTTATAGACCACAGAATATTGTCCAAGACTTTGAATCACTTACTTTAGAGAAGGACATCATGTTTGGTAAAGTGGAGAGCCAACAGATGTGAGGAAAATGCTCAGTGAAATGTATTAACACAATAGCTGCAACAATGAACTGAAACATAGCAGTTCTCATAAAGAGGGTGCAGGATCAGACAACATTTTGTTCTGTTACGTGGAGCTGCCATGAGTGGGAGCTGAGTTGATGGTACCTAACAACAATGACATAGTATTTTGGAGTTTCTCTCTTTATATAGCTTTTTTAGTGGTTGCTTAGGTATTTATTGCATTCTTATTATTGTTAGGTGCCATTGAGTCAGTTCCAACTCACAGTGACCCTATGACCCTATGAACAACAGAATGAAACATGGTCTTGCACCATGTCCACAATAGTTTTTATGCTTAAACTCATTGTTGTGGCCACTGTGTCAGTCCATCTCATTGAGGGTCTTCCTCTTTTTCGCTGACCCTCAGCATGATGTCCTTTTCCAGGAACTGATCCTTCTTGACAATATATCCAAAGTATGTAAGATGCAGTCTTGCCATGTTTGCTTACAAGGAGCGCTCTGGTTGAACTTCTTTCAGAACAAATCTGTTGTTCTTTTGGCAGTCCATGGTATATTCAATATTCTCCTCCAATACCACAATTCAAAGGCATCAATTCTTCTGTCTTCCTTGTACAGTGTCTAGCTTTTGCATGCATATAATGCAATGAAAATACCATGGCTTGGGTCAGGGGCACTTTAGTCTTCAAGGTGACATCTTTACTTTTCAATACTTTAAAGAGGTCCTTTGCAGCAGATTTTCCCAATGCAATGCATCTTTGGATTTTTTTGACCACTGCTTCCATGGACATTGGTTGTGGACCCAAGTAAAATGATGAAATCCTTGACAACCTCAATCCTTTCTCCACTTATGACCATGTTGCTTACTGGTCCAGTTTTGTGGATTTTTGTTTTCTTGATGTTGAGGTGCAGTCCATACTGAAGGCTGTGGTCCTTGATCTTAATCAGTGTTTCAAATCTTAACTTCCAGCAAGATGGTGTCATCTGCATAATGCAGGTTGTTAATGAGTCATCTTCCAATCTTGATACCTTGTACTTCTTCATATAATCCAGCCTCTTGTATTATTTGCTTGACATACAGATTGAAAAGGCATGGTGAAAGGACACAGACCTGACACACAGCTTTCCTGACTTTAAACCATGCAGTGTCCCTTGTTCTGTTTGTGTGACTGCCTCTTGATCCATATATAGATTCCTTAAGAGCACAACTAGGTGTTCTGGAATTCCCATTCTCTGCAATGTTAGCCATAATTTATTATTATCCATACAGTTGAATGCCTTTGCATAGTCAATGAAACACAGGTAAACATCTTTCTAGTATTCTCTGCTTTCAGCCAAGATCCTTCTAACACCAGCAATGACAGCCCTGGTTCCACATTCTCTTCTGAATCCAGATTGAATTTCTGGCAGTTCCTTGTCAACATACTGTTGTAGTCGCTTTTGAGCAAAATTTTAGTTGCATGTGATGTTAATGATTTTGTTTGGTAATTTCCCCATTTGGTTGGATCATCTTTCTTTGGAATAGACCTAAGTATGAATCTCTTTCAGAGAGTTGGCCAGGTAGCTGTTCTTCAAATTTCTTGGCATAGATGAGTGAGCACTTCCAGTGCTGCATCTGTTTGTTGAAAGATCTCAATTGATAATCCATCAATTCCCGAAGCCTTATTTTTTTGCCAGTGCCTTCAATGCAGCTTCAACTTCTTCCTTCGGTACCGTCGATTCCAGATCAAATGCTACCTCTTCCAATGGCTGAACATTGACCAGTTCTTTCTGGTTTGATGACTCTGTGTATTCCTTCCGTCTTCTTTTGATGTTCCCTGAGCCATTTAATATTTTGGCTGTAGAATCCTTCCCTGTTGTAAGTTGAGGCTTGAGTTTTTCAGTTCTTTCAGCTTGAGAAATGCGGAACATGTTCTTCCCCTTTGGTTTTCTATTTCCAGCTCTTTGCACAAGTCATTAGAATATTTTGTCTTCTTGAGCTGTTCTTTGAAATCTTCTGTTTAGGTCTTTTACTTCACCATTCCTTTTACTTTATCTGCTCGATGTTTGGGAGCAAGTTCAGAGTCTCTTCTGACATCCAGTTTGGTCTTTTCTTTCTTTCCCGTCTTTTTAATGACCTCTTGCTCTCTTCATGGATGATACCTTTGATGTTATCCCACAATTTGTCTGGTCTACAGTCATTAGTGATCAACACATCAAATCTGTTCTTGAGATGGTCTTTAAACTCAGGAAGGATATACTTAAGGTCATACTTTGGCTGGACTTGTTCTAATTTCATTTAGTTTCAGTTTGAATTTGCACCTGAGCAGTTGATGGTTTGTGCTGCAGTCAGCACCTGGTCTTGTTCTGACTGGTGATATGGAGCTTTTCTGTCATCTTTTTCCACAGATGTAGTCAACTTGGTTCTTGTGTATCCATCTGGTGAGGTCTATGTGTACAGTTGTTGTTTTGTGTTGGTTAAAAAAGGTATCTGCAATGAAGAAGTCATTAGTCTTGCAAAATTCTGTCATGTGATCTTCTGCATAATTTCTATCATCAAGGCTGTACTTTCTGACTACCAATCCTTCTTCTTTGTTTCCAGCTTTTGCATTCAACTTACCACTAGTTATCAATGTGTCCTGATTGCATGTTTGATCAATTTCAGACTGCAGAAGCTGGTAAAAATCTTCAGTCTCTTCATCTTTGGCCTTAGTGGTGGGTATGTAGATTTGAATAATAGTTGTGATAAGTGGCTTTCCTTGCAGGTGTATGGATATTACCCTATCACTGACAGCATTAGACTTCAGGACAGATCTTGAATTGTTCTTTTTGATGGTGAATGCAACACCATTCTTCATCAAGTTTTCATTCCCAGCATAGCAGACTATATGATTGTCAGATCCAGAATGGCAAAAACCAGTCCATTTCAGCACAGTAATGCCTAGGATATTGATGTTTGTGCATTCCATTTACTTTTTGACTATTTTCAATTTTCCTAGATTCATTCTTCTTACATTCCATGTCCTGATTATCAATGGATGTTTGCAGCTCGCTCTTCTCATTTCGAGTTGTGCTACATCAGTGAATGAAGATCCCGAAGGCCTTCCTCCATCCATGTCATTAAGGTCGACTCTACTTTGAGGAGGCAGCTCTTCCCCGGTTGTCTTCCAAGTGCCTTCCAAACCCGGGGGGCTCACTTTCCAGCAACATATCTGACAATGTTTCACGGCTATTGATAAGGTTTTCCCTGGCTAATTGTTTTCAGAAGTAGGCTGCCAGTCCTTCTTCCTTGTCTGTCTTGGTCTGGAAGATCAGCTCGAGCCTGTCTACCATGGGTGACCCTCCTGGTACCTAAATACTAGTGGCATAGTTTTCAGCGTTACAGCAACAAGCAAGTCTCCACTGACTGGCAAGTGGGAGCTGCGCACTCTGTCTTTACCCTTCTTACCTGATGCCGTTACCTTCCTTAGCTGATGCTGTTGTCTGCCTGACCTAATGTTGTTACCCTCCTTACCCGATGCTGCTTTCCACGTTACTGGATGCTGTTATGTGCCTCACCTCATGCTGTTATCCTCCTTAGCTGGTGCTATTATCCCTCTTATCTGATGCTCTCACCCCCCTTACCTGATACTATTATCCACCTTGCCTGATGCTGTTACCTGCCTTACCTGACCTGCTACTCTCCTTACCAGAAGGTATTGCATTATATATATGTAATTTGTCATAGTCTGCTAGTGTTGCTGTTTTGCTACTTCTGATAATGTCTTCTTGAGCTGTTCTTTGAAATCTTCTGCTTAGATCTTTTACTTCACCATTCCTTTTGCTTTATCTGCTCGATGTTTGGGAGCAAGTTTCAGAGCCTCTTCTGACATCCAGTTTGGTTTTTTCTTTCTTTCCTGTCTTTTTAATAGCCTCTTGTTCTCTTCATAGATGATGTCTTTGATGTCGTTCCACAGTTTGTCTGGTCTTCTGTCATTAGTGATCAACACATCAAATTTGTTCTTGAGATGGCCTTTAAACTCAGGAGGGATATACTCGAGGCCATACTTCGGCTCTTGTGGACTTGTTTTCAAGCATTACAGCAACACGCAAGCTTCCACTGGATGCAAACATCCACTGATGATCACGTATTTCCCTTTAGGTCCCTTTATCCTTTCCCTTTCATAATATAATGGTCTTAAATAGTCCCTCTATGTATACTGAAGACCACATTAGGTAGTCTCATAGTATTTGCTTTAGTCCTCAGCTGAATTTAGAAAATGTGAGGGGAAGGACAATCTGTTGTATTTACCTATATTTTTGTTTTATCCATTATTTGTTCTTCCTTCCTGACGTTCCAGGATTCCATCTTTTATCTTTTCCTTTCTGTTTAAAAGAACTTCCCTTAGCCGCATGTAATTTGCTGGATATAGAGCTGTAAAATGACAGTTCTTTTCTTTCAGCACTCAAAAATATGTCATTTCCTGCTGGCTTCTTGGCTTCTTACGTTAAGTCCACTGTCAGTACAATGTTTTATTTTTCTCTATAGTCAATACATCATTTCTCTCTGGCTGCTTTCAAGATTCTTTTGTTGTCTTCAGTTTTAAGAAGTTTGACTATGATGTGTTATGGCATGGATTTCTTTGGGTTTATCCTATTGGGCTTTACTTATACTCTCTCATTAGTAAGTTATATCTTTTGCAAAATTTGGGAAAAATTCAGCCACTGTGTCTTCAAATATCTTTTAGCCCAACTGTTTTTCTCTTCTCTTTTTGTGACTCCTCTCTGATGATTCAAATGTGACAGCCTTCTATGTACCTGAGGCTCTATTCATTTTTTTCTCAGTCTGTAGTCTGTTGTTATAACTGAGTAATTTTTGTTGCTCTTATTGCATGTTTGTTGGTTCTTTCCTGTGCCCTATCTGATCTGACATTGAGCCTACCCATTGAATTTAGCTGTAGTTTAAGTTAGGTACAAATCTTCATTTGGTTCTTCTTTATGTCTTCTATTGCATTGCTGAAATTTTGTTTGTTTGTTTTAAGAATGTTTGTAATTGCTTGTTGAAGCTGATACCACTCTGACTGGGAAGGGGAGGAGAGCCTCATTATCACTTTCCATGTGGCCTTCACTGGCACTGCCTCTTCTGGGAAGGGCCTGGGATGTCTCATTACAGCCTGGTGCAGACAGAAGTCTAGGCTGCCCGCTTGACTTTCTGCTGGTGTGGGTAGAGGTGAGACTGTTGTTTATGTCTGTAATTTGTGTCTGAAATAGAGGGGTTATTTTCTAAAAGCTTTCTGTCTTGCTAGACCACCCCTTTTGTGGTTCTTTGTCTAGAAATATCCAGAAACAGTTTTTCTTTTTTCTGTACCTGTTGACATTTCTAGGTTTCTGAATTCTCCAGTATCTAGTCTGGGATGTGTGAGAAAAAAGAAAACCCAGAAACTTACTATATGGAGAGCATCATTTTTGGAGTCCTGAGGTCTGTAACATGCTCTAGGTTCATTTTTCACAGTCTTATTTTTGCTTGTTTTTTTTTTTTTTTAAATATAACATCCAGTGTTTTCAGATGTACTTAGAGGAACAGGAAGGCATATATTTAAGCCAAAACCAATACCACTATCATCTAGTCAATTTCTACTCATAGCAACCACACAGGACAGAACTGCCCCCGATAGAGTTTCCAAGGACTGCCTAGTGGGTTCAAACTTCCAGCCTTTTGGTTAGCAGACACTGCACCCAACCAGTATGCCACCAGGGTACTCCTGCCAAAGTCCCTTTGGATCCTTACCTCTATCTATACCTGATACTCTTGTGTTGCTTCACTCTCTCAAAGTCAGAGAAAGTGCTTCCAAGAACACACAGTAATACTGTAGGAAACTTAGCATGCAACAGGAACAGGAAAAGAAACAAAATTCCTGCTTGGAAGAGGAATGCTGCAGAGCAGGCCAGCCTCATGCATACAGTTATTCACCCGTCACTGGAGGCTTGTGTGTTGCTATGATGATGCGCAGATGTCACTGGAGCTTCCAGACTAAGAAGAACTAGGAAGAAAGGCCTGGTGACTTAGTTCTGAAAATTAGTCAATAAAAACGGTATGGATCACAACAGTCTGATCTGTTGCTGATCACAGGGCTGATGCAGGACTGTGAACATTTTGTTCCATTGCACATAGGGGTGCTGTGCATTGAGGGCTGACTTGACAGGAGCTAACAAAACCCAGCCCCAAGCCTCGGAACAATAGCAGGGACAGGCTGGTAACTTGGCCTGATCACATGCCTGATTAGATGATGCTAGGCTTAAGTCTTGGTTCTACCATCAGTTTGTTAACTAACCTGGATCAAGTTATTTAACTTTTCTGAGCCTTATTGTCCCTACTTCTTATGGGGATTTGAAGTGACAAATTGATAGTGCCTGGTATGTATCAGTGCTGAAAAGGGATAGCTATTATTGCAACAAAGTAGGTTATCAAGTCTCCAAATATTTTGTCAATAATGTGAAATTTGCCAGGAAAGAAATTAATCCAGACTCATTTTCTATAATGCTGTTTCATGTCAGCAAGTCATGGTCAGACAATAAGGTGAGGAAATGGCATGCCATGCTAGCCTAAATACAGAATTGAAGTAAGAACATCAGGCAGAGTGTGGGGCCAGGACAGTCGTTCCTCTGGGAAGTGGGATCGTGTAACCAGTGAGCAATGATGAGTTGCTGTTGATGTTCTGCTATGAAGAAACCTCTAGTCTGGTTTTAAAAAAATTTACGCTGTAAGAAAGCAGGGCTTCCAACCAGTTCAAACCCCTGCAGAGAGTTTATATTTCTAATAAGTTTACAAACTGCCATCAAGTCGATTTGGACTGATAGTGACCCTAGAGAGTAGAGTAGAACTGCCTGGTTGGATTCAAACTGCTGATCTTTTGGTTAGCAGCCATAGCTCTTTAACCACTATGCCACCAGGGTTCCCAACAAGTTTCTGGGCAATGGTAATGCTGCTGATTAGGGACCCTTCTGAGAACTACTGGTAGAGTAGCAGTTCTCAAAATTTATTATATGTAAGAATCACCAAATTATTAAACTGTAGATTCTGATTCAGACTATCTGGGGTGGAACGTCTCAGCAGAGCTTCAAAACAAAGTGAACTGATTCAAAGCCCTGTTTTCTAAGAAGTTTTTGAACTCAATTAAAGACTTCGTTCTCGTGGGACCAGCATCTCTTACCCGTTTTTTGAAGGGTTTTGAATTGAACAACGTTCCAGTCAGTTTAAGAAGGTGGAGGCTTGTCTAGTTTGGTGTAGACGGAGGTAAGTCCTGCCTAGGCAGGGGCTGCCAGTTTGTGCAGATCTGTTCAGGTGCTGCCTGCTGCCTTGACCTTTTCAAGGGTGCTACCAGTTTATTGCAAGGTCAGCAGATCTATGGTCTGCTGTGTGTCCTGTGGCTAGAGCCTCGGACAGGTGTGGAGACCTACAGATGTAGCTCTAGGTCTGAG
Organism: Heterohyrax brucei; assembly: GCA_028571685.1. NCBI lineage: Eukaryota > Metazoa > Chordata > Mammalia > Hyracoidea > Procaviidae > Heterohyrax > Heterohyrax brucei. The sequence continues at coordinate 22,196,626 of CM053147.1, forward strand.
TGAAGGTGGTGTGGCCCTGCTGTCTTCTTTCTGTGGACTTTCCGTTCTCTGAACTCCTAAGAGATCCATGGTCATAAAAGTAGCTCATTTAGAATCCTATGCCCAACTCAAAAGAGTTTTCCTTTAGAAAGAAAAATGGTAATTTGAACTACCTTAGTGAAAACATGACTAATTTTTATCACAGGAGAAGAAAGCTTTTGCCTGCATTTTTACATTTTTACAGCTGACGTTCTAACAATGCAACTTCCTTCCCTGGGCAGGAAGTCACCCAGACACATATTGCCACTCGCTGCTATCGGTAATTGAGGTTTGTCAAAAAAGTTCCTCCCTGTCAAGATGGTGCTTGGAAAGCAGGTTGTAAAGAGCAGTTTTCGCCACCTGAAAACTTATGTTATCACTTATGCTTTGATGCCCCAGCACACTGCAGATCTTGGCCTGATGAGAGGCCGGGCTTCAGGACTTATTGCTGCAACCAGCTCTCACCTGCTCAACTATAAAGACGAACTATTTTGAGGATGAAAGGACGGAATCCCTTTGTGCTTTGTTGAGTCAGAATTGAAAGATTCATAATGACCGACAGGACCATTAGGAGGCATGAAAGGAGAAAAGAAGCAGCCAGGCTGAAAGGGTGCCTTGCTAGATGGGAGTGGATGCCCTTTGAACATGCAAGTTCAAATAACGTGCAGTCCTTTATTTCCAAAGACAACACTACTGACCCACTGTCTGCGGAGTGTGTGCTGTGGGCTGTTTTCCAGCAGAGGAGATGGATTCTCTTGGATCTGTTCTATTACCCTTGTCAGAGGTCTCCTTTGGGACGAGGGACATGCAGGGAGGAAACACATGCCTGGGGAAACGGAGGCTGACTCGGAATGATTAACGTTTAGTGAGTCCTTGCATGGTGCCGGGTTTCCTTCTAAATATTTGGCATGCATCCCGTCAGTTATTCTTCATGACCACCTGAGGAGGTGGTGGCTGTTAACTGGTGTTACATTGGCCCCTAACTTGTAGCAACCCCACATGAAACAGAACAGAATGCTACCCCACTCAGCACCATCCCCGTCATTGAGTACAGATCAGACCAATGTGATGCACAGGGTTTTCTCTGGCTGATTTTTGTAAGTGAATCACCAGGCCTTTCTTCCTAGTCTGTCTGAGTCCAGAAGCTCCACTGAAACCTCTTCAGTGTCATAGCAACATGTAAGCGTTTGCTGACAGGTGGGAGGTGGCTGTGCTTGAGATCTGCTGACCAGGACTCTAGCCCAGGTCTCCCCATGGAAGATGAGAATTTTACAAGTGAACACCTATAGCCCTCTCCTGTGAGGTGGGTATACTTGATTTCCCCACTTTACAAGTGAGAAAGCTGAGCCACAAAGAGGTTAACCAGCTTACCCAAGTCCACACATTGAATTAGTGGGATTTGAGCTCTACCGGTCTAATGCCAAAGCTTGATGCTCTTAGTATGATTAGCACTTGAAACTATGGATACGAATCCTGGTTTTACGACTTACTGCTGTGTGACCGTGGGCCAGCTGTTTAACGCTGTTGGGCCAAGAAAGGAAGTCAGCCAGAGAAGCCTGGTGCGGTTTAAGGCACATAATAAACACTCGCCAAAGCCACCCATGGTTAGCCACTCAAGGTTATTGTTAGTGTTCACCCCCCATCAGAGTCCTGCTAAGAGGTGGTGGCTGTCTATTTGAGGGTGCCTAGGAAAGAATTGAAAACCTTGGTGCCATAGTGATTAAGTGCTATGTCTGGTAAATCAAAAGGCAGGCAGTTCGAATCACAAAGTGCTCCTTGGAAACTCTTTGGAGCCGTTCTGCTTTGTCCTGTAGGATTGCTATGAGTCAGAAACGACTCAACCGCAGTAGATTTGGAGCCCTGGTTGCACAGTGGTTAGGGATTTGGCTGCTAACCAAGAGATTGCCAGTTTGAATCCACCAGTTGCTCACTGGAAACCCTGTGGGGTGGTCAGTTCTACTCTGTTGTGTTGCTGTGAGTCAGAATTCTCTTGATGGCAGTGGGTTTGGTTTCTTATTTTTTTTTTTGAAGAAAGAATTGTCTGAGCATTCTTGTCAATGATTTGGATTGTGGGGCTTTACTTAGAAAGTAGCCTGATTAAGGCGGTGCTGGGGGAGTGGTAGGGAGCCTGAGTGGTACAGATGGTTAAGTGCTCAGCTATGAACTAGAAAGAGGCACATCACAAGAAAGGTCTGGTAAACTGCTTCTGAAATGTCATAGCCTTGAAAATCCTACAGAGTGCATTCTGTTCTGCAGCCCATGAGGTCAACATGAGTTGGAATCAACTTGATGGCAACTGATTTGGTATTTTGGGGGAGTGTTAGGTAGCCAGAGCCAGGAACTGTTTATAACAGGGGCCTCAGGTGCTCTGGAATGGGTAGTCTACAGATCCCACAGCCTGAAGGCTTATGGTGTGAGAGTCACAGATAAGACTCGGGCTCCCTGCCCTGGGTCCATCCTGGCAGAGCTAGCTGGCTGCGGGAGATGCACACAAGATTTTAGATTTACCATAGTCAAGAGCTACATTTCATAACTGGTTTATGCATTCAGCCAGAATCCAGCAACAAAATGAAACAGATATTCTGTAGACTCTCAATCATGAAAAACAAAAATAAACCTGCAAAAACCAAAACAGAAAAAAAAAAAAAAGAAAAACAAGAAAACCTCCAAAAGGAATCTTGAAATTTCACAATTTTAGTATTGGCAGTTTCTGAATGCGTGCTGGAGTAAACACAGGAATAATTGATGGACTTTCAGAGCTGAGAGAGATTTTAGGGGCCCTGGAGTCCCATCATGGCTCCCTCCTGGGATGGTGGAGCGATGCAATGATTTACTTGAAAACCAATTAGTTGGTGGCCAAGTCCACCCTGGGACTTTGATAATTAGACTCCCTTGCCACTCTAAATAAGGGGCCAGCATCTTGTATCAAACTTTCTGGAAAGTTCTGTGTTTCTGAATTTAGGGAGTGTTATGGATTGAATTGTGTTTTCTGTAAGATACGTGTTGACCTGGCTAAGCCGTGATTCCCATTATTCTGTGGTTGTCCACCATTCTGTCATCTGATGTGATTTTCCTCTGTGTTGTAGATCCTATTCTGTGACGTTAATGAGGCGGGATTAAAAGCAGTTATGTTAATGAGGCAGGACACAGTCTATTAGATTAGGTTGGATGTTAAGGCAATCTCTTTTGTGATATAAAAGAGAAGTGAGTAGAGAGGAAAAAGACCTCATTACCAGGAAGCTAGGAAAGCCAGGAACGGAATATGGTTTTTGGACCTGAGGTCACTGAGCTGAGAAGTCCCGGCTGGGGGAAGATTGATCACAAGGACTTCCTCCAGAGCTGACACAGAAAGAAGGCCTTCTCTGTGAGCTGGCAGCCTGAACTGGAACCCATAAGCCTCCTAAATTTGTCTGTTGAGGCCATCTACCTGTGGTACTTCTGTTATAGCAGGTCTGTGTAACTAAGCCAGAATATATCCTGTTTCTCAGCTGAAATGTTTTTCTGTACCCTCTCCAGCCAGTAACTGCCTAGTTATTCTTCGTGGCATCTGTTCATGGCATTTTCTACATCAGTGTTCCTATCAGACTCCAGTACTTGCTCCTAACAGAATTCATTATTTCCCCTTTGGCCACTGCTAAACCTTATGACATGTACTGCACTTAATTGAAATTATTTGCTACTTGTTGCATTTCGTGGGATACAGTCAGAATCACAAATGGAGCCTCACTTGTAGCCATCATTGACCATTCATTCATTCATCCATATATGTTAATGGAGCAATCACTGTGCCAGGTACAAAGTATGGACTTAAGGAGAAAACACATGAATAACAGATTAATACCATACTGATATGGACTATGAAGAAAATAAAAAGGTGATAAAACAAAACCAAAACAGAAAACCAAACCCACTGCCGTCGAGTTGGGTCCGACTCATAGCGACCCTAGAAATCAGAGTAGAACTGCCGCATGGTGTTTCCAAGGAGCACTTGGTGGATTTGAACTGCACACATTTTGGTTAGCAGATGTAGCACTTAACCCACCTACACCACCAGGGTTTCCAAAAACGTGAATAAGATGGATAAATGATATGGTAGGGGCTGCTTTTGACTGGACTTTCAGGGATGGGCCCTCTTGAAGGGCCTGTTATTTCAGCTGAGACCCAGATGATGAGATGTGGGAGCCATATGAAAGTCTGAGAAGAGAATATTTTAGATGGGAGGCAGAGTCTGTGCAAAACAGCTAACATGAGAATGAAGTAGGCTTCTTGGAAAAGTCAATGGAAGCCATTATGGATAGAATGGAATAGACAGGGAAAGAGAAGTGTCCACTGAAGACCAGGAAACAGGCAGGGCCCAGCTTCACAGGGCCTTATACAATTCATGTTGTCAGTGGATCACTTTGATCTACTGAGCTTGGACTTGTCCTCAGATGCTTAACACAATCCTCCAGCCCACCACTACGTACTGATCAGTTTGCGCAGGAGGGAAAAAAATCCCCCAAACTTCAGACATCCTTGCTAAACTTTTTGAGGGCCAAGTTCATGTTTTAATCTCTTTTTTATGTTCTAGTACTTTGTACTGTGCCTGGTAAAGAGGAGGCTCTTGATGCAGGTTTGTTGTGTCAGTGAATGGTTTCTGAATTGTGTTATCTTTTGGATTAAAGCAGTGGCAACATTCTCTCTGGGGGATGACTTTTTAGCAAGTCCACGAAACAGTAGGTGGTGGCACATTGTATTGTGGTGGCTAGAGAGAGCCATCATAGTCGGCAACTAATAACAAAGCATATGGTGACCATTGATTGGTGATTCTCCCAACTTAGCTCACTTCCAACAGCTGAAATTCTATAAAATTCAGACATCATTAATCTGGGAAGTAACAGAGGGAAGCCTCCACAAAGTCCCTGAACTTCCTGTTATGTTGTCTCACTAGTCTTTAGCCATCAGACAGAAATGTCCAGGTGGACCTCTGCCTCTGGTGTTATAACAGACTGATATTCTGGAAAACTCTCTTATTGCACACACACAGTAATGCTGGATATCATATGAGGCACAACCTTTGAATAATGCGGCTAAGCTCATAAAAATGGAAGATAAATCCTCAGGGCTCAAAGCGAAGATAGACCTACCATCAGAGTGGTAGACGGGCACCTTAGCTGGAGGCCTTGAGGTTGACTACAGATGACAGAATCCTGGAGCCTTGGCTGCCAACTGTCACACGGGGAGATGAGAATTAGGGGACAAGGCTTTGGGCACTATAAGGTAGGGAGTTAGAAATGATCACAAGCCTGCAAAAAGCCCAGGACTCTTAAAGATCTGCATCCTCAATGAAAAGATAGATGAAAAAAAATTCCTCTGCTGGAGAAGAAAGTTGCTATGAAAAATTGTGTCAGCCTTGGCTGGAAATGGGAGATTAAGAGTTGTCTCATGAGAATTCTGATCTTAGAAGAGTTTGGGGTTTAAATTTATGTTGTCTATGCTATGCAGGGGACTTCAAGCTAAAGAACAAAGTCCGGGTGCTTCCAGGGTGTGAGTGGCTCAGTATGCCTGGCAAAATCAAATAAGAATTCTCTTTGGTGGAGCACACTCACAGTTGGGGCTCCTTAGGATTCACTTATAGGAAGATCAACCACGTATGCGTTCTTAGTAAAAAGCTACCAATTACATCAAGTAGAAAGTCATCAGTAGAAAAGGCAAACCCTGCTGATGGGTATTTGGACAATTTCCAGCTTTGGGCTGTCATGAATAATGTTGCTGTGACAATTATCCATTTCCGTTGGGGTTATGTCTGAGAGTGGAATTATCAGGCCATAGGATACACACGTGTTCAGAGTTAGTAAATGCCACCATTTTCCAGTCTTTTCCTATTCCAAGTGAGCTCTTGTTTGGGAATTCTACAAGTAAAAGCATATTCAAAAAGTCCAAAGTAGCAAAGCCAAATGAAATGGATGGATTAACAACAGATTAGATATAATGAAGAAAGAATTAGTGAATAGGAAGATAAATAAGGGGAAATTACCTAGAATGTAGTACAGAGAGGGGATTAAAAAGAGAAAAAGAAGAGATATAAAGAATAAAATTGGAAGACTCTATTTATATATAATTTAAGAAAGCACAGTGGAATTTAATCAGAGCCTTAAATCATCTAACTCAACATTCTCCAGTGGAAATACAATGTCATTTATTACAAGTAACTGAACATTTTCTAGTATCTGTTAAATACTCAGACATGACTCGATGGCAATGGGTTATTTAACCCATTAAATGTAATTTCTTTTATTTCAACATGGAATCAATGTAAGCTATTAATGATATATTTTACCTTCTTTCTCTTTGTACTAAGTGTCAAAATCTAGCATGTATTTTATACTGACAGCCCATCTCATGTGAGACCAGCTACATTTCAAGAGTTCAGTGGCCACATCTGGCTCATGACTACCGTGTTGGATGGCACAGATCTCACCAGTGAGGGTGTGTAAGAGAAGAGCAGCTGCCTAAAGGTTGACAAGGCTCAGGAGAGTGACCCAGTTGAAGCTGAGGACCACATCTTGAGAGAGGGAGTGCTGTAGGGTAGCATAATGCCACAGTGGCGGTGTTGGGTCTTGAGCTGACACACATTCATATTCCTCTGTACACTTATTATACCCTTTGACATCCAGTGAATAGAAAAATTACAGCTGTTGAGTAATTCGGAGTGATGGTAAACAGCAGCTTAGTGTAAGAAGAGAAATATATCTATTGCATTCACAGAAGGGATTTGAAATCTCAGAATGTAACTACCCTCATGAATATTTGTCCAGGAGACTAACGTGAGCATGTCTGACATTCAGATCAAAGTTGACTGTGTGGTTTCATAAAAGCAGGCAGATTGGAGGAGATTTTCAGGTTTTTATTTTAGTTTTTCTATAATGATAGGAAGACTTGGCAATGACTGTAAGTAGGTTGTTACCTTGGGTTTGATGTGTCACTTAAAAGATAGCATTGTGTGCTGATGTGCTCATCCAATACAAAAGCTGTATTATCAGGCTCAGATTCAAATACCACATAAATTTGCCCTAAATGACCTTTGACCTCCTGGGAAATTCTGTGTTTGGGTAAGATGCGTGAGTGTAGGCAGTGCGGTCAGGTAATTTGATGGCTACAGCAGCCCTGAAGCCAGGTCTTCAGAACTGCTGCCTGGCCTCTGCTATTGGAAAAGTAGTAATAGAAAAGAAAATGCATTTTCATCCTTAAAAACACCTCTGAAATGTTGTATTTATTTGTAATGGTAACACCTTTTTTTCTGCTGGTTCTACCGGTCCAAAAATAGGGGTGAGATAATCATGCAAGGGACATCATTATGTAAGGTTGTGATCTTTATGATGAAAAAACACTTCTTTTTACCATACTTTAAGTAGGGAACGGACTAAGCCAAGTTAATGCTGCCGCTAGATTTTATTATGGGCCAACAGAAAGTTGTTAGTTAATTCAGTCATCCTAAATACTGGAATATAGTGTTCTAGAAAGTTCGGCATTACTAACTTTGAGATACTCGTTACATTGGCTTTCAGAAGCTTGTGAAACGATCTCGGTCTGATGGAGTACCCAGTCCAAATGGACCATTTTCAAACATGTATGAAAGTGCACCCAAGGGGATGTTGAACTGGCAGTACAGTGGTTAAATACTTGGCTGCTAACCAAACTCCCAGCCACATTACAGGAGACAGACGTGACAGTCTGTTTCCGTAACGAGTTATAGCCTAGGAAATCCTATGAGGCAGTTGTCCTCTGTCCTACTGGGGTGCTATGAGTTGGAATTCACTTGATGGCAGTGGGCTTATTGTCTGTGAAAACAAAGTGTCCTCCTATAGCCCTTGGCAGGTCTCCCTGGTGCTGTCAGATGCAGTGTACTAGCGGTGCTGACGATGACCCAGTGGAAAGAGTGCTAGGCTACTAGGCGGTGTCTTAGTCAGCTAGTGCTGCTTTAACAGAAATACAAGTGAATGGCTTTAAAAAGAGACATTTTATTTGTTACTATTCAGTAGGTTGGAAGTCCACATTCATGATGTCGGCGCCAGTGGGAAGGCTTTCTCTGCAGGCTCTAGAGGAAGTTCCTTGTTGTCAGTCTTCCCCTGATCTGGAAGCTTCTGAGGTATAGGGACCCTAGTCGTTTCCAAAAGATGTGCTCAGCTCCTGATACTGCCTTCTTTCTTGATGGTATGAGGTCTCTAAAGCTCTCTGCTAGCTTCTGTCCTTAGTATCTTCAGAGACTGCCTCAAGGCACAGAAGAAGCCTACACACTGAGTCCTACACCACAAAGTCAGCTGCCACCAACTGTCCCTTATCAACATCACAGAGGCAGGGTGTTCATCACACACAATACCAGGGATCATGGCCCAGCTGAATTTGTACACACATGTTTTGGGGAACACAACTGAATCTATGATGGTTGGCACGATAATATGTGATGAGGGATAAGTCACTGTCACTGTACTCTTGGGTGCTTTGGCAATAAAAAAAATGTTGTTTGCATTAGGACTGGAAGTAATCATTGGGGCCATTTATTTTCACTCTATACACACAGTTCTAGAACTTTCTAAAACATTGTAACTAATGATCGTCTGGCTTTGGTTTGAATGCTGGGCCAGAGGTTGCTGTGTTGCAACACTGACCATTCCGTTGTTGGATATTTCTCAGCGTTAGAACAGTTTTCCTTGTACGGAGCCAAGGCCTTGTTAGCCAACATTGAACTAATTAGGGGCTTGTGGGAGATAAATAAGGTCATAAATATGAACTTCCACCTGAATGGTCCAGTCTAAACTGTGACACCTCTTGCTTGTCTTGCAGCAGGTCCCCAAATGGAAAGAATCAACATTTTTGTGATATGGCCTTATAATGTGGCCATTTAGCTACTGCAGTTTTGTCCTGAAAGTGGGGTAAAGAATCCTGCCTCTCTAGGTTAGTGAGGAAGCGTCATATTTTAAAAAGGTGGTTTACTTCTTATTACCAGTCTAGTGTTCAAACTCTTAGGTAAGGATTATCCCGCTTGTACTGAAGGGCTTGCTCACCAGGACACCAGCGCTTACTAGCTTTCTCCAGTGTAAAATAATGGGTGAAACTATGCCCTGGGGGATGCTTCTGGGATATCATGCAACTATAGGATACCCCTCATTTGTGACCCTGGTTATATGGTAAGTTGTTCTCAGTTGCCACTGAGCTGCCCCTAACTCATGGTGACCCCAAGCACGAGACTGGAGTATTGTGATCCATAGGTTTCATTGGGTGATTTATTGAAAGTAGGTCAGCAGATCTTTCTTCCTAGTCTCTCTCATTCTGGAAGCTCCATTGAAACCTGCTTAGCGTGATAGCAACATGCAAGCCTCCCACTGACAGATGGGAGGTGGCTATCCTTAGGGTTCATTGACTAGGAATGAAATCTGGTGAGATGAGACGCTGCTGTTGTTAGGTGCCACTGAGCTTGTTCCAATTCCTGGTGACCCTGTGTACAACAGAGCAAAACGCTGCCCAGTCCTGCGTCATCTTTACAGTTTTTGCTGTGTTGAGCCCATTTTTTTAGCCACTGTGTCAGTTTGTCTCATTGAGGGTCTTCCGCTTTCTCACTGACCCTCTCCTTTACCGCATGCTATCCTTCTCCAGAGACTAGTCCCTCCTTATAATATGTTCAAAGTATGTGAGATGAAGTTTTGCCGTTCTTGCTTCCAAGGAACATTCTGTCTACACTTCTTCCGAGACAGATTTGTTTATTTCTTTAGCAGTCTATAGTATATTCAGTATTCTTTGTTTGTAATTAATCATTCATCTAGTATTTGTTGACATTTTATAGTGCCCAGCACTGTATTAAGAACCCTGGTGACTCAATGGTTAAGTGCTCGGCTGCTATCCAAAAGGCTGGCAGCTTGAACCCATCTAGTGGCTCTGCAGGAGAAGAGACATGGTGTTCTGCTCCCATGAAGGTTTCAGACTAGAAAACCCTATGGAACAGTTCTACTCTGTCACATTGGGTCCCTGTAAGTTAAAATCAACTCAATGGCATCCAACAACAACAACAGCAAAGCACAGTCTTGTCTGAGGAAGCTCTAAGTTATCTTTTTTCACATGATGTCTCCATAGAGCTTTTGATGAAGGCAGAGCTATTTCAGGCTAGCAGTGAGTTCCCTCCAGCCCAATGGACCTATTTTGTGGCAGATTCTGGAACTGTCTTAGTTCATTCAACTCCTGCCCCTGTGGAAACTCTAAATCAAGCCCTTGACTGTCTAAAATACAGAGTTGGGCGGAGGAGGGCAAGTAATAGCATAGAAGAGCCAGGCAGAGGCTGCTGAGTTCCCAGGGGTTTCTTGGGGTGGGCATCTTTGTCAACTCAGCATTCCACTTTCACTGAACAGTCAACAACTGAACAGTCACAACAGAAGTTGTGACTAGGCTTTATACTGAATGGCATGCTCTTGACTTTGGAAGAGGTGGTAGTGTGCTAACGAGTGCCCTTTCTGACTTAGCCCTTGGCCCCGGTTCTAGGATCATTTCTTCCCAACAGCTGCTAGGTATCCCGGCTCTTTATCAAATGAGCTTTTCAGGTGAAATTACTTCCTGAGCTGTCTCAGAGTGCAAACTGAAGGTGTAATGTCTTGTTCAAGGTGCTAAATCTTGATGGGAATAGAGGGAGGGGAACAACCTGACCTATATTTAAACAAACGCAGTAAGTCACTCGGCCTGTGGTTTCTCAGTTGTGTAACAGCATCTCCGTTTTAGTCATTTGTATCTGTAATGTGGAGAGACACGCACACTGTTAGACATTTCAGAGTGAAACTTCTGTGGCAGATGGAATTGGGACTGTGTATCCCCAAGGAAAGGTCTGGTATTCGAAGCAAAAAAAAAAAAAGCCCAAATAACAGGAAAGAAGAAATTCTGGCTGCTTGCATGGTGGAAAACTCGATGCAGCTCTTTAATGAAAGGCCTGAAGAGAAGTGACTGCCACAATCACAGTGAGGTGGCATGGAGGTTGGTAATAAAATCACATCAGGTGTACTGAATCTGTCAGCGTGCCTGGAGAAAGTGGCAATCTGCAAGATTTGAGATTAATAAGCAAGGCAAAAATTATAAAAGCTTCAAAATTGTTTATGGGGCTTCCTCTCTAGGGGATCATTAGTTCCTTGAGGGAGGTGGTGTAGCAGAGACAGGTCCTGTAGTTTGCAAAAAAAGACCAGAATTAATGGTCTGACAGAGACTGAGAAACCCTGAGGGTATGACCCTGGACACCCTTTTAATTCAATCCCAAAGCCACTCCTGAGGTTCACCCTTCAGCCAAAGATTTGACAGACCCGTAAAACAGAAGGAGACTAAATGGGCACACCATCCCAGGGGCAAGGACAAGAAGGCAGAGGGAAACAGGAAAGCTGGTAATGGAGAACCCAAGGTTGAGAAGGGGAGAGTGTTGACTCATCGTGGGATTGGCAACTGATGTCACAAAACAAAGTGTGTATTATTCGTTTAATGACAAACTGATGTGTTCTGTGAATCTTCATCTGCAGTGCAATAAAACAATGCAAATAAAAAACAAAAAAAATGGGTAAAGGATGTGAATGGACACTTCACCAAAGAAGACATTCAGATGGCTAACCAGCACATGAAGAAGTGCTCAAGATTATTAGCCATTAGAGAAATGAAAGTCAAAACTACAGTGAGATACATCTCACCCTGATACCACTAGCACTAGAAGAAAACAACAACAGAAATAGAAAATAACAAATGTTGGAGAGGTTGAGGAAATATTGGAACTCTTACACCCTGCTTTTGAGAATGTATAATGATACAACCACTGTGGAAAATGATCTTGCACATTCTTAAAAAACCAGAAGTAGGAATACCATAAAATCCAGCAATCCCACTTCTAGAAATACATCCTAGAGAAGAGCCATCTCATGAAAAGATACACGCACATCCATATTACTGCAGCATTACTCAAAATAGCAAAAAGATGGAATCAGCTAAGTGTACATCAACAGATGAATGGAGCAACAAACTGTGGTGCATACACACAATGAAATACTACCCAATGGTAAAGAATAGCGATTAATCCATGAATCGTGTCACAACATGGATGAATTTGGAGGACATCATGCTGAGTGAAATAAATCAATCACAAAAGGACAAATACTGTATGAGACTACTATTATAAAGAAACAAGAAAAGATTCACACAAGGGAAGTGTCTCAGTCACCGGGTACTGCTCTAACAGAAAATACCACGAGTAGAAGGTTTCATGAGGAGAAGCTTTTATTGTCACAGTCCGGTAAGCCACAAATCCATTCCTAAGCTACAAGTCCATTCAATATGAAAAATCATCACAGTCCAGTAGGCTGAGTCCACATCCAGTGAGAGCATCTCAGCACAGGAACCTCTGGTCCAAAGGACGTGCTCTGCTCTCAGTGCTTCTCTCTTGGTGGTGTGAGGTTCCCAACTTTCTCAGCTCACTTCTCTCCCTTATATTCCAGAAGCTTGAGTGCTGCCTCACTAACACAGCTGCAAACCATTCTCCATCATCAATATCACAGAGGCAGGATTCACAACACATGGGAGGAAGGGCACCATATTGGAACTCCTCAAATCAACACATACATTTGGGGGGGGGGGCACAATTCAATCCATGACAGGAAACAAACAAAAAAAACCAACAGTTTTTGATGCTTATCAGAGGTGGAGGAGGGAAAATTACCAAACAGATAGAAAACACATGTTAATATTAGTGAAGGGGAAGGCAGTACACAATACAGAGGAAGTCAGCAAAACACAACCCAGGTGTGGGAGGACACCTGGAAGAAAGCAAGAACAAAGGGCAACAACAGTAATTTCTGTAGCACACGTAATCCTGTAGTGATATTAACAAACACTAATTTACAAATGGACACACAGATGCTAAGACAAGAGAAGTGGGAGAATATAACAGAATTCACCTATGTACAGATACAGATTTGGTGGTGGAAATTTCTACATACATAACTGTAGATGAAGTGTCAACATCAACACAGACAGTACAGCACACATGGGCTGTAGTCAGGGCAGCTTCTAAGACATAACCAGACATGGTGAAGGATGAAGTTCCTGGGCTCAAAGGCAAAGGGTCGTAGACTTGGAGGACATCTACATCAGTTGGCACAACATAGTACATAAAGACATTCCTACTTCGGTGAGTAGCATCTGGGGTCTTAAAAGCTTGTGAGTGACCATCTGAGATACAGCTGTTGGGTTTCTTTCTGCCCAGAACAAAAGTGAACTAAGAAAACCAAAGATCCGAGGGAGCAATTAGTCTGACAATCGGACCACATGAAGCACAGCCCACATGACCTCAAGACCAGAAGAACAAGATGGTACCTGGCTCCCCATACGCATGGCACTGACTGCGATCACAACAGAAGGTCCTGAACAAAGCGGGAGAAAAGTTGTAGAATAAAATATCAAATTCACAAAAAGATCAGTCCTGCTGGTTTTGAGGAACTCCCAAGACTGTGGCCCTTAGCTGGAACTGAAGCCATTTCTGGAACTGCCTTTCAGCCAAACCATAGACAAGCCCATTAAATAAACAGCAATACCCAAGAGGAATGTGCTTGTTAGAATGATCTGTTGTATGAGATCAAAAGGGCAGTATTTTCCCAAAAGCAAAGATGAGAAGGCAGGAAAGGGTAATGATTTCAGGACAAAAGGAAATGGGGAACCTAGGACAGAAATGGGGGGACAGTAGCCACATTGTGGGGAATGCACCCAGTGTCATGAGACACCTCTATACATACTATTGAAGGGGAAACTAATTTTCTAAGTAAAATTTCTCCTGATGCACAATAAAAAATAAAAAAAGATTGAAATCTTAATGTATTAGAAGTGGGAATATAGAATGGTGCAGCCACTTTAGAAAACAATTAAGCAGTTCCTTAAAAAGTTAAACACAAAGTTACCTGGCAATTCCCTTATTTATCTAGGAGTAGATAAATACCCAAGAGAAATGAAAATGTATGTTTACACAAGAACTTTGTATGAATATTCATAGCAGCATTGTTCATAATAGCCCAAAAGTGGACACAATCCAAATGTCCATCAACTGACTAATGAATAAAGAAAATGTGGGCTCTCCAATCAATGAAATATTATTTGCACATAAAAAGGAATGAACTTCTACAGCTTCATTAAAAAACCATCTGTATGAGACCAAAGAAACCCTGGTGGCATAGTGGTAAGTGCCATGGCTGCTAACCAAAGTTGGCCATTCAAATCTGCCAGGCACTCCATGTTAACTCCATGGGGATTGTTCTACTCTGTCCTGCAGGGTTGCTATGAGTTGTAAGTGACTTCATGGAGATGGGTTTGGTTGGTATGAAACCAAAAGGTCAACAGTTATTCTTAACACAAAGATGAGAAGACACGGGATGGGGCAATCAAATTACTGAAAATAGAACAACCAGAAAGCAGTTAATAAGAATGTTGACACATTACGAAAAGTGTGACTAATATCACTGAACAACTCATGTGGAAATTGTCAAATGGAAACCAAATTTACTGCGTAAACTTTCACCATAAACACAATAAAATATATTTTTAAAAAGAATATAAGAAGTATTTTTATAAATCACACTTCTGTTCCTCCCGCATGTATCATCTTTCTGTAAATGTGAATTAGTATCTAATTAGCCATCATTCTCCTTATGTCTGTCTTCCTGTGTGTAAGAGCTGGCTGCATCTTTTCTACTGTCTGAGCCAAGGGTCTGGGAGGCATCTCCACCTGCTCTTCCCTCATTCCAGTTCATGTTCATGGATACACAAGCCATATCCATTCTTCTTCCTGATCAGCTTCTGAATCTATGCTTTGTCTGTATCTCTGCTGTTACTGCTCAGCTACTGTCATCTCCTGTCTAAATTAATGTCACAGTGCTTTGATTGCTAATTAAGGGAAAATCCTCTAGGAATGTCCTAGGCAACACTAGTTAACCTTGTCGGCTCTTAACCAAAAGGATGGAGGCTTGAGTTCATCCAGGAGTACCTTGGAAGAAATACTTGGCAATCTACTTCCAAAAAATCAGCCACTGAAAACTATGCAGCATGGTTCTGCTCTGACACACATGGGGTTGCCATGAGTCAGAGTTGGTGTGATGGCCACTGGTGCCACAGTCTTGTTGATTTGTTTACATGCTTCTGGTCTGCCTCTTCCCACCTTACCACTTTGCATGGAAGTGCCAGGAAGCAGAAACTTTGTTTTGTTCTCTATTGCATAAACTTCCAGAACAGCCTATGGCACGTAGTAACTGCTCAATAAATGCAAATGGGATGATGGCCTCAGTGAATAATTCTGCTATCACTATTGAGAAAACAACTTACAGGGCTTGCTGTACTGGTGCCGCATCATCATCTCTGATGAAAGAAACTAAGGTGAAAATGCCAGGCAAAATAGGAAAATACAATGCCAGACCTTTTTTGTTTCTTTCATTTTGGCTCTGTGCAGTCAAGAGCAGCATGGATTTATCTTTCAGAAAGCCAGCAAATAGAGAAGGTGGAGATTATTGAAAACTTTGGTGGAGAATGGTGATGCTGGCATGGCTGCTGTCTGTGGGACCCAGTAGTTATCCAGACTCAGTCAGTGAAGAGGAATGGAAATGAAGCCATTTGTATAGAAGCTCCATTTGGCAAAGAATAACAACATATTGATTTGGCTGTCCAGGAAGGCCATGTTTCTTCTCTATGTCTTTTCATTCCTCATCTGGGCTGAATTGAGAACACAAATTCTACTCAAATGCATTAACAGCTTTCTAATGTAAGCTATCAGTCACAAAGAAATGAGAAGAATGATCTGAAGCACTAAGGAAGCTGGATTTTCAAGCTGGTTCATTTGACCTGATATGTTGCAAAAAATGAAAGAGAAAGCCTACATGCATGTCAAATCTGAGGGGCCTCGGTGCAGGTTTCTGTTATCAGTAATGTCATCAGAAAGCATCTCTAGTCAACATCATCAGGATCCTCTTGGTAATATTGTATTTTAAACAAGTAACATCTGTTATACAGTTTTGTCAACCACACAACTCCTCTCACTATCGTAGTAAGCAAGCTATGCGTGTGTTATATGCATGGTGCATTATTTACATGGGTGTGTTATTTGTGGAAAAATACAGTAAAGACTGAAAAAGTGCCTTAACTAATTGCTTTAAAATCCACAGATGGCAAATCAAGTAGATGGTTGGTTTATCACCCTCCCAGCATCCATAAAAATGTACATCCAAGGGCTAGAAAGTTTCTAATGGCAGCGGCTGCACTTTTGAAAACCTCAGTGGAACTCTTGATTCTCCTATAGTTAGCTCTTCTAGCCTGTTTCTGTAGAACAGGAGGAAGCTGCTTTCCTGACCCACACAACTTCTGGACAATAAACCTGTGAAGCCTTTGTGCATTGCCAGGAGTTTCTGAGAGCAGAAACTAGGAAGTCGGATGTATATAATGATTCACTGGAGGTTGTGATGCCATGGAATAGGTTTCATGAAGAAACAGCTTGATATAGACTATTACAGATATTAAAAGCTGCTTTCTAGTGTTTGGGCTCTTGCTATTGGCAATTCAGTGACTATTAGGTACATTCACTGCATGAGATGGGTACCACACTTTTTATGCCATGGAGAAAAATGTAGATTAATTAATGAACTCCACATTCACTCTGAATACTAGCATGCTTTGACCACAACTCTTAGATTTAGCATATTTCATATCTGGAAAATATATTAATTTAATCTCTCCTTATTTGCATGGTTGTTGTTAGTTGCCATCAGGTTGGAGTAATTCGTATTGACCCCATATGAGGGAGTGCAACTGCCCTATAGAGTTTCCTGTAATCTTTATGGAGGCAGATTGTCAGGTCTTTTCTCCCGAAGAGCCAAATGGGTGGGTTTGAGTTAATGAGCTTTTGGTTAGCAGCTGAGTACTTCACCATTGCACCATCAAGCCTCCTTTATTGGCATTATATACATTTAAGCAATTTTATAAAAATGAAATAGGAAAAAAAGTCTGCAATTAGGACATTCCTTTTCCAGTGGTCGAGTTTTTCCCTTTTCTTTCTTGCTCTCTGTTCCGCCTCTCTTACACTGTCCGTTTTCTTCCTCCTTGAAACCAATGTGCGTGTGTGGCAGCCCTCTATAACCGGTCTTAGTGTCTTAGTGCCACAATAATGGAGATGCTGCAAGTGGTGACTTTAAAGAACAGGTATGTCTTTTGTCACAGCTCAGGATATGGCTCATCATTCTGGGTCTGGCTGCAGGGTGAGGTCATTCCGTGTTTTGCAGCTTCTAGTAGCTGTGATCCTTAGAGTTCCTGAGTTCTTACATAACAGTAGTCTCTGTCCTCAGTGTCTCGGTATCTCAGTGTCTAATCCACTCTTTTTATGACTTGGAAGTGAATAGGTTTAGAATCCATCCAGCTTGAGCCTGACGAACATAACAAAGGAAACCCTGTTTCTGTACACAATTACAGCTACAGGTTCAGGGGCTAGGATTGCAACATCTAGTTTTGGGGGACACAGTTAAATCCATCACACAACCCCAAATTTAATGACCTATGTTCTTAAATATTTGTTATCTGTTACAAAAATCTAGAAATATACTTTATAATATTTACATGCCTATCCATACAATAGAAACCCTGGTGGTGTAGTGGTTGAGTACTATGGTTGCTAACCAAAAGGTCTGTGGTTCATATCCACCAGGTGCTGCTTGGAAACTCTATGGGGCAGTTCTACTCTGTCCTATAGGATTGCTATGAGTCATAGCACAGGGTTTAGTTTTTTTGTTTGTTCATTTTATCCATACAATAAATATGATCATTCCCTTTATAACCTGGATCTTTATTATATATCCTGTTACGTGTTGAGTCATGTTCCTCAAAATGTATTTCATGGTGAAAACCTGTTAAATGCAGGATTTGGCCTCTGAGACA
Organism: Heterohyrax brucei; assembly: GCA_028571685.1. Lineage (NCBI taxonomy): Eukaryota > Metazoa > Chordata > Mammalia > Hyracoidea > Procaviidae > Heterohyrax > Heterohyrax brucei. Next base: position 22,214,590 of record CM053147.1, read on the forward strand.
AGTCTTAGATCTGTCGTCTAAGCGACCATGGGAAAGTGTCTAAGTGATACAGCAAAGCCCAGACTGCAGTGGGCTAAACAGACAAATGTGCTCTGGAAATGAAGATTCTGGATCCTACCTCTGTGACTCACTCTTAGGTCACAGGCATTTCAAAAGAAGATAATGGCTGATTAGTCTTTTAAGAGGGCTGGGATGAAGCAGGGCACACCTGAAGACGATGTTTGCCTTGTGTGGAAGTAGACTTCAAGAATGACATGAACTTGGGTCCAAATTCTGCTCATCCATGTAGTAGCCTTGTGTGACTGTAACTACTTACTCCTCTCCCTGTCTCAGTGTCTATCCTGGTAACATGGGAGTGAGTGGTAAGACCTAGTTGGATCATGGAAAGAACTAGAGGCATACGTGGAAAGTGTCTGGTACCCAGCAGGCATTCAACAGACAGTAGTTGTGAATAGTGTTTATTTGTAAACAATTAAAATGGAGAATTAGAAGGGAAGTTCTACCTTTGTGGTTAGGTGGAGACTATTTAGGACGTAGAACCAGTGGTGTTAAATATTACGTAGATACACAACACACATGCACAAGTGTGCACACACACATGCATTCTCATCCAGAGTCTATTCTTGAGACACGTTATCCAGCAAGGCACCTTTCAGCAGTGAGTGTCAGTGTCCCAGTGCAGGTACCACTCCCTGAAGGCAGGGTCAGAATCTTCCATCATCTCAATGCCTCATGTCCAGGGAGGATGCTTACAAATGCTGGTTGGTTTGAAAGATTAAAATATGTTCCCCAGACAGTCCACATTTAGGGTACTGTAATGGTTCCACTTTTTCTTATGGTTATGACAACTTCTTGATCCTTCCTCCTTGTAACTTTGGGAACACGCGTGCACACGCAGACACACACACACACACACACACACACACACACACACATGCAGAGCTGGGGAAGAAGGGGTCGGCCAGTTCTTGTGTGGCCCCATTTACATCCCCACTCTTCTTTTAGGGATAATGGAGGCCTTTCTAAACTTCACCTTCTTGGCTGTCATAGAGAGAAGATATAAAAATTCCAGAGAGTTACTGTTTTTGAGGCTCTTTAAAAAGTGTTTAGGTAAATGTTCTTACTACCACAATACTTCCTCCCTTTTCACAGTTGGAAAAATTTGTGTACTTTGTTCCAACATAATGACTGATTTCAAAGTAATAAACCTGGGGCCCTTTGTGTGACATACCAGGTGGCTGTCAGTCAACACTCCAATCACATCCCTGGATATCTGCCGTGATGAGATTGTCAAGGGGATCATAAAACTATTAAATGTGTGTCAGCAAATCCCGGACCCTGAATAGTGATCTTCCCTCTAGGTTAAAGATTTCTCAGGAAGGCATAACATGGAGGGAAGAATGGAAGTAAAAGACTCCGACACAGTCAGACTTGAGCATTGCAGCTGCGCCACTTATTGGCTGTGTGACACAGCTTTAGTTGCTTCACTTGCTTAGTTCCATTGGAACACTGGTGGCACAGTGGTGTAAGTGCTTGGCTGCTAACTAGAAGGTTGGTGGTTTGAAGCTACCAGCAGCTTTGTAAAGATTATAGCCTTGTCTTCAGTGACTGCTAATACTGGGATCACCTTTCTGGTCTGCCACAGTGAAGACTGCAGCCTTGGAAACCCTAGGAGGCAGTTCTGCTCTGCCCCATTGGGTCAGTTCTACTCTGCCCCATTGGGTCAGTTCTGCTGTGTCCCATAGAGTCAGTTCTACTCTGTCCTGTAGAGTCACTATGAGTTGGAATCATCTCAGTGGCAATGGGTTTGGTTTGGTTTTCATTCATTCTTAGACTGAGAATAGTACCATTTGTACTTACTTTAGAGTTTTACATTAGAATCAAATGAAATAACTTATGAAGCATTAAGACCAGTCTCGAGCACAGTAGGTGTTTGATAAAAGGTAAGCTTCTTTCAGGAACTCTGGTGGGACAACATTTAAGCTTGACTGCTAACCCAAAGGTTGGCCATTCGAACACACTAGATTCTCCTCAGGAGAAAAATGTGGCAGTCTGCTTCTGTAAAGATTTACAGCCTTGGAAACCACATGGGACAGTTCTGTGCTGTCTTATAAAGCCCCTGAGTTAGAGTTGATATGATGGTAATGAGTTTTGGGTTTTTTGAAACTGCCTTCCCCATTTTCTCATTTCCTGTGTAAAAAGAGAGTAATCTCCTCTGCCCAGACAACAATTAAACAAACAATTAAATTAACAAACGATTAAAATGGAGAATTAGAAGGGAAGTTCTACCTTTGTGGTTAGGTGGAGACTATTTAGGACGTAGAACCAGTGGTGTTAAATATTACGTAGATACACAACACACATGCACAAGTGTGCACACACACATGCATTCTCATCCAGAGTCTATTCTTGAGACACGTTATCCAGCAAGGCATCTTTCAGGAACTCTGGTGGGACAACATTTAAGGTCCCAGTTAGGGTCAATTGTGAGTCTGTGTATTTATGAGCATCAAATGAGACAACAACAGAGCACCTTTTAGGTATAACAAGATCAGCACAAGCAAAGGAAATGACGGATTTTATGATCTTAGATGTGACACCGCTTTGCACATGTGGAGAAGCTGATGAAGATTAACTTTGAATCCCTTAGAAACTCCTTGGTGATGGAGAAGTGAGTTGTGTTTGAACTCCATGCTTTCCTCCATTTAATTGATTAGAATTTTGTGTAATTGAAAATGATGTAAAGAGGTAGTTTTAACTTGAAAAATAGAGTTAAGTAAGAGACCTTAGAACTTTACGGAAATCCTGCTACAAGCAGAAATTAAAGCTGACAGTATCTCATGTTAGAACTCCCAAAGTGCTGGTATTTCTGGAAATCCATCTAAGGAGGGGGGATGAACTTGGCACCTGGGGAAAGCTTGGATCCTGCAGTTACTGTCAACCGTTTGCTTAATGGGTAAATTTACATGCATCAGAAAAGGGAGGAGGCCCCACTGAAACTCACAGATTTTCATGATGGAATCTGCCTTGTAAATTAAAGTCATGTTGGGTGTCCTGATCATGTTTTCACTCCCCAACAAGTTTGTGCTATCGTACAGGCTGCAGTAGACAGAGAAATTAAGCAAGTGTGGCTACTAGCTGGATTACCTCCAGGCAGGGATTCCCTTTTCTTCTTGGTGACCCATCAAAGTCGTTCTTAGGTGGTACAAAAAGCTAACATGCTCAGCTGCTAACCAAAATGTTCACTGGAGTCCACCCAGGGTTGCTTCGGGAGAAATCCTGGTGGTCTGTGTTCAAAAAACTAGCCATTGAAAAATCACAGTTCTCTTTTAACACTCACGGGGTCACCATGAGTTGGAAGTGATTCCACAGCAACTGTTTTTTTCCTTTTTGTTTGTTAAACTGTTCCCTCTTCCAAAACCAAGTCTATTGTCTTCTTGTTATCTTACTTTCACCAAACTTCTGTCAGGATCCCAGTGGACATTTGTTGAGTCAGTGTGTGACTGGATATAGAAATGACAACTGGATCAATTCTTCTTGTGGGAATAGGAACATATGTCCAGAAACATTTCAGTGACTTCACAGTTCTGTTTTCAGTTGGTTCTGACTCATAGTGGCTCCATGTACAACTGAGGGAAACACTGCCTGGTCTTGCACTGCCTTCACAATCGCTGTTGTACTTGAACCCATTTTTTGAAGCTACTGTGTCAGTCCATTGTGTTGAGAGTCTTCCTCTTTTTGGTTGACCCCCCCACGACCAAGCATGAAGTCCTTCTCCAGGAACTGGTCCCTCCTGATAACATGTCCAAATTACATGAGATGAGGTCTCTCCATCTGTGATTCCAGGAAGCATTCTGGCTGTACGTCTTCCAAGACAGATTTTTTTTTCTTTTTTCCTCCTTTAGGCAGTCCATGCGATACTCAGTATTCTTCTCCAATGCTGTAACTCAAGGGCATCAGTTCTTCTTCAGTCTTTGTTATTCACTGACCAGCTTTCACAGACATATGAAGTGACTGATAAAACCATGCTTGGGTCAGGTGTGCTTTAGTCCTCAAGGAGACATCTTTGCTTTTTAAGACTTTAAGAGATGTTTTGCAGAAGATTTGTGATGTATTGCTTGATTTCCCGACTGGCTGTTTCCATGGGTGTTGATTCTAAATCCAGGTAAAGTGAAATCTTTGATAACTTTGTTTCTCTGTTTATTAGGATGTTGCTTATTGGTCCAGTTGTGAGGATTTTTGTTTTCTTGATGTTGAGGTGTAATCCATACTGAAGGCTACGGTCTTTGATCTTTATCTGTAAGTACATCAAGTCCTCTTCACTTTGAGCAAGTGAAGTTGTGTCATCTGCATAACATAGGTTGCTAATGAGTCTTCTTCCAGTCCTAATGACTTTTTTCTTCATATAATCTAGTTTCTGGGATTATTCGCTCATCACACAAATTGAATAGCTTTCTCCAGTTCTAGCTCTCTATAAATTAGAGACCGAAGAAATGCACAAGGTTTTGGTGGGTTTGAAAGCTGGCTGGTCTTTCCAGGTTTCCCCTGAGCCTGTGGTTAGTCCACATTAGCACTTATGTCTCTTCTCCAAGAGAAGTGACCACAGTCATTCTACACGCAATTTAAAGTGCTCCTGGCTATTGGACATATACCCACAAAAAACAAAGCTGAACTTACATGTTAGAAATTACAGTAGCATCATGAATCATATCTTGTCTGAAGCCCTTTGTTTCCCCTTTCCTTTAAAGTCTCATTTGGCTTAAAATAGACATGCTCTCTGTGTTTCTCTAGCTAGTTAAGATCCTGGGCAGGTTTGGACTGGGGGAGAATGAGAGGAATGGCTTGTGCTTTTCTAAATGCAGATACAACTTGCATTGTTTTTTAACAGTAGGCAGCGTTGTTTCAGACGAGGCAGTAGAAAGGTGGAGAGATGGTTTCAGGCCAGAAGGAAGAGAAATCCTGTCCTCACGGGCTGCTTCTGCCCCACATGGGGAGCACTGAGTTAAAATCATCTTCTGGAACTAGGTGTATTCATCATCCTGAAAGTGAGATCAACATCTAAACCTGCAGAACCTGCTTTTATCACATGCAATCTATGCCGAGACATAAAAGGCCCTGCTTTTCCTGTTACAGGGAGCTGTGCATCTGCAAAGAAGGACTATCTAACTATTAGCAGTAATTTAAAGTGCTTTGTCATCATTTGTAAACTTGCAGTGGGCCTGACTCTCTTCATCGGTGACATATGTTCTCACTTCATCTGAAAGCACAGTTTGGTGGTTGTTGTTACTAGCCGTCTGTTCTGTGGGCTCCAACTCAGGGCTACCTCAGCTATAACAGAGTGACATGTCACCTGGTCCTGCACCATCTGCATGGTCATTGGTATGTCTGAGCCCACTGTGTCAGCTATTGTCTTCCCACCCAGCAGGCTTATCTCCCAGCTCCTTATTGGATACCCTTCTGTTGTGATCCATAGGCTTTTCATTGACTAATTTTCCAAACTAGATTGTCAGGCCTTTCTTTTTAGTCTGTCTTAGTCTAGAAGCTTTGTAGAAACCTGTCAGCCACGGATGACCTTGTATTTGAAATATTAGTGGCGTAGCTCCCAGAATCGTGACAACATGCAAGCCACCACGGTAGGACCAGCTGACAGATGGGTGGTGAAAAGTAATTTTAATATCTACGTAATAGGCTTTGGAAACCTTGGTGGTGTAGTGGTTAAGTACTATGGCTGCTAACCAAAAGGTTGGCAGTCTGAAGCTACCAGGCCCTCCTTGGAAACTGTATAGGGCACTTCTACTTTGTCCTGTAGGTTCTCTGTGAGTTGGAACTAAGTGGTAATGGATTTGCTTTTTTGGTTTAATAGTCATTGAAGGGGTTGTCTACTGTCAATCATCATTACGAAGCACTGAGTTGAAAATCCATCATGGAGTATGACATGGAAAATAGCATACTTCTTCAGGATGGAAGACTGTAAGCCAGAGGTCAAATCTTAGAATAGGATAATGGATCAAAAACATTCACATAGTATCTCAATAAAACTCATGCTGTGAACAAAGCTAGCATTTATGGCAGGTCTTATATGTACTGTGTGCTGTCCCTGAATTGACTCATTTGATCTTCTCAGCTGCTCCACAATTGCTGTCAGTCTTGTTTCAGAGGAAACTGTTGGTCACACGGACTCTGTTACTTGACTAAGGTCCCCAAGCAGACACAAGATTCAAGTTCAGAACTGTTGGAAGGTTGGCTTTGGTCAAGTTTGAATGCATTGTGTAGTGAAGTAGAGTACTCATTACTAAAAAAAAAATCTATCCACTTGTTAGCAAAAAAAAAAAAAAAATTCCTCATGCCCAGATAATCTCTTTTGGCGAAATGATCTCTTTTGGTGAAAGCAAAAGGCATACACCATAGACATGGTCTCAAATTTGGATTTTAAATACTGCCAAACAAATGATGCCCAGCCTATATGTATTATTAGCCAGAGGAAGTGAATTTATCTGTCCACTTTTCTGTGCTGCTAATCTTTAATGTTAAATGCACCTAGAATCCTAGCAATGAAGAGTAATCTTGTTCTTGCATTTACCTGATGCTAAATTTATATTTGCTTGACCCAAAGTGTTGAAACTCTGTTCCCTCCAAAAATGGGCCACACCAGAGAGTGCCCTGGCACTTGGTGGTGTTTCCCTTCCAATTGTTTGCTCCTTCCTTGTTGTCTCATCGGTGTCTTCTCTTTTTCTTTTTCTGACAGACATGTTTGCTTTCTCATTGAGGGAGGTGAAAGAAGCTATGTCTGTTTAGTGACAACAGCAAAATATAACAAAACAGAATACATACACAAATCCATGGGTTTTGAGTTGTAAACGAGGTTAGGAAGACGTATTGTTCTGCTGGTCACAATTCTCTCCCTCTTGTTAGAATGCTTTTTATAAAAACCCCAAAACATGCCCCCCCCAAAAAAACCTCTTGCCTTCCAGCTGACTTCAACTTAGCGATCCTGTGGAATCGCCCCACAGAGTTTCAGTGGCTGTGAATCTTTACAGAAGCAGATCATCACATCTTTCTCCCATGGAGTGGCTGGTGGATTTGAAATGCTGACTTTTCGGTTAGCAGCCAGTTGCCTAACTACTCTACCACGAGAGATTCTTCATGATACCCATAGTGATGGTGAATTAATGGTCTCTTTGAGATGAAAGACTTCAAATAAAAATGAAAGTGTCAGGCCCTTCTAATTTCTTTGATAATTGTCTTATCTGTATAAGTTGTTGAAATTTTGTGATACTATCTTCTTAAAAAAATCTGTTCACAACAACATACATAAAGTAAAGTAGTTTTGCATGTGATTATTTAAAAACAGATTTAGACACCTCTTTGGAGATGTACTACAAATCCTGAGAATTTTTTTGAAGGAAGTAATCCTACTGATGTAAAACCAACCAATTAACCAAACAAACAACCATTCTCAAATCCATATGCTTAGAGTTGTTGTTGTGATAAAACAGTGAAGATACAACTGAACTGTCCAAAAATAGTACAAGGAATTTGTAATTATTATCATAAAACTCACACTTACAGAGTGCTATACATGTTAATTTTTTAAATTGCCATAAAATCCCTTTTTGACAGGTTTCCATCATTTCCTGGCTATTAGCCCTCCCTGTTTTATAGATGGAAACCCTGGTGGCATAGTGCTTAAGTGCTACAGCTACTAACCAAAAGGTCTGCAGTTCGAATTCATCAGATGCTCCTTGGGTACTCTATGATACAACTTTACTCTGTTCTATAGGGTTGCAATTAGTTGGAATCTATTTTACAACAGTGGGTTTGGTTTTGATATTATTTTACAGACAAGGAAACTGAGGCACAGAGAAGTGCCTTGTTCAAGGTCAAAGAGCTACACAGTGAGAGAGATGGGATTCAAACTCAGGCCACCTTGCTGCAGGCACATTCACTTTAGTATCTTCAAATTATGATAAACCAATGGATAGTTTTATATGACAGAAGATACGATAGTCAAGAAGAACATGCAGCAGTGTAGAAGCATATGTGAAAATATGTTAATGGAAAAAGAATACATGAGAGTATACATTCTCATAATATACAATATTCGTGTGGATAGGAATAGAAGTGAGAGTGTGGGAAACTTCTCCTCTGAGAATTAAATGGGACAAATACATTGTCTCATCATAAATGAATAAATCAACTTGTTATAAAGCACTCATTTTCTATACTTCATTTATTTTGCTGTTAACACCTATGAGTGGTATCACTATATGTATATTCCTTGCTAATTAAGAATTTATGATCGTTGTTAAAAACAGCTTGGGGCCAGTGTTTGACTTCCTCCAACCCCACAAAGGGGAAGGAGAACCAAGAACCACGCAAGGCTGATTCCTACGAAGTGGGTGTCAGCATGCCAACTTTACCAGTTCTGACACCAGCTGTCCTACCCACAGTACTCTTGACTTTCCTGCTGAATTCCATAATTCACTGTAGTGGCCACAGAGCACTCACAGACAATACTCACAGTTATAGGATTTACTAGGGGAAGTAATAGGTTACAATTCAGACTCAGGAACACTCAGGATACAGTTCTTTCATCAAGACCCTCTGCCCAAAGGTACTGCGCTTTCTCTTTCTGTGGACCGGAAAGCCCACTGCCCTGTCTCCTGCTGCTGGGTCTCTCCTACCACTGCTTCTCACCATCTTCAGGGTTATAACTTGCTCTCCCTCAGTCTCCTGCTTCCAGGAGTTTTTCAGCACAGGTACTCTGGGTCCAAAGGCCGCATTGTCCACTTCCCGGGGTTCTCCCTTGGTGGTGGTAGGATCCTCCTCTTTGCTCTGTGATTGTCTCTCTTTTAAAGGCAAAAGTGACCAAATCCCCTTGAGAGGCCACAATTATCCCATCACATAGTCCTACCCAGTCATTGGGGTGGGAGTCACAAGACCATGGCTAAAAAGGCCACATACAAAAGTAATTAATATAAATATATCTTTTCCTTTATTTGCGAACCTAAAAAAGAAGGCTTTTTTTTTCCTTACAGTTTGATTGAGTTTCATCTTTTTTTTTTTTTCTTTTCTAGAGGTTATGCCAATTTGGAAGTTATTTTCTTCTGTTATCTCAATGCATTGCCCATTTCAGATTTGGGGTGGTTGTTGCAAACCTAAGGACATCTGCACACACAAGGCCCTTCTCTCTTTTTAGCGGTGTCTTCAGTGCTGGGGAAACCCTGATAGTGTGGAGGTTAAGTGCTATAGCTGCTAATCAAAAGGTCAGAAGTTGGAATTCACCAGGCATTCCTTGGAAACTTAGTGGGGCGGTTCTACTCTGTTCTGTAGAGTTGCTATTGTAAATCTGAATTGACTCCATGGCAGTGGTTTTTGTTTTGTTTTGTTTTGGGCTGTAAGTGATCTGTATTAGTTTTCCTGAGTTGCTAAGACAAAATACCACAAACTAGTGGCCCATAAGAATAGACATTTATTGTCTTAAAATTTTGGAGGCCAGAAAACCAAATCAGGGTATCAGCTGTGTGGATTCCTGCAAAAGACTCTGGGAAAGAAACTGTGCTGTGCCTTGCCCAGCTTCTGGTAGCTTCTTGGCTTGCAATTGCAGCATCTTTCCTCTGTTTCAATATCTCTGTGTGTCTTCTCATTTATTAGACCACCACTCATCGCCAATGAAGACCTACCCTACTGCAGTAGGATCTCATACTGACTGATAATGTCTTCAGAGACCCTACTTCCAAACAGACTAACATTCACAGCTAAGGGGGTTAACGTCTCAGTGTAGCTTTTTAGGGGGAGGGGCAGCACAAAGTTTAATCTATCAGGTGGTCATTGGGAGTGTCTTTAGGACACTCTGTATGCCAGAACCACTGATACATCCTCTGAAGGCCATGACTTCTGGGAAATCAAGATTAACACAGGCTTTGGGGTGTGTGACTTGGTGGACTGCTCTTAGATAGTCTATGAGTTTAACTTGTGTAGAGAAATGTACTCAATGGCCGTGGAGCTGGTCTCTCTTCTAGGACTGTGTCATGCTGCATGAAATCTTGAGCATAGATGAAGAAGATCTCTTTACCACAGAAGAACCAGACATGATAGAAGTGCAGTCACCCATAGGTGAGCTACAAGACAGGTGCTAATACTCACCCTAGTGTTAGCTTTACAAAGGACCTTTGTTGGTTTTTCTTTTTCAGAGACCTGGTTTTTGCCTGAAGCTTGAAGTTCTTAGTTATTTCAGAGTTTTTTATTTTTGCTCCTACAATATGCTCGGAAGAATGGCTTTGCTTTTTTTTTTTTTTTTAGTTTTGACGTGCAAAATTAACATAATGTGAACTACAAAATTAGTCTTCCTAGAGAGAATTGTGTCATTATCGTCTTCATCATGATTGCCAGTTATTGAGAAGGAAAAATGTAACTATCCCGTCTATTCTGTGATAAATTAATTAATTGCTTTATTCAGGGAGAACTCAAAGGGACATCCAAAGCATTGTGGAGGCTTCAAAGGAGCAGGGACCAGTTTTTATCCTGCAGAAGGCACAGTTTCCCTGGGGGGAAAATCACATTCAAACAGAACAAATAGAAAAATAAAAGAATGAACATTTGAACAAAGCCACTGATGTGAAAGCTCATTGTTGTGAATACTTACTGGAATGAGCCAATAATATACCATCCCTGCTCTCATGCAGCTTACAATCTAGTGGGAAAGAGAGGCATCAATGAGCCAAATAAACAGACAAGATTGTTGTTGTTAGGTACCTTTGAGCTAGTTCTAACCCATGGCATCCACACATACAACAGAACAAAACACTGCCTGGTCTGCACCATCCACCGTCCTTGCCATCAGTGTTACGGTTAAGTCCATTACTGCAGCCAGCGTGTCAGTTCCTCTGCTTGAGGGTCTTCCTCTCTTTTGCTGACCCTCTGTTTTTACTGAGCACGATGTCCCTCTCCGGGGACTGATCCCTCCCCGTAACATGTACCAAGTATGTGAGACCAAGTCTTGCCATCCTGGCTTCTAAGGAGCATTCTGGCTGTACTTCTTCCAAGACAGATTTGTTTGTTCTTCTGGCAATCTATGATGTAGTCAGTATTCTTTGCCAACACCCTAATTCGGAGGAATCCATTCCTCCTCAGTCTTCTTTATTCCTTGTCCTTCTTTCACATGCATGTGAGGTGGTGGAAAACACCATGGCCTAGGAGTCAGAATCCACTCTGGCAGTGAGTTTGATTTGGTTTGGGTGGGCAGCGCTTACCTTAGTCCTTAAAATGACATCTTTGCTTTTTAACACTTGAAAGCAATCTTTTGCAGCACATTTTTCCAATACATCTTTTTATTTCTTTACTGCTGCTTCCATGGGTGTTGATTGTTTGAGTTCCAGTAAGATGACGCTTTTGACAACTATAATATTTTCTCCATTTGTCATGATATTGTTTATCAGTCTAGTTGTGAGGATTTTTTTATTTTGAGGTGCAATCACTGCTAAAGTCTGCAGTCCTTGATTTTCATCAGTAAGTGCTTTAAGACCTCTTCACTGTCGGCAATCAAAATTGTCATATATATATCAAAAAACCCAGAGCTGTTGAGCTGATTCCAATTCATAGCGACCCTATAGGGCAGAGTAGAACAGCTCCATAGAGTTTCCAAGGACTGCCTGCCTGATTCAAACTGCCTGTGTTTTGGTTAGCAGATGTAGCACTTAACCACTATGCAACCCGGTTTTCCACATACATATCATAATTGTTAATGAGTTTCCTCCAATCTGGATGCTGTGTTCTTCGTCATAGAGTCCAGCTTCTTGGATTGTTTACTCAGCACACAGATTGAATGAGCATGGTGCAAAGATACAACCCCGACACACACCTTTCCCGATTTTGAACTGTGGTATACCCTTGATAACATTCAGATAAACTGCCTTTTGGTCTCTATGCACATACTGCATCAGCACAATTAAGTGTTTTAAAATTCTCATTTTTTGCAATATTATCTATAATTTGTTATGATCCACTTAGTCAAATGTCTTTGCAGGGTCAATAAAATAGATAAACTTCTTTCTGGTATTCTTTTCTTCCAGGTACAGTGATATATCCCTTGTTCCACATCTTTTTCTGAATTTGGCTTGAATTCCTGGAGTTCCCTGTTGATGAACTGCTGCAACTGTTTTTCAGTGATCTGCAGCAAAATCTTACTTGCATGTGAAATCAGTGGTACTGCTTGATAGTTACCTCATTCTGTTGGATCACCTTTCTTTGGAAAGGTCACAAGCATGGATCTTCTCCAGTCAGTTGACTTAGGTAGCTCCAAATTTCGTGACGTCGGTGAATGAGCACTTCTCGCATTGCGTTCATTTGTTGAAGCATCTCAGTTGTTACTCCATCAATCCTAGAGTCTTGCTTTTCACCAGTGCCTTCAGTGGGACTTGGGCTTTCAGTACTATTGGTTTTTAATCTGAAGGAGTTGACTATCGACCAGTTCTTTTTGTATTCTTTACATTTTCTTTTGATCCTTTATGCGTTGTATAGTATTTTGCCCACTAAATCCTTCCAAATTGCGATTGAGGCTTGAATGTTCTCTTCAGTTCTTTCAGCTTCAGATGTGCTGATAGTGTTCCTCCCTTTTAGCTTTCTAACAACTCTAGATCTTTGCACACTTCATTGTAATACTTTGTTTTCTTGAGCTACCCTTTGAAATATTTCTCTTCAGCTCTTTTGCTTCCTCATTTCTTCCATTTGCCTTAACTACTTCATGTTCAGGGACAAATTTCAGTGTCTCTCTGACAACATTATTATTATTATTTTTTGCTTGATCCATGTCCTCTTTATGACCTCATGCTTTGTTCACATATGATGCCTTACTTGTCTGTCATCTCACAACTCATCTGTTCTTCAGTTATTAGTGTTCAGTGTGTCCATTCTGTTCTTGAGATTGTCCCTAAGTTCAGGTGGAATATACTCAAATTCATATTTTGGCTCTTGTGGACTTGTTGTAATTTTCCTTAGCTTCAACTTGAACTTGTGTATGAGCAATTGATGGTCTGTTCTTCAGCCCCTGGCCTTACTGTAACTGATGATTATTGAGCTTCTGTATTGTTTCTTTTCATAGATGTAGTCAAATAGATTCCTGTGTATTCCATGCAGTGAGTTCCATGTATATAGTTACTGTTTATGTAATTGAAAGAAGGTGTTTCCGATGAATAGATTGTTGGTTCTTGCAAGATCCTGTCATTTGATCTCTTGTGTCATTCTGTCAATAAGACCATGTTTTCCAACTACTGAGTCTCCTCCTCCTCCTCCTCCTTTTTTTTTGCAACTTGCACATTAGTGTTAGCAGTAATTATCCAGTATTTATCAGTGTATCTTGATTGTGTGTTTGATCAATTTCAGACTATAGAAATTTTTCAAAATCTACAGTTTCTTTGTCCTTGGTATTATTGGTTGTTGTGTAAATTTATATAACAGTTGTATCCACTGGTCTTCACTGTAGGTGTAGGATGTCATCCTGTCACTGACAGTTTTATACTTAAGGATGGATTTTGAAATGTTCTTTTTAAGTATGGCTATAATGCTATTTCTCTTCAGTTAGTCATTCCTGGTATAAAACACCATTTGATTATCTAATTCCCTTTTAGCTCACTAATGCCTAGGATATTAGTTTTTATGCATTCCATTTCATTTTTGATGTCTTCTAATTTTCCTAGATTTGGAGTGTGTACGTTCTGTGTTCTGATAATTAATGGATGTTTATAACTCTTTCTTCTAACTTCCAGTTAAGCACATCAGAAATAAAGGTCTTTTAAGCTTGACTCACAGATCATTAAAATCAACTCTACTTTGAGGAGGCAGCTCTTCCTCAGTTGCATTTTGAGTGTCTTCCAATCTGAGGGGTTTATTTTCTGGCATTATATCGTACAGTATTCCACTGATATTCATAAGGTTTTCACTGTATAACATTGTTAGCAGTAGACTGCCAGGTCTTTCTTTCTAGTGTGTCTTACTCTGGAAGCTCAGCTGACCTGCCACCATGGGTAGTGTTTTAGTCAGCTAATGCTGCTCTAACAGAAAATGCCGTGAGATGGGTGGTGTTAACAAAGGAAGGTTTATTCTTATGCAGTCTGGTAGGCTACAAGTCCAAATTCAGGATGTCTACTCCAGGGGAAGTCTTTCCCCCTTGTTGGCTCTGGAGGTAAGTCCTTGTGTTGCATCAGTCTTTGTTCGGGAGCTTCTTGGTGCAGGAACATCAGGTCTGAAAGACACACTCTTTTCTCGGTGCTGCTTTCTTGATGGTGATCATGGAGGTGATCCTATGAAGGGAGTTACAGTCTCACCCTAATCCTTTAACATACAGCATTGGAAAATCACAAAATGGAAGACAATCACAAAATACTGAGAACTATGGCCCAACCACAGGGCTACACATATTTTGGGGTAACACAATTGAATCTATGACATCCCATCCTTTAGCACCCCAAAATAAATGTAGTCATGTGGAAGCATTCTCTGCATGCTTCCCTCTCTTCTCTTGTAGGATGAAAGGATTAAAGGTGGTGCAAGCTGTACTCCAAGGAAACTCTCTTTACAGTGGAGCAGAGAGATGATCTTGTGAAGGGATTTATAGTCCCACCCTAATCCTTTAGCACACAGTAGAGGAAAATCACAAAATGGAGGACAAGGACAAAATACTGGGAATCATGGCCCAGCCACATGGCTACACTTATTTCTGGGGTACCAAAGGTGGGATATCATGGATTGAATTGTGTTCCCCCTCAAATATGTGTAGTCATCTGGCTGGGCCATGGTTCTCAATATTTTGTGATTTTCCTGTGCTGTATATTAAAGGACTAGAGTGGGACTGTAAATCCCTTCATAGGATCACCTCCGTGCTCCACTGTAAAGGGTATTTCCCTGGAGTATGGCTTGCACCATTCTTTATCTTTTCATCCTACAAGAGAGGAGAGGGAAGCATGCAGAGAACTGGGAACTTCACACCATCAAGAAAGCAGCACCGGGAGAAGAGTGTGTCCCTCAGACCTGAGGTTCCTGTGCCAAGATGCTCCCTGAATGAAGACTGATGCAATACTGAACTTTTCTCCAGAGCTAAAAAGGGGGAAAGCCTTACCTTAGAGTGGAAATCCTGAATTTAGACTTGTAGCCTATTGGACTGTGTAAGAATAAACTTTCCTTTTTTAAAGCCATCTGCTCTATTGTATTTCCATTAGAAAAGCACTAGCTAGCTAAAACAGGTAGTATGTTGGTATTTGAAATACTAGTGGTATGGCACCAGGCATCACAGCAACATGCAAGCCACTGAAGCGTGACAAGTTGAAAGACAAATGGTGGTAAAAAAGATAGAAATATCAAATGATAACAAATTATGATCAATAATTTGGAGGTAACTCTCGGTCTTCATGTGTTTCTCTGCCATCAAAAGACCAAACCAGTTTCCATCAAGTCTTTTCCAACTCATGACAACCTCGTGTGTTAGAGGAGAATTGTGATCTGTGGATTTTTCAATAGCTGGAGTTTTGGAAGCAAATTGCTGGCCTTCTGTAATATTTATGGGTAGACTTGAACCTTCAACCTTTTGGTTAGCAGCTGAATGTTTTAATTATTTATACCACTCACGGGCTTCTTTTTTATTAGATGGATCAGCAAATTACTGCTAGCATGCTGCCTGTTTTCTTTAAGTTTTATTGAAACCCAGTGGTAACAATTGAATTGTGTCTCCTGAAACACATGTTGCAGTCCTAACTCCTGTACCTGTGAATGTGGCCCTCTTTGGGGAATAGGGTCTTAACTGATAGTTTTATCAGTTAAGATGTACCAGAGTGGGGAGGGTCCTGGTCCTAGTCCCTTCTGAATGGTGTTTTATAAGAGAGAACAGATTTGGAGAGAATGTCACACATAGGAGAAGACAGCATGTAAGGACCACATCTACAAGCTAAAGAATGCTGAGAAATGCCTGGGTCTACCAGAACCTGAGGGAGACTAGTAAGAATCTTCCTCTGGAGCTAAGAGAGAGAGAAATCAAGAAAATGGCTGATTAGATTATAGAGGCTGGGATGTCCCAAGTCCAAGGATCAGGATAGAGTCTTCTCCCAATTCACATAGCTGTGGGAGCTGGTGAGCCTAAGACTGGCAGGTTGCTGAACAGGGCTCTGGCTTATAGGCTGTGAAGATTGATGAGTCCCAAGATTTGCAGGCAAGACAACAAGGCTTCTCCTGATTCACGTAGCTTCTGGACCTGGTAAACACAAGGTGGGCAGGTCAAAGAGCGGTGTTCCAGCTTATAGGCTATGAAGGTCAGTGAGTCAAAAGATCAGCAGATAAGCTGATAGCTCAAGTCACAAGAACTGGTGGTCAGTTCTGGTGGTCAAGAACAGGAGGCAACCTCATGATCCAGATCCAGCAAAAAGCCAGAAGTTCTGCTTATATTTGGATGCAGGTCACATACCCTTTAAGTGATTGGTTGCTCACAGCTCACAGCAGAGTGATCCCACATAAACATTGAGAATCATGGCCCAGCCAAGCTGACATACCATCTTAACCATCTCACTTGGCACTTTTTGCAGGGTATCTGCCATCCCCCATTTGTATGGTTTGTCTCTCTGTCTTTGATGCTGCTTATAAATCAGAAGGGATTAGGTTTAGCACACACCCTACTCTGATATGGGCTCCTGAACATAACAAGAAAACCCTACACCAAAATGGGGTTCTATCCATAGATACTGGAGTTAGGATTCTAACACATACTTTGAGGAACACAGTTCAATCCCTAAAAGTTTTTGTTCTTGATTTCCCAGTATGAATGTAGGCTCTCCTGTTCTCCCACTGTCTGTCAACCCACAGTATTTTAATATTTTGTTTGTCATTTCAGTTCAGCTCTGGGGGCAGGAAGAAGTTTAAGACACCTGTGTACAAATTACCGTGTTACTTGGAAGTTCCTAGTAAACATGGTTTGACTGGTGTTTATTAATTTTTATGATAGAAAATTTCTGTTCACATGATTTTCCTTTATGACTAAGGAGTAACATGTGCTGATTTCCTTGGATGTCTTGCTAAAAATCAGTCTCATTACTTGATATTCACATTTTCCCATGTCCCATATGATCAGCCTGTCAGGAAAGCTAGTGAAATGAGGGATTTAGTATCACTTTTTATGGATTAACTATCAAAGATATCATTGAATTGAGTCCCTTTTCCAAGTGTTATTTACAGTCTAATTTTAAAAATAAAAAAGATTTAATCCTTAAGCAGGAGTGCACCATGCCCCAGAGTCAACAAGAGTGCCTAAGTTTTTCACTGTGGTTTAGAATGAAAAATAACCCCTAGTGCAATGAAAGTTGAGATTGAATGGATGCTGTCTTCGAGTCTTTTACTGTTACATCATTAACTCTTAGAAATGGAGTGCACATTTAGAAGGTAACCTACGCTAGCCAAAGCCAAGCCAAGAGCCATCGAGTCGGATCCGACTCATGGCGACCCTAACTCCCTTATAATAGGAATGGCGATAGTTACAATAATAGTAGCTAAAGTTTACTGCTAGCCGTACGTTCGTTTACTTAATTTTCACCATAATCCCATAAGCATTACTATCATTTTACAGATGAAGAAACCAAATTTAGGGAGATTAATTAGCTTGTCCAAGGTCATACAGCAAGTTAATGTCATTGATGACATCTGAAACTAGATTTGTTGTGCTGTGATTCTGAAGCTTGCTGTTATCCTCTATTGCTGCATTGTACAACTGGGGAAACTGAGGCTCATAATAGTTATAGTGACTGAGAGTATAGAACTAGATACTTGCATAGCTGGGGCTAGAAGCTGCATTTTTTTACTCAGCATTCTCAGAGAAACTTAGAGCCCATAAGTCAGCTGGTGGTAAAAGATGGTGCCATTCTCTCTGGATGTCCTCTGTCACCAGTGTGCTACCCATCTTTAAGATGGGGGCTCACATGGCTTGCCCACACTTCAAGTGTAATTCATGTTATGACAGGGATGGGATGTTAATGCCCTTGGAATCATAATTAAGTCCCATTCTTGCTCTGATGCAGTTTTCTGATGCTTGGATCAATGAGGAAAATGTTTCCAAAAACAGATACAGTAGAAAAAGCTTCTGTGATGGGTTGTGCCTGCCTTTTAGAAATGCGAAGTGTAGGAAAGTAGCTTCATGAACTGTGATAGTATTGTTTTCTTTTGTCCATCTTTCTCTGTTAATCTTGGGATGCAAAACTGTGATGCTTGAGGATGTGATTATGAGGGTATGTTTCATAACTACAGTTCTTGACTCAAAGTGCTAATGATTGCTCAGGAGAAGCTCCTACCTCACTCTTTAAACTCCAGGGAGTTTTAGAATCCTCTTGCGATGGCCTGGTGTGGCTTCAAAGTGGAATCAACATGGGGATTGACTTACCATCCCATGTTTACTTTCAAGTTTTGTGCTGTGTGAAGGATCCTCTTCCAAAAGATAAGGCAGATTCTGATTGAACTTGATTCCAAAGAATGATGAAAATCTCAAGCTTTAGCACACCCAGAAACACCTGCCTGAGCCAGTAGTGTGGAATTTTCCTCTTCTGTCAACTGGCATTTTGAGTGATGTGGATTGTGGCTATGGCGTTTCCATTTTCTTGTAGGCATTTCAGCTATGTTGGAAGGTTATATGATGATACTGTATTACTTTTGTAATAAAATATTGAAAATACTATTATTATGAATACAAAACATCAAATATTGAAATACTAAAAATATAGAAAATATTAAAAGACTACCAGGTTTGTGTAATGCTTTTACCCTGAATGAGGCTGTTGGCTGTTTAGGAACAGAAATGAAGATTCTGATAAGGTTTTACACTTATGAAAAGTATAACCTATTAGGGAGATAGGAGACCTTGTGATACAGTGGTTAAGAGTTTGGCTGTTAACCAAAAGGCCAACAGTTCAAATCCACCAGCTGCTCCTGTAGGGCAGTTCTTTGTTCTGCAGTGTTGCTGTGAGTTGGAGTCAGCTCAACAACAGTGGGTTGGCTTATTTGTGTTCATTATGGAAATAGGGAATACTTCACAAGGACTGCCAACTAAGTTTGCAAACTCATGTAGAAAAAGGGCTATATACCTCATTGCTGAATATCACTACTGTCACCTTTGAAGTACTCCCCCTGGGAAGCTATGCAGGCACCTAGTCTACCCTTCAGAGCAATTTTTCCGGAATGGCCATCAGAGCTGCCATTGTATTACTGTTGATGTCCTGGAAATCATCCAGATGTCTTCCTTTCAATATCTCCTTTACCTTCAGGTAAAGAAAAAAGTTATTGGGGGCCAGATTAAGTGATTAGGAAGGGTGTTCCAATACAGTTATTTGTTTACTGGCTAAAAACTCCCTCACAGACAACTATACAATTAAGTTCATGAACT
This sequence comes from Heterohyrax brucei, assembly GCA_028571685.1. Lineage (NCBI taxonomy): Eukaryota > Metazoa > Chordata > Mammalia > Hyracoidea > Procaviidae > Heterohyrax > Heterohyrax brucei. Next base: position 22,233,992 of record CM053147.1, read on the forward strand.
TGCCACTGTGCCATCATGTGCAATGGCCGTTCCAGAAAGAGTTCCCAAATTCACTTGAAAGATGGACTGCCATCAGTGCATAGCTTCCCAAGGGGGGTAGTTTGAAGTTGACTCTAGTGGTATTCAGCAGTGAGGTATATAGGACTTAGAAGAATTAAGTTCTCAGACTTAATTTCTGGACATTGTACATCTATCAAAGAGTAGATATATCAATGGTGGTGGTTGTTAGCTGCCATTGAATCAAATCTGCTTCATGGTGACCCCAGCTCATGGAGAGTCCATGCACAACAGGATGAAGTGCTCTGCTATAGGATTTTCAGAAGTCAGTCTCCAGGACTTTCTTCCTTATCTGTCTTTTTCTGGAAGTCCAGCTGAAACGTGGTACATTGGCTAGGAATCACAGAGATAATTAAAAGCTACAGTGCCTTTAATGGGAATTGTGTTCACCTTGAATTGTGGTGGTCAGGGAAGGGTAGGAGGAGGAATGTAGGTTGGACTCTAAAGGATAGATAGCATGCAGGCACGGGGAGGCTTGAGGGTAGAAAACATGAGGCGCACGTAGGGGAATGCAGAGATCAGTGTGCCCAGAGCAAGGTCAGGGTAGAGAGTGTCCACATAGGTGGGAGTGTAAACAGGAGGTGCTTACTGTCTGCACTCCATCCTCATACCTGTTCTCCAGCAAAAGCTTTTGGGAGACTTCAAGTGTGATTAGATGTTTGGTGTTCCTAAGAGGAAGTATGTGAGGATGGCAGCGCAGTCGCTGTACTTGCTCAGCACATAACCTTCAGTTGTAGCAGTTCTGAGGGTGCCTATGCTATGTAGGATAGAAAACATTCCCTGGCTTTGTGTCAAGTATTTTTTATGTGTCTCAGAGTTTCTTTCCTTTGTAAGTCCTGATGGCCTCCCTGAGACTTGTGATAAAGAGCAAACCTAGCAGGTGAAAGTGGCTATGTCATAAAACAGCATGTAGGAGCTGAGAGGGCTGTGTTTGGAACAGTCCAGAATTGCAGCCCAGGCTTTGCAGTATCGCCCGAAAACAGAACTTAGAGTTCAGCTCCCAGGGGAAAAGCTGTTCTTCCCACCTCCTTGCCTGGGGAATTTGAGAAAGAAACAACAGCAACAACAACAACTGCAAATGGACTAAAATTTCAGAGATGCGTCAGTACCTATATCACACTTGGGGTTAGCTATTCAAAAATAATGATGCATAATTTGGTAGCATAAAACATATGTTCCTCTTTCACGCGTTTGTTCTATTTCCTTCCTGCAAGTTCTTGATCTGCAAAGGTACTTCACACGTATTCAGTGTCCCAAGAAGTCTTTCCTAATCAGTCTTCTGTGTCTGTTTTCACACTGAGTTTACTTACGATGCGTCAGTACATTAATGGTGGCGGCAGTGTTAAACACTCTTTTACCAAAAGAGCGGGGAGAAGTATTTCATCAGTTTGAGGCCACAAATTGAAACACGCATGCAAAACCATGAGTTTCAATAAATGTGACATAAGTTAGAAGAGCATGGAAGACAGAAGAATGGAGAACAGTGTCCTTAAATCAATTTAATGTGGTAACAACCCCAAACAAACAACAGATTGGGCCTCTTCAGCGAAGCACACTAGAGAAACAGGCATTGTCGGAAATTGTTCACAGTATATTTTTCATCAAATTGTGGAGGAGATTATCCAGCAGAATGAAGTACAAAGTCAGTTATGAGGAATTTGGCCTTTCAGGAGCTAATGTTGAGAATATTACTTACATTAACAGGCAAAATAGGCTTGGCAGTACACATGCAATTATCTAAATTTTATAGATAGAGTTCTGCCCGTGAATCGGGGTAACGATGGCACATCTCTTATGAGACCATATTACCTTATGGGTTGTCCTAATTGTGTTAAATAAAGAAAATGTCCAAGCTGAAGAATAAACCAGATTGAGGACTGCTAGCTGGTTGGTAGGCAGGCAACAGTGCTCTGAACTTGGACCACTAGAGAAACTTTCCACTTACCTATAAATGTATGTAATTTGAACACTGATCCCTCTTATAGTCATTATATTCTCCTGAATGATTTCATCACTAGAAGGTTAAGGGATAGAAAATTACTCTCCATTTTCCTGTGATAAAAACAATGTGGGTAGTTAAACTGTCAAATGCATTGAACCCAGAAATAGAGATTTTGATTTCTGTAGAGAAGTAATTTCATTTCAACCTTCTTTTACTCTAAAGCTACTGATATTGCAGAGCGATTGAACCTTGGTACTGAAGTTAATGAGTTGGTATTTTCAAAATATAAACTTACATAATTGAATGAGATGAGAAACAAATCTAGAAATCAGAATGTCATACCTTTTTGTCTTCATTTTATTAAAACTGTTAAATGGGAAACTTTATTAAATTTAAACTCTCTAAACAAATTTATGATTTGTTTATTATCTTTGTTATATTGGATTAGATATTTAAATTCTTTTATTCTCCCCAAATTAGAAAGATTGACTATTGTCATAAATTCATAAAGAAGTATGAAGTTTTTAGGAACTCTTACAAATGTTTTGTCAGCCTTTATGACTAAAGACTACCCACAGAAAAAAAAGAAATCAATTCATTCTCGGCATAAATGTTACCTCATGCTAATATTCAACTCATTATAATAACAATAAGACTGGAGTTCAAAGAATAATGCCTGAACTCAGCATTGATTAGATTTAATAGTCACCTCCATTCAGACTGGTTACCTAATGTTTTTCCCTGAATCATCATCTCATGGTGTCTCTGTAGCACAGCAAGAGCTACCCTGTAGGGTTTCCATGGCCGAAAATCTTTATGGAGGCAGACTGCCACATGTTTCTCCTTCGGAGCAGCTTATGGGTTCGAACCACCAACTGTTTGGTTAGCAACCAAGCACTTCACTGTTGCGCTACCAGGGCTTGTAATATGCGCTTGAGTATCTGCAAATATGTCTGGGTTCCAACCTTGTGATTCAAAATACTGTGCTTTTCATTTTTGCATAAAGATATTGTGATAGACTAGACCACTGACCTCGGCTCTCTGACCCTGTCTACATCACTTCTTCTGTGTTGTAACTTTATAGTTCCTTTCTGCTGAAGGTAGAACATAGTATCTCGCCTTTGGGTTCAGCCACATAACTTACTTTGGGCTATAGAATGAAGTGAAGGGGCAAGAGTACAAGCACTGAGACGAAGTCTGTGCCTTTCCGTTTACAAGTTCCTCTGTAGGGTCGCTATGAGTTGAAATCAATTCTACATCAAAGGGTTTAGTTTGACTTTTTTGCATCGCCATGAGAAGATGCCTGGGCCAGCCTTTTGGAGGATGAGAGACTTGTGGAACAGAGCTCAGCCATCTGAGTTTCCCCAGCTAAGGCCAGCTTATGTCAGGTAATGAGGAATCTGGGCTTTCAGGAGGTAATGTTGAGAATATCACTTATATTAACAGGCAAAATAAGCATGGTAGTACACATGCAATTATCTAAATTCTGCAGACAGAGTTCTGCTTATGAAGCGGGGTAATGGTGGCATATCTCTTAGGGGACCGCTTTACCTTACGGCTGCCTATAGTTGTGTTAAATAAAGAGAATGTCCAAGTGGAAGAATAAAACAGAGTGAAGACTACTAGCTGATAGGTAGACAGACGACAGTGCTCTGGATACATGGCCATGTGAATAACCCTGGCCAAGATTAGCAGAGCCATCTAGTCAACCTCCAGCTGTGTCATATGTGCTGTCACAGGCATCGACAGTAAAGCAATAAATGCTTATTGTTGTATGCTGCTGGGGTTTTGTGGCTGTTCGTTAAGTGGTATACTGTGATACTAGTTGAGTGATACATCACTTCTGCTGATCTAGCCTCAGAGGCCCAAATATGTTGACTTGTATTTTTCTAGCAGTGGGAAGGGATGGCTCTATGCTAGTTGCTCTCTTAAAAGCTCTCGTAGTTGTATAAATTCAAGAGGGGCTAATTGGCACCTGGAGTCACAGAGAGTTCACTGTAAGGTTCAGTGATTCAGGAGCCAGACCAGATGTCATCCGTGACCTTGACTTCATTTCTCCTGCAATGACCAGCTTTACCTTCCTATCTTTCTTTTACCTTTTTTTTTGCTCAGCAAATAATAATTAAACATGTATTTTGCGCCAATTGTGTGTCAGATGGAACCCTGATGGCACAGTGGTTAAGAAATTGGCTGGTAACCAAAAGTTCGGCAGTTTGAATTCACTGTTTGCCCCTTGGAAACCCTGTGGTGTGGCTCTGCTCTGTCCTACGGGGTCACTCTGAGTTGGAATGGACTTGATGGCAGTCAGTTTTTTTACTCAGGTGTCACACGGTCATTGTGGGTTCACACAGAACAGCCTGAGGAAGGATTGGCAAAGGGCCTTTTGTTTGAACCCATGAAGAATCAAAAATTTAAGTAAAGCCTCCACTTAGTGGTATTTGATTAATATTCAGGCGTAGGATTCTTACAGCAAAAGAAGGAGAAAGGAATAAGCTGGACCTGCTGAACAGGGCAAATGAGACAGAATCCTGCAGCTCCTTTGTCAGAAAGGATATAATGATTCCCCTCCCCCCAGGCTGCTTCTAAATAAAGCCCCTTCTTGGCACTGGAGATGAATCACTGCATTCACGATAAGGCACTTGAGAATTACTGTTGTTTACAGAAAGCATCACCAGCAGCAGGGTTTAAGAATATCCCACCGTTAGCACACAAATGCGTTCACAGTGATGAGTGATGGAGACTAGTGGAAGCTGCTGAGCTCTGCATGACTTCGTAACATGCCTGGTGCACTCCTGTGAGGTGGCAGGGGGACAGTGCCACCACCAGGAGGAGAACACTGAGCGTAGCTGATTGACTGCAATCCAAATTCCTGTAAGGGTTCTTTGGAAGCTGCTAACTTCGATGGCAGTTTGGGGTTTACAATAGCAGGTAAAAGCCTGGGTGATGGAAACCATGAGAAAATAAAAGTTGCTTTGACTACTTTGGAGGCTAAGTGTTCATATTATCACAGGCCCAGGGGTTGGCAGTGTAGAGAGCTTATTAGAGGAGAATTGTTGCCCACTCAGCACTGTGGGCTGGTGGGCGTGGGTCTGCCAGGTCAATGTGACTGAGTGTCCCCAGACCAGGCTGGCAGTTTGGACTTGACCCCCTGAGTAGAGCCGATTATTTAGTTTAGTAACAAAATTTGCCTGCTGTGTGAGAAACACTGTATCACGCTTAGCTGAAGGTCTCCTTGATGGACTGGTTGGGGAAATTAAACAAGGAACAAGAACAAGGGGCAACAGACGAACAAAAAACAAAACAGTGTCAGATGTAAGATATGTCAAAGTAACAGTCATCATTTACAAAATAACAAAGTACAGAGTATAGATGCCTTGACCATGGCTTTTTGGATGCGAACGTTGGTCCTCAAATAAAGCTCCAGAAGAAGATGATTTGTCTGAGTCTGTGGTGAGGGCTTCTGAAGGGCCAAGACATTGCCATGGGGTGGGTGGTAAGCATATTAGAACTCAAGTAACCCTTTACCCTGGAAATACTCTTTGGGCAGGGCAAAGATCTCCCTAGCCTTTGTTTCATTGTTACTTTTAAAGAAGAACTTTTCACTGTTGCTATTGAAGAGGAAGTATCACTTAGGGGTAACTACAAACCCTGGTGGCTTGGTGGTTATGTGTTAAGCTGCTAATCAAAGATCAGCAGTTCGAATATACCAGGTGCTCCTTGAAAGCTTTATGGGGAAGTTCCGTTCCATCCTACAGGGTCATTATGGGTCAGAATTGACTTGACGGTGGTGGGTTTGGTTTTGATGGGTTCCCTAGGTTTGGTTCTTGGTGCTGCCACTAAATAATTGGGTGACTTGGGCAGGTTGTGAATGTGTGTCTCCCAGTTTCCTCATCTACAGAATGGGAGTGGCCATCAGAGATACTCCAGCGGTGTCACCCTGTCGGTCCCAAAGGACTAATGGACCATCTCTATCACAGCCTCCAGCAGATTGAGCCCAGCACAGCTAGATGGTGCCCGGCTACCACCATCAAGTGTTCTGACAGAGATCACAGTAGACGGTCCTGGACAGAAAGAGTTGGAAAAGCATAGAGAACAAAATTCTAACTCATGTACAGAAGAAGACCAGACTTACTGACCTGATGGAGACTGGGGAAGCTCTGAGAATATGGCCCTACCCTTGTAGCTCAGTAATGAAATCACTCCTGAGGTTCAGCCTTCAATCGAGGATTACACAGGCCCATAAAACAGGATGAGACTAAAGGGGTCCATCAGCAAGGACTAGAAGGCAGGAGGGGGCAAGAAAGCCGGTGGTAAGTAACCCGAGGTCTAGAAGGGAGAGTGCTGACAATGTTATGAAACAGTGTGTGTTTTAATTTTCTGGTGGACGAGATAGTTATGGAAAGCCTCATCTAAAGTACAATAATAATAAAGAAAAAAGAAGATGATGTTTCAAAAGTGAATTAGCTCAGAGTTTTAGTCTTGAAGGTGTACTGATACATGAAAGCTAGGCTTTTGAAAAATGTATGATTATTTTTTAATAACTAACTACAGGAATATTTTGAGAAAAAATTCTACTTGGAAACACTGCAAAAAAAAAGTGGGATTATCAGTGGTGCCTCTGTCATTGGGTAGTTAGGTGGACGACGTTGACCTGACTTTAAAAACCTCACACAGATGTGCTCAGATATGTTACCTGCTATTGCAGGATGACAGACCCTAGATGGTACAAACGGTTAACAAACTAGGCTGCTAACCAAAAGGTTGGAGGTTTGTGTCAGCCCAGAGATGCCTTGAAAGAAAGCCCTGCTAATCTAATTCCAAAAAGTCAAGTCGTTGAGAATCCCACGGAGCACCTTTCTACTCTGACACATGTGGGGCTGCTATGACCTGGAATTGACTTGAAAGCATTTTTATAATTGTAGGTCAGGAACAAGGTTATTTTTTATATTCCGAGAACTTAGCACTGTGCTTTTCCCATGGCAGGCACTCTGTAACTGTTAGATGGATATTTTGAAGAAGATCTGACCCAAAGTGACCATGTCCATAGAGCACTATCGTGTAAGACCGAATGAGTTCAGTGGAGGAATAAAAAAATCAAACCTAAAAGAGACCTTTGACGCTGCCTAGTCTCCTGCTAGAAACCCTGGTGGTGTAGTAGTGAAAAGCTACCGCTGCCTACCAGAAAAAGGTCAGCAGTTTGAATTCACTGGGCACTCCCTGGAAACTCTATGTGGCAGTTCTTTTGTGTCCTGTAGGGTTGCGTTGAGTCTCATTTGACTTGAACAGCAACGAGTTTATTTGTTTATGTCTCATTCTGCTACCATTTTTGAAAGTGAGAAAACAGATTTGGGTACCTTCATGTTAATCTGAGCCATTTGAACAGGGAAACAATATGAAGGTATTGTGGTTAAGAAAAAAATCCTGCTTGGCTGTAAAATTGAGACAAATTAAGGAATTTGTGGCAGGAGCTGTGGGGTCAGGGCCAGGTGGTGACATGACTATCTGACAAGAGGCAGTGAGGGAGGGCCACACCCAAGAATCATGGCAAGGAGGAGTCAGCAGTTTATGATTCTGCAGAGAGAAGGTGAGAATGCCAAATGCAGACATTTGACAAAGGAGTTAGTGTCACTTACGGTCCATTAGCTGCTGGCCTTGGAGATCATTTGGGTGCACTGCTGTTTGCTATTTGTATGGTAAACCCTAAGTATAATGTTCTGACTTCAAGGACTGGCTACTGACTTTTATTATACAGATAGACATCCAGTTCCTCTTTGAAATTAGATTTAAAACAAAACCCCAAACACTCCTGCTTTGACATGATCATTCTTTAAAAACAAATGCTTTCTGGGAATAGTTTGGCTCTTGGCATTGGAAAACACGAGCATGTAGGTTCCATCTCAAGGTACACTGTGTTGGGGTTGTTATAACCCAGATGTTTTGATAATTAAATGATGTTCTTTTAAACAGCTTTTACTTGTTTTTGTCAGAAAATACAACTTGGAAAAAAATTCTGGGTTCATTGGTAAGCACTGACAGGGTTCATAAGTGTGTTCTCAACTAGTAGGCGATTACAGATGTTTGTTGAGCAGTGGTCAGGAACTGGTCAGGAATAAAATGATAACACAAACTCCCTCCTTTGTTGTCTAATGGAAGAGACGGATGTCCTTAGGCAACAGGGACCTCTTTGTGAACATTTGATGTTTCTTGGTTGTGTACAGAGGTTGATGCCAGCCGCGGTGGCGGTGTCAGCCTAACCCCACTTGTCGGTTCCCCAGAGTCCTGCGCTTCTCAGATCCCTTACCTCATGAATCACTCCCCAAATGCCATTCCCTTATCTAAGCTTCTGTCGTGTAAACCTTTATCATATGTTAATTATATGCGATTCAAGTCTACCCAGAGGTGCCTTGGAGGAAAGACCTGGCAGTCTGCTTTCTGAAAAGTCAGTCATTGAAACCTGTGAGGCACAGTTCTACTCCGACATACGTGAGTCTCCACGCAGGATGGACTTGGTGGCAACTGGTAATGTGCAGAGACAAGAAGGCAGAGCTGAAGGCATACTAGCTCTTGGTGTTGGGAGAAGGCTTCACAGGTGAATCTGCTTTATCCTTTTTTTACGTAAGTGAGATCTACATTAAAATTGAAATGCATGTGTCAGCAAATGACTATATCTCATGTTTTTCTTGTGTATATATATTTCATTCCTGTATCCACTGTGGTCTAGTCTGGTAGAAGGAAGGGAAGTGTAGGCAGGAAAGGTTTCAAAGATGTGTCACCATTAAGGGAAACCAAAAAGGGGTGGTGCAAAAGCAAAGGGGGATATTATCACTGTGGCTGAAGGTACATGGGAGAGGCTGTAGGGGATGGCTGTGTGACAGGAGCTGTGACCTTTGGTAGAGGAAGATGACCGTGGTCTACCCACAGCATAGCAGGGAAGGTGCTGAGAGAATAAATACTTCGCCTGACTCTCTTCCTGTCCTCTAATTTCCTGTCACTTTGCTTTCAAACAAAGCATGAGAGCATTAAAGCAGGGGCAGGGTGGAAAAATGGACAGTGTATCTGGGGAGGCCAATGGAGAATGCACAGCACGATACCTGTTACGATTCTGGGTTCGGATCTTCATGTATGACCATGTCTGGTCAAGACATGTCCTTGAGTGGTACAGATGGTTAATGTGCTGGGCTACAAGGTTGGTGGTTCAAGCCCACCTGGAGGCATCTTTGAAGAAAGCCTTGGCCAACAGCCATTAAAAACCTTTTGGAGCACACTTGTGCTCTGACACACATGAGGTTGACATCATTCAGAATCCACTTGATGGCAGGTGGTGCTGGAATCAAGACAGCTCCAAGACAGTCATGATAATACAAATGTGGTTTTGATTTATAACTTGTCTTCTAGTTGGTTTTTCTTGCCCAGCCATTAGCCCTGGTCTCTCTTTTTTTTTTTTTGGCCATAGTTAGTACATTTGTTTTGTGTCTGTTTTCCACATCACTCCTTCACCTGTCTGGCTCAGGGCGGTTTTTGTTTTATGTTGATAGCGCATACTTACCATGATACTGTATTCTCCATAGTACAAATATATACAGAAGGCATTTTACTTATCTCTTCCTCCCCAAGGCTCAAATCAGGGTACATTATTAATTAAGCTTCAAAATACCCTAGTGAGATAGATAGTAATGCATATATAATGAGAAAGATGACAGGAGATAGAAATTATTAAGTAGAAATTTTCATGTGTATAGGAATGAAAGACTGAAACACCTACATCAGATTGTGGACTCCCTGTTCAGATTACCTGCTCTTTAGAAGTTACCTTGCCAGGCATCTTGGAGCCTCTTCTTCTTGGTCCCCCAAACACAGCAAGGACTTTTGCATGATGTGCCTTGAGCCAACGAATCTAGCTGAACTCTGTGCATGGGTGACCATCTAGGTAACAGAATGGGATCTGAGTAGGTGGCAGCTTAGGTTCTATTTGGTCTCACCTCATCTCTTCTAACACTCTCTATCCTGTGCTATCATCAGCAATTCTCCCATTAAGGAATGACCACTTGGGCCAAAGCTTGGTCTTTCAAAGTTCCCTGCTGCTGTACCTCAGAGTTGATAGTAATTGAAGATATTAAAGACCTAACTATGGATTCTTTGTCATCATGGGGTTAGAATGACCAGTAATTCTGATGGATGAGTAGGTAATTACAGGGGCTGGGCCTGGTGAAGGTGAACTGAGTTAGGTGGTATGTTGGGGGAACATGGACAGCTACAAAATTTCATGAGAACATGGTGTGCTTGGGGCAGGCAGAAGGATGGAGCTCCAGAATTAAACTCAGTTTGCTACTCAGTTGTGTCTTGAATACCTATCGATTCTCTGTTTTTGCTGTGAAGTTCTGTGGGTTTTGACAAACTCAGAATATCATGTCTCTACAGTAACAGCCTGATACAGAAATGTTTCACTGTCCTCAAAGAACTCTCTGCGCTCTACCTGTTCAACTCTCCGTCCTCTTCTAATAACTGATCTTAATTATTTATTTTTTTGCTTCTATAGTTTTGCTTTTTTCCAGAATGACTTATATTTGGAATTGTGGAGCATACAGTCTTTCCAGAAAGGCTTCCATTCTCTTAGTAATACGCACTTAAGATTCATCCAAGTCTTTTCTTAGCTTGATAGAGCCCTTCTTTTTGTGTATACATTTACACCATTCATGTATTGAAAGATGACTTGGTTGCTTCCACTTTTGGGTGGTGACAAAGCTGCTGTAAACAGGAGATTTTTAACATGGACATACATTTTTAAATCATTTCGATAAATACTTAAGAGTGTGATTACTGGGTCGTATGTTAAGGAGATTTTTAGCTTTGTAGAAAGCTGCCAAACTCACTTTCAAAGTGACTGGACCATTTTGCATTCCCAACAGCAATGAATGAGAGTTCCTGTTGCTTCACATCCTTGTCAGCAATTGCTATTGTCGTTCTTTAAATTTTTGGGCTTTAGCTATTCAAAGAGTAAGTCATAGAATCTCTTTGTGAATTTTAGTTTGCAATTCCCTAGTCGCAGATGATGCTAAACATCTTTTCATATGCTTATTTGTTGTCTGTGTATCTTTTTTGGTGAAGTGTCTGTGTGAGATCTTTTTAATTTCTGATATTGGTAATTTGTGTCTTCTTTTTCTCTTGGTTAGTCTGGCTAGATATTTATCTATTTTATTGATATCAAGTCACCAGTTTTTGTTTCATTAACTTACTCTATTTTTTTCCATTTCATTTATTTTACTTCTAATTTTTATTATTCGTTTTCTTCTTTTGCTTGAGGCTTAAACTGCTCTTCTTTCTAGTTTCTTATGATGGAAGTATAGATTTTTGATTTTGAACAGTCTCTACTAATATACCCGCTTGATGGTATAAATTTTCCTCTAGGCAGTTCAAAATAGTGTTTAATCTCTTTTGAGAATTTTTCTTTGACTCTTGTGCCATATGGAAGCCTTTAATCTCTCAATGTTTGTGAATTTTTCAGCTCTCTGTTATTGAGTTCTAGTTTAATTCCATCATGGTCTGAAAATACACTTTGTTTGCTTTTTGTGCTTTTAAATTTGTTAAGCTGTGTTTTATGGTCCAGAATGTGGTCTGCTCTGGTGACTTTTTGGAAGCCAATCACCGGATCTGTTTTCTGAGGCATCTCTGGGTCAGCTCAAGCTGCCAACCTTTAGGCTTGTGGTTGACTACTTAACTGTTTGTACCACCTAAGGACTCTATTGTAGTATGCATATTAGTAAAATATTAGAAAGATTTTAAAAAGGGCCCAGAGAAACAGAAAACCTTGGAGCTTCAGAGGAGTGACACCTCACATCTAGATGGTAAAGCAGGAAAAGCATCAGGAAAGAGAAAGATTTGGAGAAGCTTGGAAAAGTGGATATGATTTGACATGCAGAAGTAGAGCTGGGCAGTCTGAATTAGAGCATTATAACAATGGTCCAGAATTAGGGATCAGAGACAGCTGAATGTCTTGAAATGGTACCTTTTGGCTAATGTACAGTAGGAGTCATAGGGTGGAGTAAGGTATAGGTGGCATTTAAAGTTGGAGTAAAAATAGCTTGATTTACAGTCTTGAAAAATGGACTTGAGATCGCTGCTCGGTACCTGTGCCTCTTGGATTGTTTACACACAAGAAAGTTATTCTTGGATAGTTGAAGGGGCAGATTTCTGGGGTTGGACTAATGCCAGCACAGATCCTGGGATCAGCCTGGGAAGCTGGGGGGACTCCATTGCCCATTCAGCCTGACATTGCTGTCAGAGTGAAGGCAAGAGTTTTGCCTTATCATCTTCCTCAGTGAAGTTTTCCACCCTGCTTTATTTTTTTTTCATGTTTCCAATGTTTACATAGAAATTATGGGAATTAGATTTATTTCTTTTAGTAATAGTTAGAAATTTGAATATGGCTAGGAAAACTCCAACCTTTTGAAAGCTGGAACAAGACTGTGAAAAAGGAGAACATTCTAGAATTGAAGTGCTGATTGGGTATTTTCAAAAGGGCTCTGCTCTTCCCTAGTGGGTTTTTGGCTATTAGCCACTCGTCCACATTCTTCTTTCCTTTTAGAAATCTACATCTTCTGGGCCTGTTCTCCTTTGTTCTGCAGAAACTTGCTTTAAGGAAAAACAAAGGTGTCAGTCATTTATTCTTTAATGTAAATGTATTATTTGATTGTACTTGAATTTTAAAAGTCATTGCTTGTTGCATGATCTTTACCCCTGTTAGAGATGCTAAGACATCAGTGCTCAAGTGGGTGAGCTTTGTAGCAGATGAACAGGCAAACTTCCCACTGCCGTCAAAATTATGTATGATTATATTTTATATAGTGTAATATGCATCATATAAAGCTGTATCAAATGAGACTCACCAAAGGGAGGTTGTCATATGTGGCTGGCCACTTACAGTCCATACTGGGCTTCCCCTGAGTTCACAACTGACTGTCTTAAAGGAAGGAAGACATTTGTAACAGCATTTTCAAATCTGGGCATCAGAAGTATGAGATGACACACTGGGAAATTCCTAGTTCAGAGCTGTAGGCACAGCCAAGATTCTTGGTGTTAGCCTTCAGAGAAGGCTTATTTTAAAAAAACCTTTTTCTACCTTGTTAGCCATAAATCCAGTCTTCACTGGGAAGGAAGGATTCAGGTTGGCAGCCACATTGATGGTTTTCTGTTGCTTCTCGTAGTGCTGTTCTTTAGTTTTTTTTTTTTTTTATTATGACTGAGTGAAAATGTACATTCCCATATAAATTTACATGCCCACCTATATGCAGCTTCCACTGCTCTCCCTGCCCGGTGACAGCACGCTATTCCTCTCTGCTCCATACATGTCTCATCCTCCCAACAGCCGCCTTTCCCCTCCTCTCCACCCACTCTCCTTGCTCCAGCCAGAGGCCAGCAGGATGATATCCTATAGATGCATAGAACCATAAAGTGCATCCAATATATGGTCACTCTACATCGCCAAGTCCAATCCATTCATGTCTGAAGAGTGGGCCTTTGTTATGATTTATGGGCAAGGGCAGCATCAGGGCCATGGCCCATGCTCCCAGTGTAACCCTGAAGCTCTGGACCATCACTTGTGGTCTTTTAGTGGAGGTCTCAGGGTGCACTCCTTTTTATTCTTGTGTTACCAGTGAGACTCAGCTTAGGGAGCTCCATTGCAGCTATCACTGGTGGTGGCCAGGCACCATCCGGTTCTTCTGGTCCCAAGTCTATGTAGGCACCCACTCATGTGGGTCCCTCTATCTTCTGGGTTGTCTTTACCCTGTGTCATTTTGGTCCTCGGTGAGTATCCGTTCCTGCTGAGTTGGGACCATTTGCTGTGCCCTCAGATGGCAGCTTGGCAGCTTTTAAGACCCCAGACACCACTCGCCCTACACTCACCAATGTAGGGTGCAGAGAGCCCTCTTAGCAAATCGCTAGTTGTGCCAATTGGCCTTGATTTCGCCTAAGAGCATGGTCTCTTGCCCCCTGCCCCAGCTACTCTGTCCTTGCAATATTGGGTTAAGATGGAAGGAATATTCAAGTTACGCTGAAGTCCATTTAATATTGTTTTTGTTTCTAATGTGTGCCATCACCAACCAGATTTCTAGCAACTATCTAATCTAAACCCTCCCCCTCTCACCCTCCCTCCCTCCCCTCCTTTGTGGCCATCAAAGAGTCTTTTCTTCTATACATAAGTCTGTTTTTGAGATCTTATCATGGGGTCTCACACAATATTTGTCCTTTTGTTGCTGACTACTTTCACTCAACATAATGTCTTCCAGTTGAAACCAGGTTATGAGATCTTTCCTGGAATCATCATTATTCTTTATCATTTCGTAGTGCTCCATTGAGTATATATACCATAGTTTACCTATCCATTCCTCTGTTGTTGGGCATCTGGGTTGATTCCATCTTTTTGCTATCATGGGCTGTGCTGCGATAAACATTCTTGTGCATGTGTCCGTTGGTGTGAAAGGCCTTGATTCTGTAGGATATATTCCAAGTAGTGGAATTACTGGGTCAAATGGTTTATCTATATCCATTTTTTTAAGGAAGTGCCAGATTGCTTTCCAAAGAGGCTAGACCATTTTGCAACCCCACCAACAATGTAGGAGGGTTCCACTTTCTCCACAGCCTCTCCAGCATTTGTTGTTTGGTGTTTTTGGATCATGGCCAACCTTGTTGGGGTGAGATGGTATCTCATTATAGTCTTGATTTGAATTTCTTTAATAAGTAAAGATCGTGAACATGTCTGCATGTGTTTTTTGGCTGCCTGGATCTCCTCTTTAGAGAAATGTCTGTCCATCTCCTTTGCCCGTCGCTTACTTGGATGATTTATCTTCTTCTTACTGATATTTTGTAGTATTTTATAGACTATGGAGATCAGGTATCGGTCTGACATAGAGTTGCCAAATATTTTTTTCCATTCTGTAGGTGGCCTTTTAATTCTATTAATAAAGTCTTTGGATGAGCAAAAGTGTTTGATTCTTAATAGTTCCCATTTATCTATTTTGTCTTCTGTTGATTGTGGTTTGTTTGACAGATTTGGAAGTCTGTCTATGTTGTGTATTAAAACTTTCATTGTTGTTTCTACCTTTTCTTGGATGAGCTTTATCGTTTTAGGTTTGATATGTAGGTCTTTTATCCAGTTGGAGTTGGTTTTTGTATAAGGTGTAAGATATGGATCTTGTTTCAATTTATTGCAGATGGATTGCCAGCACCATTTGTTGAAGATACTGTTTTTACCCCAGTTTAATGTCTTAGGGCCTTTGTCGAATATCAACTGTTCATAGGCAGATGGTGTCATCTCTGGGGCCTCATTTCTGTTCTATTGATCGACCTGTCTGTTCTTGTACCAGCACCAGGCTGTTTTGACCACTGTGACACTGTAGTATGTTCTAAGTTTGGGTAATAAGAGGCCTCTTAGTGTGTTCTTCTTCTTTAGTGGTACCTTACTTATTCAGGGCTTCTTCCCTTTCCAAACAAAATTGGTAACTTGTTTCTCCATCTCATTAAAAAATAACACTTGAACTTGTATTGGGATTGCATTATATAAGTAGACTGCTTTGGGTAAAATAGACATTTTCACAATGTTAAGTCTTCCTATCCATGAGCAGGGTAGGTTTCTCCATTTAGGTAACTCTCTCTTAGTTTCTTGTGGTTCTCTTTGTAAAAGGTCTGTTATTTCTCTGGTTAGATTAATTCCTAGGTACTTTATCTTCTCAGGGGCTATCGTAAATGGTATTGATTTGATGCTTTCTTCGTTAACAGTCTCATTGTTGGTATAAGTAAATCCTATTGACTTACTTGTGTTTATCTTGTATCCTGAGACTTTGCTAAACTCTTCTATTGGTTTGAGTAGTTTACTTATAGATTCTTTGGGATTCCCTGTATATATAATCGTATTATCTGCAAACAGGGAGACTTTGACTTCTTCTGTGCTGATGCAGATGCCCTTTATTTCTTGGTCTTGTCTAATTGCTCTGGCTAGAACTTCTAGTACAATGTTGAATAGGAGAGGGGAGAGTGGGAATCCTTGTCTAGTTCCTGTTCTCAAGGAAAAGTCTTTCAGTCTCTCTCCATTCAGGGTGACATAGACAGTTGGCTTTGTATAAATGGCTCTTATTGCTTTGAGGATTTTCCCTCTATACCTATTTTGCTAAGAGTTTTTAGAATGAATGGGTCTTAGACTTTACCAAATGCCTTTTCTGCATCAATGGACAAAATCAGGTGATTCTTGTCTTTTGTGATATTTATGTGGTTAATCACATTAATTGTTTTCCTGATGTCGAACCAGCCTTGCATCCCCGGTATGAATCCCACTTGGTCATGATGGATTATTTTTTTGATATGTTGTTGTATTCTATTGGCAAGAATTTTGTTGAAGATTTTTGCATCTAGATTCATGAGTGATATTGGCCTGTAGTTCTCCTTTTTGGTTGGGTCTTTCCCTGGCTTTGGTATTAGGGTTTTGCTGGCTTCATAGAACGAGTTTGGGAGTACTCCATCCCTTTCTGTGCCGTGAAATAGTCTCAGTAGTATTGGAGATAACTCTTCTCTAAATGCTTGGTAGAATTCTGCTGTGAAGCCATCTGGGCCCAGGCTTTTTTTTGGTGGGCAGTGTTTTGATGACATTTTCAATCTCTTCCTTTGTGATGGGTTTATTAAGTTGTTCTGCTTTACATTGTGATAATTTTGGTAGGTGGTATGAATCAAGGAATTTGTCCATTTCCTCTAGGTTTTCAAGTCTGTTAGAGTACAGTCTTTCATAGTTTTCTGTTGTGATATTTTTAATTTCTGTTGGATTTGTTGTGACAACTCCCCTCTCATTTCTAATATGGGTTATTTGTTTCCTTTCCTGTTTTTCTCTAGTAAGTTTAGCCAGTGGTTTGTCAATTTTGTTGATCTTTTCAAAAAAACCAGCTTTTGGTCTTTTCAATTTTTTCAATTGTTTTTCTATTCTCTAATTCATTTAGCTCTGTTCTAATCTTTATGATCTGTTTTCTTCTGGTGCCTGAGGGGTTCCTCTGTTGTTCTCTCTCTACTTGTTCAAGCTGTAGGGTTAGTTCCTTCATTTGATTTCTTTCTTCCTTCTAGATGTATGCATTTATGGAACAGACCTCTGAGCACTGCTTTGGCTGTATCCCAGAGGTTCTGGTAGGAAGTGTTTTCGTTCTCATTGGAATCCATGAATTTCTTTATTTTATCCTTAATTTCTTCTATAACCCATGGTTTTTTGAGCTAGATGTTGTTCAGTTTCTAAGAGTTCCACTTTCTTTCTATGTTTTTTCTGCTATTGATTTCAACTTTTACGGCTTTGTGATCTGAGAAGATGTTTTGCAGTAATTCAGTGGTATGGATTTTGCTGAGAATTGCATTATGTCCTAACACATGGTCAATTCTGGAGAATGTTCCATGTGCACTGGAGAATAAGGTGTAATTGTCTGCTGATGAGTAGAAATTTCTGTATGTATTGATGAGGTTTAATTGGTTAATTGTGGCAATAAGGTCTTCTGTATATTTAGTTAGCCTTTTTCTAGATGTTCTGTCCAGTATTGAGAGTGGAGTGTTGAAGTCTCCCACTATTATTGTACAGTAATCTAACTCTTTTTTGAGTGTAGTCAGTGTTTCTTCCATGTATTTAGGTGGTCTGATGTTAGGTGCATAAATATTTAATATAGTTAAGTCTTGCTTGTGTACTGAACCTTTCAGCAATAAATAGTGTCCATCTTTGTCCACAGTGGTGGATTTTACATTAAAATTGATTTTGTCTGAGATTAGAATTGCCACACCTGCTGTTCTTTGTTTGTTGTTAGCTTGATATATATTCTTCCATCCTTTAATTTTCAGTTTGTTCCTATCTCTAGGCCTCAAGTGAATTTCTTGTAGACAACATATGGATGGGTCATGTCTCTTGATCCAAGATGTCACTTGATGTTTCTTTACTGGAGCATTCAGCCCATTCACATTCAATGTAATTATTGATAGGTATATGTTCAGTGCTGCCATTGTGATATGTTTATTTTTGTGTTGATGTTTTCTCTGTTGTTCTTATTAGTCTGTTCTGGAACATTCTTTTTAGTGAGTTGATTTTTCATCTTTTTCAGAGTGGGTTTTGTAGTTGTTGAGACTGCTGTGGTACATTTCTTGAAATGGTATGTTATATCTTTGTTGTGCTTTACTGCTGCCCCTATAATCCCCCTTAATAAACTATATATAAACCCAATTTTAATTACTACCAGTCTTCGTCTCCGTCTGGAAGGACTATAACGACTGTAGTACATCCTTCTTTTTAATATGATGGCATCATAATTTTCATGGTAATCACTGGATTGCTTCTTTCAGTATTAAAGCTGTGACTGACTTTGGAGGCCTCCCTAACTGAGTGGAGTGCTGAGTAATGCGTTGTTCTAAAATATAAAGTTAGTGGTTTTGTTCTTGTAAGCCAAAGCCAAGAAGTATTTTCAGTATTTCTTATAGTTTTGGTTTGGTTTTTACAAAGTCTCTGAGTTCCTGTTTATCTGGCAATATCTTAATTTCATTTTCATATTTGAAAGACAGTTTTGCAGGATATATAATTCTTGGTTGGAAGTTCTTCTCCTTCAAGGCTTTGAATGTGTCATGCCACTGTCTCTGCGTGAGCATGGTTTCTGCAGAGAAATCTGACGAAAACCTACAGGGTTTCCCTCTGAGTGTTAGCTTTGCTTTGAGTCTTGCTGCCTTTAAGAGTTGCTGCTTATGTTTCATTTTGTTAAGCTTGATTATAATACGTCTTGGAGTCTTTCTTTTGAGATCTATATTGGGTGGTGTATGATATGCATCTAAGATGTCTGTATTCTCTTTCTTCATGATTTCTGGGAAGTTTTCTGTCAGCAGCTAAGCAATGATACTCTCTGTGTTGTCAGGTGTCTCATCCTGTTCAGGGACTCCAATTAATCGAAGGTTGTTCCTCTTAATAGAGTCTCACATACTTCTTAATTTTTCTTGTTTCTTTTTTCTGATTTCTACTCATAGACGGTGGTGTCAGTAGCTCTGTCTTCCAAGTCAGAAATTCTTTTTTCCACTTTTTGCATTCTGTTTTCTTGGCTTTGAATGGAAGATTCTATGTCTTTGATTTTGTTCTTGATCCGTAGGATTTCATAGTACTGGTGTTCCATCAGATTGAAGAGTTTGCCTAATTTTTCTTTTTGTTCTGCTGCATTTTGTATAAGGTCTAGAAGGGGTCTTTATATAACCACTTTGTATTCACCTTCTGATGATTTCAGAAAAGTTTCTTCATCTGGAAAACTTCTTGGTTGTTTTGTTTGGGAGCCTTCTGAAGCCACAGGTGATTTCTTGTATGCCACAAGTGTCTGTTGCTTTTTGGGTTCCATGTGAGTAAGTAGAGGCTCAGAGAGATACTGTGAGGATGGACCACAGACGTTTCTCTAGGCTGTCTTAAAATGTAAAGCAAAAGGTGTCTGACCACTTAGCAAGTCAGTCAGGTTTTCAGGTGTAGAGGTCCCTCTTCCCAACTGGCAAAGTAAGCACCTCTATATCCAACTCCAGATGATAGAAACTAGTTCAAAATACAGCAATGCTACTGTCCTGTTCGTCTCTGCTGACAGGGCCCAGCCTTAGGCGACATTGTGTAAACTACTGCTTTTCTGATAGAAAAGTGCTCTCCTGTGGGCTAGCTCTGGCTCTCAAGCTAAGAAATAGGTCCAGCTGCAGCCACTGTATCTAAGATGGCACCCGCCACATGGTCAGCTGATAGAGGGCTAAAGGTGATGAGAGTAGTGATTCCTCTGCCACTGTTGCCGGCCCCCCACCGTAGGCAACGCTGTGTAAACTACTGCTTTTCTGTCAGAGATGTGCTGTCCTGTTTGCAGGCACTGGTTCCCAGACTAAGAATTAGGTCCCGCTAAAATCTCCGTATCCAATGTGGCATCCCGCACACTGGCAGTGCAGTTCCGTACAAACCATGCTGTGGCAGTGATAAAAAGACAGGCCCAAAGTGGCTAGGTGAACAGAGTCCTAAGCCTGGGTCTCAAAATATGGGAATTTTGCCTGCTTATCCCCCCGGCAGTGTGTCTGAGTCTAGCTGCTAGGTAAGACCCAGCTCCGCCTGCCAGCCAAGAGAAAGGAAAAAAAAAGTTAAAATGGTACATTTACCTTCAGTCTGTGAGAGCCAGGGCTAGCCAGGAGTGGGAGTCAGCAAAAGAAGGGAAGTTTTTCATTCAGTGATATGAAGTCCAAATTAACAGCCCTGTGCCGTGTCCTGGGGGCTCACTAGGTGACCATAAGGCTCCATTTGATTTTTAATTCAGGTCTTGGTTTCCAGAGGGATATAAGGAGACGTGTGCTTAGTCTGCTGTCTTGACTCTGCCTCCCTGGTCTTTAGGTTTTGAAAACAGTAGAGATGTGGAAAAAAATCCACAGCCTTCCATTGTGACAATAAATATTAGAAAGTGTGACTGAAAAAAAATCTGAACATCACTAAGAAATAATGTAGGGAATGGAACCCAATCAGATCACCAGGAGGCACCCTTAGTCACTGCCTGTCATCTCTTCTGGGAGTTCCTAGGTAGTCCTAATGTGCTTGTCTGGTAACTCAAATCTCATTGGTTTGATTCCACGCCCACCACCCACAGGTGCCTCAGAAGAAAGCCCTAGTGACTTTGAAATCAGCTACTGAGAATTTTGTGGAGCACAGTTCTGCTCTGACACATATATGGTTGTCATGAGTCTGAGCGGACCTAAAGGCACTGGTTGGGTAGGCTGTTACCTTGTTTGGAGGTGACAGGTAGGGGCAAGAGCAGACCCATCGAGAGCATTCTCTTGTTTCTGCTGAGAGAGAGTGAGTCAGTCTGAGATAAGTGCTGACTCTGGATTAAGCTTTCAGTAGACAAAGCCTCCATCAGGAGTCACCATGCCTCTGCTTCTTACTTCCCACACAGCTGCCCTGCTCACCTGGGATCCCTTTCCTTGTAGGCTACCCACCTCCCATTCCTATTCTGTGGTAACATGCCAAAATGCGGATAGATGGAAAAGACACAATGGCAGCACCTTGTGTACAGCTCAAGGAATATACATGGCATCTGTTTGCATTGTAGTCAGTTGTGAATGGAATGCAAATGCATAATGAAGGTATGAATATTGAGTGGTGTGTATGTCTGAGTGTGTGCATATTTCTGGAGCCCATTCCTATTGAATTGTCAGCTACTGAAAGAAACCCACTCTTGTCGAGTTGATTCTGACTCACAAAGACCCTACGGGACAGAGTAGAAGTGCCCCATAGGCTATAAATCTTTACGGAAGCAGACACCTACAGAACTGCTGAGCTGGTGGGTTCAAACCATCAACTTTTTGGTTACCAGCTGAGTGCTTTACCTTGTGCACCACCAGGGCTCCTTAACTGTTAGTTAGCTGTTGGTTCATTACCAGCTCATAAGAGGATAAATTGGTTTATATGAAAATGTTAATTTTCGTAAGTTAAACTTCCAAGAGTAAGTTGTAGTTTTATAGAAGACTTCTGAAGAGTTTCAGTGTCCAACAATTTGGCTCAAATGGTAAGTTTTAAGGATCAGGGCAGTATCTGAAGAGACTTACCCAAAGGACACGGCTCCCAAATCCAGAAAGGTTGATCAGATGTGCACCGCCAGGAGATGCAAAGTAAGAACTCAACAAAGCAGGGGTCCTGGCAAGTCAAATCTGATGGCTTCATCTCAGTGCCAAACATGGGGCACATGTCTTAGCTGGGTCACCCCCATATTCCTCCAGGTGTCTGGAGGGCTTTTTTACTTGACTTATTCTAAGGCCATACCATCACCCCCACTGCCAGTTGTTGTGGAGTCAGTTCTGAATACATTGGTGACCCCACGTGTGTGAGGGTAGAGAGCTGTGCTCTGTAGGATTTTCAGTGGCTGATTTCTCAAATGCAGATTGCTAGGCACTTCGTGGTGGACTTGAGCTGCCAGCTTTTCAGCAGCTGAGTGCATAAGACAGTTGGCACCACTCAGGGACTCCTACTCTAAGGCTGCTCTTTTAAAATTAATACGGTGGATCATGTCACTCCTCTACTTAACGGCCTATCATGGCCTTTCTTCACTTAGAGGAAAAAGCAAAACCTTTTTAAAGCTGAACAAAGCTCTTGACACTCCCTGTCTCTCTCCTTGCTTTACACTGGCTTCCTCTTCTTGCTGGAGCAGCAGCCACCCCTCCACAGGGCCTTTGCACTGATGGTTTTCTCTGCCTAGAATGTCCTTTGCCTTCTGCCTATATGACTAATTCTCAGTGCTTTCAGTCTTTGATTAAAAGTCACCTTCTCAGTGATCCAGTAATTATCTCCTGATACTCCTGACCCCTATGACCATGTTGGACTTAGTCTTTTCTCTAAAGCATGGATCACCTTTTAACATCCTCCATCCTTAGTCCATTCACTATTCACTGGCCTATGTTTTTCCACTGCAGTGCAAGCTCCTCAGGGCATCACATTTATCCTGGCTCTACGGTGGGAGCTGCTGAGGGCATCAGATTTACCCCAGCTGCATTCCCTGGTGGTGTAGTAGTTACGTGTTATGGCTACTCACAAAACGTTCAGCAGCTCCAATCCACCAGGTGCTCCTTGGAAGCTCGATGGGGCAGTTCTACTCTGTCCTGTAGGGTCGCCATGAGTTGGAATCGACTTGATGGCAGTGGTTTTGTTTTTTGTTTTTCTTTTTTGGCTTTTATTCCTAGTGCCTAGACCTGTGCACTGTGGTGTGGTACTGAATGCTGGATAGTTATATGTTGACTCGGTAAGGTGAAGGCCTGAAGGAGTGCGCGTGTATCTCGGTGTTATTTCTCCTCTTTTCTATCTCTTCCCTAGGAGGCATTTTCTCCCAGCTGCCCTACGATTCATCATCTTGGGCCAGCTCACAATCTTGATGTGTAATTGTGCTGGGACATGAGACTCAGACAAAAGATTAGACAGTTAGAAAGAATCTAATATAACCCAGGAAAGCCAGTGGTGTCCTGAGTGTATTTACACTTATCACACACCATTTTTGAAAAAATATTTTATTGTACTTTAATTGAAAGTTTACAGTCCAAGTCAATTTATCATACAAAAACTTAAACACACGTTGCTATGAAACTTGAGATGCTCTCCTCACCCTGTGACAGTGCTTTCCTCCTTTCTGCTTTGCATTTCTGGTGTCCGTTCAGCCACCTCCTGTCCTGCTCCACCTGCTCATCTTGCCTCCGGACAGGAGCTGCCCAGTTAGCTTCATGTGTCTGCTTAGGGCAGGAAGCACACTCTTTGTGGGTAGAATTTTATATCTTAGAGTCCTGTCCTTGACTGAAGACTGGGCTTCAGGAACAACAGCGCACCTGTTTTTAACCCTCCTCCACTCTGTGACAAAATCACCTTCAAAATTATTTCACAGGAAATGAAGAAAATGATAACGGCTACAAAAGAAATGCAATAGTAATTAAAACAAAAAAAAACGTGTTTATTGAATGTTACATATATAACCATGCCACTAAATATAAACAATATAAAATGAATATTATGTACAAATGAGGAAAATAGGTAAAAATTGAATGCTTTTTAAATAAATTAATATAAATTTTTAAAGGGAAATTTTAACTATTGGTCTTTCATAGTAACAAATACTGTTGCTGTTTAATATTAATTAAATATCAGTAACCCAAATGAGGAAACCTGGTGGCGCAGTGGTTAAGCACTACAACTGCTAAGTGAAAGATCAGCAGTTCAGGTCCATCAGATGCTCCACAGAAACTCTACAGAGCAGTTCTGCTTTGTACTGTGGGGTTGGTATGAGTTGAAATCAATTTAATGGCAGTGGGCTTTGGTTTTGGGGAACTCAAAGGAAGAAATGTCAGTTTTACAGATGCTGTTAAAATTCAATGAAACAATTCATGCATGAAGTAAAATTTGCACTCACCAAACAAAAATAGTATACCTCTAGATTTCTCACTCCGTTTCATTGCTTGATGCTTTTTAACACAGATAGAAACTCCAGAGGTCCTCTGGAATGAAATAACCCAATCAATATCCTATCACTGGCTGTTCTGAATCTACTGTTTTAAGGCAAGAATATGAGGACTGCAGGGTTGGAAACACAAACCGTGCCTAAGGCCAGCTGGAACCTACTCTTGGGGTGGATGTGTATCTGAGACTCCTGTGTCAGGAGCTGAGTATACAAGTCAGAATTACCTGACTTGTAGAATACATTGTTGTTAGGTGCCATGAAATCAATTCTGACTTACAATGACCCCACATGTGCAGAACAGAACTGCCCCATAGGGCTGTCTAGGCTGTAACCTTTACAGAAGCCGATCGCCAGGTCTTTCTCTTGTGGAGTGGCTGGTTCTGTTTGGATCATCCCTCTTTCCATCAGCATCCAAGTGCTTAACTGTGACACCAGGTCTCCATTTGGAGAATGTGAGGAATATTAATGGATGAAGAGTAAAAATGTGTTTATTTAAAGCTTCCACCTGTTGCTGTTGAGTCGATTCTGAGTCATAGAGACCCCATAGGACAGAGTAGAACTGTCCCATAGAATTTCCAAGGAGCGACCGGTAAACTCAAATTGCTGACCTTCTGGTGGGCAGCTGAGCTCGTCACCACTGTGCCACCAGGGCTCCACCCATTGAAAGTTTACTTGTACTTTATTGAAACATTACAGTGACCACAGCAGCCATCTAGAACTTATACAATAGCATAATTATATGTATACATATATATGTATTTAACTTGGAACTTACATTTTAATTGAATTGTTAATTTTGCTGTAGCATCATCTTTAATCTTAAGATAGTACTTCTAAAAAAATTTTTTTATTGTTATTGAGTGAAAGTGTTTAATCCAGTTTAAATTCAGATGCCTGCCTATGCGCAGCTCCTACTGCTCTCCTTGTCTGGTGACAGCACAGCTCTCCTTTCTGTTGTGTACAAGCCATATCCTTTTAACAATCCCTTGTCCCCTCTTCTCTACCCTCTCAACTCCCTTCTAGTAAGAGGCCAGTTGGGTGACATCCTATAGATACTTAGAATCATAAAGTGCACATACAATATGGTCACTCTGTGTCACTGAGTCCAGTGCATTCCTGCCAAGGAGTTGACCTCAGTAATGATTTATGATCAGGAACAGCTTCAGGTCTATGGGCCATGCTCCGAGGAGAACCCGTAGGCCTTTAGAACATCAATTGTGGTCTTTTAGTGGAGTTCTCAGGGTGCACCTCATCTTATTCTTGTATTGCCACTGGGACTCAGTGGAGCTGGAGTGTTTTGTCATGCACAGTGTTTAGAATTGCTAGCACAAGGTGACAATAAAGAGCAGCCCAGTGTTTCATTGGTTTTGTTATTGATTTAGGAAACCCTGGTGGCGTAGTGGCTAAGTTGTGCTTTTGGCTGTTAACCAAAAGGTCGGCAGTTCAAATCCATCAGGTGCTCCTTGGAAACTCTGTGGGACAGTTCTACTCTGTCTGTAGGGTCACTGTGAGTTGGAATCAACTCAACAGCATTGGGTATTATTGACTTCAGTGCTCTGCATACAGGGCAGCCCCTTTCTGCTTATACCTCCAACAGACTCTCCTTTCTCTCCTTTGGTATGCCACAGGAAACACCTAGCCTTTGGCTTTTTAATTGTATTCTAGATGAAGGTTTATAGTACAGACTAGCTTGTCATTAAACACTAGTACGCATACTGCTTTGTGACACTGGTTGCAAACTGCGTAACAGGTCATCACTCTCTCTTCTTGACCTTGGGTTCCCTGTAACGAGCTTTCCTGTCCCCTTCTGCCTTTCAGTCTTTGCCCCTGGGCTGAAGTGCCCCTTTCGTCTCATTTTGTTTTATGGGCCTGTCTAATCTTTGCAGGAGTATGAGCCTCAGGGGTGAGTTCATTACTGAACTGATAGGGTGTCTGGGGCTGTATGTTCAGGGCTTTTCACTAGTCTCTTTGAGATCAGTAAGTCTGGTCTTCTTTTGTGAATTAGAATTTTGTTGTACATTTTTCTCCAGCTCTGTCCAGGACCCTCTGTGGTGATCCCTGTCTGAGCAGTTGTTGATGGTAGCCAGGCACCATCTTAGTCATACCGGACTCAGTCTGGGAGACTCCAGGCCTTTCGAAACGTTAGTCACCAGATTTTAAAAGGATGTTTAGAGTTAGTGATCATTTTTTTTTCTAGTAAACTTTTAGTTTTGTTCTGCACATGTCTATAGATGGTAATGTTTAATCTGATCACAAAAAGAGAAAAAAGCCTTCCTCTTTGATTAAAGTGCCATCCAGAAGATTACGATGTGTGATAGCAGCAGCCATGAGGTTAGTCCGTATTAACACTGACATGTTGTTTAGGAAGGCTATTTTAGCACTAGCTGGCTCTGACCCTGTGTGTGTGTCAGCAAAAAACTGTGCTCTGTGAGGTTTTCAGTGGCTGACTTTTTAGAGTGGATTGCTAGACCTTTCTTCCAAGGTGCCTGGGTGTAGACTCAAATCACTAACCTATCAGTTAAACCCACTGCTGTCGAGTCGATTCCTGTTCATCAGAGTGGAACTGCCCCGTAGAGTTTCCACGGATCACCTACTGGATTTGAACTGCTGATCTTTTGGTTAGCAGACATAGCACTTAACCGCTATACCACCAATTAGCAGCTCAGAAAATAATTACACTGGGACAATACTTTTAAAACATTTTAAATAGACTAATTTTCAAAGCAATTTCAGGTATATAGAAAAACTGTATAGAAGGCGCAGAGAATTCCCACACCCCCCCTACTTCCCCTGCATACAGTTTCCCTTAGGTAATCTTGTGTTTTGTGTTTGTGTGCTGCATTGGTTACACTCAAATACTGATACATTTCATTGACTAAAGAGCCCTGATAGGGCAGTGGTTAACAGTTACACCTGCTACCCAAAAGGTTGGCAGTTCAAATCCTCCATCTACTCCTTGGAAACCCCTGTGAGCAGTTCTGCTCTGTCCTGTAGGGTTGCTATGATTTGAAATTGACTTGAAAGCAACTTTTTTTAAAAAAAATATATTAATTAAAGCTCATAGTTCTCATTTGGGTTCACTCTTTGTGTTATACAGTGCTAGGGTTCTTGACAAATGCAGTGTCATATGCCCCCTATGACAGCATCATAAAGAGTAAGTTCACTGCCCTAGATGCCAGCTGCCCTACCCCATCCCATGGAAACCACTGACCTCTTCTTTATCTCTATGGCTTTGCCTTATCAAGAATGTGGAATCAGCATAGGATGTTGTTATGAAGAAATTCGTGTATGTGAACGTGAAAGAGCAAACAGCTAGTGCTCTCAGCTATCTCTGCTGTGGTATTTTAACTTGTGTGGTAATGAAGCTGGGTGATTATTATTACTGAGAAGAAAGTTGTGTTTTCTGTCAGATCAGCTTTCCCCCTTTTTATATTTAAAGCATTCAGTGCTGCTTGTGCTGGGATACTGACTGCACAGAGATGGTTGTGTCCTATCCTTTTCTGGCACCTGGGGACAGTTTGAGTATAATCAGGTAAATGTTCTGACAGCAGCTCCATCCCTGTTCCAGCCCTCACATGGGGCAGGAGACCAGATGAAACCAGACCAGACTGACTCTGCGTGGTCCTCATTCATCACGACTCCAGAGAGCAGTTTCATTAATCTGAGATGTGGAATTCCTGGCAAAGAAAGGTCTTAAATTTACGTGGCCTTAAGTGAATTCCTTAGAAGTTCATCTTAAGAATTTAATTTCTAAGCCTTTTATGTTTTCTAATCTTGAGTGACCTGGGGCTCTGTGGGTGAAGAAGAAAAAGACATTAGCAGAGCAAAGAGCAGGTGAGAAAGTGGAACTTTCCAATAGCTTGTGATTATTGCTTCTTGGTGAGTGAAAAGTCTAGGGTCTTGGGGCCGGACGGCCCACTGTTGTTTTATGTGGCAAGTAATATGTTTTTATAATTCATGTTATCAACCCACTTACAAAGGACTTATCAGGTGACCATGTTCATTATGGTAATTCTTTTCCCTTGGTGGAAAACTCAGCATCGTGTTTGTCTTCTTGAATCTCCTGGCACTTTCTCACACAAATCCTTGTGTTATTAGTTCTCAGCTCGGCAATACTCAGAAAAATGAAGGCTGGGCTCTGGGATCCCGACGCTGCGTCTCCTACCGCTTCCTCCTATTTGTCTAGTCCTTCCACTTCAAGCAGCGTCACCTCTCACCTCTCTCACCTGCAAACACACATCTCCACGAGTTTTACAGCTTCTTTTGGAATCTGCTCTCCCTTTGGCCGTATATAGGAGTGAAGAGAATAAAGAAAAGAGAGGGAAAAAGTGAGAGAAGATGAAAAACTTAAGGGACAGTGACCCTGCTGTAAAAGAGAAAAATAGCATGAAAGCAGCTAAGAGGTGTGATTCAGATGTAGGCAATTTCTTAGAGAACGAAAAGGAAGAAAAGCACAGGCCATGCCTGCGAGATCGCAGCAGCAGAAGACTGTCAACAGTGTGAGGAAATGGTGATACAGAAGCATTGTGTTGGATAAATTAGGTCAGTATGTGAAAGACCGTGCAGGGGGCCAAGGGCATGAGGATGAGACCACTGAAAAAGGAAGTACAACAGAACTTGGCAATGGATTTGCTGGACTTGTGTTAGGCCCTCAACCCATGGTGACTCCATGCATCACAGAACAACATGCTGCCTGGTCCTGGGCTGTCCCCACAATTGGTTGTAGATCAGATGGTTGTGATCTCTAGGGTTTTCAGTGGCTGAGAAGTAGAACACCAGGCCTTTCTTCCTATTGGGTCTTTAGCCTAGAAGCCCTGCTGAAGCATCATAGCAGCGTACCTGAGGTTTATAATATGAACCTGACCATGGGACAGTCCCACCAATTCTGGTTAAAATTCTGTGTTGTTGTGACTACTTGGTTGGAAAACGTGTAGTTTTTTGGTATCCTGTTGATATCTAAACGAACTGAACTAACTGCCATCGAGTCAGTTTTGACTCGTAGCAACCATACAGAACAGAATAGAATGGCTGTGGGGTTCTCAAGGCTGTAACTCCTCAGGGAGATGATTGCTGCATCTTTTTCACATGGAGCTGCTGGAAGATTGGAATCCTCCGTCATTGTTACCCTGGCTTAGTTTCTTCAGAGTACTTACCATTATTTCAAAGTCTAAAATGTTTCTGGGTCCCTGGTGGTGCAATGGTTAAGAACTTGGCTGCCAACCAAAGGGTCAGAAGTTCAAATCTACAGCCCTCTCTTTGGGGCCCACTGGGATACTTTTGCTGTGTCCTATGCAGCTATGAGTTGGCATCCATTCAACAGCAATTTTTTTTTTGAACTATGTATTAGTTTGTTTATTGCCTGTCTCTCATGCTAGAAAGGAAGATCCCGGAGGGCAGAAGGGTTATTTTGTTTCTTGTTTCCCAGCGACTTAGGAAAAAATCAGACACACAGTCAAAGCTTAGTATGTATTTGTTGAATAATTGACAGTAAGAGTTGGTGACATTGATTAAATAGTTAGAATCAGTATTCAGGTAATATTCAGACTTCAGGTAACACACAATGCTGATGTCAACCTTACAAAGTGTATAGTCTTATTAACTCTGTTTTGCAGATGATGAAACTGGGGCACTAAGAGGTTAAATAATTTGCCCAGTGTCACCCAGGGACTGGCAAAGCCAAGGTAGTAATTCCTAGGAAAGAGAGTTTACTTTGGATCAAAGAAGAGCTAAACCAGCCAAGTTTTGAGGGGGGGTGAGTGCTGAATGGAGAGAAGGGAGACAGGCATGCTAAGGCAGTCTGAGATAGGCAGATCTAATACAACCAGAAAAGATGTTTTCCATAAATATTTGCATAAAGGTTCGCTGTGAGATAAGACTGGAAAAGTGTATGAAGGCCAGTCCAAGCTTCACAGTGAATAAATTATATACATTTTAGGAAAAAAAATAATAGCTTAGTCCTTCTTTGAGTTAGATTGAGTTGTTCTCCTAATTAAGGGGAACTACTGAGTTTAATGGAGTCCTGGTGGTGTAGTATTTTAAGAGCTCAGCTGCTAACCAAAAGGTCAGCAGTTCGAGTCTGACAGCTGCTTCTTGGAAACCCTATGGGGGCATTTCTACTCTGTCCTATGTGGTCACTGTGAGTTGGAATTGCTCAGTGGCACACAACCACAACAGTGAGTTTTAGTGTTGACTCCCAGGTTAAAAGGATGAAACCCACTGGCATGGAATCAATTCCAGCTCACAGTGACCTATTGGACAGAACTGCCCGTAAGTTTTTCAGGCTGCAGATCTTTTATGGAAGCACACTGCCACGTCTTCCTCCTGTGGAGCGCTTGGGAATCACTGATCTTTCGGTGACCAGCTGAGCACTTAGCCGCTATGCCACCAGGAATCCTTTTAGAAAGGACATTATTTGGAACTTTCGTGTTTTTAGGGCTAGCTCCAGGAAAAATGATATAAAAAGCCATGTTCATTTTGCTAATATTGTGGATTCATTTTTTTCTTCTACTTCCGTATCAGTTTGGGTCCCTTTGGGAAACACACAACATTCTCAAAGGGGTAACTAAAAAGATTTAAAAATATATATATATAATTATTATTTTATGGTGGAAGATTTTAAACATGTGCGAAAGTAGAAAGTAAATTACAATGAATACTGATGTACCTGTTACCTAACTTTGTCAGTCACCAACTCATGGCCAAATATGTTTGATCTAAATCCTGTACACTCCCCCAATATCTCAGATATTTCAAAGGAGATCCCAGTTATCATATAGTTTATCCCTAGATATTTCAGGATGTTGTCCCCAGAGATGAAGAACCACAAAAAATATAATCACGAGATCATGAGCCTAAGAAATTAACAACAGTTCTGAAGAAACTTGTTAATGTAGGATTCATTGATGGAGGGCTAAAGGCTGAGGGGTGTCCCTGGGCAGTTTACACACTGGCAACTGAAACGTTGGGGTTCAAGTCTACTCCAGACCACCTCGGAAGAAAGACCTGACAATCTACTTCCCGAACATCAGCCACTGAAAACCCTGTGGAGTTCTGTTCTCCTCTGACCCATGTAGGATCCTCACCAGTTGGAATCAACACCGTGGTGACTGGGAGAGGCAGAGGGGAATCCACAAGGGATGGTGAGGCACTCAGCAGTTAGCCACAGCGGGGAGCTGCTGTCACCTCTGCGCTTGAAGGGTGTTCTGGAACACTTGAAGATTTGTGTCAGCAGAGGACATTTGCTTGTTAGGGGCTGTGGCCTTCGGTAGAGAAACACAGTCAGGCCAGCCAGGCATAGACAGAGGGGCTGCAAACATCTCAGTTTTCTCCACTGTTTGTCTTCTAGCTCATACTTCCCAGTGAGTGAACCCAACAGGTGGTCAGAGGACAAGGGCAATTGAGACAGTGCCTGGACATCAGCCTCCCAGGCCTGGAAGAGGATGGCAAAGGGTAGGGAACACATTTGGAGTTGCATCTAGTCTCCCGGTGTGACACAAGCTGCTTCCAAAGAGACCTTCCGAGGCCTGCCTTCCTTACTCTGCCCACTGCCCCCAGACTGAACAAAGATAAGCTACTCTGTCCGCATTGATGAGGCCCTGGCATTAGATATTTTGGTAAGGAAAGGCCTTTTTTCCCTTCCCAAAGCATTCCTGTTCTCAGCTGAACTTGATGCTATAAAACAAAGAGTTATATTTCAGTGGCCAAGCCTCAGGCTTTGATTAATCAGGGCACAGGAAGCCGGTGTAACTGCCTTTCAAACTTGCTTTGCTTTGCTGTGCTCCAATTAGGTTTAAAATATTTAGATGAGAAAAAAAATTGCTCTGGTTCATTTAAGACGAGCCTCCGGTAAGAGGCGGTTTGGTGTTTGCTGCTGGAAGCTGGCAGGGGCTGTAAAATCCAGACTCTAGTTAAATAAATCCTCTTGCTGGTAACTCCCTCGTAAGACAGGAGGAAGCTACCAGAAGAATGTGGCAAGAAGGAGGGGCAGGAATTACTTACAGGTGGTACTCGGTCACCTGGGTAACCACTCCCTGATTGGAAAGAAGCCATCTCAGGGTCTTGGTTAGCTGGGAGAATGAGGCTTAGGGTCTTCCTTTATGTAGCTTTCTCTTCTGGCTTGGGAGAAAAACGGGTCAAGAGATAGATATGGACAAAGGAGATGGGGATCACCCCCTTAGCAAGGTATTGGAGAAGGAAGGATGGCAGCTGAGAGAGGAAGGCTGTGGGGTCATTGGTCCCCCTCCACTGGAAATGAGGGAGACAGGTAGATAGAGCCCTGGTGTCAAGTCAGCCCTGGCTCACCGGTGACCTCACGGATATGTAAACAAGATATACTCCCTGTGATAGGCCATGCTTGTGGCCTGTTTGAGTTCATCCTTGCAGCTGCTGTATGCCAGTCTGTCTCACTGAGGGTCTCCCTCACCCTCCTTGGTGGTCTGCTTCACCAAACATGATGTCTTCCTCCAGTGATTAGTCGCCCCCTCATGCTGTGTCCCAAGCAAGCAAGTTGGACAGCATTTTGTTGTGATCTGTAAGGTTTTCATTGGCTGATTTTTGGAAATGCATTGCTAGGCCTTTCTTCCTCATCTTAGTCTGGACACTCCACTGAAACCTGTTCACCATGGGCGACCCTGTTGGTATTGGAAAGATGCATCACAGCAACGTGCAAGCTACCACAGTCTGACAGACTGACAGACGGCCGGTGAGGCACTGGGGTAGGGGCACCAGAAGGCTGAGAGCCCCCCGAGGCCTTTCAAGATGCAGAGCCCACCTGGAGTTGCTGCTCTGCACAGCCTGGAAAGCTGCAGGGCGGCAGAGCATTGTAGTTTGGGAAGAAAACCAGAGACCTGGGGCCACAAGATTTTTGGAATCTAAAGGACTCTTGTGTATTAAATAGAATTCACCTCTTTCATAATTGTGGAGATAGATCCGGAGGGTTAAGGGACCCATCAGGGATGACGCAGGTGATGCTTTGTGGGTGACGTTATCTCGCCTTTCATCTACTCGACACAAAACTCAGGTGTTGTTGCATTGACTCTGCCTCATGATGGCCCCACGCGTATCAGTGTAGAACTGTGCTCTGTAGGGTTTTTAGTGGCTGAGTTTTCAAAGTAGATCACCAGATTCCCCTCCCCACACCGCCCTGGCCAGGTGCTTCTAGATGGACTTGAATTTGCAACCTTTTAGCGAACAGCCAAGTGTATTAACCATCTGTGTTAGCCAGAGATGCCTCATCTACCCTAAGATGTTCCCTGTAACAGTCCTGTGATCAGAATGTCTTAGAGTTGATGTGACCAGAAGATACAGAGTTACAGTTGACTTGGTAACATCTTTCCCTTCATAAAGACACAGAAAACAGAGGTGCATTTACAACCAGAGGTACCTCAGGTCCATGGCTGAGTGGTCAACAGCGGTGGCATGGTGCACTGTTCTGCAGGTTCTCCCTTGAAATCCTGCTCAGCACTTGACTGTTTATTCTTCTTGTACAGAGATTCATTATCTAATTTGTTGTTTTAACAGATTTTTTTTTTTTTGGTAGCAAAAGCACATTCAAGGAAAGAATTGTATGTTTTCTTTCAGATATCAGCTGTGCATGTTTGGAATATGTGTGTTAGTTCTGTTTCAGAGTGATTACAACACATCCCTCCCCCAAACACACACACACACACAAACACACACACACACACACACACACGAACACACTCAACCTCATTGTCTTGTTGGCCACCTTCAGTTGCTACTGTAGTTATAGATGACTGACTGGGGCTTGGTGGTGACTGGGATGATGGGGGTGGACTTTGCAGGACTGTGGATTGGGACTAGGCTCAACTAGCCTGGACCAGAGAGCTGAGTCCATCTCCGCCTACCTGTGTGGCTCTGACCTAGCTCTGGATATGTCTCCTGTTTCCTTCCTTGTCTCTGTTCTCAAAGGTCAAAGGGACAAGAGGTTTGGGTTTATTCAATGAGGAAGAAGCCGTTGTAAGTTTCATTACCCTTCTAGTCCAAGTTCATGGTTTTTCAAAATCTGTGTGTCAGCTAAAGTCATAGTCTGATTCTTTTGGGGGGGAAAGGATATTTTTTAGAAAAGTAAACATTTGGCTTTATTCAGAAATCTCAAGTTTATTACAAAGAAGAAACAAACCTGAAAAGCATGAGAAGAAAGGAAAAGTGAATTCCCTAAATATCATCTTCCAGAAATAACTACTGTTAACATCGGTGTATATGGTCCTTCTCTATGCAGTACACCTGGAAGATTGGAGTATGAGAGACCTGACCACCTGCCCCACCATTTCTGAGATGAACTTGTCTCTTTGGAGAAGGGCAACTTGTCTTTGATTTTCCTCTGAGATCTGGTTTTCTAGTTGCTGGGAACATGGTGGGGAGCAGGAGTCTCAGCTCAGGTGGGTATAGTTGTTAGAGAGCCTGGCATCCCCTCTAACCCCTGAGTGGGGTGTTGTTAATGTCCACTGGGTGGGGGTGAGCTCCTTCCCGTGAGGTATCCCCAAGAGCTTCAGAACTTCCCACAAGGCCTCCTGTATTCTAGAGGCTTCTCTTCTGCCAGAGAACTGCCATTTCTCTCTCAGCAGCCTTTCTGCAGCTCCCCAGAGACGGGAGCACAGATGACCTGGCCACTCAGCTTGCCTCTCGCCAGACTGATTATGATGTAAAGATTCAGAATTTTGCAGCTCCCCAGTGTAATTTGTGAGGGCTGTGTGTGTTTTTGTGGTGTATGGAGTGTCTGTGTGTGTGTGGTGTGTGATGTGTATGTATGCGTATGTATGCTGGTGTGTGTGTATGTACGTGTGGTGTGTGCTGAGGGGAGGTCATATGTGGTGTGTATGTGTGGTGTGTGTGTGGTGTGTGGTGTGTGTGGTGTGTGGTGTGTGTGTATATGTATGTGTGGTGTGTGTGTATATGTAGTGTGGTGTGTGGTGTGTGTGGTGTGTGTGTGATATGTATGTGGGGGTTAGTGTGCAGTGGGGTGTGTGTGTGTGATGTGTGGGGTGTATATGTGTGGTGTCTGTGGTATGAGGGGTGTGTGTGTGAGGGACGTCTGGGCTTTTTCATGTGGTGTCACTCCGTTCTGTGCTAGAAATTTCTCTTTCCTCATCTAGTATTTTCTGAGGTAATACCCTCCGTTTGTAGCCCTTTCTTTGTTTACCATCTTCTGGTGAGTTTTTTCTTGTACTCACTTTTTCCTGGTTGTGGTTTGTTTCATTAAGCTTGACTTGAGCTAGTTTATCTGCCATCCAAGCCTAGAAGTCCCGTTGGCGGGCATGTCTGCAAAGACTAGTGAGAGTCTGGAAAGCGTACTAACCACTATTCTCTCTACAAAAAGGACAACAACGACACCCAAACCTGCTGCCACTGAGTTACTTCCGACTCTCCGTAGGACAGAGTCGAGCTGCCTCTACAGAGTTTCTAAGGCACGCCTGGCAGATTTGAACGGCTGACCTTTTGGCTAACAGCTGTAGCTCTTAACCACTATGCCACCAGGGTTGGAAATCTAGGTATCTGAGAGTGTATAATGCTGGCTGGTGTTTCATCTGAGCAGGAGGTGTATATATGCGTCTTCTCCTTTGCTATAGTATTAGACTCATGTTTTCTTGAAAGGAATGCATTTTAATACTACTGTCTAAAATACCGTTTCTTAGTTTTCTCATGCTTAGCCAATTCTGTCCTAAAGCCTCTCGATTAACTTTGTACTTTTACATTCCATTAGTGTATTTGTTCTTTAAGAAGTTTTGCTTTCCAACTGTGGAAGTAAAGTCAATTTTCAGGATCATTTTTTCTTTGCAAAAATAAAGTAGCATGCTTCAGACTTTCAGGTATGTTTTATTGCCATTTATCTCAGGCATTGGAGGAGGGAAAAGCCAGTGTTTGGCTCACTTCATTTGAATTTGATAATGTTCTAATTTAATAAAAAAAGGCAAGTCTCCTTTATCTTGGATCTTTGCCATTTAAATGATGTTAACCCTCATGAAAAACAGTGTGGAGATCAGTGGCTCTGGATATATGCACAGTTGGAAAGGAAAAATAAAAGCCCCTGGCATAATGACTGCAATCTGATTTACCAAATGAGAAATGTGTTAAGGAGCTGTGCATGGTTTTGGAATTGTGTGCTCAATTTTTTTAAAGTCACTTTTCGGTCTCCTCCTCCCTGCCTCCCAGAGACTTGAATGGTTCTCCACCCTTCTAGCTCTGTTTTGGCATGTTTCATGGGCCAAGCATTTGAAGAACTACCTCAATAATGGCATAGTAGCTCTGCCTGCTTTTCTCCTCACAGTCCATGGAATGATTAATTGGGTCATCTTTAAAAATAGGTGCTGGTGGCTAAACTCAGCATAAACTCAGACAGTGTTTCCCTTCTATTAATTGTCTGTGCTCACATATACTTTATCTTGCATCTCATTATCAAGCAGTGACTAAAAAGCTCAACTTAGATAAGTAATTTCAGACAAGAGAAGCTGTATGTAGATCAGGTTGGTTATTATTAGTTCACAAAATAAGACTAGCAGAATACCCAGGAGAATGGAGGAAAAAGCCTCTGTTTTTCTTTTTGTGTGCCTGTAGCTATGTGCACATGTACAAGTCCACGGCCACCAAATCAGACCACACTAATGGGTCAGTGTCATTACTGTGCCAGCCTAACTATCACAGAGCATTCTTTATGGCATATTCAGGGACTAAGGCGATTTGGATCGAGGGAGAAGTCTGTATGCTGTTAGTTTTGTCTCAGATTAGGGCCCTTCAGGAGACTGAGACACAGATTGGGAAATGAACAGGGACAAAGAACAAGGAGTGTTGCCACCAATTTTCACCTTCCATTTGAGAGATCTAGCGATTCACCTCCGAGCAAAGCCAGCACCTGTCCTGTTACTGTTGCTATGCTACTGAATAGAGTGTAGAGCTTCCAGGCTACAACAGACTAGGAAGAAAGGCCTGGTGGTCTACATCCAAAAACAAGGCAATGAAAACCTGATGGATCTCAAAGGAAAGATCCATGACCAGTCATGTGCGTGGTGCAGGACCAGGCAGCTTTGGGTTCTGTTGTGCCCAGTGTCACCAGAGAGTTCAGTGCAAATCCATGGCAGCAGACAACAGCAACAACCACTAGGGGGCGATGAAAAGACCGGGAGGGGCTATTCAGCCGTTCTGTGGTACAGAAAGGATGCCATGCCTCCCATCCAGATGTGTGGGACAACCACTGTGTTCGCGACACTGGGCTGGATTCCACTGATAAAGAGTGGAGACGGTGAAGGTATTGTTTGTCTGATCTGGAAAAGACACTCTGTGACCTGCCTTTTGCAGGCACACCCTGGGTGCTGTCCCAGGTCCTACCCAGTCTGTTAGACTTTCATCCGTCACCTGGCACCAATGGCACTCTCTGTTGAGATGGAATAGTGGCATCTCTGAAAACAGCAATTTTAGACTCTTAGACATAGAGTCCATGGGTGGAATAGATGGGTAAGTACTTGACTACTAACTGAAAGACTGGTGTTCAAAGCTATAGAGGTGCCTTGGAAGAAAGACTTGGTGATCTACTTCCAAAAGGTCACAACCTTGAAAATATTATGGAGCACAGTCGTGTGTGGTGTACTTGGGATCTCCATGAGTTGGACTCAACTTGACAGCATTTGATTGTTTCGTTTTTAAGACCTGAGAAGGTCTGTGTTTATTTGTACAAACTCTTGCATTGTTGTCTTGCAGTTTGTAAAATCTACTCTAATAAATGCCAGTTGCTTTTCATTTTTAATCTTAACTCTTCTGGGTCGCCATGAGTCGGATCTGACTCAACGGCACTTGGCTGGCTTAACTGTTCTGTAATGGTGTCATCAGTTTGTTTGTTTTGATTAGATCTCAGGTGCAGAGAGTAAAAAATCTTTCACCTAGTTCACACGTAGTCTCCTAGTTGGAATCATTGATTTGTGCAAGACCTTCTTGTTGTATTTTATGTTTTTCTTTCATCTTTCCTGATCATGGCTCCAATTCCCTTCTCCCTCTTAGCCTGCTTGCTGATGTCTTTGATGTGTATTCTTAAATATGTATGCATCCTTGTTAAGTCTGTGCTGTCATTTTGCATGTGAATATGTGTGTTTAATTTTCATCAGTGGTGTTGTACAAGAAATCTTGCTCTGTTCCTGCTTGTGTCACTGGCTGTGTCTGTGTTGCTGTGTGTGTCGTGAATACTTGGTTAGTTTGCAGTTACCACCAAGTCCCTAAAGTTCAGTGTCGACAACAAAGATTTCTTACTCATCCTGCCTGCTGTGAGTCTGGGACTGTCCGTAATCTAAGTAGTTGTTGGACCTTCTACTAATGTTGTTAGATAATTCAGTGCAAAAGAAGAGTATATACTACTGTATCAAAAATTTGCTTTTTACATATTTTGGCAAAGGTATTTCAGTGCAAATTTTATTTTTTAAAAAAAATAATTCTGTGTCTTTTGCTTCATGTATTTAAAGGCAATATTTTAGAATGGTCCATAACAGGGAACCAGATGGCCGGGGGTGTCCCTGGCACCACAAAAGTTAAGAATTTCAGGTCTAGAATAGCAGCAAAACAAGCCATTGGTGCTGAGTCGATTCTGGCTGGTGGTGACCTTGTGGGACAGAGTAGAACTACTACACAGTGTTTCCCAAAGAGTGATTGTTGGATTTGAACTGGCAACCTTTTGGTTAGCAGCTGTGGCTCTTAACCACACCACCATCAGGGGTCCTAGAATATTAATTCTTAATTGTTTTATTGGTAAGCTCTTTTTTAAGATATAAAATCTCTGCTCTTGTGTATGTTTAGATATATAATCTCTGATGTCTTGTCTCCTCTCTTCTTTCTTCCCTTCTTTTCTTGTCCTGTCCTCCCTCCTTCCCTTCTCGCCTTTTTTTCCCCTCTGTCGCTCCCTCTCTCCCTTAAATCTAAGCTTTTTTAAATTCCTAGAAATTTTCAGTAATTACTTCCTCAATTTTCCCCCATTGTTCTCCTTCCCTCTGAGACTGTTACTGAGGAGATGTGGACACTTGTATTTTCTTCTGGTCTCAACTGTTGTGTTTAAAGGTCTTTGTTTTCCAGTGCTTTATGGGAGAGTTGCAGGACCTGCTCTTCCCATTCTCTTAATCATTCTTTGGCTGTATCTATTCTTCTATTTATTCAGTCTATGGAGTCATCTCAACTTTATATATTTTATATCCAGTATTTCTATTTGGATCTTTTTGATAACTCCTTGTTCCTGCTTCATGTTACCAATGCCCTGTCTTCCCTCTTTGAAATTTATTTGGTTGCCATTTTTCTTCCTTATTTGATGACTACCAATCTCATTCTCCCTGTGGCCTTTTCATTAGGTTTTTAGATCCATACACTTTTTATTATTTGTGGCTTCTCTAGGGTTGGGCTGGGGAGGAATCCAATAGGTCTGCATGCAGAAAGAGACAGCTGTGATGTTTATATTCAATAGTCATCAATATGAGGTCTGACAGTTAAGTCTGTGAGCTTAATTGCTCTAAGTACTACATAGCTCATTGCTGAATATCACTATGGTCACCTTCAAAGTACTCCCCTTGGGAAGCTATGCACGGATGCCAGCACCTAGTCCACCCTTCCGAGTAATTTTGGATCACTTTCTGGAATGACCGTTGCACATGGTGACACAGTAGCAAGTTCGCCAACTTAATTGTATAGCTGTCTGTGAGGGAGTTTTTAGCCAGTAAACAAATAACTCTATTAGAACATCCACTCTACTTACCTGATCTGGCCCCAATGACTTTTTTCTTTACCCCAAGATAAAGGAAATATTGAAAGGAAGACATTTTGATGACATCCAGGACATCAAGGGTGCCATGACAACCGCTCTGAGGGCCATTCCAGAAAAACAGTCCCCAAATTGCTTCGAAGGGTGGACTGTGTGCTAGAGTCAGTGCATGGCTTCCCAAGGGGAGGACTTTGAAGTTGACCATAGTGCTATTCAGCAATGATGTGTGGAGCACTTTTTTCTAGGATGAGTTTGCAAACTTAATTGGCAGTCCTCCTGTGTGAATAGAATTTCACAGCCTAGATGATTGAGTTGAGTTTTCCCAGTACGTGATT
This sequence comes from Heterohyrax brucei, assembly GCA_028571685.1. Lineage (NCBI taxonomy): Eukaryota > Metazoa > Chordata > Mammalia > Hyracoidea > Procaviidae > Heterohyrax > Heterohyrax brucei. The sequence continues at coordinate 22,274,048 of CM053147.1, forward strand.
TGGTGAATGAGAGGGGAGGGCTTTAGTAAACACTTACTGTCTCTCCGAAGTTTCTCTTACTACATGACAGTCCTATAGAAACTAGTTGTTAGGTGCTGTAGATTTGGTTCTGACTTGTGATAACTGTAGATGCAGCAGAATGAAACGTTGCCCTGTCTTATACCACTTCCTGGATCACTGGTCTGTTTCAGCCCATTTTCGTGGCTCTTATGTTAGTGCATCTTACTGAAACTTTCACTCTTTTTCACTGACCCACTGCTTTACCAAATATGATGTCTTTCTCCAGCGATTGATCCTTCCTAATAACATATCCAAAGTAAGCAAGAACTGTCTCTGTCCTCACTTCTCAAAACATTCTGACTGTGCTTTCTTCATTTCTGATTTGTTTCTTCTTCTGGCAGACCACGGTGTGTATTCAGTATGCAACCTCTGCTAGAATCAGCCACATCTTCTAACAATGGAAACTCTTGGTTATTAAACATCAGTCAGCTACTGTGAGTGCCTTGATCCCCAATTTTCCATCCCTCCCTTCGCACCCCTGTACTGTGCCATGGCTCAGCCTTCTGTTGTTTTCCATGCTATCAAGCTAAGAGATCGCTTGGTTGAGTGCAGAGCCCTGCAGATATTCAGTGGAAGTGAGCATAAGAAGGATGGGATTAACTTCATTGTGTCTTTCTCTACTTCCTCAGGTTACCTAACATGTGATCCAGCTCTTTTATATGCAAATTTTATACACATTATACATTTTAAGTATAATTTTGAGGTCCCTAAATGACAGAAATTGTGACTATAACTTTTATGACCCACACTTGCCACTTGGTTCTAGAAAATGTCTTTGTGGTCTTGTCCTTTTCCTTCCTCCCTGGTCCAGTGGGGTCCGATATCTACTAGGTAGCTCACAAGTACAGATGGTTCAGGAGGATGCCAAGCTCATGGATAGGTTACACTCCATTCTGTGACCTCCTTAGGGTATTGTTCAATGAAACGACTATTTCAGATAATATTTTATTGTAAATGGTGGATGATGGTTAAGTTATATAGGATCAATCAACGAAAGAACTGCATCTATTTCAAGAAAGCAAGTTTCTCCAAACAATGGAGCTGTGATTTTGAGAGTGTTTTGGTCATCTAGTGCTGTTATAACAGAAATACCACAAGTGGGTGGCTTTAAGAAAGAGAAGATTATTCTGTCGTAGTCAAGTAGGCCACAAGTCTGAATTCAGGTGCTTGCTCTGGTGGAAGGCTTCCTCTGTCTGTTGCCTCTAGAAGAAGGTCCTTGTGATACATCTGTCTTCCCGTGGTCTGGGAACGTCTCAGCCCAGGAACCTCAGGTCCAAAGGACATGCTCTGCTCCCAGTGCTGATTTCTTGGTGGTGCGAGTCCCCACCTCTCTTCTTGCCCCATTTTCCTTTATCTTTTGTAAGATAAAAGAACAAAAGGCAGTACAGATCACAGCCCAGGGAAACTCCCTTTACATTGAATCAGGGAGGTGACCTCAGTTGCGGTATCCCGGTCCCACCCTAATTCTCTTGAACATAATCCAATCTTGCACTGTTAGCTGCAGGCAGAGATTAACAACACAGGAAAATCACAAAATAAATAACAAATACACAGTAGTGGGAATCATGGCCCAGATGAATTGCTACACACACTTTTGGGTGAACACAGTTCAAGCCATGACAGAGCATAAAAGCACCAGAGATGCCCTGTTGGGTGAGATCCGACCAGGATGGATCCTGCTCAGTGCAGTGGCTGTGACAGGGATACAAGCGGCACTTGGTGGATAAGTATGGGGTGTACGCCCTGCTGACAAGGTAAGTAGATCTAATTTCTACTCAATGACATGTTGGAAATGCAGCCTGGATTGTATCAAAGTCTTTCTTGGAAACTGCTTATATTTTCAAGTCTGTACCAATTCTCAGAATAAAGAGTTTCATGGTTGCCACCTGCTGTGTAAAGTAGCACTCCCTTTTATTTATTCCAGAGACACCTTCTTTAGGCTTCGAGGGGTGCCTCCAATTCTAATACTGTCAAATCTGGAGAACAAGCAGAGTCTTATCTCTGTGAACCCTCCACCTCATACTTACATAATAATATAGGCATCTTTAAATCAGTATCAGTGTTCATTTTTCCAGACTGCGTTCAGAAACTGATAAAGCTAAGTCATCAATATTTCTTTAAGTTATTTTTATCTTGTGAAAGTTTTATTTAAATTATGCATGTTAAGTTGGCTTAGTGACATAGTGGCTAAGGGCTAACTGAAGGGTTAGCAGTTCAAGCCCATCAACTGTTCCATGAGAAAAAGATGTGTCAGTCTTGTTCTGTCAAGATTATAGGCTTGGAAGCCCCAGGGGGCACTTGGGCTGTGTCTACAGGGTTGCTAAGATCTGGAATTGACTTGATGGCAGTAGGTTTTTGGCTTAGTTTATATGTTATGTATGATTCTGAAATTGATTTTTCAAAAAATACTCGGTCCATAGATCAGAGAAAAGAAATGCTAAAATGAATCAACGCTAAGAAACACACATCTGTTTGCAAAGTAGATGAAGAATAAGATTCAGTTCAACAAACACACACTGAGTATTGACTAGATGCTGGTCACTTTTCAAGTCATAGTTAACAAAGGTTGAGTTACATGTGGTCTCTGTCAGACAGAAGGTGTGTGCAAGGACATAGGGGTAGATTACTGTCTTCAGAGAAAGAAGCAGGGCAGGATTTGTAGGGAAGGCAACACCTGATGAGGGGTAGGATTTTTGAAAACATGGAGCAGGGAGAAGGAAGGCTTTCCCACAAGATAGAATATCCACTGCACAGCGTGGAACTCAGAACAGCATCATGCAGTAATTTGGAAGGAATGTATCTATAGCTGCTATCGAGTTACGGTTGAACCCAGTGTTGCAGCCACTGTGTCAACCCATCTCATTGGGAAGCTCCCTCTTTTTCACTGACTAATTTCCCAAGTGTAATGTCCATCTTTAGGGACTGATCCCTCCTGCTAACATATCCAAAGTACGCGAGACTACCTCTCACTATCCTCACATCTAAGAAGTGTTTCGGTTGTACTACTTCCAAGACAGATTTGTTTGTTCTTCTGGCAGTCTATGGTATATTCAGTATTCTTTGTTAGCATCATAAATCAAAGATATCAAATCATCTTTGGTCTTCTTATTCATTGCCCAGGTTTTAGATGCATATAAGGCTGTTGAAAACATCATAGCTTGGACTAAGGTTCACCTTAGTCATCAACATGACGTCTTTGCTTTTTAAAGAGGTCTTTTACAGCGGATTTGCCCACTGCAGTGCACCATTTGATTTCTTGACTCCTGACTGCTTCAGTGGGTGTCGCTTGTGGGTCTAACTGAAATGAAATCCTTGACAGCTTCAGTCTTCTTTCCATTTATCACGATGTTGCTTGTTGGTCCAGTTGTGAGGATTTGTGTGTTCTTTATGTGCAGGTGTAATCCATATTGAAGGCTGTGACCTTTGATCTTTGTCATTAAGTGCTTCAAGTTCTTTTCACTTTCAGCAAGCAAGGTTGTGCCATGTGTGTAACAGGTTGTTAGTGAGTCTTTCTCTAAACTTAGTGCCCTGCGTTCTTCCTGTGGTCCAAATTCTCAGATTATACAGATTGAGTAGATATGGTGAAAGGATACAACCCTAACACATCTTTCCTGGCTTTAAACCATGTAGTATTGAATTCGGAATAGCTGGAGCACAGTGTGAAGGAATGGAAGCAAGAAGATGCAGGAGGGCATTGCAGGTGTGTGCTAGGAAGAGGATCCTGAGATACAGAACTAGACACGCCCTGTAGTTTTTTTTTTTTTTGGCTTGAGTTCAGGGAAGAGGGACCTTTGCAAAACTGGAAAGCTGGACTGTCAGAATAATGGACTCCTTTAAAGCGGTTTTTCAAACTCCAGGCTACCAGGCGTTGTTTCTCGAGAATCAGTGGCGTGTGGTGCTACTGTTGACCCCTTTGTCCTGTTTCTGGAACTTTACTGCCCCCAAGCTGGCTTTAAGGAGTGGTGATGGGGGCAGTAGCTAATCCTCACCCCCATGTTCCCTAGCCATCTTGCATTGGGACACCTCTCTTCATCTGGCCTTACCTCTCCAACTCACCCACCTGAAAGACAAAATCTAGGCCTCTGGTTTCCCTTTATGTGTATGTTAGACTTCACTTCCAAACCAGTTGTGTCTTGCAAGCTTCAAAAGACCAAAACTTCCTACTATTTATTTACAGTTTGTTTATACTCAGATATTACAGGTATTTGCATTTCTGTTGTTGTATGGTAACCCTGGTGGCACGGGTTAAGTGCTACCTCTGCTAACTGAAAGGTTAGCAGTTCAAATCCTCCAGGTGCTCCTTGGGAACCCTAGGGGGCAGTTCTACCCTGACCTTCAGCGTCACTGTGAGTTGGACCTGACTTGATGGCAATGGTTTTTTGGGGGTATTGTTGTTATGTTTTGTTGAGTCAATGTTGACTCATAGGGACCCTTAGGATATACTAGAACTGCCCTATAGCATTTCTAGGCTGTCATGCTGGTGGCATAGTGATTAAGTGCTATGGCTGCTAATCAAAAGGTTGGCAGTTTGAATCCACCAGGCACTCCTTGGAAACTTTATGGGACATTTCTACTCTGTCCTATAGAGTTGCTATGAGTTAGAATTGACTCAGTGGCAGTAGGCAGTGGGACAAGCCCCAGTGGGTGCAAACTGTGAAGCACTCCACTACTAGTCAGAAGGTTGGTGACATGAACCCACCCAGGGGCATCTCAGTCTGCTTCCAAAAGGTCATAGCCTTGAACTCGATGATGCAAATCTGCTGTGCACACAAGGGGTTGCCATGAATGAGAATCCATTGCATGACAACTAACAATAGCAACACGGTCAAAATCACCAACTTTAAATTGCTCATTATTGTTCTACCACCTCTGTTTATCCATTTCCCAGGATTGCTCTACCACAATTCTCAGTGGCTGGTTTAAATCACCATTCTCCCCAACTTTCCTCTCTCAACAAATGACTTCCTACTACTTCCCGGACAACATAGAAACTGTCTGAGTAGAACTGTCTCAACCTCCACCAAACCATTAAACCAGACCAGCACCAATACCCTTTGCTGCATCCCTCCTGCTGAGTTGGGAGAGACCCCCTATCCAGGCTCCAGCTTTGGTCTGGATTCACTCTTCTCCCACATTCTCATAGTCTCTGTGCGATCGCTAAATGCATTTCTCTCCCCTTGACATATGATGTCTCTGACTGGCAATGACAGCAGAATTGGTCTTGCACTAACTTCTGGTGGTGCTTGGATTAACTGTAACTTCTTGCCTGCAAGAAATGCTTCTGATGGCTGTGAAATAAGCTGTTCTCACAGACTATAAATAAAGTGAACCTCACACTTCTTTAATGAATCCTTCCTCTCGATGTCCCAAGTGATCCAAATGCTAAAGATACAGTATTTCACAGTAGGTTGTATGACCTTTATGTAATATACCCTTTAAGTAAGTGGGTTATAGTCTTGTGATGATTGTGACCTGATGTTCACATCGAGAAATCAGAAAGGTATTAAACTCCCTAAGAAACCCCAGAGCTTGAAGGAGATTTTGTGATTCATGCTAATAAGCTGACTAATTTGTTATTCTGCAAATGGAACGTCTATGATTTAATTCTGACTGACAAATGGTTCCAAACAGTTAAGAACAGAAGTGGCATACAGCAGTTGAACTATAGCTCTATAAAACATGTCTGCAAAATAATTTTATTCATGGTTTCCTTCTTTGAAAAATTTCTTCCGGGATCTTTTAATTATTTCCTCCAAGAGTCGTAAGCTGTGCTTCCAATTTAAAGAAATCATTTCTGTCTCATAATACCTGAGCTTATTTGTAAAGAGAGCTTCAAGCAAACTCTCAGACAGATAAAAAGCTACCTGAGGACACTTAGGCTGCCTTTCATTGGGAACAGTTATTGATTACCGTTAGATAGTATGTGGACCTCACAGAATGCAGAGTTTAATTCAAGTGTTTTTTAAAATAGAATGAAGTTGTTACTCTTCTTGCTAGGATAGTTCTTTTGTCATTGTGCTAAGGATAAAAGGCCTAACCTCTCTCTGTGTGTATGCCATCCTGTTTGGAAATAGGGTTTTACTTGTTATGTTATAATCAGACCCATGTTGGGTGGTTTTTAGTCATCTAGTGCTCCTATAACAGAAATATCACAAGTAGATGGTTATAACAAAGAGAAATTTATTTTCTCTTAGAAATACAGGATGAAAGTCTAAATTCAGGGTATCAGCTCCAAGGGAAGTCCTTCTCTTTTGGCTCTAGAGGAAGGTGCTTGTTGTCAGCCTTCCCCTGGACTGGAAACTTCTGAGGCACAGGGACCCTGGTCCGAAAGACATGCTCTACTCCTTACCAGGAATCATGGCCTAGTCAAACTACTACACACATTTTTTGGGGGGAACTTATACCGTCAGGTAAGAAGCAGTGCCAGGAACAGAGTGCATCCTTTGGACCTGGGATTCCCTGAACCATAGAAGCTCCAAGTCCAGGTGAAGACTGACAAGGACCTTCCTCCAGAGCCAACAGAGAAAGACTTTTCCTGTAGCTGATGCACTGAGTATGGACTTTCACCTATTTTTCTATGAGAAGATAAAACTCTTTGTTAAAGCCATCCATTTGTAGTATTTCTGTTATAGCGGCACTGGATGACTAAGACAGTTCTAAATCTGATCACTTTTAAGCTAGAAAAGAGCAGAATGGACAGAGACACATGCAAGGATAGGAGGATAGATGGTGGAGATGGCTGCATCTGCAAGGATTGCTGGCAGCTACTAGAAGCTGAAATCAACAACGTAAGTTCACCCCCTTCCACCCTAGAGCCACATGCAGAATTCAGACTTCTAGCCTTCTGAACTGTGGGACAATACATTTCTGTTCTTTAAAGCCACCCACCTGTTATTTGGGTACTGGGAGCACTAGGGGACTAAGGCACATCGGTACTCGGTAATGACCATCTCTTGCTTGTAAGTTAACTGCACCCAGTGTTATTTTTGTACTCTTGCTACCTTTACTCTCTCTGCCACGCCTTGCAACTTTTGCTTATCACCTTCCTCATCAACATCACCACCGCCGTCATCTTTGTCTTAATCTGCACTGTGCCAAATGCTTGATCTCCATTGTCTTTTATCCTTAGGCCAGCTCTATGAAATAAGTATTGTGCTTATCTCACAAGCGAGGCACATAGAGGTTAACAAACTTGCTTGCATTTACTGAGTAAGTGGTAATGCTGGCATTGGAACTTGGGCCTGGGTGACTGGAAACACAGACTCCATCTCTGCCTGGGCCTTCTGGGTTTCTCACTGTCTTTCTTGTCCTTAGTGTCTATACTCTATTTGTTCACTTTTTCCCTGAGGTGGCAGGAAGTGGAGGAGATATCAGTTTCTGTATTTTCAAGATTAAAAATAAACATGAAAATGCAACTATTAGGAAGTGAGAAATAGAGGAATATTGAAGTAGCCTAGGAACCCCTAATTGGAAAAAAAAAAACAATTTGATCTGCAGAATTAAATGTTTTTGGAATACAAAAGAGAAACTTGTAAAACTCTGGAACATAACACATAATCTACAATCAATAAACTGCCAAGAGAAGAAAAAGTCAGCATTCAGCATCCTACAGACCTCTCAGGGCACACAATGGCCCTTCATCAGGCTTGGGATCCATAAACTAAATGGAAGAAGCTTTTCTACAAGCCTCCCAGGCTTCTCATCATTCTGAAGAGTCTTTTCATAGAGAGGCTCTATTAATACGCAAGCCCAGGTTTTGATTATTCTCTGTGTGTCCGTAAAAGCTCTATTAAACAGCAACAACAGCAATGAAAAGCCAGCCACTGGATTCTGACTTGTGGAGACTTAATGTATTACAGAGTAGAATGTGACCTGTACCAAAACATAAGAAATAAAACCAAACTCACTGCTGTTTAGTCAACTTCGACTCACCGTGACCCTGTAGGACAGAATAGAACTGCCCCACATAGTTTCCAAGGAGCACTTGGCACGTTCAAAATGCTGACCTTTTGGTTAACGGATGTAGCACTTGACCTCTACACCACCAGGTTTTCAACATGATCCATAGGGCTTTCTCTTTCTTTTTTAAATAACAGATTTTTTTTTTCTTTCTCACCATTGTAGGAACTGAAGTCCAAGTCACGGTCTCTGCCCTGTGGAATTCTTCCTTGTTGGTAGTCTTGTGTCTTTCTTGGTTCCTTGGCTTGTAGGGAAGCCACACATGGCATCTATTCTGTATGTGCTTGTATCTTTCCCTAATCTGCTCTTTTTATAACTCAGAAGTGATTATATTTAGAACTGAAACTCATCAGGGTATAGACTAATTAACAGAACAAAGAAAACCCTATTCACAAAGAGATTATATCTATAGATGTAGAGGATAGGACTCTAATGTGTATTTTAGGGCCAGTTTAATCCATAGCACTTGCTGTTTGAGGGAAGGGCGGGATGGTACAATTGTTAACAACGCCAGCCTCAGAGTCAGCTCTCTGGACCAAGGCCTTTCTTCCAGTTTGCTTCTGGATGGACTGGAACCAGTCTACTGATTGGTAGCTGAGTACTTAACCATTTGTGCTCCTGCAGGACTCTAAAAGCCCCATACCCAAACACACTCCCGTCAAGTTAGTTCTGACTCACAATGAACCTACAGGACAGATGAGTCCAGCCTCATAGGGTTTTAGGGTTGTACATCTTTACGGAAGCTGACTGTCATATCTTTTTCCCCTGGAGAGGCTAGGATTGGAGCCACGCATCTTTGGTTTAGTAGTCAAGGTCTTAATCTCTATGCCACCAGGTCTCCCTAAAAGCCCCTTATGGAGCCATAAACCAGGACTTAGATTTGAACCCTTGCTGGAAATACACATTCTCAGTAGAGGTTTGAAACAGAATGAATTGGTTTGAAGGCTCACCATAAACCCAGAGACTCAAGGGATATATGATGATGCTGATGACAAGAAGGGCAAAATTGCAATGTGACCAAGCACCTTTCAGAAATGCAGTTGATCACCTCATGAATTTACTGCTGAAAATGTTTTAATGAGATCTTACTTTGATGTGGCTTTTCATAACACCTTGTGTTTGGATTTTCTGTTGTTTTTCCTTTATGGCACATACATAACTCTGGAGAGATAAGCATCTTCTTGCCAGATGCTGCTAGTGAGAGATTTGCTGGAAGTGGTGGGTATGTGTATAGGATTGGGGATGACTTGAACCTCTGGGTGCTTGAGTTTATTCTAGTAGTGTGTCAGATGTGTTTTTCTCTAGAGAGGTCAAGGCTGGAGAAAGATCCTGGAGAGCACAACCTCCAAGGATTGAAAGAGACCCCCAGGTTGAGCTGAGAGACCTCAGAATGTTCAGTCTGCAGTATTGCTGTCCTGATAAGACCTGACCTCCCACAAAGACCTTGTGTACCAAGGATCCAGGTGGCCGGCTGATGCTAGCATATGTTATTCCCCAAGGAAAGAAAAGTGCTTCATTTTTATCAAAACCTGATATTAATTGCAATGTATAACATGTACCAACTGGGGATAAAAGCCACTTTGTTAAGACAGAATCCCATGATGCTAGCCTTCATAGGCGTACTGTGATGGCGACCTCGTTTTAGTCTACCTTCTTCAGAGATGAATGTGTAGTAATACATGAGGACTTCTTTGGTTCTGCACTTTATGAAGCCAACAAAAGTGTTGATAGTAAACAAGAGTTCACACTATATCATGAGAACCTTATGCGTTTTGTTCCTTTTAACTAGAAGGAGGTGGCAGAGAATAAAGGTTAGAAATACAGACCTTGCAGCCAGTTGTGTGTCTTGGATGAATTTCACAGTCTTTTCAGTTGCTGTTAAACCAAAACAAAGAAACAAACAAAAGCACTCAAACTCATTGCTGTTGAGTTGATTCAGACTCGTGGTGACCCTATAGGACACCGTACAACTGCTCCCTGTAGGGCTTCCAAGGAAAGCCTGGTAGATTTTAACTGCCAACGTTTTGGCTAGCAGCTGAACTCTTAACTACTGTACCACCGTGGCTCCTCCCCATTGGTCAAGGGATAGTAATACCTATTGGCCATTGTTGTGGTGGTCGAACGTGATACTGGTGACATTCTTTGCCTGGTACCTGACATATCAATTCCACATACCAGAGCCAGTGGATCTCCAATTTAAATTTCTGGTTCCTCCCCAAGACCTGGGAAACCCTTTGACTTTCTCTTCTTATATCTCCCATTTTCCACTGTGTGTCCATGTGCACCTGTCCCACTGCCTGGGGACACACTTTGTTTCCAGGGACTGCCTACCTTTGCAGTCCTTGCTGTTTCAGTGGCTCCAAGTCATTGCCAAGTACTAATATTTTTTAGCAGTTGTTTTCCATGGAGGTGATTTGTTCTCATCTGAGTTCTCCATTCCATGTCCGTCTTCTTTCCTGCCTCACTGAGGCAATGAGAAGAGGACTTCTAACTCTTGGTAGAAAAATTGCACCCTGATTCATAGCTTTAATTGAGCAGAAATAGGGAGAACTGAGTTGACTCCTCTCCTTTTTGCAGGCTGTCTTGGTCATCTAGTGGTGCTATAACAGAAATACCACAAGTGGATGGCTTTGACACAAAGAAATGTATTCCCTCACAGTAAAGTAGGCTAAAAAGTCCAAATTCAGGGCATCACTTCAGGGGAAGGCTTTCTCTGTCTGTCAGTTCTGCAGGAGGGTCCTTGTGATGCATCGGTCTTCCTTTCATTTGGAAGCATCTCAATGCAGGAACCTCAGGTTCCAAGGACACACTGTACTTTTGGCACTGCTTTCTTGGTGGTACAAGGTCCCTGTGTCTCTCTGTTTGCATCTCTTTTATTTCTCAAAAGTGATTTGCTTAAGATACTACCCAATTTTGTAGACCTAATCAATGTAACTGTGATAGAATTAGTGATAGAATTAATAACACATGGGAAAATCCTATCAAATGACAAAATGTTGGACAATCATATAATACTAGGAATTAAGGCTCAGCCAAATTGAAAAACACATTTTTGAGGGGACATAATTCAATCCATGACACAGGCATTCATGACATATTCTTTGTAGATGATTTGATGCCTGATACTGGAAACCTGGTGGTATAGTGATTAAGAGTTAAGGCTGCTAACCAAAAGGTTGGCAGTTTGAACCCTCTAGGCACTGCTTGGAAACCCTATGGGGTCAGTTCTACTGTATCCTATACAGTTGTTATGAATTGGAATCGACTCAGTGATAGTGGGTTTGGTTTGGGTACAGCATAATCAATGCTTCTCAAACTTTATTGTTCATGCAAATTACCTGGGAACCTTGTTAACATTCCAATTCTGAATTGGTGGATCTGGGATGGGGCCCAAGACTCTGCTTCTTCAATGAGTTTCCAAGTGGTGCTGGTCCATGGACCATATTTTGAGTAGCAAGGGATGAACCATATTAATATGCTGAACAGTTGAGTTCCAAGATGAGTAATAATAGACCTAGGTCTTGGAACAACAGAGCCTTCCGTTCTCCTCTATGCTAATTTTCATTTACTTAACTGTTTTAAGTAAACTGTCTTTAACATCACATTTGTAACACTGGTAATGTGAAAAGCCCTAATGCTCCTGCTCCGAGTAAGTGACAAAAGAGTATATTCTTAAGTCTTGACAGCATAACCACACATGGGCAAATAAAGCTTCAGGTGTTACAGATTGTCATGGATTGAACTGTGTCTCCCTGAAATAATGTGTCATCTTGGCTAGGCCATGATTCCCAGTATTGTGTGTCTGTCTTTCGTTTTTGTGTTTGTAAGTTTGTGTTAGAGAGTATTAGGGTGGAATTCTAATAGCCTTTACTAAGGTCATATCCCTGAGGCAATGTAAAGGGAATTTCCTTGCGGTGTGGCCTGAACCACCTTTGATCTTACAAGATATAAAAGGAAAAGGAAGAAAATAGAGAGTTGGGGATCTTATACTACCAACAAAGCAGCACTGAGAGCAGAGCATACCTTTTGAACCTGAGATTCCTATGTTGAGATGCTCCCAGACCACCAAAAGACTGATGACAAAGACCTTCTCCCAGAGACGGTGCCCTGAATTTGGACTTCCAGCTTACTGCGCTGTAAAAGAATAAACTTTTCTTTGTTTAAGTCATCTACATGTGGTATTTTGTTATAGTAGCACTAGATAACTCAGACACAGATTGAAGGAGAAAATAATAAGATTGAGTTGTATTGATGAATTTAGAGGAGCTTCTTAAAAGAGTCGTTTTGGGCTCAGCTTGAAAGAAAGAAAAATGTGGCTGGAGGACATTGGAAGGACGTTGTGGATGTACAGGTGAGGATGGACGTAACTAGGTTGAGGTGGGAGGAGCTTGCTCAAAGCAGAGATCAGAGAGAAATGCAACTCATTTATAGTTAACATGGCTGCTTGAGAGCGTCTTTAAGGAGATGTATTAGTCATCTTTAATGTAAACCCAGCATTCTTACCATCAGTTTGTGGGAGCTGCCAGAGGACCCTCATCCACAGGACAGGAAAGGCAGAATTCTTACTCTCTGTATTTCAAGTTTGCCTGGTGGGTGGGAAGGGGCTTCAGACCCCTTGGGAAACATTGACTACCTCTCTCTGAGGGTGTCTATGGGCTGCCCAAACTTCTATTCATTGGTTTCTTCATTCTGTGTTGTTGGTTAGGTGCTGTCAAGTCATTTATGACTCATAGCAACCCTATTCACAACAGAAGGAAATGCTGCTCAGTCTTGCACTATGTCCACAATTGGTTTTATGCTTAAGCTCATTGTTGCAGCCACTGTGTCAATCCATCTCCTTGAAGGTCTTCATCTTTTTCATTGACTTTATGCTCTATACTTTACTAAGCACAATGTCCTTCTGTAGGGACTAACCCCACCTGATAACAAGTCCAAAGTATGTAAGACACAGTCTCACCATCTTTGCTTCCAAGGAGCACTCTGGTTGTACTTCTTCAAGAACAGATCTGTGTGTTCTTGTGCCAGTTGATGGTACATTCAATATTTTTCTCCAGCACTGCAATTCAAAGGCATCAATTGTTCTCCTTATCTTCCTTATTCATTGTCCAGCTTTTGCATGCCCATGACGCAATTGAAAATACCATGACATGGGTCAGGCTCACCTGAGTCTTCTAGGTGACATCTTTACTTTTCAATACTTCAAAGAGGTTCTTTGCAGTAGATTTTCCTACTGTAACGTGTCTTTTGATTTCTTGATTGTTGCTTCCATGGGTATTGATTGTGGAACCAAATAAAATGAAATCCTTGACAACCTCAGTCCTTTCTCCATTTATTGTGATGTTGTTTACTGAATGTTCAATGGTCTTGAATTGAGTGCCTCTGTACATTTGAATTTCATGTAAGGGTGTATTGATTGCATGTTTACAAGTAAACAACAACTTCAGCAATAAAAAGCAAAATAAACCCATTTCCATTGAGTTGATTCCAAACTCTAATGACCCCATAGGATAGAGTGGAACTGCTCCATAGGGTTTCCCAGGAGCACCTGGTGGATTCAAATTGCCAGCCTTTTGTTGGCAGTTGTAACTTTTAATGCCAAAGAGTTTCCAACAACCATGTTGTTGGGTGCCGTTGAGTTGTCTTCAACACATAGCAACCCTACACACAACAGAACAGAACAGAACACTGCCTGACCCTGTGCTATATCCACAATCATGCTCTGGTTGTACTTCCAGAATAGATTTGTTTGTTCTTTTGGCAGTCCATGGTACATTCAATATTCTTCTCCAACACCACAAGTCAAAGGCATCAATTCTTCTGCCTTTCTTATTCATTGAACAGCTTTCTCATGCATATGATGTAATAGAAAAACATTGTTTAGCTTAGTGACAGGCTTCTGTCAATGGCTGTCAAAGACATCTCTCTTTTCACATTGCAGAAAGATGATGGTGTTAGTTCACTATGGATTTCAGGTTTCCCCTCTCCTTTAATTTTCCCAGAAGACCCTTTTAAAGGTGAAGACCCTGTCTCTGAAAAGTGGCTAGCAGACTTCTTTTAGTATGTAGAAAGCCTATCCATGAGGTATGAGAACTGTAGTGGTGAGAGGAGGATAGAGAGTTGCTATACAATGTATGACCCCAAAATTATAATAATGAAATTTTCAAGCAGTAAGGGGTGATATAGTGGTTAAGAGCTATGGCCACTAACCAAAAAGTCAGCAGTTTGAATCCATGAGGCATTCCTTGGAAACTCTATGGGGAAGTTCTAGTCTGGCCTATAGGGTTACTCTGAGTTAGAATTAATGTGAACAGCAGTGAGTCTGAGTTTGTGTTTTTTGATCTTCAAAGTAAACAAGAAAAGGTCCTTGGGTGATGCAAATGGATCATACTTGACTGCTAACTTCAGATGGATTGTACTTGACTAGTAACTTCAAGAGTGGTTGTTTAAACCCATCCAGTAGTGCCCCAGTGTCGCTGCCTAACTGTCCGCCGGCGGAAAGAAGACAGGACACACGGATACGAGCCGCCTTACTGGTTGCTTACTTTATTATTCTTATTCTTACTATTCTCCTTCTCCCTTCCTCGTGCTTGCTCAATTTATACCCTAGATTCCTCCAATCCTCATGTGCCACGCTCTCCCAAGATGAAGGCCCACGATAGGCTAGCGGGAAGCCACTGCCCACAGGCATGCATCATGAAAGCCCTAGGTCTGGTAAACAAGGGTGTGGTTGGGGTGCTGTTCTGGCCCTGGGTGCCATCTTGGGCCATCATGTCCTGCTTACCACATCTCCCCCTTTGTTGTTTACATAAACCGAGAAGGTGCCTGTCTTGGGTCCTCTTCAGCTAGGATGCTCCTTACCCGTCATGGGGATACCTCACAGCTTGGTGAGGCCCCTGTCTTAGGTTGGTAGCACCCCCAGAAGAGGTTGCCCATCTTTGACTACCCTTCTAACATGCTTAGCCAGACGCTTGCCGAGGGCTGTTCATCTTGCACGGCTGCAATGGCCTGTATAATCAGGGCCTGTTCCCGTCATCGCTGTCGGGAGGCGCGCCGGCCAATAAGATACATGGCAAAAATGGCACAGAGGAAAGCTACACTGAGTACCCCAAGTCCCGCCCATTCCTTGATGGTGGAAAACGCTGAGCTCATAAATTTCAGCAGTCCACTGGCAGTGTGAGTATCGACTCGCATGGAGTTGATCGCAGCGATGGAGAGTCTGAGCTGTTCCAGAGTCTGCTCTAAATTAGCAGACCAGTTGCCCTGTAGTTTTAAAGAAAGAGACCGAGAGAGGTTAGCAGCTCTAGAGACGTTGCTGAACTGTACGGAGGTGACACACAATCCAGGAAGCCTTTGCTCACAACCCAGCTGTGCCAGCTGGAATAGCACATCCATTTGGTCCTGCAATAGGTCACACCTATGTGTGGCTGGGGTTGGTAGGGTGCACAGGAGGCGCATTGTTTTACTATGGCCCGAGCGGCTTCCCGTGATATATGGAAGCGCGAGGAGAGGGTGTGAGCATTCACATGAAAATGTTTGTGAAAAGCTTCAGCTTGTTCAGTGGCATTAAGGATGAGAGTGGCTCTAGTGAGGTGATCAGCGGCGGCATCAATAAGCACTTTAACGCATCAAGTAAATGCCGAGAGGAAGGCTGGTTCCCCATCGCCTCTGGGTTTCACACGGCCTCCTAATCTCCACAATAAAATAACTTTCCCTTCGCCCCTACTTCCGGGGTCCTACTTACGCTAGCGTTTCACTTTCCCTTCGCCCCTACTTCCGGGGTCCTACTCATGCTAGCGTTTCACCTCTTCGGGCTCCTTGAAACTTTCCCTTCGCCCCTACTTCCGGGGTCCTACTTACGCTAGCGTTTCACCTCTTCGGGCTCCTTGAAACTTTCCCTTCGCCCCTACTTCTGGGGTCCTACTTACGCCAGCGTTTCACCTCTTCGGGCTCCTTGAAACTTTCTCTTCGCCCCTACTTCCGGGGTCCTACTTACGCTAGCGTTTCACCTCTTCGGGCTCCTTGAATGAAGAGTGGGTCCCCGTATGGGCCACCACTTGTCGCTGCCTAACTGTCCGCCGGCGGAAAGAAGACAGGACACACGGATACGAGCCGCCTTACTGGTTGCTTACTTTATTATTATTCTTATTCTTACTATTCTCCTTCTCCCTTCCTCGTGCTTGCTCAATTTATACCCTAGATTCCTCCAATCCTCATGTGCCACGCTCTCCCAAGATGAAGGCCCACGATAGGCTAGCGGGAAGCCACTGCCCACAGGCATGCACCACGAAAGCCCTAGGTCTGGTAAACAAGGGTGTGGTTGGGGTGCTGTTCTGGCCCTGGGCGCCATCTTGGGCCATCATGTCCCGCTTACCACACCCCAGAATAAAGGCCTGAAGATCTACTTCGATAGAGATGACAGCCAAGGAATTCCTCTGGAACAGTTCTACCCTGTAGCATGTGGGGGCACCACGAGTTGGAATGGCTCAGTGGCAACAGGCGTGGTTTGGGTAGAGGTGAACAGACAGATGTTTATTAGAGGGAATGGTGCTATTAGCCCTGGCTATATCTGAGGAAACCCTGGTGGCATAATGATTCTGTGCTATGTCTGCTAACCAGCAGTTCAGCAGTTCAAATCTTCCAGGCACTCCTTAGAAACTCTATGGGCAGTTCTACTCTGTCCTAGAGGGTCACCATGAGTCGAAATTCACTCAAAGGCATTGGATTTGAATTTTTGGTTTATGTCTTATTGAAACTGATATTTTCCTTTGCTGAAATGTCTGGACAATCAAACTAGAATATCCTGCAGATTGAAAAGCAAGGATTTTAAGGGGATTGTACAAGATAGTGGTATCTTTTCAGAATTCTCATCTGTGAGGAGACGGTTATAAAGTTTGAATTGATACCCCCCCCTCTCTCTTCTCTCATCTCTCAGTGCCTGGATGTCTCAAACTCCCTGTCCTTCTACCTTCCTGGCCCTGAGACTCCCATTCTCCTATTGAGACTCACTTTTGCACTGAGAGCAGTTTTGAATTTCTTCAAGCTGTTTGTCCAGAACTATACTGCCTTCCAGAGATAGGAAAGTGCCACAGGCATCTTCCATCCTCTCTTCAATGGGAGTGGCTTCTCTGTGTTGTGTTGTATTTCCCAGGGGACTGCATGTCTTGCAGCGTTCTGTAGGGTAAAACGTAGCCCACAGAGGCTTGCTATCCTGGGAGACCTATTCATTACTTACAATTAAAAAACAATTAAAACAGAGAGACTTAAGCAAGAGATCAATAACTTTTAAACTCCAGATATGACTTACTAAATAGTGTTTGTCTCTTGGACATGCTTTCCTCCGGCTGGCTGAGGGTCTATTCTGTACCCAGACACCAGAGTGACCCATAGTGTCGGCCACCACAAGACTAATCTTCTGCCGTAGTTCGATCTGTACTGGAGACCAAGAAAGGTTTCTCAAGGTGAATTTATCTTATTGATCCTGCTCTTTTGAAAGTAGGGTTGAAGATAAAATACAGCCAAGCCAAGCCAAGTGCCACCGAGTCAGATCCGACTCATGGCGACCAGGGTACAGGGCTCCCATTAAATTTGATTTTCAGATGAACATTGAATAATTTTTTGTTTCATGTAAGAAATACTAGTGGCACAGTGATTAAAAAAATAGACTACTAACTGAAAGATTGGTGGTTCGCAACCTTCAGGGACTCCACGGGAGAAAGACGTGGCGTCTGCATCCATAGAGATTTATAACCTTGGAACTCCTGTGGGATCACTGTGAGTCACAGTCAACTTGGTGGCAGTAGATTTTTTATTTATCTTTTTAATGTTTCATGCATTATGGGAAGAAAGACAATACAAATGAAAAATTATTGTTTATCTGAAGTTCCAGTGTAACTGACAGTCTGCAGTGGGCTGAAGGATGCTGTCCTCACAATAAAGAGATAATCATTGCTTAACCCCTGGAACCTATGAATATGACTTTATTTGGGATAAGGGTCTTTGCAGATGTAATTAAGTGAAAGATCTCAAAATGAGGTAATCCTTTATTGTCTGGGTGGGTCCTACATCCCATCAGAAACATTCTAAGAGACAGAGGAGAAGACTCAGACACGAAGGACAAGGCCAAAAGATTGGAGTGATGAGACACTTCTTACTCAAGGTAAGGAGTGTCTGGAGCGACCAAAAGCTGGACAGTGCAAGTGAGGATTCTCTGCCAGAGCCTTCGGAGAGAGCAAGGCCCTGTCCACACCCTGACTTTGGGCTTCTGGTTTCTAGACATGTGAGAGAAGAAATTTCTGTTGTTTTAAAGCACCAGGTTTGTGTTAGTTTATATGGCAGCCTGAGGAAAGTAATACAACATCTTAGTTTTTTTTCCATTTGTTTTCTGCTAAATCTGTCCACCCTCAGAATGGTTTCCTTGAAAATTCAATATTAATTAGTATCATAGGCATATTTTTCCATGCTAATACCTCACTCCAAAGTGTTGAATGGCCCATATTTCTTTCCATAAAATGAATCAAAACTAATTTTGTTTTCCTGAATTAATAATGCTGGTTGATACAGTTAGCTAGGATGTAGTATATTACCAAACCCAAAACAAGTGTCATTGACCTGCAGTTGTATGAAAACTGGATATTATGGAATGAAGTTGCTAAGCTTGCGAAATCATTTATTAGCACTTAATACCTAAGCATAAGACTTGAACTATAGAATTCGGTCTCTAAGTATGTTGTTATTACCTGCTGTTGGGTCATCTCTGGCTCACGGCAGTCACGTGTGTCCTGGATCAAAATGTGGCCCAGTCCTATGTCAGCTCCATTGTTGTGTGTGTACCTGAGTCTGTTGTTTCAGCTCTTGGGTAAACCCCTCTCACGGAGGAGTTTTCTTGCCTTTGTTGGCTCTCCACTTTATCAAACATGATGTCCTTCTCCAGGGATGGGTCCCTCCTGATGACAGGTCCAAAGTCAGCAAGTTTAGAGGGTTTTCACTGGCTAATTTTTGGAGGTAGATCACCAGGTCTTTCTTCCTACTCTGTATTAGGCTAGAAATCTGTCTACCATGAGTGACCTTGTTGGTACTGGAAATACAGGTGGCACAGCTTCTAGTGTCACAGCTCCTCACAAGCTAGCATAGTAGGACAAACTGACAAACAGATGGTGGGTAAATACTTAAATATTGTGATTTGCACGAAGTATAAACGAGTGCTTTGAAATGTGTAGTTATTACACGGCTTCACTGTTACTTGCATACTTCACGGGTAAAATAATGTTCATAGTACGAAGAAGTTTTACTTGTAAAATTTATTTGCAAATATGACTTTATGATTACATAAATGAACAAGAGGGAAGTATCTGTGCTTAGGGTAGGTGGAGGTCCCTGTTTTTACGAGGGTAAATGCTTAACTAGAATCAGATGTAACAACAGTTTCCATTGGGCTGTTTACAGTCTAGAAAATTAATTAAAATGTCACTTGCTTAATTATTGTTTGTTATCCTTTAATTAAAATGTTAACTGGGTACATTTGTATGTACAACATATTTAGCATGTTGATTTTTTCCTAAAGGCAATGACATTTCTTCCTACCTTCTACATTCAGGTGCTTAATTGATCACTTAAATATTTTAGAGAAAAGAAGGGTCTATTTAGGCAACCTTGGTGCCTAGATTGAATGAAACTTTTCCTTCTGGGGCTGTAGATGGCAGATCTATAGAAAATCAGCTTGTCCATCAGTAGAAAGGAAATCACCAGAAGAATGCATTTTAGTTTTGAATTTGCATATGAGCAGAAGGGACAAAAGTTAATCAGCCATAAAATACCCCTTCAGAGTGACATTTGTGAATAAAGACATTGATTATGAAGAGATGCTCTTTAAACATCTTCTCCGCTGACAGTCAGACCAGGCTGAAGAATGAGAGAACCTTTATATTCCTTTATAGTGATGCACACTTGACCTATTCATTTGATGGACATTGGAGACAGTGATTTCAACAGCAACGCTAGACTGTGTTGCAAAATTCGTTTGAGCTTTCTTTTTAACAGCGCTCATGATTTCTTTTTTTTTTTTTTTTCTCCTGCAAGCCTCTGGATCCTGACCCCTGCTCAGTAAATAAATATGCTGGTTGTGTTTTGAAAAGCAAAGGCATCTTGTATGTCAGCGTAAAGACAGAATGGTTCCTTTCCAAATAATTTATGAAGTGTAATGCTTTCCAAGAGCAGCATCAGCGAGGGAGTAGCATCCACTGTGCACTGATCAGCAGACCAAGCGGTGGAGGAACGGAAGGCCAGACAGCAGAGGAGACAGGATTCTCTGCTTAGGTGCAGTCTCAAATTTAAAGGTTTCTTTCCCTCTGGCCCCAGAACTTACTCTATTTTCTTCTTGATAAACTCTGAAAGACTTTAGTGGCTGGTGGAATGAGAAAAGTTAGTGTTTCCAAGGAAGGGGAAAAAAATACAATGTTTTTTTAGTGCCCATACTGTTGTAAGTGCTTTGTTTCTAGTATCTGGTTTAATCCTCCAAACAATCTTAAAGTGTAAGTACTATCATTATTCTCATTTTGCAGATGAGGAAACCGAGGAACAGTTTTCCAAAGTCAGACAGCTAATAAGCACTGGGTCTGGGAGCTGAGAGCAGCCATCTGGGAGCCCTAGTGTGCCCTCCTGTCCTCAGACTAATGTGAATTAAAAGGGCTTAGTGCAAGACAAGCAACCCTGGTTGCCTAGTGGTTAGGAGCTACAGCTGTGCCCCAAAGGTCAGCAGTTTGAATCCACCAGCTGCTCTTTGGAAACTCTCTGGGGCAATCCTGCTGTATTGTGTAGGGCCTCTATGAGTCAGAATTGACTCAGTTGCAACAAGTTTGAGTTTTAGTGCCGGATGTATTAGTATATTCTGAGCAGCTATTGAAGTAGTTCTTCCACCTGTGTGAACGTAAGTACTTGTGTTGACACTTCAGTTTTAAACCTAGTGGTTTATTATTTAGGATTTATGTTGTTTTTAGATGTATAATAGAAAAAAACACTGCCAGGTCTTGGGACATCCTCATTCTGGACACCATTTTTGCCTTCCGACTCAAGAGGCTCTCAAGAGGCTTCTACAACTCTATCAGACAATGTTCTGTTGGGATTCATAAAGGTTTCATGGGCTAGTTTTCAGGAACAGATGATGAGATTTTTCCTCCTAGTCCGTCATGATTTGGAAACTCCTTTGAAACCTGCCTACCATGGGTGACCCTGCTGGTACTGGAATGCTGATGACATGGGGACAGCATCACAGTAACACACAAACCGCCACAATGCAAAAAACTGACACACATGTAGTGGTCTTCATTTGAAGTCTTCCTAAATGATGATTAAAATGTTACAGAGTGCTTATGAGGAAACAAGGCAAGCACAGGCTTGTAAAGCTTACCCTTTTTGAGAATGGTTTATCAATTTTCCATACATAAGAGAACCTTCTGCTGTTCATGGAAAAGTCATAGGATTGTTGTGAAGACTGAAGATAGAGAGCATAACACGATGTTGGGCTTTTACTAGAGGCCCCCTAAATGTGAGTTGCAGTTGTAAAAATTAAATAAACCAATTATTATGCTGAGAGGTGTTGCATTGGACATTAGGTAACGTTTATTGAGATATCTCCAGAGAGATTTAGGAAGAATATATACAGATATGTCGTTTTACTGGCTTGAAGGAATACGTTCGTGCAGTTTCAGTAGTTAGCTTGTCCCTGGTGGTAAATATTTATTAAAAATTCAAATGAAACTTCTCCATCTGTTACACTGCTAGGGAATATTCAGAGTATTGGTCCACTGTACAGTGTTGCATCCTGTCTGACAGCCTTATTTATCAGAAACATAGGAAAGAGTCAACCCAAAGGAAAGACTCAGAAAGGGGCAAAGAGAGGATGGCTCCAAGGAGCTGTGTCTAACCTTGAAGATGGTTTTTGAAGAGCTGAGGGAAGAACTTGTACTGTTTGGCTTCACGCCTTTGTAGGGCTTTCCCCTGTGGCAGTACTGAGTGTGTTTCTCCTTGATGGGAGTCCTGGGTGGTGCAAACTCGTAAGTAGGCTATTGACCAAAAGGTTAGTGGTTCACAGTCGTCTATAGGCTCCTCAGAAGAAAGTCCTTAGAGGTATACTTCCGAGATATTATAGCCATTAAAAACTCTATGGATTGAAGTTCCAATCTGCACAAAGGAGGTCACCATGAGCTAGAAGTGACCTGATGGCAGCTGGTACAGCTTGATTGCCTCCTTGATGGAGTGGTGGAGACAATGCTTGGGTGTCATGTCACTCTGAATGGTTTCTTTCAAACTTCTGTTTAGGACTTGCCCTAAGAATAATGTTTTGCGTTGCTATCTAGTCTTTTAGTAGGGAAGCACCATGAATACAGGGACCGGTATCTGTTATAATCACTGACATCTTCAAGTGTCTAGAACAAAACCTAGCACGTAGTAGGTACTCAATTTTCTGTTATACGCCATACAAAGAAAGAGTTGCACCGAGACTTACCGTGTTTTTATGAAAATAATGAACACCTTCTAATTTGTTTCCCAACCCATTCCTTCCTCCAAGGTATTTGCATAAATGTTGCTATGCCAAGTTATTTTCCAGATGTTGCTATAAAAAAATTAGCCTAACGCACTTATGAAAATACTGAGGGGAGAGTGCGGTTGGCGAACAAACATGGTGTGTTATTTGTGTAGGGATGTGGTGGTAATGTAATTTCAGTATGTTCACTGGGGAGAGAACCTTAATAGGCCATTCTTTGCAGTCTTCTGGGTTAAGCTGAATACATGTTAGAAATACAATGTTAGAATACAAGTTAGAAATACAAGTTAGAATACAAGTTAGAAAACACAGCTTGTTACTGGGAGTGACTGGGTTTCTCTGTAAATTGGCTTGGGTCATTGAGACTTGTCTTCCTTACATCACAATGCCTCATTTAATTTACTTTACTACCTAAACCCCTGCAGGCTGGTAAAAAACAAACTAAAATATATGTAAACCTGTTGCCATGAAGTCAATTCTGACTCATAGTGACCTTGTAGGACAGTGTAGAACTGCTTCATAGGGTTTCCAAGGCTGTAAATCTTTACTGAAACAGATGGCCACATCTTTTTCCTGCAGAGTAGCTGGTTGGGTTTGAACCTTTGACTTGTCAGTTAACGACCTGGTGGCATAAGTCAGATAGTACCAGGGGTTCTTCTGGGAAGTTTGAAATGCTATACTCTAAGGGGTTTTGTCCTTATGGAGTAAATTGTTAAAGAGTTGTATAGGTGATCTGCTCCTATAAAAAGATCAGCTTAGAGAGAACCCTATGGGGCATTTCTCCTCTGTCACATGGGGTTGCTATGAGTTGCAAATTGACTAGAGGGCAAGTGACAAGAACATTTGTCTGATTAGAATGGTTGGGGCACACTTCACTGGGAGGCAGAAGATGGGAAAGGTCTTCTTCACAATGGGTGTCCTTCAGTTTGATATGGACGCTGACATTAAAATTAATTACTGGATGGAGTTGGACACTTTCAAAATCTTTTTTGTTTCTGATTTCTTTCTGTACCTAAATTTTCTGCTCACTGTAGGTATGAAGAAGAAAGGAGATGAGGAAAATAAATTGATGCAATTAAGTGTTTTGATAGATGTGAGAATTGCAAAAGTCTTTCATTTTCTGAGAAAACATGTGGGAGTGTATTTAGTGGGAGTAAGAAGGATGATGTATTTAAATATTACATTCATTGTGAGGAAGAGATGGAGATGCAGTTTCTGGTAGCCTTCTAATCTTTGCTGTTTTTTGTATGCTCTAACCAGATAAATAGGCCATTCTTTGCAATCTGTGCATTGCCCAGATAAATAGACAATGAACAAAGAAGACAGAAGAAGAATTGATGCCTTTGAATTTTGGTGTTAGAGAAGAATGTTGAATGTACCGTGGACTGCCAAAAGAACAAACGGATTTGTTCTGGAGGAGGTACAACCCGAGTGTTCCTTGTAAGCAAAGATGGCAAGACTGTATCTTACATACTTTGGACGTGTTGCCAGGAAAGATCAGTCCCTGGAGAGAGACATCACAATCAGTAGAATGGAGGGTCAGTGAAACAAGGGGAAGACCTCAACGAGATGGATTGACATAGTGATCACGACAGTGGGCTTAAGCATAAAAATGATTGTGGACATGGCGTAAGACTGGACAGTGCTTTGGTCTGTTGTTCACAGGGTTGTTATAAGTTGGTCCCGACTTGACAGCACCCGACAACAACACCCAGATAAAAACAATATCCTGGCTTAAGTTTTGAGTAAAATTTGTGTAAACTATTAAGAAAAGTGAATTAAAGTATTAATTCAAGTGTCCAGTCAAGATGTGAGTGCCATACGTGTCATGGGTTGAACTGTGTCCCCCCAAAGTGTGTGTGGCCATTTGACTGGGCTGTGATTCCCAATATTGTGTGATTGCCCTTCACTTTATGATTTTCCTATGCTGTATGTAAAAGAGGATTAGGGTGGGACTGTAAATCCCATCCTAAGTTTCTCTCCCTGCTCCATCGTAAAGAGAGTTTCCCTGGAGTGTGGCTTGTACCACCTTTTACCCTTTTGTCCTACAAGAGATAAAAGGAAAGGGAAGCAAGCAGAGAGCTGGGAACTTCACACCATCAGGAAAACAGCACTGGGAGTGGAGAGTATCCTTCAGACCAGAGGTCCCTGTGCCATTATGCTTCCTGACCAAAGACTGATGCAACACAGGGACTTTCCTCTAGAGCTGACAGAAAGAAAGCCTTCACTTGGAGCAGGTATCCTGAGTTTGATTGGACTTGTAGCCCACCGGACTGTGTAAGAATAAACTTTTCTTTGTTAAAGTCATCCACTCATGGTATTTCTGTTAGAGCAGTGCCAGATGACTGAAACAATACCCTAGCCAGGTTAATATAGTGTCAAAAGAAGGTGCCTGGATCTGGAAAGCCCCCACTTGCATGGATGGGCAGATGTGGGGAGTTATTGAATGAGACATCAAGATTAGAAGGTTGAAGAGGCCACAGGTGTATCCCTACACAGCTACTGGATCTTTTAGGTACAAGGAAGTCTAAGTAGCAGGTGTAGAGAGGCCATGGAAACACATGATGGCCAACTCTGAAGCGGGTGATATTTAGGATTTCAAGGAGCAGACAAAATAATATTGGACTAATAATTCAGTCAGCAGCCAGTTACACACTCAGGATGGGAACTGGTTAAAGTCATTGATTGCTAACTGAAAACTCTATAGTTCAAAGCCACCAGCAGCTCCAAGGGAGAAAGGTGTGACAGTCTGCTTCTGTGGAGATTTACAGCCTTGGAAACCCTATGGGGGATCTGTGAGTCAGAATCAACTCAATGGCAGTGGTATTTGATTGGGTCCTAGAGGGACAGGTATCATGAAACCCATCACTGAGAGTGTAGGAACAACACTGAGTGGTACCATAAGTGAGACTATCTCGGATCAAGGCATATACAGCTAGATTTAAGAACCGGATCACGGTAGAACCAGCAAAAGCTGTGTGATAAATTTATTTACAACAACATCAGCAACAACAGCAAAATAGCTGCTGAACTGGCTTATTTACAACCAAGTACTTCATGGGATTTGGTTCCTTGGTATGGCAGTTTATGCTCGTGGTTTCATGGGACATCCCAGTTAACTGGTCTAATAATTTGATTAGTGTTTCCATTGTACCTCCTAGTTCATGATATAGCACCTGGAATCTTGAAAGCTTGCAAGCCACCATCCAGGTCCTGGAACAGTAGAGGAAGGAGAGTCAAGAACTGGAGGAAGATATGGAATGTGTGGCTAACTGCCTCCATAAACAACTGCTTCCTTTGCCAGGAGACAGAAGAACTGGCTTAACATTTTGAACAAAGATTTCACAGAGGAATTCTGATTTAAGGGGGGAAAATTCAGATCAGAACTTCAAGTTTTCATGGGCAACAGTCTTTCTGAAGTGATTTGGACTGGATAACTCCCTAAAACTACTGCCCTGAGATAGTTTTTAAATCTTAAACCAAAAATGTTCTCTGAAGCCTTCTTAAAATCAAACAATACTTTAGTAAATTAGTAAAAAATGTCTGCCTTGAGCATTTTGTTCTTTTAAGATTTCTCTGTATGGGATCAAGCTGACAGCAATAACTCAAAAGATTGGACATGAGCCTTAGGGTGCAGTGAGTTTATGGTGGTGGAGAAGGAGCAACTCAATAAAGGATAGTGAGAACACTTTCATGACTTGAAGAATGTACTCAGTGTCATGGAACAGAGCATGTAGAAGTGGTTAGTCTATGTTTTGCTGTGTATGTTGTACCAAAAACAACAAATTAAAATAAAAAAAAAAAAAAACGGAGTCATAAGGATCTGGTCTAATAACAAACCGCTAGTGTAACTTGACAGTGATAATCAGAACACTAATGAGGCTAGTGTCTCTCCTTGTCAAATCAGAATCAGTCCTTGAGAGATAGCTTGGAGGTGATGGTACAGGAGCAGAAAAGCCAGATGGAGAGATGGAGATCAGGCAGGACCTGGCAGAGGGAGTCGCCTCACACTTTATCCAAGAGTATTTAAAATACAGTGGCAACACCAGGGCAGCTTGAAATCGGAATCACAGAGGCTCATAGCCACATGGGTATGAAATATCTTTTAGAGTTGCACTATAGTCTAGAAGTATTACATTTATCTTTTAAAGACAATTGATAATGGAGCAATTGTGTAAATAGAACAGTAGTTCTCAAGTGGGGATTATTTTGCCTCCCAGGAGGTAGTTGACAATGCGGGGAGACATGTTTTTTATTCTTATGACTGGAAATTAGTGAATAGAAGCTAAAAATATGGCTAAAAATCCTGCAATGCCCAAGACAGATTCCCCCCTCCCCCTCAGATGTAAACCTATCAGGGGAATGTCAATAGTGCTGAATCTGAGAAAGCCTCAGATAGAGTAATATCACTACTACCTAGGAATCAACTCGGCAGTAGTGGGTTTTGAGTTTTGATTAGGAAACTGGATGCATAGGGGTTAAGTGCGTGGCTGCTAACCAAAAAGTCAGCAGTTCAAATCCTCCAGGTGCTTCTTGAAAACTCTATGGGTCAGTTCTACTCTGTCCTCTAGGGTCATTATGGGTTAGTATCAACTGGATGGCAAGGGGTTTGGTTTCTTTGGTAAGTCTTAAATGAGCAACTAAGATCCGTGCCCGGGTGCACATAAATGAGTTCTACTGTTGTTGCTGGTGACCAGTGATTCTCCCAGAGAGTAAGTTTGACTAGGAGGACATGACAACCCAATCAACAAGCAGAGTGGGGCTGGCCTTGATGATATCTCAGCATTCACTCATGGACCTGTGAGGGGGTCATTGTTTCCAGCACGGATGGTGGGTTGTCACTAGCTGTGACCTGAGAGGGGATCTGTGTTTCCAGCATGGCTGGTGGGTTGTCATTAGCTGTGACCTATGAGGGACTCTGTGTTTCCAGCATGGGTGGTGGGTTGCTATTAGCTGTGACCTGTAAGGGGTTAGTGTTTCCAGCATGAGTGGTGGGTTGTCGCTAGCTGTGGCCTGGCTTCCTGAGGTTTCATGTGGTGTGTTATATAGAGAACCCATGGCCTTTCCAACCACTCTGGCTTTTGCCCTTTTTGTAACTTCTGATGGAAAGAGCTTACATTAAGAAGTCGAATATTTTCTCTTTCCATGCACTTCTGCACATTGTCCCAGTCTTGATCTACTGTGACCCAGGCTTTCCCTCAACTGCAGAGGTTTAGAGCACATCAAAAACAGGGATGGTGACCAAACACTTGTAAGGGGAGATGCCAGTGAAGGGCTAATAATTACTTTGAAAAGATTTGATGAGTTTAAAACAGACCACTGACTCCAAAGCGGTCACTTAAATTCCTTGTTCTGCATTGAGGGAGTATTGCTTGAAGAATACGTGCTGGGATTTTTTTCAACCAGTAAGGCTGTTTAGACTTGCAGTTTTCTCACTGATTTCTCCTTTCTGATGTTTTGGCTTTTATGGCTCCATCATTCACGAAGGCACCAAACCGATGTGCCAGTTGTGAGTTACAGTGATGGGTAAGGTTTGCCTTGAGGCCCGATACACTCGGGTCACATTTTGTCATCTTTCTCCTGTGGAAGGAAGAAAATGAAAGGAAGGAACTGAGCGATCAATAGGAATGTGAGACATCTCAAGGTAGTGACAAACTTAGCATCCAAATGGTAGAGTTTTGATTTAGGGAAGAGGTTTCTAGAAAATGCACAATCAAGAAACTGTAGGAAGAACCCCCAAGACTGAGGCCCCCGGACACCCTGCTAACCTAGAACTGAAGCCATTTCTGAAGCCCAGTTTTCAGATAAAGATTACACAGGCCTAGAAAAATCCAGTTGCCATAGAGTTGACTTGGACTCATGGGGACTTCATTTGTGTCATAGCAGGATGGTGCCCCATAGGTTTTCAATGGCTGATTTCTTGGAAGTAGATTGCCAGGCCTTTCTTTTGAGGTGCCTCTGGATGGACTGGAATCTCCAGGCTTTTGGTGAGTGGCCTAGCTTTTAACCTTTTGAGCCACCATGGGATGGGGTTGGGGTGGGGTGGGGTGGGAGGGGATGCTGGACGCTCTTTAGAATTTTCCCTATGAAAGATATTTCATCATTTTCCTTTAGGTTTATGCTTCAGGTTGCTTATGAGTATATGTGTGTGTTTCAGATTTAAAATTTGGAGTGAGTTGGTGTGAATTCCAAGAGGTAAATGATTCATTTGCTTCAGTGTTAGTTACTGTGGAGTGGAAATGTGACTCCATTAAAACCTGTACTTAAAGACTAAGTATATCATTTCAAACCTTGACCTTGTGATCCATCAAATGGTTGGAAGCTTTCCATATGTTCATAAAAGCAAAAAGCCACCAAGAAAATCTGGCTGGCTGGGGTCCCTGTTCAAGGAGAGAGCAGTGATTCTCCACTTGAATGTGCGTCTGAGTCTCTTGGGGGCTTGTGAGACCCCGGTTGCTGGGCCCCTGTGGAGCATGAAGGTTCTGCAAGTTGCTTGCCACCTGGCTTGAGTCTCTGTTAGATGCTGTATAGGAGATATTCAGGAGTGCCTCGGTGGTGCAAGCAGTTAATGAACTCACTGCTAACTGAAAGATTGGAGAGTCAACACCACTCAGAGGTGCCTCAGAAGAAAGACCTGGCTGTTTCCTTCAAAGACAGCCATTGAAAACAGTAGAAGCCCAGCTGTACCCTGATACACACTGAGTCACTTTGGGTCAAATCGGCTCCAAGATTGGAGTAGGTAGTCAGCTATGGTGCTTCTCTGATGCCTTTGAGTATATGGGCACAGTAGCATGGAATAAAACAAGGAGTAAAAGATTTCAGAAGTGAAGTGGAGGGAAGGAGAATGGGAAGGAAAAATAGAAGACATGGCTTTCAGAAAAGGTAGATTGAAAAAAGCACTTTGCAGCTCTGTACAGTGGTATCCTAAAGGTGAAAATGCAAGAGTTGTGGCACCTCCTCTGTGCTTGGTTTTTGGCACACTTTGTAGGTAGGTGATTGGCAGTACCATTCATATATGTGATTAGCTTGGGATGCCAGTTTGGAAAACCAGACAAAGAGAGAAATATTGAAGCAATCTGATTTCTGCTAAATAGCTGCTATCTTGGCAAATTGCTTTAAAGAAGAGAACTTTGGTAGCTCCTACACGAATTCGGAAACCCTGGTGGTGTAGTGGTTAAGAGCTGCAGCTGCTAATCAAGAGGTTACCAGTTCAGAGGCACCTGGTACTTCTTGGAAAACATGGGGCAAGTGTGCCCCATCCTACAGGATTGCTATGAGTCGGGATCTACCTGATAGCAACACATTTGAGTTTTTTAATATTTTGTATGAATTTAGTACAAATTTTCTTCCATAACTTTCCCACAGGCTTATGAGATGTCAAAAATATTTTGATTACTTTGTAACAAAGAATTGTAAATGGGGAATTTGACCCTAGAGAAAAATCAGTTATCCTATTTGTTTTTAACTAGAAGGTTGATTGCATTTTCAATCAAGAAAGAAACTCACCTGGTGTTCAGGACCTGCAGTAGTGTTAATATTTTTAATAGAAAAGTAAATGTGTTTTTGGAACGGTATCCAGACAAACCCAAAGATGGGAATTCAATGAGGAGATTTTAAATTTTCAAACTTTAAATGGAAAAACAACAGCTGATCACCACAGCTAAATTTGTTTCCACCTACATAGGTTTGGAAAAAAAAAAGGGCAGAGATTTAACAGGTTAAGAATGACTACATTTGATGTTTAATTGACTTGATAAAATGTATGAATATAGGTTGTTGTTGGGTGCCGTTGAGTCGATTCCAACTCATAGTGACCACATGTGACACAGTAGAACTGCCCGATAGAGATTTCTAGGCTGTAATCTTTACAGAAACAGACTGTCAGGTCTTTCTTCTGTGGAGTCAACAGGAGGGTTTGGTTCATCAGCCTTTCAGTTAATGGCCAAGTGGTTAACTATTGCACTACTGTGCTTCCTTATAAATATACCCAAACTAAAATCTCATTGTCATTGAGTTATTCTGACTCAGCGACCCTTGGGATAAAGTAGAGCTGCCCACAGGGTTTCTGAAGCTGTGATCTTTACAAAGAAGACTGCAACATCTTTCTCCTGTGGAGTGGCTGGTGGGTTCGAACCACTGACCTTTTTGGTTAGTAGTCGAGTGCTTGAAACACTGTGCCATGAGGGCTCCTTTGCCAGCCCTCCTTTAGGCATATATAAAAAAGACCCCCAAACCAAACCCATTGCTGTCAAGGTGAGTCTAGGTCATAGCCAGTCTTATATGGGAAGATAGAATGTGTTAATATGTAGTTTTATATAAATACACTAACATGCCCATCAAGTATGAATCGTAGCTGATTGGTGTCTTCTTTACGTCATACATAGTTCTGAATTCACATCACACAGCGCGTACCTATAATGACCCACACAGTAGGGCGGAAAGAAGATGAGGAGAAAGTGACTATACAGTGTGGTGTATAGAGATATTATTGTGCGTGTCTGAGTTTCATAGAGATAGCCAAGCATTAGTATACGTAGTACACGTCATCTGTGACATTGTCCCGGAGATGTGTGTATGTGTGTGTGTGTGTGTGTGTGTGTCTGTGAACTCCAATTCCTACAACAGACCTACTTTCACTCCCGTTTAACAGATGAGGGAACCAAGGGTTAGACCAGTTTAAATTGTTCAAGAATCAGTCATTCAGCTAATGTTTAGTAAAACTGAGATTTGAACTTAAGGCCTATGCTCTTTGCATTATGATGCTGTGATTTTTATCATACGATCTAATTCTTGTATAATCTTATCACATTTAGATGCAATTGTTCATATTTCTGGGTAGATCTGGAAACACTGTTAGATTGAAAATATTTTAGAAATCGCTTATATGTGATGGGGAATTTTCTCAGGAGTGAAATATCGAAAAAGAGAGCTAAAACTCACTGCGCTCTCAATGACCTGTACCTAACTGCCTCGCACACCTTTCTATGGGAAGAGAAAGTCCATACATTCTCATATAATGACAAATCCTCCCTGTTGAATGGACAAGAAATTGGCTCTTTGAAAGATGGCCACTGCCTGTGTATGTACATGCTTAGAGAAACAGCTAGCCGAGTCTCAAAGTGCACCTTAGAGGTATGGACACATTTTGTCCCCAGGTCTGGGTAAGTTGTAGTTGATCTTGGGCACTATGACTTAAACGACACGAGTCAAAAAATACATATCCCTTCAGTGGGAAGGGAGAAATCTTTGCTCTATGACAACTTACTAAATTTATGTTTGAAGTGTCTTCAGATTTTATGTTATAAAGGTTCTGCTGGGTTACAGTGTTTTGTAACACACAGTGGAGTGGTACAATTATGGTTGCTAGCTTTCTTCTTGAAAGTGGCATGAACGTAACATGCATAATCCGTTTTGCCCTAACCTGGGCTGTTCGAAGTGATGCTTCTGGCTGCTAGGAGGCAAGTCACAGCTGAGAACGAACCAAGGTCTGGGGTCTTTGCAGCCTACTGGATCTATCCGTTTCACAGCTGCATCCCTGTTAATTTTGACAACCTTGATTCTAGCAGGTTACACAAATTGTGATGTTCTTTTGAAAATCCTGTGACATTTATGTTATTTTTGTTCTTTAATAACCATGGCACTTTTTTATTAGCTACCTATAATTAGCCATCTATATTAGTAGTAGTGCTTCATGGTTCCTGACTATTAATTGAGTTATTTCAGAATTCAGTGCTCTTGCCTAATTTTATCTTACTACTGTGGCATTGAGGAATCTAAGATTGGTGAATAATCTTAGGTTTTCAACTGAATTCAGTGAACTTTTGAGGAACATCTAGGACGGGTTCAGCATTGTGCAGGATGTAGTTGGTTGGAAGAGGACAATGACGTGACCCTCAGCCTTTGGAGAGGACTGCATGTTGCAGATGTCTGTATCAGGTATTTCCCGTGTTATTTGCCAGAGAGGGGCAACCTCCTTGGAGTAAGCTAAGTAAAGAAGATAATGTACTCTCTCATATTAAAATTCCTTTTGAGACCAGGGACAATGATGCTCAATCAATATAAACAGGCTCTTTGCCTTCCTCGACTATTTCTAACAGTTTCACACCTAGTTATTTTATACATCCATATAAAAAAATTAATCCTTTTTTCCCCTTTCTCTGACTTTCAAAGTGGTGTCTTTCATTCTTCTGATTTATTCTTATCACTAACAGCAGAACAAGTTGATTATGGGGGGAAGGGTGGGAAAGATCAGTTGGAATTAGTGAAAAGTCTATATTATGAATATTTCAAACTTTTCATAATTTCCCATTTCGTTATGACAACTTGAACCATGCCTGAAAGAAATTGCTTGGAATACTTTCAGTTAGAGGTTTCTAGAGGTGAGCTTTAATGAATAGCTAAAAATGACTTGTAATTAGTTTTACATAATGTTCACATTTTTTTTTTATGGAAATGGCATTCTTACATTTTTCAAAATAGTTGTCTTTTTCTGAATGGGTTGAAATTTTGTTTTCTGAAAATGTTTCAATCCTACTAATTTATTGAGTAAGGTACGCTTTAAAGAATGAATGGCAAAAACGTAGATTCACCCTCTGTCCCACAGCTTCTTGAATTCCAAATCAGGGAAGTCTACATTAGTGGTTTTTTAATGTAATGAGTTATACCAAGAATGAATTAAGTATAAAAGTACCCTGTCTGTTACATTTTTGTTACTGAAACCTCTCTCTGGACCATATATTTGATGTCTTTTAAAAACATTGTTTATGAAGTTTGCAGAAATATTAGCTTGTTAAAATGCCTTTGTGAAAATTCCTGACTTATGTTTAACAGACCCAGAGGTGTACTAGATGAAATTTGACTAGACTCTTTGCTTAGCTGAAATATTTCATATGTTCAGAAGATACATGTCTTACCTTCATTTTACAGCGAGGAACTTTAAAAAAATTTATTTATTTTCATGTGGAGGAAAATTGCCATCAGTTAACAGAGCAGGAGATGTCAAGAGCCTCGCTTTGCTGTTAATGTGTAGCATTTTAAAATATAGTAGCAAGCTGAATAGTTCTGAATTTTAATTTTCACTTGTCCTCTTGAAAATTATTTTGACTGTCCTACAATTCAGTTTCCATACTGGCTGTATCTGTCTTTGGTAGCAGAATGTTTTAATTCATTCTTGAAATAATTCCACTTGGTCATCATGCTTACG
The DNA here is from genome assembly GCA_028571685.1 of Heterohyrax brucei. NCBI lineage: Eukaryota > Metazoa > Chordata > Mammalia > Hyracoidea > Procaviidae > Heterohyrax > Heterohyrax brucei. The sequence goes on from CM053147.1 coordinate 22,307,809, forward strand.
CCATTGACTCGTAACAGGTTTTAAAGCTAAATCAGTCTCACTGGAATTTATGTAATGAAGGTTTATCATGTTGAGGTGATGTTTCATGGAGGTGAGATCAGTAGCAGGATGTGACTTGGACAACTTGATCTACTGCAACATTAACAACATAGTTTCATCCTCTCTCTCTTTTTTTTCAGTAATTTCTGTTGTCTTTTCTTAAAACTTTCTAACGAAGCACAAATGTTCTTAGCAATGAGTTCTTGATTTGCTTGCAAGCTAGATCATTAATGGAGTGACCATATGGTAATAAAATTATAATAATAGTAGCTAATATTGTCAGTACTTTTATTTGCTAGCCAGCCAAGTAAATGCATTAATTGTATTATTTAAATTAATTGTCGTATTTAAGCCTACTTTTTTTTAAGGATGACATGAAATGATGTCCAAGTTTGCAAACCCAGCATTTGCTTCATGCCCAAGTCCACCTGCTTGATAACTGCATTTACCCTAGTAAAAATCCTTCCCTTGGAAGTCCTCCTTTCCCAGGCAGCTAGGACTTTTAGCCATTCCTATGTCCTAATACATCAGCTGTCATCATTTTTTTTATTAGCTGATCTTCATCTGCGTTAACATCAAAGAGACTAAAGAAAAATGCAAGGGTAGTAAAAATAAAATATCTATCAGTTTGTCTTCTTGTTATTTGTTTTGTAAAAGTTGACATAAAAAACAAAAAAATCCCATTGCCATCGACATGATTCTGACTTATAGAGACCTTATAGGACATAGTAGAACTGCCCCGTAGGGTTTCCAGAGAGTAACTGGTAGAACTGAACTGTCAGTCTTTTGGTTAGTAGCCAAGATGTTAACCACTGTGCCAAAATCTCACCATCTGTGCTCCTGAGGAATGTGCTGTTTGTATTTCTTCCAAGACATGTTTGTTTGGTCTTCTGGTCCACAGTATATTCAATATTCTTCATCAACACTGCCATTCAAATGCATCAATTCTTCTGTCTTACATTTTCCTTGTCCAACCTTCTTATACATATAAGCTGACTGAAAAATCTATGGCTTGAATCAGGTGGACTTTAGTTATAGAAGTGATGTTTGTGCTTCTTAGAATATTAAAGAGGTGTTCTTTTGCTTTTTTTTGCAGCTTTGCCTAGTACCCATTGCCGCTGAGTTGATACTGATTCATGGCAACCCATAGAACAGAGTAGAATTCTACCATAGCATTTACAATGAGTGCCTGGTAGATTCGAACTTCTGACCTTTTGGTTAGCAGACATAGCTCTTAATCACTATGCTACCAGGATTTATTCTTTGCCCAGTGCAGTATATCGTTTGACTTCTTGAATGCTGCTTGCATGAGTGTTGATCTTTAGACCAGCTCTTTTCTTCACTTAGGTCCTTCATCCTCTAGTACTTGCAAAGCCAGGCTTCTTCTAGTCTTCCTGGTCTCACTTGAACGATGTCTCAGAATGGCTGTCTCTGATCCCTTAGCAGAAAGGAGATTCATCATTATCTCTCCCATACCTTGGATCATACTTTCAATAGCTGTTGTGGATTTGTTTGCATCCCTCTCTGGATTCTAAGCTTCTTAGACCCTCTCTGTCTTACCAATGTGTCTTTAGCATGGAGCAGAAAGGCTGTAGTAGCTGTTCAGTAAATGCCTAAGGAATGCATGAATGAAAGAATGAACCAATAGGAGAATGTCAGAAAGGAATAGAAATAGCCAAGAGGAACAAAGTATATGAAAGTAGCCTTTTAATCTGCAGCCCAAGTATGTTGAATTGAGATGGGTAAGCACAAGGGGTGCAGGATGGAGGACACTTTCCTTTAGCAAGTGAACCCCAGATGTACTTGCCTTAGCACTTTGAAACTGAACAGAAGTGTCACACTCTCATCCTTTGAGACATAACTCTGTATTGATCACTTCTTTTATAGGATAAGACTCTGATCCAAAATCCAGCCTGAGATTTACTGTGTCCTGAAAAGCCTGCTTGTACCTTGTGATAGATAATGAAGACTAGTCGGTGGTACAGAATGAGTTTCAGTTCGTCCCTAATCTTATTCCTCTAAGACTGCACAATTCAAAAAAATTACCATCTTTAAAGTCTTGTTTTTCTTTGGGGGAAGTGTTAGTATTAGATTTAACAATTACGTGTGCACCATTGAGATTACTCTCTTGCGTTGAAGGGCTCGTAGCTGCATAGGTAAGGGATAGACATAGGTAATCATCAGCAGCTGATGCCAGAAACTCAGGAGAGGAAATGTGAAATAACAGTAATGTGGTCAGGAATGCTAGATACATGACAAGTTTCTTTCTACCACAAAAATCAATGGATAGGATCAGTCAATTCCATCTTTAAAGCCTGGGTTAGAAAAACATGGAAATGAAAATGATGTTACATTAATTGTCTTAAAGTATGTACATTGTATTATTGTTTGAAGAAAGTGGTCTAGGAAAAGAATTAGGAGTTTGGGGGTGGTGAGATACTTTAAGCCCGTGAGAACTGAGAAAGTGATGTAAGAAGGATCCTTGGATGTGAGAAGCTTCCTGGGCTGAATTGTGGCCACTTAACAGGTGCATTTACTTACAGTGGTAACCCACTTTTTAAGGTAAATAGTAAAAACCAACCAACCAAACAAAAACCATTTGATTAGGGTTTTATCTTAAGAATCAAAATAAAAATTGCACAACAAATTTCTTTTGAAACCATTACGTGCCCTGTAGTGCTTTTCATCTAACGGTCCCAAAGCTTATGTTTCTATGGCTATGCAGATGAGTTCAGCAGGCCTCCAATATCACCTTCAGTGACTTTGTAAATTCCTGGATCTTTCATAAGATCTTCAGTTTCATCGTCCTATTGATTCGAATTGCATTGTTGGTGATTGAGGTGACCCTGCACAGTGCAAATAGTTGAGTGTTCAGCTAGTAACCAAAAGGTTGGCAATGTAATCCATCCAGAGATACGTTGAAAGAAACTCTTGGCCATCTACTTCTGAATGATCACAGCTATTGAATGTTCTGTGGATCACAATGACGCTCTGAAAATTACAGGGTTATCAAGAGTCAGAATTGACTCAATGGCAACTGGTTTTTGATATTGGCTATTTTAAGCAGCCAATAAGAAGTTGATTACAAAAATTTTGAGTGGCAAGAAACAGGATAATTTTCAGATATCTGTGGGTTGGTGAATATTTTCGTGTTACAAGGACGTTTCTTCTCCTTGCAACCTTTTACCCAGGAGGCTCGCATAACCCATGCACAGTCTATTATGCCTCTAAACCAGAATCTTGTCCTACCCTGTCACCAAATCCTGCTGTTAGGAATTGACTAGGAGATAATTTCAAAATTGTTGTGATTGGCTACTCCCCAAAGCAAGCCCATAGCTGTGGAGTTGATTACAACTCACAGAGAACTGACCTATAGAGTTTCCAAGGAGCACTAGGTAGATTTGAACTGCTGACCTTTTGGTTAGCAGCCATGACTCTTAACCACTATTCCACCAGGGTTTCCTACTGGCTTCTAGAACTATCTGTCTTTGTCATCTAGTGTTGCCATAAAAGAAATGCCACAAATGGATAGTCTCAACAAAGATAAATTTTACACTGTCACTCTAGTAGGCTACAAGTCCAAATTCAGGGTATCAGTTCCAGGGGAAGGCTTTCTCTGATGGCTCTGGATGAGGTCCTTATAGTCAGTCTTCCCCTGGACTAGGAGCTCCTGAGGTGCAGGGATCCCAGGTCCCATCCACCCTGCTTCCTTGGTGGTATGACGGTCTCAACTCTGCCCGCTTTCCTTTCCTTTACATTCCAAGAGATTGCCTCAAGACACAATACAGTCTTAAACTTAGAGTCCTGCCTGACCAAGCACAACTACCTCTCATCCTCCCTCATTAGCGTCATAGAGGCAGGATTTACAACACACAGGAACATCACACAACACTGGGAATCATTATGCAGCCAAATTACTAGACATACTTTTGGGGGGACACAATTCAATCCATGACACTGTCCAGATTCAGAAAAATTGTGCTTGCTTCACTACTCTTTTTACTAAACAGATTAAATGCTATGTATATAGAACTCAAAAGGAAACTTGGTGGTGCATCACTTAAATGCTGGACTGCTAACTGAAACAGTGGCAGTAAGTTCCCACCCAGTGTCTTTGGGACAAAAAAGATCTGACATTCTGCTCCTGTAAAGATTACAGTCCAGAAAACCCTACTGCTTTATCATGTAGGGTCACTATGGGTCAAAAATTGACTTTGTGACATACAGCAACAATAAAGAACTCAAAACCAGTTGGAATGGAATCTAGTGTGATATTTTGTGATGAAAACCAATGGTGGTTTCTGTTTTCAGCCACTGAGCTTTGGGGTAGTTTGTTATGAAGCAATAGAAAACTGATACCAGGATCATGCTGAAGGTTGTACCCCAGATTTCTTAGAATTTAGAGAAAACTAATCAGTGTCTCAGTGCTATTGTACTTATGAACAAGGGCATTTTCTCAGGCTGAGTTGGGGTTCAGATGTTAATGTAACAGCCTTCCTCCCAAGACAGTTTCTACTCTTTGATATTCTGAGAAATGTTCTCTTAAATATGGGAAGGAACCTGATGAACATTATGACTTCGGAGAGAAATGGCTAGAATTAAGGAGAGTATGGCTTGACATCATGGTTTGGATTCTTGCCTGGTTTTGAACTGATAGAACTCATGTCTTTATAGGATTCTGGGCATCACCTGCCTGAGGCTGGATTCTCTCTAGGAGCAAAATGAATGGAATATATATAATGAATATGTACAGGCAGATCTCAATTTATTGCACTTTGCAGATAATCAATTTTTTACAAAATGAAGGTTTGTGGCAATTCTGCATTGAATGTCTGTTGGTGCTAATTTTCCAATAACATGCTTACTTCATGTCTCTGTGTCGCATTTTGGTAATTCTCTGAATACTTCAAACTTTTTCATCATTATTATATCAGTTATACTACTACTAATATTATTATATGTTACCAGGGATCTTTGATGTTATTATTGTAATTGTTTCAGGGTGCCACAAACTGTGCCCATATAAGATGGTAAACTTAATCTGTGTTCTCTGTGCTCTGACTGCTCTTCCAAGCCGTTATTCCCCCATTTCTCTCCCTTTCCTCGGGCATCCCTATTCCCTGCCAGCCAAGAGCCATCAAGTCGGATCCAACTCATGGTGACCTTAGGGGCCAGGGTAGAACTGACCCCCACCCTATTCCCTCAGACACAACAATATTGAAGTTAGACCAATCCATAACCCCACAATGGCCTCTAAGTGTTCAAGTGAAGAGAAAAATGTCATATCTCTCACTTTAAATCAAAAGCTAGAAATAATTACGGTTGATGAGCAAGGCATGTCGAAAGCCAAGACAGGCTGAAAGCTAGGCCGCTTGTACCAAATGGTCAAGTTGTTGCCCATTTGTCAACAAGTTGTTGAGTGCAAAGGAGAAGTTCTTCAAGAAAATTAAAAGGGCTACTGCAGTGAATGATAAACAAGAAAGTCTCATTGCCGATTTGGAGGAAGTTTTAGTGGTCTGGTGTCATGGACTGAATTATGTCTCCCTCAAAGTCTGTGTATCAGTTTGGCTGGGCCATGATTTCCAGTACTGTGTGATTGTCTACCATTCTGCCACTTGATGGGATTTTCCTCTGTGTTATAAATTCTATCTCTATGATTGAATAAGATGGATTAGCAGCAGTTATATTGATACGGTCTACAAGATTGTGAAATGCCTTAAGCCAGTCTCTTTTGAGACGTGAAAGTGAGGAATGGAGAGACACAGGGACCTCACTTCACCAAGAAAGCAGTGCTGGGAACAGAATGTGTCCATTGGGCCTGAGGTTCCTGCGCTGAGATGCTCCTAGACCAAGGAAGGACTGATGCATCAGAAGAACCTTCATCGGGAGCTGACCAAGAAAGCCTTGCTCTGGAGCTTACATCTTGAATTTGGACTTATAGCCTACTAAACTGTGAGAGGATAAATTTCTCTTTGTTAAGGTCATCCACATGTGGTATTTCTGTTATAGCAGCACTAGGTGCCTAAGATATCTGGGATAGAAGATCAAATCAATCACATCATTCCCTTAAGCCAATCCTAATTTAGAGTAAGACCCTAACTCTCTTCAATTCTGTGAAGACCGAGAAAGGTGAAGACACTGCGGAAGTTTGAAGCTAGCAGAGACTGGTTCGTGAGGTTGAAGGAAAGATGCTGTCTCCATAACATAAAAGTACAGGGTGAAGCAGCAAGTGCTGATATAGAAGTTGCAGCAAGTTATGAAGAAGGTCTAGATGATGGTGCCTGGCCACTGCCAAAGGCAGCCGTGATGGGGAACGCAATATAGAGTCCCTGATGTAACACGAGAAAAAGAGGTGTGCAGTTCAAGAACCCTACTCAAAGACCAGAGTTGATGGTCTCTCAGCCTGGAGGGCACCCTGGGAACAGGACCTCTCGGCTTGCTGCTGGCCAGACCTAAAACCAGTACTGAGGTGGACTCTTCATATAAGAAGGGACTGGACTTGGGGACATAGTGTGAGCATGTGGTGTGGGTACTTTATGGTTTTATACATTTATAGAAGGCTGTCCTGATTTCTTTCTAGATGGGACAGGAGAGGGCAGAGAGGAGGGGACAAGTGTTCATCAATAAGATACTAGAAGTAAAGGCTGAAAAGGAGGAGTGTGCTGTCACAGGGTGAGGAGAGCAGATGGAGCTGCAGACAGGCGGTCATGCAGAATTGATTTGGATTGTATACTTTAACTTAATCATAATTAAAAAAAAAGAAGCCTAACTAAGATACTTGATGAAAGTCATTACACTGAACAACTGATTTTCAGTGTAGATGAAACAGCCTTATATGGAAGAAGATGCCACCTAGGGCTTTCATAGCTACAGATGAGAAGTCAATGCTTGGCTTCAAGGCTGCAAAGGACAGGCTGATTTTCTTGTTAGTGGCGAATGCAACTGGTGACTCTAAGTTGAAGCCAGTGCTAATTTATCATTCCCAAACTAGGGTCCTTAGCCAAGCCAAGTGCTGTCGATCTACTCTGTGCAGGCTCTATAAATGGAACAACAAAGCCTGGATGACAACACACTTGTTTATAACATGTATTACAGAATAATTTAAACCTACTGTTGAGTCTGACTACTCAGAAAAAGAAAAGAAATGCTTTCCAAATATTACTATTCATTGACAATACACCTGATCACTGGCAAGCTCTGATGGAGATTCTCAAGGAGATTAATGCTGTTTTCATGCCTACTAACGCAGCATACATTCTGCAGCCCATGAGTCAAAGAGTAATTTTGACTTTCAAGTGTTATTATTTAAGATATATCCTTTGACAGGCTGTAACTATCATAGATAGTGGTTCTTCTTCTGATAAATAAACTGACAACCTTCTGGAAAGGATTCATCATTCAGATGTAATTACGAATATGCATGATTTATGGGAAGAGGTCAAAATGTCACCATTAGTAGGAGTTTGGAAGAAGTTCATTCCAACTGTTATGGATGACTTTGAGCTGTTCAAGACTTCAGCAGAGGAACTACAGATATGGTGGAGGTAACAAGAGAACTAGAATTAGAAGTAGAGCCTGATGCTGTGACTGAATTGCTTGCAGTCTCATAAAACTTTAATGGATGAACAGTTGATTTTTATGGATGAACAAAGACAGTGTTTTCTTGAAATGGAAACTACTCTTGGTGAAGATGCCATGAACATTGTTGAAATGACAATGAAGTATTTAGAATATTGCATAAACTTAGCTGATAAAGCAGCAGAAGAGTTTGCAAGGGTCGACTGCAATTTTGAAAGAAGTACTCCTCTGTGTAAAATGTTAGCAAACAGCATCCCAGGCCACAGAGAAATCATTTGTGAAAGAAAGAGGCATTCTATATCCAGACTTCTTTGTTGTCCTTTTTGTAAGAAAATTGTCAGTCACCCCGACCTTCAGCAACCACTCCACTGATCAGTAAGCAGCCATTAACACTGAGGCTAGACCATCTACTAGTGAAAAAATTACAACTTGCTGAAGGCTAAGGTGGTGGTTTAGTGTTTTTAAGCAATAAAGTATTTTTTAACCTGGGTATGTACATTGTTTTTATTTTAAACATAATGACTTGACAGCACTTGGCTTGGCTTGGCAATGCATTTATTAGACTACCAGGCCAAAGCCATTGCCATTGAGTCGAGTTCAACTCATGGTGACCCTACTGGTCATAGTAGAACTGACCTTTAGTGTTTCCAAGGAGTGCCTGGTGGATTTGAACTGCTGACCTTTGGGACTACAGTGTAGTGTAAATATGATATCTGTATGCACTGGTGTTTTAGTCAGCTAGGGCTGCTCTAACAGAAATACCACAGAGTGGATGGCTTTAACAAAGAAAGATTTATTCTTACACAGTCCGGTAGGTTGCAAGTCCATATTCAGGGTGTCCGCTCCAGGGAAAGACTTTCCCCTTGTTGGCTCTGGAGGAAAGTCCGGTATTGCATCAGTCTTTGTCCAGGGAGCGTCCTAACACAAGAACCTCTGGTCTGAATGACGCGCTCTGCTCCCGGTGCTGCTTGCTTGATGGTAGCGAGGTTCTCAAATTGTCTTTGGTTCTTTTTCCTTTTATTCCTTGCAAGCTAAAAGCATTAAGGGTGGGGCAAGCCATACTCCAGGGAAACTTCCCCCATAGCAGGAATTCACAGCCCCACCCTAATCCTTTAACATACAGGTTAGCAAAACCACACAATGGAGGACAGTCCCAAGATACTGGGAACCATATCCCAGCCACGTGGCTGCACACATTTTTGGGGGGACACAATTCAAATCATGACAACTGGGAAATCAAAATGTTTGTCTGATTTTTCTCTTTATTGTAATACTTTATTGTCATAGTCTGAAATGAAACCTGCAACATCTCTGAGGCATGCCTAGATAGAGAGATTTAGTTCAAGGAAATAGATAATACAGTTCTGGAAGCTGGAAAGGTGATATCTGTAGGTCAGGCAGAAGACTGGAGGCTGACTTAAATTGTCATAGGGGCTGTCCAATCCAGAATATGCCACTCAGGAGGCTTATGGGGCTGTGGGAACTGGAAATTCCAGATCCACAGATCAGGCAGCAGGCTGAAGGCTTCTCATGTTCTATGAACTGGAGGTCAGAGAATGATGAGACAACTGCCTGAGCAGAAGGGGACAGAATGTGTTTGCCAGAAAACCCATCTGCATAACAGTACAGGCCATACCCCCAAGAAAACTCCCCTTCCTACTGGCTGGTTACTCATATCAGATCGCAATATGGAGGATGATTATATAGTGTCTTCCAAACCACTGAGAATCATGATCTAGCCAAGCTGACACACAATACCAGTGTATCTTCTCGAGGCCCAGCTGATACAGTGTGACTCTAAGTTGGGGAGAAGGCCATTTTCCTTGCCCCTGAATGGAATGCTGCTGGTCCTGGAACTTGGGGACTATGTTTTGGCAGCCGTGAGAGAGCAGGAGCAGTGGTTTTCTCAATGTGGGCACTGCCAGATGGTCATGGGTGGGTGAGCACCCTTCCACTGGCTTCATGGGTGGTGGTAGGTGCTCACAAACAGGAGTCAGGCTAGAAGGAGAGAGAGAGAGAGAGAGCAGTGGCCTTGGCTTACTTCCAACACAGACTGGGTGGTGGGCATACATAGGACATTTCTCACAAGGCCTCTTAAATGTGGTCTCAGGCCAGAAGCATCAGGACCACTTGGCAACTTGCTGGAAATACAAAGTCTCAGGACTTCCTCCAAGTCCAGGGAAGCATACTTTAATATAGGTAGAGTCTGGAAATATGGGACCATTAATGCATTAGAGGGGAACACTCAGCCAATGGGGTAGGGAGTTGGTAGATCAACGTCCCAGACTCCCATTCTTTAGGGAAACGTTTCTGCATTTTACACAATTCTGTGGGTCCCCCCACAGAACTGAGCCGTAGATACTTATGAAGATAATCAGGTAAAAATGTATTCATTAGCTCCCTCACTCTTTCATTTCTGTTTCTTGGGGTCATCTCCTGAATAAACTACTTGCTCCCAAGTCCTTGTTTCAGGCTTTGCTTGTAATGTCATGAGTTGCTGTTAAGCCAGCTCCGGTCATGGCCACCTTACATGTGACAGAACTAAACATTGCCTGGTCCTGCAGCATCTTCGTGATCATTGCTGTGGTTGAGTCTGTTGTGGCCGTTATTGTGTCTTTTCATCTCCTTGATTGTTTATTTTCATTGACCCTCTACCAAATATGATGTCCTCTTTAGTGGTTGACTTTTCTTGATGATATATCTAGAAAATAAGGAAGCCAAAGTCTTGCCATCATCATTTCTAAAGAACACACTAGTTAAGACCAGTTTATTTATTCTTCGGGTAGTTAACATATTCAGCATTCTTCACCAACACCAGAATTAAAGCGCATCAGTTCTCCTGTCTTCATTTTTCGTTGTCCAGCTTTTGCAGGCATATTAGGCATATTGAACAGACTGTGGTTCACCTCTGCTCCGAACTAAGATACCCACAAACACATCATTGGTTAGTGAGAATATTTTCGATTTTTTGTTTTCTTTCTTTCTTTCTTTTTTTCTTTTTCTTTTTTTTTTACAAATACCATAATTTATTAGTTGACAGACATTTGGGTTGCTTACACTTTCCGTTATTGTGACTAATGCTACTATAGACTGTGGACATTTGTGTACAGGTGTTTGTTTAAAAACTTTTTTTTTTTTTAATGCCTGAATGAAAATGTAAATTCCCGTATAAATTTACATGCCCACCTATATGCAGCTTCCACTGCTCTCCCTGCCCGGTGACAGCACACTATTCCTTTCTGCTCCATACATGTCTCATCCTCCCAACAGTCTCCTTTCCCCTCCTCTCCACCCACTCTCCTTCCTCCAGCCAGAGGTCAGCAGGATGACATCTTATAGATGCATAGAACCATAAAGTGCACCCAATATATGGTCACTCTGCATCACCAAGTCCAATCCATTCGTGTCCAAAGAATGGACCTTCTAGAGATTTTTTGTTTTCTGTATTGATGCCCAAAACATTTTCAGGCTCCATTCTATACTAAGAGGCCACATGAGAGGGATATAGGATTTTTGTCACCTTTGCGATCATCAAGAATGTGGTCTAGGGGGAGAAAAGACTATCGTGATTCCGGTGTAGGTGAAAGTCACTACCTTCATAATGTGAGTGCCAAGGGCAGTATTTCAGACTGATTCTGTCATTGGTCTGGCTTCCCATAGCCTAGGAGTTAAACCACCCACTGTGTGCAATTTACACTCCTTGAGAAGTTTAGTCTCCTGGCAAGCTGTTCCTTGGAATGTTTGGATGAGGACAAGATATGAAATGTTTAGCAGTTTAGCACAAGTGTTTTTTGTTATTTTAAATATTTAAAACATGACAGTATATTGTGTTTTACAATGTATAATAAAGTGATGGTTAAAGTTCTACTAAAGAACAAGGAGTTTGGTCTTATGCCCAGCAGTTTAGTTTCCCAAAGATATTGCATACGTTTGCTTGAATGTGGGGGAAAGCAATTCAAAGGCAATGAATATCTTTATCATAAAAGAGGGCTAATAGCTAATAGCTGAACTGGAGGCAGGTAAATAGAAGTGTTAAGTGTTGTTTATACCTCTGCTGAGAAGGATAATAATTTATTTTGTTTTCACTTATGATTCTACAGATTTATTAAAGGTGTCAGGATGTGAACATGTTGACTTTACTTGGGTGTCTGCTGTGAAACACATGATGCACAAAAAGTCATATTTCTAAGCATTCATACACATTACTTATTTGTAGGAAGGAATAATTTCAATTTATCATGGTGATTTTTGGTAGAGAAGGAGTAATTTTGAAGTCATAGGATTAATACTGATAGTACAGTTATTATAGAACCTTAATTCACTTTTGTCCCCAACTTCTATTGTCTCTTGGTGTACTCAGATATTTGTTCAGCCTTTTGCTGCATCTTCTGCTGTGGCACCTGACATTGGGGAAGAACAAATTCTGAATGAGGATAGAGAAGAAGCAACACATATGGAAGGCAATACCTTTTCTTGGTGGTTACTGCGGAGATTGTGTGCTACTGTGCAAAAAATATGGTCATTGCAATCAGACAGAATTTGATTTAAATCTTAGCTCTTCATCATTGGCTATGTATAATCAAAGGAAAATTGTTTTGAGTCTCAGTTTTCTTCCCTATAAGCAAAGATAATAGCATCTGACTTTCAAGGTTGCTATAAAAGTTGCTGTTGCTAGGTGTCGTCAAGTTGACTCCCACTCATAGTGACCCTGTGTACAACACATGAGATGTGGCCTGCTTCTGGGTCATTTTTTTGATTGTTGTTATGCTTAAGTGTCTTGCTATTAAAGCTGTGTCAGTCCATCTTGTTGAGGGTCTTCTTTTTTGCTGACCCTCTGCTTTACCAAGCGTGATGTCCTTCTCCAGGACTACTGCTTCCTGATAACATGTGCAAAATACATGAGACAAAGACTCACCATCCTCACTTGTAAAGAGCATTCTGGTTGTATTTCTTCCAAGACAAATTTGTTCTTCTGGCAGTTCACAGTGTATTCAGTATTCTTTGGCAACACCATACTTCAAAGGTGTCAATTTTTTTTTTTCCTTATTCATTGTCTAGTTTTTGCATGCATGTAATGTGGCTGAACATGACTTGGCTCAAGCACACCTCAGTCTTCAAATTGACATCTATGCGTTTCAGCACTTTATGGAAGTCTTCTGCAGAAGATTTCTCCAATGCAATGTGTCTTTTGTTTTCTTAACTCATGCTTCCGAGGTTGTTGGTTGTGGATACGAGTAAAATGAAATTCTAGACAACCTCACTATTTTTTCTGTTTATCGTGATGTTGCTTATTGGTCCGGTTGTGAGGATTTTTGTTTTCTTTATGTTACGGTATCATCCTTGCCAAAGACTATGGTCTCTGATCTTAAATGTAAGTGTTTCAATTCTTCTTTACTTTGAGCAAGCAAGATGTATCATCTACATACTGCAGGCTGTTAATGAGTCTTCCTCCAATTCCAATGCCCTGTTCTTCATATAATCTGGCTTCTTGAATTATTTGCTCAGCATACAGGTTGAACAAATATTGTGAAAGGGTACAACCATGACAAAAACCTTTCCTGACTTTAAACCATGCAATATCTCCTTGTTTTCTTTGAATGACTGCTGGTTGATCAATGCACAAGTTCCTTATAAGCATGGTAAAATGTTATGGAAATTCTTTGCTTCTCATTGTTATTCATAATTTGTTAGGATACACACAGTCAAATGCCTTTACATAGTCAATAAAACACGGATAAACCTCCATCAGCAGCTTTTTCTCTTCTGAAACCTCAGCTCCCGCTGACTTGCCATATTTCAGCTTTTGTTCAGTAACCTTGGGCCCTGGCTGTAGCTGTACCATTCTGGCTTTCTCTTGGTATTAGCTTCTTTTTGGTGCTAGTTATTGGGTTGTCTCACTATCCTCTGTTTTTTTTTTTTTTTCCTAGTTATGTCACCTGTTGTCATGTGTTGAATTGTATCTTCCCAAAAATGTGTGTAGCAATTTGGATAGGCCATGGTTCCCAGTGCTGTTTGATTTTCCCGTATGTTGTTAAATCTTGCCCCTATGATGTTACTGAGGGAGGATGGGTGGTAATTGTGTTAGTAAGGCAGGATTCCGACTATAAGAGTGTATGGAGCCTTGAGATAATCTTTTGGGATATAAGGAAGAGGAAGCAAGCAGAGAGTTGGGGACCTTATACTACTGAGCAACCAGTGTTGGGAACACAGCATGTCCTTTGGACCTGGGGTTCCTGTGTCTCAGAAGCTTCCAGTTCAGGGGAAGTTTGACAACAAGGACCTTCCTCCAAAGCCAACAGAGAAAGTCTTCCTCTGGAACTGATGCCCTGAATTTAGACTTTTAGCTTACTGGACTATGACAGAATGAAATCTCTCTTTTTAAAGCCTTTCATTTGTGGTATTTCTTTTATAGCAACACTAGATAACTAAGGCACCTATGTACCTAATTCCATACATCATAGTCTTTCTGTTTGAAATATTCAAGCAATTTCCATTTCTTCATTAGTCTTCTGGTACAGTAGTGTTACTTAATCATTAACATATTTCACCAACAGCATGTTGTGCATTTTTAACTACTTAAAGGCTGCATATGGAATCCTGACAGCCATTATTATCATTAACACAAGTATTTTTTTATTGTGATTAAGCGAAGGTACGCAATCCAAATTAATTTTGCATTCCTGCCTATCTGCAGCTCCTTCTGCTCTCCTTGCCCGGTGACAGCACATTTCCTTCTCTTCATTGTATACTTCTAGTATCCTCTTAACAAGCTCCTGTTCCCTTCTCCACCCTCTTCTCTCCCATTTAGAGACAAGTAGGACAGGCACCCCCTTTTTGTCGTGTTACCACAGGGACTCAACATTGTGGTGTCGGTGGTAGCTAGGCACTATCTGGTTCTTCTGGTCATATGTTGATACAGCTTCCCATTCATATGGGTCCTTCTGTCTCCTGAGCTCTTTTTCCTCTCATGTCTTCTTTGTTCTTGGGGATCGTCTCTTCCAGATGAGTTCGGACCATTTGGTGTACCTCAGATGGCAGCTTGCTAGCTTTTAAGACCCTAGATGACACTCACTAATAAGAGGTGCAGAAGACTCTCTTAGCAATAGGGTGGTTATGCCAGTTCACACAAGTCTTTTATTAATCGTGAAACTGTGGATACCATTTCACACACTTTTGTTTTCCTTTAAGTTGCAACTGTAAGCCTTTGTCTAATTATACTTCCCCTCTGGCTCCTGAACTTCCTTTCCCAGCGCTGTCACACCACTTCAGGCCATTATGACAGTCTTCTTAAATTGTGTAATAACTTCACAGCTTGTTCCTCCACCATCATTCCCTTCATTTTCCGAATCTATTTTAATGCAGAATTATTTTTATAAAGTACAGCTCCGATATTGTTACACCGTTACTGAGAAAGAAAATCTCTTGTGGCACCACATCACCTACCAAATTAAGCACAAAATCTTTGTGTTGGTATTCAACATTCTCTATGAAATATCCTCAGACTTATCTCTATGTTGAGTCTCTCTTCATAGACAGACTCTCATTCTTCAAACTTGAAAAAGGCATCCTTCACTTTTTTATGTAGAACAGAGCTGGTGAAGGGGCATGCTTTGTGTAGAAACCAACTCAAAGTAAGTTTAAAGGAAGTTAGCAGATTTGATTAACCCATCATAAAAATGATTTCTTCTACATTTATTTGTTGAATTCTTTCATAAAACATATTCCTTCATTAACTATTTGTTTACTCTGGCCTACTGAGAAGGCATGCTAAATAGTTTGTTTTCCTCTTGTTTATTAGGGATTTCCAAAGTAAGAGGTTGGTGCCTGTATTAGTCATGGTTCTCCAGAGAAACAGAACCAACAGAATATATGTTAAGAGATTTGTTTGAAGAAACTGGCTGATGTGATTGTGGTGGCTGACTGATCAGTAGAAAAGTAAGGCAGAACTTCTATGTTACAGTCTTGAGGTAGAATTCCTCCCCTCCCCCTGAAACACAGTATTTGATCTTAAAACTTATAACTGATTGGATGAGGCCCACCCATATAATCAAGGATAATCACCTTTACTTAAAGTCAACTGATTGTAGGTGTTAACCATATGTACAAAATACCTTCACAGCAACATCTAGCCTGCCAGCCAGCCAAGTGCCATCTAGTAGTTGACTAAATAATTAGATTATATAGCCTAGCCAGAAACTCTGATGGCAGAGGTTAAGAGTTCAGTTGCTGACCAAAAGTTGGGCAGTTCAAATCTACCAAGTGCTTCTTGGAAATCCTGTGTGGCAGCTGTACTGTAGCCTATGGGATTACTATGAGTTCAACTTGACTTTATAGCATTTTTTTTTTTTTTTTTTTTTTTGGTGACTATAGCCTAGCCAAGTTATAGCCTTGTAGTACCAAAGAAACTTCCAGTGGGGACTGCTATGTGTTCATTCTTTTTCCTTGAAAAGATAAGTTCAGTTCTTAACTCCTAGTATAACTGTGAATGCAGCCTTATTTATGAATAGGGTCTTTGCAAATGTAGTGAGTTAACATGAGATCACATTGGAATAGGGTGGTCCTTAATCCAATACAACTGATGTCCTTATAAAGAAGAGAAGAAACACAGAGAGTTACATGTGAAGAGGGAGGGAGAGAATGGAGTAATGCCTCTCCAAGTCCAGGAATGCTGGGGCTTGAAAAGCTAGGAGAGAGGAATGGAATGGAATAGATTAGATTCTGTCTCAGAAGCCTCAGAAGAGATCAATATGGCCAACGCACTTACTTTGGACTTCCGGCTTTCAAAGCTATGAGAGAGTAAATTTCTGTTGTTTTAGGCCACCTAGGAGTGTCATTGCTGATGTCAGGTGGATCTTGGCTGAAAGCAGCGAATACCAGAAAGATGTTTACCTGTGTTTCATTGACTGTACAAAGGCATGTGACTGTGTGGATCATAACAAATAATGGCTAATGTTGCATAAAATGGAATTCCAGAACACCTTATTGTACTCTTAAGGAATCTGTCTATGGGTCAAGAGGCAGTTATGTGAACAGAACAAGGGGACCTTGCCTGGTTTAAAGTCAGGAAAGGTGTGTGCCAGGGTTGTGTCCTTTCACCATAACTTTTCAATCTGTGTGCTGAGCAAATAAACTAGATTCTACAAAGAAGAATGAGGCATTAGGTTTGGAGGATGACTCCTTAACAATCTGTGTTACACAGACGATACCACCTTATTTCCTGGAAGTGAAGGAGATTTGAAACACTTACTGAGGAAGATCAAGAACCACAGCCTTCAGTATGGATTGCACCTCACCAGCAAGAAAACAAAACTCCTCACAACTGGACCAGTAAGCAACATGGTCATGAATGGAGAAAAGATTGAAGCTGTCAAGGATTTCCTTGCGTCCACAATCAACACCAATGATAGCAGCAGTCAAAAGATCAAGACTCATTGCACTGGGAAAATCTACAAAGGATCTCTTTAAAGTATTGAAAAGTAAAGATGTCACCTTGAAGACTAAAGTACGCCTGACCCAAGCCATGGTATTTTCAGTTGCATCATATGTATACAAAAGCTGGGCAATGAACAAAGAAGACAGAACAAGAATTGATGCCTTTGAATTGTGGTGGTGGAGAAGAATGTTGGATGTACCATGGACTGCCAAAAGAGCAAACAGATCTGTTCTGGAAGAGGTACAACCAGAGTGCTTCTTGGAAGAAAGATGGCAAGACTGAATCTTACATATTTTGAACACATTGTCAGAAGGGATCAGTTTCTGGAGAAGGACATCATGCTTGGTAGAGTGGAGGGTCAGCTAAAAAGAGGAAGACCCTCAACAAGATGTATTGACAAGTGGCTACAACAATGAGCTCAAGCATAAAAACATTTGTGGACATGGCACAAGACCAGGCGGTGTTTCCGTTCTGTTGTGCATAGGGTGGCCGTGAGTCAGAACTGATTCATGGCACCTAACAACAACAACTGTAATTTGTTATAGTGGACTTAGGAGACTAATGCAGTGAGCCAATGAACTTTTGAATATTGTTATGAATTAATAGATCATCATATATTTTATAGATATCAGTATATTATTTATAAACACATATATTTATAGGTATGTAATTTATATATCATATAAATATATGTTATCATATATACCATTGTAGACATATTTATTCATCTGTCAGTTTGTCATATTGTGGCTGCTCACATGTTGCTATGACACTGGAAGCTATGCTACCAGTGTTTCAAGTATCAGCAGAGTCGCTCATGGTAGACAGATTTCAGTAGAGCTTATACACTAAGACTAGGAAGAAGAATCTGATCATCTACTTCTGAAAAATTGTCCAGTGAAATCTTACACATAGCAGTGGAACATTCCAATAATGTCAAGATGAACCCCTCGTGTTGGATGTACTAAAATAGGACCAAAGAGGAGCTGCCTCCTCGAAGTAGAGTTGACCTTAATGAGGAGGATGACTTAAAGCTTTTGCGACCTTCATTTGCTGTTGTGGCATGACTCAAAATGACAAGAAACAACTGTAAATGTCCATTAATAATTGGAACATGCAATGTAACAAGTATGAGTCTAATAAAAATTGGAAGTTGTCAAAAATGTAACTAAATGCTTGAAGATAGGTATCCTAGGCATTAGTAAGCTGAAATGGAATAGTACTGGCTATTTTGAATCAGCAATCATATGATCTACTATACCCAATGCCAAGAATGACAAATTGATGAGGAACAACCTCACATTCATTGTCAAAAAGAACATTTAAAGATATATCCTGAAGTACAGCCCCATGAGTGATGTGCTAATATCCATGTGCCTACAAAGAAAACCAGTTAATATGACTGTTGTTCAAATGTACACACCAGTCACCAATGTCAAAGATAAACAAATTAAATTTTTTTTACCAACTTTTGTAGTCTGAAATTGATTGAACACGTAATGAAGATCCATCAGTAATTACTGGTGACCAGAAGAGGGACAAGTAGTTGAAAAATATGGCCCCTTTGATAGAAATGACACCGGATATCGCATGGTAGATTTTTTGCAAGACTGAAGATCTATACGTTATGTATTATATGTATTACAGTACATATATTTATTCATCTGTCAGTTTGTCATATTGTAGATGCAACAATCTAAATGGTGATATGCATGTGGACCTCACCAGATGGAATACACAGAAACCAAAACGACTACATCTGTAGAAGGAGACAATACAGAAACTCAATATAACCGGTGAGAACAAGGCTAGGGGCTAATGCAGAATAGACTGTCAGTTGCTCACATGTAAGTTCAAGTCAGGAGCCCTGGTGGTGCAGTGGTTAAGCACCAAGAGTTAAATTCAGGTTGAAGCTGAAAAAAATTAAATCCCCAAGAGTCAAGGTATGACCTTGAGTACATGCCACCTGAATTTAGGGACCACCTCAAGAATAGATTTGATGTATTGCACATTAGTGACCAAAGATCAGACTAGTTGTGGGATGACACAAGAAGACATATACATGAAGAAAGAAGGTCACTGAAAGGACAGGAAAGAAAGAAATGACCAAAATGGATGTCAGAAGAAACTCTGGAACTTGTTCTTGAATGTAGAGTAGCTAAAGAAAATGGAAGAACTGAAGAAGTAAAAGTTGGACAGAAGATTTCAAACAGTGGCACAAGAAGACAAAGTAAAATATTATTATGAAATGTGTAATCCATAGACATTGGAGATAGAAAACCAAAGGGGAAGAACGGGCTTGGCATTTCTGAAAGTGAAAAAACTGAAGAAAAAAAATTCTAGCCTCGAGTTTCAATATTGAAGGATTCTATGGACAGAGTACTGAATGGCACAGGAAGCAGCAAAGAGATGGAAGTGATACACAGTCACTATACCAAAAAGAATTGATGTTTGACCATTTCAAGAGATAGGATATACTCAGTCATATTAAAAAAAAAAAAGAAGAAGAACAACAACAAAAGAACCAATGTACTGAAGGAAAAAGTCTAGGGTGCATTGTAGACATTGATGAAAAGCAGCACCCCAGGAATAAGCAGAATATCAACTGAGATATTTTAACAAACGGATTCAATGCTGGAAGCGATCACCCATTTATGCCAAGAAATTTGGAAGAGAGCTATTTAGCCAACTGACTGGGAGAGATCCATAGCTGTATCTATTCCAAAGAAAGATGATCCAACAGAATGCAGGAGTTATTAAATAATATCATTAATATCCCACATAAGTAAAGTTTTGATGAAAATAATTCAAAAACATTTGCAGGAGAACTTCAACAGGAAACTGCCAGAAATTCAAGTGGATTCAGAAGAGGACATGGAATAAAGGACACCATTGCTGACATCAGATGGATCTTAGTTGAAAGCAGAGAATAACAGAAAGATGTTTATCTGTGTTTTGTTGACTATGGAAAGGCCATAAACTATGTGGATCTTAATAAACTATGGATAACATTGCAAAGGATGGAAATTCCAGAACACTTAATTGTGCTTATGCAGAACCTGTACGTAGACCAAGAGGTAGTTTTTTGAACAGAAAAAGAGGATATTGAGTGGTTTAAAATTAGGAAAGGTATGAGTCAGGGTTGTATCTTCTCACCTACTTATTTAATCTGTAAACTGAGCACATAAACCAAGAAGCTAGACTCTGAAGAATGGCACGGCAGGATTAGAAGACTCATTAATAGTCCATGATGTGGATGACAGAACTTTGCTTGCTAAAAGAGTAGAGAATCTGACAATCTTACTGATGAAAATCAAAGGCTACATCCCCCTGCAGTATGGATTACACCTCAACATAAAGACAACAAAAATCCTTACAACTTGACTGATTAGCAACAGCATGATAAAGTGAGAGAAAGTTGAATTTGTCAAGGATTTCATTTCACTTGGATCCACAATCAATACCGGAGGAAGCAGCAGCCAAGAAATCAAACCACTTTTGGCACTAGGCAGATCTGCTGCATAAGACCTCCATAAACTTTAGAAAGCAAAGATGTCACTGTGAGGGCTAAGGTGTGCCTGACCAAAGCCATGGTATTTTCAATTGCTTCATATGCCTGCAAAAACTAGACAAAGAATAAGGAAGACCAGAGAAGAATTGATGCCTTTGAATTATTATGTTGGTGAAAGATTTTGAATATATCTCGGATTGCCAGAAGAAGAAATCAATCTTGAAAATACAGCCAGACTGCTCTTAGAAGCAAGGAAGGCAAGACTTTATCTGACAAACATTGGACATGTTATCAGAAGAGACCAGTTCCTGGAGAAGGACAACATGCTTGGCAGAATAGAAGATCATTAAAAAAGTAGAAGATCCTCAATGAGATGGATTGATGTAGTGGCTGCAAAAATGGGCTAAAACATAGAAACTGTTGTGTGGGTGGTATAAGACTGGAAAGTGTTTTGTTCTATTGTACATGGGGTTGCTGTGAGTTAGAACCGATTGGGTGACACTGAACAATATATTTTTATGAATTTTAGTTATTCTTCTTGATGCAAATTGTCGCATTGCGGGTACTGAGCCCACTTTTTGTAGATTTTAAAACATAGAAATTAAAATAGACAAGTCCTATAATATAAAATGACACCTTTTATAGGTTTGTTTATTCTACTCTGAGGCCTGGATCCCTGTAGGCTCATTATAGAATCAAAATGTCAGCGATTGAAGAATCTACTTACTCTCAAGGGAGGTCATCATTGGCACTTTGTTTTTATGTTTCTGTGGGCTCCCTTAGTTTTACCTTGTTTCTTGCTGTAGGCTGCATTCATTCATTCGTTCATTTATTCTTACATGGTTATTGAGCCTTTTGATACCAGATACTGGGGTTATAGTGGAAACCCTGGGGGTGTAGTGGTTTAGGGCTATGGCTACTAACCAAAACATTGGCAATTTGAATCTGTCAGGTGCTCCTTGGAAGCTCTGTGGGACAGTTCAATAAGAATCTATATTAGATTCTACATCTAATAACTGGCTGTGAGCTACATTCATGAGGCATCAAGCAATTCAATCACAGTCATATTTTGGGGGCTTGCCTTTCAGTTTCCAAGCTATAGAGGTGTTCACCACAGAGAGGCTTAGTGTAGGTCCTGGGGCCTTTTCGAAGGAGGGTGACTCCATTCCTCCTATGTCAGCCATATGACAGTGGCTTCTTTGATGAGGTGCCAGGTCTGGGGGCAGAGTGCCCAGGTTTCATGAGAACTCACTCAGATTCCAGCTACTGGCCAGGCCCTGTGAAGGAGCAATCTCCTCAGCATTCCCCTGTTGTGGTGAAACACCACTCCTTTCTTCCATTCTGTTTCCTCCTTCTCAAACCTCCTCCTTTAGGTAACTGGAGATAATTCAAGTTCCTCACTTCTAGTTATCTCAGCTCCACAGCCTCTGTTGGCCTGTTGTTTTTAGTTGCCATTGAGTCAGTTCTGACTCATGGTGACCTTACATGTTACACAGCAGAACTGCTTTTTGGGGTTTTCTTGGCTGCCATTTTACAGGAGCAGATCGCCAGGCCTTTTCTTCTGTGCTGTGTGGGTGGGTTCAGAATACCAACCTTTAGGTTAGAAGTTAAGCACAAACCTTGCCTTTGTATCACCCAGGATGATAGACCTAGGCTTAAGAAAACAAGACTTGTTCATTGTCTGGGACACGCAAGATTGATTACTTGTGTGGGGGACAGAAAGGGAAGGAGAAAATCATTTCATGTGTCTCTTAAAATTGCAAGACAGAAATTAATATCTCACTAAATTATCCTACTGCAGATGAACCGGTGGGAATTTTATTCTTAAAAGACTCATCTGTTATTTTCAAATAACATACACATATGTATCGTGTACATATGTATACACATGTATGTATACTTAAAAATCTTGACTGTCTTGACACTGTATAGCATATTCACTGGCCTATGGATTTACCATGACTTTGTTTGGAAATAGCCTCCAAAGACTATGTTAACAGGTTATCCTGAGGTCATGCCAGTAGGGTGAGTGGTGTCTTTATAAAAGAGACACAGAGAGACAGATGAGAAAGGGCCTTTGGGGACACATTTATGCTGCATCTGCAAGGGAGAGAATGCCTGGGGTTACTAGAATCTCAGAAAGCTGCGAAAGGTCTTTTCTCAAGTGTTTTTGGAGAAATTGTGGTCTGCTACTCCCCGGAGTTTGGAATGCTAACCAATCAAACTGTGAGACAATACATTTGTGTTCTTGTAAGTAAACATATTTGAAGGATTTTGCAACCTTTGGAGACTAAGACATTAGCCAAAGCCAGCCAAGTGCCGTAAGACATTAGGCAAAAACAAAAAAACAAAAGAGAACTGTTGATACACACACAATAGCACAAATGAATGAATGCAGTGGTAGTGGCTGGTGGGGTCCGAGCTCCAGGTGAGCCATAAGCCTGTAACCCCAAGGAAGTCATGCCTGTGACCACAGCAGTGGGAACAAGGAACTATCATTGGGTTGTCAGGATCTTGAATACTCATGGAAGGCGGAACTGCAGTAACGTGAAGGAGGGATCTTAAAATAGGTTTGAACTCAGGCAGAGTAGTGATGTTTAAGCCGAGAGTCAGACTCCATGGATTTGAATCCTGCTCTGGCACTCACAGGGTATGCAGCCTTGGGCAAATGGGCTTACCTTTGCCAGATCTAAGATTTTACGTCCATAAAGTGGGTATTAGGTCAAATGGTTGGTGGCCAATACGACTTGCTAGATAAATGTTGGCAAAACCAACCAACCAATGACACACACACACACACACACGCACACACACCCCATTTTGTGAGAAAGGTGTACAGATGGGATCTGAATTATAAAAGCAGTTTATGTAGTGATAAGCTAGTCTCCTGACAAGGAGACTGCACAATCCACTGATGCTGATTTGATTCCAACTATAGCAACCCTATAGGACAGAGTAGAACTGCTCTATAGAGTTTCCAGGGAGCTCCTGGTGGATCTGAACTGCTGACTTTTGGTTAGCAGATGTAGCACTTAACTACCACGTCACCAGGGTTTCCTGTCAGAACACTTAAGGGAAGCTTAATGAGCTGCCTTATAGCTGCCAAAATGATGCTTGTCAGAGGCACGTTTTCCAGAATTCAGTAGGACCATGGATTCTGAGTCTTTTACATTCTTTTATCTGCTTTTCCTATTACCCTATCTCTTTGGACATTGAATGCTTTGATATTTGTGTTTCCCTTGGATACTGTATGGGGCAGTTCTACTCTGGCCTCTAGGGTCTCCATAAGTTACACCCCACTCGGTGGTGCTGGGACTTTTTTTTATGTAAATAGAGCTCTATTTAAAACCTTTAACCTCATGCCTACCCTATTCTAATCTACTGAGTTCACCAGTCAAGGCAGCTAAACTTTAGGATATAAACATTTCCAATGGTATTTAGTTCTCAGAGTCAGAACCCAAATCCCATCTGGGAGGTAGATAATGAATTGAAGACCAGGGTGTCAGTGAATGTGGGCAATTACTGAAAATCCAAGAAATTGTCAACTGGGAAACATATTTCCTCAGACAAATGTCCTTATCAACAGCCTTCCTTCTTTGCAGGATTCCAATCATGTATTACTGAGTGGCAAAATGCCAGTGTAAATGGAGTATTTGCCAGCTTAAGGTTTACTGACTTGTATTCGTTGGTTATAATTACTAACTTTTTATTTTTTAATGTTCTCATGCTGACATGCTTGGGGGAAAAATTGAACCACAGTGGTGATTATGCAGCAAGGAAATCAGCAGAAGAGGAAAATTAAATGCTAGGTGATAGCTTGAAGTCAGCAGTGATGGGAAGGAGTAGGTGGGAGAGTTAATTTTTTAAGTGATTTAGCAAATGATGCTAAGAAAGTGCCATGGGATCATTTTGGCTTTTCTATTACAACAAATTATAATTGATCTTTTTTTTTTTCATTATGCAGGTAAGAAAAACACTAAAAAAAGTTCACTGTTACAAGAAACTCATTCCACAGTTGACCCTTCCTGTGGTTCAAAAGAATACTTGGAGGTAGATTTCATTTCAAAATCCCAAGGTGTTTGAAAACTTTGTTGAGAAGGTATCAAAGAAGTGCCTTTTACCCCAGAATGTGGCCGAATCCTGGCAGCAATAGTTAGAAATAATGAAATCAGGAAATGACATTCTCCTTGTCTCCCTGGGATGTGGGGCCATTGAACAGAGTTTTGAGATGTGGACAGATCCATTTATTTCTCTATCCTCCTCCAGAGAGGTGCACAGAATGTATATTATCTTGTAAGCCAAGAAAAGATGCCAGATTATTCTCCAGGGTTAGTGCTAAACCTGCTTCTCTTGGCTTTAGAAATCCTACCCAAAGCCTCACTGTCTGAGTAAAAATGAAGAGAGAGTTTCTGTCTATCTTTTCAATCACTTCATACTTTCCCAAGGAAACAAATATTAGAGCTTGTAAGCAATATTAGTATATATTTATTTTTTTCCTGGGTGCTGGCCTTAAAGTTGTTTCTCTTCTGTGGACTTAGTTTCTGCCACATTCGTTCATCTTTTCTCCCTCCATCTGTCCATTCCAGTTCCTGCTGATAATTGTGTGGTTCTTAAAGAGCCCTCGTATAAGAAACCATTGCCACTGAATTGATTTTGACTCATAGCAACCCTGCAGGACAGATTAGGACTGCCCCATACAGTTTCCAAGGAGTGCCTGTTGGATGCAAACTACCAACTTTTTGTTTTGCAACCGTAGCACTTAACCACTATGCCACCAGGGTTTCCGTATGTTACTGTTACTGGTTTCCCTCTAGCTGGGTTTGACTCGTTGTAACCACACAGAACAAAACACTGCCACCTCCTGCACCATCTTCATGACTGTTGGTAGCCTTGAGCCCATTGTTGTGGCTTTTGGGTGAATCCATCTTATTGAGAGTGGTCCTCATTTTTTCCGACCCTCTAGTTTTGCCAGTCATATTTTCCTTCTTGAGCGATTGGCCTGTCTTGATGATGTATCCACAGTAAGCAAGCTGAAGTCTTTCTATTTTGGCATCTAAGGCATCTAAGGAACATTCTGGTTGTATTCCTTCTAAGATTTGTTCATTTACATATTTGTATATCTACAGTATATTCAGTATTCTTTGAGAGTGTCACAATTTGAATGCATCAACAATTTTTTCATTTTCATTATTCAGCTTTCTCATGCCTGAGGCAACTAAAAAGACCATGACTTGATTCAGACACACCTTAATCATCAACCTGACATCTTAGCTTTTCAAATATTGTAAAGAGAGCTTTTGTCACAGATTTGCCAATACAGTATGCTCTTAGACTTGAATCCTGCTTCCATGAACATTGATTGTAATGAAATCATTGACAATAATTTTTTGTATCCATTATGAGTATAGTCCTTGAAAATATAACTTATAAAAAGCATAGGGAATTGTGGTCATTTGTTTACTATCATTTAGCCAGTGGAAATTTTTCTAAAATTGAACACCTGTCAGTCAACTACCTATCCTCTTTACTTCTACAAATTGGCCATATCTGGAGGGGTTTTGAAGTGGGAGGCCATCTGTGGCTAGTGTCATGTGTCCCTTCCTTTTTCTGCCTCCTTTTTCATGTGTCAGCTTATATTACTTCTTCAGGGAAGTCTATCCTTTCCACCTGAACCAAGTGACTTATCCAGTCCTTCTTAGCAGCCTGTATTTTTGTTTTATAGCACTCACTGCAATTGCTGTTCAGTGTTTATTTGACTGATTTTTTTTTTAATGTCTGTCTTTTCCATTTGATCATCTGCTCATGATGGTGGGAAGATCATATACTTTTTACTCTCTATGCCCAGGGCTTGTCACCATGTGTGGCTCATGTTTTTGTTGTTAGTTGCTATGGAGTTGGCACCAACTTGAGACCAGCATATGTACAATAACACAAAGCACTGTCTGGTCCTGTGCTACCTTCATAGTGGAATATCAACCAAAGTCAGCAAACCAAACCTTTTGCTGTTGAGTTGATGCTGACTCGTAGTGACACATAAAACAAAAACAAATAAACAAAAAACCCACCCAAATCCCATGCCTTCAAGCCAATTCTGACTTATAACAACCCCATAGGACAAAGTAGAACTGACCCATATAGTTTCCAAGGAGTACCTGGTGGATTTGAACTGCCAACCTTTTGGTTAGCAGACATAACACTTAACCACTATACAACCAGGATTTCCGGTGTGGCACATAGTGAGAATTAATTTGTTGAGTGAATTAATTGAAAAGTAATCATTAAAACAACATTAAACTTAATTAGAATTAATCAGAAAAAGTGTGTATATTCAGTTAACCTTTCAATTTGTACGCAGTATTGCAAATCCACTGGTGATAATTTTTTTTTTTTTTTTTTGGAAATCACAGAAGTACTGAAATAAGTGGAAACTGGAAAAAAAGTCCAGTGTTATTTTTTTTTAATAAGGAAAAAAGTGAAGATCAAGGGAAGCCATAAACTAGAGCAACTGTAAAACTAGTTGGAATATTAAAATCCATTACTTAAAAAAAAGAGAAATTTTTACCAGTAGAGAGGTTAACACTTCAGACTAAGAATGGACTGGACTTTTAGGGACAGAGAGTGAGCATGTAGTGTGTACTTCATGGTTTTATACATTTATAGAAGGCTGTTCTACTGGTTTCTTTCTGGAGGGGAGAGGAGAGGGTAGAGTTTGTTAAGGGGATACCAGAAGTAAAGAGTAGAAAGGCGGAATGTGCTGTCACAGGGTGAGGAGAGCAGATAGACTTGTAGAGAGGCAGGTAGGCAAAAATGACTTGGATTTTATACTTTCACTTAATCATAATAAAACAAAAAAATTAAGGTTTTAAATCCAACTTGCTAGAAGAAATTTTGGGTAAATGTATGCAAGGTAGTTAGACTTAAGAATTCCCATACTACTAGTGACTTGATTTAGTATAACAGCTCTTTCCCTTAGGAGCTGTTGTGCTTTCTCATTGTAAAATGTAATTAGCAGATGTAAAAAAAGGTTTCTTAATCTTACAGACTATAATTATGGTTGGTTGTGTGTAAATTCTTTCATGTTCATGGTTTGCTTATCTTTCATTTTAAATAAATAGATTAGAAGTCAAATGTCATTACCAATTTGATTAAAATCATTACACTTCTGTTTTTAAATAGGATATTAGTTACTTTGTTTTCCGAAAGAAATTCTCAACTTAATTGGCCTGGTTTTAGGATTGCAGTTTTTGGATAGTCAAAACCAAGATGTTTTAGTAAAGATGACCTGCTGAAAGTATTTGAGAGCATCAGTTTTCATGTAAGTAACAGAACAGGAGCCCTGGTAGCACAATGGTTAGACACTTAGCTGGTAATTGAAAGACTGGCAGTTCAAACCCTCCAAGTGACTCTGTGGGAGGAAGAACTAGCTACCTAATTCCATAAAGATTACACCAAAGAAAACCACATGGGACAGTTGTCCTCTGTCGCACAGGGTTGCTATGAATTGAAATTGATTTGATGGCATCCAATAACAACAACAAGATAATAATAAGAAGAAAACCTGGACATCTGTGTTGTATTGTTGGTAGTTGCAGTCCAGTTGGCTCTAACTCATGGTGACCTTGTATATAACAGAATGAAACAATATTCGGTCCTCTGCCATCTTCATGATCGTTAGTACGTTTGAGTCCATTGATTTGGCTTTTGTGCCCGTTCACTTCATTGAGGGTTTCCCTAATTTTCACTGACCCTCTAACAAACATGATACCCTTTTCTAGTGACTGACCTTTTTTGATGACATGTCCAAAGTAAGCAAGTCAAAGGCACACCATCCGTGCTTCTAAGGAGCATTCTGTATAGCCATCCATAAATCTACTCTAAGTTGCTAATGATTAATGACAGCTGGGCCAGATACTCTACTTGCTTCAGACCCTTCTTCCCTCTTCTGCTTTCTGCCTTCAGCCTGGTGATGGTGTGGGGGAAGGGCCCTCTGTGCATCAACACCAACTCTTAGGCTTCCAGTGGCATTCAGTCACAGGGAGACCCAGCAGGAGTCAGGGAGGGAGGACAGGGCAGGGTATGATTTCCTTGGCTCTCTCCCTGTGGACTTGTCAGGAGCTGGCTGTGCCCCTCCAAGGAGGTTATCCTGCACTCTCAAAGTATCATGACTCTTTACTTCTGGTTTCCATAACTACCCATTCCCCAGACCCTTTGTTTCCAGCATGGCAATTACCCCCTTCTGACTTACTGAATTACTGCTTTCCACTGCTGGTCCTTACATACCACCAATGCTTTCAACAACAACAAAAATACCAAATCAAACCCATTGCTTCAAGTCAATTCCAGCTCATAGCAACCCTATAGGACAGAATAGAACTGTGCTATAGGGTTTCCAAGGAGCAGCTGGTGGATTTGAACTGCTGACCTGTTGTAGCTCTTAACTACTGCACCACCAGGGTTGCTTTTGAACATAGTCCCTTAATTCATTCTGCTTGGGTTACCCTCATTTCAATCTGCAGTTTGCTTCCTGTTTTCTCCCTGCCTCACACAATAACCTTGGACAAATGATGAGAACATGTACAACTTCGCAGTTCAGTGGAATATCCAAATTGATTGTCTAAAACTAAGAAATGACTTTGTAAGTGTAATATAGATTTATAATTTCAGGCATGCAAGTATCCAAAAATATACTCTATGTGTTGAAGAAAGTGTGTCTTCCATGACGTGGTCGTCTTCATGTTTACCACTGAAATTTCAAGTTCACCATCAGTAGCAAACACTTCGAATTATTTATCCAGTGGTGGGCTTGGGTTGACCTTGACTCTCCCCTCTCTGATTGACTTTGTTAACTGTGCTGTGTATTTGTGAGGAGGAAGTTTCTCCTGGAGGTGGAGGGTACAGTCTGTATTCCAGCATAATGGAATTAAAGTCATGACCTTAAACCTGCTAACGTTACATTCTGTTCACCTATGCTAACTAAGCACAGACTTTGGTGTGGGTGAGTACATAGAGTTTTGCTTAGTTTGAGTTTGCTGATGTATGGGAGAAGGATGAAGCTACAGGACAGTGTACAGTGTAATGAAATCTTTCTCTCTCTCCATGGCCTCCATAATTTCCTATTTCAAAAGACTTCTTCTCCTTTGGTTACGTCTAACTGTGTATTAAAACCCAATAGCTCATGTTCTTCTTTGAATCTTCCATGGGAAATTAACTGACAGGGAAGCTAAAGACAGAATTTCATGTTTGGCTCTAAGTTTTCCAAATAGGGAGTATAATAACCATCTACTGGGTGGGCAGGATTGTTCTGAGAGGGTCTTGATTAGGAATGGGGTAGTACTTCTTTGAGTCTCTGGGTGGTGCAAATGATTAAGCATTCAGCTAACTGGAAGGTTGTCAGTCCGGATCCCCTAGAGGCTTCTCAGAAAAAAGGCCTAGTGATCTACTTCTGAACAATCAATCATCAACAACCCTGTAGAGCCAAATTCTGCTCTGACACACATTGGTCACCATGACTTGGAACAAACTCAGCTGCAAGCGGTAACTGAGAGTACTTCGTACTTTTGGAAACAAGCTCAGGAAGTCATCACTCTTCTTTCTTGCTTCACTCTTTGACTCTGTGTATCCTTCTCCTTTTTCCTCTCCTTATTCATTTTCAGGGAGCTGAGAGAGGCAGGAAAGCTCAAGACTGTAGAGCATGAGTGTCAGTAGTGGGCTTTGACTTGTAGCTCCAATTTCCTTTATATCTAATTTCTGATTATATGCTCAGATCTTGCCAGAAGCTGCTAGTAGTTTTTATACTCAAGTGTGTTCAAGTCAGAAAATACAAAGTTAATGGCTATAGTTGTTGTGTTCTCTTGGTCCTGATTGTGCAGCAACAACAAACCCATCCCAGGGCCGGGTGTCAGGAAGCTCTCAGTGATGGCTTTAGTTGTTAAGTTCAGTATCACTGAAGAAGTGATCAGACAGGCACAACCCCCTGCAGAATGAGCATAGCTTAAAGCCGATCTTCTGCTGGAGAAAACCGATGATGGTATTGAACAGTGTGAGGAACCTATTTGGCCAGCCTCCTCCACAATCAATGTAGAAGGTTGTTTGCAGAAATGAGAAGAAATTGAGGCTGAAATTGTTTGGCAGAAATTGAGGCTGAAGATGTGTTTGATGCAAGGTGTAAATTGTCTTCTGCCTGCAGACCTCTACTCTTAAGAGTTTGAAAGTCCGTGATTCCCAGAATAACTAGTTAAATGTAGATCAAGTAATTATCATTATTAACAGCTGGGCGAGCACCAAGTAACTCCCCAGAAACATGACTGTCTGTTAAGAACTGGATTAGAGAAAATAAAGCTTGGACCTGAAGTCAAAATGATACCTCCTGTATTAGATCTCAATCTTGAGTCTATACATGGAAGCTTCTTAGTCACTTACTGCTGCTATAACATAAAGTAAATGACTTTAACAAAGAGAAATTTATTTCTCATAGTCTAGTAGGCTAGAAGTTTAAATTCAGGGTATTGAATCCAAGGGAAGGCTTTCTGTCTCTGTCAGCTTTAGAGGACAGTCTTTCTCATCTGTCTTCCCTGGATTAGGAGCTTCTCCGTGCAGTTAACCACAGGTCCAAAGGATGCGCCCTGCTCCTGATGCTCCTTTCTTGGTGGTATGAGGTCTCCCAACCTCGCCCCGCTTCTCTCTTTTATGTCTCAAAAGAGATTGGCTCAAGACACAATCTAATCTTGTACATTGGTTCCTGCTTCATTAACATGAGTGTTGCTAATCCACCTTAGTAACATTATAGTGATAGAATTTACAACACATGGGAAAATCACATCAGATGACAAAATGATGGACAATCCCACAATACTGGTAATCATGATGTAGCCAAAATGATACACATATTTTGGGGAGACACAGTTCAATCCATGGCAGACTCTTCAACCAGTGACATACACTGCATGTCTCTCTTACACACCTAGTGGCCAGTGGAATTTGAAGAGAAAGTTGGTAGACTATCTCTCCCAGAAGGGAGACCCTGTCTGGTCTCCTTATCATGAAGCAAAAAGAACCCCAGGATTAGTGTAGGCAGGTCAGAGAATAAAGTGAGAGCCTATTAGCCACTCTTGACAAATAAATGTAGAACTTTGATCCTCGGTTCAGTTTCTCTTCCCCATTGGGGAGTGTAAGTAAGATGTGGAGATCTGGATAGGACATATTTGTTCTGGAACTCCTCAAAGGCGGGGGATGGAGAAATACAAATCTCCCTTTCTGCAGATTGATGTGAGAATGCAGAAGGAGAAGAAGGTTTTTTTTTCTAACCTAAAATTTATCAGGAAGATAGAAGCCAAGGCAGTTTTTATGGAGGGTGTGGTGATGTGCCATGAATTGCCGGAAATATGCTTTATTTGGGCAATGGAAATGTGCCCTGATTTTAAGCACACATCATATTCTCATGAAACCTCAGCAAAAAGAGAATGAGAAATGAAGACAAGCAAAGTGACAGGTGTTTCTAGAGAATGCAATTTCATACCTTCAGGAATTGAAAAAGAAAGGAAAGGAGGAAGTCGTGTAAGGACAGCTGTGGGGAATGCTGGCAGGAGAAGGAGGTAGAGAAGGCTAAGAGAATCCAACAGGGCAGGAACAGGAAACAGAGTCATGGATTGTCCTTGACAGGCACTTGTCAGTGGGTACAATACTCAGGCTTCTGGCACACTCAGATGGGTATTGGGAGAGAGACTGACAAAGGGACTGCTTATAAGGTGTGGGCACAGTTGAGGCAAATAACATAGGATGGTGAGCACTAGTTGAAAGGAGTACTTAGGTGGCACCCTAAGGCACAAACAGGTGAGTGCTCAACTATTAAGAGCTTTGTGGTTTGAATCCACCCAGAGGTGCTTTAGAAGAAAAGCCTGGTGATCTGGTTGTGAAAGATCACAGCTTTGAAAACCCCATGGAGCACAGTTTTGCAACACATAGGTTTGTCATGAGTTGGAATAGACTTGAAGGCTACTATTTGTTTTGTTTTGTGAAGCAGTGAGAACATCTGAAGGGTCAGTGGGAGAGAGCGGTCACTAGAACCTGGCAAGAGCTTTAGCCATGTGTGAGGTCTTAGGTAGAGAGACACCAAGTAAGACGGGAAATTGGCTGGAGGGATACATCTTCCTACCTTCTCACTACTGCTGGCACTGCCTATTGGCTCAACTCAACTGGAGGCAGTGCAGTGGTTCATAGGGAACCATCTCCTAGGATGGAGAAGGACCAATGAAGAACAGCCTGCACAATATTTTTGGTGGATTCCAGGATACGAAGAGTCTATATCAAAATTTCTGGCACAATTTAATTAATTCCTCCAAAAACATTCATTGAACACTTGTGCCATCAAGTGCTTGGGATACCCAGTAAATAAAACAGAGACCTTGCACCTGACAGACTTGTAAGTCAGCAGATGCTCATGATTCTCAGGTCAGATGATGGAGGGTATGGGGTTAGGAGCAGCAAAAGACGCTCTGCTGATAGAAGTAGTGATAGCTTCCCCTGAAAGAGCTGAGTATTGAGTTGGAGTGTGATTCTGTGCAGAAGATCTCCAGGTGAGCAGAGTAGGGTGGGAATAACATGGCCAAGGATGCAGGTACTTGTCGAGTGTCACAGTGTGTCTATGGGCAAGAGAAGACACGTAGAAAATAAGGCTGGGGCCAGATTCTTGCGATCTTCATGAACCACATGGAAGACCCTGGATTTTAGTCTTGAAATGGGCAAGTGGGCATCAAACAGAGCTTATAAAGGATAGGACT
The DNA here is from genome assembly GCA_028571685.1 of Heterohyrax brucei. Taxonomy (NCBI): domain Eukaryota; kingdom Metazoa; phylum Chordata; class Mammalia; order Hyracoidea; family Procaviidae; genus Heterohyrax; species Heterohyrax brucei. Next base: position 22,341,146 of record CM053147.1, read on the forward strand.
TCTTAGAAAGGATGTGGAAACTGGTGCAGGATGTTCCCTCAAGTTCCTCCTTTTCTCAATCTATTTTTCCTTCTTTTATCTGTCACCTACCTCCATTTTTCCTCATTTCCCTGCTACCCTTTTGTTCTTGATTCTGATGGATGAAACTGCCAGGGTTGAGGGGAACTCAAAGTGACTTGGATGGTATTACTGGGTGCTGTTGGGTCAATTTCGACTCATAGTGATGCCATTTGACAGAACAGAACTGTCCCATAGCACTTTCTTGGCTGTAATCTTTATGAAAGTAGATAGGTCTTTCTCCTGCAGAGCTTCTGGGTGAGTTTGAAACTGCAATAAAGTGTATAACCACTAGCACCATGAACGATATTTGGCTTTCTTGTTGGAAGAAGAAAATAAACACTCTGAGTTTTTTAAAAATACTTCTTCTTCAGCTGCAGTAAGGGTTTAGTTTGAGGATAGTGAAAACATTGGGAAAGTTGGTACAGAAATTAAAATGGTTAATGAGCCAATGCTTGGTGTTCTACCATAATAAAATAAAAATGAGATGTGACCTCATGACAACTTGGAACGTTGTCTTGAAATACTATCAGTACACACTGGCATGTCTTTGTGTAGGCTGAAGCAAGTCAAAAATTGAGCAAATGAAAATACCAGCACATACTTTTACATTGCATTTCTGCACATTGATCTGGAAAGATAAAACTGTTTAAGACTTTGAGGAGAAAGTCCATTACCTAATTATTCAAACAACCATCTTCAATCTGCACTTTTATTTTATATACCCTTTACACCTGTTTAATTAATCCTAAACATGATGCTGACTGCTAATTAAACAGCCCTGAAAGTGACTGACTGGAGGTAGTAATTTGAGATAATGAGTTTTGGTTTCAAACACTCAATTTTCACACTTTGTGTTCATTTTTAGAAAGGGGTGGCTAATCGTTATAGGCAGGGTGGGGGTTGCTTACGGTATTTTACTGCTGGACTCTGAGTAGCTAAGGAAGTTGGAGGATTGTTATGTATTTAAAAGGAAGAGGAAATGGTACAGTGCTGCAGAATTTGCTGTAGGATGCCTTTTTCTGCTTCCGTCTATCTCTCTCTTTCTCTCTCTCTCTCTCACACATACACACAAACATACACACACACACACACACACACACAGACACAGACACACACACACACACACACACCCCTTCCAGGCTGAAGGTCAGCCTGCTGAACCTCTCACTGGAACCTAGAAACGCAGCAACTATTAGTCTTGGAGAACGTTTTCTTTCAGGAAGTGTAGCTCTCACTGAGTGCTCTGCTGTCTCTTTCCTTGGTCCTTTAGAAGCAAGCAAAGAAAGGGAAGGCCAAGGTTGGATGTGCGGTTTGAGATTTGTAGGCCAGCCCTTGCTGAGTGGTCATGTACTGTAAGGGCACAGAGACTAATTATAGGAAGCATCTGTCGAGATAGGTCCAGATGCAAAGAAAGCAGAGAGGCAGGAAGGAGGCAGATCAGAACGGTTTTCATGGTCCCACAGTATTAATAAGTTAACATGATCTCTAGTAGGAGAACAGGACTGGGAAGAATCTGGGGTTAATCAGGTCTAACTGTGTCATTATTATTATATCCAGTGGAGGTAGATGTAGTTTCCCAGACGCTGGAGTTGGTGTGACAGAGTACACATTCTGGTTCCTAACAATGGCAGCACTTTGGAGAGTTGCGGGCCCTTGGCTCTACTTCTGTTGTCTGGGTGACAGACTTTTTCACTTGGGAGGTTTAGGGCCATTTGATTAGATGGAGACATCTAGACCCAAGAAAGGCTATCCAGATGTGGAGAGGTTTTCAAAGATGCCAAGTGTGGAGTCAAAACCTTCCTGTGGTGTGGGAATCACCTGGTCAGAGGGTGGCAATGACTGCTGGATCCCAGGGTATGCTGCCCCATGTGGAAAGATGGAAGCTCTTTGACATCAGAGCACTAGTACTTAGCTGCAGGGATCTGATGGAGAGCAAGTTCATTGTTTTACTATGAGCCAAATCTGCATCTGCAACCAAGCAACCCACTGTGGGCATCTTGGAGAAGTTTTGACCTCTGATTTTCTATCCACACTGCAGCAAGACAGTGGACAGGGATAAGGGGGTAACACTCTCCCAGACTGACCTTCTCCTTTCACTTTTTGTGGTTTCCTTGGGGTACCACATGACCGCCATTGCTTTAACTACTATTTCCATCATGTCCCTTTCCCCTATCTTTATCTGCAATCTCAAAGACCCTCTTAAATTCAGGTCCCCAAATCTCATTGCTGACTCTTTAGCTGCTTTTATTCACCACACAGGAGGATCAAAACAAGCAAATCTAAAGTTAAACTCATTCTTTTTGCTCTGAAAATCTTTCCCCTTCCTCTGCCTGTCTCTGTAAATAACAATACCACCTGTCTCTCTGCAAAAGCCACTAAACAGTGTCACTCCACATTTCTTCCCGTGGCCTATACCTCTGACTGTCTTTTAGATACTACCGCTTCCTCTTTTTTTGTTTCTTTTTTATTATGATTGAGTGAAAAGGTACAGTCCCATATCAATTTGCATGCCCACATATGTGCAGCTCCCACTGCTCTCCCTGCTTGGTGACAGCACACTCTTTCTCTCCATTCTATACATGTCATATCCTCCTAACAATCTCCTATCCCCTCCTCTCCACACTTTCCCCTGGCTCCAGTAAGAGGTCAGCATAGAACCATTAAGTGCACGCACTATATGGTCACTCTGAGTCGCCAAGTCCAATCCATTCCTGTCTGAAGAGTTAATCTCCATTACGATTTATGGACAGGGGCAGCATCAGGGTCAGGGTCCATGTTCCCAATGCTGAGGCCCCTGGACCACTGATTGTGGTCTTTTAGTGGAGATCTCAGGGTATACCCCTTTTTATTCTTGTGTTGCCAATGACACTCAACTTTGTGAGCCCCATTCCAGCTATTGCTGGTGGTGGCCGGTCACCATCTGGCTTCTTCTGGTCACTTATTGATGTAGTCATCCACTCACGTGGGTCTCTCTGTCTTCTGGATTCTCTTTCCCTTGTGTCATTTTAGTCCTTGATAATCATCTGTTCCTGCTGAGTTGGGACCATTTGGTATACTTCAGATGGCAGCGTGGCAGCTTTTAAGACCCCAGACATCCCTCATCAATGTGGGGTGCAGAAGACTTTCTTAGCAAAACTCTAGTTATGCCAATTGGCCTCAATGTCCCCTGAGAGTGTGGTCCCTGGCCCCCTGCCTCAGCTACTCTGTCCTTGCAATATTGGATTAAGATGGAGGGAGTAATCATGTTATACTGAAGTCCAGTTAAAATTGATCTTCTTTCTAGTGTGTGCTGTCACAGATTTCACCCAACCAAATTTCTATAAATGATCTAAACCTCACCCACCCTCCTTCCTCACTCTTGCAACTGTCAAAGAGTCTTTTTTTTTCTTCTATGCATGAGTCAGTTTGTAAGTCCTTATTGTAAGAGTCTCATACAATATTTGTCCTTTTGTCACTGACTAGTTTCACTCAACTAATGTTATCCAATTGAAATGAGGTTATGAGATGTTTTCTAAAGTCATCATTGTTCTTTATTATTGCATAGTGTTCCATTGAGTATATATGCCATAGTTTACCTATCCATTCCTCTGCTGTTGGGTATCTGGGTTGATTCCATCTTTTTGCTATTGTGGACTGTGCTGCAATAAACATTCATGTGCATGTATCAGTTGGTGTGACTGGCCTTGATTCTGTAGGATATCTTCCAAGCAGTGGAATTACTGGGTCAAATGGTGTATCTATTTCTATCTTTTTAAGGAAGTGCCAGATTGCGTTCCAAAGAGGTTGCACTGTTTTGCAATCCAGCCAACAGTGAAGGAGAGTTCCAATTTCTCCACAGCCTCTCCAGCATGTGTTGTTTTGTGTTTTGTGTTTTCTGGATCATGGCCAACCTTGTTGAGGTGCAGTGGTATCTCACTGTAGTTTTGATTTGAATATCTTTGATAGCTAATGATCGTGAGCATGTCTGCATGTGTTTTTTGGTGCCTGGATCTCCTCTTGAGAGAAGTGTCTGTCCATCTCCTTTCCCCATTGCTGAATTGGATGATTTATCTTTTTCTTCTTGATATTTGTTGTACCTTGTAGATTATGGAGATCAGACATCAGTCTGACATACAGTTGCCAAATATTTGTTCCCATTCTGTAGGTGGTCTTTTAATTCTTTTGATAAGTCTTTGGATGAGCAAAAGTGTTTGAATTTTAGTAGTTCCCATTTGTCTATTTTCTCTTCTGTTGATTGTACTTTGTTCATCAGATTTTGAAGTCGATGTCATGTATTAAAACTTCCATTGTTGATCCTATTTTTTTCTTGGATGAGCTTTATCATTTTAGATATGATATTTAGGTCTTTTGTCCGATTTGAGTTGGTTTTTGTATAAGGTGTGATATATGGGTCTTGTTTTAATGTATTACAGATGGATATCCAATTTTGCCAGCACCATTTGTTGAAGAGATTGTTTTTACCTCAGTTTAGTGTCTTAGGGCCTTTGTCGAATATCAGCTGTTCATAGGAGGATGGTGTCACCCTTGGGGTTTCAACTCTGTTCCATTGATCTATCTGTTTCTTTTTGTACAAGAACCAGGCTGTTTTGACAACTGTCACAGGGTAATAGGTTCTAAAGTCTGGTAGTAAGAGACCTCCCAGTGTCTTCTTCTTCAGTAGTGCTTTACTTATCTGAGGCTTCTTTCCTTTCCAAACAAAGTTGGTGATTTGTTTCTCCATCTCGTTAAAAAATGTCACAGGAATTTGTATTGGGACTGCATTATATAAGTAGATTGCTTTGGGTAAAATAGACATTTTCACAATGTTAAGTCTTCCTATCCGTGAGTAGGCTTCTCCATTTATGTAAGTCTGTCTTAGTTTTTTGTGGTTAAGATTTTGTAGTTTTCTTTGTAAAGGTCTGTTATTTCTCTGTCTACCCCTCCTTTTATGCCTCTGTTAATGCCTTAGTTCAGTTCTTATACTTTCTTACATATATTCCTTTAGTAGTTTTGTAGCTGGTCTGGCTTCATACAGTACACTGTATCTTAAGGCATAGTATGTAGTCCTTTGGAGACCTTAAAATGCAGATGTCTGGACCTCTAGATACACAGAAGCAGAACCTTTGGGAATGGGGCTACCAGGGTATGCACCGAAATGTGAGGACTGTTGCTCTCTACAATTGTGATCTTTCTAGAACCAAAATCTGATTGCATGCTGCTCTCTTGGTTGTAGTCATTCCATACTTCACCAAGGCCTTTGGGATAAAATCAACACTTCTTGTCACACCTGTAAATAAATAAATAAATCTCATATGAAATTCCTGATTAGTCATTGTGTAGCCTTTATACCCTAAGGTCCTTGTTACACTTGGCTGGCTCTTTGTGTTAGGGCTTCTGTGCACATCTGCAGTTTCATTTCCTGCTGTTACCCCCCCTTGGTAGCCTGCATTCTGCTGTGTGAAACTCTGAAGTTTCTGGAGTTCACCATGCCCTTTTTTGACTTTCTGCTTTGGGACATGCCATTCCCTTTGGCTGAAGTGTCCTTGCCTGCCTTCTTCAGGCTTTTGTATCTTCTGTACTGCGAGGCTGGGTGTCCTTATACTGGACTTCCACAGCATCTATGTGTTATTCTACAGTAGCGCTTTATACTGGTGCAGTGAGAGCCCTTACTTGGATGTAAGAATGAACATACTTATTATTGTTTGCTTATTTTTGATATTTGTGGCATATAGTTAATTTTTGCTCAGCTCAAATTTACCTAGGAAAACACATAAGAATCTTAGCTTTGGAAATCTCATCATCCAGCCTTTTGATATAAGAAAGTAGTCTCTGTTTTCCTAGAGAAGTGATAGTTTGGATTTCTTTTTTTGTGATTCTTTTTGGAGGGGTTGGTACAAATGTTTTTATTAGAGAATAATGTGGTTGGGTATTTCCAAATCTTTTTGGAGTATTTGATGACAGTGTCAATAAGCAGTGACTAGACTGCAGAGCCATGTATTTAAAGCATCTTCCTAAAAACATAATCTTATGCCTAAAGTGGTAAAAAAAATATCTTGTATGAAATTACTGATTAGTCATTGTAGAGCCTTTATGTCCTAAGGCCATAGACAATTTCAGAGGTGACCTTTTCTGATACATCTGTCTACTAAACTTTCTTTTCTGCCTCATTTTTTGCACTGGAATTTAATCACATACAGAATAATAAAAAGGCAACAACAACAGAGCACACGAATGTCTTGCTTTGGCTTCAGAACCCATGGAATCTGAAACAAAAATGAAGTCCTCTGTGTGCACTGAATGATTGTGCCTTGAAGGAAAAGGGGCCCACCACCCTTTAGAAAATAGTTTCTAATGAAAGTGGTGGTCACAAAACCATATCTTGGCTTCAGGCTGAACTGTGTGGATTTCTGGTACAACTTCGACTGTTTAGTCTCTTGTGGCAATGCATCTTCTACAATCTTCCTCATGGGTTGAAATGATCTGTCCTTTGCTTTGCAGATACCTCAAATCAGCTATGCATCCACAGCCCCAGAGCTGAGTGATAACACCAGGTATGACTTTTTCTCTCGGGTGGTCCCACCTGATTCCTACCAAGCGCAAGCCATGGTGGACATTGTGACAGCACTGGGGTGGAATTACGTGTCAACTTTGGCTTCTGAGGGGAACTACGGAGAGAGCGGTGTGGAGGCCTTCACCCAGATCTCCAGGGAGATTGGTAAGCATCTATTTATCAGATCATTGTATGTGGAGGTGACAGGTTGCTCAAGTATGAGCATCTCCAAGCTCTGTCTGACCTGTGTGGGACAGTCTGATCTCTGAGAGCTACCTGACCTAGGCTGTCCACTCTGGAGGGCATTTGGCTTTATTATAGATGATTTTGTTGTTCATAGGTCTGCAAGGTGACACTTGGGTGCTAATTTAGGAAACAGAGCTTCTGACTCAGGTGAACATTTTTTAAAGTTGTGTTTTGATGAGGGAGTTTGCTGGCACATTACAGCCACTGTAAATTTGAATAAATGACATACTATTTGATTGTTCAAGATGGAAGTTTACATTAGCAAGTCATTAAATTAAAAAAAAAAAACCTCAGTGGAATTTAACATCTGACACTAGAAGGATTAACTAGTCATCATCTTAAAACAATATTGAAGTAGCCCCCTAGGCTATACTTAAGTGATATTCTTCTTGTGATATTTGACTTTTTGAATTTATTATCACCATAAACTCTGAAGCTTACAGTGAGATGAAGGGCAAGATGTAAAAACATGCTGAGAACAATAGGTTATGAGCCCCGTCCTGGGCTTTTTCAAGGTGCTTATTGAAATCTCTGTAGGTATTTAACCAGTGTCTCTAATTAGCCATAAGACTGTAATCCTTCCCACCATTTGGGACAGGGGGTGGGGTGGGGGAAGAGCAACAAAACCCAACTTACAGCACAAATCTTATTGCTAATCAGGCAACAATGCATCTTTGTGGGTGAAGGAGGCTTTTCATGTTACTTAACAAATACATATTATTCATATTGAGAATTAGTGAATGAAATTTGCAGTCTTTTTCCATAAAAGTAATTGCAATATTTTGTGGAAAATTGAAGTATCCATTGTCCATTTTGTGCTTGAACTTGAAGGAAGAAGTTATTGGATAATTTATTGTCTTTTCTTGAGAGCTTCAACTCAGTAATGGACTGTAGGAATGATTTGGGCTTAACTAGAATTACAAGGACAAAGATTTTAAAGTCACTGAAAAAAGAGTTTTACTTGAAATACTTGCAGATGCCTGGAATCATTCTTCTATTAGAGTATGTGATAGGGCTTAAAAAGAATAAATTAATACCTACTAAATAAATATTGTGTATGTCTAATATTTGTTTTTAGTGATGTGCTATTGCAGAATATGTTGACTAGTTTGAGTGGGCTTAATTGGATAACTGTTCACACCTATTATATCTACAGAGCCATAATTTTTGCTCACTGGAATTTTAAATTATGTTGCTATTGCTATAAAAATTGAACTTTAGATTATGACAAATTATATTACCTTTGGATAAAATTCCCTAGTTTATCCTCAGAGGAAATGCCCATTCAAATGACAACAACAGCTTCTGGATGCAGGTTTAATGCATTATTTCAGCAGCTGTTGTCAGTTCTCACTGGAGTGATAATTCAACAAGAGTAGGAAGCAAATAGAGTACATATGGAAATAGCACGTGTTCTGCGGTGGCTCTGCACATTCTGCAACTCTAGGGCACACTGTGTACATGAGATGGGAACTACAAAGATTTCAGTACAGGACAGAATTTGCCAAATCTAAAAAATAAAAAAAAAGAAGTGCACTATTCTAAAAGTCTGGCACAGTTGTGGCTTTATTCTTGTGATTAAAATAAGAAATATCGCATTTTCACTTTTTAGAGAGCCTCGTCATACTTTGATATTACTGTCACATATAGAGATTCAGATGGTGTCTTTCTTAGTCATTAGTATGGAAGACAGTAATTTGAGTGCCTTGTGGACGGTCGTGATTGGAGCAACATATTTCTTATGTGTTGATCCTTTCTGTAACTTGATTGGCTGTCCATTCTATTTCAGTTCTTGCTAATCTTGGGAGTGGAGGAGGGATGGATTGTCAGTTAGTGTATAGAATACTGAGAAGGCCAAATTACTACCACGCTGGAGCATACCATTAAATATATTAAATATCAAAATCATCCTTCACTTTAATGACAGAGATTGTATCTAGAACAAAAATAGCTGAAAATTAAAACTTTTGCATGGCAGTAACTTAACCCACTCTGAAATTATCTGATGTCGCTGATGAAATGCATTAGTTCTGTAACATATGCAGCTTTTCCTACAACATTGGTGGCATCTCTGTCACCATGGTATTATTTTTTTAAAAAAATCTGAGTATCTTGACTGAGAAGAAGATGTATAAAGTCATTCTTTTGGAGTGTCTACCAATTGATGAAATGTTCCATGACTTCGGTTGCATTCCACACAATGTATCAGCAGTCTCCTATTTCTGCCTTGGATGCCCCATGTATTTTCTCACTTTTTATAAATTGTCTTGTACAGTGTTTGAAACTTCTCTCTTTAGTACCAATGATTGCTAAGAAGCTTCCGTGTAAATTGAGGCTTTCTGTGTCATGTCTCTGACTAATTCAAATGGATTGCAATGGAATGATAGTAAAGGGAAAACTTATTTAGAGAGCAACTGCTTGCATGGTTTGATTAGAACATTTTTCATTTTAACAAAATCTGAGACTTGGAGAACTATCCTCTGTGAATCCAGGAGAGTAGAATTTGTGGGTGAATGTGTTACGAGTGAACTGTGACCACAGTAAAGTGTGAACTGTGAACACAGACTTTGGAGGTGATTCCTCTTTAGTCAAGATCCTTTTGAGGGAGACAGGGGCAAGAGATACTTGATAAAATAAAGACAGTCCCCTGATAATGTTAACTCTTACAGCCTCAAACCACTGCTTTTAGGAACTATAGGATTTGTAACCAGAGAAGGCAAAGAAAAAAAAAGCACAATTTGGCTTGGGCGTAGTTTATTTGTAGCTAGGTGTAAATTGTACGGCTTGGCATTGACACAGCTGAATGTCTCAAATCATAGAGTGATCCTTTTATCCTTCATTTTCTAGACCTGGTGGAGAGAACTGCAGAGGACAGATGAGTCTGTCGAGGTGTGCATTTGAGATTGCACTAATGAGAAATGGAAGATACAGAGACCAGCTGAGAGCCATTCGATAGTCTTGGCCTGATATTGTTGTTAGTTGTCCACTTGTTGACGCCTGGTGCAATAGAATGATACATTGCTTGTTCTTGCTCATCTTCATAGTTGTTGGTACCCTCAAGTCCGTCATTGTGGCTGTTGTACATTCTGAGTGCTGAGGCGGTGTCAACCTGACAGCACTGAGTTTGGCTTGGTTTCCAGCCCAGGCAACTCATTTTTAGCGCTGTATTTGACAATATTCTGTTGAGATCCATAGGTTTTCTTCTTCTTTTTTAGCTGTCCTTTAGGTAAAGATATACAGAGGAAATCAATTTCCCATTTGGTAGTTTGTACATGAAATGTTCCATGACTTTGGTTGCAGTCCACACAATGTATCAGCACTCTCCCTATTTATGCCATGTTTTCCCCATTTCATTTCATCTGTATTTTCTACCTTTTCCTGCCTTCTCATATTTGCTTTTGGGCAGATGTTGTCCTTTTGATCTTGTATAATTTGTGGCATAATGGTTAAGTGCTACAGCTGCTAACCAAAAGGTCAGCAGTTTGAATCTACCAAGCACTCCTTGGAAACTCTATGGAGTGCTTCTACTCAGTCCTATAGGGTCCCAATGAGTCAGAATCAACTCAATGGCAGTGAGTTTAGTTTTAGTTTTAAGGAACATGTTCCTCTTGGATATTGTTGTTTATTTTAAGAGTCTGACTACTATTTGGTTGAAAAGTAGTCTCTGAGAATGGCTTCACTTCCAGGTCAGAAGAGTGTGTTATGGCCCTAGTTTGGGGGGTTCTTGTGGGCTCTGCTAGACACATAAGCCTGTTTTTTTATGGTGTGTGAATTTGATTTTGGTTCTTAATTTTTTTCCCTGCTCTGCCTGAGACCTCTGTTGTGACACCAGTGAGAGTAGTAGAAGTAGTAGCCAGGCATCATCTATTTCTTCTGGTCTTGGAGTTGTGTAGGCTGTAGTTCATTTGGTCTATTTATCTTTTCTGTTTATTTCTTCCTTGAGTCTTTGGTTTTCTTCACTCTCCTGTTTCTAGACAAGAAGAAATGAATTGTTTTATCTTAGATGGCTGCTTGCAAACAAGTGCCAAAATAGACTGAAGAACACTGTCTTTAGGCAGGTGCTATGTTGTGCCAGTTGGCATAGATGTCCCCCAAGTCTGTGGTCTTCTGCCTTTGAGCCAGGGAACTTTGTCCCAAGAAGTGTTTGGTTATGTTTAAGTTTCCACGACTCTGCCCTTTTTGTGCTCTGTTCTGTATATTAATATACATGCAGCACCTATGATTATGTATGTAGAAGTAGAATCCACCTTGGATTCTTGGTGCTCCTTGGAAACTCTATGGAACAGCTCTATTCTTTCTTATAGGGTCACTATGAGTCAGCATCAACTTGATGGCAGTGGGTATGGTTTTATTTTTTTTGGTATGTACCTGTGGGTCTGTTTGTAAATTATTGTTTGTTAATAGTATTGTTACTGGACTGTTTATTAAATGGTATAAACCAAAACAACAACAACACCACCACCAAAAAACTGAACCCAGTGCTATCAAGCTGATTAGTAGCCTTTTATTCTTGCCTTTCCTCTTCCTGTCTTCCTTTGCTTTGGTAATGCTGTGCCAACTTTCCCATGCTGTGTGTTGCCTTTCCCTTCCCCAACACTAACACATCTTCTATCTAGTTAGCAATTTTCTCTGCCTCACCCCACCATCCTTGGTAACCATCAGAGAATTTTTTTGTGTGTGTGCAAACCTTTTCTTGTTTTTTCTCTTCTTGTAATAGTGGTCTCATACAATATTTATCCTTTTGTGATTGACTTATTTCACTCAGCATAATGTCTTCCAAATTCATCTGTGTTGTGAGATGTTTTGCAGAGTCATCATTACCCTTTATTGTTGCATAGTATTCCATTGTATGCATGTACTATAGTTTACTTTTCCATTTATCTGTTGATGGGCATTTAGGTTGTTTCCATCTTTGTGTTATTGTGAGTAATACTGCACTGAACATGGGTGTGCATGTCTGTCCATGTCACAGCTCTTATTTCTTTAGGGTGTACACTTAGGAGTGGGATTGCTGGATCACGTGGCATTTTTACCTCTAGGTTTTGAAGGAAGTGCTGTGTCATTTTCCATAGTAACTGCTCCATTTTACATTCCCACCACCAGTGTATAAGAGTTTCAGTGTCACTATAACAGGTTGGTATTTGTTGTTTGTTGTTTTTGTGATTAGTGCCATTTTTGTTGAAGTAAGATTGTAGTTTTGATTTGCATCTCTCCAATGGCTAATGGGAATCCTGCTGGTGTGGGAGTTAAAAGCTATGGCTGGTAACCAAAAGGAGGCCATTTGAATTTGCCAACCACTCTTTGAAAACTCTATCAGGCAGTTCTACTATGTCCTAAAGGGTCACTGTGAGTTGGAATTGACTTAACAGCAATGGATTTGTTGTTTTTGGTAATGGCTAATGATTGATAGCCATTTCTTCAGGTGTTTTGTGAGCCATCTGAGTCTCTTTGGTGAAGTGTCTGTTCATATCCTTTTCCCATTTTTTAATTGAGTTGTTTGTCTTTTTGTTGTTGAGATGTTCAAGTTTTCTTTAGACTTTGGAGATTAGACCTTTGTTGGATATGGGGGGGGGGGGAACCACTGCCATGAAGTTGGGTCCAACTCATAGAGACCTTAGCAGTCAGAGTGGAACTGCCCCATAGAATTTTCAAGCAGTGCCTGGTGGATTTGAACTGTCAACTTCTTGGTTAGCAGATGTGGCACTTAACGCCCCATGCCAGCAGAGTTTCCTTGTTGGATGTATCATAACAAAAAATATTTTCCCAGTCTGTAGATTCTCTTTTTACTGTTTTAGATAAGTCTTTTGACAAGCATATATATATATTTTTTGTTGTTGTTAGGTGCTATTGAGTTGGTTCAGGCTCACAGAGACCTGATGTACAGCAGTGTACAACCTAGGCACCATCCTAACAATCATTTCAGTGTTTGTTGTAACCACTGTGTCAGTTGGTTTTGTTGAAGGTCTTCTACTTCTTCACTGACCATCTACTTTACCAAGCATGATGCCCTTCTTCAGGGACTGGTCCCTTCTGATAGTGTACATGTCCAAAGTATGTGAGTCAAAGTCTCCCAATCCTCCTTTTGCATTCTGGCTGTACATCTTCAGAGATATATTTGTTAATTTAATGTTTTAGAATATTGCATTTACCTAGTTCATCTTCTGCTATTTATGTGTTTTTAGTTCGGTTTGCTAATCTATTTATGGCATAAACTAGGGTCCCTAGCATTTTCCCTATTTTTCTTCCATGATCTTTATAGATTTAGTTTTTATATTTAGGTTCTTGAATTATTTCGAGTTAGTTTTCATGTGTGGTGTGAATTTGGGTCCTGTTTCATTTTTATGCAGTTACACATCCAGTTTTGCCAGCAATATTTGTTGCAGAGACTGTCTCTTCCCCATGTAATGGACTTTGGCCTTGTGTTAAGTTCAGCTGTCCATGGATGGATGGGTTTACATCTGGGTTTTTCATTCAGTTCCAATGGTCTATGTCATTGTATCAGTACCAGGCTGTTTTGACTACTGTGGCTGTAGTTTGAGATAAGGTAGTGTGAGGCTTTCTCCTTTGTTCTTTTTCAATAATAGTTTACTTTTTTGTAATGTCTTTCCTTTCTATACAAAGTTGGTGATTAGTTCTTCTATCTCATTAAAGAATGTTGTTGGAAGTTGGATTGTGATTGCATTATACCTCTATATTACTTTTGGTAGTATTGGCATTTTCATAACAGTAAGTCCTTCTATCCATAAGCATGGTATGTTTTTCCATTTATGTAGATATTTTGGTTCCTTGCAGTAGTAGTGTTTTGTAGTTTTTTTTAATATAGCCCTTTTATATCCATGGTTAGATTTACTCCTAAGTATTTTGTCTTTTGGAGGATATTGTAATTTGGCATTGTCTTCTTGATTGCCTTTTCAAAGCTCTCTTTGTTGGTTTATTGAAATACAACTGATTTTTGCATGTTGGTCTTGTATCCTGCTACTTTGCTGAATTCTTCTGTTAGTTTTAGTAGATTTCTTGTAGAATCTTTGAAGTTTTCCATGTATAGGATTGTATTGTCTGCGGACACTGGCTGGGCAGAAGAGGACGTGATGCTGATCTCTGGGCCTCCAGTGCAGATAGCCAGGTGGAGAAGTGGGTGCTGCTGTTTTGTGGGCCCGCATGCTGGTGGCTGAGCAGACAGGCATATGCCACTGATCCATAGGTCCCTGGTGAGAGTAACTGAGCAAAGGGACAGGTATAGCTAGTCTGTGGGCCCTTGGCTTGGGGTGCAGAGCAGCGATGAGTGCCACTGTTCTGAATTTGTGTTGGGTGTGATGGTGAATGAGGAAGGCACTGAAGGTCTGCAGGCCTCTTGCATGGAGACCGGGGTGCAGTGGGTAAGGTGAGTGCATTTGACTTTTCACAGGGCAGAGAGTACTCCTGTTTGACATTGAATGTGGGTACAGAGTTGCTCCTGCTGAGCTGCGCCAGGTGATGGGGGTTTGATTGGAAATGTTGCTTTGTCTCAATATGGCCACACTGTGGAGATTTGGCTGGGAGGATGCTGGTGATCTGTAATTCTATGTGTCCACTGTTTTGTGTAGTCTCTCCTCCCACTTGGTGGTCAGTTTGATTCTTGACTCTTTCCTTTGATGATCAGCATTCTAAAGTTGTTGCTGTACTTGTTTAACTTATTTTTGTAGGTCTTTGTTGCAAGAGGAATGTTGTAAGGTATCTGGCTATGCCACCATCTTGGACTGTTTTATGAGTCATAGGGTTTTGGAGGGCTAACTTTTGGAATTAGGTTGCCAGCCCTTTCCTCCTAGTCTGTCTTAGTCTGGAAGCTCTGCTAAAGTCCATCTACCATCGGTGACTGTTGGTGCCTGAAATACTGGTGACATAACATCTAGCACAATGGCAATACTTACTCCAGCACAGCAGGACAACGTGGCAGACTGAGTGATGGTGGCTTAAAATAGAGTACTGACACAGAAAAAGAAAAAACAATAGACTTGAGAGACATTTGTAAGGTTCAATCTATGGAACATGGCACTTGATTGGAAATAGAGCTTGAGGGCAAGAAAAAAATTAAAGTTGAAATTTCATACCTAGACAACTAGGAAGAAGCAAGTACCATGTGCAGAAAAGAGACAATACAACGCAAAAGCTGGTTTGGGGTTGAACTTACGAGTCTGACTGTGAACACGTTCAACATCAGGCATTGGTGCAAATCTTTGTGGAAGAAGAGAAATGAGAAATATGAATCTGGAGCCAAAGCAGGAGCTGAGATGTAGATGTGACTGTCATCCTTATAAATTCGATGGTTGGAAGAAGAAAGTTGGTGTTGAGGTAGAACAGTTTGAATGAGACTCTTGAAGGGAAGCTTTATATAAATGTGCAGGAATAATCATGGCACACTCTCTTTTCCTCATGGGCTGGTGCCAGTAAGAGAGTGCTCAGTCTTCTTCAAAGAGCTTTTATTATAGAAGATGGTGGTAGAAGGAGAACTGGAGGAAAAATTCAAGCATGCAGCTCAGGTTTTATTAGGTAACAAGAACTTTTGCCAGAGGGCATCGCTGAAGGCGTGTGGTACGGTGGTAGAGGATGAAGCAGGGCCTTGAGAAGGAGGCCACAGTGAAGAAGGGTTGTACCCAGAGAGGCAACTTCCAGTGATGAGACTGGTTGCTAGACCAGTAGGACAATGGATAAACAGTGAAGGTGAGAGGGATGCTGCTGAGTAGACAGAATTTGGTTAGTGGAGAATCCTGTAATATATCCAGTTCAAAAGTTTCTTTTGGAATGCTGCAGAATTCTTTCCCAATTCTGACCACTTGAGTGCATGGGTTGATAATTCAGAGTCCCAAACCGGGATAGGTGGTGAGACTCCAGTGTCAAGAGCTTCTACGGAGTCAAGAAGTTCATGATTGGTTCACAGTGGGTGCTGACAATACCGTGGTTTACCTGCCTTTGTGCAGTTCAAGATGTTCTTTTAAATGACACCGAAAACACTGAACACCTGGAGAGTCCTTTCTGTCTCAGTTTCATTTCCTCTTGGGTCTCTCTTGACTTGAGGGAGTATCATAATTGCTGCTGCTTAAAGTTTTACCGTTACTCATGTTATAAGCCATGAGCTGTTGGAACTGTGGTCCTCTGTTTCTGTCTTGTTTTCATTATTCAATACGACATTTCATTGATATCATAGTCAAGGGATTGATGATACGTGTACATGCTTTTCTATCATAAGCTCTTGGGTTTGTGTCTCAATAAAGGGCTTCCTTGAGACTTTAGGCAGTTTCTTTTACTTCTTTGTCTTTCCTTGTTGTTGAATTTTTAAAAAGAAGACAGGATAATAAATGCTCCCACTATTATTATAAAGGGCAAGGAAGCAAACACTGTCTTTGAAGATAAAAGCATCTTGTCTTTTCACTGTAGATTTGCACAGTGTGGCAACATACTTCCTTTAATCAGGCATCTTGATTGTGACTGGCTTATTGAAGACGACAGGCCTATGAGTCGTCATTGCATATATTATAGGTGGCAGAATAGACCTGATTCTGTCAAATCTTCTACTATACATGACTTTTTTTTCATTCCTAGTTTGCATATGTTGGAAGCTTCTGACTACTGCCTGCATGTGTTCAGAATCTTAAAATCTCAGACTTGGAAGAGACCACAGAGGTCATTGAACTTGGAACAATCCATTTGAAATGTTAATGACCCAGCCAATTTCATTAATCCCCTTTTTGTACATGAAATGACACTTGCCTAACTGTTTGATAATAGTGAATTTTTTTTTTGTGGCAGTCAAACAGAAAAGTAATAGAAATTCCATTCCTAATATAGAGTTGAACTTGGAGCCCTGGTGGCACAGTGATTAAGAGCTACCACTACAGACTGAAAGGTCAGCAGTTCAAATCTGCCAACTGCTCCATGAAAACCCTGCAGGGCAGTTCTGCTCTGTCCTAGAGGGTTGCTGTGAGTCAGAGTTCACTAGACATCAGTGGGTTCAATTATGCAGTTGGGAAATGCCCACTGATTGTGTTGTAAAACTATCTTTGTGTGGTGTTAAGAAAATGCCTTTTTGCATCTTAGGTTATAAACAAGAACCAAGTTTCAAGGAACCAAAATAGATTCACTAGTGACTAGACCCATGTTCCTTCTGGGTCTTCTTCTGTGAGGTACATTCAAACAAAAAACCTCACTACTGTAGAGTTGATTCTGACTCTGTAGGATGGAGTAGTAGGACCGCTTCACAGAGTTTCTAAGGAGCACCTGGTGGATTCAAACTGCCAACCTTTTGGTTAGCCAAAGCCAGCCAAGTGCCGTGGAGTCGGATCTGATGCATGGCAACCTAGCAGACGTAGCATTAAACCACTACACCACCAGGGTTTCCATGATGAGTGCTGATACCGACAAATTCTCTTAACTGAAGAAGAGGGATTTTAGTAAGTCCCTCTGCCTCCAAGATGGGTCCCATTGCTTCAAACTGTCTTTGTTTACCATTAACTTAACTCACACAATCAAAATCCCAGGCTTTAAAGTGATTATTAGAATGCTGTTTGCTATTTGTATGAATAGCCACTATGGCTACTTAGCAGTTACTAAGCCCTAAATATTAGGAAACAGGAGGAAGGGCCAGGGTGACAAACAGCTTTGAAATTCCACTCTATTTGATCATTTTCTGCAGTAATTGTTAGAATCATATATACACTTTCTTTGGATCCCTCAAAAGCTTCTGCAGTATTGCTGCACCTGCGGTTCCAATTTGCAATTTCCTCAGTCCTCCTTTGAAGTGATTCTTGCCAATTACCTGGTGTTAATATTAATTAAATATGGTTTGCAACTTGAAATGAGGTGTTATCAATGGAACTCAGCTGCAGGAATGTGAAGTACAAAATTTCAATTGAATGAAAATGTTTCCTTTCACGATAGCATTTTACGGCATTAGTACTTTTGTCAAATTGATTTTGCCTGCTGGAAATCATTTTTGCAAAGCAGTGAACGTCTGAGGGGAAAAGCTGCTCTTTGTGTCTTCCTTTCTCCCCGTCATTGAAAATGTCATTGTTGTTGCTGGTTGACGTTGGCTGAATTCTGATTTCATGGCGACCACGTGCATGCAGAATGGAACTGTGCCATAGCATTTTCAAGGCTGGGACCTTTGGGAAGCAGGGTGCCAGGCCTGTCTTCTGAGGCACCTTTTGGTGGATTTGAACTGCCAACCTTTCAGCTAGTTGTTGAGTATTTAACCATTTGCCCTACCCATAGGCTACTAGCATCTTAGTAAAAGCACTTCAAAATATTTGTAAATTTGATTACTAGAAAGTATCAAAGCTCTGTCATCTGCAGGTTCAGCGGAATTTACTCTCACAGCCAGATATGCTGTGGTAAGCATTTGTTAGTACTTGGGCTTGAATTCTAGATGGATCAGTCCTGTTCTAGCTGTGGGACCTTGGATGATCCAGTTAATCATGTTACATGCTTCAATTGCCTCATCTGCAGAATGGGGATGATTGTGGGAAGGAAGTGAGATTACACATGACAACACAGGACTCATGGAATGTACCCAGCGACTGTCAACTTGTGTCATTAGGAGCCCCCTCTTCACCAGTGGATGTCTCAAGAACTTGTATCCAGCCAGCTCAGTTTGCAGAAGGCAGAGCTGAGGCCTGAAATAAGTGCTCAGTTAGTGAAGGCTCATCCTATTCATGCCTGAAACTTACTTTGTGCCTGCAGGTGGTGACCTGTCCTATTACTATTACTTTTTTGTAGCATGACTAATACACTCCCTAGCACAGGGCTGGTGCATAGCTGAATGCATGAATTAATCAGATACCAGCCAGCACTGGCTCATCACACTTGCTTGCTCCTCTTTTATTTGGAACCTTCTCGACTTTAACTAATTCAGCCACATTTTTGTGCATCTGCCGTGTAGGCTGGGGTGTGCTTGTGCTAGGCTTTGAGGATACTGAGATGAATTCCTGGCCTCTGCTCCCCAGCATAGCCGTGTGTGGCAGAGGACTCAGAGATGCAAACAAACAATTAGGCATAAATGTAATCATTGCCTTAATGGAGGCATCATTTGGAGGCATTGTCCAAGAACACGGTGCCCATGAGAGGGCATTCTGCAATCCAGGCAACACTCTGGCATGAGGCTGTGAAAAGTGACAGTGAGTGGACCCCAGGCTCAAAGGCAGTACTCGATGTGACGGAAGTGAAATCAGTTTTGGTAACATCCACAGAAACAGAGTTTCTAGAGAAAAAAAGGCAGCCCTGAAAATGGAATGTGGAAGACAAGATCAACTTTGTAATGTGTATACTTGGATTTTTCTTTCTTTTAAATTGTGATTTAAGTGAAAGTTTACAATCCAGGTTAGTTTCTAGTTCAAAAATTTATACATATATTGTATGTGACTCTAGTTGTTGTCCCTATAGTGTGATAGTGCACTTCTTCCTTCCACCCTGTATTTTCTGTATCCATTTAACGAGTTCCTGTCCCTCACTGCTTTCTCATCTTGCCTCCGAACAGGAGCTATCCATTTAGTCTCCTGTATCTGTTTGAGCTAAGACAGCTACTCTTTATAAGCATCATTTTGCATCTTACAGTCTAGTCTAATCTTTGTCTGAAGGGTTGACTTTGGGAATGACTTTAGTTTTGGGCTAACAAAGAGTCCAGGAACCAAATCCTCTGGAGTCCCTCCATTCTCAGTCAGACCACTAAGTGTGTTCTTTTACTTAGAATTTGAATTCTGCACCCTACGTTTCTCCTGCTTCATTAGAGTCTCTCTGTTGTGTTTCGTGTGAGGGTGATTGTTGGTGGTAGCCAGGCACCATCTATTACTTGTAGCCTCAGATTGATGGAATGTCTGGTTTGTGTGGCCCTTTCTGTCTGTCGGGCTAATGTTTTCCTTGCATCTTTGGTGTTCATTATTCTCCTTTGCTTCAGATGGGTTAGGACTAATTGATGGATCTTAGATGGCTGCCCTCTGGCTTTTAAGACCCCAGATGCCACTCACCCAAGTACAATGCCAAACATTTTCTTAACAAACTTTGTTGTGCCAGTTGATTTAGATGTCCCCTGAAACCATAGTCCCCAGGCCCTCAACCCTGCTACTCTGTCCATCAAAGTGTTTGGTTATATTCAAGAAACTTGTTAGCTTTTATTTAGTCCATTTATGCTGACTTCCCCTGTATTGTGTGCTGTCTTTTCCTTCATTTAAGATAATTCTTGTCTACTTTCTAGTTAGTGACTATGCCTCTGCCTCCCTCTCCACCCATGTAGCCTTCAAAGAATTCTGTGTTTAAACATTTTCTTGAATTCTTATAGTAAATGTCTTAAACAATATTTGTCCATTTGTGCAATTTCTGTCAGTATAACGCCTTCCAGATTCATCCGTCTTATGAGATGTTTTACAGAATCATCCCTGTTCTTTATCATTGTGTGATATTCTGTTGTATGAATATACCAAAATTTATTTGTCCATTCATCTGTTGATGACCACCTAGGTTGTTTCCCTGTTTTTGCTATTGTGAACTGTCTGCAATGAACATATGTGTGTATATATCTATTCATGTGACTGTTCTTATTCTTCTAGGATATATTTCAAGAGGCAGGATGGCTGGGTCATCTGGTGTGTCTATTTGTAGCTTTTTATGGAAGCACCAAACTGATTTCCAAAGTGAATGTACCATTGGGCATTCCCACCACCATCAGTGTATAAGTGTTCCAATATCTCCACAACCTCTCCACCTTTTATTATTATTATTATTATTATTATTTTGTGTGTGTTTTAATTAATTGTCAGTCTTGTTGGAGAGGGAAATGTTTAATATGTGTAATACATATATATATATATTTTCTATTCTTATTTCTTGAGCTACTGATGATTGTTGTTGTGCCTGCAGGTGGTAACCTGTCCTATTACTATTACTTTTTTGTAGCATGACTAATACACTCTCTAGCACAGGGATGGTGCATAGCTGAATGCATGAATTAATCAGATACCAGCCAGCACTGGCTCATCACACTTGCTTGCTCCTCTTTTATTTGGAACCTTCTGGTGTCATTGAGTCGATTATAATTCATAGTAACTCCAGGTGACACAGTAGAAATACCCCATAGGGTTTCCTAGGCTGTCATCTTTATGGAAAGAGATTGCCAGGTCTTTCTCTGTGGAGAAGATGGATGGGTTTGAACCACTAACCTTTGGGGTAACAGCCAGGTGCTTAACCTTTTTGCCACTAGGGCTCCTTATTGATTATTTCTAAGGTGTATATCCACTTATAGGAAAATCGCTCTATGACTGTCCAGCTGTGACAATGTAAACCCTTGTTTTTCTTGATTGCTTCTACCTGGCATTACCCACTGTCTGAAGCTGGGTACTCTAGAGAGCAAAACCAGTAGCATATGTAAATATATATTTATATTGAGGAAACAGGTCACATGATTGCCAAGGCTGGATCATCCTGAGTCTGTAGATCAGGATGGAGGCTTCTCTTGATTCAGGTAGCTGCGAGGGCTGGTGAACCAACACTGGCAGGTTGGAGAGCAGGGTTCTGGTTTTCAGGCTGTGAAGATCAGTGTATCCCAAGGTCTGTCTTATAAGCTGATAGCTCAAGTCCCAAGATCTGGAGTTCAGATGAACAGGAGGCACTTGCAGGATCCAGAACAAGCAAAATACCAGACTCAGACCATACCCTGAAGCAAACTCCCCCTAAACTGATCGGCTATACACAGCAGATACAATCTTGGGTGCATCACATAAAAACACTGAGAATCATGGCCCAGCCAAGTTGACATACAATCCTAACCATCAGGCTCACATCCTGGACAGCAGTTTTGATTTTTTTCAGCTGTGAGTCTGAGCTAGGGCCAAGAGTTTGTCCTCAACCTTAACACACATGTTGCTGGTATTTGGAATGGCTTTCTAATGATAGACCTGTCCCTGGAAGTCCTGGAGTGATACCTGAGCCCTTCTCCAAGTCACTGCAATGTACACTGTTGGCCACTTGGGTATGACCCTCCAGAGTGCTGAGAATGAGACTCTGGCCCTCTGGGTTTGGATCATGTTGTTGGCTCCACTTCATTTGACTTTATGTCTAACGGAACAAAAAGTAGCTGGGTTATGTGCCATCTTCTAGCACTATATTGGAGAATAGTCTGTTGTGATCCATAGGGTTTTCACTGGTATTCACTGCTGGTATTTTTTTTATTATGATTGAATGAAAATGTACATTCCCATATAAATTTGCATGCTCACCTGTATGCAGCTTCCACTTCTCTCCCTGCATGGTGACAGCACACTCTTCCTCTCTGTTCCATACATGTCTTATCCTCCCAACAGTTTCCTATCCCCTCTTCTTCACCCACTCCCCTTCCTCCAGTAAGAGCTCAGCAGGATGATATCCTATAGATGCATAGAACCATAAAGTGCCCACAAGATATGGTCACTCTGCATCTCCAAGTCCAATCCATTGCTGTCCAAAGAGTTGACCTTCATTATGATTTATGGACAGAGGCAGCATCAGGGCCAGGGGCCATGCTCTTAGTGGAACCCTGAAGCCCCTGGACCATCAACTGTCGTCTTTTTGTGGAGATCTCAAGGTGCACCCCTATTTATTCTTGTGTTGTCAGTGAGACTAAGTTTATTGAGCTCCATTGCAGCTATCGCTGGTGGAGGCCAGGCACCATCCAGTCCTTCAGGTCACGAATCGGTATAGACACCCACTCACCTGGGTCTCTCTGTCTTCTGGGCTCTCTTTCCCCCGTGTCATTTTGGACCTCGGTGATCATCCGTTCCTGATGAGTTGGGACCATTTGCTGTACCCTCAAGTGTCAGCTTGGCAGCTTTTAAGACCCCAGACACCACTCACCAATGTGGGGTGCAGAGAGTCCTCATTAGCAAAACACTAGTTGTGCCACTTGGCCTCGATTTCACCTAAGAGCATGGTCCCCAGCCCTCCACCTCAGCTACTCTGTCCATGCAATGTTGGATTAAGATGGGATGAGTACTCAAGTTGTACTGAAGTCCAGTTAATATTGATTGTCTTTCTAATGTGTGCTGTCACCGGTTTTACCCAACCAAATTTCTAACAACTATCTAATCTAAACCGTCCCCTCATCTCCCTCCCTTCTTCCCCACTCTTGCAGCAGTCAAAGAGTCTTCTTCTATGCATAAGTCTGTTTTAAGTTCTTATCGTAGGGGACTCATACAATATTTGTCTTTTTGTCGCTGGCTACTTTCACTCAATTTAATGGCCTCCAGTTGAAACCAGGTTATGAGATGTTTCCTGAAATCACTGTTGTTCTTTATCATTGCATAGTGTTCCATTGAATATATTCATTGGCTAATTTTTTGAAGTAGATCACCAGGTCTTTCTTCCTAGTCTGTTTTAGTTACCACCTAGTTTTTAGTTCTGCTGAAAGTTGTCTGTCTTGAATGACCCTGCTGGTATTTGAAATAAAGTAGGATAGCTTCCAGTATCATAGCAACATGCAAGCCACCACGGTAAACCAGACTGTCAGACGGATTTGGACCATAACACACCAGCTCTTCCTTGATTGGGTGGAGCTGTCTGATCCTCTGTCCACTTCTTGTGAGACTGCTAAGCTCTGTTTGTGTATGAAGCCACTGGACATAACCCAGGCTGGTATTGAGCCCTGACTGTATGAGGTGGTCCTGGCTCAATCTACCTGGCTGCCACTATGTTTCTCCTGTCTGTTAGGTTCCTATCACTAGAATAAGAGAGTTCAGCCTCTGGTGATGGATCGAGTCCCTCTGACAGATTCCTATGCAAATCCTTAGAAAAGGTCTACATCTGTTATGTCAGTGGTGTAGCCCCTACTTTGAGTTATTTTTCTTTTCCTGCTGCCTGACTGCCAAGGTCTCTGGGCAGCACAGATGGTTTGCATTCAAGCATTAACCTAAAAGGTATCAGTTTGAACCCACTCAGTAGTGCTGTGGAAGAAAGACCTGGCAACCTGCTTCTTCAATGATTACAGCCCAGAAAACCTTATGGTGCAGTTCTATTCTTAACATGTTGGAGCATCATGAGTCAGAATCTGCTTGATGGCAAGGGGCTTGGTTTGGTTTGGTATTCCTGACTGTCGTTTGTAAACCACGTCTGATGGACCAAGCCCTGGTTTATGGCATCCTGTCTGAGCCAAGCCTGGGTATGTCGTGGTCCTTTGGATGGACTCTGGGCCCAGATTGCCCAGTTTCCCCCAGAAGGATCAGCCTCTGTGGCTAGCTTAGCAGCTCTACTTCTGGCCTGGCTTCTGTCTGCCTTACACTGAGTGTACTTCTCCACTTGTGCTCAGCGCAGAAGAAATCTCATCCTTTTATTTTCTCTTCTGAAGTCTTTCCACCTTTCAACCATTCATGTTGGGGCACTCCAGCGCTGGGGAAGGGCTTTTATGTTCAGTCTGTACTTGGCTGAGTTGAGAAACGCACCTAACCTGAAAACACCACTGTGCAGAAACGAAGCAACATCACTCTTGTTTACGTCATTTTTGTAGACCCCGAGAGAGGTGGCCTCTGAGTTAGGAGGCTGTTTTTTCCACTGTACTTCATAATTTCTCAGCAAAGCAATAGTTGCAAATCCCTTGAAAAGAAATGGCTCAAGAAAAATAAAACGAGAAGGCCATGCAATGAGTAGTTCTTTGAAATAGGTGCCCATTAATTCTTGGGCTCTGCCCCTGGGCACAGCAGAAAGGCGCAGACTCTGTCATCCTCATTTGCAAACCTGACCCGTCTTGGGCTTCTTTCTTTGCTTCACTCCTGTTACTTGACTAGGGCCGTTCGTGATTCACTGGAGACCCCTTAGTGGGAAGCAAGCAGAAAGTGAGGAAGTGAAACTTAAGTCAGCACGCTTTGTTTCTTGCTAACAGCTCTGGGAAGAGGTTTGGTTGGAGAAGGAATTTCAAGCAATAATTTAAACATATTGTTTTGCAGTTGGAGCAGTGAGTTAAAAATCATGCCTCTTATAGCAGCTCAGATAGAATTCAGAGTGTCCAGTCATCATGGCCGTGTGACTCTGGGGCCACATTTGTATCACGTATCATGGCTGGTACCTGCAGAAGGAATTATTAAGGGGGAGAAGAATGTTGTGCATACGTTATCAGCCTTTTGTGTTTGCGAGCATGGAGGACAATCACTGTGTTCCTGACTTAGTCATCCAGTGCTGCTGTAACGGAAATACCACAAGTGAATGGCTTTGTTGCAGTCCTATAGGGTACAAGTCCAAATTCACGGCTACAGCTCCAGGGGAAGGTTTTCTCTGTTGGCTCTGGAGGACGATCTTTGTCATCAGTCTTTCCCTGGACTGGGAGCTTCTGAGTTACAGGAACCCAGGGTCCTTTCCAAAGGATGTATGTGACTCAGTCACTGCTTCTTGGTGGTATGAGGTCCCCAGCTTTTTGCTTGTGTCCCTTTCCTTTATCTCAGGAAAGATTGCCTCAAGGCACAATACAATCTTACACATTAAGTTCTGCCCCACCAACACAACTGCCACCCACCCTCCTTCATTAACATCACAGAGGCAAGGTTTACAACACATAGGAACAGAACATGATACCAGGAAACATGCCTAGCCAAAGTGCTACACGTATTTTTTGGGAACACAATTGAATACATGACAGTTCCCTTCAAAATATGGCTCCATGTTACAGCCAGGGATGATCTTATGTTAGCTGGAACCATCCATGTGAGCTGCTATGCTTTCTCATTCCATAAACTCTTGCCATGAGCTGGAATGCACTCCCTGGCACATAGCAACAACATCTATGTGTTGGAGCTCTGTTGTAGGTGGTAAGGATGGTGCTGAGGTCAGATCTGACTCCTGCCCTCATGGGGCTTCTGGTCTAGCTTTCTGCCTTTACATTTCTTGTATCATGAAACCCTGGTGGCATAGTGGTTCAGTGTTTTGCCTGCTAACCAAAGGATCAGAAGTTCAAATCTGCCAGGCACCCTTTGGAAACTTTATAGGGCAGTTCTACTCTGGCCTGTAGAGTTACTATAAGTCAGAATTGACTCAACGGCATTGGCTTTTGGTGTCATGGAAACCCTGGGGATGTAGTGGTTAAGTGCTATGGCTGCTAAAGAGAAGGGCAGCAGTTCAAATCCACTAGGCTCCCCTTGGAAACTCTGTGGGTCATTCCACTCTGTCCAATAGGGTTGGTCTGTGAGTTAGAGTTGAATTGACAGCAATGGGTTTGGCTTTTGTTTTCAGTATCATATCTCTAACCAGTTGCTGTTATGTCAGTTTTGAGTCCTGGCAACTCCATGTTGTGTCTAAACAGAATGATGTTCCATAGGTTTTCAGTGGTGGTTTTTTTTCAGAAGCGGATCAGCAGCTCTTTCTTCCAGGGTACCTTGGGGTGCATTCAAACCTCTCTGTTAGTAGCTAAGCATGTTAACCATTTGATCCCCACAGGCCTTCCTTGAATGTCTCTTACACAGCATCTATTAGAGTCAAGCCAGTTAGCAACCTGTAGAATGTTCATCTTCCTTTATAAGTGCAAAGTGTCCTCTCTCTCTCTTCCTTTCTGATATTTAGTCCCTATGCTCTTTTTATTCATCATTCATTCAGCGAGTTGCTGGGGCCCGTCTTCAGTGCCAGGACCTTTGCTGGGTGCTGGGTATCCATGGATCTGTTGCCTGGCCTCAAGGAGCTTAAATTCTAGTGGCGGACACTGATTTAACAGAAAATAAGTAAGCAATAAATAAGTAGAAGATTTCAAAGGGCAGCTCAAGAAGACAAAATAAAATGTTCTAATGACATGTGCAAAAAGCTGGAAATGGAAAACCAGAAGGGAAGAACATGTTCTGCATTTCTCAAGCTGAAAGAACAGAAAAACAAATTCAAGCCTCGAGTTGCAATAATGAAGGATTCTACAAGGAAAATATTAAATGACTCTGGGAACATCAAAAGAAGATGGAAGGAATATGCGGAGTCATTATACAAGAAAGAACTGGTTGATGTGCAGCCTTTTGAAGAGGTAGCATAAGCTCAGGAACTGATGCTACTGAAGGAAGAAGTTGATGCTGCATTTGAAGCCAAGCCAGCCAAGTGCCGTCGAGTCGGATCCGACTCATGGCGACGGCATTGGCAAGAAACAAGGCTCCAGGAATTGATGGAATGTCAATTGAGATATTCCAGCAAACAGATGCAGTGCTGGAAGTGCTCACTTGTCTATGCCAAGACATTTGGAGGACAGCTACCTGGCCAACTGACTGGAAGAGATCCATCTTTATGCCTATTCTGAAGAAAGGTGGTCCAACCAAATGTGGAAATTACCAAAGAATATCATTACCATCACATGCAAGTAAAAGTTTGCTCAAGATCATTCAAAAATGACTGTAACAATATATTGACAAGGAACTGCCAGAAATTCAAGCTGGATTCAGAAGAATGAGAATGTAGAACCAGGGCTGTCATTACTGATGTCAGATGGATCCTGGCTGAAAGCAGAGAATACCAGAAAGATGTTTAGCTGTGTTTCATTGGTTATGCAGAGGCGTTCTGACTGTGTGGATCATAACAAATTATGGGTAACAGTGCATAAAATGGGAATTCCAGAGCACTTTATTGTGCTCTTAAGGATTCTGTACATGGATCAAGTGGCAGTAGGGGGAGCAGAACAAGGGGACACTACATGGTTTAAAATCAGGAAAGTATGCATCAGGGTTGCATCCTTTTCAATCTGTATGCTGAGCACATAATCGGAGAAGCTCAAATATATGAAGAAGAATGAGGCATCAGGATTGCAGGACAACTCACTAACTACCTGTGTTACTGAGACGACAGCACCATACTTGCTGAAAGTGAAGAAGATTTGAAACACTGGTAAGGAGCAAGAACCACAGTCTTCAGTATGGACTGCACCTCAGTAACAAGAAAACAAAAATTCTCACAACTGGACCAGTAAGCAACATCATCATAGTGGAGAAAGAATTGAGGTTGTTAAGGATTTCATTTTACTTGAGTCCACAATTAATGCCTATGGAAGCAGCAGTCAGGAAATCAAAAGACACACTGCACTGGGAAAATCTGCTGCAAAGGATCTCTTTCAAGTATTCAAAAGTAAGGAAGTCACCTTGGAAACTAAAGTGCGCCTGACCCAAGCCATGGTATTTTCAATCCTGTCATATGCATGTGAAAGCTGGACAATGAACAAAGGAGACTCAAGGTAACAATGATAAATTGTGTATCTGGTTATAACAGAAACAAAATGTCTTTATGGTTTATTTGAGAGACAGCTCAGAGGCCAGCATGGCTGGGAACACAGGGAGGGAGAAGGAAGCAGGATGTGAGATTGAGGACACAGTCAAGGGTTTTGTGGAATGCTATTTTGTAGGGGATAGTAGGAAATATGGATTTGATTCTTGAGGAATGGAAAGCCTTTGAGGGGGTTTGCTGTGGAGAGTGGCATGACATAATTGAGATTTTAAGAAGATTATGTGCAGAGACTGGACCACAGGGGCAGAATGGAGCAGCAGTTGCATTAGGAGATTACTGCTGGGTTCCTGGCAAAGGCTGATGGGTATGACAGGCCAGAGAGCAGGTTTGTGAGCCTGTGTTGGCACAAGTTGAGGCAAGTAGGGTTGGAGAGCTAGGACTTGGTGCTCCAGGATCTAAGCTAGAGAGACAAAGCTCACTTAGGATGTCCTGGCCAACAGCAGAATGGGCCCTGGAGCCCAGAGATTAGGACAGGTGTTAAGGATGAGAGTGTGGCTTTCTTGAGGTTGACTTCGGGGGGAGCCATCAACTGAGCTGTCTTCCAGCAAAATTTCACTGCAGCTAATGCATCAGTGAGGAATGGAAGGTTCAGTTTCCCGAGATTGTTGTTACCTTTTTTTTCTTCTTTAAACAAAACTCATTTGGAGATCTTTATTGTTGTTTTTCCTGTGTGCTAGAGGACCTGAAAGTTACTGTGTTCTTGTTAATAATGCTAAACATTTCCCTTTAAATAATGCTTTTTATTGCTTTCTTACTCTCTTGTGTTACTGATTCTTGTTAAGGTTCATTATTATACAGTTTTCTGAACTTTTATTTTTTTGTGCTTTCATAATACAGTGTTGATTCTGGGAACACTTTTGGGGCCACATACTCAAGGGTCATAGATACAGGTGATTTGCTACTTCAGGCCCTAAAAATGACATTTAGTGTATCTTTCATTTAAAGTGGTTTTAAAATTATAGCTTTATCTAACTCCTTTTGTCTTTTATAAATTTCAATATGTACTGTATTGTATTAAGTGTCAGTGTTTACTTACCAAAGTTTCAGTAAAACTTGAGTGAAAACTGAAGGCTCTCTTGAGTCTGATGTCTCTCTTTCTGTATCTCTCTGTGTCTGCCCGTTTGTTTCTTTTTCTGCCTCTCTCTCTGTTGTTGCGTGTCATCAAGTCAGTTCTGGCTCATAGAGATCCCATAGGACAGAATAGAGCTGCCCAATAAGGCTTTTCAGTCTGTAGCCTATATGGGTGCAAATCACAGGTCTTTTATTCTGCAGAGCCACTGGATGGGTTTGAACTGGCAATCTTTTGTTTAACAGCTAAATGCTTAATCATTGTGCCACAAAGGCTCCTTATATTATGTATATTATCTGTTCTATCACCCCAAAATCCTTAGACAATCCACTGAAAGGAGAAGGAATTTGTATTTTTTCAGTGCTTGCTTTCTATGTACCATCTTAATAATGGATTTTTGCTTGTAGTATGAGGCAGACAATTGCTCTGATTTTATAGACAGGAAAACTGAGGCTCAAGATAACCCATTTAGTAAGTAGAATGGGCTGGTAACCCAGGCCCTCTGGCTCAAAAGTCCATGTCCTTTAAACCATCTCTTGCTGTTTTCCTTCTGCAGACACTGGATTCTGCAGTTGTGTTTCCCTTCCTTGCCTGGCTAAGCTGCAGGACAACAGCCTCTCCACTCATCGACTATGCCCTGTGCCATGCCTCAGTACCACTCACTTTCTAGGGCACCTGTGTTGATCCTCTTTCGTCTGCTTCAGATGCAAGCATTCCGAGTGTCTGCCTGGAGCAGTTTTATTCTTTAGAACTCAGTGGGAATGAGTCCTCCTTAGTGAAAGCAGCCTTGATTCCCTTACGTCCTGTGAGTTGTGTTCTTTTCTGTGATTGCACCATGCTGTGCATATTGCTTTGAATACAGAAAACAGTTGTTTCACTGTCTCTGTCAGGACTCAAACTTAAGCCAATGAAATAATTTAGGGTTTAGTAACTGTTAAAGCTGAAAGGTGAATCTGACATCAGGTAGACTCAGATCTACCTTTTAAAATGAAAGGGACAGGAATATGTTCTGCTCTAGCTCTGGGCTCTCCTTTCCTGGGCATTGGCTTTGTGCTCAGGATTTTTCCATGCGGTGGGACCCTGGTCATCAGTAGCTGTAGGCTTGCATCCTACAAGCATAGCAACTACGTTAGTTTTCTATGGCTTCTATGACCGCCATGATAAATTACCATACATTGGGTGGCTTAAAACAGCAAAAGTCAAATCTCTCAGAGTTGTGGAGACCAGAAGCTATAAATCAAAATGTTGGCAGGGTTGGTTCCTTCAGGAGGTCTTGTGCAAGGATGCATCCCATACCTCTCTTAGCTTTTGGTAATTGCCGGTGATTCCGAGCATTCTTTGGCTTGTAGCTGCATCACTCCTGTGTTGGCCTCTATCTTCACACCATTGTCTTCTCTGTGTTTCTGTATCTTCTCCTTTTCTGTCTCTTATAAAAACATTTATGTTATAGTTGGGGTTTGCAATAACTAATGTGCTCAGCTGTTAACTGAAAATGTTGGTAGTTCAGGTCTACTTGTGGCAGTGGAAGAAGTTCAAGTCCTAGTGCCTTGGAAGATAGACCTGATGATCTACTTCTGAAAATTCAAGGACTGAAAACTCTTCAGGGTGCTGTTTCCTCCAATACACACTGGCTTGCCAGAATCAGAATTGACTCAGTGGTGACTATTTTGTTTTTCTAAATCTAGCATGATCTCATGTCAAGAGCCTTGCCTTAATTACATCTTTAAGGACCTTATCCCAAATAAGGTCGTGTTCTGAGATTACTTTATGGGGGATATCATGTAATCCACTACAGCAACTTTAGGGAAAAGGGTGTATTACCCTACTTGGTTCAGCACAAGTCCTGAGCCTGGTCTCACCATATATAAGGTCACAGTCCATCCATAAGCACTCACTGTGGCCTGGAGGTAGTAGTCATATTGGCTAGGCTTGAACCACATGTCCATCTCTGGAGCTGGGAGAATAATGGAGGGGGACTCCACTTTAAACACATAGTCAAAGCCATGGAAAGGGTCATTCCTGAAGGCTCAGTTGTGGTGTCCAGTGGTCTGCTTGATAAGGAGAAAAGGCTACAGGCAGGTGAAACACACAGATGTCCACTGCACACACTGTGGTGTCTGTCTGTGTACATCTCCACCTCCTGCTTAGGCTGTGACCCACTCAGGAAGCAACCTGGCTTTACTCATCGGTGCCCGGGGCATGCTGGAGCTCATCACCATTTGTTAAATTAAATTGCAGTGGCTGAAATTCCTCTGAAAAATAGGATTTAAATGTAACCATGAATCATAGTATTTGTCAAAAATAGTTTCAGCTCTCATCTGAATGACAACAACCAGAGCAGTTTCAAGGAGAAGAGAAGATTTCCGTTTGGGGTTTCTCTTGCACTTTGAAGGGGCGTCCACATGTTGTGCTGTCTCTGCTGGCCTAGTGTGTTGAGAACTGAAGGAATTAACCAGGCTGTTTGTGCTCAGGGATGGAGCCAGGTTGACCTGCACGCTTGTTATCTGCGAAACTTTGTGGACTCTGTTCAGGACCACCACAGACTGAGTTAGATCAGTGAAAGCAGCAGGAATCTCACCGTAGCCACAGAGCTGACCTCACAGGGCTTCTTGTGCAATAGGTAATTTCTGACCGGTTCTTAAGCATTGACGTGGATTGAATTATGTGTCCCTCCCCCCACCCCCCCGTGCATGTAGCAGTTTGGCTGGGCCGTGAGTCCTAGTAGTATGTGATTGTCCACCATTTGATGAGATTTTCCTGTGTGTTGTGAATTCTATCACTGTGATTTAATAAAGTGTATTCGTGGCAGTTGTATTGATGAGGTCTACAAGATTAGATAGTCTGAAGCCAATCTCTTTTGAGATAGGGAATAGAGAAGATAGCAGAGAGATGTGGGGACTTCACACCACCAAGAACACAGTGCTGGCAGCAGAGCGCATCCTTTGGCCCTAAGGATCTTGTGCTGAGATGCTCCCAGACTAAGAGAATACTGATGACAAGGACCTTCCTCTCTAGAATTAACAGAGAAAGAAAGCCTTTCCCTGGAGCTAGTACCCTGAATTTGGACGTTTAGACTACTGGACTGTGAGAGAATAAGCATCTCTTTGTAAAAGCCAGCCACTTGTGCTATTTCTGTTACAGCAGCACAAGATGACCGAGACCAGCTGACAGCAGTCAAAATGACCCAGGCCCAAAGAAAGATCTAGAGCGTTTTGTCTGGCTGTTGTAAGCATGGCTGAATCTTTTATTTTCAAAGAAGACGTTGTAATTCTTTTCATGTTTATAAAATCAATGACTTTCTCTTTTATTTCTCCATTAAAAAATAAATGAAATTTTCTGAGTGACTATCAGGGAGCATGGAAGTCTTGTGTATCCTGTGAGTCTCGAAGGGGAAAATACACTTTGAGGAGGTCTTACTGTTAAGAGCTGATGGAAGAAAAGAGTAAATCATAGTTGGTGTGTTGATGAAGAGCTTGAGAACTTCAACAACTTCATTTCTCTTCCTCCTGATCTTCACGTGTAGTGGTCTAGTTCTGTTTTTATTTTTTGCTGGGTCGAGTAGGCCTCCTACTACTAACTCTCTAATCATTAATTCCCGTTGAGTCGGCTCTGGCTCGCAGCGACCCCACATACAACGTAACGAGACGTTGCCTGGGCCTACACCATCTTCATGACCCCTGGTGTGTTTGAGTTCATTGTTGAGGCCAGTGTGTATTTTGAATGCCTTGCATTCGGGGGTGTTCATCTTCTAGCGCTATATAGGACAATATTGTGTTGTGATCCTTAGGATGTTCCTTGGCTGATTTTCACAAATTGATTATCAGGCTTTTCTTTCTGGTCTGTCTTAGTCTGGAAGACCTGCTGAAACCTGCTGACCAGAAGACATACCAAAGGCATAGCTTCCGGCATCACAGCAGCAACAAGCCTCACAGTACAACAAACCAGTGAATAGGTGGTCTTCTAGTCACTTCTAAATACATGCAAAGTCAGTTATTAAAATGTCTAGTGCAGTGTAATAATACTCTGAAGTCTATTTAAACTAGAAGATTGTCCCCTCCCACAGCTCCCAGCTGTTTCAGGCTGGACACCTATAGTAGAGAAGAGATGGGTGCTGTGGCTGGCTCGCTGTTTGTGTGACTCCCTCTGTGCCTTTTCGGCTCCTCCCCTGGTGGCCTGCTCCTGGGTTACTGGTCTGTTGCAGCTGAGGAAGGGTCCACAGAAGTATCCCTGGTAGGAGATGGTTGAAGTACTTGTACTTAATTGTACTTATTTTCTCCTTGTCCAAGCCTATTTATTTTTTCCTTGGAGAAGCTAAGATTTTTTTCCCTACCTTTGGCAATGGGCCTTCCATGTGCGCCAACATATGCTTCAGGTCTTGAACTCAGCAGCATGAACTTGTGAGTTCAGCTTTTCTCTCCCTCACTTATGAACCAAAAGCTGGAGGTAGGACTTGATTAATGAAGGTAGAACAGGAGCAGAACCCAAATTCCTCTTATTTATGCTACACCAGGAAGTTTCCCTTCATTTTACTTGATAAAACATATTGCATGGTCATTGTGGGCAAGGCAGTGTGAGAAGTACTGAGCAAGGACAGAAAGGTGAAAGTGACACCTCTGTGAACTGCGAAGAGTCTAGGGCCAAGATGGGAGAATGAAGTAATGGGTAGAGGTGCAGGCCGTGAACTGTGCAGGTGTGGAACAGGTGGTAAGTCCCCACCAGGGTACTCACAGAGGGCTTTATGGAGAGGAAAGTGATGATCTCTGGGCAGAGCAAGCAGTTTGCACTCGACTACTAATCTGAAGGTTGGTGTTTCATATCCACCCAGCAGCACTGCAGAAGAAAGGCTTTGTGAACTAACAGCTTCTGTAAAGATTACCGCCAAGAAAATCCTATGGAGCAGTTCTACTTTGAAGTGCATGAGGTTGCCATGAATTGGAATTGAGTTGAAAGCAACAAGTTTGGCTTTTGGTAGTGCTGAGGCAGGACTGAGGCAGTGTTGAGACAGTGTTGAGGTGGTGATGAGGCAGTTCTGAGGTGGTATTGAGGTGGTGATGAGGCAGTGCTGAGGTGATGTTGAAGCGGTGATGAGGTGGTGATGAGGCAGTGCTGAGGTGGTGTTGAGGCAGTGATGAGGCAATGCTGAGGTGGTGTTGAGGTGGTGATGAGGCAGTGCTGAGGCAGTGCTGAGGTGGTGTTGAGGTGGTGTTGAGGTGGTGATGAGGCAGTGCTGAGGTGGTGTTGAGGTGGTGATGAGGTGGTGCTGAGCGGTGCTGAGGCGGTGCTGAGGTGGTGTTGAGGTGGTGTTGAGGTGGTGATGAGGCAGTGCTGAGGCGGTACTGAGGTGGTGTTGAGGTGGTGATGAGGCCGTGCTGAGGCGGTGCTGAGGTGGTGTTGAGGTGGTGTTGAGGTGGTGATGAGGCAGTGCTGAGGCGGTGCTGAGGAGGTGTTGAGGTGACAATGAGGCAGTGCTGAGGCAGTGCTGAGGTGGTGTTGAGGTGGTGATGAGGCAGTGCTGAGGCGGTGCTGAGGTGGTGCTGAGGTGGTGTTGAGGTGACGATGAGGCAGTGCTGAGGCGGTGCTGAGGAGGTGTTGAGATGACGATGAGGCAGTGCTGAGGCAGTGCTGAGGTGGTGTTGAGGTGGTGATGAGGCAGTGCTGAGGCGGTGCTGAGGTGGTGCTGAGGTGGTGTTGAGGTGACGATGAGGCAGTGCTGAGGTGGTGTTGAGGCGGTGATGAGGCGGTGCTGAGGCGGTGCTGAGGTGATGGAAACATTTCTTAGGTCCTCAGGGCTTGACCAATACAAGTGGGGCCTGGAATAATTGACTCCATCACCCTTACTTTCACTTCCTGTAGATGCAACAAAATTGTGCCAGGGCTTTATTTTAATGGTTTGTAAAATTGGAAGTTTATCACAACCTTATGTCCCCAGATTGTCAATGATGTTGTATTCATAGAGAGCTTAAAGTGAATCTCTTCTAAGTGGTGTCCATGACCAGTGGTTTCATGCATTGCTTACTGTAACAAACGTGGTGCTCCCACAATCCATGTGTTTTCAAACCCACAGCTGCTGGGGAAGCAAGACTACAGCTCAGCCTATCTCCTTACATGATTCCAATGCCTAACTTGTTTTGTGTTTGAAGATTCTAGTGTTTCAAGTGTCTCAGAAGGATACTTGAGTCTAGCTTTACCTTTTTTCAATATTCTACCCAGTCTTCTTCCTTGCTGACCAAGTCTCCTTGCTATGCCCTTGTATTTCTAGGCACTGTCAGTGATTTTGAAACCCTACATTACATTATGAAATAGTGAGCACTTCCTTTACTAAAGAATGGGAAAGACCACAGATGTAATCTCTAAAAGGCCATGCTCCACTAAGGCACTAATGTGTTTATAAAGTACCTGATCTAATGTAGCCAAGTACAATGCTGTTACGTGTTGAACAGAACACAGCACTCTATTCTAAGAATTTGCCGTCTAGAGTGGGTATTACTTACAGTGATTGGAAAATTCCACACTGAAGCTCTGTAAGTGTAGGTAAGACAGCACCTTCTTTTGCCCAGAGATACCAGAAAGCACTTTCTTAAAATTGTGATGTCTGAGCCGAGTTTAGGGAAAAAAAACAAACCAAAAAAAGGAGCTGGTACTTGAGGTCAAAGGGAACAGCATGTGCAAAAGTTTTGAGCCAAGAATGGGTACAGCCATGTGAAGGAAGTGCATGTGTTTCTGTACAGTGGGGACAAGGAGTATGGTGGTTCCTGTGGTTCGCAGTGGGACAGGAGAACAGAAAGTAATTGCGAGCAGAATTTAAAAGAACCTTTTCACCAAATGAAGGCGATAGGGGCACTGGAAGATTTAAACTAGGACAGCAGCAGGATCAGATTTGTGGTTGAGGAAGGTCTCCCTGACAGTGAGTTGAAAGATAGATGAAGAGACTCTATCCATCTGTAACCAAAAGATGAGTTAGTAGGTTATTGTAATCTTCTAGGCCACAAATGACAAGCCCTTAAATAAAGCTGTAGCAGCAAGGATGGGAGTGAGGTGACAAATAGCACTGTTAGGAAGTTGCATCTACTGGCTCTAGGCAGTGTGGGAGAAGGTAGGGATGGAGTACAGGATGTTTACAGACTGTGCAAATTCTGACTCCTAGCTCTCGTTCCTACGAGGCTGTGGTAGATACACTCACCGTATATGATTTAGTCTAACTTAACAACAGGCTACTTTGGGAACATTTGGCTTGTAAACGAATTAATCTGATTGAATACTTAAATACCTGTTTGGCTGAATTCAGATTTTCCTCTGTTCAAACTAGTTAATTCTACTCTTCCTAGTCTCATCATCGTGAAGGCATAGTGGTTACGTGCTACAGTTGCTAACCAAAAAGTTAGCAGTTTGAATCTCCCAGGCGTTTTATGGAAACCCAATGTGGTGGTTCTACTCTGTCCTATGGGGCCACTATGAGTCAGAATTGACCGGACAGCAGTGGGTTTTTTTGTTTTTTTTGTTTTTAAACTCATCACTGGTTATGGCAGCGATGGTTCAGTAATAGAATTCTCTTCTTCCCTGTAGGGGATCCAGGCTCCATTCTCAGCCAGTATGCCTCATATGCAGCCACCATCCCTCCTTCACTGGAGACTTGCATGTTTTTATGTTGTTGAACAGGGATCAGTGGAGATTCCAGACTTAGAAGGACTAGGCAGAAAGACCTGGTGATCTATTTTTGAAAGTCAGATAGTGAAAACGCCATGGATCACAGATGTCTAATCCACAATGGATCATGGGGATGGTTCTGTTTCGCAGGACGGGGAAGTGTTTTGTTCCACTGTGCCATGGTTTGCCATGAGTCAGGCGCTGACTCAGTGGCAGCTGACAACTGAATCATTGTAACCCAAGAAGATACAGTGAAGCCACATTAAAATGGTAGTAATTGTAAAATCCAGAGGAGCAGATTGCCGCATGCTGAGCCCTAAGTCAGTGTTTATGGCTGTTCAAAGTGATGTGTTTGACTTGAACTCAACTCCGTCTCTTTCACTGCCCCAGGCATCCAACCTGTCACCTTGTACTTACAGAGGCAACGCACTTATCAAGTGCACAGTCTTTGGGTCCAAATCTGGCACTTGTCCATTGCTATTACCATGCAACATTGGACAAGTGACTTCTCTAAGTCCCACTTACCTCATCTGTACACTGAGAATGACAGTGGTCTCTGTCTTGTGTGTTTTATGAGAATTAAATGAGAAAATCCATGAAAAGTGTTTCGCTTTGGGTCTAGCATGCTATAAGCCATAAAGAAATGTCTGCCATTATTATTATAACCAAGGAAACATTTACATATTAGTGTTAATGATTCATAAAAGCTCAGATTGTTACCTTTCCCAGGAGGGATTTATATGATAATAGGGATCAGAGATTTCCATTAGGAGAATTAGCCTTTTAGCTTAATACAAGTAGTCCCCAGGTTAAGAATATCCACTTTATGTACAACCCATAGTTACAAACCAACTACCATTAGGCCTGCTACATTAAAAACTTCAGTTACATACAAGGGTTTGTAACAAGTAGGCACTATTTTATGACATGCATCAAAGCATTATTATTACTCTATTATTATGTTACAGAAGTTTTACTGTATCTGAAAGTGTTTCACCTTTTTTATGCACAGAAAGGTACAGTATATAGTATATACTATATGCTAAGGACAAATTTTGACTAACTGAAGTTAGATTCAAACTGTACCTTAACTGTTCCAATTTATGGGTAAACTGGACTTAAAGAAAGACTTAGGAACAGAACTTTCTTGTAATCTGAGGACTGCCTCTGCTTTGCAAATAGAAGTGATAGGTAAAGATTTCTGGAATGGCTGAATTATTTCTTCGTACCAGCGAGTGAGTTAGAGAGGAAAAAAACTGAGTCCCAGACTGTTTTAGTCAGCTGATACTGCTCTAACATAAATACCACAGAGTGGATGGCTTTAAGAAAGGAAAGTTTATTCTTACACAGTCTGGCAGGATACAAGTCTAAATTCAGGATGTCCGCTCCAGGGGAAGGCTTTCCCCTTCATCGGCTCTGGAAGAAAGTCCAGTATTGCATCAGTCTTTGCCCAGGAAGCATGTTGGTGCAGGAACCTCAGGTCTCCAGAACACGCTTTTCTCCTGGTTCTGCTTTCTTGACGCTGTGAGGTTCCCAATTCCCTGCTTGCTTCACTTTCCTTTCATCTCTTGTCGTACGAGAAGATTAAGGGTAAGGCAAGCCTTTACAGTGGAGCAGGAAGGTGATCCTATGAAGGGATTTACAGTCCCACCCTAGTCCTTTAATATACAGCACAGGAAAATCACAAAATGGAGGATGGTCACAAAATATTGAAAATCATGGCTCAGCCACATGGCCACACATATTTTTGGGGGGACACAATTCAATCCATGACACAGACAGATGACCAACCTACTAAAGGTCTTAGTAAAGGTCTCTCAGTGAATTGGTACTGGGACTCTGGTTTCCTGCCTTCTGGTCTAGTGCCCTTTTCTTTTAGAGCAAGGAAGCCATTAGTCCCTCTGAGTCCACACATGTAGCCAGTGGCCACCTGGCAGAGATACCCATGTTGTACATCCTCTGCAGTGGTTATGAGCTACAACTGCTAGCTGAAAGTTTGGCAGTTTGAATATGCCAACCACTCCTGGGAAACCCTACAGGGCAGTGCTCTGTATGACAGGGTTGCTATGATTTAGAATTGACTCAATGGCAACAGGGGTTTTTTTTTTTTGATCGGGGGGGGGCCCTGGGTGGTGCCAACAAAATGCTCAGCTGCTAACCAGAAGTCTGGAGGTTCAGGTTGGGCATCTTGGAAGAAAGGCTTGATGATCTACTTCCCATTGCAAACAAAGAGAATATTGAAAACCCTAAGAGCACAATTCCACTGTGACATTCATGAGGTTTCCATGAGTCAACATGGACTCAAAGATCACAGGTGGTTGTGTAGCAAGCATGCAGGAAGGTCCTCTGGAGGTAGGCCTAGTGAAATTCCAGAAGAGCTTAGCCATGAATGGAGGAAATGTGTAAGTGCATTAGCATTTTTTGGTTGAATAATGCCTATTTAGGATGGACGACCTATGTGAAAATGGAACCCAAAGGAAGGCAGAGAATCATGCATCCAGTTCTCTTCTTTTCTATTCTAGCAATGGGAGGTGTAGCGCGTGGTCTCATGTGCCTGGCCATGCTTTTTCGCACTCTCCCTAATCCCCTGCCATTGGACGCTTCTCTGCTCATCCCAGTGAAATTCCACTCTTGGTGTTTACCTTTTAGATGTCAAGTCTGTGCTCTTTCCTGGCTCCCTTCCTTTATGACCTCTTTGCATCATGCAGTGGTGCTGCTACCTTCTGGAAACTGTGCCCTCTAAAAACAGAGAGCTTTCTCCTTTCTTTCTCTGTCAGCCTTTACCTCCACCTACACCTCATGGAGAATGTTTCTGGGGGATCTGTTCTTGGCAGTCCCTTGCAGGCTTTTAGTTTTAACTATTGCTTGCATGCTGATGACTTCCCAAGTGATATCTTCTATCCTGATGTCTCATCCAAGCTCCAGACGTGTGACTTGCTCTTTCATTTGTATTTGTCCCGTCCTCCTCTCTCTGTTCCTCTTCTCCTTCCATCCCGGGCTCAGCACAGTATGAGGTGGAGGGGTGCCATATGGGGGCTGCAAGGCCTGTTTCCAGAGCCCTGGCTGGTGAGGGTAGTGTTGGGTAGAGAGAGTTGTTGACTCACACAGTCTCAGCCATTCCAACAAGCTGAGAAGTGCAGAATGAGGATGTGCCTGAGGTTCTGTGGGAACACATGGAAAGCAAAGTTACTCATGCTTAATGCCTTCTGGGGCAGGGTGAGGCCAGGGTAGGCCCTAGGAAGCTAACGCTAGAGTTGGGTTTTTCAGAACGAGAAGACGTGAGCCAGGTAAAACGGCTCCAGGACCCCCTTTTTTTACTTGCTCAGGGATTGAGAAAGCAGACTGGCAGTAGCAGTCGTTCAGTGTGGCTGGGGTACAGTGAACAAGGAGTTCAGGATAGGAGCTGGGGGAGGATATGGAAGACAGAAAGACAGAATAGGCTAGGACAGTGAGCAAAGGTCCCTGGGTGGTCCTGATGTTCAAGCATTCTATCACTGAATGCTCAAAATATCGGTGGTTTGAGCCCATCCGGGGTTAGCTTGGAAGGAGGGCTTGGTAATTGGTTGCTGACAGGTTACAGCCTTGAACACCCTGTGAAACAAGTTCTGCGTGGTCCCTGTGGGGTCACCATGAGTTGAAATCTGATTTTTGTTTTTTAAATGGGCAAAGACCTATTCAGAAAGGACCTTCTGTGTTATTCTAGGGAATTTTAATTGCCTAATAAATTGCTCTAATTAGCATCTCATCCTTACAATTTCTAGATTGAAATGCTCTTTTACTTCAACTCTCTCTGCCCACCATGTTAAATTTCAGCTTATGAGGGATATTTAGTGGTAGGTGCTTTGACTAAAGAAGGAGTTCATTTCTGGAAAAGGCCTGACGGCAAGCGATAGAAGACCCAACTCCAAAACTAGCTTCAGTAAGAAGTGAGCTTTTCTGCCCACATAACAAGAAGTCTGGAAGCATGTCAGATCCAAGTCTGGTTATTTCAAAACCCAATGAAGGTAGGAGAATCCAGATCTTTCTGTTTTTCAGAGCTGCTGTCCTTAGCACATGGCCTTTGTCTTCATCTCTCAGCTCTCATTGTCTTAGAAAGTGGGCAGCTGAATCCCAGTATTGCATGGAGATGGTGACATTTATAGAGAAACAAAGGGTGGTTTCTCTTTATGGATCATTTTCTTTCTTTTTTTTTTAGAGAGCAAAAA
Source organism: Heterohyrax brucei (assembly GCA_028571685.1). Taxonomy (NCBI): domain Eukaryota; kingdom Metazoa; phylum Chordata; class Mammalia; order Hyracoidea; family Procaviidae; genus Heterohyrax; species Heterohyrax brucei. Next base: position 22,382,115 of record CM053147.1, read on the forward strand.
TACTTCCCCGGAGACCCACATAAGACTCCCCATCATGCCTGTCCCCTTGGCCGGAATTGTAGCACACACCTATTTCTAAATCAGTACTTGGGAAGGAGAATGGAACCCCGGTGATTGAGGCTTTGCATTTCCAAGGCAAATTGCTGCCTTGTGGGCAAAAATTGGTTGGAATGGTGGTATTAGTTTTCTATGCTGCTGTAACAAAAATGATCACAAATTCAGTCAAGCAGATGATACAAATTTCTTAGCTTACTGCTCTGGATGTCAAAAGTCCAAAATGAGCCTCACTAGGCTAAATCAAGGTGTCAACAGGGTAGTGTGTCTTTCTGGAGGCAATGCCCTTTGGCAGTGGGTTTTGGTTGCTTGTTTAGGGAAGAATCCATTTTCTTGCTTTTCTAGTTTATAAGCTACCTGCATTCCTTGACTCATAGCCCTTCTGCATGCTCAGAGCAAGCATTGGCTGGTCTAGTCTTTTTGACAATACCGTCTCTCTGATCCTGACTCTTCAGCTTCCAGCTGTTCTCCATTGGAATCCCTGTGATTATGCTAAGCCCACCAGGATAGTCCAGGATAATCTGTCCATCTCAAGGGCAGCTGAATAACAGTGTTAATTTCCTGTTGTCATACAACCTAACACTTCCTAGGTTCCAGAGATTAAAACGTATGTATATATATTGGTGGGATGGGGTTATTTTCTGCCTACCATAAAAAAAAAAAAAATGAAGCCACTGCCATTGAGTTGGTTCTGACCCATAGTAGTAATCCTACAGGAGAGGGTAGAACTGCTCTATACAGTTTCCAAGTAGCACCGGGAGGTTTCAAACTGCTGACTGTATGGTTAGCGGATGTCGTATTTAACCGCTACACCACTGTATCATAGGGGAAAAAATTTTTTTAGGAGTCACAGTGGTTTGTGGTGCTCCAAAGAGCCTTAGTATGTAAACAGAGGTATAGCACACCTGTGGTATTAAAATGTCATAGGAGGGGGTGGTGCCTTTGGCAGAAAGTCTACAAAGACTCTTAGGTAATGCGAGGGGTGGGGGGCACAACTAGGGGACAAGGGAGAAAATAAGGTTGAGAAACTTATCAAACCAGATTTACCAGTGGGGCCTTGGCAGGGCTGATACAGCGCGTGGTAAGGGGCCACTGTTACCGGAACAATCCCCTCGTCAGGAGGCAGGAGAGTTAGCCATTGGTGGACCGTAAGCAGGACGTGCTCCAGGGAGTTGTCCAAAGCTGAGATAAGACAGAGTCATGAGTTTTGCAGATAGTCAAGTAAAACCCAGATACTTTCTGTCATTCTGTGCTCTTTCCTATCCCGTTTTTTATTTTTAAAAATTTTATCTTTAAATAACATACCGTGTTGAAGAGTCTATCCTTAGAAAGCATCAACGTTTGACTGTCACTGACATTCTTTTTTTAACATAAATACTGTTGCATAATACTGCAATTGTGCCTGGATATTGCCATGGTTGGGTGGTTTGATGAAACAGTATCTGGAAGATGACATCGGAACATTGATTAGAAATGTTATGCTGACATTTTCTATTTTTTTAAAATAGATGTTCTTCCTTAGATATACATATTTTTTTCTTCTGCTTTTTCACTAACCAGTTGTTTACCTAGAAGTTACCATTTGAAATTCCATTACTACATGAGCTGCTCACAAAGCTTTGGAAAATGACTGTTAATTCTAAAATAATTGTATCACTTGTCTTACTCAGTCAAGAAAATGGGCGTTTATGTGTGCTTTAGCAATGTTTAGATCAGCTGTTACACCTCTTCTTTTAAAATAGTCCTGATTATAATGCAAATTCCAAGCTGTGATGCCATTGCTAGAAACTGGAATGGCAACAGCCTCGTCTGGTTGAGATTATCTGTTGACTTTGGAGCTTCTTGTAGCTGTGCTCAGTCATCTCTTGATTTAGGGGACCAGTGTGTGGTCTTTTCAACTAAGGCCATGGCTTGTACTGTCTTATAGTCACCTCTAGTGATGTACATGTCTAGTAATTGCCGACTGCTGTCGACAGTCTCCATCATCTCGCCAGACTGAGATTGGGGAAGCAGCTCTACAAACATTAGTTTAATTACACAAATATTCCTAAAAACCTTTTTGCTCATGGCTTCCTCTAGGGATCCAGTATTTTTCTTCCTCTGAAAATTTATTGGGAAGTTGCTACACCACTGATAGTGTATGCCTCCACAAGGTAGATGCATTTATAATCATTTGAAACTGAAGAAATGTGCAAAGACATCAGTTTGAGGACTAAGGCAAGCTTGTCCTAAGCCACGGTATTCTCGGTTGCCTTACACGCATGGGAAATCTGGACAATGAATAAGGAAGATCAAAGGAGAATTGATGCATTTGCATGAGGGTGTTGGCAGGGTATGTTGAATATACCGTGCACTGCCAGAAGAATGAAAGAGTCTATCTTGGAAGAAGTACGGCCAGAGTGCTCCTTAGACTTGAGAATGGTGTGACTTCATCACGCATACTTTGGACATATTATCAGGAGGGACCAATCCCTAGAGAAGGACATCATGCTTGGTAAAGTAGGGAGTCATTGAAAAAAGGGGAGACCTTCAATGAGATGGACTGATGTAGTGGCTGCAACAATGGGCTCAAGTATAACAACAATGCAGAACTGGGCAGTGTTTTGTTCTGTTGTACAGACAGTAGGTGTGAGATAGCACCTAAAAACAACTTACCAGTGGTTTTAACCCCATTTGGGAATAGCATTTATTATGTCCATGAGACAATGTTAGGGTATTTCTGTTTTAAGTCAATTTCTTCGGAGACAAGTCTTAAGTTATCCAGTATTGCTTTAACAGAAATACCACAAGTGGACGGTTTTAACAAAGAAAAGTTTAATTGCTCACAGTCTGGTAGGCTCCAAGTCCAAATTCAGGATCATCAGCTCCAGAGGTAGGCTGTCTCTTCTTGTTGGGTCAGAAGTAAAGTCCTTGTGTTGTGTCAGTCTTTCCTTGGTCTGGGAGCATCTTAGCACAGGAACCTCAGATCTGAAGGACACATTCTTCTCCAGTGTGACTTCCTTGATGGCACGAGGTCCCCTACTCTCTGCTTGCTTCTCTTCCCTTTTATCTGTTGTAGGATAAAAGGTGGTGTGAGTCACATTCCAGAGAAACTCCCTCAGTAAGGATGTTACAGTCCCACCATAGTCCTCTAACATAATCCAATCTGTTAACCACAGGCAGAGATTAGAATTTATAGGGAAAAGATATCACAAAATCGAGGCCAATCACACAATACTGGATGGATGACATCATGGCCCAGCCAAGTTGCTAGATGTTTTTTGGGGGGTGGGGCACAAGTCAATCCATGAAAAAATATAAAAGAGACTGAACAAGCAACCGAAAAGCAGAGATGTGGAAAGAGAGATGCCACATCACATGACAATCACCAAGGAACTAGGGAACAGAAGCTGAAGAGATAAGGACTTTATCACAGAGCTGACAGAGAGAAAAATTTCCCCTAGAGCTTGTACCTGGAATTTGGACATTTAGCCTCCTAAACACTGAGAAAGTAAATTTTTGCTTTGTTAAAGTCGCCGTCACTTGTGATACATCTGTTAGAGCAGCACTAGGTAACTACGACACCGCATGACCCTAAAATTCATTTATCTCTCTGGACTTTAGCTTCTTCCTCCTTAAGGAGCTGGTTGTGCTCAGTTGTCCTCTGTTTAATTGTCCACCTCTTCTTCTCTCACAGCCTCTGACTCCATGACAAACATCAGGCCCATGTGATGTGACTCCTGTCCTCCGCTTGGGTGGGCCCTGTTTAGGAGGACATTGGATATAGCCCCTGAGCCAGACCAGCTGAGTTAAAGCCCATCCCAGGCTTGAATAGACATGACGGCCGGATATAGAGTGAAGGATTCTGTTCCGGTCTGAGGTGTCACTCAGGCACCAGATCCCCAGAGGATCCCTGTTCAAGCCTACTGTTCAGGGACCTTTTCAAAATGTGGAGTTTATTCCAACTCATGATGAACCTGTGTGTGAGATGTGAGTCAGAGCAGGACTGTGCTCCATAGTGTTTCCAGTGATTGATTTTTTCAGAAGTAGATTGACAAACTTTTCTTCTGAGCCACCTCTGGGTGGACTTGACTCTCTAGACTTTTGGTTTGCATTCAAGTGTGCCGCTTGCATAAGTGCAAGGTGCTGCTTGCACAAGGGTGTTGTCACTGGAGGAACAAGAACAACCAAAGATAACAATGGAAGCCATGTCCATAGCAACCACTGCACCTGTTGATCAGAGAGTCCCAGAAGCCTCCTGCAGCTCAGTTGTTCTACTTCTTCCCAACCTGTGTGGACTTTTTCCACGTGCACACAGTCTTACCCCTTTGGTATTTTCAGTTCCCATTTCAACATTGGCTGTTGACAGTGATGCCTTGTAACTGGCCTTTTCCCTGTTTGCCAAGCTTTCCAATTGGCTGTGGACCTGGAATAAAATGAAGTGCATCGTTCCCTGTGGCATGTGAAAGGCTTGGAAGTCTGTCTGCCCTCCTTTCTGTTTTCTTCCTTTCTCAGCTCTTCCATTCCGACTTGGGACTCAGCGCTGCCTTAATGAATCTTTCACCATCCTATGGGAAGCTGTTTACCGATTTCTGCTTCTCATGCAGCTGCGAGATACTCAGACTCTCCGTTAGCCAAACTGGCTCTCTACCAAGCACCTTTTCCAAGCTGCTGTCTCTAAAACACAGTGTGTTTGACTAGACTAAGCATATCAAGCTTTAATGCTTTTAAAGCATGGTATTTGCCACCATGCAATTCCATTCAATAAACAGCACTTTCTCTGTGTAAAGCCTTCTGCTGGATTGTGCTGGGTGGTATACAGATGAATAACATGCTATGCTTTCCTTTCCAGTTTGAACTCCAGTAGGAGTTGGGGAGGCAGGTGTAGGTCAGTAGGTTGTTCTGCTGTCTTTCTGTTCAGATCATAACGAGCACTGTCCCAACTAGTAAGGTCCCTGCGTGCTGTGAATGGTCTGTGCTCAACTGCTTACCTAAATGTTTGCTGGTTCAGACCCATGCAGAGGTGCAATGGAAGACAGACGGGAAGATCTGCTTCCCTAAAGATTGTAGTTTCAAAAACCCAATCAAGTAGTTTGTTTTGGTATCTGGTACTGCTGTAACAGAAATACCACAGAGAGGATGGCTTTAACAAAGTTAAGTTTATTCTTACATAGTCCAGTAGGCCGCAAGTCCGAATTCAGAGTGTCCACTCCTGGGGAAGGCTTTTCCTCTGTCAGCTCTGGAGGAAGAGTCCTTGTGTTGCATCAGTCTTTGTTCAGGGAGCATCCTGGCACAGGAATTTCAGGACTGAAGGACACATTCTTCTCCCAGTGCTGCTTCCTTGATAGTGTGAGGTTCCTAGCTTTCTGCTTGCTTCCTTTTTCTTTCATCCCTTGCAAGATAAAAGGTACAAGCCACATTCTAGGGAAACTCCCTTTACAATGGAGAAGGGAAGTAGTCTTAGGAAGGGATTTACAGTCTCACCTTAATCCTCTTTGACATGTAGTGCAGGAAAATCACAAAATGGATGACAATCACCCAATGCTGGTCATCGCAATCCAGCCAAATTTCTGTACATGTTTTTTGGAGGACACATTTCAATCCATGGCGCAGTTCTACTCTAACTCTGTAACAAGAGGTTTCCATGAGTAGAAATTACTTTGATAGCAATAGGTTTGTTCTTTTTGAATCCTAGTCAGTTAGTCAGTGACAGTTATTTGCATGTCCCCCAGTAATGGGGAGAGTTCTCTTGGCCACTGCCTCAAGAAGAAAGACAAGACTATTGATGCATGGTAGACTTCACAAATTCTGCCAGCATATGAACTCTGGATGTCATTGCTAGCTCCTTCTCCTCCCCAATGCCAAACCAAAAAGGAGGATTTATCTCATGGGCATTGAGACAAATGCCCTTGTTTGTCATCCCCTGTCTCCCAGGAGAAGGAGGCCTGGTTGCACAATGTTTAAGCCCTTGCCTGCTAACTGAAAGGTTGCCAGTTTGAACCTACCAGCTGCTGTGCTGGATAAAGAGGTGGCAGCTTGCTTCTGTAAAGGTTAGAGCCTTGGAAACGCCGAAGGGCAGTTCTACTCTGTCCTATAGGGCTGCTATGAGTCATCACTGATGGCAGTGGGTGTTGATTTATGTCCCTAGAAAGGTTTAAAAATCCAGCTAAATCTACATGTGAATGCATTTATCAAGTAAAGATATTTCCTGTATTTATACCAAGTTTTACCTGCTGTCCTTAATTAACTTCTTCTTTTTAAAGCTACTGGTGTAGCTGCCTTTTCAGCAGTATGATTCATTTAGCAAAGGCCTTGTGGGGGAATATCTAAATCTAATGGACTTAAGGCTTAACTCTGATAATAACTCATTTTGTCGTGAAAAACAATATTCACTGCACATGATAAACCATGTTAGAGGTGAACAATCTATAGCTGGGCAGTCTATAGGTTGACTTTAATGACTTGCTTAGTGGGACTCTAAAATTTTGGCCATCACCAGTCCATCTCCTATCTTTATTTTTATCAGAACATGACTGTGGTGTTTCCTATCCTAGCAATCTTGGGGAAAACAGAACAGGCTTTTAGACACACTGAGTCAGGACTCTATATTGTGTGGCTATTTGGGGTCTAGGGGAATGTATGCATAATGCAGAGAGTGAAATAAAATTCAAGATACAAGGAAGCATCCCATTGGGGAGAGTGTTTGTAAGTGGGCCATTGATGGGTAGCTGAAGAATATTGAAAATTCCCGAATTTCCAACCATGAGATCAGGGGTTAGCTTTAGAGAGAGCTTAATTGTATCAGTAGACTCAAAACTGCCAAGGATTAAGGTATTAACTAATGTATACAGTGGGAGAAGGTGCCAATGGAAGACAGAGGTTGTGTGCCATCTAAAATAGGGAAGGAGAGGGTATAGAAGGCACTTAGTGTGTATCCAGTACTGTTGGAAAGATGCCTCCTCATTGGATAGATTCTTATGGCCTCTTGAGTGTATCTCTAAAACATCTTCTCATTACAAATGATGGTGAAGTGTTGAGAGGGTTGGCAAGTATGAGCCAGTTCCCAGGCGTCTAACAAAGCTAAGTTGCTGGATGTGCAAAGCTGAGGATCATCACACAGAATGGGGCAAGTGGGGATATCCTGGAAGCTCTGTCCACAGAGAAGGAGTGATACTGCATCTTATCCCCTTCCAACACACACATCTGTGACTGTCTGCTGTCCTTATCCTTTGTCTAAATTGCACATTTTCATGGTCAGATGTGATGCATGAATGAAAACTGAAAATGTGGTGGGGGTGGGGACGGGGGAAGGACGATGTGGAATTAAATTTTCATAAATGGCAAAAAGGCTGAGTTTTACATTAAAAGTCCCCAAACCTACTACCCCCTACTGGGCTAATGGCACCTGCTTTCTGCATTATACTTAATCAGAGTATTATTTTATTTCCACCTTCTATTATTAAAAGAGTCTAGTATTGTTTGGAACATCAGATTAATTCAGCATACCATTGTATAGCCATCTGGGCTTATCAGTAACAACTATTTCCATTTCCAAGTCTTATTAAACCAAACACATTACAGTAATTTGTATGTGAAGCATTCCAGCACAGTGAAAACTTCTGTAATTCTGAAAACATGAGTTAAAGCAGACCACTCGTTACCTAGGAGTTTATATTAATATCCTGGCTCTATCTGAAGAAAATGTTTCATTTCAAGGACAAAAATTTGTCACAGAAACTCCAAATTATTTAACAGCCAGTGACTCAGACTCAACAGCGTGTTCTGCCTTGCTAGAGGGCAACAGCCTTATGTGCATAAAACATGTCTAAATAAAGACTTGATTGCACTCAAGGGAATCGCCAGAGCTGGGCCTTTCCTTCTGTCCCTAATCTGACAGGATGTGTCCTCTTCATGCCTCCAGAGAGCCTGAGTAGATCATATGATTGAATGAAAAATGCTCTCCTGCTGTTTCTACCCAAACCTATCTTGGCTGGTTCAGTTTTCACTTTCTTGTTACCGTTAGTTGCTGTTGAGTCATCTCTATCTCAAGACAGCCCCTAATGTAGAGTAGAGTAAAACATTGCCTAATCCTGCATTGTCTGCATCATGCTTAATGTCTGCACCTTCTGCTGAGACTCAATCTGTTGTATCAATCCATCTCACCTTGGGAAAATCAATGCATCCAGCCTTGGCAGTTGTAGACGAAACAAGGTCACCAGGCCTGTATTTTCACTCTCCTAAAAGAGTAACTGGCAGCCTCTAAGCTAACAACAACCTCCAAATTGTTCTGAAAGTGGGCATATTCTCAATCATGAAGCCTGTGTCCGTCAGAAGCATCCTGAACAACTGCATCTGGGATTGCATTGTCAAGATCGCAGACTGTCTTTCTTCGTGCTTATTCATCTCCTTGCTTTGTAGTCCTTGGTCCATGGCTTTGTTCCTCCTCTGCCTGTGCTGAGACACATCCAGAAACATTGGATGTCCAGCCTGGAGGCCTTTGTATGGTGTACCCACTTCAGTTGTTGGGCTGTTTCTTCTCCAGTAGGTCTTTCCAATCTCTAGAAGCTTTATCCTCTGCAAAGTTCAGCTTGGTGGACTGGAATGGAGTGTTATTTGTTGTTGTCTTCTGGACAGGGGAAGGCTGCCTTCCTCCAGCTGTGCTGGTGATGAATAACTGACTTCTCTCTCTTCTTACTCATCTGTCACCTTCCTGCCTTCCTCTAGGAGCTGTCTCTGTGGCACACTACTTTTTGAAGCCAGAGGAAAAAAGAAAAAGAAAAATAGAGTAGTTTATGTGCAAGCAACAGGTGGGCTAGCTTCAATTCCTCTGGTCTCCTGCCAGAATAAAAGAAGGGAACTGAATCAGCATCTGACCTTATCTTGTCCTTCCTCAAAAACTACCTAATGTTGAAGATTTTTCATGTGATCTGGAAAAGCACCTAGGGCTACCCTGAATTGCATTTTTATCTCTCCATGGACATTTTTTAATAAAATTATAATTTTTTATTATTTGTTGTTGAGAATATATACAGCAGGATGTATACCAGTTCAACAATTTCTGCCTGTAAAGCCAGTGACACCAGTTACATTCTTCAAGTTGGGTCTCCATTCTTACCTGCCTTTTCCAAGTGGCTTCCCCACCATTTACATAAAAGTACCAGGATAGCACTGTATTGTCATTCATTCATTCAGTGTCCTGCTGAATTAATAACTTATTAGGTATCTACTCTTTGCACTGGCCTGAGTCTGATGTTACAGAGGAAAAATATATGAGGCCTCAGCATTCAGTCACTGGGTAAGACAGGCAAGGAACACACATAAACCCTTATAAAACTGCAAGGAAGCATATGATTCTTGTTGAGGAAGAGCAGGATAGGATATAAATGCTAAAATGTTTCAGAGGAAGGGAAATTAGGATAATCTGGAGTTCCTGAGGAGAAAAATACACAAAGTGAGACCTTGGAGAGCCTTAAATGGTGGCCTTAGGGGATTGTACTTTATCCTATAGATAATGGAGGGTTTGGGGAAAATATTTTAGTGCTGTCAACTCTTGTAGGAAGAGGAACACACCAGAACTCTTTGTAGCTCTGGACGAAATGGCTTAGTTAGTTGTGAATGAAGAGCCTATGCAGATGTAGAGAGGTTTGTGGAACCCTTAAATGCAAGTACGATGAAAATGAAAAGGGAAAATGATAGAAGAAGTAAGACTGAAATGTATCTCTCACCTAATGTGTGTTGTAAATCCTGCTATATTTGCCTGTGTACCTGTGTTTATAATCCTATTTGGGAATCCAGTTTTCTTTGTCATGCTAATGAGGCAGTATTAGTGTAGGGTGTATCTTCAATCACTTTCTTTTGAAATATAAAAGAACAGATTAAATAAGCAGCAAGGAAGCAGAGATGGGGGAAGGCAGGTACCATGCCACATGAAGATTGCCAAGGAGCCATCTAACAGAAGCTGAAGAGAGAACCAAAAAAAAAAAAAATGAAACCAAACCCACTGCCATTGAGTTGATTCCAGCTCATAATGACCCTACTATAGGGCAGTGTAGAATTACTCCATAGAGTTTCCAAAGAGTGCCTGGTAGATTCGAACTGCTGACCTTTTGATTAGCGGACTTAGCACTTAACCACCGAGCCACAGGCAGAGAGAGAAAACCTTCCTGAATTTAGTGTCCTACACTGTGAGAAAATAAATTTCTGTCAGTTCAAGCTACTCATTTGTGATATTTGTGTCAGAGCAGCCCTAGATAATTAAGATAACTGGGAAGATATAGATTGTACAGAGTGATGTTTGGGCGAACAAAGTACTGAGCAGATGAGCTTGGCCAGGGAAGGGTAGACACACTGGATAAGAAACTCTGGAAACAGTGTCTAAGCATCACTGTGTCACATGGGCAGAGGAGTAGCACCAAAGATGGCATAAGTAAGTACTAAGCAATCATGAGGAATGGAGAGAAACTGGTCAGGTCAGGAAACTTTTTTTGAGAGGGTCAGTTCAATGGACACTGATAAGTGATGTTTTTGTTTTCAGAATCAGCACTGCCAACATGTTCCATTAATGGCAAAGCTGACCATGTGGTCCCAGACAGGGAAGATTCTGAAAAGAAGGAAAAATATTTCTATTTTCTGGTTTAGTGGAAGTCTGACATTTAATTTGAAATATCATGAGTAGGGAGCCCTTGAGGTATAATAGTTCAATGTTCAGCTGCTAACCAACCAAAAGGTCAGTGATTCAAATCCACAAGGCACTCCTGGTGGGGCAGTTCTGTCCTGTAGGGTTGCCATGAGTCAGAATCGACTCAGTGGCATTGAGTTTGTTGTTTTCTTTTGGTATCATGAACAGAGAAGAGGCCAAATCGAGCTGTTTTTGCAAAAAAAAAAAAGTATAAAAAGTCAACCATGAATCTCAACTGTATTTTTTAATCTATTCATTTTGTTTACACTCAGAGGTAATGCTCTCTTTTGAGTTATAAGGTTTGCCACTCATCCCTGAAACGACCCCTAAGAATAAGAGGAATAGGAAAATGTTTGAGTTACTAGCCAGGGTTGCTTCCATGGAGGCTTTTATCTGGTCCAATTTATGAAGACGCTGCCAGGGGTTAATGAAGGAGGCTTGTTGAGTGTGATACAGAGAATGCAACTTTAAATGGTCATAAATTAATATCTGCTCACCTTCATGCTTGACTTTGAACCTAATGACATCAGTGCACAAAGAAGATAGGGTGAAGTGGTCTTAAGGCATTATCTGGAAACCCAGGCCATAGAAAAAATAACAAGTCCAGTTTTAAGCTCATTAAGGGATACTGACTATTCCAGGATATCAAATTAACCATTAAAAGCCTTTGAAAGTTGAGCTGAAAACTAGGACATGTTTTCAGATCTTTGGAGACTCAGTTTTTTGAAGGGAATAAAACTCGAGGCTTTTGAGATATGTGCATATATATATGTATATATATATGTATATATATATTTCTTTTCTCAACTGTGATCAAGAGAACATGAAAGGACATTTGCTTAAACTACTTACATCAAGTCTGATAAGTTGGTTTGGGAAAGCACTTCTTTGGTATTGAGGTTATTTTCTGAAGGATGGTGTGGGTGACATAGTGCTTGAACTCATAGAAAACACCACCCCGCAGACTCTGGAACATGAATGAGCTAAACAACTTAGAGGGTCTCTGAATGGCAATGGAATTAAGGCATGCCATTTAGTATTAGATGCGTGAGATAATAAAAGAAACTCTTCCAGAATCTTCTTAGACAGAAGTATAATGGTCCTGAAGAGGAGAAAAATCCTTTTTCCTCTTGTACTTGTTTCCTAGGGTGGCTGTGACAAAGTACCACAAACTGAGTGGTGTCTAATAACAGAAATTTATTGTCTCAGAATTCTTGGGGCTGGTAGTCCAAATTCCGGGTATCAGTAGGGCATGTTCTCTTTGAGGCTTTAAGAGAATATCTTTGTCTTGTTTCTGGTAGCTCTAGACAGCCTTGATTTATAGCTGCAGCATAACTGCTTGGTCATGTGGCTCACTTTCTTGTCTCTGTGTGTCTCTTTTTCCTCTTTTATGGGACCCATCTCAGAATGGATCAGGACTTACCCTATTCTGATATGAACTGGTGTGAACTGGTAACATTTTTTAAGATACTATACTCAGACAAAGTCATGTTCATGTCTAGTGAAGGGAGGATTTCAGTGTAAATTTTGTGGGAAATCATTCAATCCACAGCACCTCTCTTAGGTGGTTTGATGGTTAAAGAATATGGCCTTTGACATCAGAAAAACCTGGATTCTAGTCTTGTATCAGCAAGGTCTTTTGTAGAAGTTGTAGTAACTTGAGGAGTGCCTGGGTCATGTAGGCAGTTAAGTGCTTGACTGCTGATTGCAAGGTTGGTGTTTCTAACCCGCCCACAGATGCCTTGGAAGGCCTGGCAATCTGCTTCCAAAAAAGTCACAGCCTTGAATGTGGGTCATGTTTCTCCTATGCAACACACAGGATTGCTGGGAGTTGGAATTGACTTAGTAGCAATTTTTTTTCTTTTACCAATAGTAACTTGAAAAGTTTTTACCTCGACAAAGTTGGAAAGAATTATTGCCTGTGTTGACCTTTATATGTTATTACAGAAAGAACCTCTGGTTTCTGTCATTTGTGTTACTGTTCAAAAGTGGCAGAAAACTCTCTATCGTCTCTCATTTTATGCTTGTATTGGTGAAATAAATAGACAACTTCAGAGGTCTGTTAAGGATAGTATTCTGCTTTCTGTAGGGTTGCTATGAGTTGGAATTGACTCAGTGGCCACTGGTTTGGTTTTTTGTTTTCTTCTTTTTAATTCTGCTTTCTACCTGGAAATCCTGATTTAATTTAGAGGCCAATCAAATACAGTATGAGGCTCAGAATAAGACTTATTGTACATAATAATCCTTGCATAGGAACAAGCTCGCTTGTAGACAGACACACCTGTGCGCGAGTAGGTGAACTGGTTGTCCGAGTGCGTTTCAGACTTTTCAGGATTGTGTCTGACAAGAATCTATTTGTTCTGATAAATGGTATTTTCTACAGACATTTAGATTTGAAAACAAAGAAAATGCAAAAGACAAAGGAAATGAACGAAATTAGTTCCCAACATGCTGTTACTGAGATTGCTTATAAATGCAGATAATGGACAATTTTCTAAATTCAAGAGTGACCTATTTGTTCATATGCAGATAAAAAATTGGCAGGAATAAGAGAAAGACAAAGAAGTAATATGTATTGAACATCCACTAATGTCAGGTGTGGCATGTGACATTTATAATCTTAAATCTCACAAAATCCCCGCAAAGTATGTGCTTGCTATCTTTCCCATTTTCCAAGAGTCGAGTTTGTCTCAGAGGTTTCAGAAGTCAAGATCAGACATTTAGTAAGTGGAATAAGTGGCTACTTTTAATCATGACATTGTGTTGCCACTCCATTTGTAAAAGAATGCCGTCATTTTAATAAAATCAATTAGTGTGTTGGGTACTGCTAATGTTTAGTACTAGGAGAGGAACCTTCTGGCGGGAAATGGTGGTGGTTGACAGTTGTCTTTCCCCTTTAGGTCTCACATCCCCTCACCCTAACTGTATACCTACCAGTGTGGCAGCAAGTCACATTCTCAGGCCCCTGTCTTTAAAATGATAATATTAATAACAGTATTAGTATTAAAAAGGGCACAAGTGGGGGTGTGTGTTTCTTTATGTTGGTTACAGTAGATACAGCTATGTATAGTGGCTGTCTGTGGAAAAAGGAGAAAGGAACTTTGGTTGTTTCCCAAGGAAAAGTGCTTTAGCATAACTGAGACTCAGACTGAGTACCAAATCCTGTTTTTCATAACACATGAAGATATCTTCCTCAGAAAAGCAGGGAAGCCTAATACCTCTGATGAGATCCCTTTTTATGCCAGGCAGTGTTACAGTGGGAACTCTCCTTTCTAAATATATGTTTGGTTATAAATGGATGCATCCTGGTTTAAATGACAGCAAGAGAAGAGTTGACCAAGTCAGGCCAACAAGGGAACATGAAGGAAAGACAAGCCAGGAGGATAAGGTCTTCCAGTTACCTTATTCCCCTATTTCTCCTAGCTCTGCGTGTTTTGGAAACTCTGGTGGTACAGTGTTTAAGTGCTATGGCTGCTAGCCAGAAAGCTGGCAGTTCAAATCGACGAGGCACTCCTTGGAAACTCTATGGGGCAGTTCTACTCTGACCTATAGGCTGGCTATAAGTCAGAATCAACTCAGTGGTGGTGGGTTTGGCACTGGTTTCTGTGTATTTAGCACATGGGAAGGACATGTATTTTGGGGGGCCAAAGAATGGAATGTTATGGATTTAACTGTGTTTCCTAAAAAGATAGGTTGAAGTCCTAACCCCTGTATCTGGGCATTTGACCCTGTTTGGAAATAGGGGGTTTTCTTTGGCTGTGTTAGTGAGGTCATGCCAGAGTAGGGTAGATCCTAAATTGAATACTGTCTGAGTGATGTCTTACAAAGGAGAGTCACAGAGTAAGCAGACCCTCTGAGGATCCATCCACAAAGCATCGAACACTCATCAACACCTTGGGCTACCACCCAGGAAGAACTTTTCTGTAGAGCTGATGCTCTGCTTTGCATTTCTAGCCTCTGTAACTGTGAGGCAATCCATTTATGTTCTTTAAAGCCACCTACTTGTAGTATATTTCTTATGGAAGTGTATTTCTTATGGAACCTAAGACATTTGGCCATGTTGCCATCTGTCTTAGCTAGCTACTGCTGCTGTAACAGATATACCACAAGTGAATGGCTTTAATAAAGAGAATGTTTCCCTCACGGTCTAGGAGGCTACATGTCCAAATTCAAGGTACCAGCTCCAGGGATAGCTTTTCTCTCCGTGTTGGTTCCAGAGAAAGGTCACTGTTATCAATCCTGCCCGGTCAAGGAGCTTCTCAGTGCAGGGTCCCTGGTTCTGAAGAGTGCACTATTCTTCTGGCTGTTGTTTCTTGCTAGTATGATGTCCTCATGTTTCTCTGCTTGTTTTTCTATTTTGTATTTCAAAGGAGATTGATTTATAGCACAAGTAGACTAACCAAAAGGCTGAGAAGTTTCCTAAATATAACAAAACACTTCAAGGGACAAAGTAGCAAGGGTCTAAGGACCATGGTTTCAGGGGATATCTAGGTCAATTGGTGTAACAAATTTTTTCAAGAAAACATTGTGTATTACACTTTGGTGAATGGCATCTGCGTCTTAAAAGCTAGCAAGTAGCCATCTAAGAAGCATTAGTTGGTCCCAACCCACATGGAGCAGAGGAGAATGAAAGACACAAAAGACCTAAGGAAACTATGAGCCCAAGAGACAGAAAGGGCCATATAACCCAGAGACTACATCAACATGAGACCAGACGAACTATATGGTGCCTATCTACCACCCATAACTACCCTGACAGGGAGCACAATGAAGAGTCGCTAACAAAGTGGGACAAAACTGGGGTGCAGAACTTAAACTCTATTAAAAAGACCAGAATTGATGGTCCAACAGACTGGAGGGTGCCTGGAAGACATGGTCTTCAGACTTATCATTAGCCCTGAGCTGAATCTGTTCCTGAAGCCAACTCTTCAGACAGAGATTGAACTGGACTATAAGACATAAAATGATACTGGTGAAGAGTGTACTTCTCGGCTTAAGTAGGTACATGAGACTAACTGGTCTGCTGCTGTCCAGAGGTGAGATGAGAGGGCAGAGGGGGACAGGATATTGTTCAATAGACATGGGAAATACAGGGTGGAAAGGAGGAGTGTGCTGTCACAGTGTGAGGAGAGCAGCTAGAAATACACAGCAGTGTGTGTGTTTTGTGTGACAGATGGACTTGGGTTGTAAACTTCCATTTAAAGCACAATAAAATACTTTTAAAAATTTTAAAAAAGAACACTGACTTTTGAAACACAACCTGATATTGTAGATCGAGTCCTGCCTCATTAACATAACAGCTACTAATCCCACCTCATTGATAGTGTAGAGGTAAGAATTACAACACGTGGGAAAATCACATCAGATGGCTGAATGGGGACAATATCACAATGCTGGGAATCATGGACTAGAAAATTTAACACATATTTTGGGTGAACACAGTTGAATCTATGACACTATCTGTACCTCATCTGAAGACTAAACCTGTCCCCTGTTCTGGGACCACTCCTGTCCTCTGTGGGGATCACTAGAGAGCTAACATAGCATCATAGCCTAATACTGCTGACTGTAGTGAGGCAGCCAGAGCTGACCTGTTTCCAGGAACAAGTTTTCTTCCATGTATATACTCCAGTTCCAGTTGGAGGACTCCCCACAACCCGAATCTGTGATACCCAAGCCAGTTTGTCCTGGTTTTAGCACTGAAAGTCTCAGGTTCTAGGAAACCACAGTCCCAGGCAAACCAGTTGCTCTGTGAACCCGTATCTTGATCATATGCTTAGAATTCCCTTTGTACAGGGGCTATAGCTCTGCTTGCCTCTTGATGAGTTTGAAACCTCAGACACAAATGCTGAAAAACTCTTTGATTTTTGTCAGGTGCATTAAAAAATTGAATATGGCACCCTACCTGCAAGTTCCCCTAAAGAATGTGATTTTAACTATCAAACCGCCACACCTTTTGAGCACAAATCCTAAATGATTAAAACTTCATTATAGAGTTCTGTTAATACCAGATATTTCAAGAAGTTATCCTTGGCCTCGGTTCCTGACGGCACAATGATTAAGAGCTCAGCTACTAGCTAAAAGACTGACATTTTGAATCTATCAGCTGGTCCTTGGAGACCTTGTGAGGTAGTTCAACTCTGTCTTATAGGGTTGCTATGAGTCAGAATCAACTTAATGATAACAGGTGCCTGATGTTTCATCTTTGACTCATATGAGGGGACCCAACAAAACCAAAAACCCACTGCTGGAAAGTTGATTCTGACTCACATTGACCATAGAGGATTTCCAAGGCTGTAAGTGTTTATGGAAGCAGGCTACCATATCTTTCTCCCGTGGCGCTATGGGTGGTCTCAAACAGCTAGCCTTTCAGTTAGCACTAGGAGTCAAACACTTTAACGACTGGGAAACCCTGGTGGCATAGTGGTTAAGTGCTACATCTCCTATCCAAAAAGTTAGTAATTTAAATCCTCCAGGCACTCCTTGGAAACTATGGGTCAGTTCTCCTCTGTCTTGTAGGGTCCCTATGAGTTGGAATTGACTCTGTGGCACTAGGTTTGGTTTTCTTTTTTCTTTTTTTTGGTTTAAACTACTGCATCACCAGTGCTCCTGTCTGATCATACTAAACCTAAGACTGACCGTGTTAGGGCATAAATTTTACTGAGTGGGAGAACATTTCACTCTGCTGTTTGCTGTCACTGATCTGAAGGGAAAAGGCATGTACAGTTACCTAAATATGTGCAATTATAAACCACTCCTCTCCTTGCTGGTCTCCATAAATCATGAGCCACCCTTGCTGGAGCTTTATCTAAAGGCATGTTTTATGTGGTCTTTGGAGCATCATTAGCTGTAAGTTAAAAAAAAAAGTTATAGAGATGGAAATAAAGATTTTGTAACAAAATGATTTATCTATCTAGTAAGGAAGAGACATGTTATATTTCCCTAAATTGGATCGTGTTTACTTTTGCTATAAAAGAAATGTCAGTTTTATCAAACGACTTTTTTAATTGCTCACATCTAATGCAGGATAATATTCTTTAAGACAAAGGGGAGACATTGAAGCAAATTAAGGAACTCTCTGGGGCAGACTGTGGAATGAGAGTTGCTTTCATCCATCATAGGAAGTCTTGGTTAGAGAGAGAGAGAAAGAGGGAGAGAGAGAGAGAGAAAGAGAGAGAGAGAGAGAGAAAGGGAGAATCATAATAAAGGATATTCCAGGGAACTGCTCAAATCAAACTAAACATTGAATGTGCACAATGAACATTTACAAAATTAGCTTATGGTGAAGAGAGTCTCCTTTAAGAATTTTAAATAAAGAGTAATTTCTGATTGGACAGAATTCTGTTGGCTGTTTACATGAACTGTCACATGGCAGGCATCATTTCAGAAACAAGCTGGCATGTGTTCCTAGAAGATGTGGGCTTCGTTTGCTACAGAGATGTTGGGCATGCCTCACAGAAAAGATCACGTGTGATTTGGTTCGTGAGAAAAGAAATGCCTTTGCTCTTGCTGTGGTAGCTTAGGAGCTCTGGTGGTGCATTGGGTAAGAGCGCAGCTACCCACCAAAAGGTCAGCACTGAGAGTCCCCCAGCTGCTCCTTGGAAACCCTGTGGGCCAGTGCTAATCTTTTCTCCTGGGCGGCTATAAGTTGGGATCAACTCAACAGCAGCACACTTTGTTTGGGGCAGGGGGCATGGTAGCTTTTGGTGCTTTTGTGACTAGGGTTCTAGTGAATAACCCTGGCTACCAAAGGGGGCAGCTAACATGGACTGAGAGGGAAGCAGGGCCATTGGGTAGATAGATTGTCGGGCTGTGTGCCAAGGACAGAGCCTGCTTTTAAAAAGCCTGTGTATATTACAATCCTACTTACATGAAATATCTAGACTTGACAGATGTATAAAGATCACCCTTTATTAGTGGTTACCAGAGGTGGCCAGGAGGAAGACAGGGAAGGAAATTTCAAGGCTGAGGGGACACTGTGCTTAAGGATGGTGCTATAATTTGGGAACAGATGACAGTAATGATTGAACAACTGGATAAATATGATGTCACTGAACTGCACATGTGAAGATGATTGAAATAGTAAATGTTTTGCTGCATATATACTTAGTACAATAAAACAAAGTGGAAAAAAAAAAAGCCTAAAAAGATAAGAAAACCGTAGGCATTGGTATTTATCCCACCGTAAGAAAATCATGATTCAGGAGGCGGAGGATAGCTTTGGAGGGAGAAGCTCACCAAACCCACCACTGAATAGCTAGGCAGCTTCAGGCTGATCACTTAGCCTCCCCAAGCCTTGGTGTGCTTACCTATAAACTAGATCGGGTTAATAATACCTTTCTCACAGGGCTGTTTCGAGCATCAGATGAGATAATGTCTGAGAAAGTGCTTTGTAAACTCTTAGATGCTACACAAAGGTTAACTGTTTTCCCATAATGTGGTTTCTAATTGCATGTATTTGGGTTTCCCATGAGTCACCATGTTATTTCCCAAAGCTGATGCCTGATAGACGTTATTCAGTGACACAGATATTAGTCCTTTCCCTGAGTACAAGCATTAAAAAAGGTTAGTACTAGATCTGTGGCTCTGCTGACTTACCCACAATTATGTGTTCAGTGAATGATCAGTTTGATTGAAATAATTGTCAGGCGTTCTCCAGACCCTGGCCAGGGGCTGATAAATGGCATAAAGTTTCTTCTACGAGATGACTCTTCAACTGTTAAACATTAAAAACACCAATTAATGGAATCATTGGAAAAAATGGCATCAGGTCCAGAGTGTTAAAGGAATTATGGTGCTTTTTTTGTTTTTAAAGTAAGTTTTCCATTAAAAAATCAAAGTTTTTAGCAAAAAGTTTCAAGGTACTGAACCATCTGAGCTATTTTCTGAAGGTTAGCTTTAGGGAAAAAATTAAAAAAACCTCACCTTTTTAAATAAAGCCAGGCATGTTTAAAAAGACATGTTAAATGTATGTATGCATGCATGTCTGTATATTTATATACAGATATTTTATTTTGGTTAAATACATAACTTTTGTTGATTTTGGCCCAGACTGTTAATAGTTGCTGAGAAAGGTCCTGTGGGTCCTTTTTGGGCAATTGGTGTTTCCATCTTTATCTCTAGCTTTTCCTGTGCAGTGTGGAACCATGAGAATTCCACCACGGTGCCATGTTGTCACCTCAGACTGCCCATGTCTAAAATTAAAGGCAATAACAATGAAAAATGAAAAAAAAAAAGAAGGAGGTGTTATTCTATAGTAGAACCAAATTCTGTTTTAAGTTGGGAACTGCATATATTGGGTTTCTTGAATGGGAGTATATTTGTGCAAATAAATCACTGTGATATTTTGATGGAAGGCTTCTGGGAAGAGAGGCTGCAAGTGTTCACATGGAACTTACTTTCCACGAAATTTTACACCTGTACTGTACAGCTGGGAAACAGGTATAAAGAACACCTGGACTCATTTCTCTGTATACGCATGTCTTTTCATTTACTTCTTATATGCTCTGTAAAGTCCCTTGAGCTAGACAGAAAGATTCCACAGACAGACTTTAACTTTTACTTTATATAAATAGTTTTCTTTGAATGGTTGAATTTAAAGAAAGGGAAGGTGGAAACCATGGTGATGGTATAGTGGTTAAACGCTACAGATGCCAACCAAGAGGTCAGCAGTTCAAATTCATTAGGCGCTCCTTGGAAACTCTGAGGGGGCAGTTCTACCCTGTCCTATGAGGTTGCTATCAGTTGGCACTGACTTGAAGGGAGCTGTTTTTTTTTTTTTTTTAATTGAAAACCTGCTAACAACAGTGGGCTCCAACCAGTTCAGTCATGGCTGACAAATTGAAATTGGAACTGACTCAGATTTTAAAAATTTGGGTGATGTGGAATGACAACTGGAACGGGAAAAATTATAGGTCAAAGCCCTGGAATGGAAGACCTGGAAGAGGTGTAGTGAGCTGTTTCAGGAGTGGGAAGCTTGAGATTCGATTATTGTCAGGACTGGAGAGCAACACACATTCAAAGCAGTTTAGTTGGCCTCCACCTTTGAAGTAGGGCATCACTGTTTCCCATTCTGCTGGTCAAGAGATTTGGTTGCTAGGCAATGTGTACACTGCCTTGGTTTTCTGACAGGGAGATTAGGTTTCTAACAGGGCTTCCATGTGTGATTTTTCCCATTCTCGTTTTCTTTACACTTTACCTACATTTAAGATTCAGGTCCATTTGGGTTTTGCTTTATTGACAGTGACTGAACTAGAAAGAATCAGTTCAAAGCCCTAAGTCAAACAGCAATGATTGTGAGGCTGGTGCAGGACCAGGCAACGTTTCTTTCTGTTATACACAGAGTTACTGTGAGTTGGAACCAAATAAATTGCAACTAACATCAGCATCAACATCTCCCAGAAACTGCCCTAGGTGCTTTGCTTATGTGACCTCATTTAATTCAGTGATCTTAAAAAGGGACCCAGTTATTAATATATACTTCAAATTTCAGTTTGAATTAACCCAGTAGTTCACTTGTTCTTGAACAATAAGTTAATATTCTTAACGTGCCTCTATGAGCTGGGCACCATTATTTTAAAACCTACCCAGCTTACGATGTTTTCCAGCCTTTTCTAGGTCTTTAGGAACCAGTTGAGTTGTCAACTGGATCAGTAATCTCAGGGCTTTGGGGCCCTTCGGTGGAATCAAACCAAATCAAACTCATTGCAGTAAAGTTGATTCTGACTCATATACCCAGCCCCAATTCCCTCTGCCTCTCTCTGTATCCTTTTTCCCACTGTTAATACTTTCAGACTTGGCTATACTCCTTAGGCTGTTTACTGCCAATTATCTGGTGTTTTTACTGTGCTTTAGTGCCGTCCTGGATCCCACCTGGTCACTCCTAAAGATCCAGGGCTGTAGATACTAAGGTTGGGAGAGTGAATCCCTCTCCTGCTGTCCTTGCCACCCCCCACCCTGAGCAGCAAAGATCTTTTGTACTTCCATGAAGGATTTACTTACTTTTTCGCAATAGGCAAAAAGGACCTCATATTGTGAAAACTGAAGAAAGAACCCTAAGCTGAAGATGGAGTTGGTGAACCTCAGTTTTTGTAGCAACTTCTTGGCCTCCTGCTTCTGGGATTGTTGAAGCTCCCTGCAGGGGGATGGCCAATAAAGGCTGCAAGTGGGAGGGGGCAGGTGGTGAAGAAGCTGAGGTGTGCGTAAACAGGGAGGCCCATCACACCTGCACAAACATGTGTAATAAAAAAGCTACATCATGAGAGAGATTTGGAATCCTTTTCAGAAGACAGGAATCATGAAAGGATAGCAGTGTTATGGAAAGATTCAGAGGAATTGGAAGAAGCTAGAATCAGAGTTGCCATGGTAGTGCAGACACAGTCAGGCTTAGGCTGGAGGCAAGAGTAAGGGGGGTGGGGAGATTGAGAGTCTCAACCTGAGACATTGCAGTGGAATGACAGACGGGACTTGTGGACATGTTAGATCTAAGACATATTGAAGGGTCAGAAGACAAATATATCTCCAAAGAATTTTAGCATTAGAGATGGGAAGAATGTTGTGCTGTTCACATAATGGGCTCCCTGTGCTTGTGGAGGTGGAGATGGTGGAAGAAGAATTGCTGGGAATAATTCAAACACTGGGAATTTATGGTATGTATCATTAATTTCCCTGGGTAATTCTTTTCAGAAGTGGACTGCCGGGTTCTTCTTCCTAGTCTGTCAGCTCTGCTGAAACTTGTCTACCATGGGTGATCCTGATGATGCCTATATACTAGTGGCATAGCTTCCAGTATCACAGCAACGAGCAGGGAAACCCTTATGAATAGCAGCTGAACATTGTCAGATATGGTGCCAGAAAGTGAGCATCTGGTTTGGAAGGCACTCAGAAGATGGCTGGGGAAGAGCTGCCTCCTGAAAGTAGAGTTGCCCTTAACGACATGGTGGGAGTAGAGCCTTCAGTATCCTCGTTCGCTGATGTGGCATGACTCAAAATGAGAAGAAACAGCTGCAAACATCCATTAATAATCGGGACAAGGAATATACAAAGCATGAATCTAGGAAAATTGGAAATTATCAAAAATTAAATGGAACAGATAAACATCGATAGTCTAGGCATTAGTGAGCTGAAATGGACCAGTTTTGGTCATTCTGAATCTGACAATCATATGGCCTACTACGCTGGGAATGAAAACTTGAAGAGGAACAGTGTTGCAGTCATCATCAAAAGGGACATTTCATGTCCTGAAGTACAATGCTGTCAGGGATAGGATAATATCCATACACCTACAAGGAAAGCCAGTTAATATGACTATTATTCAAATTTCCACAACATCCATTAAGGCCAAAGATGAAGACATTGAAGATTTTTACCAACTTATGAAATCTAAAATTGATTGAATGTATAATCAGGATGCATTGATAATTACTGGTGACTGGAATGCAAAAGCTGGAAACAAAGAAGACTGGTAGTTGGGGAAATAAGGCCTTGGTGATAGAATAATGCTGGAGATCACATCAGAGAACTGCAAGACTAGCGACTTCTTCATTGCAAATACCCTTTTTAACCAAATGGCAACTGTATAGATGGACCTCACCAGATGGAATACACAGGAACCAAATCAACTACATGTGTGGAAAAAGATGACAGAAAAGCTCCATATCAGCAGTCAGAACAAGGTAGGGTGCTGACTGTGGCACAGTCCATCAATTGCTGATATGCAAATTCAAATTGAAACTGAAGAAAATTAGAGCAAGTCTGTGAGAGCCAAAGGATGACCTTGAGTGTATCCCTCCTGAGTTTAAAGACCATCTTAAGAACAGATTTGATGTGCTGATCACTAATCACCGAAGACCAGACAAACTGTGGAATGACATCAAAGACATTATCTATGAAGAGAGCAAGAGCTCATTAAAAAGACAGGAAAGGCAGAAAAGACCAAATTGGATGTCAGAAGAGACTCTGAAGCTTGCTCTCAAACACTGAGCAGCTAAAGCTAAAGGAAGGAATGGTGAAATAAAAGGCCTAAACAGAAGATTTCCAAGAGCAGCTTGAGAAGACAAAATGAAGTACTCTAATGACATGTGCAAAGAGCTGGAACTGGAAAACCAGAAGGGAAGAACATGTTCTGCATTTCTCAAACTGAAAGAACGGAAGAAAACATTCCAGCCTCTAGATGCAATGGTGAAGGATTCTACAGGGAAACTATTAAGTGACTCAGGGAGCATCAAAAGAAGATGGAAGGAATACCTAGAATCATTATACCAGAAAGAACTAGTCGATGTTCAGCCACTGGAAGAGGTAGCATATGATCAGAAACCAATGATACTGAAAGAAGAAGTCAAAGCTGTACTGAAGGCAGTGGCAAAAAACAAGGCTGTTGGAATTGATGGAATATCAATTGAGATATTTCAACAAACAGATGTAGTGCTAGATGTGCTCACTTGTCTATGCCAAGAAATTTGGAGGACAGCTATCTGGTCAACTGACTGGAAGAGATCCATATTTATGCCCATTCCAAAGAAAGGTGATCCACTGAACGTGGAAATTAGCAAATAGCATCACTGTGGTCACCTTTGAAGTACTTCCTTTGGGAAGCTATGTACCAATGCCAGGGCCTAGTCTGTCCTTCAAAGCAATTTTGGATCTCTTTCTAGAATGGCCATTGTGCATCATGGCACAGTGGCAAGTTCAAGAACTGAATTGTATATTAGTCTGTGAGGGAATTTTTAGCCATTAAACAAATAACTGTATTGGAACACACACTCTCCCTGCTTACCTGATCTGGCCCCCAATGAATTTTTTTCTTTACCTGAAGATAAAAGAAGACATTTCAATGACATTCAGGACACCAAGGGTTATACAATGACAGCTCTGATGATCATTCAAGAAAAAGAGTTCCAAAATTGTTTTGAAGGGTGAACTAGGTGCTGGCATTGGTGCATAGCTTCCCAAAGGGAGTACTTTGAAGGTTACTATGGTGATATTCAGCAATGAGTAGGTAGTACTTTTCCTAGGATGAGTTCGTGAACCTAATTGTTGGACCTATTACTAATGATAAGATGTACCAGAAATAAAAAAGATGGTTGTAAGTCATAAATTGAGGACTACCTATATATAGAACTCTGAACTTGTAAAACAAGCAAGTTGGAAGCAACTAGTCTACTAAAAAGTATTCTCTACTCTAAAAGATATAATTTGCAATATAAGTCAAGTTAAAAATTTTTTTGTCACATTACATCTGTTGCATAAACTGAATTCTGTCTAAGTGAAAAGTACATTAATATCTTTCAGAAATAAATGTGCAAAAACTAGGACTTTCTGATGATGCTATTTTTATTTTCCTTCTGAATTTGGGATTTTAAAAAAAGATATACTTAAAATTCTTTAGGAAACAAAGTCTTGAAGAGGTTCACTAACTCCTTACCTACTATTGTAGATCATTGGGTCTCCATCTTTGGCAGATCTTTTCTCTATACTCATGACATTGAATTTTCTCAAATTGTGTCACTTATCCAAGTAAATTTTCCGTTACATCTTGTGTCTTCTACTATTCTATTCATGATAAAATTTTGTATGCACCGTTTGTGGGAAAATGTCTTGAAATTTTCTCCTTTCTTTTCTCTAATTAATATTTTTTGAATGTTTCTTATCATCTTACCAAATAGATATGTTCATGAATTTTGGCGTAGCTTAAAAACTGTATATTAAGTATTTCAGTAAGTCTTAATTAAATAATGATCACATGATTTCCAGAAGGATAAGGATTCGTGTGTATTTCTAGAGTTTAGAAATGATGTTTTATAAGCCTCTTTAAAAACTTGTCTCTCAACATGATATTATTTCTTGGAAAGATGGAGGCAAGTCTTTTGGGAATGAAATCCCTTGGAGTTTTTTTTTCCTTGCCTTTTAATGACATTTTATTATGTTTTCAGTTAAAGTTTATGCAGCAAATTATGTTCCCCTTTAACAATTTTTATACGGATTGTTCTGTGCTATTGATTACAATTTTTACAGTGTGTTAGCATTCTCATTATCTCCATTCTGTTTCCATCCTTTCCCTCCTTGCCCTCTTGTCTTTGCTTTTGCGCAACTGGGTGGTCCCATATAGTTAACTGTTTGAGGGAACACATTTCTCATGAGTGATATTGTTAATTTTATAAGCCAGTCTGTTGTTTAGTTAGTGATGGCCTGCAGAAATAGCTTCAAGTTCGAGGATATCTTAGCACAATAGTCTTGGGGGTGCCTCTAGTCTCTGTCAGTCCAGTAGGTGTGGCCTTTTTCAGGAATTTAAATTTTGTTCTACATTTTCTTCCCATTCATTGTGGGTCCTTTTGTGTTGTCCACGATCAGAGCTATTGGTAGTGGTAGCTGGGCACCGTCTAGTTCTTCTAGTCTTAAGTTTGAAGGGGTTGTGGTTTGTGTGGGCTAGTAGTCTTACGAATCTAGTTTCTTCTTTTAAACTTTAATTTCCTTTTTTCTTTTCTGCTCCATGCAGGTAGAGGCCAGTAGTTGTATCGCAGATGGCCACTCACAAGTTTTCAAGACTTCACATGCTACTCACCAAAATTTGGATGTATAACATTATCTTTCTGACCTTTATTACACTGATTGACCAAGCTATCCCCTAAGACTATGGTCCCAAGCCTTTTGACCCAGTAATCAAGTCCTGTGAGTTGTTTGGATATATCTAGGAATCCTCTGTTAAGTGTGCTCCCTATGTGGTTTGTTATATGTGTGGGTATATATGCAGCACACACAAACGTGTATGGATATGACTGCAGATTCATCACTGTATGCACATACTTTTATTTGCGTATGCCTTCCTATACACATGTATGCATCTGTATCTCTGTAATCACATTTTTTGATTTTTACTCTTGCTGCAAAATTTTATATATATGTTATAGCACTTACCAAAACTGTCTCTTTTTGTGATATACATCACAGTGTCTTTATTTACCTTGGTCAGGTTGCACTGACTTCATCCATATTTGGCATTGCCTTTCCCGTTACCAAAAGCTACAACTATCCACAAAATGACTTTCCCTTCTTCTCCCTCCCATCCTTGGTAACTGTCAATGAACCTTGTCCTCTATATGTATATTTGTTTTCTTTTTTATGATTAACTTATTTCATTCAGTATATTGTCATCGAGATTCATCCATGTTGTAATATGTTTGCTGGGCTCCTCATTATTCTTCATAGTTGCTTAGTATTTCATTGTAGCCATGTACTGTGATTTCCTTATCCATTCATCTGTTGATGGCCATTTAGACTGTTTCCATGTTTTTGCCATTGTTAATAATGTTGCAGTGAGCATAGGTGTGTGTATGTCTATGTACTGCTCTTGTATCTCTAGGATATATATGTAGGATTGGCATTGCTGAATCATATGATATTTCTGTTTCTAGTTTGATTGAGGAAGCTCCATACTGTTTGCCATAGTGGTTGTACAGCTTTACAATCCCACTAGCAATGTAGAAGAATAGTTTCAATCCTCCCACAATCTTGACAACATTGTTTTCTGATTTTTGATCACTGCCAGTTTTTTCAGCAGTGAGATCCCCTAAAGTCTTATTCTCTTGTCATGTCTAATTTTATAAATTCCTCTTGATTGTGGTAACAGTAGATAATGTCTGCAATGGCCTTCCTGTAGGACCAAGTATCAGAATATATAGCCACTGAACACATAGTTGGCTGTGTTGTTTCTCCCGGAGTATATTAAGAAAACAAATATTACTTCAATGTCTATTTTTAAAAGGAGAATCACAGCAGGGATTTTTCTAAGCCATCTGATTTGTTGTTGTTGTTAAGTGTCACTGAGTTGGTTCTGACTCATAGTGACCCTGTGTACCACAGAGTGAAACTCTGCCTAGTCCTGCACCATACCCACAGTCGTAGGAATGCTTGAATTCATTGTCGCAGCCATTGTGTTAGTCCGTCTTGTTGAGAGTTTTCTTTTTCACTCACCCTCTAGTTTGCCCAACATGGTGTCCTTTAGGGATTGATCTCTCCTGACAACATGTCCAAAGTATGTAGGATGTAGGTTCAACATCCTTGCTTCTAAGGAGCACTCTGTTTGTAATTACTTCTTCAAAGACAGATCTATTCATTCTCTTGACAATCCATGGTGTATTTAATATTCTTCTCTAATACCACAATTCATGGGCATTAATTCTTCTTTTGTCTTCATTATTCATCATCTAGCTTTCACATGTATATGATGCAATTGAAAATACTATGACTTGGGTCAGGTGCACCGTAGTATTCAAGGTGACTTCTTTGCTTTCGACACTTTAAAGAGGTCTTGTGCAGTAGATTTTTCCTGATGCAATGCATCTTTTGATTTCTTGACTGTTGCTTCCATGTGTGTTAAATGAAGTCCTTGACAACCGTATGCTTCTCTCTATTGACCGTGATGTTGCTTATTGGTCCAGTTGTGAGGATTTTTGTTTTATGTGGAAGTGTAATCCATACTGAAGGCTATGGTCTTTGATCTTCATCAGCAGGTGGTTTAAGTCCTCTTTACTTGCAGCAAGCAAGATTGTGTCAACCTTGATGCACACTTTTTCTGACTTTAGACAATGCAATGTCCCCTTGTTCTGTTTGAATAACTGCCTCTTGGTCCTTGTACAGATTACTCATTACCACAGTTAAGCATTCTGGGATTCCCATTCTTTGCAATGTTATCCATAATTTGCTGTGATCCACACAGTCGAATGCCTTTGAATAGTCAATAAAACACAATAAAACACAAGTGTCTTTCTGGTATTCTTTGCTTTCAGCTAAGATCCATCTGACATCTGCAATAATGTAAGAAGTTACCTCGATCTTTGTGGCTAGTCAAATGCTTTAGAAAACACAAGTGGCTTTGCTTTCCAGTGTTTATTTGGTTGTGAAATGGGAGACAGCACATTTAGCCTAGTGAATAGAAAACTCTCCATTGCACTAAAGGACTGTATTCAACAGTAATCTAGTTGGTTAGTAATTGTGATTGTAATTACCTTATTGTACTTGTAATTATGGTAATGTGAGTGTGTGAGTTGGTGGACCTCAAAACAGCATTTATATGCATAGATTATTTTGGGAAAACATCTAAAAAGGGACAAATTTATCTAATACCTTGTACTCTCCCATCCCTCCAGGTTTCAGCATTTGAATGTGGAATATTTTCCCCTCTGGCTATTCATTTTTCAAGATACAATGTTACTTCTCTTGGGGTATTCTCTTTCATTAGAGCTCTATCAGATTATTTTGAAATCTACTGCTCACTTGTCTCCCTTGCTGCTCTGAACTCCTCAAGGTGACGTTGTTTCTTCTGCTTGATCTGAGCCTAGTACAGTGCCTGGCACATGGTAAATGGATTGAGTTAATGAAAGAGAAGTCACATACTTGACATCATGCATGAGCCATATGTTAAATTTAATGATCTTGTAACTCCATCTTTTTGCAAGTGTTTGTAAGTAAATTCAGATAATGTTCAGATAAATTTGTCACCCCCACGGCCCAGGTTTTTAACATCTGTCCATAGCCTGCCTCTGCTTGTCACCAAGGCTGTGATGGCCAAAGCACATCTATCATACCCAGTGCCGCTGAGTCAGGTCCAACTCACGGCAACCCTAGATAGCCTTCCATAACTCTTTGGCCATATCTCCAACCCTAGTGATGTGGTGATTAAGAGGTCAGCTGCTGGCTTGGCTGCTAATGTAAAGGATGGCAGTTCAAATCTACCAGCCTCTCCCTGAAAACCATGTGGGGCAGTTCTACTCTGTTCTATAGGATCTCTATGAGTAATCCACTTCATAGAAATGGTTCCCCCCCCCCCGGGTTCAACCTCATATAAATGTCTCTAGTCAAAATAATTGATGCTTAGTTGTTACTTGCTGTTTCAGAATGTTATATTGGAAGAATCTGGATGAGGAGGAAAAAGAATTGGAAGAAAGTGGCTAATGAGGGCAAGAAATGAAGAACAAAAGGATTATGCTTCTTTTTCACTAGTCCAGACACTGTCCTATTGTATACCCTGAAGAAACAGGAGACTAAAAATGTACAAATAGTTATTTTTTAAAATGGGATTCAAGTGGTATTAGTTATGGCATAAGGGAGGGCAGTGGTGGTTCAGTGGTAGAATTGTCACCTTCTGTGTTGGAGACCTGGGTTTGATTCTCAACCAGTGCACCTCAGAACAGTCAGTCATCACTGTGCACATTTCTGTGATGCTGAACCCATTCACTGGAGCTTCCAAACTAAGGCATTTCAGAAAAAAAGTGTCCTAGAGATTTATTTCTGAACAGTCAGCCAGTGAAAACCCCATGGATCATAGCGGTCCAGTCTTGCTATGCATAGGGCTGTCATGGGTCCAGGGTGGACTCCACTGCAGCTAACAGCAACAATGATAGTGTAATAATGCATGGACGCCAGCCCCATAGACAGTCCCTTGTAACTGTCAAATACCTTTAAGTTGAGGTCCAGGAAGTTCTAGGAGACCAGGAAGTGAATGATTTGTCAGCTTTGCTGTTTTCTCCCACACACATTGGGAGTGTGGACAAGAGCCAGGAAACACTTCTCATCCAGGAGCGAGGGTGAGGGAGTGCTGATGAATTTAATTTGATGATATTATGCTATGACGTTGTGTCAATATGCGATGATGTGTTGTGATGGCGCAGCGTCATCACGTGGTGACGCAACATCATGACGTAAGACATCACAACGCCAAGTAAAGACGTGACTCCAGGAGGGAGTAAAAGTGAACAACAACCTACAATCGTTTAGCCAAAGTCTTGAGGTTTAAAGGTAGTGAGGCAGCTGAGAAAATATCCTCTCCACCCCCACCCCCACCCCACCCCCCCTTTTTTTGTCTATGGTTCATTTTAGGAGTCCCTGGGTGGCACAAGTGGTTAAGCCTGTGGTTACTTACCCAGAACACAACCAGACTTGCTTGGGAAGAAAGGCTTGATGATCTGCATCCAAAAGGTCACCACCTTGAAAACCCAATGGAGCAGTTCTACCGTGCACCTGTGAGGTTACCATGAGTCAGAATCAACTCAACTGCGACCGGTTTTTATGGCTCCGTTTAGAAATGGTGGTTAAGTGCTACAGGGGATAACCAAGAGGTTGGCAGTTTGAATCTGCCAGGAGCTCCTTGGAAACTCTATGAGGCAGTTCTACTGTGTCTTGTAGGGTCGCTATGAGTTGGCATCTATTGACAGCAGTGGTTTGTTGGTTTCTTTAGAAGTTGTAACTACTGTTCTTGTAAGGTAATGAGACTATAATTCAGAATGAGACTATAATTTCACTTAATCGACTGCTTCTCTCATAGATTGTCCTTGTGTTATTTTTCTTTTGTCGGTGGAATATGAGCTGCTGCTATATTTAAATATACTTTCAGAATAACATCTAAAAAATACAATCTATTCTTAATTTGTATATTTGTTAAAGATTATTTAGTACCTCATATAGCTTCAGGTAAAATGATTTATATTTGAAATTACATTGTACCTAATATCTTTCATAGGCATACAGTTTATAATAATAATCCTGCACTGAGATTCTAATAATGTAAAAATATTACAAAGGAGAAATGATTTGCAAAATATAGCTTACGTGTGTATGTGGGAGAGAGAAAGAAAGAGAAAAAGAGAAAGAGAGAGTAAGAAAGAGAGAGAAATTCCAAGTACCTTGTGTGTATTTTGAGGAGACGTGATGGCACAGCGATTATGCACTTGGATGCTAACCAAAAGGTTGGGAGTTCAAGCCCACCAGCTGCTTCAGGGGAGAAAGATGTTGCCAGTTTGCTCCATAAAGGTTTATAGCCTTGGAAACCCTGTGGGGCAGCTCCACTCTGTCCCTTAGGGTTGCTAAGCATCAGAACTGATTAAACAACAATGTATTTGGTTTGGTTTACCTATTTGATGCCTCAGTTTTACCATCTCTAAAATGAGGTCAATGCACTTTTTCCTTGATTTTTATGGTGATATGTGATGCACAAATTGTGTGCATTTGTCAGTGTTTCTTATGCTGCTTGAAACATGTATTGTTACATAAACGTTGTTGTTGGATGCTGTCACGTCAGAACCTATCAGTGCTGTCACTCACAGCAACCGTATGTATAACGGAGTGAAACACTGCCTTGTCCTGCACCCTCCTCACAACGATTGTTACGTTTGAGCCTGTTGTTGTGGCCACTGTGCAAATCCATTTTGTCGAGAGCCTTAATATAAAGTAAGGATGCTTAATAGAAATTTAGGGTACTATTTAAGACCTTCTCCCTGGACAGGCTGCTTATGAACTTGAGATCAAATGGAGAAAAACTATTTAAATTACAACTGAGATAGGTTTCGTTGTTGATACTTCATCTTGATTCCCCTTGGCCTGATTCTTTCATTTCTAGGTTTATTTGTTCAGAAATGAATTAGAGACTGAAGTAGAGAAGACAGTGACAGACACAAGATTTTATGTATGATATTTTAAGTTCTGGTAGTGTTTTGTCCTGTATATGAGATGTAAAAGTGTATATTTTTCACTGAACTTTACAACCCAGATCAAAGTGCATATAGTTTGAGCAGACATTCAAAATCCTCTCTTTTACATGTAGCTGTGGTGGGTCACCATCCAGTGAGCACTGAAAAAAGCCTCAAGTGCTGTTAGAGTTCTTAGCTGCTTCTCATTTCCCAGGGTGAAGTGAAGAGATTGCTTTGTTGTCTTCAAATTCACATTTGCTTCATCACTCCTTCTGCAACTCCAGGAAAAATGTATCAAAATGTAGTGCCTTCTGAAAGCAATACATGACTTTTTGATGGAGCTTGAAATGGCAGCTGATTACTTTTGAATACTTGAGCTCTACTGGTTGCCAGCTCACATCTGCAAGCCCAGAAAGACAATTAGCAAATTTGTGAATAATCTTTGGTTTACACATTAAACAAGTAAAGTAATTCTTTTCGACTTTAACCAGCAGCCTGGCTCTTGATTACAGGATATGGCTGCTCATTAATAAGTGGAGCTATTTTTAGATTTTGCCAGTGTGTATGTATTTTACTGGCTTGTCTTTTGTATTTCAGTCACCATCATGCGCAAGTCAACAGAGCCACCTATGTGATCTTTTAGGAGTGCCATGGCAAGGCCCAGTTTTCAAAAACTGTTACCAATTTTAAGAAGGGACATTGAATGAAGCATACTGCCCTTCTAAGTGCCCTACATCTAGAAGGGCCCTGTGTGACTGCACAGCTCACACACTCACGTAACCCTGCCGTGTTGTGTACTTGGCAACATTGGGACTTATGTGCTGACTCAGTACTCACAATCTATAGACAGGTTAAATAATAAAGATATTTACCTGTGTTTTATTGACTATTTAAAGGCATATGATTGGTTGGCTCATAACAAACTACCTATAACATTGCAAACAATGGGAGTTCCAGAACACTTAACTGTGCTCGTGAGGAACCTGCACTAGTGGACTGCATCCACTAAGATGCAGTCATTCAAGCAGAATAAGGCTGTACGGCATGGTTTAAAGGTAAGGTATGAGTCGGGGTTGTATCCTTTCACCTACTTTTTCAGTCTGTATGATGAGGCCGTAATCTGAGAATCTGGACTATATGGAGAAGAACAGCACCAGGATTGAAGGAGGACTCATTAACAGCCTGTGTTATGCAGATGATACAGTCTTACTTGTTGAAAGTGAAGAGGACTTGAAGCACTTACTGGTGAGACTCAAAGACCACAGCCTTTAGTATGGATTACACCTCAACATCAATAAAACAAAAATTGTCACAACTTGCACAATAAGCAACATCTTGATAAATGGAGAAAAGATTGAGGTTTCAAGGATTTCATTTTACTTGGATCCACAACCAACACCTGTGGAAGCAGGATTCAGGAAATCAAAAGACACATTGCTCTGGGCAAATCTATTGCAATGGATATCCTTCAAGTGCTTTAAAGTGTTAAAAAGCAAAAATGTCACGTTGAGGAGTAAATTGCACCTGACCCATCTGGGATATTTTCAGCCACCTCATATGCGTGTGAAAGCTGGACAAGGGATAAGGAGGACCAAAGACTTTGTGCCTTTCAAATATGTTGTGAACTCTGAGAAGAATGAACGAATCTATCTTGGCAGGAGTACAGCCAGAATGCTCCTTAGAACCACGAGTGTTAAGACTTCATCTCACATATTTTGGACATGCTATTAGGAAGGATCAATCCTTGGAGAGAAATCTCATGCTTGGTAAAGTAGGGTGTCGGCAAAAATGAGGAATATCCTCAATGAGATGAACTGACACAGTGGTTGCAACCATG
The DNA here is from genome assembly GCA_028571685.1 of Heterohyrax brucei. NCBI lineage: Eukaryota > Metazoa > Chordata > Mammalia > Hyracoidea > Procaviidae > Heterohyrax > Heterohyrax brucei. Next base: position 22,416,121 of record CM053147.1, read on the forward strand.
GGCTCAAACATAACAAAAATTGTAAGCACGGCACAGGACGGGGCAATGTCTTGCTTTGTTCTGCTTAGAATTATTACAAGGTAGAGCTGACTAGAGACACCTAACAGTAACAATATGAGCAGGTTGCACGACTTCTAGCTTTGGTTGGATATTTTAGGTTAGATTTTAGAAGAATATTAAACATGCTATAGACTGCCAAAAGAATGAACAAATCAGTCTTAGAGCGTTCCTGAGAAATGAGGGTGGCAAGACTTGGGATATGGCATCAGGAGGGACAAATCACCGGAAAAGGATATTATGGTTGGGTCAGTGAAAATGAGGGCAACCCTCCATGAGATGGACTGACACAGTGGCCTCAACAGTGGACTTAAGCATGTCAATGATGATAAAGATGATGCAGGACTGGGCAATATTTGATTCTGTTGTACATAATGTCACCAAGAATTGCAGCTGACTTGATGGTAACCAATGACAATAATGCTACTCATTTATATCTGTCTCTAAGTTATAATTATTTCATATTGGTTGGTGGTGATTGATGGTCATTTCTTATATGTCTTCAAGGAAGACTCATGGTAATGTATCATCAAAAAGTCTTTTAAAGTCTTGAATTAATGGTGTTAAGTTTAAACTTGGGAAATGTCCATTTGAAACTAAAGCTGAATTTCTTAATATTAAAATGTTTAGCTTTATGATTTTTAAGTTTCTGCAGTATTCACAATAAGTACTATTAACGAGTACTTAAACAGTTAAGTCCATCTTGACCTGAGGTAGAGCATCAATTAAGAAATTAGAATGATTTAGTTATACAGACACTATAAGCTAATTATTTTTAAGTGTCTTTTCTTAACTTTAGATATAAAGCCAAGAATTTCTCCTGTTATCTTGTTTTTGCTAATAATTTATTTTGCAAAATTTTTTTTTTTTTTTAGAGATAGCATCATTCGATCCTCTTCCCCTCTGAATCATTATAAATTTCACATAGTAGAGTCTGAATTAATGAGACTTTGGTGTTTTTTACACCTTGACAAGAATCACATGTGTGTGTTTTGTGTGTGTATTTATATGTTTGAGGTGGGTGGACAGTGGATTTAACCCCAAACCAAATCTTGATGAGAATGTTAGTAACATGAGTAAGTCTTTAGGTGTTACTTTCTTTTTAATCAACTCAAAGACTGTATTAAATTTCCTTCAGGTTTGCATGGGACCTCTAAGTTCATTCAGACCAAATTCCTACTGATATATAAATCCTTATGCAATATCCCAGTAGGTTGCTCAGCCTGTACTAGACTACATCTACCATTGGGTAACTCACACTTTCAATAGCCCACACCATAAGTTTCTTCATTAGGGTCAGTTGCAACCTACATTCTTTGAAGCTATTAATTCTTATTTGAAGTTTTGGGCTATTCAGAATAAGACTTTTCATTTCATGAAGTTACTTTAAAAATATTTAAAGATAGCTCTTTTGTTATTCTTTAGTCTGTCCTTCCAAGAAAACACACTGTTTTTTTTTTTTTTTAACACCTCTCACCTGCCGTGAGGATCCCTGGTGGTGCAGGTAAGGGCTCAGCTGCTAACCACAAGGTTGGTGGTTGAAGCTTACCAGATGCTCTCACGGTAGGAAGATGTGGCAGTCTGCTTGTGTAAACACTGCAGCCTTAGAAACCCCATGGGACAATTCTTCTCTGTCTAATAGGGTGACTGTGAGTCAGAATTGACTCCACAGCAACACATTAGGTGTTTGGTTCACCAGCCGTGAAATGTTTGAGTTTTCTCACCCTTCAAAAAAAACGAAACCCTAGTCAAGAAATTAAATGGTGAGTTTATCCGTATGTTTAAAGTTCAGCACTAAGCACCATGCAACACAGAGTCAAGTTACTAGTCCCAAGCAGAGCAAACCCATGGTCTCATTTCCCTGAGATATTTTATTTGTTATTATAGCTAATGCTGACACCAGCATTTTGGTTAGTTATATTGTATTGTTGGTTCATGTTAAATCTACTTTCAACCAAAGTCCCCATGTCTCTTTCAAGTGGCTGCCAAAACTATTTTTATTTATTTACTTTCTGTTTTTTCATTGTGTTCTAAGTGCAAGTTTTCAATTCTGGTTAGTTTCTCATATAAAAACTTAACACAAACTTTGTCATGTGACCCTAGCTGCTCTCCTCACATTGTGATAGCATAATTCTCTTCCCCACCCCGTATTTCCTGTGTCCATTTAACTAGCTCCTGTCCCCCTCTGTCTTCTCATCTCACCTCTGAATAGGAGCTGCCCAGTTTGTCTCCTGTATCTATTCAAGGCAAGAAATAAACTCTTTACAGTATCAATTTATGTGTTACATACCAGTTCAATCTCTGTCGGAGGAGTTGGCTTTCAGAATGGTTTTAGTTCTGGGCTAACAGAGTCTAGGGATCATGCCTTCCAGATAGCTTCTGATTGTCAGACAATGAAATCTTGTCCTTTAACTATACTTTGAGTTCTGTACCCACATTTCTCTCTCTCCATCAGGGATTCTGTTGAGTTCTCTGTAAGGGCAGTCTTTGGTGGTGGCTGGGCACCACCTAGGTCTTCTCTTCTCACGTTGATGTAGTCTATGGTATATGTGGTCCTTTCTGTTTCTTGGGCCCGCACTTTCCTTGTACATTTGATGCTCTTTTTTCTCCTTTGCTCCAGGTGGGTTGAGACAAATTGATGCTTCTTAGATGACTGCTTGCTAGCTTTGAAGACCCCAGATGCCACTCACCAAAGTAGGATGAAGAAAATTTTAATAACTTTGTTATGCTGGTTGACTTAGATATCCCCTGAAACCATGATTCCCGGACCCCCAACACAGCTACTCTGTCCCTCTAAGTGTTTGGTTTTATTAAGAATACTTCTACACTTTCAGTTTTGTCCATTTGTGCTGACTTCTCTGCTGTGTGTTGTCTTTCAATTCTCCTAAAATAATTCTTGTCAGTTATCTAATTAGTGAATATCACTCACTTTCTTCTGTGTTTAAACATATTCTTGAGTCCTTGTAACAGTGGTCTTGTACAATATTTGTCCTTTTGTAACTAACTAATTTCACCCAGCATAGTGCCTTCCAGATTGTTCCATGTTATATTTCTCAAATTCATCCCTGTTCTTTATCACTGTATAATGTTACATTGTAGGAACATACCAGAGTTTCTTTCTCTATTCATCTATTGGGCGCTGTCATGGATTGAGTTGTGTGCCCCCCCCCAAATGTATGTGTTGACTTGGCTGTGAGTCCCAGTATGGTGCCCTTCCTCCCATGTGTTGTGAATCTTGCCTCTGTAAGACTGCTGATGGAGAATGGGCTGCAGTTGTGTTAGTGAGGCAGGACTCAAGTTACAAGCTTGTGGAATATAAGGGAGTGAAGTGAGCAGAGAAAGTTGGGAACCTCGTATCACCAAGAGAGAAGCACCGAGAGCAGAGCACATCCTTTGGACCCGAGGTTCCTGTGCCGAGATGCTGTCACTGAATTTGGACTTATCCTACTGGACTGTGATAACTTCTCTTATTGAATGAACTTCTAACTTGTGGCTTACCGGACCATGACAATAAAAGCTTTTAGTTGTGAAGGCTTCCACTAGTGGTATTTTCTGTTGGAGCAGTACCGGGTGACTAAGACAGTACCAGTACTAAGATAGGCACCTAGATTGATTCCATCTTTTTGCTATTGTGAATAATGCTGTGATGAATATTGTTGTTCGTCTATTTATGTGGCAGCTGTTATTTCTCTAGGATGTTGTCATGGATTGAATTATGTTCCCCCCAAAATATGTGTAGCCTTTTGGCTAGGCCATGATTCCTGATTTTGTGTGATGGTTCCTGTATGCTGTAAATCCTCTCTCTATGATATTAAGGAGGGAGGATGGGCAGTAGTTGTGTTGGGATTCAATGAGTAAGATTGTATTGTGCCTTGAGGCAATTGTTTGAGATATAAAAGAAAAGGAAGCTAGCAGATATTTGGGAGACCTCATGCTAGTAGGAAAGAAGCAGTGCCAGGAGCAGAGCATGTCCTTTGGACTTGGGGTCCCTGTACTTCAGAAACTGCCAGACCAAGGGAAGATTGACAATAAGAACCTTCCTCCAGAGCCAACGGAAAAGCCTTCCCCTGTAACTGATCCCCTGAATTTGGACTTTTGCCTACTATTCTGTGAGGAAATAAATTTCTCTTTTAGAAGCTATCCACTTGTGGTGTTTCTGTTACAGCAGCACTGGATGACAAAGACAGATATAGTCCAAGAAGCAGAATTGCTGGATTGTAAGATATTTCAATCTATTTCCAAAGTAGTTGTACCATTTTAAAATCCCACCAGCAGTGCATAGCTGTTCTGGTCTTGCCACATCCTCTCCAACATTTATTATTTTGTGATTTTTGGATTAATGTTAACCTTGTTGGGGTGAGGTGGTATCTGATTGTAGTTTTCTTCTGCATTTCTCTAATGGCTAATGATTGTGAACATTTCCTCTTGTGTCTGTCAGGTGCCTGAATGTCTCCTTTCGTGAAGTGCCTCTTCATACCTTTTGCTCACTTTTTAATTGGATTATTTGTCTTTTTGTTGTTGAAGATCTTCAGTATCTTGTGGATTTTAGAGATTAGACTCTGACTGGCTTTTTCATAGTCGTTTTTTTTTTTCTCCCCAGTCTGCAGGTTGTCTTCTCACTCTTGTGGTGAAGTCTTTGGATGAGCATAAGTGTTTAATGTTTAGGAGTTCCCAGTTATCTATTTTCTCTTCTGGTGTTTATTCATTGTTAGTTAATGTTTCCTATTCTGTTTATATCTTGTTTTAGGGCTCCCAGCACCATCTCTATTTTTTCTTCCATGATCCTTAGATTTCATGTTTAGGTCTTTGATCCATTTTGAGTTACTTTTGGGCATGATATGAGATATAGGTCTTGTTTCATTGTTTTTGCGGGTAGATATCCAGTTTTGCCAATATCATTTGTTAAAAAGACTGTCTTTTCCGTCAGTTTATGAATTTTGGGCTTTTGTCAAATGTCAGCTGCTCACAGGTGAATGATTTTTATGTCTGGATTCTCAATTCTGCTCTGTTGGTCTGTGTTTCTGTTTTTGTACCAGTACTAGGCTGTTTTGACTACTGTGGCAGTGTGATAGGTTATAAAGTCAGGTATTGTGAGGCCTCCCACTTTGTTCCTATTTTTTAGTAATGTTTTACCTATCCAGGGCTTCTGCCCTTTCCATGTGTAGCTGGTGATTTGTTTCTCTATCTTGTTAAAAAATGCCATTGAAATTTGTATCAGGATTACATTGTATCCATAGATTACTTTGAATAAAATGGACATTTTTAGAATGTTGAGTCTTCCTCTCCATGAAGAGGGTAAATTTCTCCACTTACAAGGACTGCCTAGAAAAAGATGCTATGTACCTGATTGCTGAATATCACTATAGTCACCTTTGAAGTACTGTCCTTGGGAAGTTATGCACTGATGCCAGCACCTTGTCTACGCTTCAAAGCAATTTTTTAAAATTTTTATTTAACATGACTGAGTGAAAATATACATTCATGTATAAATTTACATGCCCACCTATATGCAGCTTCCACTGCTCTCCCTGTCCGGTGACTGCACACTATTCCTCTTTGCTCCATACATGTCTCATCCTCCCAACAGCCTCCTTTCCCCTCCTCTCCATCCATGCCCCTTCCTCCAGCCAGAGGTCAGCAAGATGATATCCTATAGATGTATAGAACCATAAAGTGCTTCCAATATATGGTCACTCTGCATTGCCAAGTCCAATCCATTCCTGTCCAAAGAGTGGACCTTTGTTATAATTTATGGGAAAGGGCAGCATCAGGGCCGGGGGCCATGCTCTCAGAGGAACCCCAAAACCACTGGACCATCAATTGAGGTCTTTTAGTGGAGATCTCATGATGCACCTCTTTTTATTCTTGTGTTGCCAGTGAGACTCCTCTATGTGAGCTCCATCGTGGCTATTGCTGGTGGTGGCCGGGCATCAAAGCAATTTTTGAACTTTTTTTTTTTTTGGAATTGTCATGAGAGCTGTCATCATATTACCCTTGATGTCCTGAATGTCATGAAAATGTCTTCCTTTCAATATTTCCTTTATCTTCAGGTAAAGAAAAGTCATTGGGGCTAGGTCACATAAATAGGGAGGGTGTTCCAATACAGTTTTGTGCATTAGTTGATAAAATCAAGAGGTTCTTGTCTTTTGTTTTATTTATGTTGTTGATTACATTGATTATTTTTCTAATGTTGAGCTTTCCCTGCCTAGCTTGTATGAATCCCACTTGGTCATGGTGGATTATTTTTTTGATATGTTGTTGAATTCTATTGGCCGGAATTTTGTTGAAGATTTTTGTTCTAAGTTCATGAGAGATATCAGTCTGTAATTTTCCTTTTTTACAGTGTCCTCACATGGTTTTGGTATCAGGGTTACGCTGGCTTCTTAGAATGAGTTTGAGACTATTCCTTCCTTTTATATACTGTGAAATACCTTTAGTAATAGTGATATTAACTTTTCTCTGAAAGTTTGGTCGAACTCTGCAGTAAAGCTATCTGGCCCAGGGTTTTTGTTGTTGTTGTTGGGGATTTTTTAGATTAACTTCGGTTTCTTCTTTTGTTATGGATTTATTTAGTTATTCTACCTCTGTTTGTGTTAGTGTACGTAGGTGATGGGTTTCTAAAAATTTATCCATTTCATCTAGGCTTTCAAGTTTGTTAGAGTACAGTTTTTCATGGTATCTGTTATGATATTTTAAATATCATTTGGGTCTGTTGTGATTTCACCCACCTCATTTCTTCTTTGGGTTATTTGCTTCCTCTTCTATTTTTCTTTTGTCAGTTTGTCCAGTGTTTCATCAATTTTGATGATCTTTTGAAAGAACCAACTTTTGGTCTTGTTAACTCTTTCAGTTATTTTCTATTCTCTCGTTTATTTAGTTCTGCTCTGATTTTTATTATTTGCTTGCTTCTGGTGAATGAGGGATTCTTTTGCTGCTTTCTACTTGTTTGAGTTGTAGGGTTAACGCTTTGATTTGGGTCCTTTCTTCTTTTTGAATGTACACATTTATTGAAATAAATTGATGTTTGTGCAATGCTGTTGCTGTTTCTCAAAGATTCTGGTAGGATGAACTTTCATTCTCATTTGTTTCTGTGAATGGCTTTATTTCATCTTTGATGTCCTCTATAGCCTAGTAGTTTTTGAGCAAGTTGTTATTCAGTTTCTATTGTGTTTGATTTTTTTCTGTTTCTTTTTGCCTTTTTTCTGTTATTACGTCTACTTTTATGGGTTTATGGTCTAAGAAGATGCTTTTTAGTATTTCGAGACTGGATTTTGTTAAGGCTTGCTTTATGGCCTCATATGTGGTCTATTCTGGAGAATGTTCCATGTGCATTGGAAAAGAGAGTATGCTTGGCTGTTGCTGGGTAGAATGTTCTGTATACATCTATGAGGTCAAGTTAGTTGATTGCAGCATTTAGATCTTTGTGTCTTTATTGAGTTTGTCTCTGGGTATTCTGTCCTTTGCTGAAAATGATGTGTTGAAGTCTCCTATTATTAGCTCTCTGTTTTTCTTTTCAGTGTTGTTATTGAATGGGTAAATATTTAATATCATTATGTCCTCCTGATGTATTGATTCTCTTTAATTGTTATATATAATGTCCTTCCTTGTTGGTGGATTTTACTTTAAAGTCTGTTTTATCAGAAATTAATATCGTCACTCCTCTTCTTTGAATGTTGTTTGCATGGTATATTTTCTTCATACTTTGAATTTCAGTCCGTTTGTGTCTTTAAGGTGGGTCGGTTTTAGGCAGCCTGTAGATGGATCCACTTGATAGATCAATGCATTTAATCCAATTACATTCAGTGTGATTATTGATAGATATGAATTTAGTACCTCCATTTAGATCTCTTTTGTCTGTTATTTACAGTTTCTTTATTCCACTTAGTTTTCTATGCTGAGTTGTTTTTGTTGATGTTTTCTTTCATCTTATTCATTGTTGTTGGTTTTGTATTTGCTGAGACTTCATATTTTTCTTGTTTTTTATTTCGATGTGTATGATTGTTAGTTTCCTTTGCAGTTAACCTTAATATTGACTTCTGGTTTTCTAAATTTAAACTGATCTTTAATGTCTTTGAATCACCTTGATGTTATTTTCATATGAAAGAACTGTGACTACATTTTTAACCCCTCTTTTTTGTTATAATGTCATCTTTTACATGTTGATGTCTCCCCCTATTTTCAGTGTTTTAGCTTTAATTTATTTCTGTAACTTCCCTTTCAGGGTTGATATCTGTTTATTCTGTCCTGCATTCTATTCTTGGGTTATCATCTGTTATTGATTTTCTAATTTTAGAATTCCCTTTAGTATTTCTTGTAATTTTGGTTTGTTTTTTCACAGCTACCCTGAACTTCTATTTATCTGGAAGTGTCCTAATTTCACTATTGTATTTGAGAGATAGTTTTGCTAGACATGTAATTCTTGGTTGGCAGTTTTTTTTTCTTCAAAATTTTGTGTATGTCATCCTATTGCCTTCTTGTCTGCATGGTTTGTACTGAGTGTTGTTGTTAGGTGTCATAGAGTTCATTCCAACTCATAGCAACCCTATGCACAACAGAATGAAACACTGCCTGGTCTTGTGCCATGTCCACAATTGTTTTTATGCTTAAGATCATTATTGCGGCCACTGTGTCAATCTGTCTAATGAAGGGGCTTGCTGTTTTTCACTGACCCTCCACTCTATCAAGCATAATGTTCTTCTCCAGGGACTGATCCCTCCTGACAACATGTCCAAAGTATGTAAGATGCAGTCTTACATCTATGCTTTCAAGAGGCACTCTGGTTGTACTTCTTCCAGAATGGATCTGTTTGTCCTTTTGGTAGTCTATGGAACATTCAGTATTCTTCTCCAACAATTCAAAGGGATCAGTTCTTCTTCTGTCTTCCTTGTTCATTGTCCAGCTTTTACATGCATATAATATAATTGAAAATACCATAACGTGGATGATGTATACCTTAGTCTTCAAGGTGATGTCTTTACTTTTCCATACTTCAAAGAGGTCCTTTGCAGCAGATTTTCTTAATGCAATAAGTCTTTTGATTTCTTGACTGCTGTTTCCATGGATGTTAATTGTGGACCCAAGTAAAATGAAGTCCTTGACAACCTTAATCCTTTCTCCTTTTATCACAGTGCGGCTTACTGGTCCAATCATGAGAATTTTTGTTTTCTTGATGCTGAGGTGCAATCCATCCTGAGAGATTTGAGTTTATTTGTATTGACTCTCCTTTGTAGGTTATTTTTTGTTTATTCTTAGCTGTTTTTAAAACTCTATTTTTATCTTTATTTTTGTTAAGCTTGGCTATAATATGTCTTGGTGTCTTCCTTTTGGGATCTACTTTGTGTGGAGTTCAGTGAGCAGCTTGGATCTGTATATTCTCATTTTTCATGAGATCAGGGACATTTTCTATCAACAAACCTTGAATAGTTGTCTCCATATTTTCTGTTATCTCCTATTTTGATAGTCTAATCATTTTTAAATTATTCCTCTGTATAGAGTCCCACGTAACTCTTAGTGTTTCTTCATTTTTTAAAAAGGTCTTTTATCTCATTTTTCCTCAAATATGTTGGTGTCTGTTGTTTTATTTTCAATCTTACTTGTTCTGCTCCTGTGACTTTCTATTGAGTTGCCTCATTCTATAACCTTATTATTAATCCTACTGAATTTCTGATTGCTGTCTCTCAAGGATTTCTTGTAGCCTCTTCAGTTTGTCATTATGCTCTGCTTCGTTTTTCCTGGTCTTCTTCCTGATCTCTTGAAGTGTTCTAAATATTAATCTTGTGTATTCTACCTATGATAATTCCAGGAAGTTCTCTTAATCTGGAAAATTTATTGATTCGTTGTTTTGGGAGCTTTCTGAAGCCATCATGGTATGCCTCTTTAAGTGACTTGTCATTGACTATTGTCCCTGAGCCATCAGTGAGTTGCTATATTTACTTATGTTTGCTTATGGTGTTCTAGAAACCCTGATGTCATAGTTGGTTAGGTGGTATACCTGCTAACCAAAAGGTTGACAGCTCAAATCCATCATGTGCTTCTTGGAAACTCTATAGTCAGTTTTACCCTGACCTATACAGGCACTATGAGTCAGACCCAACTTGACAGCAGTGAGTGGGTGGGTGGGTGAGTACAGTGTTCTAACTTCTTTATTTTGTTTTGAAATGCCAAAATAGTTGGTCATATGAGCTCATATGATTATTGGTGCCTAAGAGGTTCTGATATCCAGTCACCAGGTGGTGGTTAGAGCTTTTACTAGACATGTGGGTCCAGGTGTCTATTTGCTTTTCTTGTAATCATACATTCAGCATAAGTGCCCAGGTAGTCAGTCACCAAATGTGTTGTTAAGACTCTCACCTATAGTCCTAGATGGGCAGTGGTTATAAGTGTAGGCATGAGTAACTGGTTGCACATGCTGGGAAAGGTAGGAGGCTGATAGCCATTCATGAGTATCTGTATTATCCTTGTTACTTAGTGCAAGTGAATAGATAGCTTTTGCTGCAGGATGATGGGTATACTGTAAACTGTATGCACTGCTGGAAAGCTTTCAAGATCCATGGATCCTTCATGTGTGCACCTAGGCGAAGGACCTGTTTCTGCCCTGAATTTCTGGCTCAGAGAACCCAGCATATTTTTTTTCCCCTTTGTTAAGTTGTTCCCTCTATAAATTTGGCAGAGTAGCTCAGGGTGTGTGTAAGGGGTCCTACTTCTGGCTAAGGTAATGTGTCAGAATATGAAGCCTAGTGAAATACAGAGAAGGGAGGGAGAAATGGTAGGAAAAGGGAGAGATGTTTAGGCTGAAGGAGAGTTTTAGATCTGCCTGCAGCAGGTAAGACACACTCTACTTGCTTTTGACAACTGAATACCACCTATTGCTGGCCCTGGAAGCGTGAATGAATGAGTTCTCCATTGCTTCCTTCTGGTAAAGAAGTTGTTCTCTAAACATTACCACTTTGCTCACCATGCTGTCTGCTACTGATCCACCTGTGAGGTACAGATTTTGCCCAGTCAGGTCTGGCCAGTCCTAGTTACCTCTGGACCTACCTACTCTTCCTTCTCTGTTGCTAAGTCTAATTTCTCAACTTACTCTTTTATATGCAGGGCTCCTAGAATGTCATGTATAATTAATGGATTCATTGTGTTTTGGCTCTTTCTTGTTAGAGGGATCACAGGAGGCATCTGATTATTGCACTGTCTTAGCCCTACCTTTCCCAAGCCATGTTTTAAAAACAATTTGTACTTGGAAAATTTATGTTTTTGGACTTTAAATTTATCACCATTTGATGTCACTTTGTTCACCATTTCCCATCTCTCCATCCTGTTAATGGTTTATACAACCTGTTTATTATCTTTTTGGCATCTTTAAATTTTAGGACTTTTCTATATGTTTATCAAAGCTGTTGACTATATAGGTCACAGCAGACATCTGTACTGTATTAGTTTGTCCAGGTTGAGAGTCGTAATCACTATTCTTCTAGGGAAAGTCATTTCACTTGTTACTAGTTGTTCTGGCTTCCAACCTACATTTCTTCGTGTCTTCCATGGGGTATGAAAAACCCTGTTAGATGCATTTCTACAATCCAATACACATTATCCACTACATTTTCCGACCAAACTAATAACTCCTTCAGAGAGAGTAATGAAGTTGGTATACATAACATCACATGTTAAGAAGCTTACTGATAATAAAGTAAAATAAAATAAAATCCTCAAAGTCAATCATTCACAATGTAGTAAAAGTCAGTTGTGTTTCTGCAAGGAAAATCAGGCCTGAAAGGATCCTACTTAGGAATTCTCATTCTAGGTCCTCATCAACAGAGATGTACATTCTCCTAATGAGAAACACTGGACGATATCAGGAGAGTACTTAAGAAGTCAAGAGTTGTACGTAAATGTTGAATGGAGGCTGGAAGCTGTTAGAATGATACACAAAGGTAAAGCACTTAAAAAGTTCATTTACAATCCATGCACCTGTCTTTTGGGTGTTAGTATTATCACTGAGATGGGACAAGGCTGACTTAGAAACCTGACTGGTGTTTATTAGTTCTTGTGACACTCTTGGTGTATTGCCTTGGAGTTGGCTCTGACTCATGGTGACCCCTTACACAATGGAACAAAATGCTGCCTGGATTGTGCCATCCTCATGATTGTTGTGGATTAGACTGTTGTGATCCATGAGACTTTCACTGCCTGATGTTCCAAAGTAGATTTTTTTCCCTTGTCTGTCTTTAGTCTGGAAACTCCACTGGAAACTTGTTGAGCATCATAACAGCATGCAGGTCTCTACTGATAGGTGGGTGGTGGCTGTGCATGGGGTACATTGGCCAGGAATCAAACCCTGCTCTTCCACATAGAAGGCAACAAGTCTACCCCTGAAACATGATTGAACCGCATCTACCTCTGGATTGCTGTAAAATTTAAATGAGAAATTGTTATAAGTACCTGTCATAGCTGCTGACATACCAAAAAAAAAAAAAAAAAAAGGTGTTGAGTCAATTCCAATTCAGTGACCCTACAGGACAGGGTAGAACTACGCCATAGAATTTCAAGATCCATAGCTCCTAATCACTACCTATCAGGTTAATTGTAAATTCTGGTGGCATAGTGTTTAAGTGCTATGTCCACAAATCAAAAATTTGGCAGTTCAAATCCAGCAGGTGCTCCCTGGAAACTCTATGGGGCAGTTTTACTCTGACCACTAGGGTCTCTATGAGTTGGACCTGACTGCACAACAGTGGGTTTGGTTTGCTTTTGGGTATCAGGGTAATTAATCCTAGTAATTAATTTAGCAAGCTTTTACTATATGCTGGGGAAACCCAGTGGCATAGTGGTTAAGTGCTATGTCTCCTAACCAAAATGTTGGCAGTTCAAATCCACCAGGGGCTCCTTGGAAACTCTACAGAGCAATTCTACTCTGTCATGTAGGGTTACTATGAGTTGGAATCAACTTGATGGTAGTGGGTTTGGGTTTTCTTTTTTTAATGACATGTTAGATGTGGAGCACTTTTTGTATAACTGAAAGACAATGAATTATTTTCCCTTTTGTTAATAAATTCTATATGCATAATAAGTATTTAAATACATGTTTATGAGTATGTAGGAGCCCTAGGGGTACAATGGTTAAGCCTTGGCTATTAATGGGAAAATTTGAACCTACCAGCCCCCATGAGAGAGAAAGGTGTGGCAGTCTGCTTCTGTAAGGATTATAGCCTTGGAAATTCTGTGGGGCAGTTCTGTGTCCTTTAGGGTTGTTCCAAGTATGAATGGGCTTGACAGCAACAGATTTGTTTTCACAGTGGTGTTTGCATGTATGTGTGAATTTCATTGAGCCTAGCTTAAGTTTACAGAACTCATTAAGTAATCAACTAAAAGCATTGAAAGCACAGGCTGAAACTGTATACAAAAACCAGAATGGATGGTTTACTTGGTCATCCCATAGAATCAAATGATATCAGAGATGGGAGGATCCTTACAAATAATAAAACCTATTTACCTCTTATTATAGATTCATAAATTAGGGAACTAAGCCTAGAGATGCTGAATGACTGCCTAAAGACACTTAGTCAGTATGTCTTAGCACGTAAAATCAGGTTCTTTAAAAATAATTTATATTCCTAGTTACTCAATATTAAGTAGCTTTTCTGCCATATTACACTGTCCAAATGCCTAAAAAGAAGCCTGGAGCCATAAACTTGTGATAAAGTATCACAAAACACAAGATGGAAAAGCTATCCTAATTTTGCTGGCTGATTTGACTATGTGAGTTAGTAAAACTTAAAAAAAAACAAAAACAACACCACCCCCCCAACAAATACAGCAGAATACTAACCTTTGTTAAGTCTTGTGGTGGGTGTACTTTTTTGTACATTTTGAACTAGTCACTGGTAAATAACAAATTAGTCAAGATTTGTTACTTAGGCATAAACCAAAACACCCCAAACCCATTGCCATCAAGTCAATTCCAACTCGTTGCACACCTAGAGGACAGAGTAGAACTGCCCCATAGAGTTTCCAAGGAGGGCCTGGTGGATTCAAACTGCTGGCCTAGTGGACTTGAACTGGGGACGTTTTGGTTAGCAGTTGTAGGTTTTAACTACTGTGTTGCCAGGCCTTCCATTTATAGACACAGTTCATCAATATTAGGATATTCAACTGTTCATAATTCATCATAGTTCATAGTCATCAATACTATGAAGTTCAACTGTTTAACTGGTCATATTCAAAGCTGGAATTAACAAAGAAAGCTCTTTGGAAAGGAAATTGTTGATGTCAGGTATAACTAGACAGAAGATCAAAAGAATCATTAAAAACAAAAATCCAATTTTTCCTTCCTGGAGAAGGCCTGCTATTTAGTAGTGCTGAATCACATTGAGTGGTGATGGGGACTAAGGAGCTGGAGGTGACACCCTCAGGATGGGGCTTGTTCAGTGGACAAGGCTGTAAGGGCTGATTGAAGGCTCTCTTCCAGGCAGTAAAATTCATTACTTGGGGAAAAGATCCTCCTTCAAAGAAAGGTTGCTTATAAATTCAAGGTTGTTTTCTCAATCCCACGCAGTTTTTCTGTGTGCCAAACTTTTCTGGCTTTATTTTTATTCTTTTGCACTAAAATATATCTTGGAACATAGGTTCTATGATTCCTGTTTTGTGATATATTATTAGTCCTCATCCCTGTTGCTGAGACCATTGAAAACAAGGGGGCTATTAGGGCGGACAGCTGGACAAGGAGCAACGGTGGAGGAGACTGCACCCTCTGTGTGCATAGCATGTTTCTATCTGAGCACCAGTACAGATCATAGAGGTGCAAGAGGCAGGGGTACCTTGAGGTGACTGAATTTAGCCTCCCTAGGGTAAGAAATGGGGAAATTGAGGCTCAGAGAGAGGAATAATCTGCCCAATATCAAAGAGATACTATTAAAATTAGGCTTAAAATTCAAGTAGTTTGTTAGCAGATTCTGATTTTTTTTTTTTCTTCTCAAACATTTCAGTAAAATACTTAAAGGATACAGAAACATATAACAAGTAATATCAGGAAGAATGCTGTGTATTTCTGCCCCAGCTATGTCAAATATTAACATATTGCTATATTCTCTTAAGGCTTTTTTTTAATGCCTCTTCTTTCCTGTAATTGTGATTAAGTGAAGTAAAAGTGATTAAGTGAAATTAAATTTGCATGCCCGCCTGTCATCTGCAGCTCCTTCTGCTCTCCTTGCATGGTGACAGCACACTCCTCCACTTCCTTCTATATGTGTCGTATCCACTTAACAATCTCCTGTCCCGTCCTCTCCACTCACTTCTCTTCCATCTAGAAGAAGACCGATAGGACAGCATCCTATAAATGCAGAGAACCATAAAGTGCCCACACGACGTGGTCACATTGTGTCCTCGATTCCAGTCCATTTTTGTCTGAAGAGTTGACCTCAGTAGTGTTTTCTGGTCAGGGGCAGCAGTAATAGGTCTAGATGCCATGCTCCCAGGGGTCCTCCAGGCCCTTGGACCATCAACTGTGGTCTTTTAGTAGAGTTCTTGAGCTGCACCTCTCTTTCTCTCATGTTGCCACAGGGATTCAACATTGTGTGCCCCATGAGAGATTTTTCTAAACAAATAAAATTGAAGAAGCTCCCTCAATGCACAGCCCTACCTCCTTTTCTCCTATTCCCTGCTTCCCCAGGACTAGCAACTACCTTAAAGAGGCTGTTTATTATCTCTATGCATTCTTGTATGATTTCAATTATTGTCCCTGGGTAGTGCAAGCAGGCAGCCCATTTCATTGCTAGTGGAAAGGTTGGGGGGTTGAGCCTACTCTACAGCTTCCCTGTAATTTGTAGAGGATGTGTTTTCCACTATGAGTGTGTGAACCTGAAAGAGGATTTTATGAAGACAATTAAATGAGAAGAGCAGTCCTTCCTTCCTTCGTTTATGGGTTAGGCAATAGGCACGTCTCACACATTCCCCAAAATGGGAATGTGTGAGGGCAGTGTACCAAATAGAACATTGCCGCCTCTCAGCAAAACTAGAAAGTAATCAGAATGGGTCTTAGACGCCCACCTCCATTAGATGGGCATATCTCCCTTGAGGTTCCCACCTGCCATTGTGCCTTCATGGTACCCTGTCCTGTGCTCAGTTTTCTCCAGACAGTTCTGCCTTGAGCACTTGCTTCCTCCTCCTCCTACCCCTCCTTAAAGAGCATCTGTGATGATGAAGCTCAAATCCAAACCCACTGCCATCAAGTCGAGTCTGACTCATAGCGACCCAAAGTCAGGGTAGAACTGCCCCATAGAGTTTCCAAGGAGCCCCTGGTGGATTTGACCTGCCGACCTTTTGGTTAGCAGACATAGCACTTAACCCACTTTGCCACCAGGTTTTCCGATCAAGCCGCACTTACACCCTCAATAGAGAGAAACCAGTGAAATAAAATCGTTTGTAATCCATCCATGTTGGGGGTGGAGAAGTGGTATCTGGGTGGACTTCTATACCACCAAAATCCCTAGAACAAGCTTGAAAGTGGTTCCTACATGGTATTCAACAGCTCCTCCCCTGTGTTCCTAGCTCTGCAAACGGCTCTAGTGTCTTCCTGACAGAAAAGATGTTTCATTGGCTACTGCTTCCCTGTCACCTCACCCCTATGAGACCCTATTGATCTGTGTCTCTTCATCATCCACTCCTCTCCCCCCATTGCTGTGGGGATCCCTCATGTCTCCTGTGACAATTACAATAGCCTCCTGAGTGCTTTCCATCCTTGTTCCCTTCCAGTTCTTTCTTCACGTGTAGCCAGCTTGACCTTTTGAAAATGAAAGCTAGATATGCCACTCTGCTGCTTAAAATCCCCCCAGAGACTTCTTTCTTTGCTCTTAGAGTTAAACCTTTCAGCCTGGTGCGACCTGGCCCCTACCTGTCCTGGGCTTTACCTCGTACCACGTCCCTCTCGTCCTCCTTGTCTTCTGGCCAGCTAGACTTCTCTGTCTTTTACCAACGTGCTTGTGTCCTGGAGCTAGTCCTTTGCCCAAGTGATTCTCTGTACCTGAAAACTGCGTTCCTCTCCATCCCTCTGCCCTTCTCCTTCCTAACTTGTCCCTCCCCTTCTCTGGCTTACTTACGCATCCCCAGGGCAGCCCTTCCTGACCATCTTACCCATGCGGGGCGCGGGCCTATGGTTGGGGACCCCTGCATTGCCCTCCTTTGTCATGGTTCCCCTAAAGCTGTGACTACATGTTCATTGTTTGGTTTCTCTACTGGACTGTCAGCTTAGAGAAAGCAGGGGTCCTGGTCCCTGTGTTCTCAGTAGTGAATACCAGGGCTTAGACTGGTGCTTTGGGCTGCTCAATAAATGTCTGTGACTGAGCG
Organism: Heterohyrax brucei; assembly: GCA_028571685.1. NCBI lineage: Eukaryota > Metazoa > Chordata > Mammalia > Hyracoidea > Procaviidae > Heterohyrax > Heterohyrax brucei. The sequence continues at coordinate 22,433,512 of CM053147.1, forward strand.
ATAGAAATTCTCCACTGCATTTCTGTATATTGATTATATATGGAATGTAAATACACACACACAAATTTAAAATTTCCTGATATCATTTACATGTAAACTTAGATTATTGTGTGCCTGGTTTAAAAGCTTAATACCAAGAGACTTAGTTTACTGCCACTGAGTTAATTTCAACTCCTAGAGACCCTATAGGACAGAATAGAACTGCCTCATAAGGGTTTCCAAGGCGCACCTGGTGGGTTTGAACTGTGGACCTTTTAGTTAGCAGGTGTAGCTATTAATGCTATGCCATGAGGGTTTCCAGCAAGAGGACCAAGAGAGTAGAGATCAAGTTTGTGTGGCCTCTTTTCATATTATTTAACCTGGGCCAACAATTTGTCCCTAAAGAGTGAAGAGGAACATTTTATTAGCAAATTCTACTCTAGAACTGTCTTCTTTGCCATTGATAATACTGCTCTGTGTGTGTGTGTGTGTGTGTGTGTGTGTGTGTGTGTGTATGTGTGAGAGAGAGACTTTCACAAGCACAGGTCTGATGGAATTCAGCAAGATGGGATTTGAACTTGAGGAACATTCCTTCCTATCCATCAGCAGGTTTGAAAAAGCAGAGTCAACATTCACGTGGTGAAGTGACTTTTAGGGAATGCAATCTGAGACTCTATAGGAAAAGGGGAACATAATATTGAGATTCTAATTTTTAAGGCTAGAGTGAATACAGTCCTAGACTCATAGATTTATTTGAAGTAAACATAATTGAAATTTAGATCTAGAATATTTTTGTTAGTAATTCAAAGAAAAAAATTGCAAATATCTGGATATGTAACATACAAGTAGTTCTTATTTTAAAAAGTATGCACACACAGAGTCCTTGGGTGGGACAAATGGTTAAACACACAACTACTATCTGAAAGACTGGCAGTTTGAAGCTACCCAGAGGCAACTTGGAAGACAGGTCTGGCTGTCTCCTTGTGAAAGGTCACAGCCTTGGCAGCCCTGGGGGGCAGTTTTATTTGGTGCACGTGGGGTTGTCACGCATTAAAATTGGCATTATTGTCGTGTCAAATGAAAATCTTGAAATGGTAATCATCGTCTCCTACATTTAATGCAGTTCATCTGTGAAGATCTTGGATGAAGTCAAATCCAAGTCCACTTGAGTCCAGATGCCACCTTTTGGCCTTGTACTCTGGGTCTGAAGCCATCTCTGCTTTATTTTAGCTGTATGACCTGGCATGTTATTTTACCTTCCTAAGCCTTATACCTTTTCTTCACTTAGTGACTGTTTTGTTATCTGACCTTTGGCATTTACTACAAAAGTAAAGAAAATCTACTTCTTCAATCATGTGTGTCTGACAGTAATGAAGGCTCAGGTGAGAGGCAAGAATAATGAATGGGCATGGGTGGGTTCCAATAAAAATTTTGTTTTCTATTTATTTTTAACCAAAATAGATAGTGTGGGGTATAGGCTGTCCATCCCTGAACTAGTGCAGATTGCTGGCTTGTGTAGATAGCATGTGTAGATTAAATTAAGAGAAATCAAGGTGTCTAGGTCAAAGCCCATTCAAGACAAAAACTGACAACAAAGTTGAAATTCAGTGGGACTTGATAAAAAGCATCTCACAAAAAATAAGGAAATGTAAGTCTTAAAGGTAAAACTTTCAAATATATATTTCATAAAGAGTAAGACAGGAATGTTGCTGATTCTTGCTCCACTTATCGTGGTGCTGTTAGTCAGGGGTAGCAATAGTACAACAAGGAAGAGAAATATTTATAGGTTTAAGAAACAAGACAAAAGATAGGTCTAAGGAAGAAGAAGAAAGAACTAAATTTTTTATTACTTGTGGATTATATGATTACTGAATGGATTATATGATTATCCAAGATAATGTAAAAGCTATTTGAACTAATCAGAGAATTTGAAAGGCTGCCAGATGCAAAATCGTTTTACACAAACTAACAGCATTCTCTTTCAGTTTGTGTAAGTTCTGGAAACCCTGGTGGTGTAGTGGCTAGTGCTGCATCTGTTAGTGCTAGATCTGCTAACCCAAACGTCAGCAGTTCAAATCTGCCAGTTGTTCTTTGGAAACTCTATGGAGCAGTTCTACTCTGTCCTGTAGGGTCACTATGAGTCAGAATTGACTTGGTAGTCATGTGTTTGGTTCACTAATGTTCTGAGGCCATGCTGGCACATTGGTTAAGTGTCTGGCAAGGCCAGCAGGTTGAATCTACCAGCCGTTCCTTGGAAATCCTAAGGGGAAGTTCTTCTGTGTCCTATAGGGTCACTACGAGTCAGAATCAACTCTATGGCAATGGATGTGATACAATAACCTTCTTATACTGTTGAAGCCAACATGGACATTATGATTACTATGTGGAATGTGCTCTGAGAAGGTTAACTCACCTCTCAGATCTACCTTATGAAGGAGCATGGTTACTATTCCCATTTGAAGAATGAGAAAGCTGAGGCACAGAGACATGGAAGAATTTTATGACAATAATACATCTAGTAAGTGATGAAACAGGGCATTCTGGCTCCAGAACTGGTGACCCAACTACCATGTGATAGTGTTTCTCTCCCTCTCATATACCCCAAATAGCTCATTGAAAATGTAGTATAAAAAAAATCAGCTGAGATTATATGGTGTTCAGGAATAAATGTAAGAAAAAGCTGTAAAACCATTATGGAGAAAATATAAAACATTATTGAGAGATAAAGAGAAAGACCTGAATAATTAGTGAGATAATATTTCTCTTATTTAAATTCATACAGCAGATGTCTCAGTATTGCAAAGATACATATTCTTCCACAATCTATAATACACTGTAATTGTAATTAAATACCAACTCATGTGGCTGAGTGTTGTGTGTGTGTATGAGAAGCTTGATAGGTTATAAAGCTCATGTAGAAATGTATAACTGTAAGAATAGATGGAAAATTCTGAAACAAGCAAAAACTATGCTCATGTATTGACTTATGAAAAAGCTTCAGTAGAGGACACAGTTTGAAGCTAGCACAAATCAAACAGAATAGGTAGTTTGAGAAGTTTCTCAAGCACATAAAGGATCTTAGTTTCTTATGGAAGTGAGAAAGGATAGGCCTGCCCTTAATTCTGTTGTTAAAAAATAAAATTAGGTGACTACCTTACATCATTACAAAAACAAATTTAAGGTGGAGTAAAAGTGAATTAAACAAGTGTGAAAAAGGAAACTCATAATTATATGTAGGAAATATAGAAGGGTATCTTTATGACTTGAGGGTAAAGAAACACTAACAGGACTACATGAAATTAGAGATCTTCTGAAGGCCTGTTGCTGCAGCTGCTGTTGAATCAGCTTTCAATTCATGGCAACCCCATGGTCTGCATCATCGCAATGCACAGGGTTTTCACTTACTGATTTTTGGAAGTACATCACTAGGCCTTTTTTCTTGCTGTTGCTGTTAGATGCCATCTAGTTGGTTCTAACTCATAGCAACCCCCTGCACAACATAATGAAACACTTGTAGGTCATGTGCCATCCTCACAATTGTTGCTAGGCTTAACTGAGCCCATCCTGTCACTCTGCCTTGTTGAGGCCTGTCCTCATTTCTGCTGACCCTCTGTAGCTTACCAGGTGTGATGTCCTTCTGACAACATGGCCAAAGTGTGTCATAGTCTCGCCCCACTTGCTTCTAAGGAGCGTTCTGGTTGTACTACTTCCGAGATGAAACCCTCATGGCAAAGTGGTAAAGAGCTGTGTCTGATAACTAGAAAGTCAGCAGTTTGAATCCAGCAGGCACTCTTTGGAAACCTGATGGGGCAGTTTTACGCTGTCTTATTTAGGGTCACTTGATGGTAGTTTTTTCTTTCCTTCAAGACAGATTTGTTTGTTCTTTTCACAGTCCATGGAATACTGAATATTCTTCAACACCACAACTCAAAGATGCCAATTCCTTATTCATTGTCCAGCTCTCACATGTCTGTGAGATGATTGAAATCATCATGGCTTGGGTCAGGCACACCTTAATCCTCAAGGTGACATCTTTGCTTTTCAAAATGTCAAAGAGATCTTTTAAAGCAGATTTGCCCAATTCTGTGCATCTTTTGGCTAGACTGCTGCTTCCATGGGTGTTGATCGTAGAGCCAAATAAAATGAAATCCTTGACAGCCTCAGTCTTTTCTCTATTTATCATGATGTTGCCTATTGGGCCAGTTGTCACGATTTTCATTTTCTTGATATTGAGGTATAATCCACACTGAAGATCTTCATCTGTAAGTGCTTCAAGTCCTCTTTACTTTCAGCAGGTGAAACTGCGTCACTCACTTTACACAGGTTGTTAAAGAATCTTCCTCCAGTCCTGATTCCCCACTCTTCTTCACATAGTATAGCCTCTCAGATTATTTCCTCAGCATGTAGACTGACTAGGTGTGACAAAAGGCCTGTCTTCCTAATTCATTTTAGTCTGGAAGCTGTGCTGAAACCTATTCAGCATCATAACAACATGTAAGCTCAACTCAGCAGTAAGTCATCAGGAAAATGTAAACCAAAAGAAAACTGAGATACCATTTAACTCTTCTCTGAAAAAAGAAAAACAAAATCTAGTAATGACAGGAGTCATGAGGATGCTGGGAAATAAGCAAAGGTAAAAGCTGGTAAGCCTCTTTGGAAGAGGAATTTGAAAACATCTTGTAAAGTTTAAAACATACATGTCCTAAGATTTAGCAATTCTGCTCTAGGTGAGTGCCCCTGAGGAAATTTTGCATTGTACATGATTTCTTGAAATATTATGTCCAATACCAAAAATGTTATAAGTAATTTAAGTAGATCTTGAGGTGGAAATGAACAAATTCTGAAGCATGCATGAAATAGAATATTCCAGAAGTAAGTAAATTTACTAAGTCTGTATTATTCATTCAACAAATACTTGTTAAGTATCTACTACATGTCAGATAATGTTTGTGTGTTCAGGATGAATTATTGAATAAAACTGAGAAAAAAATCTTCTTTTGCATTCTATTGATAACCCCAACCACTCACTGCCGTCGAAGGGAGGCAGCATATGATAAACCTAACGAATGAGGAAATTTTAAAGCGTGTTAGAAGTCAGTGAGTATGGTAGAACAGACTAGTTAACAGTAATCCATCTTGAAATCATACCTGTGAGTTAATAAAAGAAGACCTTAGAAAGTAAATGAAAGTAAAAATCCCAAATGGAACTCTAATATTTGCAGAAGCTGTGGTAGACATTGGTTAGGCTCTTAGCTGCTAACCGAAAGGTTGGTGATTCAGATCCACACAGCAGCTCTGTGGGAAAAAAGGCGAAGTGGTCTGCTCCTTTAATGACAACAGCCTAGGAAACTCTATGGGACAGTTCTGCTTTGTCATACGTGGTCACGATGTGTCAGAATCAACTTGACAGCGCAGAAGAATAACGTCAACAAATGTTTACAGTACATAGAAATCTAGTAAAATATGAACGGATGTGAACCAAATTCATGACAAAGTGGCTGTCCTGCAGAGGGAGACATGAAAATGGGATGTCTACTGATTGTTCCCTTTGAATTCTTCCCCTGCAGCATCCTGAAATAGCTTCCAGCCTGCCCAGCTCCAGCCCTGGCTGGACTCGCCCAATGAAGGAGCTCTGCTGCCCTCCTTGATGTGAAGGGATTTGAATTTCTGAGCCAAAACTTGTTTTTCCAGTTTCATGGTGATAGCTTGATTTTTAGCTAATCTCAAGCTTTAAAGAGTACCCACTGAGAGAAGCTGTATGCATAATTCAGGGAAATTGCTAGTAAAAGATTCATTTTAATTACTTTTAATATCTAAATTGTGATAGAACTCTTAAATAGCCTCCATTTGCAGTTCCACATGGGGAGGTCAATATGGCTTTCTGAGCTTGATTACTCATAGGCCTTCCACATCGATCTTTCAGATCTGCAGGTGGGGAGTTGAAGGCTGAGCTGCTCACTGTTCTCCCTGGAGGAAGGGTAGCCTGCTCAGTTCTGCTTCAGAGAGGTGTGAGTGCATCTGCATACACGGGAGGCCATGGTGCCTTGGAGGTGAGTTGGTAGAGAGGTAATGATTCCTGGAATAGTCGCTTCCTCTCAGATGCCCTTCTGTGCAGCTTCAGTGGGCAGTCTCTGGTGAGTTCTGAGCACCTCTGCCCAGAACATTGTCACAGTCAACGTGGTATGGCCACTCTGCCCATAAGTGTGCCTCTACACTGAGCAGGATCTTGGGCCAGGACTTTTGAAAGTCATCAGTACTACTTGCTGTCCAATTGACTCTGATTTGTGGTGACCTCATGTGTGCAGCAGTAGAACTATACTTTATAGGGTTCTTAGTGACTGATTTTTCAGCAGTAGATTGCCAGGATTCTCTTCCGACGTGCCTCTGGGTGGGCTTGAACCTCCAACCTTTCAGTTAAAGCCTAAGTGCGTTAACTGTTTATATCATCCTGGGACTTCCCTCAAAAGTTAAGTCCTAAGAAAAGTTTAAGAAGTAGCTTTTACATGACTCATGTGGAAAGGGTAACGAAAACAAATCAATTCTTCTTACATGCTCTTTGTACCTCTTGTTTCTCACAAATTCTTGGGTATTCCTCTTTGAGGGATGTTATCACCTCACTGTCCCCCTGCTACACAGCTTCTCCCTTGGCTGACTTAGAGCCTCCTATTCTCACATGCTTTTAAATCATTAATTTTTTGGTCCTTCACTTCCTACATCCTGATCATCTACCATACCTCCCCACTTCATCTCCGTGGAATCTCTGATGCTGCTGTGTCTTTGCACTCACTATTTCTCTGACCTGTCTAGAACAGTCTTCCATGCTCTCTGGTGTTCTGTGTGGCCCAGCTTAAATGCCAACCTGCTGTCATCTTGTAATTGACTTTGCAGCCACTTACTCTTCCCGTCTCTGCTCTGAAATCTCTGGAACCTCTATTACCACATCTCACATATTGTGCTATGCTTGCCTGTTGATACATTAATCTTCCTCCTTCATAGTTGCAAATACATTTTATGAATTTGTGTTTCCCCAGCACATAGCACAGTGCTTAATCATGGGCCTCAGATGAATGAATGAACTAATGAGTGAATGAATGAGTAAATGCAAATATCCATTTTGTTAGACTAGTGCCATCGAATCGCCATGAGTAGACTAGGAATGCACTGACAAATTTCGAGCTGAGATGATGCTGATCTGATTTTGGGGAGCCCCTATCATATACTTTAGCCCTATCTGTCTAAATAGTACTCTGCACCAGCAATGGAAGGTGAGGGCAGTGGTGGTTCAGAGTTAGAATTCTCACCTCTGTACAGAAGGTCCAGGTTCCATTCCCAGCCAATAAGCCTGAAGTACAGCCACCACTTGACCATCAGTGGAGGCTTGTGTGTTGCTGTGATACTGAACAGGTTTCAGTGGAGCTTCCAGATTAAGACAGACTAGGAAGAAATGCCCATTGATGTACTTCTGAAAACCAGCCAGTGAAAACCCTGTGGATTACAGTGGCCCAATCCCACTAGGCACAGAGTCACATGGGGTTGCTGTGAGTTGGGGCTGATGTGATGGCAGCTAATAACAACAGCAGCAACAGTGTAAGGGGGAATTAAACTGGAGCACCTCAGCCTCTTCCCTCCTGCAGATGCATCCCTGACCCCAAACCTGTTGGTTGTAGCCTCCCACCACCTGTGTCCTCTGTCACCCCCCACTTTTGGGGTTGACTTCTGGGCTCAGGGTACTTCAGAAAAGCCTTACTGAAATTCTCTGCTCTGGGTAAGTTACCCTCCCCCACCTGACCACAGATGTGCTAATTACAGTCATTTATAGGAACTACTTCCATTTATTATTAATTGCCACATAACTCAATAATTCAGTATGTGCGTCATTATCCTTCGAGCATAAGTTGACACCTACTACGTATCAGCCACTATGCTAAGTATCAGAAGGGCAGAGATTAGATTTGCATGTCAAGTGAACTTGGTTGTATTCTTTTTAATTGGAATAAGACAAATTCTCTGGTCATGCACACATGTTTTTTATATTCTGTTCTTTGCATAGCATACTAGGCAGCACAGAGACTTAAAAATGTGGTGTTTGGTCTCTCCATCCAGAGGAGAGAATGCAGGCTTCAAAGGAGTGGGGCTGAGTGAAGCTGTGTGGGTTTTGGCTAAACCCCAGACACCACCTTTGACCTCCTCTGTCCAGGGTCAACCCACTGGGCTTACCACCTGTGGCTCCTTGAACTCCTCTGTAGCACCAGCACTCTCCTTAGTTACCTTATTAATTTGAGTGGACGTGCTCTCCTTTTATAAAGAATACAGAGGTATTTTGCAGGCCAGTTATCCTCTACATGGCCAAAATTCTTCAGTCCGCCGGGTCCAAAGACATCAATCTGTGCTTTCTAGAGCATAGGACAATCTAGATTTGTGTTTGAGGAGAAAACAGAATGTTCCGTAGCTGTATGTTGGTGACTGGATGAGGCAATGTGGTTCATGTGGATGGCTGTTTGGGTGGCCTGAATGACAGTTCCTTCCTGAGTGATGTCTAGAGCCCTGTAGATCTTCCAGTGTGGTGGCTTAGAAGACGATCCTTTGAGATTTCTGAATGTAGGCATGTTATAAACTGACCGACGCAATTGCTGTGCTCTCAAATCCATCACCACTACTTCCCATGAGCAGTTTCCAGCTGGTGAGTGAACGCAGCATGGGTACTAGGAAGTGCCTTTCTAGGCACTGCCTCAGACCCCTGGAGTCTCAGATGCTTTCACCCAACATTCTCTTCCCTTGTCCTTCACTCGGGGTCAGACCCACCATCCTGGCTCCTGGTTTTCCCAGCCCTCCACCAGCTCCATTCCTATTCTCTCTCACAGCAGTTTCTCCTGAGAGCTTTCTTTTAGTGTGCTTCTCTGAAGGCTTGGACTTTCCTAGTTTCTATCTGACCTTTCTGGTTGCTATCTCAGACTTCAGAGTGCAAAGTCACGGACACCGAAGGTAGCGGAATGACAGGCCTGCTTGCCCACTGACTGTTTAAGTGATTTCTCAGCCTTTCACTTTAACTTAGACTTCTAATTGTTTCACTTATTTTTACCGTATATAATATAGTGACTTTTTCCATGGTTAACGGGACTCTGTGAGTTTACTAGCCAGTGTGGACTTCTGAAAAATCACAGCCATTAAAAACTGCGTGGAGCAAGTTCTACTGTGAAACATATGGGGTTGCTGCCATGATTCGAAATCAACTTGACACCAACTGTTTTTTTTTGTTGTTGTTATTTAGCTGTTATTTGATCAAGCATAGTCATTGTTGTATTAGCTCAAAACCAAGAAGATAAAGAAATAGCTACCCTTAAACTACCGTTGCATTTAAGCAAGGAATGTGAAATTTCACTGTATAACCCACAGTTGGTGGCTGTATTATTCTAGTTTTGCAATAAATTATTTTTATTTGTTACGTGTTGTAGATAGTTTGGTGGCTTCTAGGTTTTTAATATCTTTTTAAAACTAGCAGTCAAGATATATATTTCTCTAAGTTGATAAATAAAAAATAATGCTTTTAAGTTCTTTATATGAATTTATTCAAAGCTTATCTTATTTTATTACAATGTAATGAATACCCTAAGATAAATAACCAAGCCCCAAAACCAAGCCAATTTTTGCCTTGTTGATTCTAACTCATAATGGCCCTGTAGGACAGAGTAGAAGTGCCACACTGGGTTTCCAAGGCTGTAATCTTTATGGAAGCAGACTGCCACATCTTTCTCTTGCAGAGTGGCTGGTGGGTTTGAACTGCCAACCTTTTGGTTAGCAGCCAAGTGCTTAACCACTGAACAACAAGGGCTCCTTAGCGTAAAGAAAGAGTTCTTTAATACCTTGAATCTTCTACATTATAAGAAGAGCTCCCCCAACCCCGACCTGGAATGCCCTTCTAGCAAATTTATATCTGAGATTATCTTTAAGGCCAAAATCAACACCTGCTTTCCCCCAAGTACTCTTCTGATTTTGTCTCATTTTTCAAATCTCCCCTTATTTTCTGTGAATCATGTATTCTATAACCTTTCTACATAGTGTCTTGGGTTTTCCTTGGATGGTTTCAGATATGTATGCAAACTCTGATCCCTGCCATCTTATTTAGATTTCAAGGGAGAGACAAAAAGCATGTAAGAAGTGGTTCCTACCAGTTTCTCTCTTCATGCTGGAAGTTGTGAGCAGAAAACTCTTGAGGCCCAACTGACAGAAAACAACTTTTGGCATGCACAGAAAAAGAAATTAATGCTATATATGTGCGGTGCCATAGAAGCAACTTTGCATGTGCTAATTAGCCATAAATGGTAAGACTTTGCATATGCTAATTAGTCATAAATGGTAAATGTATTTCCTATATAACTGTAGTTGGCATTTCTTTTGTATAAACCATGTTTTTAGTTTTTCTTCTTTTCATTAATTCTTAGGTATTCTGTAAAAGCATTAGAGTTGTCAGTCTTTGCTAATACTATGTGTAGTGTAATTTTAAATAACCCCTTGCCCCGTGCACCTGGACTTCAGCACCTGATTAGCTGTTATAGATTGACTTGTGTACTACCCCCCCCGAAATTTGTTGTAAATCCTAACCTCTATGCCTGTGATTATAATCCCCTTTCAGAATGAGCTGTCTTTTATTTTAATGAGGCAAGATTCGTGTAGGAAGTGTCTGGAATCCATCTCTTTACAAGATATAAAAGGAACAAGCAGACGTGGGGGAGAGGGTTTGAAGACGGATGCCAAGCCACAGAGAGATCTTCAAAGAACGTAGAAGCAAAAGCTGAAGACACAAGACCTTATTCCAAACCTTCTGGTAGAGTCAGTGCCAAGGTTCAGACTTCTAGCCTCCTAAACTGTGAAGAAATAAATTTCTTTTAGCACTATCCATTATCCACTCGGTGCTCCTTGAATACTCTGGGGGTCAGTTCAACCCTGGCCCCTAGGGTCGCCATGAGTCGGATCCAACTTGACAGCACTTGGCATTATCCACTATCCACTTGTGGTGTTTCTGTTATAGTGGTGCTAGCCCTAATTCCTGATGATCCTTGTGCCCGGAAGGACTGAACTAGTGATGCTCTGGTCTCAGGTCCTACACTCTCTTCAGCCCTCTTCTCCACCCCATCTTCTCACGGGAGGTGCTGGTGGGTCTGTGGCTGCTCCTTGCTCTCATTGGTCCACTTTGAAGTTCAGAGGCAGTGGAATTTTAGGACTCCCAGCCTGGCCTAGTGAATGCAGCCAGATGGTCACATATTGATAGACAGGAGATAGATTGATCTCTGTGATGGAAGGTGAGGGATTTTACAGGGTGGAAGGTCTGGATTCCTGTCTCAGATATGGTGACTTGGAAATGTCAGTAAGCCCCCAAGGTCTTGGCTTGCATCAAGTCCTGTGAGGTACCTCCAGAGGTTGTGTATCCCCTTGAGTGGAAGTCTGTTCCCTCTTCCATGGACCAGGGCACAGCTTCAGGTGTTCGTGAGCTCCTGGATTGGTACACAAACACACTTTAGAAAGGGATATACTTTTTGTTGGAGAGAAGATCTATGACATTAGCAAATTCACCATCATTTACCATCATGTAACATTTATATATTTTTTAAAATCAGTTTGGAGCTGATGATGATGAGGGACATGCAGGGTGGGTTATGAACCCCCATATTTCTGCACCCAGGAAGCTGGAAGAAAGCAGAGAGGAGAGCAGTAGTCTGTCTCTCTGCCTGCTTGTTTTCCTGTTGTGGTTGTTAGGTGTCATCAAATCAGTTCTGACTCATAGCGACTCTATATACAACAAAATGAAACACTGCCCAGTCCTGTACCGTGTCTACAATCATTGTTATGCTGAATCCCATTGTTGCAGTACCCGTGTCAGTCCATCTTGTGGAGAGTCTCCTCTTTTTTGTCCACCCTCTGCTTTACCAAGCTTGGTGTCGTCCTCTGAGGATTGATCCCTCCTAACCACATGTTGTTTATCCTACTCTTCATCTATTTTCACCTCTGTGTTTCCAGAAAGATTGTACTTGTAGCCTAGAATGATGCATAAAATGTACCAGTATCAGTTGCTGTCAGGTTCTTTCCAACTCGTGGTGACTTCATGTGCATAGGAGTGGAACTGTGCTCCTGAGGATTTTCAATGGCTAAGTTTTTGGAAGCAGATCTTCAGGCCTTTCTTCCTAGGTGCCTCTGGATGAACTCAAATCTCCAATGTTTTGGTTATCAGCCAAACATACTGTTTGTACCACCCAGGGACACCTAAAATAAAAGATAGGACAAATTAAAAGCTGGAAAGACTGAAAGTAAAAATAAATGTCATTTAGTAGAATTGGGAGGAAGATGAAGATGACCGTAAAACCTGTTCCCATGTTTTGGATAATTCACATCTTGTGTTCAACCAAAAAGGGAGGCCTGGCTGGTTAAAAATGCCATGGGCTCCATAAGGAAAGACAAAAACCATGACTGTGGAAAAGCTCTGTCCTTGGTACTGAGACCACACAAGACTCTCTTCCAAGAGTCTCAGTAAAGGGGCTCTGTACAATGTAACAGAATCTTCACTTCCTGACAGTAAACCCATAGCTGCATGCTACAGAGCTGGCTCTGTTACTGACTGGGCCAAGTGGCAACTTGCCAAGCAATAGTTTAACAAAAACAATACTATGAAGGCCAGCATTGCAGGGTGCAAATGTCCAGTACTTTGCTATGTTTGCTTGCATAGTGGGCAATAGGGTTTTGAGTATAGGGAGACTATGTATACTTCCAGCAGTTTTGTCAAATAAAGGATTCTTTCCATCAAGTTGACGATAAATATTGGCTAGCTACAAGTTTGCATTAGGAATGTGGATTCTATGTTAAGACTCGTACGCTTTATCAGCAATGCTGGAGAAAGGCTAGGTATTTTAGGAAAAGGTGAGGAGTCTTTGTTAGGATACATGCCTAAAAAGAAAGCTGGCTTATTTCCACAGAGGGGATTCAAGGGAGACTTACTATTGTCTAAGTTATTTAGTGCTGCTGTAACAAAAATACTGCAAATGGGTGGCTTTAAAGAGCATAATATATTGTCTCCTAGCTCTGGAGGCTACAAATCTAAGTTTAGGGCAGCAGCTGAGATATGCCTTCTGTTTTAGGAGATCATTCTTTGTCCTTTACAGTTTTGCCAGCCCTGGGCATTTCTCAGCATACCTTAGCTTGTAAGTGAATCCTCCTTTGGGGTCCTCTGCCTGTGTGTTTGTCTTTCAGTGTCTATTTCCTCATTTATAAGACATCACTCAGAATGGATTAGGTTTAGGATGTGCACTAAACATATGACCTCATTAACATAGCAAAAGGAAAACTATATTTCTGAATAGGTCCTATTCACAGGTACATGGGTTAGGACTTCTATGTAGTTCAACCATAAGTCTAGTCATGTCAACATAATCAAGTTCCTTAACTTCTCTAGGCTTCAGCTCTCTAATTGGTTAGGTGTAGTTATTAGTACTGACCCTGAGTCAGGTGAGTCAGAGGGCTGGGACAGTCAACAGTTGCTACTTGCCACTTATTATTTAGTGGATCATGGAAAAGCTAGACACAGCTTAACAGGTATATTGTTATTTGGTGGTTTAACAGTTATGCTTGTATAAATCCCAAAGTGTTTAATACTCTTTGTGGTAGATGATGCAAAATATATGCTGATCAATAGAGAATAAGCCAGTATGATCAGCCTCCCATATCCTCAGCTTCTGTATCCTCAAATTCAACCAAATGTGGATCAAAAATATTTGGAGAAAAGTTCTGAAAAGCAAAACTTGGGTTTGCCACGTGTATTTTTTGTTAAGTATAAGCATTAACAACTATTTATACAACATTTGTATTAGCTATTGTAAGTAATCTAGAGATATCAAAATATACAGAAGGATATAGATTGGTTATATGCAACACTGTGCCATTTTAGGTAAGGAGATTGAGCATCCGGAGATTTTGGAATCCATGGGGGTCCTGGAACCAATCCCCAGGGAATTCAGAGGGATGGCTATAATTTGTAACTAAGTACGCCAGTACTTGTGCAACTGTTTAAGCCATCAGAAGAGGGAAATCTCTGTTAAGTTGTCAGGAGATATTTGGTGGAAGCTATGGGCTATGGAATTGGAAGAGGGGACACTTTCCCTCTTCCAATGGTTGAAAAAACTGTGTGGAAGAAGCCATCTGATAGGTGGGGAACGTTTCTGGGTGGCACAAATGGCTAACCACTGGCTGCTAACCAAAAGGTTGGATGTTTAAATCCATCTAGAGGCTCTTTGGAAGAACAGCCTAGTGATCGACTTTAGAGGAAAGCAACCACCGCAAACCCTGTGGAACAAAGTTCTGCTTTGTCACACACACAGTTGTGTGAGTCAGGACTGACCTGACAGCATCTAGATAAAGAGGCAGGGAGTATCAGTGCAGTGGTGGGAATGAGTGTTGTCCCTTCAGACAGCCTGTTAACCTGTTTTTGCTTTTAGACATGATGAAACAAATAATATTAAGAGATTAAGAAATGCAACAAATTTTCATCACAACACAAAGACAACTTGTCAAGAGCCATGCCACTGAATTGCTTTCCAGACTACACACACCCAGACACTGAACCAGCTGCTAAAGATAGAAGATGGGGAAGAAGGTGGTTCTACTCTTTGAGGGCCTCAGTGTTCAGTGAGAGAGAAAACTGTGCAAACAGGAACCTCATTGCAGAGTGTGGAAACGAGACTTGAGCCCCGTCCCTTAGGGTCATGGGGAGAGCAGTCAGTGCCAGCAAAGTGACCGGCCAGCCAGATGTGCCCATCAGTCACTAGGTGAATGTAGTCACACAACATGGCTTGAGTAAATGTTTCATGAAGCTGACTGGTGGCTTGACTGTTTCAACCTAATTTTGCTGCCACCATACAGACATGGCCTTAACAATGCAAATATTGTTAGAATCCCTTGCTATTGAGATGATTCTGTGGGGCACTTCAGGGGACCCGGGCTACTCTGTTATCTATGCATGGTTTTGCTTTTGACCCCAAGGTGGGAAGAGAAATGCTTTTATGGAATATTACCCAGTGTCAAAAATATAGCTATGCATATATTTTCAGCAAAAACATTGTTTCTACCATTTGGAAAGCTATATTTGAAATCTTCTTTTGAAAGCTGAAGTTCTTTTCCTGGATGTGTACTGGCAGCTGAGCTAAACCAAGCTGATTTAGTTTATGACCATAACCACTTTCCTAGGTTTTGTTTTTAAAGCTCTGCAGATAGATGTTTTTTCCCATGCCCACCCTAACCAAGGTGTTTTAAAATGACTTAAGTGAAAGTTCAGAAGTTTTATGGTTTCTCAACAGTAGAGCTATTTTTAGGATGGAAAGCAGAATATTTAGCTCTTTTCTCTTCTGAAAAACCAATTTTGTCTTCATGATACACTGTACAGCAGTGTTCAAGGTTACTTGGGGGATAAAATGAGTGCAGTTTTGCTTTTCTGCCCCAAAGCTTGTACCATATCCTGTATGGGGAAGGCAGTGGACCTGTGGAAAGTCAGAGATATGCTTCTGTGATGTAGATTCCCAAACCAGTTTTGGAATCTGGCTCTGCAGCCTCCTGACCTGAGCTTGAGCTAGGACACAGCAATGCAAGGACACCTCGTCATTTAGGGCTTGGTATGCAGCGGGGAGCAGCCCCTGAGTGGTGCATGTGGTTAGGCTTGACTACTAACTGAAAGGTTGGTAGTTTGAATCCATCCAAAGGAGCCTTGGAAGAAAGCCCTGGTAATCTACTTCTGAATGATCACAGCCACTCAAAATTCTACAGAGTACAGCTCTGCTCTGACCTACATGGGGATATCATGACGTGAAACTGACTGGACAGCCACTAGTTTGGATTTGGTTTTTATAGACGGCGTAGAGGTCAGAGTTAAGGTTAGCGGTGGTTCAGTGTTCTTCTCTTCTGTGCAGCTGACCTGGTTAGATTCCCTGCCAATGCGCTTTGTGCACAGCCACCACCTGTCAGAGGAGGCTTGAGCACTGCTATAGTGATCGACAGGTATCAATCTAGTTTCCAGAGTTAAGACAGAGGAGAAAGAAAGGCCTGGTGATCTACTTCCAAAAATCAGCGGAAGAAGACTTTGTGAATCCACAACCGACCACAGCAATGGTGCAGGATCAGGCAGTGTGTCACTCTGCTCTGCGTGAGTCTCCATGAGCTCGTGACAGCACGGCAAGGGCAGAGGTAAAGCAGGGAGATCAAGGATTGGTATAGCAGAGCAAATACTGGCTTATTTTATAATGGGAATGCTGGCTCACCTTTTCAGTTCATTCTGGGGACAATGTGCTTTAGAAGTTTAGGATAATAAAGGCTCTAAGGTGGAGTTTTTGTCTCACATGCTGACATTTTTGTCTTCATAATCACATGATCTGTTTTAGAGGTCGTAAACTCAAATGCCTGCTGATGTTGGGCCAGATTAAATATGTGTGTCACTGCAAGCCAGATGTGATACAATAAGGAATAGTATCGCTTGCAGCAGGCTGGAATTTACATGCTTGTCTGTGCAGGATCATGAATGCGTTTCTGCTCTGAGCCCTAGAAGTTTGCAACTCTCAAAAGTGCATGACAAGAACGTATTCATATATAACTGATGAAGGAATGAGAGAAATTAATAATGCAGTGATGTTCTTGGGTAGTTTTTCTCCTCTGTCCATCTCTAGTTTGATTAATAGAATGAAGAAGTAGGGGATCGAGACATTTCACCCTGGAGATGCACAATTTCTTTTCCCTCGGAAAACTATTCCATTAGACCTTGGCAGTGAATCTTCCCAGCTTTAAGTTTTGTGGTGTGTCTTCTAGACAGCATACTCTGTGATGCATAGTTAGTGCCTATGGAGAAATAATTGAATGGATTAAAAGCAATGTGTTTACACATGTGATTTTAAGTTTCATTATTAATGGAATCTATTTGTTTTAATGTGTGTGCCCAGCATTTATATGAGGGTAGATGGTTTTGCGGGTCATCTTAAAACTTAGGAGTTTTCACCTAAAGTTTAGGAAAGTCCCTTCTAGCTAGAGCTTTGTGAGAGAAGTGCGTGTAATTTTGAGCAGAGTCGGTACAATGCCATGATGCATGGGCATGAGTTCTGGAAGCAGAAACCCAGACTCTCAGATTTGAACCTTGGTTCTAATATTTATGAGTTGTACAATTTTGGGAAGTTACTTAACCTCTTGAATTTCCAGTTTGCTGTTCTACGAAGTGGGGTTTTGATGAGGCTTAAGGAAGATGATACTTGTAAAGTACTCTGACCATTTCGTGGTACATAGTAGGTACTCAAATGTTTAAATGTTACTGCGATTACAGTTATAATTAGTATTGTTACTAGATACATGGTTCAAACTGATATAGGGGCTGTGGAGATGATTTAGAGCATATAAAGAAGAGAATATAGGCCCTTGGGGAAAAACTGAAAAAAAAAAAAAGTCTAAGAGAAAATGAAACTGAAGAGGAGATTATTACTTTAAAATCTGACAAGCATGTTATTCAATCCTGTGTATTAGAAGTGTTAGAAGATAATATGAAAAAATATTTTTGTAATTTATGAGTCATAGGCTGTAAATAATGTTAAAGGATAAATGACTGTCTGGAAGACAAAAAGATCACAGAGAATAACTATAAA
Organism: Heterohyrax brucei; assembly: GCA_028571685.1. Taxonomy (NCBI): domain Eukaryota; kingdom Metazoa; phylum Chordata; class Mammalia; order Hyracoidea; family Procaviidae; genus Heterohyrax; species Heterohyrax brucei. The sequence goes on from CM053147.1 coordinate 22,451,142, forward strand.
ATATATAAATTATTTCTGCATTTAATTGAAAAAATCTAATAGAAAAATGGGCAAAACTGTGAAGTGACAATTTACGTGGAAAAAATGCTTTACCTTCTTATGGTTAAGAAAATGTAATTAAAACAAGATACCATGTCAGCACCAATCACAAAAAGAGAGCCTTTAAGGTAATTTCTAGAGTTCCACTTATAAAGGGTAATTTAGAATGGCCTTAGAGAGAAGTTTTGGATAAAAACCTCTTCTGTCCGGATTGTATGGCCAACAAGCTCTCCCAATTCAGTCAGCCTCAGGAGAAATAAAACCATAACAGTGACAACGAGAAGCGTCAGAAGTTAGAAATAGAAAACTCTTATCCTTCTTATGTTATAGAAAAAGCCACAGCCTCTTTCTCTGGTTCCCTCTCAGATCCAAATTTGGATGCCACCCAGGTTGGGAAAAGTGGAATTTAGAGAAGGGTGTGGATGATGTGAGGGCCAAACAGTCCTTTTATATTTTCTTAAATTTCCTATATTCATGCATAGTTAAAGATTTGGGCTATTTACCTTCTGTGGGAATTAAGATGGCTATTGATTTTTTTAAGTACCCCAAATTGAAGCTGTAAATGAACCTTTACTGAGTGCAGGAGTTCACATTTCTTTAAGGAGCCTTGCTAGAAAGACAAGCTATCTGTTTAGTCAGATTAATGATTAGCAATGCAGTGATTTAAAACCAACTTCATATTTGACTAAATTCTGTCTTTTTAAAAAGATATTATTTACAGACTTAAAAAGCACTGCTATATTGAATCTGACTCGTAGTGACCCTATAGACAGAGGAGGAGCATATCCTTCAAGAAAGCATTTCAGTAGCAAAAGGAACACTTCCAACATTCTCTTCCATATGAGGAAAGATTTTGAAGTCATGGGTATTTTAGAGAATACATCTTAGAAAAATGACCAAGTCATTTTCTAAAATGTCCTTCAGGTGTTACAGTCTTTAATATTCTGAAAATTTATATGAAACTTCATTGGACCCCGCTATTTACGGAGGCTCTCACCTTCAAGAGCAAACAGGGGTTCATGGAGCTGGGCAAAAAATTGTCCGAGTGGTGACCATGGATTTGAAATGGGAAATTTTTGTCAGCCAAAGAAATTCTTTTGGTGTGTCATTATGAATTCTGTTTTACAATTTTTACTTGATGAAATGATCAAAGTCTCTTGCTTCTGAGCTAACATTCCTTTGGAATGTAAAATTAATAGTTTAAAACTTAAAGGAGAAATGGCTTTAGGTTTCAGAATATGACCAGTTGTTGGGAATGTTTGAAGAAAGTCTGTTTTAAAATAAAGTTTTCTGGCGTGGAGATGAGGCTACGAACTCTTTTCTGTACTTGCGTTGGTCTCTATTTTATTGACACCATGTGGTTCTCAAAATAATGAAAGTCTGTTGGCACTGATAATGGAGACTTAAAAAATATGTTTTGCTACAATAAGCTAGCATTGGAAAGACTATAGGGCAGTTCTGCTCTGTCTTGTAAGATCCCTATGAGTTGAAATTGCCTTGACAGCAGTGAGTTTTTTATATATCTTACTGCTTCTGTGTCTCTGAAGAGACCTAAGACAAGAAGTTTTGTTCTGTTGTGTATGGTGTCACTATGAGTTGGAAGCAACTTAATGACACTGAATGACAACAACACCACAATAAACCAAACCAAACTTGTTGCTGCTGAGTTGAGTCTGACAAGTAGTAGTCCTATATAGCAGAGTAGAAGTGTTCCATAGGGCTTCCAAAGAGCATCTGGTAGATTGAAAGTGCTGACTTCTTGGCTGGCAGCCAAACTCTGAAATTGAGAAACACTTTAATTTCATTCTAAATAAGGGAAAAATACCTATGATAAAGGTATCTTGCCCAATTAGGGATTTTGAGGGATGCTTTGGTGATGTAGTGGTTAAGTGCTACATCTGCTAACCAAAAGGTTGGCACTTCAAATTCGCCAGGTGCTCCTTGGATGCTCTTTGGGGCAGTTCTGTTCTGTCCTGTGGGGTCTCTGTGAGTCAGAATTGACTCACTGGCAGTGATTTTGGTTTTTTTTTTTTTGATTTGGAGATGCACAACCAGTAAGGTATATAAAAAAAGATTGTCATCAAGCCAGTTCCAGTTCATAGAGACCCTAGAGGACTGAGAAGAACTGCAAGGGTTTCCAGTCTTCATGGAATCATACTGCTACATCTTCTACAGAGCAGCAAGTGGATTTGAACCACTCACTTTTTGGTTAACAGCTAAGTTCTTTGACCACTGTGCCACCAGGATCTCTGAATAAAATAGAGAGTTTTATTTTAAATAATTAGCTTACATGACTCTGGAGGGCTGGGAAACACAAAGTTTGTAGGCTGAGTGACAGACTGGAGTTTCCTGCACTCTTGGGTCCCAGAGTCTGTAGGTCAGGTTATTGGAAAAATGAAGAGTTTGGGCAATATGGTTATTTATAATCTGGAGGTCGGACACACCACAGGCAAAACTGTGTATTTTGCTGTTTTTCTTAAAAAATTATGATTAAGTGAAAATATACAATCCACATCAATTTTTCATGCCCACTGATCTGCAACTCCATCTGCTCTCCTCACCCTGTGACAACACACTCCATCTTTTCGCTCTTCTAGTATCATCTTAACAAACACCTGTCTCCTCTTCTCCACCCTCTCCTCTCCCATCCACAAAGAAACCAGTAGGACAGCCTCCTATAAGTGTTTGAAACCATAAAGTGCACATACCACATGCTCACACTGTGCCTCCAGGTCTGGTCCATTCTTGTCTGAAGAGTTGATTTCAGTACTGGTTTCAGATCAGGCCTAGCAGCAAGTCTAGGGGCCATGTTCCCAGGGTACCTTCTTGGCTGTTGGACCATCAGTTCTGGGCTTTTAGTAGGGTTCTTGAACTTCACACCTCTTTTTCTCATTTTGCATTGGGGACTGTACATTTTGTCCCCTATTGTGACTGCCTTTGGTGGTGACTGGGCACCATCTCATTCTTTTGGTCTCATGCCTTGGCACTCTCCCATTCGTGTGGGTCCTTCTGTCTCCTGGCCTCATTTGTCCTCATGTCTTTGATGTTCTTGGTTGTTATCTCTTCCAGATGGGTTGGAACCATTTGGAGTTCCTCGGATGGCAGTTTGCTAGCTTTTAAGACCACAGACGCCACTCACTAATATGGGGTGCAGAAGACTCTCTTAGCTAAAGACTGGTTATGCCCATTGACCTTGATGTTGCCTGAAAACATGGTCCTTAGGCCCCCATCCCTGCTACTCTATCCTTTGAAATATTGGGTTGAGTTTAAAAACCTTTTCAGTTTATGGAGTAGTCCAGTTATACTGATCTGCCATCTACTGCATGCTGTCACTCTTTTCACCTAACCAAGTTCCCATCTACTGTCTAATCTATGAACATCATTGTCCCTCCCTCTCCACCCTTGTAGCTGTCAAAGAGTCTTTTCTTCTGTACATAAGTCCGTTTTTAAGTCTTTACAGCAGAGGTCTCATATACTGCTTGTCCTTTTGAAGCTGACAGATTTCACTCAGTGTGTCTTCTAGTTGAAACCAGTTTAGGAGATACTTCCTAAAATCATCATTTTTCTTTATCATTGCATAATGTTCCATTGTGTATATGTACCATAGTTGTTTATCCACTCATCTGTTGATGGGCATCTAGGTTGATTCTATCTTTTGGATATCACGGACAGTGCTGCAATAAACATTCATGTGCAAGTATCTGTTTGTGTGACCACCTTTGTTTCTGTAGGATAGATTCTGAGCAGTGGGATTGCTGGATCACATTGTGTTGTTTCTGTTTCTAGCTTTCTAAGGAAGCACCAAATGGCTTTCTAAAGAGGTCATACCATTTTGTATTCCCACCAGCAGTGTAGGAAGAATTCCAATCTTTCCACAGTGTCTCTAGCATTTGTTGTTTTGTGTTTTTTGGATTGTTGTCCACCTGATTGAGATGAGATGGTATGTCATTGTAGTTTTGATTTGGATTTCTATAATAGCTAATGATTGTGAGCATTTCCTCCTGTGTTTTTTGGCTGCCTTGATGTCTTCTTTGGTGAAGTGTCTGTCCCTCTCCTTTCCTTATTGCTAAATTGAGTTATTTATCTTTTTCTTGTTGCTAATTTGCAGTACTGTGTAGATTATGGAAATCAGATGTTGATCTGACACATAGTTGCCAAATATTTTTTCTGTTCTGTAGGTGGTCTTTTAACTCTCTTGATAAAACCTTTGGATGAGCATAAGTGTTTGATTTTTAGGAGTTCCCATTTATCTATTTTCTCTTGTCTTGGTCAGATTTTGTAGTCTGTCTAAGCCATGTATTAGAAATTCAATTGTTGTCCTTATTCTTTCTTGCATGATCTTTATCATTTTAGGTTTGATATTTAGGTCTGTGATCCATTTTGTGTCAGTTCTTGTATAAGGTGTGAGATATGGGTCTTGTTTCAGTTTTTTGGAGATGAGTATCCAATTTTGCCAACATCATTTGTTAAAGAGATTGTGTTTACCCCAGTTTACAACCTTTGGACCTTTGTCAAATATCAACTGTTCCTAAGAGGATGGTGGCATCTCTGGGATCTCTATTCTGTTCCATTAGTCTATATGTCTCTTTTTTTAACTAGTACTAGGCTGCTTTGACTACCATGGCAGTGTAGTAGGTTCTAAGGTTGGGTAGTGTGAGGTCTCCCACTGTGTTCCTCATCTTCTTATGCGGGGTTTCTTCTCTTTCCAGACAAAGTTGGTGATTTGTTTCTCCATCTCATTAAAAATGACACTAGAATTTGTATTGGGATTGTATTGTATGTGCAGGTTGCTTTGGGCAGAATAGATGTTATCACAATGTTAAGCCTTCCTATCCGTAAGCAAGGTACATTTCTTAACTCATGTAAGTCTCTTCTGGTTTCTTGCAGTCGGGGCTTGTAGTTTTCTCTGTATAGATCTCCTACTTCTCTGGTTAGATTTATTCCTAGGTATTGTATCTTCTTGGGGGCTATAGTAAATGGTATCGATTTGGTGATTTCCTTTTTGATGATCTCTTTGTTGGTGTAAAGGGATTCTACTGATTTATTTTATCTTATATCCAGATACTTTGCTGAACTCTTCTATTAGTTCCAGCAGTTTATTTATGGATTTTTTTTTCAGGATTCTCTATGTATATGACCATATCAGCTGCAAATAGGGAGATTTTTACTTTTCTTTTTACCAATGCAGATACCCTTTATTTCTTTGACTTGTCTGATTTCTCTGAACAGAACCTCTAGCACAATGGTGAATAGAAGAGAATGGGCATCTTTGTTTAGCTCCTGTTCTCAGGGGAATTTCTTTGTGTCTCTCTCCATTCAAGGTGATGTAGGTGGTTGGATGTACATAGATGCCCCTCATTGCACTGAGGAATGCATTTTTCTGTATCAACTGACAAAATCAGGTGATTCTTATCCTGTGAGTTGTTTATGTGGTTGATCACATTAGTTGTTTTTCTGGTGTTGAACCAGCCTTGCATCCCTGGTATGAATCCAGCTTGGTCATGATGAGTTATTTTTTTTTGATATGGTGTTGAATTCTGTTGGCTAGGATTTTGTTGAAGATTTTTGCATCTAGGTTCATGAGTAATACTGGCTTGTAATTTTCTTTTTTGGTGGGATCCTTGGCTTTGGTATCAGGGTTATGCTGGCTTCATGAATTCAGGAATATTCTGTCCTTTTGTACATTGTGAAATAGCCTCAGTAGTATTGGAATTAACTCCTCTAAAAGTTTGGTAGAATTCTCCAGTGAAACCATCTGGGCCAGGAATTTTTTTTGGATTTTTTTTTTTTTAATTACCTTTTCAATCTCTTCTTTTGTGATGGATTTATTAAGTTTTTCTGTTTCTCCTTGTGATAGTATTGGTAGGTGATGTCAGTCTAAAACTTTGTTTCCTCTAGTTTTTCAAATCTGTTAGAATACATTGTTTTGTAATATTCTGTTATGATACTTTTCATTTTAGTTGGGTCTCTTATGATGTCTCCTGTCTCATTTCTTATTCGGGTTATTTGTTTCCTCTCCTGATTTTCTTTTGTAAGTTTAGCTAGTGGTTTATCAATTTTTGTTGATGTTTAAAAAAAACCAGCTTTTGGTTTTGTTAATTCTTTTAACTATTTTTGTATGCATTTAGTTCTCCTCTAATTTTAATTATCTGTTGTCTTCTGTTGCCCAAGGGATTCTTTTGGTGTTTTCTTTCTACTTGTTCAAGTTGTAGGATTAATTCTTTGGTTTGGATTCTTTCTTCATTACAAATGTGTGCATTTATAGAGATAAATTGCCTCTGAGCACTGCTTTTACTGTATGTCATAGGTTCTGGTGTATATGTTTTCATTATCATTTGATTCCATGAGTTTCTTTATTGCTTCTTTGATTTCTTCTATAACCAATGAATTTTTGAGCAAGGTGTTGTTCAGTTTCCATAAGGTCAAATTTCTACTCATGTTTTTTCTGTGATTGATTTCAAATTTTATGAATTTATGGTCTGAGAAAATGCTTTGCAATAATTCAATTGTTTGAATTTTGTTGAGACTTGGTATATGACCTAATGCATGGTCTATTCTGGAGAATGTTCCATGTTCATTGGAAAGAAAGTGTACTTATCTGTTATTGGGTAAAAATTTCTGTATATGCCAATGAGGTCTAGTTGGTTGATTGTTGCAATAAGATCTTCTGTATCTTTATTGAGATTTTTTTCTGTATGATCTGTGCATTACTGAAAGTGGAGCATTGAAATCTCCTACTATTATTGTGGAATGATCTGTCTCATTTTTCAGTGTTGCCAGTGTTTGTTGGATGTATTTAGATGCTCTGGTATTTTGTGCACAAATATTTAATATTGTTATGTCCTGCTTAAGTGTTGAAATTTTAAGCAATAAATGGTGACCATCCTTGTCCACAATGATGGATTTTACTTTAAAATATATTTCATCTGAGATTAATATTGCTACTCTTGCTCTTCTTTGAACGTTAGCTTGGTATATATTTTTCCATCCTTTGATTTTCAGTTTGTTCATATCTTTGAGTCTTAAGGTATGTTTCTTGCAAGCAGCATATGGATGACTGTGCTTTTTGATCCAAGCTATTACTCTGTGCCTCTACTGGAGCATTCAATCCATTTACATTCTGTGTAATTATTGATAGATATATATTTAGTGCTGTCATTTTGGTGTCTTTATTTTTGTGTTATTGTCTTTTTCTGTGTTTCACTTAATATTTTTTTCTTAGGCATTTTTTCTTATGCATTTTCTTTTCCTTATTTTCCATGTTCATTTTGTGTCCACTGAGACTCCTGTATTGTGTTTCTAGTTTTGATATGTGGTATTGTTAGTTTGCTTTGCGACTACCACTTTGTTCCCCCTTAATGTTCTAAGTTTAAACCAATCTTTAACTGCTGTGTATCTCCTTTACTTCCTCTCCAACTGAAAGGGCTATAATTACTGTAATATATTCCTCTTTATAGTGTGATGATGTTGTAGTTTACATGTTAAAATCTCTGTTTTCTTACTTTTAATATTTTAGCTTTGATTGAGCTTTGTGACTGCCATAACTCAGTAGGAATCTGGACACCGTGTCCTTGCATCCTGATGTTACTGATGTTCTAAATGAAGAGCTTCTTTCAGTATTATAATTTTTGTTTGGTTTTTGAAAAGTCTCTAAGCTTCTGTTTATCTGAGAATGTTTTAATTTCACTATCATATTTGAGAGACAGTTTTACAGGATATAGAATTCTTGGCTGGAAGTTTTTCTCCTTCAAAGCTTTGTATGTATCATAACACTGCCTTCTTGCCAACATGGTTTCTGCCAAGAAGTCAGAGGACAGCCTAGAGGGCTTGCCTTTGTATGTTAGTTTTGCTTTAAGCCTAGTTGTCTTTAAGAGCCTCTCTTCATGTTTAGGCTTGGCTGTCTTCGTGATTCATTTTATTAAGCTTGATTATAATATGCATTAGTGTCTTTCTTTTGGGGTCTACCTTTTGTGGAGTTCACTAAGCATCTTGAATATCTGTGTTCTCTTCTTTCGTGATTTCAGGGAACTTTTCTGTCAGCAACTCTTCAACGGTTCTCTCTGTATCTTCTGCTATCCCTCCCTGTTCAGGAATTCCAGTTATTTGTTGGATTGTTGCTCTTGATACTGATGTCAGTTGCTTTATCTTTAGCTTCTCTAATTCTGTATTCCATTTCCTCAGTCCTACTCTTTTGGCTTTGCTTTTAATTGTCTAACTCTGTACATTTACTATTGATCTGCTGGATTTCAGACTGTTGATATTCTAGCAATTCATATAGCTTGTTTAATTTTTCATTTTGTTGTGCTGCACTTTTTTTTAATCTCTAGAAGGGCTTTATACATGATTCTTTTGTATTCTACCTCTGATAATTTCAGGAAGGCTTTTTCATTTTGGGAAGTTTTTTGATTCTTTAATTTGGGAGTTTTCTAGAGCCATGGTGGTCTGCTTCTTTAAATTATCAGATATTGATTGTTGTCTTTGCACCATCAAAAAGTTGTTCACCTTCTCTGGTGTTACACCAATGGGAGCTGTGGCATAGGTCTAAGAAGGGAGTGACTAAGGGCAGTGCTGGACTTGGCCACCAGCCTCTGCTACGTTCTCTAGGTGCAGCTGACTTATGTCCAGCTTCTCTGGTAATAGAGACACTGTCAAGCCCTGTGATGATGCTCAACTTGGTGGCTGGCCCCTGCTGGGTCCTCAGGGATGGCAGGATTTGCCTCCTGAATGATAAATATGGCAACCTATTTGTGCTGACTTGCCAGCATCACACCAGTTGACCCTATGGTGTAGCTCAGAGAAAGGAGGAGAGAAGGATGCTCTGATACGTGGCTGCCAGGGACCACAGCATTCTCTAGATGCACTTATTTTGAAGACTGCTTTCCTGCATAGAGATGCAATGACCACCAGCAGCTGATAGCAGCTGGGCCCTCAGGGGTGAAAGCCTCTGCCTCCTGGTTGATAGAGATGGCATCATGAAGTCTCTTGAGGGCTATCAGCAGAGGCTATGGTGTGTCTCAAAGAAGGGAGGAGATAGGGCACTGCCACACTTGGTCACCAGTTGCCACTGCATTCTCTAGATATGATTGTCTTGAAGACAGCTTTTCTGCTAGGGGAAGCACTGTCCATACTGGCACTATTACACAGTGTGGGAGCTAGCCCCAGCCAAGTCCTTAGTCATAGCTGACTCTGCCTCTCAACTGACCAAGATGGTGTCCTGCCTGCACTGCCTATCCTGTGCTGAGCCAGCAGTATCAATGTTGCTGTTCAAAGAAGAGATAGGGGAGGGGTACTGGCACCCTCAGTCACCAGCCACTGCTGGTTTCTCTAGATGTGACTGTCCCAAACACAGCCTCTCTGATATGGAAGATGCTATTTACTTAGGCCCTGCAGTTTAGCATAGTAGCTGCCCCTACAAGCTCTCAGGCTCAGCAATCCCAGTCTTCCAGTTAACAAAGAAAGCGTCCATACCTTGTAAGTGTCTCAGCTGCTGCACCAGCAGAAGAGGGACTCACTGCACCGCTGTCTCACCTCTGACAAAATAGTATGTCCTTTCCCGTCACCCAGTACAATCTCACAACGGTATGCCTGATCTTGGGGCTCCCAGAATGTCCACATTGCTCCATTCAGTTATTCTTCGCTTTCAGAGGGAATCAAGGAGATGTGTGGCTAGTCTGCCATTTTGGCCCCACCTTCCATATTTTGGTCTTTAGACCTTCAACTGATTGGTTGAGACTCACTCACATTGTGGAAGGTAGCCTGCTTTACTCAAGGTCAACTGGTTTAAGTTAGAATAACAAATTACAGCTATCATTGCTTTATGGCAGCAGCTGGACTAGTGCTTGGTCAAACAACTGAGCAACAGAGTCTAGCCAAGTTGACACATAAAATTAGCCATCACACCTCTTAGGAAGAAAACAGCTTGGAAAGCTGAGATTCTGCTGAAAACACAAAGGAAGAAGTAATTCTTCTGACTCTTCTCGAGAAAAAAATAGCACTTAAATGCAAGAGAGGACACATTTCACAAACAATGTTATTTGAAGAACTGCTGCTTTTGAGATTACTTGGAATTCAGGTGGTTATCACGCAGTGACTTAGGGATCTGTAATGAAATTTATGTTGAAAAAAAGAGAATCACCAGCACAGAGAATGATAATAGTGGATTATTTTAAGAAAGTCTGAATACAGGTTTAGCCAGGAATTACTGTTGCTTGGGCTGTTGGCCAGCTAGTTCCTAATCATTAAAGTTAGGACTCATAAGGACTTTTTAAAATTGTTACCAATTATTAATTGCCTAAAGCATAGGACTTAGGTTTGGATCACATATTGTTTTATCAGTATTCCACTCAGTTATAAAACAAGAATAGAATAAAGCAATGGGAAAAATTAGTCCTCCAAAAGAGAGATAAAAATTGCCTATATTTTTTCATTCTCATTTGCAACATCCTTTTTAAACTGAATCTGTTCTTGTAGTGTATTTACCACTTTGAAAAATGATTGTATTTGGTTCACTAATCTTAATAACTTATAGTTATTAATTGCCTAAACTAGTTTCTTCAAAAGTATTTGTATGGCCAGCTGAGGTTACTGCCTTAAAATAAAAGGACAAGTGTACTTTTACTGACATCATAGGTGAATGTTGCCCTTTACTGTAAATGAAGTCTACTTTTTGGATATTTAGGCTAGGCATTAATGTCAGAGGGAAAGCATCTGCCATTTTGACTCAAATTATTAACTGTCCAAACAACTGAATTGATTCCTTTTCCATATTTTGTACCATCCACAGTTACTTACTTAACTATAAGGAATAAGTTGATGAGTAATATATATTTTACATGCTGGAAGTTAGTACTATTAAGAGGCACCTTTGATTACTAGAAAAATAAAAATCACCAATTACTGCTAAAATAATGCAGTAGTTTAGGTCTGAGCTTATTATAGTCTCATAAGTCGTGTTAAATGATAATATTCTCTCTCTGCAGTAGTTCTCTAGCTTAAAGATCACAAAGGGAGCAATTGGTGACATGGGCAGTGTTTTGGTGGACAACGTTCCTTGAGCCACGATGCTTTACAGTGTGAAAACCAAAACTTAGCGTTTCTTTTTCTGTCTCTTTTCTTCTCGCTCCTCTTTAAATAATAACTGCTGTATTTGCAATACTTTCCAATGTAAGTGAGCATAAGTGGCTTTCTCCCATAGCAGTCTTTTTAAAAATGTGAAGATGCTATTCCTTATAAGCATTTAGAACTGAAGATGAAAAGCTTGAAAGTGTTGGCAATGGTACATCATCTAGTTGCTAAGCTCTTTTTCAATAATGTGCTGTTCAGCATGGTATACATTCCCTTAGGAAGCTTTGTAGAGTTGCCCTTTCTTCCACTTATAAGGACAGCTTCAGTTTCCTTCCTGTATCTACTCAGAATGATAATCAGACACTGAGATTCTTGTCTTCCGATTTATGATGATCAGACCAATTGAGGAATAACATAGAATTGACCACTGGAACATAAAGGGAAACATACTGTAAATAATTACAAGGTGATAATATTAGTTTTCTTGACCCTCTTCCTAGGAGAGAAGCAACAAGGCAACACATTTGTATTAACAGTCAAATTAACTGACAAGAAAATGTTGCCACTCATAGTTCCTGCAGGGAAAAAATGAATTTTCAGATCCATAAATATTACTAATATTTTATCATAAGGGACTTCTTTGTAAACATTTTGTTCTTACTCGTTGTTTCCCTAAAAGGAATGGAACAATCAGAGGACTCATGAAGAAGATAGTGCTTGGCTAGGGGCTCCCCCCTGCTCTCCTAGAGGAGAAGTTTACCTTCCTTCTGGGGCTGGTTCAAGGTGAGACAGGGAAACCATCTTTGGTTTGGGAGACAGTCACTAATCTAACAGTCACAGGATGAGGACAGCAGAGATAGGAAGGATGCAGTGAGAGGGGCAGGGGTTTTCTCAGGAAGCATCACCCTACCCTTCACCTCTCCCTGCTCACCGCTTATGAGCCCCACCCCATGAGTTAGGACAAGTTGCATCATTCTTCAAAATTATTTTCTGGTGTAGCTTTGTGATGACATGATACTAACCTGTTGTTAACTTGCACACAGTTGGTCCCCTACTCATAGTGGCATCATGCACAGTGGGATCAGATTGTTGTGACCTAGAGGACTTTTAGTAGCTGACTTTTGGAAGTAGAACTTCCAGGCCTCTCTTCCTAATCTATCTTAGTCTGGACGTTCTGTTGAAACCAGGTCAGCATGAGTAACACACAAGCCTCCACTGACAAGATAGGTGGTGGCTGCACGTCAGGTAAGTTGGCTAGACAATGCATTTGAATCTTCCACAGGGAAGGGGAAAATTCTACCACTGAAACACCTTAGCCTTTAGAAAATGGATTTCTGAGCTATTCTTTTTATGGTCTACATGATGTTCCAATAAGGGGTGCAATTGATTTTTACCACCCCCACTTTGTCTTCTATATTTATAATCTTTGCTTCAGAATTGAAGTAGAAAGCCTCTGTTCATGTTGCACTTAATTAGATTGGAAACTGTTCTGGAGGAACAGATTTTACTTGCGTTTACTTCTGTTTTCTTTAATGAAAATTCGTCAAGTGGAGTTCAGTGTAGAGAAAAGGGCAAAAGAGAAGGGAGGTAATGTTTGCAGAGAGCTTGCCATGCTGTCGGCCTCTGTGTTCACTGTGCGCGTTATGAAGAATCTCATTTAATACTCAGAGAATGTAAGTAGTTTGCAAACCAAAGCTCAGACAGCTCAGGTAACTTAAGGTAACACAATTAGCATGTGACAGAGATGGAATTCAAGTCCTCATTTTTTGAACTTCAAAACTGTATCAGGTTGGACCCACCTTGCAGTGAAACCATGCTGTGGTGGACAGCCTTATAGAATGTGCCAGCATGAGGACTCTTTGTGTTTGCACCACCTGAACAAGCTGGCCAGAGCTGATTTCCCAGAGCCTTCAAGATGCCAGTGTCACGACGACTCAGTGTGTATAAGTAGAAAAAGCAAATGTACGAAATGTCCTCTATTTATGGTTAAGTAAATAAAGAGCACTGGTCTTTTGCCAAATTGACATCCGTTTTTGGAATTAGAGACTCTAAGATACTGCTTCAATGCTACATGTGATAAATACTACTATTTAAATATCCATCACCTGCTCCAGCACATGGCTGAGCTCACAGAACAATACTCCCATTGCTTTGTCCGACTGTCTTGATTAATGTGACCACTGGATATTTTCAAGCATGTCAGCTTTCTGCAGTGTGAAGCTAAACAGATTCCAAGGGATAACTTTGGCAGTCCCAAACCATTAACGTAACAATGATTTCTTTGTGTAGCTTGGTTATCCCAGGTGTTTGAGGGGTAACAGTGTGTATGCTGTAAAATGGGACTTGGAATGAGGTTCTAGCTCTGTATCTGCCCAGTCATTTCTTACTTTCATTACTCCCTTAACAGTAGTAACTCTTCTTTCCTCCTCTTTATAGTCCTTTATCAATTAGGGATCATATTTGGCTGTAAGTAACGGAAGCTGCTCTGCATTGACTTAACCAATAAGTGTTTGTTTTTCTCACATAATGAGTAGCACACAGTTAGACAGTTTGGCACTGGTGTAGTGCCTCTGGTGGCTCCAGGATGTCATTGAAATTTCGGGTGCTCTACTTTTCAGAAAACGTGGTAGTATAGTGGTTAAGAGTTTGGCTGCTAACCGTAAGGGCTGGCAGTTCAAATCCATAAGCTCTCCTTGAAAAACCTATGGGGCAGTTCCACTTTGTCTTATAGGGTAGCTATGACTCAATGGCAGTGGGTTTGGGTTTTTTTTAATTCCAATTTTTGGAACTGCCACCCTGAGTGAATGGTTTTCATGAGCATGGTTGCCTCATGTTACAACACGGCTGCTCTCTTTCCAGCCTCACTGTGCCACTCAGCATAGGAAAGAGAAAACCAGGTACCAAGCAGGAAGGACTAAGTTGCCACTGGGAAAACAAAATCTTCCAGAAATCCTCACAGCCTTATGCTTCTGTCTTATTTGTTAGAACTATCATAAGATTATTATTGCAAGGCAGGCCGACATAGGTGGTATTTTGACTGGGCTCTTTGCTACTGTAAAAAAATGGTTGAACTGCTGTTAGTAGGCAGAACTGAAAAATGAAAATTGGATTAGCAGCAGTGTCAACACCAATCCAACCCTGAACTGCCTACCTGTAGTTGCTTTGAGACTAGTATGGAAAGTGCAGGGGAAAGGAATAAAAACATCCTCATAAGAGTAGCCAGGGACCTCCTTATTCTCTTCTCTTCCTTACTTAACGTTTTGATGCTTCCTGTGTCTGACTTTGGTGATCACTCTCCCTTCTTGTTTTATTTCTAATGACTCATTTTCCAGGTAATGCCATTTTCTTAGGGTAATTTCCCGTGACACATCAGAAAAGGCCCGGCAGCCACCTATCATACACACCTGGATCTTTTTTTTTAGAAAAGTTGTTCATTTATACCTATGGGGGGGGGAACAGATTATTTAGCCAATGTCTTACTGTCTTCTCCACTAGATTACAAACTCCACGAAAGCACAGGCTGTGTTTATTTAAGTACCTAAATGTCCTCTGTGTGTCTAGCATAGTATCTGGGGGCAGAGTGATTCCTCAATAAATAATTGTTGAATGAGTAGATAGTCAGTGAAATACTTTGCTAGCTCTTCTCTCCTTGGCTCCTCTTATTTTTTTTTATACATCTCTTTTTCCTCCTCCATCCTGACTTTAAGACTTCTTTAGGTATTCTCATTTACATTCATCTGTTCATGTTTATGGAAACCCTGGTGGCATAGTGGTTGAGAGCTCCAGCTGGTAACTGAAAGGTCAGCAGTTCAAATCCACCTGGTGCTCCAGAACTCTATGGGGAGTGGTTCTATTCTGTCCTGTAGTGTTGCCTTGAGTGGGAATCAACTCAGTGGCAGTGCATCATTCATTTATAGTTCTTTCTGTCTCGTTTCTCTTCTCTCTCAGTCGGCTATTATCATATTCACAACTCAGCATCTCCCACTCGGTTCTTAGTGACCCAGTTCTCTGTGACCTAGGTCACTGTCAGTTGTAACTGACTTGACAGCACTGAGTTTTCTCTTGCTTAGCTTTCAGTATCACACATCCAAATGCCTCTTGATTTTTAGCTTGAATGCCTCACCATCATCCCAAGCTCAACAAGTTCCAAAGGATACTCATCAGCTCCCTATCTAAATTTTCTAGTCTCTGGAAATGATGCCTTTCTCATTCCAGCGGCTTAAGCTTGAAACCTTGGTGTCATTTGTGGCCTCGTTTATTCATATAATTAAGTGTCATTTTCTTTACCTTGGCAAAATAAGTCTAGCTGTTCTACATTCTTATGGCTGCCCAGGTCACAATTTTGGGCTCATGGGTACGGATACCTGTGGGATGGCAAAAATCGAAGTACAGGAGTCAGTTGACTGGTTCCCTATCAAATAGGGAACAGAGGTTTTACTGGTTCACAATCCCAATGTGCTTACTTAAGCCTGTGTTCTGATGCTCATGACACGCAGACAACACCATCATTTTAGATGTCCTGGGACCACTCTGTTGTAAAAAGTGGCTACTGAAAATATAGGCAGTGTGTTTTATGATGGGAGGTGTGGACAGCTTTTGCAGTATTGATGAAAAGCTCACACAATATAGTTGTAGTAATAACGGGTTTTTGTAAAGACAGATTAGATGTTCCCACTCAATCAATTTCATAATACAGAAATTAGTATAAATTTATTGAAATTAATAGATATGAAATTTTGAAAACTTAGCACAATTACTTTGCAGATGATCTCATTAATCAAGATGTGCTTTTTTTCCTTCATAGAGGAGTAGTGAATCATATTGATCGATTGGATGAATAAATGAATAAAGTGGAGTGTAGGTGATGGCAAAATGATTGTTGGAAAAGTAAAACATTCCAGTAAGCTTTCTATTTAGCATCTGTAATCTAAACCTCTACCAGTTGTGAAAAATTCAGCAAACTGATGTTTAAAAAAACAAAACAAAAAAACTGTGAAAGTAAAGCTGCATTTTAACATAGAACTTTTAAAAGCAATGTATGAATGGATACCTTCTGCTTGTCTTTAGATTCCTGACCTGTATAATAGTTCAGAAATCCAAAGGACAGCTTCCACATACCCTGGTTTTTTTCCTGGAGGGAATGCAGCTTCCTTTAGGATTTCTTTTCCCACCCCCCTGTTTGGATTGGGAAAGAGCAGCAGTTTCATGGTACAGCTCATTTTTTAGTTGACTGCATTTACCACATTGAAATTCATCTCTGTCACCATGTTGTTCTTGGGATATGTTTTCTTGGTAGATAGAGATTTGGATATATAGGACACAGAGGCAAAGAAACACAGACAATATAAATAATAGGCTCACATCACTCTTAATTTCCCTGATTTTATAACTTTTCCTCTTGTTCTGACACTCAATTCTCTGTCTGGTTATAGACCATATACAGAGAGAAATGTGTTGTATGTGAGATCCATGAAATCCTTTAAACTTTATTCGTGCTAATTTTGTTGTGTAGAGGAGGGGACACCATGGCTAGATTTCTGCCCCATTCCAAGTCCCATGATATAAATGGGACCTTGAAAAAGAGACCCGGTATATCACAATTCTGTTCCTCTTTGTTGGTGGGTGTACTTGGTTCATTATTTTTAGAGACTCTTCTCCTCTGGGCATGTTCATTTTTCTTTTTTGCAATAGCATGGAGTAAATATTATTTGGGTTTCCATCCATCATCATAATAGAAAGCTACTGTCATAAGGAGCAGCTTGAGATGTGAGAACTAGGGCAGTGTTTTAGTAAAACAATCTAAGCTTGTGTGCTTGACAGAAACAGTGAGGAAGGCATACAAGAGACACAAGAAGTATATTGCTCTTTGGGACTCATTGTCATGACTATCTTGAATAAATGGTTTTAATTCTATTCAGCAATTCAACCAAAAAAGTCATTCAAGGTAGTTGTCGTCGTTCAGCCCCGAAAATGATTAAGCAAATACTCTTCTTTTTGGCTGGACAGGCTGGTGTTTTTTGTATCCATTAACCCTTTGAAATGGTGGTGCCATAGCTTCCATTAACCTTCTGTACCATGATATATGCTCTTCTACTGAAATAAGGGAGTCCTGGCGGAGCAAGTGGTTAAGTGTTTGGCTGCTAACCAGAAGATCAGTTATTTGAATCTACCTTTCAGTCCTTGAAAACTGTATCGGGCAGTTCTACTCTGTTCTGTAGGGTTACTATGCATTGGAATCAGGTGAATGGTAGTGGGTAGGGTAATGAAATAAAAAAAATTGGCTCTCTCAAAAACAAACAAGATACAAGGACAACAGTACTGGAGTTTACAAGGAACTTTCTCTTTCATCATTATTTTTATGGAAGTGGAAAATCCAAGGGCAAGAGCAGACAGCAGCCACCATCATGTTTTCAGTGTACTATGATTTTGAACCCACCCCCTATTTGTCCACGTGGCTTGGGTGGCTACTTTGGTGGCTTGGGTGTTGTTATAATGCTGGAAGCTATGCCACTGCCATTTGAAATACCAGCAGGATCACCTAAAGTGGGCAAGTTTTAGTGGTGTTTCTAGGCTAAGACAAACTGGGAAAAAAGTCCTGGCAATATAGTTCTGAAAATCAGCCAGTAAAAACCTTATGGATTACAACAGAGCATTGTCTGACTTGCTTGCTATGGATATATTAATCGGAGGGATCAATCACTGGAGGAAGGCAGCATGACTGGTGAAGTAGAGGGCCGGGGACAGTGTGGCAGGCCATTAGTGAGATGGATTCTCACAGCTGTGTCAACGATGGACTTAGACACGTTGGCACTTATGAGAATGCTTCTGGACCAGAGAGCATTTTGTTCTGTTGGACATGTGGCTGCCATGAATCAGAGGCAGCTAACAACAACATGATATTGAATGGAACTAGAAACAGTGAATGTTCAAATCATGTCTGTTGTGGAGTGACTGTGACTTATCGTTTGAGGTCCACAGATGAGTGGGGAAACAGTTTTGAAATTTGTAGGTTATCCATCTAGCATTTATTTCCCCTTTCTTCTTCCTACCAGGATCTCTGATTTCCCCCAATGCAACCTGGTTGGGTTTGGCCTTACCTCTAGCTTCACCCAGTCAGCACATCCCAGCCCTCTAGCCACAGGGATTGATTTTAGGTCATGTGACCTGATAGGAAAAGACATGGTTGGTTGGAAAGATACTTTATCTTTATGGGGCGGGGGTCCTCTCTGTCTCCCAGGATGTGTGTGCTTTGAGTATTACACAATATTTTTGCTACAAGTCAAATTACTTTCAATCACAAGAAAACCAATGTTAGATGAAATTAACATCCTAAAGAGCAAAAAGAAAGCATCCTAGCTGATTTACAACCATCTCATTCAAAGGCAAGTGGAAAAAGTGTTTTAAATTACGTATACTTTTGAATGTGGTGCTTTAAAAATCAGGAGTAATAGTTTCTATCAGCTATTGGGTCCTTATGATGTACCAAGTGTTGTACTGTTATTTTTTATTACTTAATTCAATTATTCTGCACAATTGTAATATGAATTAATTATTACCATCCCAACTTACAGGTAAGAAAACCAATGCACCAAGAGTTTTAAGTTTCTTTGCATAAGGCACATAGCTAGCAAGTGGCAGAATCAGGACTCAATGCCAAAGGCCACGCTTCTTACCTATTAAGCAGTGATCATAACTTGAACTTGGGGTAAGCAGTTCTTCTGAAGGTCATAGTTAACATCATGTGTCATCTTCTTGAATATCTTTGAGAATGATCTTGTACATAGAGCTTGTGAGGCCTTAGAGGAGTTAAAGCACTGGTCAAGGCTGCATAACAAGGGAAATAAGAAAGGCAGGGGTAGAGTGCAAGGAAGCAATTTTGCTTCCTAAACGATTCATTCCCCTGTCTTTAAAGTCAGTGAGTAAGCTGGTTGCTGTTCTCTTTTCACAGGATCCCGAGACATCCTGGCTTTCCATCTCTGGTCTTTGTCACTGTTATTACCATGTGCTGGGGACCCAGTGCTTGCCTTGTGTCATTAGCTTCACCCTACTCTAACAGGGCAGATCCTTTTCCTGCCTGTAGTGACCTAGATCTTACCTAGGGTATTCTCATCCGTGATCTTATTTGGGTCTTTTAACCACCCTATGACACAGATTGACAGACTTGCTTTCCCTATATCTTAGGTGCTTAGATGTCAATTTCTTTTTAAGTTAATTTGCACCTGTCTGTTGCCTTATAAGTAGTTTTTGGTTCTCTCTTACATGATGCTGAACCTACAGCTGAACTATAAGCTCCATGAAGAGGAGACTCAATCATGGTTTCATGTGCTTGAGTTTCCTCCAATAGTAGCCCCCTTGCTACACAATAGTTTTCAGAAAGAGTGAGAGAGAGACAGAGACAGAGACAGAGAGAGTGACCCACTTATTAAATGAATATCTGGAACAGGGCTGTGCAGGTGTCTCTGGTTCATCAACGCCAGGTCTCAGGTAGTCAGGAATTTTGTGAACTGGTTGTTAAGTCATTCGTAGGTTGAAATATATGGTGGGATTGTTTATACCATGATGACTGGCAAATGCTACAGACCAGGGCTCCTTTCCTATCACTGCCAAACTTCCACCTGCCCTGTGCCCAAAGCCAATATACCAGCACACCACTGTGCGCCCACAGCCCACTACCATTCTTTCTCTTCTGTGAATTAGCTAACGGCTGTGGCCCGAGAGTCTGACGAACAACAGAGAGAAGGAGGAGGTGAGCTCACTGTCTTTACTGTCCGGAGACTCTGAGCAAAGGATGGAAGTTTATGTTCATGGTAGGAAACAAAACTTCAGAAACCCATTGAAGAAAATTCCTGAGAGACAACTAGATGAGGGGGCCCAGTAGGGACATCACCAGAAATTAGCCTGCCTTACTCCTCCACGCTGTGATCCTTCCAAGATATTTGCATTCTGGATTGGACCAGTAAGTGGGTGGAACAATGCTTGTAGGGGTCTAAGAGACAATGACAGGATGCTTTGGATCCAAGTAGAATAATTCCTCACTAAAAGTGGCCTAAACACAGCCTAGGAAACCCTATGGGGCAGTTCTCTGTCATATAAGTTCACTGTGAGTTGGAATCTACTTGACAGCTGCAGGTTTCAAACCACAAGGATATTTATGTTTACTGAATAGAAGCCTAGAAATAAGGTGCCTAGTGTTGGTTTGCTGACTATTAACAATGTTGTCACCGATCTGAGGCACTTTCTTTGCCTACTCTTTTCATCCTTAGTGTGTTAGTGGTGCTTTCTCTCCTGGTCTCGAGAAGGCTGCCATAAACCGAGATGTCAGTAGTGCCTAAGATCATCTCAAGTGGGAAGAAAAGGGATAGAAGCCAAAGGTTTTCTGCTCATGATAATCTTATTTTTTATAAAGGAGGAAAATGCTTATCCTACTTTTGAACTCTCATTTGCAAAGGGGAATGAGATGGCCAAAACTGGCCTAAAGCAACTATGATTCAGCCTCAGAAGCCAGGTGCATTCACTGCTGCCACTGCCGTAACTCACTTAGGATCGTATTGATGGGATAGTGCTCAGCCATGTTGGTCACAAACAAAGACAGTGACCATATGTGACCTCTTGGGGCTCTTTTCTTTCTTTCTCTCATACCTTCCCCTGGTCAGTCAGCAGGTCCCAGAGAACAGCTTAAGACAGAGGTCTGTACAAGTGCTCCAGAGATCCAAAGAGCAGAGGCAGCAGGGCAGGAACTACACCTACACACAATAGATAGATCAGTCACCACCGTCTTTTCCTACTTGTGGTAGGTGGAATAATGACTGCAAAGATACCGTATCCTAATCTATGAAACTGTGGGTCTTGTCTTATGTGGAAAAAGGGAGTTTGCAGGTGTGATTAAGTTAGAGAGATTGAGATGGGAAGAATATCCTGGATCCTAAATGTAATCACAAGTGTCCCTATAAGAGAGAGGCAGGTGGAGACTGTAAGAGAGAAGATGATGAAATGACAGAATTGGAGAAATTTGAAGGTGCTATGGTATTGGTTTTGAAGATAAAAAGGAGCTGAGAGCCATGGCATGCAGGGCAAGAAGTCGTGGAAACTGGGAATGGATTATTTCCTAGAGTTTCCAGAGGGAACTGACCCTCTGACCACTGGTTTCATGCCTTGAACACTCTTTTGGACTTCTGATCTTCAGAACTCTAAGAGAACAAATTTCTATGACTTTTAGGCTACCAAGCTTGGGATAGATAACTTGGGATAGATAACTGGCATAACAGCAGTCAGGAACTAATACACCACCACACTATACCCTGGGTTCTGACAGAAAGACACTGCCTTTTTTTTTCCTCTTTCTATAAGTGTTTAATTCTCCTTAAATAAAAAGTAAAAATCTATATGGGAAATGGTACATCTTTGGCATATTATAGCAGCTTGTAGTAAAATCAATTCTGAGGTTTCATTTCCAATTAGCAGGAAACACCAGTGATCCTGTGTGATGAGAAATTAACTGATGAAACCAGCAACCAAAGACCATCATAGAAGCTGTACTATGAACTAAAGGGGAAAAGTACTTCAATAAGAATAAGCAAAAGCTTCTATTATAACATTCTTGGCCATAAAAATGCTATTTAAGTGAAATTAAAGATCCAAATAGCTGCAATTATGGAGTACTGCAAAATTTTCCCCATTAAGAAATATCTAACAATGTTTTTACTTTAATGGGAGGAAAAATTAGAAGAAGTTGTCACAGGAGACAAGATATCTGAAATGGTAAGCTTAGCAAGCATCTCTGCTGCAGCAGTCTTGTCCTCCAAGGCAGTACCTGGCATGGGGCTTATGTGATGAATGAGAAGAAAAGAGTGAAGGACGTGTACAGCAGAACTGGGCTAGCAGCAGGATTTATCATGGTGGAAGAAAGCCTAGGCTCTGGCTATTGGAACTGAGTTAGATTGGCTTCAGGCAAAGTGAGAAGTTACTTGTGTTTGGGCTCCACATTTCCCTCACTGAGCACTGCAAATGAGTAACGTGCTGGGCTGCTAATCAAAAGGTTAGAGGTTTGAGTCCATCCAGAGGTGCCTTGGAAGAATGTCTTGGTGGTGGTAACTTCCGAAAACAAGAAGCCATTGGGACCCCCATGGAGCTCAGTTTTTGTCCTGACACACCCAGGCTAGCCATGAATTGAGCTGATGGCCACTGGTAATTTCTTCCACTGAAGGCAGAGAGAACAAGGTGGCCTCAGAGTCTGGGTGACATGGCTATGAAGGGTAAGGGGCCAAAGCCTGGGAGTACTGCACATACATCACCTCGTAGGACCAGCTTTGTCATTCCATTTCTTTGGCACTAGATATTATCTTCTTCTGTACTGTTGGTTGAAATTAAGCAAAGAAACAGTGAAAGATAATTCATTGGTGGCTGTCATTTGTATTTATTAGCTTGATGAGCTGTTTCATAGTACTTCTTTGGGGGTGGGCAGACAGTCCAAGTGTAAGGCTGGGTTAGAGGGCAGCCCTAGCGTGCATACCAGTTTTACTGTCAGCTTACAAGACGTAGGGAAGCATTCCATGGCAAGATGGTACGGAAAAGACTGTTGTGCAAAATTTAGAGCATGGAGGAAGTCTTCCAATCTCTTTTTAGTGATTTATTTTAATTTTTTTTTTATTTTATAAAATAGTGATATGTGAGTACATATGGTATAAAGCTTCTGTTGGAAACCTCCAGTACATCAGAAGTGAAAATTTCCTTTAAGTGTTGAATATCAAAATCCATTTTCATATTAAAAAACTAACACCCTTGCCCACATTCGTTGCTTCCTTATAACATCACAGATTTTGTTTTTTCATAGGAGACGCCCTTATAGGCTTCGGATACAGGGTGAAGAGGAAGAAGCCAGGAAGACTATATAGAAATACAAGTAGTTTAGTAATGTGGTATTACAGCATCACAACTCTACCTCATCATTTTTGATCATCCTGAGATGTATAAATTCAATAAAATTTAAAAGCCCCGTATCTGAGAAGGTAGCAACTGCCTTTAACAATTTTCATTTATATGGTTCAGCATCAATGTATGCTCTGCACATGAGTTTTCTCATTAAGTACTCATGTTCACATTAGAACTGTGACTTGACTGAATTGAGTATTTCCCTTTGTGGGACAGCATCAACCTATTTCACTAGAGACTAAGTCTGTGGGATTTTATAAAACTTACTGTGAGTTTAATATGATGTCACTTTGTATTTCATGAATTTGTTACTGAGTTTCATAGGATCTGACACTCAGATATCTCTTAAATATTACCTCTGACTGAATACTACAGTGAATTTTTTTAAAAGACGAAATGGGAGAAACTGAAATAGCATCTGGGATAATACGTAGAACTCAAGGACAATAATAAGTAATAACATACTGGATGGCAATCTTTTTGAGTTCCAGATCCTTGTTTGGTAATTACATAACTCTCTATCCACCTACTCCTCCTCTTCTTCCTACTCTTCCTCTGATTAATACTGTACAACAAGTGACTTTGAATATCAGAGCTACTGAAAAAGTAGCTTTTGATTGAATGAGTGGACACATAAATCTTCTTATCCCTCCTCAAATCAGACTTACTGTGTTGTGTGTGCTGAGTGGTGTTTGTTGAATAAAGGTTTTGAATTACAGACTTTTTAAAAAAGGAGTTCTGTTTTATAACTTTCCAACTCTTTTAGTGTGCTGAATGAGAAGCTGTCAACATGTTGTTGGGTCAAACATTTTTTTCCCCTTTTTTATGAATTAAAAGAATAAAATTTCTAACGTCTATCAATTTTCTTGTCTATGATAAACCATCAGCCCCCCACCACCCTTGTAGCCAACACAGTCATTATTCTTCTGTGGATAATTCTCTTGTTAAGTCCTTATAACAGGGGTCTCATACAAAATTTGTCCTTTTGACACTGACTGATTTCACTCTGCATGATCTCTTCCAAATGAGACCATGTTATGAGATGTTTTCTAAAATCATCATTGTCTTTTATCATAGCATAGTGTTCCAATGAGAATATGTGCTGTAGTTTGTTATCCGTTCATCTGTTGATGAGCATTGGGGTTGATTCCATCTTTTTGCTAGTGTACTGTGCTGCAACAAACATTTGTGTACATGTGTCTGTTAGTGTGACAACCTTTGTTTCTGAAGGATAAATTCCAAGCAATGGAATTACAGGATCAAATGGTATATCCATTTCCAGCTTTTTAAGGAAGTGCCAGATTGCTTTCCAAAGAGGTTGTACCATTTTGCAGTCCCACCAGCAGTGTAGGAGAGTTGCAATTTCTCCACAGCCTCTCCAGCATTTGTTGTTTTGTGATTTTTTGGATCATGGCCAACCTTGTTGGGTTGACATGGTATCTCATCGTAGTTTCGATTTGAATTTCTTTAATAGCTAATGATCGTGAACAATTCTCCATGTGTCTTTTGGCTGCCTGGATATCCTCTTTAGAGAACTGTCTGTCCATCTCCTTTGCTTAAATGGATTATTTATCCTTTTCTTGATAGTTTGTAATACCTTGTAGATTATGGAGATCAGATGTCGGTCTGACATACAGTTGCCAAATATTTTTTCCCATTCTGTAGATGGTCTTTTAATTCTTTTGATGAAGTCTTTTGATGAGCAAAAGCGTTTGTCTTAGTAGTTCCCAGTGATCTATTTTGTCTTCTGTTGATCATGCTTTGTTTGTCAGATTTTGAAGTCTGCCTACATTGTGTACTAAAACTTCTATTGTTGATTCTATTTTATCTTAGATGAGCTTTATCATTTTAGATTTTATATTTAGATCTTTTATCCAGTTTGAGTTGGTTTTTGTATAAAATGTGAGATGTGGGTCTTGTTTCAATTTTTTTGCAGATGGTTATCCAATTTTGCCAGTACCATTTGTTAAAGTGACTGTTCTTACCCTAGTTTGAAATCTTAGGGCCTTTGTTGAATATCAGTTGTTTGGAGGAGGATGGTGGCATCTCTGGGATCTCAACTCTGCTCCGTTGCTCTATATATCTCTTTTGTACAAGTGCCAGGCTGTTTTGACAACTGTGAGAGTGTAACAGGTTCTAAAGTCAGGTAGTGAGAGGCCTTCTAGTGTGTTCTTCTTCAGGAGTGCTTTACTTATTCAAGGTTTCTTCCCTTTCCAAACAAAGATGATGATTTGTTTCTCCATCTCATTAAAAAATGTCACTGGAATTTGTATTGGGATTGCAGTATATAAGTAGATTGCTTTGGGTAAAATAGACATTTTCACAATGTTGAGTCTTCCTATCCATGAGCAAGGTAGATTACTCCATTTATGTAAGTCTCTCTTAGTTTTGTAGTAAGGTCTTGTAGCTCCCTTTGCAAAAGTCTCTTATTTCTCTAATTAGATTTATTCCTGGGTATTTTATCTTCTTGGGGGCTATAGTAAATGGAATTGATTTGGTGATTTCTTCTTTAATAATCTCATTCTTGGTATAAAGGAATCCTACTTATTTACTTATTACTATTGATTTACTTATGTTTATCTTGTATGCAATTACTTTGCTAAACTCCTCTATTAGTTCCAATAGTTTACTTACAGATTCCTTTGGCTTCTCTGTCTATACAACCATATCATCTGCAAATAGGGAGATTTTTACTTCTTCATTGCTGATGCAGATGCCCTTTATTTCTTGGTCTTATCTAATTGCTCTGGCTAGAACTTCTAGTACAATGTTGAATAGAAGTGGAGAGAGTGAGCATCCTTGTCTAGTTCCCGTTCTCAAAGGGAATTCTTTCAGTCTTTAACCATTCAGGACGATGAAGGCAGTTGGCTTTGCATAGATGCTACTGATTGCATTGAGGAATTTCCCCTCTATTCCTATTTTTCCTGAGAGTTTTGAGCATGAATGGGTGTTGAACTTTGTCAAATGCCTTTTCTACGTCAGTTGACAAAATCAGGTTATTCTTAACTTTTGTGTTATTAATGTGGTTGATTACATTAATTGTTTTTCTGATGATGAACTGGCCTTGCATCCCTGGAATGAAACCAACTTAATCATGTTGCATTATTTTTTTAATATGCTGTTGAATTCTATTGGCTAGAATTTTGTTGAAGAGTTTTGCATCCAGGTTCATGAGTGATACTGGTCTGTAATTTTATTTTTTTGTGGGATCTTTCCCTGGCTTTGGTATTAGGGTTATGCTGGCTTCATAGAATGAATGTGGGAGTATTCCATCCCTTTCTATAGTGTGAAATAGCCTCAATAATAGTATTAGAGATAATTCTTCTTTAAAAGTTTGGCAACATTCTCCGGTGAAGCCATCTGGGCCAGTACTATTTTTGGCTAGTAAGTTTTTGTTGACTTTTTCAATCTCTTCCTTTGTGATAGATTTATTAAGTTGATCTAATTCTCATTGTGATAATCTCGGTGTGTGATATGAATCTAGAAATTCCTCTAGGTTTTCAAACCTGTTAGAGTACAGCCTTTCATAATATTCTGTTATGATATTTTTGATTTTAGCTGGGTCTGTTGTAACATCTCCCATCTCATTTCTTAATTGGGTTATTTGTACCTTCTGCTTTTTTTTTTTTTTGTAAGTTTAGCCAATGTTTTATCAATTTTGCTGTTCTTTTGAAAGAACCAGCTTTTGGTTTTGTTAATTTTTTTGATCGTTTTTCTGTTGTGTAATTCATTTAGTTCTGCTCTACTCCTTATAATCTGTTTTTTTCAGGTGCTTGAGGGGTTCTTCTGTTGTTCTTTCTCTGCTTGTTTAAGGCGTAAGGTTAATTCTTTAATTTGGGCCCCTCTTTCCAGATGTATGCAGTTATAGAGATAAACTGACCTCTAAGCACTGCTGTTGCTATGTCCCATAAATTCTGGTAGAATGTGTTTTCATTATAATTTGATTCCATAAATTTCTTTATTTTGTCCTTGATTTCTCCTATAACACAAAACTTTTTGAGCAAAGTGTTGTTTGGTTTCCATAAGTTTGAATTTCTACCTATGATTTTTCTGATACTGATTTCAACTTTTATAACTCTATGGTCTGAGATGATACTTTACAGTAAATCAGTGGTTTGGATTTTATAGAGAAATGCTTTATGATCTAACACATGGTCTATTCTGGAGAATGTTCCATGTGTATTCGAGAAGAAGGTGTACTTATCCGTTGATGGATGAAAAGATCTGTATATGTTGATAAAGTCAAATTGATTGATTGTTGCAGTAAGATCTTATGTATCTTTACTGAGCTTTTTTCTTGATGATCCATCTATAACTGAAAGGGGAGTGTTGAAGTCTCCAATTATTATTGTGGAATGATCTATCATATTTTTCAGTATTGTCAGTATTTTTTTAATGTATCTAATGGGTCAAACTTTTGATGGACTCGTTTTAATAAAGAGGAGTCATTTGTAATTAGCATGAAGTCATGCAAATAAATACTGGGAAAGGGATTGAAAATAATTTGTTTACCTAAAGAAGTGATTTTTGCCTTTGTTATTTTGGCCATAACTTTTTTTTTATTAATTTATTGTGATTGAGTGAAAGTGTACCATCCAGTTTAAATTCGCAGGCCCGACTGTGTGCAGCTCCTACTACTCTCCTTGCCTGGTGACAGCACACTTCTCCTTTCTTTTCTATATATGTCATATCCTCTTAACAATCTCCTGCCTCCTCTTCCCCACCCTTTCCACTTCCCTCTAGTAAGAGGCCAGTAGGATGAAGTCCTACACATGCATAGAACCATAAAGTGCACACATGATATGGTCACTCTGTATCCTGAGTCCAATTCATTCCTGTATGAGGAGTTGACCTCAGTAATGATTTATGATCAGGAACAGCTCGGTCATAACATTTTTATGTGTAGGTTTTATATATAGTTATTTCCTAAGATCCAGCCTTTTTTTTTTTTAACAACGCTCATGATTTTTGGCATTCTTACTAATCACCTGTGTGATTATTGCTCAGTATTTTTTAAGTTGATTCACTTTGTAATCTAAATTTATTTAAAGGGAAAAACACATGAGGGCTATGAATGGTAAATCAGTATCCCCTGGTGCAAACAGAAGGCCACTATAGAAATAAACACAATGTGATGAAAATGGCCATATTAAATTTTGGCTAGATGCTAAGCTTGAGATAAATTTTCTAAAAACGGGAGTTTCAGAAATGTTAGAGAAGTGCTTGAAGACATATAGGCACTGAACTGAGCCTTTGTCTGTGACCATGTTACCAACAGACAAACCAGTTTCCATCCAGTTGATTCCAACTCATGGTGACCCCATGTGTGTCAAAGTAGAACTGCCCTCCATAGCACTTTCATGGCTGAAATCTTTTGGAAGTAGATAGTCAGGCTTTTCTTCTAAGGTGCCCCTAGTTGGCTTTTAACTCCCAATAGTTTGATCAATAGCCCAATTCTCAACTACTTAAGTGTAAACTTCCTGACGGTTTCATTTAAAATGGAATGACTCCTCTCTACTTTGGGCCAGGCATGAACATGAAGAAAAACTCGAGGTATTTTCGTAATTCAAATTAGTGGGGCTGTAATTCGTGAAGTTTTATTATAAACTCTACAATGTTTATGATAAAAGAAGACTTTCACAAGACACCTAAACATAAAGAAAGCAAAAATGTTCACAACTGGATCAATAAGCAGCATCATGATAAATGGAAAAAAATTTTGAAGTGTTAAAAGATTTCATTTAACTTTGGTCCACAATGAACAGCCACAGAAGCAGCAGTCAAGAAATCAAATGACATATTGCACTGGTCACATGTGCTGCAAAAGAACCCTTTAAAGTGTTAAAAAGCAAAGTTGTCACCATGTTGACTAAGGTGCACCTGACCCAAACCATGATATTTTCAATCATGTCGTTACGCATATTAAAGCTGGACAATGAATCAGGAAGATCAAAGAAGAATTGATACCTTTGAATTACGGTATTGGCTAAGAATATTGAATATGCCACGGACTTCCAGAAGAATGAACAAATATATCTTGGAAGAAGTACAGCCGGAATGTTCCTGAGAAGTGAGGATGGTAAGACTTCCTCATACTTTGGGCACGTTATCAGGAGAGACCGTTCCCTAGAGAAGGACATCATCCTTGGTAAAGCAGAAAGTCAGTGAAAAATAGGAAGACTGTCAGTGAGATACATTGGCATGGTGGCTGCAACAATAGGCTCAGACACAGCAGTGATTTTGAGGGTGGCACAGGACCTGACAGTGTTTTGCTCTGCTGTGTATAGAGTCACCAAGTTGGAACTGACTCAAGGGCACCTAGCAACAACAACAGCAACAAGAATGCCTCTTCATTTTTAGAAGCCAAGTGGTATCTAAAACATTTGATTTAACACATTTAAAATTAAGAACATAGTTTAGAATAAGATTTCTCACTTTTGTCTGGCGAATTTATTCCCTGCCCAGTATGTCATTGTGGCTTTCACGATTGACTTTGCCCAAAGAATTGGATCTTTGTTTCTGAGAGATAACATCTAAAACCTTGGATTATCTTCCGTGATGGATCTGTTTGTTATCCCTGAAGGTTTATGTTAGTCAGGTAACTCTTGAGTGGAGGCCTTCAGACCACAAAGACACACCAGGTGATGCCAGCTGGATTTCAGAGAGGAGGACTTAAGGTTGAGTTCAAGCACATGGACAGTCCGTCATGCCTGCCTACTGGAACTCCAATAAAAGCTCTGGACACTGAATCTCTATGTATTTTCTAAATGGTAAAAGACACCAGTGCTTGGGAAGGTGATGAGTCACTTTCATGGGACATGAAAATGTTGTGTCACAGACCTCGCCCGATGTGTCTCTTTATTTATATTCTTTTTGGTATAATAAAACTGTAATTGTAAGTACAATGCTTTTCTAAGATTTGTGAGTCATTCTAGCAAGTTATTGACCCTGAGGGAATAGTGGGAGCGGGCAGGTCAGAAATGAGGGGAGCCTGGGGACCCCAAGCTTACAGCTGGTATTCTGAATTTGTAGCCAGAAGATTAGAAATGTTGGTATCTTGAGGACACTTAAAATTGCAGCTACATCTGAAATCTTGGACAGATTGGGTTCTAGAGGGCTGTGCCCTTTTAACTTTTAAGATCTAGCCTAGCGCTGCAGGTTCAGGGTCAGAGGAAGAAGCACTGTGTTTGCAGTTGGTGTCAGAGGAGTTAGAGTTAGTGAAAGTGTACTTGGAGAAAACACACACACAGAAACATCCACAATATAGTTGGTATGAGAACAGAACTGAGTTTGAAAGGAGTGAGTTTCCTTTAGCCACATATGCAATGCTTAGATCTTCTATGAAGGTAATGTTTTGCTGAGTCTGGTCTGGAATTTCTATATTATTAATACTTCATGAAAAACAACAACAGTAAGACATCCAAGCCTTTGTGAGTACATTGATTCTTACTCATAGTGACCCTATTTAAAAAAAACAAAAACAAAAACTGAAAAACCCAGTGTCATTGAGTTGATTCTGGCTCTTAGCAACCCTACAGGACAGAGTAGAACTGCCCCATAAAGTTTCCAAGGAGTATCTGGCAGATTTGAACTGCTGACCTTCTGGTTAGCAGCTGTTGCACTTAACCACTGTGCCACCAGGGTTTCCAGTGACCCCATAGGACAGAGTAAAACTGCCCTATAAAGTTTACAAGGAGCGACTGGTAGATTTGAACTGCCAGCCTTTAGGTTAGTAGTTGAGTTCTCAACAACTACACCATGAGGGCCCCGCAAGAAATATTATTATAGACAGTACCTATGAAGTTGTGATGTAACTATAAAACCTATGAAGATATGAGTAAAAGTTTAGTGAAAACTTGATTAAAATCTTTATGTCTTTATGGAATAATATGGCAGAGAACAAAATTCTAAATGAATGTAGTCCTAGATAATGAGCTGTGAAATACTCCATTCTTGAGCAATTGCTCTGGACTGGTTATCTGAACATTGATAAAAATCATTTTAGGCTGCACCTGAAACACAATCAGTTTGACCCTATGGATTGGAAGAATTGATTTTTCTACTGGCCAAGTAATGGTCTGTCAATTCAGTCACAAATCCTGGTGGTCAGCCACTTGAATCAAAGTCAAAGTTTTTGCTTTTTTCTGTTTTTTGCAGAAATGGAAAAGAAAGCTTGTATGTTCTGCATCATTGGTCTCCCGACCATGTCAGGAAAAGCTACTGGGCTCCAAATTCAGCCTGACAAATTTAAATAGGAAGGAAGGCAAATGAAAGATATGACTTAGGAATTTAAGATAGGATGGTGACATGTGTACCATCATGCTAACCAGAGTTCTGTAAATGATTTATCACCCTGATGCAGGTAGGAATATATTCCACAGAAACAGAAGCTAAAGTGGTTCACATAGCAGGTGAGCAGTAGATGTACTTTTTATGTATATTGTATAGACAGCAGCACCTGTAAATATATGTAAAGGACACTTCTGGTCAATGATTGATACTTTACAAGCACTGGGAACTGAAGCTGTTTTCGAAATGGCCATAGAATTTTTGGATGTTGTTTTTGTACTACTAATTGGCTTTAAAATAACAAAGTTAAATTAAATCAAGCAGAAATGCTATTACAAGACAAAAACAAGGCCTAGGTAAATGTTTTACTTTTAATGGTTTATCTGAGAAAACACTGAGAGATTAAATTTCATCATAAAAATGTAAGTAGTTTTCAATAATTTAGAGAACAGCACATACTTTTCATGAATGCACTGCAGATAATTTAGTACCCAGGTTGTGAGGCATGAGGGGGAATTTTAATCCTGCTCCATGTGGAAGCATGGATTTGCTTTAAAATACAGACAGTAGACATTTGTACCTTTTTTTTTCTTCCTTTATGTCTTTATGTCCAAGTGTTTTCTAAGAGTCACTAAAAGGAAGCTCATTATTTGAATCAGTCGTATGAAAAGTGGAACATTGTGAGAATTCTGGTTAAAATACCACCTATCTATCGTGTTAATGTTGAAAAGGTTATGAACAAATGTAGCTAGATAGTTGGGCCTATGTGGGAAATGCCAGAAAGAAGCCATATACTCTTTGTACCTTATGTCCAAATATGCTTTGAAAGTCTCTGCCAGGAAAGCAGAGCTTGATTTTTCCTGCTTTCTCTAGAGCTTTAATTTTCCTACTTTCTTGCCAAAGAAACCATTTATCCTGATAAGTAGAGAAGTGCTTCCCTTAAATTTGAGACATTGATCGTTCAGTGATTGAATTCTCATCTTCCATGTGGTAGACCTGGGTTTGAATCCCAGCCAGTGTATCTCAGCGCAGCTACTACCCATCTGTCAATGGAGGCTTAAAAAACTAAAAGACCAAACCTACTGCTGTCAAGTCATTTCCAACTCAAAGCTACACTATAGGACAGAGCAGAAATGCCCCATAGAGGTTCCAAGGAGCACCTGGTAGATTCAAGCTGCCGATCTTTTGGTTAGCAGCTGTAGCACTTAACCACTTATGCCACCAGGGTTTCCAGTGTTGCTAAATAGGTTTCAGTGGAGGGTCTAGATGGATAGACCAGGAAGAAAGGCCTGGCAATCTACTTCAGCAAAATACCTGTTAAGAACCTTGTGGATCACAACTGTTTGTTCCCCACCATTCTGTTGTGCATGAGGTTGCTGTGAACTAGGGGTGACTTGATGGCAGCTAACAACAGCAACAGCTATATATTTAAAGAGATTTGGTGAAATGGCTTCTTTAGATGTAAATGCAAAGTGTTAGGGCACCACACAAACCTGGCAATGCTCCGAACATTCTTTGCTAGATCTGCAGAGGCTGTTGAACGATAGGAACTTTCACAGTAGCTCTGTTAGAATGACTTCTAGACTGAGGCGGCTTCAAGTTATGAGTCTTAAGATCTGGTTGGAGTTGCTTAAGCCACAACTGTATGTATGGATTTAAATTAAAGAGATACTTGAGAATATATTTTTAAGCACAGTTTCACTTAGTGTCTTTATAAAAGCCACGGAAAAGCTTTTACTAACTATGGTTATAAGAAAATTATCTTGGACTTGAACTTTCTAAGAATGCAAAAAAAGTTATTCTCTTTTATTAAGATGTTAATCCTTACCATATTACCCTACGGTAGTAAAAAGAATTCACTAGGGATAAAGCATTGCTAGAAGTCAAAAGTTAATAGTAACATTAATGAAAAAAGTTATTAATATAAAGTAAAGCAGAGTGATGAGAAGAATCAAGGATTTTTTTTCCTGAGGGATTAAGTGTTTTCTTATAGGAAGATTAATGCTTTTAAAGAAATAGAGCATAAAATAATGCTAAAAAATCCCCCCAAGCCCCAGCTGGCATTGAATTGATTCTATTCATGTCAGCTCTGTGTGTGTCACAGTAGAACTATGCACCCTGGACTTTTCAATGGCTGAGTTTTTCAGAGGTAGATTGCCAAGCCTATCTTTTGAGGTACCTTTGGGTAGATTTGAACCTACAACCTTTTGATTAGTAGCCAAGTAGGTTAACCATTTGCATTAATGAAGGACTTCAAAATGACAGTACCCAGTTGCTGTTGTGTCAACCCCTACTCTGAGCAACCCTATAGGACAGAGTAGAACTGCGGTGTAGAAATTCCCAGGAGCACCTGGCAGACTTGAGCTGTCAGCCTCTGGGTTAGCACCTGAATGCTTAACTACTATACAACCAGGGCTCCTCAGATAACACTAGAAACTTTTATATTTCAGCCCGGAGTGTTAAGATAGAATCTTTGCAAAGTCACAAACGATCAACATAATCTCTATTTTTTTTTTAAAAGTACCAGCACTAATTAAACAAAAGCAGTAAGTCATTCTAAAAACTGGAAATACTCTATCCTCCATACAAACCCACAATTTGTATTAATTTCATGTACACATAGTTCTGAGATCGTTGAGAGAAAACAATAGTTCTGAAAAGAAGGGAAGAGTTTAAAGCACTCCCTCTTTGTTAGAGGAAGCAGTTGGAATTCTGAGATAGAATCTTAGGGAAGAATACTGTCTTACATTATAGCAAAGATTCCAGTATCTGTCTTACTTTAGTGGACAGACTTCAAAACAAACGAGCAAGCAAGCAAGCAAACAGACAAACAAAACCCACAGCCATCGAGTGAATTCTGACTCATAGTGACCATGTAGGACAGAAAAGAAACTGCCTCATGGGCTTTCCAAGGAGTGCCTGGTGTAATTCAAACTGCTCACCTTTTGGTTAGCAGCCATAGCTTTTAACCACTATACCATCTAGGGTTTCCTGAAAGACTTAGGGGAAGCTGGATACATTTGAAGGCCTGTTACCTGGAATGAAAGAGAAAATCAACATTGGTGAACCATTTCCTCTGCTGAGAATGTTGATTACAAGACCTCCTTAGGAGATAAAGAACAAAGGCACTGCTTAAACATTTATTTTTAAACTGTCATGGATATTTTTAAGACCTAGAAGTTACTAGAACTGTCAGTCAAAGAGAAAAAGGGAAGAGGAGTTGCAGCAGTTTGAACGGATACTGCATAGAAGCAGCTACATCTTGACTGCCGTGTCTTCTGCCATCCTGTGCTCTCAGCAAGCCTGCTTTCGTGGAAGCAGGTGTCGTGAGGTAGCCCTGACCCTGAGAGGGTCATGCATGCGTGCAGGCAGCTACAGCTACTCTACAGCATCAGTCTGTGGAATGCCTGTGGGCGGGAGAGGGGAGAGAAGGCATTGCAACATTGGGAAATGGCTCAGAAATTACTAGGCTGAGTTACGTGTAAGCTGTAATTTCACCTGGTTTCCCCGCTCCCCACAAAGAAGACATAGTAGTTATCATTTAAAATGTGCACAACCTACTTTCATATGGTAGCTGTGAGCTGAATCAGCCAGGTCATTTCAGCAGGCAAAAGGCATTTATTCACTCATCTAGGAAATCTCTCTTGAGCACTTTTTCTGGGGCTACTCTGGGGATACAACAGGAAACACAGCAGGGTCTCTAGTCCTGGCAGTTACAATCTGCTAAGAGAAGATGGCCAGTACACAGGTAAAGATGGAAAGAACAAAATACACAAATTTCAGACAGTGCGAGGTGTTAACAGAGAAAATAAAGCAGAATAAAGGAACAAAGAGTGAGTGATAGAAGGATAGGGATGGAAGATGTTTTACATCCTCTGCAGCAGTGGTATTAGAGAAAGATATTTGAATAACCCCATGCCTTCAAGCCAATTCCAAATCGTAGCAACCCAATAGGACAAGGTAGAACTGCCTCATAGGGTTTCCAAGAAGCAGCTAGTGGATTCAGACTGCCAAACTTTTTGATTAGCAGTCGAGTTCTTAATTACTGTGTCGCCAGGGCCCCTTGAATGACCTAAGTGGTCCATTATGGAGCCCTGTGGCACAGTGGTCAAATGCTTGGCTGCTAACCAAAGGTTGGTGATTTGAATCCCCCCAGCAGCCCTGAGACGGAAAGACCTGGTGATCTACTCCTGTTGAGACTGCTTTTGTTCTATGCCATGGAGTCAATTCTGACTCATAGCAACCCTATATGAGAAGACAGAAATGCACTGTAGAGTTTCCTAGGCTGTCATGTTTACAAGAGCCCTGATTGTCAGGTCTTTCTCCTGTGGATCAGCCAGGTGGATTTCAGTCATAAATCTTTTGATCAGTAGCTGTCATGGATTGAATTGTGTCCCCCCCAAAATACATGTCAACTCAGACCATAATTTCTAGTATTATGTGGTTGTCTTCCATTTTGTTTTGCTGTGTGTTATAAATCATAATCTCTGACTGTGGTTAAAGAGGATTAGGGTGAGATGTAATACCCTTGCTTAGTTCACATCCCTGATGTAATGTGAAGGGTATTTCTCTGGGGTGTAGCCTGTACCACCTTTTATTTTACAAGAGATGAAATGAAAGGGAAGCAAGCAGACAAATGGGGACCTCAGATCACCTAGAAGGCAGTATCAGGAGTGGAGCACATCCTTTAAACATGAAGTTTCTTCACCTGAGATGCTCCCAGACTAAAAGAAGTCTGATGTCAAAGACCTTCCTCCAGAGCCAACAGAGAAAGAGAAAGTCTTCCCCTGGAGCCAGAGCCCTGAATTTGGACTTCTACCTACTGGACTGTGAGATAATAAACTTCTCTTTGTTAAAGTCATCCACTTTTGGTACTTCTGTTATAGCAACACTAGATAACTAAGATAGTAGCCACGTGCTTTAACCCTTGTATCACCACGGCTCCTTAGCCTCAAATACAGCCTATAAAACCCTATGGGAATGTTCTACTCAGTCACATGGAGTCACTATGAATCAAAATCGACTTGACACCGATAAGCAATAATATGGAATTCATTTACATAAAGATTTTAGGAGGAGGAGAGGGAGAATTCCATGCCATGGCATGTATAAATGTCCTGAAACAGATGGAAATTTGGCCTCTTAGAGAAGGAAAGAAGGCCAGTGTGGATGGAATGGAATGAGGATATGAAGTCAGAGGTGTAGGTAAAGATAGCAACATTCTGAAGAGGAGAGAAGGGATAGGATCAACTGTACTGTAGAGAGTTGGTTTAGGTGGACTGTAGAGAGTTGGTTTAGTTGGTTTAGGAGAGTTCATTCTCTCATTAGCAGAAAGACAGAGTGGACAAGTTAGACGTATGTAGCTTAGAAGATTTGGCGATAAGAAAGGAGGAAGCTTTCTTTTTTTTTATTTAACATAACTGAGTGAAAATGTACATTCACGTATAAATTTACATGCCCCCCTATATGCAGCTTCCACTGCTTTCCCTGTCCGGTGACTGCACACTACTCCTCTCTGCTCCATACATGTCTCATCCTCCCAACAGTCTCATTTCCCCTCCTCTCCGTCCACTCCCCTTGCTCCAGCCAGAGGTCAGCAAGATGATATCCTATAGATGTATATAACCATAAAGTGCTTCCAATATATGGTTACTCTGCTTTGCCAAGTCCAATCTATTCCTGTCCAAAGAGTGGACCTTTGTTATAATTTATGGGAAAGCGCAGCATCAGGGCCAGGGGCCATGCTCTCAGAGGAACCCCCAAACCGCTGGACCATCAATTGAGGTCTTTTAGTGGAGATCTCATGATGCACCTCTTTTTATTCTTGTGTTGCCAGTGAGACTCCTCTCTGTGAGCTCTATCGTGGCTATCACTGGTGGTGGCCGGGTACCATCCGGTTCTTCCGGTCCCAAGTCGATGTAGGCACCCACTCTTGTGGGTCTCTTTCTGTCTTCTCGGTTGTCTTTACCGCATGTCATTTTGGTCTTCGGTGAGCATCCCTTCCTGCTGAGTTGGGACCATTTGCAGTGTCCTCGGATGGCAGCTTGGCAGCTTTTAAGACCCCGGGCGCCACTCACCAATGTGGGGTGCAGAGAGCTCTCTTAGCAAAATGCTAGTTGTGCCAATTGGTGTGGAATTCGCCTAAGAGCATGGTCCCCTGCCTCCTGCCCCAGCTACTCTATCCTTGCAGTACTGAGTTAAGATGGAAGGACTACTCAAGTTATGCTGAAGTCCACTTAATGTTGTTCTTGTTTCTAATGTGTGCTATCACCACTTTCTCCGAACTAGATTTCTAATGACTATCTAAACTAAACCCTCCCCTCCTCCCTCTCCCTCCCTCCCCTCCCTTGCAGCTGTCAAAGAGTCTTTTCTTCTATACACAAGTCTGTTTTTGAGGTCTTATCGTAGAGGTCTCATACAGTATTTGTCCCTTTGTCGCTGACTACTTTCACTTAACATAATGTCTTCCAGTTGAAACCAGGTTAGGAGATGTTTCCTGGAATCATCGTTATTCTTTATCATTGCGTAGTGCTCCATTGAGTATATGTACCATAGTTTACCTATCCATTCTTCTATTGTTGGGCATCTGGGTTGATTCCATTTTTTGCTATCGTGGACTGTGCTGCGGTAAACATTCTGGTGCATGTGTCCGTTGGTGTGAAAGGCCTTGAATCTGTAGGATATATTCCAAGTAGTGGAATTGCTGGGTCAAATGGTATACCGATATCCATTTTTTTAAGGAAGCGCCAGATTGCCTTCCAAAGAGGCTGGACCATTTTGCAACCCCACCAACAGTGTAGGAGGGTTCCACTTTCTCCACAGCCTCTCCAGCATTTGTTGTTTTGTGTTTTCTGGATCATGGCCAATCTTGTTGGGGTGAGATGGTATCTCATTGTTGTCTTGATTTGAATTTCTTTAATAACTAAAGATCGTGAACACGTCCGCATGTGTTTTTTGGCTGCCTGGATCTCCTCTTTAGTGAAGTGTCTATCCATCTCTTTTGCCCATTGCTTAATTGGATGGATTATCTTCTTCTTATTTATATTTTGCAGTATCTTATAGATTATGGAGATCAGGCGTCGATCTGACATGGAGTTGCCAAATATTTTTTCCCACTCTGTCAGGGCCAAGTGCCGGCGAGTTGGATCCGACTCATGGCGACCCTAGTTCTTTTAATTCTATTAATAAAGTCTTTGGATGAGCAAAAGTGTTTGATTCTTAATAGTTCCCATTTATCTACTTTCTCTTCTGTTGATTGAGGTTTCTTTGACAGATTTTGGAGTCTGTCCTCATTGTGTATTAAAACTTCCATTGTTGTTCCTACCTTTTCTTGGATGAGCTTTATCATTTTAGGTTTGATATTTAAGTCTTTTATCCAGTTGGAGTTGGCTTTTGTATAAGGTGTAAGATATGGATCTTGATTCAGTTTATTGCAGATGGATAACCAATTTTGCCAGCACCATTAGTTGAAGAGACTGTTTTTACTCCAGTTTAATGTCTTAGGGCCTTTGTCAAATATCAACTGTTCATAGGCAGATGGTGTCATCTCTCGGGTCTCAATTCTGTTCCATTGTTCAATCTGTCTGTTCTTGTACCAGTACCAGGCTGTTTTGACCACTGTGGCAGTGTAGTAAGTTCTAAGGTCGGGTAATGAGAGGCCTCCCAGTGTGTTCTTCTTCTTTAGTAGTACCTTACTTATCCGGGGCTTCTTCCCTTTCCAAACAAAATTGATGATTTGTTTCTCCATCTCATTAAAATGATGCTGGAACTTGTATTGGGATTGCATTATATAAATAAATTGCTTTGGGTAAAATAGACATTTTCACAATGTTAAGTCTTCCTATCCATGAGCAGGGTAGGTTTTTCCATTTATCTAAGTCTCTCTTAGTTTCTTGTAGTATGGGCTTGTAGTTCTCTTTGTAAAGGTCTGTTGTTTCTCTGGTTAGATTGATTCCTAGGTAATTTATCTTCTTAGGGGCTATCGTAAATGGTATTGATTTGATAATTTCCTCCTTAACAGTCTCGTTGTTGGTGTAAAGGAATCCTACTGATTTACTTATGTTTATCTTGTATCCTGAGACTTTGCTGAACTCTTCTATCAGTTTGAGTAGCTTACTTATAGATTCCTTGGGATTCTCTGCATATACAATCATATCGTCTGCAAACAGGGAGATTTTAACTTCCTCTTTGCCGATGCATATGCCCTTTATTTCTTCATCTTGTCTAATTGCTCTGGCTAGAACTTCTAGCACAATATTGAAAAGGAGAGGTGAGAGTGGGCATCCTTGTCTAGTTCCTGATCTCAAGGGAAAGTCTTTCAGTCTCTCTCCATTCAGGATGATGTGGGGAACTGGCTTTGTATAAATGGCCCTTATTGTGTTGAGGAATTTGCCGTCTATGCCCATTTTGCTAAGAGTTTTTAGCATGAATGGGTGTTGGACTTTATCAAATGCCTTTTTGGCATCAATGGACAAAATCAGGTGATCCTTGTCTTTTGTGTTATTTATATGGTTAATCACATTAATTGTTTTCCTGATGTTGAACCAGCCTTGCATTCCTGGTATGAATCCCACTTGGTCATGATGGATTATTTTCTTGATATGGTGTTGTATTCTGTTGGCAAGAATTTTGTTGAAGATTTTCGCGTCTAGGTTCATGAGTGATATTGGTCTGTAGTTCTCTGTCTTTGTTGGATTTTTCCCTGGCTTAGGTATCAGGGTTATGCTGGCTTCATAGAATGAGTTTGGGAGTACTCCATCCCTTTCTATACTCTGAAATAGTCTCAGTAGTATTGGGGATAACTCTTCTCTAAATGCTTGGTAGAATTCTGCCGTGAAGCCATCTGGGCCTGGACTTGTTTTTTGGTTGGCAGTGTTTTCATGACCTTTTCAATCTCTTCCTTTGTGATGGGTTTATTAAGTTGTTCTGCCTCATGTTGTGATAATTTGGGTAGGTGGTATGAGTCAAGGAATTGGTCCATTTCCTCTAGGTTTTCAAATTTGTTAGAGTACAGTCTTTCATAGTATTCTGTTATGATATTTTTGAT
Organism: Heterohyrax brucei; assembly: GCA_028571685.1. Taxonomy (NCBI): domain Eukaryota; kingdom Metazoa; phylum Chordata; class Mammalia; order Hyracoidea; family Procaviidae; genus Heterohyrax; species Heterohyrax brucei. Next base: position 22,491,508 of record CM053147.1, read on the forward strand.
TTCTGTCACATCTGTAGTGACAACTCCCCTCTCATCTCTAATTTGGGTTATTTGTTTCCTTTCCTGCTTTTCTTTAGTAAGTTTAGCCAGTGGTTTATCAATTTTGTTGATCTTTTCAAAAAACCAGCTTTTGGTCTTTTCAATTTTTTCAATTGTTTTTCTGTTCTCTAATTCATTTAGCTCTGCTCTAATGTTTATGATGTCCTTTCTTCTTGTCTTGTCTTTTGATCCAAGATGACACTCAGTGTCTCTTTACTGGAGCATTCAGTCCATTCACATTCAATGTAATTATTGATAGATATGTGTTCACTGCTGCCATTGTGAAATGTTTATTTTTATGTTGATGTTTTCTCTGTTGATCTTATTAGTCTGTTCTGGGACACTCTTTTTTGTGAGTTGATTTTTCACCTTTTTCAGAGCTGGTTTTATAGTTGTTGAGACTTGTGTGTTAGATTTCTTGAAATGGTGTGATACATCTTTGTTGTGCTTTACAGCTGCCTCTATGAACCCCCTTAATAAACTATTTATAAACCCGATTTTAATTACTACCAGTCTTGTCATCTTCCTCTCCATCTGGAAGGACTATAATGACTGTAGTACATCTCTCTTTTTATTATGATGACACCATAGTTTTCATGATGATCACTGGATTGCTTCTTTCCGTATCAAAGCTGTGATTGACTTTGGAGCCTTCCCTAAATGAGTATTGAGTAGTGTGTGGTTCTAAAATATAAAGTTAGTGGTTTTGTTCTTCTAGGCCAAAGCCAAGAACTTCTTTCAGTATTTCTTGTAGTTTGGGTTTGGTTTTTACAAAGTCTCTGAGTTTCTGTTTATCTGGGAATGTCTTAATTTCATTTTCGTATTTGAAAGACAGTTTTGCAGGATATATAATTCTTGGTTGGAAGTTCTTCTCCTTCACGACTTTGAATGTGTCATGCCACTGTCTCCGTGCCAGCGTGGTTTCTGCTGAGAAATCTGAAGAGAGCCTACAGGGTTTCCCTCTGAATGTTAGCTTTGCCTTGAGTGTTGCTGCCTTTAAGAGTTGCTGCTTATGTTTCATTTTGTTAAGCTTGATTATAATATGTCTTGGAGTCTTTCTTTTGAGGTCTATATTGGGGGGTGTACGATATGCATCTGAGATGTCTATATTCTCTTCCTTCATGATTTCTGGGAAGTTTTCTTTCAGCAGCTCAGCAACAATACTCTCTGTGTTCTCAGATGTCTCACCCTGTTCAGGGACTCCAATTAATCGAAGGTTGTTCCTCTTAATAGAGTCCCACATGCTTCTTAATGTTTCTTCATTTTTCTTGTTTCTTTTTTCTGATTTCTGCTCATAGATGCTGGCATCAGTAGCTCTGTCTTCCAAATCAGAAATTCTTTTTTCCATTTGTTCCATTCTGTTTTCTTGGCTTTGCATGGAAGTTTCTATGCCTTTTATTTTCTTCTTGATCTGTTGGATTTCAGAGTATTGGTGTTCCATCAGATCGAACAACTTGTTTAATTTTTCACTTTGTTCTGCTGCATTTTGTATAAGGTCTAGAAGGGCTCTGTATATAATCAATTTGTATTCACTTCCTGATGCTTTCACAAAAGTTTCTTCCTCTGGAAAACTCCTTGGTTGCTTTGTTTGGGAGCCTTCTGAAGCCATGAGTGATTGCTTGTATGCCACAATTGTCTGTTGCTTTTTGGATCCCATGTGAGTATATAGAGGCTGGAAGAGGTACTGTGAGAATGGACTGCAAATGTTTCTCTAGGCTGACCTCAAATGTAATACAAAAGGTACCTGACCAGTTCACAAGTCAGTTAGGTTTTCAGGTGTAGAGGTCCCTCTTCTCATCTGACAAAGTAAACGCCATTATATCCAACCCCAGATGACAACAAACTAGTTCAGAGTACAGCAATGCTACTGCCCTGTTGGCCTCTACTGACAGGGCCTAGCCTTATCCAACACTGCGTCTAGTACTGGTTTTGTGATAGGAAAGCTCTCTCCTGTGGGCAGGCTCTGGCTCCCAAGCTAAGAATTAGGTGCAGCTGCGGCCACCGTATCCAAGATGGCGTCCTACACACAGGCAGCAGACAGAGGGGCTAAAGGTGCCGAGAGGTAGTGATTCCTCTGCTTCTGTTGCAGGGCCCCAACGTTGGCAGCACTGTGCAAAATCACTGCTTTTCTGTCGGACAAGCGCTGTCCCATTTGCAGGCGCTGGCTCCCAGGCTAAGAACGAGGTCCCGCTAAAATCTCGGTACCAACATGGCGTCCCGCATACTGACTGCAAAGGTCCACACAAACCCCGCTGAGGCAGCTACTAAAGGAAAGGCTCAAAATCGCTAGATTAACAGAGTCCCGAGCCTGGCTCTCAGAATATGGGAATTTCGCCTGCCTATCCCCCCAGCAGCGCATCTGAGTCCAGCCACCAGGCAAGACCCAGCTCTGCCTGCCAGCCGAGACAGAGGAAAAAAAAAGTCAAACTGATGCGTTTACCTTCCGTCTGTGAGAGCTGGGGCTAGCCAGGAGCGGGAGTCAGCGAAAGAGAGGAGGTTTTTCGCTGAGTGGTATAAAGTCCCAATTAACAGCTCTGTGCCGTCTCCTGAGGCTGATTAGGTGATCAGAAGGCTCTGTTTGATTGTCAATTCAGGTCTTGGTTTCCAGAGGGATGTAAGGAGACGTGGGCTTAGTCTGCCATCTTGAATCCGCCCCCCTTTCTTGTGATGAAACCCAAACCAAACCAAACAAGTCCATTGTTGCTGAGTTGATTCTGACTCGCAGCTACTCTGTAGGACCCAGTGAGACTGCCCTATAGGGTTTCCAAGGCTATGAATGTTTACGGAATCAGACTACCACATCTTTTTCCCAGGGTGCAGCTGGTTGGTTCAAGCCATTGACCTTTCAGTGAGCAGCCAAGAGCTTTAAGAACCACCAGGGCTTCTGTTCTCTGATTGTTTTTTAATTTTTTCAGTGAAATAGGATTCAAGGTCATCAGCCTAGAATGACAGACGGGAAGGAGGGTCTATCGGGAGTCTGAGGAGAGGAAAATATATAAAATGATTCTTTGGGAGAGTGGGAACTGAATTTACTGTGGAAGCCTGGGAGGATGCCAGGTGATGCTGAAGTCTTTCCGGAGATTTGTGGTTGTAAAATTTCATAGGAGGTCAGTTAACTCAAGGGATTGTTTTTCTCCAACCACATTCAGTTGCTGGGTGGAGAATCACTAGAGAACGAACTTTTAGTAGGGTTTGGATTTTACCTGCTGAACTTAGTGGTGGAAAACAGTGCAACAAGTAAGGCAGTTACTAACAATACTGTCGGAGTTGTGGTGGAGAGGAATACTGAAACTTTAAATGAAATGCGAGGGAGTGACTGGGAAGACATTTATGTATTTGCAAATAGAAAGGTGCTTGGCAGATTTGTTGAGATGTAAATGTTGGTGAACATTTTGTCTGGTTGAAATAATTCACAGTCTGGCTTTAAGAGGTGTCAAGCAATCATTATTATAACTGTAAATTAGCTTTGTTTTTAATTAATTAATTATTTTTTAATATAGTATTCAAAGCCACACATTTTCTCAATCAAAGAGGAAACACAGCCTGAGTGTCTGGGAGAACTGACATTCTACCAGAGACTTGATCGAAAAGATAATTAGAAAGATGCAGAAAACAATTCACAACTGTTTTGCTGGGTAGAACCTGTTTCAGTGGGAAAGCAACAGGCACAGTAAGCTGTTTCTTTATTTTTCTAGAATAAAATGTAAATATTTACAGAATACAGACCTCTTTTAATCATTAGCACAGTTGGGCCTCTTGAAATTGGGAGTTCTTTTCCAGATTCTCCAAATTAGAGAAAAGTATCAGGCAAAATAACTGGCAATAATATCCTAAAGCATTAGGCGTAAGTAGAAATTACCAAGTATATGTGTGTATGATTTGTGGTCAACCCAAAATGAATTACAGTTTCTCTTTATTCTTTCCTTTTCTTTCCTCTTCCTCTTCCCTCTTAATGATTGTAACTAGGAAAGGAGTAAGATAGTGTCTTGGCCAAACGTAATCCCTTTCCTTCCTTGGTCCTTTGCTTTCCTTTTCGTCCCTTTTCTTTCTTTCCTCCTTTTTTCCTCCCCCCTTTCCTTTATATTAATAATGACTGTATTACTGTTACCTTGTAAAAGTAGTACATATTCATTAGAAGTAGATAAACAATAAGGAAAAAGGCACAAAAAATGTAAATAATCACCTCAAATTTCAGCTTAATTTTGATCATTATCATTATGGACATCTATTGATGCTTGTATGTATTAGAAGAACAGATATCAAGAACTGATAAATAGTTTTCTTTTTCTTTTTTTATCCTTCAAGGTACAGGAAAAACACTTAACCAAAGTCCTTTCTTGCAGATAGTCCTTGTCTATTGATTTTCCTTGAATTTAATGCAGTGTATGGATTTATTTTTTTCTTTAGTATCAGAGACATTTTCTTGTGTTGTATCTTTGAATACTTTTTTTGTTACAGTACTGTTATTTACCTTGTCTGTTTACTGTGTATACTGTCTTTTTATTATTGTTTGTTTCTGTATTTTTCCTCTGCATTCACCGTGAATTTTTCAGACATTTAGTGAGCAATTCAGTTTTCGATCAGTTCTTCGATCTCACTAATCAGTTCTTCAGTCCTACTAATGTATTTGTTATATGTTTAACAATAATAAAAATGTTTATCTTACTCCTCCCTTTGCTTCCTTGGGAACCCTAGTGGCCTAGTAGTTAAGAGCTATGGGTGCTAATCAAAAGCCAGCCAAAGCCAAGTGCCATCGAAAAGGTCAACAGTTCAAATCTACCAGGCACTCTTTGAAGACTCTGTGGGGCAGTTCTAATCTGTTCTAGAGGATCTGTATGAGATGAAATTGACTCTGTGGCAGTGGAATTGATTTTGGTGGATTTTGATTTCTCTAGTGGTGCAGTGGTTAAGTGCTACAGCTGCTAACCAGAAGATCAGCAGTTCAAATCTACCAGGTGCTCTTGGAAACCCTATGGGATGGTTATACTTCATCCTGTAGGGTTGCTATGAGTCAGAGTTGACTCAATGACAGTGAGTTTTGTTTTTGTTTGTTTTCTTAAGGAGACCTGGTAGTGCAATGCTTAAGTACTTGGCTTCTAACCAAAAGGTTGGCAGTTTGAACTCACCAACCTCTCTGTGGGGAAAGACATGGCAGTTGACTTCTGTAAAGATTGTAGCCTTGGAAGTCCTGTGGGGCAGTCTTCCCTTTTTTGTTTTATTGTATTATTTTGTCACCTGGTCCTTGAGCTTGTTTTATTGTATTCATATTCAGATAATTTATTTTCTAGAATAGAACACTCATAATGAATTTTCTTCTGTTCTTTGTGTTGTATTTTCTTTCTGAGATGTTTACCTTATTTTTGTATTCTATGTTTCTGCCTACTTCCTTTTTTTTTCTTTTCTCTCTGTATTATGTTTATATAGTTGCCATGCCATTTATCAATTCCTTTCATCTTACTCATGTTTCATAGGCAGTGATTTCTAAAACTGTAGTGTGAATGCTTTCCTGGTATTCCTTCTGGTCTCAGTAAGGAGAGTTAGGAGAGAGGTAGGAGAGAGTTAGGAGCACTGTAGTAAGGAAGGAAGAATTCAGCTGGAAGTGTGCAGCCTTTGTTGTGAAAACTGGGCTTTGTTCTCTTTCGATTTTGTTAAATGCTTCATAATATGGTTTATTTGATTTTGTTAAATACTTCATAATATGGCAGATATTGTTATTTTCTTATAGGGGTCTGTATCCTTTAGATTTGCATGGTTTCTCTGATTTTGCCAGAGCCCTAGGAAACTGCTTCCATGAATGTCAGTCCTGGTTGTTCACTCTCTCTTCTTCTTCCTCTCTCCAACTGTCACTTCTTTCATGTTGACAGAAGGAAAAATAAGCATACCTCCCAATTCCTTTCTTCTTTATGTTGGCAGATGTCAGACACTTTCAACTCACTAGTGTCACTCTAGAGAGAAGGAGTAGAGTTGGAAGCTATGTCAAGACCCCCTTGAATCTACACTCCCTTACCTCATCCTGGTCACTCCTGTTTAGTGTTTAGAGCATGAGACTGTTTCTCATAAATAAAACTTGGTGTACTCAGGCACCATTGTGTAGTTCAGGGTTTCACCTTAACGGCCATGCTTGAGAGAGTCTGTGAAATACTAAATTACATGTAAAATCTTACATACATGTGCATTTTCTTAAAATCAGAAAACTCATCAAAGTTAAAAGCCTCTAGTCAAAAGAACACTCCTAACTGTTGCAAAGCAGTTGTTGATTGGGCTCACCTAGTTTGTTTGAATACTTTTTTTAAAAAAACAAATAAACAAAAAGAAATTACATGGAGTTGTAAAGTCCTTGAAAAGGATTTACCAGGAATGAAAAAACTCATGCTGCAAAATGAACTGTTTAAACTCTACTAAGTAGTTAACTGGAAACCCTGGTGATGTAGTGATTAAGTACAATGTTGGCTAATCAAAAGGATGACAGTTCAAATCCACCAGGCACCCTTGGGAAACTCTATGGAGCAGTTCTGCTCTGTCCTGTAGAGTTGCTATGAGTTAGAATTGATGGCTTTTTTTTTTAAATAGTTAATTAACTTAAGTATGTGTTAAGAAAACTGTGTAAATAAATTGCATACAGATTTTACTACATGTTGTTCTGGGGTTAACTGTCAACCCTTTGTGAAACCTTTCACCACAGAACTAAGAGAGTGTTCGGCTGTTTGTGGTTGGATCCTCTGTTATCATCCCAGTTTTTCTCTTTCTATTTTCAAATTCCGTGCTGCCTCATTTCTGATTGGTCATTTCCATGACTCCAAGCAAGAACAGGTGTGGAAAACTGTCAGTCTGTCTGCTGGTGTTCAAAATTTAAACTTTGACAATTACTTTCTCATCAACTCTGTTCCTGTAGTTTTAAACATCTTTTCTATTTGCTACTACAGAGCAAAACATAACACGAATGGACTGGACTTGGCGATAGAGAGTGACCATATATTGGGTGCACTTTATGGTTCTATGCATCTATAGGATATCATCATGCTGACTTCTGGCTGGAGGAAGGAGAGTGGGTGAAGAGGAGGGGAAAGGAGACTGTTGGGAGGATGAGACATGTATGGAGCAGAGAGGAATAGTGTGCTGTCACTGGGCAGGGAGAGCAGTGGAAGCTGCATATAGGTGGGCATGTAAATTTATACAGGAATGTACATTTTCACTCAGTCATTAAAAAAAAACAAAACAAATTCGTAACATGAGGGCCCCTTAGAGTTGCGGTATTCTAATTAACAAGCTGCAAAATTTCTTTTTCTTTGCCTATTTTTATTTTGTTTTTTATTATGACTAAGTGAAAGTATACAATCCGAATCGATTTTGCATGCCCACCTATCTGCAGCTCCACCTGCTGTCCTCACCGTGTGACAGCACACTCCTCCTTTGCAGTCTTTGCTTCCAGTATCTTCTTAACAAACACCTGTCTCTGCCTCTGCACCCTCTCCTCTCCCATCTAGAAAGAAACCAGTAGGACAGGCTCCTATAAATATGCAAAACCATAAAGTACATACACCACATGCTGAGTTTGTGCCCCCAAGTCCAGTCTATTCTTGTCTGGATAGTTGATCTTGGTACTGGTTTCAGGTCTGGGCCAGCAACAAGTCTACGGACCACGTTCCCAGGGGACCATTCCAGGCTGTCAGACCATCTTTTAGTAGAGTCCTTGAACTGCACCTGTCTTTTTCTCATGTTGCATCAGGGACTCTACATTGTATCCCCCATCATGGCTGCCTTTGGTGGTGGCCGGGTACTATCTGGTTCTTTTGCTCTCGTGCCAATGCACTCTTCCATTCACGTGGGTCCTTCTGTCTCCTGGCCTCATTTTTCCTCATGTCTTTGATATTCTCAGTCATCATCTTTTCCAGATGGGTTGGGATTAATTGGTGTTCCTCAGTGACAGTCAAACTGCAAAATTTCTTGGTGCAAAATGTCCCACTCTGTTCTGCTCTTGTGGAAGTTTCATAGACTTTTTTGGTGTGGGTGGAAAGGAACTCATTCCCCATCTGGATGCCACCTGTAGGAGTTCACACTTTTCCCTAGAGGAAATGTAATCTATGGCAGCAAATGATTTTATATTCTTTTAAACAGCTACGCTTGCCATTCTGTAGGAGTTGAGTGTAAAGATTCTTTATGGGTTGTCTTCTGGGATAGTCCTGTTTATAGAAGCAATCTCTCTTGCACTGAAGACTTTTTTTTTGTTTTTAGCAGAATCCAAAGCCCCATGCAAATATAACTATGCTATCTCTTCGTGAAGGATGGTTTTTAGAAAGTATACAGTGACTCATTTGACTTTGATTATGCGTTAGGCTGTTATCTAACTTGTCTATCAGTTCACTCCAACCTAATTGGAGAACTTAAAAGCTAAATCTATTTGGTAGAGCGGTGAAACAGTGAGCCCTTTTGGGTAGTGTTTCTCCAGCTATGTTAGAAGAATGTCTGCATTAAAATACCCATTGTTGGGAGCTGGTGAGTTGATTTTCGACTCACATTGAACCCATGTGATAGAGTAGAACTTCTCCATAGAGTTTTCTTGGCTGTCATTTTTACAGAAGCAAATCAGCAAGTCTTTCTTCCACGGAGCCTCTGGGTGGGCTCGAACTGACAATGCTTAAGTTGGCAGCCAAGCAGTCAACCACTGCACCACCAGATCTCCTAGAATTACCAGGAAGGTGTTCAAATACAGAGTCCTGGACCCTAGTTGCCTGCCCATCCCTGAATTGTAGGGTTCTGGCTTAAGAGTATGCCATGTTTGAGAAGCATGGTATTAGGAATTGTCTTGTAAGATCATAGGAGCAAATGAATTTTATCAAGAAATTAAGCTACTATCTCAATTTTTTTTCCTGAGTCAAGGAAAATATGTATGTATGTATCACTACTTCAGTTATGCTTCAAATGTTTTAATGTCTTTTCTAGTGGCACTGCAGGCTGTCTGAAGAAATGGCTAAGGGAATACCTTGGGCAGGAGGTGTGAGGGGGAGCTGAGAGTTAGTGGACTGTCCTAGTCATGGAGATGATGGAAGGCACAAAAATGCGTTTGAGTATCACACTACTGTTCAGACCTGAAGCAGTTTGCTAGAGCCGTCCACCTGGATTGCTGGCCGTGACTGAGGATTTCTGTCTTCTGAGTTGCCTCTGAGTGGGTTTGAACTGGAAACCTTTCAGTTAGTAGTAAACTAACTTTCAGTTAGTAGCTAAACTCTTTGTCTCAGGTACCCACTAAATTCCTGTCTCAGGTACCCACTGCCCAGGTCCTCTGTCTTCTTCTAGGTGGAAGATGCTGGCTTTTGAATTGTTTCCCTGGAATATGCACATTGCTGGGCAGAAAAGAATTTGGACATTTCCCAGCTGGGCATAGGGGAGAGACTGACCTTGTTGCTGTCAGTGACTCTGAATTCTGCATATCCTTAAACCTGTTCTACACCCACACTTCATTTTCCCTTTGAGTGAGCTTGGCTGGATTCCTCTGATGATTCATTTTGCCACAGCTTTAAAACCAAAAAACCAGTTTCTCTCAAGCTGGTTCTAATTCATAGAGGCTTCATGTGTTGCAGAGTAGATCTGCTCCATAGAGTTTTCAAGGCTATGACATATCAGGAACAGACTGCCAGGCCTGTCTTCTGAGGCACCTCTGAATGGGTTTGAACTGGCAACCTTTTGATTAGTAGTCCAGTGGTAAACTCCTTGTGCTACCAAGGCAAGCCTGCCACAGTCTCAGATAGTACATTCTATGGATTTAGTAATTAACATGGATATTTATTTGTACTTTTAAAACCTCTCTTAAGGTATGGTTAACATAAAATATTATAAGTATAGAGTTTGATGAGTTTTGATGAATGTTTATACCTTCATAACTACCACTCCAAACAAGAGATATAGAACATTTCCATCATCTCCAAAAAGTCTCTTAATACTTTGCAATCAACCCTACCTCCATATCAGCCATAGCCCAAGGCAACCACTGGATTATTTACTGTATTTTCTATCACTGTAGATGAGTTATCTTCTTCTAGAATTTCATATAAATGGAATGTTCAGTGTGGAATGGCATGGTGTGATGGCTTATTTTCCTGAGGAGAAGCTTTTGAAATTCATCCATGTAACTGCATTCAAAAATAATCTATTTCTTTTTATTGCTGAGTATTCCATTGAATGGAAGCATTGCAATTTGCTTATCCATTCACTTGTTGATTGATGGCTGGATTTTTTTCCCCAGTTTTTTTGTGGCTATTGTGATGAAGCTGCTGTGGACATTCTAGTAGGATAGACATTTTATTTCATTACTCTCCAGATTGTTGGGTTGTGCAGTAGATGTGTGATCGCTATGAGTTCAAATCCATAATCTGCCAACTATTTTCCTAAGTAGTCATGAAATTTTACTTTCCCACCAATATGTATGAGATTTCTACTAGCGCTAATCTTTTTAATTTTAGCCATTCTAATACATCTGTAGTGGTATGTAGATGTATTTTAATTTGCCTTTTCCTGTTGACTAACATAATTGTGCATTTTCTTTGTACTCATTGGCCTTTTGTATATTTTCTTTTAGAAGTGTCTCTTCAAATATGTTGACAATTTTTTGAGAGGGTTCTTTTTCTTGTTATTCATTGTAAGTTACTAATTTCTGGATAGAAGTACTTTAACTATCATCTGAGACATTTCCTTCTAGTTTGTGGTTTGCCTTTTCATTTTTTTAATGAACAGTGAAGGTAACATTTTAATTGTAAAGTTCCATTTATCAATTTTGAGCTTTTACAAAATTTTCCCCTATTTTTTTTTTTGAGTTTTGTTTTCTACCTTTAGACTCCTGTTGATTTTAAACCACCTCTTAACATATTTGGTAAAAGAGTTAAAGTTCATTTACTCATGTCCATATTCAGATGTTCCACACCATTCACTGAAAAGATTATCCTCTTTCTATTCAGTTACCTTGACACTTAGTCAAAAACTGATTGATCATAAATGTTTCTATTTCTGGATATTGAACTCTCTTCCATTGACCCATATAGCTACTCTTACCCTAGCGCTACACTGTCTTGATTATTATACTGTTATAATTTAAGTCTTGTAATAAAACTCTGGTGCTGTAATGGTTAAGTGCTATGGCTACTAACCAAAGAGTTGACAGTTCAAATTCACTAGTGTCTCCTTGAAAATTCTATGGGGCAATTCCATTCTGCTCTATAGGATCACTATGAGCTGAGATAAGCTCCACAGCTTGAGATAGGTAATGTAAATATTCCAACTGAGTTCTTTTCAAAATGTTTTTGGCTATTTTAGGTCTTTTACATCCCCGTACATATTTTAGAATTAACTTATAGATTTCTATGAAAAAGTCTATGAGATTGTAATTGAGATTTTGCTGAATTTCTAGAAAAATTTTTAGAAAACTCATATCTTAATCATATTGAGTCTCCTGATTCATGAACATGGTATATCTTCTTATTTATTTAGATCATCTTTAATAACTTGGATCTGACTTGACGGCACTTGGCTTGGCTGGCTTAATAACTTGGCTGGATTAATTTGTCTCAGTAATATTTTGTAGCTTTCAGTGCACCAATGGGCCTATAATTTTGTTAATTTTATTTGTTGGTATTTAATGTGTTTTGATTCTATTATAGGTTGAAGTTTCGTTTTGTTTGCCAATTTACTGTTGTTAGTAAATAGAAATGCAATTGGTTTTTGCTTATTGACCTTTGTATCCTACAGGCTTGCTCAATTAATAGTTCTAGTTAGATTAAAAAAACTTAAGATTTTCTACATAGTCAGTTATGTTGTCTACAAATAGAGATAGCTTTATTTCGTACTTTTCCAATCAGTATGCCTTTTATTTCAATTTTTCCCTCTCTTTATTGACTGACTAGAACTTTAAGTACTATATGCAATAGAAGCAATAAAAATGGTCATCCTTGTCTCGTTCCCAGTCTTATGGGGAAGGCATTCAGGTTTTCAACATGAAGTGTGATATTGGCTGTAAGACATTTTATTCTCATTTTTACATTTGTAACTATACAAGGCTGCATGGTCTGTCAGCTTATTACTACCTTGGCATTTTCCTTACTTAGATTCTGTAATCAGCTGTATGGTGGCTTTAGGGCCTTTAATTCTGTTTCAGTTAGAGAGTTTCATATTTATATATTTTATATATTGAGCTTCTTCCTAAAATTTTAATTGCCAAGTTGTACATCTGCAGATAATTTAAGAATTACTGGAGTAATGTCATGCTGTTGACGTTTATTGAAGTTCAAAGCAGCCATTGAACCTCACTGATGAGAATGCTGTTATTATGAAACTCAATTTTTCTTGAAGAAGGGCCCATGAGAAGTATTTCTGCTGGGATTTAGTACCAAGAACACATTATTAAGCATTAGAATATAAAAGCATTATAGACCTACTCTGTAAAATAATGAGAATGATTTTAAACTATATGTCCACTTTTATCTTAATTCCAAGGAAGCTGAGAGCTAAATTTTGTGCCTAATCATAACCACCATGACTTTTATATTTGTATCTTCCTTTCCAGTAGTTTTTGTATGTTTTGATTGACTTTAACAATTGGCTTGACAATCTGTTTATATTTTTTCAATGTAAATCTTCTAGGAGTGATTTAGAAGTATAAATGACAATCTCTTTTTGAATTAATAAAAAAGTTATTTCATAAAATGGGCCTACCTATTAAATATTTAATTGGCATAAATACCTACCTTTAAAAGGTGTAATGGGAAGTTATAAATGGGGAGTCTTTAGGCTTGGAAACACAGTCTTTTCTTGGAAAGTAAACCTCCAAAAAGAAACAGTTGGAAGGATGATCTTGTTGAAGTAAAAGTGAAAATACTGATGACTAAAACAAAGATCTTTTGTTTACCTGAGTGGTTCAAGAGAAGTGGTTGAATGTTGTGAAAATAACCTAATAATAAATGAAAACTGAATATTCACAATGCCTCAGGTTTTTGGGTTAGGTGGTTAGGGAAAGTTGTAGGGTTTCTCCCAGCCGCTTCAGTTTATCCTTGTGCTAGAGAATATAGTTTATTTTTCTGTGACAATAATTAGAATAATGTATAATTTTATACAAACCATTATAGTAATTATTATTTGATATTTGTACCATGTAATTTACTCACACACAAATCCATCTGTGAATTTTAATGCTAAATGCATTTCTTAGATGTTTTAACCTAAACAATATATACAATGTGAATTATTTTATAAAGAACTAAATTCTCTATCATCCTAAATCTATCTTTTTAATATGTGATGGTTTGTCAAAAAAGCAGTAGTATTTGTGTTAGAAATGCTTATAATGTTTTTATAAATGAGAAGTCAGTGAATTACGTTTTCATATCTTAGTATTAAAGTATACATTTAATGTTTTAGATCAATACTATTTGCCAATTCATGGCCAAGTGCTTTACATGTATTATTATCCATGTCTCACAATGATCAAATGGTAGCAATTGCATTTATACTCATTTGATAGATGAGAAACCAAAGCTTAGAGATATTTAATAACTTGCTCAAGGTCATATAGTTAGTAGAAGACAGAACCAAGGTTTAAACCATGACCATCTTAATCAATATCTCAGTTGAGGAGGCAGTGGGCTGCAAGTAACATTAGCTTTAAACAAACAGAAAGTCTGTTTCTCTTACATTAAGTTATCTGAAAGTAGACGATTGCTTGAATTGGTTAGTTGCTCAGTGATGTTATTATATTAGTCTCTTCCACTGTCCCCAGCAAGTTGGTTTTTCATCTTCCTGCTTTTGGCTTCATGCTCACAAAATGCATGATTCAGGTCCAGGCATTGTATGTTCAGGACAGAAAGAGAAGGGCAGCAGCAGTAATAGCCATGTTTCTTCTTTTAAGGAAGCAAACATTTCCAAGAAGCTCTTTGATGCACTTGGTATGTTTCTCATCAGTCAGAACAGTCACATGTGGCCACCTTGGCTGCAACAAAAGGTGGAAAGTGAGCAGTTATTGTTCCTGGGCATCAATAAAGGTGGCTGAGTCCGGGCAATAGATCTTTTGTTGGCTAAACAACAGCGTCTGACGCACTAATGTTACATCATGCTGATGTTGTCAGTTTAGCATTAGTAGACTTTGATAATGTTTAAATTCTCAAGGCGGTGACTGAGATGGAGACATTAAAGAAGAATAATATTTCACTTGTCTTGGAACCTACGCTTCAATTTTCCAGCAAAGGACGATGGTGTTCTTTTCTCTCCTTTCCTGTCCTCTTTTCTCACTGTTCTGCATTATCTTTCTCAAACATGTTCCTGCAGTGGATACAGTTCTGTGTATCCTGAAACAGTGTGAGATGGCAAGAAAGAGGGAAGGAATTCTGATCCCTGCTCTAGCTTACAGTTTGGGAGACAAGGCACACTTACGGTAGAAAGGGTACAGGACTGTGTGACTGGTGGTGCAGATTTCATCTTATTGTGTTATGTAAGTTATAAAAAGGAGATAAATTTGAATAATCATGCACTGTTAATGGAATTCAACTTGTAACTAAGAAACGGAGTTGCAAGTTACTATCTTATTAATGCCTTAAGAATAATCAAGACAGGAAACTCCCTCAGGGGAGGGGAGGTCAGTTCTAAAAGCTGAAGGAAATCTACCTGAAATTAAGAGCTGTCAGTTTATATTAGTTAATCAGTCTAGTTGGGTTCCAGTTATTGTCCCGTAAGAGCCTCAGTGTGCTCTCTGCATTTAGGAAGGGTTAGTATGGGAAGGGTAATGACCAAATCCCCGATTTGTCTGTCAGTTTATCGTAGTGTGGTAACTTGTGTATTGCTATGATGCTGCAAGTGTGCCACTGGTATTTCAGATGCCATCAGGTTATGCAGAGTGGACAGATTCCAGCGGAGCTTTCAGACTACGACAAGCTAGGAAGAAAGTCCTAGTGACGTAATTCCAAAAATTACCCAGAGAAAACCCTGTGACTCACAGCATAATATTGTCTAACTTGCTTGCTTTGGACATGTTATTAGGAAAGATCAATCGTTAGAGGAGGGCACGACATTTGGTGAAGTAGAGGGCCAACAAGGTCCAGGAAGGGTGAGAGGGAGACCCTTGACAAGACGGAATGGCACAGTGACCGCAACAATGAACTTAAACAATGGACTTGAATTTGTGAGGTTGACACAAGCCCAGATAATGCCTTGTTCTCTTGGATGTAAGATCTCCATGAGTTGAGCTAACTTGACGACAACGAATAACAACAACAATGTTCAAGTGGCCTTTATTTTGGTACCCCTAGAAATGTTTGTAAGTAAGATACAGCTTCCTGTGTTTGAGAAAGGTCAAATGGATTCAGTTATCCAAACAATGTTGTGTTGATGCATGGTCTGTCAGTAGATAGTATATACTAAGTCCAAAGGCCATTGAAGTCACAGTTTAAAACCTTCAGAGCTTGTGGTCTAAAAGGAAGTTGATTTGTCAGTGCTTGTCCAGTTGTCACATTTATGGCCTTCTGGCTGGCTGGTCCTACCTAAGAGCCAAATCCAGTTTGACTATCTGAGTGGTGGTGAAATCTGACAAGAACATAAATAGTTTGTCAGAACTCTCAAATTATGTAAAAAAATGACACACTATCTATAGGTTTTATGCTGTACAAGATAGACTATAGAATTATTTATGTTGGCTATAATTCGTCTTTTTTCCTACATGTACCAAGAACTCACTATCTAATGCTCTTGCAATTGACAAAAACCTAGGAATTAGTCAGTCAGTTAAGAAACATGGCTTTATTGGCAGAAAAATGATTCATACAAGTTTATACTATAGAGTACCCAACCCGTAAAAGTACATAATTAACAAATTTGATGAGTGCAGGTCAATGTTACTGAATGAAGGCAAAAAAAGAGAAAGATTCACCATTTCTCTGTGGAACTTAATTTTTCTGGAGATAGTAAGACTTTTCTAATTAAATGCTTCCACTTCTAAAGAAGCTGACATTTTTATAAAGTCATACTTGTATTGGTTAGTAAGTCTAGTTAGATTCAAATTACTTTGCCTTAAGAGACTCTGTAGCAATTTTGCTGGAAATGCTTAAAGTGGTGTGTGAAAGTTTTCTCATGGTATATCTAAATCCTGCTAAACTGACAAGTTGCTTTGATGTCCTTTGCACAAAATGACATAATGTCATTTCCCGTGGAGAGCAATGTGCTAGCTGGCGATTGTTTGCTTGCTGCGAGGTTTGATGGAAGTGTTTTGTAGTGTAGTTTAGTATATCTGCTCTGACTTTCAGTTTGAAATACTCTGTGCAGCTGTGCTGGTACTTCTCCAAACAAGAGAAATTTAGTGTCTTTAAGCTGAAACCACCATATTTTGAAAACTCTGTGCCAAGGTGGAGGTGGACCATTCATTAATTTTCTTTTCTGCAGTATCATTTTCTTCAAATCAAAAACCTACTTCCAAGCTTGCTAATTTTCAAACTGGAATGGGTACCTACTCCCATGGGCAAAGACAGAAACCTGTTTATTATAGATGTCATAGTTTGAAATGAGCTTAACTCATTGGCTACAGGAGGGTTTAATAGCAATGCTTTATGTACTGATTTACAAAGTGTTGGAGATGCAGCTGTAAACAAGATAGTCCTTTCTATCCTTAAGGAACTTAACATCTAGTATCCAAAAGCCAGTTTCACTTGGCAGGTATTGTAATAGGATACAGTACCGACCAAGGTGGACATGTAACAGAAGGCACTGGAGCCAGGTGAGAAGGGTCAGGGGTGTTTTGAGTGTCTGTCTGTGTGGAAGCCACAAAATTATGTCAGAATTCAAGAGGGGAGAAAAAATTATTCTTTTCGTTTTTTACATGATTGAAGGTTATCACACATTTATATTTCAATTATTGTTGTTAGAAGTCACCGAGTTGGTTCTGACCAACAGTGAACCCAACAGAAGGAAATACTGCCCGTTTCTGTGCCATCTGCAGAATTGTCGCTATGTTTGAGCCCAGTGTTGCTGCCACTGTGTTCATCCATCTCATTGAGGGTCTTCCTCTTTTTCCCTGATCTTCTGATTTGTCGAGTGTGATGTCCCTCTCCAGGGACTGGTCCCTCCGGGTAACACATCTAAACTAAGAGAAATGAAGTCTCACCACCCTTGTTTTAATGTGCATTCTTACCATACTCCCTCCAAGACATATTTGTTCCTTCTGCTGGCTGTCTATGGTTTATTCAATATTCTTCACCAACACTGTAATTCAAAATCATCAGTTCTTCTTTGGTCTTCCTTATTCATTGTCCAGTTTTCACATGCATGTGAGGTGACTGAAAATAATGGCTTTAGTTCTTAAAGTGAAATCTTTGCTTTTTGAGGGTTGCCACGAGTTGGAGTTGAATGGATGGCAACTGGTAATGAGGTTGTTATGAAGATTAAATGAGTTAACATTTATAAAAGGATTAGAACAATGCATGGCATAGCTAGTATAATGTATTTTTAAAGTAAAAATTGTCATACAGATATAGAAACATTTAAGCACAATTAAGTATTTGCCTGTGATCTGTGATGTAATGTGTCTTCTGTACCATTCCAAGTCAGTGAATATCGTTCTTGTGGTCTGAAGTTTCCAGCGCTTAGTGCTGGAAAGTGTATTAAACATGGATTGACTGTGTTCTGCTCTTGTCTAGTGGAGGTATATATATTCATGTACCTTATATTATATAGAATATATATACATTTATTAATGTATGTGAACATATTTCAAGGAGTTTGAGTAACAACTCTGAAAATCTGCATAGCTTCTCAGAGTCCAGTATATTCAGTAATTCTGAGAAATAAAAAAGTAAAAATATTTTGAATTTTAATAACTTTAAGCAACATTTATATAGTTGTATTTAGGACATAAATTTACTGTAAGACTTAGTTACACTGCAATGTGATATGAGGGAAAGATTTAAAACAAAAAAAAGAACTTGATTGGAGTCCTAGTGGCACAGTGGGGACGTGTTTGGCTACTAACGAAAAGGTAGGAAGTTGGAAGCTACCAGGTGCTCTTTGTAAACCCTGCGGAGTAGTTTTTGTTTGATTCTTCTGATTACTAGAGTAGGTTATAATGCTAATAAAAGGCATTTGATTTATTTTTAAATTTCATAATCTCATTTACTTTTTAAAAAATGATACTGTATTTTCATTGGAGGTGTACGTAACAAACCAGGTTCCCAGTGAACACTTTCTGTTAGTTTGTTTTTAATATGTATTTTGACCTTCAGGAAAAGGAAATAGATATATTTGAAATGATAAGTGGACCAGCCCAACACAGAATTGCTCATTTATTGTGTTTCAGTCACTGATAAACTCAAATTTCAACTTTGATCTTTGGAATTTTTAGTAAATGAGTTGTGCTTTATTGATTAATATTTAGGCTGCTTTGGGTTTTATTTATTGTCATGTCATTGTTTCTGTTTCTGTTTATGTGCATGTGTGTGTGTGTGTGTGTGTGTGTGTGCACGCTCGCTTTAGATGAAAGCTTACAAAGAGGATTACTTCCTCGTTAAACTATTAATGCACATTGTTCTGTGATGTTGGCTGCCAACCTCAGGACATGTCAACCTTCTCCCTTCTCTACCTTGAGTTTCCCATTTCCATTCACCCAGCTTTCCTGTCCCCTCCTGCCTTCTCATCCTTGGCCCTGGGCTGGTGTGCCCATTTACACAGTTGAGCTATATGTGTTATTGTTTATTTTACAGACCTGCCTAATCTTTGGCTGAAGGGTGAGCCTCAGCAATGACTTCATTTCATAGCTGTAAGTGTGTTGGGGGCCACACTCTCCAGTAGAAAGCAGACCAATAAGGCTGGTCTTTTTTTGTGAGTTTGAATTTTATTCTGCATTTTTTTTTCAAGTAACTGTAAGTAGATGGATTTACATCTGGATTCTTGATTCTGTTCCATTGGTCACTGTGTCTGTCATTGAACCAGAATCAGCCTATTTGTTTTTTTTTTTTCCTAAAATCCATGTTTAGTTTGAGATCACAAAAAATTAATGATGGTCTTTTTTAAACAAATCATCCTGACCAATGGTAAAATGATTAACTCTTACTAGATCCCCTCACTAAAGACTGAGTTGATGTTCATTTGTCAATGTCAGTCCAAAACTTACCAGCAGACTAACTCAAGTGTTTGAGCTGAGGACACTGGCAAAAAGACAGCCTGGGCTTTAGGTAGACAGGGAGGAGACGAGAATAGTATACATAATTGGCCCAAATAGGCTGAAATAGTGTGCTTGTGCTTCTTAAAAATCCCATTTGTGTCACTGAACTCAGTAAATTATCTCTAAAAGCTTCTCTGTGTGTTTGTGTGTTATGGAAGAAGAGTTTGGTGGGAGCTGTGGGAGAATGGTGATCATGAAAGTTTTAACTAGATAAAATGAGGGACATAGGCATCTTTATAACATGTCACATGAGCGAGAGGTACATCATCAGCCTGAAAAGCCAGAAATCATCTTCTGAGACCAAACAGACTACAAGTCTTACTCCTAAATAAAATGGATACTTGGTTAACAGAATTAATTCCAGCATTATCTTTTCATGAAAAACATCAACAACGAAAAAAACCCACTTGGTTCCGGAGACAATAGGAAGCCATGGTGGAACCAGAAAACCCTGGTGGTGCAGTGGTTAAGTGCTACATCTGGTAACCAAAAGGTCAGCAGTTCTAATCCACCAGGCACTCCTTACAAACTCTGTGGGGCAGTTCTATTCTGTCCTGTAGGGTTACAATTGACTCAGCGGCAGTGGGTTTGGTGTATATATATATATATATATATTTTTTTTTTTTAATGATGGAAACTTGGGTAGAGTACTGACAGGCTATTTTATGGTAAACCATGATTTGCTGTCCATAATCAATTGAAAGGAAGAGAATTTGAGTCATGTAACCCTTTAAGGAGGTTCCTTTAGTAACTTGGGACTGAGAAGTGACAGCCTGGATTGTAAAGTCCCCTGGGAATGGAACCTGATGATCTAATGACAAAGTTAAGGTGGTAAGGGCTGGAAGCCTTCTGAGAGGGAATGTCTGGTAGCTTGGTTTACTGTTTGGAATACATACAGTCAGGAGTCGTGCTTAAAAAAATGTGATAATTGAAGCAATAAGCCTAGTGAACTTCTTCAGAAGAAATCAAGGACAAAGGGAAGAATTGAGCTGTGAGAGTCATTGTTACAAAGAGAAGACTGAAAAAAGCACACACACACATGAAATTCCATGGAGTAGATTCCAACTCATAGCAACCCTGTAGGACAGAGTAGAACTACCTAGTAGAGTTTTCATAGAGCACCTGATGGATTCAAACTGCTGACCCTTTAATGAGCAGCTGTAGCATGTAACCATTATGCCACCAGGGATTCCAAAACCAAAACAGTACCACTAAAGTCAAATAAATTTTGAGGTCATCAGTGGCTGCCATCCAAAACTACCAAAAGAAAGCACTCGAGCTGCTGTGAGGATGGGCTCACTGGAATGAAATGAAAACACCATATTACAATGAGACTAAAAAGGAGGTAAATTAGCATGGAAATTCATCGATGAAATAATCTTTTCCATGAACTCATAAACTGCTTATTTTTGTTTTTTCCCTTAGAATGTAAGTTCCATGAGATCAGGGACCCATGCCTGTCTTCCTTATGGTTATAAATCCAGTATCAAGAAAGAGGAACTTATAAATATTTGCTGAATGAATAAATGAATGAATGAATGAATGGTCACAGGCTCTGATCTTCAGCAGGAGAGAAAATCTGCCCGATTGCAATCCCGGTGCTAAAGATTCCCAGTAAAGCCAAGAACAAAATGGAATCCTACAGCAATGCTGTCCATGAAGCAGAATATGAAGAAGATGTTCTAGCCACTAGCTGCTGTGTGGCTTGGGGCACTTGAAATGTGGCTACTGCAATTGAGGAGCTACAGGTTTAATTTAATGTTATCTGAATTAACTTTAAATTTCAATACCATATATGGCTAGTGTATTGGATAGCACAGGTAAATTGGCCCTACCAAGTAGGAAAACCTACCTTCTCTGGGCAGAGGCAACCCATGCCAAAGCAGTGGCTCTGCCAGGGCCGGAATCAGAGTGGGACTTGAGAAGGGAGTCAAGGAGTAGCTGCTGGCATTGTTTTTACTTGTCCTTAGCCCAGTGGCTGAGAGGAGTCAGCCAAGTTGACAAGAGGTCCAGGCCACCTAACCAGGGAAAGAGACCAAAGAGGTGTTTGGAGAAATGCCCTAGTTAGTGACAAAGGTATGGTTCTGACAGGGTGTTTGTGAACATATTTGTACATGAAAGAGACTTCCACAAAAACAAACAAACAAACAAACAAAAAAACCAGTTATGTGGAGTTGATTTCAATACCTTGGTGACTTCATGTGTATCAGGGTAGAACTGTGCACCATCGGGTATTTAGTGGCTGTTTTTTCAGAATTAGATTGCCAGGTCTTAGCAACCTTCTAGTTAGCAGCCAAGCATTTAACCATTTGCATCTCCCAGGGACTTCCTGAGACCACCATAAACCAAAGTAAGTAAGTGACTGAGTGAATAAATAAATAAATGAATAAATAAAACTCATCAAGCCCATTCCAACTCATAGCCGCTCTGCAGGGCAGCATAGACCTGCCCATAGGATTTCCAAGGGTGTCAATCTTTGTGGAAGCAGACTGCCACATCTTTCCCCAGAGAAGTGGCTAGTAGGTTAAACTGGCCGACCTTTTTCTTAGCAGCGGAGCACTTAACCACCATGCCACAAGGGCTCCTGAGACATTCATAGATGACGAGAAGTAATTTGGAATTTAGATGGTCTGGTCACCTTTCTTTGAACCATGGCATGAGTAACAGTACTTATAGAAATGAAAAACAAACCCACTGCTGTCCAGTCGGTTCTGACTCAGCAACCCTACAGGACAGAGTAGAACTGCCCCATAAAGTTTCCAAGGAGTGCCTGGTGGGTTCGAACTGCCAACTTTTTGGTTAGCAGACATAGCACTTCATCACTATGCCACCAGGGTTTCCACAGTAGTTATACTTAAACACAAAAGAACAGACTACTAAATTGGATAAATATTTACCTAATTTTAAATCAATCTATTATATAACTAATTATCAAATTAGATAAATAGTTGTCATATTTATTGATTTTATATTAGGTTTTGGAATGTTCTACTGTGATTTTTGTTTTAATAGATTTACCTCGTTCCTTGTATCTTGTTTAGCAAGTATTAGAAATTATCTAATTTCCTTTGGTTCTCAGTGGTTGGGTTGTGGGGATGGAGGGAGTTATTTAAGAATGTGCTGAATTAGCCTTGTATTCAGAATTCAGCAATAATATATATCAATATCATATATTGAACTGTGTGTAGAAACAGGTGTTTGGCATGTTTCAGGCTACTTTGGGGAGCAGTCTCAGCTGAAGAATGGAAGATGTGTTTCAAACCCACTGACATAATTGATGAAAGTGAGTAGGGTTTTCTCACACAGGAAGAAAGCTAGACAGACTATTATATTTAGCCTAAAATATGCTGTGTGCAAATTCCCAAAGTCAGCTGCAATAGCAGAGGATGAAGAACTACCAATACATTCCTAGGGAAGGAGATGAGTTCTGTAAAGAGCAGACAAGTAAAAAAATAGAGGATTCTCTTAGAGTTTCCTGAAGACTTGGCTCACCTCCCTGAGGGCAGCTGTTTAAAAAGACTTTTGCAAAGAATCTGGTTGGTGCTATTGGAAAATGCTTGAATATTGGACTCTTGAGGTTTGGAGGAACTTTCAAAGGTTTATCTGATGCTTGGATTTGTTTTACAAAAGGCTTGTCAAGGATCTTCCAGTCCGGGCTTCAGTATCTCTTGGGAGCAAGAGATACTGAATTCATCTGCGAAGAATTTTGATCCTCAGATACTCTTACAGAATCTAATTCTGCTGCTTTGTCCCTTCTATTCCTTTGTACTACTTATAACCACTGGGGAAACCATACCTCCAGTTCTTTTCCCCATTTGGATATTTGAAGATGATTATCATAACCAGGATAAATATGCCCAATTCCTTTAGGAATTTCTTGGATGTCATTGACTTAACTGATTGTACTACCTCAGATCACTCCTAAATGGGAGTGCACTGCCTCTTCCTGAACGCTGTACTGCAAGGGTGATCTAGGAAGGACAGAGACAAGTGGGGTGGTTGGCTTCCTTGATATAGACCTTCCCCCACCCCCCTCCCTCGGAAACTCTTGTTTGTTGCCACCCAGTTGACGCCGACTCATGGCAACACCAGGCATAACAGTCCCATGTGGTCTAGTCCCACGCTGTCTTCGTGCTCTCTTTGAGTCCACTGTTGCCGCCATAGTGTCAGCCTATTTCAGGAGGGGTTTCCTTGCCTTTGATGGCTCTTCACCCAACATGATACCTGTCTCCAGTGATGGATCTCTCCTGACAACGTGACTAAAACAAGTCAGTTGAAGTCTTAGACAATATTCTGTGATTCATAAACTTTTTGTTGACTAATTTTCTGATATATCAACAGGCCTTTCTTCCCAATCTGTCTTAGTCTGGAAGCTCTGTTAAAATCTGTCTACCATAGATGACCTTGCTGTTATTTGAAATACTAGTGGCATAGTTTCCAGCATCTTAGCAGCATGCGATCCTCCACTGTAGGACACATTGACAAATGGATGGTGGTTCCCACTGATACTATACTGTGTTTATTCCTGCAGCAAATATTCTGCTGACTCTGGATTCATATCAAGCTTTATGTAAACTAAAGCCTCCAAGCCTTATTTGCATATAGTGCTGCTAAGACATATCTGTTCCATTCTGCACAAAATAACGATGCTTTTGGATATAATCACTGCATTCTAAATTTTATTTCTGTTAGTTTTCACCACAATTTATTAGACTTAGCCTTTGTTTCTAATCTGTCAGTGCCTCTTCTGACTGCTATTCAGCCATCCAACATGGGTACTCACCCTCCTGCAAATTCAAAGACATTCTATGTTTTCATCCAGATCGTGCAGTTAAGTGTTGGAACAGATGGAAGCCAGGAAAGAATCCTGGGAATCTAGAACCAAGTTAATGTTGACCCATTAATTAGCATCTTCTGGTGTTATGGATTAAACTGTTTCTCCCCACGATATGTGTCGTAAGGCCTCACTTCTGTGCTTTTGGTTAGGATCCTGTTTGTGCATGAGTTTTATCTGTTAAGTTAATGAAGACGGATTAGTGTAGGTTGTATCTTGGGTCAATCTCTTTTGAGATACAGAAGAGATTAAACAAGCAGGCTAGAGAAGCAGGGATGCCAAGCTACATGAAGTTTGTCCAGAAGCAGAAGAGACAAGGACTTTGCTCCAGAACCAGAAGACAGATAGTTTCCCCTAGAGCCACACCCTGAATTTGGACTTCCAGCTTCCTAAACTATAAGACAAAAAAAAAAAAAAAAAAAGAAAAGAAATTCTGTTTGTTAAAACCACCAGTTGTGGTATTTCTGTTACAGAAATGACCAAGACTAGATAACTAACACATTCCCACACCTGCTCCCCAGTAATTTTGGATTCCAGAGATCCAGCAATAAATATGCTTCCATAAAGATTTCAGCCTTGGAAACCCTGCAGGCTGTTCTGTTTTGTCTCTTGGAGTTGCTATGAGTTGAAACTGACTTGATGGCATAGAACAACAGTGAGACAACAGTAATAAGATGATCACTGCCGTTAAGTGATTTTTTTTCCCACTATGCCTGGCATTCAGCTAAGTGCTTTACATACTTTTTCTCATTTAATTGATACAGCAAACCTGTTGTATAGGTGTCATCATCCACACTATATTGATTAAGAAACTGAGGCTTAAAGCTTCTATGCTTGCCTTATTATTGACTGAACCTGACTGTAGAAATATTTAAGACTGGGAAACTGGTTTTTAAAATGTCACTGTCACAATGACCATGTGATACCAGTAACATAAATACCTAGAATAGGTGAATGTACAGTGATTAGAGTTTAATCATGGTTACCAGGGGTGGGAGGAACAAGGACAAGTGGAATCATTGTTTAGGTAGCATTGAGGTTTTGCTCATGGGAATAGAATATTTGGCAGTAAGTATTGATAATGATTGCTCTGTATGACTGATGTCATTGGTTTTCATGAATTGTACAAATTAAAAAAAAGTTAAATTGGCAAAAAAGAAAGAAACTGAGGCTTAGAGAGATGAAGTTACCTCTCCAAGGACATGCAGTTGTTAGTGGAAGAGACTGGGTTTGAACCTCGGTGGCTTTGATGGAAAGGCTCCAATCACTCTGTTTTATCGAAGTGTTTTTTTAAAGCATGTGGTCTACACATCAGCAATATCCATATCTACTGTGGATATTATAAAGGCAGCATTTGAAGCCAAGCCAAATACCATGGAATAAGAAACCAGCAGGTAGAAGGATGTGTGTAGGGTCGTGGTGTGACTCGGATGTATGCCAAAGTTTGGCAACCACTGTTACAGAGCAGACTTGTCTTCTACAATAGGAATAGGAGACAAGGCTAATAAAGATAGGACCTAATAAAGTTTATTGGGTAGCTGGCTGGCTCATACTGTAATCCTAAGATAATGCCATATTTGCAGGGTTGATTAAGTTTTTAGTTGCTTAATAACAAATACAATTGTACTTGCTCAAATATGCTTTAATTATAGTTCCCAGTAGGCAGAACTAGGGTAGTGAAATATACTAAGCTGTAATGTTTTTTGCATAATGGGCAGAGTCAAAGCATTTAGCAGGAATAGATTACAATTCCCCATTCTAGGTGGAAAAGCTTTAGAAGGACCACATGCCTTTCTTTGGTGTGACATCCTCTAGTCCTCAATCTTAGTCTAATCCTATTATTTCCTTTCTTGAGAAGTACAGAATACAGTATCTGTGTTCCTGAGAGGAAAGGACAAACTGACGAGATCACTCCCTGCATTACCCCGGGCTGATAGATGGGTTAAATCTAGCATTTGTAATACAGAATGAAATAAACAATTTCTGAACAAAAGCTGATTAAGGAATTTAGTTGGAAAAAAACAAAGAACCTGCTTGCTCAGTGGAAAAAAATAATTGATTGACATTAAGGAATTAAGCCTCCCGAAAGGATAAATAAATTTGATTCCAAGAAGAAAGGCAGTTTAGAAAATAATATACTGAAGTGGTAAAGTGTAGAGATGCCTGGTGAATGCGATTATGTCTACCCAGTGTAGGAGAAGAACTCTTTGAAAAGAACAACATTCAAATAGTAATTTTTTTGGCTCTGCATGATGCAAAATTTGCAATGTGATTTTTCTTTTTCCACTAACTTGACTGGGTCTTGACTGCATTATTTGAACCACAGTACTGTATTATTTACTGCATTTCCCAGACTACTGAACTAAGTGGATGTCTTATCATTGTTTTTTCTAGTAGTCATGCATGGGGGTGAAGATAGTGATAATTGGAAGACAGGAAAGCAGAGTACTGGGGGCTGTCAGATGGTGCTTCTAGAAGTATGAACTCTTCAGCGTGGAAGACCAAGTGTTCCTGCACTAACCTGCAGATTCTGTCTTCATCCCCATGGGCTTGTACACACTTAGGAACACAGATGACTGTGTTATACACAGGGCAGAAAGGGTTGGAAAATTCAGACCCTACAACATTCCCTTTTTGACATCTATTTCTAAATTTTCTCCAGTGTGTGGCTTAAATCTTAAAACTGGACCCTATTTTATGCCCAAGAGATGATTCCTTCTGGTTCTTTCTGCTAGTATGACTCCCTGGATTCCTACCATGTGTATCCCGATTCTGCTGCTGCCTGTACCGAGTCCAGTTTGGACCTCAGAAATGGAAGCCCAGATCACATGTTCAAGTTTAGAACCTTGCCTATATGTCCTCCAGTTTGTTTGGGCTCCTGGAATTGAACCTTAATGCTCTTTTGACTCACGCAAGGAGCCCTGATGGTGCAGAGGTTAAGCACTGGGCTGCTAACTGAAAGGTAGACAGTTTGAACCCAGTAGCTGCACTGCAGGTGAGAGAGATGGTAGTTGGCTTCTATAAATGTAAAGCCTCGGAAACCCTATGAGACAGTTCTACTCTGTTCTATAGGGTTGTTGTGAGTCAGAATTGACTTGATGATCATGGATTTGGTTTAGACGTATGCAGGAACAACATTGTGTATGGCTAAGGCTGATCTGTAATTGAGGCCTTGTTGGTGCTTTAGAAGTTGTGAGATTTGGAATAACTGTCTGGGCTTCAGTTGTTGATAGCTGCTATTGAGTTGACCTCAATTCCTGGAGATCTCATGGACAACCCAACAGAATCCTGCACCAACCCCATTATTGGTTGCAGAGAAGATTGTTGGGATCCACAGGATTTTCACTGGAAACCCTGATGGTGTAGTGGACTAAGTGTTGCATCTGCTAACCAAATGGTCGGCAGTTCAAATCTTCCAGGTACTCCTTGGAAACTCTATGGGACAGTTCTACTCTGACCTATAGGATCACTGTGAGTTGGACCTGACTTGATGGCAGTGGGTTGGGTTTGGTTTTGGTTGTAGGGTTTTCATTAGCTGATTGTTGGAAGTAGGTCTTCTGGCCTTTCTTTCTTGTCCCTCTTAGTTTGGAAACTGCTAAAATCTGTTTAGCGTCATGGTAAACATGGAAGCCTCTGCTGGCAGATGGGTGGTGGCTGAACATGACTTGTACTGATTAGAAATTGAACTCAGGTCAGTGTGCAAGGGGAGAATTCTACCAGAATATGCCCAGTGGTGTATATACATAATTCAAATGAGTAAATAAATGAATGGAATGATGATAAGAACAAAAGAGGATAAAATATGTAAGCCTAACTTGTGGATTAAGTGTTAAACACATATGTACCATTACTATTATTTTTTTCTGTTTTTTGATTATTTTCCTGTCTTTATCATTACCTACCAACCAGCCCCGTCTCCATAGACTGGTCCCTGGCCATGGTGTCTCCATATTGGCTACTGTGGACATTCTGCTCAAGGACTGAGCACAGTTTCTAGTCCACCTACATCCCGTAACCTTCTGTTGACAAGGCCAATAAAAATGTGGCATGAATTCAATAATTTATTTAGAGATGTTTGTTGTTCTCAGCTAAGGCTCATCATCATTGAGCCATTGAATCAAATGATTTTCTTAATCTGTACAACCAGAAACTCAGTTTAAACCCAGCTCATTGTACACTAATAGTACTGTTCTTTTCAGAGAGAGGGCTCTTATTTTCAGAGGGCTGTTATTTTCAAAGTCTATAAGATTTATATGTGAATTTTGGACCTAGCCACTTGTGAGAATTTTTGTAGAGGAAATCACAACACAGTACAAATGCTTAATTCCTGGACTGAATAAATACTAGAATTTAGGGATTACTAAGGTTTAATTTCAGGCTTGCCTGCTTGTTGATTTAAAACAAAATGAAACGAAACGAAACAAAACAAAACAACAAAACTGTTGCCCTTCAGTCAGTTCTGACCTATGGGGACCTCATGTGTGTCACAATAAGACTGTGCTCCACATGGTTTTTAATGTGACTCAGAGGAAAGCCCTGGCTGCCTACTTCTGAAACACCTGTCATTATGAGTGTTGAATACGGAACTGTAGAGTCGTGAAGGTTCAAGGTTATTTTCCTTAAGTTCTACTTTTGCTTAATTATGATTTATTACTTTAAACTTAACCAGTTGTATACTAACAGTACTGTTCTTTTTGAGGAAAGGGTTATTATTTTCAAAGTCCGTAAGTGATATATGAATATCAGGCTATTTAAAACTTGAAGTTTTGGATTAAAGAAGGGGTGTATGAAATAGCCTCAGCTCATATCCACAAAGGCTGCTTTCTATTTTATATAATTGAACATTTTAAGGGGCATTCAAGGTATTTTTAGGGACGTATTTGTGTGTGGAGGCAAAGGAAAAAGATGATTTTTCTAAAGAGGTAAAAATGGAAAAGCAAAGTTCATGTAATACATCTGAGAGTTCTTTATATTATTATTTCGAGGAGGGTAGATTTAAGAGGTTTGATGATAACCTTAGCTTTTGTGGGTTTTTATTCCAGCATGGATTATTGTTATCTGTTGAACTTTACAAAATTATCTGGCTTATTTTATCCTTGAAATATATATGTATAAAGCTTTAATGGTATGAGCCATAGGAAGCTTTAATAATTCAGTGTCATCTCTAGTCGACAAGAACAAGGCGAATAGTGGAGGAAGAATCCCATCCTGTGTTGTTGCTGAATAAATTCTGAATTGGTTTAAGTCACATTTGCCCAGATCTCCCCTGGCTAACAAATGTCTTTGATTCTGTCCAGTAGTTATTACATGGCATAGTAGAGATGGAGAAAGACCTATTTCTTGATTGTTTTTTGGGAGGGGGGTATTTTCAATAAAGAAGTCAATGCCAACAGTTACTCAACCCTCATCTCTCACTCATGGTCCTAGGGTAAGAATCCTTATGATCCAGGCACTCTACCCCTCAAGATGTATGAGGTCAACATCAGATACAGGGCGACAGAGTCTCAGGGACCAGAACTCTGCTCTGTATGTTCCTGTTTTTCTTCTGCCTTGGGAAGATCAGGGAAGATAGGATTGGATCCTAAGGGGTGACTTTAAAACATTACAGTGTAAGTATAGCTGTCCCAGTCTGTGATTAGTGGGTGCTCCACCCCTCACTTCTGTCTCATCCCAGGACTGTTGCCCATCAGGGAAGGTGAGCGCCACACTAGCCTGAAGCTCCAAAGGTGATTCCCTTTCTTGTTGGCTTATGTTTTCTGAAATCTATGGAGAGCTGGTGGCAAAATACTATTTCTGTTGGGCCAGTCACTTTGTTTTGGGAAGATGAGTTTAGTAAATCAAAAGTTTCTGGCTGGGTCGTCCTGACTAAGACGACGTCTCTCTCATTATTTTGCTATTAGAACACTCGTCGAATCCTTACTGTAGAAATCATGATCTGTATGCTTCTCTCTTCCAAGGGGAGGAAATCATAATATTATTTTGTGGGAAGGTTCTCAGTGCACAGGCTGGCAACTACAGTTTATTTTCCCCCTCAGTGATGATGAATTAATCACAAACAACTTTAAGAAATCTCTGTACATCCTTACCTAGAGCATATATCCTTTCTTATATTTTTCAGGAAATAGATTTTGTTTTTTAGTTGGGCTAAATGAAATGCCATTTTCTCTTTTTTAATTTAAAATGAAACAAGTTTTATTTTATTTTATTTATTTTTGATGGCAGCATATACCACCAAACATACATTCATTCAGTTTCTACACATGCAGCTCAGGGGCACTGGTTCCTTACTTCACAGTATGTCACTGTTCTCACTGTCTCTACCTGTATTGTTTCATCATCATCAATGTCCCTGGAAGTTCTTATTTGTGTTTTAGCTGAACTATTGTAAATTTAAATTCAAGCACTTTTTGTAAGAGTGCAATGTTCAGGGCAAATATTAATTGGGCAAAACGATTAATGATAGCTTCATGGGATAGTTTTGATTCAAGGTTTATAGATTATTTCTGGGCATTAGATTTGGGGGTTCATCCAGTCTCAGTGAATCCAGTAAATCTGGTTTCCATGTGAATTTGATCCTGCTGATCAGGATCCATCTGTTGGGCCCTTGATCGAAACATTTAGTAATGCTAGGTTGTTTTCCACAAGTTCTTCTTTTGCTTGATTTCGATTTATTAATTTCAGCTTAACCAGTTTTATACTAATAATACTGTACTTTTTGAAAAGAAGGTTACTATTTTCAAAGCTTAGAAGAGCAATATATAAAATTTTGGACCTGTTGGACCAGGCACCATCCATTCTGTCTGGTGGTAAGATAATGGAAGTGGTAGTTTACGGAACAGTTAAACTGGCAGTCTATTTCCTTCTATGATTCCCCCACTAGTGAACAAATAATTTGGAATAACTTACTGTGTGTTACATTGTTGTTCCGAGCACTGGTGATTCAAACACAAAAAAGGCATGAGCCTCTAATAGCTTTATAGTCTTGTAAGAAAAAGTCACTTGGTTTTGTGCTCATTTGTTTATGGCTGTGGATGTAATGAGATGCTTGTCCACAGTGCATCAAGTCTAAAAGACAGCACAGAGGGAAGGACAGTCTTCTGTGGCGTGACAGAGGTGGTCATAGTCAGGAAATACTTCCCAAAGGAGGTGCATACTGAGCTCATTTTGAGCAAATAAGGGAATATAAGGATATATCAGTTAGAAAAATACTTTAGGTGGGGAATATGTGGGAAGCATAGTCTTACTGAGCAGCTATAGCAGAAAATATGCTAGTATCCTCAAAGTTAAAAGGCCAAATTCAAAAGCACTTCTGCTTATATTACAAAGAAACTTTCCCATTTGACCTGTCTGGATTACCCTGCTGTACTATTTAAATCTATACAGGCCAGCAAACTAAGATAAAGTTTCAGTTGTGCATATGTCAATTGTCTTTGCTCATTTAGATAATTTTTTAATATAGTAAACTTTATGCTAAAATCTTCTTGCATTAGCAAGAACTTTTCACCTCCATATTTAGGATAAAAGTACGTTTTAGCTGATTTCTATTAAAATTTAAGGGGAGAGTGTGACACATTGCAGAGATTGCACCAGTGTCAGAAAACAAGCTATGTACAAAGTGTTAAATGAGAAACTCATTTGCTCTGTAAAGTTTCACATAAAGTACAGTAAAAAAAATTATAAAATTTAAACTAGTTAAATCTGATTAATGAGGATTTTGTGATACTAGCTAAAAGAGCTCTTGCTTTAGTTGCTGATCACCTCCTAACTGATTGTCCAAAAGGTACTCCCCAGTCCTGCCCTGATTTCATTTAGCAACAGTAAAGAGTGTGGGAGTAGTAGTTCTTTAACAGATGTGGTTGGCTGTTCCCCTCCCTGTATCCTGTTGTGCTTCGTTCATACTTCTCCTTGAGCAGTTATCACCAAATTGCGAATACGTGTCAACATGTCTATCACTAGTTATGGGCTCCTTGACTGTGGGGACTATGTTATTCACGCTTGCTTCCCTGAGATTTAAATGAACAAATGCCAACATGTGTGTGTTCATTAGCATTCTTCATATTGTATTTGTTAAACGGTTCTCAACTTTGGCTATTCAGTGAGATCACCCGGGGGAAATATGGAGGTCTGGATCTGTCATACATTGATTGACCTGTGTCTCCCCACAAATATCTGTCTGCTTGGCAAGGCCGTGATTCCCAGTGTTGTGTGATTGTCTACTATTTTGTCATCTGTTGTGGTTTTCCTGTGTGTTGTAAATCCTCTCTGTGATATTGATGAGGTGGAATTAGTAGCAGTTGATGAGACTTAATCTGTAAGACTGGATTGTGTTTTAAACCCATCTCTTCTGAGACATAAAAGAGAGAAGTCAGCAGAGAGACAAGGGGACTTTTACCACCAAAAGCAGTGCCAGGTACAGAGTACCTCCTTGGAACCCATGGTGTTTTTCACAGAGAAGCTCCCAGACCAGGAGAAGATGGATGAAAAGGAACTTCTTCCAGAGCTGACAGAGAGAGAAAGCCTTCTGCTGCAGCTGGCACACTCAGTTCAGACTTCTATCCTACTAGACTGTGAAACAATAAAGTGCTATTTGTTAAGTCCCTCTATTTGTGGCATTTCTGTTACAGCAGCACTAGATAACTAAGACAAGGTCTTACCCCCAGAGATTGTGAGTTAATCGATCTAGGATGTGACCCTGCAGTAAGATTTTTAGAAGCTCCCCAGGTGACTCCATTGTGCAACTGAAGTTGAGACTGTCTAATCTATACCTGTGCTATCCAAATGGTAGCCACTAGCCACAGGGACATCAAGCACTGACAGTGTGTCTAGTCCAGACTGTGATGTGTTGTAACTGTAAACACATACAACAAGTTCCAAAGACTTAATAATAATAATAAAAGTGATATAAAATATCTAAGTCATTTTTATTTTAGGATGATATTTCAGGTATGTTGCCTTAAGTAAAATTATTAAACTTCATTTCACCTGTTTCTTTTTACTTTTTGTATGTGGCCACTAGGAAATTGAAAATTGTGTATGAGACTTTCATTATATTTTTATTAGGAAGTATGAACTAGATGATAGGTATCAAAGTGTAAGGAGCAGAGATGTTTAATGCACAAAATAAATGCTTATCGTCAAATGAATTGACAGTGTGCATGTTTTATGCAATGCTTAGTATAAGAGATCCCTCTTTCTAGCTGTGTAAATTTAAAATTCTGCCTCAAAAGACCTCTTGAAAGTGTTGAAAGCAAAGATGACACCTGGAGAACTAAGGTGTGGCTGAAGCAAGTCATGGTATTTTCAGTTGCCTCACATGCATGCAAAAGCTGGACGGTGAATAAGGAAGACTGAAGGAGAGTGAATGCCTTTGACTTACGGTGTGGGTGAGGAATATTGAATATACTGTTGACTTCCAGAAAAGCAAAACAAAGCTGTCTTGGAAGAAATACATCCAGAATGCTCATTAGATGCAAGGATGGTGAGAATTCATCTTACTAATTTGGACATATTATCAAGAAGGACCAGTCCCTGGAGAAGAACATCATGGTTGGTAAAGCAGAGGGTCAAGTGAAAAAGATGAAGATCTTCAACAAGTTTGATTGACACCTTGGCCGCTGCAATGTGCTCAAACATAGCAATGATTTTGAGGACGGCTCAGGACCAGGCAGCATTTCATTCTGTTGTACATAGGGTCACTGTGAGTCAGAACCTTCTTGATAGCACCCAATAACAACAGTATTTGCAATAAGGTAGATTCAGGTAATATTTAGTGATTTTATGACTTGTATAAATTACTGTGCTAAGAGGAAAAATGATGTTAAGCTATAACCAGAAATAAACCAGTAATTGTATGGCATCAGATATGTAAAAATAAAGTAGCAAATGCCATTAAAATTGAAATAGCTTTTGGAAAATGACCCGCACAGGGAAATTGAGAATAGTGTGATTTTTGTCATTACAGTTGCGTTACAGGGAAAGTAAAAATATTTTTCCTGGAGTTGGTGCTGTCTTGGAAAAAAAAAAAAGTCTGAAAGAGTTAATTGGTTTGCATGTGGAAGAGATAACTTACATCCATTTATGTCTATGTTTTCAAAGGTTATGAAGTAATACATAGGAACAGGAATTACTGTCAGAGATGCCGATGGTTTTCAGGAATTGGAAGATGACTTGTTTTCAGGAATGGGAAGATGACTGTTGCATTGAAGGTGTTAGCGGACTAAGCTACCTTGAGGACTGAGTGCGAAGCTCACTCTTGGAGAAGGATACATAAGAACAAGTTGACCTGTAGGACAAACCACTGGTCAGAGCAAAACATTTTCTGTGGACTTAGCAGGGCGAGCTGTCATGGTGGCCAGCTTTTGTGCTAACCCCAGGTATTTGAAAGAAATGATGTTAAGCGTTTCTAGCAAGCTCCTACTGAAGAGATTGATTGAAATTGGAAATTGCTAACTGTGAGTTATTAAGAGACACAGTATCTGTACATCAATTAAGGTACAGCATATTCTATCCCATTACTGGTTGTCACTTAAACATAAGCTGCTAGAGGTTCTACTCATATCAGTACAAATCAAAACTTGAGGCTACTTTGACTTACGTCACTATGTTTGTGGCTTGTTGAAGTAAAATGCTTTTTATGGTTTGTTTTGGATAAGCTTGAAGAGAAACAGAGTTGTATTCAATGAATTCCTGGTGCTGAAATGTTATTTTTGCTTTGCTTCTCACTCCTTGCCTTACAAAGCTGCATGGGGCATTAGGTAGGCATCTGAACACATCTGGTTTAAATATGGTCTTTATCACTCACTGTGTTTGACCTCAACCAAGTCACGTAACCTACCCGAGCATTCACTTCCTTGGCTGTACAACCTACCTTGAATACAACAGGGCTGTCTAGGGGGAGTACGTGTAAACTGTACTGCCTGGCACACAGTACATATCAAGAGAAGCATTCTAAGTGGGAAAGGGAGGTGCTTGTGTGATATAAAACTCAAATTTATATTTTGCACATGGACAATGTCACATTTAACTCCCAGAGTTTCAAAGAAGAGAAAGGCAGTGCAGGGGCAAAGGTTGAAGAAGGGACAAGTAAGATTTTAGGAAAGGAGAATGTCCTATATCTAACCAGAGCCATGAGGGACGTTAAATCACTTATATGGTAGGTGGCTAATAACCAAAAGATTGGTAGTTCAAATCCACCCACAGGTACCTTTGAAGAAAAGCCTGGCGATCTACTTTTGAAAGTTCAGCCACTGAAAACTGTGGAACACGGTTCTGCTCTGACACAAATGAGATGTCATGAGCCAAAACTGACTTGATGGCAACTGTTTTTTAGGCAGAGATTGAACCGATACAGTGTGGTTCAGTCATGGCCAGCGAAGTGACACTAGAACCAAAGTTTTAAAATGTAGGTGACCTAGCATGCTAACCAGAACAAGAAAAATGACAAGTTGAAGCCCTGCTAGAAGCATAACCTCCCCGTTAGAGAACAAGGACAGTGTGCGTGTTACATAGGAACCAAGACTCTTTCCTGGCTAAGCTAAGAACATGTGTGCCTGGCTCTGAGATAGCAGCCAGCTGTGCTGCTTTGAATGTGTGTCTCTTGCTGTCCACAGCCTTGGCAACAATCCAGTGTCAGACATCAGGCTCTTGAAAGGGCTCACCACTTCTCTTCCTTGCCTCCTATTCCAGGGCTTTGACCCATAGTTTTTACCCTTCTGGATAGCATTCTGGATCACCTAAAATTTAAAAAATTTGTGTCTTTCCAGTTTTGCTTCATTGGGCATGACTAAACTGGTTCAAACAGATTCAAAGCTTTTTTTTTTTTTTTTTGGTTATCATTATTGTTTGTATTATCGTGGAAGCAGAGACACATTTATGACCCAAGCAGATGAGTGAAGGGGCTTCAGAGCTGGATTATCACCCACTGGGGAGAGGGCTGAGGTTGATCTGTAGATACCCAAGCAGGCGGTGTGTGGAAGGAAGCCCTCCTTCCTTCTCTCTGCTAAGCCTTCAGGCCTTGTGTTGGGGAAAAGTATTTTCCTTAAGGGTCCTGGGACTGTATTCATGAGCTGACTATGAGCAGAACATGTACAAAGCATCTATTTCAGGATTTGCAGGGTCTGAGACATGTTGGAAAGCACATGGTAGGGGGCATCCTGAGACAGCTGACATCAGCCAGTTCCAACTCATGGTGACTCCATGTGTGTAAGAGTAGAACTGTTCTTTATAGGGTTTTCATGGCTGAAACCTTTTGGAAGTTGATTACCAGTCATTTCTTTCAAGGTGCCTGCGGTTGGGTTTGAACTGCCAACCTTTTGGTTAGCATTAGCTTAGTCCTGTATCATTTAAGAGAATCCTTGGCACATAGTAGAAATGCCACAAACATTGATAGGATCCAAATGAAGACACAATCCTCCATTCTAGAGCCCTCATGAATATTCAGAACATGAACAATTTAAAGCTTTATTTTAGACAAATGAGAATCCTGTATTTCTTTACACATGGTAATGGTATAAGAGAGGAAAAAAGAGAATGGAAATCAATGAAAAATTAAGTAAAGGGTATTAACTTCCAAAAGACAAGCCCCTTAACAGCCTCTCGAAATTCTACATTGGCTTGTTTTACAAAATGCCTTGATCAATGAAATGTAGTAGGTGAGGAGTTTCACACACTTAGTGATTCTTCCTCCAAAGCCTATTTAGAATGAATCAGAAAATCTTTCACTTTGTTTTTCCAAAGCTTAGCTTTTTATATAGAGAAAGAATTTCCGTTATCTTCATTTAAAGCAAGTCTTAGATAACTAAGATCAATTGAGTTTTGAGAGCTATGGACTTTGTCCTTTCGCTATGATAAGGTGGTCAGAATTGCCTCATGAAAATGAGGGAAGAGAATTCTTTGATGTGTGATCATTTGCAAAAGCAAAACAGGTTCCATTTCTGGTCATTGTTTTTATTTACATGTCAGTCACCTATAATGATAAGGGAGATGTGTCTCCTGCAGGTAGAAGGTGCTTTGCTGAATCTTAAGTATTGCAAAACCATTTAAGAGTCTTGTGGCTCACTGGTTAAGAGTTTGGTTGCTAATCCCAAAAGCTGATAGTTCAAGTCCATCAGTTGCTCCTTGGAAACTCTACTGGGCTGTCCCACTGCATCCTACAGGGTCCTGTGAGCTGGAATTGACTTGATGGCGGTGGGTAAACCATTTAGGAAAGGGATTTGGAAAGTGGAGGTGTCAGGAAAAGAATGGAACTGACTTGACAGCAACGGGTGAATCATTTAGGAAGGATTTGGAAAGTGGAAGTATCAGGAAAAGAACAAAATCGAATGGCAGTATTTTCAAAGTGGAAACCCTGGATGTGTGGTGCTTAAATGCTATGTCTGCTAACCAAAGGGTCAGCAGTTCAACTCTACCAAGTGCTGCTTGGAAACTGTATGGGGACAGTTCTACTTTATTCTATAGGGTTGCTATGAGTCGGAATGAACTCCATACAGTGGGTCTTTGGTGGTGCAGTGGTTAAGAGCTACAGCTGCTATCCAAAAGTTCAGCAGTTTGAACCTAGCAGGTGCTCCTTGGGAACCCTGTGGGGCAGTTCTGCATTGTCCTGTAGGATCGCTATGAGTCAGGGTTGGCTATACAGCCATGGGTTTTGTTTTGTTTTATTTTGAAAATAGGACTAGGTTGTGTTTTAAAATATTTGGGCTTAGAAATGACAGTCTGGTACCATTCATATGTATGAATTCAATTCCTATTTTACATGTATCTGAGAAATAACATGCATACATAATTTTTCACTATCCAGAACAAAGCCAAATCTAGTCTAAGGTTCCATTCTTTCCTGGGATTTGCCCACAGGAACTTTAGGTGATTGCCTCTGTGTCTCTCTGATTATCTACCGTCTTTGAGTAGATAGCATTATGAAATATAAAATCAGAATTTCATTTTCCATTCTAAACTAGTATTCTAAGAATGATGTGTCCTTGTTAACTGTTTTTTTATTCTTATAAAAATGTGCCTACCTTTTGCTAACTAAAATTACTTTTCTGTTTTCTGCATTTCTACCAAAACCAATAATCTGAAATTTTTTAAATGGGGAGTTTTTTGTTTGTTTGTTTACTTTTGATTGCTTGGATTTTTGAAGAATTCTGAATGAAATAGCGTAGATTTGTAGAATTGTCTTCATGTGTAAAGATGTCTTCTGCTAATTGTGACATCATCTGACTCTGGTGCCCAAGATGAGGATCTTTGCAGGAGATTTTTTTTCTTTTCCTCACCATCAGTCACCAGGATCATGTCAGAGTAGAAAAAAATGGAAGATTGATTGGTATCCTTTTCTTTTTCATTGATTTACTTGGGTTTCTGGCTAGCTGATGGATGTGTAGTATCAGACACCATGGATTACATGTGGGAGAAGAAAACATAAGTCAATATTAACAATAATAAACATTACTATTTGTTAAATACTTAGAATTTGTTAGGCATTGTGGTAAGGCCTTCATCCACATCATTCCTTTTTTTTTTTTTTTTTTTAAAAATGATCTTCACAACACCTTGTGGATGAGGAATCTGATCTTGGACAAGATAATTTATTCAATGTCACACAGCTAATAAGTGACAAAACTGAGTTTACCTACTTGTTTTTTTTTAACTACAGAACCCAGGCCAGATGAATTCTGATCAAATTCTGACTTAAGATCAAATTAAATTGAAGACACTTCAGCCAGATATTTTACTAGAAACCAAGGAAAATACAAAGACCATAAGGAGTTTTTAATTCCTGAGAGGAAAAAGATGTGTACATAAATAATGAAGTCATAACTGTAAGCGAACGTTACAGGTGAGGTGGGCTTTAAGTTTTTACCATGAAGCTAATCTTTTTGCTAGAGTTCCCTGGATCTTTTCTAGTTCTTTTTCCCCAGGTGCCGTAGCATTGCCTCTGATTCATAGCACCCTCCCATTCTTCCCCTCACTCCCCCTGTTGTGTCAGAGCAGAATTG
The DNA here is from genome assembly GCA_028571685.1 of Heterohyrax brucei. Taxonomy (NCBI): domain Eukaryota; kingdom Metazoa; phylum Chordata; class Mammalia; order Hyracoidea; family Procaviidae; genus Heterohyrax; species Heterohyrax brucei. The sequence continues at coordinate 22,530,548 of CM053147.1, forward strand.
TTCACCAATGGCTAATTTTTTGGAAGATCAACAGGCCACTCTTCCAAGATGCCTCTAATTGGACTTGAACCTCTAATTTTCTGGCTAGCTGATAACAGTTGGCACCACCCAAGGACCCTCTGAGTCTTTGTTGTTGCTAGGTGCTGACAAGTCGTTCCAGTTCATAGCAACCCTATACACACCGGAACGAAGTCCTGCCTGGTCTTATGCCATGCCCACAGTAATTTTTATGCTTAAACCCATTGTTACAACTCTATCAGTCCATCTTGTTGAGAGTCTCCCCCTTTGTTGATGACACTGTCTGAATCTTTAGGCCCCCAAAAGTACATCCTTTCCCTGCTAACACTGCATCCCATTTCCTTTGGCTCAAGCAGAATATAAAAACATAACTTTCTATGACCTTTTCCCAAGAAATATTGCTATCTCTCAAATGTTGTTATGTGCCATTGAGTTGATTCTGACTCATAGTAATGCATATAATCTATGGCTTAGGTTTACTTTTACTGGTCCCTGAATATGACTGTAGTTCAAGGACTTCCCATGTCTGGCTAGTCAGTTGTTCTCTGCTACCGGCATCTGGCACTGACCTTGCGGTCTGGCCTGACTACCACCTGTCGTTGTGCTGGTTTTTGTCTCCGTTCTGAAAGCTTTGTGGATTCTCAAGCCCTTAGGAAGTAGCACTAACAGCCTCTGCGCTCTCTGCTTCAAAGCCTTTGCCCAGGATTACTCTCAGGCGCTCTCTGGCCTCATCTCTTTGCATCTTCCAACATGCTTCTGTCACCTGCCCGTATTGATGTGCACCATGTTGTGGAAGCTTGTTAGAAAGTCAGTAAATTTCAGTCCTAAATATGTCCTTCATGCTGGTCACTCCTTGTAGTTTTGACAACATCACATAACTTTCCTGAAATAAAGTGGGTGGAGTGTTGGGTGTCTGACATTTCAGCACATGGACTGTCACAAGGAATGAAGAGAAATCTAACAGGCATGTTCTTTTCCATATGAATTTTTTTTAAAGAAAGAGATGTAAAGGAAATTATTGTATTCCCAGTTTTCTCTTCTTCTAACATTTTAGCCATTACTTTTTAAAAATCATTGCAAATATATAGATGACACAGCATTTGCCATTTCAGTCTCTTTCAAATATTCAATTTGGTGATGTCAATTGTATCAACCATGCTGAGCAAGCATCACCAATATCCACTGCTGCTGTTTTTTCCAATTACTATTTTGTTCTGCTTTTGGAGTGAAGGATTCCTTGGCATCATTCCTTACAGGCACCAAGCATCAATGCAGTGGTCTAACCCTAGTTATACCACCTACCTATCAGTTTATCACACTGGGTGGCTTGCATGTTTCTGTGATGCTGGAAGCTGTGCCACTGGTGTTTCAAATACCAGCAGTGTCACCTGCTGTGGAAAGGTTTTAGTAGAGCTTTCAGACTAAAAAAGACCATAAAGAAAGACCTGGCCGCCTATTAAAAAAAAAAAAAATTGCCCAGGGAAAACCTTATTAATAGTAGTGGTACATTCTCTGATACAGCATAAGAAAATAAGCACCTCAGGTTGGAAGAAACTAAAATTCACTTGGGGAAGAGTTGCCTGCTCGAAGTAGTTGTTAGGTGCTCTCCAGTTGATGCTAGCATTTAGTGACACTGTGTACCACAGAAGGAAACACTGCCCAGTCCTGTGCCTTCCTCACAACACTTGCTATGCTTCGGTCCATTGTAGAAGCCACTGTGTTAGTTTATCTCACTGAGGGTCTTCTTCTCCTTTGCTGACCCTCTGCTTTACCAAGTATGATGTCCTTCTACAGGGATTTGTCTCTCCTGGTAACATACCTAAAATATGTGAGAATGTTCTAAGGAGCATTCTGGTTATTTTTCTTCCAAGACAAATCTGTTTATTCTTTTGGAAGCCCACGATATATTCAATATTCTTTGCCTACACCACAGTTCAAAGGTGTCAATTCTTCTTCACTTTTATTTGTTGTCCGGCTTTTACATGCATATGATGTGACTGAAAATACTATGGTTTGAGTCAGGTACATGCTAGTCTTCAAGATGACATCTTTGCTTTTTAACACTCTGAAAAAGTGCTTACAGTAGGTTTGACAGTGCAATGTATCTTTTGATTTCTTCATTGCTACAAAGTAGAGTCCACTGTAATGATGTGAATGCAGTCAAGTTTTGTGAACCTACATTTGCTGACATGGCATAACTCAAAATGAGAAGAAATAGCTGCAAACACCCGTTAATAGTCAGAAGTTGAAATGTATGAAGTATAACTCCAGGACAATTGAAAGTCATCAGAAATGGAATGCAGGAAGACCAGTATCTTAGGCATTAGTGAACTGAAATGGACTGGTCTTGGCCATTTTGAATCAGGCAATCATATGATTAACTATGAAGGGAAGGACAGATTGAAAATAAATGGTACATTCATCATCACCAAGAACATTAAATACCTATCCTGGAGCAGAACACTGTCAGTGAGAGGATAATGTCCATATGCCTACCAGGTAGACCAGTTGACATGACTGCTATTCAAGTTTATGCACCAACCACGAATGCCAAAGATAAAGATGAGGCTGTGTGATTTAAAGTCAGGAAAGGTTTGCGTTAGAGTTGTGTCATTTCACCATACTTATTCAATCTGTACTGGGAGCAGATAATCCAAGAAGCTGGACTACATAAGGAAGAACATAGCATGGGGATTGTTGGAAGAATCATTGACAACCTGCAGTATGCAGATGACAAAACCTCACTTGATGAACGGGAAGAGGACTTGAAATAATTACTAATGAAGATAAGACTACAGACTTCTGTATGACTTACACCTCAACATAAAGAAAACAAAACTCTTCACAGCTGGACCGATAAACAGCATCATGATAAACAGAGAAAATATTAAATTGTCAAGGATTTCATTTTACTTAGATCCACAGTAAACACCCAAGGAAGCAACAGGGAAGAAACCAAAGAACATGTTGCATTGGGTAAATCTTCTGCAAAAGATTTATTTAAAGTGTTAAAAAACAAAGACACCAATTTGAGGACTAAGAGCACCTGACCCAAACTGAGATATCTGCAGTTGCCTCATGTGAGTGTGAAAGCTGGACAATGAATAAAGAAAGCCAAAGAAGGACTGATGCCTTTGAATTATGATGTGGATGAAGAATGTTGAATGCAACATGGAGCTTTGGCTACACAGTGGTTAAACATTCAGCTGTTAACCAAAACTTTGGCAGTAAGCATCCACTAGTAGCTACTTGGAAATCCTCTTGTCAGTCCAGTAAGTCTGGCTTTATCAGGAATTTCAGGTTTGTTCTATGTTTCTCTCCCATTCTGTCTGGAACTTGCTATTGTGTCTCTGGTCAGAATGCTTAGTGGTGGTAGCTGGGCAACATCTAGTTCCTCCAGTCTCAGGACAGAGAGGAAGGTCTATTTGTAAGACCTATTAGTCCCATGGACTAGTTTCCTCTTTGAACTTCTGATATCCATCATTCTCTTTTGATCCATGTGAGTAGAGATCAGTAGTCTGGCATTAGATGGTCAACTTGCAAGCTTTTAAGACTCCAGATGCTACTCACCAACCTAGGATGTAGAATATTCATCTTTGTGACCTATATTATACCAGTTGGTTAACTTGTCCCTCGAGATTACAGTCCCAAGCCTTCTAACCAAGTAAGCTAATTCTGTGAGTTGTTTGGGTATATATAGGAAACCTCCATAACTGTGCCTCCTATGTGGTTTGTTATGTATCTGTGTATATATGAAGCTCTCACAAATGCACATATACATATGCCTACAGATTCACATACAGCGTGCACATGAATTTAGTTGCATCTGCTTTTCTATATACACAAATGTCTGTTCATGTGTCTTGGTCATTTGGTACTGCTCTAACAGAAATATCACAAGTAGAAGGCTTTAAAAGGAGAAATTTCATTTGTCACAATCCTGTACGCTGAAAGTCCAAATTCAGGGTATCTTCTCCAGGGAAAGGCTGGCTCTGGAGGAAGGTCCTTGCCAGTCTTCCCCTGGACTAGATGCTTCTGAGATGCAAGGATCCTGGTCTTTTCCAAAGGACACGCTCAGCTCCTGGCACTGCTTCTTGATGGTACTTGGACCTCAAGTCTCTCTGCTAGCTTCTTTCCTTTGTGTCTCAAAAGACTGCCTCAAGGCATAAAACAATATTCTACACTGAGTCCTTCCCCATAACACAACTGCTCCCCTTTTACCCTTGTTACCATCAAAGGGACAGGATTTTCCACACGGAGAAACATCACACAATGTCATTTTTGGAGGAGTACAACTAATCCATGACACCATGTTGGTTGTTTTTACTGTTGCTGCAAAATTATATATGTCATAGGGTTTACTGAAATTGTCTTTTTTGTGTACTGCTTAGTGTCTTTATTTACCTTAGTCAAGCTGTGCTGACTTCACCAATATTTGACCTTGTTTTTCCCATCTCCAGAATACTATCTAGAGTGCTTTCTCCTTCTCTACCCTGCCCCTGGAAACCATGGAACAGTTTTGCTTTCTCTATATTTATTCTTAATATTTTATAATAGTGGGACCATCCAATATTTGTCTTCTTGTTATTGAATTGTTTCACTCAGCATTATGTCTTCCAGATTCATCCATGTTAAAAGTTGTTTCATGGACTCCTCATTAGTCTTTAGAGTTGCATACTATTCTACCATATGCATGTACCACAGTTTGCTTATCCATTCATCCATTGACAGGCAGTTAGATTGTTTCCATTTTTTTTTTTTTGCTATTGTGAATAATGCAGCAGGGAACATAGGTGTACATATGTGTTGATATGTCTAGTCTGTGCTCACACATTGATTCTGACCATTAGATTTGTTACTCTGGGTTGAGAAAGAAGTACATCCTTATGGGGTCTTCCATGATATAGATACTTCTATTTTTCCATGTATATCTTCAGTTTGCTTTCATAGTAATAGTAGATTCAGTCTTGGCTGAGAAATTCCTGTATGAGAAAGAAGTAAAGATAAACTTTGTAAGTTTAATGAGACCTAAAAATAAACTTTGGGCCTACTGTATTCTGTCATGAATTCTGACAACTGTCATTTCTGCTCCTCGTAAGTTGTTGATACCTTCTTGTCACATTCTTGTTGCCTTCTCCTGTTCTTGCCCTGTATGGCTAATCTCTTTGGAAGTTATAATTAGTAATTAAAGTATTAGGAAGCAATAAAGGAATCACATTTTACCCTCTTCAACTGTAGTTTGATTGTAAGCTCCTGCTTTTATGAAATGCCTACAGTAGGCAAATACATAAAAAAAACTCATTGCCATAGAATCACCCCACTCATAGGGACTTTGTAAAACAGAGAACTGTCCCTTATATTTAATCAAACTACAGCCTCTGTGATTTGCCTTTTCCTGATGAGACTGAGGTTCAGAGAGATAAAATAATAGTAAGTAACACACTAGCCCTTTTAACTCCATAATACCTTATCTTCCTCTCATCTTTGGGGACTCTCAATCCTTAGAGAGTCTTCTCAAAACCAATAATGCCTTAATTTTATAATGGTAAACTTAGATGTTATAAAATACTTTCAGATGCAGTATTTCTGTTCCCCTAGATTGAATGACATTTACATTTAGGTAGTTGATAACATACCAAAATTGACTGAATTAGGTCCTTTTTTTCCCAAACAGGTCACAGCATATAGATACAAAGGTACCATTTCATTTATTAAACTCTCAACTTGATTGTCACAAGTTCCTTTAATTTTTTTCTTTAATTATGACTGAGTGAACATGTACATTCCTCTATAAATTTACATGCCCACCTATATGCAGCTTCCACTGCTCTCCCTGTCTGGTGACAGCACACTATTCCTCTCTGCTCCATGCATGTCTCATCCTTCCAACAGCCTCCTTTCCCCTCCTCTCCACCCACTCTCCTTCCTCCAGCCAGAGGTCAGCAGGATGATATCTTATAGATACATAGAACCATAAAGTGCATCCAATATATGGTCACTCTGCATCGCCAAGTCCAATCCATTCGTATCTGAAGAATGGACCTTCGTTATGATTTACGGGCAAGGGCAGCATCAGGGCCATTTTTTAAGTTAAAAATTAAATGTAGTGACTAGAACATGTATTATCAGGAAGGACCAATTCCTGGAGAATGACGTCATGCTTGGTAAGGTAAAGGATAAGGCAAAAAGAGAAAGACCCTCAAGGAGACAAATTGAAACAGTGGCTGCAGCAGTGGGCTTCACAATTGTGGGGATGGCACAGGAGTGGGCAGCAGTGCATTCGGTCATACACAGGAGCACTAAGAGTGGGAACTGACTTGCTAGCACCTAACAATGACAACAGCAGCATAACCACTGTGAAAATCCCCCACAACTAGCATTAGTGTGTTTGTGAAGTTGACAGAGTTGTCATGCTGTTTTCTTATGAAGGAAGATGGCGGGCTGGGGAAGGCAGGCCCTATAGAAATCTACATAGTCTTTAGAGGTTGCACAATTAAGCAGCAACATCATACAGAAGCTTTTTTTTTTTCTTTCCTTTTTTTACCTTAAAATGTTGGACTCTGGAGTTTATCTGACTGAATGGGGTAGGGGGAGCGAAACCCACTGGGATTCATTAACAGGAAGACAGACTTGAATTGACAAGAATAATTAGTCTCCTGGGGCCAGATAAAGAAAAAGAACTCATTTGAGTCTGTGGAATACCCTCAAATACCTATGAACACTAGTTATAAAGAAAATGAATCTCTTACGTTGATCTAGACTACTGGGAAAGGGGCTAGTCCTTGCAAGCTGCTGATGTTACTAACGTTGTTTTTATTTATTTATTTTTTACCCCTGCACTCAGCAGAAATAGTTGACAGGGAGGCAGACTATATTTATTCGGAAGCTTCCTGAAGTTCTAGTTTTTGCATCCAGCCAAGGGTAAAATGTTATTTTCCAGCCATTGTGTTGGTGTTGATGCATTCTTAGGAGATTTCTTGAGGAAAAGAAGGTGGAAAAAGTAGATAGAACACTTCTAAGAAAAGGGTTTACATGTTGGCTATTATCCAGGCACTGGTAGTCTTGGAAAGAGATTGTAAACCAGACTCCAGACAGAAAAATTTTTCTACAAGTCACTATGAATTCTCTTTTCTAAAGCTTAGTTACAAGTGTGTCCTTAATTTACATATATACGTTTTCCTCGTTATTGTTTGGGCTTATCTTCATTGTTTCACTCCAGTTCCTTTTCCTCTTATTCTGAATTGGAATGGAAAATGAAATGTATAAAACATTGCAAAAAAATTCTGTAAGCTTTCTTCATTCCAAAGCCTGACAGTAATTATTACTAAGGGATTATAGGAAAATCTTACAGTATAATTTAGTGATTCTCACTTTATTCGTAGCCTCTTTTTCTCCCTTTACCTTACTTAGCAAAGACATTTTCTGTGTTTCTGACAGAATCAAACTTTTGTTAGTGGCTTTGTTGGCCTTGCAACAACTATTTGTTCAATTCAAACAGTTATATTAATTATAACAATAAGAATAAGCATTTATTGAATGCTCAATAGCTGTCAGGTACTATAGTAAGCACTGTATGTATTTGACTAACTCCTTACCATGCCAGCCAGCCAAGTGCCATCGAGTCGGATCCGAGTAAAAGGTATATTACTGCTGTCCCATTTTACAGATGAGAAAACAGAGATATAAGTAAGTTGCCTGAGCACTCCACATAGGAAGCAGTAGATCTCTATTAGAGCTCAGGCTTGGAAATTTAGGTGCAGCATTACTTATTCGTTTCTTAGCAGCAGATCAAGTTGCCAAGAAAAAAAGAAAGTTACCCAGTTAAATTTGAATTTCAGATAAACAACACATAACTGTTTAGTATAAGTATGTCTCAGATATTGTATGTGACATGGATGTCTTTGTTTTTGTCTGCTAGATCTAGCAATCCCAGGAACACTGGACTGTGCAGAATCACGTTAGACCAGGAAAGTTGCTTTGAGGCCGTCTAGCTCTGCTGTCTTTATGTATAGCTGAGCAAGGACTCAGGAATCTAGAGATTTTTGTTTCTGTGATTGGCAGCAAAATGAGGTCCAGCATCTCACTGAGGTGTCTCTATTCCTCAAAAATTTTCTTCTGGCTACCAAGTAAATTTACTCCCGTTATTTCTAAAGGTGTTTATCTCCTGCCTATTTTCCAAATTGTCTATAAGGCACATCTTTGCAAACACTGTGCCCGTAACAAAGGGAGGGAGAAGCTACAAGGAAAAGTTACTGGCAGCTCCAGTGTAGCTGTGTGGCTGGCATGTGCAATGCTCTTTCCATATGGTGCCTCATTTGGTAGAAGCGAGAGGCATGAGTATAATGGCCTGTATTACTATAGCTACTTGTCCTTGGCAAATTTCTTTAAAACCTTGGCCAGAGGGGTCTAATGTGAATAGCTACTAGTGTTATCAGAGAATGAATAAATAGGAATGAATTTTATAAAGTTGTCATCCTTTCTGCAGATTGTAAATTAAAATGTTGTATAATCCACTGGAGTTCAATATTGGGTCATTTTCTTTAAATGAGAGAGAGGTATTAATTAGTCTGTTGCTTGGAGGCTTCATTATATATGCTTCATTCCTTTTGCTGTTGTACCCACCAGCTCCTGAGCACTCAGGTCCTGATGATTAACTTGCATTGCTTCTCCTGGGTAGCTCTCCTTCTAACAGACACTGTTAAATAGGAAAGAATGAAGTATAGGTATAGGGGAAAGGAAAAAAAAAAAAACCCCACTAAAACCCACTCTCTTCAAGATGTGAGAGAGAATATAAATGCAATACCTTGGCAGACAAAAGTGAAGCAAACTACCCAGGGTCTCTGTCTTATTGACAGATTTCCTCTAGGCTGAGACATCAAATGTACTTGAGGCTTTTTTTGCATTGGAGTTGTAAACAGCTAATTGATGACAAAAATCTTGCCCCCCCACCTCCTTAGAGTAGAATGATGCCACTCTACTGAAACAGAAAATTAAGATTGATTATAGTTAAAGTCAGCATTTTGAATCCATCAGCTGCTTCTTGGAAGCCCTATGGGGCAGTTCTACTCTGTCCTGTATGGTCTTTATGAGGCAGAATGGACTCCATGGCAATAGATTTTATAGTTGAGGAATAAAAATATGTTAATGTGTTGAATACAAGTAATAGAATTGTTGATATATATTCTTAAATTTTAACTGTCAAAGAGAAATGTAACCAAATGTAGTTTTCCTGGTTTAATTTTCAAATCAGAGTGTATTTTTTTTTCCAATTCTAGTCTTCTTTCCCTTCAAGGGAGATTTATTATTCAAATGTATCATCAATTCTGTTGGAGTAGAGACAGCAATTTTTTTTAACCCTAGATTTCTAACTACTTATAGAGAACACTCACAAAAACAGAACAGAGCTTCCATAGATCTCTGCCTTAACCTGTCCCAAAGTTAATGTCTTACATACAGCCTGAAAAACAAAACCCCTTGCCATTGAGTCAATTCTGACTCATAGCAACCCTATAGGACAGAGTAGAACTGTCCCATAGGCTTTCCAAAGAGTGACTGGTGGATTTGAACTGCCAACATTTTGGTTAGCTGTTAAGCTCTCAATACTGTGCCACCAATGTGCCAATGTCATATGTAACTACAGGCAAATTATCAGAATCAGAAAAGAAACACCGATACCGTCTCACCCCAACAAGGTTGGCTATGGTCCAAAAAACGCAAAACAATAAATGCTGAAGAGCTGTAGAGAAATTGGAACACTCCTACACCACTGGTGGGAATGAAAATGGTACAATCTCTTTGGAAATCAATCTGGCACTTCCTTAAAAAGCTGGAAATAGATATACCATTTGACCCAGTAATCACTGCTTGGAATATATCCTACAGAAGCAAGGGCATTTACACAAACAGATATATGCACACAAATGTTTATTGCAGCACAATCTACAATAGCAAAAAGATAGAATCAACCCAGATGCCCAACAGCAGATGAATGGATAAACAAACACTATGGTATATATACTCAATGGAACACTATGCAATGATAAAGAACAATGATTTTTGGAAGCATCTCATAACCTGGTTTCAACTGGAGGACATCATGTTGAGTGAAATCAGTCAGTGGCACAAGGACAAATATTGTATGAGTCCCCTACTATAAGGACTTAAAAACAGACTCATGTACAGAAGAAAAGACTCTTTGATGGCTGTAAGGGAGGGGAGGGAAAGAGGGAGGGAGAGGGCTGGTTATAGATTAGATAATTGATAGAAATTTGGCTGGATGAAGTCAGTGACAGCACATGTTAGAAAGAAGGTCAGTTTAACTGGACTTCAACATAACCTGAAAACTCTTCCAATCTTAATCCAATAGTGCAAGGACAAAGTAGCAGAGGCCGGAGTCCAGGGACCATGCTCTCAGGGGACGTCAAGGACAATTGGCATAACTAGCCTAGCACTAAGAGAGTTGTCTACACCCCATATTGGTGAGTGGTGTCTGGGGTCTTAAAAGCTAGCAAGCTGCCATCTGAGGTATACCAAATAGTCCCAACTCAGCTGGAATAGATGATAACCAAGGACATCAATGAAATGAGGGAAAGAGAGCCCAGAAGATAGGACCCATGTGAATGGGTGACTAGATCAACATGTGACCAGAAGACCCAGATGGTGCCTGGCCACCACTAGTAACAGCTGTGATGGCGCTCACAGTGTTGAGTCCCAATGGCAACACGAGAAAAAGAGGGGTGCATCCTAAGAACTGCACTAAAAGACTGCAACTGATGCTCCGAAGGAAGGCCTGGAAATTCCCTGGGGAGCATGGCCCTTAGACCTGATGCAGCCCCTGATCATAAATCATTACTGAGCTCAACTCTTTGGACAGGAATGGATTGGACTTGGGACGCAGAGTGACCATATTGTACATGCACCTGATGGTTCTGTGCATCTATAGGATGTTGTCCTACTGACCTCTTACTAAAAGGGAATTGAGAGGGTGGCGAGGAGGGGACAGATTGTTAAGAGGATATGACATATGTAGAATGGAAAGGAGGAGTGTGCTGTCACTGGGCAAGGAGAGAAGAAGGAGCTTCAGATAGGCAGACATGCAAATTTAAATTGGATTGTACACTTTCACTCAATCACAATTAAAAAAAAAAGAAGAAAAGAAACACTGGTATCATATCAATGGAAACCAACCAAAGGCCCACAATTCAAATCCGCCAGGCACTCCTTGGAAACTCTGTGGGGAAGTTCTACCTTGACCTATAGGGTTGCTATGAGTCTGAATCAACTCAACGGCAGTGAGTTTCTGGTGTAATATCAATAACTAAATTAAAGAAGTTATGAAGATCTCATCAGTTTTATCACTAATGTCTGTGTTCTGGGATTCCATTCAGGATATCATACTGCAGTTTGTTATTTCTCTGCAATAGCTGACCAGTTTCTCTTGTTTTCTTTTTCTGCTTTTTGGTGTTGACATATCTGAAGAGTCTGAATTAGTTCTTTTGCCAAATGTCCCTCAGTTTGGCTTTGATGGGTATTTTCTCATGACTGGACGCAGGTTTTGTAATTTTGGCAGGAATATCAGAGACGAACTTGTGCCCTCTTTGGGGCATCACAGGATGGGGTTCCTGGTTTCAGTATGTCTTATTCTTGGTGGTGTTGATCTTCTTCACTTGGTTAAAGGTGATTTCTGTTAGGTTTTTCTAGCACACAGTTACTGTTATTTCCCCTGTTGTTAACAAATATCTTGGGAAAAAGGCTTTGAGACTAGGAGAATGGCATGTCAGTTAACAGGATAAGGAGGTTCAATATGATAGCAAGAATAGAGGGCATAAAACCTTAAAATGGCAGCATCATGAGCAGCAACAACAACTTCATGTAAGGTAAACTGGGCAAAGTTAGTAACTACTATTCATTTTTCTTAAAAAGCTTCTGCATCAGTTTGGGGAGCAGGAAGTAAATCTTCACTAGCTTAGCATTTTTGAGACTAAGTCTTTGCATATGGCTCGTGACTTTGGTTAAGACCAACAACAACAACAAAATCAAACCTGCTGCCATTGAGTCAATTCCAACTCATAGCAGCCCTATAGAACAGAGCAGAACTGCTCCAAAGAGTTGTCAAGGAGCCCGTGGTGGATTTGAACTACCAACCTTTTATTTAGCAGCTGTAGCACTTAACCACTGTGCTACCAGTTTCCCAGTTAAGAACAGTCTCCCTCATATAGATAATCTGAGCGCACTTGTACCGTTTATTGGAAATACTGGTGGCATGGTGGTTAAGTGCTATATCTGCTAATCAAAAGGTTGAAAGTTTGAATCTATGAGTGGCTCCTTGGAAACTCTGTGGGACAGTTCTGCTGTGTCCTGTAGGGTCACTGTGAGTTGCAATTGACTCCATGGCAGTGTGTTTGGGTTTTCTACCACTTTCTAGTGATGTGACTTTGGGCAGGTTAGTGAATATTCACCAGCCTCAATTTCTGTTATTTGTAAAACAGAAATAATGAGAATGATGACTTTATAGCATTAGAGACAAGCCACTGAAAGCTTTTAATATAATGTATGGAATATGGTCAGCTAAAATCTGGACATTCTGGTTATTATTATCTTGCTGATTGTTCTTAAGAGTTGTGCTAATTTATCATCAGCAGCAGCTTTTGGTGATTTTGTTTTCATGCACAATTGCCGACATTCAGTATTTTTTACAAATTAATAATTATTATTTCAAAGCAATGCAGAGAAACACAGAGAGAAAGAGAGTGAAATGCTCCCTAACTCTGCCAGCCAGAAAATCATTGCTGTTATCTTAGTATAAGTCCTACTGGATATTTTTATGCTTACGCACACAGTGTATCTCTTTTGAGAAGATATGTGTAATTTAACACAAATATTGTTATACCTGTGCTGTTTATTTAAATATTTATTCTGAATATTTTTCATACCAGTAGCATTCTACCACTAGGTTTGACCATATTATTTGCTTTTTTAGTCTAAGGATTGGTGAATCAAATGCAAAATAAAACGAACAAATGAACATACTAACCCCAAACCGGAATAAAACCAAACCTGGTGCTATTGATTCCAACTCACAGAGACCTTATAGAACAAAGTAGAAGTGCACCGTAGAGTATCCAAGGAGTGCCTGGTGGATTTGAACTGCTGACTTTTTGGGTTAAAGCCACAGCACTTAACCAGTATGCCGCTAGGATTTCCTACTAACCAAAAAGCTTGTTAAATTTGGGTGTCTGAATTACCTGGAACTTTAATCAAGTATATGAGGACTACCAATTAAATTCAAAAACTCATCCTAGAAAAAGTACTACATACCTCAGTGCTGAATATCACTATGGTCACCTTCGAAGTACTCCCCTTGGGAAGCTTTGCACTGTTGCCAGCATGTATTCTAAACTTCAAAGCAATTTTGGAACTCTTTTTCTGGAATGGCCATCAGAGCTGTTGTATTACCCTTAATGTACTGAATGACATCAAAGTGTCTTCCTTTCAGTATTTCCTTTATCTTCAGGTAAAGAAAAATGTCATTGGGGGCCAGATCAGGTGAGTAGGGAGGTTGTTCCAATACAGTTATTTGTTTACTGGCTGGCTAAAAATTCCTTCACAGACAACTATACAATTAAGTTTGCCAACTTGCCACCATATGCAGTGGCCATTCCAGAAAGAGTTCCAAAATTGCTCTGAAGGGTAGACTAGGCTCTGGCATTGGTGCATACTTCCCAAGGGGACTACTTTGAAAGTGACTGTAGTGATATTCAGCAATGAGGTATATAGCACTTGGAGCAATTAAGTTCGTGTTCTTAATTGTCAAACGTCATGTATTTCTCTAAATGCAGCATTTTGTCAAGCACTTACCTTAAAAAGAGCAAATAAATAATAAAAACTTAAGTTCAAGAGACTGATTTGTTCGTTTTTCAACTCTAGTATCTGATGTTCATTTTAGCGCTTGTGCAAAGTATGGGAATTAACCTTAACTTCAAACCCACATCTTTGATCTGAAATGTTCAACAGAAGCCTCCAGGCTTCTCCTCAGGCTGCAGTTGTAAAGGAAGTATTTCCGTCTTGACTATGGTTTTTCAAAGTTGTAAGTGAAGTTTCCCAGTTTTCAAGAAGAATTATTTGTGTAACAGCCACCTCCACCACCCCTACACCCCTGCCTTCAACAAAGTTCTCCTCTGCATCCTCCCATCTCCTGCCCTTCCTCCTTCTCCTGGATGTATTATGTAAAAAGTATTACCAATCTCTTAATAAGGCCCAGAGTTTGGATGGTACAGAGACGTGAAAAACTGCAGCAATGCGGAAGATTTAGTTTTATTCTCATTTTGTAACTCAAGGATGACAAAAAGTGAGCGGATAAAAATTCAATAAAACTGTCTTCTAGAGGGAGCATTCTTAACCCAATTCTGAGCACACAAAACCACAAGAGGTAGGGGAAAGGGATGTAGGGATTTTTTTCTAAATGGCCCATAAAGCTATAATAATGTATTTTGGGGCTTGTGTTCTTGGCATTTCTTGAAAGGGGATCTTCTCAGTGGTAGGAGTGGTCGTAAAAAGAGTTAAGCACTGGGTTGCTTTCTAAGTGAAAGATTGTGGTTCGAACCTACTCAGAGCACCTTGGGAGACAGTTGTGGTACCTCTGGAAAGGTCACAGCCCTGGAAAGCCTATGGGCATGAATCTACTCTGACACAGAATCATGAGTCACAATGGACCGAATGGTACTTAACAACAATGGTATATCTAGTCATAGATGAATAAGAATGGGATGTTGATTGCTTTTAAAACCCTCTGTCAGGTTCCAAACTTATTTAGAAATATAGAGAATGTGTTTGATGGTATGGCACTAAATGATAATCATCTTTATTGTTTTTGGCTAGTGATTATTGTTGCCCATGGTTCAGGATCTGTGTGCATTGCTTTCTATGAACCCTTGTATTTAATATATCAGTGGCGTGAGGTGGGTTATTGTTACCTCTGTTTTACTAATGAGGACTCTGAGCCTCGGAAAAGTGAAATAATCCTGTTAAAGTCACACAGCTGTGTTGTTAGCAAATCACCTGTTGGGATTTCCCTGAAGTCCCTTAGATTCTTTACTCCCTTAGCATCTCCTGTGGCTGGGTCTTGGTGGAAGTCTCTGTAATCTCCATATATCACACTTCTCGGACCAAGACAGCCTTTACTCACTGAGCCAGCTGTCAACAGCAGAGAATTCTGGTATGGGGCCTGCCCCTTTGAGAATCCTGGGTGTCCCCAGTGCCTTCCCCACCACACTGCATCTTGACAGGCAAATGGCATGCTTAAGATGGTGGGGATGGAATCCAGCTGAGATTAGTGGACAGTAGTAGGCAGTAGACTTATACGGCTCTCCATCCTTTCCTAGTTAATGTTTTTCTCTAAATCATTAGCTGTGTCTTCTTGCGATGTCTTCATTGTGGACTTCTCTTTGAGGAAAGCAAGAATGGTCATGTGGTTTACCTGTTCGCAGTATTTTAGGGTCACCTTCTCCATTTCCCAAGAACAAAAGTGAACACCTTGTTCCTTGGTATTATGTGTTCTTCCTGGTCCCTCCTTTGTGTTTCCTGGTGTCCCTAGCATGCGTCCTGTAGCTAAGCATGGCTAGTTAAAGCCAAGAGAACAGATTCAGCTTACCTCATCCAACTGCTTATCCAGCTGCTTATAGTCTCCACTTGTTTAAGGCCTTTGCATATCTATGTTCTCTGTCGTCTCCTTCCATGACTTGTATGCCTTACCCATCACTGCTGAGTCAATTCCGGCTCATTTTGACCCTATTGGACAGAGTAAAACTGCCCCATAGTATTTCCAAGGCTGTAGTCTTTACAGAAGCAGACTGCCACATTATTCTTCGGCAGAGCAGCTGGTGGGTTCAAACCACTGACCTTTTGGTTAGCAACTAGGTGCTTAATCACTGCACAATGAGGACCCTTTCTGTTTGTCTAAAAATCCCAAACCAAACCCCATGCTGTTAACTCAATCCCTACTTATAGCAACCCTATAGGACAGAGTAGAACTCTTTAGTTTCCAAGAAGTGCCTGATGAGTTAAAGAATTGCTGACCTTTTGGTTAGCAGCCATTGCAGTTAACTGCTATACTGTAAGGTTTCCTGTATGCCTTACTAACTCCTTATTTTTTAAGATCCAGCTCAACTGTCTCCTCTTCTGTGATGATTTTTGTGTTTCTTCAAGCATAATTGAGGTATTCCTTCATTTGGATTTCACAAATATTCTATAAATTCCTTTGCTGCAGCAAGTATGATAAAAGTCAACAATTGTCCCTTCCTCTTTTGCCTCCACCAGGCCCTAAGCTCGGTGGAGAGAATGACTTTTGTCTTACAGTGCCTGGTCAATGTTTGATAAATCTTGCTTGAGTGAATTAATAGACGGATGGACTGGAAATTAGAAAGACAAATGTTTAAAATTTGCCCTGCCCTGCTGGCATAGTGGTTAAGAGCTTGGCTGCTAACCAAAAGGTCAGCAGTTTGAATCTACTACGCCATTCCTTGGTAACCCTGTAGGGCAGTTCTAGTCAATAGGGTTCCTGAGTCAGAATCTGGTTGACTACTAACTGAAAGGTTGGCAGTTCAGGTCTACCCTGAGGTGCCTCAGGAGAAAGGCCTGGTGATCTGTTCTGAAAATTCAGCCATTACAAGCCCTGTATAGCACACTTAACTCTGACACACATGGGATCGCCGTGAGTTTGAATTGACTCAATGGCAGGTGGTTATCAGGATGCTGAATGACACTTGGTAAATTATCTGAATTTTCTGGGCCTCAGTTTCCTTACCTGTCAGGTGACAGCATTACCATAACCTCTAACCTTTCTTCTGTGCAGGCTGTTTACTGTTTGGTCAATTTAGCAATGTGGTATTAAGGAGTTTCTGATAGCAATTAATTTTCAGCTTGCCTTTGGCTGAAATATTCACTTCAGTCCAAGCTTTTTCCATTGAGTGATTTGGATTGAAAGTTCACCCAAATGTAAGAGGACTAAAGTGGAATGAAAAGGTTACTTTTATGAGAAGAAGGCCTCAGGGCTTGCTTCACTGTTCACAGGATCTTGGAATGTTGGATTTGGGAGAAAACTAAGAGATAAGTCGTCCAATATTCTTACATCACTTAAAAAAGCCAAAACCAACCAAACAAACAAAACACAACCTGGAGAGTCTGAGTAACTTCCCGAAAGTCACAGCACCAGTTAATGGCAGAATGTGGCCTTTGGATTCTCATCCTGCCTTTGATCAAGATGCTAGTTGATACTGTCTGGTGAGATGTACACGGACAGTGTTAATGTTGGTCCCCAAGCTTCTGTGTCACATTTGACTCAGCCTGCCAAGCCAAGTGCCGTCGAGTCGAATCTGACTCATGGCGACACTTAGAGCAGATATAATGAGAAATTAGACATCTCTGATTTCTTTTGACATGCGTGGTGGCTTGGACAGACTCTACTGCTAAATGCAGCACAAGTATATAAACAATTGTTGGCTTTTTGTGTTGTTTTCTTTCCAACATCTGTTATTTATCCTTATGCAAAGGATGAATGAATGTACATGCCACAGACATGCAGAAGATGGACTAAAACGTTACACTTGAGGTTGTCAGGGCCCCAGTTTCACGCACAATGAAGTAAACACCTTCTGGATAAGTCATGAGACAGTATGTGAGGAAAATAGAACAAGTTTTGATGTTGAGCCCTAAAGGTGACCCAAATGATAAGTAAGTTTTGGGTCTGTTACCTGTTATCTCAGTATAAATTGGGAGTGGTTTCAGATGTGAGTTAGAAGGGTGTCTGGAGGCCATGGTCTTCTTTGTGGGTGTATGGATATTACCCTATCAGCAGATCACCTTTCTGAGAACGGATGGGCATTTTTTCTATTCTTAAAAAGTTTGTATATGGTGAATGTGTGTATCGCTTAGCTATTGCAGCATAAAAATACCACCCTAAAACTCAGTGATTTAAACAATGTTGTTGCGTTTAGGTACTGTTGACTTGGTTCAGACTTACAGCAGCCCTGTGTACAGCAGACGGAAACACCTCCAGATCTTGCACCATCCGTACAGTCAACAGAAGGCAACACCTTGAGATCCCGCGCCATCCTCACAGTCAATAGAAGGCAACACTTCCAGATCCCATGCCATCCTCACAATTGTCATTATGTTTGAACTCATTGGTGTAGCCGCTGGGTTAATTCATGCCATTTCATCTAAGTTTATCCTCTTTTTCACTGACCTTTAACTTTACCTAGCATGATGACCTTCTGCAGGGACTGGTATCTGTGGGTAACATGTCCAAAGTATGTGTCATCTTCACTTCCAAGGGGCTGTCTGACTGTGCTTTTTCAAAGACATATTTGTTCATTCTTCTAGCAGTCTATGATATATATTTAATGTTCTTCTCCAACACCGCCAAGGGCATTAAGTATTCTTCAGTCTTCATGAGTCATTGCATAGATTTTGTGTGCTTATGAAGTGATGAAAAATACCATGGCTTGGATCAGTTACGCTTTAGTCCTCTAAATGACGTCTTTCCAGTATTTCCTGCTTTCAGCCGAGATCCATCTGACATCAGCAGTGATTATGAACATTCCTTGTCTGATTCCTTGTCCTCTACTGTATCTGGCTGGAATTTCTGGCAGTTTCCTGTCGATGTACTGCTGCAACTGTTTATTTGAATTATCTTCATCAAATTTTATTTGTATGTGATATTAATGATATTGTTCAATAATTCCCAAACTGTTGGACTACCTTTCTTTGGAATGGTTACAAATCTGCATATTTTCTAGTTGATTGACCAGGTAGATGTCTTCCAAATTTCTTGGCATAGATGAGTGTGTCTAGCATTGCATCCATTTGTTGAAACATCTCAACTGGTATTTTGTCAATTCCTGGAGCCTTGTTTTATGCCAGTGCTTTTAGTATGGCTTGGACTTCTTCCGTCTGCACCATGGCTTCTTGATCACACGGTACCTCTTGAAATGGTTGAATGTTTACGAATTCTATTTGGTATAATAACTCTGTATTTCTTCCATCTTCTTTTGATGCTTCCTGTATCACAATATTTTGTCTATAGAATCTTTCAATATTGCAGCTCAAAGCTTGAATTTTTCAGCTTGAGAAATGTTGGGTGTATCCTTCTCTTTTGTTTTTCTTTCTCTAGGTATTTACACATTAGGCCCTCTACATGTAAGAGCAAATTTCAGAGTCTCTTTTGGCACCTATTTTGGTGTTTTCCTTCTTTCTTGTTTTTTAAATTACCTTTTGCTTTCTTCTTCTTTATTTTGTTCAGTTTTATCGTGCTTTAAGTAGAAGTGTGCTGTACAAATTAGCTTACTCAAAAAATTGATATACACATTTTTTGTGACATTGGATGCAATCCCCACAATGTGTCAGCATCAACACTTCCCTCTTTCTACCCCGAGTTCCCCGTTTCCATTTGTCTAGTTTTCTTATACTTCCTTGCCATCTCATCTTTGCTTCTGCACGAATATTGCTAATTTGGTCTTGTATTCTTTTTTTTATTATGGTTGAATGAAAATGTGCATTCCCACATACACTTGCATGCTCACCTACACACAGCTCCCACCGCTCTCCCTGTGTGATGACAGCACACCCCTCCTCTCTGCTCCATATGTGTCCTATCCTCCTCCCAACAGTCTCCTACCCCCCCAAGCAAAGGTCAGCAGGGCGACACCCCATAGATGCATAGAATCATAAAATTCCCACAAGATACAGTCACCCTGCATTGCCAGGTCCAATCCATTGCTGTCTGAAAAGTTGACCATCATTTCGATTTATGGACATGGGCAGCATCAGGGCCAGGGTCGGTGCTCCCAGGGGAACCCTGAAGCCCCCCAGACCATCAATTGTGGTCTTTTATTGGAGATCTCAGGGTGCACCCCTATTTATTCTCTTGTTGCCAGTGAGACTCAACTTTGTGAGCTCCATTGTGGCTATCACTGGTAGTGACCAGGAACCATCTGGCTCTTCCGGTCATGAGTCGATGTAGGCACCCACTCATGTGGGTCTCTCTATCTTCTAGGTTGTCTTTACTGCATGTCGTTCTTGTCCTCGGTGATCATCTCTTCCTGTTGAGTTGGGACCATTTGCTGTACCCTCAGATGGCAGCTTGGCAGCTTTCAAGACCCCAGACGCCACTCATGGATGAGGGGTCCAGAGAGTCCTCATTAGCAAAATGCTAGCTGTGCCAGTTGGCCTCGATTTCACCTGAGAGCATGGTCTCTCGTACCCGCCCCAGCTACACTGTCCTTGCAATAATGGGTTAAGGTGGGAAGATTACTCAAATTGTGTTGAAGTCCAGTTATTACTGACCTTCTTTCTAATGTATGCTGTCACCGATTCCACCCAACAAATTTCTATCAACTAATCTAAACTAATCAACTAATCAATTAAACTAATCAACTAATCTAAACCCTTTCCCTCCCCCTCTGTACTTTCCTACCCCTGCAGTCATCAAAGAGTCCCATCCTCCATGTATGAGTCTCTTTTCATGTTCCCATCGTAGGGGTCTCATACAACATCCGTCATTCTGTCACTGACCGCCCCCACCCAACACAATGTCCTCCAGTTGAAACCAGGTTAAGGGATGCCTCCCACTATCATCACCGTTCTCCATCATTGCATCGTGTTCCATTGAGTATACACACCATAGTCTACCCATCCATTCCCCCGTTGCTGGGCATCTGGGATGACTCTATCCTTTCACTATTGTGGACTGTGCTGTGATAAGCATTCATGTACATGCATCAGTTGGTGTGAATGGCCCTGACTCTGCAGGATATATTCCAAGCAGTGGAATTATTAGGTCAAATAGCATATCTATATCCATTTTTTTAAGGGAGCACCAGATTGCTTTCCAAAGAGGTTGCACCATTCTGCAATCCCACCAACAGTGCAGGAGAGTTCCAATCTCCCCACAGCCTCTCTAGCATTTGTTGTTTTGCTTTTTTTGAATCATGGCCAACCTTGTTGAGGTGAGATGGTATCTCATTGTCACTTTGATTTGAATTTCTTTAATAGCTAATGATCGTGAGCTTGTCCACATGTGTTTTTTGACTTCCTGGATCTCCTCTTTAGAGACGTGTCTGTCCATCTCCCTTGCCCTTTGCTTAATTGGATGATTTATCTTTTTCTTATTGATATTTTGTTGTACCTTATAGATTACGGAGATCAGATGTCAGTCTGACATACAGTTGCCAAATATTTTTTCCCATTCTGTAGGTGGCCTTTTAATTCTATTAATAAAGTCTTTGGATGAACAAAAGTGATTGATTCTTAGCAGTTCCCATTTATCTATTTTCTCTTCTGATGATTGTGGTTTGTTTGACAGATTTTGAAGTCTGTCTATGTTGTGTATTAAACCTTCCATTGTTGTTCCTACTTTTTCTTGAATGGGCTTTATCTTTTTAGATTTGATATTTAGGTCTTTTGTCCAATTTGAGTTGGTTTTTGTATAAGGTGTGAGATATGGGTCTTGTTTTAATTTAGTGCAGATGGATATCCAGTTTCACCAGCACTGTTTGTTGAAGTGATTGTTTTTACCCCGGTTTAATGTCTTAGGACCTTTATCAAATATCAGGTGTTCATAGGCAGATGATGTTGTCTCTGGGGTCTCGATTCTGTTCCACTGATCTATCTGTCTGTTTCTGTACCAGTACGAAGCTGTTTTGACCACTGTGGCAGTGTAATAGGTTCTAAGGTCAGATAATGAGAGGCCTCCCAGTGTGTTCTTTTTCAGTAATGCTTTACTTATCCGGGGCTTCTTCACTTTCCAGACAAAGTTGGTAATTTGTTCCTCCATCTCATTAAAAAATGTCACTGGAATTTGTATTGAGATTGCATTATATAAGTAGATTGCTTTGGATAAAACAGACATTTTCACAATGTTAATTCTTCCTATTCATGAGCAGGATAGGTTTCTCCATTTATGTGAGTCTCTCTTAGTTTCTTGTAGTAAGGGTTTGTAGTTCTCTTTGTAAAGGTCTGTTATTTCTCTGGTTGAATTTATTCCTAGGTACTTTACCTTCTTAGGGGCTATAGTAAATGGTATGGACTTGGTGATTTCTTCCTTAATAATCTTGTTGTTGGTATAAAGGAAACCTACTGATTTACTTATGTTTTTCTTGTATCTTGAGACTTTGCTGAACTTTTGTATCAGTTTGAGTAGTTTCCTTATGGATTCTTTGGAATTCTCTGCATATAAAATGTTGTCTGCAAATAGGGAAATTTTGACTTCTTTACTGATGCAGATACTCTTTGTTTCTTGGTCTTGTCTAATTGCTCTGGATAGAACTTCTAGCACAATGCTGAATAGGAGAGGTGAGAGTGGGCATCCTTGTCTAGTTCCCATTTTCAAGGGAAACTGTTTCAGTCTCTCTCCATTCAGGATGATGTAGGCAGTTAGCTTTGTATAAATGGCCCTTGTTGCATTGAGGAATTGGCCATCTATTCCTATTTTGCTGAGAGTTTTTAGCATGAATGGATGTTGGACTTTATCATTTGCCTTTTCTGCACCAATAGACAAGATTATGTGACTCTTTTGTCGTATTTATGTGGTTGATCACATTAATTGTTTTTATGATGTTGAACCAGCCTTGCATTGCTGGTATGAATCCAACTTGGTCGTGATGGATTATTTTTTTGAATATGTCCTTGTATTCTATTGGCAAGAATTTTGTTGAAGAGTTTTACATCTAGATTCATTAGTGATATTGGTCTGTAGTTCTCCTTTTTTGTTGGGTGTTTCCCTGGCTTTGGTATCACGGTTATACTGGCTTCATAGAATGAATTTGGGAGTATTCCATCCTTTTCTATACTGGGAAATAGTCTAAGTATAGTAGTACTGGAGATAACTGTTCTCTAAAAGCTTGGTAGAATTCTGCAGTGAAGCCATCTGGGCCCGGGCTTTTTCTGGTTGGCAGTTTTTTGGTGACTTTTTCAATCTCTTCCTTTGTGATGGGTTTATTAAGTTGTTCTGCTTCACATTGTGATAATTTAGGTAGGTGATATGAATCAAGGAATTAGGCCATTTCTTCTAGGTTTTCAAATTTGTTAGAATGCAGTCTTTCATAGTATTCAGCTATGATATTTTTGATTTCTGTTGGATCTGTTGTGACAACTCTGCTCTCGTTTCTTATTTGTATTATTTGTTTCCTTTTCTGTCTTTGTTAGTAAGTTTAGCCAATGGTTTGTCAATTTTGTTGATCTTTTTAAAAAAACAGCTTTTGGTCTTTTCAATTTTTTCATTTGTTCTTCTATTCTCTAATTTGGTGAACTCTGCTCTAGTCTTTGTGATCTGGTGTCTTCTGGTGCCTGAGGGGTTCCTCTGTTCTCTCTATACTTGTTCAAGCTGTAGGGTCTGTTCTTTGATTTGGTTTCTTTCTTCCTTCCAGGTGAGTGCATTTATGAAGATTAACTGACCTCTGAGCACTGCTTTGGCTATATCTCATAGATTCTGGTAGGAAGTTTTTTCGTTCTCGTTGGAATCCATAAATTTCTTTATTTCATCCTTGATTTCTTCTATAACCCATGTTTTTTTGAGCAACATGTTGTTCAATTTCCATGAATTCCACTTTCTATCTATGTTTTTTCTGTTATTGATTTTGACTTTTATGGCTTCATGATCTGAGAAGATGCTTTGTGTTAATTCAATGGTATGGATTTTGTTGAGAATTGCTTTATGTCCTAACACATGGCCTATTCTGGAGAAATGTTCCATGTGCATTGGAGAAGAAGGTGTAGTTGTCTGCTGGTGGATAGAAAGTTCTGTATATGTTGATGAGGTCTAGTTAGTTAATTGTGGCAAAAAGGTCTACTGTGTCTTTATTGAGCTTTTTTTCTAGATGATCTGTGCAATATTGAAAGTGGAGTGTTGATCTCCTTTTTGAGTATAGTCAGTGTTTCTTTGATGTATTTAGGTGCTCTAATATTAGGTGCATAAATATTTAATATTGTTAAGTCCCGCTTGTGTATTGAACCTGTCAGCAATAGTGTCCATCCTTGTCCACGGTGGTGAATTTTACATTAAAAACAATTTTATCTGTGATTAGAATTGCCACACCTGCTCTTCTTTGTTTTTTGTTAGCTTGATATATATTCTTCTATCCTTTAATTTTCAGTTTGTTTCTATCTTTAAGTCTAAGGTGAATTTCTTGTAGGCAACATATAGATGGGTCATGTCTTTTTATCACAGATGTCACTCAGTGTCTCTTTACTGGAACATTTAGTCCACTCACATTCTATGCAATTATTGATATGTATGTGTTCAGTGCTGCCGTTGTGATATGTTTATTTTTGTGTTGATGTTTTCTCTGTTGTTCTTATTAGTCTGTTTTGCGACTTCTTCTTTGTGAGTTGATTTTTCACCTTTTTTGGGTTGGTTTTGCGCAGTTGTTGAGACTCCTGTATTACATTTCTTGATACTGTATGTTGCTTCTTTATTGTGCTTTATGGCTGCCCCTATGATCCCACTTAATAAACTATATATAAACCCAATTTTGATTGCTACCAGTCTTATCAACTTCCTCTCCATCTGGAAGGACTATGACAACTGTGGAACATTCCTCTTTTTAATATGATGATATCATAGTTTACACCATATGATCACTAGATCATTTCTTTCACTATTATAGCTTTGATTATGTTTGGAGCCTTCCCTAACTGAGTAGGATTCTGGATAATGTGTCCTTCTATACTATAAAGTAAGCCGTTTTGTTCTTTCAAGCCAAGAAATTCTTTCAGTATGTCTTGTAGCTTTGGTTTGGTTTTTACAAAGTCTCTGAGTTTCTGTTTATCTGTGAATGTCTTAATTTCATTTTTATATTTAAAAGATAGTTTTGCAGGATATATAATTCTTGGCTCGAAGTTCTTCTCCTTCCAGGCTTT
Source organism: Heterohyrax brucei (assembly GCA_028571685.1). Taxonomy (NCBI): domain Eukaryota; kingdom Metazoa; phylum Chordata; class Mammalia; order Hyracoidea; family Procaviidae; genus Heterohyrax; species Heterohyrax brucei. Next base: position 22,555,478 of record CM053147.1, read on the forward strand.
GAATGTGTCATGCCACTGTCTCCATGCCAGCATCATTTCTGCCAAGAATCTGCTGAAAGCCTACAGGGTTTCCCTCTCAATGTTAGCTTTGCTTTAACTCTTGCTGTCTTTAAGAATTTCTGGTTATGTTTCATTTTGTTAAGCTTGATTATAATATGTCTTGGATCCTTTCTATTGAGATCTATATTGAGTGGTGTTTGGTACATATCTTGGATATCTATATTCTCTTCTTTCATAATTTCTGGGAAGTTTTCGGTGAATAGCTCAGCCACAATACTCTCTGTGTTCTCAGGTGTTCCACCCTGTTAAAGAACTCCAATTAATTGTAGATTGTTCTTGTTAATAGAGTCCCACATGCTTCTTAATGCTTCTTCATTTTTCTTGTTTCTTTTTTCTGATTTCTCCTCATAGGATCAGTAGCTGTGTCTTCCAAATCAGAAATTCTCTTTTAATATGAAGATATCCATTTGTTCCATTTTGTTTTCTTGGCTTTGAATTGAAGTTTCTATGTCTTTGATTTTGTTCTTGATCTGTTGAATTTCTGCATACTGATGTTGCATCAGATTGAACAGCTTGCTTAATTTTTCATTTTGCTCTGCTGCATTTTGCATAAGGTCTAGGAGGGCTCTCTATGTAATCCTTTTGTATTCACCTTCTGATAGTTTCAGAAAAGCTTCTTCATCTGGGAAGTTCTGAGATGCTTTCTTTTGGGGACCTTCTGATGCTGTGGCGATTTCTGGGTTACAATCTTCTCCAAAGTTTGTTGCTTTTCGGGCTTCATGTGGGTCAGTAGAGACTGGAAGAGATGCTTCAGTCTGTGCAAGCCTGTGCTCACCAAGAGTGGAGTCAGTGAAAGAGAGGACGTTTTGCGTTCAGTGGTATGAAGTCAAAATCAACAGCCCTATGCTGCATCCCAAGGCTCAGTAGGTGTTCACAGGCTCCATTTAATTATCATTTCAGGTCTTGATTTCCAGAGGGATTTAGTGAGACATGCTCAGAAATAAGTAGAAGAAAGGAGAAAATCTCCTTTTTTTTCTCTTTTTCTGTTGTACTTTCATTCCCAGATTAACCACTGAAAATGCTCTGTATTCTTTCCAGGCCTTTAAATTATGCATATGTGTATGCAGACACATGTTTGTGTTATACATATATCCTATACAATATTATAGCCATTTTTTATGTAATTAATATGCTCATTGTATGCTTAACTATATCTTAGGGACTTGTAGCCTCCCAGGATGCTATGTGTAGCTCTGGAAAGACTTTTTATTTTTGTATCAACATTAATTATGAAACACTTCAAAAACAGAAAAAACTCTGAAATATAATAACATATCTTATCACATCCAGATTGAACAATATAAATAGTTGTAACATAATTGCATCAGATCTTCTCCCTTTTATAAATAGCATACTGCAAATAAAAAATACTAGCACTTATTTATTAATTGTCCCTTGTTTATGAACTTAGGTGTTCTATTATTCACCATTACTAACATTTCTTCAGTGAAAATCTGAGGTTTCAATGGATGCGAGCATCAGGGTTTCTGTAGGGAGAATATGTATGCATGTGAAATTGCCATGTCTTAGGGTGGATGCATCGACATTACTAGATATTTCCAAATTTCTTTTCAAGTGATTGGTACCAGCTTCCTCACCTACCAGCAGTATGTGAGAGTTTTCCTCTCTCTTAACTCCTAAAAATTGATACCAGTTTTTTCAGCCATTTATCAACTGCTCATGGACGTGATTTTGCCCTTTTCTGATTATTATTGAAGATGATCGTCTTCTTGTGTATTTATTGGCCTCAGGGAATCTTCCTTTCACTAAAATGTCAATACATATCCTTTATACATTTTTCCATGGGATCATTTGGCCTTTTCTTGTTGATTTTTGCCAGCTTTTATTCTTGATACTAATTCTCAGTGTCTTATTTATATTTACTTATCCTCTTTCGGTCTATGGTTTATTTTAGCTTTGTTTATGTTATGTTTTGGATGTCAAGGTCATAAAAAGTTTTGCTAAATTTTCCTGTTTTTCTGGGACAGTCTGAATGAAAGGTGAATGCTAGTAATTCTTGTAAATTTCTTTTTACTACTGTTATAAACTTCTCAACAGTTTACATCTTTTTAGGGTACATTATGTTGCCATTTTTAGGTGCCTTTGAATTGCTTCCAATCCCTCGTGATCCTCTGTACAGCAGAATAAAACACTTCTTGGTCCTGCACCATTCTTAGAATTGTTGTTTTGCTTGAGCCCATTGTTTCAGCCACTGTGTCAGTCGGTCTTGTTGAGGATCTTCCTCTTTTTAGCTGGTTCTCTACTTTACCGAGCGTGATGTCATTCTCCAGGGACTAAGGTCTCCAGATGGCATGTCCAAAGTATGTAAGACTAGTCTTGCCATCCTTGTTTCTCAGGAGCACTCTGGCTATGCTTCTTTCAAGACAGATATTTGGTTCTTTTGGCCAAGCATGATATATTCAATACTCTTTGCCAACACTACAATTCGAAAGTGTCAATTCTTTAGTTTTCCTTATTCCTTATCCAGCTTTTGCATACATATGAGGTGATTAAAAACACTATGGCTTGGGTCAGGTGGCATCTTAGTCTTCAAGGTGACATCTTTGGTTTTAAGACTTTAAAGAGGTCTTTGCAGCCTGTTTGCCCAACGCAGTGCTTTTTTTTTTTTGATTTCTTGAGAGCTGCTTCCATAAGTATTGATTGTAGATTCAGGTAAAATGAAATCCTTGACACCTTCAATCTTTTTTTATGTTTATAATGATGTTGCTTATGGGTAACGTTGTGAGAATTTTTGTTTTCTTTACGTTGTGGTGTAATCCATACTGAAGGCTGTGATCTTTGACTTTCAGGGTATGCTCTAAGCTTTGTTTTGACCTTTCTGGTCTGCTGTGCTGTTTCTCATTCTCTCCCCAGACTTGGCCAGCACTTATGGGACAGGTGCTGAGTTCTAGCTGTCTGCTGGGCCAAGATATAAGGCAGAACTCTAGGCCCAGCCTCTGGGTCCCACATTCTGAAATAATCCACCTTTGGGCTGCCACAGCCCCAGCTCCAGTTGCATCCCTGACTTTGACTTCCTGAGCATTTCCTCTTTTGTTCTCTTCCAGGCTTGGATTACATTAAAACATGTATTTAGTTTTGTTTTAAATCAATATACCAATATTGGTACATTTTTATTAACTAAAGTTCACAGTTTACATTAGGATTCACTTTTTGTGATAGACAGTCTTATGTTTAATGTCATGTATCACGTGGAACAGTTTCACCCAAAACCCAAAACCAAACCCGTTGTTGTCCAGTTGATTCCAATTCATGTGACCTTATAGGGCAGAGTAGAACTTCCCTATAGGGCCTACAAGGCTGTAATCTTCACAGAAGTGGATTTCCATATCTCTCTTCCATGGAGTGGTTGGGGATTCAAACTGCTGACTTAACTGGGTAGCCGGTGAGTGCCTACCCACTGAATCTACCAGGGATCCTAGAATAGATTTACTGCCTATAAAATGCCCTGACCTACCTTGAATAATTTCTTTTTCAAGGATAAGCATAAAGCTGATTCCTATATGGTGAAAGTTAAAAATATCCCAAATATCTAACTTTTCCAGAGAGCTGTACCACTCTATCATGTCTAACACCAACTCATCCTCCTCCCCTTAGTACTCACCCTCCTGCTTCTGGGTTCTATAATTAGGTCTTCCTCTCTTTTCCTCTTGGACTACTGAGAACTACTGATCATTTTACTGTCTCTATAATAACTTTTCCAGAATTGTTTTGACTCCGTTGTATCAACATCCTGTGTGTGTAGTCAATTGAAGGTCCGTGTCAGCTCACTTTGCCTTGTTGCTGGGAGCTCCCTCAAGGCCCACATCCATGATTGTGCTCAGCACTGGTGGCCTCCCTTGGGTATATTCCTGACCTCAGGACCTTATTTTTATTTGTGTGTTAATAGTATTTAGCTCAGGAAGAGTGTTAGCTGACCTAGTTAGAAATATAAAGTATTAGTGTGCATGTTTGGCTTAGGCATTTCATTTTTAAACTTTCTATCAAACTCACTGGTAAAATAAGCCCTCTAGAAAGAAAAACATTAAAGGCTATTCCCTCCTTAGACAAATGGGAAGCTCTTTTGGCAAATGTTGGCCTCAATCTCTGTTTGAGTGGAAATTTGTCTATCCATCTCCCATCTCCTGAGCTCATGGTTGACTTGCCCTCGTTTGCAGCCTGTCTTTGTAACCATGACGCTATAGGCCTAACTTTGGCTGCATCACCACCTTTGATATCAGACCTTAGCTGGAGAGGGAGAAGAATGGGTAAATTTTTGCCTTGAATTATCCCAAGAGCCATCCCTCCTTGTAAAAGTCAAAAAGAATTTAGGGCTAAAATTTAATATATTGGCAAAGAGAAGGCTGCCCTAAAGGCTCCAAACATCAACCTTCTTTTGTGTAAAGTATCCTGTAATCATGGGCTAGCCACTAGCAATACAGCAGCTGCTGGCTCAAGATCCAAGAACTGGAGGTCAGACAATGATGATCGGGATGCAAGATCCCACTGAATGAATAATTTCTAGAATAAGTTCTCTTGTAAGGATCAACGCAAAGCTGATTCCTATGAAGTGGAATTTAAAGATGTCCCAAATGTCCAACTTTTCCACACAGCTATACCACTCAGTGATCTCTAACGTCAGCTCCTTCCCCTTCCCTCAATACTCTCCGTCCTGCCTTTTGGTCCCATAATTCACTGCAATGTCTCCCAGAACTCATGAACGGTATCTCAAAGAAATGGCTCACTTGGTTGTGCAGGTTGACATGTCCCAAATTCATAAGTGAGACACCAGGCTAGAAGTTTCTCTTGACCTACCACCATGCAGGGGCTTAGGAACCCAAACCAGCAGGCTCAAGGGGCTGCAGATGCTGTAGGAGGGATGGTTATTGTCAGAACTGGTAAAATGGTCAGAGGGTAGAGACATGTCCGAGCTCTGTCTCATAGAAGTTATACTTAGGCTAAGGCTGATGGTGATTCTCTCTGCACTTAATTAGTTAGAGGAGGTCAGATGATGTCCCCATGCCATTTTTATAGTGCTCATCATGAGTCTGTGTTGCTGTGTGGCTTTCACTCAGGGGTGTTCACAACAGAGAATAAGGTAAGAACCAATAAATCCAATATTTGCTATGCCTGCCTTTGACCTTGACCACAACCCAAGTCTTCTGAACCAAAAAATGTTTGTTCCCCCTCCATGGAGCAGAGCAAACATCCATCCGTGTGAGGTCCAGGACCTTGGCCTTATTAGCACTGACCTACAGATCGAACTTGTTATTTTCAGGCTATGTGGACACGTGTCAGGTAATGAGAACTCAAGCACCCACTGCTTCCAATTAGAATGAATTACTGGCAATATGGTATCAGCCCTCAAGCGACTTTGTAACCTAGGGTGGGGAGATGATATAAGCAAAAGAGGAGAGAAACCCATGCGGAATGGGAAAAATATAATAGATGGAGGCCTGCGAGGTGGCTCTTGTGACCACATGGATACTAACTACTTCATGCTCACCTCATTTGGTTTTTTGTTACAAAAGGTGTGATGCCAATATAGTAACAGTGGACCTGCACGCAAACTGTCAGCTTTGGCTGGGGGTTGGATGGTTTGGGATTTGTTTGCTTATGTGATCACCCCATCCATTAAGTAGTTTTCCAACTTCAAAGGTTTGAAAAGTCCAGTGACAACACTTCCCCAAGTTCACTACCCAGATAAAAGTTCATGAGACCTAAGGGTCTTTGCTAATCCTCTCAAATTAGTACTCCAACCTAGAAGAAGGAAAGGAGTGCAGAAAGATATACCCATGAAATATTTTAATTATAAACCAAATATCAATTTGTAAAGAATAGGAAAGTTTTTTGCCTTTTGTACATATTTGGAAGAAAATGTCTCTGCCCTATGTAACAGATTGGTGGAAAGACTTGCTCACAGGGTTTTTCTGAAAAGAAGAATTGTCTCTAGGCAGATTAGGTTTGCATTTTTAGTGCAGATTCGTAAATGTGTAAATCCAACAAACTTGTGAGTTGATAGCTTCTGCAGCCCTTGGCACGTTAAAGTGTTATATTGGGTGCTATTTTTCTGAAAGTAAAAATGAATTATTTAAAAAATCACCTGGGCTTGCTCTGTTGATGTTGCAGATGCAAATCAATGTAAACTGAGGCTATTCCTAGAAAGGGCTTTAATTTTCTTGTGTTGGTTCTAGCGAGATTCCGTTTCAGGCCAGGTCAGAGTTGCCACTGCTCAAGTTGAAGAGAGCTACTATATATTATGTGTTCTTATCTGGTCGCTATGAATTGGAATCCACTCAGTGGCAATGGATTTGGTTTTTTTTGTTTGTTTATTTTTTGGCTGGTAAGATGTCCTAGTTGTGCAGTGGCTGAGTGGTTGGCTGCTAACAGAAAGATCACTGGCTTGAACCCTCCAGGTACTCCATGGGAGAAAGATGTGACAGACTGGTTCAGTACAGATAACAGCATTGGAAACCCTATAGGGAAATTCTACTCTGTCCTATAGAGTCACTGGGAGCTGGGATTGATTCGCAGGAAAAAGAGTTTGGTTTGGTTTATTTTTACACAGTGCTGGCAGTGTATGGGTGACAAGAAGGCTCCAAGGGTGAAGCAGAAATGGAATCTGTTGTCCAAGAGCTTACAGTTGAATACAGGAGAGGAGACATGAAGCAAACTATTTTAGTATGTGGTTGAAAATCATTATTGCAGGAGATTTAAAAACTACTGTGGCTGTTCAGAGAAGGAACAGGGAATGAGGAGGTAAGAGAAGCAGAGGAAGGGACCAGTAGGCTGGGCTTGGATGGATAGCCAGAAGTTGAATGTGAATCATCTTCCTGTATAAAAACCTGCTGTGGAGTTGATGAACTAAAATGTGTAAAACTCTGTGCCCCATATCACTGCCTTTGTTTCAAGGTAGATGCATACAAATAGCCTGACAAGTGACCAAGCAAGCCAATAATGATATACAGAGTCCCCTTTCAATACATAATCTGCAGTGACTGTGTAGTGGGCACTGGCTCCCGTCTGGGCTCTTAGCCCGGACACCCAGCCAGGCAGCAAACAGTCCAACTGGGCAAAGTAGAAAATACTCTCAAAGGAAAAAAAACAGGACAGAAACAAATTGACCCAAAATGAAAATCAGAGGAGACAGCCAAAACTTGACAAGAGAATATTACAGCATGAATAGCTGTAATAGCCAGGTGTCTTGGTTTGCTTGTGTTGTTTTATCAGAAATACCACAAATGGGTAACTTTAAACAACAGAAATTTATTGTATCACAGATCAGGAGACCAGAAGTCCAAATCAGGGCATCAGCTCTAGGTCAGTGTCCCTCCTTGGAGATAACTCTGGGAGTTCTTCGGGGTTCCTTGGTATCTATCTTATACCTGTGCGTGTTTCTGTGTCTACTCTGCTATTTTTATAATTTAGAAGTGATTTTATGCATTGGAATGATTATGCTGGGGAAGAATATTGAATAGACCATGGACTACCAGAAAAATGAACAGATCTGTCTTGGAGCTAAAATGCTCCTCAGAAGTGAGGACAGGGAAGTTTCATCTTGTATACTTTGGACATGTTGTCAAGAGGGACTAGTCCAAGGAAAAGGACATTATGTTTGGTAAAACAGAGTCAGTGAGAAAGATCAAGATCCAGATGGTTGACACGGTGTCCACAACAGTGGCCTAAAATATCACAAGGACTGTGAGGATGCCGCAAGATCATGCAGTATTTTGTTCTGTTGCACACAGGGTTGCTATGAGTTGGAATTGACTTGATCCCTCCTAACAACAACAAGAGAAATGATGAGGTTTATGACCTACCTTACTCTAGTAAGATCACATTAACATAAGAAATGAGAACTCTATTTTCAAACACGTTCAAATCTACAAGTGTAGGGGCCAGAACTTGGATATATATTTTCCCAAACCCAAATGAAACTCATTGACACCAAGTCAATGCTGACTCATAGTGACCCTATAGGACAGAGTAGAACCGCCCATAGAGTTTTCAAGGTGCACTTGGTGGATTTGAACCACCAGTCTTTTGGTTAGCAGCTGTAGCACTTAACGATTCATATTTTGGGAGGACACGATTCAGTCTTTAACACTAGAAGTAAGAGTGTGCCTACAGGAAGCCACCTAGTATAACACTTCCATTGGTATTCTTTGAGTTCTTTTTTTATTTAGTGAGGAGCAGAAGCCCTTATCTACACAGTAACAACAGGGATGATAGATTCTGGTCTTAGTTCTGCCACCACTCAGCAGTGTGACCTGGCCACATATACACCAGTGGAACCTCTGAGAAGAAGGGCAGTGTTACTGATCATTTCATGAAGCGCTCATAAGTGCCCACCAGATGCAGCCAAGAAGATTCCAGAAGCTGTGGCACCAGGGACTTAGAAAGCAGCTCTACAGCTGAGAAAAATCTGCTTAGAAAATTGGGTCAGACTAGGGTAGTAGCTATAATCAAAACCCGCAGGAGAAAACACTGATAAACTATAGCCTGGGGAAATTTGATTGTTTTAAAAATAAAGATGAAACAATGGATTTTAAAAGACACTATGCCAAATATCTTCTAGCCTGACTGAAATGGGATGAGGAGTTGGAGCTGTAGGTGGAGGACAAAAGGTTTTAGTTAAATCCCGAAAGAAAGAGCTTATTTGCCTTTAAGTTTCAAACATGTTTTCTTTTTTTCTTTCTTTGTTTCAAGTTTATTGCCACGTTACAAGAGAAGGATAAAGGCCCTTATTCCACCACTGATGTTGGGTTAGCCAGTGACACTAATTGTCCCAATCAGCTCCCTGAAGGCTAAGTTTTCTTTGCAAACTTAATTTTAGTTTTGTGGAATCATTAAGTTTTGGAGGATGCTGGGTGACACACGTTGCTGTAATTATTAGTGAATCAAGCCTGGAGTGGTCAGCTTCTTTGGATAGGATGTGCCACTAATGAGAAATAGCATTGTGAATGCAATTTCCAGTGGGCCATTTAGCTTCACAAGGGGACAAAGCTGTGTTTCATGAATGTATACCATCCTTGTCCAACAGGATTGCAGAAACTGTTTTGGCATTGATGGAGATTGAAAGGGAATGTGGTTGGATGGTCATTGTGGCCTATTAGTATAATGACCACTAGCACAAATCATGTGCCCTATAACTGGTAGGTCTGAAGCTTATGTGAGTGTATCATTGTCGTATGATAAAGACAGTGTTTCACTATTCTATGTAACAATGTCAGTAATAAAACTTCCAGTGTCTGAATACTTACTGTATGCTAGGCATATAAGGTGAGCACGTTGCGTGTATTATCTCATTTATTACTCATAGTAACCTATGAGGAGATAGTATTGTTCCTTGTTGTAAAAGAGGAAATCTACTTTCTAAAAGATCTGTAGACGTGCTCAGTATTACACAACAAGGAAACAATGGAAACAATGGGTAGTACAAATGGTTAACAAACTTGGCTGCTAACTGAAAGACTGGAGGTTCCAGTTCACTCCAGAGGCAGCTCTGATGAAAGGCCTGGCAGTCTATTTCTGAAAGGTCACAACCATTGAAAACACTATGGAGCCCAGTTCCACTGTAACAACACATGGGGTTGGAATTGACTGGATAGCAACTGGTATTGGTGGTAGTGGATGATAGTTCAAAGATATAAACCAAATACATGATCACATCTATTGCCAACAAGTCAGTCAGTTCCTACCTGTAGCATCCCTATAGGACAGATTATACCGCCCCATAGAATTTTCAAAGCTATAATCTTTATGGAAGCAAATTGCCAGATCTCTTTCCTGTGAAGTATTCTTCATTTAGGCAGGCTTTGTATGTTGGAGTGGAAGTGAGCTCCTCAAACCTAGAAATTATCTTTATGAAAATGTATGAATTTGATTTTTTATCAGAATATTTTAAAATCACACCAAGCATACCTTTCTTTCCAGAATAGCAACACAGTAAATAAAATCCCTGTTAGAATTACTGCCTTTCCTTAAAACCCAAGGCATTGAACATTTTTGGGCTTGCCATACTTGGAAAGAAGTCAGTCTGTAGCATACTGAAGGTTATGATGCTTGGCTTTTAATAGGCATCTTCTTGTAATCAGGTAGTAATGATATTAGACATGATTCATTGAACTCTTACTATGAGCTGGGCATTGCCCCAAGTTCTTTGTGCATTATCTCATTTAATCCACAGGATACTGAGACACAGACAGCTGAAGCTTACAGAGTCAAGGTCAAATAGCTAGTAACTGAGGAATCAGGATGTACAACCTGGGCTCTGTAGATTCAGGGTCCAAGTTCTTAGTCACTATGGTTACGATCTCTCTATGATGTTTGGCCATGTGACCACCCATTTTCAAGCAAGTTACTCTTTCTTTATGGGATTTCTTCATGAATAGATCAAGTGAACTTCTGTGATTGTTTCTAAACTATTCAAATAGAGGAAAAATGACTTAATTTTACAATTCTGTCTAATATTTTTAGACATAACATTTGCAAGAGAAACACGATTTCATGCACTCATGTGGATGTTCCTAGCTGTACTTTGGTAAAGCTGCTGGACTTCAGGGCACTTGCTACTTCATCTTATGACCTTCTCCTTTTCTTAAGGTGCCAGGGTTTCTATTTTCTCACTTTTAGCTCATGAACATGTATATTGAACATATACTTTGTGTACTCAAATCATAAAGACTCCTGATTGACTGTCTGCATTTGAATTTAGTTTATAGGTATAGCTACTGTAAAAAGAGACCCCAAAATACAATACTTCAAACAACATAAATGTTGTTTGGAAGGGAAGTTCAGGGAGCTTGGGTGCCTTGTCTCCATGAGCTCATCCCAAGTCAGAGACTAGGCTTCCTTCTGCTTGTTGCTGTGCACCCGTGGCATACTGTTTCTTTCTCCATGACACACAAGCAACTTCCTTATAAAATTGTACTCTGTTGGCCAAAATCTAATCCTGTGGCCATGCCTAGTTAGCTATAAGGCAGGTTTTGAAATGTACAGTTGGGATAGTGTGTTCATAGCATCCTGTGGATTTCTTACTTGAAAGAGAAGGGAGAATGGACATTGGGGATAGATACTAAATGCTGCCACAGTCTTTCCCCTGGCATCCAAGTATCTTTTCTTACCTTTACGCCACACAAAGAATATATTCACCTTCTCCCCAAAGGAGAAACACCAAAGTCCACTCTATTACTACATGAGGCTGAGAATCCAGGCCTCTGAGAGATGTTCAGACCTCTCCATAGGTCAGATGTGGCTTTCAGTGACTTCTGCACTGTGACATGAGTGATTTCTTACACAATGCCCATCATGAAAGAGGAGAATGACAAATACACAGCAGAGACTAGGGAGTAGTAGCTATCAATTGTCTTAGGCTGAATTCTATATAGAAGCAAAACCAGTAAAGTATGTAAGTATGGAGAGACAGAGAGATTTATATTAAGGAAATGGTTCATGGAGTTAGAAGGTCCCAAGTCTGTGGGTTGGAGTGGAGGCTTCTTTTGGGTCACAGGCTACAATACCAGTGAATCCCAAGAACAGCAGGCAAGATGGTGGTAAGCTGCTAGATCAAGTCCCAGGAACCAGAGGTTCCTGGTTTGCCAAAAAATGTACCAATGCTGAATGCACACCATACTCCCAAGGAAACTCCCCTTCAGCTGACTGGCTCCTCATAGCAGATTATGTCATGGAGGTGATCACATTACATCAACTCTCATCATGGAGGTGATTTCACCATTATACAACTGCTGAACTATATCATAACTGCCAAAATACTGAGAAGCATGACCCAGCCAAGTGGACACACAACCTTGATGATTACACACATGTTGCTGGGTGGGAACAACTTGGCAATCCTTGTTAGCCCTTCTTCACCACCCCTGGTACAACTCTCTGGGAGAAACTGCCTTATCCATTGTCTTTAGTGGCTCTTATCTCTGGCGGCCACATCTATGGTGGTTGTTGGAGAATGTTCTTTCTTTGGTTGCTGCCCACCTCTTGCAGTCAGTTTTCTGCTGGTACAGCTTTGGGAGACTGAGATTTGGTTTAGTCACTGAACCTGAGTTGATTCTGACTCACTGGCTTTGTTGGCCAGCTTTTGGGTTTCCTTGGCAATACAGTTGCCTGAAAAAATTCCAGTTCATTTACTTCCAGTCTGTTCTGAATGAAAGCCATCATTGGCTCTAGTTCTTAAGCCTGCAGATTCACCTTTTTATTTATTGATTTTCATGGCTATTTATTGGTTTCATTCATTCTGTTCTCTCTCATTAAGTTTAAGAGCTTCTTCTACCTTGAAGCCATTGGAAGGAATAGCTTTGGATAAGGAAAACTACGCCTAAATTCCATCTGAATCTCTGCAGCTGGGCTAGCTCCCAGTGTGTGGCCCAGAAGAACACTCAATAGGTGGTTCTCAAAATAGGCTCTGGATGAAAAGCTTATCTTCTACTGCCTGGGAAACAGAAGTGCTTGGTTTTTCTAACGGTGTCTCTCTTACCAGGGCTGTATTCCTTCTCAATTATTTTTGCAAATGTGTTAAAAATCTGCAAGGAAAGACGATTCCATCAAATTTTTCAGTTTCTCACCAGTTCTCTTAGAGCTGTGGGCTCTGTATGCACCAGGGTCCATCAGATGAGGCTGTGGTTGGTGAAGCCTAGCAGAGGTCACTGGCAACCTGGTTGGCGCAAACAGTTTATACTCAGCCACTAACTGAAAGGCCTGGATATCTACATCTGGAAGATTACAACATTGCCAGATATTTTCCATTTTGTTATGTGAATACCCTACGTCTAGGTAGCAGCATCTATATTAGGGTACAGGCTGAGCTTCTGTAACAAAGAGACCCCCAAATATGGTAGTTTAGACAAATGTGAGTTAATTATTTTTTTAATCTAATATCCTCTAGTGCACAAGCAGCCGCGGCTGGATTGGACTTCTGCTCCATAACATTGACTGGAGGCTAGACTCCTTCTGTTGGCTACTCTGCCAGGTCCCAAGGGGCCGCCCTCAGCTGCAGTGCTGAAGCTGGCTTGTATCATGTCCGCATTCCAACTGCAGGGCAGGAGGCAGGAGGGGGAGATCGAGGGGAGCATGAACAATTTCCTTGTTAAAATATGTGCTGGAAGTTACGTGAAACACTCCCCTTCACAACCTTTTCCTTTACTGGTACCAGGATGCAGAGGAGGGTGGGCTGAGGGGAAGGGTGTTGTATAGGCTCCAGTTGGGCAGCTGCATATGTAAAGGAAATACAATAAGAAAAGGAAGAAGTAGGAGTGGGTACTGGAGGTCAGCTAGCTGTCTCTGCCACAGTGTTGCTAAGTATAAATTAGGTGAACATGTTACTGGACTTCTGGCATACCCTTAGACCGTCTACTTCACAAGGAGCCTATCTATTGTAGAAGGTGAGAGGAAAGAGAATCATCCTCTTGGTCCTGTCACTTATTCAGTTTTCTTTTTCTGTATTCTTACAAATAACAATGTGTACTGAGCAACAGAACAGTACAGTGATCAACTGTCTGAAGTTCAAGTATCCATCATTTGTGGAGTTCTTTCCATCAGCCACATTATAATTCCGTCACAGAAACTTCTGCAGTGCATCTGGAGCGTGTGGTTACCACTTTTGCCAAGCTCAGTGATTGAGAAGGCTTTCATCTCTTCTCCATACTGATATTGTTAGTAGCCTAGGCAGAGGGATTCAGGCCCTGAGTACCACCAGCAGAAAGGTTGGTGGTTTGACTATCCCTACCCCAGAGGTGCTTCGGAAGAAAGGCCTGGTGATATGCTTCTGAAAGATCACAGCCTTGAGAACTCTATGGAACAGTTCTACTCTGCACATGTGTGATTACCAAGAGTTGGAATTGTCTCAAAGCAATCAACAATGACAATGATCAATGATGTGTGCATGAAAGCATGAATAGGACTCCTGAACTTGGTGGCCAGCTCACCTGTCTGGCTCGCAGATGTCCTGAAAACACTGAATCTGTAGACCAAACTTCTTTCTAAAGTTTATGTTGGGAAGTACTGTTCATTTAAGGTGAAACAAAGAAAACAGAAAAGCCATCATACCTGGAATAGTTAGTAAATTGGGAAATGTAGCTTGAAAGTTATGCATAAATATTTTTTCTGATGTGGGAAATTCATCTGGACACCTGTAAATCAATTTATTCTTTATCCTGGCCAAACTCTATTACCATTCTCCACACGCATGCAAGTGTCAAAGTTCATATTTGAGTGCGTGCAGGCACACTTGTTGTGTGTATGTGTATGTAAGAGAGAGGAAGAGAGTATGCTTTGATGGTATTATGAGCTGGAAGATATGTTGAAGCCCTTACCCCTACTACTTGCAAATACAAACTTACTTGGAAATAGATCTTTGTAGATTAATTGGTTAGGTTCCCATGATGCCTTACATGAGCAGTGTGGGTCCAAATCTAATATGACTGGTGTCCTAATAAGAAGAAGAGGCACAGAGCAAGACAAGCAGAGAGAAGGCAGCCGAGCAAAAACTAAACAGACATTGGAATTCTAATGCCGTAAGCCAGGGAATCTCTGCAGCTGTCAGAGCTGGAAGAGACAACCCACTGCCATCAAGTCAACTCCAACTCACAGTTGCTCTGCATAATAGTAGAGTGGAACTGCCCTGTAGAGTTTCCAAGGAGTGCATGGTGGATTCAAACCATTGATCTTTTGATTAGCAGCTGTAGCACTTAACTACTGTGCCACCAGGGTTTCCTGGAAGAGGCAAGGTGGATCTTTTCCTACAAGCTGCAGAGAAAGAATGGCCCTGCCAACATTTTGACTTTGGATTTTCAGCCTCTGACACTGTGACGGGGTGAATTTCTGTTGTTTTAAGCTACCCAGTTTGTAGTAGTTTGTTTTGACACCCCTTGGAAGCTAATATAGTTGGGAACAATTCCAAAATTATGTTTCTGATTTGAACAAAGACATAAAGAGACAGAAAGACAGGGAACGATGTCTCAGTCACCTGCTCAGGAGTTCTCTGTAGGGGCTTCTGGCATCCTTCTCCATCAGTCAACTGAATAAGTAACTGTATTTCTGATATTAGGCTCTTGTTTCACCCTGACCTTGAAAATGTAATTTTCCTCCTGATTCCCACACAGTGTCTCCTAGACTTTGTCAGTCTGAGTTGTTAACTTCCTGTGTGGACAGTGAGAACTCTCGGTTCTGGCATGGCTGAGTTTCCCACATTCTCCTGGGTAGCTTTGGACCTCCACTTTTCACATTCCCTTGTTCTGGGGTGGGATGGGTCTCTGCCAAATCATGAACTTTGCATTCACGAGCTTTTCTTCCTTTATTTCTTCCACTGAGGTCTTCCTCCTCAGCCTAAACCCCGAGTAACTGAAAGTGACTGCCGTAAGCATGATATTTCTTGATAGCCTCCTGTTTTAGCCTAAAAATGTATGTGAATCTTGCATTCTAACAGTATAATTTATTCATTTGTTGAAATATACAGTTTAAATTACTACTGGTTGAAATATTTATCTCCCTTTACCTCGAACCTTCAAGTAAAATCTAATTTGCCAGAAAATAGACCATGTTTATCCCGTGGCTTTGCACTATCTCTTAGCCCATGACTCTGAACTCCCAGGGAGTTAAAGTATTCTAGTTTGGGAAATGTATATGTATTAGTCAAACAGTTGATCTCTAACTCTGGAATTTGAGCTTTTTGAAAGGCAAGGCTTCTGATGACAGCTGCCTTCGAGTTGTCCTCCCAACCCATGGAGTCTGACCACGTAAACAATGAAACTAAGTACCACCGGGTCCCACACCACCACCTTCATAGGTGGTGAATCTGGCTATTGTGATCCACAAGGTTTTCACTTTCAGAAGTAGGTTTTGAGGTCTTTCTTCCTAGGTCAGATTTCAACTCTAATCTGTTCAGCATCATAGAAACACAGAAACGTGTACTGACAGATAGGCGGTAGTGGCTTATGAGATGCACTGGCTGGGACTCTAGCACCGAGGGTCTCTGAACCACCACTGCCTCCATGAATCTGTTACACTGTTGCTATCTTGTCAATTCAAACTCATAGGGATCCTGTACTGCCCTATAGGGTTTCTAGGCCTCGAAGAAGACTGCTCCTTCTTTCTTCCAGGGAGTGGCTGGTGACTTTGAACTGATGACCTTTTGGTTAGCAGCTGAATGCTCTAACCACTGTATGACCAGGTCTCCTTATAGCTCTCTTAGAGGCCTACAAATCTCAGCACAGAAAGGCTGCCTCCTCATAGTTCTGGTCCAACCAATGGTCCCGGTCACTGCGCATGCCTTGTTTATCCCCTGTAAGTGTTCATTACCTCTCTCTGATCTTAACTGTAGTCTCAAAAGACCTGAGATTGCTGTCCATGGTCCTTGAGAGTTATTTTACAGAATTTAGTGGTCCTTTGACATTAATATTGCCAGTCATTTGAAGGCCTGTTTTACTCATTTGCCCTTCAAATCTTTAATCCTGCTGTTTTCTCTGACTTAGAAATTGCTGGTATGTTCATTTTTAACTCTGTGGTTTAACCTCTGTGTATGCCATTATTTAAATCAATTTTTTAAAGTCATATGCTTGCTGTGGAAACCTATCACTAAATATTTTCATGAATGATTTACGAAGGGGCTGAATAATTACATTTTGTGGCCAAAATACTCTTAGTTGACTTTACAGTTAGATAGACCTTTTTTTTTTTTTTTAACCTTTCTTACATATGTACTAGCATTACCTATTTTTATACATGTCTTATAGAGCCATTTCGAATAATATCGTTGAGAACTCTGGGAAATTTTACCTTCACCCACGTTTCTGTATATTTTATAACTTAAGTATTGTGAAAGTAAAGTACAATTACCATGAGTGGTTGGAGAATGAGGGGACAGGGTGAACATTTATTAACACATATTTCAAAGGTTAATAGTTAACAAAGTGTGGAATGATTATTTCTTCATTCTTTCCATATTCTAAGCTTGTCCTGTGTCCCAAACACTGCTATGTCCAGAGATGTGATGGTGGATGAAGTTGAGGAGGTCCCCGCTCTTGTGAACTGGGGAGTGGGTAACCCAGCATTTACCGAGCACTTACAACATGCCAGGCATTGTTCCACATCCTTCATGTGTACTCACTTTTTGTCTTTTTAGTAACATTATGAGGCGTGGAATATTTAATACAGTTAATAAGTGTAAGAACCTGGATTAAGCCCTAAACACACTTGCATAGCACAGAGTCTTGACTTCTGCACTGTCTTCTTTAATAATTAACTGATATACAGAGAGCGGTCAGCCTCCTACCAACTGTGGTAACTGATAAGAAACAAAAGTATAGAATGCCAGACCACATGTTGAAAAGTAAGAAAGTCTATCATTGAGCAAGCTGTTTATGTTTAAAACTCACAGCTGTAGAGTTGATTCTGACTCATAGCAACCTTATAGAACAGAAGATTAGCAATGCCATTGTTAATGCAAACCTAAGCAAAGTTCGCTCTGCCTGCCACAAACAGCTAGTCTTTGAGATGGAGTGAGATGAGTAGCAAGATGTTTTATTGCGTACCGATACACAAAGAGACAGAAGTGATAGATTGCTCCAAAGTCATCCTCCTCGAAATGGAGACTAGCTGGAGGTTTTATAGGAGAGAGAGAATAAGGCTGTGAGTCCTAGAAGTGTTGATATCTGAATTGGTATTTTGGGCCTAGTGATGGCCCATCTATCATGTAGTTTCACAGCAGATTCCTTTGCTTTTCTTTTACGATCTTTAGATTATTATTACTTGTTTTTCCACAGGAGAGCACAGATTAGCCCTTATCCTTGAGAGAAACTAAGGATCTGTACTTGGAGACAGAATTAAGAAACAAAATGGTGCAGGTTATATTCAAGATGTGGACACTTACTTTACTCTGCCTTTTCTATCACGTACCTGGGCAAGAGTGAATATTATCAGGTCACACAAAGAAGGGAAAAAAAAAGAGTGACAACTGAGTTTGTATAGTTCAGGTTGGATATGCAAGAAGGACAGGCAGAGACAGAGTCCTCGAATATTTGGTTAAGACCAGCTTTCACTGTTAAGTGATGTAAGGAGAGAGAGGCTAGGTTCTGGAGTTACACAACAACAAAAAAGCAATAAATTAAGAGGACTGTCAGAGTCCTGGAGGGGCTGGAGCCCCTATCCCTGTCCAGGAAAAGGTTAGAACCAGTATGAAGATCACTCTACTAGATGAAAAGTGGATCCTGTGGCCTGTTAGAAAGACCCATCTTTGCAAGATGAGGCCATTGGATTCCACACATGGACACCAAGGACAGCTGAAATGGAAATTGGCCCCTGGCAGAAGGCAATAAGTGGAAATAAACTCCCTTGCATTTTTTCTAGAAAATATCCTAGAGGGGACTTGCTTCAAAAGATTTTATACAAAAGGAAGTGCAAGGTTTGACTAACTTTGGTAAAATCATGGAGTTGAGAAGGATAGTGCAGACAAATAGTACACCCTAGAAAGAGCTAAGAGTACAGAGATGAAT
This sequence comes from Heterohyrax brucei, assembly GCA_028571685.1. Classification (NCBI taxonomy): domain Eukaryota; kingdom Metazoa; phylum Chordata; class Mammalia; order Hyracoidea; family Procaviidae; genus Heterohyrax; species Heterohyrax brucei. The sequence continues at coordinate 22,574,038 of CM053147.1, forward strand.
GATCAGATGATGGTTAACTTCAGTTTTTCTTGTGTTCTTCTGTGGATTCGTGTCTCTTAGGACCTTGCATTCGTTAATTTTATGTGTAGATTCGGTTAGCTTATGGTACCCACTGGTTTGGTAAAACACTAGTCTAGTTGTGATTTTAAGGTAATTACGTGCCATTAAATCAGTTGACCAGATGGTACCCAGTGGTTATGCCTTCAGCTGCTAAGCAAAAGACTGGCAGTTCAAATCTACCAGCTGTTCCTTGGAAACCCTATGGGTACAGTTCTACTCTGTCTTACAGAGTTGCTATGAGTTGAATCAACTGGGCAGGAACTTTGTTTTTTTAAGTGAAGTAGAATACCTTTCATAATAGGGGTGAATCATTCATTTGCAGGCCTTAAGAGCAAAAAGGGCTTTTTCCTATGGTGTATTCTGCCTCCAGACCAAACATAGACATTTGTCATAATGCTGTTACTCTTCATTCTTCTTGCCGCCTGACCTAGGAGTTTGGGGATGCTTTAAGCCTACAAGGGTCTCCAACCTGTCATCTAATCTACTAATTTGGGTCTTGCTGGATATCTGCTGCCCCTACATGCAAATGCAAGCACCATCCTGTGAGCCAGCAGGAGTCTTCAGGCTATTGCCTGGCCTGTGAATATTGGATTTTCCAATCTCTCACAATCACATGAGCCAATTCCTTTTTCTCTCTCTGCATGTATGTACACACACACACACACACACACACACATTGATACATGAATATATAATTGAGAACTGTGGGAGATTCTGTCTCCACTCTTGCTTCTCTATATTGTGTTTCTGAAGTATTGGGAAGGAAACCCTGTGGCTTTGTGGGTAAGTGCTACAGCTGCTAACCAAAAGGTCAGCAGTTTGAATCTACCAGACACTCCTTGGAAACTATATTGAGCAGTCAAGCTCTGTCCTATAGGGTCACTAGGAGTAGCACTCAAGTTGATGGCAGTGGGTTTTGGGGTTTTAAGTATTGGGAAAGTACCTGTGTAAGTTTAAGTATGATCACCATGGGTCATAGTGCAGGGCATGCAAAAAGGAATAATTTCTTGCCTCTTTAACCCTCAGAATGAAGGTCAGGATGAAAGTGTGCCGGTATATATTTCAAGAGGTAGTAGTTACCTAAGTGTAGAGTGATTATTTCTTCATCCTCTCCACATATGGTCACTAGGCTTTTCCTGTGTCCCAAACACTGTGCCATGTCCAGAGATGTGATTCTGTTCAAAACAGAGCAGGGTCTTGCTCTCATGGATCAGGGGGAGTGAGTAGCCCAACATTTATTGAGCACCTACTACATTCCAGCCATTGTTCTGCATCCTTCATATATATTAGTTGTTTATCTTTACAGCTTAGGAGGCATGGAATATATTTACAGCTAATAAGTGTTGGAACTAACATTTGAACCCTAAACTTTCTCTCTCTCTCTCACAAAGAACGGTAAGACCTGACAACATTCACTTCTGTCTAAATACAGGACACTGGCATTCTTCTTCTACCTAATCTATGTGACATTACTTCTTTAAGAAAGCCTTCTGTGATTAACTCAGTTCACTAAACTTTATTACAGGATATTTTTGCATTTATTTACATGATATCCTTTGAACTCAAAACCACATTTCTGTATGTGTGCCTGTTTATTTTCACTCCTGTGCCTTTTCTTTGTAATTCTTCCACAGAGGCCTGTATGTTTGGCCAGAAGTGAATACTCTAAAAGATTTCTTACACAATAGCTACTACTGTGTGAGTTATTGATTCAGTTTCCTGTCATTCTGTCTGTGTGGTGCCAACTTCAAATTTGGTTTATCAGATAAAAACACACCCTTTATTTGGTATGTGGAACCTGGTGTCACAGTGATTGAAAGCTCAGCTGCTAACCCGAAGGTCAGCTGTATGAATCTACCACAAGTTCTGTGGAAGCTCTGTGGGACAGTTCTGTGTTCTGTAGGGTTGCTATGAGTCCAAATCCACTTGATGGCATTGCGATTTAAGGATAAACAGCCTGCTCATTGATTGACTTTTTTACTTTTCAAGATGCAGTTTCACATCAGGAAGTGTTAGCCTTGACACACTACATTTTCACTGCCCCTAAAATAGAGTCCAAATGCTGCAAACAACACAGCTGATACATAAGGGAAGATTCACAGCGAAGCCAAATCAAACAAACCAGCCAACCAATGGGCAGACAAATCAAACAGTGTTTCAAAGATGCTGAGGAAAATGGAAAACTTATTTATAACCATTTATTGGAGATGCTGGAGAGAATCCTCCCTTGGGGGTAGGAGAGGCAACCCTAGATAACCTCTGAGTTTCTCCCTAAGTAAGATGCTATTTTAAATTTTAGAAGAGAAATTAAAAGACAAGATGTGTGTGTGTGTGTGTGTGTGTGTGTAAAAATAAGTCCTCTGGAATTTGTTGTAAGAAGGTCAATAATAATTTCTATTGAGTTGGATGCTAAGTGCTGTGTGATGCTTTCAAAACAACCGTAATAAATTATTAAGTATTTGTGATTTATTACACACATCAGGGAATAATATATTGAAATCTGAGCTGATGTCATCAAACAACGTTGTCTGAAACATTTGACTAGATAGTGTACAAGCTTGCCTAAGGGAGCAACAAACTCATTAGTAACTCAGATGATTGCAAGAGATGGTATCTTTTCCGTTTATGAGTTTCTCCCCTTTCAAGCTAGAAAATGAAGAACCTTAAAGAAGTATTTACATTATTCAAGTATTCTGCTGAGACTTCTGCCCTCTAAAATGATTGGGACAATTGCCAGTATTTTCCAAGTGTGAGAAATGAGGACAGACGTTGACTCCTTCTACTTAAAACAAATGCTTTATGAATTCTTGATAAATACATCTTTTGTCTTTTGACTTTTAACTGGGCACAGCTGACATGCAATGCTATTAATCTAGTGTTTGTTAACCTGGTTACAGGCTGTGTCTTCATATTATGCTCAGTATAATTTTATAGTGGATAATTCCCATTAAGCATGCCAAAGCATGCCTCAGGTAAGGATTAATTCATGAAGCCACTCGAGACGGCCATTTCTCACAGTACTTTCACAACCTGAGTGTTTTCTTCTAGTGATTCAAAGCAAATCATTGAATTTGTGTTTGGAGGAGAGTAAAAAAAAAATGTTCTTGCATTTTCCTTCCTAGCAATTATAGAACTCTTGTCATCTGCTGTGGCTTGTTAGCTCTGGAACACCTTGAAAATCTTAATTCATTTCACATCGCTTCTGAAAAGGATTTCTTTTTATCGTTCTCAGTTTCAATGACTGCTTTTCTTGTTGGGTATTCGAAGTTTTACCTCCATTCCAGTGTGTTCAGTGTTAGCTCTGCTTATAGACAAATGATGTCACTGCCGTTGAGAGACTCCCTTCACACTTGAAAAGCTTTCTCTCCACCTGTAGCAACCTACACTGAGAAAACTGCAGCAGCAAATCACAGGGTTTGGGGGTGCATCAGGGTGACTTAAAAGAGGAGGAAAGAATGGTGAGGGGGTGTATGAGGGATGGAAGGGGAGTGCAGAGGTCTGCCAACAGGCTGGGAAAAACAGGCAAAAAGAGGTTCAGAACCATGATAAAACAAGGTGCAACAATTAAGAATACAAAGCACTTCTGTGTTGCCAGTTGAGTTGTTGGGGATCTTCTAGAATCCTGACTATGAAGATAATTTACAGTGCTGTGTTCCCGTGAGAACATTTAAGAATTAATCAGCAGCACCAGCTATAATCTTGACTATATTTGTAACCAGTTAGAAGGAAAAGCAGCCACTAACAAACCCAAAACCGCTGTCAAGTTGAATCTGACTCATAGCGACTCTACAGGACAGAGTAGAACTGCCCCATAGAGTCTGCAAGGAGTGTCTGGTGGATTCAAACTGTCAACTTTCTGGTAGCACTTAACCACTACACCACCAGGTTTTCCACACAAACAGAAGAGAGTAACAGATTGGCTGAAGGGGTGATGGCATGCCAGAAAGAAGTGAAAGCTTGGTCTAAGGCTCTATTGTTATTTTTAGTATCATGGTTTTCTGATACAAAATCACTTCTGACACCTTGAGGAAAAGACACATTAGAGCAGAGCAATGTGTACTCTCCACCCCCACCTCCCCAAATTTCCTTGTATGTTTGTGTGACTGCTGCACCCTTGGTTAGTTGCTAATGCAAAATGAGCAATCTATTATGTCTGTTAAGGACTAAGTGTTTTACATGTGTTAACTAATAACAACCCTATGAGGTAAATATTACAGGTAGTGCCTAGGTTACAAACAAGATCCCTTCTTAAGTGAGTCTTTAAGTTGAATTTGTAGATAAGTGAGAACAAGTGCATGTGGTTCTTAACCTTATTTTATACAAGGGCAGCCCTCGTGACACAGTGGTTCAAGAGCTTGGCTCCCTAGCCAAAAGGTCAGCAGTTCAAATCTACCAGCTGCTCCTTGGAAACACTGCAGAGTAGTTCTACTCTGTCCTGGGGGGTTGTGGTGAGTGAGAATCAACTTGACAGCAACGAGTTTGGTTTCATGGCAAGAAAAGAGGTCTGGTGGTGTAATGTATGAAGTGCTCAGTTGCTAACCAAACAGTCAGTGACTGAAACCCACCAGCCACTCCATATGAAACAGATGTGGCAGTTTGCTAACCTTAAGAAACCCTGTGGTGTTGCTGTGAGTCAGAACTGACTTCGCTGCAGGGGGTTTGGGTTAAATTTTAGTACAACAAAAGGCTAGATACCTTTTCAATGATTTGAAAGATGCAAGTGCATCTAGTGAAGGTGATTGTGATAAAGAATTTATTGTCAGTAGGTGTTCGTTCATTCATTTCAAAGTGAAGGTGAATTTATGTAACATTAAAGGGCCAGTACTGAATTGTTACGTAAGTCCAATGTTGGCAAACTGGGGACTCACTGAGCTACTATTTCCATTGGGGTGAAGAGGAAATTGAGGCACAGAGAGGGAAACTAACTTGAATAATGTCACATAGCTACTAGAAAGGAACTAGATTTTGAATGTGAGTGGTCATTCTCCAGAGTCTGCATTCTTATCTATGTCCTTGTGTAGCCAACAGGACTTGTTAGTTTTTGTCCTGTAGGAACTACAGTTGTCATTAAGTGATGACACAGGGTCTATATTCCCTTCTTATTGCCTCTATCAATGGAGAGTCCACATCCATCTTCAGTTTCTCTATACTCGTATGAAATAAAATACATGAAGTCCTATAAAGATTGTAAGGACCAATAAAAGTATTATTTCATTATTGACCAAATATATGTATGTGTATATATATATGTGTATATATATAATTTCAGTACTTCCCAACAGAGAAACTTGATCCTTAAATCTTCTTCCCACTTAAGTTTAAATGATTCCCTTTTTAAAAATAGCTTGTATAGGTATAGAATTCAGCTCTGTTCAAAATGGTAGCAGTTAGTCAAAAACCAGCCTACCAACTGACCCTGAGTCACAGTGATCCCATGTGTGTCAAAGTAGAACCGTGCTCTGTATCATTCTTTGCTGTATGATTTTTCTGGAGGTAATCACCAGGTCTTTTCTTCTAGGTGTTTCTAGATCAACCAGGGAATCTAGCAACTTGTCACATGTGGCTACTTAAGTTGAATTAAAATTCAATACAATCAAAATTTTAATTCCTTAGTTACATCAGCTGCATTTCAAGGGCTCAGAAGTCACGTATTGCTAAACCCAAAAAAACCCAACCCAGGGCCATCGAGTTGAGGCTGACTCATAATGACCCTATAGGACAGGGTAGAACTGCTTCATAGAGTTTCCAAGGACCTCCTGGCAGATTTGAACTTCTGACTTTTTGGTTGGCAGCCATAGCACTTAAACAGTATGCCATCAGGATTTCCCACATACTGCTAGTGGCTACCATGTTGGACAATACAAATATAGAACATTTTCAGCATTGCAGAAAGTTCTATTGGGCAGTACTGGGTAGATTACCTTTTAAATGAGACAATGTAGAATAAAATTCTTTTAAAAATGATATGGGACTATCTTATTTTTAAGTTTTTTTTGTTTAATACTTACAGAATAATCAAGATATAATGTCTCTTCAGTCTTTTTACTATTAATTCCTTTACTTTAACTGTACTGGATCTTGTTCCTTTTTTACCTCTTTTTCTTATTTGGACTCATTCTTCCACATTGACTGTGTGTGAAAGCAACTACCAGAGCCCATTAAATGCATCAACACCTCTGCCTCTGGGCTACTTCCTTCCAAACTTGCTTCCTTCAGACAGCCTTCCCTTACCTGCCAGGGGACCCTGGGAGGTGGGAGGACTGGACCTGAGGCTTTGCGCTGCACTGGAGTTCAATTTCTCCTTAAAGGCACTCATGCCTTTTTTTTTTTTTTTTTTTTTTTTTGCTATGTGTTTGTTTATTATTAGGTGGTAGACCTCACATGTAATGCACGTGTCAAAGATACTATCCTGTGTTCTATTTAGTAAGTCACCTGAGATGACCAACTTAATGTATCTTTGAGGCCACTGACCACTTTAACAGTGCTTTCTGTGCATTTCAACTGGCCATTTTCCCGATCATACATAGCAGGGATTTAATAGCAGCTCTCTAGTTTTTAAAGGCCACAAAAATCAGATGGGCTCTTTTCTGAGGCACTATCACTGTAATATATCAAGCAGAGGCTGAACTGTCATCCATCTGTCCGTGCATCAAATGTTTATTTAACACTAATAAGAGCTCACACTTTGTTTGGTAGTGTGAGTATAGAGTTAAAGGCCTGGGTAACCTTAAGAAGCTAGCAAGCTAGCTTTAAAGATTGTCTGCTAAATATGAAACCACAATCCAGTGGAATAAATGCTCTTGATAGAGGTTTCTTATCATAGTTTGATGGGATTTCAGAAGACCCGGCAACACTGGGAGGATGTGGACTTAGGAAACTCTTTGGGAGGAGTAGATTTCTGCTATGAATCTTGCAGGACAGTGGCTGGGTAGGTGAAGATGATTTGTAAGAATGTGGCCAAGTATTCAATGGGTGTGGAGTGAAGGGTGACTGATGAGACTAGAGGCTGAGTTAAATCATGAAGAAGCTTTATGCCATGCTATGGAGTTCCGATGGCATGCTGTAGAACTGTGTAAGCCGACAAGTAACATTCTCCATCAGATTTGTACTTTAGCTTCACAATGTGGATCATGGAACTGCAAGCAGAAATATCAGAGAAATTGTAGCAGTAGAGGTAATGGATAAGGAAGGGTTGACTTAAGACGATAGCACTGAGAAGTGTAGGACAGGTTCAAGAGTGAGTTGCGTTTCAAACGGCAAGACTAAGTAACACACTGAGTGAGGACAATTAAGCTCAGAAAGAAATCTAGGCTAATTGATAGTTTTCATCAAATAACCCATTGCCATTAAATCAACTCTGACTCATAGCAATCCTATAGACAAGAGCACAACTGCCATATAGGGTTCCAAGAAGTGGTTGGTAGAATTGAACTGTAAACTTCTGGTTAGCGCCAAATTATTAACCACTGCACCACTGAAATTTCTCCATTGGTGACAGACTGAGTTAAATTATATCTACAGTCCTTTGCAGGTCTGTGTATCATAATTTAAACTTTTATTAACATTCAGGACTCCTGAAAACTTCCACTGGTCATCATAGACTATAATAAAACTAAGACTTCACATATGTAAGCCCATAGCTGTTTAGTCAATTTTGTGTCATAGTGACCCTATGGAACAGAGTAGAACTGCCTCATAGGGTTTCCCAGGAGAAGCTGGTGGATTTGATCTGCTTACCTTTTGGTTAGCAGGTATAGCTCTTAACCAGTGAGCTACCAGGGCTCCAGCATCTACATAACCCACTAACCAAACCTGGTGCCATCAAGTTGATTCTCACTCACATGGACCCTATAGAACAGAGTGGAACTGCCCCATAGAGTTTCCAAGGAGTGCCTGGTGGATTTGAACTGCTGACTTTTTGGTTAGCAGCCATGGTACTTAACCACTATGTCACCACAGTTTCTAGCATTATATAGTATGGGGAAATATCCCTTTCAGGTGTTACATTAGCAAACCAATTTATAATATTCAGTATTGGCCAAGGTGTTGTGCAATTGTATGTTGATGTTAACTGTATAAGTTGGTACAAATCTTTTGGAAAACAAGTTGGCATTCAGTCAGGGGCCACATTTGCCCTGATTTTATAAAGTAAGAGCTATATCAAGGAAGCACGTATTATAATGTTATTTAGGTGTGAAATATTGGTCATGACCCAACTATCCAAACACAAGGAGAAGACTAAGTAAAATTGGTTACAACAATAATTCTGTGGAAGACAGAGTATGCAAGAAGGTGATAACTGTCAGGATGATGCTAATGCACCTAGTGGTGCAATGATCTCAGTTGCTTATTGAAAGGTCAGTAGTTCAAACCCACCCAGCAGCTACTCAGCAGACAGCAATCAGCTTCTGTAAAGATTACCAAGGAAACCCTATAAGGCAGTCCTACTCTGTCACATGGGGTCACTATGAGTTAGAACCAACTTGACAGCACTCAACAATAGCCGTGCTAATGCTTAAACCACACCTTCATGTTCAAACACAGATTCTTTCTTCTTCTGTAACAGAATCGGAGAATATCACTGATTTAATGCTCAGTGGAAAACAGACATAAAATTGATATGCACATTAATAATGATTGATAATTATAGATTTATGTAGATAAAAGCTCGAATATACTATAAAATACATAGTATATATATAGTACATATATAGTATATATACATATACTATATAGCCGAGTGCACTATATATAGTATATATATATAATACACATATATACTATATATATATATACACTATATATATAGTATATAGGTCGGCAGGACTGTAACTTTTTTCATATTTTTTCTTTAGAGGCCTCTATGGTTTTGTGCTATGATGCCACAATATTTTAATCATTATAAAGATAAAAAAAATGACAAAACCCAGTTTTATTTTGGCTTTGGAATTGTGTTTAGCACTTCAGCTTTTCTACAAGATTGCGTGTTATTATCCTTCCTGATTTAGAAGAGTTAGATATTTAATAATAGAACACGTGTGCACCAGTTCTAGTACTTGCATTCTGCTTTCTAAAAATTCATTCAGCACAATTTTCACAGAAGTCCACCTACACTTCTTGAGCTATGTAATTTTTCACAGTCCTGTGCCCATGTTGTGCTAATCATACCTATGCAAAAATAAATAAAATGTTAATTATACAGCAGGAAAAGAGGAGAAATCTATTCTGTGAGCCCCTGAAATGACAAATCAAGTGCTATTTGGGATAATTTTTTTAGGCTTAAAAACAAGACATTGAAACAAGGAAGAAAATGTTTCTGCATTTGATGTCGTCTTGTTCTCTGAGATCACATACCACCTGAAGCTACTAAGGACCATCTACCTTTTTTTTTTTCCCAGAAACTGCAGCCTCATTTCTCTTTCATTCTTCCAGTTGCCTGCTTTTTCCTCTTTTCTCACTGAAACAGTGATGGCACTTGCCTGAGTCCCACAGACATGTATGCTAGAGAATTATTTCCTTGGAGTCCTGAGAAGTTGCACTTCCTTAGCAGTGGATTTGGTCTTTATAAAAGGCATTGACCTCTTCCTGCCTCTTTCCTCATTAAACTCCTAACATAAATTGTAAACTCTGAGAGGCTCCCATGTCCATTAATTTCCTTGACACAACATGCTGTCCAATTAGAACCTGATAAGTACCTGATTCTTATTGACACCATTAACATCTAAGAAGATTAGTGAACTTAAAAAAGAAAAAAGGTGAACTACATAGATACCATTTAAATAAAACAACAACAAAATATATGGAAAAGAAGGCAGTATCATCCATGTAAGAACTGTAGGTGTGAGTTGGTGGAGGGTGAGAACACTGTTACTAGAAGACAATGTGACAACCTAATTTTACATGTCCCTGTATCTAGGACACCCAGCAGACCCAGAGGGATTATATCACATAATCCCTGTTGTATGGTGAGTGACATAATGCAGGCAAAGAACCTCACACTTTTTGAATTATGTGATTGTTTCCCATTTTATGCCCAAGTTGAGTTACAAAATATGTGAGACTGAAAATGAATTTTTATTATTTGGTATTAAAATGAAAGGATGTCATGTCATGCCTTTTGTTTCTTCCACCAATTGTATTCCGTGCTCCACGAATTTCAGAGAAGGCATCTGACCTCTCCTCCCTGTGCCTGGTGCAGTGCTAGCAAGTGAGCTGACTGTCCCTGTTGGTGATGCTTGGTTCTGCTTCTCCCTACATCCCACTAAGGCCGGGGCCATGCAGTCTAGAGGGAGGTAGTTTGCTTTTGGAAAACAAGTCACTGCAAATCCTTTCTGCAGAGCTGTCAAGTTCTCGTTCAAATCTCAACTCTGGCAAGGTGGGTTGTCATGTGGTTCTCATTAATTATTATTTTAGTCAGTAGCCATTATTCTCTGAGTTTTCTTCCTGATTTGCCCAGGGCCCCAGTGCACTCTCTATATAATAAGTGAAATTTAGATGTATTCAAATTTCACAGTATTCACCCAGTTTTAATTCTGGATCAGTGAGTTAAAATTTTTCCAAGGAGTTCCTTCTCTCTGGAAGTGTTCTTGCTGGGGTTTTAAACTCTACCTGGAGTGGTTTGGATACCAGCCATTGGGATATTTTCCATCCCACTCTGTCTTCTTATGAAATACTGTAGAATCTTTACCACAATATAACTCTAGGTATCACATAGTTAAAAACCAATTGCCTGAGTCTGTTCTGACGTGTGTGACCCCATGGGTGTCAAAGTAGAAGTGGGTTCTATAGTGTTTTCAGTGGCTGAGACTTTGGAAATAGATTTCCAGGACCAAATCCTTCTCCCAAGCCGCCTCTGGATAGACTCAAATTTCCAGCCATTCAATTAGCAGCCACGCATGTCAGTGACTTGCACCTCCTCCGGCATGCACTGCCCCTCTCTCATGGCTGCAGATGCCCACCCCCGGGACCTTGTGTGTCCCCATCTGTTCTGCAGCCACATTGTCCCATAGAGCTGGCTGCATTGCTTGTGGTCCATGAAATGCTTAAACAAGATTAACCAGCCTGAAACCAGCCTCCATTGAGTCAATTCCCACTCACTGGCAACCTCATATTTCAGAGTAGAACTGTGCTCCATAGGGTTTTCATGACCATGAACTTTTGGAAGCAGATCTTTGTGCTTTTCTTCCCAGGCGCTTCTGGGTGAATTCAAACCCTCAACCTCTAAGTTAGCAGCCCAGCGCTTAACCCTTTTTACTACCCAGGAAGAACCTTAAATAAAACTACCTGGGTTATAATTCTGCCTTTACATGAAATTGGATCTGACTTGACTGGCTTGGCTATATGAAATAACTCTTATTTTCTTTATCATTAGCAACAAATATTATTTACATTTCTAGTCAGATCTGGATGACATGTCAGTTGTGGTTTTGTTTAAAGGATGGATCATTTATGTCTTTGAAAATAGCCAATGACATGCGTGACGAGAGTTTTTGGAGGTCGGTTATGTAACAACAGGTTAGCTTTGACTGAGTTGAAGAGCTGATGCTTTAAACCCTGGCAACATGGGTTGTCATGTGGCCCTTATTAATTATTATTTTAGTCAGTATCCATTATTTTCTGAGTTTTGTTTCTAAGAGGATTTAACAAGCTTCTGTCATGCCAGCATTAAGAAAATTCAGTGTGAGATTATGCAGGCACAGAGTAAAGAGGCAGAAAAGCTTTGAAGAGAAATCTAGTCATGGAAGAGTCTTCCCTAAAAGAGAGGGTCAAAATCATGTTGGCACCGTTAAACTCTTTTTGATTTCTACTTTGTGACTTTAAAGCAGTGCCCCAAGTGTGTATTTTCTTAGAGTGATGCATAGTGCAAGTAGATTTCACAAAAATCATCAGTCACCCACCCCACTGCTCCCACTTCTGAATGTTGATCCTCTAGAACAGATATTTGCGTCCTCTCTAGCAGTTTCTTGTGTTTATGTCTCCACATTTCTTCAAAACGTGTTTCTGTTGCTCTTTCTTGATTTTTTAGGTTTCCTACCTATTGTCTTCCTAGGGTAGATGGAAAGTGATTAAACTCTTGCCCTATTCCCCACAGTATACACATGCAAATGGATGATAAATGCACACTGACACACATACAGAGACACCCACACACAGATGCACACACAGACACACAAGCTACCTCTAATCCTTCCAGTGGTAGTGGGTCACAATTTGGGTTAAATTATTATCCAGTGTTTAGATTTTCATGATTGTGTCATGATGTTCCAGTGAAGCCAGAGAGTGGGCTACAATAACATTACTTTTCTTACACAGATTTTTGTTTTTCCTAGAATTAATAATTCCCCGCTTTGTCATTTGCTTGGCGTTTTATGTATCTACTACTGACTACATTGAACAAATCTGCTCTTAAAAGCCTCTTTAAAGTGTTAAAGAGTTAAGATATCACTTTGAGGACTAAGATGCACCTGATTCAAATCATAGTATTTTAATTGCCTCGTATGTGTGTGAAAGCTGGACAGTGAGTAAGGAAGACCAGAAAGGAGTTGATGCTTTTGAGTTACGGCGTTGGTGAAGAATATTGAATATACCATGTCCTGCCAGAAGACTGAACAAATCTGTCTTGGATGAAGTGCAGTCAAAATGCTTCTTAAAAGCAAGGAGGTCAGATTTCATCTCATGTACTTCAGACTTGTTATGAAGAGGGACAAGACCCCAGAGAAGGACGTCCTGCTTGGTGACATGAGGGTCGAGAAAAGAGAGGAAGGCCTTTAATGAGATGAATTAACACAGTGGCTGCAGCAGTGGGTTCAAACCCATTGGGAGGATGGAGCACCACCAGCTAGTGTTTTGTTCTGTTGTACGCAAGGTCACTATGAGTCAGAACCCACTCAATGGCCTGTAACAACAGCATAATTCATTCATCTTCAAATGATGGAACTGTACTTATCCTGTCAGAACACTCAAATATGTTGAACAGCCATCAATCATTGTTTTATTTTTATTTATTTACTTTTGGAGTCTTCCATCTTCCTGCTTCAATCTGGACTGGATGGTCTGTGGACCAGTTGCACAGATGTTAACTCTTTTTTTATTTTTTATTTAACATGACTGAGTAAAAATGTACATTCCTGTATAAATTTACATGCCCACCTATATGGAGCTTCCACTGCTCTCCCTGTCCGGTGACAGCACACTGTTCCTCTCTGCTCCGTACATGTCTCATCCTCCCAACAGTCTGGGCCCGGGCGACCAAAAAAAGCCCGGGCGCAGATGTTAACTCTTGACCTCCCTTTGTTATCACTTTGAGAAATCTCTTTGACTCTTCTGTGTTGGATTACCTGTTACCTGGATTCTGTGTCTTCTTCTTTCTTGCTTCTATTCTTTAGGTTGTGTACATCCTTCAGAAGCTTTAAAAAGGGTAATGGGAATGTCATAGACTGAACTGTGTTCTCCCCAAAATGTGTGCAGCTGTTTGGCTAGACCATGATGTGTGGTATCCTGTGATGTTCCTATATGCTGTAAACCCTGCCTCTATGATGTTAATGATGGAGAATGGGTGGCAGTTGTGTTGCTGGGAGGACTCAGTATGTAGGATTGTATTGTGCCTTGAGGCAATCTCTTGGGATATAAAGGAAAAGGAAGGAAGCAGAGAGTTAGGGACCTCATACCATCAAGAAGCAGTGTTGGGAGCTGAGCACCTCCTTTGGAATAGACCCAGAGTCCCTGTGCTTCAGAAGCTCCTGGTTGAAGGGAAGACTGATGACAAGGACATTCCCCCAGAGCCAGCAGAGAAAGCCTTCTCCTGGAGCTGATGCCCTGAATTTGGACTTGCAGACTATTGGACTGTGACAAACTAAATTTCTCTTTGTTTAAGCCATCTGCTTATAGCAACACTAGATGACCAAGACCAGGAAGCAACATTCTGGTAATTTCTACATGTCTGTAAGATGTTATTCTACCCACACACTTGATTTATGGATTGACTGGCTTTACACTAGGTGAAAATAATTTTTCCCCATAAATTGAAGGTGTTGCTCTATTTTATTTTGTGTGTGTGTATGTAGCAGTATTGTGTTTCCTTGGGTGGCACAGAATGGTTAAACCATTAACTGATAACCTAAATGCTTCCAGTTTGAACCTTCTACCTCCTAGCACTGCTTTGGAAGCCAGACCTGGCAATCTGCTTCTGAAAGGTCACAGCTTTGGAAACCCCATGAAGCAGTGTTGCTCTACAAATGACCAGTTGCTGGGGCCAGAATTGATCCTGCAACAAGTAGCAAGCCATTTTACTGCCGTGAACTCTGAAGCCATTCTGAGTCCTAACATTTTTACTTGGCTTGGCTTGGCTCTCTCTTAAGTGCTTTAAAAATTTGTGTGGATGTTTCTATGTATGGATCTTTTTCTCCTCTTTCTCCTTTGTTTCTCTTGGACATCTGATAGATACTGTCAATCCAGAAGCACATTTTCTTCAGTTCTCAGAAAAGTTCACTTTATTTCTTTGGTCGTGTTGTTACTGTTGTTGGTTACCACTCAGTTGACCGGACTCATGGAATGAAACACACCTTTGTCCTGCACCATCCCTGTGATTGGCTGTAGATAGGAGCACTGTGATCTTAGAGCTTTCATTGCATAATTTTCATTCAAGTCCATCTTAGTCTGGAGTCTCCACTGAAACCTACCCAGCCTCAGCAACAAGCAACCCTCCACTGACAGATGAGTGGTAGTTGGGCGTGAAGTACAGTGGTTGAAATGGGACCTGAGTCGCTGACATGGAAGGCCACTGTCACACCAGTGCTATTCCCTTTATTTTCTCCTTTGGGGACTCTAAGATTTGAATGTGTAACATTCTCAATAAATCCTCTCATTTCATGGTAATTTCCATTTCTTTGTCTTCTTTCTGAGATTTTACCCCCAATTTCTCTATATTTTATCTACTCAGGTATTTGCCTCTCTCATCTTTTTTTTTTTTTTTTTTTTAAAGTATCCAGAAGCTTTTTCTTGTTCTCTGAATGCTCTTCCCTTTAGAGCCTCCTATTCTTGTTGCATGGGCACAATGTCTTCTCTCTAGGGTACTAACATTCTTGAAGTTTTCTTTTGTTTCGGCTCTGTAACCTCTAAGTTCATCTCTTCCATTTGCTCCAGTCACTGACTTTGAAAATAGAAGCTCTTCTCAGATGTTTGTGAGACGTTAAGAGTGGGATGTTAGAAGGTGTTGGAACCTCTGTTTGGAAGTTCTGGAAGTGTGGGAAAGACTCATTGATTGGTGACCATGCTACCTCAATGGATGTATCATTTAGTTGTGAGACATTCAAATATAAATACGGTAAAACCTGCAAAGCCAGAACCTATGTGAGGCAGAAACTTGTTAGAGAAGGCAAACAGTAATATTTTCCACTAAAATGAGTGATAGAAAAGTGGTAAGATGGCACACTGTCAAAAGTGGAAAACTTTCAGGATTCAGAAAGACCAGGCAGCCCCATCAAATTCCAGCTTTCATTGTTTTCAGTGTATCAGTATGTCTTTGTCGTTGGGTTAGGCAGTTTCTCCAAGAAAGTCTCTTCCAGCATCTTCCTTCAGACTGTAAGTTTGACTGCCGCAATCTGGGAACTGAGCAAAGATAGGGGAGCAAGAACTCCACTCAGCATGTAGATGAAAAGTGATTAAGTGCTACTTCTGCTAACCAAGAGGTTGGCAGTTCAAACCTATCAGGTACTTCTTGGAAACTCTGTGGAGCAATTCTACTCTGTCCTACAGTGTCACTATGAGTCACAATTGACTTGATGGCAATTGGATTGGATTAGAAAACCTTGCTCCCTCCTCAGCTGGATCTGATGCCCTTGAGTTCATCCCTGTCATAGATTTACTTGTGTCTCCCCCAAATATGTGTTAGTTTATCTAACCCATGGTTCCCAGTATTGTGTGACTGTCCACCATTCTGTCATCTGATGTCATCATCTATTTGTTGTAAATCCTGCCTCTGATATTAATGAGGCAGGAGTAGAGGCAGTTATGTTAAAGACACAGGATTCAATCTACAAGATTAGGTTGTGTCTTAAGCCCATCTGTTTTGAGATATAAAAGAGAGAAGTGAGAAAGAGCCAGAAGAAGAGCACATTCTTTGTACCTAGGGTTCCTGCACTGATGACAGGGGCCTTCCCCTGGAGTCAACAGAGAGACAAAGCCATACCCTGGAGCTAGCCCCCTGAATTCAGATTTCTAGTCTCTTAGACTGAGAGAATACATTTCTCTTTGTTAAAGCCATCCACCAGTGGTATTTCTGTCATAGCAGCACTAGATGGCTAAGACAGCCCTCTATAGAAAATGACCCTTAGTTTTCTGAGCAGAGGAACTGGGGTCAGGGGAGGGAGCTCATAAAGATTTTCAACCAGTCCTATTTTCAACCCCACATTTTGAGGTCTCTGCCACCTTTAATTCTGGCCATTCCTGGTATAAGATGGAGTAACTTCTGTGTTTCTGTTGGTGTCAACTCTATCTTCATTACTTTAGGGCTTTTGTTTCTATTTTGTTGACTCTGATAAACAAATCCAACTTAGTCATCAGCTACTTTTCAGCTTTCAAAATATTTATAACATTTCTCTCCTATTGTTTTCTCTCCTGCTTTCAATAGAGTTGACAATGTAGTTGATATTTGGAGGAAATAGAGATAAACAGCTGTATTCTATTTGTCATGCTGAATCAGAGGCTAAGCCACACAACTGTTCTTTGTTGCTGCTGCTGTCCTCTTAGTGAGTTTTCAGGAAAGTGGCAAGAAGTAATGGAAAGAGAGCTGTATCCCATTTTGTGGCATTTGCATGGGGGAGATGTGGAATAAGAGAATAGAAAAGAAATGGAAGATAGGAAGAGTTGGGTAGGCTAGGAAAATATGGGAAGAAAAGTAAAAGATGGGAAAATGGTGGTATTATTAATGGTGACATGAAAGTCACTTGGACATGGTGGCATAGGGATGTCTCTGTCTTCACCATGCTTGTACTGACTCTGCCCCACCCCACTCTCATTTCCTTTTTGGTGAACTGACAAGGAGCTGTAGCTTCAATGAACTCATCACCAGACCCCATACCCCTTATGGAAGCCCTAAAGCTATTTAAAATGATTAATTTGTAAGTTATCCAATCATGCTCTGACTTCTGAAATTTGTCCAATCTACATTGGACACGGTTTCTTATGTGTCTTCTAGTTCTCTTGTAGACTTTAAAAGAAAAACTAAAGTGATTTGATGAATTTTGTGTGATGTTGTCTTTCCATATTAGAACTTATATAATTCGCAGTAGTCACAAGAGGCAGCATATATGGTATATTCATTGAAACAGACTATGTTGAAATTCCAAAGAATCTGAAGATAGTCAGAGAGAGCCCCTTTGGTTTTATAGCTCAGGGAGGTGATAGTCAGAAGGTGATGTGACTTTCCCAGGGTCATACAGAGGGAATTTGGGGCACACTGCAATGTAGGAATGAGAAAACTGTACCATGTGTTGAGTGAACTTGTTATAATGGTGCAACTGATGCTTCTGCTGTACTATTTACATCTGGATTGTGGTTTCCCCCCACCCCGAAGATGCATTGCCTTTTATTTCTACTTGTCATGCATCTGTTTGTCATGCTGATCCAGAAGCTAGGCCATGCAACTGTTTTTTGTTGCTGCTGCTGTCCTGTGAGTCAGTTTTCAGGAAAGTGGCAAGAAGTAATTGAAAGCAAGATCTGTCCCATCTTGTGGCATGTGAATGGGGGAGATGTGGAATAAGAGAATAGAAAAGTAATAGATAGAAGAAT
This sequence comes from Heterohyrax brucei, assembly GCA_028571685.1. Classification (NCBI taxonomy): domain Eukaryota; kingdom Metazoa; phylum Chordata; class Mammalia; order Hyracoidea; family Procaviidae; genus Heterohyrax; species Heterohyrax brucei. Next base: position 22,591,885 of record CM053147.1, read on the forward strand.
AGAAAAATAGAAGAGGAATAAAAAAGAAATAGATGTATGGCTTTTTATTTAAGGATCTTCACACATTGTATCTGGCTGGCTAAGTTATCATGGAGAATGAGTTCTATTTGGAAGTCACTACATGAATAGAAATGGTGGAAATTATATCACAGAAATTTATAAGGTAACAAATTGTTATCCTTTTGTCATTTGTGGTTCGGATCAGTTTTCATTTCTACACTTGGATGATGTTGGAGATTGTTGAAAACTTAATGCTCTTTACTAAAAATCATCCCCTGCCTTAGATAAATTCTACTTGCAATTTATGCAAAATATTATGAGACACCTGCTGTATTTTCCACAGTACTGAGGATGTAGAAACACCTTGGATGCTGTGAAAGATTATTCCGCAGTGAATTCCTAAACCTGACTTGTAGATTTTCAGTATTTCCAATAATAGGAGTAGTTTAAAAAATTCTTATAAATGCTGATATATTTTTAACATTAAAGTAAATAAATCCATGTAGGAAGCTATATGATTGGATGTCACGAAAAATTATTGAACCCTGCAGAAATCATTGTTTCTTAGGGACTGACGTTTTGCTATTTCTCCGTTAAGTAGCCTTTTTAATAGTTATTAATTCCCTCTCCCCCCAGTTCCTTTTTTCCCAAGGTGAGTTGTCTACTTCTTACCGTGGAAGTGAAATAAATTCCTTGGTTGTTGTTGTTATTGTTAGTTTCTGCCCACTTGTTTCCCACTCAAAGGACTCTGTTCAATGGCATGAAACCCTACCTGGTGCTGCACCATCCTCTCTGCTGTCGCTAGGCTTGTGGTCATTGTTGTAGGCACTGTGTCAGTTCATCTTGTTGAGAGTTTTCCTCTTTCTCACTGACGTCAAACATGATGTCCTTCTTCTCGAAGTGGTCGATGCACGGTGTATCCGAAGTACATGACAAAAAGTCTAGCCATCCTTGCTTCTAAAAAAGCATTCCAGCTGTACTTCTTGCAAGACAGATTTGTTTGTTCTTTTGGCAGTCCGTGTTGTAATCAATATTCTTCATCAACATAAACCACCTTGCTTACACAAACGCAAGGTGTTTGCAGTGTCATATTTAAATTATTGATGACAATCATATTTTCCCAGGAAATAATGCATGTCATTTGCTGACTGGTAGTATCCATTAGAAGTAGTTTTTGATGGTCTCTAACTGGCTAAATCAATCATAAATTCACTTCTGAAATATCCTCTTACTTGTTGATTCTGGTGTGTATCAATGAAGTGTACAGCTACTTTATGTTTCTTTGACCATGTATTTCTTAAGTCACTGGCAGAAAAGCTGGTGAGCCTTATGGTTACCAAATTCCATTCTCTTCTTCCTGTATCCCCTCTGCCTATAGTGTAGCATTTATCATATCAAATTTATCACATCAAATTGCAATATTTGTTCTATTATTTGTGATTTTCACTGTGAACTCTTCCAAGGCAGGGAAGGCATCTTCTAATTCATTTTTGTGACTTTAGATTCCAGCAGAGTGCTCAGTATATCATATACAAGAGCCCAGCTAATGTTCTTAGTGCTGGCAGGACAGGGTTTATGGGGAGAAGTATGCCTGCAGAACACTGTAGAGGAAAGAGTGAATGAAATCTCTATCTCAGCTGAACCAGATCAAAAGGATGTTTTTCCCTAATTATTCAGCCTTCGTGGTTTAAAACTTTGGAGTTAAGATCGTGCCACCTGATTCAACTGATGCTCCGCTTAATTATATCAAAAAGTTTAATGGTCAAGGAGACAATTACTTAGAGATCATAGCAAAGAACAGTGAGTATACTTGGCTGTTAGGATGATATTCATGAGATCTGGATTTGACTCCTTAATAGCTGTGTAATTTGGAGGATAATTTGTTTTTAATATAAAAACAAGTTTATGATGTCTACCCTGTTAAATGCTGTGAAGTCAATTTTTACTCATAGCAACCCGGGGACAGAGTAGAACTGCCCCAGAGGTTTCTCCCCAGGTCTTTGTCCCAAGGATTTGCTGGGTGAATTCAAACCACCAACTCTTTGCTTAGTAGTTGAGTGCTTAACCATTGCACCACCAGGGATGCTTTGATGGCTACCCTACTTAACTAATAACACTGCGAGATTGTGAGGCTGAAATGAGATAGTAGTTGAAGCACGGTAAACCTGTATTCAGGTGTGTCATTATCATTATTTTCTATTTAGTCTCAAATGAATCATTAAGAAAAGGTAACAGAGGCAATTTTTATTTTGCTTCTCTAGTTACTGATTGCCTTCTTTATTCCATCTGAAGCTAACAGTTGTCTTCTTTCTTTTCTTTACAGTAGAATCTAGTCCCGAAGTTATTTTAATACAATCCTTTAAAGAAATGTCAGATGGCTATCAAAACTGTTTGCTCACCACCTCTTCTTTTTACTATGATTTGAATCCACGTTAATTAAATAAGTATATTTTTGCCCTTTTATGTCCTACATGCATAGATTAAGTCCTGCTGTAGAAAATTATACTACATTATTATTATTATTTAAAATTTATTGATTTATTTATTATAACTGAGTGAAAATGTACATTCCCATATAAATTTACATGCCTACTTCTATACAACTTCCAATGCTCTCCCTGCCCAGTGACAGCACACTATTCCTCTCTGCTCCATACATGTCACATCCTCCCAACAGCCTCCTTTCCCCTCCTCTCCACCCACTCTCCTTCCTCCAGCTAGAGGTCAGCAGGATGATATCCTATAGATGCATAGAACCATAAAGTGCATCCAATATATGGTCACTCTGCATTGCCAAGTCCAATCCATTCGTGTCCGAAGAGCGGACCTTCCTTATGATTGTATGAGACCCCTACAATAAGTTCTCAAAAACAGACTTATGTATAGGAGAAAAGAATCTTTGACAGCTACAAGAGAGGGAAGGGAGGAAGAGCAAGGTGGGGAGGGTTTAGATTACATAGTTGCTAGAAATCTGGTTGGGAGAAAGCGGTGATAGCACACATTAGAGACAAGAACAATATTAAGTGGATTTCAGCATAACTTAAATTTTTTAACTGTACTTTAGGTGAAGGATTACAGAACAAACTAGTTTTTCATAAACAGCTGGTACACGTATTGTTTTATGCCATGGTTAACAACCACACAACATGTCAACAGTCTCTTTTCTCCACCTTGGGTTCTCTACTACCAGCTTTCCTTTCCCCTTCTGCTGTCTAGTCCTTGCCCCTGGGCTCATGTGCCCCTTTAGTCTAATTTTGTTTACTTGGCTGCCCAGACGTTGGCTGGGAGATGAACCTCAGGAGTGACTTTACTACAGAGCTGACAGAGTGTCTGGGGGCCGTACTCTTGGGGTTTCTCCAGTCTCTATCAGGCCAGCAAGCCTGGCTTTCTTTTTAAGTTAGAGTTGTATATTTTTCTCCAGTTCTGTCTGGAACCCTCTGTTCTGATCCCTGTCAGAGCAGTCCGTGATGGTAGCTGGGCACCCTCTGGTTACACTGGACTCAGTCTGGTGGAGGGTGTAATAGCTGTGGTCCATTGGTCCTTTGCACTAATATTTCCTTGGGTCTTTAGTTTTCCTCATTATTCCTTGCTCTTGAAGGGGTAATACCAGGAAATATCATAGATGGCTCCTTACAGGCCTTGAAGATACCAACCACTACTTACCAAAGTAGAATATAGAACACTTTCTTTATAAATTATGTTAATTCTGCATTATAATTTTTGTAATTTATTTATTTTTGGTGATAGTATACGTAATAAAACATACACCAATTTACCATTTCCACGGAGGCAGTTCAGTTACATTTGTCACATACTTCCTGTTGTCACCATTTCCATCATCTCTGATCATCTTGTTTTATCACTTAGCTTAGTATCTGCCCCTTAAAGCTCTAATCTGACCTTTATATTAACTTTTGTTAATCTGAACTCATCTAGATAATTCTCTGTAAGAGCTCAGTGCTCAAGGAAGACATTATTTATTAAAGGATCCAAACTTCTATTTAGTTTAACAATGGTTTCATGAAATAGTTTGAGTGATCTTTCATTATTACCTAGAGAAACTCTACAAAGGTGTTGTCATTTGCTTGAGAGGCTTTGAGTGTGTGTTTTTCACACTTATTGTGATTCTCTGAAGCCCATTTCTTAGGTTAGTCCCAGCTTTACGTTGGTTGTGGTGCAGCCCTTGCTCTGAAGGGTCTTTTAAGTAAAACAATATTGATCTTTCAGGTATTGGTTTCTTCTTCCTTAATCTGAAACGGTCAGCCCCATTTGAGTATCTGTTGAACATGCTTCTCTGAATAAAGACCATTGATTGAAAGCCAGTCCATAGCAGAATGGGGGTCAAGTGGTGGTTTGGTGGTGGAATTCTCGACTTCATGTAGTAGACCCTGGTTCTGTTCCCAGCAGTGCACTTCATGTGCAGCCGCTGTAAGCCATCACTGGAAGCTTACATGTTTGCTATGATGCTGAACAGGCTTCAGTTGAACTTTCAGACTAAAACAGACTTGGAAGGAAAGCTTGGAGATAATACTTTCATAAATCAGCCAATGAAAACATGATGGATCCCAAAGGTCCTAGACGCAGCCTACCATGGGGATGGTGCCGGACCAGGCAGGATTTTGTTCCATTGTAAATGGGGTCATGAGTCAGGCAGGGGCCAACTCCACAAAAGCTAATAACAATCAGTAAGTAGGATAAGAGTATTCGGCTGTTGGATAGAAGACTGCTCAGTTTGTAACCTCTGATAGCTATATTTTTATTGCTGACAGTGTCCTATTTGCAGAAGGTGTTTAGAAATGACTTTGTGTTATAAAGATAACGTAGATGCCAAGATGTTTTGCCTTCTTCTCAATGGTGATGATTCTAAGACATTGTTAAACTTATTGTTTCTTTATTAGGTCCTTCCACTGTATGTGCGATGGGAATTCCTTGATCTTTCACTTACTCATCATGCATCCAGTGACTGCCCCGGCATCAGCTTCACTATACCCTGCAGTTACCCTGGAATGTGAGCCCTCTGAGGCCAGGCTCTGCTCTAAGTTGTTCACTGCTGTGTCTGCTGTGTCTAGAACACATCCAGCATGTAGTGGGTGCTCAGTAAACATTTTCTGAATGATTCAAGAATTGTGGGTGCCGTGGATATCATCCCCCACTCCCACCAACTTAATTGGTGTAATTCTGTAATGAATTTCTACTTCTGTAATTGAGTTACTGATTTTGTAATTGGTTTTAAAGCCAGTACCCATTTCTGTTTTTTCTTTTTTACACTTCAGAATAGGTAAGGGTCTTAAACAATTCTCAGAGTGATTCCAGTGCCATTTTTCAGCATGATGGCTTTCCCTGGCAATGGGCTGGAAAATGTGAACTGTTTTTTCTCTCAGAGAATCTGTTCTTACTGGGCATTTGAGTGCTTAGAGAGAGTTTTCTTGTTTTAAACTTTCCTGTCATATTGTTAGTCTCAGTCTGTGGAAACTTACTTCGAAATGGAAAAAAAAAAAAAAGTTAAAATCCCCCAAACAAGTTCCCCAAATAATCCAAACAAATACAAATACATGGAATAAATCAATAAAACTTATTTAAGTCTAACCAAGTACTCCTCCAACTGCTCCTCACTCCACACTTGCTATTTGAACCCCCCAGAGAATCCGTATTCCCCTCATTCTAAGGGTATGTTTGCTATAGATGGTCAGCTCTCTAGCCTACCAGTCTTCCTGGTTCCTTTTCTTGTTCTCTGTCTTCTCACATGGTGTTTCTCTTCTCACGTTCTCCCTTCCTTGATTTCTTCTCCTGAATCTTTTCTACCTTCTGTACCATGTCTTCTTAGATATTTCCAGTTTTTAGGGCTGAGATGAGGTACCACAGCAGAAAGTAGCTCTGGGCTCTGGCAGTCTGAGTTTCCATCCTGCCAAAGGGGCCTTCCTATAGCAGAGCCAGCTTTCCTGCTGACTTGAATCTGAACCAAATTTGATGTCTGTAGAAATCATTTTATAAGTGAGTATTGCTTGTTCTGTTAATCAAACTGAGTTATCCTTTTCTCTTTGGAGTTTTGGCTACACACCATTTACAATGAGCCTCTGTTTTCTGAGGATATATATATAAAAATCCCTTCATAATAACTCCTTTGGAAGGTACTAGCATTCTTCCAGTTTTCAGATGAGGGATAGAGCCATGAAGAAGTCATGTAAGTTATACAACATCGCATAGCTAGTAAGATGAGAAGCCGGATTTCAAGCCAATAGCAATGGTGACGTGCTGCTATCTGGAAGGTTGATGGCTTGAACCCATCCAGTGGCTCTGTGGGAGAAAGCCCTCGTGATCTGCTTCAGTAAAGCATATACCCTAGAAAACCCTAGGGAGCAGTTATGTCTGACCCATGGGGTTGCTATGAGTCTGCATAGACTCAATGGCACACAACAACAGCTAGCCTGGCCCCAGGGCTTGATCTGGACCCTGTACTGAGCTATTTCTCTGAGCAGACTTTTAGATCTGTGATGAATTGTGGCTGAATTAGATCATCCAGTGTGGACACTGATCTTGTGAGCCTTCCTCACCACAGTCTGCCTCCAGAGCATTAGCTCTCTGAGAGTACACATGGAGACCGCCAGGAAAGGGATCTGGGTACTGGTCACTATCATAGTGAATTATTCCATGTAACTGACCTTGAAGGGACGGGTCTACCAGTTGTCAATGAGTTGAATCTAATTCATAGTAACACAATGTATATCAGAGTAGACCTCTTCTTCATAGGGTTTTCAGTAGTTGAAGTATTAGCAGTAGATCAGCAGGCCTTTTTTTCCATGGTGGACTCAAGATGCCAGCCTTTTGATGCTCAGCAAGCACATTAACCTCTTGCATCAGCCAAGGACATGTAGTGGAGTGACACTTAGTGGATACCACTTCTACACTAGGGGTTTCCTTCCCTCACTGCTTTGCTTTATATAGTCCCTAGTAGAATCTATGTGGGGATAAAGTATGGAGTATTTAAAGAGAAAGAGAGAGAAAATGAACACAGATTTTAGTGTGATTTTGCTCTTGCAATCCACATAGATAAAGATAACACATTTTCTTTACAGTGATGCGCAGGACAAATCTTCTCTTTGACAAAATGCACTTTGAGAAGATGAACTTAACACACTTTTATCACGTTGTGCACTTTCTGCTAACTCCCAGTTGTATGCCACATGAGGAGGTGAAAATATTGCTACAAGAGATGTGATTACACTTATTTGAACTCTAGACAACATTCTGCCCAACTGTCACTAAAGGACCAATTACAGTAGGTTAAATTGTTATTTTGCTTATGTTTTCAGAAAGACTGAAAGACTTACCATCAAAAGTGTTAGAATAGGGTGTTCATGTGCTTCTGTTGTCTCTTTTTTTAAAAATTATTTCTTTATTTGGTTGTGTTTGCTGATATTTTGTGAAGGTGTTTTCATAAGAAATAATTAAGGTATAAAGATTGACTGAATATATTACATTTTTAAAGTAAAAAAAAAGGTCAGTTATAGGCCAGTTTTATAGTCAGCCCAAAATTGTAACATGAACATGCTATCAGGAGGACCAGTCCTTGGAGTAGGACATCATGCTTAGAAGAGTAGAAGGTCAGCGAAAAAGAGGAAGACCTTCAAAGAAATGGATTGACGCAGTAGCTGCAATAATGGGTTGAAGTGTAACAATGACTGAAAAGATGGCACAGGACTGAGCAGTATTTTGTTGTACATAGCCTCACTATGAGTTAGAACCCACTCCACTCAAACCACCTAACAACAACAACAAAACTGTGACCATTCATTTTTAAACTGATTTTAACCAGTAACCTAGTTATTCTCTAACAGCTGGTAAAATGGCAATTTTTTTGCTTATTTGTTTATGCACCCAAACCAAAGTTGTCTGTCATGCAGATCTAACAGGTTAAACTACCAGAGGCTTTCTCTGATTTACTTAGAACTTAATTTGAGAAAAATTGTGAACTGACTTGAGAAGCAGGTAGTAACTGTGTTTGTATTTTTTTCAAGATCACATTAAATATTCTGTACAGAGTGTTGTAAGTACTTTCATCCTAGTAAGTTAATCCTCTTTGATTTCCGTCACAGCTGGAGCTTGATGCTGTGGTGTTGTCTCTTGTTTTCTTTCCTACTACATTATTAATACTTTTTCCTTAAAAATGAGTGACAACTAAAAACTCTATTCTTTCTCTTTTCAGATTGCTTTAACAAAACTTCCTTGTTGAAATACTGGGAAGTTACGTGGTCCTTTTTCTCTTATCCCTCACATGTCTGTCATTTTGTCTTCTTTCTGGAGCTTGTATGTTGCTGTGATGCTGGAAGCTATGCCACTGTTATTTAGATACCAGCAGGGTCACCCATGGTGGACAGGTTTCAGCTGAGCTTTCAGATTAAGACAGAGTGGGAAGAAGGACCTGACAGTCTACTTCTGAAAAGAATTAGTCAGTGACAATCTTATGAGTAGCAGGAGAACATGCCTGATGTAGTGCCAGAAAATAAACACCCCCAGGTGGAAAGGCAATCAGAGGATGACTGGAGAAGAGCTGCCTTCTCTAGGTAAGGTCAACTTTAATGATGTAGATTGTGTCAAGCTTTAGAGGTCTTCATTTGGTGATATGGCATGACTCAAGATAAGAAGAAACAGCCACAGCTAAAATGTGGAGTATATAAAATATGAATTTAGAAAAACTGGAAGTTGTCAAAAAGGAAATGGAAGATATAAACATCAACATCCTAGGCATGAATGAGCTGAAATGGACTAGTACTGACCATTTTGAATCAGACAATCATGTGGTCTCTCATGTTGGGAATCTCAATTTGAATAGGAACTGTGTTGCTTTCATCATCAAAAAGAAAATGCCAAGATCTATCCTGAAGTACAAGGCTGTCAGTGATAAGACACTATCTATACATGTACAAGGAAGACCAGCTAATATGACTACTATATTCAGATCTACACACCAACATACAAGTAAAATTTTGCTGAAAATTATTCAAGAGTGCTGTAGCAGTATATTAATAGGGAGCTTCCAGAAATTCAAGCCAGACTCAGAAGAGGACTTAGAACCAGGAATATCATCACTGATGTCAGATGGATCCTGGCTGAAAACAGAGAATACAGAATGATATTTACCTGTGTTTTATTGACTGTGCAAAGACATTTGACTGCATGAGTCACAAAAAATTATGGATAACATTGTGAAGAATGGAAATTCCATAAAACTTAACTGTGCTCAAGAGGAACCTGTGCCTATATCATTGGGCAGTCATTACTGAAAGTGAAGAGGACTTGAAGCATTTACTGATGAAGATCAAAGACAACAGCCTTTAGTATAGATTACATCCCAACATAAAGAAAACAAAAATCCTTACATCTGGGCCAGTAAGCAGCAACATGATAAATGGAGAAAAGAGTGAAGTTGTCAAGGATTTCATTTTACTTGGATCCATAATCAACACACATGGAAGTAACAGTCAAGAAATGGAAAGAGGCATTGCATTAGGAAAATCTGCTGCAAAAGACTTCTTTAAAGTGTCACAAAACAAATATGTTCCCTTGAAGACTAAGATGAGCCTGACCCAAGCCATGGGGTTTCCATTCATCTAATATGCATGTGAAGGCTGGATGTTGAATATGGAAGGCAGAAGATGAATTGATGCCTTTGAATTGTGATTTTGGAGAAGAGCATTGAATACACCATGGACTGCCAAATGAATGAACACATATGTCTTGGAAGAAGTATACCCAGAATACTCCTTTGAAACAAGGATGTGGAGACTGTGTCTCACACATTTCAGATATGCTGTCAAGAGGGCTCAGTTCCTGGAGAAGGACATCATGCTTGGTAAAGTAAAGGATCACCCAAAACAGGGAAGGCACTCCATGAGATGGACTGACACAGTGGCTGCAACATAGGCTTAAGTGTAATGATTGTGAGGATAGTGCAGGACCAGGCAATGTTTTGGTCTGTTGTACATAGGGTCTGTATGAGTCCATACTGACTTGATGGCACCTAACAACAACAGTTCTCTTACCTGTGCTGACTACCACTCCAGTGTTGTATTGTTTGTGCATATTGTCTTTCTTTATGCAGTAAATCCACTTTAAAGAGGAATTTTAACATTAAGCAATAATATCCTATTGCCTGTTAGATTAAAGTCCCTGAGTGGTGTGGATGGTTTGTGTTTAGCCAGTAACCAAAAGGCTGGCCATTCAAATCCATCCAGAAGCACCACAGAACAATGATCTGGTGACCTGCTTCCATAAAGATTACAACCAAGAAAACTCTATACAGTAGTTCTAATCTGTAACACGTAGGTTCACCATGAGTTGGAATTGACTGCAAGACACCACATAACAACAATTATTTAACTTACACTATCATTGTAGAGATATATATCTTTGTTTTTCTATAAATTTCCAATTCTCTTTGTGTTGAGTTCCTCTCCAAGATCCCCTCAGTGAAGGGTCTGCTGCCCCAGCTGTGGGATTGCTGTGGGGAGACAGCCTGGAGCTCTCAACCTTTGGTGGGGTTGGCCCTGCCTGCAGAGAGTGGCCTTGTCCAAGGTCGGGCCACATCCAGAGAATGGTTGATGCAGAGGCATACGGACCTGGTCTTCTTGGGCTGTCTTAGATCAGCTCTAAGGCCATTCTAATGTCAGAGCTTCCTGGAACATCCAGGAGGCTGTCACTGGGACACAGACACAGCTAGACTTTTTTGCCCAATCCTGTTGTTTTCATCTCGCTTCCATAGGATAGAAGCAAAAGATGAATGTTGTACCCTTTCAGCTCCTTCTAGAGTCCCTGGGTGCTACAAAAGGTTAAGCACTTGGTGACTAACTGAAAGGTTGGCAGTTCAAATATACTCAGAGCAGCCTTATAAGTAGGGCCAGATAGTCTCCTGTGACACAGCTGTGAAATCCCTACTGAGCACGCTTCTGCTCTGAAACACGTGAGATCAACTTGATGGCAACTGGTTAAACTCCTAAAGGCTTGCCACCTGCAGATCTCAGCCTACAGCATCATTATCTTAACACTTTAGGTTACAACCTTTTAATAATCCATGACAACTTCTCAATTTTAGTGGACCATAGCTTTTACTTCTTTTATGACATCTTAAAAAAATGTACTTCAGATGAAAGTTTACAGAGCAAATTATTTTCTCATTAAACAATTAACATACAGATTGTGCTGTGATGTTGCCAACCCTACAACATGTCAACACTCTCACCTTCTTGAACCTGGGTTCCCTATTACCAGCTTTCCTGTCCCCCACTGCCTTCTCATCTTTAATCTGGGTTGGTGTGTCCATTTAAGTCTCATTCTGTTTTATGGGACTGTCTAGTCTTTGGCTGAAGAGTGGACCTCAGGAATGACTTCTGTAACTGGATGAAAAGGGAGTCTGGGGGCCATACTCTTGGGGCTTCCCCAGCCTCTGTCAGACTAGTAAGTCTGGTCGTTTGTGTGTGTGTGTGTGTGTGTGTGTGTGTGTGTGTGAGAGAGAGAGAGAGAGAGAGAGAGAGAGAGAAAGAGAGAGAGAGAGAATGTGTGTGTGTGTGTGTGTGAGAGAGAGAGAGAGAGAAAGAGAGAGAGCTTTGTTACATCTTGTTCTCCAGCTCTTTCTGGAACCTCTGCTGTAGTCTATGTCACTGTCATCAACTTGTAGTAGCCAGGAACCATCTAGTTGTACTGGACTCGGTCTGGTGGAAGCTGCCGTAGTTGTGGTCCATTAGTCCTTTGGACTAATCTTTACCTTATGTCTTCAGTTGTCTTCATTTTCCCTTGCTCCAGATGGAGTGAGACTATGCAGTATTTTAGATGGCTTCTTATAATAAGCTTTTTAAGACTCCAGAAGATACTCACCAAAGTAGAATGCACAATGCTTTCTTTATAAACTATGTTATACTAGTTGACCTGGATATTCCCAAGACCCTCATCCCAAGCTCTGAGTCCAGTAATTAAAGTCCCTTGGGAAGTTTGCATGTGGCTATAGAGCTTTCATGACCTTGCCTTGGTCAAGTTGTGCTTGCTTCCCCAGTACTGTGGACTGTCTTACCCTTCCTCAAAGTTATCACTTATCTGTTGTCTATGTAGTGTTTTTCCCTTAACCCTTCCCCTCCGTGGTAACAACCAAAGATTGTTTCTTTTTGTGTGTAAATTTTTTCATTAGTTTTTAGAGTAGTGGTCTTGTGTAGTATTTTTCCTTTTGTGGTTGACTTATTTCACTCAGCATAATGCACTCCAGATTCGTCACTGTTGTGAAGTATCCCATTGTGTGTACATGCCATAGGTTGTGTACCCATTCATCTATTGATACGCAGGTGGGTTGTTTCCATCTTTTTGCTATTGTGGGTAATGCTGCAGTGAGTGGCTCTCATGTCTGTAAGATATATTTCTAGGAGTGTGATTGCTGGATCATATGGTATTTCTATTTCTAGCTGTTTAAGGAAGTGCCGTATCATTTTCCAAAATGGTTGTGCCATTTTGCGTTCCCACCAGCATTGTGCAAGAGTTCCAATCTCCCTGCAGCCTGTCCAACATTTGTTATTTTTTGTTTTTCTTTGATTCATACCAGTAATGTTGGGCTGAGATGGTGTCTTATTTTGGTTTTGATTTGCATTTCTATAATGGCCAGTAATCATGAACATTTCCTCATGTGTATGACATCTATTTTTAAACATGCATCTACATGCAGCACCTTATTTTTCTACTTGAGAATTTTCTGAAGGCAGGGCTTTCTTATTTCTCTGTCTCTATCTATATCTCAGAAATGCCTATCACAAGCCTTGCATGTATTCAGTTATCAATGATTTGTTGACGTCTCTATGTACCAAACACTACGATGTACTCTAGGACTGTGGTGGCAGATGCGAAAGACAGGGTTTAGTCCCCATGGAACTTCCATTCTAGGGGGAGAAGATAAGTGTAGTAAAGCAACAAAACGTTACAATTATTGTGATTGCTGCAATACAAGAGTGAAGTGCAGGTCTTGGAACCTCAGGATGTGCTTCCTGGGAACATGCATTTTCAGGAGCAACTACATAGTTTTGAGGGTGGAGAACAAGTGATCACTTTAATCTGTGTGATAGAATTCATTAACCAGCTGAATTAAGTTCTTAATACTTGATAGAAATACTGTGTTTATATAGCTATGAATTAGATTTATAAGGGGCAGCCTGCTTTTTTTTTGTTTTTAATGAGTCATTGAACTTGCTTCCTCTCATTCGTTAATCATTGCAGCCACTAAAGCATGAAGCAATGGGTGTAGGTGATTATGGATGGACAAACTAAGTGCTGTAGAGTCAGATCTGACTCATGGATGGATAGGTTGATGGAAATGTCTAGACATGGTATTCAACTTTGAACCTAGGTTCCTGCATTTTGCTAGCTGTTGATACTTCTGTTTCTTGGTTTCCTCATCTGAGAAATGTTGATAATCCCAACCATAGAGCACTCTGTTTAAGATAGTGATGTAGTTACGAGATGAATGAGACTTGGAAGGAACCATCACATTTGTTGTACTGTATGTAAATTGCTCAGATCATAGCTACCAACAAATCTTTTTTTTTTTATTACTGTTAAGTAATCAAAAGGAGAAAAATTACACAGTGTGGAGGGAAACCAGGCAGTAAGTGCTAGAACATAGCCAATTATGATTTACCCAATGAGAGTATTCTGAGTCCACAGTGACAGAGCTGGATGGAAGAGAAAGCCTTCAGGCTTAGGTTTACCAAAGTGCTGAGCTTTAAACATGGTTTCTTGCAGAACTGGGTACACCTGCAGAACAAGAGAGTCAGTCTATCTTGAATTGTACACAATCAGTAATCCTTCAAAGTGAGATACGGAAAAATAGATGTAATAGACAAATTCTTTGATAAAGCGCTTTGAAGAATGACTCCTGCCTTCTTTGCAACATATTTCTTTCCTCCCAGCCAACAGGTCTAAATCAAGATGGGGAGTTTCTTTAAAAATTCAAGTGATAGATATTGAATATTGTATGTAAGGTGCACCTATGTATAGGCCTGAAGGTTTGACTGAATTTCACTGGATTTTCAAACCAAACTCTTAAGAATATATAAGGATCCTTTCTGCTTAAGAGAAGCTCCCATGTTACAGTAGTTAAGAGCAACAGCTGCTAACAGAAAGGTTGTCCGTTTGAATCTACCAGGTGCTCTTTGGTAATCCTATGGGGCAGTTCTACTCTGCCCTATAGGGTCTTTATGAATTGGAATCAACTCGGTGGCAACAGGTTTGGTTCTGGTTTCTGCCTATGAGGGATCCCCTTAGCTTCTGACTGAAGGGCTCAAGGTTCAAGTCTACCCAGAGGAATCTCAGGAGGAAGGTCTGGCAATCTGTCTTAGAAAAATCACCCACTGAAAATTCAGTGAAGCCTAGTTCTATTCTAACACACATGGTGTTGCCATGAGTCACAATCAACTCCATGGCAACTGTCTTGCTTATGAAGTCATAGGAGTATTTTGGGGGATGATTGGTTTGTTGTTTATCACTGCATTTCAGTGTATCTTATGGTGTGATATTTCCTCGTTATCTAATTTTACACTCTTGATTTTTTTCTTATATGTAGGTCTCATTATTTAATTATAAGACTGCTGAGGACACAGGATTTTTTTTTTTTTTTTTTTTTTTGTATCTGTAGTTCCTAAAACACAGTAGACCATGAGTACTTATGAATGGGTTATAATTTTCTGGTGCTTGAAGGGATATGAAGCTAGAAAGCAGGAGTGAGTTTCAGGGCTAAGAAAAGAAACTCATTTTTCTAACTCCAATACTTGAGAAGCAATGCAGTCCACAATTTGGTAAAATATCTATAAAGCACAAAATACCAAAAAGACCCCAATACTTTAAGGAACTTTTTATTTAAATTTTGGAGAAAACTCCTCCCCCTGCCCCCTCTTCTTTTCAGCTGAAATGCATTAATTATATAGTACCTCTTTCCAGGAGAACACAAACTGAACAGACATACAAATAAAAATGAAGTGAGATAGAAGAATAAAATATCAAAATATGAATTTTGACAGTATAAAAACCAACTTTGCTAACGGCTTTTATAAACAAAATTGTTTAATGGATGCTTAATGGAAGAATAAGTCAGTGAATTCATATTAAACCGTGTGTCCATATTGCCTGCTTATCTCCTCTGAAATGGTCGTAATAAAAATTCTCTGGCCTCCATTTCTTCTGGCTATGGAGTCAGGAGTAGTCTCAGAATGCTACTCAGGCTATAATATGTATTCCGTGGGAAGCTAAGTAATTACAGCAATTTAATTAAAAGGGCAGTCATACTTTGAAACAGCCATGGTTCCCTAGGGAGTGTTACGGTTTTGCCATTGCATTTCTGGAGTTGCCTAGGTGTTCTGACACACTGTAGTTTGTCTGTTTGTTTTAAGAAATAATTAAGTCTTCAAATTGCCTGGAGACTTTGTCCCCGAATTTTCTCCTTAAAACACACGGGCACTTCTTTGCAGTCTCATCCAGTTGCTGTGTCTCAGAACATCATTGTTCATCTTTATTGTTGACTGAAATGTTCTCTCTGAGTGATCTCTTCACTCCCAACACTTTAATGGCTTAATGTAGGAGCACCCAACAAATAAATGATAATTACCACTCTCTCCTTAGCTCCAGGTCTACGTTTTCAGTTTGATGTTTCACGGATACTTTGATGACAGTGTGTCCTGAATCATCCATTCCTTTCTCCTTCGCAAACCTGCCCGTCTTTCCTGTTTGTTTCATGGCATCACCATGTAACTGGTGACAAAGACTAAAACCTTGAAGTCACGTTTACTTACTTCCCACTATCTGGCTTAGATAAGGTCTGATCTAAGCCCCGTGCTTCTTCACGAGAAATTCTAACTCAGCCCTGTCTGCTCTTCCCTGGCACTAACAGCGTTGCCTTCATCAACATTCCTCACTGCCTGTTTCTGTAAGTCCTTAACTGGGCTCTTTGCATTGTCTTCCCTCCAGTTCAGGTTGCTTTTTATATCAGCCATGTTCAGCATTTCAGTGTAATTCTCATATAAAAAACAAATCCCGAAACCAAACCCAGTGCTGTTGGGTTGACCCTGACTCATAGAGACCCTATACAACAGAGTACAACTACTCCATAGAGTTTCCAAAGAGCACCAGGTGGATTTAAACTGCCGACCTTTTGGTTAACAGCCATAGCACTTAACCATGATGCCACCAGGATTTCCACATTTCTGTGGACTACTCAGATATTGAAGATGTAGGAAATTTGAACAAGAAAGTTAAGTGCTTCAATTATTCATGCTTTTCCACAGACCCTACAAAGTCATGCCCACATCTCATCTTCGTTTCATATTTTCTTCCTCTTATGCATTAACTTCTCTGGCTCTTTCCTGTTCTATCTCCTGCTGTTTTCTCTCATTTACTCTTTCTTTTGATCTCAAATAAATGACACCACTTTAGGAATTTCCCTCCCCAACACTTCTAGTTCTAAATTGAATTTTCCTGATCTTCCTCACAGCACTTGCCACAATTTGTAAATATAAACTTACTTTTTTTTTACTTAATGCCTAGCTCACCACAGTGTCTGTAGACTCTATGAGGGCAGAAGACATGTTTATTTTACTGACATTTCAGTCACAGTCCTAACATAGTACCTGATTGAGGGTGGGCACTCCGTCAATATTCACTGAGTCAGTGAACTCATCTGATAAACCAGTAGTCGCAACTAGTAAAGATATGTAAGTAGGCTAGTGGCAACAGTGGGCTCAAACATTACCAAAGGTCATAATCTTTGATGGTGCAGGACCTGGTGATGTTCTGTTCTTTGATACAAAAGGTCTCCATGAGTTAGGCTGACTCAGTGGCAAGTGTCAACAACAATAAAGCTAACTACAGGCAACAACACAGCACAGTCTATAGGTTATGGGCAGTTCCCACCGCTAAAGATGACATGGTAAGTGTTTTATTACAGGGATAATTTTGAATGTTCTCTTATTGTAGGAAAAATAAACTTTTAGTATATGGTTCTCATTTGTCGTACATGGCTGCCACATGCATTAAGTCTGATCACAACCCATTTACCACCAACTAAAAGTTTCTTCTTCACATGGCTATCAGAGTTTTTGTCCTAAAGCATAAAATCCAGTATGCAATTATCCTGTATGATCTTTCAGTGGTTTTCCATTGCTTTCAGGATAAAATCCAAGTTCTTTGGCATGCCCAATGCAGCCATTCATAATCTGGACCTGGCCATTCTTTCCAAATTGTCCTTTGTCAGTCTCCACCACAGGCTGTGATTGAGAAAGCTTCTTTTATATCCTAGCCTCTCCCAGGAATGTCTCGCCTTTGTCCTCACTGGATGTATGTTTGGCTTTTAAATTCTAGCTCTCCAAGAACTTCAGTTACTCCCTCCTTCGTAGTATCATTGCAAGGTATATTTCCTTAATTCTGTAATTTACCACATGTTTTGTGATACTTTCTTGGAATTCTTGTGTCCCTGGACTAGTGTGTGTTCAGATGTCATCCGAACACATGGACTGTAATGGCACTCAGTAATGGCTGGGTGTCTGAGTGCATTGCCAATTGTTTGGAAGTAAACCTTTCTCTGCCTACTGAAGCAATGCTATGAAGGGTCATTCATTTCTTAGATGACTGAAAAAACCTGTTTAAAGCATGCGGTTAGGTGTCAACTTGATTTTAACTCAAAAGAGAATGGATACGACAGAGTAGAACTGCCTTTCACCACAGGATTTTCTTGGCTGTAATGCTTATGGAAGCAGATCACTAGGTCTGTCTTCCTAGTTTGTATCATTAACCTTTAAATTAGCTGCTGAACACATAACCATTAATGAAACTGAAATCTATTGATAATATTGCTTTCTCTTCTAGCATCAGAATGTTTCTTCTCTGGGCCACTCTGAGAGGGCAGTCCTCTTTCTTCTCCTTCTGTCTTTGCTCACAGAAAACCAAACCCACTGCTGTTGAGTCAATTCAAACTCATAGTGACTCTATGGGATAGAGTAGAACTGCTCCACAGAGTTTCCAAGGAGCACCTGGTAGATTTGAACTGCTGACCTTTTTGTTAGAGGATGTAGCACTTAACCGCTACATCATCAGGTTTCCAGAGGCAGATATGTTTTCTAAATGCTTTCCTTTGGCCCCTCATTGCCTTAGAAGATGATACTAAAAGAAAAAACAAACAAACAAACAAAAAACAAAAACCTTTTTTCCCCCTATAACAGAGTATGAAACTTTTGTCATTTTGGTTTCCGTAGTGTGGACAGATGCCAAATCAAAGTTTGCATCTTTGGGAATTGCCTGAGACTCAAGTAGTTTTGAAGACCATTTGCTTAATAATATATCAGCCTGGTTGATACATGAGAATCTTGCTTCAATACTTTAGCTATAAAACAAAATACTATCATCCGTCTGTTGGTTTTTCACACCGTGGTGTTAATTATATGTTGTTATGATGTTGGAAGTTATCCCTGTGATATTTCATATACCATCAAGGTCATCTATAGTGGACAGATTTCAGTAGAACTTCCAGACAACAGATTAGGAAGAAAGGCAAACTACTACTAAAAATCAGCCAGTAAATGCTCTATGAAACACAATAGAATATTGTCTGATATACTGCTGGAAGGAGTCCCTCGGTTGTGCAAGTGTTTAGGTACTTGACTAGTAAGTGAATGGTTGGTGGTTTGAAGCCATCCAGTGGCTACTTGGAAAACAAGCTGATACTCTGCTTCTAGGAGATCACATGGCTTTGAAAATACTATGGAGCAGTTCTAACTTTTACCTATGGGGTCCCCATGAATCAGAATTCATTTGAAGACAACTAACAATGTGGTACTGGAAGATGAGCCTTCTAGGTTGGAAGTCACTCAAAACATACAGTGGCTGCCACCATGGACTTGAACATACCAATGAGTATGAAGAGGGTGCAGGACCAGGTGAACTTTCATTCCGTTTTACGTGGGGTTACCATAAGTTGGAGCTGACTCCATGGAAACTGGGAATAACTGATTAATAAAAGTAGCAAAAGAGACCTATTACTTAGCAGGTGATGTCTCCTATAGGATACACCCATTCTTTTTATTAATCAAGGCACCTGTTCTCTGGCTTATGTTCAATGAATCAAAACAGCCATTCTTCCTTCTGTTCCTGACTCTTCATCACACAACTCACACTGCACTGGTTAACTTACATACATTGACAAAAATAATGTTTAAATTTGGAAGAGGGAAAAGAAACAAACAAAACAACTGTGATGTGATTCAGTAACTGATGTCATTTCTTTGATGCATCTACTTATTATAACACAAACATATTTTTAATAGGTGAGGATGACAGACATTTCCAGAAACACATTCCTGTATGGAGTCACGAGCTTTTATAAAGTAGATAACCTCGTTAGCTTTCTGAATTAAATAATACCCTTTCTGAATCACTTTTTTTTTTTTTAATAGGTGGTGTTTGTATTGCTCAATCACAGAAAATACCACGTGAACCAAGACCTGGAGAATTTGAAAAAATCATCAGACGCCTTCTAGAAACACCTAATGCTCGGGCAGTGATTATGTTTGCCAATGAGGATGACATCAGGTGCTGATTACTTTCTTTCCTTTATGTAGGATCAGATGTGTGGCCCTCATCCTTTTTCTGACATATTTCCTGCTCAGTGTAAAACCTTCTTCAATTTCACAGGAATTTGTAAAATTTGCTTGCAATTCCAGACTGCCTTCTGCTGCACTGAGACACAACAGCTTTCTAGTGCCTAAGTCTGAAATGCCAATAGAGTAAAACCTGGAGGCTGAAAGAGATGAGAAAAATAACAGTGATGGAGTGACGTGAGTGAGGTTAAGGAGAAGGCTAATTAACACATGCTGGAGTTAAAGTTTCTCATATATTTCCTTGAGGAGATAAGACTCAGGTAGTTAGAATGATTGATTAGTTGGTTAACAGTGACCTACTGAATATATATAACTTGATATCTTCAATCTGGTAACATTCATAATTAGACTGTTTCTTGATAGATATGATATATTGTATTTCTTTATTCCTCTAGGAGGATATTGGAAGCAGCAAAGAAATTAAACCAAAGTGGGCATTTTCTCTGGATTGGATCAGATAGCTGGGGATCTAAAATCTCACCTGTCTACCAGCAGGAGGAGATCGCAGAAGGGGCTGTGACGATTTTGCCCAAAAGAGCATCGATTGATGGTAAGGATGTGACATAAAACTATTTTATTCCAGTTGAATCAAAGCTCAAAGGCAAAACCAGAGTATCTAGATAAAGTGGAACACACCCACGATTGGTGCCTGTCTCTAGACTTTTAAGTTCTGGTGGCAGAATTGTCAGGACAGTGACTATTTAATCAAGAATTTATATTTGTTTAAGAAAGAGAACCAGTGAGTTTTTTCTTTTTTTTTTTTAAGGAAGGAGACCATAGTTAGCCTGAGATGTTTTTGTCATATTAACATATCATATTTGCATATTTTCCATGAGCATATTTGATGATTGTATCTTGATGGAGACAATGCTTGATGTATACAAAATGAAGGCATAATGTCTGATTGACCCTATGGATAAATGGATATAAAACAGGCAAGATTTGGAGCACCCCTGAATGGCAATCTGACTATCAAGTATCTTTTCTAGTGGTCTTAACGGTGACTGAAATTCCAGCATTTACTATTATTCCTTCATTTGGAGTAAGGCATTATTTCCAAGTGGTCTCCTGTTAGTGAGGTCTTTACACAGACCGACTTGATGGCACTTGGCTTGGCTTACATAGACTGCTGACACTTTAGCCCTTCATCTTTTATTTTTTTATTATGACTGAGTGAAAATGTACATTCCCTTATAAATTTACATGCCCAACTATATGCAACTTCCACTGCTCTCCCTGCCCAGTGACCTTCATCTTTGAATGTTCAGAATATATTAGCATTGATTAGTTTATTGAATCAGCTGAGAATGGGACACATATAGGATCCTGGTGTCACAGTGATTAAGATCTTAGGCTGCTAACCGAAAAAGATCTGTGGTTCAAATCCATCAATCACTCTTTGAAGACCCTATGGCGCAGTTCTACTCTGTTCTATAGGTTGCTATGAGTTGGAATTGACTTGAAGGCTGTGGGCTTGTTGGTTGGTTTTGGGAAAAGCTTATAAGACAGATAAATTTTGAGCAGAGTAGAAGTCCAGGAAAACCAGGAACATTGATTCACTTATGTTAAGAAGGACAAAGAAGAACTAGAAAATCTGAGCTGGGCTTTTAATGTTCAGGATCCAGGGTGAGGTCATTGGTCGCTGCTCTGGGAGATGGAGAAGTAAGGGGGAACTTGTAAGCATGATACCGACAAACGACTTTCCGAGTCATCTCTAGAGCCAGGGACATGGATAGTGAAGGTTATTGATTACTGAGCCTCTTAGGCTCAATGAGAGAAACAGAGTGAAAAGCCTTATTTTGGGGCTGTGAGCACTTTCTCATTTATTATATACCTTTTAGTCATTTATTTCATGTAATGACCACAATATAACATGATATCCATTCCACAGCTCTGTCGTTATTTGGTTTTGATTTTGAAAGAATATTAAAATAATACTTTTCTTCAAAATAGGGTTTGATCGATACTTTAGGAGTCGCACTCTTGCCAATAATCGAAGAAACGTATGGTTTGCAGAATTTTGGGAGGAGAATTTTGGATGCAAGTTAGGATCACACGGAAAACGGAACAGTCATGTAAAGAAATGCACAGGTAGCCACTTAAATCGTTTCCTTGCTGACTTTGTTTTACCATTGCTGGAGAAATGAAGTTTTTCTATGTGGATCGTGATAAAGGTATTGTCTGCTTCCTTTATGTCTGCTGTTACAGCTTCTCAGCAGGGATGAGCATATACTAGGCATTCAGTGACATTTGGCTTCTTCATTGGTTATTATAGACAATCAACAAGTGTTTACTGTGTTTGCAAAGTCTACCCAGCCCTGGGTATTTCAATTCTATTTGACAAATACTGAGTATCTACTATGGGCAAAACATTTTATTTGGTTTGGAGGAATACACACAAACTGGTAAAACATGGTTTCACTCTCCAGGAGCTCAAAATTTAGTGAATATGATGGGCGATAAGAAATTGTGTCCCCTGCAATGCTATTATTGTCCATATCCTGCATGACTCTGGCAGCTGTGATTTTACTGTTGTTGTTGATTTAACCTTCTATAACTTGTGCTTAAATGTAAGTAATGTTGAAAGTACATTTTTGAAAGAGAATCAAACTGTCTTTACTTGCTGATAAGATGATTGATTACATAGAAACACCTATAGAATTTACAAAAAATACTTAAATTTAAGCAGTAAATTTAGCAAGGTCACTGGATACAATGTTAATATAAAATCAGTCATGTATGTGTTGATGATTGGGATATGATATCTATATATCACATATATATATAATCATACTTCAGGAGGTACCAATCACTAGAGAAGGACATTGTGCTTAATGAAGTAGAGGGCCAGCAAAAAAGAGGGATACCCTCAATGAGATAAACTGACACAGTGGCTGCAACAAGTGGGTTCAAACATAGCAATGATTGTGAGGTTGTCACAGGCTCATTAGACAATGTTTTATATTGTTATACATGGGTTGCTATGAGTCAACTGTGACTCAGAGGTGCTTAACAACTTATATATAACATATAGATATATACATATACACCAGGAAACAAAATTGAAAGAGTACTATTTGTAGTAGTGAAAACCCTGGTAGCATAGTGGTTAAGTGCTACAGCTGCTAATGAAAAGGCTGACAGTTTGAATCCACCAGATGTTCCTCAAAAACTCTATAAGACTGTTCTTCTCTGTCCTGTAGGGTTGCTATAAGTCAGAATCAACTTAGTGGCAGTGAAGTTTTCTGGTTTTATTTATACAACAGCAAAATCCACTGCTATGGAGTCAATTCTGACCCATAGCAATGCTATAGGTCAGAGTAGAACTGCCTCATAGAGTTTCCAAGAAGTATTTGATGGATTTGAACAAAAGGTTGGCAGACATAGCACTTAACCACTATGCCACAAGGGTTCCAAGTAGCATCAAAACCGTAAAATGCTAGGGATAATGTCAACAAATAATGCATAAATCCTCTAAGTTACAGAACTTGAAAGTACATTTTATAACCATGGTTCTGTCCCCTTTCCACTTTGATATGTCCTTCTCCTCAACCTCACTTCCTTTGGAAATAGGTGTTCAAATAAAGTAGTATGATAAACACATACAAACAGAGGATGGAAATGTAAAAATAGGTGGCACATTGCTGAAGAATCTGGCTTTACCGTAACTGTGTGCCAGGCACCTTTCCAGGAGCTGGGATGGGTGAAGAGAGACAAGGGCCAGGCTCGTGGGAATCACATCCAAGTGGGGAGACAGAGAGTAAGAAAACATAAATGGACAGACAATTCCAGAGGCTGAGACGAGCTTAAGAGGAGTGTAACCACGGTGAGTGTGTGGCTGAGCCCGTACTGGAAAGAGGGCAGAAGTTACGATTGGGTGGCAGAGTACGTTTTGCCAAGGAGGTGATGTTTGAGGTGAGGCCTGAATGACAAGAAATTGTCAGTCCTGTGAAGGCATAATGACAGCACACTCCAGGCTCTAGGACAAGAATAAACATCTTTGGCACATGGTGCAAAGTTCCATGTGGCTGGAACGGAGAGAGTTTGAGTGGGATGGAGAGTGATGGCTGACGAGGTTAAAGAAATCAGCTGGGGCCAGGTCAGGAAGGACTTGAAAGTCTTTCTGTGAGTTTCAGAGCTGAGTACTTTGGGCTTTATACTACTTGTAGGACTTACCATCTAGGTAATTATTTGATACCAGTTTCGCAAAGATCCCTCTGGCAAAAGTCTAAGAAGGACTTTTCCTTGACCTTACTTCCTCGAAACCTCACTTCTAGTGGAAAGAAAGGAGGTAAGTCTGTCAGGACTTGTATGTTCCTTGTGACCAGCAATCACCACTTAAACAAAGATATGAGCAATAAGAATGAAACACAGGATAGAAGCTCTCTCTGTAGGTACCATTGACAATACTAGGCCAGTGATTAATGTTGCGGGGGTGGGAAGTGATGGAGGATCTGAACGTTACATCTCCACCAGGAGGTCCAGGAAAATGATGATGTAATTAATTAGAGAAAGACAGAATGAATGGCAGATTTGGTTGGGGGTGGGCAGGGATGCTAACTTGGGTGTGGCTCTGAAATAGCCCATGAGACTGTCCAGCAGGTGGCGGCATGAGGGTCTGGGACCCCACTGAGTTCAACATCAAAATTGCAGGTTAGAGACATGGCAGATGAGACATGGCCGACAAAATTGTCAATGAAGGTTGAGAAATGATGACAACTCACTGGGAGGAGCTAGGAAAAGACTGAGAAAGGTAGGATTCAAGGGTAGTGAGATGAAGAACACCATCTCTTCCTCCTCTGGAGACAGGCTATGCAGAGTTTCAGTGCTGCAGAGAGGTGAGGCTGAGGGACAAAAAGCTTGATGCTGTTGTTAGTTGCCATTGAGTTGGCTGCAACTGATGGTGACCTTATACATAACAGAATGAAAGGTTGCCCAGTCTTGCACCGTCTCCATGATCTTTGGTGTCTGAACTCATTGCTGAGGCTATTATATCAATCCATCTGATAGAGGGTTTGTTTGTTTTCTCTCTGACCCTTTTAGTATGGCAAACATGATGGCCTTTCCTAGCAAACTGGTCTTTCCTATTGATGTGTCCAAAGGTGAAATCTTGCCATCCTTGTTTCTGAGGAGCATTCATATTGTCAAACTGTGAAGGGTTTAGAGAGAATCACAATAGGGGAAGTAGAAGAAATAATGCTGTTTCAAGAAGTTTAGCAGGTATGGTAGGAGACTGGGAAAAGAGCAGGATTGGAGCAGGGTCTTTGGAAAAGGACATGTTTAAGCATGTTTTCAGATAAAAAAGAAGGAATAAGTTGAGAAAGTGAGATTAAAAATGGAGTAGGATCTTGATGGAAATTTTAGGGTGTAGCATAGTATTAGGAAGATTAGTGTTACCTTTAAATAATGAAATTTGTAGGGGAGCTATATAATAACACATGTATAAAAAGTGGAAGTATCATAAATAGGTGTTAAGATGTAGATTGAAAGAAATTCAGAAACTATGTAACTGTACTTTCAAGTTGGAAAACTCAAGGTTTCATGAAGGAGGGGAGTGTTTAGTAATATAGAGGATTTGAGGAAGCATTTGAAGAGAGGAGAGAGGGCTATTGAGGTAAAGGCATGCATTAAACCATGACTTGGAAATACACACCCAACAGGAGAAGAAATAGCTGATTGGAGAGGAGGAGACATGAGAAAGAATGACAGGAACCAAAGAAGGGCCACCTTGTAGAAGGACTTGACTGTAGAGTTTGTATACACAGTGCTTTATCTATATTTTATTCAGATGTATTTTATGCTGTGCTTAGTTCTGACTTCTGAATTTGCTGGTTTGTTACCTTAGTCATCTACTGCTGCTATAACTAAGTACCACAATGTGGACAGCTTTTAACAAACAGAAATTTATTCTCTCCTTGTCTAGGAGGCTAAAAGTTTAAATTCAGGGTGCCACCTCCTCTTTCAGATGGCTCAAGAGGGAGGTCCTTGTCTTCAGACTTCCTCACTTCAGCTTGGGTGCAAAAGACACAGATGCACTTGGCCCTTGTTTCTTGGAGGTTCCCATGTCTCACCGCTCACTTCTCTTTTATATCTCAAAAGAGATTGGCTCAAGACACAACCTAATCTTGTCAATCAAGTCCTGCCTCGTTAATATAACTACCTCTCATCCCACCTCCTTAACATCATAAGGGTAGAACTTACAACATGTAGGTGACAAAATGATGGACAGTCACACAATACCAGGAGTCCTGGACTAGATAAGTTGACACACATCTTTGGGGGGATGCTGTGTAATCTATAACGTTACCCTTGTTGCTGTTTGTACTCTAAGTCAAAATCTACTACTTAATGTGATAGATGAATTCTTTATTTATTTTTTTAATAATACAACTGATGGGAAGTGAGTTATTAATTCATCACATAACTTTAACAGAATATTTTCAACCTAAGCTGTTTCTCTAAATTCATATTTTCCAGCTAAGTTGATATATGCAGACACCCCTTGGTATCTGTGGATGGAATTTATATTGGGCACTTATTTCAGGCATAACTGCTCAACGTGTTTATGGTAGAATGCAGACTTGATGGCGTGTCTGCTTCAGATCCCTTTGATTTATTTGGGTGCTGCTAAAATTGTAATAATCTTTCCAATTAGAACTATTTTTAGTGCAGTGTAAGTAGTGTTTACTCCAAGAGCTGGGGCAAATGTGTCCTTAGGGAATTGGGTAAATAAACAGATTTTCATGCAGGTTCTACTGGGTGATATTGAAATATCTTGTCTCTGGGTAGAAATGTGTCACCAAAAGAAATAATGAAATATTATTACTTATTTCCAAGAATGACACATGGAAATTTCCAGAAAGTGAAGAGAAGGTAGTTGTGACAAATTAACATCACATCTACTTTTCATTTATATTTTAGGGGAAGAGAGGAGATGACCCAGCAGGTTAGTAGTTGGATATGCTTAACAGTACAAATTTACAGAATATTTGTGAAAAGAACTGTTCGGAGGTTGAAAATTATTTATTGTTCCAAAAAAAAGTACAGATATGCATAATTCAGGAATTAGGCTTAAGAAATTCATGTTTTAACTGTCTTCAATGAGTCAGAGCTCCTTTTTGCCACATTCAGGGTCATCATTCTAGTTTATATGTTTTGAGTACAATTTTACATCAGGCATTGCTAATGTGTAGATGTAATTATTTGCTTCCATGGGGGATGATATTGGCGATGTATTTACAAAGATAAGAGACCAACTCATAGCAGGAGAAGTCTTTCTTATCAATTTTTGGGAAACAGAGTTATCTTTAAACTATGAAGAGTATCCTCTTCATTAACTTGGTACAAAAAGTTTTCTGAGATGAGTTTTTTCCCTCCTAGAGTCTCAGGAAAGCTTTCAAAAGGATGTGATATTACTGCTAACTTTGATATGCTGGCCAAATTCCAAGTGAGGTAATCCCTACTATCCATTTAGCTATTTATGTGGTTATTATTGCTTCTGAGAGCCGCTGAGTTCTGAAAGCTACTACTACTTAATCCTACTTAAAATTCCCTTTGTCTTCCTCGAGAAGAAAAAGGATTCTTTTATACTTATTATCAGTGGTGATGGGTGTTATTTGATAGACATTTGCCTGCCTTCTGCCTCCCTTCTTAATTCTACTCCCATCCTTAATGCCTTCCTACTCCCCACAATCCAGACACCCACAGGCTCCCTTGAGAGCTGAGTCTTCACCCTCTCCTGTCTTCTCACATTTTCTACACACCTATTTACGTACTCAGTTCTCTACCTCAACTCACTGCCTGCTGTTCTCTAGCTCATTTTTCCCACTTTTGCTGTTTTTTTTTTTTTTTTTCTCTCTGATTGGTCTCTTACCTGGCATTGCTTTTTTCAGAAAGACACACAGGTAGTGGAGAGTTTTTTCGCAGAGGTCTCCTTTGACATTAATGACGCCATTCTGATTTCCAGTCATCCATTGTGAGGATCTGATGCTGAACATTCCAGGGGTCTGAGGGTGTGCGCAAGCTGCTCCTTACAAGCAGGCTCTCTCTCAGCTCATACAGTTGCTTTGCTTGCTATTCATCTATCCTGAATCATAAAGTTAGCAGCTGTCCAGTCGGTTGGCTGTCTAGTCAATCAGCCCTGCTCATGGCGACCCTGTGCACAGTGGAAGGAAACTCTGCCTGGTCCTGAGAATAGTGAGTTTGGAGAAATGGGAAAGAATCCAAGTTGCCTCTGTCTCTGGGAGAGGAGATAGCCTGCATTCAGAGCTTCAACAAAGGGATACAAAGCATAATGGAGTGTCCCAAGTTGTGATGGCTTGAGAGAGAACCACAATAGAAGATGTCGAGGATTGAATTGTTTCCCCAAACTATGTGCATTAACTTGGCTAGGTCATGACTCCC
Source organism: Heterohyrax brucei (assembly GCA_028571685.1). Taxonomy (NCBI): domain Eukaryota; kingdom Metazoa; phylum Chordata; class Mammalia; order Hyracoidea; family Procaviidae; genus Heterohyrax; species Heterohyrax brucei. The sequence goes on from CM053147.1 coordinate 22,619,955, forward strand.
ACTACTGTTTGTCCACCACTTTGTCATGTGATGTGCTTTTCCTGTGTGTTATAAATCCTACCACTGTGATACAATGAGATGGGTTAATAGCAGGTAGGTTGATGAAATTTACAGGAATAGATTGTGTCTCAAACTTATCTCTTTTAAAATATGAAGGAGGGACGTGAGAAGAGAGATGAAGGGACTCATACCACCAAGAAAGCAGCGTCAGGAACAGAGAACATCCTTTGGACCCATGTTTACTGTGCAGAGCTCTTAGTCCAAGGGAAGATTGATGACAAGGACCTTCCTTCAAAGCTGACAGAGACAGAGAAAGCCTTCCACTGGATCCGATGCTCTGAATTTGGACTTACAGCCTACTAGACTATGAGAGTAAATATTTCTCTGTTAAAGCCATCCACTTGTGGCATTTCTGTTATAGCATCGCTAGATAACCTAGATAGAATTTGGTATTGAGAGAGCAAAGTGCTCCTCTGATAGATACCTAAAATGTGGAAGTGGTTTTAAAACTGAATGGATAGATGACTCAGAAGGAAGTGAGGAGAACTGTTAACACCAGAGATGGCACAGATGGTGTGAAGCAGAAACAGAGGACCTGTAGTGGCACCACCAGGAGACCAGCACCAGAGAGTACTGGAGCCGACCTGCAGAGCAAGAAGGCTGAGTGCCTTCCAGCTGTAGTTTACTGGTGGAGTAGGATACCCCTAGGTGCTTATCCTGGGAGCCCTAGAGATTTAAAACACTTGCCCAGCAGGGCATGTGTGGGCAGTGAGGCCTGAGGGTCTTAGAGGCCAAGAAACCAGGAAGTGGAATCTGAAGAGAAAAGGAGTACAAGAAGCTAGGCTTTCTCAGTCTCAAAGGGTATGACTGTGACCTCTGGGGTGTCAAAGGGTGGAACCATGGCCTCTAGAGTTCATAACGGTGAAGTGGCCACTCAGATGGAGTGGGAGAATGGTATGTCTAAAGCCAGGTGAGGAGAGTTGCTGTCCCAGTAGAAGGTGGAGTTGAAGACCATTGCTGAGGGGCTTCCACTCAGAATTTAGAGATTGTGGCTAATACATCAAGTCTGGAGGTCAGGGCCATTGAGTAAATAGTCTCAGAGAATAGAGGATTATTATTCTTTTTTTCCATTTCCAGTTTTTTTAAAATTGTGGTTAAGTAGAAGTTTACCATCCAAGACAATTTGCCACATAAATCCCTGAGCACCTGCCTCTCTGCGACTCTTATCTGCTCTCCTCACCCTGTGACAGCACACTCTTCTTTTCTACTTTTACAGTATCCACTCAACCAACACTTATCTCCTCCCCTACACCCTCTCCTCTCTGCTCTAAAAAGAAACCAGTAGGATAGCCTCATATATACATTAAATCATAAAGTACATGCAGCACCTATATCACTCTGTGTCCCTCAGTCCAGTCCATTCTTTGTCTGAAGTGTGGGCTTCAGTACTGGTTTCAGTGGTGGGCTAGCAGCAAGACTAGGGGCCATGTTCTTAGGTGACCCTTGAGGGTAGCAGACCACCAAGTTTGGTTTTTTGATAGAGTTCTAGATTTGCACAGCCCTTTCTCTCATGCTACGTTAGAGACTCTACATTGTGTTTCCCGTCATGGCTGTCTTTGGTGGTGGCTGGGCACCATCTAGTTCTGTTGTTCTCCTACTGATAGAGTCTTCCCAGTCATATGGGTCCTTCTCTCTCCTGGGCTCATTTTTCCTCATTTCTTTGATGTTCTCAGAGGATTATTTTTAAGCCTTGAGGGCTAATGTAATGTATTTTTCTAAATTGCTTGATGCCTGTTGTGCCTTCTTTCCCTTCAAATTCTCTCATTTGTAAGGGAAATGTTTAGCTTGGGCCTGTTTTGTCATTGTAGTTGGGAAGCAGGAAACTTTGGATTTTGTAGATGAAGAGGAATTTTTGGACCTCAGACTTGGAGTTGATTTAAGACTTTGCTATGATATGATATAGTGATTATGTTTTACATGTAGCAAGGATATGAATTTGGGGGGCCAAAGGGTGGAATTTCATGGATTTAATTATGTCTCTCCAAAATATTTGTATTAATTTAGCTAAGTTGTGATTTTCAGTATTGTGTAATTGTCTACCATTTTGTCATCATTTTTCTTTGTGTTGTGAATTCTATCACTAGGATGTTAATGGGATGGTTTAGCAGCAGTTAAGTTGATGAGATTACAGAATAAATTGTTTTAAGTCAGTATCTTTTGAGATATAAAAAGAGAAAAGTGAGCAGAGAGACAATGGGCCTCATACCACCAGGAAAGCAGTGTTGGGAGTCATACACCCTTTGGACTCCAGGTTCCTGCACAGAAAAGGTCATAGTCCAGGGGAAGATTGCTGACAAGGACTTTCTTCCAGAGCAGAAAGAGAAAGAGAAAGCCTTCCCCTGGACCTGATGCCCTGAATTTGGACTTGTGGTCTACTAGACTGTGAGAGAATAAATTTCTTTGTTAAGAGATTTCTGTTACAGTAGCACTAGACAACTAACAAGAATTAGAGGAAAGAAAACTTAAAGGAAAATACTTTTCTAAGAAGTGTGGCAAAGAAAACAAGCAAGGGTATGGTAGGATTTCTATCATATGGTTGGATGATAATTTCTACGATTCGTTGGGGACAGGACAGTGTTCTGAAGTTTGTCAGGTTTTCATTGGCTGATTTTTAGAAGTAGATCATCAAGTTATTCTTCATAGGCCCTTTCAGTCTGGAAGTCCCACTGAAACCTATTTTGCATCATATCTGTACACAAGCTGTTACTGACACATGGGTGATGGTTGGGCCTGAGATGTGTATATCAGGAACTGAACCCAAACTTCTCTCATGGGAGGGGAAAACTCTACAGGTGAATAGCCAATGCCTCATGAACTGTAAATAGCTCTACTCTGATCAGAAACAATAGCCCCTGGCAAACCTAGTGAATTCAATGGGTTCCTCACTGTTGTTGTTGTTAGGTGTTGTTGAGTTGGTTCCAACTCTTAGCAATCCCGTGTACATCTGAATGAAATACTGTCCAGTCCTATTCCATGCCTGTAGTCATTGGTCTGCTTGATTCCATTATTGGAAGCCACTGTGTCAGTCCATCTCATTGAAGGTCTTCTTTTTTGCTGACCAGCTACTTTACCAAGCATGATATCCTTCTCCAGGGACTGATCCCTCCTGAGAACATGTCCAAGGTTTGTAAGATGTAGTCATGCCATCCTTGCTTCTAAGGAGAATTCTGGCTGTACTTTATTCTTTTGGTAAGGTGTATTCAATATTCTCCTCCAACACCACAGTTCAAAGGCATCAGTGCTTCTTCTGTCCTCCTTATTCACTGTCCAGCTTTTCCATGCATAATATGCAACTGCCAATACCGTGGCTTGGATCAGGTACACCTCAGTCTTCAAGGTAACATCTTTGCTTTGGTACTACACACCATCTTTAATTTTTCCTTTGCTTCATTCATTCATTCACCTGTTTATTCATTTTGGATAGCCCAGTGTGTGTCTGGTACTGTTCTTCAGATGTAGAAAGAAAAAACAAGTCCCTTTCCCTTTCCCTTAAGAAGCTCAAACAGACTTACATGATGTGTTCTTGAATTTTAGTGCCTTCCTTGCCTGTTTGGTTTTAATCCTCATTGAGGAGGCCTGGGCATGTTGCTTAGCCTGCATACAGCTGACACTTAGATGCTAAATGGTGGTGAACATATGCTCCTTGAAATGGCCTGTTGATCCTTATTTATGACGATAGAAATAGCAGGAATGGAAAAAGCAGTGCACAAATATGTTTGTTCTAACAAACAAGAATTCTGTCAGTGAACCAAACAGCAGGCTCAATGATTAGCTCTCTGAAAGTCCTACCAGTTTATTTTCTAGTGTCAGAGTAGCTAGGTGACCTTTCAGGTATAGATATCTTTCAAGAGACCTCTGTTTGCTTTGAGGCTATGAAAGGTGGAAGCTGTCCCCCATTTACGTAGGGCTCATGGAGATCCTATGAGTGAGTTGGGTGGTTGACAAGGGGGACAGAGTTTTACAATTTGATTTGGTGATTCAGAATGAAAAGCAACTAATAAATCTTCCTTGAATGAAAATGTCTTCTGCTATCTCCACTTGTCCTTGCTTAGAAGAAAACTCTGTGGGGAAAAGTCTACATCAGCACCATCAGGTGGCTATTAGCTCATATACTCCTATTCTTGGCAAGTAGCAGAACTCCTAGAATGACTTATTTATGCCCCTTCTGAGATTCTGTATTGAATTTCAATAGACACATCTAAAATGACGAGACAGACATTGATTTCAGACTTACATGATTTCGGAATTTTAGAGCTGAAACCTAAAATAAGACTGTTCTCTCATTTTTTGGATGATGAAACTGTAACTTAGAGAAGTTAAGTGAATTTCTGAAAAAGGCAAGTAATTAGATTCAGAGTTACAAATTAGAATTTAGGTCTCTTTTGCTTGAATTTGCCCTTGACTTTTATATCCTGAATTTACTTTGTTATTTACTTACATTTATTTCAGAATTTTTAACCATGTAGGTGGGAAGTTTTGTTTTTTCCTTTTCACTTTTGATGATACCTTACATATAGCAGCAGCACATTATGAAGTTTTTAAAATCACCGGTAAAACAGAGTTAACATACTGGTTATTTAATCCTACAGATCATAGTAAATAAAATTCTTGATGTTTATCTTCAGATATATGTAGTGTTTGCAAGTGGATCTCAGATAGCCTGAAACTTCTTTTACAGTTCCCTGGCCCACGTGCCATTTATAAGAGTAGATATAGGACTAAGAAAAAAATAGGAGAAACTGTTAACTGTAAATTTCCGTACCTCTAAGTCCAGTAGCACTGATTTATAGCAATTCGTTTTGCTAAATTACAGTGAGTTTGCATAATTAGTCATTCCCTCGGAATAAAAACAACAACCTATTTTAAACCACAGTAAGAAGCACTCTGACGTATAACCGCGTATCTGGGCTGTTATTGTACACACAAATTATGGCACCTTGTTAAGATGCAGATTTTGACTGATTACGTCTGGGCAGGGAATTCTGCATGCTTGATCAGTTCCCAGGTGGTGTGGATGCTGGTGGTCTCTGAGCCACACTTTGAGTAACAGGGTATGTGAGACTTAGTTGTAGAGATAGAAAAGCACCTGAAGCTTCAGGGGCAGAATAAAAGTTCAGCTATGCTAAAGATTGCTGATAAATTAAAGCCACCTCACAGAACATGAGCTACATAAACTTTTAAAATGTCAAAAACAAAACTGTGGAGTCCCCAGCTTGTGTTATACATGCTATCTTCAATATGCACTTAGACTAGTAAAGTGTAAACATACAATTTATTGATCTAAGTGCACACACACACATGCAGTAGTGTGTATTTGTCTTTAGCTACTCATACAGGATCAACTCAATGGCAATGGACCTGGTTTTCCTTTTTTAAAAATGTATATATATGTGTGTGTATGTGGATGTTGGGGCTTCCAGTTGGTTCATTTCAGTTTGGACCCCTGCTGAGAATTTGCATTGGCACCCAGATATACTTAATCACAATCCACATTTAATAAGATCCTCAGGTGCTTCTTATGAATAATAAATTTTGAGAACCACTGTTGTAGTGGTTCTCAGAACTGGTCCTTAGCCAGCAGTATTAGCACTGCCTGGGAACTTGCTGAAAATTCAGTCTCAGCAGCATTTGAACCAGAATAAACTAGTTTAAAGGCCTTATGTATGTGTCACTTCATCAAGAGAACATGAAAATGGAAAGTCAACTAGACTTAAAGAAATACACTTGTGTCACCAAAATCGACAAAGTAGATTGTAAAGTTTGTCATATCAAGTACCAAAACTATTCTTAAAAAAAGAAAAAAAAAGCATTGTCAGTCATAAATGCATATCCAAAAAAAACTCAAACCCACTGCCATCGAGTCAGTCCTGACTCATGGTGACCCTATAGGACAGACTAGAACGGTTCTACAGATTTTCTAAGGAGCACCTGGTGGATTTGAACTGCCAACCTGTGTTTAGCAGCTGTAACACTTAACCACGACACCACCTAGTATAAAGGACTTAGAAAGATTCACAGGGACCACTTAGTCCAATTATTTCATCTTGCAGAAAAGGAAATTGAGGTCTTCTTGGTCTAGGTAAGTTGTCTTAAGCCCTAAAGCTACATGATGGTTATGGTAGTGTTTAACATTTAAGTGAATACTTAATTTGGTGTTCTTTCCCCTGCCCTTTCCTGTTCTCAAGGCCTTTTTCATTGGAGGGTGAGTTGCACTGACCCAGTCCACTGTTTTTCCTGATATCATGGTTTGTTATTTTTCCAGCAGCCATCTATGAGTGTTTCCTCTTTGTAAAGCACCCCAATTCCCTAGGGGATCAGAGTGATACTCTTCGTCACAGAAGCATTAACCCTGCATGAGGCAGTCTCCCTCACAATAGGGTGGACTTTAAGGCTACATAAACTCTCCCCTTTCCCAGGCAATAACTTAAAGCAGAGAAATGCCCATTTCTGCAGAGCCAGTGTGAATTTAGGAGTCTAGGAATCCCTTCTGCAAAGCACGTGTTAGACTCTGGCATTAGATTGATTGATTGAAATTCAACATATATCTGGATAGATGTGATCCCTGGAATATTCCATTGATGGGCACTGAAATGGAAAAGAGAATAGAGACAGCCAAGAGGCTGTTAAGCATTTTTGAGAACAATTTATTTGAAAAACCATACCAAGGCTTGGACCAGTGAAAATGGGGAATTAGGTTGAAAAAGTCTAGACACTTTAGAGAAAAATGATCTTTACCCAATAGTTATTAAACTTCAGTTGAGAGAGCCCATTCATTAAAACAAAACCAAAGAAAATAAACAATAACACAGTATAGATGACTCATTAGAAAAGTCTTTCAAAAGGAGTACTTACATTCTGAGTAGTTTCACCTTTGGATTACCAGTTGAGGAAAATCCATGGTTATTACATTTGATTAAAAAAAAAAAGTTTACCTCAAACTCTTAGGATCACATCTGTACACAAAGAAATACCAAGATGATGAAAGAGTTGGATACATTAGGGCAATAGAACAAAAGAAAAGTTAACTGAGTTTACTAAAGCTAATTGAGAAAACTTCCTGGAGAGTCTGGGTTATCTTTTGGTTACTTATTACATTCGCTAAAACTCTTTGTATTTTATAGACCTTCTGTTTTATGGAGAAGGAAATAGTTAGGAAAAAGAAACAATTAGTCTGTAAGTTGCTATCAGGCAGGTTCTGTATCTTTGGAGTTCAGCATATGCTTTGCATTTGTCTTTTAATGTACCAGTCAGTATAAAGAACCAGATAGGATTCCTGCTTTCCGTTGTCTTAATTGATGTGCTACATGGTGCCTAGTCTGGCATGCATTTGATAAATGATTTAGTTGTTGGAATGGTGTAAATGTATTTTTTAATAAAACAAAAAAATTAACACAAGCAATTGTATTCGAGAGAGCTTTACTACTTATTTTAAAACACATTACAAAGCTACAGTAACCCAAACAGTCTGGTGCTGATAAAAGGATGGCAATGGAATAGAATTGAGAATTCGGAAATAAACCCATATTTCTATGGCCAATTGATTTGCAATGAGGGTGCCAAGAGCACAGAATGAGGGAAAGAATAATCTCTTCAATAAATGTTGATGTGACTCCTGAATTTCCGCATACAAATCAATGAAATTAGAACCACATTCCTATCACATACAAAAATAATTAAAAATAGATAATTGCCTAAAAATAACAACAAAAACCATAAAGCTCTTAGAAGAAAAGTAGGGGTGAAGCTTTGAGATCTTCTTTTAGGCAGTATATTCTTGGCTGTGACACCAAAAGCATGAGTAATAATAGAAAAAACAGATAAGAACTTCTGCATCAAGGAAGTGTCTATCAAGAAAGTGAAAAGACAACATAGAGAATGGAGGAACCATATGTCAGATAAGGGTTTAATATCCAGAATAGATAAAGAAGTCTGACAACTAAACAACTAACAACCTAATTAAAAAATGGGCTGATGATTTAGATATTTCACCAAGGAAGAAATACATATAGCTAACAAGCTCATGAAAAAATAGTCAACATCATTAATCATTAGGGAAATGAAAATCAAACCTTAGTGAGATACCACTTCACGTCCATTAGATTGGGTAATATTTGGAAAAAAAGGCAAAAGATCAATGTTGCCTAGAATCTGGAGGAACTGTCACTCTTGTACATTGCTGGCGGGAAAGCAGAGTGATACAGCAGCTGTAGAAGTTCAGCAGCTTCTGAGAAAGTTAAACACAGATATACCACAACCTAAAAACCAAACCAGCTGTCATCTAATTGATTAGACTCCTGAAAACTCCGTGTAACCTCATGTCATCCCATATGACCTAACAATTCCACTTCTAGGTATATATACAACAAAGGAATTTAAAACAGTGATGCAAACGCATGTGCCCACTACCCACGTTCGCTGGAGTCTTATTCAGAGTGGCCCAAATTGTCCAACCCAAGTGAACATCAGTAGATGAATACATGAACAAAATATGTTATGTATACACAATGAAATGTTCGTTGTCATTAGGTGCCTTCTGGTCATTTTCCACCCTTAGTTACACTGTGTGTGGCAGAATGAAACACTTCTTAGTTCTACTCCATCATCACAATAATTGGTATGTCTGAACTTGTTGTAGCCGCTGTGTGTGTCCAGATCATTGAGGGTCTTCCTCTTTTTGCTGACCCTCTACTTTACCGTGCATAATGTCCTTTTCCAAGTGCCGGTTCCTCCCAGTGACATGTCCAAAATATGTGAGACAAAGCATATCATCCTTACTTATGGGGGGCATTTTGGCTCTACATTTTCCAAGAGAGATTTTTTTATTCTCTGTCCGTGGTATATTTCTTAGCCAACACGTTAATTGAAAGGCGTCAATTCCTCTTAGGTCTTCCTTATTCATTGTCCAGTTTTTGCATGCATATGAGGTGAATGAAATTACCATGACTTGGGTCAGGCATACCTTAGTCTTCAAAGTAATGTCTTTGTTTTTTGGCACTTTGAAGATGTCTTGTGCAGCGTATTTGCCAAACACAAAATATTATTTGGTTTCTTGGCTGCTGCTTCCGTGGCCATTGATTGTGGATCCAAGTAAAATGAAGTCCTTGACAGCTTCAGACTTTTCTCCATGTATCATGATGTTGTTATTGGTCCAGTTGTGAGGATTTTTGTCCTATTTATGTTTAAATGTAATCCATAATGAAGGTTGTACAGTCTTTTGATCTTCATCAGTAAATGCTTCAAGTTCTCTCACTTTCAGCAGGCAGGATTGTGTCATCAGGTTGTTAATGAGTCTTCTAATCCTCCAGTTCTTCATACAGTCCAGTTTTTCTGATTATCTGCCCAGCATGCAGAGTGAATAAATACAGTGAAAGTAGCAGCTGTGATGTACAATTTTTGTGACAAGAACTCACAGGGTAACCCCTTATTCTGTTTGAATGGCTGCCTCTTGTTCTGTGTACAGGTTCCTCATGAGCACATGAAGTGTTCTGGGGTTCCCATTCTTTGCAGTATTATCCATACTTTGTTGTGAACCACACAGTCAAATGCCTTTGCACAGTCAATGAAACACAGATCGACGTCTTTCTGGTATTCTCTGCTTTTATCTGGGATTCATCTGACATCAGTAGTGATATCCCTCATTCCATGTTCCTTTCTGAATCCAACTTGAAATTATGACAGTTCTCTGTCCAAGTACTGCTGCAACTGTTTTTAAATCATCTTCATCAAAAATCTTCCTGCCTGGAATAGTGGTGATGATATTGTTTAATAAATTCCACATTGTGTTGAATCACTTTTCTTTGGAATGGACACACATATGGATCTCTTCCAGTTGGTTGGTAAGGTAAGGTAAGTTCTTTCAAATTTCTTTCCCTAGATGAGCGAGCTCTTCTGACGTTGCATTTGTTTATTGAAACATCTCAGTTAGTATTCCAGTTGGCATAGAAATGACACTGGATTGCTAATTAAAAGTTTATTTCTGAGTATTTTAAAAAAGGACCTTTACTATAAATTAAGAATAAGTCTACTAACTAAAAGGTCAGCAGTTCAAATCTGACAGGCATTCCTTGGAAACTCAGTGGAGTAGTTCTCCTCTGTGGGTTTGGTTTTGGTAGTTTGTCTTTAATTTGTTGTTTTCACTGCTGAAATAGAGATGAGAATTTTATTCTAGAAACACAGATAGACCTGTGTGTATCAGTCAAATTTTTATTGGAATATTTGACTTCTGGCTATAAATGCCATGACTCTGTAGCTTTTTTTTCTCCCCTTAAAAATTATATACATAGTATTTCAGGGAAAGCACTAGATTTCCATAATGCCTGTAATAGGGGATCAGAAACTGAAGGTAACTTAGAAAATATCAAATAAGAATTTGCTCATTCAATTAAACAATGTTTATTGTTTTCTTGTTTGTTTATTTATTATTTATCCCCACAAACATAGGCTTCATAGAGGCAGGAACACTGCTATGTTTACAGTATCCAGTGCCTAGAATGGCTCAAACAGGCTTCCTTGAAATATTCGTTGAGTGACTCAGTGAGTTCCATTTAACTTATTGATTACCTACTTTTTACCAGGCACTATTAGATGTCAGGAAGCCCTGCTGGCATAGTGTGTTAAATGCTACGTTTGCTAACTGAAAGGTTGGCAGTTCAGATCTGTCAGGTGCTCCTTGGAAACTCTACGGGGCAGTTCTACTCTGACCTCTAGGGTCACTATGAGTCGAACCCAACCTGATGGCAGTGGGTTTGCTTTTTGTTTTTGTTTATTAAATGTCAGGGACGTCTTGGTGAATACAACAGAAATGCTTCTTGCCTTCATGAAGCATATAGTCTAATGGGGAAGAAAAGTAATTTCAACAAGTCCTTGTAAGGAAATATGTTGCGTATAATGAAGAGGTGAATAGGGGTACAAACCAGGGAGACCTCACATAGTCTAGGTGAGAAGAGCGGTATCATTTAAGTTGATGACTGGAACACGAGCAAAATTCAACAAAATGGAACAGTGATAAATGCGACTATTTTTTCAAGCAGGGGAAGCATAAAGAGCAGCGGATCAAATCTAGCACTTTGAGAAACAGAACCAGTTCAGCTTATCTGTGGTGTAGAGTAGGATGCTGAGAGTGTTAAGAGAGGGTGGAGAATTAAACAAAGGACAGATCGTACATAATTTTACATAGCTCAAGATGGAGTTGAAATTTGTTTTGATGGGCAATAAACTGACACTAAAGAGTTTTAGCAGAACAGTGACATAATTGAATTTCCATTTTTGAAGGAGTTTTCTGGCTGTAGTGTGGATAATAAATCAATGAGGCATGGCACTGGAGGAGAGATACTAGTTAGATATGATAGTAGTCTTCCCCCTCTGCTTCCCACAGGAGCTGATAGTGGCCTAGGTTATGATGGCTGTAGTGTTTGTGGATGCAGAGAAGTGGATGGATATAAGAGGCTATAGGAGAAGACTTGGAGCAGTGGCGATTCAGTAGTAGAATGCTCTCCTCCCATGGCAGAGACCCAGGTTTGATTTCTGGCCAGTATACCTCAACTGCAGCTACCACCTGTCTGTCAGTGGAGAATCATGTGTTGTTACGATACTGAACAGGTTTCAGCAAGGGCTTCCAGAGTAAGACCGATGAGAAAGAAAGTCCTGGCTGTCTGCCTCTAAAAATCAGTCAGTGGAAACCCTATGGATCACAGTGGTCACATCTGGAGCTGATTATGAGAATAGTGCATGACTCACGGAGTTGCTGTGAGTCAAAGGCTGATGTGGTGGCAATTCGCAACAACAACAACAACAGCACAATGGAACGGGCAGTTAATTGAGTGTGAAAGGAGAGAAGTTTTGGAGGGCAACTTGATTCTTGATTGGGACATTAAATTATGAGTTGAGAGAACATTTCTGATGTAAGAAACTGCAGGGGAAGGGGAAGGGATAGGGATGAATTCTGTGTGGGCTACAGTGAGTTGAAGGAGCCCATGAGACATAAAACTGCAGATACCTGGGGAGCAATTAATTGCCTACATGAGTCAGAAGCTGAGAAAGAGTTCTTGGTGTAGAGAAAAGTAGGGAGCTGCTAGTCTATAAAGGGGACTGAATGAGACAAACTTAGAAAGTGTGTAAAGAATGAATTGTCATGGCCTGAACAATGTCTGGGAAGACCCAGCCTTTTAGGGAATGTGTTACGGAAGAAAACAAAACCTATTGCTGTTACGTCAACTCTAACTCATAGTGACCCTATAGAGTGGAGTACAGCTGCCCCATAGAGTTTCCTGGGAATGGTTGGTGAATTCAAACTGCCAGCCTTTGTGTGAGCAGCTTAGCTGTTAGCCACTGTGCTACCAGGGATCCGTGCTGGAGAAGAGGACCCTGGAATTTCAGTTTCTCTAGAAATTATCCTTAGTATCCATGGGGAGACCTAGTGGCCAAGGCTGTCACCTGTAACCCTGGTCCCCCCCTCCAAACATCTTCTTAATTGAAGCTGGTTGGTTTAAGGTGAGTCCTTTACGTAGGCTGGGCCATCAGAATCTTTCCAAAGAATATTTAAAATTGTAACTGAAGAAGGAAGATCAATATCTCTTGGTGGTGAGGCTGTAGATTATGAAGCTGAAAAGCTTGTTAAATTCCTCAGGATAGGGGAAAAAAACTGGCTTAGTGAATAGTTTTGGTACAGAGCTATGGTGGTGCAATGGTTAAGCACCTGGCTGAAAACTGAAAGGTTGCTGGTTCAAACCCACCCACTGGCAGTGGGGGGAAGAACTGTCAACCAGCCCCCATAAAGTCTATTTCTAGGACACTCTGTGGGGCAGTTCTACTCTGTTACCTGGGGTTGCTCTAAGTCAGAAGCCACTTGACAGCACCCAGCATGAGTGACATTAAGACAGAAGAGAAGATGACAGATGGAGAGTCTTGACTTATAGTTAATATCAAGACCTGAACCCTGACCTTTCTGCAGGTGTGTGGGATAAGTCATAGTCCTTCTCATCAAGTTGCATTATTTCTGAAAGGTCATAGCCTTGAAAACCATGTGGAGCAGCTCTACTCTGCACACATGAGGTCACCAGGAGTGCAAATCAACTCAAAAACAGCAAAGCTAGTAAGCGGAGTCCTGACTAACACATGGTATTAATACTTGTCTGACAAAGTTGATTACAAGGAGATAATACACATAAATTGTCTTGCCCACTACAAAGGAATACAGCAGATACTGTTGCTGACTCTTGGATAGTGACGTGCCTGTCTCCTAGGCCAATACAGTCCAATAGAACTTTCTGTGATGAAGAAAACTTTCTATATCCATGTTGTCCAATACAGTAGCTGTTAGCCTGATGTAACTGTTAATTACTTGAAACATGGCTGAATTTTAAATTTAATTTAAGTGTAGTAACTTTACAGATAGTTATAGAGGTCTAGAATGATAGACCTACACAAGAACAATTTTGTTAACCATGATTGGTTTATTAATTGGTTTATTAATTTAGTTAACCATGATTGGTCTGGTCTAGGTATGGTGGTCCCATCTTGCTTGCCAGTGTTTTGTTGTGTTTGGTGTAGAAGTTGGCTTGTAGTATAGTTTCTGTCAGTGTGATGATCAGGAGAGTCACCCAGAGCCCATTTTAGGGGGAAAGGTCTTTTTGTTCATCTAGTTATTGTTATACCTATAATTGATGGCTAGATCTGCAGCAGGTAAATCACGGAAAAGCTAGAAAGAGCTTTAGTCACTGTTGAAGTCTTTGAACCTCTAAATTAAACAGTCCTAGAATAACTTTCCATCCTTATTATGTGAGATAATAATTAATCCTTTCAATAATTAAGCCATTTTATGTTAGCTTTTCTATACTTTGTATCCAAAATCATCCTAAATAACACAATATTTTATCAGTAAGTAGAAGTGATTTGTTTAATATGGCGTGGACAAGCCTTGTTTTAGGAAGATGTGGAAATAAGAAAATTCTCAATTAAATTGAGAAGTGAATGTTTGCGGTACAAATTATTTATATTAAATGTATTCCGCTTAGGTTTCTAAATACTGTCTCTCAGTCAGTAAGTTTAAAATATGATTTGACTTACTAAAATTAAAATGGTATACAACTTTTCAGCAACATTTCAGAGACATATTTCTATAAAAGTTGTGGAATGAAAAATAAGCATACATATGAGAGGATGTTCCTTAATTGATAAAAATAGTTCACCCTTGAGTTCCTTTAAACAAAATGAGCTCAAGCCTAACAAATGGCTGTTTTACAGATGGTGGTGGTGTGCTACTTACCACCTAGCCAGGCAGTCATTTAGCTAAACACTTTTCTTTGCAGTGTAAGTGAAAACTTGTTTAAAGTGCTTGCATCTTTATCAACTGGTATATAAGAGACCTAAGAGGATGTAGGTGTTTCTATTTTCTGCATCTATTCAAATTATCAGGCCCTTGATAGGCATTCAAACATGTGTCTTCGTGGTGTACCCTTGGTCAAGTAGCTTATCCCACGGCACTTGGCTATTCAAATGCAAATTTTTACGGATTTTAGGTTGTGGTGATGATGGTAGTGGTTGTCAGTATGCCTATTTTTCATGGCCAAGCCAAGTGCCGTTGAGTTGGATCTGACCCATAACCTAACCTAAAAAAGCTAACATTGTGCCATCAAGTTGATTCTGAGTTATAGTGACCCTATAGGACAGACCAGAACTGCCCCATAGAGTTTCCAAGGAGCACTTGGTGGATTCACACTGCTGACCTTTTGGTTAGCAGCTGTGGTACTTAATCTCTAAGCCACTGGGGTTTCCGTTTTCATACAGGACATCCATTCATATTCCTCTGGCTCCCCTTTGTGTTACCAAAAGGCTCTATGACTAAAATGTTGAGCCTAAATGTAAAACTTGGGTTGCTTTTAGAAATGTTCTGCACCTCTCCAAGATACCCTGACATAGGAGGTGGCTCTTTGCTTAGGGAATATCATAGTTATCTAGTGCTGCTGTAACAGATATACCACAAGTGGATGGCTTTTAAAAAGAGAAATTGATTCTCTCACAGTCTAGTAGGCTAGAAGTCCAAATTCAGGATGGCAGCTCCAGGGGAAGATTTTCTCTCTCTGTTGACTCTGGAGGGAGTTGTTTGTCATCAGTCTTCCCCTAGACTTAAGAGTTTCTCTGTGTAGGAACCCCAGATCCAGAGGATGTGCTCTGTTCCCAGCACTGCTTTCTTGGTGGTTTGAGGTATCCCATCACTCTGATCATTTATCTCTTTTATATCTCAAATGGGATATAATCTAATATAAGCTAATCTTGTAGATCTCATCAGCATAATTGCTACTAATCCATCACATTAACATCATAGTGATAAGATTTGAAACACATAGGCAAATCACATCAATCATGAAATGGAGAACAACCACACACTACTGGGAATCATAGCCTAGCCAAAATGACACATATTTTGGGGGTGATGCAATTCAATCCTTGACAGGAAGGAATTAGTATTCTGGTCATTAGGTAATGCCATCTCACCCACATGTTGCTTTCTTTTAAGCCATCTACACAGCCTTTTAGCTGCAGGTGTATTTACTTCTATCGCTTGTCAAATGGCTGAAATTGTAGATTTTCATTTGGGAGAACAATTAATAGCCTTCGTTAAAGTCATTAATAGTGGTTTGAGTTTCCCTTTTGTTCATGGGTCATAAACAGCAAAGCTTTCTATAACCCTGCTCAGCAGAGGTGTGACTACAATCTACATCTGTCTCTTATCTGGATTTCTTTCAGAAAGAAAAGAGGCAATGTTAAACCTATCTGCTGGAAGAAAGCAATATTCGGTTCTCTGCCAAGAGAGATCCAAGACTCCGATGATGCCGATTCAGCATACCACAGTGAGATTATCTGAAGCCAAGGAAGGGTTCAGGGATCAATCAGAATATGAGATAACAAGTTAAATAAAATTCAAATCCCGCTGGCTAATAGCGAAGCAGAGCCATTAGAGAGGGCAGGGAGCATGGAGATCATCACTGCCACGCTTTCTTGGAGCTTCCTTCTCAGACTGATGTAGGAGGACAAGAAGTGCACAGAAATGTTTTGGTTTTACTGATTCAGTAGAACTCTTGCAGGCCTTTCCTGCAAGAGTGACGCTTTCTCATTGCCTCTAAATAGGCTTATTAACAATGCACGGAATGCTTGCCATCGTGATCTTCTCTTTGTCCCGAGTTGAACGAAGGCATAGGTCTGAAACTGGCTGATAGCTGTGGAAGTGAAAAGTCCCAGCCAACTGGGAGCAGAGAGTGGGCTGGCTGCCAGCCTGGCTTCATCACCCTGAGGAGTGTCATTTGTCTGAGCCACTTTTATGAAACAGAAGCCCTCTGTTGTATATTTGTACCTGTGAAAGGAAGTGATCACGTTGCTGATTCAGAGTAGCAGACAGGTGGAGGATAACTACCTACCTACCTTCCCCTGCCACCTGCTCTCCGCTCCTTTCTCTTTCTTTTCTTTTTCTTTTTGAAGCCTTTCTTTACATTTCATTGCGTGGCCAACCTTCTGGGAATTCAGGGTGCAGGCTTCCCAGAGGGCTTCATTAATTGGTATGAAGGTTGAATTCAGTGGAGTCCAGAGAACTGTTTAGTTTTTCTTCTCCTCTGCCTAATGACCAAAAAAAAGTTCCTCTGATGGAGTTCTTCCTGGGATCAGTCTGTTTCATCCCTAAGACTGACACAAAGCCAGGCTTCAGTGAGCTGGCTGCAGGACTTCCATTTGGCCCTAGAGGGCTACAGGTTTGATTAAATGTTTAAATGACCTTTCAGAACAGATGATTTTTGAGTGTGGGCAAACAATTTGTCCTTCTCATTCTTAATAACTTCGGATTGTGTATTTGAGTTAAGCATAGACAGAAGTAGGAATACCTAACAAGAGACTTGAGTAATCTCATGAAGATGAGGGCAGTGCTGCTCATGATTTTGATACAAACAGGCAGAGAGTAAGATTTGCCCAGTGGTACACTGGTTAATCACTCCATTGCTAACCAAATATTGACAGTTTAAAGCTACCCAGCATCTCTGCAGGAGAAAGACCTAGTAATCTGCTGTGGTAGATTACAGTCAGAAAAACCCTACGGGGCAGTTCTCATCTGTCACATGGGATCTCTGTGAGTTGAAACTGACTTGATGGTACCTAACAACAAAAAGATTTGCCAACAGAGGAGCAAGCTCAGTACAGCCCCTCACCATCAGCTTCCTCATCTCCCCTCTTCTCACTCTCTTGCACAGATGCACTAGATCCTGTCACTGTTTCCCCACCCAAGAGCTCAAAGACCAGAGCGCCACAGCCTGAGTGCTTTTCTCCTTGTCTGTTCTCAGGGGCAGCTCAGCAGTGTCTTCAACATGGCAAGTAGATTTCATGAGAGAAGACAGCGGTGGTTCAGCAGTAGAATTCTTGCCTTCTGTGTAGAAAACCCAATTCCTGGCCAATACATCTTGTGCATACTACCAGCCATCTGTTGGTTGAGGTTTGCATATTGCTCTGATGCTAAAAAGATTTCAGCAGAGCTTCTAGACAAAGACAGACTAGGAAGAAAGACCTGGTTGTCTGGTTCCAAGGAACAGCCAGGGAAAATCCTATGGATCACAACAATTTTATCAGAACAGGATTGGAGAATGTGTAGTTCTGTTGTGCATGGGATGGTGTGACTCAGGGCTGACGTGATGGCAGCTGACAACCACCAACTAGTTCAAAAGTAGATTTGCTACGGTGAAATCTCCAGAAAGTTTACAGTATGCATTTATGAACTGCACACAGTCTCCTTAATCAATATGTCCCTAGGGAATTTCTTAAGTTGGCTACTAGTTTCAGCTCCTTGGTTTTAAGTATCTATATTTAACTGATGCTTTCTTACTCTGGTCTTAAAAAAAGCAGTGTCTGGTTTTGAATCTCAGGTGCTTCCCACTGTTATCACAGGCGCCTGGTTAAACACTTCATCTCTGAAAGACTCTGCACCCAGGTGGACCACGACTCCATCATCTGGCTCTTCCACATCCTTTGAATGAGTCCATTTTTTTTTTTTTCTGGATGCATTTCCAGAACAATACTTCTCTACCCTTTTCTGACACTTTACTCAAACACAGTAATTCATTGCCTCTCCGAATAAACACTAGATAGATATCTGTGGTCTCACTGTACATTTTATATGTTTCTGTCTTCTGAGAAATTAGTCACGTACAAACTATAGTAACTTAAGGAAATGGGTGTGTTAGTTAAAAAAATCTCAATATATACATGCCTAAACAAACCACCAAGAAATTTGGAGGACAGCTACCTTTGCTCCTTGGAAGCAAAGATGGCAAGACTGCATCTTACATACTTTGGACATGTTGTCAGGAAAGATCAGTCCCTGGAGAAGGACATCATGCTTGGCAGAGTGGAGGGTCAGCAAAAAAGAGGAAGACCCTCTATGAGATGGATTGGTGCAGAGGCCACAACAATGGGCTTAAGCATAAAAATGATTGTGGACATGGCACAAGGTGTTGTTCATAAAGTTGCTGTGAGTCAGAACTGACTCAGTGGCACCTAACAACAACAAACAAGCAAACCAAGCCTGTTGCCATCAAGTAAATTCTGGCTCATGGCGACCCTATAGGACAGAATAGAACTGCCCCAGCGAGTTGCCAAGGAGCATTTAGTGGATTCAGAGTGCTGACCTTTTGATTAGCAGACATCACACTTAAGCCCTATGCTACTGGTTTCTGTACATATTTTGAATAACCAAACATTGATTCTCTAAGATGAAATAACTGAATTTTGTTTTAAAACACAGTCAGTCAGTAACTTTTCATTTATATTATCATGTTATTCCTCTGGAGGCATTAAATGAGTTTATGCAACCTGCTCAGAAATTAATGAAGTCTGTTTCCCCTGTGGATTTTCCCATTAGCTCTTCTCTCCTCATTGGCTTCTTGGCATCACAGGTGACATCATAAAAGATGTACATTTGTACCGCTAGAGCCATGTTGAGTTTGGTGGTGACTGCTACACATTCAGGGACATATATCATATGGTACTTGATCTTTGGTCAAATTATCTTGAAATTGCAGTGCAAGATACAGAGGAGGGAATAACAATGTGAAGCAGGCAAACTTTTCTTAAAAAAAAAAGAAAAAATGTCTAAGTTATGACTGAGATGTGCAAAATGAGCCTATAATCCTGCTTGGGAAACTCTCCTGGTGTAGTGATTAAGTGTTATGTCTGCTAACTTTTTGGTCAGCAGTTTGAATCCACCAGACACTCCTTGGGAACTCTCTGAGGCAGTTCTACTCTGTTCTATAGGGTCACTGGGAGTTGGAATTGACTCAGTGGCAGTAGGTTTGTTTGTTTGTTTGTTTTTTTGTATAATCCTGCTGCCTGTTATCTTTTTTTGTGGGTTTAGGTATTTAATTGATTGATTGCAGGGTATGTTAATAAGGACAGCACTAAATGTATATTCCTATTGTTATACCTGAAGCATTATCTATACTACCTGTAGTTATGAAGAATGAGATAAAAATTACTTCACCATAATGACTTACCCATCACTTAACCTGTTGCTTTCGAATTGATTCTGACTCATAGTGAGCCTTTAGGACAGAGTAGAATGGCCTTATAATGTTTTCAAAGAGTGGTTGATGGATTCGAAATATAGATCTTTTGCTTAGCAGCCAAAAGCTTGTCTACTATATATGAGATGCCTTCACAAAAAATGATTGCATGTTATGATCCATAAAGAATGAGAAGATTCTACAGACCTGCCCCTGCTTTGCAAGAGTTTATGTTTCCAAGACAAAAGATGCTGCCTTTGGATTCCTATAAGAACTTTTATTTGCTGTGAAAAGTTACGATTCCCCTTTCTATTTCAAAAACATTGTATTTGAAAGTAGGTGATAGCTAGAAATGCCCTCCCAATGGTTTGAAACCATTCCTTTGATTAGTGAATGTATTCAAAAAATTAAAAATTCAATTGGATTTGTTGTATGAATCATCCATGTGGATGTTAATCCAAAGATTGGCAGTTCAAATCCACCAGGTACTCATTGGAAACTCTGTGGGGCAGCTTTACTCTGTCACATCGGGTCACTGTGAGTTGGAATTGACCTGATTGCAATGGCTTTGGGTTGGGTTCTCTGTTTCTTATACTTTGGCAGCCCATGCCTTCCTGCTACAGAAAACAATAGAGTCCACGTTAGTATGAGAGGCCCAGGCTCCTTTTCCAACTCTATTCCCAGGCCTATCAAAGTCTGTTGTGTGATGAGTAAGACTGGTGTGCCTAGGGTACTTCTGTCTCTGTTCTGAGGAATTCAGGGGATGAGGAGGAGAATGTTGGGACTGTGGGGTAATCTCAGATTGGTTTGGTACTGCTTTTCCTTTTGGTAGCTGCCTCTTGTTAAGAACTTTTATTTGATTATGGTTGGATATGGGGACTCCTTAGCTCTACAAAGTTCTGCATTTATCCAGTTCTCACCTTGAGTTATTTATTTAGGTTCTTATACTACGTGGTATGTCACCTAGGGCCTTGTAAAAGCCAGGCTTGATATTGCAGCCATCAATTGAGAATGAGGACCAGGGCTGATCTGCTTTAGTCTGACAAAGGTATTGGAAAGTGTGGTATTTGTGTGGAATCGTTGGCTCATTGGTTCAGCTTCCATGATGTGCTGGGCTCACTCTTAGTAGAAGTGGAATTATAAAATAGAATCTGCTGTGGATGTAGGGGTATTTAGTAAGTGGCTTCCAGTAAGACAAGATTTTCGAGTATCTAAAAGGGCATACTACTTTTCCTAGTAACCTCCTTATGTATGTGCTGATAAGTGAGATCCCAGAAATAGGATATAAAGCCCCCAACTTGTCTTACCTCCATGTCTAGATCAGATCTCTCTCTATACTGATCTATACTCATGTATTAGCACTTATTACAGTTGCAGTTGTCTATTTAGTTGTGGGATTGTGAGATTAGTATATAGACACTAATTCCTTATTAAACTGTGTATATAGTGTAGTGTAAACTGTAGGTATAGACACTATCCCTTATTAAATTGTACGCTCCATGAAGGCAAGAAGTGTGACTTCTTTGCCCACTCTTCTGTCCACAGTGTCTGCCATGTAGAAGGCATCAGATAAATATTTGTTGAATAAATAACTTGACCTAAAAATAATTCTGAGGTAGGTGATGCATTCACTAAGGTCACAGTCCAGTGAGAGACACGTGACTCCAGTAGAACATGATCTTTCTTTTTTCCTCCCATGTCATTCTTAGTTGGTAAATTAATTTTGAGGTTGAGAGACTGAACTATGATTCACTATGTGCACACTCTTCATGAACCATTATTTTTTAAATAATATACTGAGTTGTTTTCCTCTAAGTCAGAATATAAGAACAAAACACAAACAGAAAAAAAGATAAAGAAAAGATGAATGATCTTTTTAAGCTATTAATGCCAGTTGTTGAGTTGTTTGCATTTTGTTTAGCCAGGAAACTTGTGTATACACATTTCTTTTTGGCAAAGATCTGGCTACTCAGTATTTTATCTGTTTCTTTCTTTGTTTAATACACTGGTGGATTATGTCTAGTTCTTGGTTGTGGAAAATATTTGCACGTCTCAGTCACTTGTGAAGAAATGTTTCTATGGTTTTGAGTACAGCATCAGCAAGTGATTGATGCCATACTGGATGCTCATTGTAATGAAATCCTAGGGAACACAAAGGAAAAATCACAACATTTTAGTATTGTGTAGAACCTGAAGTCAGATAAATCTGAATATTGTCATTGATCCTTGATCTTGTCTTGCTAAGCCAAGCCAAGTGCCGTCGAGTCGGATCCGACTCATGTCTTGCTAAATTGCCCGTATTATTCTAGTCTCATTTTTATTTTTTTTCGTTGGATTATACATAGTTCCAATCTTTTGGAAAATGTTGAAAGTGTCATCCTTCCATCTCTCTGTTGATTACCTATCTATGTATCTGTCTGTGTATCTATGAAGCCCAATTTTTTGATACTCATCCAACAAATGGATGTGGAATATACCAACAATGTAACCGCACGTATGAGCTATTCTTGTTAAAGGGCTTGGTCTGTGTCTGTGACTTGCCTTCTTCAACTTGGCATGATTCTGGCTGAGTCCTTTTTTAAAATCTGATACTACAGAGTTTTTAAATACACATTTGGCTGGTTCATCTCCCCTTTAAATGTAGCTTAATGTGATCATTTATCTGCATTTCATAAAATTATATTTTTATCCTTCTGGTTACATAAAATAATAACTTTTTTAGAGTTAGAAGAAATGCTAGAGATTATTTAACATGTATCCCTTTTATAGATGGAAACACTGAGATCAAAGAAAAAATCAGGACCGGAAACCAGTTCTCTGACTTTCCTGTATGTAATCCTACTTGTCTTAGAATGGATTCCTGTTGGCATGAGCTACTAGTCTGAAGCATTTATGCATGCTGTCTGTTTGTCTTTCTGGTGTCAGAATTTTTAAAAAGTCCAGTTTGTGTTACTTCCTTCTTCTACCAGCTGCACAGTCAGTATGAGTCTCAATTTACTCTTTTAATGTTTTAAGACTGATTTATCCAGTCTAGAAAAACCTGGGCTCACCAACTGGACCAGTAAGAAATATCATGATAAGTGGAGAAAAGTTTGAAGTTGTCAAGCATTTTGTTTTACTTGGATTCAGAATCAGTATTCCTGGAAATAGCAGTCGAGAAAGCAAAAGACACACTGAGTTGGGAAAATCTGCTGCTAAAGACCACTTTTACAGTGTTGAAATGGAAAGATGTCACCTTGTAGAATAACGTGTACCTAATTTCAGGTGCATGCGAAAGCTGGACAGTGGATAAGGAAGACAGAAGAAGAATTGATGCCTTTGAATTGTGGTGTTGGAGAAGAATATTGAATATGACATGGACTGTTTTGGAGGAAGTAGGGCCAGAATGTTCCTTAGAAGCAAGAGTGGCAAGACTACGTCTTACATCTTTGGACATGTTGTCTGGAGGGATCATCCCTGGAGAAGGACATCATGCTTGGTAAAGTAGAGGCTCAGTGAAAAAGAGGAAGACCTTCAACAAGATGGATTGACAAAGTGGCTGCAGCAGTGGGCTTAAGTGTAACAACAGTTTTGGGGATGGCACAGGACTGGGCAGTGTGTTTCATTCTGTTGTACACCGGGTTGCTGTGAGCTGGACCCAACTTGATAGCATCTAACAACAACCACAACCACATCATGGGGACTTTGCATACTCCTTCTAGTCTAAAACCCCACATTAGCTGCACACTTATCTGTGTTGAAACCTCCTTAGTTGTGTTACTCTGGATGGAGGCCTGTCAGAAGTGACCCTTGGGTTCTATCAGTCTCCCCTTGGTCAAGGAGACCATTTGGGTATGCACCATAGCTTTTATCGTCCTGTGACTAATTCACGTTAGAAATACGTACCGAGGGCAGCCTGTCATTCCTCTTTGATCTAAGTATCTTGTAGGCACTACCTTTAGTGTTTCTTTTAACCTTTGAAGACTGCCCTGGGGCACAGGGAAATTATAAATACCATTGAGATTGGATAGCTTCTCAGTAATGAGGATTTTATTTTATATGCCTTAGGAGAATCACATTTGTCTGCAGGATGCCTGAATAGAAATTTTTGGTGACCCCCAAATGTGGTTACATTTAAACGACAGGAGTGTCTCCTGATACAGAAATGCCCTTGAAATTGAACTTGAGAGGAGGAACCTGTTCCCAGTGCAGACATTTGACCTTTTAAGAATAAAGCTACAAAGTTGTGGGATTTTGTGTGTGTGTGTGTGTATGATTTTGTGTTAGTTGTTTGTTTTCTGTATTTATTTTACTCTCACAGCAGATGACACTGTAGAGTCTCTTTTCTCATCAGTGAATACTATGTAACAATTCTAAATAAGTGTTCCTTTAGTTTTTAAAGCTTCTCTTTCTAAAGGGGTCAAATTACCCTCAATTTTT
This sequence comes from Heterohyrax brucei, assembly GCA_028571685.1. Taxonomy (NCBI): domain Eukaryota; kingdom Metazoa; phylum Chordata; class Mammalia; order Hyracoidea; family Procaviidae; genus Heterohyrax; species Heterohyrax brucei. The sequence goes on from CM053147.1 coordinate 22,643,966, forward strand.
TTTATAGGCTATCCCAAGTATAGTTGTGTCTTTTCAAATATTCAAACCTTGACATCTTGTAATGAGAGGGAGCTCAAAAGAGCAGAATGCCCTCTTCCTAACCCCCTTGTGGTACTCAAATGACAGCTAGAATATTTCTTCACTTTATTTTTCCTTTTTCTTTTTTTAAATCAAAGAGGTGGAATTAGCAACATAAAGCAAAATAAGCAAAGACCTGGAGCTATAAATTTCTGGGTCAATCCAACTCCATAAAGCATTAAGGAAAAAAAAAAATGTCAGATACAGAGCTAAATGCAAACTGACAGGGAGAAAAAAAAATCTGTTTTTGTTCTTAAAGCCTCAAACCAAAAGCAAAATTAAAATTTGTGCTGACCCTTCTCCCTTGGGGCTGCAGATGTCACTGCTGTCTGGGGCACCATTTGTTGCTGAATGGGAGGAAGAGAAATAGCATCCAAGTCACTAGTGTAAAATAAAATCAATTGCCTGCCTGCCAAGTCCTGAAGATGTATTACCATATCTTTTAAGATGAGGCAGCTGGGTGGGTGGGAGCAGAAGTAAGCAACGGAGGTGACCACTGGGTATTCATCTCTTCTCATCTTTGATGAGTCATTCTTTTATTATAAGATATTTTATAAAGATCCATATATAGGTTATAATTTTCATTTAGTCAGTAACAGCCATCATTACAACTTATTTCATGTCTATAGTGCTAGACATTTTATACACAGTTTTCTATTTTATGTGGAGAACAACTACGAATTGGCCACTATTTTAATATTGCAGATAAGGAAATGGCATGACACAGAGCGAAAATGTCTGAGCACGGGTCCCATTAAAGTCCATAGCTGTTCCCTCTCTTCGATGTGCTGTCCCACTACCTGCTACCCTCCAGGCAGCTACAGCTTAGCTGCAGGTGCACCAGTTGTTCTCTGTTTACCATACCCCCATCTGTTCTCCACCTTCCTGTGCCCTTCCTGTGGCCTGGGAAGCTGACCCTTGGAGACTGTGTGACCTGAATACTCTTCCTCTCTGACTTGTATTGAGGTTGTCCAATGGGAGGCACCAGTAGGATGTTGGAGCAGGAGGATTAGGTCTGGACAGTGGCTGTGTCCCTTCAAGCTGTCACTCCTGACAGACCTGCCTTGCCTCTCTGAACCCTCCAACTCACACAGGACTCCCATAAAGATGCTCTTTCTTTTCCTGGTCTCTTTAGCTCCTTGGTTGGTGTTGTCTTCTCACTGTTGTTGATCTCTGGGTACCGCTGTCTCTTATTTACCTCTCAACTCTGTCTACATCTCTGTAAATAAACTTTCAGTAAAATCTCTTGATCTGAATGAACTCTTTGGGATTGGGTCTCCCAGTAGGAACCCGACTGGTATGTTGTTGTTGAGTTAGTAACAGCTTGTGATGCTGTATAACCTCAGGAAATGCTACAGTGTCCTGCGACTTCTTTAGGATCATTAGTATGTCAGGGTTCATTGTTTCAGGCTACTGTGTCCGTCCATCCCCTAGAGCGGTTCCTTCCTGTCTCATAGAGAGACCAAGAATACCCTCATGCAAGAGCCCTGGTGGCACAGTAGTTAAGTGCCCTACTGCTAACCAAAAGGTTAGAGATTTGAACCCCCCAGCTACTGGGCTGGAAAGAAGATGTAGCATTCTGCTTCCTTAAAGACCACTGCCTTGGAAATCCTATGGGGCCATTTTTCTCTGCCACATGAGGTCACTATGAGTTGGGATTGACTAGATGACAGCTGCTTTGGCTTGATAATACCCATGAGGAAATGGGCCAAAGCTAATTTGAAAAGCCTGTTTGAAAGCTCTAAATTAGGAATACTACCATGCCAAAAGGCTCAGACATGAAACTAAACGTATTTTTCACAGGGGATGGCAGAAGAATTTTTTTTAACCAATGGGAGATTTGTCTGAGGGAGATATGAGAGGCTGGAGCAATGAGAGAGGTAAAGACTTTAAGGATCTGTTAGATACCAGGCGTTAGAGAATTGTGATAGGCTTTTCTTTCTTTTTTTTTTTAGCAGCCATTTGTAGAAAGAGCGGAAGTGAAAGCAAGTATTAAAGGAAGTAGGGGAAGCTGGAAGGCTTTTAGAACAAACCATTGGTGAAATGATTGGAGACAGGTTTGCATCGTGGCTGTAGGCATGGAAATGAAGAATGGAGCTAGGAAATATCACGCTGACTTGAGTTTGTGTTCTGGGCCATGTGATGCATTTCCTTTAAATTGGTGTAAGCTCTTCACATCTGGAGGGCCCATGTGCTTCAATGTGACATCAGATCAAAAGACAAAAGCTAAACTTGGAATTGAGGCAATCTTTGGTTGTTGTAAACATCATTTCTGTTTCTAGCTCTTGGACTTTATACGAAAGCACCTAGAATCCTAAGAGGCTAATTGCAGTTCAATCCATTTATTTAACAATATTTCAAGTCCTTAATTTTCAATTTCCTGATGATCATACTGCTCTGCTTGAAATCCAAGGGCATTATAGACTTGAAGCAAATTGCTTGTGCATTAAGACTGTTGAACTTGGAGAGAGTAATTCTATAAAAGCCCCATCATTGCTGAAGCATTTTCTTAATCATGTCTTCCTCCTGAATGTTTATTTGAAAATGTTCTGTTTTGGTGGGAGGTAAATGAAATGCCGTGTATTGAGTTCCATCCACTCATTCGTTTAGTTATTTAGTCATTTAATAAATATTTTTGTGAATAGATATCAGGCACAGTTATGTTTTGCCCAAGAGGCTTTTCATTTATTATTTAGCCATTTGACTGTTGGTTCATTCACTATGAAAAGGTTGTAGGCTTTGGAATGACGATGGTCTGGTTGTGAAACTGGCCTTTGGTGCTTACTGGCACGGCTGTGTTAAGCAATTCTTTTTTAGGACTTTTTCTCAGTTTACAAGGAATGACTTTTGTAAAGAAACTGTATTACATCTGAGAAAAGGCATTCAATATAAGTGAGTCTAATCAGTAGTGTAGTGGTTAAATGCTATATCTGCTAACCAAGAGGCTGGTAGTTCAAATCTACCAGGTGCTCCTTGAAAACTCTGTGAAGCAGTTCTACTCTGTTTTATAGGGTCACTATAGGTCAGAATCCACTTGACAGCAATGGATGGGTAATCCTTTTCCCTCTCACCCTATAACACACCAATCCTATATACATAAAAATAAATGCATGAGTCCAAGATGAATTAAGAAAAAAAAAAGTATGATATTCACCTCAAGTGTATTTGCAGATGTAAGATAAAAATGAAATTGTTTAAATATATGAGAAAGTAGATATAATTAATTCCTTGGATCTCACATTTTGTCAACAAATATGATAATGTATGTGGTAATGTATTACTTTGCCTTGAGAAGGAAAAGAGTAATTATAGCCATAAAATATTTAAGGAAATTCTGGAAAAGAAGAATAATGGAATTAATCTTTTTTTCAAACATTTCCCAAATGTGTTTTAAATGGCTTTCCTGAAAGGGGCAGGGGAAAGTGTCTACTGATATGATTACAGTCAAGCCCCATGCCTATTATTAGTGGACTTAAAAATAATCATGCATATTCATAGATAAATTGCTAATTAACATTCCCAGAAGTTTGTTTAGTATAAGCAAGTTATCTTAATGAGGTTAAGGCAAAGACAATATGATAAAAATATAAACATGTGGCTATTTAACCAACATTGAAAGCTTGACTAAACTCTCTCCCCTCCCCAACTCCCATTGACATAAATGATTAAGACTCACAATCATGTTTATTTTTTAAAGAATAAGGAGGACACATGGAAAACAGTATGCAGAGATACAACACTGTATTATAGCTTTGGGTGACGAGTTGAGAACTCTTGGTAGGTTTGAAAGAAATGACTGATGGACTTTGGAGGAAGAAGAGAGCACTGAAGTCCCACCCCTGTCACTAAATAGCATTATAGAGTTCAGTGGACCTCTGACCTCACAGCCTCTGTGAAACAGAGATAACATTTCCTGTGGAACTGCCTCAGAGCTGTTGGTGAAATTACATGGAACTAAATTATGGCTGTAAACATGTTTTATAAACTATGCATTATCTTATACATATCAGGCACTATTCTTCTAGTGACTCACTGATCAGTAGAGTCAGTATCTAAGGTCTGTGGGATGTGATATATGGCGAATGGGATCTAAGAAGCAATATGTCCCTGTGGTTAAGGGCTTGGACCTGGAAGTTGAACTCACAGAACCACAGAACTCACAGAACCAACAGACTCACCTAGCAATGTCAGTTCAGAGGATTATGAGTCCTGGAAAAAGTTTCATATACTTGGCAATTCAGAGAATATTAACTTATTGCTGTTGAGTCGATTTTGGCTTGTAACAAACTTCCCCATAGGGTTACCAAGACTGTAAATCTTTATGAAAGCAAACAGCCACATTTTTCTTCCATGGGGCAACTGGTGGATGTGAACTGTCAACCTTTCAGTTAGCAGCTGAGAACTTAACCAATGCACCACCAGGGCTCAGTTAACCCAAACAGAAACTGTTGTTGTAGAGTTGACTCTGTAGACAGATTAGAACTGTCCCTGTAGCGTTTCGAAGCAATGGGTAGAGCATTTGAACTGCTGACCATTCATTTGGTTAGTAGCTAAGCTCTTAACCACTGCACCACCAATGACCTTCAAAAGAGAAATTTCTCTTGAGAGGTGGAGCTGAAAGATTATTGCAAAGATCAAACAGTGAAGGCTGTTGAATAGCATACAGCATGCAATACAATCCTCTCTTGGAGCCAGTTTGCCTTCCTTGAGTCACAGGCTGAAACATCACACACTAAGTTAGTTTCAGCAAATACTGTATAATCACCTGCCTTCTTACAGGCAACCTTGGTAGTTCCAATGCCAGGTGTAAAATTATAGTGGTTTAGAGAAAAATTTGATGCAATTCTACAAATAACTACTCTGAGTTGTGACATTTTTAGGCCACGCTGAAAACAATGTTGAAATTGTTACTAAGTCCCTTGCTGAGCTTATGTTCTGAATTAAGGCTAGATTATTCTCATGAATTTATTTTTACATGATGTAAAAATTGCCCCTCCCTCATGTACAGCATAGGTAAATATCAGGTAATAAGGAAGGGTATCTCCAGGAGTATGTCAAACAGACATAACCTAAGGAGAGAGAGATTTTGTAAAAAGGCATTTTTCGGTCTGTCTGTTATGATTAAATAACTACTGTAATCGTCCAGTTTCCCCATTCTGAAATATCACTTGGAGTACTTGATAAATGTAAGCTCTTTCACCTTAGTCCAAACTGGTCAATAGGAATCTCCAGAGAATTGGCCTACGAATTTGCATTTTTAATTTTGCCCAAATGATTCCTAGGTTCATGTAACTTTTGGAAAACCGTGATCTATTTCATTAGTTCATCTTTTTTTTTTCTGCTTTTTAAATTTTTTTTATTTATTGTAATTGAGTGAAAGTGTACAATCAGTTTAAATTTGCGTGTCCACCTATGTGCATCTCCTACATGTGTGCTCTCCTTGCCCGGTGAAAGCACACTCCCCCTTTCTGTTCTATACAAGTCATGTCCTCTTAACAATCCCCTGCCCCCTTTTCTCCACCCTGTCAACTCCTCTCTAGTAAGAGGCCAGTTGGGTGACATCATTAGTTCATCTTTTCAAAAAATATTATTGAGCAATATATATATATTTTGCCTGGTCAAAGACACTCATGTGGACAGTGGGAAATGAATGAGACACAGTCTCTGGTCTCAGGAAACTGGTCTGGCTGGAGAGACAGCAAATGCAGTTGTGGGTTAAGTGGTTTCGTAGCTGTTGCAAAGGCTGTGTAGATAGAGGAAAGCTGATTCAGACTGAAGAGGTCATGGAAAACCTTACTTAGGGAAGATAAAGCTTGAGTAGTTGTCAAAGGATAGGTCAATCAGGCGATAGAGAGAAAGAGGACATTCTATTCAGGGGAAATTTCACTTTAAAAACAGGGAAGAAAGTATGTTGTGTCTGGGAATATGTACCAAATTTAACACGGCTGGAAAGCAGACTTCCTGTGAGACAGTGGCCAGTATGTGGCTAGAGATGGAGGCACTATCTGGAGCACAAAAAGGAGTTTCTAGCTATTTTCAAGATAATGGGAAGTTATTAAAGGGTAGTATAAGGTTTGTGGGAGTGGAAATAGGGGGACCCATTTGGAGCTTAAATGGTAATTTAGGCAAGAGGTGAAGGGTCTGACTGAAGATGATAACTACAGAGGTAGAATGGAAGGGGCATTTTTGAGAAATTGTTAATGATTTGGTATACATGACATAACCAGATGATAGTTTGCTTGCTTCATTTATTAAGGTTTTCTTAAGGAGATGAATTTAAGACAATTGGATTGCTGAACAACTGATTGTGAAAATGGCCCACGCAGTGCATTTTTGTCATAATGGGGTCCATAATCATTGTGGGCTTATTCAAAGCTATTAAAAAAATTTCCCACTGCCCTTGAGTCAGTTCTGACTCATAGTGACCCTATGGTACAGACTAAAACCACTCCATAGAGTTTCCAAGGAGCACCTGATGGATTCAACCTGCTGACCTTTTGGTTAGCAGACGTACCACTTAACCACTATGCCGTCAGGTTTCCATTCAAAGCCATAGTCACTGCTTAAATTGGACTAAGATATAGCTCCCAGTATTATCCTTGGAATACTTTAATTAGAGCTAGACAAACCCAGAGGATGCTGTAGAGTTAGTTTTCACAGTTCCTTGTATGGTATCCTAAACTCTGATTTTGTGTAGATTAAAAGCAAAAACCAAACCCATTGTCTTCAAGTTAATTCTGACTCATAGCCACTGTATAGTACAGAGTAGAACTGCCCTATAGGGTTTCCAAGAAGCACTTGGTGGATTCAGACTGCCGACCTTTTGGTTAGCAGTTGTCACAGTTAACCACTGTGACACAGGGTTTCCTTTAATAGATTAATACAATGATGTTGAGTTGATTCTGACTCATAGACACTCTGTAGGTCAGAGTAGAAGTGCCCCACAGAGTTTCCAATAAGTGCCTGGTGGATTTGAACTGCCAACCTTTTGGTTAGTAGATGTAACACTTAATTACTACACCACCAGGGATAAATTAACCAGACCAAAACCCAACCCACTGACAGCAACCCTATAGCAAAGAATTGAACTGCTCTGTAGAGTTTCCAAGGAGTGCCTGGTGGATTTGAACTGCTATAATTTTGGTGAGCAGACATAGCACTTAAACACTATGCCACAGGATTTCTAGGATTAAATTAGGAGGTGCAGATTGTTTGTGACCTACTTAAATTCTTTCTAGTATTGTGATCATCTGCTTATTTGTCCCATTTGCTTTTTCCCCTCCATGACTACTTGTAATTGTAATACTATTTTAAATTTTTTATATCTCTTATTCCATTCCAAATTCAAATGAACATATAGCACATGAAAGTTTCCAAATTTCAGGTGAACTGAGGTATGCCAAGCCAAGCACTGTCGAGTCAGATCTGACTCAAGGCGACCCTAGGGGCCAGAGTAGAACTGCCCTCTAGTGTATTCAAGGACTTGAGAGTTTTCATGCCCAGAAGAATACTTTACAATGTCTTGAGTAGTCATAAAACTAAATTTGAAAGTTACTGAGTTCCAGTGATCATATCTATGGTGATGCAGGAAAGAGGCAGTGGACATTTTAATGAACAGTTTGATAAGACCCAAATCCATTCCACTACTGAGAAGTAGAATACAGAAAAGCAGAAATGCTTGATTTTATCTTAGGATGTGTAGACTGACTTTACAAATCCAAACAATTTGAGGATTCTTGGCATTTGAATGAATGTATGCAGTTGTTAAACAGATTTTAATAGATTTATTGTGAAAAACTCTGTAATATGACATTGTCATGGATTGAACTGTGTCCCCTCAAAGTGTGTTGTCAACTTGATTAGGTGATGATTCCCATTATCACATGGTTGCCCTCCATTCTGTGATTCATAATCTGGGAATCAACTCTACAGCAATGGCTAATGGGTGATCTGTGAGTCAAGATCAGATTATGTTAAAGAGGATTTGAGTGGGATTGTAGCACTTTACTAAAGTCACGCCCCTGATCCAATGTACAGAGAGTTTCCTTGGGGTATAGCCTTCATCATCTTTTGTCCTGCAAGAGAGGAAAAGGAAGCTAGCAGAGAGTGGGGCATCTCATACCACCAGAAAAGCAGTGTCAGGGGGAGAGTGTGTCCTTTGGACCTGGAGTCCCTGAGCAGAGAAGCTCCTATACCAAGGGAAGGTGGATGACAAGGATCCTCCCCCAGAACCAACACAGAAAGCTTTCACCTGGAGTTGGCACCCTGGAATTTGAACTTTTAGCCTCCCAGACTGAAATGTCTCCTTTGTTGAAACCATTCACTTGTGGTAGTTCTGTCAGAGCAGCACTAGAAAACCAAGATGGAATTGTTTACTTGGATGATTCTGATGGCCTATTATATTTCTATTTTTATGAAGTTTACATGCACAGAAAGGAAGTGGGTGACGTGGAAGGAGCAGTAGGCCTTGAGAGACTGAGTCAAGAGCTGGACAGACATGATCTGGGATTCAGACCCTCCCAGTACCTGGACCTTGATAAAGGGGCTCACTTTCCTGAGCTTCACTTTCCTGATTTGTAAACAACAAAAACCAAAATGAACCCATTGTCTTTGGGTTGATTCAGACTCAGGATGACCCTATATATTACATAGCAGAATGCTCTTTAGGGTTTTCTTGGCTGTAATCTTTGGAGAAACAGATTGTCAGGCCTTTTTTCTGTGGTTTTGCTGGACTGATTCAAATCACCAACCTTTAGGTTAATAGTTGAGTGTGAGGTGGAATATTAATGCCTACCGTGCAGGGCTGTTCTGAGCATTAAATGAGATAGTGCAAATATAGCACTTACTATAGTGACTGGCTCATAGTGAAAACAATATAAACATAACAGCAATTAAAACAAAACAAACAGGATTCAGGATTATAGTCCCAACTCAACCGAAAACTCACGGTGATCTCAGAGAAGGTAAGCTCTGTCTCAGTCTCAGCTTCCTTATCAGTGAATTGAAACAGGTGGATCAAATGATCCCCACATTTGATGAGTAAAGGAGGTGGTGATTTATGAATCATCTCTGAATTTTTGTCATAAGATGTATCATTTAAAAAGTTTTATTTTGCCCATGAGTCATGTTTCCTGTATAAGTGTCATGAATACATTTTGTCTAAACAGATTTAGAAGCTTCAGGAACAGTGATATGTTGATTTTGAAAGCATGGTCTGTATCCAGGTGAAGAATTCCACTAGTAAGTTAGAGATGAAATTCAGGAAAGTAGTCAGAGCTTAAAAAAAATGTGGAAGTTGAACAATAAGAAAGATTTTTTAAAAAATTATTTTTATTTTTTTTATTATGACTGGGTGAAAAATGTACATTCCCATATAAATTTACATGCCCACCTATATGCAGCTTCCACTGCTCTACCTGTCCGGTAACTGCACACTATTCCTCTTTGCTCCATACATGTCTCATCCTCCCAACAGTCTCCTTTCCCCTCCTCTCCACCCACTCTCCTTCCTCCAGCCAGAGGTCAGCAGGATGATATCTTATAGATGCATAGAACCTGGTTTCAACTGGAAGACATTATGTTGAGTGAAAGTAGTCAGCGACAGAAGGACAAATATTGTATGAGACCCCTACGATAAGATCTGAAAAACAGACCTATGTATATAAGAAAAGACTTTGACAGCTGCAAGGAAGGGGAGGGAGAGAGGGCGAAGGGGGGAAGATTTAGATTAGATAGTTGCTAGAAATCTGGTTGGGTGAAATCAGTGATAGCACACATTAGAAACAAGAACAATATTAAGTGGACTTCAGCATAACTTGAATACTCCTTCCATCTTAACCCAATATTGAAAGAAAGATATTTAAGGAATGAAAGTGGTTGACATTTTCTTAGGAGTAAACACAAAGTGTATGTAGGTAAATTTCAAATTTCACCTTGTTAATTCATTTCCCAATGATCAAAGAAGGAATCACCCATTAAAAAGAAAATCAGTGCTCAAGTAAAACTGTGTACTATGGAGTACAAAAATTTTACAAAATACTGGCTAAGAAGGGATACGCAATTTTGAAAACAATTCACATTTTCACGTATTTTAGTCATGATAACGAGTGAATATTTGAAGTATTTGGAATTGGTGAGACTAATTTTTTTTGAGATCATGGGAGAATTTTGTGTGTGTCTTCGGTGGGTTGCTGTCTTAGCCTCCTAGCACCTGGAGGCTAGAAGGTCAATTCAGAGCATCAGCAGGGTCTTGCTCTCTCTCTGTTGGCTCTAGAGAAGAGCCCTCCTTGTCTCTTCCCACTATAGGGAGCTCCAGGCATTTATTGGCATTTCTTGGCTTTTAGACATATGTTTGCCTGGCTTCTGCCTTCCCACTGTGTGCTACTGTCACCAAGTCTACCTGCTCGTCTTATAAGACACCACTGGAAAGGTGTTGGGGTCCACCCTACTCAGATATGACCTGTTAATGTAACTGATAGCACCTTCAGAGAAAGATCCACTATCCGTAAGAGGTCATATTCACTGGTGCAGGAGTGAGGGCTTCAACATATCCTTTTGCAGGACACAGTTCAATCTACAACAGTTGCCATGTGGGAAGTCTAGATGCAGACTACAGCTCAAAAGACAGATTTGGAAAGGTCAAGAATGGAAAAATGCAGATTTTGGCTTCCTTACTTTGAGGTACGGAAACCCTGGTGGCGTAGTTGTTAAGTGCTGTAGCTGCTAACCAAGAAGTTGGCAGTTCAGATCCACCAGGCGCTCCTTGGAAACTCCATGGGGCAGTTCTATTCTGTCCTATAGGGTCACTATGAGTCAGAATTGACTCAGTGGCAATAGGTTTGATTTGGCTTGGTTTACCTTCAGGTACATCTAGCTCAAGGAGCCTTGGTGGCACAGTGGTTAAGGTCTTGGCTGCTTACCCAAAGGCCAGCAGTTCAAACCTACCAGCTGGGCAGAAGGAAAAAGAGGTTAGGGAGTCTAAATCTGTTACAATTCAGGATACTTAGTAATTACTGGGTGAATTCTTTTTGTTGAGTTAAAAAGAGCTTCAAGTTATTTATGATTGCTTTATGATTGTGTTTGTAGGAAAAAGGAATTTTACCAAACCTGTCTTACTTTTCTCCACGTGAAAACTGCAACAATCTGCCTGATAGATATGGATTTCCATTTGAAAAATTAAAAAGGGGCTCAAATAAGTTTAGTTATTCTCTTCAATGATGAAATGCTCCCTGGAGGTGGACCAAGAGGAGTGATAAATCTTTGATGGCCCTGTGTAATATATTCCATGAGCTGCTCAGAATATCTGGTTTCGAGGTTTCAGTGGCAAAACGTCAGCTGCAGACAATCTGGCCATTCTAGTACACTTCAGACCTTAAATGCTTACCCAGTGAAAAGTACAAGGCACAGTCTCAAAAATGTTAACATGGTTAAAAAGAAAGTGAGTTTTTTCTTTCCTGCCCATACAACTATAATAGCACTGTACTAAACAGGTTAAAATATTGAGAATCACCTTCATTTTAAAACAGAGGGTTCTTCCGTTAGATTACTGCTACTAGTACCACCTAAACAGCATCATAGCAATTGAAAGAATTCATGCTTCTAGCATTCCTTTTAGAGCCATGATGGTGTTGCTATTGTTGTTAAGTGCCATCAAGTCATTTCTGACTCATAATGACCCTACAGAACAGAGTAGAACTGCCCCATAGAGCTTCCAAAGAGCACCTCACAGATTTGAACTGTTGATCTCTTGGTTAGCAGCCGTAGCACTTTACCATTATGCCACCAGGCCCCTGATGGTGTAGTGGTTAAAAACTCAGCTGAGAAACAACAGTTAGTAGTTCAAATCCACCAGTCACTCCTTGAAAACCCTGTGGGAAGTTCTACCCTGTCCTCTAGAGTCACTAAATTGATATCAACTAGATGGTAACAAGTTAAGACTCATTTTAAGGGGCCTGGTCATACAGTGGTTAAGTGCTTGACTGATAACCCAAAAGTGAGCAGTTTAAACCCACTAGTTGATGTGTGGGAGAAAGATGTGGCTGTCACCTTCCATAAAGCTTACCTGTTGCTGTTGAGTTGATTCAGACTAATAACAAGACCCCAGAGAACAGAGTAGAACTGCTCCATAGAGTTCCCATAATGATTATAACCTTGGAAACCTGTATTCTTTCATAAAGATTGCAGCCTTGCATAACCCATGGGACAGCACTAATAAGGTTGCTATGAGGCAGAACTGACTCGACAGCAGTGGGTTTCAGTCTTATTCCTTTTGGTGCTGGCAAATGATTTCCATGGAATATGAGGCTGGTCTGGACTGAAGAAGCTGTAGGATGTGAAAGATTTTCTTCCTTATGATCCCAACTTTGTTAGCCCCTGCTTCCCAGACCTCCCTGGCATTTCCAAGTGAAGAGGAATGAAAACAGGGAAAGTACGGAGAGGGCTCAGAACAGCCCTTAGAAAAGCCTACTTTTTGTAAAATTAAAGAAGGAGGTTGAAGTTCCCCCCTAAGTTCCCTCCATCCCAAGGAAACTCAGAGACCAGGAGAAGCAGCAGGTTTTCAGACCAAGCTGCAGGCCGAGAACTCAGGTCACTTACTGATAGTTACAGGTTTACTCTACAAGTGTCTTCTGGGATGGGCTGACAGCTTTACCAAATGGTCTGTGCAAAGGATAAAATATAAAGGATCATTTGGGCCTGCTAACATTAAATCTTATGATCCACACGTATTAAAAGGATTTTAGTTTATAATGATGAAGCCTTAAATTGCCCTTCCAGAGGTGACTGTGTGGACAAGTATAAACATATGTAATGCTGAGAGATGACTTCAGTAATCCCGCTTTGGTAACTCATTTGCAGCAGATAGTCTTTTCTATGAATTGTAACACAAAACATACAAAATAGCTTACTAACTCTACTTTTGTCATGCATAGGAAAGTCCTTTAACATCCAGAAAAAAAAAAAAAGATGTTAATTTAAGTCTCATTTGTCCAAATGCCAAGGAGGTCTGGGAAGCAGGAGCTAACAAAGTTGGGGTCATGAGGAAGAAAATCACTCCCATACACAGCAAAGTAAGAATAGGCAGAGAACATGCAAAGCAGTGGTTAGTTCTGACTCGCTATACACACATGGACATAGAGCTTTGAGCTCATCCCTCTATGTCTTATAGGTCACTAGGAGTCAGAATCAACTTGATGATAATGGGTTTGGGTTTGGTTTTGGTTTTTCTCCCCTGTGCCAGTGCACAAACACAGTACGTATTGCTCAGAGGTGGTTTGATCTTTCCATTTCCAAAAAGCAATGTTTCAGATGAATTACTTATGGAAGAGGATGTTTATAAAATGTATTATTTGGCACTTGGTTTGGCTTTGCTTTCTGTGATTTGAACATGGAAATGCTGGTGGCGTAGTAATTAAGTGCTATCGCTGCTAACCAAAAGGCCAGCAGTTCAAATCCACCAGGTGCTCCTTGGAAACTCGAGCGGGGGGGGGGGGGGCGGGCGGTATGTCTACTGTGTTCTTTAAGGTTGCTATGAATCAGAATTGACTTGATGGGAACGGATTTTGGGCATCAGAGGGTTTAGTTTGGAATGGAGCTCTGGTAGTGTAGTGGTTAAGAGCTTTTCTGCTAACCAAAAGGTTAGCAGTTCAAATCTACCAGCCACTCCTTGGAAACCACTGTGCACTCTCTTTCAGGACTTCTTTATTCTCATATTTCAGATTTCCCCCTCTTATTTAACAGTTTCAGATGGACAAGCATCCGAAGGTGATTGGACCCTTGTTAAGCACTCCACAAATAACTCATAGGTTGGTGGTTGGAGCCTGCCCGGTCACTTCATCGAGAAAGACCCGGAGATCTGCTTCTGTAAATGTTACAGGCTGGAAAACCCTGTGGGGGTCTGTTGCATGGGATTGCTATGAATCCAAAATTTGACTTGATGGAACCTAATAAAAACAGCAGCAACAGTGCCAACACTTCTTAAATACTGGTAGATTTATTATTGACGGAAACGCTGATGATGTATTGGTTAAGAGTTTGGCTGCTAAGCAAAAGGTTGGCTGTTCAAATTTACCAGACTCTTCTAGGAAACCCTGTGGGGGTGATTCTGCTCTGTCCTGTATTGTCACTGTATTGAGTTGGAAGTGACTCAGTGGCAATGGATTTGGTTTCATTATTGATGGATTACTTCACTTAAATCCTATCTACAACTTTAGTCATTGTTCACAAGCTGTGTCAGCTTTGAGATACAGCTGGATGATAACATCTGGAGCCTCTCCTTTTTCTGCGTTTGTTCCTCCTCTCACCTTGGTTTCTGTACACTCTTCTCTGTTACCTTCTGGCTTTCTTTTCTCCCTTTCATTGCTGACTCTCTCAGCAGTCTCAGTATTCTTTGTTCCCACTGACCCTTGGGTGTTAATAAGGTCTCCTTCTCCCTGTAATCTCACATTTTTCCAGTATTGGAATATAGGGAGAAATGCAGAGAAGAATTACATTCTGGGATTAACCATTTTATAAAGAATGTCTGCTCTTTCTCCTTGGTCACTGATTCATTACTTGAAAATATTGACATCAATTTCCAGAAATTCATACAAGTCTCCAGTCAATACATCTAAATTTCAAATAAACCTCCAGTGGTTTTGGTAAGAAAGTACCCCATTTATTACTTTCCTTCATTTCTTGTAAATCACAGCAGTGAAAGTTTGAAAGAAGGCTGCATCAGGACACCATGAGAATTCAGCCCATGTAAATGAGTTTTCATTTCCTTTGAGCCCATAATGTTAGTGATTCTGGTTCCTTAGAGCTCGCTGAACGGATTAGTTCCTAGTATTTCAGGGCTGCCCGCTTGTCTTCTATCATAATTGCAACGCTGGTGGCTCCTTTTACTTGTGGGGACCACAGGAAAACACACCTATCTGGATATGTGTAAAAGAATCAATGCGTTCAAATTAAAATTTTATAATCTCATGCTATTTAGTGAGATCAAAGTATCAAGCAGACTTGTATCCATATCCTGTAATATTGCTGTGATAGCCATTATATATGTTGTAAGAAACCATGTCATTTCCTTAATGCTTAAAGAACACCTTTTGAATGGTAGTCACTTTAAAAGATAAACCTTTGTGCTCATATCATATGCAAAAGTTAACTCCAAATGCATCAAAGATCTCCGTGTAAAAGCCAAAGCTAAAACTATAGAAGTTTTAAGAGAAAATCTAGGTATAAGTCTTTATGACCTTGGTTTAGGCAATAGTTTCTTAGCTATGACACCTAAAAGTACAAGAATCAAACAAACAGAAATTAAGTGGGGCATCATTAAATTAAAAAAAAAAATGTTTGTTTTCTAAAGATACCATCAAGAAAGGGAAACAGTTCACAGAATGGGAAAGAATATTTGCTAATCATATATCCGATGAGAACTTGCAACTAGTGTGTGTGTGTGATATAACTGTGGAAACTCTGGTAGTGTAGTAATTAAGTGCTGTGTTTGCTAACCAAAAGGTTGACAGTTCAGATCTGCTAGGCACTCCTCGGAAACTCAGTGTGGCAGTTCTCCCTGTCTACAGGAAACCTGGTGGTGTAGTAGTTAAGTGCTATGGCTGCTAATCAAACGGTTGGCAGTTCAGATCCCCAGGTGCTCTTTGGAAACTCTATGGGGCAGTTCTACTCTGTCCTATAGGGTCACTGCGAGTCTAAATTGACTAGACAGCAGTTTTTGTTTTTTTTTTAAATACAGTTGGTATGAATCAGTCAATAGCAGTGGGTTTTGGTTTTATATAACTATAGCTTTATATATATAACAAGGTCTTATTATGTATATATAGTTATATATATGTGTATACACGTATATATATAAACTATGCTACACAATAGTAAAAAGAATAAACAATTAGGAGCATTCATACTGTACTTGTATGACAGAAACATACAATGGTGCATCTTATGTCAAAACAATTTAGTGGTTTCTAAATACTGTGAAATACTGTGTTGCTGTTAGTACTGTTATTTGCTGTTTAGTCAATTCTGACTCATGGCCACCCTATGTATAGCAGAGTAGATCCATGCAGTTTTCTTGAATATGATCTTAATGGAAACATATCACCAGGCCTGTCTTCTTTGGTCCCACTGGGTGGTTCAAACTGCCAACCTTTAGGTTAGCAGTCCCATGCAAATTGTTCACACCATCTACCAAAAACAACCAACCAATCAACCAAACTCTTTGCCTTTGAGTTGATTTCAACTTATAGCCACCCGCTAGGAGAGAGTAGAAGTTCTTTATAGAGCTTCCAAGGAACAGCTGGTGGATTTGAAATGACAGCTTTTTGGTTAGCAGCCATAGCTCTTAACCACTGTACTACCAGGGTTGCCAAAAGCTAGGGACCTTAGAAATACCATTGTATGCATACCATATTTGTTTATTCATTCACTGGTAATCAGCGTCTGGGTTGTTTCTGCCTACTGAGAAAATGCTACAATGAGCATTACTGTACAGGTCTTTGAGTGTGCTTTGAATTCTTTCAGGTATGTTCCTAATAATTTCACTCTTAGGAAAATACCTAAAATAGATGAGTTGCTCTGCAATTCTTCTCCTAGACCCTTGAGTTTGACTGACTGAATTTGAGTCTCAGTATCACTGTTTACTGAGTTAATTATTTAACCTACTGTGGCTCAGATTTATCATATGTAAATTATATAAAGTAACAGCACCCAGGACTATGGTAAATTTTAACAAGTTAAGCCAAGTAATCATTTTGAATAGCACCTAGCATGTGGTAAGGACTTGACAAATGTAGGTTGCTGTTATCATTATACACAGCTTTAAAAGAAGTAGCAATAAATTTTATGAAATAAATTCAATCAAATTAGGTAACAACTATTAAAACATAAAGCACAAACTCCCACAGAAATGGAAATTGAAAAATAGGCTTCTAAATAATTCATGGATTAATAAAGATACTAAAACAGATACCATGAAATATTTATAATTGAATGACAATGGACATAATACATATAAAAACTTGTGGGATGCACTAATAACTTAAAAGGATATTTCTACTAAAAAGCATACGTTACAAAATAAGACATTTGAAAATTAATGAATACAGATTCAATACAAGCTGTTAGAATAAGAACATCTAAAGAAAATGAGAGGAGTGAAATCATATAGAAGTAATAAAATTGCAAACAAAAAAAATTGAAATTACCAACCAAGACAAAAAAGAATACTTTCTTAAAGGATGTGAAAATAGACAAGCCCATGGCAAAATCGATTAATATAAAATAAATACCACACAAACATAAACACATGTAAGCAATATGGGGAATAAAAAAGAATAATATTTCAGATCTAGTAAAAGATTTTAAATCTTGAGAGAATACTTGGGTGCATATTATGCCAAATTAACTTTCAATCTTAGAATAATTCAACATTTTTCTAAGAAAATATAAATTTGTAATATCAACTCAGGAGAAAAGAAGATATCAATAAATTAATAGCAACTAAAAAATATTAAATGATAATAAGAACAGTCTCCTCTTCCCAAAGGCTACATGCACGCTGTCATTTATTGTGGGGTAGGTACTAGCCTATGCAATAAGACAAGACCAAAAAGAAAGAAAAGGAATAATATTAGAAAATAAGTAACAAAATGTTTAGGTAGAAAGTTTAAGAGCATCTGCAAATAAATTTTAGGGCTAATAATTTTTTAGACACGGGAATAATTTAAAAAACTTTAAACCATAGAAACAAACATAAATGTCATTGCACTAAAAAAATTCACACTAGCAATGATAGTTCTATGAAGAAGTAGGTGTAAAAAATGTGAAAGGACTTTATGAAAAAAATAGAAAACTTTTTAAAAGAACATGTAGGAAAGCCTGAATGTATGAAGAACTATACTATGCTTTGAACAGCAAGAGTCTATACCACAAATATATGAATTTTCCCGTTAACCTAAAAACTTAATAAGAACATTAAACTCTCTAAACCTAGAGGGGGAAAATTTCCTTCTGTTATTCCAACTTACTATAAAACTAGAACAGAGGAGTTAATTGAAACTCTTTCTGTACATTTATTGTAAAATGGAACAGAGATCTCAGAAATTGACCATATGGAAAGTCAAATGAATGAGTGGCATTAAAAATGAGTGAGGGAGAAGATATATTACTAATAGTTTTAGGATAATTTGCTATGCAGATAGAAAATCAAAATAAAATAGGTTCATACCTCACATTTTAAAGCAAAATAAAATTTAGACAGATTTGAAGAGATAAATGTGAAGAACAAAAATTTTGAAATATTTTCAGGAAATATAGGAAAATGCTTGTAAGTTCTGTCTTGGAATAGGGAATGATTTCCTTAAAAACACATTAAAAAAATAAAAGACACAAGCTAAAAGGAAGAAGATTAACTAATTTCACTGCCAAATCTACTTTAAAAAAAAAAGGCTAAAAGGCCAGCTCCAGGTCAAGAGATTATAGTTTCTTTATATATATACTTGGTGGTGCAGTGGTTAAGTGTTCAGCGTAACCAACAAGTTAACAATTCAAATCAAACAGGTGCTCTTTGGAAACCCTATGGGGCAGTTCTACTCCATGCTATGGGGTCACCATGAGTCAGAAGTGACTCAACTGTAGGGAAGTTTTTAAAATTTTTTTGGATATGTGAGTCTTTTAATGTAGTAGATAAAACACAAATGAAAAAAATTAGAGTCCAGATTATATAAACAACTTCAACAAATCAGTGAGAAGTGAAAAATAGCTCAATGAGTAGAATTAAAACAGATAAAGAAGAAACAGTTTATGAAAGCAGAAAGCAAATGACCAATAACCGTGAAAATGCTCAAGTTCACCAGCAATCAAGATAATGGAAATTTTGTAAAATCAAAGACATGTAATTTTATTCCCATCAAATACAGAAAGCAAATTAATATCTGGAAATACCAAATTCAGGCAAGGCTGTCAGGAAGTGTACCCTGTCATGTAATATTGGGAGGATAAATTGATAAAATCACATTAGAGGCAAATTTAACAATACCTAGTAATGTTGAAATACTGTACTCTGTATTAATAATTCCACTTCTAGGCATACACTCTAGGGGAGTTCTCATCTTCGTGTTCATTGGAACCTTTATATTAATAATGATATAAATGGCCCTTTATAGGGAAAAGATAAATTGTGGTATACTATGACAGGAGGTTGAGAAGACCTTGGATGACACAAATGATTAAGTGTTGGGCTACTTACTGAAAAGTTGACAGTTCAAATCTGTCCAAGGTGCCTCAGAAGAAAGAACTGGCTACCTGCTTCTTAGAGATTACAGCCATTGATAGCTCTGTGGAGTGCATTTCTACCTTGAAACACATGGGGATGCCTTTAATAGACAGTGACTTGATGGTAGTTGCTTGGATTTTGGGTTTTATTAGTTAAAAATAAATGAATTACTTTTTCATGTATTGACCTTGTGTTATTGGGTAAATCATGAAAGCATAATGGTAATAGAAACAATAAAATTGTGTGTGAGACTTATATTCTTTATAAATAGATAACAAACCCATTCCCATAGAGTTGATTCTGACTCATAGTGACCCTAAAGGACAGAGCAGAACTGTCCTGTAGAGTTTCCAAGGAGTGCCTGGTGGATTCGAACTGCCAGCTTCTTTTGCTTAGCAACCATAGCACTTAATGACTATGCCACCAGGATTTCTATAGATAACACATGAGGGAAAATAAAACCATGTATGGGGTTATGTCTGGGGACAGAAAAAAAGAAATGGAATTAATAATTCTTAGTAGTAGATAATGTGAGTAACTTCTCTCTATTTGTGCATGTTAGAAGTATTTTGCAGTAACAAAGTCCCAGACAGTACAGCATCCTTAGGAACTGCTGTGGTCAAGCAGAACGAGAATAGCTGGTTGGTAATCATTGTGGTAGACATGTCTAAGCACTGCTGAAGGCCACAGAGGAAGATTCGCTAATAAAGAAATTATGCTAATCATATGAAGTCACAAACCATAGAACATCTTTACCATTTCTTCCTAAGTATAGACCAGTAATCACAGGTCACAAGGATTAAAATTTATTTCATTTCTTTCTTTTTTTTATTTAACATGACTGAATGAAAATGTACATTCCCTTATAAATTTACATGCCCACCTATATGCAGCTTCCACTGCTCTCCCTGCCCAGTGACAGCACACTGTTCCTCTGTGCTCCATACATGTCTCATCCTCCCAACAATCTCCTTTCCCCTCCTCTCCACCCACTTTCCTTCCTCCAGCCAGAGGTCAGCAGGATGATATCCTATAGATGTATAGAACCATAAAGTGCAACCAATATATGGTCACTCTGCATTGCCAAGTGCAATACTTTCCTGGCCAAAGAGTGGACCTTTGTTATAATTTATGGGTAAGGGCAGCATCAGGGCTGGGGGCAGCATCAGGGGAACCCCGAAACCGGTGGACCATCAATTGAGGTCTTTTAGTGGAGATCTCAGGATGCACCCCTTTTTACTCTTGTGTTGCCAGTGAGACTCCTCTCTGTGAGCTCCATCGCGGCTATCACTGGTGGTGGCCGGGCACCATCTGGTTCTTCTGGTCCCAAGTTGATGTAGGCACCCACTCATGTGGGTCTCTCTATCTTCTGGGTTGTCTTTACTGCATGTCATTTTGGTCCTCGGTGAGCATCCATTCGTGCTGAGTTGGGAATATTTGCTGTGTCCTTGGATGGCAACTTGGCAGCTTTTAGACCCCAGACGCCACTCACCAACGTGGGGTGCAGAGAGCTCTCTTAGCAAAACGCTAGTTGTGCCAGTTGGTCTCGATTTCGCCTAACAGCATGGTCCCCTGTCCTCTGCCCCAGCTACTCTATCCTTGCAATATTGGGTTAAGATGGAAGGAGTACTCAAGTTTTGCTGAAGTCCACTTAATGTTGTTCTTGTTTCTAATGTATGCTGTCACCGCTTTCTCCCAACCAGATTTCTAGCAACTATCTAAACTAAACCTTCCCCCCTCACCCTCCCTCCCTCCCCTCCCTTGCAGCTGTCAAAGAGTCTTTTCTTCTATACACAAGTCTGTTTTTGAGATCTTATTGTAGAGGTCTCATACAGTATTTGTCCTTTTGTCACTGACTACTTTCACTCAACATAATGTCTTCCAGTTGAAACCAGGTTAGGAGATGTTTCCTGGAATCATCGTTATTCTTTATCATTGCGTAGTGCTCCATTGAGTATATGTACCATAGTTTACCTATCCATTCTTCTATTGTTGGGCATCTGGGTTGATTCCATCTTTTTGGTATCGTGGACTGTGCTGCGATAAACATTCTGGTGCATGTGTTTGTTGATGTGAAAGGCCTTGATTCTGTAAGATATATTCCAAGTAGTGGAATTACTGGGTCAAATGGTATATCAATATCCATTTTTTTAAGGAAGCACCAGATTGCTTTCCAAAGAGGCTGGACCATTTTGCAACCCCACCAACAGTGTAGGAGGGTTCCACTTTCTCCACAGCCTCTCCAGCATTTGTTGTTTTGTGTTTTCTGAATCATGGCCAATCTTGTTGGGATGAGATGGTATCTCATTGTCGTCTTAATTTGAATTTCTTTAGTAACTAAAGATCGTGGACATGTCCGCATGTGTTTTTTGGCTGCCTGGATGTCCTCTTTAGTGCAATGTCTGTCCTTTGCCCATCGCTTAATTGGATGGTTTATCTTCTTCTTCTTGATATTTTGTAGTATCTTATAGATTATGGACATCAGGCGTTGGTCTGACATAGAGTTGCCAAATATTTTTTCCCATTCTGTGGGTGTTCTTTTAATTCTATTAATAAAGTCTTTGAATGAGCAGAAGTGTTTGATTCTTAATAGTTCCCATTTATCTGTTTTATCTTCTGTTGATTGTGGTTTCTTTGACAGATTTTGGAGTCTGTCCTCATTGTTTATTAAAACTTCCATTGTTGTTCCTACCTTTTGTTGTATGAGCTTTATCGTTTTAGGTTTGATATTTAGGTCTTTTATCCAGTTGGACTTGGTTTCCGTGTGAGGTGTAAGATATGGATCTTGGTTCAGTTTATTGCAGGTGGATAACCAATTTTGCCAGCACCATTTGTTGAAGAGACTGTTTTTACTCCAGTTTAATGTCTTAGGGCCTTTGTCGAATATCAACTGTTCATAGGCGGATGGTGTCATCTCTGGGGTCTCAATTCTGTTCCATTGATCGATCTGTCTGTTCTTGTACCAGTACCAGGCTGTTTTGACCACTGTGGCAGTGTCATCATAATAAAAAGAGGGATGTACTACAATTGCCTTAAGTTCTAAGGTCGAGTAATGAGAGGCCTCCCAGTGTGTTCTTCTTCTTTAGTAGTACCTTACTTATCCGGGGCTTCTTCCCTTTCCAAACAAAATTGGTGATTTGTTTCTCCATCTCATTAAAAAATGATGCTGGACCTTGTATTGGGATTGCATTATATAAATAAATTGCTTTGGGTAAAATAGACATTTTCACAGTGTTAAATCTTCCTATCCATGAGCAGGGTAGGTTTTTCCATTTATCTAAGTCTCTCTTAGTTTCTTATAGTAAGGGCTTGTAGTTCTCTTTGTAAAGGTCTGTTGTTTCTCTGGTTACATTAATTCCTAGGTACCTTATCTTCTTAGGGGCTATCGTAAATGGTATTGATTTAATAATTTCCTCCTTAACAGTCTCGTTGTTGGTATAAAGGAATCCTACTGATTTACTTATGTTTATCTTGTATCCTCAGACTATGCTGAACTCTTCTATCAGTTTGAGTATCTTACTTATAGATTCCTTGGGGTTCTCTGCATATACAATCATATCATCTGCAAACAGGGAGATTTTAACTTCCTCATTGCCGATGCAGATGCCCTTTGTCTCTTGGTCTTGTCTAATTGCTCTGGCTAGAACTTCTAGCATAGTGTTGAATAGGAGAGGTGAGAATGGGCATCCTTGTCTAGTTCCTGATCTCAAGGGAAAGTCTTTCAGTCTCTCTCCATTCAGGATGATGTGGGCAATTGGCTTTGTATAAATGGCCCTTACTGTGTTGAGGAATTTCCCATCTATGCCCATTTTGCTAAGAGTTTTTAGCATGAATCGGTGTTGGACTTTATCAAATGCCTTTTCTGCATCAATGAACAAAATCAGGTGATCCTTGTCTTTTGTGTTATTTATGTGGTTAATCACATTCATTGTTTTTCTGATATTGAAACAACCTTGCATGGTCCCCCTTAATAAAGTATATATAAACCCAATTTTAATTACTACCAGTCTTATCATCTTCCTGTCCATCTGGAAGGACTATAACAATTGTAGTACATCCCTCTTTTTATTATGATGACACCATAGTTTTCATGATGATCACTGGATTGCTTCTTTCTGTATCAAAGCTGTGATTGACTTTGGAGCCTTCCCTAAAAGAGTATTGAGTAGCGTGTCATTCTAAAATATAAAGTTAGTGGTTTCGTTCTTCTAAGCCAGAGCCAAGAACTTCTTTCAGTATTTCTTGTAGTTTAGGTTTGGTTTTTATGAAGTCTCTGAGTTTCTGTTTATCTGAGAGTGTCTTAATTTCACTTTCATATTTGAAAGATCATTTTGCAGGATATATAATTCTTGGTTGGAAGTTTTTCTCCTTCAAGGCTTTGAATGTGTCATGACACTGTCTCCGTGCCAGCATGGTTTCTGCTGATAAATCTGATGACAGTCTACAGGGTTTCCCTCTGAATGTTACCTTTGGTTTGTGTCTTGCTGCCTTTAAGAGTTGCTGCTTATGTTTCATTTTGTTAAGCTTGATTATAATACATCTTCGAGTCTTTCTTTTGAGATCTATATTGGGTGGCGTACGATATGCATCTGAGATGTCTATATTCTCATCCTTCATGATTTCTGGAAAGTTTTCTTTCAGCAGCTCAGCAACAATACTCTCTGTATTCTCAGATGTCTCACCCTGTTCAGGGACTCCAATTAATTGAAGGTTGTTCCTTTTAATAGAGTCCCACATGCTTCTTAATGTTTCTTCATTTGTCTTGTTTTGTTTTTCTGATTTCTGCTCATAGACGCTGACATCAGTAGCTCTGTCTTCCGAATCAGAAATTCTTTTTTCTATTTGTTCCATTCTGTTTTCTTGGCTTTGCATGGAAGTTTCTATGTCTTTGATTTTGTTCTTGATCTGTTGGATTTCAGAGTACTGGTGTTCCATCAGATCGAACATCTTGCTTAATTTTTCATTTGTTCTGCTGCATTTTGTATAAGGTCTAGAAGGGCTCTGTATATAATCATTTTGTATTCACTTCCTGATGCTTCATAAAAGTTTCTTCCTCTGGAAAACTCCTTGGTTGCTTTGTTTGGGAGCCTTCTGAAGCCATGGGTGATTTCTTGTATGCCACAATTGTCTGTTGCTTTTTGGGTCCCATGTGAGTATATAGAGGCTGGAAGAGGTACTGTGAGGATGGATTGCAAATGTTTCTCTAGACTGTCTTGAAATGTAAAGCAAAGGTTATCTGACCATTTCACAAGTCAGTTAGGTTTTCAGATGTAGAGGTCCCTCTTCTCAACTGACAAAGTAAGCGCCACTATATCCAACCCCTGATGATAACAAACTAGTTCAGAATACAGCAATGCTATTGCCCTGTTGGCTTCTGCTGACAGGGCCTAGCCTTAGGTGAAACTGCATCAAGTACTGCTTTTGTGATAGAAAAGTGCTCTCTTGTGGGTAGGCTCTGGCTCCCAAGCTAAGAATTAGGTTCAGCTGCAGCCACCGTATCCAAGATTGTGTCCTCCACACAGGCAGCAGACAGAGGGGCTAAAGGTGCCAAGAGGTAGTGATTCCTCTGCTTCTGTTGCAGGGCCTGCAACATAGGTGACACTGGGGAAATTAATACTGCTTTTCTGTCGGAGAAGCACTGTCCTGTTTGCAGGCTCTGGCTCCCAGGCTAAGAATTAGGTCACGCTAAAATCTTGGTGCCAACATGGTGACCCGCACACTGACTGTGAACTTCTCTATAAACCCCGCCAAGGCAGGCATAAAACGAAAGACTCAAAGTGGCTAGATTAACAGAGTCCTAAGCCTCGCTCTCAAAATATGGCAATTTCGCCTGCGTATCCCGCCAGCAGCGCATCTGAGTCTAGCGGCTAGGCAAGACCCAGCCCTGCCCGCCGGCCAAGGCAGAGATAAAAAAAAGTCAAAATGGTGAGTTTACCTTCCGCCCGTGAGAGCCAGGGCTAACCAGGAGTGGGAGTCAGTGAAAGAGAAAAAGTTTTTCACTCAGTGGTATGAAGTCCCAATTAACAGCCCAGTGCCGTGTCCTGAGGCTGATTAGGTGATCAGAATGGTTTCCAGAGGGATATAAGGAGATGTGGGCTTAGTCCGCCATCTTGACTCTGCCTCCCGATTTCATTTCTGGAAAAGCAAAAGGACATCACTACATAAAAAATATATATATATATAGTTAAAGAAGTAAAAAAATATAGGTATATGAATAAATGTACAGGACATTTCCTGTATTTCCAAAGTATGATATGTGCTTCAGCCAGTACCATGCTTTTATGGAAATGCCTAGAGTGTTGTATGTATTTTTTGCAAACCGTGCAACCCTCCTCATTAGTTTCATGAGTGCTACAGTGACCTGGAAACTCTGGTAGCACAGTGGGTGAGCACTATGTCTGCTAACCAAAAGGGTGGTGGTTCAAATCTCCCAAGCACTCCTGGAAACTCTGTGAGGCACTTCTGCTCTAACCTTGGGCATTGTTATGAATCAGAATCGACTTGATGGCAGTGAATCTGTTATGCTTTTTTATTTTTTATTTTTTTTGAGTTAGACCAACATTTATTTATTTTACATTTTGTTGACTTTAACTTCATGTTTTTTTTCTTCCAATGGATTTAACATTGAGTCTCCTCGTCCTGGTGCCTGTTGACTGCAGAAATTTGTTTTCCAGCAGCAGAGCCTCCACCAGCCCACCTTTGTGGCCTTGGCTTATACCTTTGTTAGCAAACATGATCAAAATTAACGTTTTAGGACTATTGAATCAAGGTCAACGAGGCTGAAATTCACTTCTACAAATGTTGCTATGTAGCTGTGGTATATTCATGGGTGCACTATACCAGAACTCTTGAACAATTTTGTCTTTTCTACATATAATATATGTGTGTGTTATTTGCATGAGCACGCTGTTTGCAAAAAGTATAGTAAATGTGTAATGTAGATCGGAGTAGAATATTCAGAATCAGTAAACTTGTAATTTCTATAAATAAGTCTACTGCAGTTTAAAAGATTTGGACTTAATATATACCAACTGCATAAAATAGTAGCACTGTTTAATGAGGTTATGTTTGTACTTTTATATGAAATTATTTGTTCTGGAGTCATTTTAATTAGGTACCTTTCCTCAGTAATTGATAATATTCTTAAATTTCACAAATACTTCTGCACTGAAGTTACTGTAGTAGAGGAAGTCATCTTCCAAATTGTATTTTTACCAAAATACAATTCTTAAAGAAGGCATAGATCTTTATACATGGCAGTACCTATACTTCATAGTAGTACTAGTACTAGCAAAAGGTTATTAACTGCTTTCATAGCCAATTTTTGTATAACAGTTTGAAGACTAGCAAGGAAGCCAGGGAGATTTAAATTCACTGAACGAAGGTCAGAGTAACTGCAGATGGAGTCAGGTGGGTAAGGAGAGCGTTCAGACCATCAGTGAAATGAAATAATGAGTAAGCCATTTTTTAACATAAATATAACGTGTAACCTGAAGAACATGTATTTAGAATCTCAATCTAAATTTAGTCTCCACAATGGGCTTCCTTTATGTAAGTTACTTGGCTTCCTTTTTCCTGTCTATGTAATAGACTCGCAGAAGTCACAGAGTTTTGAGAATTAAATGCAGTAACACATGAATGGCTGGTCTCTGAGGAGCATAAAAGGTTTATCACGCAACTACTAGCCAAAAGGCTGGCAGTCTGAACCCACTCAGAGACGTCTCAGGAGACATGCCTGGCAATTCGCTTTTAAAGGTCCTTAACTTTGATGATTCTATGAAGAAGTTCTATTCTGCACACATTGGGTGCCATGAGTTAGTATCAACTTGACAGCAGCTAGTAACAACAAACACATCGGTGAGGTATTGCAGTGTGCTGGTACTGTGTTTAATAAATAAGTAAATAAAAGCTCATTGCTATCAATGTTGTCTCACAACAACCCTATAGGACAGATTAGGACTTCCCTATGTTGTTTTTGTTGTTGTTGTTAGGTACTGTCGAGTTGGTTCAGATTCACAGCAACCCTGTGTGTGGCAAAATCACCCACTGATCAATCCTGTGCCACTCCCATAATTGTCATGCTGAAGCCCATTATTGGAACCATTGTGTCAATCCATCTTGTTGAAGGTCTTTGTCTTTTTTTGCTGACTCTCTACCAATTGTGATGTCCTTCTCCAGGGACTGATCCCCCCTAATAAAATGTTTGAGGTATGTGAGATGTAGTCTTGCCATCCTTGCTTCTAGGGAGCCTCCTGGTTGTACTTTTTTCTGAGATAGACCCGTTGATTCTTTTGGCAGTCCATGGTATTCAGTATGCTTTGCCAATGCAAATGAGGTGATTGAAAATGCCATGACTTGAGTCAGGCACACCTTAGTCTTCAAGGTGACATGTTTGCTTTCTAACACTTTATTAAAGAGTTCTGTTGTAGCAGATTTTCTACAGGGTTTTCAAAGAGCAGCTGGTGGTTTCAAACTGCTGACCTTTTGATTAACAACTGTAGGCTTTGACCATTATACCATTGGGGCTCTAGACATTATATTAAAAAAAAAAAAAAACTCACTAAACTCACTGCTGTTGAGTCATTGCCAGCTCGTAGCTACTCTATAAACAGAGTAGAACTGCCCATAGAGTTTCCAAGGAAATCCTGGAGGGTTTGAACTACCAAACTTTTGCTTTGCAGTTGTGGCACCTAACCACTACTCCATAAGAAACCATATGAGTATCCAATAAATATTATTATTCCTACCTTCTACAAGAAACCCTGGTGGCATAATGGTTAAGTGCTATAGCTACTAACCGAAAGATCAGCAGTTCAAATCTTCCAGTCACTTCTTGGAAACACTATGGAGTAGTTCTACTCTGCCCTATATGGTCTCTATGAGTGGGCATTGATTCGATGACACTGGGTTTGGTTTTTTGGTTTACTTTCTACTTATTTGCACAATTTTCATATTCTTTGACTTACATCAATGGGAAGATCCTGTTACTTAACGGAGAATTACAAGCAAAACAATGAACGATCTAAGATTTTAAGTGAGATAAAATGGAATCTTGTTAAATGTTCCCCTCCACTTGTGGTAAAATAGAAAGATTATTTATTTAGGATCTGAGGTCTTCAGAGTGCCTCATGAATGGGCTTCTGGGGGCCCATGCACTGATCAGTTTTCTTTGTGTATGTGCAGTTTTTCAGATGTATGGGTATAAATTTACATCAGATTCTTAAAGTTCCCTAAGCCTACCAAAATATTAATACCTGCTAGTTCTTATCTATGAAGCCCAATCTTACTTTGATACACATAGGGCCTCTATGAGTCAAGGCTTACTTGATGGTGGCTAATAACAATGACAACAGCTCTTAAACAAAATAGAATACCCTTTACAAAGTAAATTGTGTTATTAAAGATCATCTACAGTGTATGACCAAGCAGATACAGTACTTCCTCTCTGACATATTAATTGCATATATGTATAAAAGGCTAGTTTCTCTCTCCCTTGCCCATTATGAAAGTGAAAATAGCCTGGGGACAGTATGAGTTACCATCTCAGTCATGCTTAAGCATGAGGTGACTGGCTGAGTCTGTGATAGAGCAATAAAGGGCTTATAACATGGAACTGGCCTTCACCTTTGTCTAATCTGACCTAGACAATCTCAGCTTCTACTTGCTGAGTTAATAAATTTTAATTGAAAACCTATTATGTGCCAGAATCTGTGCTAGTCACTGGGGCTGCTGGACAGAGAAGCAAGCAAACAAACCAATGCCAAAAATAGAAACCAGTTGTGCAGTGGTGTTAGGTATGGTGGGGGATAGAGAGGTGGGAACGTGGGAGGGGAAGGAGTGCACGAGAATGAATTAGACAGAGCCTGAGTTGAAGAATGATGTGACTTATATGTTTAAACTATGACTTTGAGTGCTGTGTGACAGTGGACCATAGGAGCTAGTAGTGGATGCAGAAAGATCCTCCCATTCAGACCACCAAGACGGCATCACATGAGTTCTGTCACTGAACACACACATGCGCACATGCACACGCACACGCACACGCACACATACACACATCAGATCAAGCAGTGGATACTGAAGAAAAGGACTGACTATCAAATTTTTACCTTGAATAGCTGGGTGAATGGAGTTATTTTCTTTGGTGGAAAAGACAGAGGGTCTACCTTTAAATGTGTGGAGTGTGGGAAATTGTAATTTGAATGACTTAAATTTTAAGTGCCTATTGATCATCTGGAATCCCTGGCAGTGTAGTGGTTAAGTGCTGCAATTGTTATCCAAAAGGTAGCTGTTCAGATTTGCCTGGCAATCCTTGGGAACTCTAGGGGGCAGTTTTAATTTGTCCTATACAGTCGCTATGAAATGGAATTCACTCGGTGGCAATATTATTAATCATCCAGCCAGTGATTAACAGTGCACTTGGTCTCTGAAATTCAGAAGAGGTGTGTGACTCGTGGATGAAAACTCGGAATCAAGAGCATCTAAATGACACTTAAACCATGGGACCAAAAAGCTATCTTGAGGGGAGGATGTAACCAAGAAGTCTTTTTTTTTTTTTAAGATGAAGTTTGTTAAAACATATTAGTATGTAGATGAGAATGATTCAATGTTTAGGGAGTAAATTTTGATGCCAAGAAATGATAGCTCACTGTTATTGTGGTAATTGAAGTATCTCCTCTATCAGCGGGTTACACAGGGCACTTATTTTATTTTATACATTTATTTATATTTTGCTGCCTATTTTACAAATGCAACATCTTGACTCCCTTTCCTGGGGTAACTAAGTGGAGAATGGTTGCTTCTAAATGCAGCTGCCACCTCTGCCTGCAGACTCCCAGACAGGATCCGTGTTTGATTCAGAGGCTTTACAGCAGCTACAGTTCTCAGGGCACTGACAAAAGCAGCGATGCTGTCACACGCGGTCGCTGCAGCAGAAGTGCTCAGGATTCTCTTATTATTTGTGTTTCTTTCTTGTCCTCTTCCAGAAAAGACACAGTTTCTCTTTAGTGAGTAATTGGGTCTATTTTCAATACCCTTCACATGAGAATTTCCCTACTCATAGGAGCGTGCCCTGGTGGCACAGTGCTTAAGAGAGATACCATGCTAACCAAGAGGTCAGCAGTTGAAATCCACCAGCTGCTTCTGGGAAGTCCTATAGAGGCAGTGCTACTGCCTACTGTAGGGTTACTGCATCTCATCGAACATGGTTAATATCAGTGTGTTTGGTTATTCCTTTTTTGTTTGTTTTGTTTTGTTCAGTACTTAGAAGGAAGTTTGCTTTTGCCACAAGCAGATGCACACTGTAGTTACAAAGGACCTGCTTTTCATTAAATGAGTTGCTTTAGAGTCAATCTCCTTGTGGTACAGTGGTTAAGAGCTCACCAAAAGGTCGTATTTGAAATCCACTAGCTGCCCCTTGGAAAAATCAATGGGGCAGTTCTACTCTGTGCTGTAGAGTCACTATGAGTCAGAAGCTGCTTGAAGACAATAGGTTTAGGCTCTTTGAGGGGGGGTAGTGAGGGGCTTCTGATTAAAGCCTGTGCAAGAGGAATGTAGTCACAAAGAGCTTTCTCAAAGGAGGGGAAGAAGGCATACACATTCTGAAATAATACAAGTCAAGAGCTAATTGACACGATTTAGAAGACTGTCTCCCACAGGACAGAATGGAAGAACAGATGAATCCTTCAGCTGATAGGGTGTATGTTTGATGGGTGGTCCCCATGGTAGGAATTGACCCACCTAAAGCCACAACTGTCAAGTCAAATCCAACTCATAATAACCCTATAGATCAGAGTAGAACTGCCCCATAGAAGTTCCAAAGAGCATGGGTGGATTTGAACTGCCAGCCTTTTGGTTAGCAGATGTAGCACCTAATCACTACACCACCAGGGTTTCCAAGAACTTGACCAGCTGTGTGGAACTTGGCAACTTCTCTCTGATCTAAGGATTTCTTTCATCATTGATTGATTTATTTGATGACTTAGCATGCTGTACATTTACTCCTATTTCTAAGTCCTTGAAGTGTCCCCAACTGAGCTAGCTAAAATGTCTCCAGGTTCATCTACATCATGGGACTGATGTTATTGTTAGTTGTGCTGACTGAGCTCTCACTCATAGTGTTGACCTTATATATAATAGAATGAAACTTTGCCCAGTTGTGTGTCATCTTTATGATCTTTGATATGTTTGAGCCCATTGTTGTGGCTATTGTATCAATACATGAGACAATGTCATGGGACCAGACTTTTGAATTTATTCACAGATCTGATTAACCTCTAAATTTAGTTGCATAAAGGAAGGTATCACTATATAACAGAACTCATTCCTGAAGCTACCTCAGGCAAGATTGGAATAACAAAGAAATGCAAATGAAAGGCAAATAGAAATAGCACTAGTTTCCCTATAAGTTCTAATCACTTGAGTTCCAAGTCCATATTTCAAATGTATCTACTCAGATCCTTCAGAACAGATTGTTAAAAAAAATTGTGGTGATGTTATTTTCGTTATTTGATTTTTTTAATTTACAGGCATTCCCTCCAGATATCACTGTGACTGCAAATTTATAGAGTGATAATAAAAAGGATGCACAAGCTAGAAATATTTTAAGATATGTTATTTCTCCAGGTAATTACTCAAACCTGTATAGGTCTATAGCCATAGGAGTCTGTATATTAGCATGAGCTTTCATTAATTATGTGAGTTCAGGAAAAAAAAAAAAAACTGAGAGGGAACTTGTTTTTGAAAAAGACGTGGTAGGTTTTAGCAATCCCTGGGAACAAATCAAAAAAGTGGAGAAAATCCAGGCTTTTTCATCGTTAACCCCATATTTTCTCCTTTAAAAATAAAAAAAGAGATAGGGTCAAGATGACAGACTAGACACGTATTTCCTCAAT
Organism: Heterohyrax brucei; assembly: GCA_028571685.1. Lineage (NCBI taxonomy): Eukaryota > Metazoa > Chordata > Mammalia > Hyracoidea > Procaviidae > Heterohyrax > Heterohyrax brucei. The sequence goes on from CM053147.1 coordinate 22,676,204, forward strand.
TCCTTCTGAGAACTAAGGGCTGGAATGACAACTGAATGGAGCAGTGGACATCCAGGGAGCCCTAGGATCTGGCATAGTGTTGTCAGATTTGACTAGGTACCAGTAACGGACTAAATTAACCCTCTCAAAAATGAATCAGTGGCCACTGACCCCTGCTTCTGTTGACTCATCATTTTTGAGGACTGCAGGCACTGATGCCTTATTTGTTGTCCAGAGGCAGGGACTGGGCACAAGACAGAAAATATGCTGAACTGCAGCATTTAAGGAAACAGTGTATAGTGCAGCAGAGAGACAGTGTATGGAATGACCACATGCTGAGAGCCCAGCTGCAGACTGAGGGCACCATTGACCCTCTATCTTCTCTTTCTGAACTGTACCACACACTCTGCTGTTTCATGGCAATTCATGGCAATTTGGCCAGGACGCCATCTTGATCAGCTGGGAGGTGGCATCACCCAGCGGGAGTTCTTAGCTGCAGCTGATTCTCAAGTGAAGCAGCATCCCATCTGGCAAGTGCTTATCCAGTAGAAAAGCAGCGTTTGAAATGATTCATGTCTAGATTTACAGGTGGTGCCTGGCAGAGGACTGTAGGAAGGCCCTAACCTCTCCCTAATTTGAACTGCATCATAGCATCTGGAGACAGCCTGTGAGGTACTTTAGTTGTCAGCTAGAAGGCAGGGCCTGCCACACTTGAGGTCTACTATTTTCAGCAGCTGTTGGACAGCTCCCCACTAAGTAAAGTATCCTTTTAAATAAGACCACCTGGGGAATTGACTGCTGAGAGGCCTGGGAGCACTCCTCTACCCTTCACTGATCCACATCATAGAGTTTGCTGATAGCCCCCTAGTGACTCCGTAAGTATGGTACCGTCTATGTGAGCCAGAAGGCAGAGCCTATCACCCCAGAGAGTCCACCTGGGACCAGTCACTACAGTACATAAACGTGGCTGGTGATGAACTCCCCTTTTAAAACTATGCCTCAGCTCTTGTTGAGGTAACACCAGAGAAACTGAACAGCTTCTAGATTGCATTCAGACAACAGTAGACTGCTAACCATTTAAGGAAGCAGTCCACCATGGTTCCAGAAAACTCCCAAAATAAAGAACCCCAAACCTTCCCAGACAAAGAAGCCTTTCTAAAACTACCAGAGATTGAGTACAAAACAGTTATATATAGAGCTGTCCTAGAGATTAAACAAAATGCAGCAGAACAAAATGAAAAGCTAAATGAGCTATTTGAATTGATGGAACTTCAATGATCTGAAATCCAGGAGATCAATAGCAAAATTACAGAATTAGACAATTCAATCCAAAACCAAAAGATCAGAATTGAGAAGATATAATTCAGACTTAGTGACCTTGAAGATAGAGCAACTTGACACCGGCATTTATAAGGCAAAATCAGAGAAAACAAAACAAAATGAAGAAGCATTAAGAAACATGTGGGACTCTTAGTAGGAATACTCTACGAATAATTGGAGTTCCTGAACAACGAAAACAGATGAAAATACAGAGAGAATTCCTGTAGAGTTGCTGACAGAAAAATTCCCTGAAATTATGAAAGCAGAGAACATAGATATCCAAGATGTGTATCAAATGCCACAAAAATTAGACCCCAAAAGAAAGACACCAAGATATACTATAATCAAGTTTAATAAAATGAAACATAAACAGATTCTCTTAAAGGCAGTGAGACTTAAAGCAAAGTTAACATTCAGAAAGAAACCCTGTAGGCTTTCATCTGACCTCTCCACAGAAACAATATTGGCATGAAAGTGGGGATAACACCTTCAAAGCCCTGAAGTAGAAAAACTTCAAACCAAGCACTATATACCCTGCAAAACTGTCTCTCAAATACAACAGTGAAATTAAGACATTTGCAGATAAACAGAAGCTTAGAGACTTTGTAAAAACCAAACCAAGACTAGAAGAAATACTGAAAGAAGTTCTTTGCTTAGAAAAATAAAAACATTAAGTGTATACTTAAGGAGGCAATGCAGGACACAGCATCCAGAATCCTGTTCACTTTGTGAAGTCAATAAGCTCAATCAAGACTACATTATTAAAAGAAGGGAACCAGTGATCATAACATGAAAACTATGACATCACAACACTAAAAGGAGGGATCTACTACAGTAGGTATAACCCTTTCAGATGGAGAGGAACTTAAAAAATATTTAGAACTTAAAGTCTGGTTTAAACTTAGATAGTAAGGGGAATCATAGGAGTAGACACAAAGCAAAATAACAGTGTAACCTATCAAAAAAAGAAGCATAATACAGGAGTCTCAACAAACATAAAAACAACACTGACAAAAGTGAAAAGTCAAGCCATAAAGAAGAATGACCCAGAACTGAATATTAAGAAAAACATACAAAACATCAACAACACAAAAATAAATGTATCAAAATCACAGCACCAAACACATAACTATCAATAATTACACAGAATGTAAATGGACTGAACACTCCAATAAAGAGAAAATGAGTGACATCATGGATCAAAAGACATAACTCACTTACATGTTGCTTACAAGAAACACACCTAAGACTCAAAGATATGGACAAACTAAAAATCAAAATATGGAAAAATATATACCAAGCCAACAGCATACAAAGAAGAGCAGGAGTGGCAATCCTAATCTCAGATAAAGTAGCCTTTAATGTAAGATTTACAATTGTGGACAAGAATGGTCAGTGTTTATTGCTGAAAGGTTCAATACACAAGCAGGACTTAACAATATTAAGTATTTCTGCACCCAATAGCAGAGCATCTAAGTATATCAAAGAAACACTGACAACATTGAAAAATGAGATAGATGACTCCACAATAATAGCTGGAGACGTCAACACTACACTTTCAGTAATGGACAGAGCATCCAGAAAAAAGCTCAGTAAAGATACAGAAGATCTCACAGCGACAATTAAGTAGACCTTATCAACAGATACAACACTTTTTACCCATCAACAGATAAGTACATCTTATTCACATGGAGCATTTTCCAGAATGGATCATGTGTTAGGACATAAAGGAAGTCTCAACAAAATCCAAACCACTGAATTATTGCAAAGCATTTTCTCAGACCATAAAGCCATAAAAGTTGAGCTCAATAGCTGAAAAATCATAGGCAGAAATTTGAACTCATAGAAACTGAACAACACCTTGCTCAAAAATCCATGAGTTATAGAATAAATCAAGGATGACATAAAGAAATTTATGGACTCAAATGAGAATAAAAACACATCCTACCAGAACTTATGGGATACAGAATAAGCAGTACTGAGAGGTCAATTTATAAATGCACACATCCAGGAGGAAGAAAGGACCCCAAATGAAGAATTAACCCTACAGCTTGAACTAGTAGAAAGAGACCAACAGAGGAACCCCTTCAGAACCAGAAAAAAACAGATTAATAAAGATTAGAGCAGAACTAAATGAATTAGAGAACAGAAGAACATTTGCCAGAATTAACAAAACCAAAGCTGATTCTTTGAAAAGATCAACAAAATCGATAAACCACTGGCTAAACTTAGAAAAGAAAAAAAAGAGAGAAAACAAAAAACCTGAATAAGAAGTGAGATAGGAGATGTCACAACAGATCCAACTGAAATCAAAAGTATCATAGCAGAATACTGCAAAAGACTGTAATCTAACAGCTTTGAAAACCTAAAGGGAAAGGACAAATGTCTAGATTCATATCACCTACCAAAATTATCACAAGGAGAAACAGAAGAACTTAATAAACCCATCACAAAGGAAGAGATTGAAAAAGTAATAAAAAACTACCAACCAAAAAAGTCCTGGCCCAGATGGCCTCAGTGGAGTATTCTACCAAACTTTTAGAGAAGAATTAACTCCAATACTGTTGAGGTTATTTCACACCATAGAGCCAGCCAAGTGCCGTCGAGTTGGATCCGACTCATCACAACATAGAAAGGAATAGAGTAATCCTAAATTTGTTCTATGAAGCCAGCATAACCCTAATACCAAAGCCAGGTAAAAATCCCACTAAAAAAAAGTTACAGACCAATATCACTCATGAAACTTTATGCAAAAATCTTCAACAAAATCCTTGCCGATAGAATTTAACACCGTTTCAAAAAAAAAAAAATTCACCATGAGCAAGTTGGATTCATACCAGGGATGCAAGGCTGGTTCAACATCAGAAGAACAATTAATGTGATCAATCACATAAATAGCACAAAGGATAAGAATCAACTTATTTTGTCAACTGATGCAGAAAAGGCATTTGACAAATTCCAACACCCACTCATGCTGAAAACTCTCAGCAAAATACGAACAGAAGGGAAATTCCTCAACACAGTAAGGGACATTTGTGCAAAGACAACTGCCTACATCATCCTGAATTATAAGAAACTTAAAGAATTCCCCTCAAGAACAGGAACTAGACAAGAATGTCCACTCTCACCACTTCTATTCAACATTTTACTAGAGGTTCTAGCCAAAACAATTAGACAAGACAAAGAAATAAAGGACATCTACATCACCAAAGAAGAAGTAAAAGTCTCCCTATTTGCAGATGATATGATTGTATATGCAGATAATCCTAAAGAATCCATAAATAAGCTACTGGAACTAACACAGGAGTTCAGCAAAGTATCAGGATATAGGATAAATGGGATATAAGATAAATCAGGATATAAGTAAATCGGTAGGATTCTTTTATACCAACAAAGAGACAGTCATAGAAGAAATCACCAAATCGATACCATTTTATTGTAGCGTCCATGAAGATAAGGTACGTAGGAATAAATCTAAGTAGAGAAAAAAGAGACATACACAGAGATAACTCTAAGACCTTACTGCAAGAAACCAAAAGAGACTTATGTAAATGGAGAAACCTACCCTGCTCATTGATAGGAAGTTAACATTGTGAGATGACCTATTTTACCCAAAGTGATCTATGTATGCAGTACAATCCCAAAACAAATTCCAGTGACATTTTTAAAGAGCTGGAGAAACAAATCACCAATTTTGTTTGGAAAGGGAAGAAACCCCAGATAAGTAAAGCACTACTGAAGAAGACCAACACAGTAGGAGGCCTCACACTACTCAACTTTAGAACCTATTACACTGTTGCAATAGTCAAAACAGCTGTCAAAATGAGACATATAAACCAATGGAATAAAACTGAGACCCCAGAGATGCAATCATCCTCTTATGAACAGTGGATGTTCAACAAAGCCCTTAAGATTGTAACCTGGGATAAAAACAGTCTCTTTAACAAATGCTGTTAGAAAAATTGGATATCCACCTGCAAAAAAGTGAAACAAGACCCATATTTCACACATGACACAAAAACTAACTCACTAAATAAAAGACCTAAATATCAAACCTAAAATGATAAAGATCATGTAAGAAAAAATAGCGTCAGCAATGGAAGTTCTAATTCATAGTTTAGGGTTCAAAATCTGAGAAACAAAGCATGATCAACGGGAGAGAAAATAGATAAATGGCAGCTACGAGAATCAAACACTTGTGGTCAACCAAAGACTTTGTCAAAGGAGTTAAAAGACCACCTACAGAATGGGAAAACATACTTGGCAACTGCATGTCAGACTGATGTCTAATTTCCATAATTTACAAGATACTGCAAAATATCAACAAGGAAAAGATAAATAACCCAATGAAGCAATGGGCAAAGGAAATGGGAAGACACTTCACTAGAGAGGGCATCTATACAGTCAAAAACACATAAGGAAATGCTCATGATTGTTAGCTATCATAGAATTCCAAATCAAAACTACAATGAGATATCATCTCACCCCAACTAGGTTGGCCATTTTCCAAAAACTACAAAACAACAAATGCTGGAGAGGCTGTGGAGAGACTGGAACTCCCCTACACTGGTGGTGGGATTGCAAAATGGTACAATACTTTTGGAAAGCAATCTGGTACTTCCTTAAAAAGCTGGAAATAGATATACCATTTGATCCAGTAATCCCACTGCTTGAAATTTATCCTACAGAAACAAAGGTTGTCACACTTACAGACACATGCACACTAATGCTTACTGCGGCACGGTCCACAAAAGCAAAAAGATGGAATCAACCTAGAAGCCCATCAACAGATGGATGAATAAACAAACTATGGTATGGTGTACCACTATGCAAACATAGAAAACAGTGATGATTTTAGGAAACATCTCATAACTTGTTTTCAACTGGAAGACATTATGCAAAAAGACAAATATTGCATGAGACTCCTGTTATAAGGACTTAAAAATAGACTATGTACACGAGGAAAGACTCTTTGACAACTACAAGGGCAGGGGGTGGGGTGAGGGTTGATCATAGATTAGTTGATAGAAATTTGGTTAGGTGAAAGCAGTGACAGCACACAGTAGAAAGTAGATCAGCTTAAGTGGACTTCATCATAAACTAAAAGCTCTTCTCATGTCAACCCAGTTTTGAAGTGATAGAATACCAGGAGTGGGGGACTATACTCTTGGGGGACATCAAGGTCAATTGGCATAATTAGCCTGTTGCTAAGAGAGTCTTCTGCATCCCATATTGATGAGTGGTGTCTAGGGTCTTAAAAGCCAGCAAACTGCCGTCTGAGGTACACCAAATAGTCCCAACTCAGCTGGAACAGATGATCACTGAGAACACCAAAGAAGCAAGGAAAAAAGAGCTCGGGGGATAGAAGGACCTATGTAAATGGGAGACTGTATCAACATGTGACCAAACGAACCAGATGGTGCCCGGCCATCACCCAAGACAGCTGTGATGGAGCACACAATGTTGAGTCCCTGTGGCAACACGAGCAAAAGAGGGATGCAGCTCAAGAACTCTACTAAAAGACCACAATTGATGGTCTGAGGGCCCGAGGGATCTCCTGAGAGCATGGACCCCAGACCTGCTGCTGCCCTGGTCTGGAAAACACTACTGAGGTCAACTCTTTGGACAAAAATGGGCTAGACTTGGAGACACAATGTGACCACATGTTGGGTGTACTTTATGGTTCTCTGCATTGATAGGAGGCTTTCTAACTGCTCTCTTTCTAGATGAGAAAGAACAGGGTAGAGAGGAGGGGGCAGGAGATTGTTAAGAGGATAAGACAAGTATAAAATGTAAAGGAGGAGTGTACTGTCATGGGGCAAGGAGAGCAGAGAAGCTGTAGATAGGTGGGCATGCAAAACTGATTTGAATTATATACTTTCACTTAATCACAGTACAAAAGAAAAACTCCATCTTCTTTTGCATGTATCATTTAATTTTTTAAAAATTAAAAAAAAGTCTTTGACATACACTATCAGAGAATCAAAGCTAAGTAAATCAACATCATTACTATTAAGTAATATTTGCTTCTAAATTAACTACAGGGGAAGGTAGGTAATGACTCCAAATGAAACCAACCAGTTGCAGAAACACAGAGGAGAGAGAAATTATTTTTTAGTTTAACAGCCATAGAATTGTTGATGTAAAGAGTGGCATTTAAGGATGAAGTAAGGCTAGCTTTTGCCTAAGTGGGGATAGATGGAAGAACATTCCTGAGAGATTAAGCCAATGGTCTTCAAACTGCGACTCTAGTACTAGCAACTCCAGTGGAGTCTGAGAGTTTCTTAGAAATCCCAAAATCTTGGACTTCAACTCAGACTTACTTGATCAGAACCTGGGGATGCTGCTGGTGAATGAGTCCAGTGGTCTGTGTTTTAACAAGCCCTCTGGGTGATTTTCATGCTTGCTAGCCTTGAAGATTACTGGATTAAGCTATTCAAGTAAAAGAAGGTGGCAGAGGGAAATCAGCTTTCGAGAGTAGAAGACAGTTGGGTTTTTCCAGACTTCATGGTTTAAGAGAGACATCAGAAAAAGGGAAAAAGTAGGTTGTTAAAATTTTAAAATCCTGGATTAAGGATTTTCATGGTATGCTTTGGAGTTTTGGCCTTATTCCATAGGCGGAAGGGAGCCATTGAAATCTGTTGAGTGGGAAAGAGACTCCATGGAAACTGACTTCAGGAAGAATTCTTCTGGCAATGGCATATAGGACAGGGAAGAGGTAACATATGAAGGGACAATTTAGGAGGTCCTTGCAATTACTCAGGTACAAATAGGTTCTAGTGAGAACTTGCGTGATGAAAGAAATGGAAAGAAGTGGACTTGAAAGAGAGCCTTTTATGATCCTTTTTTTCCGTGACAAATCTCCTTGGCTGAACTTAGAAAATATACCCAGAATTTATCGGTCGCTTCTCCAGAACTATCACCATGGTCTAAGACACTCTTTTGTGCCTTCTGGCTTATTGTAATAGCTCCTAACTGTTCTCCTTGCTTAAGCCATTGCTATCCATCTGTCTATCTCAACTCAGTGGCCAGCCTTGTCCTGTTAGAAAATGAGTCACATCTTGTTACTCATCTGTGAACAACTCTTCAATGATTTCCCTGCTCACTCAGAGTAAAAGTCGAAGTCCTTTTGTGACTCGTGTGATTTGGATCTCCTGTTAGAAATCCTTGGAAACCCCGGTGGTGGCGCAGTGGTTAAGTGCTATGTCTGCTAACCAAGGGGTAGGCAGTTAGAATCCACCAGCAGCTCCTTGCAGACTCTATGGAGCAGTTCTACATTGTCCCATAGGGTCGCTACGCGTTGGAATTGACTTGATGGAAGTGTTTTTCTTTTTTTAATTTAAATTAGAAACCCTGCTGGTACAGTGGTTAAGTGCTGTACCTGCTAGTCAAAAGGGCAGCAGTTGGAATCTCCCAGGTGCTTCTTGGCAGTTCTGTGGGCCAGTTTCTATAGGGTTGCTATGAGTTGGAATTGATTTGATGCCAATGGGTTTGGTTTTATGGTTTATTGGAGTCCTTGTAGTCCCTAAATGGTGAAATGGTTAACATGCTTGACTGTTAACCAAAATGTTAAAAGTTTGATTCTACCCAAAGACACTTTGGAAGAAAGGCCTTGCCATGTGTATTGGAAAAACCAGCTATTGAAAACCTTGTGAATCACAGTTCTGCTGTGAAACAGAGTGGGTTCTCCATTACTTGGAGTCAATGTCACAGCAACTGGTTTGGGATGTGGTATTGAAGTCTTTAGAGTCTCTAGGCAGTGCAAATGGTTAGCACACTGGCTGCTAACCAAAAGGTTGGAGCTTTGAGTCTACCTAGTGGTGCTTCAGAAAAAAAGACTTGGAGATCTACTTCAGAAAATTCAACAGTTGAAAACTTTGTGGAGCACAGTCATGAATTGGAGTCTACATTACAGCAACTTGTGTATCTGACCTCATGCCGCACTTCAGCTGCACAGGCCTTGTGCTGGCCCCTCAACACAGTAGAGAACCACTCAACGCCGTTGCTGTTGTCTCCCGTGCTCGAATGTTCTTCTCCCAGCTATCCATATATGATGCTCACTCACTTCCTGCAAGATTTTCCTCCAGTATCATCTTAGAACATTCCTCCCTGACTTTCTTATCTAAAATGTAAATCTCCTGCACCTAAGATTTCTTCTTCACATGTCTTGCTTTGTTTTTGCTCTTTAGCACATATCAATTTCTAATCTACTATATATTTCACTCATCTTTTTAAATTTATTGTTTCTCTGCTCGCTGGAGTATAAGCTTCACAGGGACAAGGATTCTGTTTGTTTTGTTTACTGCTGTATTAAAAATATTCCTTTCAGAATTTGTTGAATGTGTTGTATATTGCTATGCCAGAGACAGGCTACACTGGGATAAGTCAGTGATGTTACAGGTGGGCTTGGACCTGGAAGAGTAGCTAGTCTACCTCTCCATAGGCTGAGGGTGCTGATGCTCAGTACTTAGGGGGTGTAGCATTGCCAAGACAAAGAATTCCCTTTCTAATTTCATTGCCATTTGTAGGTGGAGATGGCTACCTTTGTTGTATGCCAAAAGGAGTCGTGTTCTTCTGAGTCACCCTCCTTGCCTGGAGTGTGGCCTTCTGTTAACATCCTATGAGCTTGTTTCTGAGCATCTTGTGATCCTAGACAGCATGAGAAGTGCCAACAGCGCACTGAAATGACCCCTGGTGTATTACTTTGAGCTGGACATCAGTGCATTGAATTTTGTGTTTCTTTTCTCAAATACCACTAGACTTAAGTTTGGCTGGTGAAATGGCAGGAGGATGTCACTACAAATATTCTGAATAGGCAGCCAGCCATTCCTTCAGCAGTAGCTTGAAGGGCCACAGTTGCCAGGGTCAGAGTGGTGTTTAGTAAGCAATATCAATATCTTCTATCCCATATGAAATCATCCATGTCCTCACTACGAAAAGGAAAACGTGAAGAGAAAGCTGTGATGTTAAATCAATTTTATAGAATGGAATAGATCAGAGCTTGAATTTGAACTATACTGCAGCATATAATAAAACTTTTTAGAGACATGAAAGTGTATGAATATTGTCTTTAAAAATATTTCCTTTACTGTGATTTTGATGAAAGTTCACAGAGAAAATTAGTTTTTCACTAAACAGTTAATACACAACTTTATTGTGACATTGTTGCCAAACCTTCAGTGTGTCAACACTTTCCCCTCTCTGCCCAGATTAACTCTTTCCATTCATCCAGTTGTCTTGCCTTTTAATCTTTGCTTCAGGGCTAGTATGCCCATAAGTCTTGTATACATGATTGAACTATGAACATGACCCTCATGTGTGTGATTACATGTCTCATCTTTGGCTGAAGGGTGAACCTCAGGAATGACTTCAGTGCTGACTTAAAAGAGTGTCCAAAGGGCCATTCTCTCTGAGTTTCTTCAGACTTTGTCAGACCAGTAACTCTAGTCTTTTTCTTTTTTAAAAAGTTGGATCCGACTCAACAGCACTTGGCTTGGCTTGAGTATTGTATTTGTAAAGTCTAGTGACATGTGACTCACCCTTGACATGTACTAGTCTAGTCTGAATAATTAGTTGTTGACTAAGAATATGTATATTACATAAATTTATATATTTATGTTTATTTTTCATGTTTATATTTGTACTAATCAGTCAGTCAGATACCATTCTACCTTTTGAGGGGTTTCAAGTTTTAGATTACTCTCAGTAAAGTTTGATCCGTATTTTAAAAGTATGTTTGTCCAAGTGGGCTTATGTTGCTCCAAATTGTGAAGAAGTAAACTGATTAACTTTGGTGGTGGCTACATTATTTTCAAACTCAAGATATCAGAGAAAACAGATTTTTGATGGATGGGATGTTTTATAACTCTAGGCCTCAAGTATGGTTTTGAGAAAAAGCATGAATTGGACGGCACAATCCCAGAAATGCTTGTCGCTTCTGTTTCTTGCAGCTGTTTTATGCTCACAATGATGTGACTTGACTGGCCTTGGAGGATGACAGACTCAGATCACTGGAGACAGTGCACGCTAGACTTGGCACCAGCCTCTGCCTTCATCATCAGTTATCCATGTTTTGTTTGATCTGTGATAACAGATGATGGGATATTTTTCTTGCTCTTTGTTCTCTTTATTTTACAGCCTTAGTCTTCTTCCTACCTGATTTATTGTGATTTTAGAGGCTGCAGGTCGGAGGAAAGAATAGTGAGCCTTTAGTAGGCTAGGCTTGTGCAGGCCTCCTTTTAGGGGCAAGAAACCTCATTCTGATTTAACCTCTGCCTCCACCAGGAGTTCTTCTGGACTCAGCAAAACTTACAAGGCTACCAATTCTTTCATACCTAGTCTATCTTACTTGACTAGTTTGTGTGTCAAAGATTACCTATGTGTAATTAAATTTGATATAACTCTGTCTTTCTGAGTTGCAACTAGCTTGAGCAAAAGAGGGACTTTGGTGTAGGGATGCAATGGTACTGCACTTGAATGTAACAGTAAAGCATAGCCATAGGAACAGGCTGAAACCAGAGACAGTACACCTCCAGGTGACACCCCTGCTGTTTCTCATTCCTGTCCTCTCACCTGGTCTCAACCTTCTCTGGTAGCCATCCTTCCCAGTTTCCCTTCTTTTCTTTCTCCCAGTTATAAAATCCCTTTTTACTTATTTCAGTAGAAAGTAAGGAACTCTTGTTGGCTCTGCTTGTGATGCATCCATGTTTGACCATCTACTGGGGTTGGGGCTAACTGAGCCAACAGACAGAGCTGCCATACTGACATATTGACTGTACATATGTAGGTGATATGTGGATATTGGAGTGAGAGAATTGGGGGCACTAATGGCTCCCACAGAAGGGAATTGGGAAGGCCAACTGCGATTCCTTTCTGGTTCAGTGAGCATTTTGGTGGACCGGGAATGAGGTATTTCCAGGTTGGAATACCTCTGGTGCCTTCATCTCTGCTCCCTAAGATTTGCTGAGAGAATATCTGGGAAGATAAAATTTTCCAAAGGTGGGTCTATGAGTGCATCATCTCCAACATGTGGCAGAGATACTTCTGCATATAGCAATGCAGTCTGTCTTCTCTCCCTGTGATTCTGGGAAGGATTGTTACCACAATAGCAGCCATGCTGTGTGACCTCTGAACCAGGCCATGAAGGGGATGTGGCTTCCGCCTGACTCCCTCTTGGACATATGCCTTGGGAGCCCTGTGCCAACATGTAAAATGTTCAGCTACCCGGAAGCTCCATGCAGGATAGATGACATAGGGATACTGTATAGAGACAGAGATGCCCAAGGATCACCAGCTATTCCAGCCATACCTGTTTAAGTCTTCAGGTGATTCCAGTCCTGTACTGTATGGTACCCTGCCTGTGTCAAATAGAACAGGGATGAGCTGTCTCCATCAAGCTGTGTCCAGACTGCAGACTCATATGCAGAAGAAATTATGTTATTGCTTTTAACCACTAAGCAGTGTGCAGTATTACATAACATTAGATAACTGGAACGTATTTCCTGCCTTCTCTGCTTTTTAACCTTTATATCTCATCAACCTGCCTAATCCTCAGAGGTTCATTGTGAATTTTCACGTGATAAGGCTAACTCCTTAACATATATATACACATACACATGTGCATACACGTATGTGCACACATACACATACACACAATACAAATAGACGTAGACATAGACATACACACACAATACACATACACATATACACACACATTCACATACAAACTGGAGAAAACTGATAATGAGTAAAGAATTAATAGATTCACAATTACCTGCCTCCCATTTCTAGCCTCTTGCTAGCATTGCAGGAGCCCTGGTGGTATAGTGGTCAAGCACTTACTGCTCACACAAAGGTCAGCAGTTGGAACCCATTCACTGCTCCATGGGAGCAAGATTTATCACTCTGCTTCTGTAAAGATTAGAGCCTTATAAGCCCTTGGGCACAGTTCTACTCTGTCCCATAGAATCTCTATGAGTTGGAATTGACTAACACCAGTGGGATTTATGTTGCATAGGAAATGAAAGTAGGATATATTAGTCAAAGAAAAAGATTCTATGAATTCTAGATGTAAAAGATGCTATCAGTTTCATATGCTTTACATTAACCACCTTCTACCCTAAATAAAATCATTAAACAACAACAACAAAAACAAACCGACATAATTGTGTAAAGATCATTTTGTGAATAAACATAAGCCATATCCTTATTTCTTGTGCTTGTAATTGCCAAATAGAAAAATACTGTTTCCTTGTATTTTATACCTCAGTGCACTAGGGAAATCACCAGGATAGGAATTGTGTTCCTGCTTTATATTTTAGCCCTGGCCCTACCATGTTGGATCAAATGAGAGGACCAACTCAGAAATCTCTACAGTTCACTCTTCCAGGATAAAAATTCTAATACCTTTGCTGTTTCTGCTCTTCTTTGGAAAAAAAAGTCATCTATGTCTTTCCTTCATTCCCTCATTGTATGACACATTGATCCTTTTGATGTTTTTACTCTTAAATAATTGGAAAGCCAAGTATCACAGGGTTCATCTCTACAGAGTAGAATTTCTCATTGAAATTTTGAATGTCAAATAGGTAAGTGGGATACTATACACCACCCACACCCAGTGTCATCGAGTCAAATATGACTCATAGTAACCTTGTGGGTCAGAATAGAACTGCTCCATAGAATTTCCAAGGAGCGCCTGCCAGATTTAAATTACTGCCCTCTTGGTTAACAAAGGTAGTAGAAGACACTATGCCACCAAGATTTCCATGACACTAAAGATCATCTTATTAAATGTTAGAAATGTAGTCAAAAGAGCCACTGCTGTCAAGCTGACTTTGACTCATAGTGATCCTATAGGTCAGAATAGAACTGCCCTATAGGGTTTCTAAGGAGTGCCTGGGGGATTTGAACTGCTACCTTTGGGTAGCAGACAGAGCAATTAACCATTATGCCACCAGTGTTTCCTTAGAAACCTATGTGCTATGTAATTTATCTATCTCTGTATCTATATCCGTATCTATATCTATACCTCTATATTTCTCTTTGTCTTTCTCTCTATAACTTTTGAAGCTTATAGTTATGCTTTAAACTGTTACTAAAATTTAGAAATGGCTTGACTGTCCAGGTGATCAGGCTCACTGAAACACTTGACACTTGTTCTTTCAGAAAATAACTGACAATGAATAAACATGTCCTGTTTCTGAAACCCCAGAGGTTTTGCCGTCATGGTGTGCTGATCTGGCAGTCATCGTAGAAAGATTTCTATCTTTCTGTGCTTTATGCTGCTGTCTTATGAGTGAGTACATAGTGCTGTCTTATGAATATATGTATTCTACCGTAACTGTCAGCCAATCAGACTTTTTTATTCAGAGTTCCTTATGAAATGATATGTACATACTCTGAAAATCTTAATCAGTGCACAAATTTACTCAGTAGTGACATGCTGTCCAACTCAATAGCTGTCTATTAAACCTGTGTAGTAACCTGGAAGGGTGTTCTGAGTTGTTTATTGTTGACAAAACTTAATAGATTTCCAAAGTTTCCATAAAAAATTTGTAAACTCTAAATATCTTGTTCCACTCTTCCTAGATTTCTGGCTCTACACTTAATATCCATATAACTGGAGCAGCTGTAGGAATTTTCCTGGGCTCCAATTATCTGTAAAGTAGTCTAGGCTTTTATGAAAGTTTTATGTGTATCTTGCAGAGTGCTGGACATATAGTAGGAGATACAGTTAATAGGCATTCCTTTTATTATTCCCATAGGAGGGGTAATGGAGCCAACAATGACCGTCTACCTGTTACCCCCAACACATGCAGGTAATTTCTTGCTGTCTATCTCCCTCCCCAGATTACTCCAAGGGCCTCACCCTCGGTATAATACTCTCACCAATACACTTCTACATTTATGTGACTTCTAGACTTCAGATGCACGGATAGCAATTCTTCCTTACAAAGAGATTATGGTTCCTTCTTTTAATGGAATTAATGCAAATAATATAATTGCCTCAATGTATGTTTGCTGTCTTTGAGCATATTACTTCCCAACAACAACAACAAAACCTTTTCATGAGAGAAATGATTCTTTAAATGTATGTGTTTCTACTAGGTTGTCCCTGGATGTTGGTGTAAAATTATCCAGTGTTTCTGTGTTTTTTCTCTAAGCCTTATCTGTTGCCTGGCTGTTGCTATGAGATGGTATGGATGCGTTTTTAGATTTTTCTCTTTAAACCTTATCTGTTGTCATTATTAAGACTATGATGTGTAAACAATGTTTGAGTCTGAATGAATCGCTTATATGCAGATTGAGGATGAGAAAAATGCTGAAAAATGTACTCTGTTTTCAGTACTTTGGGATAAGAAAAACATAAGATGAAGGATGCCCAGGTCAAGCTCCTGGCAGTGGAGGAAATAGTGGATGACAGCTACTTGCAAAGGCAAATGCAGCCACCTCCCCCTTTTTCACCACCCTTTCTTAAACTGCTGAAAAATCCTTAAGTCTTGAACCATTATCCTCTGTGAGAACAAATACTTCACTAGTAATAAAGTCACAGGAATAACACCCCCCCAAAACCCACTGCTATAGAGTTGATTCTGACTTAGAGAGACGCTATAGGACAGAGTAGAACTGCCCCATAGAGGTGCCAAGGAGCACCTGGTAGATCTGAACTGCCAAGTTTTGCATTAGCAGCCATAGCACTTAACCCTTGTGCCACAGAATTTCCAAAAGGAGTCATAGCCAACAGGTAAAATACAATGGTGAAAGGCTAATCAAGTAATCTGGATTATGTAAAAGTCCGTTCTTGTTAATTGAAGGCAGACTATTCATGCCAGCCACATTACCCAGCCAAGCTCCCTGCCCTTGTCACGGACTGGCCTCTTGTACTGCCATTGAAGGGAAAGAGTGACAATGTATGGCAATGAGTCAGGCCAATCTGGGTGCAAACACTGGATCCCACTTATTCATCATAGTAGGCAAATGATGTAACCATTTCATCAGAATGGGTATGATAAAAATACCCATCTCACAAAGCTACTGTGAGAACGAAAAGAGATCATGTACCTTGAAAGCCTGGGAATTTAAAGAGAGGGAAAAAAAGCAAGAATTCTAGTAAAACTTATTGTGCTGATTTTGAAATACCTATCCCTATGATTCAGTCTCCCAGAATGCTTATTAAAAATAGAGATACGTGGATCCCAGATTACTGTTGTTGTTCAGTCCTGTCGAGTTGGTCCCCAGCCCACTGTGAAGCCACACACATTAGACCTAAATGCCACCTTGTTCTGCACCACTGGGTTGGACCATTAGGATCGATAGGGTTTTCACTGGCTGATTTTTCAGATGTAGATCACTCGGCCTTTTTTCCTAGTCCATCTTAGTTCAGAAGCTCAAATGACACCGCTTTTGCTTCTACTCACAGGCACCCAGGTCGTGGCTTCATGTGATGTACGTTCTCTGAAAGTGAACCTAGGTTGTTCCAATGGAAAGCTAGAAGTCTTCCAGTGAACCACTCATGTGCCCATCAATGAGAATTCTCTGGTGGGACCTAAGACTCTTGATTTGAGTGAGATTTCCAGGGACCTGCATATGAAAGGAATGAGACTCTGTAATCAGTGTCTCAAAATGTTGTTCTACAGATGCGTCATGCCAGGGACTCAGATTAGAGGAATTATGTTGGTAGATGCAGTTTGATGAGGAGATTAACAAAAGTTTTTTATCTGAAAGCTGCTATCAGAGTTTGCTTTGGCTATTGTTAATCTCCTGGTGGTTACTTTAGATACAGTCCCAGGATAGTGGGTGAGGGCTGGTGGTAAAATTAATTAAGATAGTATCACTAGATTACTGTGCAATTTTACAAATTGCTCTCCTATTTAAATATCACTTTCTGATTAATAATATATGAGAACATAGTGTATTCTGAGAGTACGAACTGGAGGAAGTTATCGCTCATGATACTTTATTGGAGATGGCTGGGGTAAATAACTAGCGGGTGAAACTGTTTTTCAACAGGCACCATATAAGAGCTGAGCAGAGAGAGAACATCAGTACTGCTTCCTCCCCAGCTCACAGAAATATTGACTTCTTTTTAGGGATACTAAGTCTCATCTAAATGATTAAATCTTTAAAAAGAATGCCAAATACCAGCAAATGGTAATTACAATGCCTAATCCACCTCCTCACATCTTCCTCCAAGACAATATTTACTCTGGGTTATGTGTTTGCCAGAATAGTCCTAGCCCAGCTTTAGCTGGTGGGCGTTCAGCTGTGTCTCTGCCATGCATATTTGCAAGATGTAATGCAGGCCCAACTGAAACTCAGAAGCTTTGTCAATGGTTAAAAATGTCTCACTAGAAATCTATTCACATTTTCACTCAGCTCTCAATCTGATTTCTTTTTTTATTCCAATTAATTTTAGCTCCTTTCTTTCTTCCTTCCTTTGCATATGTACCTAATCTCACAAGCCATATGGGACAGTGCAATTCATTATTTTATAGCTCCATTTAGTCTATATAATAGATTTGTTTCTCACTGAACTTCTACTGCATTCCAGATCTGCCAAAATTCACAACAACCAGACTGGAGGCTGGTACACTGGGTTAAAATCAAGGTGTTTGCAGGGCCATATTCCTTCCTGGAAGTTCTACCAGAGAATCCCGCTTTCTTTCCTTTTCCAATTTCTGTAGTCTGTCTGCCTTCCTTGGCTAATGGCCTCCTTCCATCTTCAAAGACAGGAAAGACCTGTGATGTCTTTCTTATGATGTCCTCTCTGATTCTCACTGCCTCCCTCTTTCTGATTTAAGAACCTTTGTGATTATACTGTGGCCTTCTGGATAGCCAAGATAATCTCTTTAAGGTCAAATGATTTTTTTTTTCCTGCTATTTCTTTTTTTTCCTAATTTTTATTTTTATTTAACATAACTGAGTGAAAATGTACACTCACGTATAAATTTACATGCCCACCTATATGCAGCTTCCACTGCTCTCCCTGTCCAGTGACTGCACAATATTCCTCTCTGCTCCATACATGTCTCATCCTCCCAGCAGCCTCCTTTCCCCTCCTCTCTGTCTACTCCCCTTCCTCCAGCCAGAGGTCAGCAAGATGATATGCTATAGATGTATAGAACCATAAAGTGCTTCCAATATATGGTCACTCTGCCTTGCCAAGTCCAATCCATTCCTATCCAAAGAGTGGACCTGTGTTATAATTTATGGGAAAGGGCAGCATCAGGGCTGGGGGCCATGCTCTCAGAGGAACCCCAAAACTGCTGGACCATCAATTGAGGTCGTTTAGTGGAGATCTCATGATGCACCTCTTTTTATTCTTGTGTTGCCAGTGAGACTCCTCTCTGTGAGCTCCATCTTGGCTATCGCTGGTGGTGGCCGGGCACCATCCAGTTCTTCCGGTCCCAAGTCGATGCAGGCACCCACTCTTGTGAGTCTCTCTGTCTTCTCAGTTGTCTTTACCGCATGTCATTTTGGTCCTCGGTGAGCATCCGTTCCTGCTGAGTTGGGACCATTTGCTGTGTCCTTGGATGGCAGCTTGGTAGCTTTTAAGACCCCAGATGTCACTCACCAATGTGGGGTGCAGAGAGCTCTCTTAGCAAAATGCTAGTTGTGCCAGTTGGCCTGGAATTCGCCTAAGAGCATGGTCCCCCGCCCCCTGCCCCAGCTACTCTATCCTTGCAGTATTGAGTTAAGATGGAAGGAGTACTCAAGTTATGCTGAAGTCCACTTAATGTTGTTCTTGTTTCTAATGTATGCTATCACCGCTTTCTCCCAACTAGATTTCTAGTAACTATCTAAACTAAACC
The DNA here is from genome assembly GCA_028571685.1 of Heterohyrax brucei. Taxonomy (NCBI): domain Eukaryota; kingdom Metazoa; phylum Chordata; class Mammalia; order Hyracoidea; family Procaviidae; genus Heterohyrax; species Heterohyrax brucei. The sequence continues at coordinate 22,695,313 of CM053147.1, forward strand.
CTCCCCCGCTCCCTTGCAGCTGTCAAAGAGTCTTTTCTTCTATACACAAGTCTGTTTTTGAGATCTTATTGTAGAGGTCTCATACAGTATTTGTCCTTTTGTCGCTGACTACTTTCACTCAACATAATGTCTTCCAGTTGAAACCAGATTAGGAGATGTTTCCTGGAATCATCATGATTCTTTATCATTGCGTAGTGCTCCATTGAGTATATGTACCATAGTTTACCTATCCATTCTTCTATTGTTGGGCATCTGGGTTGATTCCATCTTTTTGCTATCGTGGACTGTGCTGCGGTAAACATTCTGGTGCATGTGTCCATTGGTGTGAAAGGCCTTGATTCTGTGGGATATATTCCAAGTAGTGGAATTACTGGGTCAAATGGTATAACTATATCCATTTTTTTAAGGAAGCGCCAGATTGCCTTCCAAAGAGGCTGGACTATTTTGCAACCCCACCAACAGTGTGGGAGGGTTCCACTTTCTCCACAGCTTTTCCAGCATTTGTTGATTTGTGTTTTCTGGATCATGGCCAATCTTGTTGGGGTGAGATGGTATCTCATTGTCGTCTTGATTTGAATTTCTTTAATAACTAAAGATCGTGAACATGTCCGCATGTGTTTTTTGGCTGCCTGGATCTCCTCTTTAGTGAAGTGTCTGTCCATCTCCTTTGCCCATCGCTTAATTGGATGGTTTATCTTCTTCTTATTGATATTTTGTAGTATCTTATAGATTATGGAGATCAGGCGTCGGTCTGACATAGAGTTGCCAAATATTTTTTCCCATTCTGTGGGTGTTCTTTTAATTCTATTACTAAAGTCTTTGGATGAGCAAAAGTGTTTGATTCTTAATAGTTCCCATTTATCTACTTTCTCTTCTGTTGACTGAGGTTTCTTTGACAGATTTTGGAGTCTGTCCTCATTGCGTATTAAAACTTCCATTGTTGTTCCTACCTTTTCTTGGATGAGCTTTATCGTTTTAGGTTTGAAATTTAGGTCTTTTATCCAGTTGAAGTTGGTTTTTGTATAAGGTGTAAGATTTGGATCTTGATTCAGTTTATTGCAGATGGATAACCAATTTTGCCAGCACCATTTGTTGAAGATACCATTTTTACCCCAGTTTAATGTCTTAGAGCCTTTGTCGAATATCAGCTGTTCGTAGGCAGATGGTGTCATCTCTGGGGTCTCATTTCTGTTCCATTGATCGATCTGTCTGTTCTTGTACCAGTACCAGGCTGTTTTGACCACTGTGGCAGTGTAGTATGTTCTAAGGCCGGGTAATGAGAGGCCTCCCAGTGTGTTCTTCTTCTTTAGTAGTACCTTATTTATCTGGGGCTTCTTCCCTTTCCAAACAAAATTGGTGATTTGTTTCTCCATCTCATTAAAAAGTGATGCTGGACCTTGTATTGGGATTGCATTATATAAATAAATTGCTTTGGGTAAAATAGACATTTTCACAATGTTAAGTCTTCCTATCCATGAGCAGGGTAGGTTTTTCCATTTATCTAAGTCTCTCTTAGTTTCTTGTAGTAAGGGCTTGTAGTTCTCTTTGTAAAGGTCTGTTGTTTCTCTGGTTAGATTAATTCCTAGGTACTTTATCTTCTTAGGGGCTATCGTAAATGGTATTGATTTAATAATTTCTTCCTTAACAGTCTCGTTGTTGGTATAAAGGAATCCTACTGATTTACTTATGTTTATCTTGTATCCTGAGACTTTGCTGAACTCTTCTATCAGTTTGAGTAGCTTACTTGTAGATTCCTTGGGGTTCTCTGCATATACAATCATATCATCTGCGAACAGGGAGATTTTAACTTCCTCTTTGCTGATGCAGATGCCCTTTATTTCTTCGTCTTGTCTAATTGCTCTGGCTAGAACTTCTAGCACAATGTTGAATAGGAGAGGTGACAGTGGGCATCCTTGTCTAGTTCCTGATCTCAAGGGAAAGTCTTTCAGTCTCTCTCCATTTGGGATGATGTGGGCAATTGGCTTTGTATAAATGGCCCTTATTGTGTTGAGGAATTTGCCGTCTATGCGCATTTTGCTAAGAGTTTTTAGCATGAATGGGTGTTGGACTTTATCAAATGCCTTTTCGGCATCAATGGACAAAATCAGGTGATCTTTGTCTTTTGTGTTATTTATGTGGTTAATCACATTAATTGTTTTCCTGATGTTGAACCAGCCTTGCATACCTAGTATGAATACCACTTGGTCATGATGGATTATTTTCTTGATATGTTGTTGTATTCTGTTAGCAAGAATTTTGTTGAAGATTTTTGCAACTAGGTTCATGAGTGATATCGGTCTGTAGTTCTCTGTCTTTGTTGGATCTTTCCCTGGCTTAGGTATCAGGGTTATGCTGGCTTCATAGAATGAGTTTGGGAGTACTCCATCCCTTTCTATACTGTGAAAATAGTCTCAGTAGTATTGGGGATAACTCTTCTCTAAATGCTTGGTAGAGTTCTGCCACCAAGCCATCTGGGCCCGGACTTTTTTTGGTTGGCAGTGTTTTGATGACCTTTTCAATCTGTTCCTTTGTGATGGGTTTATTAAGTTGTTCTGCTTCACATTGTGATAATTTGGGTAGGTGGTATGAGTCAAGGAATTTGTCCATTTCCCCTAGGTTTTCAAATTTGTTACAGTACAGTTTTTCATAGTATTCTGTTATGATATTTTTTATTTCTGTTGCATCCGTGGTGACAACTCCCCTCTCATTTCTAATTTGGGTTATTTGTTTCCTTTCCTGCTTTTCTTCAGTAAGTTTAGCCAGTGGTTTATCAATTTTGTTAATCTTTTCAAAAAACCAGCTTTTGGTCTTTTCAATTTTTTCAATTGTTTTTCTATTCTCTAATTCATTTAGCTCTGCTCTAATCTTTATGGTCTCCTTTCTTCTGGTGCCCGAGGAGTTCCTCTGTTGTTCTCTTTCTACTTGTTCAAGCTGTAGAGTTAGTTCCTTGACCAAATGATTTAAAAAAAAAATCAAGCCAGTTGCCATCAAGTTGATTCCAACTCACAACAACTCTGTAGGTCAGAGTAGATCTGCTCCATGGGGTTTCCAAGGTGCACGTGGTGGATTTGAACTGCCGACCTTTGGATTAATAGTCAGACTCGTAACCACTACACCTCAACTGGAAAATGAAGGAAGGCTTCACTGAGACAGGTTAACACAATAACTGCAACAGTGGACTCAAAAGAATCAATAATTGAAGATGATACAAGCCTGGGGAATGTTTTCTTCTGTAATTAATAAAATTGCCATGGCTTGGAGCCGACTAACAGCAGTTAACAACAACAAATGTGACGTATCATAGTCACATGATCTGGGGAGTAGGATGTGGACATCTTTGGGAGGGGGGACATTATTCAGTTTACCACAGACATGTAGTTGACTTTCTCTCTCCCCACTTCCTACTTTCGGCAGTTAAAAATTCTTTACTAAGACCTTTTCCTCTTACTGCCTTCTTTTGGGTGGGAGTATCTCTTTTTTCAGCATTTGTGACTTAGGAATCACACATTTCCCATGTCAAATGAGCAGCTTAGTTTATTTTTCTTAACGTTTCATTGTGTTTTAAGTGTAACTTTACAATCCAAGTCAATTTGTCAAACAAAAATTTACACATACATTTCCATGTAACTCTAGCTTCTCTCCCCACATTGATAGCACATTCCTCCTTTCTACCCTCTATTTCCCATGTTCATTCAACCAGCTCCTGTCCTCTCTGCCCTCTCATCTCACCTCTGGGCAGGAGTGGCTCAGTAAGTCTCATGTGTCTACTTAAGCCAAGAGACACACTCTTTGCCAGTATCATGTCATGTCTTTGTAGTCCAATCCAATCTTTGTCTGAAGAGTTGATTTTTGGAATGGTTTTACTGGGCTATCAGTGAGTCCAGGGGCCATGTCCTCTGGGGACCCTCCAGTCTGTCAGAACATCAAGTGTGAACTTTTGAATAGAGTTCTAATTCTGCCCACTCATTTTTCTTGTACTACCTTAGAGACTTTGTATTGTATTCCCTGTCAGGGCAGTCATTGGTGGTCATTAGACATCATCTAATTCTTCTGGTTTCATGCTAATCTAGTCTCTGGATTATGTGGCCATTTCTGTCTCTTGGGCTCATGTTTTCCCTGTATCTTTGATGTACTTCATTCTCCTCTGCTCCAGGTGGGTTGAGACCAATTGATGTTTCTTAGATGGGCACTCAAACAAGCAGCTAATAAAGGCCCATCCTGTTTCTCAGTACCCTATAGGCTTTCAAGCATCTTTTCCGATGGCCCTCATCCTCATTTCTCCTTTGGTATTTCTCTGTAAGATGGCTCTGGTTTTCCTTCTGGACTGGCTGCTGGGCTTTTATAGTTTTCTCTTGCCATTTAGAACCTTTGTTCTTTCCAGAGCGTTCTCTATTCTATTTTGTTATAGACAAACTATATATTCCCAATTATTGTATTCTTTCTTTTTTGTGATAATTTACAAAAAAATATGTTGAATGATTAAATGATTTATTGAGCACATCTAACCTTTTTTCTGCCAGTGTAGGTGTGTGATCTTCTGAATTTGTTTCCTTTTTATTCCATATTAAATGTCTTGTTTATTCATTAGTGATAACTAAAATCTACATTTCATTCATATTTCTTTAGTTTTCACCAAAAGCCTCTTTTTTTATTCATCTGTCCTAGGATCCCATCCAGGGCACCACATTATATTTAGTTGTCATTTTCCCTTAGACTTTTCTAGACTGGTAGCTTCTTGGACGTTTATAGTTTTTGATGTATTTGATAGGGTGAGGAATACTAGTAGAGTATTTTGCAGAGTGTACATTATTTTGAGGTTGTCTGATGTTTTTCTTATAATTCGACTGCTTTTCTAGGTTTTTGAAAGGAGACAACAGAGGATGAGTAGCATTTTCATTGTATTGTATCAAAAGTACATCCTACAAACATAACACATCACTGTTGATGTTAACCTTGATCACCTAGCTGGTCAAGTTACTCTTCTTTTCTGTCTTTTCGTTCTGTAGTCTTAGAAAGGAATCACTGTGGACAACCCACATAGAACAGGGGAGAACTAGACTCCTTTTCTTTGAAGGGTCAATATCTACATAAATGACTTGAAATTCTTCTAGATTTGCCTATTCTCCCACACATTATTTATTTATTCAATCATTTGTTTACATCAGTATTGACTCTAAGATAGGTCTTTTAGCCCAAGTCTCTTAGAACATTTTTTTCTGGAAACAGTGAGCTTCCAAGTAAGATACCTAGCAACCCTGGAACTGCCGTCTGGGAGAGTCCACAGGTAGGTGCTGCTGTTGGCTTCCAATGGAGCCCGGCCTTCCCACATTGTGGTAATGTATGTGAATCTGCCTTGGGCCCTCTAATGCAGCTGAATACCACCAAGCAATTTCATCAGTTGACCCATCAAATTTCAAGAGATGATAAAATTATTGTTGTTAGAAGCTGAAAAGTTTGAGAGTAGTTTGTTACGTATGAAGAGACGACCAGGCTATGGTTGCACAGAGCATGTTAAGGATGATCCTATGAGATTTTAAAACATTATTCCAGTACCAAGAATAAAGAACTTCATTTTCAGACATCGCCAGTGTCTTTAATCTTCACATACACAGCTACTTACAGAAAATGAAATGTATCTTCTTTATTAAATTTTCAAGTCTTTCTCTGATACTATAGTAATCTAGCAAATTTTGATTACAGAAACAGAAGCTGTAGTCTCATCTGTGACATAAAATTAGTGTATATTTTCCACCATTAAAAGAAAAGTTTGATGAAAAATTATAATCTTACTTTCAAGAATGAGTTGCCATGTTTATTTATATTTAAAAAAAATCGTGAAGCTCATTTATTGTCTCTGAATAATGTACCCATTAGCAAGTAACACTGTGATGTGGAATTTGGAAAAGTGTTTGCAAGAGAAACCAAATGGCCAAAAGTTACTTTAAATAAAAAAAGAACTCAAAGACGTAGATATCACCGCAATGCAAGTGTCTATTTTGATCTTATCATTACAGTAACGCAATATAGTAAACAAGAAAGAATACACTTGAAGAGGTTCTAAGTTATTGTGGAAAAGGTGAAAATGTTGTCTTATTAAAGTGTTAAAATGTTTTCAAAGTAGATACTATGAAAGTTACCAAAATATGCTAGTATAAGGGGAAAGAAAACGTTTCCAATTAGTTCATCATGAAAAACAGTAGAGACAAACCTAATCCATTATGATAACTGGAATTTCAGATGATCCATAATTTGTCTTTTATTCTGGGGAAACCAAAAGATTTGCTTGGGATATTTGGTAGTGTAAATTAGATTGCTGCAAAAATGTTTAACGCATTTGTCTTAGTCATCTAGTGCTGCTATAACAAAAATACCACAAAAGGATAGCTTTAACAAAGCGAAATTTTATTCTGTCGCAGTCCAATAAGCTGCAAGTTGAAATTCAGGGCATCAACTTCAGGGGAAGGCTTTCTCTGTTGGCTCAGGAGGAAGATCCCCTTGTCATCAATCTTCTTTGGGCCAGGAGCTTCTGAGGTGCACGGACCCCAGGTCCATTCCAAAGGAGCTATCTGCTCCTGGTGTTGCTTCTTGGTGATATGAAGTCTCCAATTGTCTGCTTGCTTTACTTTCTTTATATTACAAGAGATTGTCCCAAAGTAAAAACCAATCTTACAGATTGAGTCCTGCCTCACCAAAACAACCACTGTCTGTCTCCCCACTTTAACATCATAGAGGCAGGATTTAAAACATATAGAAACATTGTACAACTTTAGGTGAGCTGGAACAGTTTGGGCAGAAGGGTCAACCCTGGGCCCTTAGCCAAACCGTGAACTGGAAAAAGTGTGTTTTAGCCCAATTTTGCTTTCACCTTGAAGACTAAAATGTGCCTGACCCAAGCCATGGTATTTTCAATCACATTATATGCCTGCAAAAGCTGGACTATGAACAAAGAAGACAGAAGAAGAATTTATGCCTTTGAATTGTGGTGCTGAAGATGAATGTTCGATGTATGATGGAAAGCCAAAAGAACAAACAGATCTGTTCTGGAAGAAGTACAACCAGAGTGCTCCTTGGAAGTAAAGATGGCAAGATTGTGTGGTACATACTTTGGATATGTTATTAGGAAGGATCAGTCCCTGGAAAAGGATGTCATGCCCAGTAGAGTGGAGGGTCAGCAAAAAAGAGAAAGACCATTGTCTTAGCTAGCACTGCTCTAACGGAAATACCACAGACTGGATCGCTTTAACAAAGTAAGATTTGTTCTTAGTCTGGTAGGCTGCAAGTCCATATTAAGGGTGTATGCTCCAGGGGAAGGCTTTCCCCTTGTCGGCTCAGGAGGAAAGTCCGGTATTGCATCAGTCTTTGTCCAGGGAGCATCTTGGTGCAGGAACCTCAGGTCTGAAGGACACGCTGTTCTCCCGGTGTTGTTTTCTTGATGGTGCGAGGTTCCCAATTCTCTACTTGCTTCTCTGTCCTTTTACTTCTCGTAGGATGAAAGGATTAAGGGTGGGGCAAGGCATACTCCAGGGAAACTCTCTTTACAGTGGAGCAGGGAGGTGATCCTCCACAGGGATTTATAGTGCCACCCTAATCCTTTAACATACAGCATAGGAAAACCACAAAATGAAGGACAGTCACAAGATACTGGGAACCATGGCTCAGCCACATGGCTACACCTATTTTTTGGGGGACACAATTCAATCCATGACAACCATTGACGAGATGGATTGACACAGTGGTCACAATAATGGGCTTAAGCATAAAAATGATTGTGGTGCAAGACCAGGCAGTGTTTCCTTCGGTTGTTCACAGGGTTTCTATGAATCAGAACTGACTCAATGGCACCTAACAACAACAACAATGCTTCCCTCCTAGTCCCCTACTAAGAACATCCATTACTTCAATGATTCCCAGGTCACCTCCTCCAAAATTTCAAGTTCTAAGTATTAGATTTTGCCAGGTAACGGGAAAAAAATAAAAAATCCTTGTGAAGTGTATATTTACTTAATGTATTTCATTCTTTAGATATAGCTGCATCGTCAAGGAGAGTGACAATTTTAATATCTGTTTCTTAAGTCAGATAACACCTGAGATTGAATCTCAGTGATCGCGTTTACTACTTAATGTAGTCTAGAGCAGTGCTTCTCTAGATTCTTGTGCGTATAAATCATCTGGAAATAGCATTAAAATGTGGAGCTTTATTTAGTCTTCTCTGATTGAACCTGGGAATCTGCATTTCCAGTATGCCTCTTGGGGATGCTGTAGCATCTATTTCAGAGACCACAGTAGAGTATCAAGGACCTAGAACATGTTACTTTCCTGTTTCTTCAACTGTCACTTAAAAATAATGATGCCAACCTCAAACACCTGATGGCAGTATTTATTACATGAAAGAAACTAGTGAAGTTCTTGGTTGAGAATCATGCAACATATGGTGGTATTAGTGGTGGTGGTAAGAAGCCCTGGTTGCACCGTGGTTAAGCACTCAGCTGCTCAGCAAAACACTGGAAGTTCAAGCCTACTAGCAACTCTGTGGGAGAAAGATGACAATTTTCTTATGTAAAGATTACAACCTTGGAAACCTGTTGGGCAATTCTACTCTGTCCTATATGCAGGGTGGACATGTATTGGAATCAAGTGGATGGCACTGAGTTTTTCTGGAATGGGGGTGGTGGTGGTAATAAGAATAATGTATTAAGAAATATCAAGCAGAAGGGCAGTGAAATACTTTTTTAGGTACAGGATCTGATGTGGATACCAAACCAATAGCTTCACTCTGAGGTTATAGGAAATGTGGTCCACACCAAGTGACACTGTTAGAGGGGGTGACACTAAAATGACTGTCTATAAAAATATCCTATAATTAGTTATAACAAAAAAACATTTTGTGTAAGTCCAGCTAACATATATCAACATACCTACCAGGCCAGAACTCTTTAAACCTTCTAATATATTCTAGCCAGAGCCATAATCATTACCCAGCTATAAAGACACTTTAAGTCACATGATTTCCTCTGCATGTGTGACAAGTGTGTACTATTGTTTTCATTGCTACTAGTGTTTTTATAGTCACTGACTTTGTCAAATTTTCTGGTGCTTTAGCTACAACATTGTAATTTTTTGGAGAGTGTAAAGTAGCAATGAAAGGAAAAGAATGAGTGACAGATATATGGGAATTCTGGTTTATGAGTAACAGTACAGAAACATTACTAAGGATTCTGTATGGGCTGGTGCAAGAAGAGGCCCATGTGGGAGTGATATCATGAGCTACCCAGCTGGGGAACACTAACTCTAGTGATACCACTGTACCAAGCACTGTCCCTGAGAGGCAGCTCCCCAACTTGCTGGCAGGTAGGGTCTTCTCTGATGGACACAGCATCTACCTCCGTTGTCCTCCAGTGATTCTTAAGACCAAGTAGGCTTCAGAGTACTTCTGGTAATGAGTTGGGTCCTGTGGTCCCATGGCTACAGAAGAATAGTGGTGAGTTAACGTTTTTAGTCATAGTCCAACTTGAATGTATTGACTGAAGAAGCCAGGATGCAGGATACATGAAAGAAGGCTTTTGTTCTGTTTTACTTTGTTCTTTAGTGTTTCCATGTCTGAAGAGCACCTGGGTGGTACAAATGGTTGATGTACTTGGCTGCCAACTGAAAGATTGGCACTTTCAGCAACACCTTGGAAGAAAGACTTGCTAACCTACTTCTAATAAATCAGTACTGAAGATTCTATGGAGCAGAGTTATTTCTACTCTGACGCACATGGGGTCACCATAAGCTGGAAACAATTTGATGGCAATTATTATTTGTTACAGGTCTGGTGGAAGTATTACTGAGTATTCCAGGAAGGGGAAAAGTCAAGTATGACATTACAATGCCTCTTAGTATCAATAAAATAGTATGTGAAAGATAGATCACTTTGAACATCTGGGGTCTTCAGGAATTCAAAATGGAACAATTCTTTCATTTTGACAAGGGATAATGAACAAGGAAGGATACGAATCTCTTCGTTAATGTCTTTGGTTGCTTATGTTACTCCGTAATTACAGAAAACTGCATATAAGGGCAGAAAAACTGGAGTTTCAGGTCCTCAATGCTGAACAAGACAAAAAGAGAAACAAAAGACAATATTGCCAATACTTGACTGTCGCTGGAGTCTTACTGTCCATGTTTTGCTGGCTGATTTTTCAGGAAAACACTTTTTCTCTTGAGTCTTCTTTTTTTCAAGATGCTATTTCTAGAAGGTCAGTTATTTGTCATCCATATCCCTATTACTGCATATTAAAGTGCAGAATGCACGTCATTAGAATAAACTAAAAATACTCCAGCAGTTTACATGGAATATATTTTCAATGCTGTTATTTTTAAGATGAGTATGTTTAAGAACACAGGTAGTATTTACAAGTGAGCATCTGTCAAGGTTTTTCCCCTCTAAAGAAATGGTTGTCTTTTATAATCCATTGAAAATAGCCTTCACGGTCCCTTTAACTTTATGTGACTATGGGTTCCTTCTCAGATTTTTTTTTTTTTTAAAGGGAAGCAGTACAAGTCTTTGATTTTCTGCAATACTGCTTGAAAGATGGAGATGTCAAGATGGATGACAGCTAATGAACTGACTACTCAATAGTTCATCACCTTGGTTTTTCGTGAAACCATTTCTTGCCCTTGCTTGGTAAATTGAAATCACTTGACTTTGTTGCAACATCTGACAGGAGTCAAATCCCTCCAGATATCCTGACAGGAGTAAATTCTTTTAGCACCACAAATCTTGTGCTGTTTGGACCAGTTAGGCCAGTGGGTTAAGGCATAGAAAAAAATAAGACCATGGTCGTGTTCTGTCTGACACTTGTGGGCTCCTGTCACCTTAAGGAGAAGTATTCAGGGACCATAGATTCCCTTGTCTCATAGAACAAGAAGAACCAAGATGAGAGTTGTACATGTTTTTGCTTTCTGATGATGTCAAGTTGGTTTTAACTCATGGCGACCTTCTACACAACACGACAAAGATTGCCTGATTCTGCACCGTCTTCATGATTCTGCTGTGCTTAAGTCCATGGTTTTGGCCACTGCGTACAGTGGCATTGCTACACTTGGGGTCACCAGGTGCAGTAACTCATGGTGTGACGCCACCCGGTGAACTTCCTTCGTGTCAGTCCATATAGATCCTTGATGTTTTTTGTACTAATATTACTCATAAATCATCATTCCTGTATATCACTCTTCTTTTTCTTTTAATGACTACTTCATTCTCAAAAAAGTTATTGATATGGGTTCGCAGTTACTGATTACAGCACTATTGTAGCTGAAACACCAGAAAACTTGACAAAATCAGTGAGTATAAGACCACTGACAGCAATGAAAGCAAGACTGCCTGCGTGTAGCATGTGCCGATGAAACCACGTGATTCAAAGCTTCCTCTTAGTTGGCTAATAATAAAAGATCTGAGCAGAAGGTATCAGAAGATTAAAAAAGTAAATTAGCATAGACTTTTAGTCTTGAAGTTGTATTGATACATGTGGGCTGGGCTTATGAAAAATATTTTTGCTTTTACAACTATCTACAGGGTTATTTTTTATGAAAAATGAACGCATTTCTGCTAAAACACTGCATCCAAATTTTATAGATAGTAATTTTGGTGTCACTTCCCTACCCATTCCCAAGGTGTGCCATTATTGTGAGTGTTTTGCAATCTTGGGGGCTCATCTTCCAGTACTACATCAGACAGTATTCTGTTGGGATCTATTGCATTTTCATTGGCTAAATTTAAGGCCTCTCTTCAAAGTCTGTCTTATTCTGGAAGCTCTGTTAAACTTGTCCATCATGGTTAAACATGTCTGTTAAACATGTCCATCAAACACTTGTTGGTGTTTGAAATTCCATTTGGATTAGCTTCTTGCTTCATAGTAAAATGCAAGTCACTACCGTACGACAAACTGACAGTTGGGTGGTGGAAGAATTATGCGTATGTCATCATCAGTGGGTCTCTATTCTTAGAAAAGGAACTCTGACAGTGTCTATTCGTAATTGGTCATATCTTTATGTAAAAAGTATATTTCTAGTTTTCATGTTCATCCAAATCATTATTCGTGTCAAGGCATATTTAAATTATAAAGTGACATGTACCTTATATCACTTTTGGAATCGTTAGAACGGTTCCCATAAATAGAATAGTTAAGTACTACTAATAGATTTTAGGTGACATCTTGGCACAAACTAGGTTGAAAAATCGTAATAAAGACTTTTAAAATACCTGATGTGGCATCAACTTTAGCTCCAAATTACAAAGAATCATTGCTTGTTATTCACTAACTGTAGTACTTCCTAACAAACTTTATTTATTAACAGTATAAGGCCTTTCTGGGTATTTCTACAGAGTGCAAAAGCAACTAAATAAAGGCTGTGTATAAAGGTCAGTGAACAGTTTTGTTGTTTATAATCCTGGCATTATGAAGATGATAATGACACCTCATATTTGAATGACACTTCCAATTTGTAAAATGCTTTCCTAAATGTGCTTCTGTTATGCTAAAACACACAACAGAGATTTGGAGGCCATTGTCTCATGTTTATAGATAAGAAAAATAGAAGCTCCAAGAAGTGAGGAAACTTGCTTACGATAACACAATTATTAAGTGTCAGGGATTAGAATCCATTCATTTAACGTTATTTATTAGGAGCCCTGTTGGCTCAGTAGTTAAGAGCTCAGGCTGCTAACCAAAAGGTCAGCAGTTCAAGTCTACCAGCCACTCCTTGGAAAGCCTAGAGAGCTGTTCTACTTTGTCCCACAGTGTTACCGTAAGTTGGAATTGACTCAACAGCAATGGGTTTGGTTTGGATTTTTTATTGAGAGTTCACTGTATGTAGGTATCATATAAAAGCCCTCAAAAGTATTATGGGCTAATGAAAGGAAGAAGAAAAACACAATTACACAAACCTGTCTGTTTACTTGCTGATAAATATTTTGAAGAAAAATTCTCTCTGAAAGAGTATGGCTTGCCTGATTGCAGGATTAAGCATGTGGGTTATGCAGGGACTAAATTGAAACATTGATATTTAGTCTGAGACCTGAAGGCTGAGTACGAGACAGGCAGATGAACGCAGGGCAGGGGAGGGCCAGAGATTAGGTGACAACAGGATGTCGCTTAGTGGGCTGGAGGAGTTGAAAGGAGGCCAGTGTGGTTTGGATCCAGTGGCAGTGGAAGACTGATGGATGGGGAGGGGACCTTACGTGTTAGACACTGGAGAGGGAGGAAGAGAGCTGATGGGCATAGTGGACCACATCAGGGAATTAGGATTTCTTTCATGTGACATAGGAAGTAGGGAGATATTACGCCCAAACTTGAATCAGGTATTCAGCTTTCTAGTTTAGTGGCCATTTCTGCTACATGCTATCCATTCTTTTGAGTGTAGCACCATACAATTCCTGTTTGTCTTCCTTCTTTCCCTCTTTTCCTCTTCCTTCTTTCTTTCCTGCCTGCTTGCTTGCCCGCCTGGCTGCTGGCTTCGGTATACTGGTTTTCTTATAAACAATGAATATATGGAAGTTGATTTGTTGGTTGGCATGATTGGTGGCCGTGGCATGACTTTTTTTTCTTAGTGTTTGAGAGGACACAGTTGTAGCCAGGAAGTTGGGTGATTCTTGGAAGGCTCTGTTTCATTCTCTTTAGTAATGTGGAAATAAGCTTAGATTTTGGCATATTGTTTTAGGTGCTGTGGAGTTGGTTCCAACTCATGGTAACCTGTGTACAATAGAACGAAGCACTACCTGTTCCTGCACCATCCTCACAATCTGTATTATGCTTGATCTTGTTGCAACCACTGGGTCAGTTCTTCTCATTGAGGGTCTTCCTCTTTACCAAGCATGAAGTTTTTCTCCAGAGACTGATCCCTGCTGACATGTCCAAAGTATATGAGACATAGTCTAGCCATCCTTGCATCTAAGGAACGCTCTGGTTGTATTTTTTCCAGAACAGATCTGTTCTTTTGGCAGTCCCTGGTACATTCAATATTTTTCTCCAACACCATAATTCAAAGCTTTCAGTTCTTCTGTCTTCCTTATTCATTGTCTAGTTTTGCATGCATTGTGATGCAATTGAAAATGCCATGGTGTGGGTCAGGCAAATGTTAGTCAGTCATTAAGGTGACATCTCTGCTTTTCAACACTTTAAAGAGGTCTTTTGCAGGAGATTTGCTGTATAATGTGTTGTTTGATCTCTTGACTGCTGCTTCCGTGGCCATTGATTGTGGATCAAAGTAAACACCCTTGGTAACGTTAATATTTTCTCCATTTCCATCATAATGGTGTTTATTGGTCCAGCTGCGACTATTCTCTTTATGTTGCATTGTATGGCTGCGTTTCATCTCTGTGAAATTCAATAATGTAAAAACGAGCTTAGATTCTGGTGGATTTTTCTATATTGCTAAACAAATGGTTGCATAATGCCTTTCATCAAAACGGAATGAGATAATCAAAGAAGGAATGTTTTAATGTACCGGATGATGTTCTTGACTGATTGTCAACTTTTTCTCTTTCTTGGACTCTCATCCCTCAGTCTCAGTGGCCTGCATTTCAATACTGAGCAAGTAGTCTGCCCTTGACGGCGGCCTGCCCTTTCAGAGGTGTGTTTGTGTATATGTTTTAAAGCAGAGAAATGTTCACCTTAAAGTTGTTTGCATTAAAACAATCTACACGCCTGTGCTTTGAATTAATTTTCTGGGGTTTTGAACTTTGTTCATGACACATAAATGGGATCAGCCGTGGTTTTTTTTTTGCTTTCTGAGGGGATCTCTTTCTGTGACAAACAACATTTTGAGACCAGTGCTTCCATATTGTCTGAGACTTAAAACCATAACTCAGAGTATTTGGCAAATTTCACTTTTTCAAAGCAATTGAATAAATATTTTTTAAGATATAAATGTTATTAGTGCCTGTCAAGTTGGACCCCAAGTGATGGTGGCCCCATACTCACGGACCAGCGTTCTTCCCAGTCTTGTGCCATCCCTGTCATAGGTGGTAGATTAGACTGTTATGCTTCTTAGGGTTTTCAATGGCTGATTTTTGGAAGGGGATCACCAGGCCTTTCTTTCTACTCTATTTTAGTATAAAAACTCCCTTGAAACCTAGTCAACAATCATAGCCACACACAAGCCTCTGGTGATAGAGGTGGTGGCAGTGCATGACGTTCATTGGCTGGAGCTGAATCCAGGTCTCTTGGGTGGAGGTGAAAATTATACCACTCTACCACCATTGCCTTCCCCCCACCCACCATTATAAGTATTCAATTTAATTTCAGTAATGGTGAATCACTTATCTCTACAGACATTTGTTATGTGAGTCAAACTGCTCCACCTTGTATAGTGACAAGTTCCTAGGCACTTGGAATCTAACTCATAGCTTTCTTCCGGAGCCCCATCTTTGGCCAGGAACATGTCACAGGATCCTCAGTAGAGATCGTTTCCTTTGGTGTCAAGGTGGTCTTTAGTGTTCAAGAAGAATGTTCCATAGGAATGAATTTCATTTTTCACTTGTGTGATCTTTGACTAACGCGTGGTTTGGGTAAATTCAGTATATAAATCATTTAATAACAAGCAGCACCATTGATGAAGGCATTCATTTTTCATTTGCTTGAAACAGCAGTAGTTTCGTATACTCATATTTGAAGGGCAACTTGAACTTTTGCAGGGAGCACTTTGATCAAAATGGAATGTGCTGGCCGAATGTACAACACACCAAAAGTCATTTTAATTTTCTCAGTATTATAATTCTGTTTCTGTTGGTACTTCTCTGATGCTTATGAACCATAATGGTTTTAAAAATCATCATTTAATGTGTTGCAAAATACTTTGAAGCTGTTAAGCTTATGACTACAGTATCTTAAACATTAAGTGTCAGTGGTTAATTCCATTAAAGCCTTGTCCATTCAGGGAGTCATTGTCTTCCTGGACTACATTAGCTTTTGGACAATTTAATTTTCCGTTCTCCTTGTGACTCGTTTTCAAAATGTTACTGTTATTTATTTGTTTGAGCCATTTACAACTATAGATTTCCCTCCTCTTTAGCCAGCCAAGTGCCGTCAAGTCGGATCCAACTCATGGCGACCCTAGGGGCCAGGGTAGAACTGACCCCCAGAATATTCAAGGAGTGCCTGGTGGATTTGAACTGCAGAGGAAGATAAAAAGAATCAATATAATTAAACACATTGTATGTGTTTAAACATATTCAGTGTCTGTTCTGCAGTTTCCCTTTCAGGACTTTTCCTGGGTGTCATGCTGTAAGGGAGATGTCTTCTTGCTCTGAGTAAACTCTCAGTGGTCAGACTGACCCCAGGAGGCTACTTGGAGCTGTATCCCCCAATGGGAAGTAGTTTCCATCTGTTGTTGCTCTTACCTGCCATCCAGTTTCTCCCTGACTCATGATGAGCCTTATACAATGGAACTGGAACGTTGTGATCTATACAAATTTCACTGACTGATTTTTGGAAACAAATTGTTTGGCATTTCTTACTAGTCTGTCTCAGTCTGGAAGCTTGGCTGAAATCTGTTCAGCATTGTAGCAACACACGAGCCTCCACTGATAGATGGGTGTTGGCTGCAGAAGAAGTCTGTTGGCTGGAATCAAGCCCAGGTCTTGCACATGGAAGGTAAAAATTCTACCACTAAACTGCCACTGCTTTCCTCCCGTCTATTGCTCCTTCCAACCTTAACACAGATTGGATGTGAGGACACTGGTCAAGTTTTTCTCTTATTTCTCCATTGCTCTATAATAGTTCTCCAAGACCACACTTGATGGTCCATCAGACTGGAGGGTCTCCTGAGGACTTGCCCCTGGACTCTGTTAGCCCAGAGCTGCAACCAGTAGTGAAGCCAGCTCTTTAAACAAAGATTGGACTGGACTGTAAGACACAGAGATGCTGGTGAACAGTATGCTCCTTGGCTTAAATACATACAGGAGGCTATCTGAGCAGCTGTAGTCCAGAAGTGAGATGAGAGGGTTGAGGGGGACAGAGGTTGTTTAAATGGATACAGGAAATACAGAGTGGAAAGGAGGACTGTGCTGTCACAGCAGGTGGGGGACACAGCAATTAGAGTTTCATAGTGGAGTAGGTATGGGCTTTGTAGGACAAACTGATTTGGACTGTGGACTTTCACTTAAAGCACACAAAGAAGTGTTCCAAATGCCATGGACATGAGGGGGAACCATGTAGAATATGTATGCATGATTCAGATCAGGCACTGGTTTCATGACAGTTACGTAGCTGTCACTTCCTGGTTCTGGCTGTCACTCTTCATAGGGTGGTCTGATCCCAGAACACTTCCTCTCCCTGCCCCAGGCCCACACCTGTCATACCACAGGGCCTTGTAAGCAGTCTCTTCAGCCTGATGTGAGCTAGGGCAGGATCTCTTACAATGTGGTTGGTGGACGTTTGCATCCGAATTCTCTGTACTTCATTTTTAAAATTCTGATTTCTTGGCATCTCTCAGGAGGAATGAATCAGAATCTCAAGTATTGCAAGCCTGACAATCTGCATTTTCTCTATATCTTCCCAAGTAGTTGTTAGGCAAACTCGAGTTTGATGACCAGTGCCCTAGAAGAAAGTCCCCATCTCTAGACATGTTGTTGTTGTTAGTGGTCATTGAGTCAACCCTAACTCTTGATACACACATGCCCAAGAGATCAACACTCTGCCTGGTCCTGTGCTGTGCTCAGGATTGTTTATATGCTTGAGTCCATTGTTCTAGCCACTGTGTAGTTTGAGGGCCTTGCTACCTAGGGACCTCATCTTCCTACGTTACACTGGACAATATTCTGTTTGCGATCCATAGCGTTTTCAGTGGCCATTATGTAGCAGTAGATCCTTCCTAGTCTGTCTTGATTTGGAAGTTCTACTGAAAACACTCTATCATCAGTGACTCTGCTGGTATGTGAGGCATAGACCTACATGCCACCACAGTTTGACAAGCTGACAAACAGGTGATGGTATCTGGATGTGGTGTTCTTGTGTGTGATTGAGTCAATTCTGACTCGTAGCAACCAAATAGGACAGAATAGAACTGCCTCATATCTAAGGCTGTATAATCTTTATGGAAGCAGATTGCCTTGTTCTGCAGAGCAGCTGATGGTTTCGAACCTCTGACCTTTTGGTTAGTAGCCAAGCACTTAAACACTGTGCCATCAGGGATCCTCATCTGGACCTAGAGGTAACTTTTTTCTTTAGGATGAGAATCAATTCCAGTGGGTCAAAGAATAATTACTCAAAGATTTGTTCTTGCATCTAGTTGTCTGAATATTTCTATGGTGGTGACTGTTTTTTGTTATCATGGTGCCTCATTCTTACTCCTTACCTGCCTCCCTTAATCAGTCGCATTGGTGCAGAAAGTTTGCAAAGCATATCTCAGGCACTGGATTTGAACTCCTAAATGTCCTGGTTCCGAATCTGTCCTTGGCTAGACAGCAACTGATGGTGCAGGATTCCTTATGTTTCTGCAGCGTTAACTGAATTTGCTTTACCATAAAATTTGAAATATCATGTGACCTGTCAGCCCACATAAAAATTGGAAACATCTTTCTGGTTTTCAACATGAAATCATGTGTGTTTATTTTATTTTGTTTGAAACTGCGATTCTGCAAAATTCATGAACTGTAGCTGAATTTCCTGAACTTAAAACAGCATGCAAACAAATGACAGTAGATATGATTTATGAGGTGACACAGCCATTCAGCATATGCTGGTACTTTTAATTCTTGGTTATTGCCATTAGCAGGGGAATCACTGTAGAATATTTAGGAAAAGAACACAGGGAAGAAAGTTTTACATATATAATGAAGGCACTAAAAGGGTGTATTTCTCTCTGAGAGGGATTGGGAGGGACAGTAGTAGTATGGTATTAAAAATTGAAAATTAATAGCCACTCGGCCTTTCTTTCCCACAATTTAAGTTTCATATTGAATAGCTTCTTGGTTAATACCAGGACTGTATTTTATTATGTAACATGTAAGTCTATGTTGAAAAGTAAAAATATATATATATATATATATATATATACACAAATAAGTTATTTGGTGATCAGTAAGGAAAAAAAGTTGCTATTCCAACTCAACTTTATTAATGTTCATTTAAATATAAATGAATGTTTATAGACATATGATGCCTGACAATTGAGTCTGTCAACTCATCCTAGAAAAGGTGCTACATACCTGTTTTGGTCAGCTAGTGCTGCTGTAACAGAAATACCATAAAGTGGATGGATTTAACAAAGAAAAGTTTGTTCTTGCACAGACCAGTAGGCTACAAGTTCAAATTCAGGATGTCCGCTCCAGGGAAAGGCTTTCCCCCTTGTTGGCTCTGGAGGAAAGTCCTTGTGTTGCATCAGTCCTTGGTCAGAGAGCATCTTGGCCCGGGAGCCGCAGGTCTGAAGAATATGTTCTTCTCTCGGTGCTGCTTTCTTGGTGGTGTGAGGTTCCCAACTTTCTGCTTGCTTCCCTTTCTTCTTATGTGTTGTGGGATGAAAGGATAAAAGGTGGTGCAAGACAAAAGCCAAGGAAACTCTCTTTACATTGGAATAGTGAAGTGATTTTAGGAAGGGTTTTATAGTCCCACCCTAATCCTCTTTAACATGTAGCATAGGAAGGTCACAAAATGGACGGCAATCACACAATACTGGTAGTCGCAGTCCAGCCAAATTTCTAGGCCTATTTTGGGAGGGACACAACTCAATGTATGACAGTACTCTATTGCTGAATATCACTACAGTCACCTTTGAAGTACTCCCCTTGGGAAGCTGTGTACTGATGCCAGTGCCTAGTCTACCCCTCAGAGTAATTTTGGAAGTCTTTTGGGAATGGTCATCAGAGCTGTCATTGTCTTGACCTTGATGTCCTAAATGTCATCAAAAGATCTTCCTTTCAATAATTCCTTTATCTTCAGGTAAAGACAAAAGTCACTAGGGCCGGATCAGGTGAGTAGGGAGAATAGTCCAATACAGTTACTTGTTTGCTGGCTAGAAACTTTCTCACAGACAATGGTACAGTTAGGTTTGCGAACTTGCCACTGTGCACAATGGCTATTCCAGAAAGAGTTCCAAAATTTCTTTGAAGAGTGGGCTAGGCCCTGGCATTGGTGCATAGCTTCCCAAGGGGGGTGCCTCTAAGATGACCATAAGGATATTCAGCAATGGGGTACGTAGCACTTAGAATAATTAAGTTCATGGACTTAATTGTAAGACTTCATGTGTGTGTGTGTAAATGAACATTATATATAGATTTCTTTCTTAAATTTTGATTGGATATAAATTCAATGGCAGTCATTGACTATACAGAGTGTTATGGTAAGTGGCAGTTGTTCATATGTATGTTTCTGGCTTTATAAGAGTGATATCCTCAGGTAGTCATCCTTTCCAGTGAAGAATCCACTGTCATGACAAAACACAGGCCTGAGTGGACCACAGTTCTGATTCTGTATGGAATTTTTCTGGAAGACAACATAGTGTTATGGACCAGTTCCTAGAACCCAGTGATCCAGGTTCAAGCCATGGCCATACCCCAGGACTGTGGCTCACTGGGCTTTTAGTATGTAATAGGCATGCAATAAATTCTTGAATGTCCATGTGTGCACAGCTGTGTAAGTCTGCTAAACTTTACTGAGATGGATTTCTGACTTGAAAGGGAAAATATTGTTCCAAACTTAGAGTGACTGAGGAAACGGAAAACAAGTTCAGCCATCGAAATATACCAGTGCAACAAAGTGTGTTATTGTGGGTGAGTCACTGGGTCTAACAATTTCAAGTTTTCTCTCTTCTATTCTTTTTAACGAACACTTTGGTTTCCATTTTTATCAGTTGTCATTTCAAGTTACAAAGTAGAAGTCTGTTTTGGCTCTTTATTTTCCTTTCCCAGGACCTCTGGCAGCAGCTAAGCATGGTTTCAAAAGCATAGCTTTTTGAATGCTTCTGAAAAAGTTTGTGGTGCAAACTCCCCACTTGAATGGAGAAGTCTAAATAATCTGCCAGTCATTAGCTGTGTGACCCTGGACAAGTCATTGTATGTCTATAATTTTTAAGTTTCTCATTTATTATACAGGCACAAAAACAGTGTTGCTGTGCTGTTTTAGGTGCCACTGAGTTGGTTCCAACTTATAGCGACTCTATAGGTCAGAGTAGAACTGCTCCATAGAATTTCCAAGGAGCACCTGGTGGATTTGAACTGCCAGTCTTTTGATTAGCAGATGTAGCATCTCACTACTGTTTATTAAACAAAAGAGATGCCTCCCTGAATTGTAACACATTGTGAAGAAAGCCGTGTTTGTGTTGACATCTGTCAATTCTGATGCAATTGATAAAGATGAAGAATTGTCCAAGTGGCCTTCCTGAGTACTGTTGTCTTCAAAGCACTGTCCTGAGAAAGGCTTGGGGCTCTTTGAAAGATTGTTACGGCTTATTATGCCTAATGCTCATTCAACTGACTTTGCTGTCTTTATTTCATTACATGAGAGGTAGAAAGGAAGGATCCAATATTACAGAACTGCTAAGAGTCCTTCAAGAGGCCTGGTGGCTCAGTGGTTAAGAGCTTGGCTGCTAACCAAAAGGCTGGCAGTTCAAATCCACCAGTTACTCCTTAGAAACCCTCTAGAGAATTCTCCTTTGTTTTATAGGGCTGCTATGAGTCGGAATAAGCTCGATAGCAATGGTTTTTTTATGAGTCAGAACTAACAATGGATTTTTTAAAATTGTTTAAATTTTTCTTTTTTTATTGTAAGAGTCCAAGAAGGCTGAAAGATTTCCAAATATTTTAGTCACTAACCAAGAAGATAAAAGGAATAATAGAACATTTTATTGTCTTATTATTATTATTATTAAAAAAGGTACTTCCACTGATACCTCAAGCTATATTTTCCAAGGAACAGCTGGCAGATTTGAACTGCCGAACTTTTGGTTAGCAGCCATAGCACTTGAAGGTGTAATTTGCTCACTCTACTTGGCATGTCACAATAATGACTGCTAATGGCACCTGCCTAAATTTAGAGGACTTTACAGAAAATATAGCTTGAGCTATCAGCGGAAGTCTGTGCAAAGGGTTGCCATGAGTCAGGATGGACTCAGTGGCAGTGGGTTTACGTTTGCAAGCCTGTCTGGCTCCGCCACGATCTGGTGCTACTTAGGGTATATCAGCTTGACAGTGAGCACAGGACCTTATGGGCATGTTTTCTTTGCCTGCTCACAAGACAGCCTTCCCCTAATGGACAACAAGGGAGTAGATGGAAGGAGAGGTCTCCTATGGTTAGACGGGAAGCTTCCTGGGCAGTAGATCAACAGACATTTAGAGCAAAGTGTATGTGATTTATTGATTTGTTATTTGCCATTGACTTTTTCTCCTTTATTCTGTCATATGCACATTTGACATATACATGAAAATATGTTTTTGCATTTGTGACACAATAGTAAGGCCATGATTGAAAAAAATTGTGCATCGTCCTGACTCAGAAGCCCTGATGGCCTAGTGGTTAAGTGCTACAGCTGCTAATCAGAAACCTGCAGTTTGAATCTACCAGGTGCTCCTTGGAAACTCGGTGGGACACTTTTACTGTGTCCTGTAGGGTCACTATGAGTTGGAATCAACAGCAGTGGGTTTGGTTTTTTGCTTTGGATGTCACTGGGGTACCGGAAATGACTTACTGAGGCATGAACACTGTATGAGCATGAGCAGTAACAGCAGCAGTAGTGAGAATAACAAGGAGCCCCCGAAAGTTGGGGTGTAGAGGCAGTGAAACCAAATGAATCAGCCTCAGCCCCTGTGACAGAACATTGTACATACGGCTGTAAGTTGGATGCAAACACAGTTAAAAGACCCCTAACGTGTTAAATAACCACCAGAGGGCGGCTGACTAGTGGATTGCTGTAACCTGTGTGGAACTCTCGAGCTGTGCAGGGCACAGCTCCATACTGTTTCTCGTGTTTTGTATTTTAACACTTGTCTTCAAGTTTTGGAAACCCTTACGGCGTAATGGTTAAGCAGTACAGCTGCTAACCAAAAGGTCGACAGTCAGATCTACCAGGTGTACCTTGGAAACTCTGTGGGGCAGTTCTACTCTGTCTCCCAGGGTCAGTATGAGTCAGAATTGCCCCAGTGGCAATGGGTTTACACAAGTGTTAGATAAAGAGAAAGGAGACATGCTCCTGACTTTTGCAGATTGAAGGATGGCAAATTCAGGGCTTATGATATGGTTGATGGTTCAACTCTTATGTGACTTAGGCAAACATTTAAGCTGCTGTACCAAACCCACAGCTGTCAAATTGATTCCGACTCTTAGCAATCCTGGGACAGAGTGCACCTGCCCTATAGTGTTTCAGAGGAGTGACTGATGGATCCAGAAAACTGCCTTTTGGTTAGTGGCTCAACTGTTAGCCACTGCACCACCAGGGTTGCAGGCTGGAGGACCAGAGATCCAAGATGCAAATAGTTTCTTTTCCGCAAAAGTGGTATGGGTTGCAAGCCTATCTCTCTTGCATTTCATTGGCAGAAACATGGCTAAACAGTTGCAAGCAAAGCTAGGAAGTGTATGCAGCGTTTCTAGTTGTATACTGCCCACTACAGCAGCCACGAGCCACTGGAGGCTACTGACTCCTTGAAATGTGGCTGGTCTGAATAGAGAGGTCCTCTAACTGTAAAGTGTGTACCGAATTTCAAAGACTTAGAATGAAGAACAATGTAGACTATCTCATTAATACATTTTATATTGATTATATATTGGAAGATAATATTTTAGATATGTTTGGCTTCTTAAGCTAGATTATCGAAATTTATTTCACCTGTTTACTTTTATTTAATGTGGCTATTAGATACATATGTGGCCCCCATTATACTTATATTGGACAGTGCTGCATCTAGCTGATGGCCACGGACCAGATTAAATTGTTCTACCATGGCAGAAGAGAGTAATGGGCTGGGGCTGGGGTGAGGAAAGTAGCTGTCTGCCCCACCTGCAGTGCCTTGCAATGTTGAGTACCTAGAGCCTTCTCATGCTATGCTTGATTTAACGACCAGCTGAATTACGGTGTTTGGATCTCAAAATATATCAGGCTTGAGTGATGAACTAAATTCAACCAAGTGACATAGTGTGTCCTAAATTTTATCTGTACAACTACAGAATTGGGAAAACAGCCATAGAAATATATTTGGGGAAAAAAAATAAAACAACATAGGGCCTGTTTTTTATTTTTCTTTTTTGAGTCAGCTGAAAGTGTGCCATTATGTTATATGGCCACTAGAAAATCGAATGCAATCTTGTTGTTATTGCTGTTAGTTGCCGTTCCGTTGGATCTGACTCGTGGCAGCCCCATGGGTTCAGAGTATAACTGCTCGAGGGGGTTTTTAAAGCTGAGAGCTTTCAGAAGCAGGTTGCCAGGGCTGTCTTCTGAGATGCTTCTGTGTGGGTTTGAACCCCTAACCTTCTGACTAGTTGTCAGAAGTGCTTCATTGCTTATATCATCCAAGGACTCAAATGTAATCTTAACATTAATGCAGATTTATTTCAAAGAATAAATGACATTCCTGCCTTATACTGGGTTTTGCAGAGGTTATATCTACAGTGCCTTATTAGATGCTGGGGTGTCCTTGATAAGTACAAAATAAAACTTATTTCATAGTGCTGAACTTTAGGGCTAGAGTAGAATTGACTGGGGATGTGTTCAATGTCAGGCATCCTGGTGATATAGTGGTTAAGTGCTTGGCTGTGGACAAAAGGTCAGAGGCTCAAAGCCACCAGTCAGCCTATGGGAGGACGATGTGTCGGTCTACTTCCATAATGATTAGAGGCCTGGAAACCCTCTGGGGAAGTTGGGCTCTGTCCTATAGGCTACTGTGAGTCAAAATTGGTGGTATGGATTTGGTTTATATTCAGTTTGCGATTCCAGCAAGATATCCCAGGAGCCTGGTGGTGCAGTGGTTAGACACTTAGGTTAAAGGTTGGCAATTCAAATCTAGCCAGTGGTTAGGTGGGAGAAAGACTGATGATATGCTCCTGTAAATATTACAGCCTAGTAAACCCTATGGACCACTTATGCTCTGTCACATGGGGTTGCTATGAATCCACGTCAAGTCAACGGCGTCTAACAATGACAGTAGGCTATCTCAGAGCAGAGTCTGGAATGCAGCTGTATACATGAGAGAGAGAAACATGTTCATAGTATAGATTTGTGGAGTATCTACCTATCAAAATCAGAATATAGATACATTAGTCCAGGGAAGGTGCTTGTTAAAAATAGGCACTCTAGCATTTAGAGGCTGTGTAGCTATAAAGGAAGCAGGAAAGGGAAGAAAGAGGAATCCTAGAAAGGTTAGTGATAAATCAGGCACATGAGACTTCAGGACAGCTGAAGGTTTATGTATGCCAAGATTCAGGGAGTATTCGGCTGTGTCAAAGCTGCCAAGCAGTCCAGGAACCCAAGGACCGAGGAGCTCCCTTTAAAAGTTAACAACTAGAAGGTTCTGTGTGGACTGATAAGGACTGATGCAGGTTAATGGTGGACGGAGGAGAAAGAGAGAAGGTGAAGTGGAGTCCATTAGGGAAAATAATTCTTACAAATAGTTATGCTCTGACATATTGCAGCCCTGAATCTTCTGATACAGTGCCCTGAGAACACAGTGTCATTTCTGTGCTAAGTTGCCCAGAACGTCACTCAGTCTGGGGTTACCTGATATTTTCTCCTATTAAATGAATAACCTTGTTTTAATAGGAGAAAATATCAGATGACCCCAAAGTGAGGGATATTCTACACAATAATTGGTCAGTTGCCTTGGAAAATGTGAGTGTCGCCACTAGGAATGATTATAGAGCTCTTGCAGATATCAGGAGACTAAGGAGAAATAGTTAGGATGGCTGAGTCGGCCAAGGTGATGCGTTCAGGTCACAGTCTACCCTGGAGACATGGGTTCTAATCCCACTCCTGACACAACAGCCTTTGGAGCCCTAGGGTTACAATGGTTAAAAGAGCTTGGCTGCTAACCAGAAGGATGGCAGTTCAGATTCACCAGCTGTTTCTTGTGAACTCTGTTGAATGTCTCTTCTGTCCTATAGGGTCACTGTGAGTTAGAAACAACTCAGTGGTAATGGACCAGTAAGCAGAAATCAGAACTAATTGCGGTGGGGATCGAGGACTGGATCTTAGAGCAGAAAAATGACACTAGAGGAAAAACTGGTGACATTAAGTAGGATCTGTAGTTTAATAGCATTGCATCAGTGATAACTTCTGGTTTTTGATCACTGTACTATAGCTATGTAATATTACCATCAGAGGAAGCTGGATGAAAATACATAGGAACTGTTTGTAATACTTTCCTAACTTTTCTGTAAGTCTGAAGTTAGTTCAGAATAAAAATGTTTGCTCTGAGTGGAAGGAGAGAGATGGGGGATGGCTGCAAAGAACACAAGGCTGTGGAGAATTCAAAAATTAGGGATAGTAATGGAAAGAAATTGATAGTATTTTCTAAGAGTTTGTCATGTACTAGGCCCTGTGTTAAGTGTTTTGTGGACATTTTCTCATTCAATTTTCATAGCTATGCCAGGAAGGAAATGTTGTAGTTGTTCTTATTCCACTTTTACATCATGATAAGGAAAATAAGACATGAGTCAGTTTAAACACGATCACATGGCAGAAAGTGGCAAAGCAGGGATTTGAAGCTGCTTTCTTAAGCCATTGCATGTTTCTTCCAGAGTGGGAAGGAATTAGGTGTTTAAATCTCAAGGCATAGACGTTGTTAGGGGAGGTGGCGTGGAACTGAAAATATGGCAGGAAAAAAAAAGAAAAGAAAAGAAAACGGTTGTCATGGGTTTGATTCTGACTCATGGCGACCTTTGTGTGTCTAAGTAAAACTCTGCTCTGTAGGATTTTCAGTGGCTGATTTTTCAGAAATGGGTCACTAGACCTTTCTTCTAAGGCACCTCTGGGTAGATTTCAACCTCTAACCTTTGGGTTAGCAGCCAAACACATTAACCATTTGCACTACCAAAAGAATTGAAATCAACTGCTGTCAAGTTGATTCTGCCTCATGGGGACTAAATGGGAAATTCAGAATAGGTACAGTAAGACAAACATAAAGAATATGTAGAGAGGTAAATGGGTAGTGTACGCTGGCTGGGAATTGAGAAAATTCTTGGATGATGTTAAAGTTCCTTGTGAAGTAGAAACTAAGGTGACTAGCTGAGAGTTAGGTAAGAGGTGGGAGGGTTGGAAATTCGAGATGGGGAAAAATTTTTAAGATACAGAATGTGGAGAACGGGAGAGACAGCTGGCATAGGACACAGAGAAGATTGGCAGGCAGTGCTGAGATGAGACCACATGTATTGAAGTTTTCATTGGTCTCCTCCGCAGCGTGATTTCCTATAGGGTGTTCTGTAATTCATGCTGTACACTGTTGAGTTTACCTAAGGTTGACTTTCTGCCAGGTGGGTGTCCTAACAATAATTGATCAAGGAAGAGAAAGATGTTGTCAAGAAAATGCTTGAAATGATAGACTAGAAATCTAACTAAGGACAATGAAGGGAAAATGGGAGAGAGTGATAAAGAAAAGTTAGGGCAGCCAGTGTGCATTTCTTCAATTATTAATGACAGCTGAATGCTTTTCATGTACAAGTTGGCCATTAATAGTTCTCCTTTTGTTATTATGTATCTATTTTTACTCCTGCATGTCTGTCAGGTTGTCACACTGTAGAGGATTGTGTGTTACTGTTGTGCTGAAAGCTATGCCACCAATGTTCAGACACCAGCAGGGTCACCCATGGTGGACAGGTTTCAGCTGAGCTTCCAGACTAAGACACACGAGGAAGAAGGACCCAGTGGTCTGCTTCTGAAAAGAATTAGCCACTGAAAACCTTATAAATAGCAGAACATTGTCAGATATATATAGTGCCAGAAAATGATCCTCCTAGGTTTGAAGGGGAAGAGCTGCCCCCTCAAAGTAGAGTCAACCGTAATGACACAGATGTATTCAAGCTTTCAGGGCATTTGTTTGCTGATATAGCATGACTCAAAATGAGAAGAAACGTGTCAAATATCCATTAAAAATAGGAATGTGGAATATATGAAATATGAATCTAGAGTAATTGGAAATTGTCAAAACTGAACTGGAATACATAAACATTGATATCCTAGATGTTAGTGCACTGAAATGAGCTGGTGTTGGCCATTTGGAATCAGATAATCATATGTGATGTACTGTGCCAAGAAGGACAACTTGAAAAAGAATGATGTTTGTATTTATTTCCTAAAAGGACATTCCAAGATCTGTGCTGAAGTACACTGATGTCAGTAATAGGATGATATTCATATGACTGCAAGTAAGACCAGTTAAGGTGACTATTATTCAAAATTGTGGACCAAGCACTAAGGCCAATGATGAAGAAATTAACAATTTTAACAAGCTTCTGCAGTCTGAAATGTATTAAACATTCAGTCGAGACGCATTGATAATCACTGGTGGTGGGCAGCAAAAGCTGGAAACAAAGAAGAAGGATTGGTAATTGTAAAATATGGCCTTGGTGTTAGGAAGGATGCTGGAGATCACATGATAGAATTTTGCAAGACAAACAACTTCTTCATTGCAGATACACTCTTTTTTCAGCAACATAAACAGTGACTATACACATGGAATTCACCAGATGGAATACACAGGAATCAAATTAACTACATCTGTGGAAAGAGACAATGGAAAAGCTCAGCATCATCAGTCAGAAAAGGCAGGGTGGTGATTGTGGCACAGATTGTCAATTGCTGTTATGAAACTGGAGAAAATTAGAGTAAGAGCCAAAGTATGACCTTGAGTATATCCCACCTGAATTTAGAGAGCATCTCAACTATAGATTTGATGCACTGAACACTAATGACCCAAGACCAGACCAGTTGTAGAATGACCTCAAGGACATCATACATGCAGTAAACAAGAGGTTATTTAAAAAAAAAGGGAAAGAAAGAAAAGACCAAATTAGATGTCAGAAGAGACTCTGAAGTTTGCCATTGAACATCAGGTAGATAAAGCAAAAGGAAGAAATTATGAAGTAAAAGAACTGAACAAATTTCAAAGGGCAGCTTGAAAAGACAAAGTAAATCATTATAATGACATGTGCAAAGAGCTGGAGATAGAAAAGCAAAATGGAAGGACACGCTGTACATTTCTAATGCTGAAAAAAAGAATTCAAGCCTTGTGTTGCAGTAGTGAAGGAGTCTATAAGGAAAAGGTTAAATGACACAGGAAGAATCAAAAGAAGATGGAAGGAATACACAGTCATCATACCAAAAATAATTAGTCAGTGTTTAACCTTTTCAATAGGTAGCACATGATCAAGAACTGATGATGTGGAAGGAAGAAGTCAAAGCTGCATTGAAGACACTGGCAAAAAACAAGGCTCCAGAAATTGATGGAGCATTAATTGAAGTCTTTCCACAAATGGATGCAGTTCTGGAAGCACTCACTTTTCTATGCAAAGAAATTTAGAAGACAGTTACCTAGCCAACTGACTGGAAGAGATCCATATTTATGCCTACTTCTAAGAAAGGTGATCCAAACATATGTAGAAATTATCCAGCAATATCACTAACACCACACACAAGTAAAATTTTGCTAAAGATTCTTCAGAAGTGGCTGCTGTAGTATATTGACAGGGAACTGCTAGACATTCAGGCTGGATTCAGAAGAGGATGTGAAATCAGGGATATCATTGCTGATATCAGGTGGATCTTGGCTAAAAGCAGAGAATACCAGAAAGTTGTTTACCTATGTATTGGGGACTATGCAAGGGAATTTGACTGTGTGGACCATAACAAACTGTGGACAATGTTGCAGAGAATGGGAATTATGAACAGTTAATTGGGTTCATAAGGAGTCTGTACTTGGATCAGGAGGAAGTCATTTCAACAGAACAAGGGGATACTGCTTGGTTCAGTGTCAGGAAAGGTGTGAGTCAGAGTTGTATCCTTTCATCCTATCTTTTTAGTCTGTATGCCAAGTGCTGTGCCCAGCAAGTAATCGGAGAAGCTGGGTGATGTGAACAAGAACTGGACATCAGTATTGCAGGAAGACTCATTAACAACCTGTGTTATACAGATGACACAGCCTTGCTGAAAATGAAGAGAACTTAATACAGTAACAGATGAAGATCAAAAACCACAGCCTTCAGTGTGGACTGTACCTCAACATCAAGAAAACAAAAGTCCTCACAACCAGGATGGTAAGCAATGTCATGATAAATGGAGAAAAGATTGAGGTGGTCAGAATTTCATTTTACTTGGATCCACAATGAATAACTTTGGAAACAGCAGTCAAGATATCAAAAGATGAATTGCCAGCCAAGTACTGTCGAGTCGGATCTGATGTTAGGAAAATCTGCAGCAAAAAAACCTGTTTAGTGTTGAAAAACAAAGATGTCACCTTGAAGACTAAGATGCTCCTGACCTAGGTTGTGGTATTTTCAGTTTTATCATATGCATATGAAAGCTGGACAGTGTGTGAGCAAGACAGAAGAAGAATTGATGCCTTTGAATTGTGGTGTTGGAGAAAAATATTGAATATACTATATGGACTGCCAAAAGAATGAACAGATCTATCTTGGAGGAAGTACAACCAGGGTGCTCCTTAGAAGCAAGATGGCAAGACTACATCTTGCGTATCTGATTATGGTATCAGGAGGGGTTAGTCTTTGGAGAAGGATGTCATGCATGGTAGAGAGTGAAAAAGAGGAAGACCGTCAAGGAGATGGATTGACACAGTGACTGCCACAATAGACTCTGTTGTAACAATGATTGTGTGTGTGGTGCAGGAATGGGTAGTGTTTTGTTCTGCTGTATACAGGTCCCCATGAGAAAGAACTGACTCTGTGACCTAACAACAACAGCATTTAAATATAGTGTTCCAGTGTTGTTACTTGCTGTCAACTCCTAGTCACTGCATGTGAAAGAGTGGAATTGCCCCATAGAGATTTATGGTCTAGAAACTTTATAGGAGCAGATTGTCAGATCTTTCTTCTGTGGAGCTCTGAGTGGGTTCAACCTGAAAACCTTTAGGTTATCAACTAAGTATAAATACCATCATTCCACCTGGCTTCATTTTTTCAATTTTTTCCCCCTAATTTGCAAAAGCAATTTATGTTTTAAGGATGTGGTGTTTGTGTTGAACAGATTATGTCAAATAGTTTTCTCTTAATTTTTTGGTTTGTGTTTTTGTTTTCTCTTCAGAGGATTTTATTTAAATGTATAGAAATGCACTGTCTAAAACAGTAGTCATTATCTGCATGTGACTAATAAATCATGGTAGAATTCACACTGCATTTAAGTTGATTAAAATGAAATACAACCAAAAATTTAGTTCTGAAGTTTCACTAGCCAAATTTGAAGTGCCAGGTAGCCATGTGTGGCTTCAGTACGGGACAGTGTAGCTATGGAGCATTTTCATCATTGCTGAAAGTTACGTTAGACAGTGTGGCTCTAGAAGTTGTGTTAAGTCAAGAAGCCAGCACTGCTTTCCTTAATGACATCTGCCTTTAGAGTTATGCTTTAGAAAGATCTTGTCTATCTCCTAACATAATGTAAATGTCAACTTTTATTTTCTTCTATTATTTCTATAGTTCTTTTTCTACTGCATTGTTAATCTACCTAGAACATATTTTGTTATCTTCTATGAGTCAAGATCTAATTCATAGTCCTTTCAAATTTTTAACTATATATGCCAATAACATTAAATAAATTTGACATGACATCTTTATCATTTAACAAACAGTTTAATTGTAGTAACTTATTTACTGGATATCTCTTATATTACATAAGAGTACCTGAGTAGTAAAATCAGTTAAATAATTGAGTATTAACTTAAAGGTTGGTGATTCAAATTCACCACCTAAAGGCACCATGGAAGAAAGGCCTGATATCTACTTTAAAAAGATTGAAAACTCTGTAAGTGCATTTATACGCAGAAACACATGAGGTTGTCATGAGTCAGAATTGATGGCAACTGGTTTGGCTTTTGATTTATTATATTACATTGTTAGAATTCATTTCACTTTGATGAATATTTATCAAGGAAATCGATATAATGGAGGCTAAGACAAGATTGAAGGTAGTTCAGAAACAATTGTAGCGATATATCTACAGAGAGCTGCCAGAATTTCGAGACAGATTAATAAGGGGACATGGAATGAGCAATATCATTGCTGATGTCAGAAGGATC
This sequence comes from Heterohyrax brucei, assembly GCA_028571685.1. Classification (NCBI taxonomy): domain Eukaryota; kingdom Metazoa; phylum Chordata; class Mammalia; order Hyracoidea; family Procaviidae; genus Heterohyrax; species Heterohyrax brucei. Next base: position 22,727,513 of record CM053147.1, read on the forward strand.
TTGGCTTAAAGCAGAGACTACCAGAAAGATGTTTAACTGTGTTTTATTGACTGTACAAAGGCATTTGACTATGTGGATCATAAAAAATTATGGATAACATTTCAAAGAATGGGAATTGCAGAACATTTAATTGTGTTCATGTAGAACACAACAGAACAAGGGGTTACTGCGTGGTTTAAAATCAGGAATGCTGTGGGTCAGGGTTATGTTCTTTTACTATCCTTGTTCAATGTGTACACTGAGCATATGGTTTGAAAAGGTGAACTATAAAAAGAAAAATCACAGCCGTACGATGGAAGGAAGACTCCTTAATAAGCTGCAATATGCAGATGACACAACTCTGCTTGCTGAAAGTGTAGAGGACATGAAGCTTTTACTGATGAAGATCAAAGATCACAGTCTTCAGGTTGGATTACACTTCAAGAATAAAGAAAAAAAGTCATCACAACTGGACTGATTAGCAACATCATGATAAATGGAGAAAATATTAAAGTTGTCAAGGATTTCATTTTGCCTGGAGCACAATCAATGGCAGTCAGGAAATCAAATGACGTATTTCACTGGGTGAGTTCACTGCAAAAGACCTCTTTAAAGTTTTAAAAAGGAAAGATGTCACTTTGAAGACTAAGGTGAGTTTGCCCCAACCTGTGGCATTTTCAGTCACCTCATGCACTTGTAAAAGCTAGACAATGAATAAGTAAGATCAAAGAATTGATGCATTTGAATTATGGTGTTGGTGAAGAATACTGAATATACAATGGACTTCCAGAGGAACAAACAAGTCTGTCTTAGAAGTACAGCCAGAATCTGTCTTAAAAGTACAGCCAGAGTACTCCTTAGATGCAAAGATGGGGAGACTTTGACTTATGTGCTTTGCACATGTTATCAGGGAGAATTAGTGCCTGGAGAAGAACATCATGCTTGCTAAGCTGTCAGTATAAAAGATGAAGACCCTCAGCAAGAAGGACTGACATAGTGGCTGCAAGAAGAGGCTCAAAGACATCAGGGACTGTAAGAGTGACACAGGGTGGACAGTGTTTCGTTCTGTTATACATAGGGTTACCATGACTCAATGTGGCGGCACCTAACAACAAGAAGGAAACCCGGGTGGCATACTGGTTAAGTGTGGTATCTGCTAACCAACAGGTCGGCAGTTCAAAGCCACTAGGTACTCCTTGGAAACTCTATGGAGCAATTCTCCTCTGTTCTATAGGGTTGTTTTGAGTCAGAATCAACTTGATGGCAGTGGAGTGTTTTGGGTTTTTAATGAGAAGAGGAGATTACTAGCAAGAAGCCCATAGTTTAGCCAACTCGTAGTAGCTACAACCAGTATTTATAATACTATGTTAGTACATTTGTAGGGATTTGAAAACATTTGATGTGCGTTTAAGGGTTATTAATGTGTATTTGGGAAGTCGTGAACAGATTTGGGCTACTGATGTGTGTGTATGTGAATAAGAAGGAGGGGGATGAGAAAGAAAAGAGGAAGAGGAGAGAATATGATACAGTGTGATGAAAGTAAATGATGAAATATTTTGTGTGTGATGCACTGACTTGTTACTTGTTCAAAGATGTTTTCCTTAGGAATATAGATCTCTTGGCTATTTAGTTAGCTATCAGTTGCTAGGTGGGTAGACATGGAAGCAGGGAGGCTCTTCAGGTGGGTCCACTAGTTGTAGTTCAGACAGGAGCTGAGGAAGGCCTGAGATAAGGCATTAGCAATGCAGATAGGTTGGAGAGACTTCAGGAAGGCAGCAGTGCCAGGAGCTGGTGATAACAGAATGTGGAAGGATTTGCTGATTGAGTGATATTCCATGGGTGTACCTGTAGACACTCAGAAAGCATGCCCCAAGTTCTGCCAGAAATGAACTAGGCTCCTGACAGGGGAGGACTGTATATTAGGCAATATGCCATTTACTTGGTTATTTTCTTTTTCTTGTCAGAGTTCTAAATAAGTGGATGTGATTTCTTGAGGCTTGAAGATAGCTGGAATTTAGCTTATTAGAGAGCGTGTGTCCACATCTAAGAAAAATTCACTGACTTTAGTTCATCATAGCACTGATATTAGTGCCATCAGGGTGATGTAGGTACAACTTTTTCTATTTTAAATAAATGATTCAGGCCATCCTTTAAAAAAAAAAAAAAAACCCCAAGACTTATTTGAGACAGAGTGAGTAAACTAAGAGGAATGGAATTATAATAGTTGAAAGCTTTGACATTTTCCATTGGCATTAAGGGTCTGTAAGTTTAGTTTAATGATAACAAGCAAGATGAGATTATCTTTGTCTCCTTCCAATTTTATTTTCTGGTTTTGCTTCATGGAAAATATTTTAGAGAATACTTGATATTATTCACTTGAAGAAGATAATCAAACTCTAAGTCAGTTCCACAGAAAATTAAATTTAGATTTACCTGGTTTTAGGATAAGCTTCCACTAAGATTTTTAAGTGACACTTCTTAAGATTTGTTGAGGGAATGTATCTCATCTAAAAGCAAATGATGTTGTTTGTTGGCCACAATGAGACATTCCTGTTAAGGTCATATTTGGCTAACATATTTTCTGCCACAAAGTTGAAAGCATCCTAGTTCTTTTAGAAGATTCTATTCCCTTTATCATCCTTTATTTTTTTGTCTTTGCATAATAATAATAGTAAACAATTCTCTTAAGGTTTTTTGTTTGCTTACTTTATTTTGTTATTGCTACTATTCCACAGAAAGGCTTAAAGATTATTATACCTGGTTGAAGACTTTTGTGCAATAATTCAGTATTAGTTGAATTAACTCTTTAAGTGTGTGTGCATGTGTGTATTTCTCCGTAAGGTTTGTAGAGATTTTGGTTTGCTGTGGTGTTTACTCTAATTTGGGAAAATAAAGTATATCAAGGGGAAAAATGGAAAAAGAAAATGTGGTGAAATAACTAGATGGAATGATTCTAAGATATTTTTCTTTTTTATCCTTTCAAAAGGGCACTTTACTTACCTCTGTAAAATTAAATCGTTTTCATTGAGGTGAGTTATTGACTCATAAAAACAGGGATGCTCAGACAACCTCCTCTTCATCCCCTCCTTTCAGATGTCTGCTTCTGAAAATCAATTGCTCAAAACTGATGATGGCAAAGTGGTCAGGATGTGTTTAGAAGATGATAAATGAGAGGGATGGTCTTTTTGTAAATACGCAGCCTAAGGGATATTTACTAAATTTACTGGTAACTGTGTATCAGTAATCCTCAGTAAATAAACAGAACCTTACAAATGAATTGGACAGGTAAAAACTCATCATCCCTCAAGTCAGTGATTTCTGAGGGAACTGTTAAATATTTTGAAAATATTTAAAATAATATTTATGGCATTGATTAAGTGAAGCCTCGTGCATATTCTCCATAGTATCATCTTACTATAATTTCTTTTACTGCCCTAAAATGAACTGAATGATAAATATTATACAGACTACTTTGTGTTGTTTGAATATTCAGATACCAAAAAATTATTAAAGTAAACTTACCAGGGGAGGTGAAGATATGTATTAGTGGAGACAAAATTCAGTTATCATCTATTTTTTATGAATAGCATTTTATAGAAACATAAAAATGAAATAGAGAGTTCCAAATGTGTGGGAACAATTGATCTGTGTGTAAATCAATGTTAAACTCCTTGCCAATTACTTCATAGTAGAAGTAATTGGTATTGGATATTATTCAGGGATTTCAAGAGTTGATAATGGTATTCTGTTTGCAGTTTATGAAAGGGGCTTCATTTTATAGTTATGTAATGAAACATTACAGATGAAATGATATGGTATTTGTGATTTGCTTCAAATAACATAAAATGGAAAGGAAATTAGGTGGTTATGGATGAAAAAAAAATTGGCCATGAGGTGATAAATGTTAAAACATGAGGTTTAACTCTATTGACAAAATGAGATGAAAGGTCACTATTACATTATAACATTCCTTAACTCTCAGATGTTGCAGGAAGGTGTTTTCTACCGACTTCTGAAAATAGCCTATACTTTCGTCTTTTCTCTATTTGCATGATTGAATTATAGCCCAAACAATATTTATTGAAAATGCTTCAGGTATAGCTTTTAAGAGACTTTACACTACTGTGTGGTCATGTTTTCATCCTCAGTTTGTTGTAGAAAGAGGTTTCCTATAGGTCCCTTTCTGGGTTAATCCAATGAGCTTTTGCCATTCAGGATTTAGTATCTGAGGTTCTGACCAACATGTGCATAAGTTGTTATAGGTTAGGTAACCCTAGTTTGTATGCGTGAGAAAGAATTCTAAATTCTTGTATAAATAGTTGCTAGTCTTGTCTAGGCTTAGGGAAATCTTTAATTATACCTCTCAGTTCAGCTTAGGCCTGGGATTAAATTCTGCAGTTGAAGTCTTCCTAAACGCAAACCCATAGTTTAAATTAAATAATGAAGAATGTTGGCCTTGAACATTATACTCTTTTAAGGTCTGTCTGTAAGGGATTGAATTGACAAGAGCAGTTTGAAAGATTAGATAGAAACTTTGGGAAGCAGTGAATTGATGTTAATGGGAGAACAACTCAGAAAGGAGGATGATGATGGTTGCACAACTGGAAGCCTGTAATTCATGTCATGGAACTGTACGTGTAGAGCTATTGAACTGGTGCAGGTTTAGCTGTGTAATTTTTTTTTAAAATTAACAAAATATAAAAAGAAATCTAAGTTTCTTGCATACTTGGCCCATGAGAGAGATCCATCTTTAGAGATAGCAGGCAATTTAGTGTCTTAGGACTATCACTGGGAAGAGGTAGGAAGTTTGTACAAGGAGAAGAAAAGGGAGGAGAATATAAAGTAGAGGGAGTGGTAAGAACGTGAAGGAGATCTAGATGCATGGAGACATCTAGAGGATAAAGATGGGGAGGAAGTACTGGGGTGTGAATGTAGCTTGTTGTTGCTCAAGTTTGTCCCACTGTTCATTATGGTTGTCAGTTGCCACTCAGTGAATTTTGACTCTTACTGACTGCATGTGATAGGTATGACTTTTCTGTAGGTTTTCTGAGCTGTAATTGTTATGAAAGCCAATCAACAGGTCTTTCTCCCATGGAACCGTTGGGTAGGTTCAAACTGCTACTCTTTCAGTTCACAGTTGTGCACTTAACCCTCATGCCACCAGGGCTCTTTAATTGCTCACTGCCCTTGTCCAAAGACTCTTTTGCAAGTTTTTAAATTAGAATTTCATTTGTAGGCCTCTGCATACCTATCAAAGAATGCTTTCTACTGGGCCTAAAAAAACAACAACAAAAAAACTCGTATAACCCTTTCTTTCTAGGGAGTTTCTCAAATGAACAATTTTATTCAAGTCAAATCTTACCTAGAATGGCTTTTGAAGACCCAAATTACCCTTGATGAAATTATGTAATTTATAGAAATATGCACAAGGGTTAGAATTGTCATGACCGTACGTATAAGAAGCATTGTTTCTCCTGGGGTAGGAGAGGATTTAGATTTGGTGACCCCATGAGAGCTGGCAGTGGTTGGTGAACATTTCATGTTTGTGTATTTTAGGTCTCAGGCCCCAACGTGATTGTTATCTGTCTGTAAATGCAGACCCCACTGTCTGTGGCCCCAACAGGCAGAAAAATCAGATAGAATTCTCTCTTTTGAGCAAAGGAAAGCTCTCAGGGAGAAAAGTTCAGATGGAAGATGAACATCACCTGGTTTTACTGATGACCCACAGCGAAGTTTTCCAGTTGGAAGCTAGTCCTGTGAGAACTGCACTCTCACTGGTTTTGTGAGGCTGGCTGGAACACAGGCTTGTATGTGACTGTGCTTTACCTTGTGATTCTTCTTCTATGACAAACAATGCTTTCAGACAGCACAATGTGAACAGAAGCACAATGCAAAGCAAAGAAAGGGATGGAAAGGACGGCTTGTTTCTACCAAAGGTGTCAACCAAATAGGAACCAGGAACAAAACCTGGTAGCCAGACTGAGAATAAATATCCGAGGAACTCAATGCAAAGAGCAGAGCGTAGACTCCATGATGACTTACCACATGGATGCAGACTCAGTAAGCCATGAGTGGCACTGCAGGCGCGAGCAGCCTCCATGGGTCTTGTGCTTAGTCAAGAGCAAGTCTCTATAGCAGTGGGCAATGCAGGCTGTCTCTGGTACTTCCAGGAATACTATAGAAATAATTAAGACTGCCCCAATGAGATGTTTATTCAGATCTTATTATAGTAGAGAGTCAGTCACCATCATTTATGCTTGTCAGAGACTCAAAGAGAGGGAAATAGGGAAGCCTTATATTTAAGAAAAGGGAAGCCTCCAAGTGTTCTGATTGTGTGTTGCTGGCACAAGAAAGTTAACTAGAATAACTCTGGTGGTATAGTTAGCGCTATGGCTACTAACCAAGAGGTTGGCAGTTCAATCTAGTGCGTGCTCCTTGAAAACTCTGTGGGGCAGTTCTACCCTGTCCTGTAAGTTTGCTATGAGTTGGAATCAACTTCCGACAGATTGGTTTTGGTCCGTTGACTTTCTAGCAATGCAGAACAGAGATGGTTAAGATTCTTAGAAAAACCTAAATTATTGACAGAACCTCAACATAGGTGGGGTAGATCATCATGGTAGCTTCATTGGGTCAACTCATCTCCATTCCCTAGGTATAAGTGTTGTTGTTAGCTATCCTCGAGTCAGTTTTGACTCTTGACTACCCCAACGTTACAGAATAGAACTACTCCATAGGGTTTTCAAGGTTGTGACCTTTTGGAAGCCAATTGCTGGATTTCACTTCCAAGTACCTCTTGGTGGGTTTGAACCACCAACCTTTCAAATAGTAGTCCAGTGTTTTCATTTGTACATTTGTACAACCCAAGAAGCTACTACAGCCAAGTGTTTGCAGAGCAGCCCTAAAGAGAGGGCCATTGCAATGTTTTTGCTTATATAACAGAACAGTACACTCACAGTGAGGATACAATGCAGGCATATTTGCTGAACGACTTATGAAATGGAATTATAGCTAAGTTTCCCTTGAGCTATGGCTGTTTCAGAAAGGGGAAAGGACAAGAGAAACAGGATGGGCAGTGGGGAGAAAAACTTATGTTTACCCCCCAGAAGATTCTGAGATCAAAGACCAGTGACATTGTGTTTACTTCAAGTGCTGGCTAACCTAGCCAGCTATGACATAAGAATAACCTAGAGGTGGAATAGGAAGAAATTTGTAACAAGTAAAATGGTTGTGTACAATCACTTCATTCTTTTTGTTTTTGTTGGTGTTTTGTTTGAAATATGTTTGAAAAGATAACTAAAAGAGGATGTGGCCCTGCCAAGAGATTTCCTCAAAGTGCTAGAAATGGAAAAGGTGTGGAGAATGGGGAGGAAGTCTGTCAGAGAGCTTCAGGAAAAGCAGGGGTGTCTGAAACCAGGCCACTGGGACACACCACTGAGAAGAGTTGTGACTGCAGGAGTGAAGACTGAGAAGACAGGTGGGTAGAGCTAACATGGCAGCCTTGTGCTGCATACTTCATGATTAATGAGAAAGGTAAAGTGGGCCAGCTGCTGCTGTTTTCTGTCTGAAAGCTCAAACTGAGAAAAAGGTACACATTCAGGTGGTCTCTGGATGGTTCAGTTAAAGGGCTTGGCTGCTAACCAAAAGGTTGGAAGTTCAAGTTCATGCAGATGCACCTCAGAAGAAGTGCCTGCTGATCTAAAACCCATTGCTGTCGAGTTCATTCTAACTCACAGTGGCCCTAGAGCACAGAGTAGAACTGCCCCGTAGAGTTTCCATGGAGGGCTTATTGGATTCGAACCTTTTTGGTTAGCAGCCGTGCTACTGCAGACCTAAGTGGAGTTCGTACTGCCTGCTCCAAACAGCCAATATTTGAGATGGGATGAGTTGAGAAGCAAGAGGTTTATTGCATACCAACAGGCAAAGAGACAGAAGTAATAGTTTCCTCCAAAATCGGCCTCCCCGGAATAGATACTAGCTGGAGATTTTATAGGAGACGGGGATAAGGCTTTGAGTTCTAGGAAAGCTAATCTTCTTTACGTGATCACAATGGTCATGTCCCAGATGTGTTGATTTCTGAATTGATTTAAGGGCCTAAAGGTGATCTGGCTATCATATAATCTCTGGGCACATTCCTTTGTTTTTCTCTTATGGTCATTAGATAATTATCATGTATTTATTTACAGTCCTAAAGAGAGCACAGATTAGTTTGTATCTTTTTTTTTAAATTTATTATCTGATTCTTATTTGCCTTCTTGTAGTTAACATTTACCCCCTCCAAGAAAATGGGTTTTAGTCACACAGTTTATTTCTCTCTGTCATCTTCTATGATATTTTTTCTTTTTCTTTTATTTATTTTTTTATTTAATATGACTGAGTGAAAATGTACATTCCCATATAAATTTACGTGCCCACCTATATGCAGCTTCCACTGCTCTCCCTATCTGGCAACAGCACACTATTCCTCTCTGCTCCATACATCCAGGCAGCCAAAAAACACATACGGACATGTTCACGATCTTTAGTTACTAAAGAAATTCAAATTAAGACGACAATGAGATACCATCTCACCCCAACAAGATTGGCCATGATCCAAAAAACACAAACCAACGAATGCTGGAGAGGCTGTGAAGAAAGTGGAACCCTCCTACACTGTTGGTGGGGTTGCAAAATGGTCCAGCCTCTTTGGAAAGCAATCTGGCGCTTCCTTAAAAAAATGGATATTGATATACCATTTGACCCAGTAATTCCACTACTTGGAATATGTCCTACAGAATCAAGGCCTTTCACACCAATGGACACATGCACAAGAATGTTTATCACAGCACAGTCCATGATAGCAAAAAGATGGAATCAACTCAGATGCCCAACAACAGAAGAATGGATAGGTAAACTCTGGTACATATACTCAGTGGAGCACTACACAATGATAAAGAATAACAATGATTCCAGGAAACATCTTATAACCTGGTTTCAACTGGAAGACATTATGTTGAGTGAAAGTAGTCAGCGACAAAAGGACAAATATTGTATGAGACCTCTACGATAAGATCTCAAAAACAGACTTGTGTATAGAAGAAAAGACTCCTTGACAGTTGCAAGGGAGGGGAGGGAGGGAGGGTGAGGGGGGAGGGTTTAGTTTAGATAGTTGCTAGAAATCTGGTTGGGTGAAATCGGTGATAGCACACATTAGAAACAAGAACAACATTCGGTGGACTTCAGCATAACTTGAGTGGTTTGTATCTAGATAAAAAAACTAATGAAAACAATGCACTCATGTTTGGAGACAGACTTAAGAAACAAAACGGTTCAGGTCATGCTCAAGATGCAGCCACTTATTTTACTTTGAATGTTACAGTCACTCCTTTTCGTTGTGGGCTTCTTAATCTGGGGAAACAGGGCATTGTGTCTTTCTGGCTACTTTCTGCTGAATAGGGGATATTGTTTCGAGAGAGACCTTCAATGGCGTTGAGTCATAGGAAAGGCAGAATAAAAATTTACCACATCTTTATGGATGAGGTAGACAGCATGGAGAAAACACAGGCCATATTGGACATTGCTGGGAAAGCATATTGAAAGTTTTAGATTGACTCGTGAGTACAGTTTTCACATTTCTGGCAAGTTTGGTCCTTGACATTCAGGAGAGGAGGGAAGTATTCTGACTGTTGGAGCAGAGAATATGGTTAAGGCCAACAGGGAAGACACCAAAAAGCACGTAGGCCTGGGAACTGACAAACAGTATAGCAACTAAAGTCACAGTAGAACAACACAGTATCTATTCTTAGGTCACAATGGGTCTCTTGTTAGGTGCAGCTGAGTCAGTTCCAACTCATAGTGACCCTGTGCATAACAGAACAAAGTGCTGCCCTGTCCTGCACCAAACTCACAATTGTTTTAATGCTTCAGCCCATTGTTGTATAGCTACTGTGTCAATTCTGTGATTGAGAGTCTTCCTCTTTTTCACTAACCCTCCACTTGACCAAGCGTGATGTCCTTCTCCAAGAATAGATCCCTCTGGACAACATGTCCAAAGTATGTGAGTGGCAGTCTTGCTATCTTTGCTTCCAAGGAGCACTCTGGTGGTACTTCAAGAACAGACATTTGTTCTTTCGGCAGTCCATACATTCAATATTCAATAATCTCCAACTCCACAATTCAAAGGCATCAGTTCTTCTGTCTTCCTTATTAATCGTCCAGCTTTCACATGTATATGTCTTCAGTCAGGTGTACCTTAGTCTTCAAGGTAACAGCTCTAGTTTTCAATGCTTTAAAGAGATCCTTTGCAGCAGATTTTCCAAATGCAATGCATCTTTTGATTTTTTGACTGCTGCTTCTGTGAGCATTGATTGTGGAACCAGGTAAAATGAAATCCTTGACAACTTCAATCCTTTCTCTATTATCATTGTGTTGCTTACAGGTCCAGTTGTGAGGATTTTTGTTTTCTTGATGTTGATGTACAATCCTTAGTGAAGGTCGTGGTCTTTGGTCTTCTTCAGTAAATGTTTCAAATCCTCTTCACTTCCAGCAAGAAGAGTTGTGTCATCTGTGTAATGCAGGTTGTTAATGAGTCTTTCTTTGAGCCAGATGCCTCATTGTTTTTCATATATTCTAGCTTCTCAGTTTATTTGCTGAGCATATGGATTGAAAAGGTGTGGTGAAAGGATACAACCTTGATACACATCTTTCCAGTCTTTAAACTATGCAGTGTCCTGTAGTTCTGTTCCCATGAGTACCTCTTAATCCATATACGGATTCCTCAGGAACACAATTCAGTGTTCTGGAATTCCCATTCTCCGCAATGTTATACATAATTTGCTGTGTTCCACACAACAGAAGGCCTTTGCATAGTCAATGAAATACAGGTAAACATCTTTTTGGTGTCCCCTGCTTTTGGCCAAGATCCATCTGACATCAGCAACAATATCTGTGGTTCCACATTCTCTTTGGAATCTGCTTTGATTTTTTGACAGTTTCCTGTCAATATACTGTTGTACTAGGTTTTGAATGATCTTTAGCAAAATTTTACTTGCCTGTGATATTAATGATATTGTTCAATAATTTCTATACATAGTTGGATCACCTTTCTTGGGAATAGGCATAAATATGGATGTCTTCCCGCCAGTTGGCCAGGTAGGTGTCCTCCAAATTTCTTGGTGTGGATGTGTGAACTCTTCCAGTGCTGCATCGATTTGTAGAAACATCTCAGTTGATAGTCCATCGATTCCTGGGATCTTTTTTTTTTTTTTTTTGCCAGTGTCTTCAATGAAGCTTCAGCTTCTTCCTGTGGTACCATGGGTTCCTGGTTATATGTTACCTCTTGAAATGATTGAATGTCAATCAGTTCTTTCTTTTTTTACCAGTTCTTTCTGGTATAATGACTCTGTGTATTCTATCTTCTTTTGTTACTTCCTGAGACATTTACTATTTTCCCTGTAGAATTCTTCAGAATTGCAACTAGAGGCTTGAGAGATACAGAGCATGTTCTTTCCTTTTGGTTTTCTATTTTCAGCTCTTTGCACATGTTATTATAATACTTAGCTTTGTTTTATTGACATTTCCTTTAAAATCCTCTGTTCAGCTCTTTATTTTGTCATTTCATTCCTTTTGCTTTGGCTACTCAATGTTCAAGAGCAACTAAATTGACATAGAGAACATAAAGATCTTCGTATACTTTTCAAATGGGCCAGTTTGTATCGAAATTTCTCCAAGTAGCTTCTAAATGTCTACATCATAAGATAGACACAAGAGGTAGTTTTTCTTGAATAAAGTACTGAAGTTCTAAGACAGCCCTACAAAAACCAGCAATCTTCAGCCATAGCTACTAACCTAATACAAGACAGAAATGTAGACACAATGCTTTAGATCAAAAGCAAACTCTCAGAACAAAAGGAACAGAAATACTGCGTAAATTCACTGAACAATACTACACAAAAGCAAGGATATGGGCATTCTAGTTTCTGAACATGTATGCAGCGATTTTTGTTAAGGATGACTGAATTCAATAGAAAAAGCAAGTTCTAGATAATGTATTAACTTTATAGAGCCTCAGATGGGGAAAGGTTAGGCCTTTTGACAAAACCTGAGCATCAAGATTTTTTCTAAAAAGGAAAGGATGAAGTAAATGAAAGCCCATTTTTCCCAAAGTGGTTACTGTAATTCCAAATTACTTCTAATATACTCACTTTATAGTGTTTTAAAATATGAATCCAAACCAAGTGTCCCAGTAGTGGAGAGGAGAGAAATTCAGACTTGTTTATCAAAGATATTAAGCTGCAAGTTTCAAATTTTGGTTTCCTTCTTTTTGAACTTAATTTATTCTCATGACTGGAGACCTAGTCTCTTACTTTAGACCTTAAATATACTAGTTCCTCCAAGTGAAAATTGCTTTAAAACTGCTGATATTTTTTATTTTGATTTTGTGATTCTTTATTGAGAAACTGTGTCATAAAAAAGGTAAAGAGCTACCACTTCTCCCTTAAATTTCACAGTACAAGTAAGGAGCTGCCACGTCCCCCTGAGAATTAGACAGAAGAGAGTACTATTTTCCAGGTTTTCTCTGAGTGACAAAAAACCCTGAATTTTGTAACTTATGGTGATCTAGAGGTCTTTGAAAATAGAAATACCTCTTTAATGTTTCAACTGTTCAATTCCAGACTAAAACTGCAGTTTACCAAAAGAATCACTAAGCATCAGTCTTATCCAAGCTATCAAGCAAAAATCTAAGACCTTTTTAAATCAACCAAGCAGTGTTTCAAACAAATATGTCCAACAAAATTTAAGAAAATGTGAGAAAGAAACAAAAAACAAATATGCAAAGTCTCATTTTCCTAGACCACCTACTCTGTCGTTGTCAAAGGGACATGGAGTAGGAATACGTCCAGAAGAGAGGACCTTTATTTTGCTGGCTTTTGCTCCACAGGTCTCCTCAAGTTCTATTGGATTCCTAGAATCAGAAATCCTTGACCACTATACCATTAACTGTTGTAGGGAAATAAAACAAAAAGAAAGTTTTGTTCAGCATATATTCAAAAGGGCAAAAGTGAGAAGTTGGTAAGCATGCTGCCACAGCCATATTTGACCCCAAATCTAGAGAATACTGTAGAATAGGCAAGAGTGGAAGAAAGCATATTGCCACAGCCATGTCTGTTTAAGTCCAAAGACTATTACAAAATCAACAAAAGTGGGAAAATGAGCAAGCACGCTGCCACAGCCATGTCTGCCTAAGTGTCTAGGCATGGAAGACTTCTTCCAACCAGTGGAACCAGTTGTTGGTCTCAAAGAATTTAAAGTAGAATTATTCTAAAATGAGACTAGGTTGGGGGAGCTCTGATACAATGAAAGTGACAAGACAGAAAAGTCTGGGCAAGACACACAGACAAACAAGAAACACTTAAAATCACAAGGAAGTGGAGGTACTCTCAGTTACCTCAACGTCCCAGGCAATCACATAAAACTTGATAGAGATGTTCTTAATCACTTCAACCTACCAGATGTACAGATGCACAGGAAACACTTAAGCCTTTAAGTAAATGCAGTATTTCTGGCTATCTCAACCTCCCGGCACTCATGTGCGCTTGGCAGATTACTCTCAGTCACCTCCACTTCACACATAGTCATAGTAGATTGAAGGAGGTGATCTTAGCCACTTCAGTCTACCACTCATATGAGCTTGACCGAGGTGCTCTTGGCCACATCAGTCTCCCAGATACTCTTAGACCTGAAATAAGACTGCAGAATTGCTAAGTGTCCCTCATCACAGTTCTTGTCATGGGGTTAGTCTTCTGGGGTACTGCTTGCCCACAAAATCAACGGACTCTAACTCTATCTGCCCTGGGCCTTTGGTGCTCAGGGAGAGAATTGTGGACTCAGGGATCCCATCCAAGTCTTGTTTAAGTACTTACCTGTTTTATTACGCATTGGAACTGTTGATGCCATGGCCAGACCTGCACCCTCCCAGAAGCTCAATTTGAAGACAGAAGGGTCTCCAGCAGCAATCATCTGCTACAGAGCTGGTGTGGAGGCCAGGCCCACCACAGGACTCCTGAGTCACAAACGGCAAGGCCCCGCATTGGGCACAAAATTTGTTTCCACAAACCTGAGTGGAGTACATACTGACTGCTGCTAACAGTCTTTGAGACAACGGTGAGCTGAGAAGCAAGGCATTCATTGCATACTGGTGGGAAAGGAGACAGAGGGAATAGGTTCCTCTAAAATCTGCCTCCCTGAAATGGAAACTAGTTGGAGGTTTTATAGAAAGGGATAAATTTTTGAGTTCTAGTAAAGTTAATCTTCTTTGAGTGGTCACAGTTGTCACATCCTAGATGTGTTGGTATCTGAGCTGATGTTTTGGGTCCAGAGGTGGTCTGATTATCTTAAAACCTCCAGACATAAGATTTTTATCACCTGTTTATCCACAGTCCTGAAGAGAACACAGATTAGCCCTTATTTTGAAAGAAAATAAGGGAGACAGTGGACTCATGCTTGGAGACAGAATGAAGAAACAAAATGGTACAAGCTACACTGAAGATATAGCCACTTATTTTACTCTGCCTATTCCAGTCATAGCTCTTAACCACTATGCCATTGAAAACCCCGTGGAGCAGAGTTCTACTCTGACACATGTGAGGTCACCATAGATTGTAAATGACATGATGGCAATTGATTTTTAGTTAATGAGAGTTTACTGTGTGCACCTTCTTTAAACTTAATGCTTCAAACATATGTTCTCTTATTTATTCTTCATGATACTCCTTCAAGATAGGTATATTGTTAATAGTGTTTTTATAGATGAAGATACTAAGGCTTAACAAGATGAAATATTTGGCTCAAGTGGATGGTGAATGGTTTAAACTCAGGTCTCCCTGCCTCCAGGGCCAAGGCTCTTGACCAGTGTGATCAGCACTCTCACTTAGGGATGATTAAAAACATTACCTGGTTGTGGAGGTCATAAGACAATTCTTCAATCTCAGAAGAGATGGAACCTATAGGGATAGAAGAAAGGCAACAAGCCCATGTGTTAAAATGTCTGGAGAATATAAACTTGGGGCATGGGATTTACAAAACTGCTTATTGATAACTAGAGGTCAGCTAATCAGAAGAGTTAAAATACCTATAGTTCCTCTCCACACCCCAAATTTGGTTATATTTGAAAATGGAACATCATTTCCTATAAGTTTTATATAATACTTATTCACATTTATCATTTGCTGTTATTTTTTCCATTTAGTGCTGGAGTGCTCATAAATGTTTTTGAATTTAGGGAAAACTAAACTAGACATCTAAGGGAGAATGTTATTAAGTCTACTCACAACCTATACCTAGAGGCTCTTACCTGGGGCATCGCTCAGTAATCCATAGCTGCCATTGCTGGTGGCTTCTTGGAACTGCAGACACGAGGTTTCAGGGTGTGTTACCTACTGATATGTGCCTCCAAAAATTCACAGTAGAAAACCAAGAAAGCCATCGATTTATTCAAAAATATTCACTCAATAGCAGGAAACTGGTCATTTGGAAGTCTATTTTTATGATCTGGTGCTAGATCTTCCTAGACCTCTCTTTAAAAGTCAGTAATTCCTGCCAAACACTACTTGAAAATACAAGCTTGTTCATGGTCCAGATTCTATTGGTTTAATCCACGTGATGCCATGATAATATGAACAAATACTATTCTTTCTTCAGGCAAACGCTTGAAGTCTTCTTATACTGTGTCTACTTTTTGACCTTTGTGTTTTCGTATGATAAAGAATTTTTATTTTCTAATCAAGATTTTAATTTTATTATTCTATTGAGGTTTGTAGCTCTGTTTTAGTGATACTGCAATTTCTGTTGCATCTCTTCTGGAAAATGGATCTTGGTAAGCAGATGTCTATAGGTGAGGAAGCTAGAGCAGTCATCCTAGAGTGGTGTTCTGGCAATGGAAAAGGAGTCACCAGAGTCTTTTGAAGTCTCACATATTGACCCATGTGCCTACTTTAGTGAAATGAACCATTAGGATACTCCTATTTTCTATAAATCTATTGTACACATGTTGACATGTTCACTGATGAGCTGAGAAATTAGACCAGACAATGGAATAGAGCCTGCGTATAGGATACCCCTGCTGTTATCTCTCTTACTTCTTTCTAACTAACCAACCAACCAACCAACCAAACAGCCAACTAACCAGTTGTTATTGAGTCCATGGTGACTCTATGTGTGTAGAGTAGAACTGTCCCATAGGGTTTTCAAAACTATGAATTTGCAGTAGTATGTTATCAGGCCTTTTCTGAAGCACCTCTAGGGGGTGAGATTGGAAGTGTCAACCTTTTGGTTAGTAGTCAGTGCTTAACTGTTTGCATCACCCAGGTGCTTCTGTCTCTAACTAATCACTCTGAAAAGATGGGCTCTTAACAAAAAGAAAAGGAAAACAAGAAAACATTCCCTTTGGCAATCTTTTTCACGGCCACTGCACACAGTAGCACGGTGGCCAGTTTATAAACCTAGCTGTCTAGTTGTCTGTGAGGGGATTTTTAGCCCCCAACTGTATTGGAACACTCCCCCTACTCACCTGATCTGGCTCCAGTGACTTTTTTCTCTACCAAAAGATAAAGGAGATATTGAAAGGAAGACAGTTTGATGACATTCAGGACATCAAAGGTAATACGATGACATCTCTGATGGCCACTCCAGAAAAAGAGTTCCAAGATGGCTTTGAAGGGTGGACTGGACACTAGCATCAGTGCATGGTTTCCCAAGGGGAATACTTCAAAGGTGACTGTAGCGATAGTCAGCAATGAGATATGTAGCACTTTTTCTAGGATGAGTTTGTGAACTTAGTTGGCAGTCGTTGTAGAGTTTTCAAGGCTGTGGTCTTTCAGAAGTAGATTGTCAGGCCTTTCTTCTGAAATTCCATGTATATATCTATATAAGAAAACATATATACACATACGTGCACATACATATATATATCCATTTCATATTTTTGCTTTAAAAAACAACTTCTAATTGAGATATATTTCTGCAAGTGGTGTTGGTGGGTGAAGCTAAAAATGTCTTTAATGTTGTCATATTTTCCTCTAGGGACTGTGAATCCACTTGTAGTAACTACCACTAGCAACATTTGAGATAGTAATAGGTGAAAATTGATGTTCTACTGTGGCTTTGATTTGTTTTTGTTTGACACCTATGAGACTGAAAACTTCTCATTCATACGGGCTGATTGCATTTCTTCTTTTCAATATCCTTTCTACAGTCTTTGTTATTAAAAAATCTTACACATTTTTTCAGTTTTTAAATTTATTTCTCGCAACTGTTTTATATGATTTAATGTCTTTTGTCCATCACGTATTCAGATATATGATACAGATACTTATTTGCTTTTGATATTGGTAATAATCATTGACTCATAGCTCTGTGAGTTAGAATTTAACTCAACAATAATATGTTTGGTTTTGATTTATTGCTAATATTATATGACTTTTGTATTACATGGTTTTTCATTTTTATTCAGTTAAATTCATCAATCACTTCCTTCAAGTTTTCTGTTGTTGTTATCATGCTGTGTAAGTGTTCCTCAAGTCAAGGTGTATTGTTAGGTGCTGTTGAGTCAATTCTGATTCACAGACCGTATATGACAGAGTAGAATTGCCCCATAACATTCTCTAGGCTGTAATTGACAGGTCACTGGGTGGGCTTGAACCACCAGCCTTTCTATTTGCAGACAAGCACTTAACCATTGCTTCACCAGTGCTGCTAAGGCTAGCTTAGTATTCTGTTTCCTTTTAAACATTTTATTTTTATATTAAAACCTTTAACTTATACAGAGTTTATTTTGGTGTACATCCAAGAAAAACATTCTCCAAATCGTTGGCTGTGTCATCACTTAAAAGATCCTGGATATTCTGCAAGGTTTCATGCCTTCCAAGTGTTGATTCCAGTGGCCAAGTTGGGATAATGTGAAAGGCAAGTGGAGCGTCTGGTCTGAAAAGCAAATCAGCAGGTAGTGGCAGAGACAGGGGCATTAACTCAGTACTTAATGCCCTAAATTTCCCTGTCATTAAGTATAAATTAAATTACTATTGATGAACTGGTGCATGGTTGTATCACATTTATAAATATTTAAATAAGAAAAATGGGAGAAAGTGTATCAAAGGCAATGACTTCATAGATGAGAAGTGAGAAGCCTGGCTGGTGTGCAGAAGAGTGACTTCAAAAGGAAACCTAGACTGCATTAGTAGGACACTTTGATGAATGTTGGAGTCTAGTCTCCTTCCTGGGTCTGGAACTGTATTAGGGCATGATGAGATTTGAAGTGTGTGTGATTTTTAAGGTACTACCAACTAATTTGGCAAGAATATTTTCAGCATTAGCCATCTTTATCATCATTGTCACCATCTACCAGAATGTAAAATAAAACAAAAATTATAAGTTAGAGCTTGTGTTTGAGGATGTGTGTATCACAGCATTTGAAAAAAGAGAGATCTTTCCTATTTTGCAATGTACGATTTTTCCTATTCTAGCCCTGTCTTTTGATGATGCCCTGAGACTCATTAGCTCCTTTCCTGGCTTTCCTTCTTTTCTCCCATGCCCCCCCCCCTTCGTGTTGAGAAGGAGATGACTGGATTCTGCGCAAGTCTGGGCAGGTTTCATCCCAGTCCAAGTCAGTCTCACCCAGATTTCCAAAAGGCTCAATGAGCTAAGTAAAACAGAGAGAATATAGGGAAGAGGTTGCACAGGTAAGAATATGCAATGAAGGCAGTGGCAATAATTGCTGTTATTATAACAAAAACAGTGACCACATTTATGGACCGTATACTACACATCAAACAATGTTCCACAACCTGTACATGAGTAATGTCTATGAGCTGCATCTCTTCTAGTTGAAGGAAAGAAGTTGAGGGGATGGAGGTGCTACCTGTGGAATGAATTTCTGGAATGTCAGGAGAATTCCCTGATATTGAATCCATCTGACATTCCAGGATGCCACCTGGTCATTGAAGAGGGTGGTTTAGGCTGATTTGGCTGATCATAATGTTCATTGTTGTGAACATGTCTACATTATTGTTACAGTCATTTAAATGATGTTGTCTGTCCCTCTGTCCCTTCCTACATTCATTCATTAGATTGTGTTCCCAAAGTACTGCTTGGATTCATGGTGACATCCTCTTACTTATCTCAGCTAGGGTGTTTGTTGAAAATGGAGATTTCTGAGCTTATCATCAGAGTCCAGGTGACTCAGATGGCACATTCAATTAAATTTTGGATTAAGCAGCTCTTCTCAAGTGTCATTGTACATAAGAATCAATGGGAATTTTATTAAAATGTAAAGTCCATTTCAGTAGGTCTGAGGTGGGCCCTGAGATTGCATTTCTGCAAGTCCCCAGATGTTGCTGATGTTGAGAGTTGCAAACCATATTTGGGTGGCAAGGGGCTGTTGTTACTTGCTGTTGAGTCAGTGCCAACTCTTGGTGACTATACAAATGCAAGACAAAACATTACCTGGTCTGGTATCATCTTCGTCGTCATTGGTATGTCTGAGTCCATTGTTGTGACTATTGTGTCACTCCCTTTCATGACAATTTCCCAGGTTTATTTTTGTTTTTTTGCTGCCCCTCTACTTTACCAAATGTGATGTCCTTTTGTAGCCGTTGTAACTATCATAAGTCTGAATCAACTCATGACAACTAGAGCATGAGACTGGAGTGTCTACACTAGTTATTATGACATTTTATTCCTTCTGTGTATTTAGCCCCTTTTCACCTTCTCAGACTTACTCCTGTGGTTCTCTACCTGAAGTCTCTGATGCACTCAGAGAAGGTTCTGGAGTGTTTTCCAATAGTGCTGATAATAATAATAATGATATTCTATACATATACATATAGGTATATGTATACATGTATGTATAATATATGCACATGTATAATGCATATTATGTGTATGTATGTACATATATGCATATATGTGTGTATATGTATATACACACAGTGCTATTAAATATATATAAAAGAAATATATATATTATCGTACTTTAGATTAATGTTTACAGAGCTAGTTTCTCATTTAAGAGTTAGTACACATGTTGTTGTTTGACATTGGTTAACAACCCCACAACATGTCAGCACTCTCTGTTCTCAACTTTGAGTTCCTCATTGTAAGCTTTCCTGTCCTCTCCTGCCTTCTAGTCCTTGTCACTGGGCTCGTGTGTCCATTTAGTCTTGTTTTATTTTATGGACCTGTCCAGTCTTTGGCTGAAGGGCTAACCTTGGGATTGGTTTCGTTACTGAGCTGAAAGGATGTCTGGAGGCCATATTCTTACTTTCTTCACTCTCTGTCAGGCCAGCAAGTGTATTCTTTCTTTTTAAGTTAGGATTTTGTTCTACATTTTTCTCCAGCTCTGTTTGGAACACTCTCTTATGATCCCTGTTAGAGCAGTGGTAATAGAGTATCATCTGGTTGTACAGGATTCAGTCTGGTAGAGGCCATTCTAGATGTGGTCTGTTAGTCCTTTGGACTAATCTTTCCCTTGTGTCTTTAGTTTTCTTCATCATCCTTTCTCCCAAACGGGTGAGACTAATGGAGTATCCTAGACAGCTGCTCATATGCATTTAAGACCCCAGATGCTACTCCCAAAGTAGAATGTAGAATATGTTTTATATAAACTGTGTTAGGTCAGTTGGGCTAGGAATTCTCTGAGACCATGGTCCCCACAATCCTCGTCCAGCAATTTAGTCCCTGAGGGAGTTTGGACATATCTATGTTGCTTCTATGACCTTGTCTTGTGTAAGATGTGCTGGCTTCCGCAATATTGTATGCTGTTTTATCCTTCACCAAAATTACCACTTATCTATTGTCTATTTAGTGTTTCTCCATCTCTGTCATTCCCTTCCCCCTTAGCTGTTGAAGATTGTTTCTTTTTGTATGTAAACCTTTCATGAGGCTTTACAGTAGTGGTCATATACAATATCTGTCCTTTTGTGATTGACTTATTTCACTCAGCATGATGCCCTACAGTTTCCTCCATGTTATAAGATGCTTCATAGATTCCTTGTTGTTCTTTATTGTTGTGTAATACTCTGTTGTGTGTATGTACCACAATTTGGTTCTCCATTCATCTAAAACAGACCTTTCTTCAAGGACTTTGCCAATCTCTCCTTGTGGATAAGGTTTTCCAGCTGCTCCAGCCCTGTGATGTCCTTTTCTCTCTAATTTCTGTACTAAATCCAATCATCTACTCTTGGTTTTGTGTCAGGGGCAGTGCGCTCTACAATGTCACTCTGAAATATATGAGGAATTCTGTTCAGCAGAACTAACCCTGTTGGAGTCAACTGCTTTATTTCCCTTTGTACTGCACAGGGATGTGCTATGAGGCAGAAGTCATCAGAGCCTCAGTTTTAAAAGCTAAATCTCTTCCACATCCTGAGTGTCATGGATTGAATTGTGTCCTCCCATAAATGTGTGTAGCAACTTGGCTGGGCCACGATTCCTGGTACTGTGTGACGTTCCACTTGTTGTAAAACCCATCTCCAAGATGTTAATGAGGGAGGATGGGTGGCAGTTGTATTGGTGGGGCGGGACTTAAT
Organism: Heterohyrax brucei; assembly: GCA_028571685.1. Lineage (NCBI taxonomy): Eukaryota > Metazoa > Chordata > Mammalia > Hyracoidea > Procaviidae > Heterohyrax > Heterohyrax brucei. The sequence goes on from CM053147.1 coordinate 22,749,046, forward strand.
GTGAAAGATTGAATTGTGCCTTGAGGCAGTCTCTTGGGAGAGAAAGGGAAAAAGAAGCTAGCAGGGAGCTGGGGACCTCATACCTACAAGAAGGCATGCTGGGAGCAGAGCATGTACTTAGGAAAGGACCCAGGGTCACTGCACCTCAGAAGCTCCCTGTACAGCGGAAGATTGATGACAAGTACCTTCCTCTGGACCCAACAAAAAAGCCTTCCCCTGGAGTTGACACCCTGAATTTGGGCTTGTAGCCTGCTGAGTTGTAACAAAATAAATTTTGTCTTTGTTAAAGCCATTCACTTGTGGTATTTCTGCTAGAGCAGCAGGAGATGATCAAGACACCATGGATGCACAAGATGCCCTCTTAGCCCATCCTTGGAGTTACTTTTGGGAGTTCCTGGGTGACATGAATAGGTAAGCCCTCAACTCAATTACTAAGTGAGTAACTGGTGGTTCTAACCCACCAGAGGGTGACTAGGGAGAAAGCACTAGTGATCTGCTACTGAAAGGTCATAGACTTGAAAACCCTATGGAGTGCAGCTCTACTCTGTAACACATGTGTTTGCCGTAAGTTAGAATCCACTTGCTGGCAACTGAGTTCTTTTGTAGTTACTCTAACTTGTGCTGATCATTCATAATAATCCAGGTATGTACCTGGGAGCATGGGAGATATATTGGGGCAACCCCATCTGCATGAGATGGGTATCGCCCCAGGTGCCTGACATACTCTGTTCCCAAAAAAAGTATAGAAAAATGTTCATATTTTGTAATCCTTTTTGGCTTCGCCTTAAACTTTCAGACTAATTGATCTGGATCTGTATTTTCCCAACAGGACTGTCCTTGGGGTCTTTGTTCTATCTTGGTAAAATACAAATACTGAGTCTTCTCCTTAATCCTTAATTACACAATTCAGATCTGTCCTTGGCCATTCTCTTTGCTGCTCTGAGGTGATGAACACTCTACAATGGGGGAGGGTGGAGGGAGGGAGGATACTCCAAAATATTAATTATAATTATAACATGTGACAAGTTGAAGATAGTGGATGTAGCACCTTGTTAGTCTGGAGAAAAATTCTGAGACCTTCTTCAAAGCAGAATTTAAAGTATTACTCGATTGATAGAATCTTGTGCTTTTTCTGGGAGTTTGAATCTTTTTCAGAGTCTGTTTATGGTTAGATGTGCGTCTGTGCATTAAATAGACTTAGTTGTTGTCTCTTTAGTCCTTCTTTTACTGTGCACATAAAATGCACCTTGAATAGCATCAGGTCAAGCCAGACGAAAGTTCATGTCCTCAGTAATGGAAGGATAGAAGGGCAGCAAGTTTTGATGTCCTTTGTTGTTTTATACTATCTCAGTGCTAGTTAGGACCTGGAAACAATATTTCATGTTCTAGGAGTAGTTTTTAGCCAATGATTAGACCTTTCAATTTTTCAACGCTTTTCATCTAAATCTTTTAAGGTCAAAAATCATGAATAAATCCATCTTTGATAGACTGAAAGGTTTTAGCTTCAGAGAGTTGTCAGTAGACTTCAAATTGGAGCAGTCTTTCAGTTCTGTTACTTTGCAAGCTATTGATAAATTTGTTCACACCACTGCAGACCTAATGAATATATTCATGGACTATGGAGCGCAGCTTGGTATTTAGAAGAATCTAAAATGTGGCTTGAAAAAAAAATTCAGTGGTGTTTAGGGTGGTATTTATAATTGAATATTTAAAATAGATAATGTTAAAAATTAAAAATATGTGTCACTGTAGTTTTAATTTCAGATTAAATGTAAAAAATGTAAATAGTGGTGATAGACCGCAAATAATATTCTTTGAAGAGTCTGTTGAAGCCATTTTTCCTGATGCTAATCACAACTCAAATGAAGTAGTTTTAAAAATTGGGAGGTTCAGTGTGAGAACTGATTAAATTTTAACCTTTATACTGACAGAAAAGCTAGGGGAATTATAAACTCTGCATCTCAAGCATTAATGAACTACAGGTCTGACAGTAACTCACATAGTGACCATTTCTGTAGTCTAGAGTTTAGTTTGGACCTTTTAATTTTAGGAAGGAAATTGTGATTTTAAAATGTACACTTTGGCTCTCCCAGTTACAGGGACAAAACAGACTGCCACCTTCCCCCACAGGGTGTCTAGAATGGTGAGCTCAGAACAGCACTAGTCTTCTAATGCTCAGCCTAGAGACAAATCCCAGCAGATACTCCAAAAAGAGTTTCTTGTAAGATTGAATTGAATGCTTATTTGTTAATAATGAATACAATATCCCAGATTCTTGTTGTTGTTAGGTGCCTGTCGAGTTCATTTGGACTCATACCAGCCACATGTGTGACAGTACAACTACCCCTTGGGGTTTTCTAAGCTGTAATCTTTATGAGTGCCTTCCAACCTGAGAGACTCACTTCCCAGCACCGTATCTGACAATGTTCGGCTGCTATTCATAAGATTTTCCCTGGCCAATTGCTTTCAAAAGTAGACTGCAGGGTCCTTCTTTCTAGTCTCTCTTAGTCTGGAAGCTCAGCTGAAACTTGTCTACCGTGGTTGACCCTGCTTGTACCTAAATACCAATGGCATAGCTTTCCGCATCACAGCAACAAGCAAGCCTCCACTGACAGACAGGCAGGGGCTGCTTGCTCCATCTTGTTACCCTCTTTACTGGATGGTGTTACCCTCCTTACTTGATGCTATGGCCCTCCCTACCTAATGCTGTTACACTCTTTCCCTGATGCTATTATCTGCCTTACCGAATGCTGTTACCTTCCTTGTCTAATGTTATAACCTCCTTTACCTGATGACATCACTCTCCTTACCTGATGCTATTACACTCCTTGGCTGATGCAAAAAAAAGGAAGACCCTCAATGAGGCAGATTGACACAGTGGCCACAACAATGAGCTTAAGCATGAAAATGGTTATGGACATGGTACAAGACCAGGTAGTGTTTCATTCTGTTGTTATGAGTCGGAACCAACTTGATGGCACCTAATGACAACAACAATCTCTATGAGAGTAGGTCATCAGGTCCTTCTCTTTTGGAGTACAGGGTGAGTTCTAACCACCATGCCCATTGCACCACCAGGCTCTTCAATAACTGTGATAGAGAGTTTTTCTTCGTTTTTTAAGGGTACTTTATTAGGAGACTCATAGTAAAAGATTCTATGGCACACATTTGCAGGAATACAATAGGCTGGTGCCTTCCTAGACCAAAAAGAGACAAGTGGGCACACAATCAGTCTCCAAGGCAGCTTTTACATAGTTTATTTTAAACTTAAGGGAATTTAGAGTGCTTCTCAGCTTTTCCCCCATGACTTAGGCCCTGAAGATACAGTAGTTAAAGAGCTTGGCTGCTTATTACAAGTTTTACAGTTGGAATCCACTAGCTACTCTTTGAAAACTCTATGGGGCAGTTCTTCTATGTTCTGTAGGGTCACTGTGAGTTGGAGTCACCTTGAAAACAATGGATTTGGGTTTTTAGGAGTTAGACAGACTTGAGGGAGCTGGAGTTGTTTTTTTTCCATTCCCCCATGTTGGTTATTGTTAGGTGACATCAAGTCAGTTTCAACTTGCAGCAGGTCCATAAGACTGGGTACAGCTGGCCTGTAGGGTTTTCTAGGCTTTCATCTTTGTGGAAGCAGATTGCCGGCTCTTTCTCCTGTGAAGTAGCTGAGCGAGTTTGAATCTTCAACCTTTAGTTAGCAGTTGAGTGCTTAACCACCGCACCACCATGCTTCCTTCCCTGTTGAACAGGCTCTGGTAAAATCCATTTTGGTCACTGTGTGATAAAATAGTTGCTCTTCGACAAAAGGACAAATATTGTATGAGACTTCTACGATAAGATCTCAAAAACAGACGTGTATAGAAGAAAAGACTCTGACAGCTGCAAGGGAGGGGACGGAGGGAGGGTGAGGGGGGGAGGGTTTAGTTTAGATAGTTACTAGAAATCTAGTTGGGAGAAAGCGGTGACAGCACACATTAGGAACAAGAACAACATTAAGTGGACTTCAGCATAACTTGAGTACTCCTTCGATCTTAACTCAATACTGTAAGGATAGAGTAGCTGGGGCGGGGGCGGGGGACCATGCTCTTAGGCGAATTTCAGACCAATTGGCACAACTAGCGTTTTGCTAAGAGAGCTCTCTGCACCCCACATTGGTGAGTGGTGTCTGGGGTCTTAAAAGCTGCCAAGCTGCCATTCGAGGACACAGCAAATGGTCCCAACTCAACAGGAACGGATGCTCACTGAGGACCAAAATGGCATGCGGTAAAGACAACCGAGAAGATGGAGAGACCCACAAGAGTGGGTGCCTACATCGACTTGGGGCCGGAAGAACTGGATGGTGCCCGGCCACCACCAGTGATAGCCACGAGGGAGCTCACAGAGAGGAGTCTTACTGGCAACACAAGAATAAAGAGGTGCATCATGAGATCTCCACTAAAAGACTTCAATTGATGGTCCAGCGGTTTTGGGGTTCCTCTGAGAGCATGGCCCCCTGCCCTGATGCTGCCCTTTCCCATAAATTATAACACAGGTCCACTCTTTGGACAGGAATGGATTGGACTTGGCAAGGCAGAGTGACCATATATTGGAAGCACTTTATGGTTCTATACATCTATAGCATATCATCTTGCTGACCTCTGGCTGGAGGAAGGGGAGTGGACGGAGAGGAGGGGAAAGGAGACTGTTGGGAGGATGAGACATGTATGGAGCAGAGAGGAATAGTGTGCTGTCACCAGACAGGGAGAGCAGCGGAAGCTGCATATGGTGGGGGGGGGGCATGTAAATTTATACGTGAATGTACATTTTCACTCAGTTATGTTAAATAAAAATTAAAAAAAAAGTTGCTCTTGAGATCAGGCCACTGTTAGTGAGAACAGAGCTGTGCTCCAGGTGTATTTCAAAATGGTTACTTGTCCCTTCATCCTGAGGGTACCAAGAGGACATTTTTCTCAGTCTTCATGATGGGAACTTGGTGGAGCTCCTGGAGGTAGAATTCATTAAAGCTCCTTCTAAAGGTGGACACAAGTGCCTTGATCTTTCCAGCTAATTTCCCCCTCTCTCAGTCTCCTGTCATCCTTTATATATTCTTACTGTAGGCTCAGTCCAGTTTCTTATCCTGTAAACTGTGATTTTCTGTATCTGCTTCTATCTCCAGTTTTTGGGGAGATAATTTTCCCTGTGGCCTTAATTCTCTGATGAAGCTAAGGAGAGTTGACATTTTTTTCTTTCTTTCTTTTTTTCTTGTGAGGATGAGAGTAACAGCTTGCAAACTCTACATATTGTACTGGGAACTGGAAATCACGATTTGGTATATAAACACTATATAAAAAGATTTCTATTAGACGGTCTGTTATAATTACTGTTGTTGCCATCGAGTCATTTCCAACTCATGTGACTCAGTGCACAACAGAACAAAACACTGCTTGGTCCTGTGCCATCCTCAGAATTGTTGCAATGCTTGAGCCTGTTATTGTGATGCTGGAGCCCACTGTTGCAGCCACTGTGTCAGTTGATTGAGAATCTTCCTCTTTTTGCTGCCCTTCTACTTTACCAAGTAGGATGTCCTTCTCCAGGAACTGAATCCTCCTGAGACCATGTCTGAAGTATATGAGATGTAGTCTCTCCATCCTCGCTTCTAAGGAACATTCTGGTTGCAGTTCTTCCAAGACAGATTTATTTGTAATGTAAAGGTGTTAGTTCTTCTTTGGTCTTCCTTACTCATTGTGCAACTTGTGCATGCATGTGTGGCAATTGAAAATACCATGGCTTGGGTCAGGGACACCTTAGTCCTCAAGGTGACATCTTTGCTTTTCAACATTTTGAGGAGATCTCTTGCAATTGATTTGCCAAATGCAATATGTCTTTAGATTTCTTGACTGCTGCTTTCTTGGTGTTGATTGTGAATCCAGGTAAATGAAATCTGTAACATCCTCAATCTTTTATCCATTTATTGTGGTCCATTTGTGAGGGTTTCTGTTTTCTTTATGTCGATGTGTAATACACACTGTCTTTGATTTTCATCAATAAGTGTTTCAAATCGTCTTAACTTTCAGCAAGTAAGGTTGTGTTATCTGCATAACACAGGTTGTTAATGAGTCTTCCTCCAATCCTAATACCCTATTCTTTATAAAGTCCAGCTTCTTGGATTATTTGTGCAGCATACAGATTGAATAGGCGTGGGGAGACACTACAAGCCTGGTACACACCTTTCTTGACTTTAAACAATGCAGTATCTTCTTGTTCTGTTGGAATCACTGCCTCTTGATCAATGTACATTCTTCATGAGCAAAATTAAGTGTTCTGGAATTCCTGTTCTCCACAGTGTTTTCTATAATTTGTTATGAACCATACAGTTGAATGCCTTAGCATAGTCAATCAAACAAAGGTAAACATCTTTCTTGTATTCTCTGCCTTCAGCCAGGATCCACCTGACATCAATGATGATAGACTTGGTGCCGTGTCCTCTTCTGAATCTGTCTTGAATATCTAGAATTTCTCTGTGGATACACTGCTACATCTTCTTTTGAATGATCATCAGCAAAATTTTGCTTGCATGTGACATTAACAGTATTGTTTGATAATTTCCACATTTGATTGGATCACTTCTTTAGGGAATAGGCATAAATATGGATCTCTTCCAGTCAGTTGGCCGGGTAACTGTCTTCTGAATTTTTTGGCAGAGGTGAGTGAGCAGTTTCAGCACTTTATCTGTTTGGTGAAACATCTCAGTTAGTATTCTATAAATTCCTGGAGACTTGTTTTTCACCAATGTCTTCAGTGTAGCTTGGACTTCTTTATTCAGTGCCACTGGTTCTTGATTATACACTTGTTACTTCCTGAAATATTTTGAGTGTTGACCGGTTCTTTTTGGTAAAGTCACTGTGTACTCCTTCCATCTTCTCTTAATGCTTTAGTATTTTCCCCATAGAATCCCTCACTGTTGCAACTTGAGGCTTGAATTTTTTCTTCAGTTCTTTCAGCTTGAGAAATGCTGAGTGCATTCTTCCTTTTTGGTTTTCTATCTCTAGCTCTGTACACATGTCATCATAATACTTTCACTTTGTCTTCTGGAGTTGTCCTTGGACATTTTCTGTTCCACTCATGTACATCATCATTTTCTTTTTCATTTGTTTTAAGTACTTGACATTCAAGAGTGAGTTTCAGAGTCTCTTCTGACATCCATTTAGATCTTTTCTTTCTCTCCTGTCTGTTTAAGGACCTTTTGCTTTCTTCACGTATGATGTCCTTGCACAGTGTGTCTGGTCTTAGGTCATTAGTGTTCACCGTGTCAAATCTATTCTTGAGATGGTCTCTAAATTCAGATGGGATATACTCAAGGTTGTGCTTTGGTTTCCATTGACTTGTTCTAATTTTCGTCAGTTTCAGCTTGAACTTGCAAATGAGCAGTTGATGGTATGATCCATGGTTAGCCCCTGGCCTTGATCTGACTTATGGCATTGAGCTTTTCCATAATCTCTTTCCACAAACATTGTCAGTTTTATTCCTGTGCATTCCATCTAGCAAGGTACAGTCTCTGTTTATGTTGGTGAAAAAAGGTACTTGCAATAAAGAAGTTGTTGGTCTGGCAAAATCCTATCATGTGATCTCCAACATCCTTTCCATCTCCATGGCCATTATTTTCCAACCACTGATCTACCTCCTTCGTTTCTAACTTTCACATTCCAGTCACCATTACTTGTGTCGTGGACTGAATTGTGTCCCCCCATAAATATGTGTAGTCGTGTATCTGGGCCATTGTTTCTCGTATTTTGTGATTGTTCTCCATTTTGTGATTTTGTTATGCTGTATGTTAAAGGATTAGGGTGGGGCTATAAATCCCTTCAAAAGATCACCTCCCTGCTCCACTGTTATGGGAGTTTCCCTGGAGTATGGCTGACACCACCATTAGTCCGTTCATCCTACAAGAGATAAAAAGGAAGGGAAACAAGCAGAGAATCGGGAACCTCACACCATCAAGAAGGCAGCACTGGGAGAAGAGCACGTCCTTCAGACCTGAGGTTCCTGTGCCAAGATGCTCTCTGGACAAAGACTGATGCAATAGTGGACTTTCCTCCAGAGCAGACATCCTGAATTTGGACTGCTAGCTTACCAGATTGTGTAAGAATAAACTTTCCTTTGTTAAAGCCATCTACTCATGGTATTTCTGTTAGAGCAGCGCTAGCTGACTAAAACAACTTGCTGGTGCATCCTGATTGCATGTTCAGTCAATTTGAGATTGCAGAAATTAGTAAACATCTTAAATTCTGGATCTTTGGCCTTAGTGGTTGGTGTGTAAATTTGAATAAAATCATATTAACTGGTGTTTCCTATAGGTGTATGGATATTATCCTGTGACTGACAATGTTGTGTGATCTTGAAATGTTCTTTTTCATAGTGAATGCAATACCATTCCTCCTCAAACTATCTTTCATAGCACAGTAGGCCATATGACTATTCCATTCAAAATGGCCAACAGTAGTCCATTTCAGCCCACTAATGCCTAGGATATTGATCTTCGTGTGTTCTGTTTAATTTTTGATGATTTCCAATTTTCTGTACTTCATGTATTCATACTTGATGCATTACATGTTTTGATTATTAATGGATGTTTGCAGCTTTTTCTTCCCATTTTGAGTTATGCCTAATCAGCAAATGAAGGTCTCAAAAGCTTTACTCCATCCACATCTGTTTTAGTCAGCTAGGACTGCTCTAACAGAAATACCACAGAGTGGATGGCTTTAACAAAGGAATATTTATTGTTTCAGAGTCCAGTATTCTACCAGTCTATATTCAGGGTATCCATTCCAGGGGAAGGCTTTCCCACTTGTCAGCTCTAGAGGAAAGTCAGCTTTTGTATCAGTCTTTGTCCAGGGAGCATCTTGGCTCAGGAACCTCAGGTCTGAAGGACATGCTTTTCTCCTGGTGCAGCTTTCTTGATGGTGTGAGGTTCCCAATTCTCAGCCTGTCTCCCTTTCCTTTTATCTCTCATAGGATGAAAGGATTAAGGATGGCATAAGCCATACTCCAGGGAAACTCCCTTTATAGTGGGGCAGGGAGGTGATCCTCTACAGGGATTTATAGCCTCATCCTAATCCTTTAACATGAAGTTTAGGAAAGCCAAAAAATGGAGGACAGTCACAAGATATTGGGAATCATGGCCTAGCCACATGGCTACACATATTTTGGGGGGACACAGTTCAGTCCATGACAACATCATTAAGTTCACCCATACCTTGAGGAGGTAGCTCTTCCTCAGTCATATTTTGAGTGCCTTCCAACCTGAGGGGTTCATCTTCCAGAAATATATCAGTCAGTGTTCTCCTGCTACTTATAAGTTTGGATGACTGGGTCTTTCTAGCCTGTCTTAGCCTGGAAGCTCAGCTGAAACTTGTCTACCACGGGTGACTCTGCTGGTATCTGAGGACTGGTAGTAGCTTTCAGCATTACAGCAACACACAAGCCCCTCGCAGTAAGATAAACTCAGAGACAAGTTGGGGGCTACAATTATTAATAGAGAATAATTTGCCAGAAGTCGTGATACGTGTTTATCAGTTCTTGCTGTCTTAAATCTCACCAAATCCTGCCTAAATCTTTGCGATGACTTGCTTGCTCATTGTATCATTTTTGCCACAGACCCAACTACATGAAGTTCATTTAAGCCATCTACTTGCCATTTTTCTTTCTTTGGTAAATATCACCTTTTGAAGAATTGGATTAATTATAATCAAATCTGTTTGTGTTTTTCCATATTTGTGGATTTGTCTGAGCTTTTTCTTTCTTCAGCTACAAATGTTTTACAAAGATACTTCTCACTCAGAACTATTTAGAATCCATTTTCATCTGTAATCTGAATAGAATTCAGCTTTGTTTAAATTTAGATCTTTAAAATCTTATTCACATAGTGGGAATTTTTCAGCTGAGATTCCTTTTGAGACAATATGATTAGTTTAACAATATATTTGTCATTTTATTTTATTTGAAATTATTATTATCTGTAGATTGTGTTAATATTTTATATTTGGGGTGATCACATTGAGGGAACTCCACTTTTCCAGAAATTCTGGGTTGTTAGTTGTTAGTCATATTTCATTGTGTCTTTGTCACTGGCCACAGCAATAAATGTTCAGGAACCATGTTCTCTTCTTACACTGTGTAAACCTATGGGCGATTTTATATTTCTGTTTATTCCTTCTGGATCCTCCTACTTTAAGACAATTAGGTAAATGTCTTAAGGCTACCGAAGTCTTTCTAGAAAGAAAATACCACTCATTTTCTGTTGCCTTTGTGTACTCCAGGGTGAAGAGCGTGTATTATTGAGAGGGGTGGCTATTATTCAGGACTCTCCTGCTGGGAATCTTGGTCTGCAAGAAGCCAGAGGGTTGTGACTGTAGAAGCCATTTTATCAATTATGACAGAGTTTAGCTGATCAATTGTTACATGGAAACCAACCTTTGGGAAGTCTCCATTTTCTTTAGTGTTATCTGAATGTTTTCGAAGAGAAGATTTTATTTTGAAAAGTTAGTGTTCCATAAAGAAAACTTAAACCTTATCTTGAGGTCTTCCCTCTGTTATGTTCTGAATTTAAAATCAGTCAGCCCCTTTGAAACTTTTGGGTGAGCAGATACGAGTATGTGAAATTGCTAAGGTGGGGTAAAAACTTCGCGTTAGCTGATTTCGAGCTTGTTATTGTAACACTGAAGACATTCACAGAGACATTTTGAAGACAACACAGAGACATTTTTTCTGCTCCTTCTGCTTGTATGTTTTGTGTAGAATTACATATTCCAAATACTTTAGTGTGGTTTAGAATCAGCTTTGAAAACCAACTTCCCATGCAACTCAGTGAAAGAAGTTTTAAAAAATCTTCTACCCAAAACTTATAACTAGGGTTGCTAGATTTAGTAAGTACAAAAATGGGATGTCCAGCAAAATTTTAAATTTTAGATAAATGAACACATTTTTTAGTATAAATATATTCCAAATAAGTATGTTCTGTATTTTATCAGAAACCCTGATGGCATAATGGTTAAGTGCTATGTCTGCTAACCAAAAGGTCAGCAGTTCAAATCCACCAGGTACTCTTTGGAAACACTATGAGGCCATTCTACTCTGACCTACAGGGTCACTATGAGTTGAAATAGACCCCATAGCAGTCAGTTTTGTGCATTTTATCTGGTGACACTACCCATAGTCCATAGAGATTAATAACAGCTACCATTTATTTTCATGTGTTAGAACAAGTAATATGAATTAGAAAGATGTGTTTCAGAACACAAATAAAAATTAGAATGTGAGCTGGGTTCCGTTGTTTGCCATTATCGCTTATATAATAAATTAAAGATACTTATCCTCTGAATTGGAAAATGGGTCTTTGTAATGACAGCGTGTTGACTTACCTGAACCTTACTCTTCTAAAGGACTCTAATCCTCAGTAACTGTAGAAAGTGACCTTAGCAGACACTACATTGGAGAATTGAATCTAACAATTTTGGAATGGTTGTAGGCCTGTGCTGAGCAAATGGTCCATGAGAATGCAGTCTACCAGGTTAATAGTCTGATGTTTTCAAGATTGTGTATGAGAAAAACTATTGTAGATAATTAACACTGTTAGTGCCGAGGGCTGTTTTCTTCTTTTCTTCTGTGATTTCAGTAATAAAGAAAGCAGAGACATTTTTTCTTATTTTAGCCTCTTTGGGTGATTTCTGAGTTCCAAATCGATATTTTTTTCCCAAGATTTTCAGAAAACCCAGGGAAATAAATGTTGTGCTTTATTTTCAAGGGTCATTTAAATTGATGGAAATCTATAGGTTGTTAATGATCCAAAGTGATTCCTTATGGGATTGATTGTTTCCCATAATCTATTAATGCATTATTGATTAACCACAAAGTGCACTTTATGTTAGTAAACTTTTCCATGTAACACCATTACCCACACGTCCCTTTCAAATTTTGGTTTTTAGAATAGTGTGTTCTTAGGTTCCTTTTTTTCCAACCCCGCCTCCCCAATATGGGAGTATTTTAGGCTGTATTTTCCAATTTTCTGCACTTAGAACTGTTTGTGGCAAGACTAAACATTTCCTATTTGCTTTTTATTGTTGACATATACTAGCTAGTCAACTGGATCAACCTATCTAAATTATTTATGGTATTCTGACTCTACAGATGAAAAGACCCCCAATTTCACTGCAGTGATAAAGAGCTTGGCTGCTTATTAGAATGTGGGTGGTTTGAACCCATCAGCTGTTCCACGGCAGAAAGATGTGACAATCTGGTTCCATAGAGATCACAGCCTTGGAAATTTTATGTCTGCCCTGTAGAGTCACTATGGGTCAGAATTGTCTTGATGGCAATGAGCTTTGTTTTGTTTTGTTGTTATTCTGTTGAGAGAGTCTCTGGATGGTGCAAATGGTTAAACCCTGGACTAATAACAAAAGGTTGACAGTTCAAACCCACCCAAAGGCACTTTGGGAGTAAGTTCTGATGATCTCCTTCGGAAAGGTCACAGCCTTCAGAACTCTAGGCTGTGCAGTTCTGCTCTTCACTCCATGGGGTCTCCATAAATTGGAATCAACCTGATGGAAATCAATGACAGATGCTAATGAGACTGGGCTGCTTTCAAGTCCTAGCTCTATTTCTTTTGTAGATTTGTATCCAGTAAGCTATCTTTTTTTTATCAATGCTAGTAAATCAAATTTATATTGCTTTTTCCAATGTTCACAAGGATTTTATATGCATTTTTAAATTTGATCTTCTTGAGTGATAGGAGGCATGTTATTGTCATCACCTGTCTTTGAGTAGATGCTTACAGCCACCTTAGGTGGAGCAGAATGATGTTTCCTGATCTGGGTACCATCTGCGTGGTCATTGGTTATGTTCAAGTTCACTGGTTTGGTTATTGTGTCAATCCATCTCTTTGAGGACTTCCTTCAATTTTGCTGTCTCTCTAGCAAACACAGTGTCCTTTTCTTATGATTGGCCTTTCCTGATGACATGTTCAAAGTAAGTAAGCAGAAGTCTTGCCTTCCTCACTTTTAAAGAGGATCCTGACTGATGTCTTCTAAGATAAGGTATGCAGGACAGGGCCAATTATTAATCCCATTTCCCAAATCAGGAGACTATGGCTAAGAATGTTTAGAGGCATGTTCTGATAAGTCCATAAGTGGTGGAACTGGCCCTTGAACCTGGCCCTCTGACCCACAGTGCCCTTTATCCTCTCCAAAGTATCTCTTATTAGAAGAAGAGAGCAAACCTGGCAAAAGGATGTGAAAGTGCAGTGGTTGGGTAGCTGTTACCAAGGAAACTGCTACCTTACTATTTTTTCAGTATTGATCAAAGAGGAAGCGAAAAGAGAGAGCAGTTTTGTACAAGTAGGAAAAGAAAACAAATAAGTAAAGATTTGAGAGCCAGCTGATGAGAAAACTGTGATGAAAATCTTCAGGGAGTGGCATGATCGTGTGTAGCACACTTTCCCAAATTCCTGCTTTTTGTGAGAGAAGAGAAGATCAAAGGAATTAATTATTATGGACACAAAAGTGTGCTCTTTGGTTCAAATTATATGGCAAGGAAGGACAGTATGTAAATTCTGCAAAGTGGACCTCAGCAGGAAAGGAGGAGACGACGAGAGAATGAGGAAGGAACTTGTATCTTCTGTGGCTTAGAGACAGTGCAGAAAGGGCCAAAGAACCGGGTACAAGCCATAGCTAGTTGTCATATTGATGGCTGGCCAGTGTTCAAAATTGTTAGAAAGTCCAGCCAGTTTTGTTTCCCTCAGTTGTTGAAATAATTTAAACACAGTAAGTATACTGTTCATGGTTGGCATGGAAAGAAGACCTGGTAAATTGCATACCAAAACCAAATGAAACCCATCACTACCAAGGTGATTGTGACTCACAGCAACCCTATAGGACAGAGGGTGGAACTGCACTATAGAGTTTCCAGGGAGCAGCTGGTGGATTTGAACTTCTGACTCCTTAGCAGCTGCAGTTCTTTAACCACTGCACCACCAAGACCCCGATAATTTACACAGAATCCTCTTTTTTCCCCCACTTCTTAAATCAGTAAAAAAGTTTTAGAACTGGGGATGCTTTTCAAGTTGAAAAATACTTGTAAGGTAGGGGTTGTGAGAAAAAGATATGTTGTGGTAGAAAGCTATGTCTGATAAAGTCAAGGCAGGAGATCAGATTCATATAATGAATGAAGAAACGTGGAGAGTACTTTAAGTGATGTAGAATGACAACACCTGATTGTTGGGTTTAATCCATCGGTCCCCAAACTGTGTTCATCAGAATGACCCAGTGAAAACACAGCCTGCTGGGCCTCCCTCTGGATTTTCTGGTTAAGTAGAGGGGCCCTGAGAATTTTCATTTCTAACATGTTCTAGGTGATGTTCCTGCTGGTCCAAGGACTTTTCATTGAGAACCACTAGTTTAAATTTTGCTTGCTTTGGGTTTCCATGGACAGTAGATATTGCTTAAAAGAGACCACAACCATTCACTCACTGTGAAATCTGGTTAAATCTGTGTTAAGGAAACAGACACTGGCCAGACACTGAGAGACCACATGGAGCTGGAGCAAGTTGAGAGCATCCTCTTGCTCTCCTGCCCCTGTTTGCTTGTTTCTGAGGATTAGAGGGTAGCTGTGGCCTGCCTTCTGGAGTACGGCATTACTACCTACTAGAAACAGTTGTATATGCTGCATGGACCACAGTCTTTTAAGTGACCATTCTAGAAACACTGTGTTTATAATCTAGGAGCTTCCTTTGAAGTAGTGCTTTGAGCTGATCCATTTTGGTTCAAACCTCTACTGAGAGTTTGCATTTCTGACAAGCTCCTTACTGGGTATCAGAATGTCTAATAGGTTCCCAGGAAGTTATACGGAGGAATCACTTGTAGGGTATGTTAAAATTTAGATTCTGATTCAGTATATCTTGGGGTAGAAATGTAAATTCTCAACAGGGATCTGATTAGAAATGCAAATTCTCAGCAGGCATTTGAAGTGGACTAAAAGGTCTGAAGCCCTATTTTGAAGGGATGTTTACAAACACCAGACACACCTGATTTCTGAAGCCAGTTTAACATCAATAAGCCCACATCCTCATCGACGGAACAGTGACTCTTTGGTATCTCTGTCTATCTCTCCATCTTTCCAAACTACCTGTGTCCTTCAATTACGGGTCCACTTTCTCTGTACAGTGATTAATGGCCTAATCAAAATTGATGTTTATCTGTTTTAAGAGTTGTATTTTTTATGAAATTCAGTTAACCATCCCTATAGCTCTTTTGGAAACCCTGGTGGCATAGTAGTTAAGTGCTATGGCTACTAATCAAAAGATGGGAGTTCAAATCTTCCAGGTACTCTTTGGAAAGTCCAAGTGGCAGTTTTGCTCTGTCTGTAGGATTGCTTTGAATTGAAATTGATTAAATGACAATGAGTTTTATTTTGTTTCTTATAGCTCTTTTACTCACAAACTTTCCCAACAAGGTTCCCCCCACCCAACCTGTTGGCAACAAATAACAGTCGTGAACAAAATTCTCTGAAAGATCATTTGAGGGTGACACTCAGCAACACAAACCTGTAATGTGACTGTGGACATCACAAGTCTGTTTCTCCTTTTGCACTTCACATTGACTGGACCCCGAAGTCACTACCTTGAGCTGGCAGTTTCCCAGATTATAGCAGGGCTTTTTAAAAACCCTCTGGGAGAGCTGCCTCCTGTGAAAAAATACAGGCAGTGCTTTGTATTTAAAGTATGAATAGAGTACAGAAGGTGAGAGATAATAGTAATCCTTAAAGAAGGTCTGTGTTGTGAAAGGAAATCATAAAATGAATATGAGCAAAGAAAGCTGGTAGCAAGAGAAGACAGTTATCTGAACAGGACGTCTCAAATGAAGCCTTTTGTTTTTAAAGAAAAAATGCAGTAATGCAGTATTGTTGAGAACTGTGTGCCAAGCCAGAAGTCCTTTTTTTTTTGGTAATATAATAACTGTTTGTATAAGATGTATGAGTCATTATTACTCAGACACCTTTTTTGGGCAGAGACAACACTCCGTGTCGATAAGCTGGGTACTTTGGGATTTACATTTATTCCAACAGATGCTTGGGCACCATTTATAGCATTGGCATTGCCATTTATCATATGGTACCCTAGTGGTCTCGAAGAGCTAATGAGAATTTCAAATTTTCTAGTCACTCACTGCTGCTCCAGGAAAGGCATGACTCACCATTCTGCAGTCTAGCATAGTGCTTGGCGCTCAGTGGCATGTCACTTCCTTGTGCTCAGAGCCCCATCTTCTCACATAGGAAACTGCCAGTCACTCCATCTGCATCCACATCTATGAGACATCACTGCAGCTCTTCTCCATTCACCTTCACTGGTTTGGACTCCAGACTGTTCTTCACCATCTGTTTCTGCCACCTTTAGTGCAGCCGTAGCTCCATGAAGGTCCCTGACTTGGCAAACACCTCTTCACCCTCCAATCACCTTGGCACACCTGGGTGTAAACATAGCTGGTTCACCGATACAATGGACAGCCATAATCCTTAATGAACAAAGAAGTAAACTTTGGTATAGGCTGCTCATACAATGAGTGCTTAATGTCAAGGAGTAAACAATTTAATAACTGTAAAACCAAATGCTCAACAGTTAATTAAGAGTGATGGTATATTCAGACAAAGAATGGACTGGACCTGGGAACACAGAGTGATGCAGGCGGTGTGTGTACTTTATAGTTTAGTATATATATGAGGCTGTCCTACTGGTTTCTTTGTAGAGGGCAGAGGAGAGAGTAGAGAGGAAGGGACAAGTATTGGCTGAGTGGATACTGGAAGTAAAGAGTAGAAAGGAAGAGTGTGCTGTCACAGGATGCGGAGAGCAGATGGAGTTGCCGAGAGGTGGGTGGTTGGGGTTTGATAGGACAAATTGTAAACTTTCACTTAATCACAATTTTAAAAAAGGAAAAATGATGGTATATGTCTGTATGACACTATGTGGATTTAAATTTTTTTCCAGAAAACAGAGTATTTCTATGTCTATCAAATGAAAGAAAATTTTAATGCACCCTTTGATTATGCCAAGAATGTAGAACCATCCATTTCTCTGTCTCTGTCTGTCTGTCTTGCTCTCTTTTAAAGATAGAGTATCGTTAATGGTGTCTTTAAAAATGTGCTCTTACATAGAAACCAGTTTTGGAATTAAATGAAGTAGTTGGATTCCATTCTTCAAACTGTCAGTGGGCGAACAGGTTAGCAATTCAATTATTTGAATAAATTAAGCCAAAGTCTTGCTCTTCCCCCTCTGCCGGATAAATTGACCTGAGTCTACAGAACAGACTTTTTCTGGAAAAATCGCCATATAGGAAACATAAGTGGTTGGGGTAGCAGAAAGCAACTCATACTTTCTATTTCACTACAGTGATGTCGTTTTAATGAGTAATGTATCAGACAATATCTACGTACTCTAGGGAGAGCGTTTTCTGTATTTCTTCAGGACTGTTGTTTGCCACAGACTAACAAGAATCTGCTTTTCTCTGATGCTTAGTTTTAGTTACTTATATTTTAAATCTGTTATTTGTCGTACTTTGTAGGGTTTTAACATTAAAAATAATAAGTTAGCTTCTATGGAACATTAATGTGTACATCACGATGGCATGGCTGATGAAGACAGTCTTGTGGATGATTTTGGTACCCCCCCCCCCTTTGTTTTGACAGGGCTGTAAAGATAAAAAGCTTGAAGATACCATAAATTTATAACATGGAAGCTGACAAGGAGTTTCCTGCTGCTTCTTTATGTGCTGCCTTGTTGGCAGGGCCGTCATTATAAACTGATTACAGCAAGAGTAAAAAAAGCTCCATCGTTTTCCCCACTGAATAGTAATTACTCTGTTATTGTGTTTCATTGCCTTCTTTTGTTTGTTTTGTTTTGTTAGTCTTTTGAACATTATCAGGGTATCTTAGATTTTAATATGGTTTCTGACAAGCAAGAAATGCAAAATAAGTGTAATATATGTAAGATGCTTATAGTGATTATTGTATTGCCTGTTTTAAATCATATTGGAGACAAACTAAGTATCTACCTTAAACAGAAGCATCTTAGTTTTCTGTCTGTATTCATTTGTAACATGTTTGATGCTGTATTTCTTTGCCCTTTTTTCTACTTCTCCTTTCTTCCTTGACAATATATCGAGAGATCAGGAAAGGCTGTTTCATAGTTAGAATGCCATATGTTACAAGACTTTTGATGTGTTCTGGACAATGTGAAATTTGTTTGTGTGAAGAAAAAGAGCTTACCTTTCGTTAAGGTTGCCTTTATGTCAGCTGAAAAGTAGAACTATTGATCTTTTTTGTTTGCTTGTTTCTTTTTCTGCCTGAGTTCATTTTTTTTTTTTTTAAATTGACTGAACCAGTCAGACTGCAGTTTCACAGACAAAATCGGTGAATTATTTTCCTCAAGTCTAGACCTAATTAGTATAAATGTAGTCTTAGTTTCTTACTAATTGTATTTTTGATTGTGCAATTATGATGAAGCCCATTTGGGAGATAAAACTAAATTCTTCATGTCCTTTCATATAATTGTGTTTTATCATTGCAATAGATGGGAACAAAAAAATCCATTTGACCTGAATTGTAGAGTGTAACAGATATTTGAGTAATTCTAAAATGGGGAAAAGCATTCAAGAAGATATAATATAAGTAGAATGGGAATCTTTAAAGAGAAAAAGCACATATATTTGGGGAACAAGGAATACAATAAATACAAACAACATCTGAAAGAGATGTTTGAATGATAGAATAATTATACATTTTTTTGGATGTCTTTTGTTGCTTTTGTTGGATGTGAGCCAAGATTCACTAGAGGAAGTAAATACAACAAGCACATTTTCTAAGATACTTTCTAATGGGAAGAGTTAGGAAAAAGATTTCTCTCCCATGATTTGTCATAGGAGAGATTTTCAGCTACCATAATTTGTCTAAGAGAATGAAATCCATCACAAACTAAGTTTTAGGAAATTCTGTGAAAATTAATGAAATTAATTAGAAATATATTCCAGTAGAATTTACTTTAGTTGAAGTTATATAATCAGGATGTGGCAATCAACAACTATGGAGGAAGATACCTAATATTCAAACATAAAGATAAAATGCCTATACCACATTACTGATGCATGGAAGGATATGCCACCACAAAAAAAGCTGAGGAAGATTATGAAGAAGTGAAAAGTAATAATCATTAGTTAATAAAATGAGATACTGCTTGGAAGCTTGATAAAAGAGAACAGAAGGAATCATTTTGTAAATATAATGGGAACAAAAGAATCTTGAAGTGCATATTCTTATAACTGGGAGGAAAAATAACTGATTTGAGCAATTTTTTTTCTATATTTTTTAAAAAGAAGAAAGGTAGGCTGCTCATTTGTAGATTAATGCAAGGAGAGTTGTTTTAAAGTTAAGTGTGTTTGCACATTACTTTCACAAGATTAAAATGCTGTAAAAAGAACTTAAGAAAATGAATACAGGTGTTCTTTCTCTTTAGGGGCCCTAGTGGCACAGTGGTCAAGCATTTGCCTGGTAACCAAAAGGTGAGCAGTTCAAATTCATCACCTGCTCCTTGGAAATACTATGGGGAAGTTGCAGTCTGTTCTGTAGGGTCAACTCAATGGAATCAACTCAAAGGCAACTTTTTCCCCCTTCCATTTTTGTCAACTCCTGGAAATTTGAAAAAAGGATCGTCTTCATGAAGTTACTGTGGGTTGCTGCTGGGTTGATTTTTGACTCACAGTGACTCTATATGATCAAGTAGAACTGTCCCACAAGATTTTCAAGGCCTGGTCACTGGGTCTTTCGCCTGTTGATTGACTAGGTGGGTTCAAAAGACTGATCTTTCAGTTCGCAGCTGAGTGCTTCACCTTTGCATGACCAGGGCTCTTCACCTTTGGGATAGTTGCAACTGTCTGAGTTGAGTGACTCTTTCCTGCATACAACTTGCTGATGGCATATTTTCCAGAAGTTAATGTTTGCTAGCTGTCCACCATTTAGTCTTGGTGGTGGTGACTCATGGAAGTCACACTGCAGTGAGTTAAGGTCTGAATGACAATAAGGAAGTAGAGCCACAAATGCTCTTGTAAGCCTGGCTCTGAAAGAGGCAATGGCTTATCAGATGACTCCCATACCTAAGACTGTCACATTGTTAAAAGCACTTGATCGAAAGGTGATCAGACAAATCACATATTAAAAATGCCACTTCATACAGAAGCTGGACACTCAAGACTACTGTAAAAATTCAAGGGGCCCGTATTTCCTAGGTGCTTAGAGCAGTGATGCTAAATGAGACAGGTCTATCCAAGCAGAGGATATACGTTATATCATAGTCAAACCTGTACCGCTGCCCTTTGCTACAGTCTTTGTCATTTGGCTGTGAGTTGTAATGAAAACCACAAAGCATTCTGAAGAAAGAGCTACAGTTGGAATCTTGACTTTACCTTTTACGAAGTCTGAGATTAATAGGCAAGTTATTTAATCAACCCAAGACTCAGTTTTCTTATCTATAAAATGGGTTTAATACAGTTTGCCTGTTAGAGCTCATTGTGAGGATTAAGTGACAATGAATTCAAAGTCTCTCGTACAGTGCTTGGCTCGTAATATATGCCAACTAATGCCACGTTTCCTCCTCTCAGCTTCTAAGAAAACAACTATTCACGGGCATTTGTACACTTAAACCATTATGTCTACACGTTCCCTTTATGGCATCTCTCCTCCTTTCTATCCTAGTCTTTGATGCTAGTAACATAATTGCAGGAGTAAAAATAAATCACTAAGAACTGAATCCAAAAAGCAGATTTGTTAGAAACAAATTTAAAGTGCATCTTAGGCTAGGATTTTCACATTGGTTCTAAATTTATCAAATTTCTATTTATAATTTCTCTCACAAAATGTGTTTTGATATTCAGTACATGCAATGAAAGTTTAAAGATGAAAATATTTTCAGTTCTTTTTTGCATTTGCATGCACGGAGAGTTTAAAGATGAAAATATTTTCTTTTGCATTTGCTTACAAGGATAATAAAGGGAGATTCTAATGGGTCATGTTCTGTCTCTCAAGATGAAACTGCGGACTGTTGCAAGAACAGATATTTGGTGGATAATTCAATCATTCCAGCCTGAACTAAAGTCATTGCTGTTGCATTGATTCTAACTCATAGATATCCTATAGGACAGAGTAGAAGTGCTCCAAAGGGTTTCCAAGGAGCTGCTGGTGAATTTGAACTGCTGACATTTTGGTTAGCATCTATAGCTTTTAACCATTGCAACACCAGGGCTCTGTTTAATCCTTACTGGACCAGAATTTTTCCTTTCTCTTAGAAAGTTTTCTGGGTCCTGGTGGCATAGTGGTTAAGTGCTATGGCTACTAACCGGAAGGTCGGCAGTTCTAATTTGCCAAGCACACCTTGGGAACTCTAGGGGCAGTTCTACTTCACCTTATAAGGTTGCTATGAGTTGGAATCAACTCAGTGGGTTTTTTTTTTTGATGGAACCAGACTAGAATGTGAACCATACTTTAAATGTAGTGTTGAAGGATGTTACAATTTATATTGGTTACATATTTTTAAAGAAAACAACTTGGTAAACAACTCACTCTTTTCCATTGCAAGTTCCTACATACACTTTGTATCTTAGGTAACAGTATGTGTGAGTTCTGCTTAACGAATACTAAGGATGTCTTATTGATTATTTAAGAAATGCTGTGATATAGACCAGCCTTTCTGGCTTATGAGAAGTTTGAAATGTGTTATTACGTGAACATTTCCCATAGATTGGAGCTGTTGTTTCAGCAGTATCTAACGTAGTTAGTTTCAGTTGGTCGGTTTCTCTCTTATGGAATTTTTCCAAGTAGTCCCTATGGAAACCCTGGTGGCACGGAGGTTAAGTGCTATAGCTGCTAACCCAAAACTTGACAGTTTGAATCCACCAGGCACTTGTTGGAAACTCTATGGGACAGCTACTGAGTCCTGTATGGTAACTGTACATTGGAATCAACTCAGTGACTATGAGGTCCCGTTGGAGAGAAATGAAACACACCTACCAACTCTCTCCCTTTTATGTACATTTATTTGAATATAAAAACAGATAGCATAATTTTTGTTTATTGAGTTTCTAACTGAAGTATTCCCATTAGTATTTCCTGTAATTTTGGTTTGTTTTTTTTTTTGTAAATTCCCTGAATTTCTGTTTATCTGGAAATGTCCTAATTTTGCCATCATGCTTGAGAGACAGTTTTGCTTGATCTGTAATTTTTGGCTGGCAATTTTTTTCCTTCAAGGCTTTGAACACATCATTCCATTGCCTTCGTGCCTGTGTGGTTTCTGCTGAGTAGTGCAAGCTTAGTCTTATTAGCTTTCCTTTGTAAATTATTTTTCATTTATCCCTAATTGCTTTTAAAATTATTTCCTTGTCTTCAGTTTTGGCAGGTTTGGTTGTAATGTGTGTTGGTGTCTTTATTTTGGACTATCTTCTGTGGTGTCTGATAAGCTTCTTGAATAGATATCTTCTTGTCTTTCATTATATCAGGGAAAAAACTTCAGCAATTTTCCCTGTATTTTCTGTTATCCCTGACTTATGGCACTCCAGTGACTCATACATTAATCTTCTTGACCGAGTCTCACAGAAATCTTAGTCTTTCTTCATTTTTAAAAAATTCTTTAATCTGATTTTTCTCGGTATCAATTGTTTTATCTTCAGTCTCACTAATTCTGCCTTTATTTGCTTCAATTCTGTTCCTTTTGACCTTCTATTAAGTTGTTTAATTCTGTAGTTTTATTATTAATTTTCTGCATTTCTAATTCTTTCCACCACATGCTTTTGTACAGCCTGTTCAATTTGTCCTTATGCTGTGCTGCATTTTTCCTTATCTCCTCCCTGATCTCTTGAAGAGTTCTACATATTATTCTTCTGTACTCTACCTCTGATAATTCCAACATGTTCTCTTCATCTGGAAAATTTCTTGATTCTTTGCTTTAGGATCATTCTGAAGCCATCATGATCTGCCACTTTAAGAAATTTGATATTGAATGTTGTCTCTGAGCCACCACCAGTAAGTTGTTGTATTCATTTATTTTATTTTCTTTTTTATTGTGTTCTAGGTTCTTGTTTTGTTTTAAATGCCAAAGTAGGCTGGTTGTGTGATCTGGTTTGCTTACTGATGCCTTTGAGGTTCTAATGTCCTACTACCCAGTAGTTAGAGCTGTTACCAGGCGTGTGGGCCCAGGCATTAATTTACTTTTCTTGTAGTATTCACTTGGCTGTAGTATTTAGCTCAGAAGCCCATGTAGTTAGTTATCAAGTGTGTGGTACAGGCAGTCCCCTAAAGTCCTAGATGGGCAAGGATGATTGATGTAGGCTCAAGTGTCTAGCTGTATGCTCTGAGAGAGGCAGGGGTCTGACAGCTGTCCATCAGTGTCTGTGAGAAAGGTATGTCACCTTGTACCTGAACCTAGTCTAAGGAACTCTTTCTGCCCTGATTTTCCAGCTTAGAGGAGCTGTCAGATTATTATTTTTATCCCCTGCCTCCCCCTGTTTGTTAAATGGTTCCCTCTGCAAGTCTAGGAGAATGGCTCAGTGCATGTAAGGAGACCTACTTCTGGCTCAGGTCACACGTCATTCTTTGGACCCAGGCAGAGTGCAGAGAAGGCAGGGGGAAGCACTGGGCAAAGGAGAGAGGTTTATCCTAAAGGAAAATTTTCGATACTTGCATGGTAGATTAGATGCAAGCTACTTAGCTTTTGAAGATTGAATGCTGTTTTTCACTGATCCTGGAGGTGTGAATGTACTCTCTGACACTCAGTCTTTCTTGCTGAGGAATGCACTTTCCAAACACCACTGCTCCCGTCATCACACTTGCTGCCACTAATCCATCTGAGGAACGTCAGTTCCCCCTGGGTCAGGTCTAGTCAGTCCTAGCCGCTTCCAGACCTACTTCCTTTTTCTTCTCCGTCACTCAGTTCAGTTTCTCAACTTTCCTTTTGATGTTTAGGTCTCCTCAAATGTCATGTATAATCAATTCATTTATGTTTTGTGGTCTTTGTTGTTAGAAGGATCACAGGAAGCATCCGACTACCCCACCATCTTAGCCCTGCCTCCTGGTTTATTTGACAAACGTCTGCCCAGCTAAACTTTGTTATATTCTGTATTATTTTCCTAGGGTGGCACTTTCATAGAGTATTAAAGCAAAGGCCTAGGGGCCTTTGGGGCAGCTAAGTGTGATTCTCTTTCTTTAGAAAGAAATGCAGCCCATGTTGATTTAACACACATTGATACAAACCTGAGATGTACTTGGGATGTAAGGGTATCAGACTTGGCTTCTGTCCTTCATGATGATTCTGGTCTCTTGGGGGAGAAAATGATATTTAGAAAGAAGTGCAACTAGAAAAGATGCTCAAGAACTGAATGAATCCTGCTCATTCGTTAAATGCAGCCTGCTGCCAGATGTTTACTGATCCCTGCTGAGGACGTGGAGCAAAGTGTACACTTTGTGTCCCTGAAGATGTCCGATAGAAGCAGATGCTGATTGAATTAATTGGAAGGCAACAAGAGAGGTCATCTTGTCTGGTTCCTGTCCCTATGAAAGATGGCACAGAAATGCTCCTAGACAGATTGTGACCTGCTTTAATCAGCCACTGGCATTATACCTATACTTGTGCAGTGACCCCTAAAATTGGGAAGAAAATGGAGAGACTTAGTCCATCACCCAGGGCATTGACTGCATTGCATAGAAGCAACAATCATTTTCCTTTCTCATCCATGTGCACCAATGCTGCACCCCAGCACCCACTGACCTCAGGTTGAATTTTGATTTTCATTTAAAGGATATGCTTCTTATACTTGTCTTCAGTTTTCACTTTTTAAAATTTAAGTTTCTGATAGAAAATCCTTTGTTTTTATATTTTTTTCTATTTTCAATCAAAAACCTATGGTCCTTTGAATGTTTCTGGGTTCCAAGGATACAATTCCTTATTGGAGAGAGAAACTTCCCATAATTCATATCTTTCTTTTACTTATTTTTTCCCAGAGTTCACTGACTCTGTCAAGTCTTTTAATGCCTCATGGGAAAACTTGTTTAGTGAGTCCCTTAAGTTTCACTTGTCCTTGATGGAACTTAATTATGAAGGGAGAGCAAACGAAGCATAAAAGAGAGAAAACACTAGAAAGAGAGGGGTCATGGAGTTAGGTGGTTAAGGTCTGTTCCTGGTTTTGCTGCTTTGGCAGCTGTTGAACCTGGAAAAAAAAAATCAGTGCCACAGTTTCTCCATTTGTAAAGTAGGAGATTAGACTAGGTCAGTGAGTTTCAATTTTTTTTTGAGTAGAATACAGGTAAATAATTTATTGTGCATGTCAATACAGCATATCCACACCACACAGACTGAAATAAAGGTTTCAAGAAATAGTATGTTCTGTTACTGTATGTGATGCACTAGATTTCTATCTGTTTTCTTAACTTTTTTTCTTTTTTTTTTTGTTTGAATACTGATTGTGACCTAGTACACTGATTTCAAGAACTGCTAATAGGTCATGGCCTGGAGTTTAAAAAGAGCAGAATACATGCTTTTTAAGATTGCTTTAGCACAGATGGAAGACTCTGGTGGTATAGTGGTTAAGTGCTTCAGTTGCTAACCAAAAGACTGGCAGTTTGAATCCATGAGGCACTGCTTGGAAACTCTATGGGGCAGTCCTACATTGTCCCATAGGGTCGCTACGAATTAGAATTGAATTGACTGTGATAGGATTGGTTCTCCTTTAGTTTTAGGAATTAAGTTCCTATTTTATTAATTATAAGTTATAAGACCTCATAAACTACGTTCCAGTAGCAGTATCACTCCATCTTTGACAAGACCTTAAAACAACAAGGAGAGAAAATATAGGAGAGGAAGAAGGGGGAAGCGGATAGAGTAGGGACGTTGTATATTCCTCACGCATGGCCACTGACCCTCTGTCGGTGGAGGCTTGTGTGTTGCTGTGATTTTGAGCAGGTTTCAGCAGAGCTTCCAGATTAAGACAAATTTAGAAAGAAAGGTCTGGCTATCTGCTTCTGAACATTCAGTCACTGAAAAATCTATGAGATCTCACTGTACACAGAGTCACCACGGGTGGCGGATGACCTGAAGGCAGCTAACAATTTTTATATTTAATGTGAACTGTCATGGGTCAGAATTGACTCAACGTCAATAGGTTTTGTCATATTTACTGTTCAGCTTTTTGTTTAAAGGGGCATAGCTCAATGAATACTATTCCCAACTTGCAAAAAGAATGATTAAAGCCTACTGTTGAATGGTAAGACAGCTCTGGAAATCCTGGTGGCATAACGTGTTAAGTGCTACACCTGCTAACCAAAAGGTCGGCAGTTCAAAGCTGCTAGGTGTTCCTTGGAAACTCTATGGGTCACTTCTACTCTGACCCCAATAGGGTCACTATGAGTCAGACCTGACTCGATGGCAGTAGGTTTTCAGAAAGCTCTTGGAAGGTTTCTTTCTCCTATTCCTGAGTTTAGTTTATGTCTTGGGGAGTGGTAAATAATAATAAAAATAATGGCAATCCAGTGCTGAAACCTTGAACCTGGACATATATATGCCACAAATCAGGCAGCGTATGTTTCTATAATGCCAAGTGAATAGATGGAATTTTCAGGAGGTGCAGGCTATTGGGTTTCCCCTGGCCAGTTTTAATAAGAACAAACACCATGTTGCTCACTTATTACAGTTACTCCACTTATTCCATGGCATAGCGCCCTTCTGACCCAGAGTTGTCTGTCTCATGGAACAGCGCTAGTGTCTGCCCAGATACTTAAGCCAGGAATCTAGAAGTCACTTTTGTCACCACCCTTTGCTTCAGCTCCTATACTTAAGGCATCACACAGTCCTATTGATTTAACTTGTAATATAGCAAATGCAGTTACATGTCTCTGGCTTCATTATCACCTTAGTGCAAGGCATCACATGTTCTCACCCAGACTAGGCGGTAACCTCACCAAACTACTTATTTACTCTTGCTTCTTTCCTGTCTCTTCTCTGATTCAGTGCTCTTTTTTGAACTGGAAATCAGATCATTTCATTTCCCAGTGATTTCCCACTGCTCTTAGGAAGAAGAAAACTTGACTCCACCTCGGCTGCAGAACTCCATATACTGGACCCATCCAGCTCTCAGGTCTTGCCTGTTGCACATTCCTGCACCCTCTGCCCCAGAATCACTCAGCCCCTCATAGTCCTCCACTCCCTCCTGTCACTGGGCTCTGGCCCTCACTGTCGCCCTGATCCTTTTACTCTACTCTCCCTGCTTTGCACACCAATAAACTCCCACTTATCCTTTGGAATTAGTGTCATTGCATGACACTGGGGATTAGGTTACTTTTTGGTTCCCATTCTATCCAGCTCAGTGCTTAGTAATTCACAAAAGCTTGATGAACAATGATAATGAAGCTGATACCCAAGACCTGATACCATTGAATTGATTCCCACTCATTTCAACTTTACAGGACAGGGTAGAATTGTGCCACAGAGTTCCCAAGGAGTTCCTGGTAGGTTTAAACTGCTCTCTTTTTTGTTAGCAGCAGTAGCCTTTAACCACTATACCACCAAAACAGCACACACACACACACACACACACACACACACACACACACATACACACAATGCAAACCTACTGCCGTTGAGTTGATTTCAACTCATAGTGACCCTACTCCATAGTGTTTCCAAGGAGCACCTGGTGGGCTTGAACTGCAGACCTTCTAGGTAGCAGCTGTAACACTTAGTTATTATGCCACTAGGGTTTCTTTAAGGAAGATGGTACTAAGAATAGAAATAAAAACATCTCTATGTAGTTCTTGCTGTTTTCACCATGAGAAGATCTTATATGTATTAACTCATTTACTTATCATAAAATACCTATGGGGAAGATACTATTATTTTCTACATTTTACAGATAAGGAAACTTGAGGCATAGGAAGACTGAGAAACTTATTCAAAGTCCTATAACTAGTATAAGGATGGTGTTGAGATTGGAACCCAGGCAGATCAACTCTTTTAGTCAGCTTGGGCTGCTCTAACAGAAATACCACAGAGTGGATGGCTTTAACAGAGGAAGGTTTATTCTTACATAGTATGGTAGGCTGCAAGTCCATATTCAGGGTGTCCGCTCCAGGAGAAGACTTTCCCCTTGTCAGCTCAGGAGGAAAGTCCAGTATTACATCAGTCTTTGTCCAGGGAGCATCTTGGTGCAGGAACCTCAGATCTGAAGGATGCGGTCTTCTCCCGGTGAAGATTTCATGATGGTGTGAGGTTCCCAATTCTCTGCCTGCTTCTCTTTCCTTTTATCTCTTGCAGGATGTAAGGATTAAGGCTGGGGCAAGGCATACTCCAGGGAAACTCGCTTTCCAGTGGAGCAGGGAGGTGATCTTATAAAGAGATTTACAGTCCCCCCCAATCCTTTAACATACAGCATAGGAAAACCACAAAATGGAGGACAGTCACAAGATACTGGGAATCATGGCCCAGCCACGTGGCTACACATATTTTTGGGGGGACACAATTCAATCCATGACACCAACTCAGAGGCATTTGGTCTTGATCATTAAGTTAAATAAACGTTTTTGTGTTTATCGAATAAATATGTATACTGGATCTTTCTGTTGTGATTTGGTTTTGTGCACTTGGAAAAGAGTTGCACATTGTGGAAGAGTTCTACTCTGTCCTGCGAAGTTGACATGAGTCTGAATCGATGGCAATGAGTTTGGGGTATCATCGTCGTTGCTATGGTTCGTTAAGCTCGTATGACTTATTAAGTATTCTGTAGTCTAACATAACCAATAGTGGTGTCCACTTAGTGCAGTGGCATGGTGGTTAAGAGCTATAGCTGCCGACTAAAAGCTTGAGAGTCTGAATCTACCAGGTGCTTCTAGAAAACCCTATGGGCCAGTTCTACTCTGACTTACGGGATTGCCATGTGTCACCATTGACTCAATGGTAGTGAGTTCAGCTTTTGAGTTTTGACTGTTCATTGAGTACATTCTGTGCCAGGTGCCCTGGCTTGTCTCACTTAATCTTCACAACCACCAGGGAGTGGAAGCACTCAATTCCTATTTTATGAATGAAAAAATAAGAGACTCAGAAGCCAGGCCTAAACTCATGATCTGTCTCTATGGTCATATTATTTTGTATTTTCCTTATTGTGTGGAAGAGGTAAAACTCACTCAAGTCCTTCTGGAGTGCATAGATTTTAAATAAAATGAGTATGTTGAGCATTAAAAATGATTTGAAATTTCTTAATTGTGACAGTTGACTCGATAAAAATAATATGAAAAGAACTCAAGTTTCGTAAAGCTAGAACACACAGAATAGTGAGAAATTAAGTTAAAAAGAAATGTGAGTCATATGTCTTTACTGAGAAATACAAAAGATTTGAAGAAACAGAGGGGTCGATCCCATGTTCCCCAATGGGAAGATGTACTTTTGTAGTGACGGCAAATTTTCTTCAATTCATTTTAAGACAATTGTAATGAAAACTCTATTTTTAAGAAATAGTATAAATAATTCTAAAATGTACTTGTGAGAATAATGAAGACTTTTTTGAATAATATTTTTTGAATATTTTTTGAATAATATTTTGAATAATATTGATGCAGTTTGCATGAATGAATGGCACAACTTATTGCAGAAATCACAAAATCTTTCAAAAAATGTAATATTGGCATATTGAGAGGTAGATGGCTTAGAAGAGAAACACTATGTATCTGTTACATCCCCAAGGATAAGTAAGAATTTGAAATGTGTTAAAAGTGACTTTTTGTAAATTAATGAATAAAGACTATTCAACAACTACTGCTGGGAGAATTGGTTAACAATTTAGAACACATAAAGTTGAATCTTTTTGCTCCAGTATCACATTGTCAGAGATGAGTAGAATGCAAAAGAACTGAATCCATTGAATAAGCAACAACATGTGCATCAAAACTATGTTTCCTACAAGAGAAAGAGATTCTCACTCTAAGTGAAATGAATGCAGTGTGTTAAAAACACTATACAGAATGGATTTTAACTTTTAAACATAAAGTAGGAAAAGAGAAATGTGTCAAGGCAATATATGAATATGGAAATGGTTAACCTAATGGGCAAATGGATTTTTTTTTTATCTTCTTCTGTACACATCTTTATTTTCCACATTTGTACTAAGTTTCTACTGTGTACTGTGTCTGCTTTTGTAGTTAGGAAAAGAAAGAGACTTTTTAAAGGCGAAGTGTAAGCTGAGTTGGAGTCCACAATGACTGTAAATGTTTGAGGGATGTAAGATAGCTTATCTGTTGCAGACTGAACAGCTGGAATTCTGCTATGGTGAGGGGGGATCCTTTAGCATACTTTGTTGCTGTTTTGACTCATAGAGATTCTATGTGACAGTACAACTGCCCCATAGGATTTTCTTGACTGTAAATTTTATGGCAGGAGATCCCCAGGTCTTTCTCTCAAGGAGCCTCTGGGTGAGTTTGAACTGCCAACCTTTAGGTTAACAGTCAAGTGCTTTATCATTACATCACCCAACCTGTTGTAGTCCAGTTGATTCTGACTAATAACCACCCTATAGGACAGGAGTGGAACTGCCTCACCGAGTATTCAAGACTGTACTCTCCTCCCACCCCACCTACCCATTTTATTGTACTTGAGATGAAGGTTTCCAGAACAAACTAGCTTCTCATTAAACTGTTAGTGCATATTGTTTTGTGACATTGGATGCCATCCCCATGACATGTCAACACTTTCCCTTCTTGACCTTGGGTTCCCTGTTAGTAGCTTTCTTCTTCCCTCCTGCCATCTCAGCTTTTCCCCTGGACTGCTATTTATTTAGTCTTGTTTTGTTTCATGGGCCTGTCCAATCTTTGGATGAAGGGTAAACTGCAGGAGTGACTTCACTGCTGAGCTAAAAGCATATCCAGGGACGACACTCTCAGGACCTCTAAATCTGACCTTTTTCTGTGTGTGTATGTCAGTTAGAATTTTGTTCTACTTTTTTTCTCCAGCTCTGTCTGGGACCCCCTTCTGTGACCCCCTTCTGTGACCCCCATCAGAAGAGTTACTGGTGGTACCTGGGAACCAAGTAGTTGTGCTGGACTGTCGGGTGAATATGGTGGTAGTTGTGGTCCATTAGTCCTTTGGGCTAATCTTTCTCTTGGGTCTTTGGTTTTCTTTGTTCTCCTTTGTTCCAGACAGGGTAAGACCAGTGGAATATCTTAGATAGCCACTTATAAGCTTTTTAACATCCCAGATGCTACTCACCAAATGCAGTGTAGAACATTTTCTTCATAAACAATCCTGAGGGAGTTTGAGTGTTTCTTTGGAGATTCCATGACCTTGTCCAATCTGCCATCTCTTTTTCTTGGGAAACAGCTAGTAGTTTCCAATCTCAAACCTTTCAGTTTTCAGCCAAGTGCTTAACAACTGTACTACCAGGGCTCCCTAATGTGTCCTAGAGAGTCAAAATTTTTCCCTAGTGTATCTACTATGCACTAACAATTTTTTTTTATTATGACTGAGTGAAAATGTACATTCTCATATAAATTTGCATGCCCACCTATGTGCAGCTCCCACTGCTCTCCCTGCCCGGTGACAGCACACTCTTCCTCTCCTTTCTATATATGTCCTATCCTCCTAACAATCTCCTATCCCCTCCTCTCCAACCTGTCCCCCACCTGCAGCAAGGGTTCAGCAGGATAATATCCTATAGATGCATAGAATCATAAAATGCACACACAATATGGTCACTCTGTGTTGCCAAGTCCAATCCATTTGTGTCCGAAGAGTTGACCTCCATTATGATTTATGGACAACGGCAGCATCAGGATCAAGGGCTGTGCTCCCAGGGGAACCCTGAGGCCCCTGGACCATCAATTGTGGTCTATTAGTGGAGATCTCAGGGTGCACCCCTTTTTATTATTGTGTTACTAGTGAGACTCAATTCTGTGAGACCCATCATGGCTATGTAACAATAACTTGATACATTATTTCAAATCAAAATTTGTCACTTATGTGCATGATTGAGACAAATAAGTAGAACAGTGTAGCTAGTTGAATTTAACCCAACAGCCTTTTCTTTATTTAGGGACTGAGGGATCTATCCATGAATTACCTTCCTTTTCTGAACCTTTTTCTTTGCGACTGATTGTTTTGCCTGAAGGTATCTTGTTAATCATTTGCCACTTACCTTAGGTTTCTGGGAAAACCTGGTGGTATAGTGGTTAAGTGCTACCTCTGCTAACTTAAAGATCAGCAGTTCACATTTGCCAGGTGCTTCTTGGAAACTCTATGGAGCAGTTCTTGTCTGTCCCATAGGGTTGCTATAAGTTTTGGCATTGACTCCACGGCAGTGGATCTGCACTGGAGTTTTAGGTTTCTAAGTGTGCTAGAAATCCTTGGGCACTTTGTGGGAAATTGCGCATCTGAAGGGCACACCTGGTACCTGCCCAAAGCCCTCTCCATTTACTGCCAGGCCCCAAGGAGAGGGGAGCGAAGTTGCTGTGGGATGATCTAGCCTCTCTTCCTGGTTTATTTGCAAGTGCCTCCTGTTCTGTCCTCAGGCAGAACAGATCCTTCAGTTCTTGGTAAAAACCAAAACCCAACCCTTTGCCGTGGAGTCTTTTCTGACCCTATAATAGGGCCAAGTAAAACTGCCCCATAGAGTTTCCAAAGAGTGTCTGGTGGATTTGAACTGCTGGCCTTTGGGTGAGCAGCCATAGCTTTTAACCACTATGCCACAAAGTTTTCCTTCAGTTCTGCATACCCACTGCCTC
This sequence comes from Heterohyrax brucei, assembly GCA_028571685.1. Taxonomy (NCBI): domain Eukaryota; kingdom Metazoa; phylum Chordata; class Mammalia; order Hyracoidea; family Procaviidae; genus Heterohyrax; species Heterohyrax brucei. The sequence goes on from CM053147.1 coordinate 22,781,854, forward strand.
AGAGTCGATTCTGTACTCCATTTAAATTATACAAGAATATGAAAAGCAGGTGATTTTCAGCAAAGGACCCTACCTTCTAATTTTCTCTGCCCTCTGTAAATAGATAAGACTCATGCTCAAATCAGTTTATTAGTTCAATATGTCTTGTTTATACAGACCCTGACAAAGCCTGGAATTGTGGTGGTACAGTGGTTAAGAGCTCACTGCTAATGAAAAGATTGTCAGTTGGTTTCCACCAGCTAGCTGCTTCCTGGAAACCTGGTAAGGTCACTATAAATTGGAATCCACTCCATAGCTAAGGGTTTACTTTTTTTGTTTGTTTGTTTAACAAAGCCAGTACAAACCAGGGCTTCCTTCCCAATGGAGATCTTGCTGAGAATTTGCATTTCTAACAAGTTCCTAAGAAGTGCTAAAGCTGCAGGTTAGGGACCAGTTCTGAACAGTTGTAGTAAAGTAGTGGTTCTCAAAATTTACTGTATCTGAATCACCTATGGAATCATTCTGGTTTGAAGCCCTGTTCTTAGAATTGGGCCCTACAGCTCCTGTCTGATGGCAGGTTGAGAAGGCAGAAAGGGATAGCAGTTGGTTGAATGGACACCGGAAACCCAGGGTGAAAAGGGGAGTGTACTGTCACATACAGATGTTGCAACTAGGGTCACATAACAATATGCATATGCATTTTTGAGTGAGAAATTAACTTGATTTCTAAACTTTCATTTAGACTACAATTCCTTATGGGACAGTTCTACCCTGACTTATAGGGTCACTATGAGTATGAGTCAGATGACTCCAGGGCAGTGAATTATTGGTCCCTAACCAGCTTCGTTAGCATCACATTGGGAGCAGATTGTCAGTAGGGGTTCCAACCAGAGTAAGCCGGTTCCAAGCCCTGATACAAATAGCAGAGCCTTAGGTGTAGCCAAAGGGCACTGTTGTTGACTCCATTCCAACTCATAGTGGCCCTGTAAGTCAGAGTAAAACTGTCCCATAGAGTTTCCAAGGAGCACCTGGTGGGTTTGAACTGCCAACCTTTTGGTTAGCAGACATAGCACTTAACCACTATACTACCAGGTTTCCATTTAGTGGAGAGTTCTCCAGTTTCTTGATGTTATATTCCTAGAAAAATTTTATATGTGAACAAAATACACACACAAACACCGCCCAAAGCTAAAATGCCCAATTAATAAATAAAAATGTATTAGTTTTGATAGCTTTTGCTTTCAGTGGATATATCCAAATGATCTCACTTAAAATTTTAGCCATACACCCGAAAAAACTTTTTCTTTTGTTTCCAGTGTATGGTTCAAATTTATAAACAAGTTGATTTTTTTTAGCTCAGAAATATTTAACACATTATACAAATTTATTCTACCTTGTTAGTACATTTAAATGTGTCAATTATACTACATTGTCATTTATCATTATTTGTTAAAACAAAACCAAAGCCTTTGCCATTAAGTTGATTCCTACTCCCAGTGACCCTATAGAATGGAGTAGAGCTCCCACATAAAATTTTCAAGGAGTGCCTGGTAGATTTGAACTGCTGCCCTTTTGGTTAGCCACTGTACCTCCTAACCACTATGCCACTGCAGCATTCATTAATCAGTATTTTGTAAATGTTTATATTATTTTGTGATATTTTTAATTCCTGCTCCACTACTCTCATTGAACACACATATACACACACACAACACACATACACACATAGTCACTACTTACAACTTAATTTTCTGGCCAAGCCAAGTGCTGTCAAGTCGGAGACAAGCCTATTATGTGTCTAGTGTAGAATGTGGTTTAAGAGTTTGGAGAAGCAAAAGGTAAGCCTAAACTGAAAGAGTCAAGGGCAATGTCACAAAAGAGGAGGAAGTAGTAATTAATGGTGGAGGTTTTGAGTCAGACCTGATTTTATATTGACGTTTATTATCGTAACTGTGATCTTAGGTAAATTATTCAACTTTCTTAGTCTTTGTTCCTTTATTGCTGACATATGGATAAGAACAATTTTATGTGAGGATTAAAGGTTTACTACTTGTCAAGTGCCCTGCCCATTTGAACTATTTATGAAGCTCTCTATTCTCCCTTTCAGTACTCAGACCTTATTTCACATAACTGATTCTTACAATCACTGTTACAATAAGATGAGAACTGAAAACTTTTTTTCCCAGGTGAAGATGCAGATTCAGTGTTTAACTGAAGTCTAAGAATAGTGAAAATGTGGCCTTGCAGTCCATTGCTTCTGAATGGGCAGGGAGAAAAATGTAGGCTGGCCTTAGTGAGAATTGCAGATCTTCAAAAGGGGCCCAGGTACTGGATATTCCCAGTTGTTCCAGTTAATTGGGCTTAGTAGTGTTTTGTTCTGGAGCCTTGGTAGGACTTTCATTAAAAGTTTAGTTGCTAACAAAAAGCTCAGTAGTTGGAACTTATCAGTTGCTCTGATGAAGAAGGATATGGCAATCTGCCTCTGTAAAGATTTGTAGCCTTAGAAACTCTATGAGGCAGTTCTACTCTGTCCTGTAGTGTTACTGTAAGTCAGAATCGATTCAGAGGCAAAAAATTGATTTTGAGTTAGTGTTTGTTCCATCACAGCCTTATGGACTCTTCGTGTGATCTTAGTGTGTGTAAAGAGAAAGTGGCTAGAATAAGGCCTAGGGCTGACTGTGGATCAGACCATCAACTGCTCACAGGCAAGTTCAAGTTGAAACTGGAGAAAATTATAAGAAATCTACAAGAGGCAAAGTGTGACCTTGAATATATCTCACTTGAATTTAGAGACCTTCTCAAGGAGAGATTTGACATATTGAATACTAATGACTGAAGACCAGACAAGTCGTAAGATGATGTTAAGGACATCATGCATGAGAAAAGCAAGAGGTCATTAAAAAAATCAAGACAGAAAGAAAAGACCTAAATGGGTGTCAGAAAAGACTCTGAAACTTTCTCTTGAACACTGAGTGGCTAAAGCAAAAGGAAAAAGTGGTGAAGTGATAGAGCGGAACTGCATATTTCAAAAGGCAGCTCGAGAAGACAAACTAAAGTATTATGATGATGTGCAAAGATTTGGAGTTATGAAACCAAAAGAGAAAAACATGTTCTGTATTTCTCAAGCTGAAAGAAATAGAAAAAAAATTCAAGCCTTGAGTTGGAATAATGGAGAATTCTGCAGGAAAAATATTAAATGATGCAGGAAGCATCAAAAGAAGATAGATGGAGTACACTGAGTCATTACACCAAAAAGATCTGGTCAATGCTCACCCATTTCAGGGGGCCCAAATATGCAGCATAAATACAATACAAACCATAACTAACAACACACAACCACTGAAAATAACATTGATAACTGCGAGCTCCTAATAGGTAAATACTTTTGCTAATCAAAGGACTTCACCAAAAGAGTAAAAAGAGAACCTACAGGCTGGATGCTGGACAATGAATGAGGAAAACAGAAGAATTGATGTCTTTGAATTGTGGTGGTGCAGAATATTAAATGTATCAGGGACTGCCAAAAGAATGAACAGATCTGTGTTAGGAGGACAGCCCGCATGCTCCTTAGAAGCAAGGATGATGAGACTGTATTTGTATACTTTGGTCATGTCCTCAGGAAGGATCAGTCCCTGGAGAAGAACATCATGCTTGGTAGAGTGGAGGGTCAGCAAATAAGAGGAAGATCCTCAGTGAGACGGATAGACACAGTGGCTGAAACAATGGGCTCTAGCATAGCAGCAAATGTGGGCATGGTGCAGGACAGGACAGTGTTACTGTTCCCTCATACATGGGATTGCTGTGAGTAGGAACCTACTCCTCGGTACCTAACAACAACAGACTGGAAAACAATATTGGCTGTGACCTACCCAACAAGTGTCTAATCTTTGCTGTTGTTATCAGGTGCCATTGAGTCAGTTCCAACTCGTAGTGACCCCTTGGATGTCAGAACAAAATGCTGCCCAGTCCTGTGTGATGCCCACAATAACTTTTATGCTTATGCCCATTGTTGTAGCCAGTGTGTCAGTCCACCTTGTTGAAGGTCTTCCTGTTTTTCAGTGACCCTCTACCAAGTGTGATGTCTTTCTCTAGGGATTGATCTCTTCTGATGACATATCCAAAGTATTTAAGTTGCAGTCTTGTCATCTTTGCTTCCAAGGAACACTCTGGTTGTACTTCTTCTAGAACAGATCTGTTCGTTCTTTTGGGAGTCCATGATATATTCAATATTTTTCTCTGGCATAACAATTCAAAGGCACGAGTTCTTCTGCTTTCCTGATTCATTGTCCGGCTTTCACATGCATACAATGTGATTGAAAATACCAGGGCTTGGGACAGGTGCACCTTAGTCTTGAAGGTGACATCTTTACTTTTCAACACTTCAAAACCTAATCTTTAAATTCTACAATATTTCAACATGTGAATAACAAAAAGAGAGAGAATCCAGTTAAAACACAGGAAAGGATATGAAGAAATACTTGGGATCATTAGCTGCTAGAGAAATTTAAGTCACAACCACAGTGAGATACCATCTCACCTCCAATAATCCTGACACTAATCAAACAACAAGTGTCAATTTATGTTTATCAGTAAGGTGGTGATTACTTGCTAGTGGCTGTAGTGGCTTTTAAATCCGCCACACTGTGTAGTTACAACACCCACAAGTGATGCTGGGATAGCACAAATAAGATCTTCACTATCTTGTGTCTAGTTAATCACATAGTGAGGCACATGGACCACTTGTGGAATTCAGCATAACTTGTAAATTTGTTCCTATATGCACCTAAGTATCAGTCCTAACAGAGTCTCAAACTTCTCTCTTTCCTTGTTACCATCCTTTCCACAGGAACACCAAGGAAATGATTTAATCATTAAGATAGTTGCCTGCATGCTTAAGATAAACTCAGAGAGAAACTAAAAACAGAAAAGTAATTTTTAACCCATAGGTTTATAATATGGGGTTATTTGTCCCACATGCTGAGACTGTGCATTAAAAAAAAATCCAGCCAATGGGATGTTTGGATTTCTGGGAATAAAATGACTGATAGGATTTCCATGTTCTGTACCAAACTGATCAGCTGTCAACTGGATCATCATTATATTAGCATCGGATTCTTAATAATTTCAGAAAAACAGCTTTCCAACATCTGCGTTTAGAAAACTGAACTATATCCTGAGAAATGAGGCATTCTTAGGAAGCAAGCTCAACAACAATAATGTGTCCATCAACGAATTTAAAACTCATGTCAGCCTCATCTTAGAAACTCATATTGTAGCATACATGACACTTTGCAAACTTGAGCAGACTTCATACTTTCCAGTTGACTCTGACTCGTGGTGATCCTGTGTGTGTTACAGTAGGACTATGCTCTGTAGGGCAGTTGACGTTTTCTGGAAGTAGATCACCGGGTCTTCTGAGGTGCTTCAGGGCAGACTCAGACCTCCAGCCTTGCAGTTAGCAGTTGGGCACGTTAACTGTTTGCACCACCAGGGATGCAACAGACTCTGATGGATGAAGTCCATGCAGTGTTGCTTGGACCAATAAGAATGTACTGCGCTTTCCAGGAACACAAGATACAGTCAGAAGTTTTAGATTTCATTAATGAAAACAGGTAGCAATCTTGCAATAAAATTTATGAGGCTGACTTCATCTCCTACCATACAAACACTTTGTTATATGTTGTTAATTTTAAGTGATGCACTAAAATGCATTGCAACTTTACAATTAGTGACGTTTTAAATGGATGGCTGACATACAGCCTTTGACATATTTAGCATTTTATAGCAAGAAATTAGCCCTAACTTTAGAAACTATAGCATAATGAAATTTTACAGCCAATTAAGTGATGAGTCACTGTCAGCTTCCTAAACTCTTTGAGATGAATGAGAAAATCAGACCTAGGAATTGAGGAGGAAACTTTAGCTGCTGTAAAATCTTAAGTGTCACCATAAATTTAAGGTGCCAGGATGCTGACACTAAACAGCCTGAAAAGAAATCAAGTATTTGTTTGCTTTTCATTTGGACAAAGTATTAGAATTCATTTATATAGTTTGTCATCCTTTACTTACATTGATTGTGGAAATAGCCTTATAATGTCTGTCATGGATTGAATTGTGTCCCCCCAATAAAGTGTGTGTAGTAATTTGGCTGGGCCATAATTCCCAGTATTGTGTGATTGTCCTTCATTGGTGATTTTCCTATGCTGTAAACCGAAATCTCTGCCTGTGGTGAATAGTCTGGATTGTGTTAGAAGGGGATTAGGATGGGACTGTAGCACCCATACTAAGGGAGTTTCCATGGAGTATGGCTTGCACTGTGTCTATTTTACCCAAAGCAATCTACTTACATAATGCAATCCCAATCCAGTGACATTTTTTAATGAGATGGAGAAACAAATCATCAACTTTCTTTGGAAAGGGAAGAAACCTCGGATAAGTGAAGCACTACTGAAGAAGAAGAACATACTGGGAGGGCTCTCACTACCTGACTTTAGAACCGATTACACCACCACAGTAGTCAAAACAGCCTGGTACTGGTACAAGAAAAGATATATAGACCAGTGGAGCAGAGTCGAGAAACCAGAGATGACACCATTCTCCTATGAACAGCTGATATTTGACAAAGGCCCCAAGATTTTAAACTGGGGTAAGAATGGTCTCTTTAAGAAAAGGTGCTGGCAAAACTAGATATCCATCTGCAAAAAAATTGAAACAAGAAGCATATCTCACACCTTATACAAAAACCCAACTCAAATTGGATAAAAGACCTAAATACACAATCTAAAATGATAAAGCTCATCAAGATAAGATAGGATCAACAATGGAAGTTTTAATACACAATGTACACACTTCAAAATCTGACAAAGAATGATCAACAGAAAATAAATGGAAACTACTAAGAATCAAACACTTTTGCTCATCCAAAGACTTAATCAAAAGAATTAAAAGACCATCTACAAAATGTGAAAAAATATTTGGCATTTATATGTCAGACTGGCATCTGATCTCCATAATCTATAATTTATTAGAAAATATCAACAAGAAAAGGATAAATAATCCAATTGAACGATGAGCGAAGGAGATAGACAGACATTTCTCTAAAGAGGACACCCAGACAGCCTAAAGACACATGCAGAATTGCTCACAATCATTAGCTGTTAAGGAAATTCAAATCAAAACTACAGTGAGATACCATCTCACCCCAACAAGGTTGGCCGTGATCCAAAAAATACAGAACAATAAATGTTGGAGGGGCTGTGGAGAAATTGGAACTCTCCTACACTACTGGTGGGATTGCAAAATGGTACACCTTCTTTGGAAAACAATCTGGTACTTCCTTAAAAGGCTGGAAATAGATGTACCATTTGATCCTGTAATTCCAGTGCTTGGAATTTATCCTTTGGAAACAAATGTTTTCACACTAACAGACACATGTGCACAAATGTTTTTTGCAGCATAGTCCACAATAGCAAAAAGTTGGAATCAACCCTGATGCCCATCAACAGATGAATGGATAAGCAACCTATGATACATATACTCAATGGAACACTATGCTGTGATAAAAAACAATGATAATTTTATAAAATGTCTCATATTGTGGTCTCATATGGAAGAGATCATGCTGAGTGAACTCTGTCAGTGTCAAAAGGACAAATTTTGTATGACACTGCTGTTATAAGGACTTAACAAGAGAATTATCCATAGAAGAAAATGACTGTGTTGGCTACATGGATGGGTGGGGGCTGAGGGTTTATCTTAGATGATCTAATTGATGTTAGAAATTTTATTCTTTTACTGTAATTAATAAAATATAAAATAAAAGAATTTTTTTTTTTAACAGAAAGGGAAGCAAGCAGAAGTTGGGGACCTCATACCATTCAGAAAGCAACACCAAGAGCAGAGTGTGTCCTTCAGTACTGAGGTTCCTGTATCTAGATGCTTTCAGAACAAGGGAAGACGGATACAACATAAGGACCTTACTCCAGACATGACAGAGAGGGAGTGTGTTCTCCTGAAGCCTGCACTCTGAATTCAGACTTCTAGCCTACTAGACTGTGAGAGAATAAATGTTTCTTTGTTGAAGCCATCCTCTCATGGTCTTTATGTTAGAACAGTAGCAGATGACTAAGACAGTGTCCATTGATTTTCATAGGACAAGTCATTAGTTTCCTGAACCTTTTACTTTAAAAGAAAAAAAAATCACTGAGATTAACTAGAATTTATAACTAGCTGAAAAATAGTTTGAGTAGTAAAAATTAAAATATTTTGCTTTAATAAAATAATATGGCATATGAAAGTGCATGTGAATCAGGTATACATGAAGTTGAAATTGGGTTTTCTTAAGAAAAGCTAGGAAAGAATATATCTATTCAGTTATAAGGCATCTCTGTTGCAGTCTGTCAAGAAAGTGAAGTCTATAAATTTATCTCAATGATCAAATGTTCAGGAATATCTTTGTAGATTGATAGGAAGGTTGCGATAACCTTAAATGAATTCATGCATCTGTAGCTTTTATACTTCTACTATGGATTTTGGACATTTTCCAAATTCCTTCATAGTCTCCTAGTTATTGTGTCCTTCAAATCTATTTGGCTTATGCATTTTCTGCCAGTGCCGTGTCTGTTCGTTTCTGTATCTTGTATTAATAGAAACAGGAATTCTCCCTTTTCTCTAAAGGCCGTAAGAAACAGAATCAGATAAATAATGTCTTAGTTATCTAGTGTTGCTATAATAGAAATACCACAAGTGGATGACTCTAACAAAGAGAAGTGTATTTTCTCATAGTCCAGTAGGCCATGGAGAAAGGTCCTTGTCATCAGTTTTCCCTTGGTCTGGGGGAGTGTCAACACAGTAACGTTAGATCCAAAGAGCCTACTCTGCTCCCGGTGCTACTTTCTTGGTGACATGAGGTCCCAGTGGCTTTCTGCTGGAATCACTCTTATATATCTCAATTGACTTAAGACACTATCCAATCTTGTATATCTCATCAATATAACTTCTGCTCACGCATCTCACTAACATTGTAGTGATATGATTTACAATTCACAGAGAAATCACATCAGATGACAAAATGGTAGACAGTTATACAATACAGGGATCATGACCTAGTCAAGCTGACAGATATTTTGGGGGAACACAATTCAATCCATGACAATAAACAAATGATAATACTCACAAAAGTTGTGTGTGTGTGTGTGCACGTGCATGTGTTTCTATGCACGTGTTTCTGTGCACGTGCGTGTGTTTCTGTGCACGTGCGTGTGTTTCTGTGGCAGAGGGATTCACAGAGCAGTAACACAACTTAACCCTGAATGTTAGCTGTCCCTGTTTGTACAACTCCCTGTCTTTTTTGTGCCATGGCCTCAAGTCTTTCCCTGTGTTGGCCTACCTTCTCTTCATCCTCTCTCCTTCCTTTCCTTCTCTCCTCATTTCTCTCTGTTCTGTTTCCATCATCCCCAAAGGAAAACATTTAATTTTATACCTTCTTTCAAAATTTGCAGGTGATTTCATGCCTGTTAGGCTGTCTCTCTCTCGCTGAGCTCTAGGCTTTCTTCTGTGCATCTAAGGACTTTGCTGAAACCTTGAGCTTTATAGATATTTGAATTACATGTCCTGACACTCTTTACATGGTGGGAAAAAGGAAAGACTTTGATTAGATTTTTTTTAGTTGTATACACTATCAAAGAATTAGACCTAAATATCTATTTAGATACTTCCTGACATAAATTTCTCTATACTAATATTTTTAAGAATTGAGATATTGTATGGTAGTGACTTCTAAAAGTTGGTCCCATAGTCCAGCTTGTATCAGAATCTCTGGGATGATTTTGAGATTATTGTCTATCCTGTCCCCAGACCTGGAGGTTCTGATTCAGTGGATCCGAAGAGACACTGAGAATCTGTACCAAGGTGGTGTACAGTGGTTGAAAGCTGAGGATGCTAACTCAGGGGTCAGCAGTTCGATCCACCAGGCACTCCTTGGAAACACTGCTGGGCAGTTCTGTCCTATCCTATAGGCTTACTGTGAGTCAGAATCAACTCAACAGCAGCAGGTTTGGTTTGGTTTTTTTTTTTTTGTGACACTTCTTTGATATTCATTTAGCAATTGTTTACCTTGTGCTTGAAACTGTAGGAGATAAATTTTAGGTGGAAACCAAATGGACAGTTTGCATGGGTAACCATTAAAATTCCAGGCCTAAGTAATGTTGCCGGTGATGGTTAAGATTCTGTGTCAACTTGGTTGAGCCATGATTCTCAGCAACTTAGCAGTCACAATTGCCAAATGAATACGTTATGATCACCCCCATGGTAAAATGTGCTATGGCACTGACAGGGCGGGGACTGTGGCAGCTCATTGCCCCCTCAGGCTTCATCTCTCTGCTTTCCATTGCCTTCTTCCTTCCTGCTTTCTTTCCTGCTCGCCTTGCCTTTATTTTGGCTTGTCGTGGATCCAGCATCTGCCTATCTTGTCTTTTGACCTCTAGTTTTTGGGACTTGAGCTAGCAGCTTACCTGTTGATCTTGGGATTTGCTTGTCTTCACAGCCTTTGAGTTAGACTCCTGTTGCCTGACGTGCTGACCTTCGTAGCCTGTGAATGGGAGCCCTGCTTTCTGACTTTGGATTTGTCAGCTTCTCTGGTTGTGTGAGGCCTGTATCTTTACTTAGGATTTAGGGCATTTCAGCCTCTACAATTGCATGAGCTGTTTCCTCTATATAAATTTATTTCTATATATATTTGTACATGTTTCCCATTTTGCTTCTCTAGAGAACTCATGCTAAAACATTTGGTACTAAGAGTGATTCTAGGGAAGCAAAATTGTAAAGATGACTTTTCTAAATTGGTTTTTGAGTCTGGTTAGTCTTAAAGATGTTGATGACTGCTTCCAGAAGTAAAGAGTGCACTGCTAATCCATAGCATGGGATGGAATACAAACACACAAAGTATCACCACCAACAGATCAGGTATTGGTGAAAGGTGAGGCTCCAGGTGAAAACATGTGTGGTATCTTTCTACCATTTTGTCAGAATCAGAAGTACAAGGAAGCTGATTGACTGACCCTACTTTAGCTAGACTGGTGATAGAAAGAGATGTACTCAGGGCTTTGGAGTCAAAGCTCAAGTGCCATATAAGTGACCTCAAAGTTCCCACTTGTAGTTTCAAAGAAAGCCTTATTTCTTGTAGTAACAAAGTCAATATTGCTGAAAGCCAAGCCCAGACTCTTACTATAAGAGTGGCTGAATTACAGTGACAATGGAATTGCCAAACTTGGGAGGTGTCTGAAGTTAAAGTAAGGGCATTGATTGAGAAGAAATGGGATCCTGAAACTTGGAATGGGGATGTATGGGCAGTTATCAGGAAGCTAGGGACAGTGAGCCCCTAAAATCTGGTAAGTCACTCCTGCCAGCAGAGCCATGCCTCGCTGAAGAGATTACCTCATGTTTGTCTGTAGCAACCTTACCCTGAAAAACCATTAGCCTCACCACTTCTAATGGGATTACCTCTAGCCCAATAAACAAAACCACATCCATTGCCATCAAGTCAATTTTTGACTCACAGCAACCCTATACATAGAGTAGAACTATGTCGTAGAGTTTCCAAGGAGTGCCTGGTGGATCTGAACTGCCAGCTTTTTGGTTAGCAGTCATAGCACTTAACCACTACATGACCAGGGTTTCTGTCACTTGTCCAGCTGCCTCTAAAGAGCCCTTCCCTGAATCACTGCCTGAGGCAGATGCTTTAAAAGACAGTGCTGAAAGTTCTCAAACAATTCTACGTTACCAGTTCTGGCTTTTAGACCTTAACCAGACGTAAGTCTCCAGCAAGCCCCAAATGGTGAAGTACAGAGTGTGACCCAGGAGAAGGTTACTCCAAAAGAAGTATTTGATTTTTCTAATATGTACAAACAATAACCTGGGGAATGTGCAGCAATGGCTATTAAGGATGTCTTAGTCATCTAATGATGCTGTAATGGAAATATCACAAATGGTTGACTTTAAACTGAAAAATTTTATCCTGTTACAGTCCAGTAAGCTACCAGTCCAAATTCAGGATGTCAGTTCCAGAAGAAGTCTTTCTCTGTTGACTCTGGATGAAGGTCCTTATCATCAATCTTCCCCTCACCCTAGAGCTTCTGAGGCACAGGGGACCCTCGTTCCAAAGGATGCACTCTACTCCTGGCACTTCTTCTTTCCTGGTGGTATGAGGTCCCCAACTCTCTGCTTGCTTTCCGTCCTTTGTATCCCAAGAGATTGCCTCAAAGTTACACATCCACTCCTGCCCCACCAACACAACTGTTGTCCATTCTTTCTCATTAATATCATACAGGAAGGATTTACAACATATAAGAGATCAGAGAATACCATGAATCATGACCTAGCCAAAACACTTATTTGGGGGGGGCGGGGGACACGATTCAATCCGTGAGAAAGAGTGTGGGATAATGGTGCCAAGCCAGGGTACAAGGAATATAAAAATGGATCAGCCTGGGCTTATTGATATGGGTCCACTAAGCACAGATTCTTCATTCACTGTTTCAGCTCAAGAAGTTGAAGGATCTAATAGTTTGTTTCTCTGGGTTGCTGAAGCATGGGTTACATGGTGGCCTACACTAAGTCAAATCAAAATACCAGACCTGCCGCCTTCTACTGTAGAAAAAGGTAACTGAAGCCTTAGGGAAATTGGCATGCTAGAGTGGATTTATCATGTTAAACCCATAGACCTACAACTCTGAGGAGCAAATTTGTAAAGGGAGCACCAGCATCCTTGAAGACTGCTGTGATTGCTATTTTATGTAAACAAGATTTGAAAGTGGGAACTACTCTAACTTAATTAAGACATCCAACTACAGTGGGGCTGATTTAACTCCATGGTGCAGACCAAGTGGTAGCACTCAACTGACAAAGTCAAGGTGGGTGTGTTTACAGTAAGGGATGACAGGGTCAAAGCAGTAATCAGAATAGGATCACTCCTACAGACTTACGGAGTTGGCTACTTATTCATAGTATCTCTGAGAGTGAAATAGGTAGGAAAACTACTAAATATTTACTTGATCTGTGCGAATGGATGGATTCTAGGTCAGGTTAATTGCAGTCTAATCTGAATTGTCAAAATAGAGAGCCATGATCCCTCAGTCAACTCCCAGACTTCAGTGAGTTTAAAGATCCACAACCCCTTGAATGAAGGGGAGGCCAGGTCATCCTGGGGAAGAACTAAGAATACTCTCTAAAAATTTGTACTATAAATCTTTATCCTAGCCTTTCCCAAAGGGATCTGTTGCCTTTTACATGAGTGATTGCTCACTGGGGAAAAGGAAATAATCAGACTTTTGGGGGGTTATTGGACACTGGCTCTGAACTGACACTAATTCTAGGACACACAGAATGTCACTGTGTCCACCAGTCACAGTGGGAGCATGTGGTAGTCAGTTTATTAATGAAGTCTTGGCTCATGTTTGTCTCATAGTAGATCCAGTGGGTCCCTGAACCCATCCAGTTGGTGATTTCCACAGTTCCACAATGCATAATGGCAATAGATGTGCTCAGCAACTGGCAGAACCCCCATGTTGGATCCTTGACAAATAGAGTAAGGGCTATTATGGTAGGAAAAGCTAAGTGGAAATTATTAGAATTACCCTTACCTAGGAAAATAGTAAACCCCAAACAATAACGCATTCCTGGAGGGATTGTAGATATTACTGCCATCTTCAGAGACCTGAAGGATGCAGGGGCAGTGATTTTCACCATATCGCACCAACTCACCTGCTTGGCCTGTGCAAAATCAGATGAATCTTGGAGAATGAAAGCAGTTTATCGAAAACTTAATCAGGTGGTAACTTCAACTGCAGCTGCTGTTCCAGATGTAGTTTCATTGCTTGAGAAAATTAATACGTTTTCTGGTACCTGCTATACAGCTGTTGATCTGGCTAATGCCTTTTTCTACATACCTGTTTCAGAGGACCAGCAGAAGAAATTAGCACTCAGCTGGTAAGGCTAACAGTACACTTTCACTAGCATACCTCAGGGCTGCATAACTCTCCAGCACTATGTCATAATTCAGTCTGTAGCGAGCTTGATCACCTCTCTGTTCCACAAGATGACACACTGGTCCAGTATACTGATGACATTATGCTTACTGGATCTACTAAGGGAGAAGTGTCAGTGACTCTGGATTTATTGGCAAAACATTTGTGTGCTAGAGGGTGAAAAATTAATCCCACAAAAATTCAGACACCTTCCACCTCCTTGAAATTTCTAGGAATTCAGTGATGTGGGACATGTTGAAATATTCCTTCTAATGTGAAAGGTAAGTTATTGCATCTGGCTCCTCCCACAACTGAAAAAGGAGGCATAACACCTAGTGGGTCTCTTTGGATTTGGGAGGCAACATATTCCTCGTTTGGGTGTGGTACTCTAGCCTATTTATCATGTGACTAAAAAAAGTTACTAGTTTTTAGTGGGGCCCAGAAGAAGAGAATGCTCTGCCAAGGGTTCAGACTGTTGTGCAAGGCACTCTGATACTTGAGCCTTATGATCCAGCTGACTCAGTGGTGCTTGAAGTGTCAGTGGTTGATAAAGATGATGTCTGGAGTCTTTGGCAGGCCCCTGCTGGTGAGCCAGCATAGACCTTTAGAATTTTGGAGCAAAGCCCTACCATCCTCTGTAAATAGCTACTCTCTTTTTGAGGCTTGTTACTGGGCCTTGGTAGAAACTGAACACTTAACCACGGGACACGAAGTCACCATGCATCTTGAACTGCCTATCAGAAACTAGGTGTTGTCTGACCTATAGAGTCATAAAGTTCGATGTGCACAGCAGCACACCATTATTAAATGGAAGTGGTATGTATGAGATTGGGGCCATGGAGGAATCTGAAAGCACAAATAAGTTGTGTGTGGAAGTGGCCTAAAAGCCCATGGTCTGTACAATTCCTGTCACATTCCCTTCCATCATCCAGTTTGCACCTATGGCCTCATGGGAGTTCCCTGTGACAAGTTGACTGAAGAAGAGAAAACTAATGTCTGGGTTACAGATGGTTCAATACAATGGTACAATATGTAGGTGCTTCTCTAAAGTGGAAGGCAACAGCACTACAGCACCATTCTGGAATGTCCCTGCAGGACAGTGGTGAAAGCGATTTCTCTCATTGGGAAGAACTTTGAATAGTATACCTTGTTGTTTACTTTTCTTGGAGGGAGAAATGGTGAGATGTGTGATTGTATATGGATTCATGGCTTGTGGCCTGTGGCTTAGCCGGATAGCCAGGGACTTGGAAGGAACATGATTAGAAAATCAGAAACAAGAATTTGTTAGGAAGAAGTATGTGGATAGACCTAGCTGACTGGGTCAAAGAAGTAAAGATATTTGTGTCTCATGTGAATGCTCACCAAAGGGTGACCTCAGCAGAGGATGAATTTAATGATCTACTGGATAGGATGATGCATTCTGTGGAAACCAGTCATCTTTTTTCCCTGACTACCCCTGTCATTGCTCAAAGGGATCATGAATAAAGTGGCCATGGTGGCAGGGATGGAGGTTGTGCTTGGGCCCAGTGACTTAGGCTTCCACTCACCAGGGCTGACTTGGCTACAACCACTGCGGAGTGCCACATCTGCTATCAGCAGAGACCAACACTGAGTTTTCAATATGGCACTATCCCTCAAGGTGATCTTCCATCAACTTGGTGGCAAGTTGATTACACTGGACCACTTTCATCATGGAAAGGGCTGCCTGTTGTCCTTACTGGAATAGAAACTTCCTCTGGATATGGATTTGTCATTCCTGCATGAAGTAGTTCAGCCAAAATTACCATCTGTGGACTTACAGAATGCCTTGTCCACTGTTCTGGTATCCACACAGCATTGCTGGTGATCAAGGAACTCGCTCCACAGCAAATGAAGTTCAGCAATGGGCCCATGCTCGTGGAATTCACTGGTCTTACTATGTTCCCTGTCATGCTGAAGCAGCTGGCTTGATAGACCGATGGAATGGCTTGCTAAAGTCACAATTATAGTGCCAGCTATATGGCAATACCTTGCAGGATTAGGGCAAAAAAACCCAAACCCACTGTCATTGAGTGGATTCTGACTCATAGGCTATATATGCTATAAACCAGTGTTGAGTATATACTACTGTTCATCCCATAGCCAGGATTCACTGATACAGGAATCAAGGGGTGCAAATAGGAGCAGACCACTCAGTATTACCCTTAGGGACCCACTTGCAAGATTTTTGTTTCCTGTCCTCTTGAACTTATGCTCTTCAGGTCTAGAGGTCTTAGTTCTAAAGGCAGGATTACTCCCACCTGGGGATACAGCACAGATTTCATTGAACTGGAAGCTAAGAATGCTAAGAGGTCACTTTGGGCTCCCTGTGCCTCTGTATTAACATACAGAGAAGGGAGTTACCAAATTGTCGAGTGTGACTGATCCTTACTACCAAGAGGAGATTGGATTGATATTACATAATGGGGGTAAAAAGAGGATATCTAGAATGCAGGAGATCCTTTAGGGTGCCTCTTAAACTACATGTCCTGTGATTAAAGTCATGGGAACACTACAGCAGCCAAATTCCTACATGACTACTAATAGCCTAGACCCTTCAGGAATGAAAATTTAAGTTACCCTACTAGGCAAAGAGCCATGAGTAGCTGAGGTGCTTGCTGAGGGTACAGGGTGGTAGAAGAAGGTAGTTATAAATGTCAGTTATGGCTGTGTGACCAGTTGTGGAAACAAGGACTATATTTCTGCTTTGCGTTTGTGGATCAGATATTGTTTGTTTTCTAATTACTTATAAAATGTAGCATGTAAATAGGTCTAGAGCATTTTTGTTTATACATGTGTTAGTTGTGTCATGTTAGGCATAAGTGTGGCTTTGTAAATGTGTTTATGCAGAGAGTATGTATGGTATGGTATGGGAGATGTGTACAAATGCTGAGTTGACAAGGGGTGGACTGTGATGGTTAGGATTGTGTGTTAAAATGGCTGCACCATGATTCTCAGTGTTTTGGCAGCTGTAGAATGTCATGATCACTCCCACGATGGAATAAACTGAGTGATACCTGTGGTGGCAGGGCCTATGATGCCTCACTGCCCCTTCAACCATCATTTCTCCCTTCGCTACCTACTTAATTCTTGCTCACTTTGCCAAGATTTTTGACCTGTGGATCTAGCAGCTGCCTCTTTTTTGTCTTTGGACATCTAGTTTGGACTTGAGGTAGCAGCTTGCCAGTTGATCTTGAGATTAATTGCTCTTCATAAGAGACAAAAGTGCACTGGCACAGAGTAGATCATGTAGCTAAGCAGAGTGAAGGAGATGACACATCTTTTGGCACCTTAAAGATGTTCTTTGTGAGAACTGTACTTTTCTGTTTCTTTGTGCTCTCTAACTTGCAAAGCCTTTAATAGAAATATTTTGGAAAATCATGATGTAATTCCCTACAATGATAGCCTGATTGTATGCAGAGGAAGCATATTTATGTACAGGTATTATGGACAGTTGGAAAAACTGGGGCTAGCAGGTGACAGGAACAGCCTAAGACACTAATTTTCCAAAATGGATGACATCAATTACTATAACCCCCATTGCCATCGAGTCAATTCCAACGCATAAGACCCTATAGGTCAGAGAAGAACTGCCCCGCAGAGTTTCCAAGGAGTACCTGGTGGATTTGCCAACCTTTTAATTAGCAGGTATAGTACTTAATCATTATTCCATGAGGAGTTTGTTGATTACTATAAATTAATGTAATGTTTCAGACCATACAGCCTGGATTTTGGATTCCAGTTTATATTGCAACACATAGAGATAGTTATAATTTAAGATTTTGAGAATGAGTGGATACTGAAGATGAAGCAAAGAGAGAACACAGACTTGGGGAATGAAAAGTTGAACAATCAGAAAAGGCATTTCAACAATGGTGGGGCAGAATTCAGTATCATGGAAAACTGCAGAGAAAGCATCAACCAATAGTATCCAATAGAGTGGGGTCCCAGTTACTGAGAACAGAAGTAATTGTTAAATGATTGAATGAATGCATGTGAATAAATGGACCAACACTTTCATCTAGAAGAAAGTCATTCATCTTATCAGAATTTTATTAGAATTAAATATAGAAAAGAATAAAATGTTTTAATTTGATTCTTTAAATTGATATATATAAGTATAAATTGATATAGTAATATATATTTGTTGAAAGACTATTAAAGGTTAGTGAGTAACACTCATGGGAAAGTTTCAGATTTTTACCTTTGGTCTTTCCAAATATTACAGGATGTGTAAGATTAGTGGTGAGTAGTCCTGGTGACATAATGTTTAAGCACTTGGCTGCTAACTGAAAAGTTGGCAGTTTGAAACCACGTAGTGGCTCTTCAGTAGGAGAGAATTGGCTGTATGATCCCATAAAGATCACAGCCTAGGAAACCATATTGATCAGTTCTACACTGTCACGTGAGGTCACTATGAGTATCTATCCACTCAATAACACCTAAGAATAAAATGGAGGATATAGGAGATCACTTTTGGTTCCATAAATCCTTTAAATTTGTCCAGGGATTGAGCAAATATTGGCTTTGGAGTTTGAGATCTGGGAATTCTCGGTAGATCAGCTCTAAGAGCCCACGTGACTTTAACCTTGGTTTTCTCACCTTTAAAATGAGAATTTTGGGTTGTAGATGATTTTTCATATACTTTCCTTTTTTAAAATCCTATTTTATTTTCCTTTTTTAATCTTATGCTTATTGTACATACTAAACACTAAGCTGGGGTCAGTTCCAAGTCTGAAACATGCCCCCAAACACCAGTACAGTTCTTCAGAATGACATTCAGCTTGAGAGATCTACATTTCCTGGTAGAAAACTAAAAGAGAAAATTGAGTTCAAGAGAAAAAAATGAAGTGGGATGATTTTACTAAATATAATAATGTTCTCCTAAGGAAATATTGTCATGTAATATTTAAAGGTGCTTTGAAATAGAGGATATTCAAAGTTAGAAAAGATTTGAATTTTAAAAAAAAGTATATATATGTATATAAAACCTCACTTTAGGCCACTAATTACCTGGACCTGAGGTGGATGAAAAGAATGACATTGTACACACTCTACTTAAAAGATCAAGTCACTACTGAAATGTTAATATAATTAGTGGAACATACAACATAATAGGACTCAGAGAAGTTGAAATAAAGATAATGAAACCATACTTCTCTTATTTACTTGATATCTTTTGGTTGCTAATGGAATCTTTTCTCTTCTTTTCAAATGGAAAATCCAATCCGGAGTTTAAAAACCTGACTAAGTAAGCCTGGACCTAAAGTAACTGAAAATAAAATCAAATAGCTTTATCTTATTAGGCATGCCTCAAATGATGGAGATCTTAGCCCTGCTGCCGTCTTTTGTCACAGTGTCACAAACAGGACTGACAGTTCCCCTTTCTGTTTTGCAGGGTTGGAGCGCATTGCTCGGGATTCATCTTACGAGCAGGAAGGAAAGGTCCAGTTTGTAATCGACGCTGTATATTCCATGGCCTACGCCCTGCACAATCTGCACAAGGATCTCTGCCCAGGGTACATCGGCCTGTGTCCACGGATGAGCACTGTAGATGGGAAAGAGTTACTTGGTTACATTCGGGCTGTAAATTTTAATGGTAAGTTACAATTTTCTTTTTGTCTCTAAATACTTACAAATGACCAGAAGGTGTGCTTCACTCCCCGACCCGATACATGGAAGACACTCTGGCAGATTGGAAAGGACAGAATTAGAAGCAATTTCCTTTTAATGAGAAGTGTGAATTTTTCCACCTGCTTTTAAATCTCAAGCATATTTTTTTTTTGTTTATTTTTGGTGCTGCCATTTGTCTTCCGAAAGAAGCAGAAGTTAAAATTAAGTTTATATCACAATGGGTTTATTTGTTTTTGACTGATCAAAATATTTGACTTAAATATTATTACTTCAGAAATAACTTAGAAGGTTCATATGGAACCTTTGACAATGGATTAGGTTTCTTCTTTGAAAATGCTTTGTGTTGTTATTAGAGGAGAGTTGTAGCCATTCTGTTTGGAAACTTACTGCAAGTTTTTCTCTTTTTCTGCTCAGAAAAACTTGATTTCAAGCTATTTAAACAGGAAGTTGGCTTGAGAAAAGCAAATGTTGTCATCTAGCTATATATTTGCCTTCTAGAAGAGTGCTGGGGAGCTTAGGTTAGCAGCTTGGCTGCTAACCTAAGGGTCAGAAGTTTGAATCCACTCCTTGGAAACCCTGTGGGAAGTTTTACTCTGTCCTATGGAGTCACTGTGAGTTGGGATCAACTTCAGTGCTGTGCTGAGTTTCTGTATCTTCTTGCCTCTTTTTGTATATCCCTCAATGATTTAGCCACTTTGAAGCAGGAAACTATAACTTTTAAGACAGAATTATATGCAGTGTGGTGCAGATGGGATTTGCCTACTAGGGGAGCAGAAATGTTGCTTCTGTGACTGTCATGAGAAACCAACACACAATATACTGGATTGAGAGTATCTGACTGAGAATAGCTATACCCCCTGTCTGAAGTGATGGAATTACTGAATGCTCCTGTTTTTTATGAAAGTTATAATTGTTGCTACCCATGACTTTGGCCATTATTTTCAAACAAAATGATAGAATGCTCTAAGCTAATTCCTTCGGTTTGGCTGTAATCCACACAATGAACATGACTCTGAGGCACACGGAGCAGCGGACTGTCCATCATAATACACTCCAGTGACCTCAGCTGCCAGCCTTTCTCAAAAAAGCACAAGGTCATCTTCAATTTAGAATTCAAGTGCAAGCTTCTTCCTTTGCTTTGTTCAGGCAACATGAGACAAAATTTGGTTTGTATTCAACACACAGTATCCACTTTTTCAGCAGAATTTTTGTGAAACACTACATAATAATTCTTTTGTTAAGGCTATAAATGCTAAGGGCAGTTGAAAAATAGTTTTCATGCAGTTATCAAATTGAGCAAAGAGGAGTGGTACAAAACAAGGTTATTTAATGTGAGGTGGGGGCACCTCATTTATCTAGTGTTATTAGGGGGTGGGAAGATGATTGCAAAAGAGTACGTTTTCTCAATAACTATGGGTCACTTCTGGGAGGTAGGAAAATCTTCTAACACAACACAAGATGACATCATTTTAGAGGCAATTTGCCAGTTTCCCTTTTTTTCTTAAATATACTTCAAAACCTAGTCCTTCCTTGATGGGCTTCAGTTGTTATAGCACACTGTAATGTAATGGTGTTTTTAAAAACTGTTACAGAATATCTTAATTTCTAGCAGCTAGTATGTCTAGACTCCAGTGATTTCTGAATTCTTTTGTTGACTTTGCATAGGTTTCTCCCCCCCCCCCGCCCATTTCAACAATATCTGACTGCTGTGATTATTGCTGTTTGTCTTTAGGACTAGTTTCTTCTGAAATTTGCTTCTTTCCATCTACTATGAACAGAGGAACAAATATAAATTTATTAATTTAGTCAGCTAGTAGTTACTGAATGTTTGCTAAGCATTGTGTAGGTGCTAAATACACGTTAGTGGTGAAAATAGACAAAATAGAAATGGAAGGTCGAGTTTCTTGGGGAATTTAGATATTCATCAAATAAACACACAGAGGTATAATAATCTGTGGTACATGTTGAAAAGAGAGATTTGTGGACTTAAAGCTTATAATAAGAGAAATGTACCTGATGAAGGGGGTTAGGTACAGGTGAAACTGAAGAGGAGGGGGCTCTGAGATAAGATGAAAAGTAGGTACAGCTAGATAAACTACGTGAGGTCTTATAAGACCTATAGGTCTTACGGATTTGGCCTTCAACTTGAAAACAATGGGAACTTGTTAAAGCACAGTAGAACTGTGTCTGATCCGAGAGCAAATATGTTCCAGATAAGCATCAGGTGGACTACCTGAATTTTAGTGTTTTAACTTCAAAGAGACTCTCCTCTAGCTCCTTGGAGATTTCTTTAGTCTGTGTATAGATAGAGCCTTGGCTGTGTTCCAATACCTGATGACAGAGTATGAGAGACTTAAACCAAAAAGAAAAAAAAAAAAACAAACCCAAACCTACTGCCATTGAGTTGGGTCTGACTCATGGTAACCTTAGAGGTCAGAGTAGAACCGCCGCATAGAGTTTCCACAGAACTCCTGGTGGATTTGAACTGATGACTTTTCAGTTGGCAGATGTAGCACTTAACTCACTATACCACCGGCGTTTTCCTAAGAGACAGGCATAACCAAATTATTCTGGAATTTATATTTATTTTGATGTTCAGTAACTTTTAAGGTGTTCATCAGGTTTTTAAATTTTGTTATTGGCTTATCTGTTGTTGCTCTTGTTTTTAATTACTTTAGTGTCAGTTCTGACTTGTGGAGACTCCATAAATGCAGGGTAGAACTGCTTCATAGGATTTTCAGGTCTGTGATCTTGCAGGACCAGATTACCAAGTGTGTCTGTGAAGGGCTTTGAACCAGCAGCCTTTCACTAGTACTTAAGCACTTAACCATTTGCACCCTTTAATGATTTCAGTAATTTTCAGGATAGTCGTCAAGTTCTTAAATTTCATTATTGGCTTAGCATGTAATGGTCTGTAATTATTAATACTTTGTTTGTGATGCAGAACACTGGTGTTACTGTGGTTAAAGCTCTCAGCTATGAATTAAAAGGTCAGTGGTTGGAACCTACTAGCTGCTCCATGGAGAACGGCACAATGTTGTGCTTCTATAAAGACTGACAGCCTTGGAAACCCAATGGGCAGTTCCACTCTGTCCTACAGAGTCACTATGAGTCAGAATTGACTTACAGACCAACAGACCACTGCCACTGAGTCAAGTTTGACTCATAATGACCCAACAGGTCATAGTAGAACTGTCCTATAGAGTTTCCAAGGAGCGCTTGGTGGATTTGAACGGCCGACCTTTTTGTTAGCAGATGTAGCACTTAACTCACCACACCACTAGGGTTTCCAAGAGACATATAGTGATAGGCAAATAAGAGTGAACCATCAAAACTATTGAAGGAATAGAAAGAAAATGCAACTCATACCAAGGACATTTAGTTCCTAGCAGTTAGAGCATAAAGGGATCTGAACTGGGCTACATGATTTTTGTTATACAGTAGCAGCAATGCTACTGTTTTTCAGGAGACAATAAATTTTGTTGAATTTTTTTTCCCAGAAGAATTTTATCACATGGGGTTTTGATAGTAATTTTATTTAACACAGTGTTACAGCAAAAGTGTAAACATTCTTGTGGGATGTTTTGTATCAAAACAAGGAATGTAATGTTGGAAATACTGAAGGGTATGTCCTTAAAGGTCTTTCAAGAAGGAGGAAGATACTCTTCCTTTGTACAGGTTTATGGCTCTTTCAAGCTCTGATGATATGAAGATATCCCACATTCTGAAGAAGAAATGAACAACCTTTTCCTAATTCTGTGTTTTTCAAGCTTTATCTAAAGAATACTACTCAGAAATCTGACATCTGAATCAGTTAAATAAGAACTGCTGGGCTGAAAACTGAAATAAAACTTGTTGATGTCAAGTTCATTTCAACTAATAACAGCCCTATAGGACAGATTAGAACTGTCCTGTAGGATTTCTAAGGAGTGGCTGGTGGATTTGAACTGCCACCCTTGTTCTTAGCTGCCTGAGCTATTAACCACTGTCCACTCTACTTCTTCTTGTCCTACTTGTTGGTATCTTTAAAAGTTCCAGTGGTTCTTTGGAGAGCGCTTTGAATCCAGACTTAAATGTTATTGTTCTTCAATTGGCCTTTCATAGAAGTTGAAAGCAGACATTTGGAGTTTTTCCTTCCTGTGGAAATCTAGGAAATGACTGTTTTATGTTGTTAATTGGATACCAGCTGAATGAATTTTGGGGCTGCAAAATGGCCAGTGTTTCACCCAGTAGGACAGCTAGCCCATGCCTCAAAGCCTGGAGGTGCAGGGCAGACTGTGGTCAAAGAAAAGTTTTCTCAGAATCAACTTTGAGTCTACTGAAGAGCCCAGAATATGCTTACCTAGACCCAGAGCTGCTTACTATACCCTGGAGAAAGCAATTATTTTATCTGAACAGGTGTATTTTTAGCATAGCCATTACCATTTGCCAAAGAATGAGTTCAGTAAAGCAACTCTCAATTTTATATAGAGTGGCATCCCATATTATCTGGCAGGATCAGTGAACTGTACAATGGACTCTCAGGTAGGTGAAAAAATTGATCTATTGGTAATAACAACCAAAAAAAATATGTATGTGGTTACACAGGTAGTTATGCGTGCATATGGGGTTGGAAAATTAAGTTTGTGAACTCATCCTATAAAACGTGCTACATACTTTATTGCTGAATATCATTATAGTCACCTTCGAAGTACTCCTCTTGGGGAGCTATGTACCGATGCCAGCAGCTAGTCCACCCTTCAAGCAATTTTGGAACTCTTTTTCTGGATAGTCATCCGAGCTGTTGTCATATTACCTTTGATGTCCTGACTGTCATCAAAATGTCTTCCTTTCAATATTTCTTTTTATCTTTGGGTAAATAAAAAAAGTTATTGAGTGCCAGATCAGGTGAGTAAGGAGGGTATTTTGATACAGTTATTTGTTTACTGGCTAAAAACTCCCTCACAGACAACTAACTATACAATTAAGTTTGTGAACTTGCCACTGTGCCATCATGCACAATGGCCATTCCAGAAAGAGTTCCAAAATTGCTTTCAAGGGTGGGCTAATTACTGGCATTGGTGCATAGCTTCCCAAGGAGAGTGCTCCGAAGTACATCAAAGGTGACCATGGTGATACTCCGCAGTGAGGTATGTAGCACTTAGAACAATTAATTTTGAAGACTTAATTTTCAGACCTCTCAGATGTGTATGTAGGAAGTGGTATGTAAGTATATGTGTGTACATGTATGCATCTATCTGTAGGCATATGTATTTACACATTTGTGTATGCTGCATATATAATAAACTGCATATATAATAAACTACTTAAGTTTTGGAGATTTCCCAAATCTCACGGGATTAATTTATTGGGTTAAAAGCCTTTGGATTATAGCCTCATGATCAACTGGCATAAGAGTTCATAAAGATAATATTCTACATCCTATGTGGGTTAGTAGCATCTGGGACCTTAGAAGCTTGTGAGTGGACATCTAGGGCTCAAAGAAGAAATTAGTCCACAGGACTAATAGCTCACATAAACCACAGCCTTCTCTAACCTGAGACCCAAACTATATGGTGCCCAGCTACTGCTACCAACCATTTAGACCCTGAATGGAATAGAAGGTCCTGGATAAAATGGGAGAAAAGTATAGGAAAGCAAACAAACAAACAAAAAGCAACCCTGAAATTCCTTAAAAAGGCCAGACTTATTTTACCAGTGAAGACTAGAGGAACTCTTCAGACTATACTCCTAAAATAGCCTTTGAACATGGATCTGAAGCCATTTCAGTAGGTCACCTTTCAGCCAAATAATAAATTGGCTTAAAAAATATTACCTGTGAGCCCTGTGCTTCCTTAAGTAATAAGCTATGCGAGATCAAATGATCAACATTTACCCTAAAGAAAAATGAGAAGGTAAGGTGGGGGAAAGGGAAACTAGATTAACAGAAACAGAACAAATAAGATGGGAAATGATGAGAATGCTGACACATTGTAAAACATATAACCAAAGTCATGGAAAAGTTTGTGTAAAAATTATTAAATGGGGACCTAAAAAAAAAATTGATGCCTTAGATGAAATCATTTCATAATGCCTATTTAAATATTGGAGAGTGGCTACCCCAGTCAGTGATTTCTGTGTATGTGAAAATTGATAAGCTAGTACTTTCTGACGTTAATTAGATATTAGGACAAACTGCTTTGTGTGGTTTCCCTTTATTCTCTTTTCCTTGGTGGTGTAAAGAGTTAACGCACTTGGCTGCCAGCTAAAACATTGAAGGTTTGAATCAGAAATGTCTCAGAAGGAAAATCTAGTGGTCTACTCCCCCCCCGCAAAAAAAATCAACCACTGAAAACATTCCAGAACACAGGTCTACTGTGACATACATGGGGTTGGCATAAATTGGAATCAACTTGACAGAACTGCTTTTAGTTTCAGATACTAAAACCATATCATTGATGTAGTGGAACACTGTGCTTCTAGTTTGTAGCTATGGGAGGTGAAACAGCTGGAGCAGCTGGATGCTATCGAGGCCGTGGGTCTAAAATTAAAGAGAAAGACACGTAAAATTCAATCTTGTTGAGATTGTAACTTGGCATGTGGGATGTCTATCTAAGCAGACGTGTAAAGATACTCGATTTAAATGATCATGCTTCTTCTAGTTTACGATTTGGTAGTGTAAAGGACATATTAGAATTTAGAGTGGTGAATGATTGGTGATTTGGGCCAGAATTACTAGACATCAATAACTAGTTAAAGATGACACATTTTGTCAAACTATTAAACTACAAGTAGTATTTGGCATCAAAGACATAAACAACAACAGTAGCTTGGTTGAATTTAATCACTAGAATTGATTGTTGATGTCACTGGAAAAGTTAACCCGAGCCATGTCAGCATGTGTATTTTAAGTTCCTTCTGAATCAGGGCGTTTCCAGAATCACTGATGTGTTCCTTATTTGTTTTCTCAGCCTTCCTCTCAACGTGAGAAGCCAGTGGGAAACAAAGACCGGCCTTTTAGAGCTACTTTTATTGCCACTATTTGAACAAAATACTACTTCTATAAATTTTTTAATTCCAAAGATTTAGGAAAAGAGAAGTATAAACTAAAGGAGTTCAATTTTTTCTAAGAACTTAAGCAACTGTATCAACCTTTCACTCCACACCAGCCTGCTAGCAATCAAATATTAATCCTGTATACCTTGTATAGGATCAAAGATTCTTGTGTTGTTGTGGGAACTTTATTTATTATATATATATATAAACTGTTAGAATTTCAGAGATGTATCCTCATTCCTTTCCTCTGTTGTTAAGCTCATGTCAGGGGCAGGGCAACAACTGTGGCATATTAATCAGGATTGCTTGATTGTAGGTAACAGAGATCAACTTAAGCTTGCTAAAGATAAAAGGAAAAATTTATGGGAACATCGCAGGAAACTCCAGGGCAGGATAGAAAAGGGTCTAAGAAAGTAGCTGGTTCTATGAGCTAAAATCTTGTGAGAAATACAGACTTCTTTCTATCTGTCTGCTTTGTTTGGCTTTTTTAATATTGGTTTTTCTCTACTTTTAGGCCAGTGGGGTAGGCAACAGGAGGCATCCTACATTTCCAGAATTTAGCTATTTTTTTGTTCAGAACACCTGTTCAAACTAATATCGATTTTTTCAGAGACCTAATTTTAGCTTCTTTGAAACTAAAATCCCATTACCCACACAGTTTGGATGTCAGATGTGTTCCAAATGATCACCATCCAAGAGCAAATGATGCAAACTCAGATGTCATGGGTCATGCCCTGTGGATGCAGGGGACATGTAGAGACTTTGTATAAGTGATTCATGATGAAAGTTGAAACAGGGTGAGCAGAGAGATGGAACTGGAGAAAAGGGTGATACAGTGTCTCTGAAACTTACTGCTTCTTTAGGAAGGGTGGATTTTTGTCAGGCTGAGGGAGACACAAATTAAGAATCACGGAGAATCTGGAAGACGAATGAATCCTGAAATTATTTAATGGATGCCCTCACAGTATAGTTGAATACCCTGAGGCCACAAGAGTGAAGTTTCTGCTTTAAAAGTGCTCTAGCATTTTGCTGCTCCATAATTCTGTGGAAAATATGGAAACTAGAAGATCACAGAGACTTGTATAGTGGTGGAATTAATCAGTGTCTTCTTTTCCTTTGAGACCTTGTTGATCTGAGATCTTACTGAAAAATGTATAATTTTGAGAGTCTCTTAAACACTGTAGTCTGATCTTAAATTTGTTTGTATAAACTATCTTTAAGCTTTCTAAAGTAATAAATATGGTCTAATATTAGGAAATCTACTACAGTCAACAATAATAGGTCAAATAAGACAGTGATAAATAGCTCATAAGATTCTGTAAGGCCACTTGATTAAAATATAACCCTAATTATGGTTACAAATACAAAACTTCGACTAGAAATGAAATAAAGGTTTAGCTTGATAAAGCACATCTCTCTCAACCTAAAACCAGTTATATATTTACAGTTATTAGCATTAAAGAAATGAATTAGACCTATTACCAGTATTATGATTCTTCTGTGAATTGTAACCCACATCATAAAGCATAAAACAAAAGAGAGATTACTACTGAAAAGGAAAAAGCAGTATTATGACTATTGTCAAATGATTTGATTTCAAATCAATAAATTGAAAAAATGCTAGAAGTACCTGCTTTAGAAAGGTAGTCAAATAGAAACTTAACATGAAAACACTGAGAGCTTTTCTATCTACCAATAATCAATCAGCTAATATATGAGCAATGGAACTCTGTTTCCTTTACAAAAAAATATTTAAAATATTGTGGCATAAAATGACCCTAAGCACGTAAAAGCCCTAGTGAAGACAACTTTGTTGAGAGACATACAGTGTATTTAAGTAAATGGAGAGACATTTGAGGTTCATGAATAACCCACTGCTGTAGAGTTGGTTCCGACCCATGGTGACCCTATAGGACAGAGTAGAACTACCCCATAAGGTTTCCAAAGTTATAAATTTTTTACAAAAGCAGATGGTCAAATTATTCCCCCATGAGGCAGCTGGTGGCTTTAGATTGCTAATCTTTAGGCTAGCAGTTGAGCGCTTAATCACTGTGGTGCTAGGATCCCCCCAATAGAAACACACAATGATGCTAATAAACTTGCACATGTATATATATATACATATATATATATAGTGACTGTGTAGTGAAGTTATCTTTAGAACTCAGTGGGGAAAAATAGTTTATCAGTTAATTGTCCTTTTATAGTAAATTTAAGGGAGATTATTCCTCCACTAAGGGAGTGTTGCCCATCTGGAATTTATTTAGAGTAAATGAAAAAAGAGAAATAAAATATTATAGGAAATTTTTCTGATTTTAATGGAAAAGCTTAAAATTAATAAAAGAAATTACGTAGGAAAAATAGAGATTTGATTCGGTAAAAAGAAATTAACAATTTTTACATATTGAAAATATCATGGAATAAATCTAACAAGGATTATAAAAGACCTATACAAAGAAATCTACCAAATACTATGTAAGAAACCAAAAGAGACATACATAAATGGGAAAACAAACCACGCTCAGAGATGCACTCAACATTGTGAAAATTACAGTTCTACTGAAAGATATCTACAGATACAATGCAGTTCTGATCCAGATGCCAACAGTGTTCTTTAAAGAGATGGAAAAGCTAATTGCTAACTTTACATGGAAAAGTAAAAGACCCCAGGTAAGCAAAGCACTATTGAAGAAAAGTAAAATAGGAGGCTTTAACACCATCTGACCTCACAACCCAACATACAGCTATATTAGTCAAAACAGCCTGATACTGGTGTGACAGACATATTGTCCAGTGGAGCATAACTGAGAGCCCAGATGTAAGTTTATCCACCTCTGGCCATCTGGTCTTCAACAGAGGCCCAGAGTCCATTCAATGAGGAAAAGAGAGTGTTTTTAACATATGGTGCTGGCAGAACTGGGTGTCTATCTGCAATGAAACAGGACCTGACCTCACACTATACACAAATACTAGTTCACAATGGAGAAAAAGAACTAAATATAAAATTAGAAACTGTAAAGGTCACAGAAGAAACAATAGGATCAATGCTAGAGGCCATAGTACGTGGTATTAACAGGATGAAAATCATAACTAACAATATACAAAAGCCAGAAGATAAAGCTAGATAACAAGAGTTGTCTAAAAATTAAACACACTCATCAAAAGACTTCACCAAAATAATAAAAAAACAATTTAGAGACTGGAAGAAAATTTTGGCTATGACAAATCTGACAGTATCATAATCCCTAAAATCTATCAGAAAATCCAATACCTTTACAATGAAAACTCAAATAATCTAATTAAAAAATGGGCAAAGAATATGAACAATACTTCACTAAAGAAGATATACAAGCAGCTAAGAAATACCTGAGAAAATGCTCACCATCATTAGCCATTAGAGAAAGGCATATTGTAATCACAGTAAGATGCCATCTCATTCCAACATTACTGGCATGAATTAAAAAAGAAAAAAAAGAAAATTACAAATGTTGGAGAGACTGTAGGAAATTGGAATGCCTATACATTGCTAGTTGGAATGTAAATTGGTACAACAATTTTGGAAAATGATAGGGAGCTTCCTTAGAAAGCTGAAAGCTGAAATATCGTATGATCCAGCACTCTCAATCCTAGAAATATTCTAGAGAGGTAAAAGCCATCACATGAACACACACATACAGTTGTATTCACTGCAGCGTCATTCACAATAACACAAAGACAGAAACAATCCAGGTGCCCATAAACAGATAAGTGAATAAATGAACTATGGGACACACACGCACAGTGGAATACTGTGCAGTGATAAAAATCATTGAATATGAGAAGCATCTCACAGCATGGATGAATCTGGAGGACATCATGCTGTGTGAACAAAGTTAATCACAAAAGGGCAAATATTGTATGAGACCACTACTCAAAACTTATGGAAATATTCACATGCATGCAAAAATAGACATCTTTGATGGCTATGAGGGAGGAGGAAAGTAGGAGAGGAAAATACTCAGGAGACAATAGATCAGTAATAACTGGTGAAGGGGAAGATGGTATTTAAAAATAGAAGGAAAAATATGAACACAATTTGAAGAAAACAAAGTCAGGGATGCATCTGGATTGTTGTGTCAGGGGATTAATCTCTGAAATACAAAAAACCATGTAAGTTAATTTAAATCATGACATCGCTAAGACACAAATTGGCCAAACTTGTAAATGTCAATAAACATTTGGAAAAATATGAAGCCATCCCTAATAATCAACCCAAACCCCTTGCTGTCCAGTCAATTCTGACTCATAGTAACCCTACAGAACACACTAGAACTACTCCATAGGGATGCTGACCATTTTGGTTAGCTGTCACTGCACCACAGGGACTGCTTAAAATTATAATAATACTCATTAAAACATGATTTTAGTAATTATTCCAAATATACTTGAAAGAGTGGATTTTGGTGTAATTACTTTTGGAGAGGATTTGGTGAGAACTTGCATATCAAATTCTTATTTTCTTATTTCTCAGGTTGTGTTCTAAGGGCATTGTTGTTAGGTGCCATTGAGTCAGTTCCAGCTCATAGCAACACTACGTACAAAAGAATGAAAAATTCCTGGGTCCTGTGCCATCCTCACAATCATTGTTATACCTGAGCCCTTTGTTACAGCCACTGCGTCAGTCCATCTTTTGGGAGGTCAAGCCGTCTCTTTTTCATGGACTCCCTCCTTTACCAAGCAGGGACTGACCCACCCTGGTAACATGTCCAAAATACTGGAAACAGACTCTCGCCATCCTTACTTTAAGGCACATTCTGCTTTCACTTCTTCCGAGGCAGATTTGAATTGGAAATTAGTATTTCCAGTAATTGTATTTACAAGAATTTATTGAAAAAAAGAAGCAGCAAAATCATGGTTTTATTCTGGTTTGTATTAAAATCCACCAATAATATGCATTTGATAGTAGTTTAACGTGACTTGCTGTTGGGACTCAAAAACTTTTATCCTGGCTCTGCCTCTCCTTCCCTGTGTTTTTGTGAGTCCATGCAAAACTCTCTGCACTTCGTCTTTGAAGTGGCAGGGAGGTACTAAAATGAATTAATCTCTTATGTCTCTTCCAGCTCTAAATTCCCTACATATTCTTTTAGGGTTAACATTACATTTTAAAAAGATGGGTGTCTGTAAGTGTTCTTACTAGTGTTTCTTTTCATTATTTATATTCATTTTTTATCTCTCACTCATCTTTCACTTATCCCACATATGTTTGATTAGACATCTTATAAAGTACCCAATAAAAGGACTCTATGCTAGATTTCAGCTATATAAAGATAAATGGAATATGGTACTATGAGTTGTCAAATTTTGTAGGTTTACAGATGAGGCATGTTACTAACTATAATACATTTTGGTAAGTGATATACTAGAGACACAAGCGTGTACAAACAAACATAAAGTGAGAGTAGAAAATGACTTAGGTGGCGCCCAAAGAAGACAATACAGAGAGCAGGAGACTTCTAATTCCAGTTACACATGGGAGGTGGCATTTTCTCAGGTGAACAACAAAGGGAAAAGGTATTCATGGTGGAGAAAGCAGTTTAATGGTAGCTGGAAGACAGGGGACAGCTTGCATATTCTAGGAACACCTTGTGGTCTTCAGTGGAGGAATCTGAGAGCAGGGTGAGGAGCGTTCTGGAGGTGGGATTGCCAAGATGAGCTTGGGCTGGATCAGAAATCCATGCTAAGCTCTGATGTTGGAATTTTGGCATTGGGAGAACTACACCTTTTGTAGCAGGACAGTTAAGAACTAGGACATATGTTTTAAAGAAGAATTACCATAGCAGCAATTTGAAGACTGAAGGCAGTGAGGTTAGAGAAAGAAGACAAGAGTTAAGAAAGTCCAGTTGATCTAGATGAGATACCATAACCTGAAGTGAGAGGTGAAAGAGCAAAGGGAAGGGGAAGAAGTGAAAACCTTCAAATGGTAGCTCTGTTTGGGGCTCTGAGCTTTGACAAGAAACCAAGAGATCTGGAGAAATATCTTAGTTTCTCCAAAGACTGTTACTTTGTAATTGTGACATTTCTTATTACTAGATTCAATTCAGTATTTTAGTATATATCATATAGTAATGATGAAATTTATAGTACTTTTGCCCTTTACTTCTGTAGGTAAAAATAGAGACATAGAATATGTAAAAATTGCCATAAAATGTCATATCTAGAATCTACAATCTGTAATTTCCTTTTAATTAAATTCCCTTATCTAGTAAATAAAGATAAAGCAAGGTTAAATTGGATGAAATGATTATCAGTTGTATTTTAACAGAAATACTCTTTTTTGATAGATACCCTGTTTGAAATAAAATTGAAAATTATAATTATTTTATATTTGGAAGTATGTTATGTAATTAATCCTCAAACCTAACAGTTTGGAGATATAGTAAGTCACAGAAATATTTATAAAATCGTAAAAGTGAATAGAATACATGGACATATTGAGTATATAGCGATATACCGGTTGTTTTAAGTTAGGTAATTTTTCACTTTCTGACTAACCAAACTTTAGGCTGGTTATACCATACCATATAATAAAGTCGTGAAATTTAGTAGTTTAATTGTACGTGGTGGTGTAGTGGTTAGGAGCTCAGCTGCTAATCAAAATGTAGTTCAGATCCACTAGGTGCTCCTTGGAAACCCTGTGGGGCAGTTCTACGCTCTCCTGTAGAGTTGCTATGAGTCAGAATACATTCAGTGACAATGGGTTTAGGTTTTTTTTAAGCTTTTTTTTTTTAAAAAACTGAGTAAGGTATTAACTGTGGGTACTCTTTAGTCTAAATTCTTGTGCTGTTCTTAAGACTGAAGCATCTCCCATTTATTCCCTTAAAATATAAGGAGATTCATACCTTGTTCATGAGTCAAGATGGAGAAATCTATAGGATTTTCATTGGCTGACTTTCAGGAGTAAATTGTCAGGCCTTTCTTCCTGGTCCATCTTAGTTTGGAGGCTCTGCAGAAACCTCTGCAGTGTCATGGCAACATACAAGTTTCCAGTGACAGCTGAGTGTACTCAGCTGCACATGAGGTACTCTGGCTGGGGATCGAACCCGGTCTTCCAGCAGAAGCAGACGTGCCGTCCTTCCCTAGGACCTGCTCAACTTCATCCACTATGTTGGGCTTCTTTACCCATTCTTCATTCCTGGAGTTCCTGAACTATTCCATCATATGCTAAAATAGAGTTATAAATGAGAAACAAATTCCAGAGGGACATGAGAGCCAGGAAGAAGGGCTGATGTTGGGACTTAAGGGGGACACAGCAGTGAATCTCAGATGAAATATGGGACCACAGAAGAAGGAGCAGAGAGCATTTCAGGTGGTGGGAGCTGAAGGAGTTTATATTTAATAATTTATATTTTTCATGGTGCTTAGAAGCACAGACTTTCTACTCAGATTGAATCTAGATTCACCACTTAGAACTTTGTAATTCTGGCTAAATTATGAAACTTTTGTTTCCTCCTCTATAAATGGAGGTGACAGTCATTTCTGTGAGGATTACATGTGACAGTATTTAAGGTGCTTGATACATTGAAGGATGCTTAACAAAATGACGGATATGCTGTATGAGATGTGTAAGTGGTCAAATTCTTCCTTTCATGCAGAAAACTTGGCTTTGATTTCTGGCCAGTGTAGCTGCTGTTTCCCTGTCTTTGTAGGTTGCTGTGATATTGAAAATGTTTCAGCAGAGCTTCCAGACTAAGCTAAACTAAGAGGAAACATGTGATGTCTCCTTCCGTAACTTAGCTAATGAAAACTCTCTGGACTGGCCCAGTCTGCAGCAGTTGTGGAGATGGTGCGGCACGGGGCTATGTTTTGTTCTGTCGTGGGTGGGGTCATCACAGAGCAGCTAACAACAACCACCTACGGGGAATATTTCACAACAGAGAGAAAATAAAGTTGGTGCTTGGATCCTTTTTCCAAGATGAAGAGATGGGTGGGTTGACAATGAGGGTGAATCTTTAGAATGATGTAGAGTTAAAGAATTACATGTAAAGATCACGAATGGAAGTGAAAAGAAACTCTGGTGGCAGAATGGTGCTCAGCTGCCAACCCAAAGGTCAGTGGTTCAAACTCATCAGCAGTTTAGCGGGAGAAAAAGCCTGGAGATCTGCTCCTACAATGATTACAACCTGGAAACCCCATGGGGCAATTCCACACTCTCCAATAAGGTTTCTATGAATTGAGACTAACTCAAAGAAACACAGCACAGTAGACAATCAACCAGCCAGAAGCTGGAAAGGATGCATGGACCCTGACACCGGGCAACAAGGTTTTCCCAGGTCTGTTAGCTTTTTAGCTGGACTAAGAGAAATTACAACCTGGGAACCCAATGGGGCCATTCTGCTCTCTCCAGGAAGGTTTCTATTAATTGGGACTAACTGAAAAGAACACAGCACAATAGACAACCAGCTGCCATAAGGTGGAAAAGATGCATCGACTCTGATACCAGGCAACAAGGTTTTCCCCGTTATGTTAGCTCTTTGGCTACAGTAAAAGAAACTACATTTTCAAAGAAATGGGAAAGTACATTACTGTGGAGACGGGCATGCGAAAGGTTCAAAACGCATCGAATGGAACTCTTTCCCTCACTGCTGCTCTGTTTCCTTCAAAATGATATGCTTTTGTTTTCATTTAAATGAAGGAAAATGTTCAATAGGATAGCTCCCATGTTATTAAGGGTAATTATTTTTCCAGTGATATTTGGCTTCACGAGGAATCTACCTGAAAATTATAATGGAAACTTGATTCTTTTTCCCTTTTAAGGTTATTAACTCTTATAATTACATTAAAGTTTAATCAAGAAGTTAGTTTGAAAATGAGGGATATGAATGAGAAAATTCTCTTTAATTCAGGTGCCTAATTGTCACATGTTAGGGATTTGGGTTTTCTCGGTCTTTTAGATGCATTCAAAAACCATGACTATAAAATGGATTTTCTTCTGAACTGTAGAAATATCTTCATGTGTAGCTATGCTAAGTGAAAGTGACAACATTTTAATTTTTAAAACGTTTTGGGGAATGTGTATTTATGGTATTTATGTGTAGATGCCATCTGCAGTCATCTAATGCATACTTACTGTCTAATAGAAGCCTGAAAGTGCTCTGATGTTGCAACAGCTAAGAGCTTGTCTGATAACTGATAGATCAGTGGTTCAAACCCACCCAGTGACTCTATGGGAGAAAGACCTGCTTGATCTGCTTTCATAAGTATTGCGGCCAATAAACTCCGAGGGCGATTCTGCTCTATTGCATGGAGTTGCTGTGAGTTGGCACTAACTCCATGTCAGCCAACAAGGTAAGCCAGAATTGTGCTATAGGTATTACTGGTCTCTTTCATCTCTCACTTCTTTCCCTTCCTTCATCTTTTGTATCTCAAACTTCTCTCCCTTCTATCTGGTCTTCTATTCCTCCCAGTATTTTCCTGCAAGCTCTAGAGCTCATTTGGTAATCAAGACTGTGGCAGGTTAAGAGCTTGGGCTTCAGAGTGAGACAGAGCTGAACTCCAGTCCTAGCTCACTCTCTGAGGTTAGTATGAGACTTTGGATAAAGTCACTTAATGAATGAGTTCAGTGTTCTCATTTTGGGGTGAAGATAATAACCATACTACTTCATAGTTTTACTGTGAGCATTTAATGAGGTAATTCATATGTAACAGCTTGCCACAATGCTAGGAATATTGTGAATACCCAGTAAATTGGAACTATTTTGTGTGTGTGTGCCCCATCCACTTAACTGCAATTCCTGACAAGAATAAACCATCTGTATGTGCTTACTGGATTTCAAATATACATAAATACTCACACATTCACACACATACACATACCCCTACATGCCTTAGATTTCAAGGCATCTGATACATGTCTTAGCACCAAGAATAATGTACTGTCTGAAAATAATTAATTTCTCATATGTTTGAGGCTTAAATCATCATTTCTCAAGGTTGCCTAGGCTTTTTAGTTTGTGCTTTCTCTCTTTCCCTGAAGTTTGCTTTCTGAACACTTCACTTCTTATTGGCGCCTCGGAATGAGATAAGTTAAAAACAGAACATAAACCCCAAGCCAATCCATTTTGCCTGCAGTAAAATGACCTGGTAGGTGAGGTGGCAGTGGCTGATACTTAAATGCTGCCTAGTGATTCCGGACTGGGATGCAGTACATCTCCTGTGCTGAGAACCAATTTTTACACTCACTGAGAGGCTCTTAAGAAGACACCAATCACCTGTGCCATCAATTTAAATGGATGTCAGTGATCTTACCCAGCTCAATGAGAGAATACTTTGTTGTACAACCTGTTCAGTTGTCCCTGCCCACAGAAGAGTAGACTCCATATATTAGAATCACTTAAAAGTCCTAAGTCCCTATTCATGTTTTCTCAAAGTAATCAAATAGGTATGAACACACACATTTTGGCAGGTAAAAAGAATGTGGTCCAACTCTCTCAAGAAAGAGTCTATCCATTCTTAATTTACTCTTAATCTTGGTTAAGAAAGTTCTTATTTATCCTCGATGTCATGTCCATCGTTCTTGGGTGTCTAGGTTATATAGGTGATTGCATGATTTATATTAGTTCATGAGTTAACACTGAAAAATTCTGACATCTTTCATCAGTATGGCTAAAAAGGCCCTTCCTTCTGTTCTAGGTAAGCAAACTTCGGACTGGTTGTATCATGCCATGTAATATAGTCATGACATTTTGCAACTTAATTGTACCTGGTGGTGTAGGGGTTAAGAGCTCAGCTGTTTTGATTCTTCACTCTCTTATCTTCATGTTTGTTCTTCTCTATCCTTATATCAGAAACCCTGGTGTCATAGTGGTTAAGTGCCATGGCTGCTAACCAACTTGCTAACCAGCTTGAATCTGCCAGGTGCTCCTTGAAAGCTCTAGGGAGCAGTTCTGCCCTGTCCTACAGGGTGGTTATGAGTCAGAATTGACTTGACAGCGTTTTTTTATCCTTATAAAACCTTTGTTCCAAGGCTTGTGCTAAAACTTGTGTACCTTCATCTCCATCCCTTTCTGACTTCAATAAAAATCTAGTGAAACGAATAACTGTCTTCACTGCTTTTTGGACTTTTTATTGAAGTCGAATTCAGTTCTACCCAGGCCCCTAGGGTCGCCATGAGTCGGAACTGACTCGACGGTGCTTGGCTGGCTTTAAGGCACCTGAGGAAAAGTCCAATTAAGTATTCAACTCCATGCATTTTCACAAACTAAAAATATGCCAAACTAGCATCTGGAACACCAGTCACCACTCAAAACATCCAATTCGCACCAAAAACCCTCCAGTGCTCCCCTCTAGCCATTTATACCTGAGAAATCACTTTGATGATTTCCAATAACAAATCTTAGGGTTACCTGTTTTTGTACTTCATGTAATGGAATTATGCAATACGAACGTGTCTGGTTTCATTTCACTGCAACTTTTGATAAAGAGGAAGTGAAGTGTGTTTCACACCTGTATCTCTTCCTATTGGAAACCCTGGTGGCACAGTGGTTAAGTGCTACCTGTGGCTGCTAATGAGAAGATCGGCAGTTCAAATCCGTCAGGAACTCCTCGGAAACTCTCTGAAGTCATTCTACCCTATAGGGGCGCTACGAATGTCAGTGGCTCTGGGTTTCGATTTTTTTTTTTTTCAGTCTCTCCCTATTAACAATAGATTTGATCAGGGCTTTGAACTAGTTCAAATCTCTGCTGAGAATTTACCTCTCTGAAGTCATTCTACCCTATAGGGGCGCTACGAATGTCAGTGGCTCTGGGTTTGGATTTTTTTTTTTTTTTCAGTCTCTCCCTATTAACAATAGATTTGATCAGGGCTTTGAACTAGTTCAAATCTCTGCTGAGAATTTACATTTCCACCCAAGGCACCCTGAATAAGAATCTGTATTTTAATGACATCCCCAGGAGATTCTTATGTATAACGTTTTGGGAACTTTCTAGAAATGCAAATTCTCGGTGTGAATTTGAACCAGACTGAACTGGTTTGAGCTCTGGATTTGATTGTTTCATTGTACTTGATCAGATATTTGACATTTAGTTTTTCAAGCCCAGTGAACTCTTTAATAAAGCAGTAATATTTAATATGTATTAATGAGTTTTAAAATGTATGAAAATTAAAATTTTAATACAATATCTATTATTAGAAGATGGTAAAGACAATATTAATTTCATGACCCTCTCACCTTGGTCATATTTCTTTTTTATTTTAATTAAATATTTTACCTCAGTGCTGGCATTAGTTCTAGAATATATTTTTTTTTCATGAATCAGAGAAAATGGTTTTAGAAAACAACTCCAGGTAAAATCCCTAAGGAATTTTGATCACAAGCAAATGTTCAAGCGCTATTACAAGTGAAGTCAAAATATTATTTGTAACCAGAATATAACCCTGTGTGTGTGTATGTGTGTGTGTGAGAGTGTGTGTGTGCATGTGGTTATTGTTGTGATTATTTCGTCATTTGTGAGGTGTGGGGGAACAAACAAAATATTATCTAAACAATGATAAAAGAGATAAAAATTTAAAAGGTTGTCTTGGAAGACTACCCAGTAAAAATATTGTTTATATAGCACTGAAATGCTAACCAGATGCTGGGTACTTGATTAATGCATGTGGACCTTAAATGTGACTTTTAAAGTATATTTTACCTTCCAGGGAACAACATTCTCAGGACTGTTTCAGTTTTAATCAACATCACGAAAAAACACTTCTTAATTGCCAACTGTCTAATTGCATTAGGTTCTATCCTAGGGACTCTGTGAACAGAAGGAAATTACAGTGTTCCAGATAGTCTGCTAGAATATTTCCAGAATACACAAAACACCGTCATAGGACTTACTAAAGTTATTTTCCCTCTTAGTGTGTAGTCCTGTTATCTTACCAGGTAGGAGAACATGTCACAATTTCACAAATTCTACAGTCAAGAATTTCTAGAGTGCTAGAGACATATGAGGTTGCTGTGAGTCAGAATCTACTGGATGACAACAACAGAAGCATTTAACAAGACAGCAGTGTCCCTGATGGCATGTTGCTCCCGTTTCTAAAAATAAGTACTCCCTGACTTTCCTATCCCCGTGATTGTTTTCTGAGCTGTCACTACCCTCTACAACAAAGTTTCAGAGTGACACTTGAGTAAACTTTTTTCTTTTTTTTTTTGGAAAGTATTTAAATATGAGTTACTTGCTTATACTTTCTGATCCTTCTTCACAAACTTCAACTGAAACCATAAGGAAAATTGACTCTTATTATATACGCAGTCTAGCTTGAGATGGAGAGGGGGAACAGAAAGAGGAAAGACATCATTTTTCCACTGTTAAAGCTCATAATGACTGCTGAAGTGGAAAACCTTGGTGGTGTAGTTGTTAAGTGCTACATCTGGTAACCAAGAGGTAGGCAACTCAAGTCTACCAGATACTTCTTGGAAAACCTATGGGGCAGTTCTTCCCTAAATTGACTTGATGGCAATGGATTTGTTTTCTCATACTTGAGTAAGAAAGATTGCCTTTTCTTCCCAAGTCTGGTATATCTGCATATTCAGACACTGTTTTTAAAAATAAGAGATTTTTGTTGCAATGTTTGCATGCCACTTTTTTTTTTATATCTTTACAAACTATATGCTTCATCATTTTGAGTCATTTGAGGCTTTAAAGTGGGATACAGATGTGAGATTTCAATGGTACTACTTTGGGCATTGATATGCGAATAAAGTGTAGGTACTATTTCTTGTTGAATAATTTTTTTCCTTTTAGCATTATTTGAAGTGATCCTTTGGATTTTGAGCATGATGGCAATGCACTTGATTGGTACTGAAGCATACATCAACCAGTTCATAAATTTTCTGACAGCCTCCACATGTAAAATGTTTATAAAAATGAAATGACACATTTACCAAGTTCAAGGATGGCTTCAGCTGAGTTACTTGACATCTTGCAATGACTGTATCTAGGGAGTGAATTTCTAATACTGTGAGCTTTTAAGTTTACAGTGGAGTGTGTACTTGCACACACATGCATGTGCACACACATATATTGTTTATGAAAAATCAGAAATTGAAAACTCCATGGAGCACAGTTCTACTCTGACACATAAGACACCATGAGTTGGAGCTGACTCAGTGGATAATGGTTTTTAATAGAGAAAATGAATAGAAAATACATGGAAAGAAAGGATGTGCTTCCTTGTCAATGTCAAGATAAGTTTTCCTAACTTTATGGAGATGCTGGGTTAGAGTAGATTTTGAATTGATTCATATCTTTGAACAAAGACTTGGATAAACCAAATGACAGCTGAGCTTGTGTTAACTTTGGGGTGGTATTTACATAAAATGTTTCCACTGTCAGTTCTCTACCTATGTTAGTTCCTGTTTTTCCACTGTATTTTTAAGTCTTGAAAATTAAACACAATGAAAGTCAGAAATGTTCAGAATATTGTGATCAACACCCACCTTCTTTACATTTTAAAATGCTATAATTTAAGTATAGTGTGGATTCAGATTAGTGTAGTGGACAACTTTAAAATCTAGTTATCTTTTGTAGTTGTCTAGTGCTGCTATAATAGAGATAACCTAAGTGGATGTCTTTAAAGAAGATAAATTTGTTGTTTCACGGTCCAGTAGGCTAGAGGTTTTCTCACTCTGTCAGCTCTGGAGGAGGTCTTTGTGTTGCATCAGTTTTCCTTTGGTCTGGAAGCATCTCATCACAGGAACCTCAGATCCAAATGATGAACTCTGCTCCTAGCATCGCTTTCTTGGTAGTAGGAGATTCCCTTGTCTTTCTGTACACGTCTCTCTTTTATGTCTCAAAAGAGATTGGTTGAAGTTACTATGTAATATGGTAGGCATCGTCAGTATAACTACGACTAATCCATTTTATTCAATCATATTGATAAAATGTTCAATATAAAGGAAAATTCCATTAAATGATAAAATGGTAGACAATCTACAGTACTGGTAATTATGGCCCAGATAAATTGATACGCACGTTTTTTGTGGGGACATAGTTCAGTCCATGACATTCTACCTTTTGCTCTCCCCCTAACCCTCCATCACATCCTTGCAACATGCAAAACGTGTTCACCTATTATAGCAGAAGTCTTAACTCTGGGTCTGAATTCCAAACATTTTCTCTTCATCTGTAGAGAAATTTAGACTACAAGTTATCTGCTCCTAGGAGTACAATGGCCAAACAGGCACAAGCTAGACATTTCCGTTACAACTGGGAGAAACTGAAGGAAAGGAAGGGGTAACAGGCATCAAGCGAGTGAGAAGAATACATTACATTGACCCTCAAGGCTTGAAAATAACTCTCTGTTCACTGAGGTAACTTACACAATGGCGTTGCCCTCCAGACTACTTGTTGGCCACATTGTACAGATTCTGAGGGAAAGTCCCAGGCTCTGGGCTTCAGCT
Organism: Heterohyrax brucei; assembly: GCA_028571685.1. Lineage (NCBI taxonomy): Eukaryota > Metazoa > Chordata > Mammalia > Hyracoidea > Procaviidae > Heterohyrax > Heterohyrax brucei. Next base: position 22,823,969 of record CM053147.1, read on the forward strand.
CTGCCTTCCAGGCCCACTGGGACAGGAACTTTTCAGTCATGGCTTTAGGCTCACCATTCTCCTAGTCCATCTGAATGGCAAGTGGCAACTCCATGGTTAGAAATAACAGAGGCTATGGTTCCACCCTTTGAAACTCCAGAGGTCTTGGCCAGACTGAGGTAGCTCTGCTTCTTGTGTTCCTTGTTTCTTCAGCTTCTGCTTCCTAGTTTCTTGCACTTGACTCCTCAGGCCTCATGCTCCCATCTACTCTGCTGGGACAAATATTCCATTGCTCTGTGGCTCTGTAACTCCACCAATAAGTGCCCGGAAGCACCCTATTCCACCAGCAAACTTCAGCCAGAAGACACTCAACTCTCTCACTTCGTGTGCCAGCAAGCCTAGCTCTACCACGAAACCTCCTGGGCACAGGCACTCAGCTTTCTCACTACATGGGTTGGTTCCAAGTGCCCTCTCATGCAGGGCTCCAGTTTCTGCTGGTGGTGGTTATCTGTCACTGGCAGTTTGCTGCTGCTGCTTCTAGTTGTCTGTGTTGTCTCCTGTGTAACAGCTCTCCTTATTTCCTTCTGAGTCCTCAATTCATTCATGATTTCATATCTGTTTCAACATTTTAAGTATCTGTTAGAGTAACACCTCGCTACTGGTACCGAATTCCATATGATCATCTGGTACTGCTGTGAGAGAAATAATCACAAGTGGATGGTTTGAACAAAGAGAAGTTTATTGTCTCACAGTCCACTAGGCTAGAGGCATTCTCTGTCTCTCAGACTTAGAGGAAGGTCTTTGTGTTGTGTCAGTCTTCACTTGGTCTGGGAGCATCTAACTGCAGGAACCTCAGGTCCAAATGATGCATTCTGTGCCTAGAACTGCTTTCTAGGTGGTCTAAGTTTCCCCTGTCTCTGCTGGCTTGTCTCTTTTATATCTCAAAAGAGTTTAGCTTAAGATACTGTCCAGTCTTTAAGCATAAAAATGGTGGTGGACATGGCACAAGACCGGGCAGTGTTTCGTTCTGTTGTTCATAGGGTCGCTGTGAGTCGGAACCAACTCGGTGGCATTTAACAACAACTGTCCAGTCTTATAGACCTCATCTATGTCACTGCCAGTAATCTGCCTCACTGAATCATAGTGATAGAATTTACAGCACACAGGAAAATCCCATCAAATGACAAAACGGTGGATAATCATCTAATATGGGCAATCATGACCTAGACAAACTGGTACACATATTTTTGGAGGGGGACATAATGCAATCCATGACAGTATCTACAGTAAGCTTTTAGAAAGTTCTTTCTGAACAACCCTGCAGAAAACACATTTAAGTCACACATGCTAGTTTAAATGATTTCGTTGGATAGCACAGGGGACCGTAACCTAAAATAAAAATTTAACCCTGAATTTTTCAAGAATTCTCTCAAATGCAAATACCGTTAGCTTATCCATCTCCATCACTTGTAATAAGATGTTAAATGTCATGTCGTTATCTAGTGACAGGTCTCTGAGATTTTAAATACGTCCGTTTTTTGGTTAACACTTATCACTGTGAATGAAAAGACTTTTTGTAGATTTTTGGCAAGACAAATGATGTCACAAATATACAAGACTAATAAATCTCTGTGTGGGTTCAGGTCACTTAAATGTAGATTTGGAAACATCAAAAAATTAGCTAAATGGTGTTCTGAAAAAATAATTTACAAATTACTTCTAATTACCTACTTTGTGTATTTTTTATCCCCATCATAGAGTTTGAAATGTCAACACTCTGTTAGTATTTGAGGGGGAAAATACTAATGTGATTTGAAATTTATATTCAAACAAGGGTATAAGTATAAAGAGAATTAAGCCCAAACCAAACTAAACCAGTTGCTGTTGAATCAATTTTGAGTCATGGAAATAACATACGTGTCAGAGTAGATCTGTGCTCTATAGGATTTTTAACAGCTAATTTTTTGGAAGTAGATGGCAAGGCATTTCTTTTGGGGTACTTCCAGGTCAATTTCAACGTTCAGCTTTTTGGCTAGCAGCTGAGCAGTCAGGCTTTTTATGCCATCTTGCAATCCATGAAATTGAAAAAATATATGCCTTTAATAATAATGTCTCAGATTTCTTGTTTAATACCTCAAACAAAGATGTCTTTTGATGGTACATTTTAAATCTATACATATTAAATATTGTAGTTGCTAATTATCTTGTATTTCACATTATGCTAATTAACTCTACACGCATGCTTGTTATTTTGAAGTTATATATTTTATCAGATGTAACAGTCCTATGTGGAAGAGCAAATAAAAGGATGTTGTTAGTCCGTTTGATGACTGAAGTATATAAAAGTTGAGAATGTATTCAACTGTGATAGACAGTATCTCAAAAACTGGAACTGGACCCACAATTCTGAGTTCTGTTCTTAGTGTTCCATACCAAAGGAACCTAAAATAGGGCTTTGCTCTGAAGGTAGCCCATTAAAATGGTTACATCTGTATTTGTCCATCCAGCTACTCATTCACTAGATTATTAATCAATGTCTATTGTGTACTAGTCTTTGTTAGGAACTGGACAAATAGTGGTGAACAAAACACAGTCCTCATCTTCAGAAGGAAGCTGTCTAACAGGGCAAGCAGCTAACAAACCAAAAAGTACAAAATGTGAAATCTGAGAATGCTGAAATAGAGAACAGGGAAGGAGGATGAAGATGTAGCTTATTAGATGAGGAAGGTGTCACTAGGTGGTGATATTTAAACCAGGTGCTAACTTAGGAGAAGAACAAGAATCTAGGGGAAAATTAGTGCAAAAGTAATTTCACCCCTTTTTGAAAATTCTGTTTATTTATTTATTTTGGTGCAAATAGATTTAAGAGATCCTACAGTACTTCAACAATTTTTTCATGCACAATTCAGAGACACAGGTTAAATTCTTCAGGTTGTACCACCTATCTTGATAACCTTTTCTAAACTATTTCACTCTCCTTAGCACAAAATCACTGCCTTCCTCAGCTTCTCACCTATCGTTTCAAGTTGCTGTCATCAGTTTGATCACATACATGTGATTCCTTAAGATAGTCCTTTCTAATTAGGCTAAACTATGGTGTTGTGGTTAAGTGCTACATCGGCTCACCAAGAGATCGACAGTTCAAATCCGTAGACACTCGTTGGAAACTCTATGGGGCAGTTCTACTCTGTACAATCACTATGAGTCACAATTAACTTGATAACAATGAGTTTGTTTTTTTGGTCTGGTATTATTTGATTCAAAGATGACTTCAAGAGATCTTTTCACTTCAAGGTTTAAAGATTTCTTCAGGGAGGTCATCTGGCCTCAAGGGCTCCAGAAATTCTGGATTCCAATAAGAATTTGAAATTCTGTTCATTTGCCTCCTTTTGATCAGGATTCATCCACAGATTCTTGATCTATATGTTTGGTGGTAGTAGCTGAGTACTATCCAGTTCTGGTCTAATGGCAAAGGAAAGAGCTGTAAAAATCTCAGAAACCCAAGAGATTTGTGAAACTACCGTGTTAAATTCATCTCTCTGTCAGTGGAGTCAGAGCCCTTTTTATTAACATGCATGTTATTTACAGAAATTCTCAAAATATAGTTTCATTTTTTAAGATTCACAATGGCATATCATGTAGTAACTACTTTGTAGAAAACCATGGAAGCCCATGTAACTATTCCATAGGTTTATGGTTTGAATGTTTCCTCTACACAAATCTGCACAACTAACTCTTCATTGTGGTTTGGAGGTACAGTTTGTAAAAGTATTGTCTTTGAAGTTGACCTTATGAACATGGTACTACTGAACACTGAATAGGTATTTCATCTTGCCAATAATTCCCAGATAGTCATAGCAACACTTGGGAAACATAGCATGGCAAAGCATACTAGATAATAAGTAGTCATATTTTTGTTTTCAGAGCAATTTTAATGACTGCTGTGGATTCCCAGGGAGAGAAGACTCTTTCCACTTTATATCCTTATTGATTTCCTATGCACACACATGCATGTGCATGGACACACAGGCACATATAAACATACATGTGTACAGCAAGGAGGAAGAGATTCACATGGATGAGTCAGACTTGAAGTTCAGGAGCTGTGCTCCTGGGTAGAGTTACCATGATACTGAATTCCATGGTACTGAATATAAGCAGAAGAAGATTGTTATCAGAGGACTCCCTGAATCAGGAGCAATAATGAGGTGCTGGCATACTGTCTTGAAGAAGTTCAGGCCATCTGGTCTTGTCTCTGCGGGTGTGTTTCTTATGTGTGACAGTTCACCACTGGCTTGGAGCAGGTTGGTTGGCTTAGTTCATCTCAGAATTTGTTCCTGCTTGTATAACTGATCCTATTTTCTTTGTGTTCACATGCCACTTAGCCCTAAGTAATGCAGGGAGAAGGAGCTTTCCATATTGTTTCCCCTGATTTATGAAGTTTACCATAGGCTTTGATGTCGAAGCTACAGTCAATGAAGTGTAACTGTGCATTCCTTTGCCTCCTTTGTGTATGTTTTCTGGGAAGCCTTGATAGGCGTGCTGTTGGCCAAGGCAGGACTCAGGTATTTCCAGTTTCCCTATCCAAATACTGTCGTTAATGTAAGTCCTTAAAAAGCCCAAAATGTAATTTAGGCTAAAATAAGTTTATGAGTGGGAGTAGGCTTACATGTTTGGTCTCAATAACAAGCACACATTCACACACAGTACCAGAGATTGTAATAGAAATGAGCAGTGTTTTGTTCTATTATGCCTAGTGTTGCTATGAGCAATAACTGAGTCAACTGCACCTAATAACAACAATAGGGATAAGAAATATCTTCTTAAAGCATAATGTTTAATTTCTTTTCTCTGCTGTAATAAAGCCCATAAACTTTAATGCCACAATAACAACAGAAATTATGGAAGCCATACAAAACTGAGAAGCAAAAGATTAATGATTAAGTGCTGCACTACTAACCGTAAGGTCGGCTGTGTAAACCTGTTGCAGGGAAAAGATAAATTTGGCCTAGAAAACACCTCAAACACCATTTTATTTAAAGAGGAAAGGGCTTTATTGCCAGTGGTGCTGTGGTCAGACTCAAGTCCCCAAAACAGCCGCGCACAATGTCCTGTTATCAAAACATCCCTTTTATACATTTTCTCAAGATAGCAGACAAAGAAATTTTCATGTGTCTTCTCAACTGGCAACTATAAGTTTACAGATTTTCACACTGCAATTTCCTTGGCACAGCATGTTTAAAGAGGCACTAGATAAGCAACTGGCGTTAGGTTACATGGGAAGAAGCCACCCTCTTCCCAGAAGTTAGGCCCATCTCAAGGAATCCTGTGATGGGAGGGGGAAGCATCCTTGGGCTGACCCAGAGACACGGGCTGATCCAGTCGGTCCTGACATAGGGGCTGACTCAGAGAGAAACTGACCCAGAGAGGAGCTGACTCAGCGAGAACCTGCCGGGCTTCTGTGAATCTTAAAGCGAAATCTTCTTAGAAGTTTTCTCCTCTCTCAAACCCACCCCAAGATGCTTTGGAACTAAGCCTCGCCATCTGCTTCACAGTTGTGAAAACCTATGGATTCACTCTTCTCCGCACATGTGGGGTCACCATGTCTGAACCTATTCAAAAGCAACTAACAACACTGAAGTTATATTTGAGTTCAAGTCCTGATTCGTTATTTTATTTGGTAGTGTATTTAATCACATTATGAAAACCAAAAAAACACATTGCCATCAAGTCAATCCAACTTATAGCAATTCTTACCCTATAGGATAGAATAGAACTACCCCATAGGGTTTCTAGTGAGTACCTGATAGATTTGAGCTTTGCACCTTTTGATTAGCAGCCAAACTCAACCACTATGTCACCGGCATTTCTTTAATCATATTAGTTTTGTTTATTTTCTGTGGAATTTCCAATAACAAAAATGTGAGACTGATCCATGTGCTATTTATTGAGTGCTTATAGTGTGTTCAATAGAATTTTAAATGCCATTCATATGTTATGTTGTTCAATCCTTAAAACAATCCATGGAGTAGAGACACATCTTCAGTTGAAGAGACTGAAGCAGAAAGCAAGCTCACATACCTAGTTATGTGATGAAGCCTGGATTTGAGCCCTTGAAGATTTAGCTCAGACTTGCTATCCTTAATTACTGTGCTGATTGTGGTAGTCGCAATGGTAACCAAGATATACCACCCCTGAAGATAACTGCTATTGTGGAAGCAGGGGAAAATTGTTAGTGAAAAACAATGTGTGTCTTCAAAAGAAAACAAAGAATCTTTATAATTTAAACAAAACACTGAGACTCGTGGATTCAGATTATTCTCTGTGGCTATGCATATAATATAAAACAAAGTAAAGATAGAGACTGAGTAGTGAAAGAATAAAAGGGGATTGTCTTTTCCCTAAGTTGAAAAACAATAAGGCAAATATGACTTCAATGTAATACTTTGAAAAGTTCTTGTAGTCTTACACGTGCCTTGGATATTGATGGCCCTAACTTTCTTGAGGAATGAACATTAATCTTCCTTCCAGTATAATAAATATTTTTAAAAAATAAGCTTTATTGAGATAGAATTTATGTACAGTAAGTGACCAGTTGCAAATCTATAATTCGGTGTATTTTTGCAAATAAGTACCGTTGTATAGCCACCACCATCACAGTCATGATACAGAACATTCTCATCAGCTCCAATGTTGCCCTCATACCTTTTTGAAGTTAATCCCTTTTCCTGAATCCCAATCTTTGTAAATCTCCCCATTACACTTTGTCACTATGTTTTTGTGCTTTTATATCCCTTAATATGATTGGAAGCATATATTCTGCAATCTTTTGTGTCTAGTTTCTCTTACTTAGTATAAAGCTTTTGAGATTTGCTTACATTGCTGTGTTTAGCAGTAGTTCATTGCCTTTCTCCTCCTTGAAATGGGTATATCACAATTTGTTTGTTCATTTACCAGCAGGTGGTAGAAATTTGAGTGGCTTCCAGTTTTTACCATTATGAATAAAGCTACTGTGAGCAAGAAGTACAAGCCTTTGTGAGGGTGTATGTTTCTATTTCCTTTGGGCAAGTACTTGGGAGTAGCTGGGTTATGTGGTTGGCATGTTTAACTTTACAAGAAGCTGTCAAAGCGTTTTCTAAAGTGGCTACAAATTTTAGAGCCTCACCCGCAACATATATGAGAGTTCTAGTTGCTCTTCTCCTCTCCAATACTTGCTGTTGTCAGACATTTTCATTTTAACCATCCTCTTGGACCTGTAGTGATACCTCATTGTAGTTTTGTTTGCAATTGGCATTGCAGTTTTATTTGCAATTGTCTGATAACAAATCATCTTGAGTATTTTTCCATATGCTTATTTTTCATTTCAGTGTCATGTTTCATAAAGTATTTCCTTAAATCTTATTTGGGAAGAATTGAAATTTTTTAAAAAATTATTTTGTTATAGCTGAGAATATAAAGAATTGTGATCTTATTAGCGCTGAATCTTCCCACCCATGAACATGATATATCTCTTTTATTTATCTAACCCACTACTGCTGAGTCAATTCTCACTTACAGCAACTTTATAGGGTGGGGCAGAACTGCCTTACCGAGTTACCAAAGATGTAAATCTTTATATAAACAGACTACCAAATGTCCCAATGCTACCATGGTGAGTTTAAATGACTGACTAATCAGTTAGTGGCTGAGTGCTTTAAACACTCCACCACCAGAGTCCTTTAATATATATATATATATATATACATATATATGTGTGTGTGTGTGTAGCTGGTTTTAAATTTTTATCAAGTTTGTGGTTTTCAGTTCAGAGGTCTTCATATATTTTGTTAAATTGATCTCTGTACATTTATTAGTTTTTAACAATTTTATAAAGGTAATTTTTATCAATCTCTTCTTATGGCTAGTAGATTGGTAGAGTCTTTGGGATTTTCTGCATAAACAATCTTGTTGGTTGAGAATAAAAATAGTATTACTTTTCTTCTAATATATTTGCTGTTCAGTTCTTCCTGTTACATCATACTGGCTAGGATCTCCTAATGTTCAACTAAAGTGGTCAAAACAGACATTCATGTCTTCCTAGCATGTGCTGAAATCCTTGTATCTTTTACCATTTAATATCAAAGTAAGGAAGCTTGGTAGTACAATTTTTAAATGCTTGGCTGCCAGCAAAAAGGTTGTCTTAATGTGCCAGCAGTTCTGTGGGAGAAAAGACATGATTAAGTGCTTGAAAGAAGATTATTTGCACGGTTATATAGGGTTGCTATGAGTCAGTATTAACTCAGTGGCACAGTGCAACAACAGAAGTGTGTTAATTGCTTCCTCATATGTATGTTGTGTTAGGCTTATGAAATTCTCTTTTATTTCTAGTTTTCTAAGATTTTTTAATCAAATAATTTATTGAGATTGCCATATGCTTTATGTTGTGGTGTTTGTTTTAGCTTGTTAATCTAGTGTATCACATTCTCAGATTTTCAAATGTTTAAACAATCTTGCCTTTGTGGATTCAACCAGCTTTGTCATCATGTATTGCACTTTCTATATATATCTGGGTTTAATTTGCTTCACTTTTGGACAACATTTTTAGATTTATTTTCATAAGGGACATTGTTCTGTGGTTTTGTCTTTCACTTTCTTCAGTAACTTTTAAAACTGGTTTAATATTTGATCATTCAAATTGTCTCTTGATGTGAAGGATTCCAAGACACTGTCTTAAAGTGCTCCTGGCAGCCATTGCCCTAACAGCTTAGCTAACACATCATGAAAACTGATGTTTCATATTTTTATTCAAGGGCAACTCAAAGAGATGACTGGCCTTGGGCAGAGAAAGCCAAGAAACTCTCCTAAATCTGAAATCTTGATTTTGTTAATATACCCAGTGCCTTGTCAGTTCAGCTACTCTAAATCAAGCAGACCATAGAGGGAAAAAATTCTTAAGTTGTGTCATTCTTCATCTTTCAATCAGTAGATGAAAGGAAACAAGGAATAATGTTGGGATATTTTTACTTGGAAAGACTGTTTAAGGTATTAAACCTATCAGATAATTCACCTGTTGGTTTCAGGGAGTTTAGTCATATTGCTACAATTCTGGGTTAAATTAGGTTCCAAATGCTGTTATGAATCTATTAAAAAAAAGAAAAAAAACAAACCCATTGCCATAGAGTCAATTCAGATTCATACTGATCCTGTAGGACAAAGTAGAACTGCCCTCTAGAGTTTCCTAGGAGTGTCTGGTGGGTTCAAATGGCCACTGGTTCATAGCAGTAGTACTTAATCACTGTGCCACAGGAGCACAGCACTATATTGAATGCAGATCAAGAAACTGAGTCTGGAAGACAGGCATACAGTTGGGCTTGAATTTGATCTTGAAGAACTGGTAGGATTATAAAGCATGTGAATAGCGAGTTCACAAGAGAGAAAACTCTAATGCTCAAAGAGATATGAGTAGACTAATATCTATATTTAGTTCAGTTTGGGGCATATTTGAGCTGTCTGGAACATTTTCATGAGGAGATTTAGGGAGGCAGCTAAAAGCACACATGTCCATACACGTATATGCCTGAATTTGGAAGAGGCATGGAAATGAATATGTCGATATATAATTATCTAGCTGGTGCTGGAAAGTTAACTGTCCTGATGACAGGATCCATGTCTCATGTTTTTGGTTTTCTCCACTGTATCTGGTCTTTAGTATAGACTAAGAAATTGTTGTTGGGTAATTGACGTACTCATTATGGAATCCACATAGCAGGCAAACCAAACTTGACAAAATAAAAAAGAACATTTCAAGAAAATCTTCTTTATTTTCAAAGAACATACTATAAATCAGCAGATATGAAACACTGTAGTCTCAGCACTCCTTTACTTTCTTAAAAATTACTACAAACACTCCCCAAAGCTTTTGTTTCACTGTGTTGTGTCTACTAATGTTTATTATATTGTTGTTGTAAAGTGCCCTTGTGTCAGTTCTGACTCATAGCGAACATGTACTACAGAGTGAAACCCAGACTCTCTTTTGTTAACCTTCCGTTTTACTGCTACTTTACTAAGCACGATATCCTTCTGCAGTGACTGATGTCTCCCGAAAACATGTCCAAACTGCGTGAGAAGTGTTGCCATCCCACCTCTAAGAAACGTTCTGGCTGTACTTATTATTTCGAGACAGATTTGTTCATTCTGTTGCCAATCGGTGTTATAGTCAATGTTCTTCACCAATATCGTAATTCAAAGGCATCAATTCTTCTTTGTTCTTCCTTATTCATTGCTCAGTGTTTGTATGCGTACAAGGTCTGACAATGAGGTTTGCAAACTCATCCTAGGAAAAGTACTACATAACCTGACTGCTGAATATCACTGTGGTCACCTTCATAGCACTCCCCTTGGGAAGCTGTGCACCAATGCCAGCACCTAGTTGACCCTTCAAAGCAATCTGGGAACTCTTTCTGGAATGGCCAACAGAGTTGTCATTGTTCTACCCTTGATGTTCTGAACGTCATCAAAATGTCTTCCTTTCTATATTTCCTTTATCTTCAGGTAAAGAAAAAAGTCACTGGGGCCAAATCAGGTGAGTAACAAGGGTATTCCAGTACAGTTTTTTGTTTACTGGCTAAAACCTCCCTCACAGACAACTATATAATTAAATTTGTGAACTTGCTTCTATGCCACCGTGAGCACTGGCCATTCCAGAAAGAGTTCCCAAATTGCTTGGAAGTGTGGACTAGGTGCTGGCGTTGGTGCATAGCTTTCTTAAGGGAGGACTTCGAAGGTGACCACGGTGATAGTCAGCAATGAGGTATGCAGCACTTAGAACAATTACATTCACAGACTTAACTTTCAGACTTGTGAAAATATCATGGCTTGGGCCAGAAACACCTTAGTCTTCAAAGTGACATCTTTGCTTTTTTAACACTTTGGAGACGTCTTGTGCAGTAGATTGGCCCAACACAACACGTCATTTGATTTCTTGACTGTTGTTTCTGTGGGTGTTGATTGTGGATCCAAGTAAAATGAAATCGTTGACAACTTCAGTCTTTTCTCCACTTGTCATGATTATTGCCTGTTGGTTCATTTGTGAAGACTTTTGTTTTCTTTATGTTGAGGTGTTTGCAATAGAAATTAAGCCTGTTAAAATTTTAATGTATTAAATTAATTCATTTAAAGTAGTAATCAATTAATTAGATGTTGATATAAATATATATTTTTAATACAATAGGTATATATTCCAAGGGAAAGGGAATTTTGTGAAAAGAGCCATACTGTTATATATTTTTGCAGATCCCTTTAATGTCTAGATAAATGGTAGATACCATGAATTCTCCTGTCTTCTACTGCATTCAATCTGTTGAGGTACTAAGTACATAATCTGGCCTGGAGCAGATACACTATTTTTTGGAAAAGGGAAGAGTCATTTAATATCTTTTTCAGGTAATTGTGGGTATTATTCTTGGATACTGTGTCCAAACTTGACAGATACTATTTCATAAAGGTTAGTTCCAATGTAGAATCGAAAACTACATATATTACAAAACTTAAAATCAGTTGACCTTTCAGTTTTGCTGAATCTTTTACCATGTGAGGTTTAAAAACATCTGAAAAATGTTGGTTCACTGAGTTATGTGCAACTTTGAAAACATTTTATTACCCAGTAACAAAGCATCACATTTGTTAGTATCACCAACAGTCTAATCAGAAAAGTCTGGCCTGAAAAGTGATTAGTTTGGCGGCAGATACAGGTTTTCCAGAATACTGAATTTCACTTGAAAACAGAACCTTTATCATGGGCATCAATTTCTGCCTGACTCTGTAACAGCAGTCCTTAATTTATACTTTCCTTTTCATCATAGAAAAGATTTTAAAAATCAGTGAATTTCATTGCTTCATGGAAACCATTCCTAAATGGAGTTAGAAATTTATCTTTTTCTGCAAGTGTGTACTTGTGAACAGTGTAATGACTACTAGTACAATTTGGAAAGTCCTGGATGATGCAAGAAAACCCTGGTGACGTAGAGGTTAAGTGTTATGGCTGCTAACCAAAAGGTTGGTGGTTCAAATCCACCAGGAACTCCTTAGAAACTCTGTAGTACAGTTCTACTCTGCCTTGTTGGGTTGGTATGGAATTGACTGGACAGTGGTGAGTTTTTTATTTTTGGGTGATGCAAATGGTTAACAAGCTCAGTTGCTCATCAAAAAAAGATTGGTGGTTGGAGTCCACTCAGAGGCTCTTGATAGAAAACTTGGAGATCTACTTCTGAAAACTCAGCCACTGAAAACCCCCTGGAGCTCAGTTCTACTCGGACACATACGGGGTCATCATATTTGGTGCAGTCTGGTGCCACAGCCAGCTTCACCTGAAGATGTCAATAGTGGTACCTGTTCTTGCTTTTTCACCTTCAGCGCCAATGTCAACACAGAGGAAGAGCAAAATACTATTTTAGTATCACTATGAAAATGTTTTTGTTTTTGTTTTTTGTTTGTTTTTTGTTTTTTACCTGAAAGACCACTGGTAAAAGTCTTAGGGGCTCACAGTTCTCTGTGGGCTACTTAGAGAACCACTGTCCCAAAGAATATTTTCCCAGAAGTACTATGCATAAAGGAAGGAATAACCAAGAAAAGCTATTATGATAGAAAAACATGTTGGTAAACTGTAGTGATAAACAGCTGAAATGCAATTTTGAGAAGAGGTGTGTATAACACACGAATATTATTTCTTTTGAAAATAATCCCCCATTTGATAATTTCTTTAAGGAATACCAAGATAGAGAAAATGTGGCATTTAGCCATGGTTGAATTTCCTCTCAGTTTTCACTCCTGATGCATAGCCTTTTTTCCCTCCTTATTTCCTTTTATTTTTGGTTAAGGTTATGATTGAAATGTAATTCAGTACAGTTTTAAAAACTTGTCAAAAAGGTCATTGTAGGATGCAATATGAAAAGCAGATCATTTTAATAGTCCATGTTCTGAAAATCTATCTCTGTTCCTGGAACATTACCTGTGTGTCTTTAAATATTTAAAAATGAAAATGTTAGAGATTTTTATTGGATCTGCACTACAGTACATTAAACTATAATATCTTTATATGGGAGAATGAGTTTTTAAACTGCCAATTAGTTGCATCCTTTCACTGAAAGCTAGTACACATGCCCCAGGCTCAGTTATGTATGGGTCTATTTTTTAGAAGTTATAGCTTTATTTTTCAGAACACACTTCGATTCAGCATATGCCATACTCAGAGCTGAAGGCATTATGGCAGGTGCCAGGTGACTGAGACAGATTTTGCTTTGGGTTTTCATCCATGTCCACAGCAATCTCCAGTGCACAAATATTTCAACAATTTGGTGTTGTGCTCCTACTATATGCAAGACAGCAGGTCAGCCTCTGAAGGAAAAAAAAAAAATGAAGCTATGTAGGAAAGACTCTCTTCCCTCAGAAAACTTGAAATCTATCAGAAAGCCAGTCCTAGAAACAGGCAATTAATAAAATATATCAGAATATACTGTAATTCATTAATTAGTACTGATATAGTTTACTCATTGTCTACTTCTAGGACTGGCTTCCCCTTGGATTTCATGTTTCTGTTTTATACATCTTCAGTTTTTTCTGCACTGGATGGCACAAAGGGTTAGCACACTTGCCTGCTGACTGTTGGTTGGGGTTCCCCCCAGAAACACCTTGGATTGCCTGACAATATCATTCTGAAAAAATGAGCTATTGAGAACTCTATGGAGCACAGTTCTACACTGACCACACATGAGATCACCAAAAGTTGCAATTGAGTCCGTGGTAACTGTGTTTACATGTACATATAGATATATACATATATGTGTGTATAAATTATAGGTATAGTAATTCTATGTATAGCTATATGTAATAACTGTATTCTATATACAATATAATTCTATGTATAATTAATGAACTTCATTGTTAGGTGCCATCTAGTAAGTTCCAACTCATGGTCACCCATGTATAACAGAACGAAATACTTCTGGTCCTGTACCATCCTTACATTGTTATACTTGATCCCGTTTGTGCAGCTGTGGTGTGAAAGTCTTCCTCTTTTTCACCAATCCTCTACTGTATCAAGCATGATGTCCTTCTCTAGGGACTGATCTGTAATAATAAAATGTCCAAAGTGCAGAAGATGAAGTTTCGCCTTCCTAGCTTCTCAGGGGCATTCTGGCTGTACTTCTTTCAAGATGGATTCATTCATTCTTCTGGCAGTCTGTGATATATCCAATATTCTTTGCCAACATCATCATTCAAGGGCATCAAGTCTTCTTTGTTCTTCCTTATTCATTGTCCAGCTTTCAAATGCATATGAAGCAAATGAAAACACTATGACTCAGATCAGCTGTGCTTTAGTACCCAAAGTGACAGCTTGGCTTTTGAACGTTTAAAGAGATCTTTGCAGCAGATTGGCCCAATGCAATCAATTATTTGATTTTTTGCTGCTTCCATGGGCATTGACTATGGATCCAAGTAAAATAGAATCCTTCAAAACTTCAATATTTTCTCCATTTATCATGATATTGTTTGTGGTTCATTTGTGAAGATTTTTGTTTGTTTTGAGGTGTAATCCATACTGAAGGCTGTGGTCTTTGACCTTTATCAGTAAGTCCTCTTCACTTCTGCAAGCGAGGTTATGTCATCTGCATAATGCAGGTTGTTAATGAGTCTTCCTCTAATACTGATGCCCAGTTCTTCCTCGTGTAGTCCAGTTTCTTGGATTATTTGCTCAGCATACAGATTGAATAAATATGGTGAAAGGATACAACCTTGATGCACACCTTTCTTGACTTTAAAACATGCAGTAGCCCCCTTATTTTGTTTGAACAACTGACTTGGTCTCAGTAGGGGTTCTGTGTGAGTACAGTTAAGTGTTCTGTAATCCCCATTCTTTGCAATGCTATCCATAATTTGTTATGATTCACACTGTTGAATGCATTTGCACAGTCAATAAAACACAGGTAAACATCTTTCTGTTATTCTTTACTTTTAGCCAGGGTCCATCTGACATCAGCAATGATATTCTTTGCTATACATCCTCTTCTTAACCTGGCTTGAGTTTCTAGGAGTTTTCTGTTGATATACTGCTGCAACAGGTTTTGAATAAATACAACTCGACGGCACTTGGCTTGGCTAAGCAAATTTTACTTGTTTGTGATATGAATGATATAGTTCAATAATTCTGCATTTTGTTGGATCATCTTTCTTCAGAATAGTTAAAAAAATATAGGGGTCTTCCAGCTAGCTGATTGATGAGGTATCTGTCATCCAATTTTCTTGGCATAGGTAAGTGAGTAGTTTCAGCACTGAATCTGCTTACTGAACCATCTCAAATGATATTCTGTCAATTCCTGGAACTCTATTTTTGCCAGTGCCTTCAGTACAGAGTAGACTTCTTCCCTCAGTACCATCAGGTCCTGATCACATGCTACCTCCCAGAAACAGCTGACTGTTGACCAGTGCTTTTAGGTACACTTATTGCTTTCATCTGCTTTTGATGCTTCCTGCATTGCTTAGTCTTTCACCATGGAATCCTTCAGTATTGCAACTGAAAGCTTGAAGCTTTTCTTCGGTTCTTTCAGCTTGAGAAATGCTAAAAAGCTTTTGGTTTTCTGTCTCCAATTTTTTTGTGCATTTCCTTGTAATATTTCACTTTGTCTTCTCAAGCTGCCCTTTGGAATCTTCTGTTCATCCCTTTTACTTTCCTGTTTCTTCTTTCACTTTAGCTACTCTGCATTCAAGAAAAACTTTCAGAGTCTCTTCTGACACCATTTAGATCTTTTCTTTTTTTTCCTGATTTTTTTAATTGACCTTTTGTTTTCTTCAAGTGTGATGATCTTGACATCATTCCTCCACTCACCCAGTCTTCAGTCATTAGTGTTCAATGCATTAAATCTATTCTTGAGATAGCCTCTAAATTCAGGTGGTTTACACTCAAAGCTGTACTCTGGCTTCCATGGACTTACTCTAATTTTCTTCAGTTTCAGTTTGAACTTAAACATGAGCAATTGATAAGTCTGCTCCAGAATAAGCCTTATTCTGACTGATAAGATTGAGCTTTTCCACTCTTTCCACAGATGTAGTTGATCTGATTCCTGTGTGTTCCATATAATGAGTTTCATATGTATATAATTTGCCATTCATGTTGCTGACAAAAAAGGTACTTGCTGTAAAGAAGTCAGCGGTCTTGCAAAATCCAATCATGAAATCTCCAGCATTGTTTCTACCGCTGAAGCTATGTTTTCCAACTACTGAGCCTTCTTTATTTGTTTCCAGCTTTCGCAATTCAGTAATTATGAATGCATCTTGATTGCATGTTTGATGAATTTCAGATTGCAGAAGTTGGTAAGAATGTTCAATTTCTTCGCCTTTAGCCTTAGTGGTTCATGCATAAATTTGAATAACCCTACTTAACTGCTCTTCCTTGTAGGCATATGGATAGTATCCTATCACTGACCACGATGGACTTCAGGATAGATTCTGAAATGTTCTTTTTGATGATAAATGCAACACCATTCCTCTTCAGTTTGTCATTCCTCATAGAGTAGATCATATAATTTTCTGATTCAAAACGGGCAATACTAGTGCCTTTCAGCTCACTAATCCCTTGAATATCAATGTTTATATATTGTTTCATTTTTGATAATTTCCAGTTGTCCTAGATTCAACTTTGTACATTTCACATTCCAATTATTAATGTATTTTTGCAGCTGTTTCTTCCCCTTTTGAACTGTGCCACATCAGCAAATGAATGTCCTGAAAATGACTCCATTCATGTCACTAAGGTTGACTCTACTTCGAGGAGGCAGCTCTTTCCCAGTTGTATTTTGAGTGCCTGCCAAACTGAATGGCTCATCTCCAAGAGGTGTCTGGGAGGGCTGGTCTTATCAGTAGTGGCATATGTGTTTGGGGTTGGGGATCCTCATAATGAGCAGAGAATATTCCTAATCCTAGGTCTTAGAAATCTAACGTCAGGAAACAGAACACTGTTAACCCCACAGAGTCCTAAAACATGCTTCAAACCATTTGCCTTTTCTGTGTTTTCAGTCTTCCTGATGGTGTTTGGGTTTCTGAGTGCATCCAGTGTGAATGACTTCTCCTGCCCTTCAACCTGGACATGAAATAAAAAGGAAAAAAAAAAAAATGAATAAAAAATTTTACTGGCGAATTTCATTACTATAGTTTAATTTACTCATTTATCAATCTTAATATTGACAGCGATACTTCATGTCTGATCTCATTTAACCCTCCTTGATACTCTTTGAGGTTGGCACTCTTGTCATCTCTGTTTTATTATATGTGATGAACTTAGTAGTAAGAGTTGGGATTTGAGCCACACATTTTTGTTCTGCTTGTACTGCCTGCTACAACCCTGTGGAGGTAGATCCTACTATTGCCATTTTGTAAATAAAGAAACTGAGACTCAAGGAAATTAAATCCCTTTATTGTATTTGTAAACTTTCACAAATGGCAAAGCTAGGATTTCAGCTCTGTGTATTATGCCTGGAAAGCTTTTGTTCTTTTCATGCGAGGTTATTATCAGGTCCTGTTGAAATGGGTTTACTACTTCAGGGCATTTCAGTTCTTCTACATTTGAGGCTAGAGTCTTAAGATAGAATTCTAGACTATTTATTATTAAGGTAAGCAATTTTTGCTTACAAATTGAGAGCCCTTACAGGCACATGATGTAAATTGCTAACTTAAGCAGAACTATTTTATAATAGGAGCCCTAATGGCACGGTGGTTAAGATCTCAGGCTGCTATCCAAAAGGTCAGCAGTTCAAATCCACAAGCCATTCCTTGGAAACTCTACTCTATACTATAGGATCACTATGACTCCATTGGGAAACCCTGGGTACATAGTGATTAAGAGCTAAGATGGCACTTCAAATCCACCAGGCACTCCTTGGAGATGCAGTGGGGCAGTTTTATTCTGTAGGTTTACTATGAATTGGAATTGATTTCACTGCAACAAGTTTGGTTATGGTTGGGTTACGACTCATTGGCAGTGAGTTATTTGGGTTATTGTGTGACAGCCCTCCAAACAGAAGAACAAATGCTAAGAGATTTACACTGTTCACATCTTCTCTTTGCAAACAGAACTTTTTATTTTCAGCAGGTTACTTACAATAGTGCTTATCATGCCTTGGAAGTAACCTCATTAACCTGGGAACATTCAACACACATGCAAATACAAACATGGTTCTTTTTTTTTTTTTTTCTGATTCATTAGATTGGAGGTCTCTGAAGTCAGAATCAACTTGACAGCAACAAATAACAAAGAAGGTTTTTCTTGTTTCTTTTTTCTGACTTCTGCTTATAGACACTGGCATCAGTAGCTCTGTCTTCCAAGTCCGAAATTCTTTTTTCCATTTGTTCCATTCTGTTTTCTTGGGTTTGCATGGAAGTTTCTATGTCTTTGATTTTCTTCTTGATCTGTTGGATTTCAGAGTACTGGTGTTCCATCAGATCGAACAACTTGCTTAATTTTTCATTTTATTCTGCTGCATTTTGTATAAGGTCTAGAAGGGCTCTGTATATAATCAATTTGTATTCACTTCCTGATGCTTTCATAAAAGTTTCTTCCTCTGGAAAACTCCTTGGTTGCTTTGTTTGTGAGCCTTCTGAAGCCATGAGTGATTGTTTGTATGCCACAATTGTCTGTTGCTTTTTGGGTCCCATGTGAGTATATAGAGGCTGGAAGAGGTACTGTGAAGATGGATTGCAAATGTTTCTCTAGGCTGTCTTCAAATGTAAAGCAAAAGGTATCTGACCGGTTCACAAGTCAGTTAAGTTTTCAGGTGTAGAGGTCCCTCTTCTCATCTGACAAAGTAAGCGCCACTATATCCAACCCCAGATGACAACAAACTAGTTCAGAATACAGCAATGCTACTGCCCTGGTGGCCTCTGCTGACAGGGCCTAGCCTTATCCAACACTGCGTTGAGTACTGGTTTTGTGATAGGAAAGCGCTCTCCTGTGGGCAGGCTCTGGCTCCCAAGCTAAGAATTAGGTCCAGCTGCAGCCACCGTACCCAAGATGGCGTCCTCCACACAGGCAGCAGACAGAGGGACTACAGGTGCCGAGAGGTAGTGATTCCTCTGCTTCTGTTGCAGGGCCCCAACGTAGGCAGCACTGTGCAAAATCCCTACTTTTCTGTCAGAGAAGCGCTGTCCCGTTTGCAGGCACTGGCTCCCAGGCTAAGAACGAGGTCCCGCTAAAATCTCGGTACCAACATGGCATCCCGCACCCTGATGCGGAGCTCCGCACAAACCCCGCTGAGGCAGCTACAAAACGAAAGGCTCAAAGTGTCTAGATTAACAGAGTCCCGAGCCTGGCTCTCAGAACATGGGAATTTCGCCTGCCTATCCCCTCAGCAGCGCGTCTGAGTCCAGCCGCCAGGCAGGACCCAGCTCCGCCCGCCAGCCGAGACCTAGGAAAAAAAAAGTCAAAATGGTGCTTTTACCTTCCGTCCGTGAGAGCCGGGGCTAGCCAGGAGCGGGAGTCAGCGAAAGAGAGGAGGTTTTTCGCTGAGTGGTATAAAGTCCGAATTAACAGCTCTGTGCTGTGTCCTGAGGCTGATTAGGTGATCAGAAGGCTCTGTTTGATTGTCAATTCAGGTCTTGGTTTCCAGAGGGATAGAAGGAGACGTAGGCTTAGTCCGCCATCTTGACTCCACCCCCCACAAAAAAGATTTAAGGTGGTGCCCAATAATCTGTTTTCTCAAAGTTTCTTGGTTTAGGAAATATATTCCATGGTGAAAACCCAGATGTCTGTAGTCAGATCCTCTTGAATTAATTTCCAGCTGTAAACCTTGGCGAGGTATGTAGACTAATTAGGTAGAGTGTCTGTACTTGGAAAATGATCAGTTCCATATATATTATTATTGCTATAGATAGTCTGGTTTCAAGACTATAACAACTTAGGGAGTCATTAAGAGATGAGTGAAAAAGTTACATGAATCTGGAGTGTTGTTTCATAGTTACATGAAAAGAAAGATAACAGTGTGTGAATAGACCAAGGCCAGTTCTATTGTGGACTTCACTTGTATTCAAAATGTATTCTTCAGATAATATAGGAAAACACCATAAGTTTTCACCTCATTATGTTAGAATCAGTCTAATTTAGATGTGGACTAAACTGAAGTTCATTCTTAAACTATTGACAGCACAAGCGTTTAGTAATCGTATTACTATTGTAATTCTGTTGCCTGAGAAACATCTGACCTACTTAAATAACAATAATAAAAATACCTCTTGGTCACTTTGCAGCATATGCTTGCAAACAATTATACACTGTTGCTGCAGATGCTGAAAACAAAGATGGACTTTCTGTCCAGTGTAGAAGACATGTGAGCTACTTGGTTTCACTGGGAAAAAGTTTAAGATAATAAGTAACCTAAATTTTAGAAATAGTAATTAGCTTATTCTTTAAATTTATATAATATAATCCACAGTCCTTGCTCTCTAATTCATGCATTCCAGACAAGTAGATGCCCAGTTACATGAGAGCTACTTGACAGGGATTGACCCCCTCAGTCTTCAACATTTGTCTTCTTAAGCAAATTAGTGTTTTAGAGAAGAAAAGATTTCTAAGGACATTTTAATGAACCTTTGAAAAACCACTTGAAATTGCCTGGACTTCTTGGAATCTTTTACTCCCCCTATTTAGGAAACACTGATAGCATAGTAGTTAAGTGTTATATCTACTAACTGAAAGGTCAGAAGTTCTAATTCATCAGGTCCTCCGTGGAAACTCTGTGGCGTAGTTCTATTCTGTTCTATTTGGTTGCTATGAGTCAGAATTGACTCAACGGCAACAGATTGGTTTTGGTTTTTTATAACTATATAAAGCAAAAAAAAAAGTCTGTCTTGGAAGAAGTACAACGAGAATGCTCCTTAGAAGCAAGGATGGTGAGACTGCATCTCACGTCATTTGGACATGTTATCAGGAGGGAACAGGCCTTGGAGAAAGACATCATGCTTGACAAGGTGGAGGGTCAGTAAAAAAGAAGACCTGACACAAGGGCTGCAACAGTGGGCTTAGCCAGGCACAGTGGGCTTAAGAATAACAATTATAGGAATGGCACAGTGTTATGTTCTGATGTACACAGAGTTGCTATGAGTCAGCAACAACTCTATGGCACCTCACTGCAACAACTGTATAAACCCCAGCGCTGTTGCATTTCTTTGGAATATGTGTCTTAGGCTACGTGTTCCCCAATCTGTGAATCCTTGAGCAAATAGTCTGTAGTATTGTTTTTAACTTTATTTCCCTTCTCAGAAATTCTTTTATAATATACAGGCTTTGCTGGCAGTATATCTATTTAGAAATGCTTTTATAGACTCCTGGGGCCTTGGAGCTCATGAGCACCTTAACAAATTGTTCATTCTTACAGATGAAGAACTTCAACATCAAAAAGGTTAAGATGACTAGGTAAAAATCTGACAACTGATGTTTTGCCAAATCAGGACTAGGAATTAAATTTTATTTTCCAATTGAAATTGTAGTAAAATTATTTTTCACTAAAGTAATTCCAATAATTCAGGCATTGGTGTATTATACGAGACTGGGGAATGCTGTATTGGGAAAAGAAAGAAATCAGACTTGGGAGTTTTATAGTTGCCAGTTAAAAGTCCCCTCATCTACTGAATATGTTGCTGGGGTGTGTAACTTAGTTTTATTGAGCTTCAGTTTCCTCTTTTGTAAATGTATGTATGTGTGGGTGCGTATTTTAAAAGTTGCTATTTCCAACTTATGGAAACTCCATGTGTTTCAGAGTAGAATTGTGCTCCACAAGGTTTTCAATAGCTGCGATCTTTTGGAAGTAGATTGCCAAGCCTTTCTTCCAAGGTGCCTAGAGTGGATTCGAACTACCAATGTTTTGGTTAGCAGGCAACTGCTTAGTTTATGCCACCCAGGGACTTCTTATAATATAGATTAAATAAAATTGGCTGTTGTCATTCATGGAACTAACATTCACATTTTGAATATTTGAGAACAACTTCCAAATTCTATGATGTGTAATAAACCGTGTGTTTCAGATCAGTGAATCCCCTACCCAGTGAATGAGCATTACCATCTCTGCAGATTTTCTCTTAAAGCTATAGATGTCACTGTTTCTTGTTTTATAAATGAACCCGTAAAGGAAAACATCTACAGGTAATGGTGATTGAAAAGAAGAAAAAGGAAGAATCAAATAAAAGGATGACTTTTAGCAAACAGAAAGTTGGGATACATTAAAGAGTAGAATGTGAAATTCCGAAATGCGTTAGATCCAAGATATGCCTCATTCGGCCTTAGCATTGTCTGCAGAAACTAGAGAAAGTGATTTCTGAAATTGTTTCCGTGAATGCTGTAGTCTTTGCAACAACTCAAGCACAGAAAATCAAGCTTTAGTGCAAATTGAAATGTAGGTTATGCTGCAAAGATATGTACAGGAAATAGTTGGTTTAAGACTGAATGTAGTTTTAAAGACCATAAACCTGCACCAACATTACCATTTTTGAAAATTTAAGAATTTGTGGAAGTATTGAAATGTATCCCAAACAAATATAAGACACTGTTTTAACTATTTCATAAAGTAGTTATAAGGGTCTCATGAGATAAATGATATAACATGTCTAGCTTGTGATCTAGTATGTAACAGGTCCTCACTAGTAATAATAATAATTTCTCCTTTTACTCACTGTAATAAAGTTTTACTGTGAGTGGTCCTTGCTGTCATTTTCTTCATAAAGAATTACATAGTTACCCCTATTGGTTTTAATTACCACTGACTC
The DNA here is from genome assembly GCA_028571685.1 of Heterohyrax brucei. Taxonomy (NCBI): domain Eukaryota; kingdom Metazoa; phylum Chordata; class Mammalia; order Hyracoidea; family Procaviidae; genus Heterohyrax; species Heterohyrax brucei. The sequence continues at coordinate 22,846,727 of CM053147.1, forward strand.
CTAAATTCTGCTTTCAACTCCTAAGTTTCATAATAAAATCAGTTTTGCCTATGAAGATGCATCTTGGGTGATTAGGTTGCTTCACTCCCAAAAGATGATAATCAGAATTTCTCTGATGGCAAACAGCTATCCTTAGTATTTTCTTGCAATCCTAAGCTACTGTAAGATTGGTCAACCTACACTCTGGAAATAATGTGAAGTTTCAGGTCAAAAAGCATCTGCAACCAAAGGAATCTTTTAGTACACTTTCATGATCTTTCAAATCAAGAATTACTGAGTTCAAGGTAGAAATAATGGAATTTTCCTTCCAAACCCAGGAAACAAGGGTAGACAGTATAAATGATTTGCTCAAGAGCACAGTAGGAGTGCTTATTGAAGTCTGAATTTGTGACTTGGGAGCCACATTTTGTGTCCACTATTATTGATGGCAGTGGGCTTATTAGTACCGAGTTCCCTGTTTTGCAGTAAAAACTGAGTTTTTGGAAGGTTTTTTTTTTTTTTAAGTAGGTATAAAGTATCCGAATTTTATTCAAACATTTTAAAGGGCCATTGATCTTTTTGGCAAAACTAATTCAATTTGACTTGATAGGAGTTATATGTTAGTGAATAAAAAGTGGCCCCATGTTAATAGTCAGAGATAATATCAGTTTGTGCCATGCTGCTCAGCGGAGTCTCTCCTCTGATTGATATTAGCTAGCATCTTGTGAAACTTCTTTATTGTTTGGGAGCTAGGTAAATAGGATGTTAATTGTGTGATTGTCTGTTTTCATCATTTTTAACATTGCTTGGCATTTCTATCTGCATGAAGCACATAGTTTGGAAGGGTGCTTTGGTATCTTTCATTGTGAACAATGCTGCACCAGTGTAAATTATCATAATTATTAATAATTTATAGCTGATGTTAAATGAGAGTTAGCAAAAGCAGAAGTAAAAATAATTATGCCAAGACAGGCTGGGGGAATTACCAATCTGAAAAAGAAACACAAAAGATTATACTAGGAAAGTGAGAGCAATGATTTAAATCTTGAAACACTAGAGTTAAATACTAATTAGCTAACTGGAAAACTATGGTCTTGAAAAAGATGTGTAGATATGATGAATTATTACATATTTATTTACACTCTAAGACAAATTATGTTTTGCTTATATGATGTCTGTGTGCATGTGTATGTGTTTACAAACACAATTTTAAGTAATTTGGAAGGAAACGAGGGTGATTCACTCTAATTCCCAGATGTTGCTGTTGCTAATGCTGTACATTATTAGGACTCTGGTGTCAGAGCAGAAAACACAGAACAGAACAGAACAGAACAGAAAACTTATCCTCCATTCTAGTAATTTCCAAAAGACCTCATTTAGATTTGAGGAGGATATTGCCAAAATAGGTATTGTGGAAGAATTAGATATTATAGTTAGTTTCAAATTACTGGTTCATACAGAGCATATGGCATGCGCTCTGCATACTTCTTTCTTTCTTTTGATAATTAGGCTGTTTGGAAAATTGGTCTGTACTGTGTTCACACTGATCATTTCCTCCTTAGTCTTCTAGAATCTGATTCCTTCCTCTTTCTTCTTCCCCACTACTATTGTTTTCTTCAAATTGGGTTTCTACATTGTCATAAGGTTACTATGAAGTAGAATTGACTCAGCAGCCACTGGTTTGGTTTTCTTTTTTTGGTGTTAAAGACTCTGAGTTGGAATTAACTCACTGGCAACAATTTTTGGTATCTGGGGAAGCCCAAGAGGAGCAGTCATTAAGAGGTTAGCGGCTCACCAAAAGATTGGCAGTTTGAATCTGACAGCTGCTCCTCTGGAAAGTTGGCAATTCTGCACAGCCTTATAGGTCCCTTTGAGTTGACATCAGCTGGATGGCAATGGGCTTATTTTATTTAATTATGTAATTATTTATTTCTTGTGGCTGAATAAAAGTGTACAATCCAGCTTAAGTTTGCATGCCCGCCTGCGTGCAACTCCTACTGTTCTCCTTGCTTGGTGACAGCACACTCCTCCTTTATATTCTGTACAAGTCATATCCTCTTAATAATCTCCTGTCCTCTCTTCTCTACCCTCTCCACCCCCTCTAGTAAGAGGCCACTAGGACAACATATTATAGATGCATAGAACCATAAAGTGCACACACAATATGGTCACTCTGTGTCACCAAAAAGAACCAAAGAACTTTCCAGGTGATGAAGCTTTTCTGAAACTTTCAGTGGTTGAGTACAAAACAATTATGTATAGAGCCCTTCTAGACATTATGGAAAATTCAACAAAGTGGAAAGTTAAGCAAGGTGTTTGAACTGATGGAACAGCTGTTGGATTTCAGCATTCTGAAATCAGATCAATAAAAGATCAATAACAAAATTAAAGAATTAGAAAATCCAATTCAAACACAAGAGAACAGAATTGAACAAATGGAAAATAGACTTTCTTATTGGAAGACAGAGCTACTGACACAAGCATTTATGAGGAGAAATCAGAGAAAAGAAACAAGAAAAATAAAGAAGCGTTAAGAAACATATGGGACTCTACCAAGAGGAACAATCTTTTTTTTTTTTTAATGTAGAAATACTTTGAACATATGACTTGCTCGTCTTAACTGACATCTCTGGAGCATCTGAAACTCTGCCTTCTTGGAGTGCATCAAATTTTGTTGTTCTTTTCTGTCATCTCTTCCTTATTCTTTATCTTCTCTACAAAGTAAGTATCCTTTCTATTGTTTACCACTAAATTTAGAGTTTCTCAGTGTTCTGTACTGGGTTCTGTTCTTCCTGCATCCACTTTACCTGCCTGGCAACCTTGTCCACTTCCTTGGCCTCAAGTACTTCTTATATAAAGATCATTCCCAAATCTTTGGCCTACACCTCCCATTTATCCATCTGTATCCTACATTAATTCACTTGGTTCTTGAAATCAAGTTCAAAATCAGGCTTATCATCTTACTCTAAACCAATTTCTTCTCTTGAATTTCTCATTTTAGTGAGTTAAATAGCATCTGTTGGGTCCCCTCAGCCAGAAATCTAGAATCAGTTTAGACTTCTTTCCATATATACAGTAATTTGCCAGTACTGAGATATATTCCAAATCTGTTCTCCCCATAGATTGCACCTACCTTAATTGAAGCTATTAAAATTTCTTGCCTGGATTATTGCAATAACATACTGTTTTCCTCTCTCTAATCAACTCACCTTTCAATGTACGGAGCTGTGAGAAGGCTTGTTTCAAAACACACATCTCGTCATATTTTCCTCTTGCTTCAAGTCATAAAATGGATCCCTACAGCTTTCAGCATCTTGGTACAATTCCTTGGCATAGCACATCATGCTTTTCCTGGCAAGGTCTTCAAATTTTTTGTCTTTCTACTGCATGAGCCTTATTCTCTGGCTCTATTGGATGATTCGGTAAATGGATCATGTTACGCCACACCCTGGTGATATATCACATGTTGTTTGCTTTCTCTAGATAATTCTCCTTCCTGTCTTTGACCTACTACCATTTCCTTCTCATCCTTCAAAACTTACTTTGAGGGACACTGCTAGAAATCCTTCCTTGACTTGAACTCAGCCTTGTTAGTCTGATCTAGATGCTTCTCTTCTGTGCCCTTAACAACCAGGTAGCACCCACCACAGTACTATTGAAATAATTTTCTGAACTGCCTCCATCCTGAACCATGATTTTCTTGAAGGCAAGGGCCATGACTTTTTGACTTTGTAGTCTCAAGTCTTGGTCAGTGCTTAGCTAAGTAGTGTTTAACAGGTGTTCGATGGATTGGTGAAGGAATGAATTAATGGGTTATTGGGAATGACTCCTTTGTGTGTCTGGCCATTGGCCAGGAAGGAATTGGAAAAAAAACAACCATGAAACAGTGAATTTTAGTCTAGAACCAAATTAAATATCATGTGAGAGATTATCTTTGGGGGATAAAAAGAAGAAATCGTATATTTTATTGAAATAATGCTAAGCTGGGCTATAATTCTGAATCTCTAAGAAAGCATTATTATAATGCCATAGTTGGAAAACAGTTCCAGTGTGACAAATCTTTGGGTGTTTAAAAATATGAGTGTCTCTCGTTTTGTATAAGAAGCTATTTAGAGTACTCACTGACTGTGCTTTTCCATTTCTATTAAAATACTTTGGCATCATGTAGCCTCAGAGGATAAACAGTAGCAAAGGTTAGAAATATTTAAAGCACTTTTCCCCCTAAACATAACGAGAAGGACACAAAAACATCCAGATTGCAATTACAGACTTATAACATTGACACACATAATTAATGGGTGACCTTGTACAAATTACAGGATGGACTGAATGTATCAAGTACAGCAAATGGAAATGCTTTTGCTTGGCTCAGCAAGTTATGTTTGCAAATTCTAGGATATTTCTCATCTCTATGTTCAGGAGTTTATGTTTACCCATAGTTTAAGCAACTCCCTTGAAAACAAGGTAGAATTTCAATAGATTCATGGTTCTAACCAAGAGAGAAAGATTTGCAATCTGCTTCTATAGTGATCACAGCCAAGAAAGTCTTATGGAGCAGTTTCGCTCAGTCACATGGGGTTAGTATGAGTCAAAATAAACTTGACAGCCTCTACCCAAGTAGCTATAAAGGGACGACACGTTTCCAGTTAGTGAGAAGAGACCACACGTGCAAACAAGTTGTGTGGTTAAGTTTCTGATTTAACAATGTGTTTTGATGAAAGAGCCCTGGTGCTTCATGGTTAGTGGTTAAGATCTCAGCTGCTAACCAACATAACAGCAATTCAAATCTGCCAGCCTGTTGGAAACCCTGTGGGGCAGTTTAGCTCTGTATATATCGTCCTACGAGTTAAACTGATTCTATGGCAATGAGTTTGGTTTTGGGTTGCTTTTGATAAAGTCACTCGTGGCTCCTGGCCCCGGAGAGATCACTGAGTTGCTGATGATGTGGCCCATATTGCGCCCGTATTAGTGTTTGATCTGGAAAAATGCTCAGTTTCTGCTGAACCACAATCTTTTGTACCCAGAGCCTACCTCATCCTTCTGGAAGGATTAAACATTAACAATCTGTGCACTTCTATTTAAGGTACTGTGTACAGATATTGGGCTCTTCTGGTTATAGAATCAAATTTAGCATTAGCGTCTTCATCCAGGGAGAGAAGCATAGTTAGTGCCCAGGTGCACCTGTTTCTGCCTCCAGCTTTGTCATGTTCCAGAGAACCCATTTCCCGCAGGTGCAGGAATGTGATGCACATTGTTTCCATCTGTCCCTTTTATTCTGCATTGTTCTTGTGAATGGGCTTCGGAATTGTGGGTACGATCTAAAAATGAATCTTTGCAGTTTCTTGATTGCTTTTTTTTTTCTTTTAGTGTACTATGAGGACAGGGCCTTTGCAATACTAAATGGCTCTTCCTTCCGGAAAAATAATCATCAGAACCTTGCTAGTAACAGGGCATCTTGTATATATGGAGAGGATGTCAGCAGTCTGTTTGCTTGTATAATTATCTTCTTAGGAAACATTCTTAGAAGTGTAATTGCAGCTTTCAGGTTCTTGACAGAGATTGTCCAATTGCCCTACATATTTATATGCCCAATCATAGTGAGGAAGTCCATGTATCTTCCCATACAGTCACAAGAACTGGGGATTGTTATTAGTTTTCATTTTTACTATTATCACATTAGGTGAAAATTATTTTCTTATTACTTCAATTTGTATCCCTTTGGTTCCTCATGAGCTGGAAACTGTTTATGCACTGATTAGCCAGTTGTATTTCATCTTTTAGAAATTGCTTGTTCATTGCTTTTCTTTTGGGATTGTCTTCTGTTTCCTGTTGCTTTGTAATAATCTCTTTTAGATCAAGTCTGTCAACCCTTTGTCGACATATATTACAATATGGATTTCTGTAACTCATTCTTTCATGCTTGGTGTTATTTGCCCTACAGCAACTTAAGCAAATTATGTGGTCACATCTATCAATCTTTTTCTATATAATTTTTGTCATTGATTTCATCTTACAAGAGTATGTTAATAACAGGTCCATGGAAAACTCTCCTGTAAATGACCAGGATTCTCCAAAAAAAATTATCTTGCAATGAAGTTTTTCTCTTCTTGTACCTACCTCACCATGAAATTATTTGAAATTGTACTACCTCAAGTTATAAGTCAAGTGATCCAAATTTATTGTAGTTCAGTAATTTGAATTAAGGGGAATGTTATGTTTGAATTACAAGAATGCCATTAGATGTTAGTGAACCACTTTCCAGGACTGTTGTCACTTACCTGTGTGTGGACCAGCCTATAAATTCTTGTCCACTCCTCATAGAAACCACAGCTATTTACGTTACCTCTGTAAAGAAAGAATCCTTTGGTCATCTCTCTGAGGTAGACTGAAATATGCACGCATACAGAGGACACATGTTATTCTGCTTCCTGCCCCTTCTGTTAGGATGGATCCTACTGATGGAATGCTATGTCTCCTGTAAGTAGCAGAGGTAGTCCAGCCTTCCTCCTAGACCCACATTTACCTTGTGAGGTCTACTCCCATCCCATTGCTGTTTTCTTACATTCTGCAGCTAGTCTGCAGCAGTCCCTGCCTTGAGTGATTTAAGCACACAAAGTTGCTGTCAAGCCAACTCTGACTCACTGCTGTCCCACATGTGTCAGGGTGAAACTGTGCTTCATAGGAATTTTGATGATCGGTTTTTCAAAAGTAGATCACTAGACCTTTTTTCCAAGGTATTTCTGGGTAGACCTGAATCTCTAACTATTGCGTTAGCAGTGCAGTGTCTTAACCATTTGCACTCTGCCATTTGCACACTCCAGGGACCTGCTTGGAGTACAGAGTAACAAATGTCTCCTCTTTTGGTGCTGGAGACCCTTATTTTGTCTCACCACTACCTCTAGGGGGCCAGGTGTCAACAAAGTCTCCTCTTATACTCATTTCTGATGAGTTTGTGTTCTCCACTGGAGGAGAGAAACTTGTTCATTGCTTAGTCTTTGAACCAGGAAATAAGTTTTATATTAGATTAACAGAAATATATATGGCTTTCAGGATTATTGAAATGTAGGTAATTTCCTCTAGCTTATTCATGGTTTCATAGTTTTTACATTTTAATATTCAAGGCCTCTTTTATACTGTAAGATGTCAGGTAGACAGCTATCTTTTTAATTTCTAAGTAGCTGTCTTCCAACATTATTTATAGAAACATCCATCATTTTGTTCAGTGATTTGAAATGCCACTTGAATCCTATACTGTGTTATCACATTTTCTGGATCTATCTGTTTATGAATGTTCAGTCTCACTGATCTTGTTGTTATTGTTAGGGGCTGCCAAGTCAGTTCTGTGCACAACAGAATGAAACACTGCTTGCTCTTGCACCATGCCCACAATCATTTTCATGCTTTAGCCCATTGTTGCAGCCACTGTGTCAATCCATCACATCGACAGCCTTCCGCTCTTCACTGACCTCCCACTCTACCAAGCATGATGTCCTTCTCCAGGAACTGATCCCTCCTAACAACATGTCTAAAATATGTAAGATGTAGTCTCACCATCCTTGCTTCTGAGGAGCACTCTGGTTATACTTCTTCCAGAAAAGATCTGTTTGTTCTTTTTGCAGCCTGTGGTACATTCAATATTCTTCTCCAACACCACAATTCAAAGATGTCAATTCTTCTTTTGTGTTTCTTATTCATTGTCCAGCTTTTGCATGCATATGATGTGGCTGAAAATACTATGGCTTGGGTCAGGTACACTTTGGTCTACAACATGACATCTTTAGTTTTCAATACCTTAAAGAAGTACTTTGCAGAAGATTTTCCCAATGCAGCATGTCTTTTGCTTGCTTGACTGTTGCTTCCATGGGTCTTGATTGTGGAACCAAGTAAAATGAAATTCATTGACAACCTCAGTCTTTTCTCCACTCTTCATGATGTTGCTTACTGGCCCAGTTGTGAGGACTTGTGTTTTCTTGATGTTGAGGTGCAATCCCTACTGAAGTCTTTGATCTTCATCGGTAAATCTTTTAAATCCTCTTCAGTTCTAGCAAGTAAGGTGATGTCATCTATGTAATGCAGCTGATAATGAGTCTTCCCCTAATCCTGATGCCATGCTATTCTTCATATAAACCTGATTCTCAGATTATTTGCTCAGCATACAGGTGATTCACTGTAAACAGTCATGTCTACAATGAGGATGATTTTAACTCTTCTTTCTGTGTATTTATCTCTTATTATTTTTGTTTGCCTTTTTGCATAGTTAGGACATTCAGGATGAAAAGGTATGGTGAAAAGATACAGCCATGATACACACATTCCTGACTTTAAACTATTCAGTGTCCCCTTGTTCTGTTCACACGACTACCTCTTGATCCATGTATAGATTTCTTAAGAGCACAATTAAGTGTTCTGAAATTAAGTGCTCTGCAATGTTAGCCGTAATTTATTATGATCCACACAGTCAAATGCCTTTGTATAGTCAGTGAAGCACAGATAAACATCTTTCTGGTATCTTTTACTTCAACTAAGATCCATCTAACATCAGCAGTGATATTCCTGGTTCCTCTTCTGAATCCAGCTTGAATTTCTGGCAGTTCCTTGTCAGTATATCATTGCACTCACTTTTGAATCATCTTTAGCAAAATTTTACTTGCATTTGATATTGATATCATTCAGTAATTTATATATTCTTTTGGATCAGCTTTCTTTGGAATGGGCATAAATATGGATCCCTTCCAGTCAACAGGCTAGGAAACTGTCTTCCAAGTTTTTTGGTATAGAACCATAAGCACTTTCAGTGCTGCATCCATTTGTTGAAATATCTCAACTGATATTCCATCAATTCCTGGAACTTTGTTTTTTGCCAATGCCTTCCAAGCAGCTTCGACTTCTTCCTTCAGTACCATTGGTTCCTCATCATATGCTGCCTCTTCAAATGGCTAAACGTTGGCCAGTTCTTTCTGATATAATGACTTTGTGTATTCCTTCCATCTTCTTTTGATGCTCCCTGAGTCATTTAACAATTTCCCTGTAGAATCCTTCACTATTGCAATTCAAGGCCTGAATTTTTTCTTCAGTTCTCTCAGGTCAAATAATGTAGAACATGTTCTTTGCTTTTGGTTGTCTATTTTCAGCTCTTTACAGATGTCATTACAACATTTTATTTTGTCTTCTCAAGCTTCCCTTTGAAATCCTCTGTTTAGTTTTTTATGTTGTCATTCCTTCCTATTGCTTTAGCTGCTTGATATTCATTCACATTCAATGTAATTATTGATAGATATGTATTCAGTGCTGCCATTGTGAAATGTTTATTTTTGTGTTGATGTTTTCTCTGTTATTAATCTGTTCCGGGACATTCTTCTTTGTGAGTTGATTTTTCACCTTTTTCAGGGTTGGTTTTGTGGTTGTTGAGACTCCTGTAGTATGCCTCTTGATTTGATATGTTGCATCTTTACTGTGCTTTATGGCTGCCCCTGTGATCCCCCTTAATAAACTATGTATAAACCCAATTTTAATTACTACCAGTCTTACTAACTTCACCTCTGTCTGGAAGGACTATAATGACTGTAGTACATCCCTCTTTTTAATATGATGACATCATAGTTTTCATGATATGATCACTGGATCATCTCTTTAACTATTCTAGCTTTGATTGAGTTTGGAGCCTTCCCTAGCTGAGTAGGATTCTGGGTGATGTGTCCTTTATTTGCTTCTAAAATATAAAGTTAGTGGTTTTGTTCTTCCAAGCCAAGAGATTCTTTCAGTATTTCTTGGAGCTTTGGTTTGGTTTTTACAAAGTCTCTGAGTTTCTATGGATCTACAAATGTCTTCATTTCATTTTCATGTTTGAAAGATAGTTTTGCAGGGTATATTAATCTTGGCTGGAAGTTCTTCTCCTTCAAGGCTTTGAATGTGTCATGCCACTGTCTCTGTGCCAGCACTGTTTCTGCTGAGAAATCTGATGAAAGCCTACAGGGTTTCCCTCTGAATGTTAGCTTTGCTTTGAGTCTTGCTGCCTTTAGGAGTTTCTGCTTATGTTTCATTTTGTTAGCCAGCCAGCCAAGTGCCGTCAAGTCGGATCTGACTCATGGCGACCCTAGGTTAAGCTTGGTTATAGTATGTCTTGGGGTCTTTCTTTTAAGATCTATATTGAGTGATGTTCAATATGCATCTTGGATATCTATATTCTCTGCTTTAGTAATTTCTGGAAAGTTTTCTGTCAGCATCTCAGCAACAATACTCTCTGTGTTCTCAAGTGTCTTGCCCTGTGCAGGAACTCCAATTAATCATAGATTGTTCCTCTTAATAGAGTCCCACATGCTTCTTAATGTGTCTTTATTTTTCTTGTTTCGTTTTTGTGATTTCTCCTCATAGATGCTGGAGTCAGTAGCTCTGTCTTCCAAGTCAGAAAGTCTCTTTTCCATTTGTTCCATTCTGTTTTCTTGGCTTTTAATTGAAGTTGCTATCTCTTTGATTTTGTTCTTGATCTGTTGGGTTTCAGAGTACTGGTGTTCCATCAGATCGAACAGCTTGCCTAATTTTTCATTTTGCTCTGCTGCATGTTGTATAAGGCCTAGGAGGGCTCTTTATATAATCCTTTTGTATTCACCTTCTAATAGTTTCAGAAGAGTTTCTTCATCTGGGAAGTTCTGAGGTGGCTTCTTTTGGGGGCCTTCTGAAGCCATGGGTGATTTCTTGGTTATGCTTTTCTTCAGAGCTTGTTGCTTTTTGGGTGTCATGTGAGTCAGAAAGGCTTGGAGAGATGCTGTGAGGGTAGACTGCAGTTGTTTCTCTAAGTCATCTTAAAATGAAAGGTAAAATGTATCAGACTACTTCCAAAGTCAGTCAGGTTTTCAGGTGTACAGGTCCCTCTTCCCAGCTTGCAAAGTAAGCACCTCTGTATCGAACCCCAGATGTTATAAACTAGTTGAAAATACAGAAAGGCTGCTGCCCTGCTGGCCTCTGCTGTAGGGCCCCAGCTGTAGGCGATGCTGTGTAGAGTACTGCTTTTCTGCTGGAAAAGTGCTCTCCTCGATGCAGGTGCTGACTCACAGCCTAGGAATTAGGTTCAGCTGAAGCTTCTGTATGGCTATATCTACCTCCCGGTGGAGCAATATGGCATCCTGCAGAAGCTCCCCACCTGCCTCAGTACAGGCTACCGTATGGAGGAGGCAGAAAGAGAGGCCAAAAGTGCTGAGATACACAGAGTCCAAAGCTGGGCTCTCAAAATATGGCAATTTCACCTGCAGATCTCACCAGCAGTGCATACGAGATCAGCTGCTAGTCAAGTCCCAGCTCTGCCAACTGGCTAAGACAGAGAAAAAAGAGTTAAAATGGTGAGTTACCTTTGGTCTGTGAAAGTGAGCACTCACCAAGAGCAGGGGTCAGCAAAAGAGAGGAGGTTTTCCATTCAGTGGTATGAAGTCTAAATCAACAGTCCTATGCCATGTCCTACGGCTCACTAGGTATCCAGAAGGCTCTGTTTAATTATCAGTTTAGGTTTTGGTTTCCAAAGGGATTTAGGGAGACATGTGTTTAGTCTGCCATCTTGACCCTGACTCTCAGCTGCTTGATGTTCAAAAGCAAACTTCAGAGTCTCTTCTGACGTTCAGTTTGGCATTTTCTTTCTTTCCTGTCTTTTTAAAGATCTCTTACTTTCTGCATGAATAACATCTGTGATGTCGTTCCACAATTCGTCAGCCTTCTGTCATTAGTGATGAACAAAAAATGAATAGCAGCAGAACTGATTTTACTATTTGTATTTAACTCAAGTTGTATAATAATGTTAATATCTGAGATGTAAAGTCACCATTGTCAGTATGCTTTTCAAAACTTTTTTCAACTTATTCTTGTATGTTTGGATACATTATTAATCCCTGCACCCTAAAATGAATGGTGTTTTCTTTGAAGCTAGGCTAAACATATAGTTGAACTTGGAAAGCATACTACATCCATCTAGGGCAGTTATTTGTACATTTTGTATTCAACTCATGTACTTCTCAGTGATTTATTACAATTAATTTTTTATTTAGTTTCTGTAAATTTTCATTAAATTCAGTTATGAGTATTCTATATTTGCTGATGCTATTTTAATGGAATCTGTTCTCCATAATACTTGTAAAGTGATTATTGTAGGTACACTAGAAAGTTATTACTATTTTCATAATAATTGTACTTTAAATAGAATTTTTATTTACCATCTAGTTGTTTTTAATGGAATTTTAGGTGATTAGGTGATTTGCTGTAAACAATCATGTCTACAATGAGGATGATTTTAACTCTTTTTTCTGTGTATTTATCTCTTATTATTTTTGTTTGCTTTATTGCATGGTTAGGACGTTCAGAATAGAATATGGTATTGGTGCCAGTCAGCAACCTTATTTTGTTCCTGACATTAATGAGAATGCCTCTAGTATTTTTCATTAATTTTTTTTTATACTGCTATTGTTGGTTTCTGATTATTACTGTTGATCATGCTAATGGCTCTTTCTAGTTCACTGAGTGGTTTTCTAGAACCATGGCTGAACTCTGTCAAGTGCAGTTTTGTCACTTATTGGCATGCCAAGCCAAGTGCCATTGAGTCAGATCCGACTTGTCCTCTTATTTCTTAGTACATTTATTAGAAGAATGTTTTTGTTTTTTCCTAACATCAATCCATGCTTTTATCTGTTATGTAAATACTTATTGAATATAGTGTTTTTAAATTTTTTAAAAATTTCCCTATGGTTCTGTATCTCTCCCATTTCCCTTTCTCTCATCCTTTTGCCTTCTCTTTCCCAAAATGTTTTGTTCTTTCCATCTAAAGTGAGATTTAATATGATTTAATAAGGAGCCTCGTTGGCACAGTGGTTAACACTTGACTGCTATTAGAACCCACCAGTAGCTCCACAGGAAAAAGATGTGCCATCTGCTTCTGTTAAGACTTAGAACCTTGGAAGCCCTATAGGGCAGTTCTACTCTGTCTTTTTTTGTTAATGTTTTAATCTGCTACATTAATATTATTAGTGTAATGGAAGAAATTGTTCTCTTCTTTCATGCTTTAGGTGGTTGCAATTAAAAAGGATGACTTCACTAATATATCTTCTCCAGAATTGGGATATGGATCAATTTTACCCATAACCCTCAAAGTGAAATTCAGACAAGATGCAGAATTCGACAGTGAAAATAATTTGTTAATTAGAGATTAAATTTTTCTAGATGAATTGGAGATATTTGCTATTTCTCTGAATAGATAGAAAAACATAATTGCATCATTTCTTAGATTTCTTAAGGGGGCTCTTAATTTTTACAACAGATGTTCTTTTACAACTAGTCTTTTATCATCCTTAATAACTTGCCTGCAGTTTTGTAGTGTCACAGTTTAAATCTGTTTACTTTAAAATTATGTTAAACATCTAATATAGTAAAAGATCATACAATGATAATGTTTGTTCGGGCAACAGATTAAATTTGGTAAATGTACACAAGGATAGGTGGTGAGACATTTCACTAATTAGCGTTTTGGTGATACTTTTGTTCTGAGGAATAATTGTTACAGTAGCTTCCAAAACTTTATTTCCTATGACAATTATTCTAATGTCAAATGAGGTGGCCTGCTAGATAGGAAATTTATATTATCTTTTATTTTCAAAAAGACACTACAATTTTGAACTAAGAAAATCTCAGTTAAAGAAATTCAAAAGAAGACAAAATATCTCTGTTGTTGATAATACAAATGGTAGAGCTAAATGATTACTTAAATACTGCTTATAGGTATTTTCTATTTATAGATATTAGCCATCACTGAAGGTGAAAAAATAATGTATCCTCATTGTCTCGGATCTGATTCGACGGCCCTTGGCTTGGCATTGTCTCTGGAATAAAGATTTATAATATATATGTAAATGTACATGTGTTGATCATAATGCCATGATAATTGTAATGATGATGCATAGACTAGTGAAATACACAAGTGAAATACACTAATCTAAATTGAGTTTTCGCTTCTGTTGAATTATTACAAGACATCATGAGATTATAAAATGTGGAAATGTATAAACAGAGAAATCATGAGTAGTAGATCTTGGATGCTGTGAAAATATCCATAGTGGTAATAAAATATCAGAGATCTACATGGTCATGACATTTTCTTGTAGTTAAAAAAAAAAAAAATTTTAAGTGTCATGCACATAGTCTTCCACTGATTTTATTGCAGTTCCTAAAGACAACTTTTGATTTCTTCCTCACGAGTTTCTAAAGTTCTTAGGTTTCATTTTTGCCATTTGTATTCATCTTATTCATTCTAGTACCTTTTGCTTCTTTGCCTCTTTTCTTTATATCCTGCAATTGCCTTGCAAGTTGGCTTATATATCCCTAACATAATTTTCCTTCATGTCGTTTCAGTTCCTCACTATCCTATAATTTGAATTATATACAGCTGTTGCATATGTTTTAAAATTTCCTTATGGTTCTGTATCTCTCCTATGTCCCTTTTCTGTCATCCTTTTGCCTTCTTATTCATTCAAAATTCTGCATTTTACACAAATAACACATGCCTTCTCTATTTGTTTGCCAATAGCACCCTCCCCCTGAAGGCATTTATGTAAGCACCACTACGCCAATTATTTTTTATACATTGTTGTAAAACCAACCTACAAACAAAAAACCCAACAAGTAGGATAGCATACTTACAAAATACCATGTGGAGGAAGGGCATGGTTGGATAACAAATGTGAGAGATGTGTTACTTGTATAAAAATATGGTAGTATTCATAGAGTTAGCACTTTTTACCAGGTGTTTTTCTAGACACTGAGATATAAAAAATGCATCATAAAAATTAATAGTTGCTAAATGCTTACTGTGTTCCAGGCACTCTTGTAAATACTTGCTTATATTAATTCCTTTTATTTATTAAATTACCGTATAAAATAGGTAGGATTCCCTCAGAAACAAACTCTGAGATCAGCATGTGAGTACAAATAGATGAAATGGAGTTCTAGGAAGTGCCCCTGGATTGGGGGAGGGGAAAACTGAGAAGGGGCAGGAAAAGACTGAGGTATAGGAGGAGTCCTGTCACAGACCTGGAATGTAGAATAGACCTCCGAGTTGTCTCACGCTCAGGACAAGGAAGCTGAAATGCTTATCCATAATCTTTAGTTCATTATAGGGTGGACTCTTTCCCTGTATTTAAACTGCTTGATAATTCTGGCCAATCTTGCACAAAGCTGAAGCATACTCCCAGGGCTGGAGAAAGACTGAATATAATATCTGCTGCAATTGGTACTATCTGATGGAAATGAAGCAGAGAGGCTAAGTAACTTACCTACATCACATAGCCCGGAAGTGGTAGAACTAGCATTTGAATTAGAGTGACTAATCATCATTTTATATTACCCTTGTGTTCTAGTGCTGGAAAGACTTTAAGGAAGAGTAAAGTGATAAAACCAGACATTGCTGGTTCAGTGGTAGAATTCTCTTCTTCCATGTGAGAGACCTGAGTTTCATACCCTGAGTAACCATGACCCATCTATCACCAAAAAAAGAAAGAAACGAAACCCACTGCCATTGAGTCAGATCTGACTCATAGCAACCACATAGGTCAGAGTAGAACTGCCCCATAGAGTTTCCAAGGAGCTCCTAGAGTGTTCAAACTGCTGACCATTTGGTTTGGTTAGTAGACAGCACTTAACCTGCTACACTACCAGGGTTTCCTGTCTATTAGTGGTAGTTTATTGTTGCTGTATTTGTTGAACAGTTTGCAACAGAACATCCAGAGGAAGATGAACTAAGATGAAAGGCCTGGTGATCTACTTCTGAAATTCAGCCAGTTGGAGCTCTAGAGATTACAACAGTCTGATGAGTAATTGATCGCAGAGAAGGCAGAAGACCAGTCAACGTTCTGTCACATTGTGCTGTGAGTCAGGGGCCCACACTATGACAGCTAAGGGTAACAACGTGGTGATAAAGGGTGACAGGAGCTGCTCTTTACACAGGGTGGTCAGGAAAAAGCCTCTCTGACTAGGGCACATTTGAGCAGCTTCCTGAATGGAGTGAGACAGTGAACCTTAGGTTGTTTTAGGAAAACTAGCTGAGTGTCTGACATGTTTCAGTCTGGTAAAGAGACCAGGGTGACTGGAGTGGTGAGTGCAGGAGGCCAGGGGCCATGTCTCATAGACTTGGAAGCCCTAGGTACAACTTTTTTCTCCAAGACCATTGATGTCTTCCTTCTTGTGACCTCTTGTGTCTCTGTCACATCATTTTTTAAGATACTCAACTGGTTCCTCTGTTGGAGTATTTACAAAGTTCTGCTCTTCTGAGGACTTTTCAGAATCTGGTCCTTATTCCTTGTTTTGGAGGGTTTTTCAAAGGCACTCTGTGTTTTTATTTTCTCTTCTGCACCTCTGGCGACCTCTCCAGAGCCGGCATAGGCAAGTTGTTCCCTTGTGACTCCCTTCTTTCTTGTCTCCCTTGCTTGGCCTCTCGCAGGCTGAAGGTGAATGCACAAAGCCCAGGCCTCGTCCCTTCTGCCTGGGAGGATTTCCTTTTCTGTATCACCACTGCTTTGCCTTTTTTCTATCGCATTTTCTCCTCCCTCTCCCGTGGTCAACCAGCCAGCTAGGATTTATAGATCTTTGGAAAGTAAAGGAAAATCTGTAGTCTCTAGAGACTGCATTCTGAGCAGTGCCATGGGCCAGGGCACAGACGGAAACAGTTCTGTGGTGGAGTGCTGTGTGAATCACTTTTTTCCTGGGCTTCTCCCAGCCTTCCCTTGGTGCCTACCTGCTTCCAGTCCCTGCTGGACTTGTGAAGAAACATGAATGGTGGTGACAGGGGTGCAAAGACAGATTTCTCTGGCTGCCTTAAAAGACGGCAGCTGTGCAGGAGACAAGTTCTCAGCAGTTACTTCCTGGTACATCTTAAATGGTGTTCATATGCACGTCAATTTCCCGTCTGTCTACAGGGGCCAGTGAGGTGCCCAGCATGCTGGGCTAACTCCACCTCGCTCTTTTCCAATCAGTAAAGCTGCCCAGAAGGCAAGTGCTAACCATGTAATTTTAGATGTAATTGTGATCAAGTGCACATGAAATGGCTACTTGAAGCATGCCTCATGACTGGCCTCGGTGTTCAGTGCCTCAGCCTTCAGGTTGTCAAAAATTGTTCATGTCTTTAAAAAAATGTGTGTATTGAGGGGTATGGGGTTGAGAATCAAACAGCAGAGCAGACCTTTCTATATAATTTCTGAGGAGCATCTCTCTCTTTTCTGGGCATGTGACAAGGTATATTTTTAACTCATTTTGAAATTCTTGCCAGACTCTGGAATTAGGTGTACTGTTAGTACTTGTTTTAGATGTCACATTAGTTTTCCATTGTGTGTGTGTGTGTGTTAGTACGGATAAACTGGAAAAGTCTGCATCAGAGACATTTACCTAGATGATAAAGTATTTCACTGAGTTTTTTAAAACTCATTCAGTAATGCTAGATTTTTCAATTAAATTACTTCAGATTCAAAAACTATATTTAAATATTTATTTTGAGACAGTAAAACTCTGAATCAAATATTGTTTTCTATATTTAAAGTTTCCATATATTGATTCATACATTATTAATAGTTAAATTTATGCACTTAATGTACTTACATGAACTCATACCCAAACCATGGAAATATGTTATTTTAAATGTTGTATTACTATGTACTAACACATGAATGTTTTATATATGCATTTTCTACATAGCTATTTTATTTGAATATATTTAAATACTAACCAAAATTATTTCATTTTTAGATTAGAGTTATATATGTATGAATATTTATGTAACCTCTACCGTCAAGTTGATTCTGACTCATAGAGACCTTATAGACAGAATAGAACTGCCCCATAGAATTTCCAAGGAGTGCCTGGTGGATTTGAGCTGATAACCTTCTGATTAGCAGCCATAGCATTTAACCATTATGTCACCAGGGTGTCTGTGTATATTGATATAGTCATATGATAAAATAAGGAAACCACAGTGGCATAGTAGTTAAGAGCTACAGCTGCTAATCAAAAGGTCAACAGTTCAGATCCATCAGATATTCCTTGGAAACACTATGTGGCAGTTCTCCACTGTCCTATAGGGCTTCTGTGAGTCAGAATAGACTTGACAGCAATGGTTTGTAATTAAATAAAACAGTTAATGTATTTTGATAGATGTATGCATGCTTACTCGGCAATGTTTGGTTCTGTTGTACATAGAGGTGCTATGAGTTGGAACCAACTAGACGGCACCTAACAACAACATGCATGCTTATTAATTAAAAAACCAAAACCCACTGCTATCAAGTCAATTCCAACTCATACTAATAGTATATGCAATGTTGAAAATGCTGTTGTATTGATTTTATGTTATCATTAATTAGAACTTACATAATCAAATACTGTGCTTTGAGGGAATCTTGTTAAAAAGGAAAAGTGGTCTGTAGGGAATACATAAATTTATACTTTTAAGTGCTTGGCAATATTTTTGTGAGCAGGTAATACATTAGTCAAACCAACCAGAAGCTGATTTTCTTGTACCTTCTCTGAGCAAATCTGGTGTAGCCAGTCTTGGTTTCATCAGAATCTTCTTCAGAGTGGGAGCTTTGCCCATATTGTCTATCCAAGAAACTAAACTAGTTGCCAGTGGGTTGACTCCAACTCATAGTGATCCCATGTGTGTCAGAGTAAAACTGTGTTCCATAGGATTTTCAGTAGCTGATTTTTCAGAAGTAGTTCACCAGGCATCTCTCCTAAGGCTTCCATATACAGATTTTATAAACCGGCTTTCTTTCATTTTATAGCCCTGCAGTGGGATACACCAGCTTTCATCAAGATTTGGGAATTTTTCTAGGAGGTAGGGGCAGGTGCTTCCAAGTTTCTTCTCTGTGCTTGGATTTATAATGGACTGAGTCCCAGCAATGGGGTAGAACAATGAGTTTCTGAAAGAAGATATTCAGTAAAGCAGTAGCTATGGGGCTAGGGCCAGGAGTGGGTGGCACAGGTAAGCAGAAAAAGCTAGTGACATTGGGGACTGTGATCATTTTGCCCATGAGTAGGTTGTTGATAATCTGTGGTGCCCCTCCTCTCTTACTCAATGGGATATGTGAGTTATATATACACATGCATATATGTACATGTGTATGTCTTAGCTTTCCATCATGTAACTTTTTTATGATTATAACATTAGCAACCAAACATAACATTTAAGTCGTAATTCTGTAAGCAAACACTGTAGAATTAAAAAGTAACTTGATTGAATTTGTTGCACTGGTTGACTTGAGTTCCCTTGCTTTTGTGCATCACCTGGGACTGGACTACCCGTTGTTTGTTTACCAGGAAATTCGTAAGAGCAGACCCTTGTGTTTGCATCATGGCAAAGAGCATCGCTGGCCCTCCTGGCTGGAGTTGCTGTATCAGCAGATATGGTGGTTGTGCAAAGTGCTTCTCTCAGAATGGACCAGAGACCTGTTATCTAGTAATATAATCCATCCTTGCCCAGTAACTGCTCACATTGGATCCAGTTGCATATTAGTTGAAAGTAGCAAGAGTTAGCAAAGGTCATCCTTGTCTCTTGTTTATTAGAAAGAAATAGTGTACTCCAAAGATACTTGTTGAGATCAATCAAACTCACACCAAACCCATTGCTGTCAAGTCAATTCTGACTCATAGCAACCCTATAGGACAGAGTAAAATTTCCCCATATGGTTTCCAAGGAATGTCTGGTGCATTTCAAGTGCCAACCTTTTGGTTAGTGGCTATACCTCTTAACCACTATGCTACCAGGATTTCCTGTTGCAATAAGGAGATTCAATGACACAGAAGGGGGCTGTAGGAGGCAGAGTGCAATGAAGGTGTTGAAGTGGTGTGGACCTCATAACTTACACAATCTTCTACATGGGTTCTTTGTGACCATGTGAACTTTATTTCCAGTTGGCACCTTCTCACATGTTAGATCTGATGTCACTTTCATTTAGTGTCTTGCCAGTTCCCTTCCATTGCAGTGCCTGCTTTTCCTTCTGTCCTGTCTGATTGGCACCTAAGGTTCCTTGCCCTGGACAATTGATGCTCCTATTTTGTTGATGACAGGCATATGCTTATCTTGCTTATTGGGTAATCCATGCCAAACTCTGCCTGGGGAAATGCCATACAGTTCAAAGAGCAGTAGCCTGAACAAGATCTCTAGCCTCAGACAGAGAAAGTGACACAGCCTTCATTTGGAGACCTGAGCCTTATATCTATGGAAGGGTCTTGTTTAGGGCAGCAAAGAATCCTTGACTCAGAGTATCCCAGCCCACCTAGTGAGTAAGCACTGACATGGAGACCTGCTACTCATAAAGAATCAGAGAACAACGAATCTGTGACTGTCACTGAAATCAGGGACTAGCCTACCCCCTACTTGGTTTTCAACATGAATCCCCAATAGTAATGACGAGGCTGATGAAGAAGATAACTAACAGTTTACCTTGTGTACGACAGTCTTATAAGACTCTACCATGCATTAATTAATTTACTTTTCACAAAAAGCCTTTGGGAAAGTATTATTTCCATTCAATAGATAAAGAATCTGAGGCATAGAGAGGTACACTTACTTATCCAGCCTGGTGACTGGTTGAGTCTTTCTGCTTAGCTTATATTCTTAACTTCAAGTCATTGCTCCTCTCTGTTCTGAACCTAGTGGCCTTCTTCTATAGGCAGTGCATACCTAAGACAAGAACCAAACTAGATTCTTCTGTGATTTTACCATTCCCAGCTGTATGATCAAGCAACATAGAGATTTCAGGTGTTTAATGGGGTGGATGCAGCTTGATAGGTCACTTTTGTGTGGCCTTTCTCGCAATGGTCTTGTAACTCCCTCACAAGTGATTGGGCAGGACTGGGCAGGTAAGGCGATTGTGGCTCACCAAGGGGATTGGTCAGTCTTGCCATTCTTCTAGGCTTGAAATGAGCCATCTGAAAAGCAGGAAAAGAGGATCTCACTAACATAAAGGAAGAAGAACCAGGAACAGTGTTTGTCTTTTGTACCTGGGATCTCTGCGCTGTGAACCTCCTTATCCAGAAGACAGAGCACTGTAACACTGAAAGCAGTGAGGAGCGTAGCAGAGAAATGGCATCAGCAGAGGCAACAGAACTAGGAGTCTGTCAGGAGACCTACAGGAGACAGCAGGCACAGCACATTGGGATTTCTGGCCCACAGGGCGAGAAAAGTGCCTGCAGGCACTTGGTGGAGGTAGGTTTGCCTACCCATGGATCTAGGGCTGCATGCTTTCTGGCCGATGCTCACTGGTAGAGTGGGGTGCCTCAGGGCACTTAGCGGAAGCACTAAGAGTTTTGTACCACTGAAAGGCAGAGGCTGAGGGGTGAGAGAAAGGCATGCCTGTGGGCACACTGAAAAAGTCTATCCTGATGAAAGAACTGTGAATATTCCTCAACCTGAGTTGTAACCAACCTGAACCATTCATTCCCTAATAAACCCCATAATAATGAATCTATTTCATAAGTTCTGTGTGATCATTCTAATGAATTATTGAACTCAGCACAGAAGGCGTGAAATGCCATGGGAGTGAAAGGTATCGGAATTGGTAAAAAGGACTGGTGAGAGGAGGTGTGTCTGCCCTCCACTTCACAGCAGTCAGCCTTGGCCTATTGATCTTGATTCTCCTTCCTCCTTGTGAAGTTAGAGGAGGTGAGACACCTCTCTCATGCCACTTTTACCATGGGATAGTCTTGGAAGGGAGAGACTGCTGCTGTTTGGAGGTGAGGTCCTGTACAACACAATGTAGAGTCTGAAAGCGCCTGGGTTCTGCATCTCAGATTACAAAGAGGGGTGTGCTGGATTGAAATTTGCAAGTGCCACATGTATTTATGCACGTGATAATTGACAATCGAAGTTAAAGGCACTATATACCACAGATCTTCTGTTACTAAGTGCCTCCAGATTACACTGGGAGAAGTCAACTTTGTCTGAAAGCGGGAGTCTGGAGGCTTTGGGTTGGGAACAGTCTGCCTGGCTTTTGACAATGTGTAGAGTATGTGCTTTGATGCCTTCAAAGAGTCTCCAGTTGTCTCGAGCAAACATCTGCTTTTGTCATTTCCTTTGCAATTCTTTTTCACAGCATGCACCTTGCCTGAGAGAATCTACAGACCGTCAAGGCTAACATGAGGTACTTTTCATTTCCAGCTACATGTAAGAGCGTATGTCAGTCACAGTGACTCTGAGTGTCTTGTTTATTCCATTTCCTTCTCTTTCCCAAGCCCACTATAAGCGACTAATAATTTCTTGCTTCTTTTTACAATGATGCTTAAAATCAGTTTTGAACATGATTATAGGTGACGTGTATCTAAGCAATCAAAAATTCCCAAATAATGTTTCTCCTAGATAGAAGGCTATTGTTTCTGAGGGAAAAAACAAAAACATTTCAATATACATATTTCTCACTCTTTTTTCCAAGTTACATATTGTAAAATGTGTTTTAAGCCAATGTGTCTTTAAGTCATATATGTTCACAGCTGTAACAGAGGCAGTGGAAGTAGAAGACCATGAAGCATTCATTCCTACCATACCCAGACATGCTATTTGTCAGGATAGCCAACTATATGATATGCAGCCTCAGAATCTCAGTGGCTTAATAATAATAAGATTGATTTCTTGACTATTTTCATTTTCTAATGCAGGTTAGTGAGGCTGACAGCAGGGGTGCACTTTGTGCCATGCAATCAAGTCAGGGACAGAGTTTCCTTTCAGATAATGACTTTGCCACACCTTAGGGTCTCACGGTTACCTCCTGGATATTTGAATCTGGTTAGGCAATGAAAGTATGGGGATTCTGCAAGAAATCCTGCAAAGCCAGACCTAGAAAAGCCATATGTACTTAAGCCCACATTTTGTTGATCAGAACTCATCCATGGGCATACCTAACTGCAAAGGATCCTGGGAAATGTAACCACCCATTTAGGAGGAAAAGAGAGAAGTTTGGTGAATTAGCTATCTCAAACATGTCATTAAGAAGAAACTCACTATGGTGGCTGAGTGGGCTTCCTTCTTCTACCACTTAGAAGTACATCTTTAGTGGATAAAGAATCACGTCTCCAAGTAGGACACCATAAAGACGTTACCCCTTATTCACCTCACGTGTGTCTACACCTGTTGAAACATCTGCCTACCATGTGAACAACGTCAACAACAAAAAATCCAAACAACTATAAGAACTATAGAACAAAGTAAAGATGAACCCATTGCCGTTGAGTCCTGTGGTTTGGGGGGGAAAAAAAACAGGATCCGTTATCAGTATTTTTCCTTTGAAGACAGAGAATGAGACAGGGGAGCTGGGGGTGGGGGGCGGTATTTGACAGTGCAGTTTGACAAAGATGTGGGGAATCCATGTCCACAGAATGAGCTCTGCTAACTTGAGTGGTGTTACAGTGAACCTGTAGTTCTAGGAGTTCAGGAGAGTTCAAATCTAAGTAGAGAAAGACAGGAGAAGAGAAGGAGAAGAAGCAAATATATCGGGTCAATTGAATGTCTTATGAAACTAAATTGATGTTGATTTTCTGATGACCGTGGGAAACTATCCAAAGAAGAATTTAAAAATAAGTGCTTTGGACAATGGCAACAGCACAAAAAGCATTGCATGTTCCCAGGAGGGAGTCACAGAAGACACTGCGTGTATTCTAGTACTGTTGCTGAAAGAAATCTGTTTTCATTGCTTTGTAATCTCATTATGTTCATTCTTTAAAAAGCTCACAGGGAAAAATAGTGCTTCAGCGATGGCTGCATTTCACAACTCTAAGACAAAGTACAGGGTTGTAGCCTGAATGGAAGGAGTTTTGATTGTGTAGACTGAGAATCTGACCTCAAATTGTGTGCTTTTGAGTCTGATCACCATTCAAGCCAAGCTCTCAGGCTCTCAACATTGTGAGAAATGGTGACAGATCAAAGGATAAAAAGAAAAATCACTGCAGGTAAAGTTCAATTCACACACTTTAAAGGTGGATATAGCCTATATGCCACAGGGGTGGAGGGCCATGCTGCTAGTGCTCATGAGATGGTAGATTGAGAGAGCAGAAAATATGTTTTGATAACAGTGGAATGGCCAGCAGACTTCTTTTCAGTCCCTGTGGTTGCGTCAGGGAAAAAGCCAAGGAACGCAGCAACACAAACACTCACAAAAGTGGTTTCTCAGAAAGCCACTTATCTGTAAACTCCAAGTCTCCTCAAATTCTTCTTATTGCCACCCCCGAAAAGCACATTCAATGCCTGAGAGTTGATTCCAACTCATAGAGAATGTACAGAGTATAACTGCCCCATTAAGTTTCCAAGGAGCACCTGGTGGATTTGAACTGCCAGCCTTCTGGTTAACTGCTGTAGCACTTAACCATTCTGCCACAGAGTCAATGAAAATTTGCACCCTACCCAGTGAAAGCATTCTTTTTGTCATTTGCTGAGGTAAAAATAAGGCCCCAAATTATAAAGAAATGTCTGTTTCAGAGCACTTTTAATATAGTGTGTAGTTTACTGCTTTATAGAAGAGACTCAAAATATGATTTTTCCCTAACTTATTTATAATCATTGAAAGTTTCACATTTTATTAATATATTCTTTATAATTAGAGTCATGAAGTCACGGGATCTTAAAGGTGGTGGGGGTCTTAGAATCATTTAGTTCTCCTTTGGACATTATTCCTGACGATGATCAGATGATCAAGAATCTTTTCTTTTCTTTTTTTTAAAAAATATTCACATAGTGTCCTTCTCAGAAAGGTAATCTGTCATAAGGATGATGGCTGTTCTAATATCACAGGGAAATTGTGAGGATCAAAAGTTAGAACGGCCAGCCTTTCAGTAAGTCGTGGAGCAGAGAACGTACCATTTAGGGATTCCTTAGATCTTCCTATTCCGGGTTTGTCTCTCTCCAATCAACCCTCCGTAGGGCTCTCTGTTGTTTAAGTTGCCATAGTCACATGATGGGAACACGTGTTTCAACAGGTATCTACACATGTGAGGTGGTTAAGTGAAGATATTCTTACGATACTCTGCTTGGAGATGTGATTTTTCATTGCTTAGAAAGATAGGAATAGAGAAACAAGGAAGGAGAGAAGAAAAGTGGATAGGCAGGTAGGAAAGAAGAAAGGGATGATGGGAAGGAAGGAGGTATTGTTATGATGTATAGACATAACTAGAAGTCACTGAAGTGGCATAAGTGGTTAAATGATCAATGACTGACTGAAAGACTGGCAGTTCAAGTCCAGCCAGAGGCACTTGGGGAAACAGTCGTCGTGATCTGCTTTCTAAAATGAAGCAGTTCTACCTTGTGCATGTAGACTGTCATGAGATAGAATCTACTTGATGACAATAACAACAACATAGACATAATTGCTGCTCTTATTAAGTGCACTGTAAGTTAGGGACACTTAAAAATTATGAAAGGAACCTGTGTGACACAGTGGTTCAGTGTTCACCAGCTGACAAGAAGGCAGTTTGAAATCACCAGCTGCTCCATGGGACCAAGACATGGCCATCTGGTTATGGGGCAGTTACACTCCAGGTTCCAAGGAGTCAGAATCAATGGCAGTGAGTAAAAATTATGACTGCTACTTTAAAAATATCAGATTAAAATTTAGAAAGAAAAGGAAAAGGAAGGAAAAAATAGAAATTGCTATAAAAATCAGTAAACATTTTGTATCTCTTGATTTGTTTTTAAAGACTCAAGATGGCTTTTTATCATAACAGCTAGCACTTTGAAGAAAAGAAAATAATCACTCCTCCTCCAGTTTGTGTCTATTTGTAGTCTGCCACCTCCCTGGAGGCCTAGGGAATTGTGTGGCGTTCTTCCAGACGACAGCGGCCTCTGTCAACTTCGGCCACCATGGGGCTTCCCAATAATACACCTCTGTAAAGAACTGCCATGGTTCCAAGGCCTCAGTATAGTCATCGTTCACACATGTAGACTGTCACAGAATACAACAGTGTGCTTTCAAGGGAATGGACTGAAAGAATGATGAAGTCATTTACAGTCTGCTTTACAACTCCTTGAACGCGGTCTGTGAGCCATGCCTTCCTGGTTACTGGCATTCGATTGCAGGACTCCTACAGTTTCAACTACTCATGCCATCAAGTACTTTATTGACTAAACATTTGACTTTGACCACTTAATATAGCTTCAAAAATAAAATCTATGTTTTCCTTATGCTAAAAACAATTACTTGAAAATATGCCTCTCTATTGTAGGGACTCAGTAAGTTAAAAATGAGTTATGCATACTGAGGCAATGTATTGATTGTGTGCCCAAAAGTATGCAAAAAAACATTTAGCATTTTGTCTCATTTACTGATTTATTCTTCATAATAACCTTGTGAAAAAACCAAAAACACATTGCTGTTGAGTTGATTCTGACTCATGGTGGTCCTGTAGGACAGGGTAGAACTGATCCATAGGGTTTCCAAGGAGCAGCTGGTGGATTTGAACTGCCAACCTTTTAGTTAGCAGCCAAGATCTTAAAAATTGCCCCACCAGGGTGCCTTAACCATGGGAAAACCAAAAGACCCAAACCCACTGCCATCATGTCAATTTTAACTCATTGTGATGCTGTAAAGTTCATGTTATTATAATGCTCACAGTGTAGACAAAAAAATCTGGGGCTCATGGAAGTTAAAACATAGCCTAAACCTCCTACTTTCTAAGTGGTGAGCCCAGGAATTGAACTCACATTTTTTTTTTTTTTTGAATCTCAAATCCATTTTTTTTCCTCTCTCAGAATTTATAATATTGATAACTGTTATAAATTGCATGGTGTCCTCCCCCATGATAGGTTGAAGTTCAAACCTTTGGCAACTATGAATATAACCTTGTTGGGAAAGATGGTCTTTGAAGATGTTGTCAGTTACTGCTTTTGTGCCCAATGGTACTTAGCAGCCATTGATTTTTCAGCCTTTGGGGTTTATTGAGAAGCTGCTGTGCCCACACTAATGGTGCCTGCTTCTGCAAGGCAGGAGCTGTTAGAATTGTTTGAAACCAAAGAAAAGGACGCATGCTGCAAATTACTATTTTCACAGGGTATTGCATGAGGTGCTTGAATTTTGGGTAAGAAAAATAGAAATTTTGAAAATGTTTATTTGTTATGCAAAGGTACCCATAGACCCTGGTGGGGACTCTTGAGTATAATTAGTGGTATTTTTTATGTACCACTGAGTGCTTGGGTAGGCTTCTGGGAAAGAGCAAGAACAAATATCCCTACTGCTTACCCAAAATTCAGACACACGTAATAACCCCACATGCTTTCACTAGTGAAAATGCATGGTATCCACAAAAAATTCAAAGTAGAAAATAATTGCATCATCAAAGGGTTAAGTGGATGGAAGATCTTGCTGGGACAGGGTGGGTCCAATTCCAGGATGACCTGTGTCCCTATAAAAGAGGAGCAGAAATGCACAGAGACATGCAGGAAGATGGCCATGTAGAATAAAGCACAAATGAGATTCTGCTACATTGTCCAGCCAAGGTGGTTAAGTCTGCAGCTCCCAGAAGCTGAAAGAGACATGGAGGACTTTCCCAGAGAGAACATGCCTGCTGACACCTGAATTCAGACTTCTAGCCTCTAGCATTGTGAGGCAATCCAGTTTTGTGTTTTTCAAGCCCCCTACTTTGTGGTACCCCGTAACTGTGGCCTTAGAAACAGATATGATTACTCTGTAGAGTATCTCGACAAGACTTAAGCCTTAATCAGACTATACCTACCTCTCACCTTTACTTGGCCATCATAATCTTGCAAGGTAGCTTCATGGAGACTCTACCTTGATAAGTACCTCCTCGAACCAGCAAAGAACTCACCGGCACAGAGGCAAAGCCCATCACTGAAAATTCTTGTAACTTGGATTCACCCTAGACTGCAGAATTTCTAAATCAAAGCCCCAGACCTCACTGAATGAAACCATTCCCCTTGTTCTAGCATCCAAGCCTGAAATACTCAGGTATAACACACCTAGTCTCTGCAGAATGCAATTATTTTTCTTTACCTCTTCATACAGAGCAAGCTTAGCCTTCCTTCTAGAAATGCCAGTGTCATGAATTAAATTGTGCTCCCTAAAAATTATGTAACAATTTAGCTAGGCCATAATTCCTGGTATTGTGTGATGGTCCTGCATGTTGGAATTGCTGCCCCTCTGATGTTAGTGAGGGTGGATGAGCAGCAGTTGTGTTGATAGAACAAGATTCAGTGTGTAAGTTGGTTTTGTGCCTTGAGATGGTCTGTTGAGATACAAAGGAGAGAAGCTGGCAGACACATCTGGGATCATCAAACCACTGAAAAGCGCTGCTGGGAGCTGAGTACATCTTTTGGAAAGGACCCTGCATCTCAGAAGTTTCCAGTCCAGAGGAAGATTGAAAACAAGGACCTTCCTCCAGTGCCAGTAGAGAAAGACTTCCCCTGGAAATGACACCCTGACCTGGGACTTTTAACTTACTAGGACTGTGGCAAATAAAATTCCTCTTCACAAGCCATCCATCCATTTGTGGTAATTCTGTTAAAACAGCGCTAGATAACTAAAACAGTGAGCAAATAGAGAAAACTCACTACAATTATGAAAGGGATTACCATTGGAATGAAAGGATCCACTCAGCTAGGGGAGCCCTGGAGGTGTGATGGTTAAGTGCTAGCTGGCTAACAGAAATGTCTGGGGTTTGAGCCCACTTAGCCACTTCGCAGAAGAAAACAGTGGTGATCTGCTCCTGGTAAGGATCACAGCCTAGGAAACCCAATGGAATTGCTCTATTCTTGTCACATGGATCATTATGAATCAGAATCAATTTGATGGCTCACAACAACAGTTGTATTCTTATGGAAGAGTTATTTCAAAAAGTAGAAAAGTACTTTAGAGAATCTTAAATTTATGTTCTCAGCACGGTATCTGATTAAATGGATTTTTTTCTATAAAATTATTCAGATACAAATCATAAGAACTGATCACCTAAACTCAATTATTATTATTTTGGTTAAGTAAATCACTGCTCTTTAATTTTTATTCTATTACATGGTAGCATGTGATCAGCCAAGTGCCAAGAGCCGTCGAGTCGGATCCGACTCATGGCAACCCTGGGGGACAGGGTACATGTTTTAAAAATATTAGATAACTCAATCCTTTGATGTGTAGATAAAGGTTACATGAAAAGTTATAAGGCATAATGCCTAAAAATTCATTGTAGAAAAAGCATGGTTAGTGACTTTACTTTTTTAAACGTACATCTCTTTAGAGGGAGGCTTGTCCATAACAGCATGCCTCAGCCAAGTTGGACAGACTCCCCTCGCGGGAAGAATGTCCAGAGATGGCCGTATCCGCTTTCACTACATCACCTGTATCCTTGAATTGCTCACATGTGTGACCACATGCAGACCCAGCAGGCTCCTGTTTTGCCCTTCATCTTACCAAGCCTGGATGGCTGTCAGTTGTTCCAATGCTTCCAAGAGCTTGTTGGCCTGTTTTCAAGACTAATTCCTCCATTAATTCTCTTAAGCTTTCCTCATTCTGCCACTTCAGAATCCTTTGCCTTCCTGACTCTGCTATGCAAGCCCATCTATTTGGGATCAGCTACATTGTCTTTCTAACCTCTTCTGCCCAGGACTGCTGGTGAGTCAGGGTTCATGACTCCACCGTTGTACATTAGTGCCCTCCTTTCTCCCTGAAGCGATTAACTCCTCATAGATGCCCAGATGTATTCTCCTGGAGATGGTCCCAAATCTTTTCCATCATTTGTTGCATTCTCCAAGTAACTTATCTGGCTTTCTACTTCTTTAGGGAAAACTGTTAAGGTTCTGTAAGGTCATCTTTCCTTTATTTACTTTTCTCCACTTCAAAAATGTTAAGAAACTACTGTCTTCTTCCAGCTCCCCTTGACATGTTATTTTTGTCCCTCCTCATTGATGGAAGAACTCGTTGGCCTGTTTTCAAGACTAACCACTCTGTTCTTTCTCTCAAGCTTTCCTCATCTCTCTTGTGTTTTCCTCTTTCAGTCTTTATTTCTTCAGTTTCTTCATGTTCACTGATATTTTATTTTATGTCTACAGATGTTCTCAAATATTTTATGTCTGCACTGAGAATGGAGTGGTCATTGGAGACACCCTCAGGGAGACTGTATATTCCTGACTCTTGAAATTTCTGGAAACAAGCTCAGTGGCATTGAGGTACAATGAAAGTTTTGCATAAAGACAGCTGTGTGAGAAGTGGGTAGAGCTGAGACCAGAGAGGTATCTGGAAGATACCTGGAAGATAGACATGATCTATCATGAAATCATACTTGGTAGCAACACTCGCCTTTGTGACCATAGGGTATGGCATAGGTAACCCACAGGACAGTAGTAGAAAAGCAGTACATATGCATTTTACATACAGAATAGCTGTCAAATACCCTTTTCTAACTACTTCTTAACTTTGGATGGTTATGGAAAATGTTTCTGCCAACATGATTGTTGTGGATTTAATTGTGTCCCCCTAAAAGTGTGTGTAAGTCTCTTGACTAGGCTATGATTCCTGTTATGGGTTGTGTTATGTATTATCCATTATGTGATGTTCCTATATACTGTAAATTCTGCCTCTGTGATGTTAATGAGGGAGGATGGACAGCAGTTGTGTTGGTGGGGCAGGACTCAGTGTGTAAGATTATATTGTGTCTTAAGGCAGTCTCTTGAGATATGAAGGAAAGAAGCTAACACAGAGAGTAGAGGATCTCATACTACCAAATAGCAGTTCTAGGAGCAGAGTACATCCTTTGGACTTGGAGTCCATGCAACTCAGAAGCTGCTGATCCAGGGAAAGATTGACATCAAGGACTTTCCTCCGGAGCCAGCAGAGAAAGCCTTCCTTTGGAGCTGATGCCCTGAATGTGGACTTTTGCCTACTTTTCTGTGCAAAAATAAATTTCTCTTTGTTAAAGCCATTGACTTGTTGTATTTCTGTTACAACAGCGCTAAATGACTGAGACAATGATTTTTAAGTTAGGTCAATTAGACTGAAAAGTCTGGAGTTTAAGACTCTGACTATCTGTATGGAAAACAGTCATCTGGTACTGCTCCAACAGAAACACCATGAGCAGATGCTTCAAAAAGAGAAATTTTGTCACAGTCCAGTAAGCTAGAAATCCAAATTCTGTATGAGAAATTATCACAGTGTGGCAGGCTCAATTCAAATTCAGTATGAGAGCATCCTGGCACAGGATCCTCAGGTCCAAAAGACACACTCTGCTCTTGGTGCTGCTCACTTGGTAGTGTGAGGTTCCTGACTCTCTCTGCTCACTTCTTTGTTTTATATTCCAGAAGCTTGTAGCTTGAGTCCTGCCTTACCAACACAACTTCTGCCTATTCTCCCTCATCAACATCACAGAGGCAGGATTCACAACACGTGGGAAAAATGACTCAACAATGGGAAGCCTGGCACAGTCAAATCAATACACACATTTGGAGGGTGTCTGGGGGACACAATGTGATATTTGACAAGGGATGAGGAAGTCAGTGAGCAATGTAGCCACGTTTGCAGTGGGCATGGTACCCATTAGGCATGCAATAAGCGTATTGAATAATGGGGCCTCTGGAAATAAAAAAATGGGAAGACTGCACATAATAGATTGCTAAAAACCAGACTTAGAGTATCTATACTTTGTAGCAGTTACATTTCAAGGCCACTTTTTCCTTCAGTATGGAGTTTGGGTAAAGGTAAAAGACCCTACATGCAGAGAAAATTTTACACTGCCTCATGAACTGTTCCAGCCTGATAGGCAGTTTCTCTCAAGTTCACATAGATACTGAAACAAAAATGAAAACAAACAAACCAGTGTTACTTGTGAGCATCTGTCTCCTCCTAAGTGTATTGTCAATGACACTAAAATTAATATCAACTCTTGTAATTATGCGTTCTCTCCTCCTCTCTTAAAATGACACTTTTACCCTAAATTCATTTCCTAGTGCTATACTCAATGATTACTTGGGTCTTCTTTGTGCGCATTAGGCTTTAACAAACCAGACAGCTTGTAAAATAATAAATGGTTCTGATACAAGTATAATGAAAATACCTATTAGAAACAGTCCCTTAGTTTCTTAATTTTCTGCCATTTCTGAGTAAATACTCCGAGGTGTTTATTTTCTTTCCTTTTTCTCTGCAATGAATGATTTCAGCTTACAGGTCGAGCTTTTAAACATTTTGAGACTTTCCAGGGTTTCTAGATAGTGAACTTCTTAAAAGTTTAGTGTGTTTCAGTTACTATGATTCCAAGTAACACATTCATGGCAAAATATTACTTTAACACTAACTTATATAATGCGTATGTTGTTTGTTAGGTTGTGTGAAACTACATGTGTACGTATGTAGATAGACTTGTCAACCCATACATTTATGTATGTGTAGTCTGACAAGTTAGTCTGCGAACTTAATTGTTCTAAGGCTACATACCTCATTGCTGAACATCACTGCGGTGACCTTCAGAGCACTCCCCTTGGGAAGCTATGCACTGATGCCATCGCCTAGTCCATTTTTCAAAGCAATTTTGGAAGTCTTTCTGGAATGGCCATTATGCTTGGTGGCAAGGTGGCAAGTTCACAGAGTTAATTACATAGTTGTCTGAGAAGGAGTTTTCAGCCAGTAAACAAATAACTGTATCGGAATATGCTCCTTGCTTACCTGATCTACCCCCTGATGACTTCTTTCTTTACCCAAAGATAAAGGAAATACTGAAAGGAAGACATTTTGATAACACTCAGAGCATCAAGGAGAATATGATGACAGCTGTGATGGCCATTCCAGAAAAAGAGTTCCAAAATTGCTTTGAAGGGTAGACTAGGTGCTGGTGTTGCTGCATAGCTTCCTAAGGGGAGTACTTGGAAGTTGACCACAGTAATATTCAGCAATTAGGTAATGTAGCACTTTTTCTAGGATGAGTTTGTGAATGTAATTTTTAGACCTTGTATTCTCTCTGTAAAGATTTCAGGAACACAAATTTAGATGGATAAGTATACATTTAAAGGATGAAAATAGTTTGCAGTATATAGCAATAATAAAAACAGCATTATCACAATTATGTTAATGGTTATAATGATCAGCCCTGGTGTCATAGCGGTTAAGTGCTACTGCTGTTAACAAAGGGCTGTCAGTTCGAATCCACCAGGCACACCTTGGAAACTATGGGGAAGTTCTGCTCTGTCCTGTAGGATCACTATGAGTTGGAATTGATGTGATGGCGGGGTTTTTGTTTGTTTGTTTTGTTTTTTGTGATGATCCAATATGCCTGTGAAATGTTTATGGATCAGTAAGGAGACTGGTAGCCCAACGTTCACGTGGTATCATGAAATGTTAGGAATGCCTTGGTAAAGAAGGGTAGCTCAGCCTCTCCGCATAGTTCTTACAGCATTGTGAGAAGACTGGAGGTTATGGTTTCAGCGACACTGGTGTGGGTTGAAAATATAAATACCCAGGAAAACACCTGCAGAGGCAGAAGAGATCTAGTCCTTACTGTCCATGAATTTTTGAGAAAGCACAGTGGCTATGGTGGTTGGATTAATAGTGTAGAACTACCTTTGGCTTTGGTAATAGCCAACATAAAAAAGTAAGTGCTTGTTTGCACTGTGCTCAGAGGGTTTTTTTTTTTCTCCCTACATTATTGTGCTAACACAGCTTGACCTGACTTAGATGAGAGTGTCTAGATGGAAAGCTAACTATTCTTTTCCAGACTCTGATTTACAACTTTCTCCTTGACATATTCACTTGGATGTACAGTTGGTGTTTCAAATTGGTGAAAAAACAAACAAAAAGAAAAACTCTTGATGCCTCAAACAAAAACTTATTCTATCTTAAGAGTCATCCCCATTTCAGTAAACGGTAGCATATCTACTTTGTGATGCAGCTAAAAACTAGGACTCATCTTTGATTTCACCTTTCTTTTACCTACCTTTCAGTGTCCAATCAATCAGAAAATCCTGTCAATCTAATACCCTATCCTTTCAAGTCCTTTCATTTATATGTATTTTCATTATTATGTAACTCACCTTTATCTCTTTTTTGTTATTGAAGTATTCCCATTCTTTCATTCATTTTCTACAATGCATTCAATGCAGTATTCTTAAAAGTAGATCACGCCTCTTTGAAACTCTTCAGTATACCTAGGGACAACTCTGAGACTGACCCTTGCTAACATGACCCTTATCTGACTTCCACTTTGTCTGTTTTCTTCCATTCCCACCTCCCTACTCTGCTTCAGCCACAAAGATCTTCTTTTTGTTCCTTGGAGTTGCCAAATCTATTCCTAACCTCAGGACCCTTTGCACCTGCTGTTTTCTTTGTTCTTCCTGGAGTTCTCTTCCCTTGAGTTGGGGCATGGCTCCATTTCATTCTTCAGGTCCTGCTTGCTTAACATTCCATTGGCAGTAATAGAAGCCACTCCACTTTTTGCAGAAAGGAATTCAATGGGAAGAATTGATGCTTACAATGTTTTGTAAGGACTTGGTGATGATTCCAAATTGAGCCTTCAAGAGTGAGTCTCAGAATCCATCCCAGAATGGGCCTGCTGGGTCAGCCTTATCAGGAAGCTAGGGTCTCATGAAGCCACTGGCCCAGTGTCTGGCTACAGGATCATATCACTGTGACAATTATCAGAGGATTAAGAAATGACACAGATCTGTTGGCTGCAGGAACACACCATCTTAGTGGCTTTCTGACAATAAGAAAGCCAGACTTCTGCCCTAACAGTGTGGACAACTCCCATGCTTCTGCCTCTTCCTCCCTCAATCCAAGTCTTAATTGATGCCTCACATGAGTGTATCTGGTTGACAGAGTCTCAGTCTGAAACCCTAACTGAAAAGGAGGATAAAGAGCATAGACTTCACCTTTCCAATCTACACAGGGAGGAGGTAAAATTGGATTTTAAATGACTCAATTTATCTCACTTTCCAGAAGGCTCCTCCTGTCTCCAATCCCTCTCATGGAATCCTATCCCATCACCTTGTTTACTTCCAATAGAGTATTTATCATAACCTTTCCTTTTTTTATTGTGATTGAGTGAAAGTGTACAGTCCATATCAATTTTGCATGTCCACCTATCTTCAGCGTCTTGTACTCTCTTTGCCCAGTGACAGTACACTCCTCTTTTTTGTTCTATACTTGTCATATCCTCCCAACAATCTCCTGTCCCCTCCTCTCCACCCTTTTCTCTCCTATCTGGAAAGTGACCAGTATGACAGCCTCCTATAAATGCATAGAACCATAAAGTACAAATACTATATGGTCACACTGTGTCCCTGGGTGCAGTCCATTTTTGTCTGAAGAGTTGACCTCAGTAGTGTTTTCTGGACAGGGGCAGAGCACATCTAGGGGTCATGCTCCCAGGGGATCCTCCAAGCTGTTGGACCATCAATTCTGGTCTTTTGTTAGAGTTCTTGTCTGCACTCCCCTTTTCCTCATGTTGCCACAGGGACTCGACATTGTGTGCCCAATCATGGCTGCCTTTGGTGGTGGGCAGGCACTATCTGGTTCTTCTGGTCACATGATGATAGAATTTCCCATTCACATGGATCCTTCTGTCTCCTGAACTCTTTATTCCTCATGTCTTTGTTCTCAGTCATCATCTGTTCTGGATTATTTGGGACTTTTTGGTGTACCTCAGATGGCAGCTTGCTAGCTTTTAAGACCCCAGAGGCCACTCACGAATATAGGGTACAGAAGACTCTCTCAGCAATAGGTTAGTTATGCCAGTTGGCCTCGATGTCCCCTGAGAACATGGTTCCCAGACTCCTGCCTCTGCTAGTCTATCCTGGCAATATTGAATTGAGATTAGAAGAGCTTTCAGTTTATGGTGAAGTCCAGTTAAGTTGATCTACTTTCTACTGTGTGCTGTCACTACTTTCACCTATCAACTATCTAATCTATGACCAACCCTCTGCCCTTCTCCCATCCTTGTAGCCATCAAAGAGTCTTTTCTCCTGTACAAAAGTCTATTTTTAAGTCTTTAAAACAGGGTTTCATACAATATTATCCTTTTCCTGCTGACTGATTTTACTCAATGTGTTGTCTTCCAATTGAAACCAGGTTATGAGATGCTTCCTAAAATCATCATTGTTCTTTATCATGGCATAGTGTTCCACTGAGTATGTGTATATATACTCAATGTAGATATATATATATATATGTGTGTGTGTGTTTATATGTTTGTATATATGTATATGTAGTTTATCCATTCATTTCTTGATGGGCATCTAAGCTGATTCCATCTTTTTGCTGTTGTGGACTGTGCTGCAATAAACATTCGTGTGTATGTATCTGTGTGACAGCCTCTGTTTCTGTAGGATGTATTCTGAGCAGTGGAATTATTGGATCAAATGGTATATCTATTTCCAGCATTTAAGGAAGCACCAGATTGCTTTCCAAAGCAGTTGTACCAGTTTGCAATCCCACCAGCAGTGTAGGAGAGTTCTTATCTCTCTACAGTCTCTCCAGCATTTGTTGTTTTGTGTTTTTTGGATCATGGCCAACTTTGTTGGGGTAAGACGGTATCTCATTGTGGTTTTGATTTGGATTTCTCTGATAGCCAATGATCGAGAGCATTTCCTCATTTGTCTTTTGGCTGCCTGGATGTCCTCTTTAGTGAAGTGTCTGTCCATCTCCTTTGCCCATCACTTAATTGAGTTATTTACCTTTTCCTTGTTGATATTCTACAGTACTTTGTAGATTATGGAGCTCAGACATCAGTCTGACATTTAGTTGCCAAATATTTTTTTCTATTCCATAAGTGGTTTTTTAACTCCTTTGATAAAGTCATTATTTGAGCTGAAGTGTTTGAGTTTTAGTAGTTCCCACTTACCTGTTGTCTCTGCCGTTGCTCGTGCTTTGTTTTGTCAGATTTTGAAGTCTGTCTAAGCTGTGTATGAGAACTCTCATTGTTGATCCTATTTTTTCTTGTGTGATCTTTATTGTTTTAGGTTTGATATTTAGGTCTTTGATCCATTTTGAGTTAGTTTTTGTGTAAGGTGTGAGATATGGATTTTGTTTCAGTTTTCCAGAGATGGATATTCGATTTTGTCCACACCGTTTGTTAAAGAGACTGTGTGTATCCTGTTTATAATCCTGGGGATTTTGTCAAATATCAACTGTGCATAAGATAGTGGCATCTCTGGGGTCTCAACTCTGTTCCATTGGTCTGTATGTCTCTTTTTGTACCAGTACCAGGCTGTTTCGACTACTGTGCAGTGTAATAGTTTCCCAGGTCAGGTAGTATGAGGCCTCCCACTGTGTTTCTCTTTTTCAGTCGTGCTTTACTTATCTGGGATTTCTTCCCTTTCCAAACAAAGTTGGTGATTTGTTTCTCTACCTCATCAAAAAAATGGCACTGGAATTTGTATTGAGACTGCATTGTATATGTAGACCACTTTGGGTAAAACAGACATTTTCACAGTGTTACGTTTTCCTATCCATGAGCAGTGTTATAACCTTTATATTTTAATTTACATGTAGTCAGTCTCTCCTCACTAGACTGTAAGCTCTATAAGGCAGAGACTTCTCCCCATTTATAAAGGACCTGACATGTATAAATGCCAGCAGAAATATGCTGCTGAGTTGAATTGAGTAAATGCATAAACAGTGCTTACCCATTATTTCCATGCCCCACGCCCACCCATGGACTCTAACTGATCTTTGACAAGGCTCTAATAGGATTGTCAGCTCCAACTCATTGTGACCCCACATACAACAGAATAACATGTTGCCTGATCCTGCACCATCTTCACAATCATTGGTATTTGCAAGTCCATTGTTGCAGCCACTGTGTATTTCAAGTGCCTTCCAACCCAGGGGTCTCAACCAGTCACTTAGAGTCAAATATGTAGGATGATTGTTCACCCTAGCTCATCTTAGAGGGTGGTACGCTATGCTAGCCAAGCCAAGTGCTGTTGAGTCAGATCCGACATCAGCTTCATTATTAATGATATATCTGCTTGTCTCTCCAAAGTGTCTTTATTTGAGTAATAAATATTTCCACTGTGAGCCTAATGAACCATAACACTTGGACTGCTACTCTGCTGTAGATGTAGCTTCTCAGGGTAGTCAAGGGTAAGTTTACAGGAATCCAGATGTCTTTACTCTGAATTACTGTTTTTATTTCTGTCATTTTTCCAAATGTTTGATCAAGGACTTGGGTTATATGAACTATAAAAGCAATTTTCTACTTCTTGTGGAATTCCTAAGACCAAATATTTCTCATTATCTGGACTATTTGGACTGGTCTGTAGACTTACAATAACAAAATCAGAAGCAGGATTGTAGTATAAGGTTTTCCAGTGCCGTTCTGAAACTAATTACTCTGCACTCATTGGTAGAGTGTATCACACACCTGGAACTTTTTTTTAACCTCCTTCCTGAAAATACTGATTTCCTAGGTGACCTTCAAGAATCCATTCCTTGTGAAACAACCTGGTGAGCTAATCTTGGCCAGATTTGAGACTCATCATCCTAGAAGTTTTTGAGGTGACTCCCATCTTGAACATTGTATGGTAAAGGTAGCTTGTTTTAGTTGTTGGGTGTCATCAAGTGAATTCCAACTCATGGTAATCCCGTATGGCAGGATAGAACTACCCTATAGGGTTTTCTAGGCTGGAATCATTATGGAAGCAGATCGCCACAGTTTTCTTCCTCCAGAAGACTGGTTGGATTTGAACCACTAACCTTTTGGTGGGCAGTTGATTATGTAACCATGACATCACCAGCACTCCTATTAATTATCTTACGCTTATATAATCACTCACTTAATTAAGATGGAAGCCGTCAAGGAGCCAGGCTGTGGAGCCCGGCTGAACTGACAGGCTATGGTGCCCCTAAGTCTGCACTCCATGTGGTTATGACACAAAACAACTCACCCCCCACCTCCTGGGCCTACAGCTGGAATCCACTGTGAATAACCTGCTTCCCAAAATAGCCGACTCATTTTATTGCCTTCTGTGTCTCTTACTGTATGCCAAAATGTTTGCAAGGAGGAACACAGCCCATTGACCTGTGTGTTGTAAGTGCTTGGCAATAACTGGCTATATATAAATGTTTATTACAGGGAGGGCATAAGGGAGGGAAGAAAGGGAAAGGAGCAAAGAATCAGGTAATGAGATAGTAAGGGAAATAGAGTCAGGAGACCAATTTACTTTTCTTAGATCAAGATGTAATTTTGACTTGGGAACAAAAGCACTTTAAAGTCCCCTGGGAAAAGGTCCATGTTATGTCCTCTGTGTTTTCAAGAACTAGTTGAACAGTGAAAATCTGTTGGATTGGTTTTTACACATCTGATGACTGCTTTTTAGACTGAACACAATGCAAAGTTAAGTGTAATTGATGTTTTTGAGAATGACCTCAGACAAGGTGGACTCCATCTGGACTGAAGGACCAGAGATCCCTCTGACACCCTCATCAAATTATGTAATTGACTTCATTCAGCTTTTTAAACTCTCAAATGTGGATTGTAATACCTTTGAAATATAAGTCACAGGGTTGTTATGAGAAACAAGTGAGGTAATGAATGGAAAATCTCTAGGAAATATCTTAAAACGAGATTTCCAAAGCATTTCTTGGCATTCTTGCAGGAACAGGCTGTCTTACAAATCACAAATCAGTCATTAACAGCTAGAATGTAGAGGCATGGTGTATTCAATTCTCTTATAGCCTCTAGGTTTATTTTCATTAAATTGAATTCTTTATTTCTTGATTTCCTTTAGGTCCAACATGGTTTCTGTCAGATACTGACACATGAAACAACTTGTTACAGTTTATTAGTGACCCAGAAATTGTGCAGTCCCAGTTCTTCCCATTATCCTGTCCCACTCCAACTTCCCACCTCATGGAATCATTGCATAAATTTGACCAGTTTTCAGAGAATTGATTCACTGTAAAATTAAGTGGATAATTAAAATAATCCTACATTAACTTTCTGAACATTGTGAGTCATGTATCTGATTTTCTTTTTTGATGGCGTCCCCAATACCGGTTCAGCTAATGTCCTGAACCTCTTAGACATCTATGTTTACTTACTCTGAAAAGATGGTATGGTGCCTGGAGGGAAAAATCTGTCTCTGGATGAACCTGGACCTTCATTTCCATCACACTTCCTTTGAGCCAATATTTATTGTTGCCTGAAAAAATGTGCATTGCAACTAGAGTGAAGCAGCTTGCTCAGGCAAGCAAGCTCCTCATGGGCTTAGGGCATTTCTGGGGCACACTGGCTTTTTATCTGGTGACTAGAAATAATTGTTTGATACACACCGAAGAGAGAACCTCATCAGATACCAAAAATGGCACCCTGGCGACTGCAGAGAACTTCAGATTGCTTCTGGGGTGGAAAAAAGCAAAAGTGCAGAAGCATAAAAGCCAAATTCAAAATGTAATAGAAAAATGAAAGTGGAAATAGAAGACGACAAGGGTGACGAGAAGAAATACATGAACTGCTTTTTTATTTAGCAGTCTTATCAGACTTATTGGGGTTGTGTTTTGTCTATCTGAGTTTGGAGTCCTTGGACATCTAGTGAAAGCATCATGGATTTTCAAAGCTCATTGCATTTTACATTTTTGAAAGTGAGGAGGACTGTCTTATATTTGGCGTCAGTCCAGCAAATACAGACAGCCCTACAGAGTTCCTATACACTGATTTTATTGAATTCAAGCCTCACAAAAAGAGTCCAGTTACAATTGAGGGAAAGGATGGCAAAATGGCTCAAATGAGAGCTTTGAGAGCATTGTTGAATGTTTAAACCTATCATCATCCCGCCATTAGTCTTTTCCTCTCATGTGGTTGGGGGGCCATCATGTTTTACAGATGAACCCATTAATTCACTGGGAAGTTAAGTGGTTAGTTCTTCCCAGCAGTCAGGTGCAGGATTAAGGTTAGATAA
The DNA here is from genome assembly GCA_028571685.1 of Heterohyrax brucei. Taxonomy (NCBI): domain Eukaryota; kingdom Metazoa; phylum Chordata; class Mammalia; order Hyracoidea; family Procaviidae; genus Heterohyrax; species Heterohyrax brucei. The sequence goes on from CM053147.1 coordinate 22,887,582, forward strand.
GAGTTCCCTGGCTTCTAGTGATTGCTAAACTCTGAGGGTAACAATCTTCCTTAGTATAACACCAGAATTCAACAACCATCTACCAGCTTCTATCACATTTCAAAGACAGTGTCTTTTACAAAATAAGTGCCTGTGAAGACTTTCAAGATCAGGTTGCCAGACATATGTGTAGATATGTGTGTTTCTCTAGAAAATGAAGTTATAATTTAAGCAAAATCTCTTATTTAGATACAAATTTATTTCATTTTATACAATTATATATATATTCATTATACATATATAATTAGTAATTCATCAAGTATTCATATGGCCTGCTAATGTTCCAGATGTTAGCATAAATGCTACTGGGGTTACAAAACTTTGTAAATCGTATAATGTACCCTCATCAACTGATTAACTTATTGTTTTATTGCTTTATTGATTCACTTGTTCCTTGACGTCAGTCAATAAATACAAAATTAATGAAAAAATAAGTTGACAGGAAAAACTTGATGTAGGTAACAAAAAAACAAAACCAAAACCACTGCCACTGAGTTGATTCTGACTCATAGAGACCCTGTGGGTCAGAGTAGAACAGCCCCACAGAGTTTCCAAGAGTGCCTAGTGGATTTGAACTGCTGACCTTTTGGTTAGCAGCTGTAGCACTTAACCACTACAGACCAAGACAGGTGCAAATATTCAGAGAAGTCTCAGTCATTAAAGTATGGGAAATAACAGGATACCCTTCCTCCCAAGTAGATCATAGAGATGTAATTGTTTAGAATGCGTTTTGTTGTTGTTCATGGTGTCGAGTGACTGCAACTCCTGGCAACCTCATGTGTGAAAGAATAAATTGTTGCCTGGCTGTGTACCATCTTCATGATCATTGGTATGTTGGGGTGTGTAATTGTGGCCATTGTGTCAGTCCCTGTCATTGCAGATTTAGTATATGGCCCTCCAGTTTACTAAATATGATGCCATTCTCTAGCCATTGTACCCTCCTGATGACACGTCCACGGTAAATGTACAGAGATTTTTGACAATGTCCTACTATCTATAGAGTTTCTGTTGGCTAATTTTTGGACATAGATCACCAGACCTTTCTTCCTAGTGTGTTATTAGTCTGGAAAGTCTGCTGAAACCTGTACCGCATGGGTGACTGCTGCTATTTGGTGGTGGCATAACTTTCAGCATCACGGCAACATGCAAGTCAGCACAAAAGGGTGGTGCAGTGTATGTTTGGTAAGTACCACAGGGCACTGTGGTATTCCCGGAGTGTTCTGTGACATGAATGTAACTGAAAGAGAACTTTAATATAAGTCAGGCATTTATAAAACAAATTTACTATGAAAGATTAGGAGTAGCCCTTTCCTTAGTTTTCCTGTAATTTTATGAGATGCTTGTTTAGTTTCCTTTGCATAGAGGAAAATAAAACAAATTTTTTTTACAGTCCAGTCTTTCTTCCACACCCTCCTAAATGCAATTAATAAAGACTAGCACACCGCATACACTTAAAGAAAAAATTCTTTCCATTTATGTAGGGGAAAAACAACTCTTAGGATTAACTCTGAGGGTTTCGCAAGAGTTATTGCCTAATTACAATGACCAGAGAAACACTTGCCTCGGAGGCTCCTTCACTTGGATAACCTAGATTTAAGCAAGTTTGAGAGGGGGTTCTCAGGGGTAGTTCTGCAATTTCTTTTGTTAGTATAACCTTCTGGAATTTAGCTCAGATAATAGCAGTGTGCAAAGGACTCACTTCTTCCATGAATAGCAAACAGAGCCTACATTTGCTTACCTTGTTTCTCACCTGTTTTAGTAGTTATTTTCTTACTAATGTAGAAGAAGGATTTATGGAAATTTACTTCATGGTGCAGATTGTGGTAAACTTGGGGATCCTAGCATTGCAGCCTTGAGTATAATTTCCTCCTGAAGTTTCAGCATCACTTACGTGGTTTTTCAGCAAACAGTCCTGTTAATGCCTCTTTGTTCTTCCCTTGATAAAACTTCATGCTAGGGACTGCTGATAGCTGCTCAAAAGAGAGGGGGGTTTGGGGGAGAGAAGTATTGCATACTAATTCCTTTAAATTTGGGGACAGGGAGAAAAGCAAAAAGATGTGAGTAAATGTTACGAAAAACTTAAAGAAAGAAAAATTACCCACAGAGAGGAGATGCACCAATGTATTGTTCACTCTGGCATTTCAAGCACTTTCCTTCACTTTTACTTCCATAGTGGAACCTTGTTTGATTCTAAAGGACTGTAAATGGAAACTCTGGTGGCATGGTGTTTAAATGCTATGGCTGCTAACCAAAAGAATGGCAGTTCAAATCTACCAGGTGGTTCTTGGAAACTCTATGGGGCAACTCTACTCTGTCTTAGGGTTGGAATTGACTCAATGGCAATGGGTTTGGTTTTTTGGTTTTTATATTCACTAGTCATAACCCATTGGAAACTCTGGTGGAGTAGTGGTTAAGTGCTACATTTGCTAACCAAAAGGTCAGTAGTTTGAATCCACCAAGTGCTCCTTGGAAACTATGGAGCAGTTCTACTCTGTCACATACAGTTGCTATGAGTCAGAATCAGCTTGATGGCACTGGGTTTGCTTTTTTGTTTTGTTTTGTTTAGTCATAGCCCTCTGTGGTTGAGTAAATTCTGGCTCATAGTGATCCTGTAAGTTGGAATGGACTGGAAGACAGTGGGTTTGGTTTTGGAGTTTATATTCACTAATGGAGTCCCTGGGTGGTGCATATGAGCTAGTACTTGACCACACAAACATAAAGGTTGGTAGTTCAACCGTCACTCCGGAGAAGTGCCTCGGAAGAGAGGTCCAGTGATGAGGTTCTGAAAGATCACAGCCTATGAAGCACAGTCTATTATCTGTACATGGGATCAGTATGAGTTAAAATCAACTCAAAGGCAACTTTTTTTTAAAGTCCTATTTACTAACTTGGAGCCCTGGTGGCACGGTGGTTAAAAATTTGACTGCTAACCAAATGATTGGCAGTTTGAATCTACCAGCCACTCCTTAGAAACCCTATGGGACAGTTCTACTCTGGACTCTAGGGTGGCTATGAGTCGGAACCGACTTGACAACAGTGGGCTTGGTTTTTGTTCTATTTCCTAACTTATCTACATCAGCTCCCATCTTCACCTTCTTAACTCCAGCCCTTTTTCTCCCTGTGCTTGGGCTCTACCTTCTCTGATATACTCTGACATACTCCTTACATTCCTTCTCCCTCATCAATTCTTTTTTAACCTATAAGCTCTTTAATGTCAGTAAGTCATTGTATTCCGTATCTCACAAACAAAAAGTAAGATGTAAACAAACAAGCCTGACACTTCCTTTAAAGCTCAGCCCCTCTGACTACGATCTGATTTAGGCTCACAGCATCCTTAAAGTGTGAGACCTGTAACTGGTCCACTGTATTCTGTTTCACGATCAGTAGTACTGGTTTTTCCATTTGCCACAGTTTCCTAGATGGTTGAGGATAGCATTGTGACTGACCTTGACTGTATTAAACCTTTTTTTTTTTGCCCTTATGAATTTTTGGCATTCGTTTTGATTTTTAAAAATTTTATATTAGAGTGCAGCTTATCTTTTGAGTGTCCTCTTAAATTTGGTGCCTAATTGATGGCCTCACTGCCACCTCTCCCCTTCCCGTGGTCCCAAACCTGCATACTCAGCTATTCGTTTCTTAGGTAACTTCAGCTAAATGGGATTGCTGTGGATCAAACTGACTTGATGGCAATACAACCATTGCTAAAATTATAAAAGACTTCAGATTAGATATCATTTTCCTCATTTTTTTGTTGTTTGTTTATGATAAAAACAGTTTCCTGTAGAAATGGTTTCCTGTATTATAAATGTAGTGTTTCGTGTATTGTAATTTGTTTCTTAGAAGCCACGGTGGCATAGTGGTTAAGTGACACATCTGCTAACCAAAAAGTCAGCAGTTCAAATCTGCCAGGCACTCCTTGGAAACTCTATGGGGTAGTTCTGCTCTGTCTTGTGGAGTCACTATGAGTTAGCATTGACTCTGTGGTGCTGGCTTTGGCAAATTTGGTTATCAGCCTAGAAATTATTCTTCAATATGTGCGTGTCAAGCCTGCTGGCCCACCCTTCTCCATCCAGGCATTCCATCCAGGCAAACATAATGGAACCAGAGATAGAGTCTCAAAATCACATATTTATCATAGGTGATCCCTGAGGACAAACCAGTGATGCAGCAAGGCAGAATTCAACATGAGACCAAATCACATACATGCTATTTCTCCATCCTTAAATTCAGAACTCCAGTATTTTCAAGGCAAGATTATGGTTGGTCAGACTAACTGCCTCTGGCTGGTCTTAGCAGCTGGGCAAGAACTGAATGGACAGTGAGTCCAAGGAGAAAACCTGCAGGGATGCACGTGTCTCAGGGTCTGACTGACCCAGAATGACATAATGGCAAAGGCAGGAAAGTACCATGAAATTCAGTTCAGTTTGCTCAAGCAGAACCCAGTGATATCTAAAATAAAAGAATATATTTTAACACTCTTGATCCTATTAATGCATGCTAACAGTTTTCCATAGATATGACAGTTATGAGGCAATTAATGGAATACTTTGCAAATCAGTTGCAAAAAATGAAAAAAAAAAAAGAGTAAGAAACAGCCAAAGTAAAAAATGAAACTGCTATAAATACAGATAATAGCTTCCATTAAAAGTGTCTTCCAACATTGGAAAGTTTAATCACATTTACACTCAAATCATTGGTTTCACTCTATTTCACAGTTAGTCAACCTGAGAAATATCACCACACCATTAAACATGATAGGTTCTATGTTTTTTTTTTAATAATATTTGGTCAGCAGTGGAAAATTTTGTAGTTAATTTCATTAGCAAGTTTTAGTTTCATTTAATTCTAACAATAACATTAAAAAATCCATGAACAACATTAAAAATAAACTCAGGTTATCTTATAAACCCACTGCCATCGAGTCATGTCTGACTCACAGTAACCTTATAGGTCAGAATAGAACTACGCCAGAGAGTTTCCAAGGAGTGCCTGGCAGATTTGAACTGCCAGTTATCTTATACAGAAGCATATGCTGGAATATATTAAAATTTAATTTTGGGTAAAAAATTAATTTGGCATTGCAAATTAGTGGAGGAAATAATATATTTTTCTATTTGAAAAAGACTCAAATTTAATTTTCACCTGAAACCATAAACCAGATAGATTCTAGTGGGGTCAGTGTTTTATTTGCAATTAAAAAAAAAAAGCAAATATGTTGCTATGAAGTTGATGCTGACTCACAGCGACCCTACAGGACCCAGTAGAACTGCCCCATAGAGTTTCCAAGGATTTGAACTGCGGACTTTTTGGTTAGCGGCTGTAGCTATTAATCACTGTGACTGTAACAACCCCCAAATAAATTATTTTAAAAATGTGATAGTGCACAGATAATCTCAAGAAGGAGAGTGCTTTTTCTAAATGTAAAGGGATCGAAAAAAAGATTTAACTACAGGAAAAGTAGGAAAAAAGTTATAAAAAAGCAGAGAGAAAGATTTGCTTCAAACATGATAGAAAAAAAAATAATGTCTTGAATATTTACAAAGACTGTATAAATTTATAACAACTTCCCTTCAAAATAGTAAAATATCAATTGGCACAGAGTATATTCAGACAATGCACACACAAAAAAATACATTTAATGAATGTATTTCAGAAAACTATCAAGCTTTAAAAGTAATGATTGAAACATGTAACTTGGGATATCTTTTTTCTACTCACTGAGTTACAAAAGATATGCAGAAGAAATATTCTGAGTTGACGAGAATATACAGAGATAAGAGGGATTTTTTTATATACTAAAAATTCTGGAAAACAACTCAGCTATTATTCCCTTCTTACCCTTTGATGAGAAAACACTACTTCCAGGAATTTTACTGTAGCAAGTAATCTGAATTATAAAAAAGCCACTTTGCCCAAACACTTTTATTAAACCTTTTTATTAGAAAATCAGATGCAGAAATATTAAAAAGGAATTATAATATAGGAATTAAGATTGATGATTGTAAGTAACTTAATGAGAATGTGCTTATATACAAAGCATACCCATTATGTGGTACTTACGTAGAGTGAAAGGAGAATGCTAATCCATTACAAAGGATTATCTTTGATTGGCAGATTTGTTGCTAATTATTACTGTTTTCTCCACATTTTTCTCTATCTCTTTGATTTTTCTGTAAGGAGCATCTATTACTTTCATAATCAGGAAAAAGCATTGCTAATAAAAGAAATTTGGTTGAAAATGAATCATAAGGGAATAACGGTAACATAACATTGCTTATTACCCACCATCATCTGATCAATTAGTAAATTTCTGGTACCCATGTTGACGACTTGATTTTTCTGTCTTGTCATTTGTTTTTTCAGCAAATGGCTAGAGCTCCTTAGGGGAGGTGGCATATCCAATTAATGCTGCTGAAGTTTGAGGTGATTCTTAAGCTATCTAGTTTTCCAGCCAATTTCTTCTTACTGAGGGTTTGGGTGAAGGCACAGGGGCAGTGGGGCGCCTTTCTTTGCCCTGCAATAATTGAATGTGGAGAGCAAAATAAACACAGCCTTAAGCTGTGAAAAGAAATCACCCACAAAGCATGACCTCCTCATTTTCTAATTTGGCATCATTTTACAAGATTGAGATTTAGGAAGGTGATTATCTCACGTTTTCAGGATTTGACCTTTGACTAGAATCAACTCCTGAAGGAATGACTTAGTAAAAGCAACTTTGTGTGAATTAAAGGTAATACAAAACTGTCCTGCATGCAGCGGAGAAGAAAGTAATGTTACAGAGTTTTTTCCTTTTTCTTTTTTCCCCCCAAGTTAGAGCATGGTATAAAGGTCTATATTTTTAGTTAGGAGAAGCAATATTAGACGAAGTCTTTAAGAGTTTGACATACTCTCCTTTTATTGCTTAGTGCCATAGCATTTTTCCATTATGTGCTCGTGGCAGAGTTCAATCTTCTCAGGTTGGCACACTGAACATACTTTCAAAGTGGAAAGTAATGCTGTGTCCTGAAGACAGACAGCTACCTTCTCAGCACCTTCAACTTGGCGCACCTGATGTTGACAGCAGGGACACAAAGAGGGGTGGCAGCAATCCCTACCTTTGGTGGGGCACCTAGAGGCCCTTGGAACTCAGCATGGAGGCACACCCTCACCCTTCTGTTCACTTTGACAGATCTGCTATTGTTCTGGGGTCTGAACAGATCATAGCAGAACTTCAAAGATTAGAGTGTGAAAATTAAAATCCTGACACTCTTGAGTGTTTTTGTGGCTTCAGCAATATCCAGTAGGGACCACCTGTTCACCTGTTATTTGGGGTGTTAGCCAGCACTCCCCCTTTTGTGTCAAGATCCTCGTCATAGAGAAACTTCCCTTCATGTTGCCATGAGGGACTGTTTCCTCTGCTGTTCCTCCCTTTCACTGCCAGGTTCTCTCCTCTCCCAGCCTACTTGTTTCTGCCTCCACCAGAGTTCCAGTGCCACCTTCTCTCCATCCGTCCACGCAATGGCCATTGAGAAAGGAAAGAGCCCCCATATCCTGTTTTATGTTTTAGTTAAATGTCTCTTAATATTGTCAGTTTAGATCACTCTGTAGGGTGACAGGCACTCTGAGAGGAAAGAGACAGGCCATGGATTTTTGGGCAGGGTTTTTTTGACACCTCTGGACTGAAGGAAACGGTATCACATCAGGGCTGATGATGGACTTTTTTTTTCTTCCCCCTAAAGCCACCATATGGGAAGATAATAAAGGATGACATGAAAGTGCCAAATTTTCAGAACTCACCAATCCATGGCTAACAGAATAAGACCAACAGAATAAGCAGAAGACAAGGTACATGAGTTTCCAACTCTCACGAGTAAAAGGATCCAGGCTTTTCCTACCCAGTGATGCCAAGAATCTACAGTGTATGTCACATGTACCCATGACCCTGTTCTTCTTGCCATGCTTCTCTTTCCGTGTACTGGAGAGCAGCAGCCCTTAAGTTCCCCACAGGCAAACTCTTCAGGAGATGCCCCACTTGCTGGTGTGGGCTTCTTCTGATGGAGTCCAAGTGTAACTAAAGTCTGACAAGATCTGCAGAGATGACCAAGTCACCTTCTCCTGTGAACTTGGTACAATTGCTTAAAGCCACCTCTGCTCCAAGTGTAAACTTCTGCCATTATCCCCAAACCGTGGTCTATCAAGGTGTGAAGGAGGAACTCTCTTGTGCATTGTTGTGTCAGAAAGAAACACATCACAGCTAAAGTCACTGGGATCTCCTTGAAACTGTTGCCCTGAAATAATACTTAAATTTTAAACCATAAAAACTGAAGCTATCACTTGAAGTCTTTGTTGAATAACAACAAACTTTAATTCATAAAGTACATCTGCTTTGAGCATGGTACACTTTTAAAGAAATACCTATGTGAAATCAAATTGAGCGCAACTGGAATGATTGAATGGGTTTTGGAGGCAGTGAGTTTAAGATAATCATGGTAGAATAATGTGGAACAGGGTAGCGAGAATGGTTGCACAACTTGAAGAGTGAAACCAATGTCATTCAACTGTACATGTAGAAATTGTTACAGTACTTCATCTTTGGATGTATATAAAACCCCATAAAACTCATTGACTTTGAGTCAATTCTGACTCATAGCTACCCTGTAGGACAGAATAGAACTTCCCCACAGGGTTTCTGAGGCTGTAAATCTTTACAGATGCAGACTGCCACATCTTTCACCTGCAGAGTTGCTGGTAGTTTTAAATTGCCAACCTCTTGGTTAAGAACCAAAGTACTTTAACCACACACCACCAGGACCCTTTTACACACACACATGCATGCACACACGCGCACACACACACACACTCACACTCACGCGTGCACGCACACACACATGCACAGACATACACAACTAGAGTTAGAGTGTGTTAATACACGTTATGGACCATTTTCCCGAAGCTGGGCCCATGGTACCAGAAGGGGTCCAACCATTAGCCCCAATCTGCTCTGACTGTATTAGCTCTCCATGCCAAAGACCAGGTGCCAAATTCCAAGGCTCAGTCTAGACAAACCCCTCCTTAAAGTGGGGTTCCTCTAAGATCTCTACTTTTTCTTTGTAGCCTTCTCTTTTTGACTACTAACTGTCTCCACTACTAGCCAAAAGGTAGGCAGTTGTAAACCACTCAGAGGCACTTCAAGAGACAGACCTAGAGAACCCTATAGGGCAGTTCTGTTCTGACATCTACGGGGTTGCCATGACTCAGAATCGACTGGATGGCAGCCAGCGCAACAACAGTCTTACCTTCCTTCTGTCTGCCCTACTCTCATCACCTTTCATTTCATCCCTTCTTCTCTCCTTTCCTTCATCTGCAAATATTAACATGCTGGGCCCTGATTAGATGACAGAGAATACAGTTGAGAAAAAAAATCAGTGTGTTCCTTTTCTCACAGAGGTCACAGTTTCCTGCCTTCTGCCTTGCTTTGGGTTATCTCAGAACCTCAGAAATGTTTTAATAGCTATCTCACAGGAAAGGGAAAGTGGCCCATATTTATTTTCTCCCAGGAGGCCTTTAATCTCCTTTTAACTCATCACTCATGAAGCAGTGGGAGAGACGGACCTGTCCATCATTCAAAGACCTTAACATGCAACGAATTCCCAGGTCCTTGCCTAGGCAAAAACAGCCTGTCTATGTAACATATTTGGAGCCCTGGTGGCATACTAGTTAAGAGATTGGCTATTGAGTAAGCAAAAGACTGGCAGTTCACATCCACTAGCTACTCCTTGGAAGCCCTATGGGGCAGTTCTACTCTGCTGTACAGGGTCCCTGTGAGTCAGAATCACTTAGCAGCACCAGGTTTGTTTTTTTCTGTTTATGTAACTTATGGATTCCCTGGGCAGTGCGAACTGGTAATGCACTCAGCTGTTAACCAAAAGATTGGAGGTTCAAGTCCACCCACAGGCTCCTCAGAAGAAAACCCTGGCAATCTACTTCCAAAAAAAATCAGCTATTGAAAATTTTATGGAGCAAAGTTCTAGCCTGATGCATATGGGATTTCCATGAGTCACAACTGCCTTGAAGGCAACTGGTAATGTAATGTATATTATATGTAACTTATTTAAATATTTGATCCAATACTGAGGAAATAACATGGCATTTTACTTGATTAAGTCAACAAGTATTTGACACTCCATAAGGTTTTTATATAACAGTTAAATACAGATATGAAAGAAGGGAGAAAGCTAGACCCCAAAAAAAGGAATAGAGAAGAAAGAGGTAAGAGAAAGGTCCCTAGGTTCTAAAATATTTCCAGTGTCTGTTCAGAATTGAAGAATGTCATTATCTTATCTCTGCCCTTTCGAAGGCTAATTCATTGTTTAACAAGAGTTCCAGCTCTTGAACAGCTCTCATGGTGAAATCTCAGAGGCTTTACTGGGAACGGTAACCATAGCACCAACAGGGAGGAAAATGAGATCAAGCCACTGCAGCGACATGCCCAACTTTAATCTAAGGCTAGCCAGCCAAGCCAAGTGCCATCGAGTCGGTAACCATGGCTGGTTACCTTTAAATCAGTGCCATGACAGGGTGTTTTCCAAGCCCTCATAAACCAGTTGTACATTTCTACGGAGAGTAGCAGAAAACAGTGGCTTCAGCATGCATGGCTGCTGAATCTCTCCTTGGCCAGTATATGTTGCTTTGTCTTCACCCTTTGTCTCCCCTGCTGGCCTGCTCTCACGGTGCACCCTAAGGTGGGGAATCACAAACTTTTTTTCTGTAAAGAGATGTCATGCTAGTCAGTATCTGTTGCATCTACTCAACTTTGGTCTTGTAGCCCCAGAGCAGAGTTAGATGTGAAATGATTAGGTGAGGTTGGGTTCCAATACAATTTTACTTGAAAAAAACTGGTAGGTTGTGTGTGGTATGTAGATCTTACTTTGCTGACCTCTGTTGTAGTGACTGTGAATAAATGAAAGGTAAGCTTTGAAACAGGACGGCATGGAGTTCAAATAAAAGCTATCGTTTACCATCTTGGTAAATTGGCAAGTAATTTTACCTTCCCTGGGAGTTGTTTTCTCATCTGCAAACTGGGGATAATAATGCCTGCCCTATAATTAAAATGAATGAGTTAAGAAAACTCCCAGGCACAATGCTTAGTACATAATATATATTCATCAAAGGACAGTTGTCATTATTACTCACTCAACTGCCTGCTCACTCACTCATTCAGTCAGTGTCTTTCAACAGACATTTAGAGAGCACATATTATTTGTCCAGGCGCTTAGTAGGGGTTGGGATATAGCAGTACCTACAGTCTATCCCTAATCCAAGAAACCACATCATACAAGAGGGAAAATGAACACATGAACAAGCATTTACAGGATAAAGAGATCAGTGCTAAAAGAGATACTGTAATTGTAAAATGTCTTGGATTTTAGTGAGGGTGTCTGGTTTTGTCCTGAAGCTTCTAAAAGCTTTGAACGGTAATCCTTATACTTAGACCAATTGCTGATTTATTTCAAGATATTATGTTTGTGAGAGTTCATAAAATCCATTTAAAACACATACATACAGGAGAGAAAATTACCCAGTAGGACTGACTGAGTAATAAATATAGTGAATAAATTAGGAAGGTAGAAATATCCAAAGTTTGAAAAATGTTGAGTTGAGTCTGTGTGGAATCCCTGCCTGGATACCTAGTCATTTCAGATTAGATTTATGGATTTGGGGTGGGAGAGATGATGCAAGTCAGTGCACCCCAGAATGTACCAAGAGGGATCCTTTCTGTCTTTGTCTCTCAAAGTCCATTTATAGAGCATCCGGCCTGATACCTGTAAGTCTGCGTACCTGGGAATGAAAAAAGTCCCTTGATCTGTTATAGATGATTGCTTCGTATTGGAGGAAATCCCTCAAATATCCAAATCTTTGAGTTTCAGCTTGGCTTCTCTTTTTCCTGGGAAGGAATAGGTGCTCAGATAAGACACGTACAGTAGTTTCTGGCAAGTTGAATCTAATGTTAACATTCATTTGGTGGGGGTAGCACCTGCAGGCTTGGCACCATCAGAAGAACACCAAAGGTGGTCCATCTTTGGGATGGACTCAGAGAACTGCGGCAGTGGTGAGCAGCTCTCAGGTGCTGCAGAAAGTAGAGAGTGGACAACACTCTGGGGCGGTGGGGGTGTAGGGCAGAACTGGTGACGAAGACAATGCTGATGCATGCCATAAGCAACAGAGAGCAATCATTTTTTTATTGTGATTGAGTGAAAGTATACAATCCAAGTTAAATTGCATGCCCACCTATCTGCAGCTCCTTCTATTCACCTTCCCCTGTGACAGCACACTCTTCCTTTCTGTTCTATACATGTCATATCCTCTTAACAATCTCCTGTCCCTTCCTCTCCACCCTCCCTTCTCCCTTCTAGTAAGAAGCCAGTAGGACAGCATCCTGTAGATGCATAGAACCATAAAGTGGACAAACCTTACGGTCCCTTTGTGTACCCAAGTCCAATCCATTCCTGTCCAAAGAGTTGAGCTCAGTGATGATTTATGATCAGGGACAGCATCAGGTCTAGGGGCCATGCTCCCAGGGGAAATCCTGGGCCTTTGGACCACCAACTGTGGTCTTTTAGTGGAGTTCTTGAGGTACACTCCACTTTTTCTCATGATGCCACTGGTATACAACATTGTGTGCCCCATCATGGCTGTTGTTGGTGGTGGCCAGGCACCATCTTGTTCTTCTGGTCACATGTTGATAGAGTCACCTAGGCACTTGGGTCCTTCTGTCTTCTGGGCTCTTTTTTCCTCCATGTCTTTGTTGTCCTTGGTGACCATCTGATCTGGTTGAGTTGGGACCATTTGGTGTACTCAGATGGCAGCTTGCTAGCTTTTAAGACCCTAGATACCATTCACCAATATGCAGTGTAGAAGACTCCCTTAGCAATAGGCTAGTTATGCCAATTGGCCTCTATGTTCCCTGAGAGCATCGTCCCTGGACCTCTGCCCCTGCTAGTCTGTCCTTGCAATGTTCGGTTAAGGTTAGAAGAGTTGTTTTTTTTTTTTTTTTCCTTTGAAACAGCTTTAATATTCTTTGGGTTTGTTTTCCTTTTTTTGTAATTTTATTATTTACTAATTACAATAAAAGAATAAAAATTTCTAACACCTATCAATTATCTCATCTATGATAACCCCTCACCCCATCAGCCACCGTTGTCACCAACACAGTTATTTTCTTCTGTAGATAATTCTGTTTTTAAGCCCTTGTAACAGGTGTCTCATACGGTAATTGTCCTTTTGACACTGATTTCACTCAGCATGATCTCTTCCAGTTAAAACCATGTTATGCAGTGTTTTCTAAAATTATTTTTTTTTTTTTATCATACTATAGTGTTCCACTGAGTATATACACCAGTTTGTTTATCCATTCATCTGTTGATGGGCATCTAGTTTGATTCCATCTTTTAGCTATTGTGGACTGTGCTGCAACAAACATTTGTGTGCATGTGTCTGTTCATGTGACAACCTTTGTTTCTGAAGGATTAATTCCAAACAGTGAGATTACTGGGTCAAATGGTATGTCTATTTCCAGCTTTTTAAGGAAGCACCAGATTGCTTTCCAAAGAGGTTGTACCATTTTGCAATCCCACCAGCAATCTAGGAGAGTTCCAGTCTCTCCACAGTCTGTCTGGCATTTGTTTGTTTCGTGTTTTTAGGATCATGGCCAACCTTGTTGGGGTGAGATAATATCTCATTGTATTTTTGATTTGAATTTCTCTGATAGCTAATGATCCTGAGCATTTCTTCATGTGTCTCTTGGCTGTCTGTGTGTCCTCTCTAGTGAAGCGTCTGCTCATCTCCTTTGCACATCTCTTAATTGGATTATTTACCTTTTTCTTGTTGATATTTTGCAGAACTTTGTAGATTATGGAGATCAGACGTTGACCTGACATATAGTTGCCAAATACTTTTTCCCATAATGTGGGTGGTCTTTTAATTCTTTTGATAGTCTTTAGATGAGCAAAAGTGTTTGATTCTTAGTAGTTCCCATTTATCTATTTTCACTCCTGTTGATTGAGCCTTGTTTGTCCAATTTTTAAGTCTAATTTGTGTAATAAAACTTTTGTTGTTGACCCTATTTTTTCTTGTGTGAGCCTAATTGTTTTGGGTCTTTTATCCAATTTGAGTTTATTTTTGTGTAAGATGTTAGATAGGGGTCTTGTTTCAATTTTTTGCAGATGGACATCCAATATTGCCAGCACCATTTGTTAAAGGGACTGTTTTTACCGGTTTAGAATCTTCAAATATTAACAGCTCATAAGAAGATAGTGGCATCTCTGGGGTCTCAACTCTATTCCATTGGTCTTACATCTCTTTTTGTACTAATACCAGGCTGTTTTGACTACACTGGCAGTGTAATAGGTTCGAAAGGCTGGTAGTGAGAGGCCTCCCACAGTGTTCTTCCTATTCCATAGTGCTTTGCTTATCTGAGGTTTCTTCTCTTGCCATTCAACATTGGTGATTTGTTTCTCTAGCTCATTAAAAAAATGTCACTGCAGTTTGTATTGGGATTGCATTGTATATGTAGATCACTTTGTGTAAGTTAGACATTTTCACAATGTTAAGTCTTTCTATCCACAAACAGGGCAATTTTCTGTTTATGTAAGTGTCTCTTAGTCTCAGCAGTAAGGTTTTATAGTTCTCTTTGTATAGGTCTCTTATTTCTTTAGTTAGATTTATTTCCAAGCATTTTATCTTCTTGGGGGTTATAGTAAATGGTATTGATTTCGTGATTTCTTCGTTCATGATCTCTTTATTATTATAAAGGAATTCTACTGATTTACTTATGTTTATATTCTGATACTTTGCTGAACTCTTCTATTAGTTTGAGTAGTTTACTTATGGATTCTTCTGGAATCTCTGTGTATACAACCGTATCAACTGCAAATAGGGAGATTTTCTTCTGTGCAAATGTGGATGCCCTTTATTTCTTTGTCTAATTGATCTGGCCAGAAGTTCTAGTACAGTGTTAAATAGAAGTGGTGAGAGTGGGCATCCTTGTCTAGTTCCCATTCTCAAGGGGAATTTTTTTCAGTCTGTCTCCATTCCAGATGAG
Source organism: Heterohyrax brucei (assembly GCA_028571685.1). Classification (NCBI taxonomy): domain Eukaryota; kingdom Metazoa; phylum Chordata; class Mammalia; order Hyracoidea; family Procaviidae; genus Heterohyrax; species Heterohyrax brucei. Next base: position 22,902,700 of record CM053147.1, read on the forward strand.
GTAGGCGGTTGGCTTTGTGTAGATGGCCCTTATTGCATTGAGGAATTTGCCTTCTATTCCCATATTGCTGAAAGTTTTTAGCATGAATGGGTCTTGGACTTTGTCAAATACCTTTTCTACAACAACTCACCAAATCAGGTGATTCTTATCTTTTGTGTTGTTTATGTGGGTCATCACACTAATTGTTTTTCTGATGTTGAACCAGACTTGCATCTGTGGTATGAATCTAACTTGGTCATGATGAATTATTTTTTTGATATGTTGTTGAATTCTATTGGCAAGGATTTTATTGAAGATATTTGCATCTAAGTTCATGAGTGATATTTGTCTGTAGTTTTCCTTTTAATGGGCTCTTTCCCTGGCTTTGGTATCAGGGTTATGCTGGCTTCCTAGAATGAATTTGGGAGTATTTCATCCCTGACTATCTTGTGAAATAGTCTCAGTAGTATTGGAGTTAACCGTTTTCTAAAAAGTTGGTAGAATTCTTCAGTGAAGCCATCTGGGCCGGGGCATTTTGGGTTGGTAGTTTTTTGATGACTTTTTCAATATTTTGCTTCATGATAGGTTTATTAAGTTGTTGTACTTCTCCTTGTGATAATTTTGGTAGGTGATTTGAACCTAGGCATTCGTCCATTTCCTCTAGGTTTTAAAATCTGTTAGAGCACAGTCTTTTGCAGTATACTGTTATGATGTTTTTTATTTCTGTGACTTCTTTCATCTCATTTGGGTTATTTGTTTCCTTTTCTGTTTTTCTTTAGTAAGTTTAGCCAATGATTTGTCAATTTTGTTGATCTTTTCAAAAAACTAGCTTTTGGTTTTTATCAATTTTTTCAATTGTTCTTTTATTCTCTAATTCATTTGGTTCTGCTCTACTCTTTATTACCTGTTTTCTTGTGGTAACTGAGGGGTTCCTCTGTTGCTTTCTTTCTACTTGTTCGAGCTGTAGGGTTAATTCTTTGGTTTGGGTGCTGCTTTTCTTCTGGGTATGTGCATCTACAGAGATAAACTGACCTCTGAGCACTTCCTTGTCTGTATCCCACAGGTTCTGGTATGATGTGTTTTCGTTCTCATCTGAATCCATACATTTGTTTATTTTATCTTTGATTTCTTCTTTACCTCATGGCTGTTTGAGCAAGGTGTCGTTCAGTTGAGTTCCAGTTTCTATCTATGTTTTTTCTGCTATTGATTTCGTCTTTTATGGCTTTATAGTCTGAGAAGAGACTTTGCAATAATTCAGTGGTTTGGATTTTGCTGAGATTTGCTTTATGTCCTAACACATGGTCTATTCTGGAAAATGTTCCATATGCATTGTAGAAGAAGGTGTGCTTATCCATTGATGGATAAAAAATTCTGCACATGTTGATAAGGTCTAGTTGATTAACTGTGGCAATAAGATCTTCTATGTCTTTACTAAGCTTTTTTCTAGAAGATCTGTCTACTACTGAAAGTGGAGTGTTGAAGTCTCTAACTATTACTGTGGAATGATCTATCTCATTTTTCAATGTAGTCAGTGTTTGTTCAATGTATTTAGATATCTTGGTATTGGGTACATAAATATTTAATATTGGTAAGTTCTATTTGTATGTTGAACCTTTCATCAATAAGTGGTGGCCATCCTTGTCCATGATGGAGGATTTTACATTAAAATCTATTTTATCTGAGATTAGTATTTCCACACCTGCTTTTCTTTGTATATTGTTATCTTGGTATATATTATTCCATCCTTTTATTTTCAGTTTGTTCATATCTTTAAGTCTAAGGTGTGTTTCTTGTAAGCAACATATACATGGGCTGTGTCTTTTGATCTAAGATATCACTTGCTGTCTCTTTACTGGAGGGTTCAGTCTGTTTACATTCAGTGTAATTATTGATACGTATGTGTTTAATTGCTGTCATTTTGATGTACTTATTTTTGTGTTGCTGTTTTCTGTGTTGCTCTTAATATTCTGTTGTGGGTTGTTCTTTATGGGTTGACTTTTCATCTTTTTTGGTGTTGGTTTTGTGTTTGTTGAGACTCTTGTATTACATTTCTTACTTTCATGTGTTGCATTGTTACTGTCCTTTGTGGCTACCCCTACAATCCCCCTTAATATTCTGGGTTTAATCTCAAACTTATTTCTACATATCTTTTTAAATTTTTCTCCATCTGAATGACAGTAACTATTGAAGTATATCCCTCTTCTTAATGTGATGGCAGTTTAGTTTTCATGATATGATCGCTCATTCCCTTCTCTTAATGTTGTAGCTATGATTTAATTTTGTGGCTTCCCTAACTGAGTAGGTTTTTGGATGTTGTGTGCTGCATTGCCTCCTTAAATATACATTAATGGTTTTGTTTTCCTAAGCAGAGAACTTCTTTCAGTATTTCTTGTAGTTTGGGTTTGGTTTTTACAAAGTCTCTAACCTTCTGTTTATCTTCAAGTGTTGTAATTTCATCTTCATATTTGAAAGACAGTTTTGCAGGATATATAATTCTTGGTTGCAAGTTTTTCTCCTTTAAGGCTTTGAATGTGTCGTCCCACTGCCCCACGCCAACATCATTTCTGCCGAGAAGTCAGATGAAAGCCTGCAAGGCTTCTCTCTGAATGCTAGCTTTGCTTTGAGTCTTCTGCCTTTAAGAGTTTCTGCCTATGTTTTATTTTATTAAGCTTGATTATAATATGTCTTTGTGTTTTTCCTTTGGGGTCTGTTTTTGTGGGATTCAATACATGCCTTGGATATCTATGTTCTCTTTCATAATTTCAGGGAAGTTTTCTGTCAGCGACTTAACAACAATATTCTCTGTGTTTTCAAGCATCCCTGTCTGTTCAGGAACTCTGATTAATCATAGATTATTCCTTTTGATAGAGTCCCACATGTTTCTTAATGCTTCTTCATTTTTTCATATTTATTTTCTATGTGGTCCTTCACAAATGCTGGTGTCAGTAGCTCTGTCTTCAAGGTCAGTCAGTCTGCTTTCCAGTTCTTCAATTCTACTCTTTTGGCTTTGAATTGAATCATCTAATTCTGTAATTTTGTCATTGATCTGTCAGATTTCAGAATGTTGATGTTCCATCAGTTCAAATAGCTTGTTTAGTTTTTCATTTTGTTCTGCTGCATTTTGATTAATCTTTAATTCTCGTCCTCTGATAGTTTCAGAAAGGCTTCTTCATTTGGGATTTTTTTTTTTGTTCTTTATTTTGGGAGTTTTCTGGAACCATGGTTGGCAGCCAAGTGCCGTCGAGTTGGAACCATGGTTAGATGTTTCTTTAAATGCCTGGCAATGGTTTGTTGTTTATGGGACATCTATAGGCTGTTTAGTTTCTCTGGTGTTGGTTTATCAAGAGCTGAGGTGTAGTTCTGAGAAGGGGGTTGGTCACCAGCTGTCTCTTTGTACTCTAGTGACTGGCTCCAGTGGACTCTCTAGGGTGGCAGTTTCTGCACCTTGGCTAGGAAATATACTGCCCTACTTATACAATCACTGGAGGAGCTTTCAACTGACCCTGTGATGTTGGTTGGTAAAGGCTGGAATAGATACGGTCAGGCTGGGAAGCAGTTATTTCTCCAGGCAGTCTTATTTTAAAAAGCTAAAAGCTACTTGACCACATCTGGAGTCAGTCAGGCCACCAGGTGTGGCAGACCCCTCCTTCTGGCTGACATTGGAGGCAGCTCTTTGACTGTCCCCAGATGACATGATTTATTTCAAAGTGTGGAGAAGCTACTGTGCTGTTGTTACCTGCTGGTGTATGCCTCTAAGGCAACACTGTGATAAACAGCCTTTCTGATGCAAAAGCACTTCCCGGACTGGCAGTGCCTCACAGCCTGGGAATTAGCCCCTGCTGAGGCATTTGGTAGGGTAACTTGACCTCCCAGCCAAACAAGATAGCATCCCAGTCAAGCTACACCTCATCCAGTGAAAAAGCTGAATCTAGGGAGGAACTCTGGAAAGGGATGGTGGAGGGGCTGTGGTGCCTACAGTCCACCACTGGGCTCTCAAAATGTGGTTATTCCACACACTGGCTCTCTGCTCTAGCACTCACTGATAACTTCAGAACTGGAGTTCAGCATGGATGCTGGATCATGCCCATCCCCCATCTATGGCCAACAAAAAGAAAAAAAAAGCCAAATACCTTTGGTCCATGCAAGCAAGCCTCTCAGTGAGAGCAGAATTCAGCAGTAGCGAGGAATTTTCCTATTTAGTGGCATGTATTCCAAACTGCCAGCCCTATGCTGTGTCTTAGGGCTCACTGAGTGTACAGAGAGCCTGTTCAATTATCAACCCAGGCCTTAGTTTTCAGAGGGAATTAAGGGGACATGTATGTATTCTGCCATCTTAACTCTGCCCTTGAGAGTGATTTTGATAAATCATTAAGTACCTGTGGGTTACTTCTAAAATAATGGCAGGGGGCTTGTAGGAGGCAGGATGTTGTGTGTTAACAGATGGGTAAGAATCTGCAGAAGATGAGGCATGATAATATATAGGGATTAAGGAGTCAAGCACTGAATGCCCACCCATTTATTTTTGCTACATGCTCCTATTCCTTCAGATCCTTAAAAAGTACTTATTTATAAATTCTAGAATTGCTTCTCACTGAACCATGGAAAGAAACAAGATTTTTTTCCTTAAGCAACCACAGAGTGGACAGTGGGAAAAGGCAGAAGTGTGACTCAATATGTGCATCGTGTACGTTTGCATGTGTGTGTGAATGCATATGTGTATGTGTGTGGTGTATGTAGGAATTAGTAAAGGAAGTTGATAAAAAGAAGAGGAACACCACAGGTGTCAGAATTACTGAACCCTTTTCAGAAGTACACCAGGCTTTGCTCATCGTCCTGAATGGTACCTGTGTATTGTTGAAACAAATGCTGGAGACCAGCATAAGTATTTCTGGACAAACAGCAGAAAGTGAGTTATCCATCCATCTTTCTGAGCAATGTCGGTCAGCAGCACACCAGGGTGCATAGAAAGAAGAAAGTGTCTGTTAGTCATAGATAGGTGTCTTACAGGAGCTGTAAATCTCCTGATTCACTTTGTATTATGAAGTGGATCCTATGATGTGGCACTTTGGGGCAAGAGCTCATTACCAGAATTTATCATCTGTTTTGAAATGAAGTATTAACTTAATAAGTTTTCTGTTTTTCCTTCAAATTCCTGAGGTTCCTGACCACTGAGTTCTCCATTATATGTGTACTTCTTCCTATGTTCTCACCATTTATCCACTTAACCATTTGCCTTCAAGTCAATTCCTATTTATGGTAACTCCATGTGTGTGAAAGTAGAACTGCACTCCATAGGGATTTGCATGGCTGATTCTTCTGAAGTAGTTACCACGTCTTTCTTCCAAGGTGTCTGTGTGTGGACTCAAACCATCAGCATTTCATTTCATTTAGCAGCCAATCACATTAATGTCTGAATGCCAGGAACTGCATTTTACTAATTTCTTCATTAACTCAGCAGTGATTGTCTGCTGTCTTCCAGGGGCTGTATTAGGAACTAGAACTAAAAGGTTCAGTATAGTTCCTCCTTCCCCACAAGGATCTTAGAATCCAGTGGAGAATGTTCTGCCAAGCCATTTTAATATTAGTTCAACAGTTCATCTTTATTTCTTAAAATCACCAAAGGAGCCCTTGTATCACAATGGTTAAGCCCTTGGCCGCTAATATGAAGGTAGGCAGTTAAAACCACCAGCTGCTTCACAGGAGAAAGGACCTGGCAATCTTCTCTTGTAAAGAAACCACATGGGAAAGCTCTACTGTGTCTCAAAGCGTGACTATGAATTAGAATCAGCTTGACATCACACAACAACACAGCAATCACAGAAAAGTTTCATAGTCCAGAAAATCTTTCTTAAACTTATTAATCATTGTTGGATGCATGGATGAACAATTAAAAATAAGAATTTCCTCTGATATAAAATTTTAAGTGAGGATACATTAAAAGAAAATTAATCACAGAGTTTAAGGAAAGGAAGGGTGCCATAGAGCTCTTTTAGTGTAATGTTTGTATCATGCTACTGGCAACAGTGATATTAGAGAGGACACAGACTTGTTGTGCCCCAAAATTCTGATTGGCACATCTACCATATCCCAGGAATCTGAAGGGAAAACTGGATTAAAGGTGATCAGATGGTAAATTTTTTTAAAAAAGCAAACTATAATTTTGTTATTGCTGTTGAGAATAGGAGGAGGATATGGAATGTGTGGATAATTTTCTGTATGAACAACTATTTCCTTTACCATGAGACCAGAACCAGATGGTACCTGGCTGTCATTCCTGACCATTTTGATCAAAGATTATATACAGGGATCCTGATCAAAAGGGGGGGGGGGAGTGAAGAACAGAATTTCAAATTTTCATGGAATCCAAACATTCTGAAGCCCTAGAGTCTAGAGGTTAGAAATTTTTATAAGAGTGATTTCCAAATGTTCAGGCAGAGATATTTCCAAATTAAAAACAGCTTCCAGATGATTAGTTCCAACTAGTTATAGTAGTGTTTTTTTATTAATTTATTTTTAAAGCAGTGAAACTTAGTGCTGGATTGAAGGTCTTCCCATCTCCCAATACCTTTAGCCAGTTTCATAAATACCTCTCCTTCTGATATTGACATACTATGTGCAGGCATAGATAGCCATGACCTTGGGTACCACTCACAAAGCAGGCAGCTGTGAGCAGGAGTTTGCTGAAGATGCTTGCATTCTTCCAGGCAGGTGAGTACACCTTAATGGGAGATTGTTTATGGAATAAAGCCTTTTTTTTTGTTTTTTGTTTTTAATATAGAGTACTTCTAAACAATGCTTCTAGTTTCCAGGAAGAAGAGAACTGCTGCTTTACAAGTGCTTTAAGATACTTGGATAAAGAAAATCTGTTTTAAAAAACTACTAAATTGTCAATTTCCCTCCTTCCCCCTAAGGATCTTCCAGTTCCCTCAGAATCTCACATAAATTGAATGCTGAGTGGCTCTAGGGAGCACTCAGGGCTCTTTATGGTTGAAAAACTTCAGCAACTCAGTAGTTACAGTGTGACCAATGACACTTCAAAATCAAATTCTCTGTATTTGATTAAACCCATTGTCATCTAGTCAATTCCAACTCTTAGCAACCCCATAGGACAAAGTAGAACTTATTTATGGAAAATAACAGTCTTGAAAACCCTATAGAGCAGTTCTGCTCTGTCCTATAGGGTTGCTATAACTGGAACCCACTCAGTAACAATGGGTTCACACACAAACCCAATGGCAACTGCTAAGTAAATTTTCCCAGTTTGATTTGAGTAAGCAATCAGCAGCCATTCTTGTTTCCATGGCAACATATTCAGAACAAGTGGCTTTTTTCACGTAACTGGTCATCTCATGACAACCTTGGGATGATCACCCTCTGAACATCAATTGTACTTTTCTGCCTTTAAATACTTAAAACTAAAAACCAAACCCACTACCATCAAGGCAATGCTGACTCATAACAACCCTATAGACAGAGTAGAACTGCTCCATAGAGTTTCCAAGGAATGCCTTGTGGATTTGAACGGTTAGCAGCTGTATCACTTAACCATTACACCACTAGGATTTCCTTTTTAATGCTACTTATGATACTAAACTATAACTGTTCTTCATTTTTATGTTGGGAGCTGTTGAAAGTCAGGAGCTGTATCTTTTTTCCCACAGTTTAACACGGTGTATAGTACACAGTAGGCTTGCTAGAGACCCAAGTTCTTATCTCACTCAGCTGCCTGACTGAGCATGATAAACAACAGAAAGCTGGCACTGTTGAGGTGTTCGAGGATACATAGGAATGCAGTGAGTGTCTATATAATACAGACTTGGAGCATGAACTCTCACTACAGGAAGATAATCTACCTGCATACTTAGAGGAGCAAGAATCCAAATATATGACAGAACTGGTTATCATCTGCACTGAAGGATTAGCCAGTTGCCTCCCAGTCAATTCTAATTCATAGTGACCCTATAGGACAGAGTAGAACTGCCCCGTGAGACTTCTAAGGAGCTTGGAATTGCTGAACTTTTTGGTTAGCAGCTGAGTTCTTAACCACTGAGCAACCAGGGTTCCAACTTAAGGATTAAGCCTAGGGATGGACAGGCTGCCTTTTATATCCCTCAGTTGTATGACACACACAAATATAACTCTTGTCTCCTGCTGTCTGTGGATTATCAGATCTCTGGTGAGCAGAAGAGTGGAGCTGGAGTATGGATTTTATTCGGCCTGTAGCCTAAATAGGAGAAGGAAACAAATGACAAGAGGCAGGTGGAAAGATTGACGGAGACTCAGAAGAAATTGAACACTGGTATTTGAGTTAGGTAGAAATAATGTTTAACTCAAGTTCATTTTATATTGCCCAGGATCAGTTAATAGGATTGAGGACAAAGGTCTATATCGATACATTTAAGTTTTCGATTCGCTGTGCAGTATCAGTGAAGAAGGCTAATAGAATGCCAACTAAGATTAGGGGAAGTATTAATAATACATACTACTTCTCCAGAGCATCTCATAAAACCAAAGGCACTCACAGTTGGAAGGTATTTTGGAGGTCATGTAGTGTCTCTCACTAACATCTCCTCAAACTTTTACGTTCAAGACACAGTTTAAAGTGTTAGAATTTGGAACAGCACAGTTGGAAGGACTAAAACACTCAAAATAACAACCAATGATTTAGCAATTACTAGAACTCAGCATCAGCCATGACATATTTTACAAGTGTGAGCTGGCCCTTTAAAAGTAAAAAAAAAATAATAATAATGAGGCAATGGCCAGCCACTGTCATGCAGCTCAAACTGCGTATATGGCATCTTATTTGAGGGTGTCCATACCTCTATAAAGATAATAGAAACAGACATTTTCTTTTCTTCTTGCTAACCTGCCTTTGTAAGTTTCCCTGTCCCCAATAAGGCTTATCCCTTCTGTGACATTGCAGAATTTGTCCCAAGGTCCAGTACCTAACAGGTGGTTAGCTAAAAGGATCCTACCTTGCAAGATACTCCTATATGTCATCTTAGCAGGTGGTGCGTTATCTCCTATATGAGATTTTTCTACCTAGACAGTCCAAGTACATCGGGGTGTATTCAGTCCACAGGAGGGCATGAGTCCTGACTCAACAACAGATGAAGAGGGAAGTGAAGTCTGACAGTTGGTTCTCACTGCTTTTCATGATCATTTGTTGCCCTTGAGACATGTTGCCTGCCTTAGTTAGGGTTCCCTTGCTCGTCTTGATACTGAGAAACCATGTCAACATACTGTGACAAAACATGCTTGGCAGTTGTTCCACAAAGCATTCCTGCAGTGTCTGCATCCAGAGTGCCCCTAGGTCTTAGCCAAAGCTAGATCCAACAGCTTTCCCATTAAGTCACTGCCTTGGGTCTGGATCATCAGCTCAGATCACCACTTGCCTTGGGAGAATTTTGTTTGGAAACCCTGGCGGTATAGTGGTTAATTGTTAAAGCTGCTAACCAAAAGATTGGTGCTTCACATCCAGCAGGCACGCCTTGAAAACTCTATGGGGCATTTCTACTCTGACCTATAGGGTCACTGTGAGTCAGAATCCGCTAGACAGCAGTGGGAGGGTTTTGAGTTGTGTGCTTCTCCCACAATGTTCTTCACTTCACTGTCAGGGTCACTCCTCTTCCAGAAACCACAGCTTTGCCGGGATCTGTGGTCTTGGTCAATTACAACATAAATTATTTTCTGCTTTTATCTGCTTAAAAAATGGGCACATTGTCCTCCTAAAAGTCCAGTAAAGGGGGCAGTCTCTGAATGAATTATTTATGGAAAAAAAAAAGATCTTCACGGTATACTCCCAGAAGCTGGCAAAACCTTTTGGACCATTCTTCAGTGGCATCCTATTTCAGCCCTGCTGTGAAAAGCTTCCTGTTACCTCCACATACAGCCTCCCAGCCTAAAGACAGCTATCATATTGCCATTTATGTCTCACCTTTCCAAAGTGGAGATTTACACTAATTAATAGGTGACTTTGGGCATATTTCTGTGCTTCAGTTTCCTTATCTGTAACATGGTTGATAATAGTAGTAGTACACACATCTGACGCTATTGTGAGACTTAATTTGATGTATGTAAAGTACCTAGAATTCTGCCTGGCCCATACCTAAAAATCTGTTGCTGTTGAGTCTATTCTGACTAATAGTGACCCTATATGGACAGAGTAGAACTGGTCCCTAGAATTTCCAACGAGTGCCTGGTGGATTTGAACTGTCAACCATTTGGTTAGCAGACATAGTGCTTAAGTGCTAAGCCACCAGGGTTTTTGACATGTTAGCTGTTATCATTATTATTACTTATTGTCATTGACACAAAACCCTTGGGACAAGATGTATTTTGAAGTTTCAGTATGATGGAATTTTAGTAAGGTAATTTTAGTAAGGTAATAAGAAGGTAAGCCATCTATTATTTGATATTGTGACTACAGAATCTAATCATCTCGTAACAAAATATATTAATATTTCTGCAAGACAACATATGAATGTATGCATATAGTGGGACAAAGACTACAGAGAGCCTTTCCTCATTTCTGCTCCCCCAAAGTCAAACTGAAAGCCTGTCTCCACTGAGTTGATTCTACCTCTTAGTGACTCTACAGGACAGAATAGACTGCCCTACAGAGTTTCCAAGGAACACTGTTGGACTTGAACTGCCAACCTTTTGGTTAGCAGCCATAGCTCTTAACTACTTTGCCACCAGCATTTCCCATTTCAGCTCAGGATTTGCTAAATATTGTGTGAGCCAATTTTTGCTTTACCAACTTTTCGACTTTCAGAATTGCAGAATAAAGATTGTGAATCTGTGACTATTATTTTTAAAACAACTGTTAAAGCTTACTATTTTGATTTTTCTATATATAGTTCCCAATTTGCCACTCTCTTGCTTAAGCTCAGGTTCCCAGAGTGGAAAATGTTATTATAGATGTGATCTGCTGAGCTGGGTGTGGAATGGCTATACCCATTGCCATTGAGTTGACTCCCACACGTAGGAATCCTGTAAGTAGAACTGCCTCATACGGTTTCCTAGGGCGTAATACTTAACAGAAGCAGAGCTCCACTACATTCTGTTGCAGAAGGGCTGGTGGGTTCCAACAGCTACCCTTTAGGTTACCTGCCACGGGCTTAACCACTGCACCACCAGGGCTCCTTTGGAATTGGCATATGATCTTTTTTTTTTTTTTTAATTGTGATTAAGTGAAAGTATGCAGTCCAAATCAGTTTGCATGCCCACCTACCTACAGCTCCTCTGCTCTCCTTGCCCTGTGACAGCACACTCCTGTTTTTCATTTTATACTTGCTGTATCCTCTTAACAAGTTCCTGCCCCCTCCTCTCCACTCTCTTCTCTCTCATCTAGAAAGAGACCAGTAGAATAGCATCCTATAAATGCATAGAACCATAAAGTACACGTGCCATATGGTCACACTGTGTCCCCAGTTCTAGTCCATTTTTGTCTGAAGAGTTGACCTCAGTGTTGTTTTCTAGACAGGAGCAGCAGCAGATCTGGGAGCCATGCTCCCAGGGGACCTCCTGGCCATTAGGCCATCAATTGTGGTCTTTTAGTAGAGTTCTTGAACTGCATTCATCTTTTTCTCATGTTGCCACAGAGACTCAACATTGTGTGCCCCATCACAGCTGTCTTTGGTGGTAGCCAAATACCATCTGATTCTTCTGCTCACATGTTGATACAGTCTCCTGTTCACATGAGTCCTTCTGTCTCCTGTGCTCTTTTTATTTCACGTCTTTGGTGTTCTTGGTAATCATCTGTTCCAGCTGAGCTGGGACCATTTGGTGTACCTCAGATGGCAGCTTGCTAGCTTTTAAGACCCCAGATGCCAGTCATCAGTGTGGGGTGCAGAAGACTTGCTTAGCAATAGGCTAGTTATGCCAGTTGGCCTTGATATCTCCCAAGAGCATGGTCCCCAGATCCTGTGCCTGCTACTCTATCCTTGCAGTATTGGATAGAAGAGTTTTCAGTTTATGGTGAAGTCCAGTTAAGTTGATCTACTTTCTACTGTGTGCTGTCATTGCTTTCACCTAACCAAATTTCTGTGAACTATCTAACCTGTAACCGACCCACACTGCCTGTTGCCACCCTTAGAGCCATCAAAGAGTATTTTCTTGTGTGCATAATTCTACTTTTAAGTCTTTATAGCAGGGTTCTCATACAATATTTGTCCTTTTGCCATTGAGTGATTTCACTCAGCGTGATGTCTTTCAATTGAAACCAGGTTATGAGATGTTTCCTAAAATCGTCACTGTTGTTTGTCATTGCATAGTGTTCCATTGAGTATATCTACCACAGTTTGTTTATCCATTCATCTGTTGATGGGCATAGAGGTTGATTCCATCTTTTTGCAGTTGTGGACTGTGCTGCTATAAACATTTATGTGCATGTGTCTGTCTGTGTGACAGCTTTTGTTTCTGTAGAATAAATTCCAAGCAGTGAGATTACTGGATCAAATTGTTTATCTCCCTATTATTGTGACAGCACACTCCAGGTTTCTAAGGAAGCGCCAGACTGTTTTCCAAAGAGGTTGTATCATTTTGCAATCCCACCAGCAGTGTTGGAGTGTTCTGATCTCTCCACAGACTCTCCAGAATTTGTTGTTTTGTGTTTTCTGGGTTATCGTCAATCTTGTTGACATGAGATGGTATGTTATTGTAGTTTTGATTTGAATTTCCCTGATAACTAATGATCATGACCACTTCCTCATATATCTTTTGGCTGTCAGTATGTCCTCTTTTGTAGAGTGTCTGCCCATATCATTAGCTTATAGCTTAATTGGGTTATTTACCTTTTTCTTGTTGATATTTTGCAGTACCTTGAAGATTATGGAAATAAGACATTGGTCCTACATGTAGTTGTCAATTATTTCCCGTTTTGTGGATAGTCTTTAAACTCTTTTGATAAAGTCTTTGGATGAGCAAAGTGTTTGATTCTTAAGCAGTTTGCATTATCTACTTCCTCTTCTGTTGATTGTGCTTTGTTTGTAGGATATTGAAGTCTGTTTAAGCTGTGTGTTAGAACTTCCAATGCTGACACTATTTTTTCTTGCACGATTTTTATCATTTTAGGTTTGATATTTAGGTCTTTGATCCATTTTGAGTTAGTTTTTATGTCAGGTGTGAGATATGGGTCTTGTTTCAGTTTTTTGCTGATGGATATCCAATTTTGCGTGCACCATTTGTTAAAGTGACTGTTTTTTCCCCAAAGACCTTAGGGCCTTTGTCAAACATCAACTGTTCATAAGAGGATAGTGGCATCTCTGGGGTCTCAACTCTGTTCCATTGGTCTATATGTCTCTTTTTGTACCAGTACCAGGCTGTTTTGACTATTGTAGCAGTATAACTGGTTTTAAGGTTGGGTAGTGTGAGGACTTCCACTGTGCTCTTCTTCTTCAGTAGTGCTTTACTTATCTGGGGTTTCTTCCCTTTCCTAACAAATTTGATTTGTTTCTCCATCTCTTTAAAAATGACACTGGGATTTGTATTGGAATTGCATTGCATATGTAGATCACTTTGTGTAAAATAGGCATTTTCACAATGTTAAATTTTCCTAACCATAGCAGGGTAGGTTTCTCCATTTATGGAAGTCTCTTTTGATTTCTTGCAGTAAGGTCTTATAGTTCTCTCTGTATTAGGTCTCTTCTTCCTCTAGTTAGATTCACTTGTAGGTATTTTATCTTCTTGGGGGCTATAGTAAATGGTGTTGAATTGGGGATTTCTTCTTTGATGATCTCTTTGTTACTGTAAAGGATTTACTGATTTACTCATTTTTATCTTATATATCCTGATACTTTGCTGAACTCCTCTGTTAGTCCCAGTAGTTTACTTATGGATTCTTTAGGATTCTCTGCATATATGATCATATCATCTGCAAACAGAAAGATTTTTACTTCTTTGCCAATTAGATGCCCTTTATTTCTTTGTCTTGTCTAGTTGCTGTGGCTAGAACTTCTAGTACAATGTTGAATAGAAGTGGTGAGAGTGGGCATCCTTGCCTAGTTCTCATTCTCAAGGGGAATACTTTCAGCCTCACACATTCAGGATGATGCAGGCAGCTGGTTTAGAGTAGATGCACCTTATTGCATTGAGGAAATTCCCCTCTATTCCTATTTTTCTTAGAGTTTTTAGCATGAATGGGTGTTGGACTTTGTCACATACCTTTTACTGCATCAATTGGCAAAATTAGGTGATTCTTATCCTTTGTGCTATTTATGTGGTTGATCACATTAATTGTTTTTCTGATGTTAAACCAGCCTTGCATCCATGGTATGAATCCAACTTGGTCATGATGAATTATTTTTTTGATATGTTGTTGAATTCTATTTGCAAGAGTTTTGTTGAAGATTTTTGTATCTAGGCTCATGAGTAATATTGGTCTGTAATTTTCTTTTTTAGTGGGATCTTTTCCTGGCTTTGGTATCAAGGTTATGCTGGCTTCATAGAATCAATCTGAGAGTATTCCATCCCTTTCTACGATGTGACAGAGTCTCAGTAGTATTGGAATTAACTCCTTTCTAAAAGCTTGGTAGCATTCTGCAGTGAAGCCATCTGGGCCAGTGCTTTTTGGATTGGTAGTTTTTTGATGACTTTTTTGATCTTTTGCTTCATGATGGGTAGTTTTTTGATGACTATTTCAATCTTTTGCTTTGTGATAGATTTATTAAGTTGTTGTACTTCTCCTTTAGATAATTTCGGTAGGTGATTTGAGTCTAAGGATTTGTCCATTTCCTCTAGGTTTTCAAATCTGTTAGAGTACAGTTGTTTTGTAGTACAGTTTTTTTTTTTTTTGTAGTATACTGTTATGATACTTTTGATTACATTTGGGTCTGTTGTGACATCTCCCATCTTATTTCTTATTTGGGTTGTTTCCTCTCCTGTTTTTCTTTTGTAAATTTAGCCAATGGCTTGTCAATTTTGTTGATCTTTTCAAAAAACTAGCTTTTGGTCTCATCAATTTTTTCAATCGTTCTTCTGTTCTTTTAATTCTTTTAGTTCTGCTCTAGTCCTTATGAACTGTTTTCTTCTGGTGCCAATGGTGTTCCTCTGTTGTTCTCTTTCTACTTGTTCAAGCAGTAGAGTTAATTCTTTTGTTTGGGCCCTTTCTTCCTTCCAGATGTATACATTTATAGAGATAAACTGACCTCTGAGCACTGCTTTTGCTTTATCCCATAGGTTCTGGTGGGAACTGTTTTCAGTCTCATTTGATTCCATAAATTTATTTATTTTATCCTTGATTTCTTCTATAATTCATGGCTTTTTGAGTAAGGTGTTGTTCAGTTTCCATGTGTTCAAACTTGTATCTGCCTTTTTTCTGCTATTGATTTAGACTTTTACAGTGTTATAGACCAAGAAGATGCTTTGCAATGATTAAATGTTTGGATTTTGTTGAGACTTTCTTTATATCCTAACACATAGTCTACTCTGGAAAATGTTCCATGTGCATTGGAGAAGAAATCTGTTGATGGATAAAAAATTCTGAATGTATCGATGAGGTTTAGTTTGTTAATTGTTGCAATAAGATCTTTTGTGTCTTTACTGAGCTTTTTTCTGGGTAATCTGTCCATTATTGAAAGTGAAGAGTTGAAGTCCCTCACTATTATTGTGTAATTATCAATCTGATTTTTCAATGTTAGTGTTTGTTCAGTATATTTAGATGCTCTGGTATTGGTTGCATGAATATTTAATATTGTTATGTCCTGCTTATGTATTGAACCTTTCAGTAATAGTGACCATCCTTGTCCGTGATGGTGGATCTTACATTAAAGTCTATTTTATCTGAGATTAGTATTGCTCCTCCTGCTCTCTTTTGTGTATTGTTGTCTTGGTATATATTTTTCAATCCTTTGATTTTCAATTTTTTCATATCTTTTAATCTTAATTGTGTTTCTTGTAAGCAAAGTATAGATGGGTCTTTTGATCCATGGTGTCACTCGTTGTCCTTTTATTGGAGAGTTCAGTCCATTTACATTCAGTGTATTGTTGATAGTTTTGTGTTTAGTTCTGTCATTTTGATGCATTTATTTTCGTGTTGTTGATGTTTTCTGTGCTTTTGTTAATATTCTGTTGTGGGTCATTCTTTATCGGTTGACTTTTCACCTTTTTCAGTGTTAGTTTTGTGTTTGTTGAGACTTTGTATTATGCTTCTTGTTTTGATATGTCACATTGTTATTTTGCTTTGCAGCTACCCCATGATCCTCCTTACTATTCTAAGTTTAAATCAGACTTTAACTTCTGCATATCCTTTAAAATTCCTCTCAGTCGAAATGATTATATATACTGCAATATATCGCTCTTTTTAGTGTGGTAATGTCATAGTTTTCATGTTATAATCACTGGTTCCCTTCTTGTAATAATGTAGTCCTAATTGAGCTTATTGACTTCCCTCAGTGAGTAGGATTCTGGGTGCTGTGTCCTGCATTGTCTCCATAAGTATACTCTTAATGTTTCTGTTTTTCTAAGCGAAGAACTTCTTTCAGTATTTCTTGTAGTTTTCGTTTGGTTTTTACAAATCCCCTAATTTTCTGTTTATCTGCAAAAGTACTAATTTTGCTGTCATATCGGAGAGGCAGTTTTGCAGGATATATATTCTTGTTTGGAAGTTTTTCTCCTGCAAGGCTTTGAATGTGCCATCCCACTGCCTCCTTGCCAGCATTGTTTCTGCAGAGAAGTCAGACAAAAGCCTACAGGATTTCCCTCTGAATGTTAGCTTTGCTTTGAGTCTCACTACCTTTAAGAGCCTCTCTGTTTGTTTCATTTTATTAAGCTTGATTACAATATGTCTTTGTGTCTGGTTTTTGTGGTGTTTGATACATGTCTTGGTTATCTGTGTTCTCTTCTTTCATAATTTCAGGGAAGTTTTCTGTCAACGATTCTACAGCAATCCTCTCTGTATTTTCTTCTATCCCTCTCTCTTTAGGAACTCCAATTATTTGTAGATTATTCCTCTTAACAGAGTCCCATATGTTTCCTAATACTTCTTCATTGTTTTAATTTCTTTTCTTGGATTTCTCCTTATAAATGCTGGTGTCAGTTGCTGTATCCTCAAGGTCATTAAATCTTACTTCTGTCTCCTCAATTCTGTTCTTTTGGGTTTGGGTTAATTTGTCTGATTCTGTCATTTTGTTATTGATCTGCTGTATTTCAGATTGTTGATGTTCCATCAGTTCAAATAGCTTACATGAGTTTTTGTTTTGTTCTCTTGCATTTTGTTTAATCTTTAGGAAGGCCGTCTATATAATTCTTTTGTACTCGACCTCCAATAGTTTCAGAAAGGCTTCTTCATTTGGAAAGTTTTGTGGTTCTTTATTTTGGGAGTTTTCCAGAGCGATAGAGTACTCCTTCTTTAAATGTTGAGCATGTGAATGTTGTCTGCATGCTATCTAGAAGACAAGCTGAAGTATAGTTCTAAGAGGGGAGTTGGTCACCAGCCATCTCTGTGTACTCTAGTGACTGGCCCCAGGTGGACTCTCTGGGGTAGCAGGCTCTGCTTCCTGGCTGGGAAAGATGGCTCCCTACTTACAGAGACACTGGGTGGCCACCAGCTGACCCTATGATGTGGATCAGTGAAGAATGGCATAGATACTGCTAGATAGTGCTAGCAATCACTTCTCCAGGTCATCTTATTTAGAAGGATACTTTACTTCTTAGTGGGGAGCTGCCCAATAGCTGCTGACAGCAGTTAGGCCCTCAAGTATGGCAGGCCCTACCTTCCAGCTGAGAACAAAAGTACCTTATAAGGCTGTCCCCAGATTCTATGACATGTTTCAATGTAGGGGGAAATTAGGGGCTTACTGCTGTCCTCTGCCAGGCCTCACCCATAATTCCAGACCTGAATTGTCTCAAATGCTGCTTTTCTGCTGGAGAAGCACTTACCAGATGGGCTGCTGCTCTGTTTGAGAATTAGCCACAGCTAAGGCCCTCAACTGGGTGAATCCACCTCTCTGCTGACCAATATGGTATGCCAGCTGAGTGGCCTTTTCTACCATGAAACAGCAGAGTCTATGGCACAGTCTCTTAGTATGTGGCTATTCCATGCACTGTCTCTGTGCTGCTCTAGACACTGTTTACTTAAGTGCTGCAGTTCTGCATATTTGCTGGCTCGTGACTAGTCCATGCCTAATGGATAACAAAGAATACAGTCCTCTGAAATGGTGAGTCAGCAGGAGTGGGGGTCAGTGGCCACTGGTTTGTCCTTGAGAGGGATAGCTTAGTCTGTTACTTGTGCCTAGTCAAATCTGACAATATCATGCCAGATCCCAAGATGTCCACTGTTCCATTCAGTTATTTTTCCAGGCCTTAGTTCTCAGAGGGAATTGAGGAGATGTGTGTCTTATCTGTTTTCTTGGCCCTGCCCCCTGGCATATGATCCTTCTAATGTTGATAATGAGGAGCCTTTATAGCCTTGTGGTGAAGCAGTTGACTGCTAACTGAAAGATGGATGATTAAAACTCACCCTGTAGCTTTGTGGAAGAAAAGATCTAATGATTTGTTCCTGTAGAAATTACAGACTGGAAAACCCTACTGGGCAGTTCTACTCTCTCTCATGGGGTTCCTGTGAGTGGAAATCAACTCCAGGGCACCCAGTGATAGTGTTGATATTAATGTTTCTGTAGCTGACTCACCACATTATAGTTTTCAGGCAACAAAATCATCTATTTCTTTTTGATATGTGCCATTCTCTAATCTTATGCCTTCTCTTGCTTTTGTGAAAGTGACTTTTGGAAAGTTAAGTTTCTCCTTATGAAATTGTTTCTCCTTGTGAAATTAAAATTTTTAGGCTTGGCCCATTTTCCTGCTCTGATGAGATAATTTTGGATCCTGAGTCTGTCATCTCAGGATCTGCTGTTTCCTTGCCTTGGATATGACTTTGATGAGCATGTGTTAATCCAATTTGGTGAGGAAAATATTGAAAAGAACAGTGCCAAGGGCAGCTGATGTGTCGCATTAGTAAAGACTAGTCAACACTATTTGGAATAGTTGTTCCACCAGTTGAAAACCATCAAACTGTCTGATGATTCACCTTCTCATTTTAGTTTATAAGAAGATCTTTATCTGAGATCTTGTTAAAATCTGCATTCTATCACTACAGAAATCCATAATGTATACCTTAACTCACTACTCATGGTTGATTTCTATTCATAGCAACCCAGTAGGACAGAGTACAACTTCCCCCTAGAGTTTCCAAGGCTATAATCTTTACAGCCAGAGTCCAAAAGAAGAATTTATTTGTTTAAATTACAGTATTTTGAATCATGATGTTGGCAAAGAACATTGAATATGCCATGGACTGTCAGAAGAATGAATAGATCTCTCTTGGAAGAATTATAACTAGAATTCTTCGCAGAAGAGAGGATGGCAAGACTTTATCTTATATACTTTGGACGTGTCAGGAGGGACCAATCTCTGGAGAAGGACCTCATGCCTGATAAAGTAGAAGGTCAAGTGAAAAAGAAGGAGAACCTCGATTAGGTGGATTGACGGAGTGGCTGCAGTGACGGGTTTGAACGTGGCAATGCTTGTGAGGGTGGTATAGGACTGGGCAGTATTTCATTTCATTGTTTGTAGGGTTGCTATGAATTGGAACCAACTTGAAGGCACCTAACCACAGCAAGAATCTTTACTGCCACATCTTCCTTTCCCAGTGCAGCTGGTGGGTTCAAACTGCTGATCTTTTGGTTGGCAGATGAGTGCTTTAACCACTGCACCACTAGGGATTCTGGAAACTTATGCTATAATAACCCTAACAAAAAATAAATGAAGGTGGATCTCACCTAATTTAGCCTTTCTAAACGGCAGTTCAAATCCACCAGGCGCTCCTTGAATACTCTAGGGGTCAGTTCTACCCTGGCCCCTAGGGTCACCATGAGTTGGATCCAACTTGACAGCACTTGGCTGGCAAACCTCTGTTATGTTTTAATGCTTGTTTCCCCTTCCTGAGTCATCACAAAAATCTGGTCCTCAAATTATCAAGTTTATATTCTTTAGTCCAGAGATAACAACATATTTCTTCTGTACACTTTTGAAAATAAAAAAAATCTGCTCATCTGCATTCTATCTACAGAAATCTGTAACATATACTGTTACCCACTGCTGTTGAGCTGATTCCTATTCACTGTGGATTCTCAAAGATTATTGAAAACAATAAAATGAGCGATACCTTTGGCATATTGACACAATGTGAAAAGTAACTGTGTAAATTATCACCCAAATAAAGATAGTTTCAAGGGATACCAACTAGTTGTGGTCCAGTGACACAGATTCATGGCAGCCGCATATATCAGAGCAGAAATGTGCTCCACAGGGTTTCCAATGGCTGACATTTCAGAAGCAAATCATCAAGCCTTTCTTCTAAACTACCTCTGGGTAGACTTGAACTGGTTCAGAGCACAGTTCTATTCCAATAAGCATGAGGTTACCACGAGCTGTAGTCTGCATGAATGAAAGCAGACTCTTTAACAATTGACAGGAGGGAAAGGGGTTTATTATTAATTATACCACACAGGCCTAATAAACTGGATCTGTCTCAGACAAGCCAGAGATGTGGTCACTCTGGAGATAAGTGGCACTGTGATCAAGTGCTATGTGTGTTAACCAAAGGACATCAGTTGAAATCCGCCAGGTGTTCCTTGGAGACTCTATGGAGCAGATCTACTCTGTCCTATAGGGTTGCCATGAATCAGAATCAACTCGATGACACTGGGTGGGTAGAGGTAAGTGGGAAAGCCTTGTGATGTAGCAGTTAAGTGCTATGGCTGCTAACTAAAAGGTCCCCTGTTCAAAGTCACTAGGTGTTCCTTGAGAACTCGATGAGCCAGTTCTACCCTGTCCTGTAGGATTGCTGTGAGTTGGAATTAACTCAACAACAGTGATGTTTGGTTTATTTTTAGGTTTTAGAGATAGATGAGAATGGAAAGTGCTCTTTATAACCTTCCCTGGCTTGAAGCTCTGTGCCTATATTGGTCCTGGTGATCTTTCGTCAACAATTGTTTTCCACAAACAAGAGAATGAGAAGTAGAGTAGCAGCCTACATTCTGCCCTGAAACATCCATTAATCTTTCCCTTAGGTACAGTGTATTTGCATTTCTGGCTCTCTTTGTTCTGAATGGTTCTTTAGAAAGAAGCAGAAGATGAAGGAGGAGAAAAAGAAGGCTATTTTTAGTGTCATGTGTATTTTCATGCCTTAGCTTGTTGTGCATTATAACTTCTCTGATTCTGCATTTTACAAGTAATTCTCTTCTTTACTATTTGTCCTTCTGTCATTTGCAGAAATCCTTATAACATTTGGGATCATTAGAAGTTTCTGTTGTACTCTTTCAATGCACCTTCCTGTCCTTTTCTTTGTTTCCTCAAATATTTCCAGAGGGGGAAAGAAAGTATTTCTTTCTCAATAGCCTAATAAACCTCCTGCGCTTTTTCCATTTCAGAATCTCAGCTGTGACTGCATCCTTTCCTTTCCTAGGACTTTTTGAGGCTTCCTTCCTGAGTTCTCTACAATTGATTAAACTTTACCTTCCTCTCCCTAGCTCTCACGAAACTTAGATGTCACAGTCACTTGCCCCTGTGATTCTTGTCATTTTTACATTCCCCAGTCTACATGATGACCAGAATTCATTTGAAAAATCACAATTGTTCTCATTGCTTATTCTATCATCTTCAGCGAATTTACACTTTTCCATTAAGAGATATTTTTCATTTTTATTTTCCTTTAAACCTCCTAATCCCTGGAGGAAGTAAACGAACCTGTTACAAATGTAAATCTAGGGTAATTTGAAAAGTCTTAAAGCATGTATTATGAAATAAAAATCTAACAGAGTAGGAAGGTGTACATGATATTTTAACAGTCGGTGACAACACTTTGTCTATAATCTATCAAAATATATACTTTGTATATACAACATTAAAATCATTAACTACAAGAGAGGACAGAAATCAGGCCACTAAGGATATGAGAACTTTCTCTCTTTAAAATGACATACAGTGATTCAAAACCAATTGTTAAGAAGTTCCTCCTCTTCTTTATGTTTCTACAGGAAGAATTAAGCTCTATGTCCTTGGAACAAGTAGTATGACAGTGGCACTTCGGACCCCTCTGTCTTCCCACTTCGTTTACCTTCACTCTCAGAGATGGAAGGCAACTGCCCAAAAGAGTGAGGTGGATGAGAATCCCACAGCTACCAGACCTCATTTGTCACAGGGATGGTGCTCTTATAGGAGTCCAAAGCCAGAACCACCTCAGACTAGACTCCTTCTTACCAACTTAGTTTTAGTTTACCAGATCAATCACATATACCATTTTAATGAAAATGCCACCCGAGTTGGGTCCCTGCTGCCTCTTATAACACTTTAATTTTATATTCTGCAAATCTAGTGGATAAGTCTTTTTGAAAGAATCCATTTCGGGGCTTCCCAATTCCCCTTCTTTATACAAAATGCATCACCCTCTTTCAGTTAACTAGAAACACATTATCTGTCTTTCCTTTGTATAAACAATACACATTTTTAACACAGTGTTGTTGTTAGTTGCTGTCAAGTCAGCTCTAGTTCATGGCATCCCCATGTACAACCGAACAGATCATTGTCTGATCCAATGCCATCTTCATAAATGTTACGTTTGACTCCATTGTTAGGACCAGTATGTACTTTGAGTGCCTTTCAATTTAGGGGGCTCATCCTCCAGCACTCTGTTGGATCTGCTGTGATCTATTGGGTTTTCATTGGCTAATTTCTGGAAGCAGATCACCAGGCCTTCCTTTCTAGCCTATCATAGTGTAGAAGCCCTGCTGAAAACCTGTCAACCATGGGTGACCATATTTGCGTTTGAAATATTGGTAGCATAGCTTCCAGCATCATAGCAATACACAAACCACCCTAGTACAACAAACTGACAAATGGGTAGTAGATTTTTGCCACAGTTTTTTTGCCACAGATTTTTGCCACATAGAGCCTTCATACAAAGTAGTTTCATAACTAGGGCCACAGCATTCACCTTGGCCTAGGTCTGAAGCGTTGACTTTGGACTGATTTTGAACACAGCTGACAGGAGATATTGTGCCTCAAACTTGTAATACCCATTCTCAGGTTCTGTGGGAGCTGGATTTCTCCCTTCATGTAGTAATTGTTGCAACAGGATCTGCTCAAACAGGCTGACAGGATCCACCAGATCCCCAAGGTTGGGTTTTGGAAGCAAAGTGTTAGGCTCTATGCTTGCTACAGTCTTACAAAGAAGCCTCTTAAAAACCTGATTTTTTGTTGGGGATGAATGTCAGGTGGATACACTACTGGATAGAACTTGGAAAGTGACAGGGAGTAAGGTAGGATTTAGGCAGAAAAAGCTCACCTTGGATTCCCCAGAAATGTATTTAGAAGGGAAGGCCTGGAGGGCCCTTTAGAGGAATGACATTTTCCCACATCCTTTTGTGAATTCCCTGTCAGAACTTTGAGTCTGGGTAGCGTGATTAGTCAAGGGCATTTTGTGAAAAAATAAAAGAATAATTATGGAGGATAATTTCACTAACAGTAGTTGAAACACTTTATATTCATACTGATCTTGATATTCTAGTGGTACTGATTTACTTAGCCAGGCTGATCAGTAGTTTCCAATAAAAAGTCTAGAAATGTCTCCAAACACCTGTAATCACTTACTGTATCATGGATCAGTGAGATGTAACATGTAGTGTCAAAATATAGTGTTGGGACAAATTTGGAAAAGTGTGTTTAAACTCATTTTTATATTCTACAAAAGAATGATCAGATGCAGTAAGGAATTAAGGTATCTCTAGCATTATTGAGTGTTTATTATGTATTATACCAGGTACTACACACTCTGCATGGATTATCTCATTTATTACCTTAAACAGCCCTGTGAGATAGATGAAGTCCTGTGTGTGGCACAGTGGTTAAGCATTTGGCTGCTAACCGAAAGGTTGACAGTTTGAACCCAGCCACTTCACTGCAGAAAGATGTGGCCATTGCTTCCTTAAAGCCTTAGAAATCCTATAGGGCTCTTCTACTCTGCCCTATAGGGCTCTATGAGTCAAAATCAACTCAACAGCAACAGGATGAGGGACCTGAGATCAGTCCCTGAGGGACCTGAGATCAGTACTGTTCAGTGGTAGAATTCTTGCTTTCCATGTAGAAGGCCTGAGTTCAGTTCTTGGTCAGTGAACATGTTTGTAGAGCCTTGTGTGTTACTAAGACGCTGAACAGATTTCAGGAGATTGTAGACTAATATGGACTAGGAAGAAAGAACTGTTATTCTACTCCTGATAAACTTTCAGTGAGAACCCAATGGATCATAAAATCCAATCTACAACCTATCACAGGTAGCATTTTGTTCTTCTAGCCCTTTGAGTCAGGGCCAACTTGACTGCATCTCTCTTTCTCTATATAATATTTATTTTATGTATATATATACACACACACGTATATATGTAAGTATCTAGTACCTTATATATGTACATATATGTATATGTACATGTATATATACATTACACACTAATGGTAGTTACAGAAACCCTGGTAACATAGTGGTTAAGTGCTTTGGCTGCTAATCAAAAGATTGGCAGTTTGAATCTACCAAGTAATCCTTGGAAATCCTATAGGGCAGTTCTACTCTGTCCTCTGATGTCTCTATGAGTTGGAATCAAACGGAAGCCAATTTTATTTTTATTTTTTTTAATTTAATATGACTGAGTGAAAATGTACATTCCTGTATAAATTTACATGCCCACCTATGTGTATCTTCCACTGCTCTCCCTGTCCGGTGACAGCACGCTATTCCTCTCTGCTCCATACATATATGTGATTTAATTTCTCTAACACAAAATGTGATCATTATTTTTTTCAAACAGAAGCCAATTTAAAAAAAAAATCACTTTTTGTGTTAGAGAAATTAAATCACATATCAGATTAACCCTGAGAGCAGTGGAGGTAGAACAGAGCATAGACTTACAATGAGAATCAGGAGGCTTCTGACCACCATGCTCTTAACTATTATGCTTTATTGCCTTGAAAAAATCAGAAAAAACTACTGGTGAATATGTACATGTAGATGCAACATAGAGATCTTCAGAAAATTTGAGCCCAAAGTAAAAAGCATGGAAGAAAATACTTCACAACATAAAAATGTCAAGTCTTCTATACATAAAAAGGAACCTGGTTGCACAGTGGTTGAGAATTTGGCTGTTAATCAAAAGGTTGGCAGTCTGAACCTACCAGACACTTCTTGGAAACCCTATGAGATGGTTCTATCCTGTTTTATAGGGTCACTGTGAGTTATATTTGACTTGATGCCAATGGGTTTCTTTTCATTCCTTCCTTCCTCCCTTCCTCCCTGCCTGCCTTTCTTCCTTCTCTATCTCTCTCTCTGTTTGTTGTATATGTAAGAAAATATCTTAAATGAAATAACACGACTCAACTCCATCAATCTATCCTACATCATCATTATATATGACACAGGGTAGGTTGACATGTTTAATACATAGAGAGCTTTTAAGAAAATCTTAATACTCCAGGAGACAAATGGACAGTAGATGTGAGGGCAATATACACAACAAAGTGCAAGTTGTCCAAAACATGAAAATTGGTAGGCCTTATTAATAACCAAGTACTTACAAATAAAACCAAGGACATTAGTCTACAACTTCGTATGGAATAGTGGAAATTTGGAAGCCTAACTTTTTAGCTTTTGGAAATTATTAAAACAATGTAATTTCAGATAATGTTTAAAATGTTTAAAGAATATATCAAAATGGCAAAGCACACAATGTATTGCTAAGTAGAACAAAATTATTAAGGTCCCAATTTTATTTATAAACAAGGCACAGGTGTGCGTATTAATAAAGCTTGGTGGGTAATGCCAGTTTCACTTTCGGTAGTTCAGCCTTATGCCAACTGTAAATAAACCTGTTAATTATTTTCTGGACAGCGCTAGCATTTGCATTTTTTAAACAAGTGTGTTTCTTATTGAGAACAACTAAATGGTGTTTGTAGAATTTTTATCATACAGTAGATTCTATCCATTCACTATACTTTTCTGAGCTGTACATGTAAACAAATGCTTTTCATGTTCTCTCTTCTATGCTCTTCCTGTTGAGTTGGCATGGTGGTCGTCTGTAAGATTTTGACCTTAGAATCTAATGCTTTAAAACCAAACTAAAAAAAAAATCTCTTGCCATCACATGGATTCTGACTCATTGCAACCCTAAGGGATGGAGTAGAATTGCCCTATGGAGTTTCTAAGGAGTGTCTGGTGAATTCGAACTGGTGACCTTTTTGTTTGCAATTGAGCTGAAAGCAGTAGCATTCAGGCCCACTTTGGAGTATTCCATCTCTTTTTGAGTTATTTTTATTTTGCAAAGCTCAATCACATACATTGGAGACCCTGGTGGTGAAGTGGTTAAATGCTACAGCTGCTAACCAAAAGGTTAACAGTTCAAATCTGCTATGTGTTCCTTGGAAACTCTAAGGGGCAATTCTTCTCTGTCCTCCAGGGATGCTATGAGTCTGGATGAGCTCAACAGCAGTGGATTTTTTTGGTTTAATCACATACACTATCTCATGTAACAGAAACGCTACCTCAGCCAGGTTTCTGCTGTGGCATGTGATTACCTTAAATTTTTATTTCACAATACAGGGGAATAGGAGAAATCTTTTCCACAGGGTCCATTATTGAGATTCACATTTGTCCCTTATTCAAAATGCATTCTTGACTTTCAACTCATTAGAAGACATTATCCATGGTTGTAAAGAACATACATATTTTTTGCTACAGTTTATCAATAATGAATCCATCTAACAAAGTAGCATCATAAGCTAGTGTCATAGTATTCATCTTGGCCCAGGCCTGAGGCAGTAAGCACCTAAAATTTATGATCCTCAAGCTTCTTGGGTGAACTTCTCTCTAAGCAGGGCTTTGAACCTGTGCTTGCCTGCTCGGTCATAACTGAGGAAGCAACACCAGAACACACCCAAATATTGTAAACCTGGATGAACCAGAACCATCAGTGGAATGGGAAAAATTATGGGTCTCTGCTAGAAACTTAATCTTCCTCTTTGAGAATATGGACAGGGTGCCCACTACATAGCAACCACATTTTTTGCCCATAGATTTTGTGAGAGCCAAAACAGCTGCCACCTCAAAGATGGCAACTTTCCACATGGCTTTGAATGCATCTAGCTCTCCTCCAAACCAACCAAATCCACTGATAGTAACCCTATATACTAGAGTAAAATTGCCCCATAAAGTTCCCAAGGAACACCTGATAGATTCAAACTGCTGACATTTTGGTTAGCAGGCACAGTGCTTAGCCAATGCACAGGTTTCTGTCGCTCTCCTTGGTCCTGGAAACAATCCAATCTCATGCATCAGTTTCTGAAAGGGCTTGTTTTGCCTCTTCTCAGTGTCCTGTCCCAGGGCTTTGACTTGTAATTTTTCCTTTTCTCGTCATGGCTTTGCTTCACTGGCTGTGATGAAATGGGTTTAAGCCAGTTCGAAGCCCAGCCTCTAAGCTCTCTTCCAGTTGTGGGTTCCGGTCTTGTTCTCTGCTAGTCTAGTGATACTCATTGATTCCTGTTATGGAGTCCTGTTCTTTGTAATATATTTTACTTCCTCCCTCAGGTCCAAGGCAAGGCCTTTTCTTTATATTCTTTTGGTCCCTGGAGAAGCCTGACATTATCCTTTCTGGAACCCACATTCACATTTATATTTGGTTCAGAATTGCCTTCCTTGACTCCACTGAGCCGTAACTGAGCTTATGGTTCCTACACCACCCTCGGAAACTGTGTGATCTCAGTACAAATCATGCCATCACCTCTGCAGAGCTGAATTGCACCTGTCCTTTCTGCCCACCTTTCTCTTTATCATTGTTTTATTATATTTTTTCCTAACTCTCCTTTTGAACCCGTAAGTTCATTAAAATCAGCAGTTCCATAAAATTAATTCTCAGCAGGTTACAGACCTGGCCTCCAGGTCATTAAATTTAGGATGCTATTTCTTTTAAAAGTTTGATGTAAGCATTAGCATCACTTCACTTAATTTCAGGTCAGTGTTTCCTGCCTCAGAGAGGACCCATCTATAAAGAGGCTAAAAAGAAACAAACAAACCAAACCCACTGCCATCAAGTCAATTCTGACTCATAGTGATCCTATAGAATGGAGTAGAACTGTACGATGGAGATGCCAAAGAGCACCTCGTGGATTCAAATGGCTGATGTTTTGGTTAGCAGCTGTAGCACTTAATCATAATGCTACTAAGTTTGAGGATGCGGAGGACATGGCCCTCTTATGCCTGTATCCTTTGAAGTGCCTCTGTAGGTGCCTTCCCTCTTGGTCCTCTCCATCTCATCTCACCCCAGTGGGGCTGTTCATAAATTTACAAGACAGAATTCCAGGATTCAATGCATTTCCAGCTCAGCACTAAGGCACTATGCTTACACACAACAGTTTCACTGAATTTGTATTTTTTTAATGGCTATGCTTAGGCAGATATTCCACCCTCTCCCATTTCCAGTGGTCACAGCATTTGATGGAGTTACATTAGGATTTCTGAAGTGCATAGATGCCCAGGACGGCATAAACCTAGAACTATTATCCTTGTTACTCATCTAAAATTTTATAGTCATAAATGCATTGGTTGTTCTATCACTAAGTAATTATTAGAATGTATACTAAATAATTTCTACTAATACCATGCAATGACTGTCTGGTTTATAGTTTGAGATTGTACATAATGTTAAAAAAAAAAAAGTTTTTACTGCCAATAAAATATTCAGTGCTGTCTGTCTGTTTAATGTCAAGCAGCCATTCTGGGCTCATATTTTACTTTCCAGAAGGTTGTGTTTATGTGTATAGACTCAACCTGCCTTCATCA
The DNA here is from genome assembly GCA_028571685.1 of Heterohyrax brucei. Lineage (NCBI taxonomy): Eukaryota > Metazoa > Chordata > Mammalia > Hyracoidea > Procaviidae > Heterohyrax > Heterohyrax brucei. The sequence goes on from CM053147.1 coordinate 22,931,558, forward strand.
CTGTGATTTCGTTTTAAATACTATATGCTTTATTTTTGTCACTTACAACATGGAGATAAGACCTCATGGACTGCTTTTAAGAATGAGTAATAGACATCACCAGAGCACTCTGTGAATATAAAGTGCAGCGGGAACATCACTAAATCATAGCCTTTGTGCCGTGTGCATAAGCAGTTTTTATTTTGGTTCCTTGCTAATGCATTATTTTTTTGTCAGAGGGTAGGCCCTACAACCCATGTCAGATGTGGATGAATTTGTTTCCTTAAGGACTCATAGCCTTCAAAAGCAATGCTTATTGTTGAAAGATCTATCTATACACATACATGTGTATATATGCATATATATACATATATGCATGTATATGAACATATATATACATATATGCATGTATATGTATGCACATATATATATTTTGTCATTAAATATATGACAAACACAGCTTGTCCCTGAAAGCAGGTATCTTCACCATTCACAGGGACCCTGCCCCCACAGTCCCAGTGTTAACTCTGACCATCTCTCTTCATAGTTCCTGTTCTTCCAGGCAGGTATTGCTTCCAAGATAGTGACAAGAGGAGGTACCATAGCTATTCAATCTCTCACCAAATGGTGCACCATGGAGATGTCCCCGGGGGGCATGACTGGTCTTTGACTATGATCCCTTGACTGTTTGGGTGGCCAGAAGAGATCAAGATGTGGTGACCAACTCCCTCAGCACCTCACTCTGATAGTCCAGACCACCATTAGCTCTGCTCTTCCTCCGCTCTCCACATTCCACAAACTTTGGCATTTTGTATTGCTTGACATTATTTTGTGCCTCTTATTTCTATAAAGGCTAGAAAAGAAAGCCAGCTCTAAATGTTCTGTGAGTAGTTTCCTGATTTTATTAGTAGACAGACTGTTTAATATGATTTTTTTTATTATTATACTACATTGCCAACCATGAAGAAATGGCTAAACACAGTATTTATTTTGCACAATAAGAGTGTCAAAATTAGCTCATTTTCTCTGTATTTGTATAAATATAGTACCCTGGTATGTGATATTTTTGCATGTAGCATACCCTGGAAATGTATCTCTCATGAGAAGCAGTTTAATCACACATGGCTGATTTGAGAATTCCTATTCTGATGAAAACAAGTAAAACATTTTCATTTCTGTCAACTGCATGTTTGGGGTGTTACTTTAAAAAGACAACAAAAACGCTGATTCAGGTGGTTGATATATGTTTCCAAGGAGACCCCAGAAAATGTTTTATCATGTATTCATTTATAAAACCAACAACAACAACAAAAAAAACCAACCCATTGCCTTAAAGTCAATTTCAACTCTGAGTGACCCTATAGGACAGAGTAAAATTGTCCCATAGAGTTTTCAAGGAGTGCTTGGCGGATGGGAACTGCCAACCTTTTCGTTAGCAGCCCTGTAGCTCTTAACCACTACACTATCAGGATTTCCCTTATTCACTTATACATAGACTCAGCCTGGAATGGAAACTCTGGAAGTGTGGTGACTAAGACCGTAGGTTGCTAGCCAAAAGGGTTGGCTGTTCAAATTTCTCCAGGTATTCCTTGGAAACTATATGTGGCAGTTCTGGTCCGTCCTATAGGATAGCTCAGAGTCAAAACTGACTTAACAGCAGTCGGTCTGATTTCTTTTTCTTTCTCTTTTTCTTGTCTCTCTCTCTTTCCTTCTTTTTCTTTTTTATATCAGTTTGGGATAAGCCTGGTTCAAGATGAGCAACCAGTAACTGGGACTAAGAGGTGTGAGATATTTTAAATTAAGCATTTTGCTTTATGAGCTTGTAGAATACAGAATCTCTTCTCATAGGATAGGTGTGTAGCAAAGCTAGTGGTACAGAATTCAGCCACATATTCTGGTAGTCTGAGCACTCAGCGTGGTGTTGAATGAATGAATGGGTGAGTGAATGATGGAATGGCGAACAAACATGAAGAGCTGAGCGTATTATAACTACATCTGTGTGACAATGTGATCATTATAAAGAACACACTAAGCAGGTTCAATATCCTGCCTGAAAAATAAACTCATTGTACCCTCCATACACTTTTCTTCTCTTTCTCTGGATAAATCTCCTCAAGTTTCATTTCCTCAGGTCACTTCCTGCTTTATCCAGAGCCAGGCCTTCCTATCAATGATAATTACCAACAGTTCCCTGTGGCTCTTCCTGGATTCCTTTCAACCGAATAGTAATTTTTTTTCTTTAACATTTCCTACTGCTTTAATTTTCACTTCTGTTTCAAATTCTTCATTAACTTTAATTAAGCTTTCCTGAGGCTTAAATACCTGTAAAACTTTTTTTTTTTCAGCTTAATCATTTGATTTGTCTGTTCTGCTTTCCGACTCTGGCCCATTTATAAGACTGTTAAACCTGAAATTGTGCCTTAGAGATGGTGTGTTCACAGAGGAGAAAGAAATGATGGCATTGTTAGTGAAAGTTTAATGATGACTTTCTCAGGAAAAATCTCACACTTCAGTATTCTTTGTGTTTCATGCTGATAAGCAGCTAATAATTTTAAATGCCTTCATTTTAGTTTTAGTTTATTAAAAACACACTTCTAGTTTTCAAATCCACATAAATATTGGGTAGAAATTCACCTAGTCTAGAAGGACATGAACTTTTCACTATCTGTTTCAAATATTGCTGCCTATTTCAGCAAATCTCTTTGATTTTAATTCTGGTCACCATGAGTCGGATCCAACTCAGTGGCACTTGGTAGCCTATTAATTATTTTCTTTCACCTGACATGATTTTCTGATTGAGAATTTAGAGTCAGAAGTTGATCTAATGTATCAAGTATTCTATTTTATTCCATTTGTAAATGAAGAAACTGAACCCCAGAGAGATGATGGTTACAGAGATGGTTCCTAGAAAACTCAGATCAGAACCTGACTGCCGTGAGGTGTCTGTAGTCGTTTGTTACCAGGGATGATCACTGTGACCACAAACTATGTAGACATGCCAGTTGCTTCTAAAACACCGTTGTCATCTCACCCCAACTCGGGTCCAGATGAAGCGGGAGTGTAGCTGCTTAAAGCTTTGGTTATTTCTAGAAATGACTTGAGAGAGTACACTTTGAAGTTAATGGATGGCATTTTCTCTTGACACTGGACAAAGTTATAACTTTCTTATGTTCCTGCTTATATAAATTGTATGATGATGCCTTTGTGATTTTTAAATCCACCAGTCACTTATAGTCTGTATTATGAGATCTACCAAGTTTATCAAAGGATACGTTCTGCATCATCTAAAGTAGTTCTGGGTCCAATCATTTGCTCCTTCTTCCCTACAATGAATATTACCAGGACAGGCTCTGTTCACAATTCTGAGGAGGATAAATAGAAGTATAGATTGCTTTTTTATTTAAAATAAATATCTGGAGTATTCATGAATATTCTTGTTACAGATTATTTGCCCAAGACTATTACCTTCCCTTATCGTTTAGAGCCTCTGTGAGTCAGAATTGACTCGATGGCATTGGGTTTGGTTTATTTTTATCATTATCTTTATCTGGGCTCTGTGATTTTTGAGGTTTCCGTGGATAACATAATCCTTTTTTTATTGTGAGCCATGGAGGCAGCTGAAAAATTTACTTCTTTGATGTGGGTGAACACATTCTATGGTTTAATCATTTTTGAAACTCTAATTTTGCCTGAAAATTTTGCCTACTGTGGCTAACGTTGCAGAGAATGGGAATTCCCGAACACCTAAGTGTGCTCTTAAGGACTCTGTATATGGATCAAGACGCAGTCGTGAAGACAAAACAAGGGGACGCTGCATGTTTTAAAGTCAGGAAAGGTGTTCATCAAGGTTGTATCCTTTCACCATACCTTTTTAATATGTATGCCAAGCAAGTAATGCAAGAAGCTAGATTATACAAAGAAAGAGACATCAGGATTGGAGGAAGACTCATTAACAACCTGTGTTACAGAGACAACAGCACCTTATTTGCTGGAAATGAGGAAGATTTGAGGCATTTACTGATGAAGATCAAGGACCACAGCCTTCTGTATGGATTGCACCTCAACATCAGGAAAACAAAAATCCTCACAACTGGACCAGCAAGCAACATTGTCGTAACTGGAGAAAAGATTGAGGTTGTCAAAGATTTCATTTTACTTGGGTCCACAATCGATGCCCTTGGAAGCAGAAGTCAAGAAATCAAAAGATACATTGCACTGGGAAAAGCTTCTGCAAAGGATGTCTTCAAAGTATTCAAAAGTAAGTATGTCACCTTGAAGACTAAAATGTGCCTGAGCCAAGCCATAGTATTTTCAGTCGCATAATATGGATGTGAAACCTAGGCAATGAACAAAGAAGACAGAAGAAGAATTGATGCTTTTGAATTGTGGTTTTGGAGAAGAATGTTAAATGTACCATGGACCACCAAAAGAACCAACAGATCTGTTCTGAAAGAAGTACAACCAGAGTTCTCCTTGGAAACAAAAATGACAAGACTGCACCTTACATATTTTGGACATGTTGTCAGGAGAGATCAGTCCCTGAAGAAGGACATCATGCTTGGTAGGCTGGAGGGTCAGTGAAACAGAGGAAGATCCTCTACAAGATGGATCAACACATTGGCCACAACAATGGGCTTAAGCATATAAACAATTGTGGACATGGTGCAAGACTGGTCAGTGTTTCGTTCTGTTGTTCATAGGGTCGCTATGAATCAGAACTCACTTGATGGCACCTAACAACAACAATTTTGCCTAGGTGATAAATGAAATTGTTTCCCCTTTTCTGTTGCAGCTGACTTAATATAATTTGAGATGAAATGAGTAATTTTGATGTAATTAAAAAAAAAGTCTTATCTTTTTAGTTAACCAGGCCACTGATTTGGCTGTGGTAGTCATGTAAGTGATTTGAATTATTTTCTCCCTAATTAAATTACCTGAGTACCTGAACTGAATGACTAGTATCGATCCCCCTTCCCACTACCCCCTCTTCGTTGTAAGGGGCTGTAGAGCGACGAAACCACATTGACTCAGCTTGTCCTTCTTGAAGACTTTTTGAATCTGTTGGATCTTTACACAATTTAGGAAGTTCTCCCTGAAATGCACAACTTTCTTTTCTTCTGGGAATCCTTCTTCTCTGCTAGGATCCCTGCTGCACTGAGAGTCAGACTACTATTTCTGTGTCTCATCACTTATGCAGGAGCATGTGTCACCGAGGAAAACAGTTTCTCTTCAAAACCAGAGCGGTTCCTGACACTGGCAGAAGGGTTGCATAGAATTAACTTTAAACCCATGGAAGAAATCATGTGAGCCCTGTTAAGTGGCTGTCCCATTAAGTGCCTTTTTCTGCCTTTAGAAATATTAGACCCAACTCTTTTTTAGTCATCACATCCGTATGTCTGTATTTGGAATCCACATTTTTAGACATTGCTGAAGGTAGTAGTATGTGTTTAAACAATAAATGTACCAAGCTAGCATAGTTCCTGATGAATCTATGATCTTAAGACTGTCTTTCCACAATCACTCCCTAAGTGACTTGCAAAAAGGAATGTCCAGATTCTGTTTTTATTTTCACTACAGGGATAGCACAGGAGGAAGAAACACAGCTCCAGTAAAGACGGTAGGGACACACAGTCTCCCTGAGTTCTCCTTCTGAAGATTATATTATTCTAATTAATAAGCCATCCTGAAATAAGCACTATTGTTTAGCATATGTTAATTTAAAATAGCAGTTAAATCACAGTAATATTTACTGTTTAAGAGATTATTATTTGTATGTTGGAGATAATAGGGTTTCTAAATACCCAGTTTGTTGGTATCTGCCAAACAAATTCATCCCTGATTGAGAAGCTTAATTGCATCTTGTCAGTGGAGGAAATAGGATTTGGGTATTCAGCTATCACATTTATCCTGTCAGATGGTCCTGTTGTTCCTACCTATCTATTTAGAACTTTAACAGGGACCATACAAAGGAACCAGCACATGCTAAGAGTAATTGGAGGGTGTTACCATTGGATGTCATTAATTCAAACACTGAACAGCTGTTGTTAAATACCAACTGTGTCAGGCACTACATCAGGCATGAGATATTAGAGATAAAAAAACAGACCTCTCATCTTCACTTGGCTGGCTTGGCATCTTCCTTATGAAACTGAGATGCACAGAGAAGATAGATATTAAACAACTGTATAAAGAAATAGATAATTGTCAACCATGCTGAGCACTAAGAAAACAGAGAACATGCCATGCGAGCAGGGTTGGATTATGCAGTAAACAAAATAGCCTGGGTTTACTTGTGCTTGCTTCCTAATCTATACAGCATGATTTTTACCACATTTTTTTTTTACTTTTTTAAAATTTTTATTTAACATAACTGAGTGAAAATGTACATTCACATATAAAGTTACATGCCCACCTATATGCAGCTTCCACTGCTCTCCCTGTCCGGTGACTGCACACTGTTTCTCTCTGCTCCATACATGTCTCATCCTTCCAACAGCCTCCTTTCCCCACCTCTCCATCCACTCCCCTTCCTCCAGCCAGAGGTCAGCAAGATGATATCCCATAGATGTACAGAACCATAAATTGCTTCCAATATATGGTCACTCTGCATTGCCAAGTCCAATCCATTCCTGTCCAAAGAGTGGACCTTTGTTACACTTTATGAGAAAGGGCAGCATCAGGGCCGGGGGTCATGCTGTCAGAGGAACCCCAAAACCACTGGACCGTCAACTGAGGTCTTTTAGTAGAGATCTCATGATGCACCCCTTTTTATTCTTGAGTTGCCAGTTAGACTCCTCTGTGTGAGCTCCATCGTGGCTATCACTGGTGGTGGCCGGGCACCATCCGGTTCTTCCGGTCCCAAGTCGATGTAGGCACCCACTCTTGTGGGTCTCTCTGTCTTCTAGGTTGTCTTTACCGCATGTCATTTTGGTCCCCGGTGAGCATCCGTTCCTGCTGAGTTGGGACCATTTGCTGTGTCCTCGGATGTCAGCTTGGCAGCTTTTAAGACCCCAGATGCCACTCACCAATGAGGGGTGCAGACAGCTCTCTTAGCAAAATGCTAGTTGTGCCAGTTGGCCTGGAATTCACCTAAGAGCATGGTCCCCCGCCCCTCACCCCAGCTACTCTATCCTTGCAGTATTGAGTTAAGATGGAAGGAGTACTCAAGTTATGCTGAAGTCCACTTAATGTTGTTCTTGTTTCTAATGTGTGCTATCACGGCTTTCTCCCAACTAGATTTCTAGTAACTATCTAAACTAAACCCTCCCCCCCTCCCTTGCAGCTGTCAAAGAGTCTTTTCTTCTATACACAAGTCTGTTTTGGGGATCTTATCGTACAGGTCTCATACAGTATTTGTCCTTTTGTCGCTGACTACTTTCACTCAACATAATGTCTTCCAGTTGAAACCAGGTTAGGAGATGTTTCCTGGAATCATCGTTATTCTTTATCATTGTGTAGTGCTCCATTGAGTATATGTACCATAGTTTACCTATCCATTCTTCTATTGTTGGGCATCTGGGTTGATTCCATCTTTTTGCTATCGTGGACTGTGCTGCGGTAAACATTCTGGTGCATGTGTCCATTGGTGTGAAAGGCCTTGATTTTGTAGGATATATTCCAAGTAGTGGAATTACTGGGTCAAATGGTATATTGATATCCATTTTTTTAAGGAAGCGCCAGATTGCCTTCCAAAGAGGCTGGACAATTTTGCAACCCCACCAACAGTGTAGGAGGGTTCCACTTTCTCCACAGCCTCTCCAGCATTTGTTGTTTTGTGTTTTCTTGATCGTGGCCAATCTTGTTGGGGTGAGATGGTATCTCATTGTTGTCTTGATTTGAATTTCTTTAATAACTAAAGATCGCAAACATGTCCGCATGTGTTTTTTTAGCTGCCTAGATCTCCTCTTTGGTGAAGTGTCTGTCTATCTGCTTTGCCGATCGCTTAATTGGATGGTTTATCTTCTTCTTCTTGATATTTTGTAGTATCTTATAGATTATGGAGATCAGGCGTCAGTCTGACATAGAGTTGCTAAATATTTTTTCTCATTCTGTGGGTGTTCTTTTAATTCTATTAATAAAGTCTTTGGATGAGCAAAAGTGTTTGATTCTTAATAGTTCCCATTTATCTATTTTCTCTTCTGTTGATTGAGGTTTCTTTGACAGATTTTGGAGTCTGTCCTCATTGTGTATTAAAACTTCCATTGTTGTTCCTACCTTTTCTTGGATGAGCTTTACCATTTTAGGTTTGATATTTAGCTCTTTTATCCAGTTGGAGTTGGTTTTTGTATACGGTGTAAGATATGGATCTTGATTCAGTTTATTGCAAATGGATAACCAATTTTGCCAGCACTATTTGTTGAAGAGACTGTTTTTACCCCAGTTTAATGTCTTAGGACCTTTGTCGAATAGCAACTGTTCATAGGCAGATGGTGTCATCTCTGGGGTCTCAATTCTGTTCCATTGATCTGTCCGTCTGTTCTTGTACCAGTACCAGGCTGTTTTTACTACTGTGGCAGTGTAGTACGTTCTAAGGTCAGGTAATGAGAGGCTTCCCAGTGTGTTCTTCTTCTTTAGTAGTACCTTACTTATCCGGGGCTTCTTCCCTTTCCGAACAAAATTGGTGATTTGTTTCTCCACCTCATTAAAAAATGATGCTGGAACTTGTATTGGGATTGCATTATATAAATAAATGGCTTTGGGTAAAATAGACATTTTCACAATGTTAAGTCTTCCTATCCATGAGCAGGGTAGGTTTTTCCATTTGTCTAAGTCTCTCTTAGTTTCTTGTAGTAAGGGCTTGTAGTTCTCTTTGTAAAGGTCTATTGTTTCTCTGGTTAGATTAATTCCTAGGTACTTTATCTTCTTAGGGGCTATCGTAAATGATACTGATTTGATAATTTCTTCCTTAACAGTCTCATTGTTGGTATAAAGGAATCCTACTGATTTACTTAAGTTTATCTTGTATCCGGAGACTTTGCTGAACTCTTCTATCAGTTTGAGTAGCTTACTTATAGATTCCTTGGGGTTCTCTGCATATACAATCATATCATCAGCAAACAGGGAGATTTTAACTTCCTCTTTGCCGATGCAGATGCCCTTTATTTCTTCGTCTTGTCTAATTGCTCTAGCTAGAACTTCTAGTACAATGTTGAATAGGAGAGGTGACAGTGGGCATCCTTGTCTAGTTCCTGATCTCCGGGGAAAGTCTTTCAGTCTCTCTCCATTCAGGATGATGTGGGCAATTGGCTTTGTATAAATGACCCTTATTGTGTTGAGGAATTTGCCGTCTATGCCCATTTTGCTAAGAGTTTTTAGCATGAATGGGTGTTGGACTTTATCAAATGCCTTTTCAGCATCAATGGACAAAATCAGGTGATCCTTGTCTTTTGTGTTATTTGTCTGGTTAATCACATTAATTGTTTTCCTGATGTTGAACCAGCCTTGCATCCCTGGTATGAATCCCACTTGGTTATGATGGATTAATTTCTTGATATGTTGTTGTATTCTATTGGCAAGAATTTTGTTGAAGATTTTTGCATCTAGGTTCATGAGTGATATTGGTCTGTAGTTCTCTATCTTTGTTGGATCTTTCCCTGACTTTGGTATCAGGGTTATCCTGGCTTCATAGAATGAGTTTGGGAGTACTCCATCCCTTTCTATACTGTGAAATAGTCTCAGTAGTATTGGGGATAACTCTTCTCTTAGTGCTTGGTAGAATTCTGCTGTGAAGCCATCTGGGCCCGGACTTTTTTTGTTGGCAGTGTTTTGATGACCTTTTCAATCTCTTCCTTTGTGATGGGTTTATTAAGTTGTTCTGCTTCACATTGTGATAATTTGGGTAGGTGGTATGAGTCAAGGAATTGGTCCTTTTCCCCTAGGTTTTCAAAGTTGTTAGAGTACAGTCTTTCATAGTATTCTATTTTTGATTTCTGTTGCATCTGTGGTGACAACTCCCCTCTCATTTCTAATTTGGGTTATTTATTATCTTTCCTGCTTTTCATTAGTAAGTTTAGCCAGTGGTTTATCAATTTTGTTGATCTTTTCAAAAAACCAGCTTTTGGTCTTTTCAATTTTTTCAATTGTTTTTCTATTCTCTAATTCATTTAGCCCTGCTCTAATCTTTATGATTTCCTTTCTTCTGGTGCCCGAGGGGTTCCTCGGTTGTTCTCTTTCTACTTGTTCAAGCTGTAGAGTTAGATCCTTGATTTGGTTTCTTTCTTCCTTCCAGATGTGTGCATTTATGGAGATAAACAGACCTCTGAGCACTGCTTTGGCTGTATCCCATAGGTTCTGGTAGGAAGTGTTTTCGTTCTCATTGGAATCCATGAATTTCTTTAATTCATCCTTGATTTCCTCTATAACTCATGTTTTTTTGAGCAAGATGTTGTTCAGTTTCCAAGAGTTCCACTTTCTATCTATGTTTTTTCTGCTATTGATTCCAACTTTTATGGCTTTATGATCTGAGAAGATGCTTTGCAGTAATTCAATGGTGTGGATTTTGTTGAGCATTGCATTATGCCCTATCACGTGGTCAATTCTGGAGAATGTTCCATGTACACTGGAGAAGAAGGTGTAGTTGTCTGCTGATGGGTGGAAAGTTCTGTATATATCAATGAGGTTTAGTTGGTTAATTGTGTCAATGAGGTCTTCTGTATCTTTGCTGAGCTTTTTTCTAGATGATGTGTCTAATAATGAGAGTGGAGTGTTAAAGTCTCCCACTATTATTGTGGAGTCATCTAACTCTCTTTTGAGCATAGTCAGTGTTTCTTTGACATATTTAGGTGCTCTGACATTAGATGCATAAATATTTAATATAGTTAAGTCTTGCTTGTGTACTAAACCTTTCAGCAATAAATAGTGTCCATCTTTGTCCACGATGGTGGATTTGACATTAAAATTGATTTTGCCTGAGATTAGAATTGCCACCCCTGCTCTTCTTTGTTCATTGTTAGCTTGATATATGTTCTTCCATCCTTTAATTTTCAGTTTGTTCCTATCTTTAGGTCTCAAGTGAGTTTCTTGTAGACAACATATGGATGGGGCGTGTCTTTTGATCCAAGATGACACTCGGTGTCTCTTTACTGGAGCATTCAGTCCATTCACATTCAATATAATTATTGATAGGTATGTGTTCACTGCTGCCATTGTGATATGTTTATTTTTATGTTGATGTTTTCTCTGTTGTTCTAATTAGTCTATTCTGGGACACTTTTTTTAGTTGATTTTTCACCTTTTTCAGAGCTGGTTTTATAGTTGTTGAGACTCGTGTGTTAGATTTCTTGAAATGGTATGATACCTCTTTGTTGTGCTTTACAGCTGTCCCTATGAACCCCCTTAATAAACTATTTATAAACCCAATTTTAATTATTACCAGTCTTGTCATCTTCCTCTCCATATGGAAGGACTATAACGACTGTAGTACATCCCTCTTTTTATTATGATGACACCATAGTTTTCATGATGATCACTGGATTGCTTCTTTCCATATCAAAGCTGTGATTGACTTTGGAGCCTTCCCTAAATGAGTACAGTTTTGAGTAGTGTGTCGTTCTAAAATATAAAGTTAGTGGTTTCGTCCTTCTAAGCCAAAGCCAGGAACTTCTGTCAGTATTTCTTATAGTTTGGGTTTGGTTTGTACAAAGTCTCTGAGTTTCTGTTTATCTGGGAATGTCTTAATTTCATTTTTGTATTTGAAAGATAGTTTTGCAGGATATATAATTCTTGGTTGGAAGTTCTTCTCCTTCAAGACTTTGAATGTGTCATGCCACTGTCTCCGTGCCAGCATGGTTTCTGCTGAGAAATCTGACGAGAGCCTACAGGGTTTCCCTCTGAATGTTAGCTTTGCCTTGAGTCTTGCTGCCTTTTAAGAGTTGCTGCTTATGTTTCACTTAGTTAAGCTTGATTATAATATGTCTTGGAGTCTTTCTTTTGAGATCTATATTGGATGGCGTACGATATGCATCTGAGATGTCTATATTCTCTTCCTTCATGATTTCTGGGAAGTTTTCTGTGAGCAGCTCAGCAACAATACTCTCTGTGTTCTCAGATGTCTCACCCTGTTCAGGGACTCCAATTAATCGAAGGTTGTTCCTCTTAATAGAGTCCCACATGCTTCTTAATGTTTCTTCATTTTTCTTGTTTCTTTTTTCTGATTTTTGCTCATAGACGCTGGCATCAGTAGCTCTGTCTTCCAAGTCAGAAATTCTTTGTTCCATTTGTTCCATTCTGTTTTCTTGGCTTTGCATGGAAGTTTCTATGTCTTTGATTTTCTTCTTGATCTGTTGGATTTCAGAGTACTGGTGTTCCATCAGATCGAACAACTTGATTAATTTTTCATTTTGTTCTGTTGCATTTTGTATAAGGTCTAGAAGGGCTCTGTATATAATCAATTTGTATTCACTTCCTGATGCTTTCACAAAAGTTTCTTCCTCTGGAAAACTCCTTGGTTGCTTTGTTTGTGAGACTTCTGAAGCCATGAGTGATTGCTTGTATGCCACAATTGTCTGTTGCTTTTTGGGTCCCATGTGAGTATATAGAGGCTGGAAGAGGTACTGTGAGGATGGATTGCAAATGTTTCTCTAGGCTGTCGTCAAATGTAAAGCAAAAGGTATCTGACCAGTTCACAAGTCAGTTAGGTTTTCAGGTGTAGAGGTCCCTCTTCTCATCTGACAAAGTAAGCGCCACTATATCCAACCCCAGATGACAACAAACTAGTTCAGAATACAGCAATGCTACTGCCCTGTTGGCCTCTGCTGACAGGGCCTAGCCTTAGCCAACACTGCGTCGAGTACTGGTTTTGTGATAGAAAAGCGCTCTCCTGTTGGCAGGCTCTGGCTCCCAAGCTAAGAATTAGGTCCAGCTGCGGCCACCATATCCAAGATGGCGCCCTCCACACAGGCAGCAGACAGAGGGGCCAAAGGTGCCAAGAGGTAGTGATTCCTCTGCTTCTGTAGGCAGCACTGTGCAAAATCACTACTTTTCTGACGGAGAAGTGCTGTGCCATCTGCAGGCGCTGGCTCCCAGGCTAAGAACGAGGTCCCACTAAAATCTTGGTACCAACATGGCGTCCCGCACCCTGACCGCGGAGCTCCGCACAAACCCCCTGAGGCAGCTACAAAACGAAAGGCTCAAAGTGTCTAGATTAACAGAGTCCTGAGCCTGGCTCTCAGAATATGGGAATTTCACCTGCCTATCCCCTCAGCAGCGCGTCTGAGTCCAGCTGCCAGGCAAGATCCAGCTCCGCCCGCCAGCCGAGACAGAGGAGAAAAAAAAGTCAAACTGATGCATTTACCTTCCGTCCGTGAGAGCCGAGGCTAGCCAGGAGCGGGAGTCAGCGAAAGAGAGGAGGTTTTTCGCTGAGTGGTATGAAGTCCCAATTAACAGCTCTGTGCTGTGTCCTGCGGCTGATTAGGTGATCAGAAGGCTCTGTTTGATTGTCAGTTCAGGTCTTGGTTTCCAGAGGGATATAAGGAGACATGGGCTTAGTCGGCCATCTTGACTCTGCCCCACCTTTTACCACATTTTTGATGTGGGGGGAAACAAGTGAAATTGTTGTGAACTAGTTCACTACACACTAATAAGTAAGCACAGGTAAACCTGTGCTTACCTTGTTTCCTGGGTACTCTGTACCTGTCAGGGATTGAAAATTTGAAGAGGCTTTTGATTCTATAGGAAGGTGCTGTGGAGTTGGGTTGAGAAGCAGATGCCAGCCATACTTAGAAGCAAAAGCTTCAGTGTGGTGGAAAAATGTGACATTGTTCACTACAGATGATCTGGTAAGCAAGGTAAACACTGTGTTTACCTTGTCTATGGATAATCCCACCCTGCATGAAAGCGTGCACTGAGGGCACTTTGCTCATTGGCAAAATGATGGTCTGAAGTTTGGGATGAGGTCGTGATGAGTGGGTAGAGCCTTGCTGGCAGAGGAAACACAGCGAGACAGGGAAAGCCCACTTGTCTAAAGGAGGTAAATGAGGTCAGGGAGGCAGAATCATGGAACCCCAAGAGGGCAGGCTGGTATTAGATGCAGCTGAAGAGGTTCCAGAATCTAACTTGCTCAGGGCTTTGGAAGCCACAGGAAAATTTTTGAATGTGTTTGTAACCTGCAATGAGACACTAGTGAAAAAGTAAGTTAATGACATGATTTGCTTTGGGTTCTGAAAAGTTAATTTTGCCATAAGGAGAGTGCATTGCAAAATGCCAAATATGGAAGAAGGGTGATGAATTTTTAGAAGTCAATGTTTTGCTTCCTTTGTGAGATTAATGGTGATTTGATTTAGGGTGGTAGTGAAGGGAGGCAGAAAGGAATGAATAAGTTTGAGATGTATTTTGTAGTAAAACTAACCCCTTGGAGAATGCAAAGGGTGAAGAAGACAGCGTTCAAGGATGGCACTTAGGTTTTTGGTATAAGCAGTTATGAGGATAGAGTTGCCATGCTTCGGGATGCCACGGGTTGGGTTGAAGGAGAAAGAGTTCACTTTCACACGTGTTAAATTTGAGATGCCTGTAAAATATCTGAATGGGAATGTCAAGGACATAGTTGAATATATAAATCTGAAATGTGAAGACAGGGATGAGCTGAGATAAAAATTTGACTGTCTTATCAGTTAGGATTCTTAGAAGTTTCAAGCAAAAAAAGCCAAATCTGAGGAATTCATCCCTAAAGGGACTTATTAAAAGATATTAACCAAAGCCAAGTACGAGAAATTAATAAAACTTCCAGGAGTATCCTTTGGAGACAAGGTGGTGTGCCATATCCAAAGCATCAGCCTAGACACTGGTGAGGACTGAGCACCTGCCTCTGCTTCCCCTGAGAGTGCTGATTGATGACATGGAAGATGAAAGAGTGATTAAGGAAGAATAACACCACTAACAACACCATTATAAAACTAGCATCTATAGGATCCTGGCTTTGTGCCAGGAACAAGATTAATTACATTTGCCATCACGTGCTACTGTAACAGAAATACTACCAGTGAATGGCTTTAATAAAGAGAAATTTATTCCCTCCAAGTTTAGGAAGCTGGATGTCCAAGTTCAGGATGCCAGTTCCAGGGAAAGGCTTTCTCTTTCTGGGAGCTCTGGGGGAAGGCCCTTGCCATCCATCATCCCTGGTTGAGGAGCTTCTCAACACAGGGACCCTGAGTCCAAAGGACATACCCTTCTCCTAGCTCTTATTTCTTAGCAGTATGAGGCCTCCCCGTTGCTCAACTCTCCTCTCTTTTATACCTTAAAAGAGAGGTACTTAAGATGCAACTAATTTTATAGATTGCCACTAATCCCACCTCATTAACATTGTAAGTATAGGATATATGACATGTTGGAACATCGTATCAGATGACAAAATGGTAGAAATCACAGAATATTGAGAGTCATGGAATAACTAAATTGACACACATTTTAGAGGGGCACAGTTGAATCCATGACACATGGATTATATAATTTCATCACTATACAAACCCTTTGGGAAGGAAAGAATTGCTATCCCCCTTTTGCAGATGAGGAAGTTTAAAAGGTTTATACATCTAGTATGCCAGCCAGCCAAGTGCCGTCAAGTCGGAGTATGCAGTAGACCTTAAATTCAAATTTACATCAGACTCCAGAACTCATTATCTACAGTGTGGTAGATAGTGTCATACAGCTGGGAGGCCATGGAAAGTGAGAACTGGTAAGTGTCTCCTGTTGGCAAAATGGATGCAATTGGCGACGTGGTAAGTGCAATTTCAAAGGAATGGAAAAATTTATAGAGAGACCTAAAGAATAAAGAAAGATGTATTAGCAGTGGAGAAAACTTAATTAGATTACTCTTTGGAGGCATTTGTCTGAGAAGGAAAGTAGAGAGATAAAGTGGTGGCTGAAGAAGTATCAGTGTCAAAGTATTTCTTCCCTCCCTCCCGCCCTCCTCTCCTCTTTCCCTCCCTTCCTCCTTCCCTCCCTCCCTCCTTCCTTTCCTCTCTTCCTCACTCACTCTTTCCGGTTCTCCCTTCTGTTTCTCTTCTTTCCTGTTTCCAGTTCTCCCTCTCTCTTCCCTTCTTCCCTTCTTTTTCTCTACCTTCCTATTCACTTCTCTCCCTGCCTCCTTCCAGTCCTAGAATAAACTAATATGTGTTTGAATGCTGATAGGCAAGCCTGGATAAGTGAAAAACAGATTAAGGAAGCAGGGAAAGGATGCACTAATCTAGGTAATGGAGGCCTGTGAGCATGCGGAGGAGAATGACCAGAGCATGCAGGGTGGAGCTGGGCTTTAATGGAAAGGATTCTTTCTGTGCTATCACTGGAGAGAAGGAGCAGGAAGCAGTGAGTGAAAGATATCAAAAATTTCAATTGTAGAATAAACTAGAATCTCTACCTGATGTCTTTTTTTTTTTTTTTTTCTTACTGAAGTATAGGATGAGATCATCAACCATCAACTAAGGTAAAGAAAATATGGGGGGTATTGAGAAATTTAGTAGAGAAGAGATGACAAGTGATAATTGTCTAGCACAATGAAAGAGACTCCAGCCAGCTGTGAAGTATAGTGAAGTTTCCAAGCACTGCTGAGTACTTTTTTTAATGTTAATGATTATGAAATTAATACTAATTAGACAAATCATGTAATCCTTACATCCTGAGAAAGACATTTTAGAACTGTGATAATAGGTAGAGTGTAGGTAATGAATTGGAGGGTAAGTAAGTATCAAAGCAAGAAGATGCCGGTGTCCTTACAGAGAATAATTTCTTCCCTTTGGGAAAATGGCTTCTATTATGGCATTTTCTGAATGTAGTCCCATGTATGAACTTGGCTATCATTGTACAGAACACATGTTCCAGGCACTAAGATAGACGTTCCTGGTTAAATGGTACAAGCAGAAACATCACAGGGAATCCTAATGCAATAGACAAAATTCTTCACTGAAGAAGACCCAGGAAATGCTCTTTCTAAAGTTCCTCCTTCATTTACCTCTTCGTCTGTCTATCATCCAGATCATGTCCCTTTTCACTTTAAAGGATTTACTGGCTTTCAGTGTTTGCAAGTATATTTTAAAGATATATTTATACTTGTAATCAATGTTATGTAAACATTTGACTTAAATTTGATAGAGAGTAGATAGATATAAAGTTACTGTCAGGTTGACACTGACTCATTTCAACCTTTCATTCAACAAAACTAAACTTGGTATGTCCGTTGTGGTTATTACGTTAATTCATCTCATTGAGAATCTCCTTTGTCCTTGTTGGCACTCTGCTTAAACAAACATGATGTCCTCATCTAACAACTGACCCCTTCTGATGACTTGTGCAATGTAAGATAGCCAGGCAATGTTCTGTTGTGATACATAGAGTTTTCACTGACTAATTTCTAAAAGTAGATCTCCAAGCCTTTCTTTTTCATCTTAGTCTGGAAGCTTACAGCAACCTATCCATCAAGGGTGACCCCACAGGTATTTGAAATACTGGTGGCATAGCTTGACACAAAAGCCACTGTGATGCAGGAAACTGGCAGGTGGGTGGTAGTACATAAACAAATACCAGTTATTTTTCTTAGAGAAGGAAGAAAAATAAAAAAAGAAAAGAAAATATTTCCACTGTGATATTTATTTTGTCATTCCAGTGGATAATTACACTGGGCATTCTGGCTTGATTTAAGTGTTCAGCATCAGAACAAAGTACTTACCTATACAATACCTGTGGAACTGAAAGCATTGGTGAAGTCTGTTCACATTTTCATGAATGTGCTAAAGGTCATTACCAGCATTTAAAGCTTGCCTTTAATAGCTGGTAGTTTGCCTTGAGAACTATATATCAAACGGGAACAATTTGTAGTGTTGCTGATTGTTCTTGCCCTGCTACAGGAGTTTGAAGGTACTTGAAGGTATTGGCCATAACCTATAATAGTTACATGGTATATACAGTGTCCAGAACAGAGAAGTTCAGATAACAGTTCACTCCAAGTGGAGCATGAGCTATACACATAAAACTAGCAATTGATGCTGTGAGGCCTTGGTTGAATAGACTGATTTTCAAAAGGGGAAATGATCCTCTTTTGCAGAATATTTTAGTACTTGGGTATGAATCATTGCAGTCCAAGGGAAAGGCTGCCATATGGCCTTGGTATTGGCCATTTTTAGTCGTTGAAAATTAGATCTTAAAGCAAATAGCCAAAGGATGATGAGAATTCTCACACTTTGCCTACATCACTTCCCAAAACTCAACCAGATGATGATGAAAAAAGTAACATTAGGTAGTGGATTGTGAGAAGCTGTTTATATAATCTAAGTGATTTATAATTAAAACTTTAGTTCACAGCATTGTGTATATATATATATATATATACTGTTCTTTATCCTACAAATAAAGTTCCATCTGGATTTTTTTTGGTTCCTCAGGAACCAGAACTGGAATTGTAACCCTGGAAATGATGCCATCTAAGATAAGATTCACCATTAACTCAATAAGCATATTTCTAGAAAAAAAATGGTACATTACACATACATGATGTTTTTTTAAATAGAGTTCTCATTTCTATAAATTTATTCAAATTATTTCATATGGCTTTATTCTTCAGTATCACATTCAGTATTTGAGTCTAAGCTGTCATCCTAGTAACTATCTAAACATTCTGCCTGATTCTTTTAGCTTTTGGTAGTACTGCGTTGTTCTGTTTTTCAAAGCCCTTGCTCATGACCTTGACCTCTCCACTTGCCTTAGTAATGACAGAATGAAACTAAAGCATATTGAAGAACACCAAGTTTTGTTTACATTTGCTATTTGCGTGAATTTACAGTTTCAGTGTTTCTATAATGGATGTCTGTATTGTTGGATATAAACAGTTTCTTCTGAGTATCAGCTAAAAGCTTTTGGCAGTTTCTAAATTTTGATCCCTAATGAAACTGTATAGGTCTCTTGAACTTCCCTTAGATTTTTAAATCCTATGATACATGCCAAAGTATTTGGAAGTTTCCAAGGCCTTTTAATTATTTTTCCTTATGTGTTAGGTGATTTGTTTTTCATTTTATTAACAATGCATATATATGCACATATACATATATATACATATGCACACATGTATGTGTAAATTTTATTTAGATGTGTGCGTCTTCTTTCTTAGAAATCTAAAAGCATTGCTTTGGACTTAGAAGATGACACTGAATTGTGTTTACCCTTTTTCAGGGATTCCTTGCTTCCAACAATATTGATAATGACAATAGCCGCTACCAGTAGCATGGCTACCAGCTGATGCTGAGTGAATCCTCACTTATGATGACCGCACATGTGTCAGAGTAGAACTGTGCTCTGTAGCATTTTCAGTGGACAAACATTTGGAAGTGGATTGTCAGGCCCTTCTGAGACACTTCTGGGAGGACTTGAACGGTGAATGTTTAGGTTAGTAGCAGAGCACACTAGCAGCACTACCCAGGATATCCCATAATGATGACAGCTGACACTTACTGAGTGCTTTCTATGTGCCAGTCACAGTTCTCAGCTGACTATCAGCATCATCGGTGCCATAATGTCCCCTGCATTTGACAGGTGAATCATAGTGATAACTTGGCAAGGTCACACATCTCCTAAGTAGCGAAACCAGAACAAGTGTCTCATTTGGGCATCTGTATTGCTCACCAATAGTAATACTCCCTCTTCAAGAAAATTGACTCCCTTCCCTTCTATCCCTGTCTTGTTTGCTCTTACATTAGTGTTGTGACATGTCATCATCATTTGTTCACATTTTAAACCATGGTTCGAAGTATAACTTTAAAGTTTAATCATGTATGGTGCTACCCATGAGAATGGTGGGGACACATAAATGAACAGATACCTTCAACACAAACTCAAAGTGCACAGCCAATGATGCTTCTCTGTAAATGGCATTTTCTCCTAGTAACTGTAAAATGTATACTGATATAAGAAATGTTTATATATAGAAAGATATGTGTGACTTGGAATCAGTGACCGCCGCCCATCTGTTGGTCTGTTCAACTATAGCAGCTCAAGTGTTGCTATGATGCTAAAAGATGTTCCACTGATATTTCAAGTACCAGCTGGGTCACCCAGGGAAGACTGATTTCAGCATAGCTTCCAGACTCAAGACAGACTAAGAAGACCTGGAAATCTATCAGTTAGCCAATGACAACTCCATGTATCACAACAGAATATTGTTCAATATGGCACTGGAAGATAAATCCCTTAGTTTGGAGGATCCTCAAAATACACAGTTGTCATAAAAAGGAACTTGAGCATATCAACCAGTAATCATGACAGTAGCACAGGACCATGTTGAGCAGTGTTTCATTCCATTACACATGGGATGGCATGAATTGTTGTTGACTTGACAGCAACTGACAGTAAAGTCTCAGTGAAATGCCTAATAATTAAAAACCCAAAACCAAACCCACTGCTGTGGGTCATTTCCAACTCATAGCAACCCTATAGAACAGAGTAGGATTCCACCAGCAGTGCCTGGTGGATTTGAACCTCTAACTTTTGGGTTAGGAGATGTAGCACTTAACCACTACACCACCAAGGTTTCTAAAAATAATAACTGAAAGCCACCGTTACTGATATGTCCTGTATGACTGACACTGTGTGGCTTATAATGATAGCAGTGTCCATGCAATATCCACTCATTGTCTTCTGTATTCATCAAGTCCAGTTTGCCTGGGGATAGAAGTCTACCCACCCAACTTACAGTGAGAAGTGCTTCTAAGACAATTTTGATCAATGAAGTACAACTAAAAACAACCAAACATAAAAACAAACCACTTACTGTCAACTCTGACTTCTGGCACCTTCATATGTGTTAGTGTGCAACAGTGCTCCATAAATTTCCCAAGGGCAGTTCATTAGATCACCAATCATTTCTTCCCAGGCACATCTGGGTAAACTTGAAACTGCAACCTTGACGTTAGCAGTTGAGTGCTAAACTATTTGTGCCACCTAGGGATTCCCAAGATATAAGTCCAAACCAACCAGACCCACTACCACCAAGTCAATTCTGACTCTTAGCAACCATATGGGACAGAGTAGAACTACCCCATAGAGTTTCTGAGGAGCTCCTTGAAGATTTGAACTGCCAACCTTTTGATTAGCAGATGTAGTGCTTAATTATTATGCCACCAAGTAGAAGTCAAAAAATTAGTTTCAAGGGATGAGATTTTTCATGAAAAAGGGACAGTATTGCCCAAGAAAACACAAATTCTTGCACACGCCTGCAAATCTTACCTTTGTGTCTCAGCTAATGCTGTGTGCCTCACTAATTTCAGCTGCCCAAATCCCACCCACCTTAGTGCCTTTACAGTATCTCATTTGGGTGGCAAGATTGGAATCGCCTACTTGTGAGCTATGTGAGGATTCAGTGTGATAATGTATGAAAACCACCTCACATGGTACCTGGAACACAAGAGGAGCTTCTCACAGGAGACTGCCCCCCTGCCCAGTGGAAATGACCTCTGCTCTCCTGCCTGGGGCTGCCACCATACCACGTTGTGATTTCTTCTTTGTTTTGATTGATTGTACCTTTGTTTTTTCTTCCCCAAATGAAGGAAGGCTACTTGAAGCCACAGGCCATTGCACATTGCTAGTGTGTATATATTTTCTTTGGAATGCAAATACGTTACAAGTTCCTGAGTAATGAAAATGGTTAAGCACTCAACTACTAATTGAAAGGTTGGTAGTTCAAACTCTCCCACAGTCTCCCTGGAAGACAGCCCTGGCAATCATCTTCTGAAAGCTCACAGCCCTTTGTAAACCTTAAAGAGCAGTTCTACTCTGAACACAGGGTGTCACCATGAGTCAGGATGCACTCAGTGACAGCTAACAACAATAACAACAAAAATATGTGCTACTCCAGCACTTAAGCTAACCTGACTTGACTTCACTGACTTGCAGAAGTATTTTTTTGTTTTGGGTTCAGGATAGTGTGTGGTCAGTTTAATAGCTTTTATTGAGCAGTCACAGGTCAGCACGCAAGGATAAAAGGCAGCAAGTAAAATGATCTAGGTTACAGAAGCTCTGAAGCAGTGGAATATTTCCAACTCTAACAGAGCTCTCTGAGATTATGATTCAAAATTAAATATAAATTTAGGTTGACAATGAAGTCTTTTGACAATGACAAATGTAATAGGGAATGAAGCGGTAGATTAGACATTTTATTGTGAGGTGACACCAATTTTCTTTTAAAAATTGCTAATAGTAATGGTAGGATATATTGATCCATACTGGAGAAGGAAAATCTCTCTCAGTTAGAAGTAATTGAATTTATGGTGACACATGACCTGGAGGTGTGAAGGTCTTCTTGTTACTGTGGTGTTGATGTGGTAAGAAGGGATCTGAAGTATGATTCAGCTGTGACCTGTCTTCCCTTGAGCCTTCCACACCTGTATAAATCTGAAGTGAGAACTGTAGGCATGCAAGAGAAAGGGAGAGAGCCAAGGAGAAAGAGGAAAGGGTTCCTGAGCAGCATCCCCATTTTCAGAAGATGGCAGGGATGGTGCTCTAGACAGCATTCTACCAGGAAACAAAGCCAATGACACATATATGTATGTGTACTTATGTATATGTAAATATGTATATAGGCATGTGTGTATACACAGACACACAGCGATTGAAGACATTTATTTTAAGACATTACTTTATGAGATTGTGGGGGTTGGCAAGCCCCCAGTCTGTAGGTCCAAGGACAGGCAGTCTTGTGTCTGAAATCAGTAGGGTAGGCAGCCAACTGCAGACTGGCAAGATAGCTATGTTATAGTCTCGTGGCACACTCTGTCTCCCTAAAGAAATCCCAGTTTTTGCTTTTAAGACCTTCAACTGATTGGATGAGGCCCATCTGTGCTGTGAAGAGTCAAGAGTAATCTGCTTTAATTAGTCAACAGATTTAAGTGTTAATCACGTGCAAATGTCTTGATGACAACATCTAGGCTGTCATCTGAGCAAACAACTGGGCACTTCAGTCTAACCAAGCTAATACACATAAAAATGAACAATTGCAGATGATAAAGCGTAGAGGGAGAAGAGTAAACACATCCATGAGAAGTCAAGTCAGAACACTGCAGCCAATATGTGTGTACACTCCTAAATATATATACTTATATGTGCACATCTAGACAGGTGTATGCCATAAATACACATTGTTACACAGAAATTGTTTTGCATGAGTGTTAGAATAATGTTCTCTCAGAAAACATTATTCTACTCCATTGCTACCATCGGTCAAGAAAGCAGGCCAACTTGATTGTCTCCCGGTTTGAAACAGTGTTTTCTATTTACTAAAAAAACCTCCCAAACCCATTGTCGTTGAGTTGACTCCAACTCACAGTGATCCTATAGGACAGAGTAGAACTGCCCCATTGAGTTGGACTGTAGACTTTTTGGCTAGCAGCCAAGAATTTAAACAGTGCACTATCAGGGTTTCCATCTTCTCCTCAGTTACCCTTTTATTCTACAAAATGCTTTCTCCCCTGTGTCAGGTGGAATCCAATGCTGATCGTAAGTGTATTTACCTTCTATTCTTCTACGTATCAAATAGAGCCTCAGCTATTAATTACTAAAAGTGTATCTTATCTTTGGATTAATTATATTGCTAAATGATGAAACCCTTAATTTTTTTTTTCTCTGCAGAATATTCTCTTCTGATGACTTAGACTCTCTGTAAGGCAACTGGAAAGTTTTCATAACCTATATTCCTTTAACTGCTGTATTACAGCTTCTGTGCTCTGGTTATGTGTTAATAGTGTTCTGACATCTGAAATCACAGCCTCATTTGAGCCACATGGAGTGCTTTTATCTCGAAGGGACTCAGACTTAAATACAGATGGGCTTGTCGGCTTGGTCTAGATGACATTTTTATAACCTGTAATGTTCTTTAGCAAGATGTGGTTAATGACCCTTCACTTCACCCAACCAGCAAGCGCTCGCTTCCCGGTGGAAGGTCGCCTTCAAACCACAATTTCTGAACCCGCTGAACACAAAGCCATTGCTGTGGGAAGCACGGATGAAAATCAAGGCTTTGCTACATTATTCATCTGATCACAATTGGTGTTATTCCCAATATTGCTGTCCCCTGTTTATACTCTTGCCATGCTATTTCATTTTAGCCTCCTTTGACTTTGTGCTTTTGGAACAACAATCTCCCTAGGCTTAGGGGGAATGGAATGTCTCCCTGCATCTGTCTTCCCTTACTTGGCTAGAACTTTCAAATGAGGTGGTCCTGCAGAGACTAGTTTCCAGAAGCTTGATGGGCCTCCTACAAAGGTAATGAGGCTATTTAGAAAACCATTGTGAAAGGTCAAAAGAAGTAGAGAGATGAGGCTATGGAATACTTGAGACTCACTTTCTCTGGGTCTCTGCTATTTTCCTCTTTTCTTTACCCTTCTCCAATCACTTTCCCCTGGATTGTAAACCCTACCCTGCTAGAATTAAATGAAACAAAAGGTTACTAAAGTATTTTCTTTGTGGAAGGCTCCATGCCACACCACAGGAGAATACAGCTGTTCTCATACGGTTCAGAGGGCGAAACACTAGGTGTACTACCTGGGCAGTAAATACATTCTGTATACAATAAATAGGCAAAATCAAACCACCAAACCCACTGCCAAATCGATTCCGACTCGTAGAGACCTTATAGGATAGAGTAGAACTGCTTCATAGAGTTCCCAAAGAGAACCTTGTAAATTGGAACGGCCGACCTTTTGGTTAACAGGTGTAGCACTTAAACACTACACCACTAGGGTTTCCAAAACCAAACCAAACCTCTTGTTGTCAAGTTGAAAGTCAACCCTACAGGGCAAAGAACAGCCCCATAGGGTTTCCAAAGACTGACTACCAAAACCAAACCAACTGCTGTCGAGTGGATTCAAGCTGCCTACCTTTATAGTCAGCAGCCAAGTTCCTTAACCACAGTACCACCAGGGCTTTCAAGTTATTTCTAAATGTCAGGAAAAAGAAATCACCAAGGAGGTGGCATTTGGACAAAAACTTGAAAGGTGGGCAGGATTTGACAGTAGGAAAGAGGACCAGCATGCGTTCCAGCCCTTTTGAAGAGCTCCAGTCTATTTTGGAAGAATGGGAAGTGTTTTGGGGGAATCTACACTGTAGCTGGAGAGGTTAGTCTATCTAGAGTAGGCTTCACAGTGAGATCTAGTAGCAGGCAAAGTGGCAGGGGCAGGGAGGCCAGGCTAGCATCCTAAGGTGCTTGGATGCTGTGCTAAACAAGATCTGTATTCTACTGATAAGGGGGAGCCGTCAGAGGGTTTTGAATGATACAATTCAACTCATGTTTTAGGGTCATCGCTCTGATCACTGGAGGACCACAGAGACTAATTAGTAAGCTTGTTTGCTAGATCAGGTTACAAAGGTGACAATCATGGAATTGGAATGAAGGAAATTTTTAGAAGTTGAACAGACAGTATTTGGAAAGTATGGATATTCTTTACATAATGTGAATATTTAGGAAAAGCTAAGAGTACTCTAGGGTGTGTAGACTAGGATTTGCTGGCTTTCTCTGTAGTATCCTTAACCAAAAAAACCATTGCCATCAAGTAGGTTCTGACTTACAGATATCCTATGGGACAGAGCAGAATTGTCCCATAGGGTTTCCAAGGAATGGCTGGTAGGTTCCAACTGCTGCCCTTTCTGTTAACAGCCAAGCCCTTAACCACTGCACCACAAAGCTCCCTGTAATAGTCTAGCACCTTTAAATAAACAGAGATAGGAGCAAAATGGGCCAGATTAAGAGGCAGGTAAATGCAGCCTTAGGAAATGCTGATGATCAATACTTGATTGATTTTTGACCCGCCAGCACTGTTTATGGGATTTCATCCCTTCTGTAGTGCCTTCTGATTGCCGTACGCTACTTGCCCAGTAGGCTTGCTTTCCAGTACACTGCTGAACTACCTTTCTAAGAAAATCTACTTGTCCCTGTATTTCATACTCAGAGAGCCCTGACTGAGTTAGTTAACAGGTAACATTATCTATTTTAGTATATTAATAATTTTGTAGGTTAACTTCACAGTCAACCTGTTGCCTTTTAGATACAGTCTTATGGTTAGTTCCAATAGTTATGAATTTTTTTCTTTTTAAATGAATTTTATTGTGATTCTAATAGTCGAATTCTCTGCCTTGCGCTGGGGCAGCAGGACAATAATCAAGAGACTTCCAAGCAGATGAGATACATCTCTCTTCTTAGTGAAAGGAGTTGACTGTATATAGAAACATGACAAGGGAAAGGAAAGTATTGTTTAAATCAAAACAATAATATGTAGTCAAGCCAGGACTGTAAGACAAAGCAAACGTATTTTAACATCTGCTAAAAGTTCATTGTCAAACTGTAAATGCATGATTTTTAAAAAATTGTATTACACCTACTTGTGTTACAGAAAAGTGTGCTATAAAATGTTTTCGTTCCCAAAGGGTGTTAACATCATGAAAAAAGTATGTTTTAAGAAAATTGCAGGAGATGAGGGGAGCAAAGGGCTAATACTGTAACTGCTACCAGTTATCTCTTTATGGAGAGGTCACATTTCTTTCACAGGTGCTTCCAGGTAGATTTTGTATCATCAGCCTTCAGGAGATGAACTGCTGGTGTCAGTACCTCTGTACCGAAGGCCTTGTGCTCCCACCAGCTGAAATGCAGCCACCTCAGGGGCAGATGGTAATTACCATTGAAAGAACATAGACTGCTGTAAACAGATTAAGCATAGAAGTGACACAGATTATGAGAGACTTCAGGGGACTTCCAGGCAGCTAGAACATAATTACCCAAATTATATTTGGCCAAAACAACAGTCTAATGCTTCTTGTCTAGCCACAGTTTTCAGAGAGACATTCATGTTCTATATTGTAATTTCCTGTTCAAGGAGAAGCAGACATTTTTGAGCAAAACAAGAGTTTTTAAGCCGGTATTGTATTTGGATTTTGGTTATCTGGTATCCAGAGCTGTCCAGAGTTCTGATTTTTCATTCTGTAGTTATTTTTAGTTATCTGATACTGAATACATAAAGAATTGTGGTTTCTTGTATTTTAATTAGATGGATTGGGACACAGGAATATTTGTTGTTGGTGTTTTTCTCTTTTTCCCCCATTTGTTTACTTGTTTGTTTTGGATTTTGAGGGGACTGTCACAGCTTGGGAGCTTGGGTGACTCAGTGGTTAATAGCTGGGCTACAAACTGAAAAGTCAGTGGTTTGAATCCACCACCTGCTCCTTGGAAACACATATAGGGCAGTTTCCACTCTGTCCTGTAAGGTCACTGAGAGTTGAAATTGACTCAGTGAAGTAAGATTGGTTTTCAGGGTTTTTATCATAGCTTGTTTGTTCTAATTTATGACTACTTCAAAAATGCTTTTTGAATTCAAAGTTTGTTTGTTTTTCCCAGGAAGGTAAAGCATACTCCATTGACCTCAGTAGAACTGATATTCAAATTCTAAAGACATCGGAGCTGTGTTGTTAATGCTTTAACTACAAATCAGCTACACTTTTGGCAGATTCTAGTCAACTGTATAGGGTGACAGCCTCATGCTTCATAACACCTTTAAGATTGCTAATCTTCTTTATTTGAGAAGTAAAACCATGGTTTCCAGTTTTGATTTTCCCAAATTGATTTATTCATTCATTCAATAAATACTCATTTTAGAGCATCTTGTACAACACTGGTACACTGAGAGAGGAGCTATATACTCACCCAGGTGAGCATGGCCAAGGGCAATGAATGATTCTAGTATTCCTCTGGACATGATTTTTAGAAGACAGGACCCTCTCTGTCAATGCAAAATGGAGAACAGCTTGGTCAATCCTCTCTTTATCCATATAACACAATGAAATATCATCAGAACGCCTATGGGAATCACTGAACACTTTTGAGTATCCTGTTTGTGTTTAATTTTCTAGTGCTGCTATAACAAGACTGAAGTGGGTGGCTTTAACAAACAGATGCTTACTTTCCTATAGGTTAAGAGGCTAGAAGTCTGAATTCAAGGTGCCAGGTCTAGGAGAAAGCTTTCTCTGTTGGCCTTGGGGGCAAGTCTTTGTCTCCTTTCCGTGTCTGTGGGTTCACCATTCCTTGGAGACCTTCATGGCTCTTAGCATCAGTCTTCCCCTCCGTCTTAGAGATTCTCAGCACAGGGACTCAAGGTCCAAAGGATACATTCCACTCCCAGCCATTCTTTCTTAATGGTAATCAGCTCCCTCTCTCTGCTTATTTGTTTAATCACTGTTTTATTGCAGAAGAAACTGACTCAAGATACAGCCTAATACTATAGTTTGTATCCTGCTCCACTGACATAACTCCCTGTACTCCTGCCTCATTAATACTGTAGAGGTTATTATTTACAACACATAATTATATCACATTACAAAATGGAGGATAATTGCATCAGATTACACAATGGAGGATAATTATACAGTATGAGGAATTATGGCCCACCCAACTTTACACAAATTTGGAGGAGATACAATTCAGTACATAACACTATTGAAGTGTGGTCTCCAGAATAATGCATTTTTCCATATGCAGTGTTTTCTAATCATTGCAGGTAGTTTAAACATTTCATGAAGTTTGTCTATACACCAGCAGAGCTCTGTGAGACTTTGGTGAACTATCAGCAATGTGCAGATGCAAACGAGAAAGCTTCCCTCAATATTTTATGATGAAACATTGTTAGACCTGAAGGTTCTTTCTGCTCAAATCACGGTTGGCCAAATCAGCACCATCGTCATCACTTGGTAGCTGTCAGCAATGCAGAGATTCAGCTCATCCACTGAGTCATGATTTGTCTTTTAAAAGCATCCAGGTAATTTCTGTGCAGATTAAACACTACACAAAAATAGGCCAGAGAAGAAAGTATGTGTTTGTGTGTGTTTGTGTAGTGTGTAGTTGCAGTTACATCTTGAAATAAATCTTAAGGCCTTTTCATATTAGATACATATTAGTAGTTACTTGTAGACGCTGCTTACTTTTGTGTTTTATTTTTAAATAACTTATTTTTGTTGTTGTCTGAGAATATACACAACAAACCAAATACCAGTTCAACACTTTCTACATGTAGAATTCAGTGATACTGATTCTATTCTTTGAGGTGTGCAACAATTCTCACCTTCCTTTGCTGAGTTGTTCCTGCTCATTATCATAAATTCACTGTCCTCTAATGTTCCTACCTAGTCTTTCAAGTTGCTTTTATCAATTTGATACCATATAGACATATCTTAAGAGAACATAATACTCAAGGCAGATATTCTTTACTAGCTAAACTAAATTATTGTTTGGTTTTAAGAAGACTTCATGGGATAATTTTGATTTAAAGTTTAAAGATTATCTCAGGGAAATGGTTGCTGCTACTTCAATGTAAAATTCTTAGAAGGAAATTAGCCATCTGTATCAGAATATGTTGTACCCTTTGACATAGCAAATCCAGCTGAAAGAATTTATTTTTGAAAACCAAACTATTCTGTGAAGAAAGAAGTATAAGAGATTACAGCAATATTGTTATATGATCAAATACTTGGCAGTATCTTTATGTATTTATCTCTAAAGGATTAGTAATACAAATAGAATAATGTGTACACAATAAAGTCATAATAACCTTTATGTGTTAACACATAGCCTTTCTTGTATATTTTTAATTGACAAAGGAATAGTTAAAATTTATGTAGATATATTATCTCACTGCTTTTTTAAATACATAGCTGTAGATAAAGTGAGAAAGAATTTAGATCAAACATTAGCCATGGTTTTAAATACATAGTGATAGGGTGATGGGTAGATATTCTTTTTTCTGTTTATTTCTTTTACTTACTTGGCTGGCTTTGGCATCTATATTTGCAGATTTTATTTATAATAAGTGTGTTAAATGATTCAGTGGCAATGGACTTTGCTAAGTGCTTTTAAGTTAAAGTATAAAAACATCAGGATTGTTCTCTAGAATGACAGATATTGCCACATATTAGAATAAAGAGTTCTAAATTGAACTCCTTTTTTTGATACTTGGCAATATTCCATTCTTCCTGTAGTGTACGGTTAACATGGATGATTACATGAGCTTGGCTTTCAAAGGGCAATAAATAGGTGGAATAACTCTAATTAGATATTGACCGTTGGGTATAGTTTTCTTCTGTTGATACACAACAAACTATACTACAGACAAAGAAAATGTGGCCTTTTTTTCTCCTTCCCCTATAAAGTGGTTTGATTATTGGTTGTTGCAACATGATGTTGCAAATGGTCCTTCACTGGTTATAACATTTTCGATAACGTCATTATTAATGAGATGATAAGGAATTTTAGAAACTGGTGAGACCAAAGTTATTGTCAGGTGCCATCAAGTTGATTCTGACTCTGCGTGATCCTACATCCAACTAACAAACACCACCCAGTCCTGTGCCATCCTCACAATCATTGGTATGTTTGAGCCCATAGCTGTAGCCGCCGTGTCTGTGCATCTCTTTGAGGGTCCTCTTTTTGATACTGACTCTACTTAAGCAAGCATGATGTCTTTTTCAAGGACTGGTCCCTCCTGATAACATGTCCAAAATGCTTGAGACGAAGTCTCCGGCCTTGCTTCTAAGGAGCACTCTGGTTGTACTTATTCCAAGACAGACTTGTTCGTTCTTCTGTCAGGCCACAGGACACTCAGCATGCTTTACCATCACTGTAGCTCAAAGGCATCAATTCTTCTTTTGTCTTCCTTGTTCACTGTCCAACTTTCACATGCGTGGGAGACAGCTGTAGATACTATGGCTTGGGTCAGGTGCACCTTAATATTCAATGTGACATTTTTGCTTTTAAGACTTTTAAGAGTCTTTTGCAGCAGATTTCCCTAGTCAAATACATTGATTTCTTGACTGCTGCTTCTGTGAGTATTGATTATACATCCAGGTTAAATGAAATCTTTAACAATTCCAATATTTTCTGCATTTATTGTAATTTGCTCACTGGCCCAGGATCTTTGTAATGATTGTTATTTTCTTTATATTGATGTATAATCCATACAAAGGCTGCAGCCTTTTATCCCTATCCATTAAGTCCTCTTCACTTTCAGCAAGCAAGGTTAGTCACCTGCCTTGCAATCAGCCGCTAGCCTTGTTCTGACAGATGACATTGAGCTTCTCCATCTTCCCACAAACGTCATCAGTTTGATTCCTAGGTATTCCATCTGGTGAGGCCCCCATGTATAGTTGCCATTTCTGGTGTTGAAGAAATGTATCTGCAGCGAATAAGTCTGGCAAAATTCTATCAGGTGATCTCTAGCATCATTTCTATCACTAGGCCATAATTTCCAATTGCCAATTCATCTTTCCTTCCAATTTTTGCATAGCAATCACCAGCAATTATCAGTGTACGTTTGTTCAATCTCAGATTGCAGAGATTGGTAAACATCTTCAATTTCTTCATCTTTAGCCCAAGTGGTTGGTTTGTAAATTTGAATAAAGTTCATTTAACTGATGTTCCTTGTAGGTATATGGATATTGTTCTATTACAGACAATTTTATACTTCAGGATAGATTTTGAAATGTTCTTTTTGATGATGAAATGCAATGGCATTCTTTTTTAGTTTCTCATTCCTGGGATGACAGTAAACCATATGATTGTATAATTCCAAATGGATAATACCAGTACCTCTCAGCTCACAAATCCCTAGGATATCAATCTTTATGTATTTCATTTCATTTTTAATGGCTTCCAATTTTCATAGTTTCATACTTAATATATTCCACATTCCAATTGTTAATGGATGGTTGTAGCTATTTCTTCTCATTCTGAGTCATGGCGCATCGGTAAGTGAAGAACTTAAGAATGCTTTACTCCATCCATGCCATTGAGATCAACTCTGCTTTAGGGAGGCAGCTCTTCCCCAGTCATAGTTTGAGTACCTTCCAACCCGAGGCAGGTCGTCTTACTGTAATACATTAGACAGTGTTCCACTGTTATTCATAAGGCCAATTGTTTTTTTAGAAGTAGATCTCCAGTTCCTTCTTCCCAGTCTTTCTTAATCTGGAGGCTCTGCTGAGACTTGTTTACCATTGGTGACCCTGCTGGTACTTAAAATACCTGAGACATGGCTTCTAGCATCACAGTAGCATGCAAGCCACCACAGTATGACAAACTGACAGAGGCATGGTAGCTTTGGTAGATGTATTCCAAAAATGTGAGACTCAAATCCAGAAATCAAAAAACCAAAAAAAAGTAGACACTTCAGGGTCTGTATGGTATAATAGTAGTTTTTTCTAATTTTGAAAGAATGTGCCCAGTCTTTAGTTTTGTTTCCAGAGTCAAATAATTGCATTAAGCTTCCATTAAGCTTGGGCCTTGACAAAGGCAGTAAAGCTCAGAATTAAAGCTTGTGTAAGTGTAATGCTTGTAGTAATTCCTTTTTCTTATATTAGGTGAAATTCAGCAAATCAGTTTATCAATTAGCTAAGTAGAGAATGAAATGGAGAAATTTTGTGTTAATCACCAGCATGAAAATAAATAGCTATAAGGCATTCCTTCTTTCCAAATGGGAATTCATGTTGACAAAAATACAGAATCAATCTGATTAATATTTTTTATAGTGCTTTAGTTGAAAGTTTAATTTTTGAGTCCGTTTGTTATACAAAAACTTATACATACTTTGTCAGGTGGCCCTAGGTGTTCTTCTCACCCTGTGACAGCACGCCCCTCCTCTCTACCTTGTGTTTCCGTGTCTGTTCTAACAGCTGCTATTCCCCTCTGCCCTCTTATCTCTCCTCTGGGCTGGTTGCTTCCAACTTTTGGCAATTATGAATAAAAATGCTATAAACACTCAAAGAAAAGCTTTTATGTCGATGCAAACTTTCAGTTTATTTGGGGAAATACTCAGGCATATAACCATTCTCATTTTAAATGGAAACAAGTAATTTATTCCTAATGGAAGCTAATTTCTATTTAGCATTCCAGTCTAAAGCTTTAATAAATGATACAATAAGGAAAAAAAAAGTCTGTAAACTTAGATTTTAAACTTAAAACTCTGTATAATATAAACTAAACACTTTTATCATCTACTCCCTTGTCATAAACCAATTGGAAAATATGAGAAATTGGTCGTTGCTTTTGAACTGATCTTTTGATCTCATTAATCATAAATTTAATCCCTGGTTAATATAGTTTCTCTGTGTATACTATGTAGTTATTAAAAGGAAGAGATAATTTTAACATACAAAGAATAATTATTCTTGCATATAGAAAATAACAGTTCTAATGTCTTTTTAAAAAGATAAATCCACTAAAACCCAGATAGCTTTTAAATTATTTAAAGATCTTCAAATTTTGATGTTAAATTACAAGACTATTAGTAGCATAGCAACTATCTCCATCATTTATTTTAGTTTAAAAATTGTTTTAACATAAATAAAAAAGATTTTGTCATTTAAGAGTTCCAAGTATTTTAAGTTCTCAGGTCTAGCCCCAGAAAGTGTATCGGGATCTTCAGGAATGCAAGTGCTGGCTATCAAATATTCACTGAACACACATCCTTCCCCCCACCAACTCTCTGTCTTTCCTTGTTTCCCTCCCTCCCTCTTTCTGTCTTTCTCTTTTTCATTTCCTTCATGTGCTAATATCTTTTAGACAAAAATACTGTTCCTTAGGTGTCATCTCAGAAACGAGCTTCCCGACTGACCTGAACTTCTTGTTGTTGCCAGGTGCCCTTGAGTCGGTTCCAATTCACAGTGACGCTATGAACTCTATAAACACTGGCTGGTCCTGTGCCACCCTCACAATCTTTATGCTTGAGCCTATTGTGCAGTCACTGTGTCAGTCCATTTTGGTGAAGGTCTTCCTCTTTTTCTCTGATCCTCTACCAAGTATGATGTCTTTTTCTAGGGACTAATCCTGCCAGATAACATGTCCAAAGTATATGAGACAAATCTCATAATCCTTGCTTCTAAGGAGCATTCTGGTTGTACCTCTTCTAAGACAGATTTGCTTGTTCTTTTGGCAGTCCATGGTACATTCAATGTTCTTCACCGGCGCACTCTCTCATTTGGTCTTCCTCTGCTTATGCGTATGAGGATATTGAAACACCATGGCTTGAGTCAGGTGCACCTTAATCTTCAAGGTGCCGTCTTTGCTTTTCAACAGTTTAGAGAGGTCTTTTGCAACAGATTTTCCCAGTGCGATGCATCTTTTGATTTCTTGACTGCTGCTTCCATGGGTGTTGCTTGTGGATCCAACTAAAATGAAATCCTCGACAACTTCCATTGTTTTTCTGTTTATCATGATGTTGCTTATTGGTCAGTTGTAAGGAGCTTTTTTTTTTTCTTCTTGATGTTGAGGTTTAATCTGTACTGAAAGCTATATTCTTTGATATTTATCAGTAAGTGCTTCAGAGTCTCTTCACTTTCACCAAGCAAAGTTGTGCCACCTTTATACTGCAGGTTATTAGTGAATCTTCTGCCAACAGAAGTCCATGAGAGTCAAAGTACAACCTCTGGTACATCTCACTTGAGTTCAGACACCATCTCAAAACTAGATTTTATGCATTGAACTTTAAGGAGCAAAGACCGGATGAGTTGTGGAATGACATCAAATATATCACAAATGAGGAAAGCTAGAGGTCATCAAATAGACAAGAAAGAAAGAAAAGACCAAATTGGATGTCAGAAGAGACCTTGAAACTTGCTCTTGAATGTTGACTAGTTAAAGCAAAAGAGAAGAAATGATGAAGTAAAAGAAATGAACAGAAGATTTCAAAGTGCAGCTTCAGAAGACAAAATAAAGTATTATAACGACACGTGCAAAGAGCTGGAGATAGAAAACCAAAAGGAAAGAACGCCTTTGACACTTCTCAAGCTGAAATAACTGGATTAAAAATTCAAGTCTGCATCACCAAGCCCAATCCATACGTGTCCGAAGAGTGGACCTTCGTTATGATTTATGGGCAAGGACAGCATCAGGACCAGGGGCCATGAGGAATAGTGCGCTGTCACTGGGCAGGGAGAGCAGTGGAAGCTGCATATAAATTTGGGCATGTAAATTTATAGGAGAATGTACATTTTCACTCAGTCATAATAAAAAAATTCAAGTCTGGAGTTAACAATAGTGAAGGATTGTACAAGAAAAATATTAAATGACGCAGGGCACATCAAAAGAAGATGGAAAGAATACATAGTCAGCACATCAAAAAAAGGTCACTATTCAACTATTCCAAGAGGCAGCATATGATCAGAAACCAGTGGTACTTAAGGAAGAAGTTGAAGCTGCATTGAAGGCAATGTGAAAAAAACAAGACTCCAGGAATTGATGGAGTATCAATTCAGAAGTTTCAACAAATGGATGCAGCACTGGGAGCACTCACCTGTCTATTCCAAGAAATTTGGAAGACAGCCACCTGGCCAACTGACTGGAAGAGATCCATATTTATGCCTATTCCTAAGAAAGGTGATCCAACGAAATGCAGAAATTATTGAGCACTGTCATATTGCACACAAGCATAATTTTGCTAAAAATCATTCAGAAGCAGCTGTAGCAGTACACTGACAAGGACGTGATAGAAATTCAGGCTGGAATCGGAAGAGGAAAAGGATGTGCAGATTGCTGATGTCAGACAGATCTTTGCTGAAAGCAGAAACTACCAGAAAGATTTTTACTTGTGTTTTATTTATTCACACAAAGGCAATTAATCGTGTGGTTCATAATAAGTTGTGGATAACACTGTGGGAAATTGGAATTCCAGAACACTTAATTGTGCTCATGAGGAATCTGTACATGGATCAAAGGCAGTTGTGTGCACAGAACAAGGGGACACTGTATGATTCGAAGTCAGGAAAGATATGTGTCATGATTGTGTCCTTTCACTATACTTATTTGGTCTATATGCCGAGCAAATAATTTGAGCAGCTGGATTATATGAGGAAAAGGGGGCATCAGGATTGGAAAAAGATTCGTTAACTACTTGTGTTATGCAGATGACAAAGTCTTGCTTGCTGGAAGTGAAGAGGACTCGAAGTACTTACTGATGAAGATCTAAGACTACACATTGAAGTATAGATT
The DNA here is from genome assembly GCA_028571685.1 of Heterohyrax brucei. NCBI lineage: Eukaryota > Metazoa > Chordata > Mammalia > Hyracoidea > Procaviidae > Heterohyrax > Heterohyrax brucei. The sequence goes on from CM053147.1 coordinate 22,967,514, forward strand.
ACAGCTCAGCATCAAGAAAACAAAAATCCTCACAAGTAGACCAATAAGCAACATCATGATAAACAGAGAAACAACTGAAGTTGTTGAGAATTTCATTTTACTTGAAACCACAACCAACACACATGGAAGCAGCAGTCAAAAAACTGAAAGAAGCATTGCATTGGACAAATTTGTTGCAAAAGACCTCTGTTGAAAAGCCAGGATGTTGCCTTGAAGAGTAAGGTGCAGCATATTGAAGCCATGGTATTTCAATCACATCATAAACGTGTGTAAACTAGACAATGAGTAAAGAAGACAGAATTGATGACTTTGAGTTGTGATATTGGAGAAGAATATTGAATATCTCATGGACTGCCAAAGGAGAAACAGATCTGTCTAGGAAGAAGCATAACCAGAGTGTCCCTTTGAAGCAACTATGGTGAGACTATGTCGTAAATACTTAGGACATGTTGTCAGGAGGGAGCAATCTGTGGAGAAGGCCATCATGCTTGGTACAGTAGAGAGTCAGTGATAAAGAGGAGGACCCTCAATGAAATGGATTGACACAGTGACTGCAACAATGGACTCAAGCATAGCAACAATTGTGAGTGTGGTACAGGGCTGGGCACTGTTTCATTCTGTTGTGCATAGGGTCACTATGAGTCAGAACCAACCTGATGGCACCTAACAACAAATACAACCTCCAGTCCCAAACATTTTAGTGAATTGTAATTTTTTTTTAATACTAGAGTGACTGAACCAGTCTTCTTCATGCTTGTCAACTGCATGGATGAAAATAGTTCTGCCAGCAGGCTCTTTACTTCGCTGCTAATGTCTTCACATGTTAGTTATTGACCTGAAGTGGATTATTCATGATAAAATGCCTTTTCTCATTTCTTCCTCCCCATATGCCATCTTACTTGTATTTTTAGGCGTGATCTTTTTGTTGGTTTTTTTTAAATTAAAATCAGACATTTATTTCAATAAATACACAGTAAAGAAAATTTAGGTAAATTCTCATTTCACTAACAAATGATGTCTTCATATTTTAACATTTAGCTTTCAAAAAATGTGTATCTATATACTATCTATCACCTGTCTGTCTGTCTATTTATCTATCCTCCTGCCCATCTTTCTGGAAGTAGATTACTAAGCCTTTCTTCTGAGTTGCCTCTGAATGGGCTTGAACCACCAACTTTTCACTTAGTCGCCAACTTAACCGTTGTGCCAGTGAGGAACTTCAATACACATACATGATATTAAAATGAAGTAATTTCATGTGTTAACATATAGCCCCTTTTTTTATTGAGATATAATTCACACACCATAAAATTCAGCATTTGAAGCTGCAATTCAGTGGTCCTTAGTATATTCGCAGGACTGTGCAACCATTACCTCTGTCTAATACTAAAACATTTTCATTATCCTAAAAAGGAAACCCCATCCCTGTTAGCAGTTCCTCCCCATTTCCTTCTCTATGGCAACCACTGGTCAGCTTTCTGTTCCATGGGTTTGCCTGTGTTGGACACTTCACATAATTAAATCATACAGTATGTTGCCTTTTGTGATGACTCCTGTTTTAGTTATCTAGTGCTGCTTTAACAAAACTACCACAAGTGAATGGCTTTAAAAAGAGAAATTTTATTCGTTACAGTCCAGTAAGTTAAAAGTCCAAATTCAGAGTGTTAACTGCAGAAGAAGGAAGGCTTTCTCTGCTGGCACTGGCTGCAGGTCCTTGTCATCAATCTTCCTCTGGACTGGAAGCCTCTGAGGTGCAGAGCCGTGGTTCTTTCCAAAGGACACATTCAGCTCCCTGCACTGCTTGCTTTCTTGATAGTATGAGGCCCCCCAAGTCTTTCTGCTAGATTCTTTCCTTTATATCTGGAGGTCACCTCAAGGCACAGAACAATCTTACATATTGAATCCTGCTGTACAACATAACAGCACCCATTCACCCTCATTAACATCATAGAGACAGGAATTCCAGCATGAAGGAACATCACACAATACCAGGTAATATGGGCCAGCCAAACTGCTACAGATTTTTTAGAGAACAGTATAATCCATGGCAGCTACTTTCACTTAGCATTATGTCTTCAAATTTCATCTATGTTATAATGTGTATCAGTATTTCATTCCCTTTTATGGCAATTTTTCCATTTTATAAATATACTGCACTTTACCAGTTAATGGGCTCTTTTGGGTAGTTTCCATTTTTAGGCTATTACAAATATGCTGGTACAATATTTATGCATAATTTTTTTGTATGATCGTGTCTTTTCAGCTCTCTTTGATGTAAATCTAAGAATAGAATTGCTGGTAATATGGTAACTGTTTAACTTTTCAAGGAGTAGCCAAACTGTCTTCCACAGTGGCTGTACCATTTTATGTTCCCACCAGCCATGTATGTGGGTTCCAGCTTCTTCACATACTTACCAACACTTGGTATTTTCCATTAAAAATATATATTTACTTTGTAGGGGGTATACACTATCTTTTTTTCTTAAGTAACCATGGATAGCTGTATATATTAATAGTTATGTTATCATTTTAATAGCTACATTGCATTTCACTGAATGAGTGTCATATTATTTAGCCATACCTTGCTTGGTAGAAATTTGTATTGTTTCCATTTTCTCTATATTAAAACAGCACTGGTGTAAAACTTCATATGTCTGTGTCTACTTAGAGTCATGGATTAAATTATGTGCTCCCCCCCAAATGTGGGCCATGATTCTCAATATTGTGTGGTTGACCACTATTTTGTGACTGTGATTTTTATATGTGTTGTAAAATCCTAATCTCTGCCTATAGTTAATGGGGCAAGATTGGATTATGTCACAGAAGCTTGGGGTGGGGCTATAACACCCTCACTGAGGTCACCTTTGTGGTGTTTTCCTAGAGTGTGGCTTGCACCACCTTTTATGCTATAAGAGATCAAAGCAAAGAGAAATGAGCAGAGAGCTGGAGGCCTCTTATCACCAAGAAGTGCCAGGAGCATGCCCTTTGGACCCCACGGGGGTTCTTGCCTATAGAAGCTCCTACTACAGGGGAAGATTGTTGAGAAGGACCTTCCTCCAGAGCCAACACAGTGAGAGAGCCTTCTCCTGGAGCTGGCACCCCAAATTCAGACTTTTAGCCCACTGGACTATGAGAAAAGAAACTTCTCTTTTAAAGCCATATACTTGTGGTGTTTCTGTTATAGCTACACTAGATGACAAAGATGGTAATTAACCTTTTATCCACTTTCCTAAATTGTGGGTCAATGCATATCTTTAGACATAGTCCCTTGCATACTTTTCTGCCTGTTTCCATAACATAAATTTCTATTACTGGACCAAAGAATGAGAATGCTTTCTGTGGTAATTATTATGTCTTACAGAATTATTTTTTAACTTACAATTTTCCAGCAGAGCATAGGTGTGCCGGTTGTACCCCACATTTACCTAATGGAGCCCGCTTAGTGGCATAGTAGTAAAGAAATTATCTACTAACCAAAAGGTCAGCAGTTCTAAACCAACCAGGCACTCTGTGAAAACCCTATGGAACAGTTCTCCTCTGCCCTCTAGGGTGACTGCGAGTCGGAATCAACTTGACAGCAGTTGATTTAGAATTTTAAAAAATTTATCTATGCTATAGGTTGCTATGGGTTAGAATGTACTCGATGGCAACAGGATTTTTCCTTATATTGTTTAATCTTAGACAAATTGTGAACAATGACATCTCACTGGTGGTTTTTATTATTATTTTGATGTAACATTTCCCATGCCAAGCCAAGTGCCATCAAGTCGGAACATTTCCCATAGGCTTACTATAACTTAATATTTTCCTTTTTTTAATATAATTTTATTTTTTTCGATTTTGCTGGAATGTAAAATTTTTCTTATTATTGGCAAGAGTTGCTAGCCTATTGAGAATATTTGCCATTTGTTATACAGTTGATTCTTTTAAAAACTTTTTTCAATTTCAGAAGTTTATAGTTTTTAGGATGTAAAATGTATTCATTGTTGTTTTAGTATTTTTTCATTAGATGTCATGCTTAAAAACCCATTCATGATTCTAAAATTACTTTAAACATCTCTCCCTGTACTTATAATATTAAGTACATGTACATCAATATTACGTATGACCTAAGAAAAGTAGAAACTTAAAATTCTCTAACCTCTTTAAGACAACATTGCCATATCTTATAGATTATTTGGAATACATGGTTTTCTATGTATAATTTTACACTTACTTTTCTCTTTGACTCAAGAGTTAATTAAAATGCCTATTTAATTACTTTTTCCAAATCTTTGGCAGTTATTAATTTTTTCCCCTTAGCATTGTTTAAACTTTTAAATTTTTAAGCTTTAGTTAATAACTTCACATTTTATTGAGAAATCACCAGAGAATATGCATCTCATGATTTCTGCATTATGTTGCTGTTACTATTTCTTTAGCATAAAATAATTAATTTTTTGGTAAATGTTTTATGTACATTTAACAACAAAGAGTATGATTTAATAACACATGTTTTCATCAGCTTCATAGATCAATTTATGAGAAGGCAATGCTAAAGCTGGATTTTTGCATTTACTTTTAATTTATGATTTTATGACTTTACATACTTCATTTTTTTCTTTTAATTATGATCCAAATTAGCATACAAGAAGTGTAGAAAGAAAACACCTCAAATCACCATGGTAACATAGATGATCCACATTCATCACAGTAGCCTAATATACATTGACAGTTAGTGTAATTACACAAAATCAGGACCATTATAAATAAATGATTTGATATCCCTTTCTTAATTTGGTACATAAATTATTGTCAGAAATATGTAGACCTATCCTAGCTGATGTATTATCTATTTCTTTAGACACTTTGGCATCTGCTCCTATAAAATTATCTTCGTTAGATTGACTCACAGTAATTCTTCCAATATCAACAAAATGTTAATTCTGAATCATATTGAAAGATTGTTCCTTAATGATGTTTCCAAACAATGCATAGTGACAAAAGAGCATGCAGAAACCATGATAAAATAATAGTTTGACACTGGGCAAGCAATGAAGTAATTATTCAGCTTGCAAGAGGTGAATTTCAGCCTCATTTTTACTCTTTCAAAAAGTCTTTGCTATGAAGATGTAAATGAACCTTTCTGGTTTAAAAATCTAATGTGATTCTGACACTACACAGATGTATTTTATAAACAGGCAATTATGACAGAAGGCTGACTGACATAAAATCTAAAAATATACAGGAAAGCTGCTTTAGAGAATTAGGTGAAAACAGTTCCCTAAATGACCTATTTTATTTGGGTTCTCAGACCCCTGGTGAGGATTGCTAGTCACAAAGAACATAATAACGGAGTTAAGCATAGCATTCCATTAACTACAATATGCAGAAGTTAAAGCACTATCTTTAATACACCCTGCCTTTGCCCTGCATTTTAGTGTGGAATTTCTCCTTTTCTTTCCTTCTTTTACATATTCGTTCTGTCTGCCTTTCTTTCTTTCTCATCCTTTGCTCCTTTCTTCCTTTCCTTTGATCCTTTTTACTTTTTTTCTTTCCTTTTCTCTGTCCTTTTCTTGTAGTTTTCTCCCTTCCTTGTTCTTTCCCGGTCTCTCCCTTCTGTTCCTCTACTTCCTCCTAGGTCTCTCTCTTTTTCCTTCTTCTCTGAGCTCCATGTCTCATGAAACAGGCTTCTCTTTGATTTACTCTGAGTGCCCTTTCATTTAGTTAGTTGATTATTTTAAAGACTGCAATAAGCACCTGTAAAAACTCCAGTCAAAACAAAAGCTAAGACTTTGACAAAAAACGATTCTCAAACATACGCATATTTCCCATAGCTAACTCATTTCTCCATTTCTCTTCAGCAATAGACATTCCCTTCCCTGTTTTCTTCTAAACTCTGGTGGTGGAGTTAACAAAAACATTGTCGGTTCACATCTACCAGGCACTCCTTGGAAGCTCTGTGGAGCAGTCCTACTCTTTCCTGCAGTGTCGCTATGAGTTGGAATCAACTTGACGGCTGTGGATTTTTGGGTTTACCTGTTTTCTTACATTTATGTTGATTCTATATGTATTTCCAAAAAGCATATACATTTGTGGAGAGGAAGGGAAAGGAGACTGTTGGGAGGATGAGACATGCATGAAGCAGAGAGGAATAGTGTGCTGTCACAGGTCAGGGACAGTAGTGGAAGTTGCGTATAGGTGGGCATGTAAATTTATATGGGAATATACATGTTCACTCAGTCATAATAATAATATAAAAAAACACCAAAATTTGTTTATATCTCTAAAAAATGTAATTAGGATACTGACTTTTTCTACTTAATATTACATTATATTATCAATAGATAGATTTGTGCATATTTGCAGCTGTCTTGTATTGCATCCATTTCCACTGCAATAAAATATTTTGTTTGATATACTATATATCATATTTGATGTATTTACTCCTATGTGGAAAGCCTATTGGTATAGTGGTTAAGTGCTACATCTGCTGACCAAAAGGTCATTAGTTATCTACCAGGGGCTCCTTGGAAACCCTGTGAAGCAGTTCTACCCTGTCCTATAGGGTCTCTATGAGTTGGAATGAACTTGATGATAGTAGGTTTGGTTCTGGTTTGGTTGTCAGCATTTGGGTTGATTCCTAGTGCATTCTCCTATACTTTAAAGGAAGATACTATGACTTCATGCAAACTTATACAGGCAACTGTAGAAGAGGAAATATTTTCAATTTCATTCTTTGATGCCAGCTGCCCTGATACCAAAACAAGGAAGACATTAAAAGAAAAAAAGACTTAAATACCCATTTCACTCATGAATATGGTTTTCACACATTCTAAACACATGCTGATTGAAACCAACAGTGCGTAAAAAAATAAGTTACTGGAATCAAGTTGTGTATAGTCTGCGTTTTGACAGTATAATATTTGAGAATAGGATAAATGTAATTCACTACAGTAACAGATTAAAACAAAACAAAATTTGTCTCAGTAGATGCAGAAAAAATGCTGAATTTTTTAAAAAAATTCTTGATAAAAATGTTGATACATTTAGAATAAAAGAGAATTAAACTTATAGACAATACCTATAAAAATCCTGGACCAAATGTAATCCTAAACAGGAACTGTGGAGTATTCATTTAAAATGAGGAAAAAAGATAAGAATAAACACTTTAGGTCAACATTGTATTGAAGACCCTAGATAGAGAAATGAAGCAATGAGATGAAAACAATAACAGAGAGCTAACAATGGTTAAGGGAGAAGTAAAATTATAATTATTTGCAGATAATATGATCATTTACAAAGAATTTTTTTTTTAATCTAGAGGTAAATTTTTAAATATCATCACTAAAGAGTTGATGTGACTGTTAGTCCAAATCCACCAGCACTCTCTGGAAACCTATGGCATAGATCTTCTGTGGCCTATAGGATCACTGCGAGTTGGGATTTGCTTGATAACAGCAAGTTTTTTTTTTCTTTGTGGACATAAATTATTAGGCATTGCCCAAGTAGAGAAAACCAAAAAAAAAAAAAAACAAACCCACTGCCACTGAGTCAATTCTGACTTACAGCAATGCTATAGGACAGAGTAGAATTGCCCCACAGAGTTTCCAAGGAGCACCTGGTGGATTTGAACCACTGACCTTTTGGTTAGCAGACATAGCACTTAACCACTATGCTACTAAGGTTGCAAAATCCTTATTATGCCTAATAATTTAATAACAGAAATGGATCTGTTTCTGGCCCCATACAACAAAGAATTTTCCAGTCCAAAATGTCATTTCTCTGTAGAATTTAGGTCTAAAGCAAGCATCTGTCAAGTGGACCGTATTTGGCAGTAACAAAGATAAAAAGCTGAAAATGAGCTTACATTTAAAAAAAAAGAAATGGTGAAACAGTATCCCTGCTTCACATCATAAATCAGCTCCAGGTGATTTAAAATGCAAATGTCAAAAGCAAAATATAAAAACTATGAGTTAAATAATATGTTCGTAAGTTTTGTATGTGTGTGATATTAATACTTCCCAAAAGAAACAATAAAGGGCTTCAAATGCTCAAGATAAAAAAAGGATTTCCATCAGAGAATGAAAATATACTGGATTCAGGATGTCACAACATTCTTTGGTTTGTTGCCAAATTCCTCTTAAGATATATTACTTAATCTTGCCTAAATGTTAAATATTCTTTTTCATTTATTTCCTTTAATCAAGTATTTGCTACATTAGTGGGCTCTTCGGTCACTTGTCTTACAAGAGATTTTATTTAAACCCTTCTAAGTCTCTGAGATGTACATCACTAAATAAAGGATCCTTTCTCATCTTAAAATTTCAATCACCTTATTTCAGCTCTACAGATGCAATTATAGACAGTATTTCTATTTCTCAAATGGTGCTGTTCGTTAATGGTAATGACACTTTGCATTCTTAAAGCACCTTTATTACAAGGATCATAAAGACATTTGCACAAGAGGGAGCACTATTATCAGTTCAGTTTCTTGATAGAAATATTAAGGATAAGGCAGGCTCTGAGAATAAGAAATGCCACTCACTTATAGTCCCTGTCCCATTTATTTCACTCACTCTCTCTCTCTCTCTCTTACACACACACACACACACCCCAATTAAAGAAAGCCATTTGCCATTTAAGTTCACAAATTAAAAGCAGGTATATGTTTTTAATATTCTTGCATTTAATTTTTACAAAAGCATCCAAATGAGTGAGTATGTTAGCCAAGGTAAGTGAATATGGGTACTTATCCAGTGTTGTTATGGAATGGGCCTGCACATTCTGAATACCACCTATCTAATATGTGTCCACGTTGCAACAATCTGTTGATTCTAAAGAAGAATCAGAAACCAGTTTTTAATCTTTGTCAATGTCTCTGATACTCCATTTCTAAAACTCTATGTTAATCTAAAAGCATGTATTTTCAATTTAGATGTTACTTAATTTACTCATTTAAGAAGTATTTGTTGAGGTATCAGGGTCATCTGTAATAAGAAGTAGACTCCCAACCTAGAGCAGCTACAGGATAATACATATGAGGACCGACAAGCTGAGGAACTAGTCCTAGAAAAAGTGCTACATCCGTCATTGCTGAATATCATGTGGTCATCAGCTATGTGCTGATGCAGGTGCCTAGCCCACCCTTCAAAGCAATTTTGGACCTCTTCTTCTGGAATGTCCATCAGAGCTGTCTTCAGATGAGGTGTGATAGCTAAGCTCACAAACTCATCCTAGAAAAAAATGCTTTGAAGGGTGGACTAGGCACTGGCATCAGTGCACCGCTTCCAAAGGGGAGTGCTTTGAAGGTGACCATAGTGACATTCAGCAATGACGTCTGTAGCGCTTTTTCTGGGATGAATTCATGAACCTAATTGTCAGAACTAGTCCACCCTTCAAAGAAATTTTTCTATGATGAGTTCATGAACTTAATTGTCAGGCCTCATCTGATGACAGCTCTGATAGACATTCCAGAAAAAGAGTTCCAAAATTGCTTTCAAGGGTGGGCTAGGTGCTGGCATCCATGCACAGCTTCCTAAGTGAAGTGCTTCAAAGGTCACTGTAGCAGTGAGGTGTGTAGCACTTTTTCTAGGATGAATTCACAAACATAATTGTCCTTCTTAATGTGTATTTTTTTTTAATTGATGTGATAGTACTGTTGGATGGCTAAACAGGTAAACAGCACAGATCTCCTCTATGCTCTACCATTTTTAATACGTGTTTCTTAAAGTTGACCAGCATGTGTCTTCCATTCCAGCCAATCACAGAAAGAAAGAATGCAGAAGACCGCTTAGCAGGTTTTTAGCCTCGGTGGCACCGTGGTTTAGAGCTTGTATGCTAGCCCACAAATCAGCTGCTTGAATCCAACAGCCTGTCCTTGGAAACCTCATGGGGGCAGTTCTACTCTGTATTATAGGGTCGCTGTGACTTGGAATTGACTTGACAGTAGTGGGTTTGTTTGTTTTTGGTTAGGCCCAGAAGTAGTGCATGTCACTTCTGTACACATTCCATTGACTAGAAATAACCATTTGACCTCATCTAACTGTAAGGGAGACTGTAAGTGTAGCCCAGCTGTGTGTTCAGGAAAAAGAAAAAAACAATGTGGATTTGGGTGATCTGCTAACAGCTATGGTGAACACAAATGAAAAATTCTCCGCATTTGCAGAGCTTATAATTCAACAATATACACCCACTAGTTAAACAAGTAATGTACATTAGATACTTATTAGTGCTCTGAAGGAAATAAGTTATGCCTGCAGTAGTGAGTGATGGGGATAAGAAGGACCTAATTCAGGTCTGGTGATCTTGTCTGGGGCTTCTCTCTGCTGTGGTGATATTTGAGCTGGGGTATGAATGATGAGAATGAGCCAGACATGCAAAGATCCAAGAGGAAGAGCATTTCAGAGAGAGAGAAAGAGAGAACAGTGAACCTGAGAGGGCTGAGGTTGAGCAGCTTCATGTGCATGAGGAACAGCAGGAAGCCCAGAGTGGACAGAATATGGACATGAGTAAAATCATAGAAACAAGAGGGCCCTAAACCCTGGTGGCATAGTGGTTAAGTGCTATAGCTGCTAACCCAACAGTAGATAGTTCAAATCTGACGGGTGCTCCTTGGAAACTCTATGGAGTTTTTCTGCTCTGTCCCATAGGGTAACTGTCATGGATTGAATTGTGTGCCCCCCAAAATACATGTGGCCATGTGTCTGGGCCATGATTCCCTGTATTTTGTGATTGTCCTCCATTGTATGATTTTCCTGTACTGTATGTTAAAGGATTAGGATGGGACTATAAACCCCTTCATAGGATCACTTCCCTGCTCCACTGTGAAGGGAGTTTCCCTGGAGTATGGCTTGCCCCACCCTTAATCCTTTCATCCTCTAAGAGATAAAAGGAAAGAGAGGTAGATAATTGGGAACCTCACATCATCAAGAAAACAGCGCCAGGAGAAAAGCATGTCCTTCAGACCTGAGGTTCTTGCACCAACATGCTCCCTGGACCAAAACTGATGCAATATTGGACTTTCCTCCAGAGCTGACAAGGGGAAAGCCTTCCCCTGGAGTGGACATCCTGAATTGGGACTTGTAGATTACTGGACTGTGTAAGAATAGACCTTCCATTGTCAAAGCCATCCACTCTGTGTTATTTCTGTTAGAGCAGCACTAGCTGACTGAAACAGTCACTATGGGTTGGAATTGACTCAGTAAAAGTGGGTTTGATTTTTTTTGGTAAAAGGCTGCAGTGGAAACCCTGGTGGTGTAATGGTTAAGTGTTATGGTTGCTAACCAAAAGGTTGACAGTTTGCCTCCAAGAGGCAATCTTTGGAAACCCTATGGGGGCAATTCTACTCTGTCTTATAGGGTTGCTATGAGTTGTAATCAACTCAATGGCAATGGGTCTGATTTTTTTTGGTTAATGGCCATGATAACCCTTATGTGTTTCACTCCAAGTGAAAAGGGAAGCCGTTCTATTATTTTAAGTGCAGAATATTGTGGTTAGATTTTACATTTTACGTCTCACTCTGGCTGCAAGATGGGGAATGGATTGTTGGCAGGAGACTGGCTAGGAGTTAGAGGGAGATCATAGTGGCTTTGATGTGGATACTGAAAGAAGCTATTGAAAGAACGGACAAATTCTGACTATATTTTGGAAATAATACCTATTATTGCTTTACAGGTAGACTTTTGCCCTTAATCTTGACCGGATCTAAGGATGGGCAATGCTCAACTGCTTACCAAAAGAGGAGAATATGCAGAATCAAGTTTGGAATATAGTTTTAGAACCAAATATTGGGCTTAGATACATTATGTCTGAAATTATTATAAAACAGCCAAGTATAGACAGAGTAAATTGCATTAATCTACACTCAGGGCTCGATATTTAAATTTGGGACTCATTGGTGGAAGTATGAGGCTAAATTTCAAACTGAAATAGATTGAAGAATAAATGAATGCAGAATAAAACCCAACAAAGATTGAAGAATAGTTTGAAGAATAAAGAATGCAGGAAAAACTGAACAGCTCTTTTCAAATGCTTTATTTTACCATGCAGAAAAGTAGGTAAATGAGTCAGTGGTCAGATGCAGTGGATGGGAGCTAGTCATGGGTTTTTTTTTTTTTTTTTAAGATGAGAACTGTTAGAACTCATTTGTACACTGAAGGACAATCTTCTGTAGAGACTGTAAGTTTGTGAATGCTTTATCTCATTGAGAAAGTATGACCTGTACTGAAGTGATAGGGGGAGGAAGACATTGGCTGTGTGGGGAGAATTTGATGTGAAATGATTACATAGCCAGCAAGAAAGGTGGGACAGTATGGTTTATTGGGAAAGCATGATAGGATTTCACAGTAACATTGGTTGCCTGTATACCATCTGAGGCTACGAATTTAAAATGAAACCAGATTGTCGGAAGTATGTGAGATGTGGTCTCACCAACCTTGCTTCTAAGGAGTATTCTGGTTGTACTTCTTCCAAGACAAATTTGTTCATTCTTTTGGTAATCCTTGGTATATTCAGTATTCTACAGCAATACAATTCAAAATAATTTATTCTTCTTCAATCTTCTGTCTTCCTTGTCCAGCTTTCACGTGCGTAGGAGGTGACTGAAATCACATGGTTTGGGTCAGGTGCGCCTTAGTCTTCAAGGTTACAGCTTTCCTCTTCAAACTTTACAGAGGTCTTTTGCAACAGATTTGTCCCATGCAATGCAACTTTTGACTGTATGACTGCTGCTTAAGCTATAATATGATTTTAAATCAAATATGTGTTTGTATTTATTGATTTTAGTATGTATTTGCTAAAAATAAATTGGCTGAGGAAGGAAATGTGTAAATAATTGAGATGTCTGGAAAATTACTATTTCCTGTGGGATATCATATATTAATTCATCTACTGAGGATGCTAAAATTACTAAATGAATTGATTTCATTATTAACTTTTTGTTTTTTACTGTTTATCCAATAGTCTTAAGTGGTAGTGAGTGAGGAAATTTCGGTTGCAAAAGGAAGAAAGGAAAGCAATAGACCTGACAGCAAGCTAAGTGGCTTAGACCTGTACATGTATTTAGAATTTTTACACATACAGATGAGTGGGTTATTTTTACAATGCATTTTGCATTATGGAAATAAGAAAATGTAGATCAGTGTAGTCCAAGGAGCAGATATTGGTGGTGGGAGTTTCCATTTATTGAACGTCTACTCTGTGCCAGTTACTACACTGAATATATGATATGCATCATCAAATTTAACCACTGAAGGAGCCCAGTAAGAGTGGGGTCATTATACTCACTTTATAGATGAGAAAACAGGTCTAGGGAGAGTGAGCAACTTACCTAGGTCACACAAGTAATTGACAGAGCTGGAAATCAAACTCCAGTTCCTAAATTCCAAGCCTATATTCTTCTCCAGAACTGAATTCAAGAGATGATATTTTAAAATAAAACCACCATTGAGTGAATCATTTTTCCTATAAGAGCCTGCTGGAAGTCCTTGAGATGCCTAGTAATTTTTTCTTCATGTATTTCCTATTGAAGAGGTGATATTCCAGGAGAGTGTGATACGCAAATAGTACCAGGTGCTAACTCTGTGTTGTTTCCGTTTCTCTGCTGACGTACAAAGATGAAAAGTATTTTAAAACTTAGCCTAATCAAATGTATTTATGTCCAATTTCTTACCTGTAGTGTTACTAAAGCATGAAACATTGATAAAAGAACCAGCATATTGGGAGATTAAGCATTGAAAAAATTTTTATGGAGAAAATTTCATTTAATTCAGTTTTGCTGGATGTTCAGTTTCAGTAAAAAGGATAGTCTGTCAAAAAAAGATGGCAAACTTGTAGAAATTAGTTAACAGCATGGCTTCTCAGCCACTCACAGGTGCTCTTTTTACATAGACCACAGTCACATGAGTTAATATGCAATAGAGTCAGCTATTCCTATAAAAGGATTGAAGTCATTCAACTGCAAGCCTAGACCAAGCCCTGAATTCTGGTTAGTGAAACAAGATACAAGAATGATTATGAATGAAAATCAGTTCAGCTACCAATACTTAACTAAGAGACTATTCAAAGATTTATCTGTGAATGCTAGGTTGTTAGGTGCCATTGAGTCAATTCTGATTCATAGCAGTCCTGTGTAATAGTAGAATGAAACTTTGCCTGGTCCTGTGCCATCCTCACAATTTTTGCTGTGTTTGAGCCCATTGTTGCAGCCCTCTGGTTGAGGGTCTTCTTTTTTTTTGCAGACCCTCTATTTTACCAACCATCATGTCCTTCTCCAAGGACTGGTCCATCTTGATAATATGTCCAAAGTCGATGAGAGGAATTCTTTCCATCTTTGCTTCTAAGGAGAATGTGGCTGCACTTCTTCCAAGAAAGATTCACTGATTCTTTTGGAAGTCCATGGTATATTCAATGTTCTTTACCAATGCCATAATTCAAACGCTTCGATTTGTTCGTCTTATTCATTGTTCAGCTTTGGTATGCATATTAGGCAACTGAAACCATTACATCTTGGTTCAGGAGTATCTTAGTCTTCAAGGTGCTATCTTTGCTTTTCAATACTTGAAACAGGTCCTTTGCACTGGATTTCCCCAGTACAATATGTTATTTGACTTCATGGCTACTGCTTTCATGAGCATTGATTGTATATCAAGAAAAATGAAATCCTTGGGAGCTTCAATATTTCCTCCATTTAATCATGATGTTACTTATTGGTCCAGTTATGAGGATTTTTGTATTCTTTAGATTGAGGCGTAATCCATTCTGTAGTCTTACCTTCGTGAGTACATGCAAGTCCCCTTTGTTTTCAGCAAGGATGTTGTGTCATCTGTATATCTCTGGTTCTTAATGAATCTTCCTCCAATCCTGATGCCATGTTCTTCATATAGTCCCACTTTTCAGATTATTTTCTTAGCATACAGGTAGAATATGTATGGTCAAAGTATATAACCCTGATGCCCAGTTTTCCTGACTAAACCGTGTAGTGTCTCCTTGTTATGTTCAAATGACTGCCTCTTGATCTATGTACAGGTTCCTCATGAGCACAGTCTCCACAATGTTATCCACAGTTTGTTATGATCCACACAACCAAATGTCTTTGCACAGTCAGTAATACACAGATACACATCATTCTTACATACTTTGGACATGTTGTCAGGAAAGATCAGCCCTTGGAGAAGGATGTTGTGCTTGGCAGAGCAGAGGGTCAGCAAAAAAGAAGACCCTCAGTGAGATAGATTGACACAGTGACTGCAACAATAGGCTTAAGCATAAAAATGATTGTGGGCATAGTGCAAGACCAGGCAGTGTTTCATTCTGTTGTGTATAGTGTTGCTATGAGTCAGAACCAACTTGATGACACCTAAACAACAAAACAGCAAAAACAAACTCTCTGTTTTTAGCTAGGATCTGTCTAATATCAGCTATGGTATACCTCGTTCTGTGTCCTCTTCTTATCCACCTTGAATTTCTGGGCACTATTAATGCTTTGTTGCAACCATTTTTGAATTACCTGCAGTATAATTTTATTTGAATGATATTAATGATATTTTTTCAATAATTTCTGTATTCCATCGGGTCACTTTTCTTTGGCATAGGCGCGTATATAGAGCTCTCTCAATTGATCAGACAGGTAGCTGTCTTCCAGATTTCTTGGTATAGATGAGTGAGTGCGAGTAAACCCCAAAGAAACCATCCCCACTGCTGTTAAGTCAATTCCAGTTCACAATGACACCACATGTTATAGAGTGAAACTGTTCCATATGGTTTTCTCACCTGTAATCTTTAAGGAAGCAAAGACCTTTCTTCTGTGGTACTGCTGGGTGTGTTCATACTGTCAACCTTTATTAACAGTTGTACACAAATCATTTACACCACCCAGGCATCTTGAGGACTACAAAACTAAACTAGTAAACTGCTGCTGAGTTTGGACTCATGATGACCCTATAGGACAAAACAGAACTGCATCAGAGAGTTTCTAAGACTGTAAATTTTCACAGAAGCAGACTGCCACAACTTTCTCCCATGAACATTAGTAAGTTTTCAATAAATATCTGTTGGAGAAGTGTTTTTGACAAGGTTTGGAGATGAATAAGGTGCAGGGAGTGTTCTAATTTATATTAGAGCATCTAGGACACGAAGAAATAATTGGGTCTGGGTTCTAGCTTTGGAGAATCATGTTTCTAGAAGTGAGTGAGCCATGAGCCACAGTCTGAAGGAATTATATATAGTAGAAGGGATTGGAGGAAAGGACTCAATAGAAAAATGACTTGTACAATGAAAGAATGGTGATAAAGAATGCAGTGAATTTAGGCAACTAGAGTTTAGGTGTATGTGGCGTTGTCTTGGAGGGGGCTGAGTCTAGGAAGGATGAGATCTGAGACTGTGCAAGCTGAATATGCTCACTGAGAAGTTTGTGTGTTTGAATATAGACAGTGGGTATCAACTACAGTATTGCCACAAAACCAAGGGAGTGACAGCTAATACTCATATAATACTTGCTATATACCATAAACAAATAAAAAAAATCCAGTGCCATCAAATCAGTTCTGACTCATAGTGACCCTACAAGACAGAGTGGAACTACCCCACAGAGTTTCAAAGGTGTACCTGGAGGATTTGAACTGCTGACCATCTAGTTAAGAGCTGTAGCATTTATCCACTACACCACCAGGACTTCCGCTATGCACCATAAGTAAGCCTAAATATTTTGCATATGTTGTTGTACTTGGCTTGGCTGATTCATTTAACCTTCATGTATTCCTCTAAGGTAGGAATCACTACTGGCCACATTTAAAAATATATATATATGCTGTGTTTTAAGTAAAAGTTTACAATCCAAATCAGTTTGTCATATGAAGCCCCTTCCACACTGCTATGCACCTTTGGCTGCTCTCTTCACATCCACTACCCCCTCCCCGCTGCTTTTGACAGCACCCTCTTCCTTTCCACCCTGTGTTTCCTGTAACCTTTCAACCAACTCCTGTCCTCCTCCACCCTCTTACCTCACCACTGAACAAGAGCTGCGCAGAGAGCCTCATGTACGTATTTAAGTCAAGAAGCACGTTCTTTGCCGGCATCACTCTATGTTTTACAGTCTAGTCCAATTTTTGTCTGAAGAGCTGGCTTTGGTACTGGTTTCAGCTTGGTACTAGCTTCCAGAACTCATACTTGAGTATGCTGCCCTGAAAAAAAAAGATGTCACTGAGAATATACACAGCAGAATATACATCATTCAACAATTTCTAGGTGTACAATTCAGTGACATTGATTATATTCTTCAAGTTGTCTAGCTAGTCTCACCCTCTTCCCAGTTATTTCTCCCCCATCAGCATAAACTTACCTCCCCTTATGTTTCTTATCTAATCTTCTGAGTTTCTATTGTCGATTTGATCTCATGTAGATAGTTCTAGCATGACTCCTAAGGCAGGCATTATTTAACTAGTTAAATTCTTGTTTGGTTTTAAGATAATGTCAGAGGATATTTTTGACTTAAGGTTTAAGGGTTAAAGATTATCTCAGAATAATAGTTTTAGGGGTTCATCTAACCTCCAAGGCTCCATAAGGTCTAGATTCATGAGAATTCATGAGAATTTCCCCCCCTTTTGATCAGGATTCTTCTGTAGAATCTTTGATCAAAACACTTAGAAACTGTACCATCCATTTCTTCTCGTCTCTTGGCAAAGGAGGCAGTTGTTCATGGAGTCAGTTAGCCACACATTCCATTTCCTCTTCCTGTTTTTCACTCCTTTCCTTCCTCTTGCTCTAGACAAATAGACACTAGCTGTACCTTGGATGGCCAATTGCAAGCTTTTAATTCCTTGGGTCTATGTTGTGAACTAGGAGATAAGAGAGAAGCACTCAACACTTCATTAGGTCAGTTAACTGGGATGTCCCATGAAACTATGACCTAAATCTCCAAACCAGAGAACTAAACCCTGTGAGGTATTTGATTGTACATGATCAGCCTCAGCAACTAGTCTCTGTAAATTTTGTTGTAAATATGTCTATTGCACAACTATTTCCAACTAAACGTTTCACAGTTGTGTAATGTATTGACAATAATTACATTAATCAACTGTGTAACCCTGCTGTTAAATCAATGAGATTTTTCCATTACTAACCCTGGTGCCATAGTGCCTAAGTGCTACATCTGCTAACGACGAGTTGGAATCTGTCAGGTCCTCCTTAGAAACTCTGCGGGACGGTTATACTCTGTTCTATAAAGCCACTATGTGTTAGAATTGACTTGATGGCACTGGATTTGGTTTTGATTTTATAAATTGACAGTACTCCACAAGCAATAAGCCCCACCGTTTCCTCTTTCCTACCCCTTGTGACCATTAATAAACTGCGATTGATACATTTGCCTGTTCTTGTCATTCTATACAAGTGAGGTCAAGCAAATTTGTTTTTTTGTGATTGATTTATTACACTCAGCATAATGTCTTCAAGCTCCTCCCATATTACAACATGTATGAAGATTTCATTTCTCTTTATGGCTGAGTAGTAGATTGCTTCTTAATGCAAGGCCAGATGCAGTACAAGGCTTGTAGTAAATAACCTTCTATCAGTAATGATATTTGAAGTAGTTAAGTTAGGCATATTTATCTGTGATAATGTGACATTCACAGACTTGTATTCCTTCCAGTATACTTTCTTGACTTCTGGAAAAAGAGATGGAGAAACATTTGGCATATTGAGAATTGTGCCTAACACAGGGCACTCAGAATAATGCCTTCAAGCTCCTCCCATATTGCATGAGAGTGTGTTACACAAACGACATTCCTTTGTTTTCAATGTGATTGTGCTAAAAAGATAGAGAGCTGCTGCTGTAGAGATGGAGAGTCATTCAGTGAATCAGTGACAACACTGGGCATTGTTTTAGTTAGAGAAAATTAAGTATTCTTTATTTATGAAGGGTATGACATTAACATTTTTCAGTATGGTATAAAAATGTCAAAAATTGTTGATGTGAAATTCTTAACTAGTATCTACTTTTCCAGCCAGATATAATCTCTCTCTCATTTGAGCTCCTGTAATCCTCTGCCTAGACCTTGGGTAGTATAAACAGTAAGTGCTCAACTATTAGCTGAAAAGTTGGTGGTTGAAACTCAGCTACAGTTGTCTCAGAAGACAGGCCTGGTGATCTGCTTCTGAAAGACCTCAGCCTTGTAAACCTCATGGCATGGTTCTCTGCATACATGTAGTTGAGTTGAAACTGTCTTCACTGCAGCTAGCAAAGACATCTGTTTTAAGCCTTTTAACATCTTTTCTATTACTATGGCCTGGTGTGTGTTGAAAGCTCATATGGGATGAATAATAACAAAAATGATAATTGTAAGAATGATGATGCCACTGCCAGCAAGTTGTTTCTAACTCATGGTGATCCAATAGGTCACAGTAGAACTGTCTCATAGAATTTCCAAGCAGCACCTGGTGGATTTGAACTGCTGGCCTTTTAGTTAGCAGAGGTAACCAGTGTGCCCCTAGAGTTTCCATAAGAATGCTAATAATATCTACCCAATTTAAATCTTAAACACTTTGCACATATTGATTAATTCTTCTAATAGTGCTATGAGAAAAAAAAAGTTATTATCATCATCATTTCACATATGAAGAAAATAAAACTTTAAGAGGTCAACCTGCCCAAAGTCACTGAGTTAAGAGGTCAGGTTTGGTCAGGTTTGGTGATGAGTTTCTGTGGGAGTATCTAAGGAGCAGCCAAGACATGTTGGTTGATTGGAGAACTTCTGTTTTATTCCCCAGTTCCTCACTGCTCTCTTTTTTAAATGAAGTCTTTCCCTATATAAAAAAACTCCAGCTCCTAGTAATCATTTATAGAGGTGTACACCTTTTAAGACTTTGATATGTGTTCATGGTCATTGTCAAGAAAATGACACACATATGTGAAATCTGACAATTAAATCCAAAAACTCATCCTAGAAAAAGTGCTATATACCTCATTGCTGAGTATCACTGTGGTCACCTTTGAAGTACTCCCCATCAGGAAGCTATGCACTGACTCCAAGGCCAAGTCCATCCTGTAAAGAAGGTTGAGACCTCTTTTTCTGGAATGGCTATCAGAGCTGTCATTATATTACCCTTAGTATCCTGAATGACATCAAAATGTCTTCCTTTCAATATGTCCTTAATCTTTGGGTAAAGAAAAAAGTCACTGAGAGCCACATCAGGTGAGTAGGAAGGATGTTCCAATACAGTTATTTGTTTACTGGCTGCAAACTCCCTCACAGACAACTATACAATTAAATTCATGAACTTGCCACTATGCCACCATGTGCAATGGCCATTCCAGAAAGAATTCCAGAATTGCTTTGAAGGGTAGACTAGGGGTTGGCATTGGTGCATAGCTTCCCAGGGGAAGTCCTTCAAAAGTAACTATAGTAATAGTCAGCAATGAGGTATGCAGCTCTTAGAACAATTAAGTTTGTGGACTTAATTTTCATGCCTCGTAAGACGTGAAAGCAAATGGAGAGGTCTGGGGTGGGGTACGTACACTCAGCGTGGACGTGCAGCTCCTGACTTTGAGACCAGTGTTCTCTCACTATGCTATCTCTTGTGGCCTCAACAGGTTTTTTTTTCTCTTCCTTTTTAACAGACAGCAGACATCTATGGTCTCATCAGAAGCATCACATTATGTTCAGATTTGAGGAAGATTCCATGAAAACAGAGAATATTAGTCATCTGTTTCATACTAGAAAAGTACTCTGATTGCTGCTGTGCTTAACTTTGGTGGTATTTCTTTGCAAATTACAAATTACTTATTTTTTTTACATACTCATTTTTGTAATATTTTACTCTGTTATAATTATTGTCATTTAGTTAAGTAGCTCTCACATAGAATAAGAAACTTATTTTAAAATATGAATATATACGACTGACCTATATGACTACTGGTAGTATTATTTTTGGAAAGTATAACATAGAGAGGTGACAGCAAGAAGGGGGTATTTCTTAATACAGTGTAGATTAGGTCTGATGTGCTGCAAAAAGAAATTCAGGAATGGGAAGTTGCAGAGAAAAGATAGGGATTCATGTCCAGAGAATTTGTAAAGATAGGGAAAAGTAAGCCAAGAAAAAGACTGTTTAGATATAGAAAGTCTGTGTAGTTAGTGCATCCACCTTGGGCAAGAAAACAGCGGGTTGGTGATCCCTGTCTACTCTTAAAAACTGTGATTATATGCAAGGTAATAAGAAGGAAGTAAAAGTGAGCAGGAACCATTAAGAGAAAGGATGAAAGCCTCAGAGAGGAATGGGAGTTTGAAAAGACCACATCTCTAGTGTCTCTAGTGTCCTGCTGCTCCGTCTCTGTTCCTCTCATCGGAGTGAATTTGGAGACCTTTTATAATCTGAGCAGAGTCTGGGGCTTTCCACCGATCACTGGCTTTCCCATTGAGAGATTCCCAGTGGCATCCCACATTGATGTACTCTCCAGTAGAGGTAGCAGAAGAAGAGCCTTAGAAGAGAATCTGAATAGGGCTACTGCTTCAGAGTGGAACTGAAGTTGAAATCAACTGAAACCCTGGGGAATCTGACTGGGATGTTCACCTGTCGTATTTGAGTTGCTATTTGTAGCTTACAATGTACCTAGCTTATACAAGTAGTTAAAGCACTCTGCTATCAGCTGAAAAGATGGAGGGAGGTTTGAGTTTACCTAGAGGTTGCTCAGAAGAAAGCCTTGGCATATCTACTTCTGAAAAATCAGCCATTGAAATCCTTGTGGAGCACAGTTCTACTTTGACGCATGTGGGGTCGCTTGAGTTGGAGTCAGTGGAACACAACTGGTTATTGTACAGTCGTTCTACACTGCCGCACATTAATACCCTTCTCCATTAACGGTCATTGCCTGTATCCAGTCTTAAATATTGAGCCTATCAATCTATATTTATTTAGCTGCTGTGTACATTGCCTAACTTGGATGCTCACCGTTTGCTTTGTGATATCCGCAATAAAGTACATCTTCCTCCTGTGTGTACATCCGGGTTTCTTTTCATGTAAATGACATTACGCTATCAAAGATGACCTTGTATGAATTATCGCCATCATATTATAGACTACACGCAATATATTTTTCTGTTATTCTTTCCTAGACAGTAGTAAACCTAGTGAGCTATCTTACTGTATCTATTTATTAATACTGTTTTCTAAACACTTATAGGTAGTGCTGGAACCCCTGTTACTTTTAATGAAAACGGAGATGCTCCCGGACGTTACGACATCTTTCAGTATCAGATTACCAACAGAAGTACCGAGTACAAAATCATTGGGCACTGGACCAATCAGCTTCATCTAAAAGCAAGTATCAGTATAAATCACACATTAATGTGCGTAGCTCTGTCAGAGAAATACTTTATTTTTAAAGATATAATTTTTATGAGAATTTTCCCATAGATACATTTTCAGAAAGTGTGATATTTGATCTTTCCATCACTTTGACATGTTACGGAAAATCTTAAATCTCTGCAGAGAAATCTCCTAATATCTGTAGGGATTTGAGGAAGGATCTCTAGCCCTTTTACTTGACCGTATGGCAAGCGTTTGTATACTTCTGATGTGTGTTTGTGTGTGTGAGTCAGGGGAAGGATGACAGAGTGTGTCATAAATTAAAAGTTTGAGCTTAAAAGTAATTGTATATCATCTTTGTCAGCCACATCACAGATGGAGACCTTATGGCTACACTGGATTGATAGCAAAGAACCATGATCTGTGTTTATATTACCTCTTTCAGTTGCAACAACAGAGAAAGTTAATGTATACAGGAGTAGTGTTCAGATTATTTAAGAGATTTTGGGACCGCCTGCTACACCTGTCTGGCTACAGAGCCCTCAAAGCCTAAGACCTGTGGCTGCTGCAGTACCTCAAGTGACCATGTGAGGGAGACTTGGAGATCCCGCCTCAAAGCAGGCTTCCCAGCACTGGGGTGGTGTGTGCTGAGTATTCGCCTGCCAGGGCGCCATTCTTCCCCCCTCGAGGTTCTGTCTCTTGCCGCTGGGTCTGACAAGGATAAGGAAGGGGCAGCGTAGAGGAGCATCATCAGACGTGACTGTGTATCGAGAGTCCCCAGAGGGCCACTCCTGAGGCCAGGTGGTGACTGGTGGAAGGATTCTCCAGGGACTTTGGAGAAAGGTTTCAGGCGCTGGCACCACCAGTCATAAGGGACATGGGGACAGGAAACCAATCCTGTCTTTGATGGATGGGAGGTGCAGACACAGAGAAAACGGCTGGCAATAGTACGGTGGGGTGGGGAAGGGACAAGGATGGTAAAGAACAGCAACTGTTTGCCACTGGGTGATTGTTTCACATTTTAATAGCCTGTGCTGCTATGTCAGTGCACTCCAGGTAAATGGAGTGGACCAATGGGGAAGACTACTCCGGGACGGAGCCAGGGATTGGAGTTCATCCACACAGCACCCTTAGTACAGAAATGTAGGACTTCTTCTGGGAACTTAGTGGCCAAAGAATTGCTATGACAGCTGCAACTGTACTTTGTAGGCAGATGTTTCTACATGGCTTCAAATAAACTGGGAACAGCTGACGTGTATTTCACCATTTCCTCTGATGAAAATATGTCCTTGAGTCTTGATTCTGGATGCCCCCAGAACACTGGGAGGGTTGAGTTCTCTTCCTAAATGAATGCTTGAGTTCATTATGTAGGTTGAGCTTATCCTAGCTAGTACATAAAAGCTTGGGACAAAGATGAGGGTGTGCACAGGTTTCACTCCTGCACACACGTATTTAGCATGTGTACGTATGCTTTCTTGTGTTTGAGCCCCTTCAAAAGACATGACTTTTCACTTCTGTGAATGCTTTTTCACTTCCATCTCTATGCATGACTCCTGAAGGGCTGTGTTCATGTACCATCAGTCACCTAAGTTCTCAGCAAAGAAGCAAATGGCGAAAAAACAGCTAGAAAATTTATGACAAATTGACCCTTTGAGGTAACTTCATAGTAACTATTGCTCTCTGTGTTCAGTATGTACAAGGAAGGTTTATATTTCTAACTGTCACTGTGCTGTGGAAGATCTGCTATCCACACCCGACTAGTAAAAAGTATAGCCTGACGAAATCTTGCACATTGCCTGGAACCCAAACTGATATTTCTTGAAACACAATTTTGGTAACTCCACAGATCAGTGATACCTATTGGAAAATCAGTAGCCTTTTAGCAAAAGTCTTTTTGAAAGTAGGTCTGTGTGGGGAAAAAATAAAATTAAACATGACAAGGTAAATTTGACAGGAGTTGAAACAAGGAAGCTACTTTTAATATGACTTATCTTGATGCCAAACTGCATATTCTTCTGAGTAAAGATTTACATAATAAAATAAAACATCAAATAAATACTTGCATAATATGTAATACAAAGGAAACTAAAACAATTATACACACCACTGCACTGATGTATGAACACATACCTCTCTCTCCATATGCGTGTGTAATGTATGTATTTTTAAAGCTTCATGTTGAATCTCAGGTGCTTCTTTTATGTCCATTTAACAGTGCGTGAATGTTTTGTGTTTATTATTATGTTAACTGAAAACCAAACCCAGGGCCACTGAGTCAATCCTGACCCATAACAATGCTGTAAGTGCAGAGTAGAACTGCTCCATAGAGTTTCTAAGGAGCACTTGGCAGATTTGAACCACTGACCTTTTGGTGAGCAGATGTAGCGCTTCACCACTATGCCACCAGCATTTGCATTATTAGGTTATCATTCATAAAGTGCATCAAAAACATTGTAGGGATTATATCTCATGGATGATTATGATCATTTATAACTAGATATCAGTGTTAGCTCTACTCAAATGGGGGAAGTATAACTCATAAGAGAAAGCCAACTGCAGGAGCACATGGGGAGGACATGGGACAAGAGTTGCATTCTGGGCATTACCAGGCCAAAGCAAAACGCCTGTTTATTCTTGGGAGACGCAGCATTCACCTGCTTGAAAGTGGAGGCAGTGCTTAAGAAGCTGCTGATTTGTTAAAATTCTTTTATTTTAGTAATTCTTAGGTAAGATATCTAACTATTCTACATCTCAGTTTTCATCGAAGGTAAAGTGGAAATGTTAGTAATAGCAACCTCATGTGTTTGTAAGAA
Source organism: Heterohyrax brucei (assembly GCA_028571685.1). Taxonomy (NCBI): domain Eukaryota; kingdom Metazoa; phylum Chordata; class Mammalia; order Hyracoidea; family Procaviidae; genus Heterohyrax; species Heterohyrax brucei. Next base: position 22,992,605 of record CM053147.1, read on the forward strand.
GAATGAAATGAAATTACATAAGAAAGCACTTAGACTAGGGTCTGGTAGAGATGAGATCAACCAACTCTGATAGTGTTGCTGTGAGTTGGAACCCACTTGATGGCACCTAACAACAACAACAGCAGCAACCTGGGGTAGGGGAAGGTAGGAGGCCTACCTTCAGCACTATGTCATAATGTTCTGTGGTGATCCATGGGGTTTTCATTAGCTAATTTTCAGAAGTAAATTGCCAGGCCTTTCTTCCTGGTCTCATTTCATCTGGAAGCTCTACTGAAACCTGTCCACCTTGGGTGACCCTTCTGGTCTTTGAAATAGCAATGCCATCGCTTCCAGGGTCACAGCAACATACAAGCCACCACAGTACAACAAACTGACAGACAGTATTGGTCAGTAAACATTCAAAAAACAAACAAACTTGGTACCGAGTTGATTCTGATTCACAGTGACCCTATAGGACACAGTAGAACTAGCCCACAGGGTTTCCGAGGAGCACCTGGGAGATTTGAACTGCTACTTTTTGGTTAGCAGCAGTTACTTTTAATGACTACACCACCAGGGTTTCCCACTAAAGATTAGCTATATTAACCCAGTATCTTATGAACCTGTATGTTCAGTGAGAGATCAGATACTGAGTGTGGAGAGTAGAGAACTGAAGACTGTCTATGAAGAGGTCCTTGTATTGCTTTAGAAAGTTCATAGAGAACCTCCACACTGAAAAGCCTCATCACTCGTCCCTAAAGCCAGTTATTTCTGCCCGACTTTAGTATTGGTCTTAATACTTCAAAACATTATCAGCATTTACAAAATAAACTTTGTGTAAGATAAGTGCACAGTGTCTGTTTTTCTTTGAGATAGCGTGTGGCAGGGTATGATCACCCAGACAACTAGTTTTGACTGGAATCAGTAAGTTGCATACCTACCACAAGCTTGGTGTTGGGGCCGTAGTGAATATATGTTCCCTGCTCTCAGGGCACTCACTAAGTAGAAAGGACAGAGACAGTCAAACAATAACACGTTCTGTTGAGTGTGTCTGCAGGGCTTTGCACCGGCAGCCCAAAGAAGGATTCTTACTGTGGTCTGGCCACTGGTGGGTGTCAGGTGGGGACAGGAACGTACTGAAAGGCGACTTAACCTTCCCCACCAAATCCATCTCTTCTTGTCCTGTGACACCAGGTTTACCATGGCTTCCCACTCACAGTGGTAAGCATCTATCAGCCATTTATTGGACTGTATTCTGCTGGTTTGCAAAGAACTAGCTTTTCTATCTACATTCGACCATGGGTAATTTTATATGTAGTATGTGCATCATTAGGCATATTCAAGTGCAGAAAATTGGCCCTAAATAGATCTCAGTGGAGTGAAGCAATTTTTAAAATGAGTGAATTATTCTTTTTTCTTTTTCTTGGAAAATATATGAGGTATTTAATTGCCTCAAAAGCTTTGTCTTTATTCTTCCAAATATTGTTTCCTTTTTATGTTTTATGGAATTAACATATGCTCTTAATTCAGTAATTACAAGCAGTTGGTGTAATTGTGTTTATTTTGATTTGGGCTTTCTGTTCAGTAAGTGCTATCCATGCATGAGGGTGTATTGCCTACTTGAGAGACAATTTGAACAATTACGTCTCTTGGTTTTGTTAGGCCAAGTGTCTCAAGAGGAAGATGGTCCTTATTAGTGATTACAAAACACATTTTAACCTGGAAGTTCAGAGTAAACAGCAGAGCCTGAACTGAAATGAGAACAGCCATATGCTGCTTGGAGTCCCCAAGGATTAGGGATGTTGGGGTTGCAGGATGAGACTAAAATAACTGTGGGCTCATTTTTTACACATCCTCCCAAAGCTGTTTTCTTGGATTTCTTAGGAACAAGACAAGTTTTTGTCTATTTTTCCCCTTTTTTTTAACCAAGGTAAATAGTTTGAAGATAAATCAAATAGTAAAGGGAAGTGTCTTCCCCGGACACCCTTTTAATTGAGTAATGAAGACACTCCTGAGGTTCATTCACCTTTTAAACTAAATATGAGATGGGCCCATGGGACAAGACTAAAAGGTATACCAGCCCTGGGCAGGGAGTAAAAGGTAGGAGGGGACAGGAAAGCTGGTAAGAGGGAATCCAAGGTTGAGAAGGGATAGTGTTAACATGTCATGGCCTTATTAATCAATGCTGTAAAACAATAAGTATGCTAACTGTTTAATGATAAGCTGGTTTGTTATGTAAACTTCGTCTATAGCACAATTTAAAAAAAACTTCACAATAAAGATACTTCACATGAAATAAAGGGAAGTGTCTTCATAATAGTATTTCAAACACAGTTATTACTGGTACAGTGTCATTTGAAAGGATGATTTGAAGGAGAAGGATTTCATTGACCCTGATTTAATTGTTGAGTGGGCCGCTCTGTAGATGAGAGAGACTCTTGACAACGTACTGAACTCCTCTGAGCCTCAGTTTCCTCATGTGTTAAGTGAAGGTCATAAAAGGTTTCTTATGAAGACTTAATGCATTGTAATACACTGGCTAAAAAGAAGACCTTAAGTGAGACAGACGTTTCAGTTTTGACCTTTTACTCATGATTTGTACAGTCTTGGGCATGTGATTTAACTTCTCTTAATTTGGTTTAGAAATCCTGTTGGTGTATTGGTTAAGGACTATGACTGCTAACCAAAAAATCAGCAGTTCACATCTACCAGGTGCTCCTTGGAAACTCCGTGGAGGCAGTTCTGCCCCATCCTGTAGGGTCACTGGGAGTTTGAATTGACTGAACTGCAACGGGTTTGGTTTTTTCTGAGTCTTAGTTACTGTAGAGAAAAAATGACATCTACTTCATAGAGTTCTAGAGCAAGTTAAATGTGATTACATATGCAGAGTCTAAAGTGTTACCTGACCTATATTAAATGTCGTATAAATAACATAATAATAATTTTGTTTTGTTTTGCCAGTGTAAGCAATGTGTGAGAGAGAACCTAGTATTTCACTGTGAATTCAGATAGAATCCAGAAACGCAGTTGTTTTCTGCTTTTACCCTAAATCTTCTGAATAAGACAGAGCTGTGAAGAGAGATGTGTATTCTGCAGTAGTGTGTCCTATACAGGAAATCTTCAGTGTTTGTTTTGGTGGTGGGAAGGAAAGTGAACTGGGAGATTCAAAAGCTGTGGGGACAGCAAGGAAGGGACGCAAAATTTTGGACAGTCTCATTAAATCAGCCTTTAGTACTTACTGGTAGTACAGTATCTATTCACTGGGTATTTTGATTGGATGTATGTCTTTCCCTGTAGATGGCCAGTCACAAACATAAAAATGTTCTCCTGGGGACTTCTTCCATTTTTTCAGTCTGAATAGCAAATGGAAGAAAAGGTAATCCATGAAATACATATGAACACTTGGGAACAGGAAAATTCTCTTGCCCTGATTTATCTCATGGATTTATTGTTCTGAGTGAATATTTTTAACAGAAATTACTAGATTTCTTAATTTTGAGACTATTTAGGTAGTCTTGACATAGCAATGGATTGAATGGAATTGAAGCAGTGTTAGAGGGGAAACTTGTCTTTATATTTTTTGACTCTTAGGAACCATAATTTTTTCTTTTCCTCTATTTCCCTGTTTGCAAGGTACCTTTGCATGTTATTTGAAAATGTTCTTGTACATTATTGTCAGTGCATTTAAAAAATAATAAATAAAGAGGCACTTTCTGAGACCAGCATTATGTAAAAGACTGCCCTTCCTCCAAAGCTTAGTGTGATAAATGTGAAGTCAACTCCCTGAGACCTTCTACTCCATCTGATAGAATATAACTGGCACTCTACTTCACTTCCCACCTCTGTCCTCCCTTCTGAAAATGCTTTGTTCTGCTTACTTTCCTTGTCAAAAGATGATTAGTCTTCAAACTTGTATTCTTGTTTATTAGGTATTAATTTATTCTTTTCAGAAAAGTCATTTTTAGGTCACTGCTTGTATTTCTATGAGATAACAAGCATTTGGTAAATTCATGTTTTTGACATGTTGAGCAGATGTTAAGGTGATTGAACTTTTAGCTACATTTTTGCCAAGCCCAGAGTGTTAGTGCTAGATAAGCATTTATTGAGTATGTTATGAATAATATCCTGATATTTTCCAGATACTGGCTGAATATAGGATGATGATTCAAGGTTATTGATTAGAAAGTATACTCTTGCAAAGTTTATTAATTCAGTAACTGTTCTTTGCCAGGCAGAATGCTAAGTCACTGAAGACTGTGAGATTCAGTAAGACATGCTTCCAGGTGTCAAGGGATTTACAGGCCATAAAAGCTACTGTGCACTTGAATAACTACAATAAAAAAACATAATTAAAGAGGTGAAGGTTAAAGAATAAACTAGCAAATTTAGAGGGTGCAATGGTTAACTCCAACTAGGAGACAGAATAAAGTTTCCTGACATAGAGGAAATTTAAACCAGGCCTTAAATTCTGTGAAAAGAATACAAGAGCATATACTCACTGCCGCTGAGTTGATTCTGATTCATAGCAACCCTGTAGACAGAATAGAACTGCTCCATAGAGTTTCCAAGATTGTTAATCTTTACTGAAACAGATTGTCTCATCTTTCCTTCACGGAGCAGATGGTAGGTTTGAACCACTGACCTTTCAGTTAGCTGAGCATATAAGCCATTAGAAAAGCATTCACACATTTGTTCAAGAATAAAGAATCTCTACTGCTGTGCTAAGTGCTGGAATAGTTTAGAGGTATTTCAGATTCAGTCCCTTCTGTCATAACTGAATCAGCTGCAGTAGGAAGGAGTAGAGGCCAAAGATATGCCTCCTTTGTGAGCTTATGATGCTCCAGCTATGTCCCTGTATTGTTGTCTATTTTAAACACACGTTCTTATAAGCAGAGTAGAATCAACGTTCATTAGGATAGGTATTGTATATTGGTCTGATGACTGGAGAATTAGGGAGCTGACTTGGCACAATGAATTTGCAACAGCCCCATGGGGATAAACTGGGAAGACCCGAGCTAGCATGGCTTAAAGGGGATAGTCTGGCATTCAGGAATCTGCTACCTTCTGTTCTAAAAGCAGATGACAATTGAGAGGAAAACTCTATTATGCTTGTCTTTATATCTTCAATAAAAGCATTAAGGGGAGCTCAGCAAATGTTCAGTGAATAAATGAATGAACCCAAATAGGAGCACTGTTATCTTCATGATGCTATCAAAATGAGCTGACCCTAAAATATTGATCCCTAGGTGAAGCATAGCCTAGGAGCAGACTCTGGTGAGGGTAGAGTTACGAGCCATTGCCAAGGTAGCCAAGGGAAAACTCAATTATGAGAGCCGGAATGGTGAATTTATTTCCAGGATCTGTGCAATCAAAGTAGATAGGTATCTGCAGTCATTCATAGGAACAAGGCTAATTCATAGATGGGGCCCAAATAAAATTCTGCAGACTAATGGTTACTACAACACTGGCTTCTATGCCTAATCATATGAGTTGCCCAACTTCCTATGCTTTGAAGGACTTATTGCTGCTGAGCAGCTTCTAACACCTGCCCTTTAAAGAGCTGATCTCCAGTGCAACAGCAGGCCTGCTCTGCCTGCTCAGGGACTTGCTCATGCAGTTGCAAATGAGTTGTTAGAAGGGTATGGTTGCTGAGGCTTGCACAGGGAGGCTGTGATCCTGAGCTGCTGGAAAAGATGAACAGTGCAGAGAACATCATGGAGAATGAGTAGGACTGAAGCTAAGCTGAGCTCTGCAGGGTCTTGACACTATGAGAATATGTTTGGGTACTTTTTATAGTCTGTAGTGAGTATCAGGAGGTTTTTAGTGGAGGTCTAGCCAAACCAAACCCACTGCTGTTGAGTTGATTCTGACTCACAGCAACTCTGTAGACAGAGTAGAACTGCCCCATAGAGCTTCCAAGGTGTACCTGGTGGATTTGAACTACTGACTTTCTGTTTTGCAGCCATAGCACTTAACCACTATGCCACCGGGGTTTCCAGTAGAGGTATGCTCATCTTGAAACTTCAGGGATATGTTATTGGCAGCCAAGGACAGGTTGGCCCAAGAAGAGGTAATTTTTTAATTTTATTTTTTAATAAAGCAAATACTTGCCATCTGGTTGACTCCAACTCATGGTACATCTGCAGTGTTACAGTAGATCTGTGCTCTAAAAGTTTTGAATTGGTGACTTTTTGGAAGTAGATCACCAGGCTTTTCTTAAGAGACATCTCTGGGTAGACTTGAACCTCTGATCTTTGGTTAGCAGTAAGCGTATAAAGCTACTTGCACCACTCAGGGATTCCATTACTTAGCTAGAAGCCATAATTAAAAATTACTACCCTTCCACTTTTAACTAATTGTATGACAGATTTCCTCCCTCTTTTTATCTGTCCATCTACTTGATTTCAGTCTTATTCCATATCTTAAGGAATTGCTAAATTGTTAGTATATTTTTCATAGTAGGACAAATAAGCAAACAACTGAGGAGATTAGGAAGAAGGAATAGAGAGGGTCAATGAATTTTAATGAACGGTCAACTTGATTTATAAACAACAATAACTCATCAACTTTTCCAGGCTTTCCAGAAGAGTAATTGAAATGGCATGTTAATATTTAAAGAACATATAAAATTATGCCATATCAAATCTTAGTGACTCTGATCAGAAATTGAGAAGCTGGATTCTGTTCTCCAGATCCACATGGAGGCAGATTCCTGCTATTATCTACTATCTAGCATCTAAGAAGTTAGTAGTTTATTTGGGAAAAGTAGGATTTTAAGTAGGAAACCTAGCATTATAAATAAAAGGAGCCCTTGTGTCCTGGTGGTTAAGAGCTTGGCTGCTAACCAGGAGTTCGGCAGTTCAAATCCACCAGCTGCTATCTTGGAAATCCTACAGGGCAATTCTACTCTGTCTTACAGGGTTGCTATGAATCAACTGGACAGCACTTACCAACAGCAACAACAATAATTAATAATAAGTAACAAGGGATTAAGTATTGATTTAAATAAATAACGAAGTTATACAGAAAGAAAAAAAAGCTAAAAATTGATAAAATGCAAAGAATATGGTGCATATTAAAGAGGAATGTAACGTAAAACAGAAATGACTATACACCAGCATCAAAGAAGGACAAAGGAATATGGATTCTTGTCTTTTATGGGGATAACAAAGTAATAAAAATGAGGATAAATGGTAGTTTGATCTTCATTTTAACCTTGGGGAACTATAGAACTTTAACATGCAGAGTAGAATAAGTAAGGTTAAAAGTAAGATTAGAAACATAAAAGAACATTCTGGAATAGTGGAATAATTGACAAGAAAAACATTTTCTTAAGGTGGATATACTAAAATATGCATCCTAAGTTACTTTTAAAAAGTTCATTTGACTTACCAGTGTTGTACAAAACTTACAATGTATAAGAGAATCACAGCTGAGAACAGAAAAGTGTTGTATACAAGTAAAATATGCAGCCTCAGATGTAGATGGAAGCCAATAGCTGGTTAAAGTAGGAAACTAAAAAGAATAAAGTTAGTATGTCTGTTGATTATATAATAAGGTTAACATGTCATGTTTAATGGGGCATCTTGCTCAAATCTTCTGCTATTTAAAGAAGGGAAATAGAGCCAGAAATTACAACTCTCTTGTTGTTGTTGGGTGTTGTTGAGTCACCTCTGACTCACAGGGATCCTACACACAGCAGAAGGAAACCCTGCCTGGTCCTGTGCCATCCTCACAGTCATTGCTCTGCCTGAGCCCATTGTTGCGGCCACTGTGTCATTCTGTCTCCTAGAGGGTCTTCCTCCTTTTTGCTGACCCTCTACTTTACCAAGCATGATACGCTTCTACAGGGCCTGGTCCCTTCTGATAATACATCTTAAGTACATGGGATGAAGTCTCATCATCCTTCCTTCTAAGGCACATTCAGGCTGTACTTCTTCCAAGACAGATTTATTTGTTCTTCTGGAAGTTCATGGTATAAACACTATTCTTCACTAACATCACAATTCAAATGCATCAATTCAATTCTTATTTGGTCTTTCTTACCCCTCTATTTTTTTTTTTTTTTTTTTTTACTGAGGCTGTAGATTCTTTATCTCCAAGTGAACTTTCAGAAGTATGCAGTTGTGTACAAACTTAAGGATTTGAGACATATTTTCTGTGTGTTTCTTCTCTAATGCCTTGTTTTTACTCTGAGATCTCTCGTATTAAAACGAATTTGTACTTGACTGAATAATATTAGGAGATGTCCCTGGGTAACCCGAACATATAAGCGATGGACTTCTATGTGGAAGGTTGGAGGTCTGAACACACCCAGAGGCCCTTAGAAAGACAGGCCTGACCAACTGTTTCTTTAGGGCAGTTCTACATTTTGCACTTGGGTTGTCATGAATTGGAATCATCTCTATGGCAACTAATAACAATTGTGGATATTTGAGGAATCAATTTCTACGGCTATGAAATTAGAGCTTTGGTAGAGTCACTAAAACTTTTTCTGGGTTTATTGTTCCTTGGTTGGAATTCCATACTGAGCATTGTTAGAGTGTGCTTTCCTATGTGTTTACATATATTTTTAAGTATTAAAATGGTTAGAGTTAAATGCTGGTGGGAATATAACATGGCACAACTACTTTGGGAATTGATTTGGTGCTTTCTTAAAAAGCTAGAAATGGAAATACCATATGATCTGGCAATACCACTTCTTGGAATATATTCTGGAAAAATAAGGGCTGTCACATGGATAGAGACATGCATACCAATGCTTATTGCAGCCCAGTTCACAATAGCAAAAAGATGGAATCAACCTAGGTGCCCATTAGCAGATGAATAAACAATCTGTATTATATTCACACAGTAGAACACTATGCAATGATAAAGAACAATGACGAACTTGGGAAACATCTCACAATGTGGATGTATCTGGAAGATATTATGCTGAATGAAATTAGTCAGTTGCAGAAGGACAAATCTTACATGCTACCAGTAGCCTAAGGACTCAAGAAAAGGTGTCAACACAGAAGAGAACAATCTTTCATGGTTGCAAGGGTGGGAAGGGAGGGAGAATGGTGTTCGTTAACTAAATAGTAGGGAAGAATTATTTTTGGTGATAGGAGTACAACACACAGAGCAGAAGTCAGCACAACTGTACTAAACCAAAAGCTGAGAAGTTTTCTAAATAAAACCAAGCACTTTCTAGGACAGAGTAGCAGGGACAGGGGCCTGGAAATCATAGTTTCAGGAGATGGCTAGGTCGATTGCCATAACAAAGTTTATTAACCAGATAGAGTTGTAGAGAAATGGGTACTCAGGGTTTTATATGGCCAATTTACTTGGGTTATAAACTTTCACCTAAACAATTTTAAAAAAAAAAGAAAATGTGTATCTCACTTCGGTGAGTGGTGTCTGGGGGTCTTAAAAACCAGCAAGTGGCCATGTGAATGGGTGACTATATCAACATGTGACAAGAAGAACCAGATGGTGCCTGGCCACCACCAATGACAGCTGTGATAGAGCTCACAATGTTGAGTCCCAGTGACAACATTAGGGGTGCACCCTAAGAACTCCAGTAAGAGACCGCAATCAGTGGTAAGGCCTGAGAGTTCCCCTGGGAGCTTGGCCCTGAGACCTGATGCTGCCCCTGATCATAGATCGGTACTGAGGACAACTCTTCAGATAGGAATGGAATCGACTCGGGGACGCAGAGTGACCATATTGTGTGTGTACTTCATCGTTCTATGCATCTATAGGATGTCATCCTACTGGCCTCTGACTAGAAGACAGTGGAGAGGGTGCACAGGAGGGGACAAGAGATTGTTAAGAGGCCGTGACGTGTATGGAATGGAAAGGATGAGTGTGCTGTCACCGGGCAAGGAGAGCAGAGGGAACTGCAGATAGGTGGGCATGTAAATTTGGATTGGATTGCAAACTTTCACTCAATCACAATTAAAAACAAAACAAAACAAAAAGACTAGCAAGTGGCCATCGAAGAAGCATTTATTGGTCTCAAGCCCCCACTTGGAGTAGAGGAGAATGAAGAACATCAAAAACATAAGGAAAATATGAACCCAAGAGACAGAAAGGGCCACATACTCCAGAGACTACATCAGCATGAGACTGGAAGAACTAGGTAGTATCTGGCCACCACTAATGATTGCCCTGACAGGGAACACAACAGAGAGTCCCTGACACAGCAGGAGAAGAATGTGGTGCAGAACTTGAACTCTGTTAAACAGGTCGAACTTGGTGTTTTGACAGACTGGTGGGTCTCCTGAAGACAGGGCCCCTGGACTCTCGTTAGCCCCTAACTAAAACCATTCGTGAATCCAACCCTTCAGACAAAGATTAGACTGGACTATAAGATATAAAGTGATACTGGTGAAGAGTGTGTCTCTTGACTTAAGTAGACAGAGGTAGCTAACCAGGCAGCTCCTGTCCAGAGATGAGAAGCGAGGACAGAGCAGACAGTAGCTATTTAGATGAATACAGAAAACACAAGGTGCTATGTAACAAGAGTTACATAGCAATGTATGTCTAAGTTTTTGTATGACCAATTGACTTGAACTGTAAACTTTTACTTAAACCACAATAAAATATTAAAAAGAAAATGTTTAGAGTTAATAAGATTCAGGCTTCAGCCGTTAACCCACATGGAAGAAGTAATGTTGCAGTGGAAACCTCACTGGTGCTGAAGAATTAAGTGTTCTTCCTAACATGATTAATGACTCATCTTATTTTCATTTTAGAGTTTTTATTTTAAAGAACTACTGTTGCTCATAGCATGAGAAGAAAACTAAAACAGAAGAGGTTAACAGGGACTACTGAGTTACCTTGCTGATGGTAGCATGGTTAAGAGCTTGGCTGTTAAATAAAATGTCAGTGGTTGGTACCGAGCAGCTTCCCCGTGGGAGAATGATGTGATGCTCTGTTTCCATAAAGATTCCGGCCTGGGAAACTCTATGAGGCCGTTCTACTCTGTCCTACAGAGCTGCTAGGATTCAGAATTGACTTGACAGTAACAGGTTTACTTTAACACAAACGCAGAAATTGTTCAAAATGCCTGTCATGTTTGTTTTCTTTTGCCCTCACAGTGGCATATCTTTATAAAATGCTTTAAAAAAATGGTACCAGGCTATAGGGAAGTCTAGCTTGTTTTGTTAAAGATCAACGGAATTCAAAAAGTGCTAAGTAGAAATGACTAATGTGGTTTGGGAACTGTAGGTTCATTTGAAAACAGTTTTCAATGAAGATAAAAGAAGAGTTTAATTCTGTTTGTGCAGAATTCAGGTATGTCATGCACAGAGGGTAGCAAGCCACAAGTGAGTAATAAATGTGAGCTTGACTTATTTTCACTCCCATAAAAAGAAAAAACAAAAGAAAATGATTCTAGAATTCTCTCTGTGCCATCTAACATTTGCTCACATTCAGCTTGTAATCTTGTAACACGGAGACAATCAGTCCACAAGCATTTACTGCCTTTTTACCTAAGACCTGGTGAATAGTTATAAGTGGCACTGGTGTATTTGAACTTGGATATAGTGATCACATTGCAAGTCTGATGTGATCAGACTTCCTCACAGGTGGGAACATCTCCATCTCCCCAGGCTCTGCACAGTATTTCCATTTCTCTGTCAGACTGTCATATATTTTTCTGTTGAGTTTCTCTCCTAAAATGAAGTTTCTTATCTGCTACTGGGTGGATAAGCCATTGTTGGGCATTGCTTAAAAAAATAGAACTTTTTCATCTTCTTTAAGAGATTGTTAAAAAATAATTGACTGTAGAACATTAACAGTGTTCTATTACACTTAGGGCATAGTTTCCCACAGAACAGTTTTTTGATTGTTTTTCTGACCAGCATTAGAAGATGGTCTCTTTTACCCTAGTTTTTTTTTTTTTCTTCCCTGAACAGTTGGAAACCTGAGAATGAAAGAATTTCCAAGATGATAATTGTAGTTCTTATCTAACTCAGCATTTCTTCAAGAGCCTTCTTCAGAGTGCTGGTTCTACAGGATTTTAAATAGCCGTTCTACATACACACAAAGATTTTTTGGTGAAATAGATTAGGGAATGTTAGGACAACTGTTTTTATTTTGTTGTGTTTTCCTGCAAGACTCAGCAGAGCTTTTAATATGATAATATGCATTAGGGCTGACAAAGAAAGGCAGATTCAATGTATTGTTTACTAAATTGCTTTAATCATCAAACCCTTCTAATGTGATGGCCATTTTATGAACCGATATTCCTTAAAACCCACTTTGAGAAATGTTGGCTTAAGCTGAATTTCCAGCCTAAGTTGAATTTTGCATGTATTAACTCATTTAATCCTTACCATGACCCTGTGAGTTAGCTACTCTTAGAATAGCTGTTGTATAGACAAGGAAACAAAGAAGGACAAGTTGCTTATTTAAGCTCACTCTACTAGTGGAGCCATAGAGGAGATTTCAAGAGCGGATTTGACTCCAGGGTGCATGATTTTAGGAGTATTTATGGAGTAGAATTAAACAGAAGTTGGTGACCAGTTGTCTCCAGGACACTAGCAAGAGCTAGATCTGTCAAGGATTCTTTAAGCAGATGTGACTGTGGGTTTAGGGAAGCTGAGTGTTCTTATTAGTTGTGTTCCAGTTGCTTCTGAATCATAGAAACTCTATTACAACACAGTGAAACCTTATCTGGTCCTGCGATATGGATCTTGTTTCACTTTTTTGAAGATGGCTATCTGGTTATGACAACACCATTTGTTAAAAAGACTGTCTACTCCAGTTTATGGTCTTTGGGCCTTTGTAAAATATCAGCTGCTCATAAATGGATAGTTTTATGTCTGGATTCTCAATTCGGTTCCATTGGTCTGTGTATCTGTTATACCCATACTAGGCTTTGTGGGGAGGAAGTGGAGGGGGTTAAATTCCCTTTCCAATCTCTTCTTTTTATATGGGTTCATTGAGTTGTTCTACCTCTGTTTGTGTTAGTTTAGGTAGGTAGTATGTTTCCAGAAATTTTGTCTGTTCTCAGTTTTCAAATTTGTGAGACTATAATTTTTCCTAGTATTCTCTTCTTATCATTATTTTAATTTCAGTTGAATCTGTTGTGATATCACCCATCTCATTTGTTAATTCAGTTATTTACTGATTCCTACTTTTATGACCTGAAAAGATGCTTTCTAATATTTGGATACTTTGGAGTTTTTAAAGGCTTGCTTTATACCCTAATATGTGGTCAGTTCTGGAGAATGTTCCATGTGCATTGGAAAAAAAATTATACCTGGCTACTATTGGATGAAGTGTTGTGTACATGTCTGTGAGGTCAAATCAATTGATTATGGCAATTAGATCTTCCATGTCTTTATTGAGCTTTTTTCTAAATGTTCTATTCTTCACCAAAAGTAGTGTGTTGAAATCTCTTAGTGTAATTGTGGAGCTATTTTGCTTTTCAATGCTCTTATAATTTTTTATGGATTTATGAGCCCTATCATTGGATGCATAAATGTTTAATATGGTTATATCCTCCTGGCATATTGACTCTTTAATCATTATAGGGTGTTCTTCCTTATCCAGTGTGGTTCATTTTACTTTAAAGCCTCTTTTATCAGAAAGTAGTATTTCCACCACTGTTCTTTTTTGAATGTTGTTTGCTTGATATATATATGTATATATATATATAAAATTATAATTTTTTACATCATTTCAGTTTGATTTTTTAGTTTGTTTCAGTCTAAGGTATGTCTCTTGGAGACAACATATAGACAGATTATTATTTGTTTTGTAGTCCAATCTGCTACTTTCTGTTTATGGGTGAATTTTATCCATTTACATTCAGCATAATCATTGTACGTGTGAGTTTTGTGCTGTCCTTTTGATGCCTTTTTTTGTGCATTGATGACAATATCTTTGGTCCACTTAATTTTTGGTGCTGATTCATTTTTCCTTGTGTATTTCCTTTCCATCTTTTTTATTGTTGTTGGTTTTGTATTTGCTGAGGCTTCATGTTTTCCTTGTTTTTTATTTTGATGTGTGGGAGTAATTTGTTTCCTTTGTGCTTATGTTAATATTTACTGGTATTTTTGTTAATTTAAACTTGTCTTTAATTTCTCTGTATCATCTTGATTTCCTCTCCATATGACAGATCTGTGACTACATTTTTTTAGTTTTTTGGTTATAGTGTTATCATTGTTTACATAATGACATCTTTTTTCCCTGTATTTTCAGTGTTTTAGCTTCAGTATATTTTTGTGATTTCCCTACTTGCATTGATACCTGATTGTTCTGTCCCATATTCTAACCTTGGTTTGTTATGTGATGTTACTAAGTTTCTAATTGAAGGACTCTCAGGGATGTTTTCTTTCAGCCATTGTGTTTTATTTGGTACCCCAGTCACTCATAGATTACTCCTCTTTATAGAGCTCTCATAATTCTTAGTGTTTTTTCATTTTTCAAAATTCTTTAATCTGATTTTTCCTTTAAAATGTTGGTGTCAACTGCTTTACCCTCAATTTCACTGATTTTTAATTCCGTTGTCTCAATTCCTTTCCTTTGACTTTTTATTGTGCTGCTTAATTCTATAATTTTATTATTAATCCTTTGAATTTCTGCTTGCAATCTCTTTATACTCTCTTACAGGCTGTTCAATTACTCATTATGCTTTGCTATATTTTGCTTGTCTCTTAAATAGTTTTATGTATTAATCTTTTGTATTCTACTTCTGATAATTCTAGGAAGTTCTCATCATCTGGAAAGTGTCTTGATTCTTTTTGGGGGTGATTTCGGAAGCCATTGTAGTCTGCTTCTTCATGTGATTTGATGTTGACTGCTGCCTCTGAGCCATCAGTAAATTGTTATATTTATTTATGCTATGTTTGCTTAGTGTGTTGTAGTTTCTTTTGTTTTGAAATGTCCATATAGTTGGGTCATGTGAGCTAATTTGATTATTGTCATCTTGTAACCTCTAACATCCTGTCACCAGCTACCTGTTTACTAGACATGTCAACTGAAGAGTACATTTACTTTTCTTGTGTGTATTCAGCTTAAGTGTTCAGGTAGTCGGTCATCGAGTATATAGTGCAGGGTCTTTCCTATAGTCCTAAATGTGCAGTACCATTTGGTGTAGGTGCTGTATCTGGGTACACATGATGAAAAAGGCAAGGAACTGTCAGCCACCCATGAGTTTCTGTGGGAACAGTGTGTGCTTGCTCCTTAAGCGTGTAGGTGGATAGATTTTGCAGCTATGTTATAGATTCTCAATTCTGAACACAAAGGCAAGAGACATCGAGGGTTTGTAGACCTCTTATGCCTGTTCTTAGGCCAAGGAACTATTTCTTCCCTGAGTTGCCAGTTCAGGGGACTTGGCAGACTGCCCCCTGGGCCCTGTTTGTTAAACTGTTCCTTCTCCAAGTCTAGATGAATGACTCAGGGTGTACGTAAGGGATCCCACTTCTAGTCCATTGTAAACACCAGTCTGTAGAGACATTGTGCAGAGAAGGGAGGGGGATGACCTTATAAAAGGGAGAAAGGTTTGCTCTAAAAGAAAGTTTTAGATACACATGCAGTAGGTTATACACAAGCTAGTTAGCTGTTTGATGACTGAATGCTATTTTTCATTGTTTCTGGAAGCACGAGTGGGCTCTCTGCCACTTGGTCTCTCCTGCTGAGGAAGATGATTTCCAAATGCCACTGCTCTTCTCAACAAACTTACTGCTGCCAGTCTGTCTACAGGGTACCAGTTCTCTCCAGGTCATGCTGGGTAGTCCTACGTAATTCTGGACCTACTCTCCCTTCCTTGTTACTCGGTCTGATTTGTCAAATTTCCCTGTGATGTTCATGGCTCCTAGAATAACATATATAATTAATTCATTTGTTCTTTGGGGTCTTTGTTGTTAGAGGGATTACAGAAAGCATCTAACTACTCTGCCATCTTGGCCCTGCTTCCACAGCTGAACTTTCAACCACTACAGCACCACCAGGGTTTCCTTGGTTAGCAGTACAGTACAAATATTGACATCTGATAGTTTGAATGATTAATCTTCACTAACCCCTTAAAGCCTTCTCTGAGCATTATTTGCAATTCTCTTGCTAAATGCCACAAATTTGCGTATGTAAATGATCAGTTTAGGACAAATTCAAAACTCATAAGGGCTGACCTTTAGTTCAGTAAATGTATTATGGACACTCTTGGCACACCTCATAAAATGAGTGAGTCGATCTTCTTTTTCTAGAATATCAATCACATTTCCCCCTAGACATACGCACACACACACACACACCCTACTTGGCCAATGGCTACAGGTTCTGTGGACATAGGAGCAAGGCTTTGCTGTAATATCTACTGCCTGTGTAGGATTATGAAAGCACCACTGGCCCATTCTAAAGACTGACTTCAGTCAGCTTGCTATTTAGCTCTGGAATCTTTCTTCATCTATTAATTGGAGGTTTCTATTTCATAGGGCTGCTGATGAATCAGGATCTACTTGATGGCAATGGGATTGGTTGGTTTTAATTACTTTATAGAATAGTTTTAGAGATCAAAAGAACTGTGTATGTGAGTTATGTTGTTAACTTGAAAATGCTGTAGCATTGTCAACTATTATTTGTGGAAGCCATAGTCATCTTGGATAGAGAATAACAACTACACAAAGCCATGTTAGCAACAACCAACCAACCATCCCTCTCCAAACCCTGTAGTTTTGTTGTTTCCTAATTTGGGAGAGTTTTCTTTATCTGTTTTGAGGTAGGTACAACTAAAGCCTTCCTGGTGCAAGTGATTTGCAATTCACTGCTTGTCTAAAGGTTGGTGTTGTAAGCCTACTGAGCAGCCTCCTGGAGGAAAAGTCTGGCAGTCTACTTTCCTGAAGATTACAGAAGACCCTGTGGAGAAGTTCTGTTACACATGTGACCAGTATAAGTCAAGACCCGACTCCAGAGCAGCTAATAATGACAACAGAAACATAAATTTAGTGGGATTTGCATACATTTCAACAGAACTAAACTGCCAATGTTTTGTTGCTTCCGATTTCTATCTTTTTCTTTTGAAGTAGAAACCTTGCCCTCAGTCAGAAAGACTATTTCATTCCTACTTCACATAAAATAAAGCCCATGGAAAAACCCGATCTTGAAATTGGCTCACAGAGTAGGTTCTCAGTAACTGTGGGTAGATTCTGAAAAATTCACTTAGAGGTTTTGTCACTTGACCATTTCCCGTCTCTCAGATGAGTATGGCTAGGGTAGATGGAGAAAAATGTTTCTTTCTTGTTTTTTAATTATCTTTCTTTTTTCCCTCTAAGTTTAATAATTGTCCACTGGTTGGTATATAATATAAAATACTGTTAAAATTAGAGAACTAAATTAAAGGCCAAAATTAAAAACTGTAATTTTTGTCATGAATGTGCCTTTTTGCAGCCTTTTAATAGATTATATTTATTAGCATATAAAAGATAGTTGCTTTTCTTCAAATGAGAGCCCTCACCATTCAAGAGCATAGTTCCAGAGCGTGACAGCCATCTGCTGTTGCTCCCTAGTGGCTGCCCCTAATCTGCCCAAATTCTCTGATTGTTGAGTGGAAGAAGAAAAAGGAACAGCTGTTCTGGAACTCTGAGGCTGCCTCTGCCCTCCTCACCACCTGGTGAATATGTAGCTTGGCTCCTGGAGCAAGCCGACACACAGAGCCGTACTATAGCCCTCTGCATCACTCACTCCTTCCCCACACAAATTGCTCATCTCTTTTGTCAACTTTTGTCCTTCCTTTAGCTTGTTCCTCTGGTTTTCTTCAGAATGCTGAGTGGAAACAGCACTGAAAGTCTGAAGGGCTGTACTCAGGACAGTACAGAATCCAGGCCAAATTCTGTGCTGCCTCTCAGTTTGCTTTGACTTCTATAATCAAAACTTTTGAACTCCTATGTGTCAGGAATGTATATATAAGTACATCATCTCATTTATCTTGTAAATGATGCCCGTACTATGGGTACTGCTATTTATATGTAATAAGCCAAGCCAAGTGCCGTCGAATCCACCAGGCGCTCCTTGAATACTCTGGGGGTCAGTTCTACCCTGGCCCCTAGGGTCGCCGTGAGCCATGAGTTTATATGTAATAGGAAAAATATTAATGTAAGACTTGCATGAGAGTTTGTTTTTTTTTCTACTCTGTCTGGTTTTCTCTTTAAGGAGCAATATGTTGGTTGTCCATAATTGGATTGATGAATGAGGGAGAGCATCAGGAGTCACTGAAATTGTCTAAATGGAGATTCATAGTAAAAAGAGCAGGGAGAGAAATAAGTATTTCTAGAAGAGGAAAAGAAGAAAGGAAAAATATGGGCTGGTTTGGGTGGGAGACTTTGAGAGTTAAAGAAAGAAGAGCTAGTGTTTGGGACAGTTACAAAATGAGAGTGGCAGGGAGAGAGAGGGGAAAGCAATGAGAATACCCAAGAGACCTTGCGTAGTCTGCCCAAGAGGAAGGCAAATACATATCTATCTATATCAATATAGATATAGATATATATATTTTTTAAATTGTGGTATAGGTGAAACAGCTCGTTATTTTCTCATATAAGAATTTATACATACATTGTTTGTGACCCTAGCTGATACCCCTATAATGTGACCACACATTCCTCCTTTCTACCCTGAATGTCCCATAGCCGCTGAACCAGCTCCTGTCTCTCTCCATCCTCACATCTCACTTCCAGACAGGAGCTGCCCATTTAGTTTCATGTATCTACTTGAGCCAGGCACTGCACACGTCATCAGTATCATTTTGTCTTCAAAGTAGTCTGATCTTTGAATACAGAGTTGGCTGTCTTGGGAATATTTTTAGTTCTAGGCTAGAGAGTCCAGGGCCATGTCTTCTAGGGTCCCTCCAGTCTCAGTTAGACCATCAACTCTGGTCTTTTTTATGTGAATTTGAGTTCTGTGCTCCACTTTCTCCCACTGTGTCAGGACTGTCTGCTGTATTCTCTGTCAAGGTAATCATTAGTGGTAGTCAGGCACTATCTAGTTTTTAGGTCTCAGGCTGATGGAGTGTCTAGGTATATGGCCCTTTCTGTCTCTTAGGCTCGTATTTTCCTATGTATTCTTCAAGCTTCTTTGGTATAGGAGGGTTGAGAGTGATTCATGCAACTGAGATGGCCACTTACTAGCTTTTAAGACCCCAGACACCACTCACAAAAGTGATCAGTCACAGGAGAAGGACATCATGCTTGGCAAAGTACAGGGTCAGGGAAAAAGAGGAAGACAGTCAGTGAGGTGGAGTGACACAACGGCTGCAGCAATGAGCTCAAGCATAACAATAATTGTGAGGATGATGCATGACCAGGCAGGATTTTGTTCTGTGGTGTGCATGTGGTCACTTCGAGTTGAAACTGACTGGCGAGCACCTAACAACAACAACAAATAGCTTGATAACCCTGCTTTTCTGACTGAGCTTCTACTTTTCAATATTTGACTTTGAAACCATCAGTGCAGGGTACTTACTACCAAGAATTTGAAGAATAATGGCCGAGGAAAGAAATAAAAAAGAAGGCTGATTCACGGTGAGGGCTTGCTACGGAAATAGGACAGCTATGATAAGCCTTGGAGGTCTTGGAGGCCACAGGGAAGCAAGCAGCTGCACTCTCTGGCTGGAGGAGGTATTCTGAACTCAAATCCCATGCACCCTGTGCTTCTGATGCAGACTGCCTCGCTGTCCTGGAAAGAGAACAGCAGAGTACATAGAGGTTGGGAGTTCAAGCGTAATCCATAGTTAGTCTTTGACAAGGAGGGGAAAAATGTCCCTCTGTGTGTTCAGGCTGGAGAAGGTCTATCACAGGCCATCATCTGGGCCTGGGAAGTCAGAATATTATTGGAATTTTTTTGCTGAAAAGAAACGGAAAACACAAAAAAAGATGGGAGGAAAGAGTCAAGAAACTGTAAACTGATTTTGGAGGAATTTATGTAGAATTTGAAAAATTTATGTAGAGTTTGAAAAGTAGGATTTGCAGAGCATTGTCATAATGAAGATATTAAGAGATGGGTGAAGATGACTTTTGCTAATCTTTGCTCTATGCTATGAAATGACTTTCTGTTTGGGTATTTGTGAGTGGCATCAATAAATATTTGTGTTGCTTTTCAAAATTATAGTGGGATTTAATTGTTGGATATTGCATAATGCTGGGCCCAAGCTACCTGGTTCATTGCCTTTGCAAGTGTGAAGTATATTTATAGATGAGAAAATAAAGTCTCAGGGAAAAGAAATAGATATGGCAGCTGATCCCACAGCTTAGCTACGTGTATCCTATAATGGCTGCTTCCATTGATGCAACACACCCATCTACCCACCCACTCATCCACCACCCACCCACGCACCCTCTTTTATACAAAATATATAATTAACCTCTCTGGGAGAAGAGTAGATGATGGCTGGGGACCAATAATAATTGGATGATGGGCAAAATACAGTTGAGTGCAAGGCCTAAAATTCCACTTGGATATTAAGTTGCCAGAGTAAGAGAGAAAAGCATGTAAAAGAAACAAAAGACATAAAACTCGTAATAGACTCATTCCACTAAGAAACAGCATGTTCTTTTAAAGAGCTAGCGCCTCACAAGTGTGAGGGTGTAATAGGCGTATAAAGCCCAATAAATATAGTTCTTGTAACTAAGTACAAAAAGTTCGAGTGGTGCAAATGGTTAAAGATTTGGCTGATAGCTGACAGTTTATGGGTACGAGTGACCTCAGCGGTGCCTAAGAAGAAAGACCCGGTCATCTACTTCTGAAATACCAGTCATCAAAAACCCTGGGAGCACAGTTCTACTGTAACACACCTGAGGTCACTACATGTCCTAGTCATCTCCATGGCAACTGCTTGGTTAACTAAATATAATGTTTCTAAGCCCCTCATTGACATGATGTCTGATTGTTTGACTCCAGTGGTTTGGTTCATGTCTTCCTTTCTTTCCTGAAGGCTGAAGACAAAGTTTGAGGGCCAAGTGGCAGTTTTGTTTCAGACTCTAAAGGATCTGTTGTTGACCCTTACAGCATAGGATAGTTCAGAGCTAACAAAGGGAGGGAGATAGGAAGAACCACCAGAGAATTTAAGAGGAAGGCTGCCAGCTTTGAGGCTGAACTTGGAATCCAATCAAGCTGACAGAAGCCTGTGAGTCGCGTTATGCTGTCTTTACCTAATAGAGCCAGTATTCATCAGGGGACCTCTTCACAGGAAGTGCAGATACCATGCTGTAGCAGCCAGGTCGATTGATCGCATCAGACAATAGAGGCATTCTCTGGGCCAGTCTGCACACAACTGTCCTAAAAAGAGCATGATTTTTTAAAAAAGAACTCTGTACCTTGTAAGTGTCTAATTCAAAAAAAGAAAAAAAGAAATGAAATATTATTTGCTCTGGTAAATTTCAGATCTTAAAACAGAGTCTCTTAAAGATTTTACTGTGTAGCAAAAAAAAAAAAAAAAAGCAAAGTGAAAGCAAGAGTTGGAAAACCCCTCTGAAGATGCAGGGAGTTACGACTTCAAACAAAGGCTATTGCTGAAGGCGTAGCTGTATCACTGACCATTTTATAGGTGAGGAAAATCTTTAGTTACAAAGAACATGGACTTTGAATTCCAGCATCAGCATGTGCTCAGGATGGCTTTCCAAATCCATTGTGTCTTCCATTATATCCTTGTCAGGGTGTGTTCACACTTGTTTGGCTCATTGCTGCCCCTTTGCTCTGTCAGGACGCAGCTCTCCAAGGGGATCTGTTTTCTTGGCTGGCATCTTTATGGAAGCCCATTCCTGGGTCTTGTTCCCCCAGAAGCTGTTAGTGCATCTGAGCTACCTACCTTCTAGTTGGCAGCCAAAGGCTTAATCATTTCTCTAGTTATCCATTAAAGAGTTGTTATACTTCAGGAAATTCGTGTATTTGTTTATATCCAGCCACGATGAGAAGTTTAATTGCCTGCTGTCATCATTAAAAATGGGTTTGACATAATGGCTTGCTTATTAAGCCAAGATCAGCTATTCAGTATTAAAATACATTGAACAAGGATCCTACATGAACCTGGAAATATGATGAATTTATTCCTGGGTTAATTAGGGAGTGGGGAAGTCTCATTTTACCTGATGTGTAAATGTTGCTTTTTAAATTTTATTTTGAACTTTCATTTTAGAAAATTGCTTGCAATGGAAAGCAAAGATATCTGGTCACATCTCTCCAGAGTCCTGGATGTACTTGGATTTCCGTTTGTAGCTTTGCTTGTTTGTTTTTCATTAATTCCAGAAGTTGCTGTTGTTTGGTGCCTGTCTGAGTCAGCTGGTACTGCTTTAACAGCAGATGGATTTAGAAAGAGAAGTTTTATTTTCACAGTTCAGTAAGCTACAAGTCCATTTATAAACTGCAAGAGCATAAAATATGAGAAATTATCCCAGTCTAGTAGGCTGACTGCAAATTCAACATGAGAGCAATGTGGTGCAGGAACCTCAGATCCAAAGAACGTACTCTGTACTAGGTGATGTGCTCTTCGTGGTGTTGGGTTCCCAAGACCGCTCACTTCTCTTTTCCGTTATCTCCCAAGAGATAGCCTCAACACAGTCCAGGCTTGTGGGTTGAGTCCTGCCTCACCAGCACAGCTGCTGCTCGTTCCCCCTTGCTATCGTCATAGAGGCAGCATTCACAATACATGGGAGAAATCCCGTCATACTGGGACTCATGGCCGAACCAAATCAATACACATTGTTTGGGGGGACGCAATACAATTCATAGCAGTGCCACCGAGTTGATTCCAACTCATAGCTACCCTGTATACAGCAGAAGGAAACACTGCCCAGTCTTGTGCCATCCCCACAATCATTGTTATGCTTGAGCCCATTGTTGCAGACACTGGGTCAATCCATCTTGTTGCGAGTCTTCCTCTTTCTTGCTGACTCTCTACCAAGCTTGATGTCCTTCTCCAGGAATGGATCCCTCTTGACAACATGCCCAAAGTATGTGAGACGAAGTCTCCCATCCTTGGTTCCCAGGAGTATTCAGGTCTCGCTTCCTCCAAGATGTATCTATTGGTTCATTCTCTTGGCATTTCACAATATATTCAAAATTCTTTGCTAACATCACAATTCAAAGGCATCAACTCTTCTTCAGCTTCCCTTATTCATCATCCAGCTTTTACATGCATACGAGGCAACTAAAAACATCATGGCTTGGGTCAGGTACACCTTAGTCTTCAAGGTGATATCTTTGCTTGTCACCATTTTAAAGAGGAATTTTGCAGCAGATTTGCCCAACACAATGCATCTTTTGATTTTGTGACTGCTACTTCTGTGAGTGATGATTTTACATTCAAGTAAAATGAAATCTGTGACAGCTTCCATCTTTTCTCCATTTATCATGATGTTGCTTATTGGTACAGTTGTAAGGATCTTTGTTTTTGTTATGCTGAAGTGTAATCTGTACTGAAGGCTGTGGTCTTTGATCTTCATCAGTAAGTGCTTCAGGTTCTTTGCACTTTCAATAACAGGGTTGTTTCATCTGCATAATGAAGGTTGGTAATGCCTCTTCCTCCGATCTTGAGTTCAGCTTCTTGGATTACTTGCTTAGATGCAGATTGAATAAGTATGTTGAAAGGATACAACCCTGACATACTCGTTCACTGACTTGAAACCATTCACTGTTCTTTAGTGCTGTTTGAATGTTTCTTGATCTATGTACAATTTCCTCATGAGCACAATTAAGTGTTCTGTAATTCACATTCTTCACAATTTATCCATACATTATTATGATCCACACAGTTGAATGCCTTTGCATAGTCAATAGTACACATAAGCATCTTTACGGTATTCTCTGCTTTGAGACGTGGTGTCCCTAGTTCCATGTCGTCTTTGGAATCTGGTTTAGATTACCGGTCATTCCCTGTTGGTATACTGCTGCAGCCACTTTTGAATGATCTTCAGCAAAATTTTTTTTTCAGCCAGTGTCTTCAGAGTAGCACAGATGTCTTCCATCAGTACCTTCAGCTCCTAATCATATACTACCGCCTGCATCTACTACGTCATATACTACCACGTGCGTCAATGTGAACCAACTCTTTTTGTTACAATAATTCTGTGTATTCCTTCTGGCTGAGTCATCTAGCACTGCTATAACAGAGATACCTCAATTGAGTGACTTAAAAAGGAGAAAATTTATTTTCTCACAGAAAAGTAGGCTAAAATTCCAAATTCAGGGCATCAGCTCCAAGAAAATTCTTTCTATGATGACTATGCAAGAAGCTCTTTGTCCTCAACATTCCCCTGGACAGGGAGCTTCTGAGGCACGGAGACCTCAAGTCCTTTCCGAAGGACATGCTCTGATCCTGGCACTGCTTCCTAGTTGTATGAGGTCCCCTACTCTCTGCTTGCTTCGTTTACCTTTATATCCCCAGAGATTGCCTTAAGGTATAATAGACTCTTATACATTGAGTCCTGCTCCATCAACACAACTGGTGCCCGTCCTCCCTCATTAACATCATAGAGTCATTACACAATACTTCGAATCATTGCCTAGCCACATGGCTGCACACATTTTTGGGGGGAACACAATTCAATCCATGACACTTTTCATCTTTTTTTCATGCTTCCTGCGTTATTCATCATTTTCCTAGCAGAATCCTTCAGCGTTGTAACTCAAGGCTTGAATTTTTTCTTGTAATTTCAGCTTGAGAAATGCCAAAGTTCTTCTTACCTTTTGGTTTTCTATCTCTTCTCTTTACACATGTCATCATAATAGTTTGTCTTCTAGAGTCATCTTTTGAAATCTTCTGTTCAGCTCTTTGACTTCATCATTTGTTCCTTTTGGTTTAGCTACTCTGCATTTAAGAACAAGCTTCAGAGTTTATTCTGGTGTCTAATTTGGTCTTTTGTTTTTCTCCTCTCTTTTTAATAACTTCTTCCTTCTTCATGTATGATGTGCTTGATGTCATTCCACAAGGTCGTCATCTAGTCTTCGTTCATTAGTGTTCAACACATCAATTACATTCTTGAGATAGTCTCTAAATTTAGGTGGGATGTACATAAAGTTGTACTTTGGCTCTCATGGTCTTATTCTAATTTTCTTCAGCTTCAGCTAAGACTTCCATAGGTGCAGTTGATGGTCTTGTCCACAATTGAACCCTGGCCTTCTTCTGACTGATTGTGTTGAGTTTTTTTAATTGTCTCTTTCCACAAATATGGTCAGTTTAGTTTCTGTGGATTTCATCTGGTGAGGTCCACATGCATAGTTGCCATTTATGTTGGTGAAACAAGATGTTTGCAGTGAAGAAGTCATTGATCTTACAAAATTCTATCATCTGCTATTCGCCATCATTTTTATCATCAACACCATATTTTCCAGCTACTGGTCCTTTTTTTTTTTATTTAATATGAGTGAGTGAAAATGTACATTCCCGTATAAATTTACATGCCCATCTATATGCAGCTTCCACTGCTCTCCCTGTCCAGTGACAGCACACTATTCCTCTCTGCTCCATATATGTCTCATCCTCCCAACAGTCTCCTTTCCCCTCCTCTCCAACTACTCTCCTTCCTCCAGCCAGAGGTCAGCAGGATGATATCCTATAGATGTATAGAACCATAAAGTGTAGCCAATATGTGATCACTCTGCATCGCCAAGTCCAACCCATTCATGTCCGAAGAGTGGACCTTTGTTATGATTTATGGGCAAGGGCAGCATCAGGGTCAGGGGCCATGCTCCCAGGGGAACCCCAAAACCACTGGACCATCAATTGAGGCCTTTTAGTGGAGATCTCAGGATGCACCCCTTTTTGTTCTTGTGTTACCAGTAAGACTCAACTTAGTGAGCTCCATCACGGCTATCACTGGTGGTGGCCGGGCACCATCCGGTTCTTCTGGTCCCAAGTCGATGTTCTCAGCTTCCATATTCCAGTCACCAGTAATTATCAATGCATTCTGAATGTACATTTCATCAATTTTAGATTGTGGAAGTTGGTAAAAAAAATCTTCAGTTCCTTCATCTTTGCCCTTGGTGATTGCTTATAAATTTGAAAAGAAGTGCTGTTAACTGGTCCTTTGTCCAGGGATATGGATATATCTTATCACTGACAGCGCTGTACTTCAGAATAACTTTGGGATAATTTCAGATATTATTGTTACTTCTCAAATTCTTCCTTTATTGAATTAAGATGTTTACTGATACTGTAACAGGAAAGACAAGGACTTATTTCACTTTTGGTACTCTTCCTACTCTCTTTTCTTTCCATTTTTTTTTTCTGCTAGTATTATTTTCAGTTCTGTTTTTCTTCTGGTAAATTTTGTGTGTGCCAAATATATGTATCTGTGTCTGTCTTTTGGTTCCAACCTCTTGGTATGTCTGTTGCCATCTATCTTGATTCCCTGCTTTATAGGAATAATGTATTAAAACTTATATACAGAGAAAAGATTAAGGTTGTCTGGGATTTCAATACCCAAGGAAGCACCAGTCAAGAAATCGAAAAATGCATTGCATTGGGCAAATCTGTTGTAAAAGGCCTCTTGAAAGTGTTGGAAAGCAAAGATGTCACATTGAAAACATCTTTGCCTGACCCAAGCCATGATATTTTCAATTGTGTCATATGCATATGTCATGCTGAACAATGACTAAGGAAGACAGAAGAATTGATGCCTTTGAATTGTGGTGTTGGAGTAGAATATTGATTACACCATGGACTGCCAAAAGAAAAAGAACAAGTCTTTCTTGGACGAAGTACAACCGAAGTGCTCCTGAGAAGCAAGGATGACAAGACCACATCTTACATATTTTGGACATGTTGTCAGGAGGAACTGATCTCTTGAGAAGGATGTCATGCTTGGTAAAGTATGACCCTTGGTAAAGAAGATCCTCAACAAAGTGGACTGACACCGTGGTACAACAATGGGCTTAAGCATGTCAGAGATTCTGGGCATGGCACAGGGCCAGGCAGTGTTTTGTTCTGTTGCACATAGGGTCACTGTGAGTTGGAACCAATTTAACAGTACCTAATAACAATACATGCTTTGGTGTCGTCTTTTTCCCAAATATACATTCTGTTTTGCTTCGTTGAAGTTTTTACTTTTACATCGTCAGGTTGTTAACATACGTGTTCTTTCTTTTGAGGACAACCAAGTCTTCCCTTTCTTTGTCTGTAGATTGCTTCTGAAAGTAGAAAACAAGTACACATGTAGATTGTTGTGACTATGAAAATACTGTTCAAGATCTGGTGTGAAACTCCGTTTCCTTCTCTCCAAGGTCTGATGGCGTGAACCTCTCCTCGTGCACCAAAAGCAAAAGTTAAATGAGATTCTGTTGTCTTGTACTCAAGTCCGTTGCTTAACATTCTGATACATTTTCATTTGCTTTATATTTATGTTTAAACAATATTTTTCTGGATAAATCAAATGATTACTGTTTTTATTATTCCTTAGGAGAGTTTGTATCCTCTTCTCTCTTTGTTTCTGTGTCTGCCATGCATCTTCTTTCTCCCCTTGGGTAGTTTTCTTTGGTAACTCTCTGTTGTCCTGCTTCCAGTTTCACTGGTTACCTTTTTTTTGTTGCACAACTGTCCTCATGTAAATTCCTTTCACTGTTTATCTGCTAAGGATGAGCAGGTCATAGATTCCGTGTTTTCTTCTTTCTTAGTTTTACCCTACATCTTTGAGATACATCCTCAGATAAGTATGAGAGAAACTACTTTAGTAAATGTCTAAAAACCTCTTTATTCTGGATTGCATTTAATTAATAATAGTTTCATTGGATTGGAAAGCACTTATTGAAAGTTATTTTCCATCAGAACTTTAAAGGTGTTCCTTTTTTTTCCCCACAAGTATCTAATATTGCTGATAAGATATCAGATATCTTTGTATGAGCCTAGAGGTGATTCGTCTATTATTTGTCTGGAGATCTATTGGGCTCTTTCAGTGTAGAGACTCATGTCCTCTAGCACTGGAACATTTCTTTGTATCATTTATTTGATACTACACTACCCCTAAATCTTCTCTGATCTCATTTTGAATTCATATTAATGTTCTATTTTACCTTCTAAGATGATTCGTCATGTCTTTTACCTTTTCTCTTATATCATCTGCTTCTTTACCTTTTTGTTTTGTATTTCAATGTGTTCTCAATTTTGTTTTCCAATCTCCTTAACTTTTATTTCAGCAATCATGCTATTCATCTCTGAGAGTAACATTTGTGATGTCTAGTTTTTTTTTTTTCAAAAAACTCACTGCCATCAAATAATTTCTGCTCATCTTCAATCTTGTGTTATTGGGGTGCTGAGCAATCTATTAGAGAACTTTCCCAAACTTTTAGAAAGTGTTATGATTTAGCATAATGGCATCAGGAAAAGGAAGATATTTTTCAAGAGCTCTTTAACTTTCCCATAAGTGGATAATAAGAATAGCACTAAGCTAAATGGTGCAGTTATCCACTTATAAAAAATTTCTTTAGTGACTTTCAGTACTTGTCAATGGGTGGATTGTTTCCTAAGAGTGCAGGAGGTATCCTGAATTTTAGTTTGTTTTATAGTCATACGGTGAAGCTGGCTATTAGAGTTGAAGTGGTACACTACTTTGGGTCCTAAAGTAATAGTCTAAAGAATATCCTAACATGAGTGATGTCTAGCACCTATACTCCACTCCTTGCTCACCAATGCAAGTTTTCATACAACAATTGCTCTATGCCATCGTCTAGGAGTGGAATGCAGGTGAATTCTGTGCAAACATAAAAATCAAATGCCAGAAAATGTACTTGTATAATATAGAGAGTGAGCTCATAACAAAGAAAGATGAAAGGAGAGGTGAGATAAGAAGTCATAGCTAAGATAATAAAGAAAGAGAAGAAAAAAAAGAAACTAACAAAATATAAAGCTTTAGGAATCAAAAAGATTAGAAAAATGTGATGCAGTCTGAAGTCAGAAAAGAAGGAAAAGAAAAATCAGAACTTCTGGTCCTAAAATGCCAGTCACTGTCTTAGTTATCTAGTGCAGCTATAACAGAAATATGACAAGTGGATAGTTTTAACAAAGGTAAATTGATTCTGTCATACTCCAGTAGGCTAGAAGTCAAATTTCAAGGTCTCAGCTCTGGGGGAAAGGCTTTCTGTCTCCCTCAGCTTTGGAGGAAGGTCCATGTCATCAAACCTTCCCTGGACTAGGAGCTTCTCAGTGCAGGGACCTTGAGTCCCAAGATGCATTATGTTCCTGCTACTTCTTTGTTAGTGATATGAGGTCACCATGTCTCTGCTGGCTTTTTTCTTTTATATCTCAAAAGAGACTGGCTCAAAACACAATGCAATCTTGCAGGTTGAGTCCTGCCTTATTAACATAATCCCTGCTAATCCCATGTCATAAGCATCGTAGAGATGGGATTCACAACACACAGGAAAATCCCATTAGATGACAAAATTGTGGACAATCGCTGTACTAAGAGTCATGGCCTAGCCAAGTTGACGAGACATGTTTGGGGAACACAATTCATTCAAGCAATTAACTCACATTTTGTTGGGTTGTGAAGTATTTTTTTATCTGCTGGGTAAATTATTCTTGGAGCTCTGATTGAAAAATCCAAGCATTTTTAAGGATGAGGGTTAAAAAAATAATTTCTAAGACTGGTATTGTTTAGTATGAAAATGAGTCCCTGTATAGCACAAGCAGTTAAGTAGTTGCTTTCTAACCCAAACACTGATGGTTCAGGTTTATCTAAAGATGACCTGGAAGAAAGCCCTGGTGGTGTGCTTCTGAAAGATCACAGCTGTTGAAAACGCTATGGAGCATAACTCTAATCTGAAGCATGTGCACTCCCTATGAGTCAGAAGCAACTCTCTGGCAGTTGGCAACTATTTGAAAAGCTGACAGATTTGGAGTTGACTTGGCTACACATAATTTGCCTTTCTGTAATCAGATTAGAGTTGTAGTATCTTGCAATCAACAATAAAGCAGATTTTCCATCCTAAATGAGTGAGATGGGCTTTTTGCAGGTAGGTTGTAAGAGAAGACTCTTTATGACAACGTTACTGGGAGAAGCCTCTCTTTTTGCCTTCATAGCAAGACTGACCATCTATACCACTTAAAGAAAACCTTTTCCACCCAGGCTGTCCTCCTGATTTCATCCAAATGTTAGTAACCACTTGCCAACAAACTTGAGAAGTAGGATTAGTCAGTATCCCCCTGGCAGCTCTAGTATGAGTGTAAGGTGGCCCTTTCTTCCTGCAGTAGAATAAAATTAAAAATAAAATTCTGTTTCAGCACTTTTGCCTCTTCCTGAAGTTTAGTGTATTTTGGAAGAACAAAAATTTAGTTGGCAGGAGCCTATCATTATTGTTAAATGCTTAAGTTGCAAAGTATCGCTCTGCAAACAATAGTTGCTTGGCATTTTTTACAGCTTCATTGTCAGGAGCAAATTACAGAAGGCTGAATTATGTACAAAATAAAACAAAACTAGATTAAGAAAATACCCAGTTTTTAGATTGCCTCCTGTTTTGAGAGCAGAAGCAAAATTTTCTGTTTCGAGAAATCAAGACTCATGTGTGTGTTTATGTAAATTTCAGGGTGTAAATTTTTCAAAATATAAAACTTAAGCAGGACACAGGAATTTTGAGGAACCTCAAGTGTATGAACTGAATTACTGGTGCGTAGCAGTTAGTTTTCAAATAAATGACAATGCCAGGAACATAAATACTGCTTTCTGATTTATTTTTCTGGTATTACATACGTATCCTGCTTTGCTATTTTTTCCTCTTGGATTTCCCTTTCAATTGCCAAACAATTGTCACAATTCTAGTGTCTTCAGTTCGACTATAGGGTCACCCTCTGTTTTGCTTTAATTTTACAAACCATGCAGAGGAATGTAGTTGTCATTGTGTGCACTCAAGTCAATTTTGACTCATAGTTACCTTTTAAGACAGACAATAACTGCCTCAATGGGTTCCTTAGGCTGAAACCTTTGTAGGAACAGATTGCCAGGTCTTTTCTTCTGCACAGCTGCTGATGTGTTCAAACTGCCAACCCTTGAGTTATCATCCCACTACTTAACCAATGCACTGTCAATGATCCTTTATAGATGAATAGTTCCATTTGTTTTTAATCTGATTGATGTTTTTAACAATCAGTGTGGCCATTTAAAACCATAATGAAGGAAGACATTATGTACTTTTATAATATTTTTCAGCAGACAGAAGATGAATACTCTCCATATAAATTTAAGGGAGTAATTATTTACCCCAAAGTCAATCATTTTTAAAAAATCTTCTAAAGTTTGTAATTATGTGAAGTTATAAGAGGAAGACAGGTGGAAAGAGTAAAACCATACGGTTTACCTGAAAACATGTAAACTAGAGTACCAGGTATCTGAATGCTAGTTAAAGGTACAGAAAGTCTGAATTAGCTTTGGACATCTGCATCTGTCAAGATGACAAGCAAGACAATGTCATGAAGCAGTTATACTCTGCCAGACTGAGTTTCTATGAGTTAGAAACAAGAAAAAAGAAAAAAAAGAATTTTAAAATATAATGTATATTTTGGGAATAATTTATTTTTTAGAATATATCTTTTTGGAATATACCATAAATATAAACATGAATGCATTTGTTTTCTTAAAATTCACAACTTAAAACAGAGTAATGAATTCACATTGGAAGTTCTGAGTCCAGAAAAGATGTATGGTTTTGAAGCTTTCCTCTTTTTTTTTATCTTCTTACTCACCTTTGTTTTTGTGTTTTACTCCAGTTTGGGGGTCCTCAAATAGACATTAACAATAGCCAAAATTTTTCCTTTATTGCTATCCTAGACAACTTTGATTTCTGAGGATTATAATCAATAACGTATTTTTTTTTACTTCATTTTTTCCTACCCTTTCAAAAAGTTGATTACATAGCTTACAGTTAACTTTTTGCTATTGCAATTAATTTAGTATCCTTGAGGACTTCAAACTCATAACCTCTTCAAAACCCTACCCCTTGTGTCGCCCAGTGTCAGCTCATGCTGTTGTCTTGGCCAACTGAAGTGTGAGTGAAGGCTGGTAAACAGGGACAGCGAGGATTCAAGGATGAGATTTTCTTATGGACGTCTTCTTTTCTTTTCTCTGGTTGGCAGCTGGTTGGGAACAGGAAGGAACAACCAGGGAGACTAACTTCTGATGCAACTGGGGGCTTGTCAGTGGTGTAGAGGTATCTCTGGCCTCACTCTGATTCAGTTTACTGATGTCAAGGTTCATCACTGGTTTTCAAGTCAATGGTATATGGCGTTTCTTTGGGTGGCATTTATTTTACCCCCACATCCTCTTTGATAAGGAGCTCCTCAGAAGCAGCAACCATATCACCCCTTGATCCTTACTATTGACCAAAGTCCTCAATCAAAACTTCTTTGTTAGCAGAGCTGTTACATTGCTTGACTCTAACGATCACCCTAACTTTTTGCCCTAGATTAGATGAAACATTTGCTACCCTCCTTGTTAATCTGATTGGTGCAGGCTCCTCCAGCAAGCTTCCTGCCTTTTATGAATTCCTGTCAATAAGCACGCTCTTCATCGACATACCCTCAGACATGTTAGTACATACATCAAGTCTGGAAAGCTATCTCCACAAGATTCTCTCTAGTGGAAGCCCCAATTTTACTTACAGGTTCTGGAGTGCAGCAAATGTCCACCCAGAATATCTCGTCATGCGGATACCCCAGTCTCCAAAACTGGCTTGGGTGGAGAGTGCTACTTCTGAGGAAGCCAGTGAGAAGCCTCTCCCACGAGCAGTGCCTTTCTCTAATGCAGTGAAGCCTCAGATGAATGTCTGCCCATCAATTCCTTTCCTAGTTGGATACCAGGGTAGGGTGGGGTGGGGAATTACTGAAGAAAAGTTGCTTCTAGATTATCTTGATTGACCCTGATTTCTCTTCAGAATCTAAATTATTGAGAGCTTTGGAAGCTCTCTGCCTTGATCATGTATTGTTGTCATAACAGAGATACCAAAAGTGGATGGCTTTTAAACAGACAAATTTATTTTCTGGCAGAAAAAAAGGCTAAAAGTCCAAAATCAGGGTGTTATCTCTATGGAAAGTCTTTCTTTGTTAGCTCTGGAAGAAGGCCCTAGTCAGTCTTCCCCTGGGCTGGCAGCTTCTGTTGTGCGGGGGACCTAGATCCTTTCCAAAGGCCTCGCTCTGCTCCACCATTGCTTCTCGGTGATATGAGGTCAGCTACTCCTGACTTGCTTCCTTTTTGTTTACATCCCAAGAGATTGTCTGGAAGCACCATACAGTCTTAGACAGGTTGAGTCCTGCCTCACCAACACCGCTGCTATCCATCATACCTCATTAACATCATGTCGTTGTTTGCTGCCAGCACGTTGGCCAGGTTGGTTCTGACTCAGTGTGACCATACACATGACAGAACAAAACACTTTCCAGTCTTGTGCCGTGTCCACAATCATTTTTGTGCTTAAGCCCACTGTTGCAGCCACTGTGTCAACTCATCTTGTTGAGGATCTTCCTCTTTTTTGCTGACCCGGTACTCTACCAAGCGATCATGATGTCCTTTTCCAGGGATGGGTCCCTCCTGACAACATGTCCAAAGTATATAAGATGCAGTCTCACCATGTTTGCTTTCAAAGAGCACTCCGGTTGCACTTCTTCCAGAACAGTTGTTTGTCCTTTTGGCACTCCATGGTGCATTCAGTATTCTCCGACAACAGTTCTCCAACAAATTCTCCAACAATTCAAAGGCATCATTTCTTCTTCTTCCTTATTCAATGCCCAGCTTTCACATGCATATGATGCTATTGAAAATACAATGGCTTGGGTTAGATGAACCTTAGTCTTCAAGATACCATTTTTACTTTTCAATACTTTAAGGAGGTACTTTGCAGATTTTCCCAGTGCAATGCATCTTTTGATTTCTTGACTGCTGCTTAGCATCACAGAGGCATGGTTTACAGCATACAGAAACATCACACACTGCTTAGAACCATGGCCTAGCCAAATGGATACACACATTTTGGACAGGAACACAGTTCGGTCCACGACACTCTCCTTGTACTCTTCAGCTTTGAGGTTTACCTGGAGTTGGGGGGTGTGGGAAAATTCCTGTTCTGTTCCACTATCATTTAATATTGCCACTGGTGGCAAGAGAATTTCATAATGCTGTGGGTTAAATATGTTTCTTTCAACTTCATAGGGAAAGCAATAGCTCTGATGTTATAAAGAGAAGACTTAAGAATGCTTCAAATTATTAAGAATTTAAAACTATAACTGACAGCATAGTTAGCAGAGGGTGAAATGTATGCATATGTACTCTACAGAGCCAGAAAAATCTTAAAGGTGTCATATATGAAAGAGAAGTGGTTGAAATCATCAAGGGGGCCCTGGGATTACTGCATTTATTATAATGGGCTTTTAAACTTAGAAATATTATGGCCACATACTGTACAATGGGAAATAACTAAAAGTTTGAATAATATTTTAGCTGCTTACTTAACCATATATTTCTTTAGTAATTCTTTGTGTTAGTTATAGCCAAGTGCCGTCAAGTCGGATTCGACTCATGTGTTAGTTATAATTTTTGATATTTCCACTGCTGTAAAGTCAATTCCTACTCATAGCAACTCTATAGGACAAAGTAGAGCTGCCCTATAGGGTTTCAAGGAGTGGATTCGAACTGCTGACCTTCTGGTTTACAGCCAGGCTCTTGGCCACTGTGCTACCAGAGATCCTTTTGGTATTCATAGCTCATTTATTCAGCCTTTGACTATTTTTAATTTATTTATTGTTATTGAGTGAAAGTGTACAATCCAGTTTAAATTCACATGCCCATCTATGTGCAGCTCCTACTGCTCTCCTTGCCTGGTGACAGCACGCTCCTCCTTTCTGTTCTATACATGTCATATCCTCTTAAAAATCTCCTGTTCCCTCCTCTCCACCCTCTCCACTCCCCTCTGGTAAGAGGCCAGTAGGATGACATCCTATAGATCCATAGAACCATAAAGTGCACGCATGGTATGTTCACTCCGTGTCGCCAAGTCCAATCTATTCCTGTCCAAGGCATTGACCTCAGTGATGCAAAAACACCTTGAAATTTATTTCTTTTGTTATATTCTTAAATGTGTGCCATGCTGAAGCTTCTTGTTTGCATTAACTGTTTCTTCAACAATAAGTACTTACTGCATTTTTTTAGATGTTTGATCCTTGATACAATTAACAGTTTTAAAGGCAGGTCTCACTGGTTAATTAGCACTTGAAAGAGTATTTGAGAAGTTAACCAGTCATTAACTTAGAGGTCACTCATAGAAAGTATTTTGGAATGAGCTGGGAAGGAGGTTGTTGTTGCTAGGAGCCACTGAGTTGATTCTGATTCATAGCAACATTATGTACAACAGAACAAAATGTTGCCTGGTCCTAAAGCCACGCCCACAATTGTTTTTATGCTTAACTGCACTGTGGTAGCCACTGAGTCAACCTGTTGTGTTGAGGGTCTTCCTGTCTTTTTGCTGACTATCTACTTTACCAAGCTTCATGACTTTCTCCTGGGATTGATCCCTTCTGACATGCTGTTCAAAGTAGGCAAGATGTAATCTCATCATGTTTGCTTCCAAGGAGTCCTCTGGTTGTATTTCTTCCAAAACAGATCTGCTTGTTCCTTTGGAAGTCCATGGTGTATTCAGTATCCTTCCGCAACATCGTGACTCAAAGACATCAATTCTTCTTCTGTCTTCCTTACTCATTTTCCAGCTTTTGCATGCATATGATGCAATTGAGAATACTATGACTTGGGTCAGGGGCTGTTCATTTGATCACGAGAAAATTTCAGGGTCTCGTATCTCTTTATTAAGAGTTTCTTATTTCTTTATATGAAGAGTTTCCACCAGATACCTGTACATGAAGGTGTGAATTGCAAGATACTTCATTTCTCTCAACCTTGCTTACCTCCTTCTAATGACCTGTTCAGCTTGGCAGTTTATACTTTAATCATCTCCATCCTCTAGACCTTGTTTCCAAATACCAGTGCTTTGAGAAAAAGCTTATTGTAAGGCTAAAAACCCATTGGATCTATTATTTATTAAGCTTGAAAGAAAAAGCTTTTTGTATCACACACTCATTTTAAAGAGCAAAGAGAAAAACTCCATGCATACATGACAGACAATCTATAAACCATTCCTTATCTTCAGACCATTAAATTATCATTTTGGTGATGATATGGTATGGTGAGCTGCAGTATATATGTTTTACTACTTTAGTAATTTTCTTCTAAGGTTATAGAAGATAGGAGGGGCAAATGGTAGTCAATAGGCTAATGGCAAATGCACCTGAAATGAAGAATCAGATATTAATAGATATGACAGTGTGTGAAGAGCTGGTGGGATCAGGGGCTCTTGCAGTGACATTGTAACAGGGAGAGAAAGTTGACTAATGAAGCCTTAGGTAAGAGAGGTCATCCTAACATTGACCCTCCACTTTGTTATATGGAACTCAGATTAAAGAGAGAGTTTAGGGGAAGCTTCCTGACTTCATAGACTCTTATAATATTTAAAATAAGCACAAGGTTATGATTAATGAGAGTATTTTATTAGCATCTCTATTTAGCCAACTTGGTATGAGTACATTAAATCCATCTTATTGAATAGAGCACTCCCTTCATCCTAGTTGCCATTAATCCCACAGTTACGTAATTCTGTCTTGAAAAAACTTATGCTAATTCTTTACGCAGTATTTATAAAATTATGGAAGGTCTGCTTTATAATGGGAAACTCTGGTGGTGTCGTGATTAAGTGCTACAGCTGCTAACCAAAAGGTCGGCAGTTCACAGCTACCAGGTGCTCCCTGGCAATTCTATGGGGCAGCTCTGCTGTGTTCTATAGGGTCACTATGATTCAGAATCAACTGCATGGCAGTGGGCTTTTTGTTTTGGCTTTATATCACTTTTGATCTCTTTGGAAAAACCTGTTATAGAATGTAATTGATTTGCTATATGAGGCCTAGATACTTGTCAAGCTGGAAGCCCTGGTGACGTAGTGGTTAAGAGTTATGGCTGTTAACCAAAAGGTCGGCAATTCAAGCTCACCAGGTGCCCCTTGGAAACCCTATGGGGCGGTTCTACTCTGTCTTCTAGAGTTGATATGAGTTGGGAATCAACTTGATAGCAGCAGGTTTGGTTGGGGGTGCCTGTCAAACTATGTTTTTATCTAGAAAGGACACATTTAAATCATTAATCTTAGCTGCAGTGTTTCTTTTACATTGCACTTTTTGGCATTATTTTATTCATTTCACCTCTATGTGAGATTTCCATTTATTTATTGACTTATTTATTAGTAACAATGAAACAAATGCTAAATGTATGTCCTGCCCAATGTCTGAAATCTCCAACTATAAACAAGCATCTCAAATTTCTGAACCATGCATGTAAAAAATTTTATATGAAATCTGCTCTTTCTTCATTAAGTAGGTCAATGTTATTTTTGGCTTGTTTCAACTAAATGCAATATTAGAGATTAAACTATAATGAGGCACCTGGCCACTAATATAACTTCTAGTTACAAAACCAATGACTTACATAATCATAAATATAGATCAGTGATTATCTAGTGACTGTGTGTAGATTCATAATCTCACTGCCCAACTTTCTTATATCCTGTCACATGAAAGAGAAGTTCAGCCATGCCTTTCAAAACTAAAGCAGATGCAGACTAGTAGGTAACATAGCTGCTGATAGAGAAATGCAGATTAGCATTCCTCTCTGACACTGCAGCTTTCTATCTTTGGGTTAAATTTCAAGTGGCAACACATTTGTCACTTCAGCTTTCTAAGATGCTAAAATGGTCATGTCTGTTGACACAATTATTAATGCTACCATTCAAGGTTGGAGAGTGATGGAAGAGAATTTCAAAGAGAAAATAGAGTATATTCAGTTACAAATGAAAACACAAGTCACTTCCAGAAGCATTAAACTCATTTACACTAAGCTGACACAACAGAAAAAACAAGATTAGAGTTTTTAGTTCTAGTGTAAAACTATGGTTTATATTCATATCATGGGGGTCCAGAAAATTCCAATTTATAGTGAAATATTCCTGTATAGGTCAGAGGATGGTCAAATCAGTTGAACAGTTCTCACTTTCGCTACCAAACACATGCCCTCCTCCTTCATGTCCTATTATAATCTACTTTTTTTTCCCATTATAAATTGTTAAGCCATTGAATTGGCATTTCAAAAGAAAACTGAGGCATCAAAAAACAAATGATTCAGGAATTTTCCAGCATGACAGGAATTGAGATGTGGTTTGAATCTCGTTGGTAAAGCTAAAAAGCTTTAGCAGGTTGTGAATAGTTGGCTTAGAAATTACTGGTAGCTACCGTGGTAGCTCAGTGGTGCTATAGCTGCTAACCCAAAGATTGGCAGGCAAATCGAGCAGGCACTCCTTGGAAATTCAGTGCACAGAAACAGGAGGGATCAAGTGAGGAACTCTGTCCTATAGGGTTGCTATGAGTTGGAACCGATTTGAAGGCTGTGGATTTGGGACATTTCTTTCATGAATAGCACATGGGCTTGTTGGGCCTTTTTAGCTGGCTGCAGCCCATTTTCGTGTGCTCATGCTTCACATACACATGACTCACACTTGTACACAGTATTTCTGTACTGGCAATGTGCATGTAAGGGTTCCTGGTGTCAGATGCCATTTCTCTTTACTGCTTGTTGCTGCCCTGACCCCAGTGAGCTTGGTTCCTGAATTCCTGGTTCCCAGTCACTTCCTAAATGAAGAACTAGTGCATCAGGACTCGGCAAGACTCACAAACATCCTGTTTTGTATGGGTGACACACCTTTACTGCTGAAAGTGAACAGGACTTAAACACTTACTGATGAAAATCAAATATCACAGCATTCAGTATGCATTATAACTCAGCATGAAGAAAACAAAAATCCTCACAATGAGACCAATAAACAACATCATGATAAATGGAGAAAAGATCAAAGTTGTCAAGGATTTCATTTTATGTGGATCCACAGTCAGTACCCATGAAATCAGCAACCAAGAAATCAAATGACAGAATTCATTGGGCAGATCTGCAACAAGTCTTCTTAAAAGTTAAAAAAGAAAAGTCACTTTAGGGACTAAGGTGCACATAACCCAAGCCATGATCTTTTCCTTTGCCTCATATATATGCAAAAGCTGAACAATGAATACAGAAGAGCAAAGAATTGACACGTTTGAATTACGGTATTGGTGAAGAATACTGAACTACAAAGAACTGACAAATCTATCTTGAAAGTAGTATAACCAGAATTTTCCTTAGGAGCCAGGATGATAAGACTTCATGTCCCCTGCTTTAGGCGTATTATCAGGAGGATGAGTTCCTGGAGCAGGACATCACGCTCAGTGAAGTGGAGGGTCAGTGAAACAGATGAACAAGGTGCTGCGATAATGGGCTTGGACGTAAAGAAGATGAGGAGGATGACCCAGGAAGTGTTTTGGTCCATTGTATATAGGATTGCTTTGAGTTGAAGTGACTTGATGGCACCTGAGGATAACAACTTCTGTCTGGAATTTGTCATCTACCCCTGTTTTTCTGATCTCTTATATGTTCTTGATACTAAACAGTGACTTATTGCTCCCTACGTAGGTCATTTGGGTGTTGACTGTGGCACTTACTTGGAAACCCTGATGGCATAGTAGTTAAGAGTTATGGCTACAAGCTAAAACATTGACAGTTCAAATCCACCAGACACTTCTTGAAAACTCTATGGGGTTTTGTTCTGTTTTATAGGGTCACTGTGTGCCAGAATGGATGCAACGGCATTGAGTTTTGTTTTTATTTTTTACTTGAAATAGAAAACAACATACAGAGGTTGAGATGGTGGCTTTGTAGCAAAGAACACTCACTGGCAATTGGATGTAGAAGCCTCAATGATATTCTCTGGACTAGTGTGGCAATAAAAAAAGGTATAAAAAATGTGCAGGGACATTAGAAGGGTCAAAGAGGGATTCCAAGGTGGCAACACAGCCTCTGAGCCTGGCCTTGCTGGACATGAATGTTGATTTTCCACCATTGTGTGCTGTTCTTGTGGCTCTGAATCCTGAACTTGACCCAGTCTCACCCATTAATATAACAGCCTTAGCTACTTTTGCTTTGTTCTAATATTTCAAAACTGTCTTCTTCCAAATGTCCTAATGAGGAAGAAATGACCAGTCAGGAACCGCCAGGGTCTGATTGTTTTCATGGGGGAGATGGTGCTCCTGTGAATGTCATAGGAAATGAACCCTCTGTAGGGCACTGTCACTCTGCAGGCAGCTCATTTATCAGAACAAGAACAGAGCTGTGTTCTCTCTTTGTCTTTGAGTTTCTTCTTTATGTTCTCTTCTGACTCTTCTTTTTAAAACAATAATTATTATTACAGCTTAAGGGTTGATGTATCTGCATGGCTTCTCTGTACAACTAAAAACACCAATGCCAAAATGCTGGCATTCATACCTGATGAGGAAAATAAACTAAAGACAGTGAAATGCAGATAACGTTCTCTTTAGAATCAAAATGCCTTTGTGGAAAAGAATGCATGACATTGCACTTGGCTTTCTTTTTGTATACAGTCTCCCACACCATGATGGATGTTTGCAAGACTAGAGGTTCCATCTGAAAAGAGGAAGGGTGCTAACTAAAACTCAGAAAAGTGTATGTACTTTTTTTTGTTTTAAGAGAAGAACTGCTGCTCCTTTGAAACACTTTATTGTCATCCCTATGAAGCTTTACAATATAAAACAGTTAACTCTGGCTTTAGCTACTTGCCTTACTTTCAAAACTGATAGTATTCAAGCATGTATCTTCTCTCAGGAGTAATATTGCTTTATGCATACCGTGTATTTTGTTTCTCATTCAGCTAACTTTAGTCCAAAGGGGATATTTCATCAACTGTACTTACTACCAACTATGTGTACTTGGAAACCCTGGTGGCATAGTGGATTAAGTGCTACATCTGCTAACCGAAAGGTCAGCAATTCAGATCTGCCAGATGCTCTTTGGAACCTCTATGGCTCTGTTCTACTCTGGCCTCAAAGGTGCTATGAGTTGGACCTGACTTGATGTCAAAATGGGATTGGTTTTTGGTTTACGTATACTTAGGAGCCTAGGACCCAAATGTCAGCAGTTGGAATCTACCAGCTACACCCCTGTGAGGCAGCTCAACTGTGTGCTATAGGTTCACTATAAGTCAGAATCGACTCAACAGCAAGTGGTTCATGTGTCTAAAGCAGCCGTGATGGTACAGTGCTGAAAATACTTGGCTACAAACTAAGAGTTTGGTGATTTGAACCTCCTAGCCGCTCTGTAGGAGAAAAGTCTATCAGCCTGCTTCCATAAAGATTGTAATTTTGGAAACCCTATGTTGGCAGTTTTACTTTGTCATGTAGGAGAGTTGTGAGTTGGAATCAGCTCAACGGCAGTGGGTTTCATTTTTTGGTAATATTCACCTAACTTCAAAAAAAGTCTTTATTTGGGGACTTGATGGCACTTGGCTTGGCTTGGCAAGGGTAAGAAATCACTGACTCTAGTGTTTTGACATTTCAGAGATGTTTGTTCGCCTTTGAATTCAGTGTTTTCGGTGCTTTGTAGACAGAGCGATTGTGCTTTGTTTCAGTATTCTAAGATACAAGTTTTTCATAGCATTTCCCTTTACAGAAGATTCACTTCTTCTCATAGGTATTATCAAATTTTAAGCAGGGAAGATGCATGTGTAGTGTCCAGAGTGGACATTCATTGTAACAGCAGTTTTATTTTGCCTAGGCTTTCATGGCTATACCAATAGCAACTACCAAACATAGAAACAAAACAAAGCCATTAAGTTAAGCGTTAACATGCTAGTAGAGTCCTATTTAATGATCTGCAGTGCCACAAATCAGAAAGCCTCTAACACAATCTGTCTTAAAACTTATTGTGATTTCAAATAATTAATAGGCCATCAATTTGAACAGTTGAAAGAATATGAAATATAGAAAGAACAGTGCAGATGCTATGAATTGAATTGTGCCCCCACAAAATAAACATGGAAGTCCTAATCCTTGTTCTGGAATTGGTTCCCAAAATCAACATCT
Source organism: Heterohyrax brucei (assembly GCA_028571685.1). Lineage (NCBI taxonomy): Eukaryota > Metazoa > Chordata > Mammalia > Hyracoidea > Procaviidae > Heterohyrax > Heterohyrax brucei. The sequence goes on from CM053147.1 coordinate 23,034,591, forward strand.
GTAGAAACAGCAGTTAAGATATTGAAAGACTCACTGAATTGGGCAAATCTACTACAAAAGACCTCTTTGAAGTGCTGAAAAGTAAAGACGACACTTTGAAGACCATATGTTTGTATACATGTAAAATAAAATCAAATAAAGCCAAACTGACATCCTACACAGAGTCAGTTATGCCTCTGTTGTTTTAAGCCATTGAAACACCATCACATAAAGAATTTCTTACTGATGTAACAGAGGGACACCAGGGAAGGGTGAAGTGGGTACCAGGACACCCCTTGCTTGTCTCTTTTCTCTGCTTGTCAATCTGTGCATTTTGCCTCTATGCCACCTTCAGCTAACTCTGCTGCTTGGCAGAGGCTTCCATCTAAGGGTTTTAATTCAAAATTCTATTAGGCTTTCAACTGGAAAATAAGAGGAGTTGATTCCCAGAAAAGCTGGGTCTGCTTCCTCTTTTGGGAGTTCTTTTGGCAGTCTATCATATATTCAATATTCTTCTCCAACACCACAATTCAAAGACATCAGTTCTTCTTTAGTATTCCTATGCACTGCCCAGCTTTAGTGTGTATATGAGGTGACTGAAAATACCATGGCTTGGAACAATTAGCCAAGATAAAGAAATAAAGGGCATCTGCATTGGCAAACAAGGAATAAAAGTGTCTGTTTGCAGAGGATATGATCTTATACACAGAAAACTCTAAAAAATCCATAAATAAACTACTGGAACTAATAAAACAGTTCACCACAGTATCAGAATATAAGATAAACATAAATCATTCAGTAGTATTCTTTTACACCAACAAAGAGACCATCAAAGGGGAAATCACCAAATCAATACCATTTACGATAGCCTCCAAATGCCTTGGAATAAATCTAACAAGAGATGTCGAAGACCTATACAAAGAAAATTACAAAATTACCCATACAAAGACCCTACCTACTGCAAGAAACCAAAAGAGACTTATAAAAATGGAGAAAACTACCTTGCCCATGGATAGGAAGAATTAACATTGTGAAAATGAGTCTTCTACCCAAAGCAATCTGTATATACAATGCAATGCCAATACAGATTGCAATGGAATTTTTGTAATCAGATGGAGAAATAAATCACCAGCTTTATTTGGGAAGGAAAGAAACTTTTGATAAGTAAAGCACTGCTGAAGTAGACAAACACTCACACTACCTGACCTTAGGATCTATTACACTGCAGTGGTAGTCAAAACAGCCTGGTATGAGTTCAAAAGCATGTATGTAGACCAAGGGAACAGAATACAGAATCCAGAAACAACACCATTCACCTATGAACAACTGATATTTGACAAAGGTCCAAAGGCTGTGAACTTGTGGGAAAAATAGACCCTTTAACAGATAGTGTTGGTAAAATTGGATAGCCATCTACAGAAAAATGAAACAAAACCCATATCTCACACCTTACACAAAAACGAACTCAAGATGGATCAAAGACCTAAATATCAAATCTAAAACAGTAAAGATTATGGAAGAAAAAGTAGGAACAAAGCTGGAAGCTACTAACAGTGCACAAACAGCTGATGAGAAAATAGATAAGAAAAATGGCAGCTACTAAAAATTAAATACTTATGCTCATCCAAAGGCTTTATCAAGAGAGTAAAAAAGATGCCTACAGAAAGGGAAAAATATTTGACAATCATGTATTGCATCAACATCTCATCTCTATAATCTGCAAGGTCCTGCAAAATATCAACAAGAAAAAGACAAGAAACCCAGTTAAACATTTACAAAGGATATAGACGGATAGTTCTCCGAAGAAGACATCCAAGCAACCAAAAGGCACATGAGGAAAAGCTCATGAACTTTAGCCATTAGAGAATTCCAAATTAAAACTACAATGAGATACCCTCTCACCCCAACAAGGTACACACACACACACACACACACACACACACACAAAACAAGTGTTTGGAGAGGCTGTGGAGATTGGAACTCTTCAATACTGCTGGTGGGAATGTAAAATGCTACAACCTTTTGAGAAATCAACTTGGGACTTTCTTAAAAAGGTAGGAATAGAAATACCACATGACCCAGCAATCCTCACTGCTCGGAATATATCCTACAGAAATAAGGGCTGTCACATGAACAGATGTATGCACATGAATGTTTACTGCAGCACTGTTCACAACAGCAAAAAGATGGAATCAACCTAGGTGCCCATCCTCAGATGAATGCATAAACCATAGTATATATACACAATGGAACACTATGCAATGATGAAGAACAATGACGGTTTTAGGAAGCATCTTATAACCTGCAATGAACTTGAAGACATTTTGCTGAATGAAATCAGTCAGCTGCAAAAGGAGAAATATTGTATGAGACCACTATTATTAGGACTTAAGAAAGAACTTATGCACAGAAGAAAATACTCTTTGATGGCTACAAGGGTAGGGTGGTAGGGAGAGAGTTATTCATAGATTAAAGAGTCAGTAAGAATTCAGTTAGGTGAAGGGAGTGACAGCATGCAGTAGAAGGGAGGTTAACATAACTGGACTACACCATAAGCTAAAAGGCTTTCTAAATTCAATCCAACATTTCTAAGGACAGAGTAGCAGGGACAAGTGTCTGGGGACCATATTTTCAGGGGAGCTCAAGGTCAGTTGGTATAGTCTTTTTCGAAGAGAGTCTTCTGCACTCCATATTGGTAAGTGGTGTCTGAATCTTAAAAGCCAGCAAGCTGCTATCTGAGGAGCGTCATCTGTCCCACCTAGAACAGATGAAAACCAGGAACATCAAAGACATCAGGAAAAATGAGCCCAGGAGACAGAAGGACCCCTATGACTGGGAGACTACATCAGCATGAGACCAGAAGCACTAGATGGTGCCTAGCCATCACCAAAAGCAGCCTTGATAGAGGTCACAATGTAGAATCCCTAATGTAGCACATGAAAAAGATGTGTGCAGATCAAGAGCTGTATTAAAAGACTAGAATTGATGGTCTGACAACCTGGAGGGTCCCCAAGAACATGGAGCCTAGACTTGCTGCTAGCCCAGTGCTGAAGCCGGTACTGAAGCCAACACTTCAGACAAAGCATGGGCTGTACTTGGGGACACAGAGTGATGCATGTGGTTTGTGTACTTTATGGATTAAAATATATATGAGGCTGTCCTACTGATTTCTTTTTGCAGGGAAGAGGAGGTGATAGAGAGGAGGGTACAAGTGTTGGTTGAGTGGATACTGAAAGAGTAGAAAAGAAGGTTGTGCTGTGACAGAGTGAGGAGAGCAGACAGAGTTGCAGAGAGGTGGGTGCTCAGGGTTTTACATGGAAAATTGATTTGTGTTGTAGGCTTTCACTTAATTACAATAAAAAGATTAAAAAAAGAAAATACCATGGCTTGAGTCTGGCACACTTCTGTCTTCAAAGTGACATCTTTGCTTTTGAACAGTTTAAAGACATCTTTTGCAATAGATTTGCCCAACTCAATGTATATTTTAATTTCTTGACTACTGTTTCCATGGGTGTTGATTGAAGATCCAAGTAAAATGAAATGTTTGGCAACCTCAATCTTTTCTTCAATTATCGTGAATTGGCTTATTGGTCCAGATGTGAAAAATTTTATTTTCTTGGTGTTGAGGTTCAGCCCGTACTGAAGCCTGTGGTCTTTGATCTTCGTCAATAAAATGCTTCAGACCTTCTTCACGGTCTTCGCTTTCAGCATTCAGAGTTGTGTCATCTGCATAATACAGGTTGATAATGAGTCTTTCTTCAGTCCTGGTGCCTTGTTTTTCTTCATATAGTCCAGCTTCCCAGGTTACGTGCTTAGTATACAGACTGAATAGGTGTGATGAAAGGATACAATTCTGATACACGTTTTTCCTGACTTTAAGTCTGGCAGTATTGTTTTGTGCAAACAACTGCCTCTTGATCTATGTACAGGTTCCTTATGAGCACAATTAGGTGTTCTCGAATTCCCATTCTTTGCAATATTGCCCATGACTTGTTATAATCCACACAGTCGAATACCTTTGCATAGGCAATGAAGCACAGGCAAACATCCTTCTGGTATTCTCTGCTTTCAGCCAGGATCCATCTGACATTAGCAATGGTATCCCTGATTCTACATCCTCATCTGAATTCAGCCTGAATTTCTGGCAGTCCCCTGATGATACACTGCTGCAGCTTTTGAATGATCTTCAGCAAAATTTTACTTGCATGTGATGTTAATGATGTTTGATAATTTCTGCCTTCAGTTGAATCACCTTTCTTGGAAATAGGCAAAAATACCTAGTCAGTTGGCTAGGTAGCTCTCCTCCAAATTTCTTGGTATAGATGAGTGAGCACTTTCATTAGTGCATCTGTTTGCTAAAACCTCTCAATTGATATTCCATCAATTCCTAGAGCTTTCTTTTTTCACCAGTACCTCCAAAGAATCTTAAACTTCTTCGTTCAGTACCATTGATTCCTGATTATATGCTACCTCCTGAAATGGTGAACATCAACCAGTTCTTTTTGGTACAGTGACTCTGTGTATTCTGTGCATCTTCTCTAATGCTTCCTGTGTTGCTTAATACTTTTCCTATAGAATCCTTCACTACTATGACTCAGCTTGAATTGTTTTCAGTTCTTTAAACTTGAGAAATGCTGATTGTGTTCTTCCCTTTTGGTTTTCTATCTCCAGCTCTTTGCACATGTTGTTGTAATATTTAATTTTGCCCTCTTGAGCTTTAGGCATTAGTTAGCTGAAAAAGGCTAGTATTGGCGATTTTGCAGTGAACAATCATATGGTCTACTGTGCTAGGAATGACAACTTGAAGAGAAATGGCATTGCAGTCATCATTCAAAGGGATATTTCAAGATCTATCCTGAAGTACAACAGCTGTCAGTAATAGAATGATATCCTACAAGGAAGATCATGTATATAAATCAAGAGACAGTCTTTTGAACAGAACAAGGGGATACTGCATGGTTTAAAGTCAGGAAACGTGTGCAACAGGGTTGTTTCCTTTCACCATACCTATTAAATCTATGTGCTGAGAAAATAATCTGAGAGGCTGCACTAAGTGAAGAAGAATGGAGTATAAGGATTAGAAGAAGACTTTTTAGCAACCTGCAATATGCAAATGATACAACTTTCCTTTCTGAAGGTGAAGAAGTACTTACTAATGATCAAAGACCACAGCTCTCAATATGGATTACACCTCAACATAAAGAAAGCAGAAAGGCAAAGCACACTGCTTTAAGATAACCCCAAAACAAAAATCGTCACAACTAGACCAATAAGCACCCTCATGATAAATGGAGAAAAGATTGAAGTTGTTGAGAATTTCATTTTGCTTGGATCCACAATTAACACCCACAGAAGCAGCAGTCATGAAATCAAAAGATGTATTGCATTGGGCAAATCAACTGCAAAAGACCTCTTTAAAGTATTCAAAAACAAAGATGTCACCTTGAGGACTAAGATGCACCAGACTCAGGCCATGGTATTTTCCATTGCCCCATATGCATGGAAAAGCTGGACAGTAAATGGGGAAGACTGAAAAAGAGTGATGCCTTTGAATTATGGTGTTGGCAAAGAATGTTGACCAGTCTATGGACTGCCCAAAAATGAACACATCCTTCTTGGAAGAAGTACAACCAGAATGCTTCTTAGAAAGATACGTTTATGTCTCACATGCTTTGGACGTATAGTTGGGAGGGATCAGTCTCTAAAGAAGGACATCATGCCTGGTAGAGTGGACGGTCAGTGGAAAAGAGGAGGACCCTCAGTAAGGCGTTGTCACAGTGGCTGTAACAATAGCTCAGTAATAGCATATTAACAATTGTGAGGATGGTACAAGACAGAATAGTGTTTTGTACTGCTGTGCATTGAGTCATTATGAGTTGGAGGGTATCTAACAATGGCAAAGAAATAACAAACATGGCAAGGAAGAGAAAGGCCAAGAAAATGCAAAAACTAAAACTCAAACAACTACTTCTAGACAGTCTCATAAAATGCAATAATTTTCACAAAATATAATACATGATACTTTGTATCCTTAAAAAAGATTTCTTCTTAAGAAATGTTTTTAAATTTCTTAAAGATTTCTTCCTAGAGGCAGAAAGCTAGTTTTGCCTCATGTTATTGTAATGTGCTCTGCCTTTTTTATTTCTTTGCCTTATACTATTCTTTTAATTTATTGTTTAGATGTTGTCTTCAAAACTAATGTCTTCAAGTTTTGATTTTGTGAATACAATTTCTTTTTTAATATTCGTATGCCTGTACCCACATCTTTGCTCACTTAAAGGGATGCGGTTCTCTCTTACTTCAAACTCAAACAAAAAACTAAAACATTTTTTTGGAGGTTATCTTTAATTCAACTCATATTAAATCTAAATTTCTGAGAACAGACTTGGCAGGTGGTATATTTCTGTAAGTATAGAACACTGATAAATTATACATAGGCATGCATAAAATAATCTTTGAAATTGAAAAGAAAGAAGGTCAAGTGCAAAAGAATACTATGAGAACTGGAAATAGAGAAGTAGCTCCTACTCACATTACCTGTGGTTTAGTCATTAATGAAACTAACTGCCCTACCACGGGCAATCCAAATGCAGTCAGTTTTTGACTTGAGGTTTGTGTCTATTCTTACATTTTGATTGACAAGCTGTCACTGATGTGCTTTCCAGCTATATTCACAGTTATATGTGTGCAATTTTCATTAGCATTACATCCAATGTACTTCTGGAGATAGGAAAATAAGTTGATGGGTTGTAAGGCAATAGTATTGAATTTCATATTTCAATCAATACAGTTGGTTTAAACTATAAGAGCTAACAAATAGGTCAGCAGCTCAGGTCTACCATACTACTTGGAAACCCGGTGGAGCAGTTATACTCTGTCTTTAGGGTTACTATGAGTCAGAATCAACTCGACAGCAGTCAGGTTTTTATTTTATTTTATTTTTAAATGAGAGTTTCACACCTGAGTCTGTAGTTCAGGTTAGTAGGCTGGACTAGGTAATATTAGAGAGTTCATGTCATGCTTTGGGGGACAGAGACATATGATAATGTATCGAAAGCCAAGAATGGCTTTGTGTTTCATTCTTTTACATGGTAACTTCTCAGAAAAGTATTTGTCAAAAAAATATCATTTCAGGAAACTCAAGGTAACAGCTCTGACATCTTAATAACTCATTTCCATTTTTATACTGAAAAAGGTACTGCATCATCAATTTAACAGTTGAATGGAGACCTGTGAGTAACAGCAGACACTTGACATTAAGTAAAAATATTGTTGTGCCTACTTAATGAAAAGAATGTCTGCCTCCACAGAGTCAGTTCCAACTCCTGGCAATGCCATAGGATGGAGTAGAATCATTGCACAGGGAGTGGTTGGTGGATTTGGACGCCTGGCCTTTTGGTTAGCAGCCATAGCTCTTACCCACCATGCTACCAGGGTTCCAAAAAGAATGTATCATATAGATCATGTCAGTCACAGAGTAATGATGTGCTGGCAATCATACACCCAAGCTACAGATACATTTTCTGGGATGAATGTTATGCAGAGAATAGAATACTTGGGTTTTTTTTTGTTTTTTTTTTCAAAAATAATTTATCTTTTATTTATTATATTATTTTAGAGTAGAAAGTAGAAAATAGAATCTATATGCCATTCAAACAGGTCTTCCAGGGGTTGTGTCACGTTTATTTCAGGAAGATGAAAAGCACCATTCAAAATGACAGGCAGTGTAAGTAGAAGAGCAAAGAGGAGGGGCAATTTATGTGGCAGATGCCATCCTTGTTCTAATCGTCCTGATTGGGCTAAGCCATCTAATACTCAGAAAATCATTGGAAGTAGGTTTTGTTGACCTGTTTTCACAGATAGGGACACTTGAGCTCAGATAAACACATTTGGCCAGTTGTAATTCAGAGATTTAAATCCTGACCTTATTCCAAAATCTAATATTGATTTAAAGACGGAAATTTTCAAAATGTCCAAGCCAAATATGTTTTTTTTTTTTAATTCCATAGCATGATTTTGTTACTGGCTGGAAGCTAGAAAATTGTTATGACGTAGCAACATAGGTATATTTTCATATATAAACCAAAGCAAACTACCAACATATGTAACTTCTTTAAATGTATGTAAGCAATTGAAATGCTTTGAACCACACCTGACATACAGTAAGTACCCAGATAAATTTGTCACTATATATTTTGTTTTGTATTTCAGAATGAGATTAACTGAATGTTCACACCTGGAAAACATGTCTAATGGAGAGAAAAAATATATAAATGAATTTTGGAGTGTTAGTTTGTACTATGTAATTCTCAAAAGTGTGTAGAAGGTGAAGGTGCGTGTTTGCTTTATGAATCTTTATTACTTCTAAATAGCTGTAAAATCTGGGAATTAGATCACCTCAAGGTCATACATTAAAAATAATTTGCATCTGATTTTTATGAACTGCTAGGTTAAGTAATGTAATTTTGAGTCAAAATACGTGTAAGGCCAATATTAGGCACATTCCCTGACTTCAAGCTAATAAAGGAGTTAATTATAAAAGCATTAAAATTATCACATAATAATAGATGCAGTTGTGTGAGTTGTGAGAAAGAGTGAACCACTTATAGCTCGGTTGATCAAGGGCATATTTATAAAGGAACTCTTTGAAATTATTCTTGAACACACAGTGGTATTTTGATATCTGGGAATGAAAAGATGTCATTCCAGGAAGTGCCAACACAGGAGGAAACAATCAGAGGAAGAAAGTAAAAAAGTACATATTAGAAAAGATGAATGCAACAATTGCCTCTAAGAGAATTTTACATGAAGCTTCAACGGTCAATGAAGCAGCAAGCTGGAGAGCTTAAAATCAAGTTTCTGATTTTTTTTTAAAATTTTACTTTGTAATTAGTGAGAATTTAATGTCATTTTCTATCAGGGTAGTAAATAGACTAATTAGGATAGTTACTAAATAGTTATCTGTCAGTATGTGCAGGATAGGTTAGAAGAGAAAGGACAGCCAGTTGCAGGCCCTTTATGATGGCAAAGAAAGGGTGTTGTGATTAGTGACTGTGACAGGACTTCGCAGAGCAATGGATGGATAACTGAGACATTGTATAAGGTGGCTGATATTGGTCACGAAATCAAATTGAGTGAAAATAGATGAATTAAAAAGAAAACTCCTTCAGCAAGACGATCTGGCTATTTTTAACATGATGAACTTTATGTCTAGTACTTTGCTTCTATGTCAGAGTGCTTGACCAGCAGACAACTGGAAATGTTGTACTAGTTCATGGACAGCAAGACTGGGATTAAAGTACAGCACTGATGTTTAAAGCCAGGGAATTGTTGCGATCTTTGGTAGCAAAAGACAAGTCAAAAGATTTAAGCACGAAACCATGAATAGACTTAAGGGAACTGAGAAACAGGATGACAAGCCAGTGTTCATGATAATAGGTGAAAAATATTAGAGGCTGTTTCAGGCACCAGGATAGGAGACCTTCCAGAAACTAGGTGGGGATTAAGAAGAGGTCACAGAATTTGAATGCTGATGCCTTTTCTCCCAGAGTGTTGAAAATCAGATAGCAAAATCCGATTTGCATGAAGATAATAAAACAGAATGTAGATATAAAACATGATCTCTGACTGGACAAGAAAAGGAGAGAAAGGATGCAGGATCCAAAGGGTACAACTGTATCAAGCATGGGAATTTCAAAGTCAGGGAGATCAGTGTATATTTAAAAGGGAAAGTGGAGGAAGTGACACAAAAGTGATCACTGAAGGAACTGAGTTCTAAGGAAGTCTCTAAATTTTTAGATTTTGTAAACAAAACTGTGTAATCACTTTACACATATATCTTATCTTTTTTTGTTCTAGGGGAACTCCTGGTGGCCTGGTAGTTAAGTGCTACCTCTGCTAACCAAAAGGTCGGCAGTTCAAATCCCCTAGTGCTCCTTGGAAACTCTATGGGGTGCTTCTACTCTGTCCTATAGGGTCACTATGAGTTGGCCTTGACTCAATGGCAGTAGGTTTGGTTATTTTTTCTTTCTTGCTTTTTTTGTCTTAGAACACATTCCCTAGTCTTGAATTTCTGAATCAAGTGCGGCTTTTGAGATTTCTAGATAAAAAAGGCAAAACCAAACCCATTGCTGTTGGGTTAACTCATAGTGATCTGTAACAGTTTCCACAAAGTGCCTGATGGATTCAAACTGCTTCTAACCAGGATACCTGCACAGTTTCCTCTCTAGGTTGTTGTTGTTGTTGTGAGGTACTGTGGAGTCAGTTCCCTCTCATAGCCACCCTACAGGATGGAATGTAACATTTTACATTCCTGGCAGATTATGTAACTCTTCAGAGGAACACTAACTGTAGGAGGCCCAGGAATTTACCCTTCCTTTGAAAGTTGGAGAGCACTCATCAACTAGTGAAGGTGTGGACTTGTATGTAAAGCACTCCCAACCAAACCCTACTGCCTGGTTGATGCCAACTTATAGGGACTCTACAGGGCAGAGTAGAACTGCCCTAAAGAGTTTCCAAGGAGCACCTGGTAGATTTGAACTGCCTGCCTTTTGGTTAGCAGCCATAGCGCTTAACCACTATGCCACCAAGGTTTTCAAAGCAGTCCCAGTGGAAACTAATTTAAAGAAAGGATGCACCCTGCAGAGTTAAAGCTGTGAGACACAGCGTTCAGCTTTGTTCAACCTGGTTTGCCAAGTGCGTTTAAATACAGAATGATGCTGCTCGTGCTGCTGTGGTTTCTGCTTCCCACCTCTTCCTCTGCAGCTGTTCCACAGGAAACCAGGCTCCATTCTATTTGATTTTGTCTATGTCAGTGTAAAGGAGCTACTGCTTTTGTAGTTAGAAGATCCATTCTGACAACCAAAAGTGCCAATTGTCCCTCCATCCTTTCTTCAGAAGCTGTTTTTCTTTTTTTAATTTTTATCATATATTTCATTTTCAATGTGATTTTCTTTAAATTAAGAGAAAAAAATCAAGTTTTACTGAAATTACAGCATCTTTCCAAATTTAATTTGAAGAGGATGGATTGCCTGCTTTGTGATGGATTGAATTGTGCCCGCCCGAAAATATGTGTAGCCAGCTGGCTAGTCCATGATTCCCAGTATTTTGTAATTATCCTCCGTTTTGTGATTTGCCTGTGCTGTATGTCAAAGAATTAGGGTGGGACTGTAAATCCTTTCAAAAGATCACCTCCCTGTTCCACTGTACTGGGAGATTCCCTGGAGTATGGCTTGCACCACCCTTAATCCTTTCCTCCTACAAGAGATAAAAGGAAAGGGAAGCAAGCAGAGAACTGGGAACATCACACCATGTAGAAAGCAGCAGCAGGAGAAGAGTGTGTCCTTCAGACCTGAGGTTCCTGTAACAAGAGCTTCCCTGGACAAAGACTGATGCAATGCAAGGACTTTCCTCTAGAGCTGACAAGGGGGAAAGCCTCCCCTGGAGCAGACATCCTGAATTTGGACTTGTAGCCTACCGGATGGTGTAAGAGTAAACCTTCCTTTGTTAAAGCCATCCACTCGTGGTAATTCTGTTAGAGCAGCACTAGCTGACTAAAACACTCTTTTAAAGATTATGATAAGATTTTTCTGTTTATTCAAGTTTTAATTCAAATTTTTCATTTTTTTCACTTAGGTTGTGCATAGTTATTTTAAGGTATTTTGTATCTTGTGTTAGTTGTATGGATAGGATTAATTTTGTGTATGTTCTTAAGTAGTTATTGCTGGTATATACAAAAGCTATCCATTTTTATAAATCACTAACTAATTGTTTTAGAAAATGCTTTGTTAATCTTCAAAGGCTTAATCCACTTTGTGGGGTATCTCAGGTAAATGATCATATCATCTGCAAATAATATTAATTTTTGCTGCCTTCTTTCTGATACTCATATCACTTATTTCTTTGCTCTGTTTATTAAAATGGCTGTTCCTTTCAGGACTCTAAGATAGAGGTGATAGGGAGTACACTGTTAGTTTTATTGGAAGTAACTCTAGCCTTTTGGTACTCAGTATCTTACCAGCATAAATATATCTGTAATCACTTTAAGAAAATAATCTTTTGTTCTGAATTTATCAAAAATTTTCATGAAAAATGCAATTTCAATTTTATCTTATTTTTGTTGCTCTTTCACTACGACTGTGTGTGTTCACCTTAAATTTTGTAATGTGATTAGCCATGTCAATAGAACACTAAACACTAAGCTACATCTGAATGTAACAAAGAATTCCTACAAATTGGTCCTTGTAATTGGACCCATAAGCAACATCATGATAAATGGAGAAAATATTGAAGTTGTCAAAGGATTTCATTTTACTTGGAGCCATAATCAATGCCCATGGAAGAAGCAGTCAAGAAATCAAATAACATATTGCATTGTGAAAATCTGCTTCAAAGTATTAAAAAGCAAAAGGGTCACTTTGAGGACCAAGATGCACCTGACCCAAGTCATGATTGTTTTCTATTGCCTCGTATGGCTGGCTGGCATATACATTTGAAAGCTGGATAATGAATAAGAAAGATCAAAGAAGAATTTATGACTCTGAATAATGGTGTTGGTGAAGAATATTGAATAAACCACCAAAAGAATGCAGAAATGTCTCTTGGAAAAAATACAACCAGAATGCTCCTTAAAAGTAAGGATGGAGAGACTATATCTCACTTACTTTGAACATGTTGTCAGGAAGGATCTGTCCCTGGAGAAGGACATTATGGTTGGTAGAGTGGAGACTCAGCAGAAAAGAGGAAGACCCTCAAGGAGATGGATTGACACAGTCTTAGGAACAATAGGCTCAATGACAGCAGTGCTTTTAAGGATGGTGTAGAACTGGGCAATATTTCTTCCTCTTGTATATGGGGCCACAATGAGTGAAATTGACTCCGAAGCACCTAAAAACCTAACAACATTCATTTGTTGCTGTTCTGGCTTTACTTTGCTAATATTTTATGAGTAATATTTTTATCTACATCCCTTGAGAGACTTGTCAATAATGTTTATGCCATGTTTGTCAGTATTTGGCATGGTGTGTGTGCACTGCATGATGTATAGGGAATATTCTCTGGAGCACAGGCTCTGGAGCAAATAACAAAACATGAGATTTTTGTTTCCTTGATAGAACATGCTTACAAAACCCTTTGGACTTACACCTTTTTTGAGGAATCCTTCTTTAAAAATTTTGTCAATTCATTTTGTAAATATCAGCCCAATCAATTTCTTCCACACTCATGTGGAATCACTGTTGATTTCTTACATTTTCCAAGAAAATGTTCATTTTCTCCATTTGTAAATATTTCCTGTATATATAGTGTCACTAATTGAATTGTGTCTTCCTAAAATGCATGTCAGTTTTGCTAGACCATGATTCTCAGTATTTACTGTTTTGTCATCTGATGTGATTTTCCCATGTGTTAAAAATTCTGTCTCTATGATGTTGAAGAATCAGGATTAGTGACATTTATATCAATGTCATAGGACTAAACCTACAAGACTGGATTGTGTCTTGAGTCTTTTTTTTCTAAATGTAAAAGAGAGAAGTAAGCAGAGAGCAGGGGTAGCAGTGGGGGACCTCAAACCACCAAGAAATAAGAGACCGGAGAATAGTGTGTCCTTTGGACCTGGGTACCCCTGTGCTGAAAATCTCCTAGTCCAGAGGAAGCTTGATGACAGTGGCTTTCCTCCAGAACCTACAGAGAGAAAACCTTTCCTAGAGCTGATGCCTTGAACTTGGACCTTTAGCCTACTGGACTATAAAAGAATAAGTTTCTTTGTTAAAGCCATTCATTTGTGGTGTTTCTGTTGTAGTGGCACTGGATAACTAAGACATAGATTGTGGTATTTTTGTTGTTGTTAGATGCCATCAAGTGGGTTCTGACTCATTGCAACCCTGTGCACAACAGAATAGAGCCCTGTCCCCAATCATTTTTATGCTTAAGCCCCTTGTTGTGGCTACTGTGTCAATCCCTGTCATCGAGGGTCTTCCTCTTTTTCACTGACCCTCCACTCTATCAAGCATGACGTCCTTGTCCAGGGACTGATCCTCCTGACAGCATGTCCAAAGTATGTAAGACACAGATTCCTTAAGAGCACAGTTAAGTGTTCTGTAATTCCCATTCTCTGCAATGTTAGCCATAATTTGTTATGATCTACACAGCTGAATACCTTTGCATAGTCAATGAAACAAGGTAAACATCTTTTTGGTACTCTCTGCTTTCAGCCAAGATCCATCTGACATCAGTAACAGTATCCCTGGTTCCACGTCATCTGCTGAATCTGGCTTGAATTTCTGGCAGTTCCTTGTCAATATACTGTAACAGTTGCTTTTGAATGATCTTGAGTATTACTTGTGTGTGATATTAATGATACTGTTTGGTAATTTCCAAATTGGGTTGAATCACCTTTCTTTGGAATGGGCATAAATATGAATCCCTTCCAGTTGATTGGCCGGGCAGCTGTCCTCCAAATTTCTTGGCATAGACGAGTGAGCACTTCCATCACTGCATCTACTTGTTGAAATATCACAATTGATATTTCATCAGTTCCTGGAGTCTTGTTTTTCCTCCTGTACCTTCAAAGCAGCTTCAGCTTCTCCTTTCAGGACCATGGGCTCCTGATCATATGCTATCTCTTCAAATGACTGAACGTTGACCAGTTCTTTCCGGATGACGACTCTGTGTATTCCTTCTATCTTCTTTTGATGCTCCCGGAGTGGTTTCTTCCTTCTTTCTTTCTTTTTTCTCAATAAAACTTCCCAGCTCTCTATAGTTTTTATTGGCTCTTGTACACAAATATAATAAGGATCCCTAGTGGTGTAATGGTTAAGTGCTTGATTGCTAACCAGAAGGTTGTTGGTGGGAACTCACTGGCCTCTATGCTGTAGAATGATTTGGATGTTTGTTTCCATAAAGATTACAGCCTTGGGAACCCTATAGGGCAGTTCTGCTCATACATTCACTGAGTGAATGGTATAGAAAATGCTTTTGTATTTTGTTTTAAATGAATCCACTATTTTTCTGTCCCCTAAGTTTTTGATGCGTGCTTTCATTATTAATTCTTCTGTCTACTTTTCTGCTTTGGGTTATTATTTTACCTATCTTCTTGAGTTGAATACTATGTCCATTTTTATTATTTTCTATCTTATAATTTAAAACAGTTGAGGAAAACAATTTTTTTAATTTAATATGACTGAGTGAAAATGTACATTCCCGTACAAATTTACATGCCCACCTATATGCAGCTTCCACTGCTCTCCCTGTCCAGTGACAGCTTTTCAGTACAAATTTGTCTGCATCACATAAGTTCTGTATGCAGTATTCTCATCATCTTTTATTTCTAAGTGGTTTGTAATTGCAGTTTGACCTGACTCATTCAAGAGAATTACTATTTAATTTCCAAGTGGTTGCATCTACTTATTACCTTAGTATTACTTATTTCTAGTTTTGCTAGAAGCTGTCATCAGAATGTGAACTTAAAAAGATAGCTTTTTGTTTACTTTAATCTATTAAGCATTTCTTTATGACCTACATTTTAATGATTCTTTTTCTGAGTTCTAGAATTTGTATCTATTTAACATTTTTCTCATAGTTTTTTTCTCTCCGTCTTTCTTTTTTGTTGTTTGCTTGTTGCCTGTGAAAGCACATGGTATTTATATTTTTATCGAGGCCTGAAGTTTTGTATCTCAGTCGTTGTGATTGATCTTAGTTTTTACTATATATCATGTATTCATTTAATATTATTGATAGTGATCTTCAGTTTCTAAGTAGGTAGACTGAGATTCCTGCAGATCCTCCATGTGTATCAGTGCTTGGAGACTTGTGTTTTATTTGCTGGTACCTTTTCTAGACTTGTCAAGTTTGCTTTCATTGTCAATACCCCAGATTACATATTTGGGCCATCTTTTTAACATATGTATATGTCATATAGCATCAGTGATTGAGTATACAGAGCTTTCCTGTCATTCTCATATATACCAGGGAACTCGGCAAGGTTTCCATTATGTAATCTTCCTTGTTTCTTCTCAAAGATACTGCCAAAGCCAAGTGCTGTCGAGTCGGATAATCATGCTTCTTTTTAGTCTGCCTTTGTGTTGTGTGGGAAATGTGAGACCACTTTCATTTTATTTTTGTTAGACTTTCCTTGTCTCAGGTGATTATTACAGGGTATTTTTTAATGTTTAATCCTGTTACTCTTTGCCACCCCCTAAAATCCTGTTTTGTTGATCTCTTCTACCGTCACTGCTTTCCAGTGTGTTTACATCAATATTTCTTCTGCGGAGAACTGTGTTCTTTCCTGGTACCTTTGATTATTTTTCTCCAAAAGGATCCTTTTCCTTTTTGTTTCCAAAATGTGAGTTACCACTAATTTGTCTCAGTAGTCTGTGTCTTCCATTTTCTTCAGTATTTTCTGTAATTTTTTCCACCTCTAGATTTTTGTCCCCAGTGGCTTGGGAAGGTTTACAAGTCTATAGCAATAAGCTGATTTTATGCAAACTCTACATTTCCACAGATCCTGTGTGAGTTCTAGTCAGACATTTCCTTTCCTAGCTCCCGGCAGCTCTTCTGTTTCTTGGGCATATTCTCTGTCAGTTAGACCTCTTAACTTCATTTCAACATGTTCCTTTAAAAACTGCCTATTCAATTTATGTATACATATGATTTAAAAAGTCAGTTGGTCTTACAAAGCTGGTTTGGGAAAATGACAATCGTCTATATTTCTGCCCTTATTTCCAGAAGCCCAAAGGCAGTGACATCCAGCTCTTTTAACTAACTGCTGCTCATTGTGTTGTACCCTACATTTCTAGATAACATGCTAAACCAACAGTGCTGACACGTAGTATGCCCTCAGTAACTTGAGTTGCTGTTGATTGTCGTTATCTGTCATTGTATTCTGTTTGCTTAGAAATGTGAAGTGGCTTGCCACTGAAAATATTTGTTCCAAACCTTGTCGTCTATCTCTTAAGACTCTGAAGACATTTACTTCCTGTTACCTTTCCATGGTTTGAGGCACGTTTCCCTTAAGTGGTCTGTGAATCTGAACCAAATGGAGAAATGTTTTGCAGTGAGTGGAACATTTATTAAGTTGTTCAGAATATCACAGAATGCTTTGGAATGAACTACCTTATTTGCTGCATGCATGAATAATTAAATTGGTGCAGGAAAAATAAAAAAATGTGATTAAAGGAATGTCCTAAAAGGTTACAGAATTGCCAGTAGAGAGTATTAGTCTGCGCTTACTTTCTTATTATTAACTTCTACTTATTATCGGCAATGAAGGATCCGGTTTAATTTAATTTAATAATCTCAAAATTCGAGCCTGTTTATTTCTGGTATGACATTGAAGTTGTATTTTAAGATTTAATTGACTTAAGTTCAAAAACATGAATATATTTGAATAATATTCAGAATATACCTGACATATTAAATCATCCTGAGAGTTTAATTATTTTTCAGTAAAAATTCAAATAAATTCATCTTAAGTGAAAAGGTTTTGTTTAAGGATGTTATTTGAAACTTTAATTTTGGCCAACTTGAATCTTAGAATCATGAGCAGAGCAATACAACTCAGTGGGTTATAATTAAAAATGTCAATATCTTAAATGGTATTTGAATTACAAAACTTTATCACAAATTTGAAATTCATGTAGTATTATTCTGTTTCAATACTACTGCTACAAATACTATACATTCCACAGATATACACATATATATTGTGTTGGTGGAAAATTCTGTTACAGGCTTAATACATCCTATGACTCAAATGTTTTCTAGTCAACTACTAGCATAAATGCTGGTGGTGTGAACCCACCTTGAAGTGGAATGTAAGGAAGATCTGGGAAACAGTTCCATTAAGATTATGGTGAAGAAAACCCTATAGAGCACATTCTACTCTGCAATAAATAGAGTCTCTGTGAGTTAGAATCTACTTGACGGCAGCAGGTTTTAGTTTGGATTTCTATAGGTCTGATTTTCAGCATTCTTCACTGAAACCCTCATCATACAACACACACCCCCCCACAGGTCCGCATCGCAACCTCAGCATCAGGGGCTTTTGATGGGAAAGCTCAGCCTGATGACTTTCTCTGTATAAAGCTGTCATTAATGATGTTTTGGGTGGGAGCCCATTGTGTCGCAGTTGCCAGAACTCAGCATTAAGAACTGACATGAAAGGTGACATTGTGGGCAGAGAAAGCAAGAACATGTAGATGTGGAGGATGGCCAGAGACAGTAGCTTTTTGCTTGTTGCTGCTGATACAAATTTTGCACCTACCATATATATTTAATTACAGGTAGATTGTAGGTGCCCTCTTTCCACTACTGGATCTCAATCCTCGGTCAAGAACATACAGAGTTTCTACCCGTTCTTTATATTTTTATTCACAAATCTTTTCACTGACACACACTTGCTGGAAGTTTCCAGCACTTTGTGAGGTACATGCCCCTGAGTCACTTCTGATCCATGGTGACCCCGTGTGTGTCAAGTGAAAACAGTGTTCCACATGGTTTTTGGTGGCTGATTTGGGGGAGATTGCCTGGCCTTTCGACTGTGGCACCAAGGAGTGCACTCAATCCTCCAACCCCTCAGTCAGCAGCAGGACAGAGGAATAGTTTCCACCCCTCTGGGACTCCTGTTAGGATGCATATTCTTTCAAAATTAATTTCTTGATTATTTCTTATGAGTGAAATAACCTAGACATCACACAGATGTTAGAAAAGAATAAATTTATCAATCACATCTGACTACTGTTTAAAGACACGTTCAGGTACCAGGCACATACGCCATCAGCAAGGTTACTCAATACATTAGAAAGCAGTTATAAATTCAGAGTATCCATTCATGTGCTTATCATACATTGTAATTATTAGTCAATTTGTATGTTTATCAAATATTGAATTCTTGTTAATTGTACGTTAGGTGTGATACGTACAAATATCTGTTTCCTATGTATAATGTAGTCTCAGGCTGGTGATGAAATAGGCACATTAGTGGATAATTATAACATCACTCATAATTCTATCATAATTACTGGTTAATTGTCTTTCTGCCCCATAGCCTGTGACTTTGTGAGGATAGGTGTCTGTTATGTATTTGCAGCACCTAGTAGCTAAAGTGGTTCAGAACTTGGCTTCTGATCAAAAGGTCAACAGTTCAGATCTATTGGCTGCTTCTTGGAAATCCGATGGGGCAGTTCTATTCTGTCTTATGGGGTCACTATAAGTTGGAATCAACTGTTTGGCAATGAGTTTGGTTTGGTTTTAGTGCAAATCCAATGTGTACTAGTTTCCTAGTGCTTCTGTAGCTAATAGAAACACCACAACTGTGACTTCAAAGAACTGAAATGTGTTTTGTCACAATTCAGAAAGCTGGAAGTTCAAGTTCAGAGCACTAGCTCTAGGGGAGGCTCTCTGTCTGCGCTGAGAGATCTTTCTCTCTTTCAGCTTCTGTTCCTGGATTCCTAGGAAATCTTCATGTGGCATCTAGCTTACCCCATTTGTGCTTGATTTTCTTGGTGTCTGTGCAGCTCCTTAACTCAGAAGTAGTTAGGATTAGGACACACTTTGCACTGGTGGAAGCCCTAGTGTGACAGTAGTTAAGAGCTTGACTGCTAAACAACAGGTGGGCAATTTGAATCTACCAGTTATTCCTGGGAAACGCTGTAGGGCAGTTCCACTCTGTCCTATAGCATTACTATGAATGAGAATTGATTCAGTGGCAATTTTTATTTTTTGGAAGAGACTTGAGACTGGTATGACCTCATTAATGTACCACAGAAGACCTCATTTCCAAGAGATTAAACCCACAGGCTTAAAACAAAAACCCAAACCCAAACCAGTGCTATTAGTCAAATTGATGCTGATTCATAGTGACCCTATAGGACAGAGTAGAACCGCCCCATAGAGTTTCCAAGGAGCATCTAGAGTATTTGAACTGTCAACTTTTTGGTTAACAACTGTTGCATTTAACCGCTGCTCCACCAGGGTTTCCACCAAGTTGGTTTGAATTCCAAATCATATTTGGGGAGACACAATTCAATCTGTGACAGTGCATTTGTTTGCTGAAGAGTAAGATACCTCATAACTATTCTTTGGCACCAAGAGTACCTGCCCTTTAGCCCCTTAGCCCCACTGAGGTATTCAGTGGCCAGAATGCTAGGGTTTCCATTTGTTTGTATAGCAAAATGAAATAGTTGGATTATCCCTGAAGCACAGTCATGATAGTGAGGTGGCTTCATTACTCTCAAGTAGTTTAGTTTTCAATCTCTGCTTAGTAACACATGTAAAGCTGAGTCGGAGTTGACTCGACGGCAGTGGAAAAATATATTAATGTTTTTGCAATATCCTGCATCGTTCAAGTATTTGTTATTTGCCCTTTTTGGGAAGTGGATATTAGGTTGGGTTCCATACTTAAACTATGATATCAATACCCAGTAGTTATACACAACTAGCTTTATTGGTGAAAATGGTAAAGTCATATATATTTAGCAGATTGTTATCAATATATTTACTAAATACACTTAAAATTTTTTCTATTATATTTAAAATGCTGCACTTATGATTTGGATATATTACACTTTTACTTAAAAAACCTCATAAGTATTAAAAAAGTGTGCTATTCCATACTCATGTATATATGTATGTATGTATATTCTCATTATTAATTTTCTATTGGTTCAGTACATTCAGCATTTATCAAGAAAAATTTCCTCTCTAGTTTAGAATGATAAATATTTATCCTATACAGTGAGGTCTATCTGGTATAAATATATGTTTTTTTTAATATAATAATCTTTATTTCTGAAAAATGTACTGAGAATGGAAACAGGAGACATGTGGTCAGACAAGCTGATCTTTAGCGTCTCTGCAAATCCTGAAATTTAATGTTTCTGAGAATTTTTTGATGCCTTTTTAATTTTTTGACAGTAACAATATAAATCTGTTGAAGCTTCTGACAAAATGCAATTCTGTTGTACAATCATTAGCTTTGAAACATAACCTTTACTGAAAGCATTTTATTATCTTATAGGAGTCCATTAGGATATAAAATTAATACGTTAGCTACTCAATGGGTCATTTCATTTTTCCTTGATGTTTTTCTGAAAAGCCACTGTGTGCTTCCACTTTGACTCTTTTTCCTTTCCTAATGGAATCCTGTAAGTAAATAAAATAACCTTTCTAAATCATTAAAACCTAATAGAAAATGAGCAGGATTGTGATAGATTGCTTTTCCTTTGTGGTGAGCAGGCGGGATAAATCCAGTAGTCTTGATTACCCTTATGACACACGAAATAGCATCTTCTTGCTCATGGGAGGATGTTTGAAATTAAAGATGCATGGATTCTCTATTCTGCTTTGAAGAGACGAGACAGATGTTTGCAAGCATTGAGCTTGGGGACCGTAAGTCTCTTCCCACAAGCATTCAACCATTCCCCCAGTCAGAAAGGGAAAAGTACCCATAAGTATTAGACCTATTCATGAGGACAATCTCTAGTCACAAGTCCCAACAGGGAGGCAATGTTAGGTGATAAAGGGATGTTGACAACACTGTACAGTTTTGGACTTTTTCTTTGATACACAGTAATTGTCACTGGATATACTTTCTTAATAGCATTGATGTTTGAATGCTGGTTGCCACAGAGTAGGTAAGCCTAATGTGAGCTGTATTAATTTTCTATTGCTCCATAAAAAATAACTCTAAACTGTAATCACTTAGAACAATAAACGTTTACTATCTCTCAAAGCTTCTGTGGATCAGAACTTGGGAATCGGCTTAGCTGAGTGGTTGCGGCTCAGGGTCTCTTGTGCAGCTGCAGTCAAGATATTGGCTGGACTGTAGTCAACAGTCTGGGGCTGGAAGAGCTGATTTCTAGGTGACTCATTCACATGCTTAGCAGGTTCATGCTGGGAGTTGGTAGGAAAGTTCAGGTCCTTCTGCATTGTCTCCATTCTCATGACATTCTGGCTGCTTCCCCTAGAATATGTGACCTAACAGAGGACAAGGGAGAAGCCAAAATTATGACCTAGTATCAGAAGTCACAAACCATTGTTTCCATTCTGTTGTTAGGTGCCACTGAGTCACTTGTGACTCATAACAAACCTACATACAGCATAATGAAACATTAGCTGCTTCTAAACTATCCTCTTGTAACCACTGTGTCAAGCCATCTCACTGACAGTTTTCCTCTTTTTTGATGACCTACTTTAGCAAGAATGATGTCTTTCTCCTGGGACTTGCCCCTACTGGTTACCTGTCCAAAGTATGTGGCATGTAGTGTCTCCATCCTTGTTTCTGGGGAGCATTTTAACTATACTTCTTCCAAGACAGAGTTGTTTATTCTTCTGGCAGTGTATGATATATTCAGTATTTTTCACCAACAATATATTTCAAGAGCATCAAATCTTCTTCAGTCTTCCTTAATCATTCTCCAGCTTTGCATGCTTAGGAGATTATGGAAAATGCCATGGTTTAGGCTAGGTGCACCTTAGTCCTCAGAGTGACAACCTTCATTTTTAAAACTTTAAAGGGGACTTTTGCAACAGATTTGTCCAGTGCAACACATCTTTTGATTTCTTAACTGCTGGAGGACCTGAAGCACTTATTAAGGAAGAATTCTCTACCTAGGTCAGCCCCATTTACTGTGAGTGGGGACTACCTGAATGCATGAATCCCATGAGGTAAAGCTATTGAGGGCCATTCTGGAGCCTAATTTCTACAGAATAGAATAATTCTTCTTTTGGATTGCTAATATAGCTGGTCTGAGGGGTTTATGACTGTTTATCATTTTTAAAATATTTCTTCAGCCCCCTTTTTCTGTATCTGTTGGTCAGCTGTCCTTTTATGTCACACTCCAGTACTTTTAAGTAGACCCCTTATTCCCCAGAGTGCAGCTATGGTGTCTTTCCTGTCCTTCCTTTCTCATGAATCCAACATACCTTTATTGGGAACAAACTATATGCCAGTCCCTGTTTGTTAACCTATGTGAAATCCCTTTCATCATGTTGCCGTTAGGTACCATCGAGTCAATTCCAACTTATAGCAACCCTATGCACAACAGAACAGAACACTGCCCAGTCCTGTGCCATGCCCACAATTGTTGGTGTGCTTGAGCCCATTGTTGCAGCCACTGTGTTAATCCATCTTGTTCACGGTCTTCCTCTTTTTCACTGATCCTCTATTTTACCAAGTATGATGTCCTTCTCTAGGGATTGACCCTGTCCGACAACATGTCCAGAGTGTGTAAGACGTAGCCTCACCATCTTTGCTTCTAAGGGACACTCTGTTTGTACTATTTCCAAGACAGATCTGTTCGTTCTTTTGGCAGTCCATGATATATCCAATATTCTTCTCCAGTACTACCGTTAAAAGGCTTCAATCTTCTGTCTTCCCTATTCATTGTCAGACTTTCACTTGCTTAGTCTTCAAGTTGATATCTTTACTTTTCAAGACTTTAAGGAGGTCTTTTGCAGCAAATTTGCCCAACGCGATGCATCTTTTGATTTCTTGACTGCTGCTTCTGTGGGCATTGATCATGGATTGGAGCAAAATGAAATTCTTGACAACTTCGATCTTTTCTCTGTTTATTATTAAGTTGGTCATTTGTCAAACTGTGAGGATTTTCCTTTTCTTGATGCTGAGTTGTAATCCATACTAGTAGGTACTTTTTGTAATAAGTGATCTTTTATGATGCACAACTTTCCATTTTGCTCTATTAAGAGTCTGCTAACATTTTTATATATCTAATAAATAAATTCAAGCTAAAACATCAGTGATTGGCACTACCCCCTTCTGATAACATATTTAATTTTTAGAGGTCTTTTAACCCAAAAGAGTAACGTGGGAATTTAAGACCCTGAGATAGCTAAGGCACCGTAGGATGACTTCTTCATTTGTAATAATCTGACTGCTTTAAACCACCTATCTACTGTTGAAAATGGAGAACAGTTCCATCAAACCATTCAGCCTAGTCTTTTACACAACTTGGAAAAGAAAGGCAAACAAACAAAAACCAGTGGGAAAAAGCATTAATATAGTCGTGTCCATAAACATCTGAAATAAGGATAGTCAGAGACAGTTGCTGCTGTTAGGTGCTGTTAAGTCGGTTCTGACTCATAACAACCCTATGAACAACCCAGTGAAACACTGCCAAATCTTATGCTATGTCCGCAAACATTTTTAATGCTTAAGCCCATTGTGTGGCCACTGTGTGAATCCATCTCATCAAATGTCTTCCTATTTTTTGCTGATCCTATAGTCTACCAAGCATGATGTCCTTCCCCAGGGAGAGAACCCTCCTGACAACATGTCCAAAGTATGTAAGACACAGTCTTACCATCTTTGCTTCCAAGGAGCACCCTGGTTGTACTTCTTTCAGAACAGACCTGTTGTTCTTTTGGCAGTCCAAGATACATTCAACATTCTTCTCCAACACCAAAATTCAAAGGCATCAATTCTTCTGTCTTCTTTGTTCATTGCCCAGCTTTTGCATGCATATGATGTAATTGAAAAGACCATGGCTTGAGTCAGGAACACTTTAGCATTCAAAGTGACGTCTTTACTTTTCAGTACTGTAAAGCTATCCTTTGCGAGAGATTTTCCCAATGCAATGAGTCTTGATTTCTTGAATGCTGCTTCCATGGGCATTGATTGTGGATCCAGATGAAGTAAAATTCTTGAGAACCTCAATTCTTTCTCCATTTATGACAATATTGCCGACTGATCCAGTTGTGAGGACTTTTGTTTTTCTGATGTTGAGGTGCAATCCATACTGAAGGCTGTGGTCCTTGATCTTCGTGAGTAAGTATTCCAAATCTTCCTCACTTTCAGCAAGTAAGGTGGTGTCATCTGCATAGTGCAGGTTGTTAATGAGTTGTCCTCCAATCCTGATGCTTCTTTCTTCAAATAATCCAGTTTCTCAGATTATTTGTTTGGCATACAGATTGAAAGGATACAACCCTGAGACACACCTTTCCCGACTTTAAACTCTGCAATGTCCCCTTGATCTGTTTGCACGTCTGCCTATTGATCCATAAAGCACAATTAAGTGTTCTGGAATTGCCATTTTACCCAGAGATTAGGTAGCTCATTTTGCCCTCTCCTTTCAAAGCCGACACAGTGCAATTTGAATTTCCATACATGTGGTGGAGATATTTACATTTTTATTATAACTGCAGTAAAAATATGTATAAAAAACCATTTATGAATTCAAAAATTTTTACATGTATAATTTAGGGACATTATACTCATCATGCTGTGCAGGCATTCCCAGAATCCAGTGCTGTCGAGTTGATTCCGACTCGTTGAGACCCTGTAGACAGAGTAGAATTGCCCCATAGAGTTTCGAAGAAGCACCTGGTGGAGTTGAACTGCTGACCTTCTGATTAGCATCCGTAGCACTTAATCACTGTGTCAACACTAGCACTCTCTTTTTCCAAATGATTCCACCAGCATTAAAAGAAAGTTGGTGCCCCGGGAAGCAGTGACTCCTCCTTTTCCCCTTCTTGCTATCACTTGACAACTGATAAGCTTTGGTCTCTACACAGAGTGTATCCCTACTTAAGTGATGTAAGTGACTGCATCCCTTTTTACATATGTTCATATCCTAGTCCAGTGTTTCAAGGCTTCTGGCATTTATACCTGTAATTAGCTATAAAACATCTTTCCAGGGTTTTTGTTTTGTTTTACTTTATTATTTACTTGTAATGGCTTGGGTCATTTTAAAACTGTATGTGTGAATAAATCTTCCCATGGCAGCTTGGTCGGTGCTGAGAAGGTAAATGAAACTAATGACACTCATCAAGTTGATGTTGTGAAGGATTTACTGGACACAATCACTTAATACTTTTCATAAAGTCAATACCAATGAAAGAAAGAGGGTTCTTATTATGGTAAACTGGATTCGTACTGTCAGCATTCCGTGATTTATGATGCACCTGTGGCTAGGATTAGGATATTATAAATGGTGGAGAAATGGAAGGCTCATTAATGTTTTATACCCACAGGTGGAAGACATGCAGTGGGCTGACAAAGGGCGTGCTCACCCGGCTTCGGTCTGCAGCCTGCCATGCAAGCCCGGGGAGAGGAAGAAGACAGTGAAAGGTGTCCCTTGCTGCTGGCACTGTGAGCGCTGTGAAGGTTACAACTACCAGGTGGATGAACTCTCCTGCGAGCTTTGCCCTTTGGATCAGAGACCCAACATCAACCGCACAGGCTGCCAGCTTATCCCAATCATCAAGTTGGAGTGGCATTCTCCCTGGGCTGTGGCACCTGTGTTTATTGCCATATTAGGGATCATTGCTACCACCTTTGTGATCGTGACCTTTGTCCGCTATAACGACACACCGATCGTGAGAGCTTCAGGACGTGAGCTGAGTTACGTGCTCCTCACAGGGATTTTCCTCTGTTATTCAATCACCTTTTTAATGATTGCGGCACCAGATACAGTCATCTGTTCCTTCCGACGGATCTTCTTGGGACTTGGCATGTGCTTTAGCTATGCAGCCCTTCTAACCAAAACTAACCGCATCCACCGAATATTTGAGCAAGGGAAGAAATCCGTCACGGCGCCCAAGTTCATTAGTCCAGCATCCCAGCTGGTGATTACTTTCAGCCTCATCTCTGTGCAGCTCCTTGGGGTGTTTGTCTGGTTTGTGGTCGATCCACCTCACATCATCATTGACTATGGTGAGCAGCGGACACTGGACCCGGAGAATGCCAGGGGAGTGCTCAAGTGTGACATTTCTGACCTTTCACTCATTTGTTCCCTTGGATATAGTATCCTCTTGATGGTCACGTGTACTGTTTATGCCATTAAAACGAGAGGTGTCCCAGAGACTTTCAATGAAGCCAAACCTATTGGATTTACCATGTATACCACCTGCATCATTTGGTTAGCTTTCATTCCCATCTTTTTTGGCACAGCTCAGTCAGCAGAAAAGGTAAGTGGCAAGAAATGTGTTTTCTGTAATTTTTTTTTTTTTTTTTGTCCTGGATTTAACTTCTTCCCTTAGTGTGCTTTCCCACCTTTCCTTTTGGTTCATTTATATTCTCTCAAGATGCTTCAGTCTGTGCAATTCTTATTTAGAAACAAATTTCTCAAGGTCACTTTACTTTGAATACGCTTTGGCTAAGCCTGATTTTCTACAAAAAACACTTTAACATGTCCTCTTTGGCAAGGCTGGAGATTGACAGAACTCACATCCTTTTCTGGGTCTTTCTTCCCAACTCTTTTATCTCCTGACACCCCTGCTCTATTCTAATTAAAAGAAAGAGGGGGAAAAAAAACAGACATAGTTACAGAAAAGAACTGTCCTTGAGATATCTCAGTGCACCCCGAATGCTTCCTTTGCAGGTTCTAATGTGACTCTATCTAAATGCCATCCATTGATAATTATGATGACTTTTGTTATGGGAAGCAGGACTTACAGTAAAACAGTAGCACTGAAAAGAAACCAAAAGGGTTTAGTTCAGTCTGAATCATTTTACCATTTCCTCCCAACCCCTTTACTGAGTGATAGGTGGGAATTCAAGGGGAAAGCCTTGTGCAGTTACATTCAGCAGTTTGTGTTATTTTTAGAAGATGAGGATCAATGGAGTCTCCTAAGTATATGAGGAAGAGATATAATTTTCCTTTGTTACAAATCTCTTCCTGTCAACCTTTGCCATATAAAACACTGCCAGGGATGAACATCTATATGGGAAAGGGAATTACTGCTGAAGAGAATGTGTGCAGTCCTGTGTTTGTCCAGGAACACAGAGATGTCAGGTTAACTCTGAATTCTGAAGTTTGGGCAGTGGCATGGGGTAGAGAGACATCAGGTTGAGAAACAGAAGCAAGTGCTACCTTTTAGTAATGGATAGTCCTTTAGTTTTCCTGTGTATATGAGAAAAGTCTTCTCTCAAAGTGAGAAGATAAGAACACTGGACACTCTTTTAGCTCAGTACTGAAGTCACTCCTGAGGTTTGCCCAAAGGCCCATAAAGCAAAACAAGGCTAAAGGGGCACACCAGCTCCAGGGCAAGGCCTAGAAGACAGAAGTGAACAGGAAAGCTGATAGTAGGGAACATGAGGTTGAGAAGGGAGACTGTCGACATATCATGGCATTGTTAACCAATGTCATAAAACAGTATGTGTACTAACTGTTTAATGAGAAGCTATTTGTCCTATAAACTTTCATCTAAAAAGAAAAACAGTGAGAATTTTAAAAAGTGTTCCATCTGCCACCATCAGAAATTTTGAAAGGATCAAACAAACAAAACAATCCTGGAGTGTTCAAGCTCCCTAGACCATAACATTCCAAGCAAGGCCCTGCATGGCCCTTAAAATTCCAGTTAATTCAGAGAAAAAGCACTCAGCAAATGACATAACCAGGTTTGGAAGGAAAACACTCTTCAGCACGCCCGCTGCGGCAGTGGGCAAACTTACAGTGGCTTCCAAGTCCATGGTCTCGCATGGTCTCTCATAACCGCTGTGAGCTGGTGGAAGTGATGGATATTTTACACTGGACCAGATATGCAACAGAGAGGTAAAGTAAGACAGTCTGTGGCTCTACAACCAAGGACCAGACAACTTTATGTTTTGACGTAAAGTTATGTCAAAGTTATGCAGATGTGTATCAAGTTATACAGATGTGAATTTATTAGGATAAAAACTGTTAAACTTCAGAGTGAAATATATAAATTGGAAAATAAGTCTCTCAACATCTATGGGATCTGTTTTGACATGCGTGGTTGAATTGATGAGGGAAAATAAAATAGTGATTTTCAGATTTTGGAGATGGCTGGGTTACGTGAATTATTAATGGTGTCCACTTAAGCTCTTATTATATTTGCATTTGAAGATAGGATTGCTTTTTTATGTACTGTGTTATCCAGAGAGGACCATAGTATGTAGTTTTTCTGCAGTCTGGTAGGAAATAATATTTGAACCAGCCAAAGTCTCCTGAGCTATGATATCTAACTTTCTTTTCTTTACAGTGTTTAAATTATTGCCTATTCTTACTTTTTATACAGTAACTTTAAAGGGTGAAGGAAGCAAGTTAGATGGTATTTGCTTATTTCTTTCAGTGCCTCTACTTTTCAGAATAAAGAAAAGTGGTCCTGTATCAAGATCACCATAGAACCTCAAATGCGTACAATGTTAGTATTTTTTTTAATGTGTAAGAGAAAAAAGTGTCGTATACGTTTATTGTGTGGTGGATATATCCTGCTTATCCTCTGGTGGTACAGTGGTTAAATGCTATGGCTGCTAACCAAAAGGTCAGCAATTTGAATCCCCCAGGCACTCCTTGGAAATCCCTTGGGAGTTGTTCTACTCTGTCCTGTAGGGTCATGATGAGTCAGAATTGGCATGATGGCAACGAGTTTGGTTTTTGTATTTATTTATGAATATATGATTCAAAGTGGCTATAGAAAATTTCTCTTTTCCTTTCCTTTAGAGTGTAGAATTAAAGTAAATCACAGCAGAAAATTGTCAGTCAAATTATAAAATGTTAATTGGAGTTTATTTTGGATTCATACTATGACTAAGGAAAAGGTTGAAGAAATTGTTAAGAAACACTAATTTAGGAATTTTCAAAGGCCTTGTAGAATCCTTAAATTATGAAACTAGTCCTCAAGTCACCAAATTTAGGTCAGATCAAGAGCTATCATATTATAAACAGCGAATATTTTCCTACTGAGTTACTTTATATAATAAAATTATGTGTAATCCTAAAACATCATTTTTAATTGTCTATCTACAATTCCTCAAGCACCTTTATTATTCAGAACAACACATAAAATATGTTATTTTATACCTCTAGAAGGAGGCTTTCATAAACTATGTTGACTTTGAAGGGCCAGAGTTAGTTAATCTTGTCCTTATTTATAATGACCAATTAGCCCTATATTATCAACTGCCCCGGGTACCTCAGCAAGGCAACACATACATACATGAATTTGAGACCTGCATTGTGTTAATTATTAAGTCCATATCAGTCAACTTCTCTGGTTCACCCTCATAGAGTTAAATCTGGCTTCCAGCCCGGCCTGCCAAATTCCTGCTAGTGCCGGCCGAATACCAAGCTCAAGGGTAGGAAAGGAGAGCAGGGAGTCAAGTGGAGATAAGAAAGCAGATCTAGTTACGTGTCTACTATGTATCTTGTAACTATACCTTAGTGATGCAGAATTTCCAGCACAGAAGACAGCAAGAGAGCAGAAGTTCTTCCAGTTTGCATCTAAATTATGCCTTCTTAGAATTCTTCTGTAGAAAAGAACTCACCTGCCCATACAGGTCTCTCTGAAATGAAAAGAGAGTTAGGGATAGAATGCAAAATGAGTTGACTAATTTAGGCAGCTGGTTTGGAAAACCTCTGGGCCCAATCAAGTTATAAAGGGGCAGTCAGAGCAGAGCCACAAAGACAGACAGTGCGCTAAAGTGGGGCTTCCTTCTATGATGCAGCATCACTTAATTTTCCCACATTACTCTTATACTCATATTTGGAAATTAAGATGCACCAAGTTTTTCTGATAGATGGTTGTCATCATTTGTCATCTATGTGCCTACTGCTACATTCTATTAAACTATAGTGTAAATGAGCTTTCTCTTTTCCTATAGAAAAAAAATGGTGTTATAGAGGGAGTCCACACTGTGCATGACTGCGGACTCACAAACTTGCATAATTGTGTTCAAACGACAGTAAATAAATAAATAAATAAACTGTAATTAACTTAATGGTCAGGGAAAGAATCCTTAAGGATGATTAGAGGCTGCTAGGATGGCAGAAATCTCTTAACATGCATTTTACCATCCCTAATTGGGTTTATAAAGTCAGGATTATCAGACAAAGGTTTTGACCCTGCCAAGCTCCAAGAAGCACAGTGCTTTACCCAGAGCATCAAGTGGAAACAAAACAAAACACCCTCAAAACTGAAAAGAAAAGAAAATTAAAAAGTGCCCCAAACCCCGTGTGTCCAAATCAGCCTTTCTCTGAAGGAGTGGGAGTTTGGGGTCATCTTAGATGCCTTTCTACTCACTTGCACCCCTTCATTTTCTCATCTTACCTGTGACACCCACACAGATGTGTGGAGAGAAGGATCCCATGGATGCCTGAATGAATATGATGCCTAGCATATTGTCGGTATATGCCACTGAGTGAATTCCAACTGACAGTGATCCTGTAGGATCCTATAGGATCGACAAGTACACCCTAGGGTTTCCTAGGCTGAAATCTTTAGGAGAGCAGATTGGCAGGCCTTTTCTCCTCATGGAACCACTGGGTGGGTGTTCTAGTCAGCTAGTGCTGGATGGCTTTAACAAAGGAAGGTTTATTCTTATACAGTCCGGTAGGCTACAAGTCCACATTCAGAATGTCTACTCCAGGGGATGGACTTTCCCTGTGTCAGCTCTGGAGGGAATTCCTCATGTAGTATCAGTCTTTGGTCAGGGAGCAACTTGGCACAGGAACCTCAGGTCTGAAGGACACGCTCTACGTCTGGTGCTCCTTTCCAATGGTGTGAGGTTCCCCACGCTCTGCTTGCTTCCCTCT
The DNA here is from genome assembly GCA_028571685.1 of Heterohyrax brucei. Lineage (NCBI taxonomy): Eukaryota > Metazoa > Chordata > Mammalia > Hyracoidea > Procaviidae > Heterohyrax > Heterohyrax brucei. Next base: position 23,066,081 of record CM053147.1, read on the forward strand.
CCTCTTATCCCTCATACGATAAAAGGTGGTGCAAACCACACTCCAGGGAAACTCCCTGTACAGTGGAGCAGGGAGGGGACCTTGTGAAGGGATTTCCAGTCCCACCCTAATCCTTTCGAACATAATCTACCATAATCCACTCTGTTAACCACAGGCAGAGATTAGGATTTACAGCATAAGAAAATCATAAAATGCAGGGCAATCACAAAACACAGGGAATCCCGGCCCCACCAAATTCCTACCCCTATTTTGGGGGGCCACAATTCAATCCATGACAGTGGTTTCAGACCGCCAACCGTCCTTTTGGAAGCCAAGCACTTAAGCACTGTACCACCCGGGCTCTTTCAGCTCTGAGTAAACAGCTAGCTTTTATCTAGTAGGGTCTCAATAAATGTCCATTGAATGAGTAAGAGCAATGTCTTGCACAATAATGAATACACTATAAATCCTTGTTTATAGACTGTGGCATAATGAGATTGTTATACATCTCATTATGATTCTCCTTATAACAACATCTTTTTTCCCCCCTTGAAATAACAACAAAAACCCATTTTCTCATTTCAGTGAGGGGCCACATAAATTTCTTTAAAATAAATTTTCACTATTACTTATTCTGAAAGAGTTCCTAGACATCTGAAGAAAAATGGAAGGAATAATTATCATAGCTGACTTAGTTTTATGTAAAATACACGAAGAAAAGGAGACTTGATGTGACTATCTGGGACTTCTCTCTCTTGCTTTTTGTCAGCTCTCTGTCTTGAAGAGGCAGAGGAGTGCGGAGCTGTGGAGGGACTGGTGAAGTAAAGAGCAGCAGGAGCCTGGGGTGTGAGGATTCAGATTCAAATCCTGGGTCAGCTAAACTAGCAGAGAAAACATAGGCAAGTGGCTGTTCTTCTGAGAATAGGAATAATTAGAAAATCCCCCAGAAAATATTAATCTGAATGTAAAGCAACCACTTGCTACCTGTAGCCAGTTCCATTTTCTAAGTGGAACACGTGCAAGTTCCTGTCTTCTGAGAAGCAACCTCTTTGGAGGGAGATGACTAACGTGGAAAACAAAGAAAAACAAACTCCAAAGTCCTCTTATCTTGTTATGGTATGTTTTTGTACTAATAGGCACCTCAGTGGCATGTCGCTAAGAGTTATACTCTATTAGACACGAAAGCTTTTAGCATGCTCGGAAGTAAATAAATATCAGCTCATATGTATTATATAAGAAGCCGTTAGTGCAGTGATTAAGCGCTCAGCTACCAACCAAAAGTTCGATGGTTCGAATCCTCCAGCTGCTCTGTGGGAGACAGATGTGACAGTCAGCTTCTGTGAACACTACAACCTTGGAAGCCTCATGGAAAAGTTCTACTCTGTTCTATAGGCTGCTTATGACAATCACCTCCACAGTAATGGAATTTGGTTTTGAATTTGGTGTAATAACCCTGGAGTTCCTGGGTGGTGCAAATGGTTAACATGCACAGATAATAACCAGAAGGTTAGAAATTCAAGTCCACCTAGAAGCATCTTAGAAAAAAGGTAGGGTGATATACTTCTGAAATACCAGTCATTTAAAACCCTGTGGAGCCTAGTTCTACTCTGACACACAGGAGGTCACCGTGAGTCAGGGTCAGCATGGTATCTTTTTATCAGGAGGAAATTACCCAAGAAAGAAGGTAAGCATAGGTAAAACTTGTGCTTACTTACTAACTTGCAGTTCAAGTTCATGTTTCTGTTTTCATCTAATCAAAGATTTTGCGTCTAAGTAGAGCTGGCATCTTGCTCCCAGCCCCACAACACCTTTCTACCCGATCACATTCTCTCTTCAAATTTACAGTCCCTGACAGGGGCAGATTACCCAGTTAGCAAGGTAAGAGACGTGGTGAAAGCCATGTGAAATTGTTCACTACAAATTAATGAGTAAACACACGTAAGCCTATGCATACCTTGCTTATTGTGTAAACCACCCCTGATTATGATTATTATCACCACTAGATTATAGTCCATGAGAGCAGGGGTCTTACTTAGTTTTACTCACTGTCATTTCCTCGGCATTTAGTATAATACCTGGCCTGGAATATATTCTCAAGTGTGTGTGTGTGTGTGTGTGTGTGCGTTTGTGTGTGTGTAATGACTGAATGCATTCAGCAGAAGTGTGTGGAAAGGATCTGATTTGACTTATCCAGGTATTAGTCAGCTTCCCCCAGCTATTTAGACTTGGTTTATGCAGCCCTCTAACTGGAAGTACTTTTTCAAATGTGGAGGCTTGCCAGATCATGTAAATCACAACAGTTAGAATTTTCGAGGGAGACAGGCATCTGTATGACTAGGACAGAGAGAAAAGAGAAAGAGAGAATTGTTCCTGAGGCAGTAGGTAACTGCCTTCACACATTTAGCAGGAAATCCTGGAGGAAAGCAAAGTATCATAAGAAAGCAATTTGCGGAAATCTTTATTTGAAAATTTGAAATGTGAATAACTGTAAGAAGAGTTATGAGAAGTAGTTCTGAAACTAGTAACAAAATTCATGCTTCAACAAATAGTCCATATGAGGGAATAAGTGCCTGAGAAGCCTGGAGCCAAGTGTGGATGTAATGTGGGCGATGATGGTGAAGATTTATGGAATAAATCAGAACGGAGGCAATTCTCCGGATATACCTGCCCATGGCATTTCTCTGTTTCCTTAGAAGGGAGGGAAATGGAAATCATTATCAACATCCAGCTTGTGTGTGTGTGATTGTGCCATGTAACTGTGTTGAACTATGTGTTGGTAAGCGCTGTCACCTTCTCCTTCCTCATCATTTAGCTGTCATTTGAAACTGATGACTTGGAAAGCTTGCTGAAGCCCAAGTTACAGAACTATCTCCAGTGTTACCTGGAGAAGTCTTGAGTATTGCAGTCAAGCCTGAAAGGGTAAAATCAAATACAAAACAGGAAAAAATATGGAAAAATGTGTATGATCACCTTTATGCACTGAATCAGAGCTCCAGTAGTGCAGTGGTTAAAAGCATGACTTTTAACCAAAAGATTGACTCTCCAAATCCACCAGCCACTCCTTAGAAATCCTATGGAGCAGGTCTTTTTCTTTCTTTTTCTGTTGAGTTTTAGGTGAAAGTTTACAGCTCAGATTAGTTTCTCATATAAAATTTCATACACACATTAAACGATCTTAATTGCTCTCCGTGTATTATGACAACACATTCCTCCTTTCCACCCAAAATTTCCCACGTCCAGTCAACCAGCTCCTGTCTCTTTCTGCCTTTCATGTGGCCTCTGGATAGGAGCTGCCTATTTAGTCTTATGTATCTACTTGAACTAAGAGACACACTCTTTACCAGTATCATTTTTCTTATAGTCTAGTCTAATCTGGATTGGCTTCAGGGATGGTTTGAGCGCTGTGACTTTGGGGGTTCCTCTAGTCTCAATCAGACCACTAAGTCTGGACTTTTTATGTGAATTTGAGTTCTGCATACCACTTTTCTCTTGCTTGGTCAGGTGCTCTCTGTTGTATTCCCTAGTGGGGTGGTCACAGTTCTGGTCTGTCCTGTAGGGTCCCTGTCAGTCAGAAGTGACTCAACAGAAACAGGTTTGGTTTTTTGGTTTATGAACTTAGTTGGAGATCTTGTTGCTCGGTGGTTAAGCACTTGGTTGTTAACCAAAATGTTGGTGGTTCCAATCCACCAGCTTCTATTCAGCAGAAAGATGTGGCAGTCTGTTTCTGTAAAGATTATAGCCATGGAATACCTATAGGGACAGTTCTACTATTATAGGGTTATTGTGAGTAGGAATGGACTTGACAGCCATGTTTTTTTCCAATGGTATGCTCTTAGTTTGAGTCTGAGCCCTTGTGGAGTGGTGGTTAAAGAAACTTAAAGATACTCACTTGTGAAGATGGCTAAGCAAAACAAACTCAAGAGAATGTGGGGAAAAGTGTAGGCAGGCTGCTAAGTGACTTTCCTTGAGAATGCTGCTTAGCCAGGCACTTTGTTTTGCTAATTGTGCATATCACTGTATCATTGCTCCAGAAAAACACCAACACACACACTCAGCATGATTGTTTTGGGAGATACTCATCTTGCTTGACAGCTCAAAGCAATATTTGCTCACTGAACCTTGTTGCACACTTAGGTTCCATGTTTCTGATTTTGGGGTCTCTGAGCAAGCTGTATGGCCTAGGGGTACTTAATTTAAGTATTTGGTTGTTAAAGAGGATGTAGCATTTACACATCTATTTTTTTTTTCCTTCAAATAAGGTTTACAATTTCTCTGTCCAAATCACAATAGTTTAATCAGCCAGTCAATTGGATAACCACCTAGGGAACTTAGTCCAGAAGTTAACACCCCATAAAAATCCATTGCCATCAAGTTGATTGCAACTCGTAGAGACCTCATAGGACAGAGGAGAACTGCTCCATACAGTTGCCAAGGAGTAGCTAGTGGATTTGAACTGCCAACCTTTTGGTTAGCAACCGAGCTCTTAACTATTGGGCTGTTAGAGTTCTGACACTCTGCATGAAAGTGGTTTTTCCTTAATCTGATTGAAAAATGCTGGGGCACCAGATTTATGTACAGAAGAAAAGACTATTTGACAGCTGCAAGGGAAGGGAGGCAGGAAGGGCTAGGGGAGAAGGGTTTAGATTAGATACTTGCTAGAAATCTGGTTGGGTGAAATTGGTGATAGTACACATTAGAAACAAGAACAATATTAAGTGGACCTCACCATAACTTGAATACTCCTTCCATCTTAACCCAGTACTGCAAGGCTAGAGTAGCTGGGGCGGGGGGCAGGGGACCATGCTCTTAGGCGAATTCCAGGCCAATTGGCACAACTAGTGTTTTGCTAAGAGAGCTCTCTGCACCCCACATTGGTGAGTGGTGTCTGGGGTCTTAAAAGCTACCAAGCTGCCATCCAAGGGCACAGCAAGTGGTCCCAACTCAGCAGAAACAGATGCTCACCGAGGACCAAAATGACATGGAGTAAAGACAACCGAGAAGACAGAGAGGCCCACACGAGTGGGTGCCTACATCGACTTGGGACTGGAAGAACCGGATGGTGCCTGGCCACCACCAGTGATAGCCATGATGGAGCTCACTAAGTTGAGTCTCACTGGCAACACAAAAATAAAAAGGGGTGCACCCTGAGGTCTCCACTAGAAGACTGCAACTGATGGTCCAGCAGTTTTGGGGTTCCCCTGGGAGCGTGGCCCCTGGCCCCCATGCTGCCCTTGCCCATAAATCATAACAAAAGTCCACTCTTCAGACATAAATCGATTGGACTTGGTGATGCAGAGTGACCATATATTGGATGCACTTTGTGGTTCTGTGCATCTGTGGGATGTCATCCTGCTGACCTCTGGCTGGAGGAAGGAGAGTGGGTGGAGAGGAGGAGAAAGGAGGCTGTTGGGAGGATGAGACATGTATGGAGCAGAGAGGAATAGTGTGCTGTCACCAGACAGGGAGAGCAGTGGAAGTTGCCTATAGGTGGGCATGTAAATTTATACGGGAATGTACATTTTCACTCAGTCATAAAAAAAAAAAAAAGACTAAAACCTTAATATTTTCAGAGTCGTGGTGACCGTAGCTTTGTTATTTCAGAATCTTTAGGGGAATGCCATATAAATAGATTCACTTTATTTTTAGTCTCATGCCGACAGAACCTCAGTGATGCACAGACACTTGACAGCATAAAAACGTAGTCACTAATTTTCTTATTGTAACTTTAAATTGCATTTTCCGTGATTTAGCAGATACTTATATCTCGACGGCAGTGGGCTGGAGTGTTATATCCCACAGAGTACACAGGGTGCCACGAAGAGCAGATTGCAAGCAAATAGTTCTTTCTGGTTGTAACCATACGCATATTTTTATATTGGGAAATTTTACAAACCATTCTCTAAATGCAAGATTGTGTGAGTTATGAGTGGGATTGTATGAGCACATATCAGTTCCCCACTCCCCCGAAAGTATAGAAAAACATTTAACCAAGCATTAGTATTAATTCCAGGCTATTTAAAACAAATGCAAATCTAATCATTTGAATTATTAAAAGAAACCTAGCAAAAGGAGCTTTGTTTTGTGTCTGGTTCGATATATGGAGTGATAAACACACACACACGTATGTGTATATCCTGGAGCGATGGTGGTGCAGAGTTTAAGAGCTGCAGATGCTAACTAAAAGGACACAGTTCAAATCTACCAGCAGCTCCTTAGAAACCCTGTGGGGCAGTTCTACTCTATCTTATAGGGTCATCGTGGGTTGGAATCCACTTAACAGCAATGGGTTTAGTTTTAGCACACACACACATGCACGCTCACACACATACACATGCGTATTTCTTTTCCTCTTTTGTTGGTGTTATTAGTTTCTAACTCTCATTCTAAGGTGCCAAGGAAATAGAAAAATAGAAGAAATTAAAAAAAAGAAAAGAAAAATAAAACATAGGAAGGGCGTAAAAGAGAGAGGAGGCCATTACGGTACTACAAGGCTAAGGCCAACCTTGAGCCAAAAAAGCAAAAACAGAAAAACCATTGCTGTCAAGTCAATTCCACCTGATAGTGATCCTGTAGGACAGAGTAGAACTGCCCCATAGGGTTCCCTGTGTAAGTTGGAGACTGTTCTGAAAAGCAGTTCTGTAATAATTCCCTCATATGCACTCCCATGCCTGTTTCAGGCCTTTATGATGACTTGAGGTGTGAGGATTACTTGGGATTTCCGTGTTAAGAATGACTTTACATCTCTTGGGCTGTGCTTTCTACTTCTATTTTAATTTCTGCATAATAAAACTCATATAATTTTTATTTTTAAGGATGTTTCTCAATTTGCTTTAGCTAATGTAGGCAAGCTTGGTGGCATAGTAGTTCAGAGCTCTGGCTGCAAACCAAAAAAAAAAAGGTTGGCAGTATGAATACACTATATGCTTTTCAGAATTGCTCAGCCACTTGGTCCTCCCAACTCACCTCTCAGCAGCAACCTTGTATGTTGAGTGAGTGCAGGTTAAAACTCTAGAACTCTAAGGGATGAGGGATGGTAGAAGATTGCTAGTGTGGGGCTAAGTCTTGCTCACTTTCTCCATATCCAAGCATTTGAAGAAAAGCAGAACAGTCTCCAACTTACACAGGTCCACAGTCTGCCCTCCAGTCTAGGAGAACAACCCCCCATCAGTAAGCTGTATCAATCAACCCTGTCCTTCAGTGATAACTATACATCAAATCCAAGGATCACAACATAACTCACATATATCAATACCATAACAAAGCAAGACTAAATAAAAACAAATAGAAATTTTAAATCAAGCATAAATGTAATTTGGAAAACAGAAGTTTATAAAAATAGAAATTTAGTCTTCTAAGAGAGAATCAAGAGGATACTGAATACACAATAAAAAAACACACATAAATTTACATACACATAAACACACAGGGTACTATGGAAAAGAGCACTCAAGGAATAAGAAAACGATCCTGCAAATTAATGCTATGAATGTCAGCATAAAAAGATGAATGGATGTACTTAAAAGCTGAGCCAAAAAAGCCACTGCCATCAAGTTGATTCTGACTCAAAACAACACTATAATTCAGAGTAGAACTGCCCCATAGTGTTTCCAAGGAACATTCATGAATTTGAACCATCGACCTTTCGGTTAGCAGCCGCAGCACTTAACAACTAAGACACCAGGGTTTCCAAAAGTGAAAAAGCTAGGGCTAAAAGCCAGATTGGAAATTTGAAACATAAAATAGAAAGGTAGCACCAAAGAGAAACAAGGAAAATAAAAGGAAAACTAGCAGACTTTGAACATAAAACCAAGATTCCAACAAACATCTCCTAAATGTTTTCAGAAGAAGCAGAGAAAAAGCGGGGGAGACAAATAAAGTAAATTTCATAACTTGAAAAAAGACAATTATTTAAACCAAAAGGACCATACAATTTAAAATTTCAGGAATCAAGAGAAAATTCTAAGTTTTTAAAAGATAAAAAGATACCTACAAGAAATGAAAATCAGACATATATCTGACTCAACTGCCTCCCTGGATTCTAGAAAGAAATAAAAAAAGATTTTTCTGAGGAAAAAGTATTTTAAGCTTAAAAATTCTATAGCCAGCCAAACTATCAATCAATATGAGGCTAAAAATATGAATGGCTTAGAAAATCTAGTGCCTATGTATCTTTTGTCTGAATTATTTTAGATGTAGTCGAACTAAAAAAAAAAAAAAAAAAACTATTATGAGATGGTAACAGCGCCAACTGTACATGAAAGAAATTTTAAAAAGAAATGTAAAGGATATATTAGATTCTAACAACTAAGGAGCCCTGGATGCATAATGGTTAAGTACTGGGCTGGTAACGGAAGGGTTGGTAGTTTGAACACACCCAGCAGCTCCACAGTAGAAAGACCTGACAATCGGCTCCTGTAAGTATTACAGCCTAGGAAGCCCTACTGGAGCAGTTCTGCTCTGTCGTATGGGGTGACTGTGAGTTGAAATCATCTCGACAGCACCTAACAACAACACCTAGTTACCTTTCAAACAGCAGGGTTTAACAATAATGTTTATTTCCCCTCTACGAGCCAAGTGGTACTACTTAAATGAATCCCCAAAGAGTAATATTTAATAGCCGAAATATAGCAATTGCTTTTTACTATGGATGTTTGCATTTTTAGAAGTAATGTAGAAATAAAGCACAGAAATATGAGTTTAGCCACTGAAATACGTGCCAATATTATACATCCTGTTGAAGTAAAAAGAGTAAAGAGCTTACAAAAGTTGGGGGCTGGCTTGAAGAAGGCTAACAGAAAAGTGAGCTGCATGAGCACACTAAATCACTTTACTGTTATTGTGAGAAGCAAACTGCTACAATGGGTAATTGGTAACACAAGAAATATAAATGTACTATTTAGGCAACCACCACAACAAAAATCGTTGCCTCTGTGGCATGGGCTGTGTACCTAGAGAGCTAGCTATGTGATGGAGAGTTTTCTTTCATAAATATTTAGATTTTTTATTCTATCCAATAGATAAATCTGGGTAATGAAATGAGAAATCGTTGTATGAAGGAAGATTTAAAGTGAGAATCTCAAGGTCTTTTCTCAGACAACAGCAACATCCATTCTCATTTTAGGGAGTAACCCTAGTGGCATAGTGGATAAGTGCTTTGTCTGCTAAGCGAAGGGTGGGCAATTCAATCCATCAGATCCTGCTTGGAACCTCTATTGGGCAGTTCTACTCTGAACTATAAGGTCACTCTGAGTCAGAACTGACTTGACAGCAGTAGCTGGCTTCGTGTGTAATATGTTTTGAGAAAATCTTTTAATGCAGAAATGAGTGATTTTTTTGAATTTATAAAAGGACTCAAAATCTTTGCTTGCCAAAAGAAGATGTATACATTTTCTATTACTTTGTGTTATATGCAATTACTTGTTCTTTGGAGATTGCAGTTTAATAAAAGGTTATAGCTGATGATTGCATTTTGTCAAAAAAGAAAGTTAAATGTTTACTATATGCAAGAACATTTACTTAGTGTTTAGGAAAATGCAGAGATGAATAAGAAATTTGCTATCAAGTTTTATGGTCAAGTAGATGCTAAAACAGAGGTGAATTAATGTAAGGGAGGTCTCATGAATACTGTAAATTCTTGGGATATCATGTCCTTTTGAAGGATCAAATCAAGTCATCATGAACACGGTGTGATTTTAAGACAGGCTTTAAGAACAAAGAGAATCAGACGCAGCCTGCCAGGAGACAAGTTTAAAGCTTCAGCAATGGAAACAGCAAGACATTGTTTGCAAAACCTGTGACAGAAGACACTGTTCTGAGTTGACGATAGCCATAAGGACTGTGTCCTAGTTTGCCTTACTGTCCCTACATACTTATCAATAGTACTTATCAATCTACTTAAAAAAAAAACCTCCCAATACAGACAATAAATTATAAAACCCATAAAATAAGGCTAGTCAGATAATTGGGAGTCATTTTGTGAAGGGACGTACAATGTTTGTATTTATTTCTTGTGGAATTGGATATAATTGAGTCTTTTGGAGCATGGATGTACTCTCAATAGAATTACATTTTATAAAATTCTCTGCTGGGACTGAGTTGGATGCGCTACAGTGTGCAAAAAAAAAAAAGAAAAGAACAACGAAAAGATTATTGCAGAAATCCAGGCAAGAAATATTGAGGGCTTGACATGTGGCAGTGGAAGTGGAAAGAAGAGGACTAATTTCAAATTGAATTGGCAACGAGAGAAAGCAGGCTGTGATGGAAGGCTTATGCAGTGTGGGGTCTGAGTCTCTGCTTGATGTTGAACACCTTTATGATTGTCTCCCAGCTTTATCTTAGGCTGGGTTCTCTAGAGAAGCAAAACCAGCAAAGCATGTAAATATACAGTGAGACTTACTTTAAGGAAATTGTTCACCCAGTTGTACAGGCTAGAAAATCCTGAGTCTGGGGCTTATCCTGATTCACTGATGAATCCCAAGATCAGCAGACAAGACAGCAACTAAGCTGCTAGCTTAAGTCCCAAGAACTGGAGTTCAGATGAACACAAGCCACTTGCAGGATCCAGAGCAAGCAGAAGCCCATGAGCCTTGCCAGAAAGTCCACCTAAATTGGATGCAGGCCGCACCTCCAAGGAAACTCTCTTTCAACTGATTGTCTACTCATAGCAGACCTCATTATGGAGGTGATCATATTCTCTTACATTATTATACGACAGCCAGACTACATGACAGCTGCCAAGCTACAAAGAATTATGGCCCAACTAAGTCGACATATAACCTTTATGATCACAGACTTCAAAGTGGAGCCAGTAGCTTTTAGTTCTGGCCTGGGCTAAAGGAGATGGAACAATTCTCTTTCATTTAGTCATCTGCAGGGGAGAATTTTAGGACCTAAAATGATGAAATTAAGAAAAAATCAGGGCTTTTCTGGAGTCAAGATGGTAGACTAAACACACATCTCCTTAAATCCCTTTGGAAACCAAGACCTGAACTGATAATTATATGGAGGCTTCTGGACACCAAGTCAGCCCTAGGACATGGCATAGGGTTGTTAATTTGGACTTCATACCACTGAACAGAAAACTTCTTCTCTTTTGCTGACTCCTGTTCTTGGTTGAATGCTGGCTTTCATGGACCGAAGGTAACTTGCCATTTTAACTTTTTTTTCTCTGTTTTAGCCAGCGGGCAGAGCTGGGACTTGACTAGTAGCTAATCTCAGACTCACAGCTGGTGGGATTGGTGGGTGAAACTGCCACATTTTTGAGAGCCCAGCTTTGGACTGTGTGCATCTTGACACCTTTGGTCTCTCTCTCCACCTCCGCCATTGGGTAGCCTGTATTGAGGCAGGCAGAGGGCTTGTTTAGGATGCCATCTTGTTCCATTGGGTGGCAGAAATACCCATATGGAGGTCTCAGCTGAACCTAATTCCTAGGCTGGGAGGTAGCGCCTCCCCAGAGGAGAGTGCTTTTCTGACAGAAAAGTGGTATTTTACACACTGTCACCTATGGCTGGGGCCCAGCAGCAGAGGCCAGCAGAGCAGTAGCCTTTCTGTATTTTGAGCTAGTTTATAACACCTGGGGTTGGATGTAGAGGTGCTTACTTTGCCAGCTGGGAAGTGGGACCTGTACACCTGAAAACCTGACTGACTTTGTAAGATGTCAGGTACCTTTTACTTTTTATTTTAAGATGGCCTAGAGAAACAACTGCAGTCCATCCTCACAGCATCTCTCCCAGCCTTTATGGACTCACATGATGCTCCAAAAGCAACAAACTTTTAGAGTAACTAAGAAATCACCCATGGCTTCAGAAGTCCTCCAAAAGAAAGCACCGAAAACCTTCCCAGATGAAGAAACCTTTCTGAAACTATCGGAAGGTGACTACAAAAGGATTATACATAGAGCCCTCCTAGACCTTATACAAAATGCAGCAGAACAAAATGAAAAATTAAGCAAGCTGTTCGATCTGAAGGAAAAAGTCAATTTTATGTGGATAAAACAAAACAACATAGATGGACAAGACTATCCAGTAGATCATGATTATGACTAAACAAACTTCTTGGATTAAACAATATTCAAATGAAATTTAATAGTTTAAATAAAAAATCAGTCTCTTTGGAAATAAAATGGAACTTTCTCTAAATGATTATGAGTCCAATTTAAATATATAATTATAATTTTAATATGTAAATTTATATGTTAAATGCATTTATATTCTAAAGATGTTGGGTAAATTTTAGGGTAATCAACATCCTTAGCTTGTCATAGTCATGACTAAATGTATTTATTATTATTTTTCTTTAGTATACATCTCATTTTTGTATAAATTTGGGTATCGTACCTATAAAGTCAGAATAAATCAATTTTTTACTTCTTTTGCTGTTTCTCTTTAGAATTGTTTTAAAAAAGTCATGTGTTGGGTCCTTCTGGTAATCTTCAGCATTCTATATTTTGGTAGACTCGATGGCACTTGGCTGGCTCTGAATCTCTCAGTAATAAGGACTAATTTTCAACCCAACTAAGAGCATCAGCACCAATTGTAGTTTTGTTTTCTTTTGTGTTTTAAAGGGTGAATTAAGATTATTTTCACACTGAGAAAAATAAATTCTTTTAGCTCATGAATTACAATCGCTTGAAAGTTGTCTTATTGGAATGTTAGGCTCACTGTTATTTGTATAATCACGTGTATTTTGGGGAAAGTACCAAGGAATGTATTGGTTTCTTCTGTCCATTGACCAAAGTCCTATAGAATCCAGCTTTCTATAGACCTCTGTGTATATATGAAAACACACACACACACACACACACACACACACACACACAGCTTTTGCAGAAATTTATTAATCTCAGGAGAGATCAAGTGTAATATGTTTCTCCTGGGAGTTGTTTTCTCTAAAAGTCTTTATCTACTCAATTTGAATTGTGTTGAAAATCATTTTGGTAGACTCTGAGCCTGTCAGAAAGCTGTGAAGTGTTTCTGTGAGCAGGCCACTGAGCGCGTGGTGTTGCCCTCTTTGCAACAACTGACTTTCTCTTTGCAAAAACAGCCCATCAAATCACAATTTATCAAACATTTGGGTAAACGGCCTAGCTACTGTTAAGAACAACAAAAAATATGATATAAATAATTACATTTGGGATGCAAAAACTTAAGTGTAGAAGGCAAAAGAAGAACTACAATGCATTGAATCATTCACTATTGCTGGGTTATGAAAAACACATCTCCAAAAATGATCCTCAAATCATTTATCTTCACCCTCATTTTTTATTTTATGAAACTATGTTGTAAACCTATTGTTGCTATTAAGTATCACAGAGTCGATTCTGACTACAGCCATCTCATGAGGCAGAGTAGAATTGCTCCACTGGGTTTCAATGCTGTGACCTTTCAGAGGCAAATTTCCAGGCCTGTCTCTCAAAACATCTGGCAGGGTTTGAACTGCCAACTTTTTGGCTAGTAGTCAAGTGCCTAACCATTTACACTGACAGGATGTCCTTTCAACTGCTATTTTATAATTTTATTTTTTATATATAATATATTTAGAATTGTTAAAAACAGCTTATTCATTCTAAATTTCCCATTGCCTGCACATTGGGAAATCACTGCTTTGACTGTCTTTTTTCTTTTGTCTTCTTTATCTCATCTTCCTTCTGCTCAGTTGACCCTTGTTTTGGCCTTGCTCTGAGGACCATTCCTTTGAAGGCTTCTCCTCTCACAGGCCTCTTCTCTGAGTGCTGTGTTCACAGATTTTGGACTGCTTTCCTCATCTCTGCTCTTTCACATGTACATAAAATGTGAAATGAAGCAATCCAAAACTAACATTTGAAAGCAGTCCAAAACCAAAGTTGTGAAGTGAAACAACTTAAAATTAAAATGTAGCATAATTAAAACAGCCACTATTGACTGAATGTCTTCTATGAGTCTTCAAGACGGTGAAACATATAGAATTGCAGTGACTCAGATTTGACTTGGCTGCAACTGGTTTGTTGTTGTTGTTGTTTTGTTTAAGAGACTAAGTCCTGAAATGAATTTTATAGATGCAGAGAAGTTAAAGCCACTGCCTCTGAGTCAATTTCAATTCATAATGACCCTCTAGGTCAGAGTAATACTCCCCTACAGAGTTTCCAAGGAACCCCTGGTGGATTTGAACTTCTATGCTTCTGGTTAGGAGCCATAGCACTTAACCACGACACCACCAAGGTTTCCATTACATACATATAGGGTCACCGTGATCAGAAACCCTGATGGCATCACAGTTAAGTGCTACAGCTACTAAACAAAAGGTCAGCAGTTCAAATCTGCCAAGTGCTCCATGGAAAATCTATGGGGCAGTTCTACGCTGTCCTATAAGGTCACTGTGAGTCTGAATCAAGTTGAAGGCACAGTATGTGAGTTGGAATCAACTGGATTGCAATGGGATAGAGAAGTCAGAAATTTTTACATTTGTATCAGTAGTAGGAGTTAGCCAATGGGTTGAATTCATTTCTCAAAAAAAAAAAAGGCCATTTTGATGTGTTTTACATTACGATTCAGTGACATTCCTTCTATTCATCATGCTGTCCATTACTACACCTAACGATTTTCAGTTTCTTCCTTCATTCTTTACAGAAACTCAGTGCCCTGTAAGCCTTCTCTCCTTCTCCTTCCTACTCCTCTGGTAACCACTAATAAATTTTGGTCTCTATACATTGCCTAAGCTAGATATTTCCTATGAGCAGGATATACAATATTTGTCCTTTTGTGACTGATTTATTTCACGTAACAGAATGTTTTCAAGCTCCTTCATCTCTAATTTTCCATGTCTATCAGCACCATCTCCATTTCTGCAGAGATCCACACTGAGAGTAACACCGACTTTTCCTTCTCTTTCGCCTCCCTTTATACTCTGTCCACACATTATATTATTACTTTGGAATATCTAGCTTTCCCTTCTCGCTTCTGTGATCAAAACCCTAGTCTAAGCCTAGACTGCTAAAGTGTGAGTCATCTCCTGGACTCCTCAAGAGTGGCTCTTCGATTTCTGCCACAGCAGGACTCCACAGCACTTCTGTCCATTTTCAGCTTCTCTTACATTAACTCTTAGGCCAATTTTTATGGAGCACCTCCACTCTGCTAGATGCTGACAGTGTCAGTTAGATCAGCTGTGGCTTCTCATAGAGTTTGAATTCCAGTAGAGGAGACAGATTTTAAACAGACAATTGTAGAAGTAGTTATTTAATATAATTTGATAGGCTTTGTAGTTAGTTGCCATTGAGTTGGCTCTGACTAGTGATGACTTTAGGTGTAACAGAAAGGAATGTAGACCAGGTATGAAAAACAAAACCCTAGTGGCATTGAGTAAATTCTGACTTTTAGCAACCCTATAGGACAGAGTAGAACTGCCCCATAGAATTTCCAAGGAGTGCCTAGTAGATTCAAACTGCTGACCGTAAAGTTAGTGGGCACAGCCCTTAACCACTATGCCACCTGGGTTTCCTGCCCAGGTATACTTGTGTCCATTGTTGTGGCTCTTGTGTCAGTATATTTCACTGAGAGTCTCATTTTCATTGGTCCTCTGCTTTACCAAACATGATGTCATCTTCTAATAACTGGTTTTCCTTGATGACATGTCCAAAATAAATGATAAATCTCATTATCCTTGTTTCGAAGAAAGATCACAGCTGTGTTTCTTCTAAGATGTGTGTGTTCATTCTGTTGACATTCTCCATGTCATATTGCCAACATCACAGTGCAAATGTATCAGTCCTTCCACCTTCCTTTCCTATTACCCAACTTTCACAGGCATATGAAGTGACTGACAGTATCATGAGTTGTGTCAGATGTATCAAAATGACATCTTTTTAGTTGTCTAAAATTGTTATGGGTGTTTCCAAAGATGCTGTGAGTATTTATTGAGCATTAACTCAGACTTAAACTTTTTAAACTTGTCTTTCTAATATAACCTTTCATTTCACTGAACAAGTATGCTTGTCAAAAATCAACCAATCCATGAAATCCTCTATTTTATGAACATTACACATTCTGAACACACATGTGCTTGATCTGGACTTCCTTTGTTTTGCATTTCCAGATTTGTGTTTTGTGTTGTTCTTGGCTCATTTTATGCTTCTGTGGTTGTATCTCCATTCAGGAACTCTTCAGAATGAGATAAAAAATAAAATTCTTTGTGTACTGCACTCTCACTTCCTGCCAACCCCCCACTGCCTGTCAAAGTGCTTTGCAAATCGTTTTCAGCTGAAAGGTTTATACAGAATTAAATGAACAGGAAAGTAGTAAATATTTTCAAGCTGATTCTGAATCAGTGTTTGTCAGAGTCTGAGATAAAGACTAAAGTGAAGAAAATGTTTCGATTGTGAGGCAACAAGTCCAGGTTTTCGCCTCATTAACATTGCTCTGGCCTTGAACAAGCAAGTTATCTTCTCTGAACCTCAGCATCCTCACCTGGGAAGTGAGGACTGGACTAAGTAGCTTCAAAGGTGCTGTCTAATCTGAAGATGATTTTACCCTAGAAAACACTGTCAGTTATATAAGACATGGTCAGCCACTGAGAGGCATGACCTAATTTTTAAGTAAATGCGCATGAAGAGTATTATGCGTATGCAGTGGAGGATGCAAAAGACTGCACAAAGCATTTTAGAAGATAAATGTACTTGAGACGGATCATCAGTCTCATAAACCTTAATCAAGTGCATTCAAATCAGCATAGCATGATAGAAACAGATGCTCCAGAATCTGTATTACTTTTCCATAGAATCCCATGAGCATCTACGAACATCGTATGCTTGTTTCGTTTTACTGAGCTATCTTGGGCAGAAAAATGAAACAAGCGTTCAGTACTCAATACTCTACATTAAGTTCTGAATTTCTTTACTCTGTGGTTGGATAAAAGTTGAGCTGTAAGGTGGGGCTGAGAGCAGTTGTCTCCCAGTCTATCCAGTTTTCTTAGTTTCACTTTACTTCTCTTTGGAACCTTCTACACATCACTCCTTGTTTATCATTTAAATCATTTCTCCCCTGCTAGAGATATGTGAGCCATGAGCTGGAAGATTTGATGTGACCCCAGAGAAGCTAATGTGTAAAGTAATCTCTTGTTAAAGATTGATTTTGATTTCACCTTACATTAGTGAGTTTCTTATCCTCTTCAGCCACATTTTCCTCGTACTTCCAATTAATGGAGCATCCTAAATTGCTCTGCCAAAAGGCTTAAGGAAGAGAGAAGGAAATTCTGTCTACTAAGCAGTCCACTCACGACAAACTGTAGAGTGTTCATAACGAGAACCTGGTAAGTTCTCTTGTGTCTCTTTGAATTTTTCTTCCATTTGATATTTCTTTCTAATTTAATCGTCCTGTGGGTCCTGGAAAGGAGCAGTGATACAACCTGGGGAAAAAGTGATGCTTTCAAGTCTTTTTGTAACTGGAGACGAGAAAAGCTGCTATTTCCTTGAAAAGAAACTTATATAAATTAGACTTTTTTTCAAGTATGAAAACCATGTAGGTGACAAGATAACAAGAATTCTCTTTGTATTAGTTGAAAGCCTTGTGGGACAAAATAGAATTAAATAAATATATTTATGCTACACACACACACATGCTGCTTCCTCACTTATCAACTATCTCATTATCCAATGTTTGATATTTATAACGATAGTGAAAAAAAAAAAAGAAAGTCACTATCTGGCTGTTTTGCTAATTAACGATGTGCATCTGATAGTAACAAATGCTAAGGTCAGAGATAGGAATAACACTGGCTTTGATGGTTAGGGTTATAAGTCATGATTCTCAGTAGCTTGGCAATTATGTAATGATGTCACTTGGAAGCCAATGTGGTCATCTTACATTTTTATGTAAGACTGAATTTGTGTAATGACCTACTCTTTGGGACCTAACCATTTCCACAAGTGAAGAGAGGGTGTGTATAACTCTGCGTGCATCACAATAGGACTATAATCCACAGAGTTTTCAATGGCTGATTTTGCAGAACTAGATCACTAGATCTTTATTCCAAGGTGCCTCTGGGTAGATTCAAGCGGTCAACCTTTGGTTAGCAGCCACAGTCACATGAACTGTTTATATCACCCAGGGACTCCGTGTGTGTGTGTGTGTGTGTATACATACACATGTGTGTGTAGGTATGTGTAAAATAATCTTTTCTGTTAGACTTCTCTCTAGAGTCTGAATATCTCACACTGTCTTGTAATTATGCATTCTATGCAGGGATCAGTGGAAGTTATATATGAATTTTTAGTTAATTTAATATTTAATAAAGACCATTGTCTTAGGCTGGGTTTTCTAGGGAAGCAAAACCGGTAAAATGTGTAGGTACAAGGAAAGATTTATAATATAGATAGATAGCTAGATATAGATATAGATATACAGATATAGATATAGGAAACAGCTCACACAATCACAGAAGCTGAATGTCCCAAGTCCTGGCACGGGCCTCAAGTGGCCACGGAAGCTGATGAACCCAAGTCAGCAGGTCAGAGACCAGAGTTCCAGATCACTGGTTGTGTAGGTCAGTAGGCGGCGAGACGGAGAGGCTGAAGCTGGTGAACCCAGGATGGGCAGGTCAGGAAACAGGACTCTCAAGCACTGACTGTAAGGATTGATAAATCCAACAGCTGCTAGTTCAAGTCCAAGAACCAGATGCCAGAAGAAGAGAGCAGGAGCTCCTGGCTACATAAGCAGACCATCAGTAGTAGTGGAAGGTTGAGAGATGAGAGCCGAGGGGCAGGAAGCCACCACAGACCCCGCCCTGCCACTTAATACTGCAGCCAAATATGGAGTAGCCAAGTTGACATAATCGTGCCCACCACAACCATATTTCCTACATACAGAATATTTTGTTAGATTCAATTCTAATTGACAACAAGGTATAATAGTTACAGATTGTACACTATTTTAAACACCACCCTGAGCAGTTGAGTCACTGTCAGTCTTATTGCATGGAAGCACTGTGGTGCAGTGGTAACAAGGCCGGATAAGGAGCCTGGCTGCCTAGACTCAGAACTCGGTTTGACCATAGACTAACTATGTGGTGTTGCGTATGCCAGTGTTCTAAGCCTCTGATCTCATCTGTAAAACGGAATAACTATAGTGTTTGGCATACAAGATGGTTTCAGTACTGAATACAATAACTGCTTTTCCCTAATTTCCATGTTGATGTGGCGATGATGGTGAAATGACAATCCTTTGCTCAAGGCCACCCAACATGACTCATTTTGGCATTCCCTCTTGCTGCAAATGGATTTGAGTACTTGAGACATTTCACGTTTATATAACTGTCATATAAATCTTTCCAAATTATAGTATCACATATTTTTAGTGTAAACCTAGCCCTAAATGGACACTAAACATTTTATATTTTCATTTGCTTTAGTACAGCTAAATTATTTAATTATTACATGATTTTTATTAGTTTTTTCACTGTAGTATATACTAAATATTTTACCTTCAGTGTAATTTGTATCACAATGTGTCCTAAACAGAAACCTTTGCTGTAGCACAAATTGTTCATAAGTTTACTTTATCCTCCATGCTCTAATAATATACTGTATTATATTACAAAAATTATGTATTATAATAAATATATATAACTAAATATGTGTATCATAAAATTTGTATACTATAAAATGTAATATATGAAACATTATAAATCCATTGTATTATAAGAATGCTACACTTGTCATATTTGATTGGAAAGCATGGACAATATACTTTCTAGAGTAAGACAGCCTCGATTCACTAATACAGTCAATGGGAAAACATGTATGTTTTCTATGAATTTACTTTGAGATAATACGTGGACCCCATCTCAGATAAAAAAGGTATACGAAAGTCACAGCATTTTTCTTTTAATTAGTACTCCTTATACTCTACATTCCTACAGCATGTCTTCTTTTTCAAATTGCCTGACCTGTTCTCTTTTTGAGAACATTACAGTAAAGCTCTTCTGTCCTGTTTGGCGTTTTACTGAAGGGTCCTGTCTCTGGTCGCTTCACTGCTGGGTTCACGTTTTGCATCAGGAAATGGTATGAGCTGCTTACTCAGTTTAGGCTCATGTGCTTTAGCAGGGTCCTGCCTTCTGATTTCTGTTAATCAAATATTTATTTTCAGTCATTTAAAAGGCTGAACAAACTTAAGCTTCTATTAGAAACCATTCTAATATTGTCAGCTGCATTTGTATTTGAGTCTTGGTTTATCATATGAGGTCTTTTTGGATGATCCAACAAATTTTGTTTTAGTCTTCCAAGGAAGGTATTCAGAATTAGTTCTATTAATGTATTTCAGTGAAGAGAAGCTTATAAAGGAACTTAATTCTACATTTTCTCAGTAACTTAAATTCACTTTTTCATATCTTCTCCTTGAAGTTCAGTACTTGACCTTTATTTTGGAATAGGTGGTTCATATCAAGTCATCCTCCTCTTCTTGAAATGTAATTCTGAGCATACTGTAACATCAAAAGAAGAACTATATGACTGTATTTTAAAATATAATTTTATCAGAATACCCTGCCTGAAATCTCCATGTCCTCAAACCGTAAAGCAAATTCAGTATAGTTAATATGTATAGTAGGAAAGGTATTAATATTTATAAAGTTATAACATTCTGTTTTTGTATGGAGTGCTGATAAAATAATCTGTCCTTTGCATTTCACATTTTGTCTCAGTATATATTAAGTCACCACTCCTGAAACTTACCTGATCCAAGAATACTTTTTAAAATAATACTTATTAGGGTTGACAGATTTATTAAAGAATAATACAAGATATCCAATTGAATTTGAATTTCAGATAAACAACAAATAATTGTTTTGTGTTAGTATGTTCTGTGCAATAATTACAGTACATTAAAATGGTATTTGTTGTTTCCGTGAAATTTCAGTTTAACTGGATGTTCTGTATTTCACCTGGCAACCCTATACTGGCTTGGTGACACTAATGTAAATAATAAACAAAGTCTTCAAGTTATTTACTACAAAAAAGTGAACAAAACGAAGAAAATGTTAAGCCCAGTAAACATTGTTAGTTGTGTTAGGTGCTACTGAGTCAGTTCTGACTTACAGTGACCTTATGTGCAACAGAACAAAACAAGGCGTAGTCCTGTGTCATCTCCACTATTAGTTTTGATACAAAGAACACATGTATTCCTTCTGTCTTCTCTTGATGCTTCTTGTGTCCTTCTGTATTGCCCATACAGTCCTCCAATACTGCAGTTCAGAATCTAATTTTTTTTCTCCAGTTCTTTCCACTTCAGAGATGCTGAGCATGTTGTTTCTTTTATGTTTTCTAATGCCCGGCCACTGCCTGTTTCACTGTAGTGGTTTACTTTGTCTTCGTAAGCATCCCTTTGAATTCTTCCCTTCAGCTCTTTTACGACACCTTTTCGTGCATTCTTTTTAGCTATTCTACATTGACAAGTAAGTTTCTGAGTCCTTCTGATATTGATTTGCTCTCTTTCATTCCTTGTTTCGCGACCTTCTGCTTTCTTCATGTGTAATGTCCTTTATGTGATCCCACAATTTGATGAGTTTTGGATCATTAGTGTTCTGTGTGTCAAATCTATTCCTGAGCTAGTCTCTAAATGCAGGCAGAATAACTCAAGGTTGTACTTTGGCTCTTGTAGACTTGTTGTAACTGTCTTCAGCTTCAGCTTGAACTTGTGTGTGAGTAATTGATGGTCTGTTCCATAGTCAGCCTTTGGCCTCATTGTGAGGGACGATATTGAGCTTTTCCATTGTCTCTTTGCATAGATGTAGTCCATTTAATTCTGGTGAATTCCATCCAGTGTGGTCCATATGTATAGTTTCCATTTATGTTGTTAATGGAGCAAAGATTCAGGTTGTCAAGGATTTCATTTTACTTTGAATCTGTTGAGTCCCCTGGGTCTGTATTGCCCACCACTGATCAGTGCTGATGAAGAATGCCACATAGAAGACACTAGTGGTGAGGAGGACAGCCAGTATCTCTAATGCTCTGGACTCTGACTTGGGCATTACACAGCTCATATTTATTTAGTAAACAGAATAGCTATCCGTGCAGAAAAGCAGGCATTGAGTTGAATAGGGTTTTGGGGGAAATGCTTCCTGAAGTAAACTTGTGCCTTCTATCTAATCAGTATAACAAAACCCACTTCCGCAGATGAATCCACCTTTTGAGGTGGATTGAAAGCACTTAGGCCTGGGTGCAGGTACCGAGATCACATTCAGTGGGCCAGACCCGTCGTTTTTGAGGGTCTGATGTCATGCATTCTCGGCTGTTATTCATTTATGCATGCATGCTCACAAGCCCCACACCCAAGCCATGATGCTTGTCCTAAGCTTGGCCATGTTGCCCACAGAATCCACAATCAATGCCCGTGAAAGCAGCAGTTAAGAATTCAAAAGACACATTGTCTTGGGCAAATGTCCTATGAAAGACCTCTTAAAAGTGTTAAAAAGCAAAGATGTCACCTTGAGTACCAGGGTGCTCCTGACCCAAAGCATGATGTTTTTAATTTCCTCGTATGTATTTGAAAGCTGGACAATGAATAAGGAAGATTGGAGAAGAAATGCTGCATTTGAATTATGGCATTAGTGAAGAATATTGACTATACCGAGTCCTCCCAGAAGAACAAACAAATCTGTCTTGAAAGAAGTACCATCAGAATGCTCCATAGGTTCTCGGGAAGGATCAGTCCCTAGAGAATTCATCAAGCCTGGTGAAGTAGAGGGTCAGCAAAAAAAGAGACAGACGCTCAATGAAATGGTTTGACATAGTGGCTGTAACAATGGACTCATACGTAACAATGTTTGTGAGAACGGTACAGGACCAGGCAGTGTTTTCTTCTGTTGTACAGAGGGTGCCTATGAATCAGAACAGATGTAACAGCTTCTAACAACAGCAACAAATTTTACAAAGGCCATATTAAAAATATCTTCACATTTTACTTTTAATAAATCTGAGTTTCATAGAACTAGCAAGTTATAAAGCTGAGGTTAAAACCCAGGTTGGCTCTGAAGTCTATCATCTCTGAAGTCCGAATTGTTTAAACTACAGAACAACCTTTCATTATATTGTAGTTTAAACAATTTAAACAAGAATTTACTGCACCTTTATCGAACTGGGCTACTACAAGGCCACATAGTAATTGGGGTGAGTGTCTTCTCATTGGAATAAAATGAGTTTGTCTACGAGTATCACATTTGCAAGTCAACCCAAACCAGGCTTGTAGCACCTTCTGCACTGGCAGGGGCTGTGTGAGACTCTAAAAGACAATGAATTTCCGTGGGATCAGATACTGTTTTCTTAATCTCTGTGACTCTTCCCAGTCCTGGGCTTGGCACACAACAATCATGCAGGAGACTTTTGTTGAAAGAATGAGCCACTGAATGAATACAAAAAGAAGACTGACTTTTTTCCACACTGCTTACTTTTCAAACATGATTGTTAAAATTGTGCCTTTCCAATATCCAAAGAGTACTCTGAAAAAAGCTACAGGTAGATAGTTTTAATTCATGAAAACAGCTATTGTATGTTCTGTAACATCATACCTCGGATTAAATATTTAACCGGTAGGTGTCTGGGTAACAGAAAAGGTTAAACACTCAACTACTAACCAAAAGGTTGGCAGTTTGAACCCACCCAGAAAGCCCTAGTGATCTGCTGCTGGAAGGTCACATCTGTGAAAACTCTTGGGAGCACACTTCTGCCCTGCAACACAGTGGGGTTGCCATGAGTTGAAATTGGCTAAATGGCTACTGGTGTCGTTTAACCAGGAAATAGTGCAGATCAGCAGGTCTCCAAGTCACTCTTCTCTCGATATCCATCTTCTTAGTGCTTCAATTATTTGTCTTGGTTTTATAACCGAAAGTTAGGTTTTCATCTGAGTTCATTTCCATTTATATAAGACTAAAAGTAAGGTGAAGGGAAGAGAGCTGATAATGAGGAGAAAAACAGGCAGTGACAACATGATAACAAGAGTCAGTAGAGGCAAGTGGTGTGAGAATAAGTCCACCCTATGCTGACACTTGAGTAGACTGGGAAGTGGCTTTGTAAACAAGTTGCTCAGAGCTTTGTGGTTCAGGATTCTGGGTGACCCACACACTTTCCCTGAGAAGTCCTGCTTCAGCAACACTGCCGCTTGACAGTGAGCCAGTTAGAGCCCTTGCATTTGTCCATCCCGAGTGACCAGTACGACCAGTAAGGCTGACAAAACCACCGCACAGTGTGTCCTGTTTCAACCTCTGCATAGGCTACTGATGTTCTTATCCTAGCAAATTATACAAATCTTTAGGTATGGGGCTGTACCAGTTTAAGTTGTAAACAATATGATCTTATTGTGGTAAACAGGGATTTTTAAGTAAATACAGGAATTCTACAAATATTTCCCTATGACTCCTCTTTAAAACTTTTTGTGACCTGATTTTTTTTCTTTTAATTTTTTGTTGATATTATACATCTTTGTTTTAAAAGCAAAAAGAAATTCATTTTTAGGAATCCTCATGACAAAATGGTTGAGAACTCAGCTGCTAACCAAAAGGTCAGCAGTTCAAACCCACCAACTGCTTCTTGGAATCCTTCACAGGCAGTTCTACTCTGCTCTGTAGGGTCACTATGAATCAGATGCAAACTCAATGACAACTTTGGTTTTATGTTTTTAGTAATGGAGGGCATGCTGTGTCATTGAGTGGACCTGAATTTTTAGTAGCTAGTATGGTTTTTGTTTTATACCTCATTCTACCAATTGTACCCTTAAAGCCCAGAAGTACATGTGAGTAGTTCATGTGAACACAAAGTATGCCCCCAGAGTCCAGCATATGTGTAACAAATAAGAAATTTTCAAAATTTTATGTTTTTCCTATGAAAAATTCCATGATTCAACATCACTTCATAAAATATCCTGTAAAAATAGAATTTGCAATATGTTACTTTTTTTTCCATTTCAAACTGTTATATAGGGCCCTGCCAGCCAGTAGCATGTGTTATCAGTAGGGAGGTCACTTCCCAGTGAACCCACAGGTATACAAAAGGTAGCTACAAATACTGCTGGTCCTGAAAGGGTTAAATTGGAGGTTTATTGCTTTATTGACAGATTTAGACTTTGTTAGATCTGACTCGATGGCACTTGGCCCTGGCTTGGCTAGACTAAATTAGACCAATTTTTAAGAAAGATAAAAAGAAGAGAATTCCATTGTCTGAAACACACAGGAACCTAGAAATTAAGTAATCATAGGGAAAAAGAAAAGAAAAAACCTCCAGACTTATTATAATCAACATTTTGAAACACAATGACACATTAACTCTGTTGTGTGTAGCTTTTGGTGTTGTAGCCCATAAGAAAAATGAACATGTCTTCAAAGCTTGAGGTAATAGAACATGAGGCATAATATGTGATTTGTAGTTTTTTTCTTTTTTTGTGTATGTCTGGATTTTTTTTTTTTTCGGTCCAAGAGGTGCCGCCCGCAATAGCACCTACTTCTGGCCACTTGCCTTCTTGGTATAATAAGACACAGATGCCAGCAGATCTGGTGTCTGTTATTCTCCTAAGCCATGTTCCCAAATCTTTCCAGGCCATTTGGAATGCATGGTTTGGATGATCAAGATAGGTGTTTCCTCACTATTGTATTTCATTCCTAAGGAGTGTCCAAGCACCATGGAAGCACCAGCGCGTCTCATACCTGTGTTTCACCTGTAGCTTATAGTGTCTGCAGAGTCTGGATCATGAGCTGTCAGCATCAGACAGAGCTACAACCTGATGAACTGGAGCAGAATCTGGATGGTTAAGTTTTGGGAATGGTGGATATAACCAATAATGAGACTTCAGAGAACTGGAGTGTTGTGTGTTGAAGCCACAGGTATCAAGGGACTTGGCATGACCCAGAATGGCATATGGCACTTGGTTAGTTGTGGTTTCCTACACAACTGCCAGCTAATAATATATCTTAGTTGACCAAATAGGTGAAGTGTATGGATGTCTACACTGAAACTTTATGTAGGACCATTTATAAAATGTAGCGACTAGCTACAGATTTGAACAGGTGAGACTAAGTTTGGCCGGGAGCTCTCTTATTCCAGTGAAGAATTGTGTATGTCAGTGGTCTAGTCAGTATTACCCCCTTGCCTATCTTGGGGAGGGCTATAGTGGCTGGGTGACCTCAATGACCCATTCTCCTTCTCTCTGTTCTGGGAGAAGAGAAGCAAATAAATTTGAATTCTTTGCTGTGTCACTCTTCAGCACTGGTAATTAGTCTACAAACAAAAGAAAATCCTTTCTTTAATTTTTCACTGTTGGTAAAGTCAATCTAGATCTTCAACTTTTGAGTAGCTAATGTTCCTGTATTTGAGAACCTCAAATGTGTGTTTTGACCCAATCTTTCTTCTTTGTGCTCAACTTTCTTCTATTTCCAGCCTCAGACATGATTTTACTACTGATTTCTTTTCTATTTATTTCTTCCCTGGCCTTTTTGACATTCTTATGTGTTTTATAATTCATACACAAGTCTAGGGATTTCTCACTGGGATTTCCATTTCTTTAACACTTAGAATTTTATTACACTGGCTGAATAAATCTTTCCAGCATTCAATGTTCACATTTCCCCAGCAGTTTCTTAAATTTGTGTTGGTGAATTTTTCAGTCTTTGTCCTGAATGCAATTTGCTGTACTTTGTAGAATTTGGCACTGTAAACATATTACAAACACTGTCATTCATTCAGCCCCACATTACTCTTTTTCTTGATGATCTTTGCAATGGCCTCATGGGGCTCAATAGGAAAAAAAGCACTAACAATAGAGCTATTCTCATCACAATCCGCCCTGCAGGTAAGGCCATTCCCAAATCAGAAGAGGCATTATAAAATTGCCTGGATGTCCATAGGTTTGTTCAGGATGTTTCTGTTCTAAGGTTCTCAAGGAGATGTTTTGTTGAGACCATCAAACTCAACTCTGCTTTCTTTTAGTTATGGCATAGTTCGTCATGTCCTTGGTTCACTTGGCTTCATCAGCAATGGGGATTTCACAGAAGTATAAACCAGGCAGTCATAGGTGATGATATCGTAGCTCACTTGCATGGACAGCACAGCCTTGGAAAACTGAGCATTTCATTGAGCTTGCTCTTGATGACAGCTGAGTTCTGGTATCCCACATACACAGAGGACATGGGGTAGCTGCTAATAGCAGTAGTGAGTTTCCTGAGCAAGGAGGACTGTTTATAGATATCACTGCTCTAAAGAGGGAGTTTACTGAATTTTGCAAATAGCTTCATATGACTTTTTACCTGTTTCTTCCACCATCACTTTTTACTGTGACTATCAAAAGGTTGACAGTTCAGATCCACCAGATGCTCCTTGTATACTCTAGAGGGCAGTTCTACTCTGGCCTCTGAAGTCCCCATGAGTCGGATCTGACTCAAAAGCACTTGGCTTGGCTTTATGCAAGAGGCTCAAGTTTAGAGGGTGTGGCATTAGTGAGATGATGACCCCAGGTTAAGTCTCCAGGTAACTGAAATTCAATCTCTGAAGCTAGTTCTGTTTACATACTGGTTTCAGATTTTGTTCAAAATATTTTATAAATGCATATCAATGTTACACAGGGGACTATGAAGGAGTATTCATATATAAGAGTGTCAACACTGAAAAATATCTTAAAGGTCAGTAAGTCCCCTAGTGCATCAAAAATCATTGTTAGCCAATATACGTACAGATGGTACCTGAACACTTGGAGTGACTGGAAATTTCTTATCCCCCAAGGTAATTTATTATATAGTTGCTAGAGATAACTTTCTGCTTTCATTTAAGTTGATCTAAAAATTATCTCTTTTTAATTTATACCAGTGGGGCAGTTCTATCTTGCCCTGTAGGGTCACTATGACTCAAACGGACTCAGTAGCAACAGGTTTAATGTGCCCAAGGTTAACTTTCTTTCACATGGCAATCAATCAATCCTTTACATATTTGAGGACATTCATTATGGTTCTTTTGAACCTGTTTTCACATTAAACATGCTGATTCCTTCAAACGTCATTCTGATTTTTCTATTTCAAATGTTTAATAAATTCTTTTTGAAATCTTTGATAAGGATAAGGCAGAGCAAACCAACAAACAAATCTGTCTTGGAAGAAGTGTAGCCAGAATGTTGTTTATAAGAGAAGACGACAAAACTTCATCTCCCATACTTCACACATGTTGTCAGGGGGGAATCAGTCCCTGGAGTAGGAAATCATGCTTGGTAAAGTAGTGACTCAGCAAAAAATAAGAGGAAGATCCTCAACAAGATGGGCTGACACAGTGGCTGAAACCCTAGGTGCAACCATAGCAAGAACTGGGAGACTGCAGGCAGGGTTTCATTCTGTGGTACATGGGTCGTTATGAGTTACACCAGAGTTAATGGCACCTAACAACAACAACAACCACAAAAAGAGGGGTGCACAGATCCATTCCATCTGATAACTTGATTCAGTAGATTCCTTAGTGGATTCTAAGACCATGTAGCTTTCATTTGGAAGCCATGCAAATGCTTGAGTTGTGTTCAGTCATTTTTCACCAAAAAAATCCATGTCTGTTTGTAAGTGTGTTGTTGCTGTGCCATGAGTAGGATCCAGTGTCATGTACCTAGCCTTTTCCAGCTCATAAAATGCTGCTGTATGTCTTAGCAAAGAACTTGTAAGAGCTCTTACTTTCTGCCTCATGAGACTTGCAACAATGTATGAATGTGGGCTACTGTGCCAGCTTTGTGATTGTGTCAGGAAAGTCCTATCTGTGTCCTTTCACAAATGATTTCATCTTTCCTTCTTTTAACATATGTTTGCACATGTAGTGTATATATGTTGAAACTTGGTATCATGATATCGCCATTTTAGCAAGTCTCATTTGCAGTTATGAAGTTCTACTTTCCACCTGTGTTATCATCACAATTGTGTTGTGTTTATTTCCAATGTAAAAAACTATCTGAAGCCATTTAGTCCTTTTCTCAGGAGCATCACAATTAGTTGTATGAATTTTAATTTTAAATACTATCACCATTATTTCCTAATTCTGAGATGTTGGCAAGTGTTTTCGATTGATTAAGCTTCATTTTATAACTTCTAATTATTGGAGATGGTGATTACCTCCCTCAAAAGATTAAATATATTTTAAGTGCCTGTGTAATAGTAGGTACTCAGTGAATGATAGTAATAATTGTCTTTATTAAGACTCAGTTATATTGTGGTTTTTAGAATGCATTCATCTTCATAATATGCTCAGTTGGTAATTGATTTCACAACTTCATATGGACTTTTATTCCCTCCCCCTCCAAGTTTTAATTATTTACGATCATTTTGGAGCCCTAGTGACACGGTGATTAAGAGCTGAACTGCTAACTAAGAGACTGACAGTCCAAATCCAAGAGCCACTCCTAGGAAACCCTATGGGGCAGTTCTACTCTGTCTTATAGGGTCACAGTGAGTCAGAATAGACTGGACAGCAGTTGTTTGGGTTTGGTTTTTGGTATGATCACATCAACTGTTCTCTGGACAAATATTAACCATCTGAGTCTCATGAAATGATGCATTTTATCTCTTCAAGGATCTATCTTTCTGGTACTATAAGTTTACATTATGGAAATCAAAATCCCATGATATGACATTACCTGTCCAGCCAACCCTTCTCTTCTAACAGGCATCTATGTATTCCAATATTTTCACTATAATTAGAAAGAGTTGAATAATTTTACCCTCAAGTTTCTTCTTCCCCTAGTCTTTAGAATTCTAATATGCTTCCTATATTTAGTCTAGAGTCAAAATTTTACTTACTAGCCGCACTCCAAAGACATCATCTTGAAGACTAAGCTGAGCGTGATCCAAGCCATGATATTTTCAATCACATCATACGCATGTGGAAGGTGGATAGTGAAGAAGGAAGATAGAAGAAGAACTGATGCCTTTGAATTGTGGTATTAGAGAAGAATAGTGAATGTACCATGGACTGACAAAATAACAAACAGACCTGTTATGGAAGAAGTACAACCAGAGTGCTTCTTTGAAGCAGAGACAGCAAGACTGCATCTCACATAGTTCGGACATGTTGTCAGAAGGGATAAATCTCTGGAGAAAGACATCACAGTTGGTAGAATGGAGAGTCAGGAAACAAAAGGAAGACCTTCAACAAGGCAGATTGACACAGTGGCTGCAACAGTAGGCTTAAGTACAAAAATGATTGTGGACATGGTGCAGGATGGGGCAGTGTTTTATTCTAATATGTATAGGGTCACTATGAGTCAGAACTGACCTGATGGCACCTAACAATGACAACAACAACAACAACATTGCCCCTCCAGGAAAAATTAGAAGTCAGTAGCAATTCCTGAGTTTGTCAAGTTCTTCTATCCAAGTATGTGTTATGGAGAGACAATGATGACAGACTCAGCCAGGTCTGTGTAGAGACATATCCACTGATGATGACATATCCACTAATGGGTCCACTGATCCATTAATAGTGATGTTGGGACTTGTAAATCCACAATTACTGTCTGATGCTTAATGAGCTAAGGTCCTGATTTATGTAATGAGACAGAGCTTCATATATTTCATACCATTCAGTGGTTGCAAAATGGCTTCAAACTTCCTTGGATATACCATCCATTCTTCAAAGCTCATGCAAGATCTTTTATTTGAGAGGCAGCCCTTTTGACTTGTACAAATTGCTTTCAACAATACTGATACATAATGAAATGTGTACTTTAGACCAAAAGGTGAAGTTGGAAATGTAGTTTTTTTTCCCTCAGTAATAAATAATAAGTATGCGAGAAGGAGAGTTTATTAAACATAGTCACATGTTGCCATCCTATACCTGCCCTGCCAGCACAGATGATTTTCAGGGTCATTGGAAGTAAAACAATGTCACTATATTGTTGCTAGGTGCCATCAAGTGGATTTCAACTCATAGTGGCCCATATGACAGAGTAGAAATGCCTTCTATAGTTATCTAAGATCTAATTTTTGTAGGAGTAGATTGCCAAGTCTTTCTCCCATGGATCCTCTAAACAACAACAAATTCATTGCCACTGAGTCGATCCCAATTCTGCAACCCTGTAGGAGAGAATAGAATGTCCCATATGTTTCCAAGGAGTGTCTGATGGATTCAAACTTCCAGCCTTTTGGTTAGCAGCCATAGCTCTTAACCACTATACCACCAAGGTTTCCATGAAGCTTCAAGGTTCAAGCTCCCAACTCTTCTGTTAGCCACGTGCTTAACTATTCCACTAACTGGTCATTAAGGAGTTTCAAACTGAGGAATGGTGAAGAGCAGAGGGAGAAGTCAGAGCCTAGAGAGGACATTTTAATTGACAGAAGTAGTGTCGTTGAACAAACTGAAATCATGAAAAACAGGAGTGGGTCACAAAGCTGGAGAAATAGGATAAAAAAAAGGTGGGATGTTACGTAGGAAACTGTTTTTTTTAAGAGAAGGGACCTACACCAAGCAGAAGGAACTGTTCATAGGGACAGATGCTTCATTCAGACCTTAGCCATCATTAAGGATACCGGCCAAAGAGGAGTTGGCATCATTGTCACCAGTGGAGGACAAGTGCAAGCAAAGTGATTTCAGAAAAAAGAAGATTCCAAAAATCTAGGCAGAAAACTGAGATGCAAGTATTTGAGTTTCCCCTATTTGCATTTTGGCAATACAGAGAAATTCTCCAAAGAAAATTACAGTTCTATAAGGGTGATAGTTATACGAATGCCAGGCTATAACTGATTGCAGAAAAGAAAAAAATAATTCCTTTATTGCTGTTGTTAGATGCTGTCTAGTCAGTTCCCACTGATGTTGTTGCTTGGTGCCTGTGAGTTGGTTCCAACTCATGCAACCTTACATAACAAAACCCTGCCTGGTCCTGTGTCATCTGCCAGTGATCGAGCCCTTTGTTACAACCATTCTGTCAATTTGTTGCAGCCTTTGTGTCAGTTCATCTCATTGAGGATTTTCCTCTTTTATGCTGACCCTGTACTTTACCAAGCAGGAAGTTCTTCTATTGGGACTGGCCCCTCTTGATAATATGTCTAAAGTACATTAGACAAAAATCTTACCATCCCCACTTCTAAGGAACCTTCTGGCTGTACTCCCTTTGTGGTATTTTTACATGTTTAAAGAGGTCTTTTGCAGCAGATTTACCCAATGTAATATGCCATTTGATGTCTTGGCTGCAGCTTCCATGGGCATTGATTGTGAATCCAAGTAAAAGGAAATTCTTTGCAACTTCAATCTTTTCTCTGTTTATGATGATATTGCTTAGTGGTCCAGCTGTGAGGATTTTTGTTTTCTTTATATTGAGGTATAATATAGATTGAAGGCTGTAGTCTTTGATCTTCACCAGTAAGTGCTTCAAGCACTTACTTTCAGCACTTTCAGCAAAGTTGTTACCACTGGCATATCACAAGTTGCTAGGTGGCCTTTCTCCAATCTGAATATCATATAGTTTGGCTTCTTAGATTATTTGCTTAGCATACAGATTTAATAAGTATAGTGAAAGGATATAACCCCCATCTTTCCTAATTTTAAACCATGTAGTATCCCCTTGTTCTATGTAAATTACCACCTCTTGGTCTATGTGAAGGTTCCATATGAGCAGAATTAAGTGTTCTGAAATTCCAGTTCTTCGCCATGTGATCCATAATCTGTTATGATCTACACAGCCAAATTTCTTTGTATAGTGGCTATAATCATTATAGGAGCAGATCACCAGTCTTTCTCCCATGAAACCACTGTGTGGATTCCAACTGCCAACCTTTTGGTTAGCAGCCAAACAATTAACCATTGTGCCTTGGGAGCTCCTTTTAACTTATTGAATTATATTTGTTATGATCCACACAGCTGAATATCTTTGAAGCGTGGCTACCACAACAGACTCAACCACAGGAATGATAGTGAGGGTAGCCTAGGAATGGGTTTCCTTCTGTTGTGCGTAGGGTTCCTGTGAGTTGGAACCAACTCAAAGGCACCTAATAACAAAACAAACATTTTTCTGGTGTTCTCTGCTTCCAGCCAAGATCCGTCTGACACTGGATCATGCCACATCCTCTGTTGAATCTGGCTTAAATTTCTGGTGATTCCTTGTCTATGCACTGCTACAGTTTTGAAATTATCTTCAGCATACTTTTGCTTGCATGTGATATGAACAATTTTGTTCAATAATTTTCACATTCCATTGGATCACCTATCTTTGTGATTGGCGTATGTATGGATTTGTTCCAGTCAATTGGCCAGGTAGCTCTTTGCCAAATTTCTTGGCATAAATGAGTGCTTGCAGCATGACATTTGTATGTTGAATCATGTCATTTGGCAATTCCTTGGTTCCTGGAGTCTTGTTTTTCACCAATACCTTCAGTGCAGGTTGGACTTCTTCATTCAGTGTCATTGGTTCTTGATCACACAAGATGTGACAATTAAGTTCATGAACTCACCTCAGGAAAAGTACCACGTGCTTCACTGCTGAATATCACAACAGGCACTTTCAAAATACCCCCCTTGGGAAGCTATGCACTGATGCCAGTGCCTAGTCCACCCTTCAAAATAATTTTGGAACTCTTTTTTTTGGAGTGGCCATTAGAGCTGTTGTCATGTTACCCTTGATGTCCTGAATGGCATCAAACTGTCTTCCTTTCAATATTTCCTTTATATTCTGGTAAAGAAAAAGTCACTGGGGTCTAGATCAGGTGAGTAGGGAGGCTGTTCCAGTACATTTATTTGTTCATTTACTGAAAACTCCCTTACAGACAGCTATACAATTAAGTTCGTGAACTTGCCATTGTGCTACCTTGTACAATGGTCATTTCAGAAAACATTCCAAAAATTGTTTTGAAGGGTAGACTAGGTGCTGGCACCAATGCATAGCTTCCTAAGGGGAGTACTTTGAAGGTGACCATAGTGATATTCAGTAGTAAGGTAGGTAGCACTTACAACAATTAAGTTCAGAGACTTAATTGTTGGACCTCGTATGCTACTTGCTGATATGGCTATAGGCTGAACAATTCTTTCTAGTACAGCGACTCTGATGCTTTCTACATCATCAAATTTTTGGCCCATAGATAGTATTACAACTGGAGGCTTGAACTTTTCTTCAGTTCTTTCAGTTTGAGAAATGACAAGCTTGATCTTCCCATTTGGTATTCTAATTCTGTCTTTGCACATTTCATTACAATACTTTAACTCCTCAAACCATGGTTTGAAATCTTCAGTTCCTTTACTTTGTCATTCCTTCCTTTTGCTTTAGCTGATATACATTCAAAAAAGAAGTTTCAGAGTCTCTTTCGACATTTATTTTGGCCTTTTTTTTTCTGACTTTTTGATGACCTTTTGCTTTCTTCATGCGTGATATCTTTGATGCCATCTCACAACCTGTCTGGTCTTCAGTCATTAGCGTTCAATGCATCAAATCTATTCTTGTGATGGTCTCTAAATTCAGGTGGGATATACCCAGCATAATACTTCATCTCTTAATATAGTCAATATTGATCATGAATTTACTGTGTTAACATTGGCCTAACTCTGTTTGAGATGCATGAATTCAATTAATCCTTAGAATAACACCATAAGATATGCACTGTTATTATTTCATTTGAAACTTGAGATGAAGAAACTAATGTACAAAAAGGAAGCAGCAGACCTGGGATTTGAAGCCCTGCTGTCTGGCTTCAGAAGTCGTTCTGTAATCACTCTGCA
This sequence comes from Heterohyrax brucei, assembly GCA_028571685.1. Taxonomy (NCBI): domain Eukaryota; kingdom Metazoa; phylum Chordata; class Mammalia; order Hyracoidea; family Procaviidae; genus Heterohyrax; species Heterohyrax brucei. The sequence goes on from CM053147.1 coordinate 23,100,726, forward strand.
CACTGCCACAAAGAAAATTATGTTGGGAACACGCAAGAGAGAGAATGCTTGTTGGCTGGAATTTATTGGGAAGACTTCATTGGGGACCTCTTTAGGGTTAATTATCTCTTCTTTTGCTTCTGTGACATCTTCTATATGCCTGGCTCATATGTTGTTGATATTGTTAGGTACTGTTGAGTCACTTCCAATTCATTGCGACACCTTGCAATATAGTAGAACTGCCCCCAAAGGGTTTTCTTGGCTGCAATCTTTATGGGAGTCAATCACCAAGTCTTTCTCCCATGGAACCAGTGTGTGAGTTCCAGCTGCCAACCTTTTGATTAGCAGCTAAATGCTTAACCATTTTCACGGGGGTACTCCTTTTAACTTACTGAATTGTATTTTGATATTTTGATCAACTTCTGTGTTTTTACCACTCAGTTGTGATTTCTTTGAAGGGGTGGATTGTCTTTCATTTCTGTATTCTTTTTGTCTAGCAGATGCAATATAAAAGGATGTTCAAGAAACATCTCTTGAATAAATGAGTTAGTGAAGACTTAAAAGAATTAGTTTGCTTTTTTAGAGGTAGAAAAAGGCTTGCCGGGAAAGCAGATTATGGTCTGGAAGTTTCTAGTTAGAATAGGAGCTTCACAAGGAACGTGTTTGAAAGAATGATCATAAAATCAAGGGAAGTAAGAACACAGAAAAAACAGATTGTGAGACAAACTTTTATTTCCTTAATTTTTCCTGCTTTGACTTTACCTTCCTTCAGTGGGGTACAGGTAGGATTTATCTGTAAAGTAGACTGATTGCTTCTTCTTTGCAGTGTTAAGTCAAGGAACAGTGGTTCTTGTTCAAGAATTTGAAAGGTTCCCAAGCCACCGCTAGTCTGAACTGACCTTCATTAAACAGGGACCATTTTAGATAGGGGTTGTGGGATTGGGAAATTTCTACCAATTTTTGCATTTTAAAGGAATCTCACAAGAATATTTATAGTCTGATTATCTGTTCCAGAAGATACTGAAGAGTGAAGGGCTACTCAAGTCAATGTTGTTGTTTGTTAGTGGCTAGTTTAAGAAGCTTACACAGTTAAGAGACTAGAGGAAATTTAGATGAAGAGAGAAGGGAAGCAAAATGATTGTAGTTTTAATACATTCTATCAGTCTACTTATACAGCATATCAGTGTTATCCCTAGTAAGGAGTGAGTCCATCAGTCAGTAACCTAATTGGTGACAAGAGTTTCTTCTCCTGTTCACCTTTCTGAAAAATGACTCTCTGTGCAATGGAAGACTCTCATCTTTCCTTCTACGTATGAAAGCCCTCTATAATTTGGATCCCATATCCAGTATTGCTGGGTAGCTCATGTTGATATTTAACACAAGAGACGGCCATCGAAACTTAGTTATTTGGAAATTACAGGGCAGAAAGCCTTCTTCCAGCATATTTCTGTAAAATTTCAGGCGAAAAATCATGTGTCATATTTTTTTTGGAACAAATAAAGTCCAGGAGTAACAACTGATGGCACAGATTATTTTTACTATATGCGTGTGTGAACTTAGCAGAATAATTGAAAAATAATTTGAAAACTGATTGAGGAAAAAATATAATGCCTTTTATTTTTTTATGGAAGCATGCAAAACTTAAAGTCATTAGCTACAAAATTATCAGTGCAATGTTTATGTACATATATATTATTATAGTAAACACTATGAAAATTTGACTTGTGATTTATTTTTAAAAGGTGAGAAACATATGGTTTGATAAAGAAAGACTAAGGGAGAACAGAAACAATGAAAACTAGCTTAATGGCTTAAAAATGAAGTAAAGGTTTATGTGAAGCAGTTTATCATACTGCAATTAAAATTAAGTCTACACAGTTTGGGTTGAACTAATACATTCTAATTTCTATTATAATGCATTAAAAGTTGTTACAGGAAGACCTCATGAGTGCCATAAATGAAGTCACTGCCACGTGGTAATTGCTGACACTTATTCACACTTACTACTATTCTGTGACAAAAAGTGGGAAAAACTCCAAGTTCTCATGAAAACGTCATCATAGTAAGCATAATGAAAAGTCCAAGTTTTCATGAAAGGAGTATTTTTCTTTTCTATCTAATGTATACTTTAGAGATATTAAGTATATGGTAAATATTTCTGAAATATGTATTAAACTAGAAGATCTTAATCTCTAAGTTGTAAGTGTGACATAATTTGGATATTTGTTGATTAAAAAAACACAACAAAACAAAGCAAAATCACTATACCTGATTCCTAAAATATGTTTTACAGAAAAAAACAAAAAAGAAGCGTTAGCATGATCTGAAAACTTTGTCCTTGCCAAATATTCCTAGCCTTCTATGGAAATCCTGGTGGTACAGTGGTTAAGTGCTATCGCTGCTAACCTCAAGTTTGGCAGTTTGGATCCACCAGGTGCTCCTTGGAAAATCTGTGAGGCAGTTTTACTATGTCTGTAGAGTCACTATGAGTCAAAATCAACTTAACAGCACTGGGTTTTTGGGTTTTGTCCATCACTATGCCCCATGTCTGTATCTGATAGTCCCAAATTACTCCTCATAAAACATGTATTTTATCATTTCATCAACATCTTTTGCTTCTTGAAATTTTTGCCCATTAAAACATTAGGCTAGTTTGATACATAAAGTCTCATGTCTAGTCAGGGCTTTTCCAAAGACATGAGTCATGTTTGTCTTCTTGTATTTGGGTGCTGTGGCCTCCAGCCACCATCCCATCCTACTCTTTGCTCTGTTTCAAATTTTTGTTTGTATAGGCCTCATTCCCTGGCTACAGGTGGGTTTCCTCTTTGTTAAAGAAGACAGCAAAGGCTTGCAACTTCAGATCACATCTAGTTTAGCAATTCCACCAGAAACAGAAATTCTAGAATGAATATATTGTTCACTGTTTTTTAAAGTATTATACTGAATGTGTAGTAGTCTTGAGTCCCAACCACTGCTACCAATGCATCCCGAATACTACTCACATTACATTCTCCTCCCGACAGCAGCCATTGCTGTCGTAGTCTCTGACACCAACTGCCAGCTTGCCTGTAGAACCCTCTGGCTTGGTATTCGGAACTTGAGATGAGTTTGCAGATGAGTTTGTCCAACCTGATGTGACCTGTTCCAGCTTCATCCAAGCCCTGCGATGAGAAGTGCTTGCTTTTACTTAATCTGTCCTTTACTGACTGTAGCTTCTAATAAATATTATTTGTGCCACTGCTGCTGACCTGTCAGCATTCTCCCTTTCCTTCTGTTTGCTTTTTCTCTTTCTTTCATTCACTGCCACTTTTCTCCATACTTTATGGGCTCCACCTGGTAAACTAATCTTACTGCATGCAGTGTTACTTTTCCAGGTCTATTCACTCTGCTGTGATCCTGTGTGTGCCATCCCGGTATGTGATGGATATTTTTGTTTTACCTCTCAGCCAGCTCTGAGATATTAGTATCTGGATACAAAAGGTTTTGATGCACCTCTGTAATGAGGTCATGCTCCTTCCACTGTTCTATGAGTTTTTTACAAATCATTTTCTAGCTTGAGATTTTTTTTTTTTAATCCGTAAAATGGAAATTTTAGCATTTACTTTCCTCTCCATTCTGCAGTTAGAAATAATTTATGCATAACTTCGGAGATCTATTCATAAAGGATGTGATGTGAGTACAGAGTATTATCATTATTCAAACGAGTATATTATTACTAGTTGATATAAACAGAATTGAAAACATTCAGAAAGGTATTATAAGAATAAAATGCATTACTAAAAAGGATGATTTATGTTTTAGAAGGTCAGAAAAAATAACTTATGATTTGATAAAGAAACACTAAAGGAAAGCAAAAACAATGAAAATAGCTTAATGGCTTAAAAATTAAGTAAACATTTATGTGATGGTAATTTAACATACTGCAATTAAAATTAAGTCTAATCTGTTTGGGTTGATATAATACCTTCTAATGTGTGTTATAATTCATTCAAAGCTATATAAGGAAGACCTCATGAGATGACTGCCATAAACTGAGTCTCTGCTATATAATAATTTCTGACACTTATTCACACTTACTACTCTGTGCCAAGCGCTGTTCTGAATACTTTTCATATGTTAATTTATGGATTACCCACAACCTGCCTGTTGTTGCTGTGTTAGGTGCTGATGAGTCAATTCCATCATGTAGAGAGAATTTTAGTTTATTTAGCACTGCTATAATAGAAATACACAAGTGGATGGCTTTAATATAGAGATAATTATTCTCTCACCATCTAGTAGACTATTAGCCTCAGTTCAGAGCATCTGCTTCAGGGGAAGCCTTTCCCTCCCTGTTGACTCTGGAGGAAAGTTCTTGTCATTACCTTCCCCTGGTCTAAGAGCTTCCCTGAGAGGGAAATCCAGGACCAAAAGACACACTCTGCTCTGGTGCTGCTTTCCTGGTGATATGAATTCTCCAACTCTCTGCTTGCTTTCCTTTCTCACAAGAGATAAAAGGCCAAAAAGTGGTGTAAGCCACACTCCAGGGAAACTCCTTTCACATTGGCTCAGGGAGGTGGCCTTAGTAAGGGTGTTACCAGACCAGATCGTTTTCACTGAGTTGTTTCCTACTCATGGCAACCCTATAGGGCAGAGTAGAGCTTCCCTGTAGAGTTTGCAAGGAGCACCTAGTGGATGATTTGAACTGTTGACCTTTTGGTCAGCAGCCATAGCATTTAACCACTATACCACCTGGGTTTCCAAGAGTATTATAGTCCCACCCTAATCATCTTTAACATAATCCAGTCTTGCCTTATTAACTACAGGCAGAGATTAGGATTTACAACATAGGAAAATCATGAAATACAGGACAGTCACACAATACTGGGAATCATAGCCCAGCCAAATTGCTATACACATTTTTGGGATGTGCATAATTCATGCCACTTGGTAAAGAAGGGAGTTAGGGAAAAAGAGGAAGACTGTCAATGAGATGGATTGACGCAGTGGCTGCAATAATGGGCTTAACCATAACAAGGATTATGAGGCTGGGCAAGACTGGGTAGTGTTTGTTCTGTTCTGCATAAGGTCCTTCAGTCAGAACCCAACATTACCTCATCTAACAATGAACATATCTATAAGATAGTAACAATATTTTTTAACCTATAGTGAGTGAAGGGGAGCAGTCATAGTCACATTATACTGGTTATCCTTCTGATTTGAAATAGTCAAATTAGTAGTCTTATATTGCTATCCCCAAATAATGGTGCTCTTTATTTGGATAATGGCATATAATCGTGTGTTCTGTCTTTGAAAAGAACTGCCTGTTGTTGAGAACATATATGAACCATAACAGTTCTGGTTCTGCAAATGAGCTGTATCTTCATCTGGGTGTATGCATATCAACACCCAGATACAACCTAAGATTAATGTTCTCTATGCATGTGGTCATATCTGATTTACACTTCAAGAAAAGTTTTTAAAAAACTTATACAAGGCCCAATGAATTCCACAGGTGCAAAGAAGCAAATTTTTAAAGATAACAACTTTAGTCTTTATGTTATATTCCAATGGTAACAACAAAAACAAAATTGTTAAGTGTTACATAGTTTGAAGTTATTAATTTTGGACACTGTTTATCAAATTAGAAGAATCTTTTTGAGGTGTGCTTACTCCAGTATGTTCAGTCTGGCTACACACGGGAAAGCCACACTGGCTATTACAAAGAGAGCTAGTTAAAAATTTGTCAGGGGAATAAAGAGATAAAGGGAATGCAGCAGTACAGTAATAACACAATAATAAGTTAAAGAAAAAAGTTACTACATCCTAAGGTTGGGAAAACAAACCATATGGAGAATATTAGACCCTAGAAGCACGGAGAAAGGGTTGTTTGGATTTGAGGATAAGACTTCTTGTGTATGGGGCGGGAGACTGCTGCTCTGCAGAGCTGGTACTAGAAGACTCAGAGGAGGAGTCCTGCAAAGCTAGGACTCTGAACTCTAGGGTGGAGGCTCAGCCAAACCATGCTCAGTCCTCAGGAAGCTGGCTTCTCCAAGAAGGTTTCTTGGTACCTAGAACTCACTAGAACTTTGGACCTAGAACTTCCTCTCTGAGGAAATGTCTGCCTAGCTGTGCTGGTTATTATCAGAGGGTACATAAGGCTGTTCTAGAAGTGATGAAAGGAGCTGGAGACTGGAACCAAACGTTGCCGTTAGATGGGGGTGGTTCCTGGGCCACTTTTATGGAGGAGAAAGCCCTTTCTCACTTCCTAGCTTCTGATCTCCTCCATTACTTCCTATTAGTTAAACAAAGCTGAAACTCAGCCAACAAGAAACATAATTTGTAGAGACCTTAGCCCAGCATCACAAATCAGAGTCTATGTTAAGTATGAATTTGCAGTTAAGCCAACAATTTAATAATCTGAAAAAATAATAAATCAGAATGAATCTCTCATCCCTTGTCCTGAAGACGAGACAGCGACATTTGTTTTCCTGTTGTTGTTAGGTGCTGTCAAGTTGGTTCTAACTCACAGTAACCCTATGTACAACGGAACAAAACACTGTCTGGTTCAGTGGCATCCTTACAATCCTTGTTGTGCTTGAGCCCATTGCTGCAGCCGCTGCCAATCCATCTTGTTGGGGGTCTTCCTCTTTCTCACTGACCTCCTACTTTATCAAGCACAATGTCCTTCTCCAGAGACTGATCCCTTCTAAGCAAATATCCATTTTAGTCAGCTAAATCTGCTTTAGGAAACTCTGGTGGTGTAGTGGTTTAGAGCTACAGCTGTTAATGATAAAGTCAGCAGTTCAAATCTACCTGGTGCTCCTTGGAAACTTATAGAGCAGCTCTACTCTGTCCTGTAGGGTCACTATGAGTTGGAATTGACTCAACGGTAGTGAGTTTGGGAGTGCTGCTTTAACAGAGATACCATAAGTGTATGTCTTTAAAAAGAGAAATTTTAGTTCATCACAGTCCAGTAGGCTGAACGTCCAAATTCAGGGTGTAAACTTTAGGGGAGGGCTTTCTCTGCTGGCACTAGAGGGAAGTCCTCGTTAGCAATCTTCCCCTGACTAGTAGAGTCTGAGGTACAGGGACCTCTGCCCTTTCCCAAGGATGCACTCAGCTCCAGGCACTGCTTTTTTTCTGATTGTGTGAGGTGCCCAAATTTCTCTGCTAGCTTCTTTCCTTTATATCTCAAGAAACTGCCTCAAGGCACAAAATAGTCTTCCACATTGAGTCCTGGCCCCATCTACCCTCATTAACATCATACAGCTGGGAGGAATATGGAGGAACATTATACAATACCAGGAACCAGAAATTTCTACACATATTTCTTGGGGGAACACAAATCAATCTATAACAATGTCCAAAGTATTTAAGATGTAGTCCTGCCATCTCTGCTTCTGAGGAGCATTCTGGTTGAACTTCTTCCAGGACAGATTTGTTCATTCTTTTGGCAGTCCGTAGTGTATTCAATATTCTTCAGCAACACCACAATTCAAAGGTGTAAATCCTTCTTCTGTCTTCATTATTTATCATCCAGTTTTTTGCATGTTTGAGAGGCAATTGAAAACACCGTGACTTGGGTCTGGTGCACTTTAGTCTCCAGTGTGACACCTTTGCTTTTCAGCACTTTAAAGAAGTCTTTTGTAGTAGATTTGCTTGATGTAAATGTTTTCCTTGGAGGTTTTCAAATATATATATTTATCTGTTTAGTAGCAAAATATATATCCATTTATATTGATGTCATGGAGTTCTATTTTATACCAACAGTAAACATAGAAAAGACTCATTATAGGCCTATGACTTTGATTTCTTTGAATTAACAAGTTGCTTTCATCAGTTAATGCAAGATAAATGCATAGTTGATGACCCATAATCAAATTTCAGATAATAAATTCGACACTAAAGCTACATATATCCATTAAGGCTCATCTCTTACAGTTAATGTCAAAGTGAAGCTGAGTGTGTGGGTTTAAAGAGTGCAAAAATTAGGTAGAAAAAATGAACGAGTAAATCATGCTATAAAATATTTAATATCATTTTCGAATTCATTAAATCCAGGAAAGCAACAAACCCTATCATCACTGCCATCCCCTTTCCCCACCTCTCAGCCCCCCCCCCCCCCCCACTTTTCTGGAGGCACACTTTGTCCTCTCAGTATTTTGTATAGGGGAGCTTTCAGTTGCCCTGTGGTGGGGCAACATAGAGGGCTTCCCCATGAAGAGGTAGAGTAAATTGGGCTGTTGAAACATGGCGCTTCTGCAAGAAGGTGGATCTGCTGAGGCCACCACCAACATGAAGAGGTCAAAAAAGCTAATAGATTATCCCTGCTTTTGTGGTCTTGACCAGAAGAACATAGCTTCTCTTTTACTCTCAATACCACCTTGTCATTACCTGGCCCAGCACCCTTCAGCGTATGTAATTAGTCAAGTCATTATGTCCTAGCTTTTATGCATAGGAGAAAATGTTCTGATTAAGACTAAAGCATCAGAACAAATGAATTAAAATAGCCGTGGCTTCTATATGCAACGATGTCCCTTAATACACACAGCTTTCAGAGACTCTTCTTATAAAAATACACATGCAGCCACTGGTACATCTTTTCATGGAAGACTCAAGAGGTCTGGGATTCAATTCCAGCTTTGCCAGGAGTATGTGAGATATGGGATATGACAGTTAACCTATCTGGGTCCCATTGCCTAATCTACCAAATGTGTAAATGCTCTTCTCTATGTCTTCCTTCCTTTTCTCCATCACCGCAGTTTACTAATGAAACCTCTTGTGAGACTCCAAGTAGAAAGCTAAAGAGGCGGGGCACTGATTACAGCAGGATTGAGGCTCAGATCCTCACTGTCTTTCCCCAGCCCAGCAACCATTAAGGAGTTAACAGCTCATTCTGTGGAACTCAGTGTGAAGACCACCAAGTTCGATTCCTTTCAGCTCTGAAGTCTTTGGCTTTGGACTTCCACTCCAAAAAGATAACTTCAGTTGACCAGAAGTTATTGTGCAACTAGAGTTGCCAGGATGCACTTACCCCTGATTAGAGATACCCCCAAAACCAAACACACTGCTGTTGAGTGAATTCTGACTCATAGTGACCCTATAAGGCAGGGTAGAACTGCTCCATAGTGTTTCCAAAGAGCATCTGGTGGATTCGAACTGCCAACCTTATGGATAACAGACATAACAGTTATCTACTGTGCCATTAGGGTCAGAGATAGGATGTTTTAGTCACTAGCTACCTTGCTGCCAGTGGGTCTTTACTGATACACATATGTGCTCATTCACATACCATGTGTTTACATCTGAGCTTAAGAAACAGAGTGCATTTATTGATATTCATTAACAGGATGTTTGCTAACAGTCAGGATGTTAACAGGCTGGCCTGATCTTCACGCATTAGTTCTTTGACCTAACAATTTAACTGATGGCTGCTGTCTTTACTGACACATGCTTTGGATACTTGAAGAACCCCTAAAGAAGAGGACTCAATTACAAAATAGTTTAGAACAAGCCCTAACTAGTCATACAATCCTCTTTTCAGTTTGAGGACCTCGATTATTACCCTGCCCGTAAGTTCCTAGGTAGTTGATTCCTACTCCAAACAGGACAAATTATCAAACTGAGGATAAAAATCACCAAGACCTGATCATCCTTTTCAATGTGTCAAATCTATTCAGATTGCTACACTGTCAATGTTTCAGAAGCTGCCACATCTGGTTAATAAATTTCAATCTGTTTGCATTATTTCGTTCTCAAATATGTGAAGCTTTCTCATTCTTCCTGAAATTTCTGGTCTTTGACTTTGCCATTTAGGTATGAGCTGATGCTGGCTTGCCAAATTGGCCCCAACCCAGGCTCTTTTCTAAATTCTGCAGTGGACTGACCTCTGCTCTGGATGCCACATGGTTCAGTCACATCACTGGGTCTTGCTGTAGAGTTATCCACCTTCTCATTTCTTTCTTGGCCTCTTGGCCCTGGGCCGCACTCCCTGCTCCAACCCTATAGGACAACTTGCAAATATTTATTTTACCTGTGGGTGTGTCTACTTGAAAAAGAAAACAATTATATCCTACATAAAGGATGAGTTTTTATGCTTGTTGAACTGCCTTTTAATTTATAATTTTTGTTATTCTAAAAGTCCATTAGTAAGTGCTCACTGGAGAGGATACCATAAGCTTAATTGAGCATACTTTTCATCAGCAATGATCTATTTGAACGAGCCCTGGTGGTACAGTAGTAAAACATTCAGCTACAGGTTCTGCCACCAGCTGCTCTGTGGGACAAAGATGTGGCAGTCTGCTTCTGTAAAGATTAGGGCCTTGGAACACTACAGGACGGTTCTGTTCTGTCCTATAGGGTCACTGTGAGCTGGAATTTGACTCTGCGGCAATGCATTTGGTTTTCTTTATATATATAGTGTTCCCAAGTGTTTCGTTTTCTTGGAAGGGCAAGCATTTGGGCCATTGTTAAACAATACATTTTGTGGTTTTAGAAACTTAAGCCAACAGGGTAGTAACTTGTTTCCAAGAACAGTGCAATCTGAAATTCTTCATTTTGAATCACTGGCAGTGATATTCAAATGTATAATTGCATTTTTGAAAACCTTTAGTGTTTTTATCTTTTTTGGTGACTCATCAGAAAATACACTAATGACTCTTAAATAAACAAAAAGTCAACAAAGTAGAATATGCCTTTGTTTGTCTTTTTCAAGCATTTCCTTCAGGAAGCCTCATCTAATTGTTTTCAAGTCATTATTAAGCTATTTTGCTGCACTACTGGGTTATAGTTTCCCTATTTTGTTTGCTTAAAGAGATAAAAATATAAATCACAAGCATGAAGGCTTGAGTCTTTATGTAATAGATTATTATTGTTAATTGCCTTTGAGGCACTTCTGACTCCTGATGACCCCATCAGTGCAGAGTAGAACTGCTCCATAGAGTTCCCAAGGCTATGACCTTTCAGAAGCAGATTTCCAGGCCCGACTTCCAAGATGCTGTGGGCTGTGTTTGAATTGTCAACATTTCTGCTAGTAGTGGATCACTGAACCGTTTGTGTCACCCAGGGACTCCTTGATGTCACAGATGGACAGACCTACTAAAGGTGCCCTAAAACACTGTTATACTCAAGCATACAGCATTACCAATTAATGTCTGCACATGCTTTGTAACCCTTCTCCAAGATCATTGGAAATGATCTTTAGTTTACCTAAGACCAAGTAGTATGCCTGTGTATTTGAGCTAATGGTTAGATGATAACAAGTTATACTACTTTGCACTAAAAGACTCATTGGAGAATGACAGCCTTGCTCATCTCTCCCTCTAGATTCAGTCAATTTCAAAATGAGCAAAGAGACATAAATAAGTCAGAAAAAAAATTATCTTTATTTCTGGTAAAAAAAGGGTTAGAACAGGCAGTCTGGGTCAGAGAGCATTCTGCTGGCTTCCTAACCCCCAAGTTTCCCCAGTGGCTGTCAGGTCTGGGATTGGGACTGAGTGTAGGAGAGCTAGCCAAATAGTTTGCAACCTGAGGCTATTCCAGTTTGTCGTACCATGAGAAGTGTTCCTCTTGAGTGGCAGAGAGAAGAATGCTCTTCCTCAAATCCAGATGATTCCAAAAAGAAAACCTGAAAGAAGTTGAGTTGCAACTCGAGGCTCTTTCCCTAGTGCTGTGGATCATATAAATCCCTCTCCCTTCCCAAGGGCACCATTTATCAGCACTGCATGGACAGAGGCTAATTAGGGAGACCTCCGTGTGAAGTTGGTTAGGGAAAACTGTGAGGTCAGAGAGTCATGATCCCAACTTAGAAAATGAGAAGAACGCCTAATAGAGGTTAGCGACTTGGCCAAAGTTGCAGAGCCAGGGGCTGATGGGAGAATGCTTTCCATATTCTGCTTCAAGGTGGCAGAGCTAGAGACCTGCACTCCTTCTGACACGGGCTCAATTTCTTCTTAACAGAGGCTGCCATGGGAGTTTTCCACAGTTCAGACTCACTTTCTACTGAAATCCGTTCTTCAGGGACAGATGATTATTACTGTCTTAGCACATTCCTGTCCTCTTCTGATATGTGCTACTCTCTTTCCCGTCGGGGAGAAACCGCTCTCAGTTTCTCTGAGCCAAAATCTATAGAGCTGTGCAGCCACTGTGCTCGGCTGATTCTTCCCTCTGGCTGTGCCCTCTCTCGCCTTGTGATGACCCTCTGTGATCTGTACCCACTCAGTGGCTCCCTGATTTCTGCTGTTAGTCCTGAAGCTGCACTTAGTAACATAAATCAGTTGCTGTTGAGTCAGTTCCAGCTCAGTATCTTCATGGCCATCAGAGTAGAACAGTGCTTCATAGCCTCTGGGTTTCTATATCAGGTGCTTTTAACCCCTCCTGCTATCTAATAAATAAACTGAACCAACAAAAACACCTAGACAACTCTCTCCAGTGAAATCAATAATCAGACAGAACTTCCTGGTACCTCACTCCCCCACCTGCCACACATACTGGTTTTTCTTCTCTTCTATTTTGCATTTGTTCCAGAAAAAAATATCTTTATAGATTTTGAGAAGCTTCGAAGCAATATTCAGATGGCTTTGTCATTAAAAGCTTTCACTTCTGATTTATACTTATGTTCCCTTTTTAATGAACAGATATTTGGAATTCTAGTTGGTATGTTAGCTTTGCCAAGGAAAAGAATTCCACCTGGCTGAAGTACTGAATTCTGGGATTTCTGTATAAGTGATATCCATCTGTTTATATATGTATTTATAAAATCACTGGTTGTTATACGTCAGTTCAATGCAAGTTAAGTCTAACTTTTACGAAAATAGTTTATTCAGTTAAAAACTACCAGTTAGTTACTGTGACTCATATATATTGACAAAGAAGTACTATGAGATGAAGTGGCCAGAACAAGGCGTTAAGAAGCAGGCATCCTGAAATAAAGCCTGGCTGTAACATTTGATGTGTGACTGTATTGCTGTGCAAGTCAGTTATCTTCTTTATACCTCAATATTCTTCATGTATAAAATGTGAATAATAAAGCACATCACTGGTTGAGCTAAGATTAAATTAAAACAAGAAAAGTAAGTGTGAAGTGCTTAGCATACTGTCTGGTACATGAAAAGTTTTTCAGAAATGTTAACTATGTACATCTTGGATTTTTTAAGGCTTACATAGAAACTTGTAGATCTCATCAATATAACTGCCATTAATCCATCTCATTAACATCATAGAGATAGGAGTTATAGCACATAGGGAAATCACATCAAATGACCAAAGAGTAGACAGTCATACAATACTGGGAATCATGACCTAGCTAAGTTGACAGGCGAGACTCTGAAACTTGCTCTTGAACATCAGGTAACTAAAGCAAAAGGAAGACATGATGAAATACAGGCACTGAACAGAATATCTCAAAGGGTGGCTGGAAAAGACAGAGTGAAATATTACAGTGACATGTGCAAAGAGCTAGAGATGGAAAACCAAAAGGGAAGAACACACTCAGCATCAAGCTCAAAGAACTAAAGAAAAATTCCAGTCTCCAGTTCCCATAGTGAAATACCTGGCTGAAGCCACGGTATTTTCAGTCATGTCTTTTACATGCAAAAGATAGACAATGAATAAGGCATGCTAAAGAATAACTCACACCTTTGAATTGTGCTGTTGGGGAAGAATATTGAAGATGCCATGGAATGCTGAAAGAATGAACAGTGTGAAACCTTGAAAAAGTTATTCAATTCTGTACATTTACATTATATACTTATGTAACACAAATACTCAAAATGTGTGAATAATCCTTTTCTTAGACCGAAGCTCCTTGAAGAAGCACATAAAGTATTTATGAAAACTGAAATGACAACAATAGACTCACAATACGCGTTTCACTGCACTTGTCTGTGAAATGAAGATAATAAAAACACAATCTTTCTGGGCTCTTATAGTTTTTTAACATTTACAATAGTACTGGGTGAAGTTTTATTCAAATAAAAGAATTTGGGCTACAGTGAGGAAATTGTCTTGACTATATAGAGAGGCGGATTATGCTTTGGTGAAGTGAAATATAACTTTATGACACCCATAAGAGGATACTGGTATTTGAACACAATATTTACTTTTGAAATCGCAAAATAAGCCACCCACTCTGAATAGAAACTTTTAACGTCAGACACCACAGTCATAGGGTGAAGATTAAAAAAATATATATATCCTAATTTTTTCTAATCTGTATCGTATCAGTTGTGCATTACTTTATAAATTGATAGCTCAGAATTACAAAGTATATCTTTGATATAGATTGAATATCCAAAGTACAAGGTATTGTAAAACAATTTTTAGTATTAAAATGTTTTCTATATAGAAAACAATTGCATATGTGTGTTTTGTGACCTACTCAAAAAAATACTGACTTATAAAATGTAAGATATTACTAATATCAATATTAGTTGATCGGCTTTGCACAGGGCACTGTAGATGAGTCAGAAGGACTGTAAGATGGCCCCAGTTTGGGAGACAATTTGAATTCCCAAAGAAATATCAGACATAGTGTATCAGATATCTAATAAATAATACAGAAAAGAGTTCAGAAATGTGGACTGTAGAAGAGTTCAGCAGGATCTTAAAATATGGAAAGGTTTCCATATGGTAAAATCTGGGAAAGAACATAAAGTTAGGAGACATAAAAAAAGGCATGTTTCTGGAAAAGTGAGAAAATTGGCTTAATCCAAGAATATCAGTAGAGTGAAACCAAATTATAGATGGATGCCAGCCAGAGGGACTTAGACTTGATCCTTAAGTGTATCAACCTTACAAGTGTGGTCTGAGGACCCTGAGGATCTCCCCAAACCATTTTCAGGGTCTATAAAATGGAAATTATTGTCATAATAACAAGTATATTCCATTGTCTTTTTCACGGGATTGATATTTGCACAATTGATGCAAAAGTACTCGTGACAATAAGGGTATTATTACCTGTAAGAATGGTGCTGTACCCGCAAACCATCTGTCCACATGAGACCAAAAGGTCATCAATTATTCAGAATCCAAGATGAGAGGCTGAGGAGCTCAGGGAAACTAGAGTACTAGAAATGGGACAAGAAAAACAACACCATTAAAGAAAATGTTGACACATTGTGAAAAATGTAATGAATGTCACTGAACAATTTGTGCCCAAATTCTCAAATGGGAACCTAACTTGCTGGGTTAACTTTCACTACTCAATAAAAAATTATTTTAAAAAATCTGTATTATTAGTCATTGAATTCTTAACCACCAAATCCTTGCAGTTAAAAATCCCAGTTTGACTTGTGTCCTTAATTAAACAGTCAGAATTATTAATTTTTATAATTCTCAATTTACTGAGTTTCTGTGTAATGGTCAAGTATGATGGGAGTCTTGAGGAAAAGCTCACAGGTAGTTACACAGGTTATGAGCTGAGCTAGTTGCTTTTACCATGGAATGTTGTTTTCGCTTGAATGATTGACTAGTACATGCTTATTCATCTTTGGGTACTCGGACGATGTTTTCTTGAAAATGAATGAAATGAGCTTGTCACTTTAACGAAAAAAACTGACAATATTTTCGTCAATGGTAAAATTTGAGCTTCTGAGGAAACAAGTAGGAATTTGGGAAACTTCAGTCACCACCGTGAGCTTCATAGTTTTTCAATTCTTACAGAATTTTCTGATACTAACTGAAAGGTCAGTGGTTCGAATCTACCAGATGCTCCTCAGGAAAAAAGACCTAGAGATCTGAACCTAGAAAGATTACAGCCTGTAAAACTCTTCTGGGAAGTTCTACTCTGTAATATAGGATGGCTATGGTTGGAATTGACTTCTTGGCACACAACAACGGCAGTATCCACAGTGGTATTGACAAATGTAGTTTTTTGGCACTGTCAACATTAACAGTCTGTATAGCTCAGGGAACTGATTTATTACGGGATCAATGCATGATGTTAAAGTTCCATGCCATAATGAAAAATTCCAGGTGCAAAATAGCCCAATGGATTTTAATGTATAAGTGTGTGGGAAGTTCACTGATACGGTCTCAGATTCTGAATTGCAACTAACCTTTAAGAAGCTGTCACTGTTGAGTAATAAGGTAGTATCAAAGAAGAGTACCTTCAATTATCTGAAAATGCTATTAAAATACTCCTCCATCTTCCAACTACATTATTTATGTGAAGCAAGAGATTCTTTGTACACTTTAACCAAAATAATATACAACCATAGACTGAATATAGAAGATAGAAGAATTTAGTTGTCTTCTGTTAAGACAAGCACTAAGGAAATTTAAAAAAAAAAAGTTTTTAAAGTACCACTCTTCAATAGTTGTTTGTTTGAGAAAATACAGTTATTTTTTGATGAATGTATTGTGTATTTTATTTTAATTTTTGGTGAAAATATACGTGGCCAAAGATACATCATTTCAACAATTTCTACATGGACCATTCAGCGGACATTGATGACAATCTTCACGTCGTACAACTGTTCTTGCTGTCCTTTTCCAAATTATTTCACCACTAGTAACATAAACACATATTTAGTGAACTCTATGGGGCAGTTCTACTCTGTCTGTGGGGTCACTGTGAGTCAGAATCAACTTGACAACACTGTTTTATTGTTATTTTAGAATGAATTCATAAACAGTACTTTAAATTTCTCAATTTTAATTTGAATTACAGTAAACATCAACAGATATAACCCACATAACGAAAAGAACATACGTATCCTCAGTAATTTGCAGGATTGCAGTGAAGTCCTGAGATACAAATACTGAGATCCTTCACTTTGTAAAAGGGTAAACAGTGAGGATTCTGGCATCTTCAGTTTCATTTCCCCTATACCCAGCCTCCGTTTTGCAACAGAGGGTCTGCATGGGAGACTAAGCCCTTTAACATCATATAAACCCAGTGCCATTGAGTTGATTGTGACTGGGAGACCCTATAGGACAGAATAGAACTACCTTGTAGGGTTTCCAAGTAGCAGCTAGTGTATTTGAACTGCCAACGTTTTGGTTACTAGCTGAGCTCTTAACTGCTTCTCCACCATGGTTCCTTTCATTATAAAGATCTCTATAAAAGTTCCTTAGTTTTCTTTACCAGACATCATTCTCCGTATTATACAATTATTTATGAGGACAGGGACACACTCTGCTATTTTATTTCATGCTCTTATGCCTTTGCTTTTGTTGTTTCTTCTGCCAGAAACACCTCTCACACCCTTTACCTTTTCTTTGCCTGTAACTGATCGGTCTAGTAAGCCCTTGATTAGGCACATCTGCAAATAGTTAACATGCTTGGCTACTAACCAGAAGGCTGGAGGTTCTAATCTGCCAAAGGTGTCTTGGAACAAAGGCATAGCTATCTGTTGTCGTCAGGTGCCCTCGAGTCCATTCTGCTCCTGGTGACCCTACGTACAGCAGAACAAAACACTGCCCAGTCCTGCACCATCCAACTGTCACTGCTGTGTTTGTTCCCATTGTTGCAGCCACCATATCAGTCCATCTTGTTGCAGGTCTTCCTTTGTCCTTGACCTTCTACTTTGCCAAGCATGATATTCTTCGATAATATGTCCAATGTATGTGAGATGAAATCTCGACATTCACAATTCTAAGGAGCATTCTGGCTGTACTTCTTCCAAAGCAGATTTGTTCATTCTTCTAGCAGTCCTTGATATGTTCAATATGTTTAACCAACACCGTACTTCAAGTACATCAGTTCTTCTTTGGTCTTCTTCTTCCGAAAAACCAGCCATTGGAAACCTATGAAGCACAGTTCTGCTCTGACACACATGAAACTGCCATGAGCTGTAGTTAATTCTACATCAACTGTTTTTCTTTTTTCTCCTTCAGGTACCATAACTAAACTCCCATTCTGGATTATGTGCTCCTTTCTTGTGGTCCTATACCTAGGTTTTAGCATTGAGCATCATTAGGACACCTTTTTTGCTTCTATGTCTGTTTTCGATAGTGGTTAGTAAGCTTTTGGAGGGCAGGGACCTTGTGACTAATGCATCATTGTAACTGAAATAGGCTTGTTTTGTTTAAATTTAAAAAGTGACATAATAAAAATACTAATGAGGAGTTAGTCTAACAAATGCCTTAAAGGTATTTCCAGTCAAGATCAACAATATGACCTAAGAACAAATCTAATTAACAAATAAACAACAATTATGTAGATCAAACTCAGTTTTTCCTCCATGTTGCCATGGAGATCAGTATCATCTATACATTTAGACACACACAACTGGAAATCGATGCACGCAAACAAAATTTCAGACTCAGCTTTCCAAAGAAACAAATCAATCATTTAATATTTTTAATGGCACAGTTATTGTAAGCAAGAAAACTCTAATGTCTGTAGGTCATCACTGCAAACTTAGTTTCATGAAAAGTCTGTGAAGGAATTTTTAAGGAAATAAAAACCAGACTTACTTGGAATAAAAGTTTGTGCTAATTTCTTTTAAAATCACTGAGCTGATATTGTTGCTCTTTGGTGCTGTCGAGTTGGTTCTGACTTATGGTGACCCCATAGGACAGAGTAGTAGTGTCCCATAGGATTTCCAAAGAGCGAATGGTAGATTTGAACTGCTGACCTTTTGATTTGCAGGTCAGCTGTTAGCCGTATTTTGGAGCCCTAGTGGTGCAGTGATTAAGAGTGTGGCTGCTAACCAAATGACTGGTAGTTCAAGTTCACCAGCCACAACTTAGAAACCCTATGGGGAAGTTCTACTCTATCCTATAGGGTCCCTATGAGTAGGCATTGATGACACCAAAGAACAACATACTAATGTTAAAGATACGAACAACGTCAGCAATTTCTTGTTTGTATTTATTATATCTTTAAATAGTGGTTATATTAAACAAACAGGGTAATTTTAAGCATGTGCTCTTTAAACTATAATGATCAGCTTGAAATTTATGTGGATCCAAGAAACACTACAAGAGCGAGTTCTCAGTATTTATTTAGTATTTTTCACATAAGTGCTGTTCAATACATGCCAAGGGCTACAGGGACTTGTTTGATTGTTTGCTTTTCAGGGTGTCATGCAATTTCAGCTCTTTTCTTAGTCATTCCGTAGGTTTATTTTATTACCTTGATATGTGTGTTGGGTTTGCACAGCTTTCCTTGTGGAGGGCTGCCCCATAGTGGCGCCGTCGACGGAGTAAGCAGCTGGTACTTACTTAAAGCCTCCATCACTCTGTATGACAGAGTAACTTAATTGTGCCCTGCTTTGGAGATGTTAAATGAAATTATCTTCAAAACAAGTGTGCTTCATTTAATATTTTTCTCCATCAAGAGCTTGAACTGTGACATTTACCTCAGGAACACTAAGTAACTAAACGTTTTATACAATGAGACCTCCAGATAGGGTAATCATTGCCAAGGCAGAACAGTCTCCTCTGAAGTATCTGTAATAAACATTTCAGTAGCTGTTGCTCAAGTGTGGACTTCAGAGCTTTAGGAAAATGAAAATTTGATACACAGTTAGCTGATGAGATATTTATACTCTGCTCTTGGTATCGTTAGGAGCCATCCAGTCGATTCTGACTCATGGCAACCCTGTGTGACAGACTAAAATTGTCCCATAGAGTTTTCTAGGCTGTAACATTGAAGGAAAGAGCCCTAGTGACACAGTATTTAAGTGCTCAGCTGCTAACTGAAAGGACTGTAAAGGATTTCATTTTATCTTCGATCTGCAGTCAACGTCCAAGGAAGCCTCAGTGAAGCCCATCAGCTGTTCCAGGGTAGAAAGATGGGGCAGTCCACTCGTGTGAAGATCACAGCTTTAGAAGCCCTTTGAGGCAGGTCTGCTTTGTCCTGGAGGGTCAGTATGTATCAGAATCAACTCAGAGCCAATGGGTTTGGTTTGGTTTGAATCTTTGCAGAAGCAGTTCACCAGTCTTTCTTCATTGGAGCCCCTGGGTGGGCTAGAACCTCCAACTTTTTGGTGAGCACTATCATTTGAGCTCTTAACCGTTGCACCCCCAGGAATCTTTTGTTTATACCCTAACCAACTGAAAAACAGACCCAGTGGCATCCAGTTCCTATTGAATTTACACTCTAGACCAGTCAAATTTTGTTTTTCCAACTTTGGAGATTATATTAGTTTCTTAAGGCTGACGTAACAAATTACTACAAACGATACGGCTTAAGAAATGTTGCCTTTGAATTGTGGTGTTGGCAAAGAATGTCGAATAGACCATGGGTTGCCAAAAGAATAAACAAATCTGTTTTGAAAGAAGTACAACCAGAAAACTCCTTAGAAGCAAGGATGATAAAACTGTTTCATATACTTTGGACATGTTGTCAGGAGAGATGAATCCCTGGAAGAGGACATCACATGCTTGGTAAAATAGATAGTGAAAAAGAGGAAGGCACTCAATGAAATGGATTGACACAGCAGCTACAACAATGGGCTTAAGCATAACAACAGTTGTGAGGATAGTGCAAAACTGGGCAGTGTTTCATAATGTACACAGGGTCCGTATGAGTCAAAACTGACTCAGTGGCACCTAACAGCTACACCACATAATTCTTTCAAGTAACAGCTTTATTCACTTAAAGTTTTGAAGGCTGGAAGTTTGCAATTAGACTGCCTGCAGTATTCACTCCTTGTGGGTGGTCTTGGGGAGAATCTGTTCCGTGGTTCTCTGTGAACTTTTGGTCAGGGCCCGTAATCCTTGGCGTTCCTTGGCCCATGGGAGCATAACTCCAATCACTACCTCTAGTTTCACATCTCTGTGAACCACAAGGAACTGATTTGAATCACTCTGATGGCCCGCCATACTTACCTTGTCACATTATATTTGTCAGTAATTTGAAATAGGCTCAGTAGATTTACGTTAACGCAAGATTTTATTATTTTTTCCTTTCTAGAAGCATGTTCGCCTAGGGTGAGAAGAATCTTGAATATTCAGAAATGCCAGCTGCCACATTTTCCAAAGAACTGCAATAGGAAATATGCCAAATACGTGAAATTATTTTGAATGATTTTCCATGTACTATATCATATTCATAGCAATCACCTGCAACTGAATCAAGTGGGGGTGGCCACCAAAAGTGAAAGTATGTCAGCATCGTGAGATGTTAAATTGGACAAGTCAATGAGATAAATGGAGAATGGAATATGCAACTTTTGCAAACAGATAATTCTTTCTCTGTTGTTTCTGTTATCTAGTGCTGCTCTAACAGAAATACCACAAAGTGGATGGCTTTAACAAAGGAAAGTTTATTTTCACACAGCCCAGTAGGTTACAAGTCCAAATTCATAGTGTCCGCTCCAGGTGAAGGACTTTCCGTCTGTCAGCTCTGGAGGAAAGTCCTTGTGTTGCATCAGCCTTTGGTCAGGGGGCATCTTGGCGCAGGAACCTCAGGTCTGAAGGACGTGCTCTTCTGCTGCTGCTTTCTTGATGGTGTGAGGTTGCCAATTCTCTGCTTGCTTCCCTTTCCTTTTATTTGTCATAGGATGAAAGGATAGAAGGTGGTGCAAACCACACTCCTGGGAAACCCCCTTTATGAAAGAGCAGGGAGGGGATCTTCAGAAGAGATTTACAGTCCCACTCTAACCCTCTTTAACTTTCAGCATAGGAAAATCACAAAATGGTGGACAGTCATAAAATACTGGGAATCATGGCCCACCCAAATGGCTCCACACGTTTTTGTGGGACACAGTTCAATCCATGACATCTGCCATCTCAGAGAAGTTAAAATCAATTTGCCTTTCTAAGTCAGGGGTTCTTAATATTTTTGGTGATAATGACCCTTTGGTAGCCTTTTGAAATCCATTCGTCTCTTCACCCTTACTCTGAACAATGATTTTAAAAGCATAAAATAAAATCCAGAGGACTATAGAGGAAGTTAATTATATTAAAATATAGTTGTCACAAGTTTTTAAAGCAAATGTATGGGTATATATTGCTTTTTATTAATAAATTACAATAAGATCTATCAATGGGTCTAGTAGCTATTAAGCTATTAATATGCTGTTTTGAAATAATGATGCTCATAATTTATTGCATTATCTTTTGTCATTATTGTGCTTTAGGTGAAAGTTTATAGCTCAAGTTAGCTTTCCATACAGAAATTTACATATACGTTGTTATGTGATCCTAGCAGCTGTCACTATAATGGGACAGCACATTTCTCTTTGCCACTACAGATTTCCCGTGTCCAGTCAGCTAGCTCCTCTCCTCTTCTGCCTTCTCACCTCTGGGTAGGAACTGCCCATTTAGTTTCATGTGTCTATTTAACCTCAGAAGCACATTTTTCATGAGTTATACCCCCATCTAATCTTTGTCTATAAAGTTGGCTTCAGGAATGGTTTCAGTTCTGGTTTAAGAGAGTCTGGGGACTGTGTCTTGTGGGGCAATATTAGTTAGAACATTAAGCCTGGTCTTTTTACTAGAATTTGATTTATGTACCCCACTTTTCTCCTGCCCTTTAACGACTTCCGTTGTGTTCTCTACTAGGGCACCCATTGGTTGTAGTCAGGCACCATCTAGTTCTTCTGGTCTCAGGCTGTTGGAGTCTTTAATATATGTGACTGTTTTTGTCTCTCGGGCTAATACTTTCCTTGTATTTTGTGTTCTTCATTCTCTTTTGCTCCAGGTGGGGTGGGAACAATTAATCTATCTTAGATGATTACATGCTACCTTTTAAGACCTAGATGCCACTCACCAAAGTGAAATGCAGAACATTTTCTTAATAAACTTTGTTATATCACTTGACCTAGATGTCCCCTGAAACTATGGTCCCCAGACCCCTTTCTATGCTGCTTTGTCCCTTGAAATGTTTGCTTATGTGCAGTAAACTTCTTAGCTTTCTGTTTAGTCCAATTGTCCTGAGTTTCCCTATATGGTATGTTGCCCTTACCATCACCTGGGATAATAGATTATTGTAATATCTTTTTTATTATGATTGTGTGAAAATGTACATTCCCATATAAATTTCCATACCCACCTATGTGCAGCTCCCACTGCTATCCCTGTCTTCTGACAGCACACCCTTTCTCCTTGTTCTCCAAGCTGTAGGGTTAGTTCTTTGGGTTCTTTCTTGATTCCAGATATGTGCACTTATAAAGATAAACTGACCCCTGAGCACTGCTTTCGCTGTATCCCATAGGTTCTGGTAGGAAGTGCTTTCATTCTATTGGAATACATAAATTTCTTTTTCATCCTTGATTTCTTCTATAACCCATGGCTTTTTGAACAAGAGATTGTTCAGTTTCTATGAGTTCCACTTTCTAGCTATGTTTTTTCTGCTATTGATTTCGACTTTTATTGCCTTATGGTTTGAGAAGATGCTTTGCAATAGTATGGATTTTGTTGAGATTTGCTTTATGCCCTAACACATGGTCTACTCTGGAAAATGTTCCATGTGCTCTGGAGAAGAAGTTGTAGTTGTCTGCTGATGGATAGAAAGTTCTGTATATGTCAATGAAGTCCAAATGGTTAATTGTTACAATAAGATCTTTTGTGTCTTTATTAAGCTTTTTTCCTAGACAATATGTCCAATATTGAGAGTGGAGTGTTGAAGTCTCCCACTATTATTGTGGGGTGATCTATCTCGTTTTTGAATGTAGCCAGTGTTTCTTCAATGTACTTAGATGCTCTAATATTGGGTACATAAATATTTAATATTTAATAAGGCTTATTAATATTTAATAAGTCCTGCTTGTGTATTGAAGCTTTCAGCAATAAATAGTGTCCATCCTTGTCCATGATGGTGGATTTTACATTAAAATCTAATTTATCTGGGATTAGTATTGCCATACCTACTCTTCTTTGCGTACTGTTAGCTTGATATATATTCTTCTATCCTTTAATTTCCAGTTTGTTCATATCTTTAAGATGAGTCTCTTGTAAGCAACATATAGACAGGTAGTGTCTTTTGATCCAAGATGTCACTCATTGTCTCTTTACTGGAGCATTCAGCCTATTCACATTCAGTGTAATTCTTGATAGGTATGTGTTTAGTGCTGTCATTGTGATGTGTTTATTTTTGTGATGATGTTTTGCCTGTTGTTACTATTCTGTTCTGGGACACTCTTCTTTATGAGTTGATTTTTCACCTTTTTCAGGGTTGGTTTTGTGGTTGTTGAGACTCCTATATTACGCCTCTTGATTTGTTACATCTTTATTGTGCTTTACCACTACCCCCGTGATCCCCTTTAATAATCTATTTTAAAACCCAGTTTTAACTACTGCAAGTCTTATTAACTTCCTCTTCATCTGGAAGGACTAATATGACTGTAGTACATCCTTTTTAATATAATGACATCATAGCTTTCATGATATCATCACTGGATCATTTCTTTCACTGTTATAGCTTTGACTGAGTTTGGAGCCTTCCCTAACTGAGTAGGTTTCTGGGTATATGTCCTGTATTTCCTCCTAATATATAGAGTTAGTGGTTTTGTTCTTCTAAGCCAAGAACTTCTTTCAGTATTTCTTGTAGCTTTGGTTTGGTTTTTACAAAGTCTCTGAGTTTCTGTTTATCTACAAATATCTTAATTTCATTTTCATATCTGAAAGATAGCTTTGCCAGATATATAATTCTTGGTTGGAAGTTTTTCTGCTTTATTTTTACTTCAAGGCTTTGAATGTGTTATCACATTGTCTCCATGCCAGCATTGTTTCTGCTGAGAAGTCAAACAAAAGCCTACTTCCCTCTGAAGGTTAGCTTTGCTTTGAGTCTTGCTGCCTGTAAGAGTTTCTGCTTATGTTTCATTTTGTTAAGCTTGATTATAATACATCTTGGAGTCTTTCTTTTGAGATCTATATTGAGGGGCATTCAACATGCATCTTGGATATCTATATTCTATTCTTTCATAATTTCTGGGACATTTTCTGTCAGCAGCTCAGCAACAATACTCTGTGTGTTCTCAGGTGTCTCGCCCTGTTCTAGAACTCCAATTAATCATAGATTATTCCTCTTTATAAAGTCCCACATGCTTCTTAATGTGCCTCCATTTTTCTTGTTTCTTTTCTTTGCTTTCTCCTCATAGATGCTGGAGTCAGCAGCTCTGTCTTCCAAGTCAGAAAGCCTATTTTCCATTTGTTCCATTCTGTTTTCTTGGCTTTGAATTGAAATTTCTGTCTCTTTGATTTTGTTATCAATCTGTTAGATTTCAGAGTACTGGTGTTCCATCAGATTGAACAGCTTGCTTAATATTTCATTTTGCTCTGCTGTATGTTATATAAGGTCTAAGAGGGCTCTCTATATAATCCTTTTGTACTAGCCCTCTGAGAGTTTCAGAAAGGCTTCTTCATCTGAGAAGATCTTTGGTTCTTTGGGGGGGGGGGCTTCTGAAGCCATAAGTGAGTTCTTTATGCTTTTATCCAAAGTTTGTTGCTTTTGGGGCATCTGGAGGTTGTTTTATTTCTCCAGTTTACCTTAACAGGATCTAAAGCTCAGTCTGAAAAGGAAGGTGGTCACCAGACACCTCTATGTACTTCAGTGGCTGGGCTTAGTGGAATCTCTGAGGTAGCAGGCTTCACCTTCTGATTGGCAAAGACACGGCCCTACCTATAGAGTCATTGAGGACTCTATTGTCAGCTGACCCTATACTGTGAATCAATAAAGGCTGGAAGAGGTGTGGTTAGGATGCACTGCAGTTACTTCTCTAGGCAGTCTTATATTAAAAGGTAAAAGGTAATTGACAGCTTCTAAAGTCAGTCAGGCTTTCAGGTGTATAAGTACCTCTTCCCAGCTGGCAAAGTAAGCACCTCTATATCCAATCCCAGATGCTGTAAACTACTTCAAAATATGGAAAGGCTATTGCCCTGCTGTCATTTGCTGCCAGGCCCCACCCGTAGGCCATACCGTGCAAAATACTGTTTTTATTTTTTTGCTTGAAAAGCCCTCTCCTCTGGGTAGGTACTGCTTCCTAGCCTGGGAATTATGTCCAGTTGAGGCCTCCATATGGGTCTATCTGCTTCCCTGTCTCAGAACAGGCTACTTAAGAGCGGAGGCTCATAGAGAGAGGCTAAAGGGGCAAAGGTGCACAGAATCCAAAGCCAGTCTCTCAAAATGTGTGATTCTGCCCACCAATCCCACCAGCAGTCCATCTGAACTTAGCTGTAAGTCAAGCCCTAGCCCTGCCTACTGGCTAAGACAGAGAAGAAAAAGTTAAAATGGTGAGTTATCTTTGGTCTGTGCGAGCTGGCACTCAACAAAGGTGGGGGTTGGTGAAAGAGGAGAGATTTCCCATTCAGTGGTATGTAGTCCAAATTAACAGCTCTATGCTGTGTCCTAGGGCTCGCTAGGTATCCAGAAACTTCCGTTTAGTTAT
The DNA here is from genome assembly GCA_028571685.1 of Heterohyrax brucei. Lineage (NCBI taxonomy): Eukaryota > Metazoa > Chordata > Mammalia > Hyracoidea > Procaviidae > Heterohyrax > Heterohyrax brucei. The sequence continues at coordinate 23,126,969 of CM053147.1, forward strand.
CAATTCAGGTCTTGGTTTCCAAAGGGATTTAGAGAGATGTGAGTTTAGTCTGCCATCTTGATTCCAACCTCTATTGTAATATCTTTAGCAAGTTATTATGACAAGAAATATCAATGATTTCTAATAACATTAGAAAAATGTTAAAACTGTTAGTAGTACTTCTTATACTGCTATTTTTTTAAATATATATTCAGAATTCAAGACAGAGTTTAATTGCATTTAGAGGTTAGTAAAAATAAAGTATTTTAAGTTCACAGACTCCTGCCATTCTAACAGTGGAGTCTTTGAACTTTGAGAATGTCTGTTCTAAATATTGTTTCCTGTATGAAACCTTTTATTCATTTAGACTACACACACACACACATGCCAAAGTTTTGCTGTTTTAAACGAGGAAAACTTGAAGAACATTAGACATTTTCAAGTACTCAAAGAGTGAGGGTGATGTTCGGTTCAATGCAGGAGGCTAGTCAGTGTCCATTTAATGACCAGAAGAACACTTTATGAGAATGCAAAAATGTTCTGGATACTAGGTCTGACAATTAAATTCACTAACTCATCCTGGAAAAAGTGATCCAAACCTCATTGCTGCATATCACTACAGTTGCCCTTGAGAAGCTATGCATCAGGGCCATGCCAGTGCTTAGTCTACCCTTCAAAACAATTTTGGAACTCATTTTCTGGAATGACCATCAGAGCACTTCCAAAGAGTAAACTTCATTAATTGTCTAGTTGGTACAAATTCATAATGAACAACACCTATGATATCAAAAAAAGTTCGCAACATCATTTTCACTCTTGATTTGGACTGACAGAGCTATTTTGATCATGGAAAATTGTCTGACTTCCATTGTGCACTTTGATGCTTTGTTTCAGGGTTGTATTGGTACAACCGTATTTCATCAACTGTGATGATACAGCCCCAAACATTGTCTTGCCTCTCCAAAATGTCTTGGCTAACTTTGGCTCTCCTTTGTTTTTGTTCATTGGTGAGTTCCTTTGGGAACATTTTTTGCACACACCTTTCTCATCCCAAGAATTTCAGTTAGGATTTTCTCTGTCGGTGTTTACTTGGTCTGCTATGTTTCTCACAGTGAACTGATGATCTTAACACACAATTCAATGAATTTTTGCAATGTTTTTATCAGTTCTGCTAATTACTGGCTGTCATGACCTCTCTTTGTCAGTGAAACTTTCTCTCCCCTCAGAAAAATGTTTAATCCATTTGCACAGTGCCATTTCTTTCATGGCATTATCCACATGACCTCAGACTAACACGTCCCTGATTTCACTTCCACTCTTGCCAAGTTTAATAAGAAATTTCATGTTTGTTCGTTTCTCTAATTCAAGGTCTACCATCCTTGCAACAGCACACAAAAACATACAACAACAATAGTGAACACCACCATGCAAGACACAAACACACCTGTGAGACACTGATACATCAAGGTTATGAAACCTTACTGAGTTGTTTGTACAGTGCTGCCAATGTAAGCACACAGTAGCAAGATTACGAACTTACTTATCAGATCTCATATTCCAGATTCTATGATAGCATAAGTGTTCTGATGTCTCTAAGCTTTATATGAAACTTTTTGCCAGGAAAGTACTTTAGAGTCAAGAATATTTAAATAATGTATCCACCAGTCTCTTCTTGCACTTTTATGAGGAAGTTCTACTTTGACCTACAGGGTTACTGTGAGTTGGAGTCCATTCAACAGCAATGGGTTTGGTTTTAGTTTTTCGTTTCAGGCATTATGGTCTATGTCTTTTTCTTCCTTATTTTCTCAGTTCTAGATACTGGGAAATCGTTGTTATGTGTTCATTATATAGTCACTGACTTTCTCATACATTGAGTGTACTCTCTGTCATCTATACTTGAGGGCCAGTGTGCAATACTACTATTACTGCTGCTCCTGCTGCTGCTACTGCTACTACTAATATTAGCTAACATTTTCATGGTGCTTATTATGTGGCATGGTCTGCTCGAAGCACGTTTTGTAAGTTATCTCATTTCATCCTTGCTACAAATCTAGGGTCCATATTTGTGCCCTTTCCAGAGAAAGGTGATCCAGCAGAATGTGGAAATTATCTAACCATATTATCAATATTGCATACATATAAGAATTTGCTAAAGATTATTCAAAAGCAGTTGTAGCGGTACATCAAAAGGCAACTACCAGAAATTCAAGCCAGATTCAGAAGAGATGTAGAACAATGGATATTATTGCTGATGTCAGACGGATCTTGGCTGAAAGCAGAGAATACCAGAAAGATGTTTACCTGTGTTTCATTGACCGTATAAAAGCATCTCATTGTGTGGATCATAACAAATTATGGGTAACATTACAAAGAATAGGACATCCAGAACATTTCATTGTGCTCATGAGGAACCTGTACATAGACCAATAGGCAGTCCTATGAACAGAACGAGGAGATACCACATGATTTAAAATCAGTAGAGGTGTGCATCAATGTTGTACACTTTCACTATATTTACTAAATCTGTATGCTGAGGAAATAATTTGAGAAACCAGACTATATGAAGAACAGAGCAGCACAACTGAAGAAAAGAAGACTCATTAACAACCTGTAATCTGCAGATGACACAACCTTGCTTGTTGAAAGTGAGGAGGATTCGAAGTACTCATGGATAAAGATCAAAGAATACAGCCTTCAGTATGGATTATATGTTAACATAAAGTAAAAAGCCCTTGCGACTAGACCAATAAACTACATAATGATAAATGGAGAAAAGACTGAAGTTGTCAAGAATTTCATTTTACTTGAGTCCTCAGTCAGTGCCTGTGGAAGTAACAGTCAAGAAATCAAAGGATCCATTGTATTGGGTAAATCTGCTACAAAAACCTCTTTGAAGTGTTAACAAGCAAAGATGTCACTTTAAGGACAAAGGTACACCTGACTCAAGCCATGGTGTTTTCAATTACCTCATATGCACATGAAAGCTGGAAAATTAATAAAGAAGAAGATCAAAGAATTGATGACTTTGAATTATGGTACTGGCAAAGAATACTCAATATACCATGTGGACTGCCAAAAGAAAGAACAAGTCTGTTTTGGAAGAAGTAGAGCCAGAACGCTCCTTAGAAGCAAGGATGGCAAGGCTTTGTCTCACAAACTGGACATGTTATCAGGAGGGATCCCATCCTTGGAGAAGGACATTAAGCTCGGTAAAGTAGAGGGTCAGAGAAAGCAAGGAATACCCTCATCAGGGTGGATTGACACAGTGGCTGCAGCAGCGGGCTCCAGCATAGCAACAATTGTGTGGATGGCGCAGGACTGGGCAGGGTTTCCTTCTGTCATACAGATGAGTTCTGACAAGCAAGTCTGTGAACTTCATTGTTCTAAGTGCTATGTACCTCATTGTTGAATATCACCACAGTCACCTTTGAAGTACTCCCCTTGGGAATCCACGCACCAGTGCCAGTGCCTAGTCCACCCTTCAAAGCAATTTTGGAACTCTTTCTGGAATGGCCATTGCTCACATTATCATGGTAGCAAGTTTGTGAACCTAATTATATAGTTACCTGTGAGGGAGTTTTTAACCAGTAAACAAGTAACCGTATTGGAGTACACCTCTGTACTCACCTGATTTGGCCCCCAATGACTTTTTTTCTTTACCCAAAGATAAATTATTCAAAGGAAGACATTTTGATGACATCCAGGGCATCAAGAGTAATGTGATGACAGTTCTGATGACCATTCCAGAAAGAGTTCCAAAATCGCCTGACCTCTGTGCATAGCTTCCCACGGGGAGAACTTTGAAGGTGACCACAATAATATTCAGCAAGGAGGTATGGAGCACTTTTTCTAAGATGAGTTCATGAACTTAATTGGCAGTCCTCATAGGGTTGCTAAGAGTTGGAACCTACTGTATGACCCTAAACACCAACAGTCATCAGAGGTAGAGATGATAAAACAGAGACACAAAAAAATTAAACTTAATGGCTAAGACAAGACATTAGGAGAGTTAGAAGACAGAGCTGAACCCAAGCAGTCTGACCTTTTCCACTTCACCCTACTGCCCCATGCTAGTCAAGTGCTATGTTAATGAAGAAAAGCTCTGGTTTTCTTTGGGAATATTTTAGTGACTACAAGTACATAATATAAATGCAAATATGCAATCTTTCCTAATTTTCAATATAAAACAAATCATACTAATGAGTATAACAAATTTTAATTTTTTAATTAATTACTTCTTAATTTACTTATATTGTTGTTATTTAGGTGCAGTCAAATTGATTTCAAGTCATGGTAATATAGTACAATGGAGTAGAACCGCCCCATAGAACTTCCTAAGCTGTAATGTTTATGGGAGCAGATCACCAGGACTTTCTACCACACCGCTCCTGGGTGGGTTCAAAGCATTATTTAAAAAAAAAAAATACTGTCAAGTCAATTCTGATTGAGTGACCCTACAAGACAGAGTAGAACTGCTCCTTAGGGTTTCCAGGAAACAGCTTGGAATTCTAACTGCCGACCTCTCGGTTAGCAGCTGAGCTCTTAACCACCACACCACCAGAGCTTCCAAACATCTACAGATATTATTATTTATGGATATTATCTATCCTGATTGTGGATATTATTATGTAAAAATATAAAACATCCCATTGGAAAGTAGAACAAGAGGCTTTCCAGAATAAAATATGTATTATATTTTCCCTTTTGTAGTTCTTTCTGTATTTTTCATTTTCTTCAAATAAAACTAAACTCGCAATTATTTATTAGAAATTAAGTAATTGAGCATAATTATTAATAACTTGGTCTGTACCCCTTACATACTTGCCAGATTAACACTGAAACTGCCTGCCACTGGTAAACAATGGGAATGTCCTGGTTAATAGGATCCAGTTAGCAAGCTGGTTCTTCTCCACCTCTGATGAAATCTAGTCCCTATCACTTTTCAGGTTACTTTTCAATAATGAAGGCCTATACTCTTATGAATTAAAAAACAAAAAAATAAGCTAATCTCAGAAATCAACATTACCTAGTCCCATGTAATAACCAGCACACCAAACTTCATTACTGTTAAAATTTTTCATTGCTCCAACTTTGGCCTTTCTTGTCAGGTTAGCCCTGACTGCTGGATTTCCAAAGTAGACTTCAGTGGGCTCTTGCTTTCATTTCCCTTTTAGCCATTTCCCCCAGCTTATTTTTTGATGCCTCTAGTTTTTAATGGGGATAAAGTAAGCAATGGAGCGATAGAGGTCTTACTTAATTGGTAAGCAACAGAAGTCTTACTTGGCAAGGTCAGCAGGTAAGTTGATAGCTCAAGTCCCAAGAAATCAAGGTCAGATGAGGAGGAGGGAGCTACAGTATCTAGAGCAGAACATCTACCTACATTTCAATGCAGGACACACCTCCAAGGAAACTCCCTTTAAACTGATTGGCTACTCACGATAGATTCCATTATGGATCTGATCACATAAACACTGAGAATTATTGCTCAGTTAAGATAACATACAATGTTTACCATGACTAGGGTATTTTCAAAACAGTGATTTTATTAATTGACAGTGACATCTAAGACAGATAAACGAGAAGTAGAACGACATGAGGAGCATACATTCTGGTGAATTGGAAGGCACTTTAGGGTTGAAGAATTATTGAACTTCATGCTAGAAGAAGCAAACTTTGAAAGAATGAGTTAGTGGTCAGAACCCAGGATACTTCAAGCTAACACTTGGGCAGATGAATTGTTATTATTAAGGGAAATGGGATGAAAGATGAGATTATTACAAAAAAGGAACATAAGAAACTGGGAAGTTGAAAATTGAATCAGTCACCAATGTATGTGTGCTATCAGCAGGAATCACAGAGGAGAGAAATAATTAGCTGGACATAAAAATCTTCAATATTCTATAAGTGTCACATTGTCATTTTTCTTATTCAGCATTTTAATACAGTTTGTATCAATTAGCTCCTCTGGACTGTAAGCAAGTGACAAGGGCCGATATTGAAATTTTATACTCAACACCAGATATCCAAAATGTCTGATAGCAGTTTGGGGGCTTTATGGTTTATGAGGCAATTTTGTATGCATTATTTCATTTTATTTTCATAGTTATCTAGTGAGGCAATTAAAGATGTATTGCTATAACAGCTTTGCAGGTGAGGGAATTGAAGTTTAACAATGTTAAATCACTGGCAAAAGTTTTCATGGCTACAGAAATAGTTTTTCCACAAAAACATATCACACATGGACATGTTCGAGGATGATAGATGGAGATTTATTAAGTAGCACAACCAAATATATTGATGTCATTTCTTTGGTGTTTTTTATAAAAGTCTTGTGTTTAGAATAAAAAGGGGTGCATCATGAGATCTCCACTAAAAGATCTCAATTGATGGTCCAGCGGTTCTGGGGTTCCTCTGAGAGCATGGCCCCCGGCCCTGATGCTGCCCTTTTCCATAAATTATAACAAAGGTCCACTCTTTGGACAGGAATGGATTGGACTTGGCAATACAGAGTGACCATATATTGAAAGCACTTTATGGTTCTATACATCTATGGGATATCATCTTGCTGACCTCTGACCGGAGGAAGGGGAGTGGACGGAGAGGAGGGGAAAGGAGGTTGTTGGGAGGATGAGACATGTATGGGGCAGAGAGGAATAGTGTGCAGTCACCGGACAGGGAGAGCAGTGGAAGCTGCATATAGGTGGGCATGTAAATTTATACGGGAATGTACATTTTCACTCAGTTATGTTAAAAATAAAAAAAAAGTCTTGTGTTTGTGTAACATTTGTTAGTACATGGAAATCAAATACCTAGAAAACCAACTTAGCAAAAAAATAAAGACCTGCACAGTGATAATTACAAAATACTAGAGAAATAAATAGAACCTAAATAATTAAATGCAGATAACACATTCACGTATCAGAAAACTCAGTCTTAGACCCAAATCGACTTATATATTAATGCAGTCAAAATCCCAGTGGTTTGTTGTTGTTTTCAGGGAGGAGATAGGGGTAAGTTTACATAAAAAAAAAAAAAAATGACTAACAGATTCTAAAGTCTATATGGAATTGCAAAGGACCAACAATAGTCAATATACATTGACCAAAATAAATAAGGAACACTGGGGGACTTCCACCAGCAGATATTAAGTTTTATTATTGAACTACAGCAATAAAAAAGACCACGGGTATTGAAACCAGCATAAAGGTAAGCCAGTGGAAGAGAACAGAGTACAGAAGCAGATGTTCATCTGCCTCTTGACAAAGGTGACTCTACAGAATTGTGGACATCTTCCCCCCCCCCTTTTTCCATAAATAATGCTGAGTGAAGCTCTCCGGTTACACACAAACCATTACTAGTAGATTGCACATCTAAAATGTAAAGCAATAATAAAAAATTTAGAAGAAATAGTGGGAAAATACTTTCTGCTTGTTGGGTCAGGCAAAACTTGCTATAACAGGACACACATGCATGCAAATACTAAAGGGGGAAAAAGAATATTACAATTAAGATTTTCTCATGCTTAAAAATATAGTATTAGTTGTGCCTTGGTCAGGAGGAGCCAAGCAGACAACGTGGTAGAAATTTCCTTCAGTGGGTGGTGTGGAACAGATGCCGAAGACCTTTATTGTATTTACGGTGATGCGCGGGAAGGCCGGGTAGGGTGGTAGCGGAAAGGGAGCAGTGGCAGAAGATGCGGAGGAAGACGGACCCAGGGCTGAGCCGGCAGCGAAAAATAAGAAGGCAGTAAAGAAAGCTGAAAAGGAGGCAGCAGGGAGATGGGCCAGTCCTGTCCGAAGATCCCCAGATGGAATACCTCACTGGTGGCGAATCTGCCACACTTCAGATCTGCTCCTGGAATGTGGGTGGGCTTCCAGCCTGGATTAAGGAGAAAGGTTTAGACTGGACAAAGGAAAAACACCACTGCCGTCGAGTCAGTTCCAACTAGTAGCGACCCTATCTATAGGCAGAGTAGAACTGCCCCATAGAGTTTCCAAGGAGTGCCTGGCGGATTTGAACTGCCAGCCTTCTGGTTAGCTGCCATAGCATTTAACCACCAGGGTTTCCTCTTAAAGGAGGAAGCCCCAGATATTCTTTGCCACCAAGAAATCAAATGTTCAGATCAAAAACTACCAGCTAAACCTGGTAGTATTTCATTGGTGCTCCTCAGCTACTTTGGACAAGAAAAGGTGCACTGGTGTGGTCTACGGTCCGCTGGTGCCCATTCACAGCCCTTTACGGCACTGGAGTGGAGGAACGTGGTCAGGAAGGCATATAATTGTGGCTGAAATGAATCTTGGTAACCGCGTGTATACCCAGTGCAGGTGGGCGGTCTGTGGCGACTAGAGTACCAGCAACGCTGGTATGTAGACTTTCACAAATTTCTGAAGGGCTTGGCTTTACACAAGCCTGTTGTGCTGTGTGGGTTCCCCAATGTGGCTCATGGCAACATTGGCTTTCCTAGCTCAAGGGGAAACAAGAATGCTGGCTTTAAGCAACATGTGTGCCAAGGTTTGGGGAGATAGCTGCAGGCTACACCACTGGCTGCCAGCTTCTGGCACCTCTGCCCAAGTACAGCCTGTGCCTTTATCTATTGGACCTACCTAATGAATACACACCCAGTACCTAATGAATGCTTGACCCAAAAATGTTGATTGGCATCTTGGTTATTTATTGTTGTCTTACTCCCTGTTAACTGCAGTGTGACAGCAAGATCTGTGCCATGGCCTGAGGCATGTCCTGTCACCCAGCTCCCAGCACCATGACATCTCCCCAGATCACTCTGAACCTGGAAGATGGACCCCCCAAGTAGCATTTCTTGTTTAAATTTTTCTCTTTTGAGAAATCTGAACTGCATATGCCTTCTAAAAATGTGCAAACCTCTCAAACAGGATCCTAGTGATAGATTTTGGGTTCTATCTTGAGTTCTTAAGCCCAAGATTTCTGTTTTGTGGGCTTTTTTGTTTGTTTGTTTGTTTGTTTGTTTGTTTTAATGTTAAGCAAAAGCTATTGATGACTTTCTTTGAACTGTTCATATGAAAAAGCCAGAGTTCCTCCTGTCCCTGCTCCAAATATTAAGGAATCCAGATACACAATGAGAGAAGATATTTGCAATATGCGTACTAGAGACTCATGTGCAGAATGCATAAAGGACAAGTTGATAGTAAATGATACTAGTTAACAGTAAAAAATATTCAACAGGAAGGTGATTTTAATTAATAATTTTAATTAGATGATAATTTGATAATTTTACAAAACAGAATGCACAAATGGTGACTAACTATATGAAAAGGTGCTCTGCTTCATTAGTCATAAGGAAATACAAATTAAATCTATAATTAGATGATATTTCAAGCATCAGAATGGCTAACATGAAACAGTCAGACACTGTGAAATGCTGATGAGCTCATGGGGGCATGAGGAGCACATGGAAGTGTATAATTTGAACTACTTTGGAAAACTCTGTATCCATGAAAACTGAGCATAGGAATATCCTATGGCTCAGGAATTTTCAGTGAATCTAACACATTGCCATCAAGTGGATTCACACTCCTAGCAACCCTAAGAGTAGGACAGAGTAGAACTGCCTCATAGAATTTCCAAGGAGTGCCAGGCCAATTTGAAATGCTCACTTTTGGCTTAGAAGCACTTTACCACCATCTACCAGTGTTTCCCAATGGATCTATGTACCCATAAAAAGACTGGAGTACTGGAATGCTCATGGCAGCCCTGTTTGTGTCTAACTGAAACAATCCGAATGTTCATCAACAATAGAATGGATTGAAAAAAAGATATCTGTATTGTATGGAACATGAGTGCAATGAGAATGAATGAACTACAGCTACATGTAATGAAAAGAAGACTCTCGGAAATAAAAAGTTGACAAAAGAAGCATACATAATATACATATGTATATATGTGTACATACATACATATATATGTATATGTAAAACACATGTATACATCATATACATGCATATGCACATACATATATAAATATGTGTGTATGTAATACATGTGTTAATGCATATATAAAATATATATGTGTGTATATTGTGGACACATACATATATTGTGCATACATATATACATACATATACATATATAAATATACATGCATATATACATATACATACATATATGTACATATATATGTATATATACTGCTTGATTCTGTTTCTACACACCAGGCAAAACTAGTTACTCAGTAACTCTGTACATTACATCTCCACCTGTACCCGTATCTGTACTTCCAACTATACCTGTGTCATCTCCAGGAGTTCTTAGCGATTCTGCTTCCCTGGTTGAATTCTGACTGATAAACCCACAAATATTTTTGCCTGAATAAATCCATTCGTAGGAATAATTATAAAGCTGTGTTTTAATAGAATCAAAAATACCTTGGAAGAGAAATATCCATATATTTTTTAGAGGGAAATATGAGGTATATAAGCAGGAGAAAATGAGGGGCTAATAATTGAGGCTTTGAAATAAGATTTATTTAACTATTCTGTGTTTTAATTCTAACTTTATAGGGTTGTTGAGGAGATTAAATGAGGTAACACATAAACTGTGTTTAACATTTAATACACCCAATGACTTCTATTTTTAATGTTATTTCCCTGTTTTTAATACCCAGAAGAAATTATTAAGTATATACTATGTTCAGGTAGTATTCTAGACACTGGAAATACAGTAATGAGAAACACAAACAAGTAAATGGCTTTTTGGATCTCACAATAAGCAAAGAGAAATGTTTTAAAGGTGTGATAAGGAGAAAACTAAAGCAGAAAAGGGCAACAGAGATTGATAGGAGATACAATTTTAGATAAAATGGCCCAAAGCTACAAACAAAAATCTAAATACATAACATTATGATATTCTTTTAATATATGATTCCAGTGACTGAAATTATGCGGTGATTAAAATGAGAAAAATAAATATGGAAAATATCTTAACAGGTATTTTTAGATGTATACAGCTGAATACTTACTATTTGTACTATCATAAGTATGTGAAATATGTGCTCAGGTAAAAATTTTAATATAAAACATGTATGATTTATCATATAAATACAGAAACTGAAAGATTTTACTTAATATGAGTTAATGCTACGAAATGGGAATTTGTCCCATAGAAAGATAGTAATTTCCTAAAATAAAGGGGAAATGTATGGTAACAAGTTGGCACACTAAATTTTATTAAAGATAGTGCATTTTAGAAATCTAATTGAGTTACTGTTGCCTTGTCTTGCAGAAGGTGTAAATAAACATATAAAATAGGCCATATGCATATGAATGGACTGGAATGTATACAGTGTATCCTTTTTTAAAGTAAGATACATTATACAAAATTATTTTGATTGACCTTGGAAAAAATACATTGATGAATGTAAATTAGTGTTCAAAAGGATTGCAAAATTAACAAGAAATAAATATATATGTACATAAATGCATATTTGCAAAGAGTTTTTCACCTTCTGTACTTCTAATAAAAAGCTTCATATTCACGTATTCAATATTGAATATACTATGGACTGCCCAAACAAGAAACAGATCTGTCTTGGAAGAAGTACAAGCATAAAACTTCTTAGAAACATGGATGGTGAGACTACATCTTATATACTTTGGACATGTTGCGGGGGGCAGGCTCAAGATGGTGGACTAAACACACATCTCCCCAAATCCCTCTGGAAACCAAGACCTGAAATAATAATTAAACATAGACTTCTGGACACCTAGTGAGCCCTGGGATGCAGCATAGGATTATTAATTTGGACTTCATATCACTGAACGCAAAACCTCCTCTCCTTCACTGACCCCACTCTCAGTGAGCAGAGGCTTGCACAGACCAAAGGTAACTCACCATTTTGATTTTTTTTCCCCTGTCTTGGCTGGCAAGCAAAGCTGGGATTTGACTCACTGATGGTCTTGGATGCACTGCTGGTGGGACCGGTGAGTGTAATTGCCATGTTCTGAGAGCCTGGCTTCGGACTCTATACCTCTCAGCTCCTCTGGCCTATCTTTCTGCCTCTGCCATATGGCAGCCATAAAGATGGGCTTGTGCGGGACACCATCTTGATCTACTGGGAAATGGCAAAGCCCAGGCAGCAGCCCTGGTCAGACTTGGTTCCTAGGCTGGGAAGTGGTCCCTGCCAAGGGGAGAATGCTTTTCCAGCAGGGAGGCACTGTTTTACACAGTGTCACCTGGGGCAGTGGAGGCTGTGGACTCTGGGCATTTCAGCACTCTTGGCCTCTCTTTCCTCTGGGAGCCTGGTCCCAGCTAGCTGGCAAGCTTGTGCAGGACACCATCTTGTTTCACTGGGAGGCTGAGCCATCCATATGAAAGCCTCAGCTGGACCTAATTCCTGAGCTGGGAGGCAGTGCCTACCCACCAGAGACCACTTTTCCAGCAGAAAAGCAGAATTCTACACAGTATCGCCTACAGCTGGGGCCTGACAGCAGAGGCCAGCAGGCCAGTAGCCTTTCTGTATTTTGATCTAGTTTATAACATCTGGGGTTCAATATAGAGGTGCTTACTTTGCCAAAATGGAAGAGGGACATGTACACCTGAAAACCTGACTGATTTCAGAAGTTGTCAAATACTTTTTACTTCTCATTTTAAGACGGCCTAGAGAAACAACTGTGGTCCATCTTCACAGCATCTCTCCCAGCCTCTGTTGACCCACCTGAAGACCAAAAAGCAACAACTTTGGAGAAGATGGTAACCCAGAAATCACCCATGGCATCAGAAGGCCCCCAAAAGGAACCACCTCAGAACTTCCCAAATGAAGAAGCTTTTTTGAAACTATCAGAAGTTGAATACAAAATGTTTATATATAGAGCCCTCCTAGACCTTATACAAAATGCAGCAGCCAGCAAAATGAAAAATTAAGCAAGCTATTTGATCTGATAGAACATCAGTACTCTGAAATTGAGCAGATCAAGAACAAAATCAAAGACATAGAAACTTCAAAGCCAAATAAACAGAATGGAATGAATGGAAAAGAAAATTTCTGATTTGGAAGACAGAGCTAGTGACTCCAGCATCTATGAGGAGAAATTGTAAAAAAGAAACAAGAAAAATAAAGAAGCATTAAGAAACATGTGGATTCTATTAAGAAGAACAGTCTACGATTAACTGGAGTTCCTAAATAGGGCGAGATGCCTGAGAACACAGAGAGTAATTGTTTTTGAGCTGCTGATAGAAAACTTCCCAGAAATTATGAAAGCAGAGAATACAGATATCCAAGATACGTATCGAACACCACTCAATATAGATCTCAGTAGAAAGACTCCAAGACATACTATAATGAAGCTCAACAAAATGAAACATAAGCAGAAACTCTTAAAGGTAGCAAGACTCAAAGCAAAGCTAACATTCAGGGGGAAACCCTGTAGGCTTTCGTTGGATTTCTCAGCAGAAATGATTCTGGCATGGGGACAGTGGCATGACACATTAAAAGCCTTGAAAGAGAAGAACTTCCAACAAAGAATTACGCATCCTGCAAAACTACCTTTCAAATATGAAGATGAAACAAAGACATTCGCAGGTAAAAAGAAACTCAGAGACTTTGTAAAAACCAAAGCACAGCTACAAGAAATACTGAAAGAATCTCTTGGCTTGGAAGAACAATGGACACATTATCCAGAATCCTACTCAGTTAGGGAAGGCTCCAAACACAATCAAAGCTATAATAGTGAAAAAAAGGATCTAGTGATCATATCATGTAAACTATGATATCATCATACAAAAAGAGGGATATACTACAGTTGTTATAGTCCTTCCAGATGGAGAGGAAGTTGGCAAGACTGGTAGCAGTCAACATTGGGTTTATATGTAGTTTATTAAGTGAGATCATAGGGGCAGCCATAAAGCACAATAAAGAAGCAGCATACCGTATCAAGAAATGTAATACAGGAGTCTCAACAACCTCAGTACCAACCCTGAAAAAGGTGAAAAATCAACTCACAAAGAAGAAGGTCACAGAACAGATTAATAAGAATAACAGAGAAAACATCAACACAAAAATAAACATATCACAATGGCAGCAGTGAACACATACCTATCAATAATTACACTGAACGTGAAAGGACTGAATGCTCCTGTAAAGAGACATCAAGTGACATTGTGGATCAAAAGACATGACCCATCTATATGTTGCCTACAAGAAACTCACCTTAGACTTAAAGATAGGAGCAAACTGAAAACTAAAGGATGGAAGAATATACATCAAGCTAACAAGGAACAATGAAGAGCAAGTGTGGCAGTTCTAATCTCAGACAAAATCAATTTTAATGTAAAATCCATCATTGTAGACAAGGATGGACACTATTGCTGAAAGATTTATTACACAAGCAGGACTTAACAATATTATTTATGCACCTAATATTAGAGCACCTAAATACATCAAAGAAACACTGACTATACTCAAAAAGGAGATAGATCACTCCACAATAATAGTAGGAGACTTCAACACTCCACTCTCAGTATTGGATATATCATCTAGAAAAAAGCTCAATAAAGACACAGAAGACCTTATTGCCACAGTTAACCAACTAGACCTCATCGACATATCCAGAACTTTCTATCCAACAGCGGACAACTACACCTTATTCTCCACTGCACATGGAACATTCTCCAGAATAGATCATGTGTTAGAACGTAATGCAATTCTCAACAATATCCATACCATTGAATTAGTGCAAAGCATATTCTCAGGTCATAAAGCCATAAAAGTAGAGATCAATAGGAGAAAAAAACATAGAAAGTGGAACTCATGGAAACTGAACAACACCTTGCTCAACAAATCATGAGTCATGGAAGAAATCAAGGATGAAATAGAGAAATTTATGGATTCCAAAGAGAATGAAAACACTACATACCAGAACCTATGGGATACAGCCAAAGCAGTGCTCAGAGGTCAATTTACCTCCATAAATGCACACATCTGGAAGGAAGAAAGAAACCAGATCAAAGAACTGACCCTACAGCTTAAACAAGTAGAGAGAGAACAACAGAGGAACACCTCAGGCACTAGAAGAAAACAGATCATAAAGATTAGAGCAGAGCTAAACAAATTAGAGACTAGAAGAACAATTGAAAAAACTGAAAAGACCAAAAGCTGGTTTTTTGAAAAGATCAACAAAATTGACAAACCAGTGGCTAAACTTACTAAAGAAAAACAGGAAAGGAAACAAATCATAACAGAATACTATGAAAGTCTGTACTCTAACAAATTTAAAAACCTAGAGGAAATGGACAAATTCCTTGATTCACATCGCCTACCCAAATTATCAAAAGGTGAAGCAGAACAACTTAATAAACCCATGACAAAGGAAGAGATTGAAAAAGTCGTGAAAAACTGCCAACCAAAAAAAGCCCGGGCCCAGATGGCTTCACCAAAGAATTCTACCAAGCTTTTAGAGAACAGTTATCTCCAATACTACTGAGACTATTTCACAGTGTAGGAAGGGATGGAATACTCCCAAATTCATTCTATGAAGTCATCATAACCCTGATACCAAAGCCAGGGAAAGACCCATCCTAAAAGGCAAACTACAGGCAGATATCTGACATGAATCTAGACGCAAAAATCTTCAACAAAGTTTTTGCCAGTAGAACACAACAACACATCAAAAAAACAATCCATCATGACCAAGTAGGGCTCATACCAGGGATGCAAGGCTAGTTTAACATCAGAAAAAGAATTAATGTGATCAGCCACATAAATATAACAAAAGACAAGAATCGCCTGATCTTGTCTATTGATGCAGAAAAGGCATTTGGAAACATTGCAGGAGGGGTCAATCTCTGGCATAGGACATTATGCTTGGTAAGGTAGAGGGTCAAGGAAAAAGAGGAAGACTTTCAACATGGTAGATTGACACAGAGGCTGCAAAGATGGCCTCAAACATACCAACAATTGCGGGCATGGATTGGACTGGGCTATGTTTTGTTCTGTTACACACAAGATTGCTATGGGTCATCCCAAACTTGATGGCACCTAACTGTAACAACAGTAATAAAAACTAAGTTTTTTTTTAAATAAAAATTTGTTTTATAAATCATTAAAATATTCCTTATATCAAAGACAAGAATAGATTTCTATGAAGGCAATTAGATTTATTCTTTGTCATCTTCAAAGAATCACACAGTCCCTAACACAGTCACAGTTCTGTAATTTTGTCTTCTTAATAGATGATACTTAGTGACTATGGTGCGCCTAATTTACTTCATCACAACTTCTGTGTGGTGAGGGAAGTGGTACTATAAAGGTAAAGACTGGGTCATCATGGTCCAGTTAGAAACTCAGAAACTGGGTGGGGGAAGTAAGAATTTCTGCCTTACAGCGTGGAGCCAAACCAAAGAGACTGAAGGGAGAAGAGGACCTGAGAGGGCAATAATAATAGTAATGTATATCTATAATCCTCCCAAAGAAGAAACTCCAACTCACAGCACTGGGACACAGTAGAACTGCCCCGTGGAGATTCCAAGGTGTTTTAGTTATCTAATGCTGCTATAACAGAAATACCACAAGTGGATGTCTTAAACCAAGAGAAGTTCTATTCTGTCACAGTTTGGTAGGTTGCAAGTCCAAACTCAGGGTATCTACTTCAGGGGAAGGCTTTGTCTATTGGCTCTGGAGGACAGTTGAACTTCTGAGGCACAGGGATCACAGGTTGGAAGGACGTGCTCTATTCCAGGGACTGCTTTCTTTGTGGTGTGAGGTTCCCAACTCTCTCTTTGCTTCTCTTTCCTTTATATTCCAAAATATTTCCTCAGGCACAATGCAATCTCACATGTTTAATCCTCCCCCACCAACACAACCACCACTCATCCTCCCTCACTAACACTGTAGAGGCAAGGTTTACAGCATACAGGAACCTAACACAATACTAAGAATCAGGGCCTAGCACGATTGCTGCAGGCATTTTGTGGGGAGCGCAACTCAACCCATCACACAAGGCTTCTTTACAAAAGCTGATTGCCCTACTTTCTTCCCCTGAGTGGCTGAAGGGTTTGAACTACCAACCCTTAGGTTAGAGCCAGTCTTTTGACAGTTGTGTAACCAGGGCTCGAGGACAATATTATAATTTATAATGGAAATTCACAAAATGATAAAGACACGGTTTAGATCTTGCCATATAAATAACAAGGAAGTAGCAATATTCAGAAAAAGAATAGGTTATAAAACCTGGCAAAAGTAGACTATGTGAGAGGAGAGTTATCAAGAATAATTTTGTAGTCTTCTTTTTCTTTCTTTAGATATTCAGAGATTGGAGGTAGTTTTCTTCCCCAGTGACAAAGAAGTTGGTTAGAGGCAGTGTCAGATGTAACTAGCTGAGGGGAAGAGGTAAAAGAGAAAGCTGTGCAGAGACACAAGAGTGAAGTTGCTGACTTTGGCATTTTAGACTGTTAACTTGACAGCCAAGCTTCCTTTTGGAAGTGCTGAGTTTTATAGACTTCTTTCCCTCTGAACTCCCTCAGGTATTGAAGGTAATATAAAATAATTCTTCCCTGAAAGCTTAATAGAAAACCTAGCTTGGTCTTTCTTCCTTAAGTGAAGACTGAGGTCACTGAACCTAGGAATAAATATATTGTGATTTGAGATTACATTTTAGAGACTAGTCACTTGGTTTGAACACAGTAATAAGGTGACCGAGGTCAGCGTGACAGTCCATCTGAGGATATTGTAACTTAATTTTCCTTCCATGGTCACAGAAGCAGTCCCTTGCCCTGCTCAATCATCACACACTAGTCAGAGGGGCTGACTAAGCAGTTGGTTAGTACAAATCCACCATCAATATAAATAATTCACATAACATGTTCAAATAATTCACGTAACATGTTCAAATAATTCACATTACATGTTCAAATAATTCACATTACATGTTCAAATAATTCACATTACATGTTCTGAGCCTACTGTTTTATTTCTTGTTTGGATAATAATCTGAGGTTGTTTCTAATTGGCTAGCTACTTACTACCGTGCAGTGATTCAGGAACCCCAATTTCTTCTATCCTGTAGCTCTAGCATCCTCTAACCACAAAAACCCAAACCCAGTGCCATCTAGCCAACTGCTTTCCCTAGTGCCTCGTTATTGTAAACTCTCAGTCAGCAAAAAGAGGAAAGACTTAGTGGAGAAACCACACGTATTTCTTTGTTTCCTGACATGAATTCTCTAATATACTTTTGTGATATTCATTATTTTTGTTCACATTATTTTTGTTGACAGTCAGATGGCCACTGTACATTTGACATAGCCCCTAGCTGGACTTTCCCAGTAATAACTCTACTCGATGAAAGGTTATTGTTATATCCCATCAAGTCAGTTCTGACTCATAGTGGGGCCCATATGACAGTTACCATCCCACAGATTTCCTAGGCTGTAATCCCTGTAAAACCACAAGGGAAAATCACCATGTGTTTCTCCCACAGAGGTGCTAGTGGGTTTGAACTACCAATCTTTTGGTTAGCAGCCAAGTGCTTCAGCATTGTACCACTAGGAAGAATGTACATTTGGTGAATTCTTAGCTGCCTAAGACACTCCCCTTTTCTTTATTAAAATGTTTGAAATGTCTCTATTTTTCTCCTTGGTAAACTGCTATATTTATAGAATTATACTTGAGTTGTCTCTGAAGACTTGGTAAATCAGTAAACTGAAAAAAAAGGACTATTATCTCCCTAATAGTACAAGGAAGAATTCTTAAAGATATTTCCTTCAGGGCAATTAAAGATTTCACTTGGGTGCAGTTATTATGAAAACTCAGGCATCAATAGTTGGAACATACTTGAAACTCAGTCTATCAGATTTGTCAGTGGAATAATTTATCCATATAAATCTCTACCCTTGCTCCTGGGAACACAGTTTTAATAATAGTATCCAGATGGTCCTCCAACTTGTAAATAATTTTATGTTCTAACATTCTGTTTATAAGTTGATTTGTAGCATTTCAAGTAATACATTATAACACACAATAGTATGTATGGGTTTTATCTTTATACCAACCATAAGAAACTCTGTTTAACCCATTAGCTAACTGAAATACTGGACACTGCAGTCAAAACAGTGGAAAATAATATTATAGTGCTGGTAACTAACAAAAAACCCTGTAGATTAAAAGTCATTTTTTAAATATAAATTAGTTAATTAAAAATGCTAACCCTATAATATATAAAACAGTTATAACCACAATACTTTATTTGATAATAGCTCGGTTTATTGTTTTATTATTTAGAAAAATACCATTAAACTATTTAATATTTGTGTTTGCACACTTGGATAAGTCCACATTTTATCATGGTGAGCTATGGTCAAACTTAACAGCGTCAGTTGTAAAATACTTGGCCTAAGTCGTGACTGGTTTTATTGCCAAAGGTCTCTGAACACCTTTTCATGAATCTTGGTTCCTTAATAGACTCCTCACAAGCCATTACAGTACGGAAACCTGCATTATGATAAATGAAAAGTACCTATTTCTTCTGCATGTTTGCAATTTGTCAGGGCCTGGCAATGATGTTTGCATGGTTGAAGCCTATACACAGAGCCCTTGTATTTA
Organism: Heterohyrax brucei; assembly: GCA_028571685.1. Classification (NCBI taxonomy): domain Eukaryota; kingdom Metazoa; phylum Chordata; class Mammalia; order Hyracoidea; family Procaviidae; genus Heterohyrax; species Heterohyrax brucei. The sequence continues at coordinate 23,146,512 of CM053147.1, forward strand.
TTCCAAGTCAAAGATGAAGTGACTTTAAGCAAAAATACAGCATAATTTAAACAATACCATACCAAAAAGTTATGCGTTAAAACAAAAGTGTTTTAAGAGTTTGTTAGAAGAAACTAAACATATTATTCAAGATCCACGCTATGATCAGGATAGTGAGTATCTGGTATTCAGCAAAGAATTCACTGGAAATGAGGAGGTAAAGGAAGGAAGAGTTTAGGTGGCAGAAGCAGTCATGTACATGGATGTAGAATTCATTCAAAGTAACGAACTCTTTGAGGTCAGAAACTCTTGATAAATAAGGCAAATCGTAGCAGAGATGGCAACAAGGAGAGAAAGGACATGTAAGTGAGTGTTACGGTGCCTCAGAAAGTAGACATGTGAGGGGAAGAATGCGTCTCTGATGATCTGGAAGCAGCAAGGGGAGCAAAGAATGTCCTAAAGGGGAAGCAACACTCTTAGAAAGAGTGAAGTTTCAGTTAAGAGCCCAGGGTAGAGAGACGGTGGGGACAAGAGGCTGTAGATGCAAAACACTTTGTTGTGGAATAGGAGTTAGAAAGCACCCAAGAAGTTGTTGACAGGTATGAGCAGGGTAGAGAGTCCAGTGAGCCTCAAAAAAACTAACAGTATTCTGGCTGATGGTTCAGTAGACCATCAGTGTCTCAGCCCTGCCACTCTGGAAGCTGATTGATGATGACAGGAATGATCTGGTGGCATTAATCTCAACAAAACTAGTTGGGGCCCCGGTAGAAGAGCCAGTCACACTATGAGTGGTCAGAACATTCAGGACTTGAGAACTGGTGCTATGTGACCTGTGGGAACAAAATGGGTTGTCTGCACTGAGACTGTCTATGAAGCCAGCATGGAGATATCATGAGGACATCTCCCTTCCTCTTACTTACAGTGTAGATCATGCTGCTGCAAACTGATAGAGCTAGAAGGCAATACGGAAACAGGAGTTCATGCAAGGAGTCATGAAGAAAAATCCTTCTAAAGGAGAAACCAATAGGCACTCAGAAAGCAGAAGCTTCCTACTCATTTGTTTATATCACAGGAGACAATGTAACACTTTGTTTTCTAAATTTTCTTATTATGTTTCTATAAATAGTACTCATAAAATAATTGAAAATTAAAGACTAATTTACTTAATAAGGCTATGCTTTTAGATGCCTATCTTATTCATAAAATTTCTACCAGGCTTTCATAAAAAATATTATTTTATGAGCCCAAATATTAAATGTCACTTATATTTAATTGTAAACACTCACTATAAATCTGATATATGCTCTTTTCCTTCCTTAGAAGAACTTCAACCTTTTTACACTTGTCTTTTTTTTCTATTCTTGGAAAAGCTAGTCTTCTATTTGGGAGCTGTTATTGAGTGCCTTCAAGTTGGTTCCAACCCATAGCAATACTATAGGACAGAGTAGGACTTACCCCATAGGGTTTCCAGGGAGCACCTGGTGGATTTGAACTGCTGAACATTTGGTTAGCAACCATAGCTCTTAACCACTAAGCCACTAGGTTTTTCATTTGCTAATGTGACATTATCCTCTGAACTGGTTCCCACTATCTCCACTAAGTCCAAATTTAAGGAGTCACACCTCAGGTATGAGCCAGGTGTGACTCTTCATTTTGCAAAATTTGTAATCTGAACCACAGGGGGACGTGGAGAGGAATTGATAATGGATTCAGAGCTAACTAATCTCCAGTGCCACTAATGAAAACATAACACCTCTGACCTGCCAAGGGGTCAGCAACATTGAGTTCTACTTGCCAGGAGAAGCACAATACTGAGGACAGTGATTTTGTTTCCCCAGCCTGAAATCTGACCGTAATTCTTTGAGTGCACTGATCTAGAGTTTCCTCACAAGCATTATATATATTTCCTTATGAATAAATTTACTTTGCCTGTATTTGTTTTGATTGTTTCTGCTAGAAGTTCTCTAAGGCTAAAAGAAGGAGCCCTGGTGGTACGATAGTTAAGCACTCAACTGCTAACTGAAAGGCTGCTTATTAGAACCCATCCAGTGGTTCTGTGGGAGAAAGGTCTGGTGATCTGCTTCTATAATTTTTTAAAAATCCACTGCCATCGAGTCGATTCCAACTCATAGTGGCCCTATACGGTAGAGTGGCCCTGACCCATAGAGTTTCTAAGACTGTAACCCTTATGGAAGGAGACTGTTGAACCTTTCTCCCAAAGAGTGGTGGGTGTGTTTGAATTGCCAGCCTTTTGGTTGGCAGCAGAGAGTTTTAATCACTGTGCCACCAGCCTAGAAAGCCCTATTGGGCAGTTCTGCTCTGTCATAGAGACTTGATATGAAGCAGAATGGACTTGATAACTCCTTATAAGAATAACAAAGTCTTGAGGCTGATATTAAGAAAGCAGTACTATTAAGTCTCTATGGTGATGTTAAGCCTTTATGGTGTGAAGAATGGGGGGATATGAACCGAGACTAGCTGCAAAGTTGAATAATGACAATAATAGCTATCATTTATTCATTACTGTATTTCAGGTGCTGTGCCAGTATTTTACACACATTGTGTCATTAAATCTTTTGAATTAGGTCTATGAAGTTGAGAAATAGTGCATGTTACCCTAAATTACATAACTCTTAAGTGGGAGAGGAATCAGTACAGAAGCTGGGACTCTCACATTCCCAGAGTAGGTGCCATGGCTTTTAATTTATACTGTCTACTGTTAAATTGAGGGTAAGAAACAGTAAGTAATTGTCAAATATGCAGTTTAAAAGGCTATTATGTTAATCTATTGAAATTTAGTGTATGTTTCTCAAAAAGTGTGCCCATGCAAATAGCATACGCATTTCGCTCACACACAAGAGTATATAAAATGCACAGAAATGACAAACTTGTGTGAAAAAGTTCTATCACAGTATACCCATGCATGCTCATATGTAACAATTTTTCTAGGATGAGTTTGCAAACTTAATTGTCAAACCTTGTATCTCCAACATTCTTGAGTCATCAATCAAAACTTCAAACCTACTGGATCCTGTCTATAAATCACATTAGCAAATGGAAGGGTAAACAAACTCAAGCCTGCACTGGCATAAATGGCATTGAGTAGCTGTGAACAGGAATCTCAATTCAGTCTGCACTGACATGATTATCACAGTCATCTTCTGACTTTGGTTTTTAATTGGAGGAGTAAACAAAGCAAAACTGAGCCAGGATCATTCTTATTTCACCAACGGCTCAACAGTAATGTGAAAACCTTATCAGATCATTTTAAGACACACAATGAAGCTATGCTAGTCTGCTTATTTCATAGTCTAACTGTGTCTTATTGGTGCCAATGTCTTTGGTCATTGTCATAAATCACCTTGGTCATGTGCTTGCCAACATATAAAAAGACCTCACTTCTTTTGCAACTTGTATTTGAATTTTGCAATCTCTTGACTAGAATCGACCACTTCGACTACGTTGTATATCTTTTTTCAGGTTATAAGTCTAAATCTTAGAATCACATAGGATCAGGGTAGGAATTACATGCAAGTTCTATATTATTATCAAACTAAAAGTTGTTGAAGGTCAGAGAAACAAGCAACAGAGAAGCAGCCAGAAGTTCAAGGTTGGAGAGCCATCTGCTCACAAATGGAGACATGAGAAAAAGGAGCTGGAGAAAATTAAGCCAGAAACACCACATGCATGTTGTGGACCCAGAGTGAAATGGCCTGAGTTGGAGAATGACTTCAGAGACTGGATTACCTTTTGAACATCAAGCTATCTCTGCTGTCATGATTTAGATGAAAGGGGAGCTTCAACTAGATGAAAGAGGAATCCAGATTTTAAGGCAGATTTCATTTGGAATTCTACACTCAAATGAAAACCACTGATGGTGACAATGAATGAATAGAGTGAACTGGCCCATTTTAAGATGAGAACACAATAACTTCTGCTGACTTGTACTTGTTGATTTCAAAGGCAGTGATTATGAAAAAATATGCTTCTTTGTGAAAACATCTATCTTACCTAAAGCAATCTACAATAAACTGCAATCCCAATACAAATCCTGCTGTCATTTTTTAATGAGATGGAGAAGCAAATCACCAACTTTGTTTGGAAAAGGAAGAAACTATGGGTAAGGGAAACACTACTGAAGAAAAGGAATGCAGTGGGAGGCCTCATACTGCCTGATCTTGGAATCTATTACAGTGCACAGTAATCAAAACACCCTGGTACTGGTACAAAAGGAGACATATAGACCAATGGAACAGAGTTGAGACCCCAGAGATGCCACCATCCTCCTATGAACAGTTGCTACTCTACAAAGGACCTAAGCATGTAAACTGGGGTAAAAAACAGTCTCTTTAACAAATGATGTTGGCAAAATTAGATACTCATCTGCAAAAAAGTGAAACAAGACTCATATCTCACACTTTACACAAAAACTAACTCAAATTGGACCAGCAAGCCAAATGCTGTCAAGTTGGAAAAAAGACCTAAATATCAAACCCCAAGCGATAAAGGTCATGCAAGAAAAAAATAGGGTGAATGATGGAAGTTCTAATGCACAGCCTAGACAGACTTCAAAATCTCAGAAAGCACGATCAACAGAAAATACGTAATTGGGAACTACTAAGAATCAAACACTTTTACTTGCCCAGAGACTTTACCAAAAGAGTAAAAAGACCACCTACAGAATGAGAAAAAATATTTGGCCACTACATGTCAGACCAATGTCTAATCTCCATAATCCATGGGGTACTGCAAAATAGCAAAACATAAAATAAAATAAAAAACCAATTAAGCTATGGGCAAAGGAGATGGAAAGACACTTCACCAGAGAAGACATCCAGGCAGCCAAAACACATGTGAGGAAATGCTCACAATCACTAGCTATCTAAGAAATCCAAATGCAAACTAAAATGAGATACCATCTCACCACAACAAAGTTGGCTATGATCCAAAAACCACAAAACAACAAATGTTGGAGAGGCTGTGGAGAGATTGGAACTCTCAAACACTGCTGGTGGGTTTGCAAAATGATACTACCTCTTTAGAAAGTAATTTGGCCCTTCATCAAAAAGGTGGAAATAGATATACCATTTGATCCAGTAATCCCACTACTTGGAATATATCCTACAGAACAAAGGCTGTCACACAAACAGATACAGGCACACAAATGTTTATTGCAGCACAGTCCACAATAGCTAAAAGATGCAATCAGCTCAGATGCTTATCAATAGACAAATGGGTAAACAAACTATGGTACATATACTCAATGGAACACTATGCAATGATAAAGAACAGTGACGATTTTAGGAAGCATCTCATAACCTGGTTTCAATTAGAAGATATTATGCTGAGTGAAATCAGTCAGAGTTAAAAGGACAAATACTGTAAGAGACCCCTGCTATAAGGACTTAGACTTATGTACAGAAAAAAAAGACTCCTTAACAGCTACAAGGGAGGGGAGGGAGGGAGGGAGAGTGTTGGTAATAGATGAGATGGTTGGTGGAAATTTGGTTCGGTGAGAGCAGTGACAGCACACAGTAGAAAATAGATCAACTTAGCTGGACTTCACCGTAAACTGAAAACTCACCTATCTCAAGCCAGCACTGCAGTGATAACGTAGCAGGGGAGGGGTCCGGGGACTATGCTGTTAGGGGACGTCAAGGCCAATTATAACTAGCCTATTGCTAAGTCTTCTGCACCCCACATTGATGAGTGGTGTCTGGGATCTTAAAAGCTAGCAAGCTGCCATCTGAGGTACCCCAACAGGCCCCAGCTCATCCGGAACAGATGATCACTGAGAACAGCAAAGACATGAGGGAAAAAAGAGTCCAGGAGACAGAGGACCCAGGTGAATGGGAAAGATATCAACCAGATGGTGCCTAGCCACCACCAAAGACAGCTGTGATGGGGCACACAATGTTGAGTCCCTGTGACAATACAAGAAAAAGAGTAATGCAGCTCAAGAACTCTGCCAAAAGACCACAACTGATGGTCTGACAGCCTCAGGGATCCCTGGGAGCATGGCCCCTAGACCTGCTGCTGCTCCTGCCCAGAAAATACCAGTGAGATCAACTCTTTGAACAACAGTGAACTGGACTCAGAGACACAGTGTGACCATGTGGTTCATGTACTTTATGATTCTATGCATCTATAGGATGCTGCCCTGCTGGTCTCTTTGTAGATGAGAGAGACAAAGGGGGAAGAGGAAGGGACAGGAAATTGTAGGGAGGTATGACAAGTGTAGAATGAAAAGGAGGAGTGTGCTGTCACTGGGCAAGGACAGCAGAAGCTGCAGAAAAGTGGGCAAGCAAAATTGATTTGGATTGTATACTGCCAATTAATAAAAATATATACACATATATTAAAAGAACAGCAAAAAATTGTTTCAGTTTAAGATTTATGAAAGCAATGAAATATAAACATCTTATCCTTATAGTTTTAGGCCTAGAATCATTTTTTACTTAACTAATTTCTAGCTCTGAGTGCACTTACACTCTTTAGTTTCAACATGGGTTCCATTCCCATCCCCAACTTGTACAGTTCACTAATGGTTGCACTTGCTTTAGGAAAATATCTACCTTAAATGAGGTTTCCATGAGATCAGTTTTCTCTTGGTAACGTTAAATGTTCCAAACCCACTGCCGTCAAGTCGATTCTGATTCGTAGTGACCGTATAAGACAGAGTAAAATGGCTCTGTATAGTTACCAAGCAGCACCCAGTGGATTTGAACTGCCGATCTTTTCATTAGCAGCCATAGCACCTACTCACTAACCCACCAGCATTTCCACATTAAATGTTAGACAGGCAAAAGAAAGAAAGAAAGAAAAGAAAAGAAATTGAAGCTAGGAGCATGTAAAAGATAATTAGTACAGTACACTTAACGAAAATAACACATGGAAGAGGTTGCATGGTTTGCAAAAACGTATAAAACACATTATTTGTCTAAAAATGCAGTATGTTTCTGTTCCAGGCTTGACGTCATTTTGAGGGAATGGGTCCCACAAGTGTTCTTATAGTTTATTGCCATAGTATTTGATTTATAGTTTTCCCACAGGACTGCATGGATTATTTCCCTTAATAGTCAAATTTAAGATTAATACCCTACAGCAACTCAAAAGAACACAGAAAAAATATTTCATCTGGGCAGGGTTCTAGATGCTGAGTTTACAGCAGCAAACCAAACAGGTGAAAATCTGTGTACTCATGGAATTTGTATTCCAATTTAGAAAATAGATAAAAATACATTAAATAAGTAAAATATGTAGAAATAAATTTATGTCAGAAAATGTTAGATGATATGGAGGAAAATAAGAGCCTTGTTAGCATGATAGTGAAATAGCTAACTGCTGACTATAAAATTGATGATTTGTACCCATCTAGCATCTCCATGGAAACCGTAGTGGAGCAGTGGTTAAGTGCTATGACTGATAACCAAAAAGCAAGCAGTTCAGATTCATCAAGTGCTCCTTAGAAAGCCTATGGGGCAATTCTATTCTGTCCTATAGTGTCTCTACAAGTTAGAATCAACTCAGTAGCAGTTGGTTTGATTTTTTTGAGGGGCTCTGTAGGAGAAAAGACCTGGTGATCTGTTCCCATGAAGATTATCATCACATGGGTCTCTACGAGAGCAAAATCTACTCAACAGCTCCTCACGACAGCATCAGGAGTATGGTACAATTGGAGTGGAGGGATGGAGCCCTGGTGGCGCAATGGTTAAGAGCTTGGATGCTAACCAAAAGGGTGGCAGCTTGAGTCCACGACCCACTCCTTGGAAACCCCATGAGACTGTTCTACTCTGTCCTATAACGGTTACTATGAGTCAGAATCAATTCAACAGCCATGTGTTTGGTGCTTTTTATTTTGGAGCGATAGGAATTATAGTTTTTAATAGTGGAGTTAGGAAGGGCCTCACTGAAAAGGAACATTGAAGCAAAGACCTGAAAGAAGGGAAGGAATAAATCATCAAACATAAAAGTAAGTTCCAGGATCAGCCAGGAGGCCAGTAGGGCTGAAAGAGAAAAACTAAGGGAAAAAGTAAAGCCGGATGAGTTCACGGAAATCAAGGGAGTGGCTGATCACCCTGGGCCCTGTAGACTTTGTAAGGACACCATCAGTGGGAAGTCAGTGGAGAATTTTGAGAGAGGTGACCTAATCTCATTTATGAGGACTAGGGTTACTCTGGCTGCTGTGTTGAGATCAAAAAAGCAATCTGTAGGGCTGATCTAGGGATCATCCACATGAGAGACGGTGATGGCTCAGAGACATGTTGGTACCAGCAGAGCTGTGGGGAGCGCCTGCCAGGGTAAATTTTAATGTAGCATCAACAAACAGCCTTGCTTATGGATGGAGTGAGAATGTGTGTTAGTCTCCCAGTGCCACTGTGATAAAAGTAACACAAGTGGGTGGCTTTAAAGGATAGAAATGTATTTTCTCATAGCTCAGGAAACTTGAGGGCAATTGGCTCTGACTGAAGACCCTTGTCCCTTTCCTTCTCTATAGTCCCAAATTTGCTCAGTTCCTTAATAATCTTCAGGTGGCATCTGTCTCTTCAAGCCCTTATGAGCTTGTTCTTTATAACTCAGAAGTTCAAATTTAGGATACAGTATACACTGATAAAATCTTTTATCAACGTAACAAGGAAACCCCTAAGTCCTAACCAGGAGTATAACCCCAGGTTAGGGGCACAGATTAGGGGATTAGATTCTAATGCATTCTTGTATCGGGGTTGGGGGGAGGTGATGGTGCAGAATTCAGTCCATAATAGAGTGTAGGAGAGATGTCACCATTGAGATGTTTGTCCCAAGGAATCAGAAGGGTGATGTTAACTGAGGAGGGAAGCCCAGGTTTAGAATTTAAGGTGAGGACTCTGAGGCTTATGACCTTTCTGATGGCCATCAGACATCTCAGGGAGGTTGCAGTGAAGATCACTTCCTGAGAGACATCCAGCAGCTGTCAACATGTAACTTATATTTAAGGTAGGACCATCTGCATAATTTGCAGAATCTGAAAATGCAGGCTCCCTTTTACAAAAATCATAGGTGGTGGAATTTGGGGCTTACACCATGCACAGGCCTCTCCTGTGTTTCTGTGTCAACTGCTGTAAGTTAAAAGAACAAATTAAGCACTTCTGGTAGCTACTGATGAACCCTGGCAATGTAGTGGTAAAGCGATCAGCTGCTAACTGAAAGGTCAGCAGTTCAAACTCGCCAGTGACTCCTATGAGGAGGGTGTAGCAAAATGCTTTAGTACAGACTTATAGCCCTGGGAACTTATGGGGCAGTTCTACTCTGTCCTATACAGTCCCTGTGAGTTGATGAGGCAGTTCCACTCTGTCCTATAGGGTTCCTGTGAGTTGATGGGCAGTTCCACTCTGTCCTATAGGGTCCCTGTGAGTTGATGGGGCAGTTCCACTCTGTCCTATAGGGTCCCTGTGAGTTGATGAGGCAGTTCCACTCTGTCCTATAGGGTTCCTGTGAGTTGATGGGCAGTTCCACTCTGTCCTATAGGGTCCCTGTGAGTTGATGGGGCAGTTCCACTCTGTCCTATAGGGTCCCTGTGAGTTGATGGGGCAGTTCCACTCTGTCCTATAGGGTCCCTGTGAGTTGATGGGGCAGTTCCACTCTGTCCTGTAGGGTCCCTGTGAGTTGATGAGGCAGTTCCACTCTGTCCTATAGGGTCCCTGTGAGTTGATGGGGCAGTTCCACTCTGTCCTATAGGGTCCCTGTGAGTTGAAAATCAACTGCCTGGCAAAAGGTTTGTCTGGAGTCTTGGTAGTTACTGATATTGTAATGAGGTCCATTGGCTGAAAACAAAAAACCAAACCCACTGCCATCAAGTCAATGCCAACTCAAAGTGGCTCTATAGTGAACTGCTCCATAGAGTTTCCGAGGAGCACCTGGCAGATTCAAACTACCAACGGTCAGATTAGCAGATGTAGCACTTAACCACTGTGCCACCATTGGCTGAAGGCCCGATAAAAAGCAGAATAAACTCCATGCTGGGGTGAGGGTACTACTTTGATGGGCTCCCAGATAGGGAACAGCAGCAGAGGGAGGCAGGCTTCAAGAGAGCCTTCAAGCTGTGTCTGCAGCAGCCGAGCAGAAACACGGCTCACTGCATCAGAGAAGTGAGATGAAACCAGCCAGGACAAGACAGAGAAATAGTCAGGAGTGAATAATGAACCTGTTTGTCATTACACAATGCAAACCTGCCTTGACTATTAAATTTTATAATACGTTACCTTAGTTGTGAAGGGATGGCCAGCTTACCAGTTTGGTTGTCCACAGAGAATCCATGGAGGTCTGTGTGGGGGTGGCTGGTTGAAAGCAAAAGACTAATGTGTCTCCTGGGGTCACATAATCTCCTCCCTCCTCACTGGTCCTGGAGTCTGTAATGATGCCAGGCCATGAACTACATTCTGTAGAGCTCTGTGTGTGCAGTGACCCCTGGAGAAAATGAAGAGGGAGCTGTAACAGACCCCAGAATGATGCCATGTTAGCATGCTCCACGGTGCAGGCCCCTCCTCAGCTTGTCCAGATACTGCTGGAATCTGCTTCAGTGCATCTGTCTCCTTCAAGTCCAAATGTCCGTGAGACATGGTAGCAGAGGAAGGTACAGGCAATCAGTGTCTGTGAAAAGAAAGAGAATCTCTTCCTTAGGGGTGTTAGTACATTAGAGTGACGGGGCAGGAGGGAGCATAAAAGAAAGCTGGCAAAGAGATTATCATTAACTTACTCTGTGTCGCTGTCAGCATCTGTCAGGGGTGAATGTTGGTTAGAGGAGGCTGACGCAGTTGCCCCCTGCAGGCAGGTGGACCGCACTCTTCACAATAGAGAGACGTTATGTTATTTTATGAGAGCGGCCCAGAAAATGAATGTGTCCCTCATTTCAGCAAATAGAGTTGGTGCCTGTGCATCATTTTATCATGCCTACTTTGGTCAATTTTTGTCAAAAGTAGGTCTCTAGCTCCTTTTCTTTTTTAGCCTGCCTTAGTCTGGAAGCTCAGCTGAAGCCTGTTCCCTGTGGGTGACCCTGCCAGTATTTGAATACCAATGGCATTGCTCCCAGCACAGCAACACACAAGCCATCACAGTAGGACACACTGACAGATGAGTGGTGGTACAGGCAGAATGCTCCTTAGAAGCGAGGATGGCAAGACTTTAGCTCATATCATTTGGATGGGTTATAAGAAGGGACCAGGCTCTAGAGAAGGAAATTAGGATAAAGTAGAAACCAAAAAAACCCACCAACCCACTGCCGTCGAGTCAATTCCAACTCATAGCCACTCTACAGGACAGAGTAGAGCTGCTCCACAGAGTGTCATCGAAAAAGAAGACCCTCAATGAGGTGGATTGTCACTGTGAATACAATGACAGGAACAAGCATAACAATATTTGGGGCACAGTGCAGGACTAGGAAGGGTCTTGTTCTGTGGCACATGGGGTGACTGTGAGTTGGAACAACTGAACCACGCCTAGTAAGCACTTTAAAGTTCGCTGCGAAAGCCTTCTCCTGAACAGCTGATAGATAGAGCATGGCTCTGAGCTGCTCACGGAACCACGCTATCTGGGTTGGGTAACTGGTGGCACAACAGTTAAGCATTGGGCTTCTAACTGAAATGTTGATGGCTTGAGCCGACTCTGTGATTCTGCAGAAAAAACATTTGGCAATCTGTTTTCTTAAAGATTACAACCTATAAAACCCTATGAGGCAGTTTCATTCTGTTACGTGGAACCGCTAAGAGTCTAAATCATCTTGACGGCACCTAACAAAAACCACAGGCTGTCCCTTGTCGTGTGCACCTGGAAAGAAGCTTTCTTTATTAGTAACCTTTTAGAATAAAAATTGTTGGGTGAATAATCTTTGCTGAGATAGTCTTATGCCAATTAGTTTATAAAACCAGTCTCTGTTAAGTCAATCTTGACTCATAGCAACCCTGTGTGTGTCAGTGTGGAACTGTGCTACGTAAGGTTTTCAATGCCTCATTTTTCGAAAGTGGACTGCCAGGCCTTTCTTCTGAGGCATCTCAGGATGGAAATGAGCCTCTGACTTTTAGTGAGCAGCTTAGCGTGTTAACCATTTGCACATCCAGAGACTTGAGGCATTTGATAAAGATTGCATCATTGGACCCTGTAACTGTACTATGAGAAAGGCATTCTTTCTCTAAGAGGAAAATAATTTCAAAAAATTTATAAGTGCTGGTGCCAGAATCCAAACCCAAGTCAATTAGCATGCTTTCTCCTTGCATAGCTCAAGGAATTAGAAATGTCTAAAGATATTTTGGGGACTCAGTGTTTAAGAGCCAAAAGTCAGCAGTTTGAATCTACAGGTACTCCTTGGAAACTCTATGAGGCAGCTTTACTCTGTTCTATAGGGTTGCTGTGAGTTGGGGCTGACTTGATGGCAGCAGGTTATAGTTAAAGCTGCCCTGATAGCTCAGTGGTTAAGAGATCAGCTGTTGATCCAAAGATCAACAGTTCAAATCCACCAGGCGCTCCTTTGAAACTCTATGGGGCAGTTCTGTTCTGTTCTATAGAGTCGCTATGAGTTGGTATCAACTCAACAGCAACATTTTTGTTTTGTTTTGTTTTTTTAATAGATAAACAAACATCCTAGTCACTAGGAATCAAGTACTCATAATCTCTTAATAGAATCTCTCCACTTCTTAGTGTTAAGATCGTAGCTCCTAATCAAAGTTAGCAGTTTGAATTCATCCCCACTCCTTCAAAATCCTGTGGGATAGTTCTACTCTATCTTAGATGGTTGCTGTGAACCAGAGTTGATTCAATGGCAACAGATTGGGTTTTGAAGGATTTAGAATCTTATAATCCATGATGCTTAAAGATTTGTTTTCTTTAGAATGAGGATGGAGATATTTTTAATTCTTTGCTGTTGTGGTTTTCAATGAGCTTCTGACATATATCACCTTTTCATTTCATTAAATATTAATTGAGTTGATGAAGCTCAGAAACTCAGTCTACTCGTGGTCCAAGTCTTTGTAACAAGTTCTGGGCCATAGTAAGAGTTTGGGTTTTACGGTGTGATTTTGTATTGCTTTTTTTTTTTTTTTTTTTTTGCTGCATTAAATTCTCATTAAAAAAAATGGAAATAACTCTTAGTGCATAAAAAGGATCAGCATTTGGGGGTGATTTGAGAGCACCCATTTTGCCTAATAGAGAGTTTGGTACACTACACAGGCTACCATTTAATTATAATGTCTGTGTTTATTACATCTTATCATGACTCAGTGTGTTGAAAGGATAGACCACAGTAATATCTTTAATGTGGAAGCTAGTATTCCAGAATATTCTGTGTGCCTAATGTATAGCAAGATTAAATTTATTATATATTACAGAAATTATTCTGAATAATATATATATATTTTTGGTAGCAGAGACAGTTCACAAGATTTTCAAAATATAAAGTCATTGAAACTAAGGAGCCCTGATGGTGCAATGGTTAGGTGCTCAGTTACTAACCAAAGTGTCAGCTGGTCCAACCCACCTAGTGGCCTGTGGGAGAAAAGACCTGACAAATCTGCTCCTATAAAGATACATCTTAGGATACCCAATGGGGCACTTCTGTTCTGTCTTAAAGGGTCTCTATCAGTCATAAACCACTGGGTGGTTCAATATCAGGAAAGGTGTGCATCAGGGTTGCATCCTTCCACCATATTGATTCAGTTTATGCTGAACAAATAATCCAATTACCTGAACTAGGCGAAGAAGAACAAGGCATCAGAAGTGGAGGAAGATGTATTAACAACTTGCATTATGGAGATGATATGTCTTCACTTGGTGAACGGGAAGAGGACTTGCAGCTCTTACTGATGAAGGTCAAAGACCACAGCCTTCAGTAGGGTGCACATCTCAGCAGAAAGAAGGGCCAAATCCTCCCAACTAGATCAATAAGCAACATTATGATAAATGGAGAAAACACTGAGGTTGTCAAGGATTTCACTTAGATCCACAGTCAACACTCATGGCAGGAGCAGTCAAGAAATCAAAAGATACATTGCACTGGGCACATCTTCTGCAAAAGACCCCTTTAAGGTGTGAAAAGCAATGATATCATTTTGAAGACTTGAGTGCACTTGACCCAAACCATAATATTTTTAACAGCCTCATATGCCTGCGAAAGCTGGATAGTGAATAAGGAAGACCAAAGAAGAATCAATGCCTTTGAATTATGGTGCTGGTGAAGAATATTGAATATACCATGGATTACCAAAAGAATGAACAAATCTGTCTTGCAGAAAGTACAGCCAGAATGCTCTTTAGAAGCAAGGATAGTGGGAGTAGATCTTTCATACTTTAAACATATTGTCAAGAGAGATTAGTCCCTGGAGGATATCATGCTTGGTAAACTACAAGGTCCCCTCAACAAGATGGACTGAGACAGTGGCTGCAACAATGGACTCAGGCATAACAATGATTGTGAGCATGGCACAGGCCCATGCAGTGTTTTGTTCTTTAGTACATAGGGTCGCTGTGAATCAGGACCAACTCTGTGGCACCCAATGACAACATCAGTCAAAATCAACTTGACAGCATATAACAATAACTAGACATGTTAGCAAGACCAACAGATTGACTAGGAAAAATAATACAGTTAACGAATATGAGTGTTTCTATTATTTCATGACTTTTGGACCTCTTGAGGTGTGTACTTTTTAAGCTAAACTGACTTGGGAATGTCTGACTGAGATGAAGCTGATGGCTACTTATTTGAGTGGTTTTTGGAGTATGTACGTATGTGGTTTGCTCTTGGCTGTATCCTTTCCTTATCTCTGTGTCTTTTCTCTGCAGTCTATTTTCTGCATAAGTTTTTCAGCTGCTAACTTGAGAGTAAGTAGGAATTCAGAGAGGATTAACTAACACATGAGAAGCTTATGAGTATTTGTAATAATAGATTGCCTTCAAAGTAGATGGCAAAGCTTAGAGAGGTTTAAGAGGTTTAAAGGCACATATCCAAGCTTGTATCAGGACCTTCTTAATTTTGGTGGATCCTTAGCATTCTTGAGTTTAACCAGGGATTTCACTTTTTGGCAGGCAGCATGAGAAGTCACGACATGCAGTAATTCATCACTTTGCTGAGGGATGTATGGAATCATGTCTCCATTGAGGCTCTTTGCATGATCCCCGCCTACAGCCTGGAGTCTATACTTCATCATTTTGTCAGTCTCAAAACATCACCACCACTATGTGGTAGCCATTCCTGATGTCCCTTTGACATAGTAGGGGAATCGTGGAAAAATATATTCTGTATGATTTGTGTAAATCAGAAAGCTCTTAAAGATCTTCATATTGCTAAAAATGACAGTTTATAATTATTGTTTCTTCTGGAAACAATGGCTTCTTGTATAGTTTGTTAGAAGTGTATAAGGAGAAGAACACAGTCACGTACTCTAAAGACCAAAACTTCAGTTGCTTTGGAGTCAGTCCAGACTCGTGGTGACCCGTGAGTGCCAGAGGAGAGCTACACACCATAGAGTGTTTGATGGCTGGTTTTTAGGAAGTTCATTACCAGGCCTTCTGAGAAGCCTCTGGGTGTACTTGAACTGGCGTCCTTTCAATTAGCAATGAAGTGCTTTAACCATTTACACTACCCAGGGATTCCAACCTGCATTTCACATGAATTACATGTAAATTTTAATTAAGTAGAAATGATTATATAGTCACACCTAAGCAAGGTACCCAATATATTCCTTTTTTAATACATGGGACCCCTGGTGGCATAGTAGTTTAGAGACTGGCTGCTAACCAAAAGGTTGACAGTTCAAATCCACTAGCTGCTTCTTGGAAAACCTTTTAGAGTAGTTCTGTTTCCTGCGGGGTTGCTGTGAGTTAGACTCAATGGCATCAGCTTCAGTTTTTTGGTCTGTTTGTTTTTCGGTTTAATGCTTAGAAGAAATAAAACACAAAGGTTGTAATTAAAGAAAAGGTTCATCACAGAGGACTTCCTGAGGGAGGTGAACTTTGAAACAAATCAGTTCTGTACAACTTTGTTGACATATACTTCATATTTACAGTGGAATCTTATGCCAGGCCAGTTTTAGTAGTGGATGAATTAGTCAGCAACCTGGATCACGCAAATGGTGTGATTTCACAGAATGGAACAGTCATGACCTGGTGCCTAGAGGTCTCTTCATGGTTTGTCCAGGCCTTTAGGCCTGGACTTTGTCATCTCTTTCAAGAAACCAAATTAGCATGCCTTGGATATTTAGCCTTGGGGATAAATGTTCCTTGATCATTTATTAAAAAGGACAAAGTTTGTTCAGGCCTGAGGAATTGCTACATAAAATGTAAGAACTTGCAGTTTGGGAGGCATTAATAGAGTGAACAGATACTAACAAGAATCATAGATAAGATAAAGCAAAGCTCTTCACAGTTTTATGACATAGCTCCCTGTGGTCTCGACGTATCAGCTTACTTGCTGAAGTTATGGTTTGAACTAAGGACATTAAAAATAGAAGCAGACCAAACGTTTTTGTCTTTAAAACTGAAAATACTGTCATGCTTGCTCCCATAGAAGAAATAAAACACAAAGATTGTAATCAAAGAAAGGTTTATCACAGAGGACTTCCTGAGGGAGGTGAACTTTGAAACAAACCAATTCTGCCCAACTTTGTTGACATTACTTCATATTTACAGTGGAATCTTATACCAGGCCAGTTTTAGTTCCCATACCACAACGAAAAAGTAAAATGCAGTCATTTGGGTCTTGGGTTTTTCAGCTTGTTAACCTTTAGGTTATAGAGAGAAAAAAGAGTCTCCAGAGAGACTTTTCTTTGCAATATGACAACACATTATAGAAGGATGAGCATTAGGGATAATACAATGGGAAGGGACTGGAGGAGAATTTTCTCAATGCAGATACCAGGACCCTATGCCCGTAGGAGGGTCTCATAGGTTTTGTAAAAGCACTCAAGTTTATTTTGCCATAATGTTATCACTGAGAAAACGTCTAGAAGTATGCTTAAGACATGCTGCTTAAAAAAAAAGGTGGGGGTAGAGGAGTGGGGCAGGGTGGGAGGGTAGGCACAGTGGTGTATTTGAGATTTTCCAGGTTGAGTGATTGTTGGAATGAGGTAATAATGTGAAGATACAGACACCAGCTTTATTCAAGCAGTGCTTGTGGTGGTATACAATTTAAGTTTGGGTTAAGTTATTGCTAGAAGACCATCGCTTGACCCTGCAATGTCTCCCTGAAGAAGGTGTCTGTGGCATACAGGGACAATCTTTTTGAAAAACATTCTCTTTTCCATAATAGTTTGCCCCTTTTCTTACATTTATTTATAATACAAAATGGAAACTAAATGCCACCCACTTATTTGTTAGCTTGTTTTATGAATTGGACTTAATAAAATAGTCTCACCCACACTCTCAAAGAATAAAGAATGCTTGGCTATAACTCAGTATTGTTGAGTCAACTCCAACTCATAGTGACCCTATAGGACAGAGCAGAACTGCCCCAGAGAGCTTCTGAGGAGTACCTGGTGGATTCGAACTGCCAACCTTTTTGTTAGCAGCTGTGGCACTTAACCACTATGTCACCAGGGTTTCTCCTTGGCTATAATTAAGAGCAATACAAGAAGACACCACCTGAGGCACTTTTAGTAGAGAAGCTGCCATCGTTTTAGAGAACTGTTACTCTCTTTGCTTTATCTTGTGTCAGACTTACCAACATTCATTTTTCTTTTTTTTCTTCCTCTTCCTTCAGATGTATATCCAGACAACAACACTCACTGTCTCCATGAGTCTGAGTGCTTCGGTGTCTCTGGGCATGCTCTATATGCCCAAGGTTTATATTATAATTTTTCATCCAGAACAGAACGTTCAGAAACGCAAGAGGAGTTTCAAGGCTGTGGTGACAGCTGCCACCATGCAAAGCAAACTGATCCAAAAGGGAAATGACAGACCAAACGGCGAGGTGAAAAGTGAACTCTGTGAGAGTCTTGAAACCAACAGTAAGTCATCTGTAGACTTTCCGATGGTCAAGAGCGGGAGCACTTCCTAATAGATGTACGTTGAATATTCTTCTACTAGACTTGGGGACTGTGCTATATGGTTCCAGGGCATCATAGTACCCCTACACCGTGGGACCTATCACATTAGTGCTTACTTTGGTTAGAACGAAGTGGTTTCACAATGAGTGGCTGTTCTCCAGAGCACCAACATACACACACTGTGTCTTTCAAAATTCTGCCTCTCTGATCTCTCCGCTGAGGGATCGCCAATCTTGAGCTTGGATGTGTCTTCCATTTATAAAATTACCTTTTAGTTCTTAGAAACTATTCTCTATTCTTTGCTCACTATTGGTTGTTCTTCAGAACTTCAAAAGTTAACTAATATTTATAAACAGGTGACCAAAGATCTCTTACAAATAAATTATATGTTATTTGGCTCTTTAGGAAAATGAGAGAACTGGTTAGCCACCATGTTTAGTTATGTCATACCCAGTGCCACTGCGTCGATTGTGACTCATAGCAACCCTATAGGACAGAGTAGAACGGACTCCAAGGGGCAACTGCTGGATTTGAACTGCTGATCTTTTGGTTATCAGACATAGCACTTAACCAGTACACTACCAGGGTTTCCTAGTTATGTCATAGTGAATACTTACTCCTGCATGTGGTCCCATTCTATATGTCTCCTTTGGTTTCTCTCCTTGCATGTATTAAGATTACTAAAACCCTTCTTTGAAAGCCACATAAGAATAGAATCCTTTCTCCAACCACCACCCTGCTATTTTATTCTTCCTCTTACCTTCCTCTTCCCTACAACCTATGCTAGCAGAAGCACAAGAAGACAACACACTTAACACTCAAGCTGATCCAGTAGTTTAATTGATATATTCAAGTCCATACTTGTGCCTATGGAAAAGCAGCACACAGAATAAAGGTTTGTATTGGACGGTATCCGAGAAGTGAGTATAGAAAAAGGTAGCCTTTACACTGATAGCTGCTAGAGATGGATGAAAAAGAAGTAAAATGGTAAGACTTTTGCATTAGATTAGCTCCCAGTCCTTAGGGCCCCCAGAAATGAGAATTTAACAGTTAAGGATAAAACTTAGTGTAAAAGCTCTCAGCAGACTGTCTACCTCATTGTCTGTACTTTTGGTGCTAAATAGAGGCAAAGACTAAGAGTTGATTTTATTGGGCTTATATATTTATACAGAAACTCTAGTAGTGTAGTGGTTAAGTGCTTAAGTGCTATGTTTGCTAATCAAGTGCTATGTTTGCTAATCAGCAGGTTGGCAGTTTGAATCTGTCAAGCTCTCCTTGGAAACAGTGGAGCAGTTCTACTCTGTTCTATAGAGTCATTATGAGTCAGCATCAAATTAACAGCAATAGGTTTGGGTTTTTTTGATGTATTTATATGTAGATGATCATCACTGGATTCAGAAAACTTGTCTTGTATTGAGTCTGTTTCCCAGGTGAATATTGTCTAATCTTAATGCCTGTACCTCCCAATATTCTTAGATGTTACATCTTGATTAATTAAACCTACCAGTTTAAATTCTTAGCAGATTTTTTGAAATTCTTGACTGGATCCAGAGGAAAATTACCTGCAAACCACTGACCCCAAACTTAATCACATGCAGAGAAAGGAGTATTGTTAAGAATGCAACTCTCTCCAGGTGTTGTCTTTTCTGTAAACACTAAACCTTCAGCAACTGCAAGAGAAGGGATTGTAAGGATGGGTTTTCATAACAAATAGTTATAATCACCTCTGATCATAGGTGAGCAGTTTACTAACAATGGGCCAATTTAGGCTCTTAACAAAAGGTGTACTATAACTACTGTCCAAGACTTCAAAGTAAAACCCTTGTAATTTGGTGGTGGATTTTTGTCTATGTTTTTCTATCTTTAAGGCATGAATGTGGGAAATCAAAACCCACTGTAGAATGCCAGTAAATTGCCACTAGTCAATGACATAGTTTGAACACTGACATTTTTCAGTGTGACTCACCGGACTATAATGTCATTATCACATCTGCCTTTTAGCAGCAGTCCAGGCAGCTTGATGTAATATGGGGGCAAATCAGAACAGCCAGCTTTAAAGCTGTGAAAGCCTGGCCAGGCTCACTGGTTGAAAGTGGTGAGGAACAGTTAGGCTATAGCCTTTTCCCACCCGTTTCAAGAATAAATACATTCACCTAAAAGGAAAATTATTTATAAAGACTCGTTCAATATTATTGAAATACGTCTTTCATTTTTCTAGTATTTGTGCTATTATAGTCTGTTGTTGTTGAAATGGAAATTATACAATTTTAATGTATTCCCTTATTTCCTTCAAGATAAGAGTAAAAGCTTACCCATGTGAGGTATGTACATAGGCCAAGTCAATAATATTCTAGCAGAGTCAGATTTTCATCTTTGGAAGGAGAAGAAGATGTTAAAAAGATGAATCAAGACAGAATAAATTGCTGCCTGTAAAAAGGTTAAAGTATACTTTGCAGATTGGAGTGTAGTCATCTTTTACAAGAGTAGTTTAGGTTCGCATAGATTGGCCTAGATAAAGTGATTGTAGTTCGTATGTTCGGAAGAGACAGAGTTTAAAATCTTGACGCATCCTTCCACCACCAAGCTTCAGGTGACCTTTGCTAAACTTGATTCATTTACATGGCCATCTTGTAACAGAAGGGCAGATGCGTCCTCCTGGGAGACAGAGCTGGCTATTCGGTACAGTCCAAGGGAAAAATCTGACCCAGGTCTCATGGGCTCCTTATGTCCCTGTTATGTTTACACGCGTTACCTCTATGCATGTGTGCTATATGTGGTTATAACTGAGGTCAAAGTCTTCTCAAGTTACAAACCCCCCGAATAATTCATAAAATGAATAACTTAAACGCATTATGTTTCTTCTTATAAGGTCTGCTTCACCTTTGGAAGTAACACTGAATATTGGAAAAGGCTTTGCCACTCAACTGCATATAACTAGTAATACACTTTCTCAGACTGAAGTATCTCATCTCGGAAAGAGTGGAGTCCATTCTTAATAAATCCCAGGGCTAGTTAATCCATGGAGCAGTATCCTTGTGGCTACATGCCCATGCTATCTGCTATCAGAGTTTTAATAGATCACCATTGACTCCAAAGAAATGGCAAGGACAGGCGTAAAAGTGTTTTCTAAACTGTAAACTTCTAGAATAGGGTAAGATATCATTGATAGCCTGAAAGTGTGGATTGGTCTGTGGTTAATAGAAAGAGATCACTTGAAGTTAAAAAGTATAGTTGTAGCATCTATCTTTTGGCCTCTTCTTCCTCCTTTGTGTACGTGAAGATGAGGATAGCTATGGCTACCATTTCCCAACCAATTATCTGTATGTTTATGGTCACCATGCAGTGGCTTTCCTGTGTGGTCAAGGCGCTTCGCAAGTCCATCATGTTTAGACAGTTCATTGTAAAGGTCACTTGGTAAAGCCAGAAATTCTGGTCACATGTTCCAGGTTTTAAAGTTCAAAAACTACACAGAATAAATATAAGGCACATGAAGCTGGAAGGAAAACCAAAGAGTTCATGTTAATTGTTGAATTTGCAGAATACCACATGTCAGACAAAAACAGTCAAGTCTTGTTTCATAATAAGGTGAGAGGAGAATTAGAAACCAAGTCAGTACGCAGGAATTTTATCAACTATCCCTAATTAACAAATGCTGTGCTTAGTATTCCTTAAGCTATGTTCATGAATAATTCATGGAAACAGCTGCTGCTGGAGGTCGATTTGCTTTCTCTGACTCATGAACACAGTGTGATGCACACAAGGAAATTCATCATTGCTGTACTCAAAAATGGATTTTCCCATTAGCATATCCACAGTAAAAACTCTCCCTGTTAGGCCATCAGTAAATCTCCAATCTGCTTTAACTCTGTAATGCTTCTAGGAAGAAGATTCTCATAGTTGTGAGATAGCCACCATTCACAGAGTTTATGCCTTATCATTGTTTTTGTGTTGTCTAAATCATAGGTTTCCTGAACCTTAAACTCCTTTTCCAATCAATGGAAAAATGGGAATTTCTTTCCTTTTTGTGAATGATAGTCACAAATCTCAATAGAATTCTACACTTTTTACCCCCTGAAGATCACCTATTATAGCAAAAAAAGTGAAGTACGGATCTTTACAAAGCTCTGGAGTTTCAAAGTTGGAATTATCCATCAAGATAATTTAATTCAAAGAAACATTTTTTGAATAAACTGCTTCTAAACACTATCTTATTAAGGTCTCTCTGGCTCTTGTTCCTCTGTTTAAACCTCTAGTTTTTCTTCCTACAAATTTGATAAATATTTAATAAACTTCTAGCTACTGCTGAAAATATTTACTAGGACAGAGAGTTGAACAACACTTTAGGTATAGTTTCTCTAACAAACATTTTTTTCCCTATCTTGTTTACAAAAATTATGTGTAAGTCATTTGAATGCCTAGCTGAAGGACAGATTTTATTTTTTGAGAGGAAATTTAGAGACAGATAAGAACATTGTATAAACTAAATTTTAAAAAGTCAATAAATACAAAAATTATATGTTTTAGTTCACATCAAACCAAATATAACAGGCTTCTTGTCTTTTAGAAGGGGTATGAAGAAAAGTAGGACTCCATACTTATGTTTTGGAAAACTTGGTGGCTCAGCGGTGGTACTGTGGCTGCTAACCAAAAGATCAGCGTTTTCAATCTACCAGGCACTCCTTGGAAAGCCAGTGAAGCAGTTCTACTCTGTCCTCCAGGGTCACAATGAGACCAAAGTGACTTGATGTCGATGAGTTTGTGTTATACTTATTTTCCAAGGTGGCTGCTGCTCTCTCACAAATCTCATCTGTTCCTGTTCTCACCAAAACAGTGTTAGACGTTTTTGACCAATGATGAAACTCAAGCTCAATATCAGGGTTCAGTAACCTTTTTCTCCATATATTTTCTTAGGGAACAGAATGGAATTTAAACCCAGATCTAAAGTCTACATCATTTCTGCTGTAGCACAATGGTAACCTCGAAGAAGTGTGAACAATGTAGAGAAGCAGATATGTCACTTATTTTTGACACAAAACATATTTATTGAAATTGCAAGCAACAAGATATGTTGAATCATAAGCAACAAGACAATTTAAATTTTGTCAGGCTCTCTACAGTGATGATCATGATTGTAAACTTTGTAAGACCTTGGTCTCTGGCAAGAAACTCTCCTGCCAGTTTCCACTGTTGACATGCACTAAAATGGAATGAATCTGATAACTAGTGCTTTCAAAAGAAGAGCTTTACAACATCTAACCTACTCCATGTCCAAAAATATTCTTCAAAATATCTGTTTCATTCTGAGTTGGATTTATGTAGTAAAATACATACATATTTTTGAAATTTTTTTCATACCTTTTTTCTTACGATTATTTGTTCTAGAATCCCACTGAAAAAAATAGGAAATCACAATTGAATTTTAGAAGAGATATTTATTCCCTCACATTGTTGCTGGATGAAAACCCCAGCTCTTACAGCTATTAAACCAGAGGCAGAAGTGGGGGATCAGAAGGACACCTTTGTTTCCTTGTACAAGGAAAGGAGCCATTAGGGCCGTAGCCTACAACGCTGCTGGCAGGGGCTTGGGAAGGTGGGCTTTTATGGATAGTAGGTGAAGGAATGTAAATTCATCATGAATATTCAGGCTTGATCTTGACACAGGTGCTCAGAACTTGGGGGTGACTATGTATTTTCTTTAGACAAGGGTTAGATTCCCCCAGGATGGAGGAAGATATGGATTTGCCTTCATCAGTATGTTAGATCTCCACCTAGAGGTGGGTTGAAGCTATTTATCGCCCATCCTGTGGTTATCTTGTCAAGGACAATTTTAGGAGAACATGCATCTTTTTCTGCTTCTTGTAGGAGAGTAAGCCAGTGTCGGTGTCTCTCAGAAGGGTTGTGCTCTGAGGCTGCCTGCCTCAGCGTCTTTAAAAAAAACAGAAATTATTTAGGTTTATATTTTCAGAAAAGTTAAGCACAAGTATAAATTTAGCATAGAATACTGTATGATTCATATTTACCTAATACTGTTAGAGTATATATTTTAATTCATAATTGGTTGGTACCAGAACAATTAAATAATTAAATATTCTTCCCTCCCACCTCCTGAGCTTTATTTTCTAAACATCTCCATCTGTATTCTCAGGAAACCAAACACAAGTTCCATATAGATTCATGTTGATGTTTGTGTTTATACACTGGAATGCACATCTTTAATGTTCACAAATATCCTATGTTCTTGATATTTTACTATGTTTAAAAGTATTTTTAAATGAAGGAGTTCTTTGTTCTCAAACAGACAGTAATTAATAACTTTTTATAATTAATTATCCCTTGGAAGTCAATTCAGACTCAAAGAACTGAAGTGTTTAAAATTGTAAGAAAATCATTTTGTATTTTGTAGACATGTATCTGTTCTTTTACTTAACATATATGTAAATCTTTGTTAATCAAAATAGATACTTAAAATGCATTTTCACCTAGCCAAGCCAAGTGCCGTAGAGTCGGATCTGACTTATTGATCTCCATTTTTACCTAAGTTTACTAAAAATTAGAACTTTTTCATTATTTAGTGTTCTAGTAAATGCCTACATAGTATAAATGAGACTAGTAGTTATATTGATTAAATTTGCTGCCTAATTATTGTTTCTATGCTAATGGAAGCCTACTAGACAGTTTTAGAAAATAACATGTGATGTGTTACAGCCTGTCATAAAGCTAGTTACTGAATTTTGAAGTCACATTAAGAAAAATAACCTTGTTAATTTATCTTCAACAGCCTCCTCTAGCAAGACAACATATATCAGCTACAGTAATCATTCAATCTGAAACAGAAAGATGATACAATCTGAAGAAATGTGGTATGTGATCTTAAACAATGAACACCACCAAAAACTCACTCCTGGAGATCTCTGTAGACTACAATCAATCAACTCAATAGTCAGTCTCTTAAAGAACAAAAAATCAGCCGTGAGCCAAAAGTATCAATCACCAGGATTAAAGAAACCTGTTTTATAAAATACAACCAATGAGGGGAAAGCTAAATTATTCTTACTCGTGAGAAGTTAAAAAATAAAAAATTTAAAAAAAAATCAAAAAAGGAAACCTAATGTTAGCTTGTGAAAAAAAAAAAAAAAAGCTGTTGAAATAAACCATGTCTGATGTTATTCTTGTCAGTATTTTTCTGTGACTGTGAGAACTCCCATTCCTGTCCCACTCTGTTCAGCTTGTAAAGACAATGAGTCTGTTTCTTGTAACGGCTGACCGGATTGAAGCCCTGGGTTGTACTAAAAATAAATGCCATGGTTGACGCATGCGAATTTTTATACAAATAATTTATTTCTAATAATAAAGGAATGTTTTGCAAATGTTGAGAGTTGTTTCGTTCCAGTTTTCAAGCCAGGGCAAAACTTTTGTTTCTGGTTGGGCCACCTCCCGTTACAGTGAAGCTTCTGCTATAAAAGCCTCAGTGTTTCAAGGAAACAGTGATTTCCTTGATAAAGGTGTTTTTGGTACATTTGTGTATTCATGAAAGAGATTGTCTTTTATTACTATAACAAAAAGGCTTTATTGTATAAGAATTTGTGGTTATCAAGGTTTCTGTGGTAGAGTTTCCTAGTAATTGCTTCTTTCATAAACATTCAAGGAATATCTTGAGGTCAGTTGCTTCAGATGTTATGATTAAATGATGAGTTAAACTTGACCCTGGAGAATTAATATGATAGTGACTATCTAAAAGTATATCAAACTGTCACTGAAATTCCCCATCGCATTTCTAAGTCCCAGCTTTTGGGCAAAGAAATATTCTAAGTGGTGTTAATTAACCTTGTCACACTGTTACCTCCCAGTCACTGAAATCAGTCACGTAATGGGCCTTACCCAGGACATTCTTCAAAGTATGGAATTAGCCTACTTATTCCCTTGAAATTACTAAAAGAATCACAGCTTGGATTACACATCATTGCTTTCTTATTTTCCAAATGAAAACATTCCCTGCTTCGTAGAACAGTGTCATTAAAGGGGGAGAAAACAGGGAGCCCGTGTCGTCTGTGTCGTGCTAATAAACCATGCCAGGGTGAATAAAAGGGGACTGTTAAAGGCTTTCACAGCTGTGACCATTTTTGTCATGGACTCCTCTATTCCATACAATCCCAGACATCCATCAAGTCAATGGATTGCTACAATCGTTTTGTTAGTAAATGTTCTCCCTGCTGAGTTGCTGGGATGGCTCATTGCATTCCTTACAGATAGGAAGAACTATGTGGGCTCTGTAACTTCAGACATGATATTGACAGTCACTTTATTTAATACTGAAGGTTGAAGTAGCAAAGCTCAGTTTCCTTCTCTGACATGAAGTAATATTTTCTAGATACTTGCATAGACGGAAAGCTGTATCTGTAAGAAATGTATTCTTCCTGGCCTTTTTTTGAGTTTCTCCTAATATTTACTGTTTGTAGATAAATATTTAAATCAAGGAGGGAGAGCATTATTTTAAGTTTTCAGATAATCTGAAATAGTGATAAATACAATCCTGAAACTGGGATCCTAAACCCACCTCTAGGTGTGCCTTTCTAGATAAATCATAGCTTAAAGCAAAATAACTGTAAATGCATAGTCTATTTCATTGTGCCATGTAGCTCAGTTCCAACAGCCATATCACGAAGAGTGATTATATTTGAATTTTTTTTAAGTTTGCAGAATTCTTTATGTTGGAGAATCAGTAGTTTATAAGATTTTTTTTTGACTTGGTTATCACTAATTAATAAGTCTCCTTGTGTTAAGAAAAGTGCTTGAATTTTACAAGCATTGTATTTCATTCTGAGAGCAAGACTCAAGTATATTTTCAAGTTTTTATTACTAATTAACTCTAATCAGGGTAAGTGAATGTCACAGGGTGACTGTATGAGCAAAGCTGGCTCTCAGGCCAAAGGTAGACAATTAATTTTATTATTACTTTTTTTTAATTTAAGACTTTGGGGGGAAACATGAAATATTAAATGAAATTTGTGACATTTCAAAATTGTTCCTCCTATTACAAACTTGCCAATAGATTAATTTTCTGAAGTACTTTTATAAATGATATTGTTTGCTGTCACACATACACAAATCTTATTTAACTCATGATGGAGTTGCATAGCAGTTTTCCTGGGTTCATCTACACGGATTATCCTATATACTGCTATCTCAGTGGGAGATTTACTGCTGATGAAACTATCACCCTCTCCAGGCAGTGGAAGGGTGAACTCTTTCCACTTCTTACAGAAGGAACTTGAGAATTCTAACCTCCACTGTGGTTATTTTCTCAGGGATTTTGCGGAGGGCTGGGGGAGTAGCCATATGGGCTGGGACACGGAAGGGAAAAGGATTTAACATGAGTTAGTGGTGGTTTGTAAGTCCTGTGCTTTAAAATGAACTGCCTGTGTGCTAGAGATAAGCAAATGCAAGGTTGCCAGGGGGAAAAATATAGTATTATATTCTTCAGAATTGACCTTGTGTTTTATTCTGGTCCAGGAATGTCACATCTAATCTTTTCGCACCAGAGGGAAGGCTAAAAATGAGACCAAGGTAATATTCAGCAGGTGTCACCAGGAGACAATCAGAAACACGTTAGTGTGACCTTGTGCCAAATCTGACCCCTGTCTTTTAAATTTTTTTGCCTCAGACTAGTTAATATTTAAAGATATTTAAACCAAGAATAGTTGTTCTGTCCCAAACTAATCTTGTTTATTTACTTCTACTTCATAAATTTCAGTGTGAGGTGTGAGCAGTGAAACATGAACTGATTTGCTAACTGAACGTTTAGTGTTCATCAGAAATATTTGCAGAAAATTTGGCATTTTAGATAACCAAGGTTTTATTTATTTGTTTATTTAAATTAAGTACCCCAGTATAGAAAATGTCATTAGGAACAGAAGATTTGCTATTTACATTTTCTGCTCTTTTTAACTGTACATTTTGTATTATTTACCAATGCTTCTTTTTAGTGTAAAGAAAACATTAATAATTTCATGATCTACATTAGCCAACGTTAATATTTTCTTCAGTGATCAAGTTGAAGAAATATTCTTAAATCCTCTTATGCAACCTGACCATTTTTTCTCATTTAAATTACTTCATTTCCTCTAATGTTAATATTTTCATTTGTTTTCAAAAAAAGAAAATGACCAAAAGTAACAACAAGTTTGCATGAAAGGGTGAGAAATACTACCAAATTATTAAAATATTCTAATCATACAAAATCCTTTAGAAATCATTCTTTTTGCTTCCTCTGTAGGTTCTCCTTTAATTATGATACGTATAATAAAGAAAAAAATCAGCCTTACCCAGAGGAAAAGATTTAAGAAGAAATGATTGTGTTTGTGAAAGTTCATTCAGAAACCCATTATCATTCTGGGCTATAATTATCATAACAGGGAGCATGGGAGAAAAACACCTCAATTTATTCTTTAAAAAGCTATCTTCACTCTTTTATTTAAGTTTTTTTTTTAATGCTTTATAGCATAATCTTTAACGATGTTACAGCTCTTGAGTATCTATTACTTTTTTTTCATTTAATTCAAATGTTCACAGGACGTTCAGAATATTTTTTCACTTTGTTGAATTCAGCCTATTATCAATGTAAAGTCCTACACCATATTTTGATTTACATTTCTGTTTCCGGAGTGATAGGGACGGAGAAAAATAAACTTGACCTGTTAAGTACTTACACTTGTTGCCTACTGCTTAATTAAGTAGCTTAGGCAAGGCTAATGGACAAACTCATTAAAAAGTCACCAAGTGCCAGCTTAGGTTGGAACCTGCGGAAAAGCAAGAATTGGCCACGTCATGACTTATGTAGGAGATGGGGGCTATCTGGGTGGGGAAACCAGTAAAGACACGATGGCTGTAATGCATCAGTTTGTCAAGTACTCCTGTCACATTACTTACCCATGAACTAAGGTTCATTTAAGTCCATTCACTAGAACTTAAGATGACTGAGGGCTAATGAAAAAACATTACCATTAAAGCATAATTTTTAAAAAAGTTAAAAATAAGTCATATGTGAATGTATCAGAGCTTTTATTGAAATTACTAATGAATGAGAGAGCCAGTAAGATGATAAAGGAGTCCAAAGAGCATTTGAGAAGCTCGCCAGCTGGCTAACAAGGTCACATACAAAACTGGTTTAATTTCTCACTGTATAACAAGCCATAACTGTTGAGGTTATCTATTCTATTAGATGACCATTTCTTAATTCTCTATGAAATAAGAATCACTAGGTTAACATCTATACCTACAGAGTTATAAAGTATTAGAAAGTACACTGGCAATTGAAAGGCAAGTACAATGCTGCACTGGGGGAAAATCCATTAGTTCTTTTGCCTTTTGCTAGTTTTCTTTTTTCCCTGAAAAGATGATGCTTCATCTTTTTTCTTTCCTCCTAATTTCAAATATTACATTGGTGAAAATGAACCTAAACCCATTTGCCAAATCAATTCTGACTCCTAATGACCCTAGAGGACACAGCAGGACTTCCCTATAAGGTTTTCAAGGCAGTAAATCCTTAAAGAAACAGACTGGCACATCTTTCCCCTGTGGAGTGGCTGGTGGGTTTGAACCACTGACCTTTCAGTGGAAGAGTGCTTAACCACTGTGCCACAAGGCTCCTTATTACATTGGCAGCCTCTAAGAAATAATAGTCGTCACCAACACACCTACAATGATGTTAAGATGACCTAAGGAAGGAGGGGCTGTGTGATGGGATCTGTTTTAATCATTTTTTTCCCCATCTTCACTCTTCTACTACTTCTCAAAGTCAGAGGCCAAATTCTATGATAGGAGGAATAAATACTCCTGAATGTGTACTTGCCTCCTGCCCCCTTTAGTTACCTATCTGGAAGTTCCACAAATAATCTGTGGAAGTGTGGTTTCTTCATTTTGTTCTCTGGTTATTATTCTTTCTTGTGAGTATTTTTCCTCTCCTTTGCACCACATTAGAAACGTTGGTGGCATAGTGCCTAAGCATTATGGTTGCTGACCAAAAGGTTGGCAGTTCAAATCTACCAGGTACTCCTTGGAAATTCTATGGGGCAGTTTGCTCTGTCCTACAGGGTCGCCATGAGTTGGAATCAACTCGACAGCACTCAGTATGTACCATATTACTTTATAAGAAATAGAGGACAAACCATGAATAATTTATTGTTCTCCATGCCTATCTTCTATTTATCATTTGCTATTAACCCTGGTCCATCTTAGAAACATCTTTCCTAACATCCTGTCACTGGCAACTTCTAAGAAGCGGCAGCCAGAATGAAGGCTGACTTCAGAACTGAAAAGAGCTACTGCTACAAAGACGAAGCTCAGCTCTTTCATAGATGTCCTAGAATTTGAGAACTCTCAATCATCCTTCAGTTCTCTCTTGTACTCTAGACTCTGCAGGGCAGGGTCATGGTGAGTATAGGGTCATGGTAAGTATAGGGTCATGAGACCTCTTTCTTAAATGGAACGCTTTATCTGGGTAGAGTACTAGTAGCTCTGCAGCTGAATGGTTCCTACTGAAGATATTTACTAATTCCCAGAAGAAGAAACAGCGTTCATGAGGCAAAACTACAAAGCCGATAAAATGTGGATTGTTGGCTTTTCTGTTTTACTTTGGTTTTCTGGTACTGTTCTTCAAGATCTTGGTATCTTTAATATCATGCAAATGATATTCCTAGATATTCCAAAACAAATCTGTTGCTGTTAGGTCAATTCAGAGTCACAGTGAACCTACAGAAGAGTTGAGTTGCTGCATAGCGTTTCCAAGAAGCACCTGGTAGATTTGAACTGCTCATTTTTCATTACCAGTGTTAGCATTTAACCAATGTGCCACTAAGGTTTCCCCTAGATATTCAGAGGTCCTCATTTTCCCCTCTCCATCTTTTTTTCTGCTAAACAAAAAAGGTCAACAGTTCTAACCCATCAGATGCTCCTTGGAAATACTATAAACCTAAACCGGAAGAGCTGTCGTCGAGTAGATTCTTACTCATAGTGATCCTATAGGTCAGAGTAGAACTGCTCCAGTAGTTTCCAAGGAGTGCCTGGCAGTTTCAATCTGCTGATCTTTTGGTTGGCAGACATAATACTTAACCATTATGCCACCAGAGTTTCCTGGAAGCCCTACTGGGCAGTTCTATTCTATTCTGTAAGTTTGTTAAAAGTTGGAATCAGCTTGATGGCAGTGGGTTTTTGTGGGTTCAGCATCTTTAATCTCGTTAATATTTTCTCTTCAAATGCTTCAATCCCAAATTACTCTTCTATATTCAACTTGTATCCACAACAAACAGAGACATCAAAGAGGCCTATCAAAGGCCTTTGGGAAAACTACTGCAACTGGATTTTAGTACAAGAACCTTATAATTAAAATGATTTAGTCATTTACTTTATTCATAAATAGTTTACTGAGCACCTGCTACATGCTAGATAATGTTCTAAGAGCTAGAAAATAGTACTGGGCCCAAAACACAAAACATAAAAATAAATGAAAACCCAACATGCCTTCATGGCATTTTATTTCTATAGCAAAGATAAGCACTACAGAAGATAAATAATTTAATTAGGGTATGGTACCAAAAGAAACCAAACTCATTGCCATTGAGTCAACTTGACATATAGTGACTCTATAGGACAGAGCAGAACTGCCCCATAGAGTTTCCAAGGAGCACCTAGTAGATTCAAACTAGAAACCTTTTGGTTAGTAACTGTAGCATTTAGCCACCATACCACCAGAATTTCCATATACAAAATAAAAGCAAAACAAACAAACAAAAAAAAACATTTCCATCAAGTCAATTTTGACTAATGAGTAGTGATAAATGCTGAGTAGAAAGAAATAAAATCAGGGAAAGTGAATGAGAAGATTAAGAAGTAGCATTTATGGAATAAATGACAGAGTTGAAATTTTATGTAGGGTGGCCAGAGAAGATGACACCTGAGTAAAGACCTGAAGAAAATAAGCAATTGATTCACTTAGGGTTTGGGGGGGAGAGAATTCCAGGCAGAGAGAACAGCAAGGAAACAAGCCCTGAGGTGGTAGCACCTAAATACAAGTGTCAGGTGAAGAGGGTGGGATGATGTGCAGTGCAAAATCTTGTAGAAGGGACTTCGGCTTTTACCTTGAGTGACAGAAACCATTATAGTCTTTGAAGGAAGGACTGACATGATAGGTAGTGATAGATTTTAATTTTATCTGAGTCTTTCTGATTGCTATGATCAAATAAAATGAGAGTAACTAACCTCAAAGGAGCAATGATAGAAGCCCAGACACTGGCTAGAAAGTTCTTAGATAGCCCAGATGAAAGAGGAGTCAGGTTTGGACTGGGTTAAGGAGGCAAGGTGGTGAGGAGCATTTTGAATTTGTCCATATTTGATCAGAAATCTTGACTGATTTGGAAATGAATTATATGTACATTGAGAGAGATGAACGACTTCAGGGCTCTGGGCTGAGTGGGAGGATGATGTTACTATTTACTGAGATGGAGGAAACGGAGAAGACCAAGGTCAGGAAATACACACACACACACAAAAAAAAAAAAAAACAGTGCTGTTGCGTCAATGCCAACTCATAGAGACTCTATAGGACAGAGTTAGAACTGCCCCATAGAGTTTCCAAGAAGTATATGGTAGATTTGAACTGCTGACTTTTTTTTGGTTAAGAGATGTAGCACTTAGCCACTACACCACCAGTGTTTCCTAAATTAACACTAAAGTATAAAGGTCCAATATTCTCTTCACACTTGAGATTCTTGGTTTGTTTTTGAAAGATGTATGAGTAGTGACTTGAGATAAGTTTGAAAATCCTGGGACACATTTGGAAATGAGAAAGACCTCTCCTAAGCTAAATAATTTTTGTATGTTTCTCCTGCCCTAATGTATCTCCTGAGGCCTACCCCTGGTCATTTGTCGGAATTTTAAGTTTGTTCTTAGCAGTTGTTGATATTGTTGTTTTGTTGATTTCCCTGAGACCTTGCCAAGAATCTTTGGGCCAATTTTAACTCTTAAATTTCTACTTGCTTGATTTCTAAAGTGAATGGTGCTGAGTCAGAATCCACCTCAGGGAAATGACTTTTTATCCACAGTTGTTTACCCCAATCACATCTCTCTATGTGTCATCTCTGAAAAGGCCAGTTGCCTTCTCAAGAAGTATAGCCATTTGCTTGAAATGTAGACTAAATGAGGGAGATGCTGCTTGGAGCACAAAGACTAAGTGGCTGAAGGAATGTGATACTTACTACATTATCTTCAATTGTACAAGTTCCCTATTTTTCAAAGGCTAGGCTCTTTTCTTTCTTTCTTTTTTCATTCTTTATTTTATCCAGTCAAGTCATTCTTGTTTTTTTTCTTTCAATAAAAACAATGTGAAAAAATATATACATTAATTATTTTATGGGAATAGAGTATCCTACATAGGAGGGGAAATAAGACACCTAATAAAAATCACAACTACAATATTACTATGACTAATAATAGTAATAATAATGATTAAGATTACCAGGTACTGATTATGTATTAGCCACTTTGCAAAATGCCATAAAACTCATTGCCATCAAGTCAATTCTGACTCACAGAGACCATACTAGACAAAGTACAACTGCTCTATAGGGTTACCAAGGGTGTAAATTTTATGAAAGCAGACTGCCACATAGTTCTCATGCAGAGGAGCTGGAGGACTCAGACCACCAACCATCTGG
Source organism: Heterohyrax brucei (assembly GCA_028571685.1). Classification (NCBI taxonomy): domain Eukaryota; kingdom Metazoa; phylum Chordata; class Mammalia; order Hyracoidea; family Procaviidae; genus Heterohyrax; species Heterohyrax brucei. The sequence continues at coordinate 23,180,203 of CM053147.1, forward strand.
ATAGCAGCTGAGAGCTTAACCATGATACCACCCCAAACCCCAACCAGGCCCGTTGCCATCAAGTCAATTCCAACTCATACTGACCCTGTAGGAAAGAGTAATTTGTCAGACTGCCCCATAGAGTTTCTGAGGAGAGTTTGGTGCATTCAAATTGTGGCTTTTTAATTAGCAGCTATCTTATTCAACCTGTATGCTACCAGGGTTTCCACTGTGCCACCAAAACCCAAAAACTAAGCTCACTGCCGTCAATTCAACTCTTCCCCATACCCACCCTATAGGACAGAGCAGAACTGCCCTATAAAGTTTCCAAGTAGTGCCTGGTGGACATGAACTGCCAACTTTTGCTTAGTAGTCACAGCACTCAACTGATACCCTACCAGAGTTTCCACTGTACCACCAGGGCTCCCTACATGCTACACTGCAACAAATTTCACAATGGATCTGTTGGGTAGATACTATTATTACTCCTGCTTATTGATGATGCAATTGAAGCAAAAGACTGATTAGGTACCAGCAGTTCTAGGTTATCTAATAGGCCAAGTGAGCACTGGGCTTACATTGCTACCAGATTATCTGTAGTGAACAACTTCATGTTTCTTTCACCACATCAAAAATTCTGCTTCTAGGTGTGAAGGCTGGCATCTTTCTCTGTCCCAACCTCATACTACCTTCCTAAAGAATCAAAGCCTCTTTTTAAATTTACAGTACATGACAGTGGCAGATTACCCAGGAGCAAGGTGAAACCCATGTGAAATTTTCACTGCAGAGTAGTACATAAACACAAATAAATCTGTGTTTACTTTGCTTACTAGATAACCCTTTCTTGAGTAATAGCTCATGTGTCAAAGGTCACAGAGCATATAGGTGCACAGCTGGGGCTGAGCTATGGAATTAGACAGAACATGCCAACTGAGAGACAGAACATAATACCATATCATAGTGGATCAGAAAGACACGCCTGTTCAGCTATGAGAACTGGGCACATGTCCATGAAAGAAGTGTCCAGAAATCTTTGATTTGGTTTCTGGCATCAGTGTGTCTTACATTACCATCTGTTTCTAGAACAGCTATTCAACCTTCTTGGCTTAGAGAAGTATATGTAGATGGAAAAATATTTCTTGGATGAATTTGGGTTAATCCCAACTTTTTTATTTGCTTGAGAGTTTTCATTTTTATTCGAAGTTGTCTCTGTTATGTAGCTTTTGAGTTCTCCTCGCCCATTCTAAGACCAAGTGCAGAATGCAAATCCCATTCCCTATTGTTCATGATTTCTCAGATTGCATTTCAAGTGTTTCAAATACTAAGAAAAATCAGGAAAAAAAAATAGCAAGCCTTCTTAAATGTCTTACTTACAAATCCAGTGTTAAAATCACAAGTCATTTCGTTGTATAATTTGCTATGTTTATATGAACTTTTTTCAGAATTTCACATGAATTGTTTATGAATGTATTGTTATTATCCCCATGGAATGGTGAGCCATGACTATTGCTTTCACATACAAGTAGCTTTCTAGGGTAACTAGTTCATGATCTCTTCATAAGATATAAAACCCCTTGCGATCAGGTTGATTCTGACCCACAGCAACTCTACAGGGCTGACCAGAACTCCCCTGTAGGGTTTACAAGGAGAAGCTTGTAAATTCAGACAGCTGACTTTTTGTTTAGTAGCTGAGCTCTTAACCACTGAGCCACCATGGCTCCTTATAAGTATAGTATATTATCATTTTGTCTTCCAGACAGAAATATTGGGGCAAATATTGAGAAAGCTTTGTGTCAAAGCATACACCAGCAACTGGGTGAAGAATAAACATTTCCAGTCCACATTGTTGGGAACACCATTTCTCTTAGTGTACACTGACCCCAGCCATCATCATTCTGTCTGGAATACTGTTATTACCGAATTATACCTTACTATTGCCATTACCAGAAGCTGTCTACATTTCTGAAGTCTATCACAGTGGAATCTCTTGCCAGAACAAAAAAAAGACAAAGTTGGCAGCTACCTTGGAGCCTTTTTGCAGGCAGGTCTGTATCTTGGAGGTCAGAAGGGTCAGGTAAGGTGTCTGGATAGTCAGCTGGACAATCACCTTTACTGCTGCTGTGCTGGACCCAGCAATCCACTTATGGGAGGAGATATTCTAGGTGTTTGAGAGTTGTAACAGTCTAGGTCATGTCTGGTCATTTCTCCCTGCTCCCAACACAATATGGAAGAGCATTTTTAAAAAGCAAAAACTAGATTCAATTTATGTAAAATGAAAATTCCAATTCCAGTTGTGATATACATTCCCACATTCTGGCTGGGCTTTCAGAATATTCTTCTGTAAGCAGGGATCTGAGGTCTGAAATAGATCTTCAGTGGGGTTCGGGGACCACTGGTGGGCGCAATGGGCCATAATGATCCTACAGAGGGGATCAGTGAACCACAACACAGAGGGTTTCTATGAAAGGCCTTAACCGTTATGGAGAAGCTACAATAGACTATTGTAGCAAAAATGTCTCTTTTCAGAAAGTACCTAGGGGATTTTTACATAGTAGGGATTTTTAACTAACAGAAACATCTGTCTCTCACTAAGAAGGTGATTTTTTTTTTACTTGGAACCAATAAGAGAAGAATTTGGCTGCTTCAACATATTTAATTTCTAAGCATATTGACTCTATAGTATTCAAATATGATCAGCATATTTATGGTCTCACTCTGTCTACAGAATACAAAAGTGGCATGTTTAATATGAATAATAAGCAGAGAATGTCTTCTTAGTATAGTCCCTATTGCTGTCAGCTTTAGAAATTCACAAATGTGTTAAAATACATTTTAACTTGATTTTCACCCTTAATACATAATAACGATTACTTTCAATCATTATATATTCTGTGGTTAGCATTAAAATCCAGGATGAAATGACTCATACTGAAGTATGCTAAATAAATATTTAAAACTGCACTGAACCTGAAGGGATGACAAAGTTCAAGAATATTGTGGAATTGAAATATTTAATGGAGTTATTTTTTTTCTTTGAGGTTGGGCACAGGTCATTAACATGCTCACAGTCTGAAAAATATTTATGTTTGAATTTTTAAAAGTTATACAAAATCCATTTATGATTACATAGACTATAGATATGACTTTTCATTGGGAAACATATCAGTAAATATTCAAAGTATGATTTAAAATTATAACATTTGTGAGAGGCGGAGTCAAGATGGCAGACTAAACACACGTCTCACTAAATCCCTCTGGAAACCAAAGCCTGAAATGATAATTAAACAGAGCCCACTGGACACCTAGTGAGCCCTTGGACACAGCATAGAGCTGTTAATTTGGGCTTCATACCACTGAAAGGAAAACCTCCTCTCTTTCGCAGACCCCTGCTCGTGGTGAGTGCTGGCTTTCATGGACTGAAGGTGGCTAGTCATTTAAGCGTTTTTCTCTGCCTTAGCCAGTGGGCGGAGCTGGGACGTGACTAGCAGCTAATCTCAGATGCACAGCTGGTGGGATCAGCAGGCAAAATTGCCACACTGCAAGAGTCTGGCTTTGGACTCTGTGCATCTTGGCACCTTTGGTCTTTCTTTCTGCCTCTGCCATGGAGTGTTCTGCACCGAGGCAGGTGAGGAGCTTGTGCAGGATGCCAGCCTGTTCTACTGGGAGGTGGAAATACTTATATGGAAGCCTCAACTGAATCTAATACCTAGGCTGGAAGACAGCACCTTCCCAGAGAAGAACACTTTTCTGACAGAAAAGCAATATTCTACACAGAGTTGCCTATGGCTGGGGTCCAGCAGCAGAGGCCAGCAGGACAATAGACTTTCTGTATTTTGAACTAGTTTATAACATCTGGGGTTGGATATAGAGGTGCTTCCTTTGCTAGCTGGGAAGAGGAACCTGTACACCTGAAAACCTGACTGACTTTGGACGTTGTCAGATACCTTTTACCGTTCATTTTAAGATAGCCTAGAGAAACAGCTGCAGTCCATCCTCACAGCATCTGACTCACATGATACCCAAAAAGCAACAAACTCTGGATAAAAGCATGACTAAAACATCACCCATGGCTTCAGAAGGCCTCCAAAAGAAAACACCAAAGAACTTCCCAGACAAAGAAACCTTTCTGAAAATATCGATTAATGTGATCAACCGCATAAATAACACAAAAGACAAGAATCACCTGATTTTGTCTATCAATGCACAAAAGGCATTAGATAAAGTCCAACACCCATTTATGATCAAAATTCTCAGCAAAATAGGAATAGCGGGCAAATTCCTCAATGCAATAAGGACCATTTAGACAAAGTCGACTGCCTAAGTCATCCCGAATGGAGAGAGACTGAAAGGATTTCGCTTGAGAACAGGAACTAGACGAGGATGCCCACTCTCACCTCTTCTAGTCAACATTGTGCTAGAAGTTCTAGCCAGAACAATTAGACAAGACCAACAAATAAACAGTATCTGCATGGGCAAAGAAGAAGCAAAAATCTCACTAGTGCAGATGATATAATTGTATATGCAGGGAATCCTAAAGAATCTATAAGTGAATTATTCAAACTGATAGAAGAGTTCAGCAAAGTCTCGGGATACAAGATAAACATAAGCAAATCAGTAGGATTGCTTTATAACAACAATGAGATTGTTAACAAGGAAATCATCAAATCGAGATCATTTACTATAGACCCTAAGAAGATAAAGTACCTAGGAATAAATCTAACCAGAGAAATAACAGACCTTTACAAAGAGAACTACAAGATCTTACTACAAGAAACTAAGAGAGACTTACATAAATGGAGAAACCTACCCAGCTCATGGATAGGAAGAATTAACTTTGTGAAAATGTCTGTTTTACCCAAAGCAATCTACTTACATAATGCAATCCCAATACAAATTCCAATGACATTTTTTTAATGAGATGCAGAACAAAATCACCAACTTTGTTTGGAAAGGGAAGAAGCCCCAGATAAGTAAAGCACTACTGAAGAAGAACACACTGGGAGGCCTCTCACTGTCTGACTTTAGAACTTATTACACTGCCATGGTAGTCAAACAGCCTGGTACTGGTACAACAAGAGACCGATAGATCAATGGAACAGAATTGAGACCCCAGAGGTAACACCATGTTCCTATGAACAGTTGATACTTGACAAAGGCCCTAAGACATTAAGCTGGGGTAAAAACAATCTCTTCAACAAATGGTGCTGGCAAATTGGATATTCATCTGTACAAAATGAAAACCAGACCCATATCTTATACCTTATACAAAAAAACAAGTCAAACTGGATAAAAGACCTAAGTATCAAATCTAAAATGATAAAGCTCATACAAGAAAAAGTAGGAACAACAATGGAAGCTTTAGTACACAACGTAGACAGACTTCAAACTCTGTGAAACAAATCACAAACAACAGAAGAGAAAATAGATAAATGGGAACTACTAAGATGCAAACACTTTTGCTCATCCAAAGACTTTATTAATAGAATTAAAAGACCACCTACAGAATGGGAAAAATATTTTGTAACTACATGTCAGAGCAACACCTGATCTCCATAACCTGTAAGGTACTGCAAATACCAATAAGAAAAAGATAAATCATCCAGTTAAGTGATGGACAAAGGAGATGGAGACTTCTCTAAAGAGGAGATCCAAGCAGCCAAAAAGCACAGTGGACATGCTCATGATCATTAGCTATTAAAGAAATTCAAATCAAAACTACAATGCAATAGCATCACACCCCAACAAGGTTGGCAATGATCCAAAAACTGCAAAGCAACAAATTGTAGCGAAGCTGTGGAATTCTCCTACACTGTTGATGGGATTGCAAAATGGTGAAACCTCTTTGGAAAGCAATGTGGAACTTCTTTAAAAGCTGGATCTAGATTCTGTTACAAGATGGAAGAGTAAACAGACATCTCCTCATCTCCCTCTGAGAACTAAGGCCTGGATGATATTTTTTAAGGAGCATTGAATACCAGAGAAGCCTTGGGACCTGACATATTTGACTGGGCAACAGTATCGGACTAGTCTTCTCCTCTCAGAAACAATCCAGGGATCTCTGATCTCTGCTTCTGCTGCTACATTGTAACCGAGATCTGCAGCTTCTGCAAACGGCCAGCAATGGTAACGTACTTTCATTATAAGCGGGCAAATGAAGTCTGCTGTTCCCCGCTACCTGTTCAGGACTGTTTAACCTTTACTTCTGCTGCTACATTGTAACAGAGAACTGCAGCTTTTGCAAATGGCCAGCAACGGTAACATACTTTCATTATAAACTGTCAGGTGGAGTTTGTTGTTCCCACTGCCTGTTCAGGCCAGCCTGTTGGACAGCTTCCAGCTCCCAATTCAGCACCTGGACAGCTCCCTGCGTATAAGTGCAGTTTACTTTTACTTTTAAGGTTTACTTTTTTAAGGCTGCAGCCAAGCCAAGTGTCGTCGAGTAGGATCTGACTCATGCTGAGCCACTTGTATTTTTTCTCTGTAAGTCTCTCTATTGAAAAACATCTTTTCTCTCACTCACATTATAAGATTGGTTGACAGCCCCCAGTTTCTCCATAAACAGAGCAGCCTCTTTACTGCTCAATAATCAAAGTCTTCCACCCTTGAAAGTCCACCTGGGGCAAATCACTAGAGTAACAGAGTCAGCTGGTGACCAATAAGTCTCTTAGATCCATTATCGGAGAAATCAAATAGCATCTAGATGACATGCAGGCAACAGACCATAATTAATCATTTAAAGAAACAGTCTTCAAATGCTCCAGAACATTCCCTAAATAAAGATTAAAAAATTCAAAAACTTTCTCAGATGAAGAAGCCTTTCTGAAACTAACAGAGGTTGAATACAAAAAAGTTATACATAAAACCCTCATAGAGATTAAACAACATGCAATAGCACAAAATGAAAAATTTGGTAAACTATTTGATATGCTAGAAAATCAAAGATCTGAAATACATCAGATTAATAACAAAATTACAGAATTGGATAATTTTATCCAAAGCCAAAAGAGTAGGATTGAATAGATGGAAGTCAGAAGCAGTGACCTAGAAGACAAAGTAATTAACGCCAACATTTATGAGGTAAAATCAGAGAAAAGAAATAAGAAAAATGAAGAAATATTAAGAGACATATGAGACTCCATCGACTCGACGGCACTTGGCTGGCTGGCTGAAGAGGAATAATTTACATTTAATTGGAGTTCCTGAACAAGGGAGGATTAATGACAACATAGAGATTATTGCTGTAGAGATGCTGACAGAAAACTTTCCTGAGATTATGAACAAAGAAAACAGATATCCAAGATGTTTATCAAACACCGCAACAGTTAGATCCAAAAAAAGAATGCAAAGGCATATTGTAACTAAGCTTAATAAGCTAAAACACAAAGAGATGCTTCTGAAGACAGCAAGGCTCAAATCAAAACTAACATTTCAAGGGAAACCCTGTACTTTCATCTGACTTTTCTGCTGAAACAATGCTGGCTAGAAAACAATGGGCAGACACATTCAAAGCCCTGAATGCGAAAAATTTCCATCCCAGAATAATTTATTGTGCAAAATTGTCTATCAAATATAATGGTGAAATTAAGACTTTTGAAAATGAAGAGAAATTTAAAGACTTTGTAAAAGCTAAACCAAAATTAGATATTGAAAGAAGCTCTTCCCTAAATATATGTTTTGGGTGATAATTTAAGGCACTTCATTCAAATTTCTTATCAGTTAAGGAAGGCACAAAACTTCACCAAACCAAGCCAAAAGCTACAGCTATAGTAAGGGAATCCATGATCATATCATGACAACTATAATATCATCACATTAAAAGAGGGATACACTACAATAGTTACAGCTGTTTTTGATGCAGCAACGGTTTCTGACTTCTAAAATAGTTAAAATTGATTTCAATAATTATATGTTAAGGGGGATTAGGTATGTAGCCATAGAACAGATTAACAGTGTATCATTTGAAATTAAAAATCACAGTACAGGAGTCTCAACAAATATAAAATCAAAACTCATACCATCCATAAAGAAGAATGTCCCAGAACAGATTATTAAGAACAACAGAGAAAACATCAACATGAAAATAAACATATTGCAATGATACCACTAAACATATACCTATCAATAATCACAATGAATGTAAATGTACTGAACATTCCAGTAAGGAGACAGTGAGTTATATCATGGATCAAAAGACATGATCCATCTATATGTTGCTTACAAGAAACACACAGACTTAAAGATAAGAACACGTTGAAAATTAAAGGTTGGAATAATATATATCAAGCTAATAATACACGAAAATGAGCAGATGTGGCAATATTAATCTCAGATAAAATAGATTTTAATGCAAAATACACTATTGTGGACAAGGATGGTCACTATTGCTGAAAGGTTCAATACTCAAGCAAGACAACAATATTAAATAGTTATGTACCCATACCAAAGCATGTAAATGCAGTGAACAAATACTGACAACATTGAAAAATGAGATTGATCATTCCACAGTAATAGTTGCGGACTTTAACACTCCCCTTTCAGTTAAGGATAGACCATCCAGAAAAAAGCTCAGTAAAGATACAGAAGATCTTGTTGCAACAATCAACCAACTTGACCTTATCGACATATACAGATCTTTTCATCCATCAACAGATAAATATACCTTCTCCAAAGCACACGGAACATTCTCCAGAATAGACCATATGTTGGGTCATGAAACAATTCTCCATAAAATCCAAAACATTGATTTATTGCCAAGTACCTTCTCAGACCACAGAGCTATAAAAGTTGAAATCAATAACAGAAAATCTGTAGGTAAAAATTTCAACTTGTGGAAACTGAACAACACTTTACTCAGAAAGCCTTGGGTTACAGAAGAAATTAAAGACACATTAAAGAAATTTATGGATTTAAATGAGAATGAAAACACATCCTACCAGAATTTACAGGATACAGCAAAAGCAGTGCTCAGAGGTCAGTTTATCTCTATAAATGCACACTTCCAGAAAGAAGAAAGAGCACAAATTGAAGAATTAACCTCACAGCTTAAACAAGTAGAAAGAGAGCAACAAAGAAACCCCTCAGGCACCAGAAGAAAACAGATTATAAAGATTAGAGCAGAACTAAATGAATTAGAGAATAGAAAAACAATTGAAAAATTAACAAAACTAAAAGCTGGTTCTTTGAAAAGATCAACAAAATTGATAAACCATTGCCTAAACTTACAAAGAAAAACAACAGAAGATACAAGTAACCTGATTAAGAAATGAGTTGGTAGATGTTACAACAGACCCATCTGAAATAAAATACATCATAACAGAATACTATGAAAAGCTATACTCTGACAGGTTTGAAAATCTGGGGGAAATGGACAAATTTCTAGATTCATATGACTCACCAAGACTATCACAAAGAGAAATAGATCAACTTAATAAATCTATCACAAAGGAAGAGATTGAAGAAGTCATCAAAAATCTACCAACCAAAAAAAGTCCTGGCCCAGTCAGCTTTACTGGAGAATTCTACCAAACTTTTAGAGAAGAACTAACTCCAATACTAATGAGGCTATTTCACACCATAGAAAGAGATGAAATACTTCCAAATTCATTCTATGAAGCCAGCATAACCCTGATACCAAAACCAGGGAAAGATCTTACAAAAAAAGAAAATTACAGACCAATATCACTGATGAATCTAGATGCACAAGAATATTCATTGCAGCACAGTTCATGATAGCAAAAAGTTGGAATCAACCCAGATGTGCAACAACAGAAGAATGGATGGGTAAACTTTGGTATATATACTCAATGGAGTACTATACACTGATAAAGAACAATGATGATAGCAGGAAACATCTCTCAATTTGATCGCAACTGGAGGACATTATGTTGAGTGAAACTAGTCAGCAACAGCAGGACAATTATTATATGAGACCACTATGATAAAAACTTAAAAGCATACTCATACATAATAGAAAAGACTCTTTGATGGCTACAAGGGTGGGGAGGGTGGGAAGGCAGGAGGGCAAGGGGCGAGGGTTTAGATTAGATAGTTGTTAGAAATTTGGTTGGGTGAAATTGGTGACAATACACATTAGTAAAAAGATCAATATTAATGGGACTTTGACACACACACACACACACAAAAAAAAAAGTATTATGACCTAGTAGGATTTATACTAGGTATGCAAGGGTGGTTTGGCATTAGAAAATTAATCAGTGTAATCCACCACATACATAAGACAAAAGAATTACATGATCATTTCAATGAGCATCCCAAAAAAGCATCTGATAAAGTCAAACACCCATTCCTGATGAAAACTCTCAATAAAACACATATAGCAAGGGCAATTTCTCAACATCATAAAGAGCATCTAAACAACCTCCTCTTACCTCCATGGCCTTCATGTGGCAGTTTTATGCATGCTTTGTATTTTAGCTAAAAACATCCTTTTTTCGGGAAGTCTTCCTTGATCTTCAAAATTGAGTCAAGAGACACTCATATGGGCCCCCCAAACATCCTATGATCATGAAAACTAACAACCAACATTATTGTTAATAGAGAGAGCATAAAAGCACTACTCTTGAGAATAGGAATAAGATAAGGATTCCCTTTTCAGCACTCCTATATAACATTTGGTTGAAAGTCCTAGCTAGAACAACAAGACAAGAAAAAGAAATGAAGGGCATACAAATTAGAAAAAAGAAGTAGAATTAACTCCATTTGGAGGTGATATATTCATATTTATAGAGAACTCCAAAGATCACAAAAGTACTGTAACTAATAGAGTGATTCAGCAGAGCAGCATAAAGATCAACATAAAAAACTGGTTGGATTCCTGTACACTATCAGAGAGAACTTTGAAAAGGAAATTAGGAAAGCAATACTATTTGTAATAGACCCTAAAAAGATAAAATGCTTAGGAATAAATCTAACCAATGATGTAAAAAACTGTGCAAAGAAAACTACAAGATACTATTGGCAAGAATCTAAAAGAGACCCAAATAAGTAAGAAAACATACATGCTTGTGAATAGAAAGACTGAACGTTGTAAAAATGTCAATTCTACCCAAAGCAATAAGCAGATATAATGCAATTCCAATCCAAATACCATTTTATTCTTCAGCGTTCTTTACTGGGATAGAAAAATGAATCACCAACTGTTTACGGAAAGGAAAGAGGCCTTGGATATGCAAAGCATTACTGAAGAAAGGAAACAAAAAAGGAGACCTCCTACTACCCAATCTCAGAATCTAGCCAAGATAGTCAAAACAGCATGGTACTGGTAAAACACAGCCCAATGAAAAAGAATCAAGAACTCAGATGTAAATTCATCCACCTATTGCCAGTTGAAAAGGACAAAGACAAAAGTTTATGAAAAGAGGAGAAGACAGTCTTTTTAACAATTTGTGCTTGCCAAAACTGGATATCCATCTGTAAACAAATGAAACAGTGTTCATAACATACACAAAAACCAACTCAAAATGGATCTAAAACTTAAATATAAAACCTAAAAAGGACACTATTGGGGCCCTAATACATGGCATAAATACAATCTAAGCCATAACCAACAATGCACAAATACCAGAAGATAAACTAGACAATTGGGAGCTTCTAAAAATTAAACACTTAAGCTCATCAAAAGATTTTGCTACAAGAGTAAAAATAAAACCTACAGACTGGGAAATTGTTGGAGGGTAAAATCTATCCAACAAAGGTCTAATCTTTAAAATCTATAAACTATTTCATTACATCAAAAACAAAAGACAAATGATTCAGTTGAAAAATGGGCAAAGGATATGAACAGACACTTCACCAATGAAGCCATTCAGATAGTCAACAAACACATTAGAAAGTGCTCATGATCATTAGAGACGTGTAAATCAAAACTATAACGAGATACTATCTCACCCTGACATTATTGGCACTAGTCAAAACAATAAAATAAAATAAAGTAAAAAAAGCATGATCTAGATATACCATTTGACCCAGTAATTCCACTGCTCAGAATATATCCTACAGAATCAAGGCCATTCACACCAACTGATACATGCACACAAATATTCATTGCAGCACAGTCCATGGTAGCACAAAGATGGAATCAACCCCGATGCCCAACAACAAAGGAATGGATAGATAAACTACGGTATATATACTCAATGGAACACTGTGCAGTGATAAAGAACAACAATGATTTAGGCAACACCTTATAACCTGGTTTCAATTGGAGGACATTATGTTGAGTGAAAGTAGTCAGTGACAAAAGGACAAATATTGTATGAGACCCCTACAATAAGATCTTAAAAACAGATTCATGCATCGAAGACAAGACTCCTTGATGGTTGCAACGGTGGGGAGTGAGGAAGAGTGAGGAGGGGGGGTTAGATTAGATAGTTGATAGAAATTTGGTTGGATGAAATCTGTGACCGCACACATTAGGAAGAATATCAATATTAACTGGATTTCAACATAACATGATTAGTCCTCCCGATCTTAGTCCAATACTGAAAGGACAGAGTAATTGGAGTGGGGGTCTGGGGACCATACACTCAGGGGAAATTGAGGCCAAATTGGCACAGCTAGCATTTTGCTAAGAAAGCCTTCTGCACCTTACTTTGGTGAGTGGCGTCTGGGGCCTTAAAAGCCGCCAAGCTGCCATCTGAGGGTATAGCAAATGTTCCCAACTCAGCAGGAATGGATGATCATGAAAGATCAAAATGACATAGGGTAAAGAGAACCCAGAAGACAGAAAGACCCACATGAGTGGTGACTACATCGACTTGTGTTCAGAAGAACCGGATGGTGCCAGGCCACTACCAGTGATAGCCGTGATGGCGCTCACAAAGTTGAGTCTCACTGCAACACAAGAATAAAAACAGGTGCACCCTGAGATCTCCCATGAAAGACCACAATTGATGGTCCAGGGGCCTTGAAGTTCCCCTGGGAGTGTGGCCCCTGGCCCTGATGCTATCCCTGTCGATGAATCACGATGGAGGTGAAATCTTAGGAGAGGAATGGATTGGACTTGGTGACACAGAGTAACCATATCATGTGTGCATTTTGTGTTTCCATGCATCATACGATGTCATCCTGCTGACCTTTTACTGGAGGTGGGGGAGTGGGTGGAGAGGAGGGCATAACAGATTGTTGGGAGGATAAGACATGTATGGAGCAGAGAGGAAGAGTGTCACTGGGCAGGGAGAGCAGTGGGAACTGCAGTCAAATTTACATGGGAATATACATGTTCACTCAATCATAATAAAATAAAATAAAATGATAACTTTTGTAAGGCTCAGTGTAAATGCACTGTAAATGCAGTAAGGATGATACTTTATATTTTAATGCATACAAATTCATTGCCACTGATCCAAATTTGACTCATGCCAACCTTATAAGAAAAAGTAGAATTGCTGCATAAGGTTACCAAGGAGATCCTGGGGATTCTAACTGCCAGCCTTTTGCTTAGCAGCCAAGCTCCTTAACCACTGTACCACCAGGGCCCTTTCGAAGTATAGTAGTCTAAAAAAGAACATTTATGGTATACTAAGACATGGTATGATTTTCTAAAGTAAAGGTAGGAAACCCTGGTGTTGTAGAGGTCGAGTGCTACAGCTGTTACCCAAAGTGTTGGACATTCGAATCCACCAGGCACTCTTTAGAAAATCTCTGGTGCAATTCTAACTCATCCTATAGGGTTGTTGTCAGTCAGAATTGACTGGTTGGCAATGGGTCAGAATTTTGTTTAATTTTTTTGAAGAGCAACGTAAGTGGGAAGTTCAATTTAGGAGACAGGCAAGAAGTCAGTTCTCATATTTCAACCTGCATACATATATTATCATCTTGCTATGCTCTGTAGCATACAATGACAAAAATAATAACCCCTTGCCATCCCATCAATTCTGAATCATAAAAAGTAAAAAAAAAATTCAAACCCATTGTTTTGAGTGGATTCCAACTCATAGTGATCCTATAGAACAAAGAATTGCTCCACAGGGTTTCCAAAGAGTGCCTGGTAGATTTGAACTGCTGCTCTTTTGGTTAGCAGCCATAGCACTTAACCATTACATTACCAGGGCTTCTAACCTATAAATAAATATTCCTTTAAAAATAACCTATAAATCTGTAAGTCTTAAATTAGTTCCAAATGAAAGTTTGAAAAACACTCCATAAATCTACCTTGCAACTTTTCTGTGGTGAGTGCTCAGTAGATAGTACAGTTTGCTTTGAGGACAACAGAGAACACAAACATTTCGGGAACCACCAAAAGATGACAATTTAAAGATAGTTTTAGTCTATTGTTTACCTAAGAGTGGTCTAAAAACACCATTTCTTCAGGATTAATAGAGACTTAGACTAAAATTTAGAGTATGAAGTCCCAAGGTAAATCAGAGTCCTTCGGGTGATGCAATCTGTTAACATGTTTATCTGCTAACTGAAAGCCTGGAGTTTTGGGTCTGCCCAGAGTTGCCTTGGGTAAAAAAAAAAAAAAAACCCTAGTGAACTGACTTTCAAAAACTCAGTCATTGATCACCCTGCGGAGAACAGCCCTAGTCCGCAGCACAAAGGGACAGAATCATCCAATGTCACCTGATTTGACTTTCCTGGAGACCTACTGAATTATGACTTGTGGCAGGCATTGGGTCTTGGGAATTTGCATTTTAAATTAAATTGTGAGAGCCTACTGCTCAATAAATTTGAGAATCACTGGATTAATGAATTGAGAAACTCTCACCTATAAATGGTCCATGATACACAGTGTGTTCTAAGTACAGATTTTGCTCTCAAGTTTTATTATTTTTAGCCCTATTTCTATGGTTTTTTTGTGCAGCATTATAATTTCTTACAAGTATAGAATGGTTTTAACTGACTGTGAAATTGTAATAAAGAGTTTTAAAGGGAATTAACTCATTTAAAATTATTGTATGATATAAAGATGCCATTTTTGACATTTCCTTGATCTGAACGAAATCTTTACCATAGAGATTTACCTTTCTGTGTCTAATAATGCTGGATCCAAAAACATCACTTCTCAGTGTGTTGAACTTCCACTCCCAACACACACATGCGAACAGTGGAATTAAATTAAACAAGCACATGAAGACTAGTAGACACATTCCCACTATATTTTCTCCTTTATCACAAATAAGAATTAAAATTTAAGTAGATACAATGCATCCTGTTGTGAGTTCCTAGGTGGTAAATATGACACATGCAATCCATTAAATTCTAACTACTGGCAATCAGAAAAATATTTAGTGAGTCTACTTTATGGGAATCAATTACAAATCATTCTTTAGAAATTCTCAAAATGATGACCTGGGTGCAAACCTGAGTTTAATGTCATTTTCCTTCTTGAATAACATTAGTGAGTCGTATTACCAAACCTGGTGTTCTTTTTTATTAGTTGTTTGTTTTTAATGGTCTATTGAGAGCATTTATGCACAAATAAAAAAAAAAATCTTACATACTCATGTTGTCTTTTTTCTTTTCAGTGCTTGGTCACTCTGTGACACTGAGATAAGACTATTTAGATGGTGGCAACTGTATCAAGATGTCAGGTGTCAATAAACTCTTGGAGAGGGACTTCTTTTTTTAATTGAATAATAGGATAATGAAATGTAGTTTGGCATAACACTGCTTTCTTTTCTCAAAACTACTCACAGTTGTCTTTTCATTAGCAGTAACTTGACTTTTGAAGGCAACAGAATCTCCTTCAACGCTGAATTAGTTGAGGCAGGGACATGAAAGGCCAGCCTAACCACTCCTTGGAACATTCTGGAGTGATAAGCAACTTATTTTATTACCCACAACTGGGGATGAGTTCCCTAAATTATCACTAACATTGTTTTTCAGAGAAGCTAATTTAGACTCAATTCAGAGTCATGCACAGACAGGACAGAGGTAACCACTCTATCTTTCCAACATGGGCACCAAAGAGTACAATCAGGACCAGAGACTCTAACCAAGGGAGCAAGAAACTGTGCCTGTATAACACCTCCTAATAAGTTTGCTACCAGTCCCAGAAATGGCCATGCCAGAAACCATCCTGAAGTCAGTGTGTGTTCAGCCAAGGGACAACCAGCTGGCGTCCACTCAGAAAAGGCAATTTTTCAGTTCTCCATCACTGATTTGTTGTTCTCAGCTACATCCTGGGCACTGATGAACTTGCTCAGTGGCATAGCCTCCTGGGGTGCTCTACACTCTGCTGATGCCACACTTCACAGTGCTTTCATTTTCCAATAAAGATTTCTCTCACGGGCCAGCCAAGTCTCCAAGATATTTTTCCTTACAGGTGTGAGGAGGACCCTTGGAGGGTTTTCAAAGATCCCTGGTAACAGAGTGTTCAGAATATGAGAGAAAAAATGTGTCACGTATGATAATAATTAAAGCTGTAATGTAATATTCAGGTGCAAAGTTGAAAAGAGATAGTGGCAATGAATATATTCAGATGAACATAACGGAGATCATTTCACTGTAGGAAATATTGGAGCATGTTAAACTGGAAGAGAAGATGTAAGTAAAGAGAAAAAGGAGAATAATTGACTCCAGATGCACGGGCCACCCTGAGGAAAAGGATTAAACTTGGTCTGTCTAGTCTAGAAGAGAAAATAGAACCATTGGCTCAAGTTATCAAGGTGGATTTGAACCACTTTGCAATGGAACAAGATTTTGGACACAAGTTGCGTAAGTATCTCTCCAGTAGGTAGAGAAATCTCTTGCTCATAATCAAAAGATGTGATGAGATGACCCCTCCAATTACTCAAGAATATTGAGGTGAGTGTCTGCAATGTGATAATCATCTTCCCAAGGGCTATAAAAAGTAAAGATAGCATTTGGGCTCTCAAGTGTGATTTTAGGTAGAATTTGACAAATGTTAGAGGAAAAGACTGAATTTTTTCTTCAATTCTTTTAGTTTAAAAAACACTGTGTTTTCCTTTTTGACTTTCCAGCTCTATATCTTTACACGTTTCATTATATAATACTTTGTCTTTTCGAGCCTCTCCTTGAAATCTTCTGTACAGCTCTTCTACTTCATCATTTCTTCTGTTTGCTTTAGTTTTGCTCAAGAGCAAGTTTTAAAGTCCCTCTGACATCCTTTTTGGACTTTTATTTCTTTCCTGACTTTTTAATGATCTTTTGCTGTCTTCATGTATGATGTCCTTCCACAATGAATTTGTTTTTCAGTCATTAGTGTTCAGTGCCTCAGATCTGTTTTTCAGATGGTCTCCAAATTCATGCAGGAGATACTCAAAGTTGTACTTTGCCTCTCCAGGGCTTGTTGTAATTTTCTTCAATTTCACCTTGACCTTGCATATGAGCAATTGGTAGTCTGGTGTACATTCAGCACCTGCTTTGGTTTTGACTAACAATATTGAGCTTCTCCATCTTCTCACTCCACAGATGTAGTTGATTTGATTCTTATGCATTCTACCTGGCCATGGCCACATGCATAGTCCTGTTTACATTGTTGAGAAAAGATAATAAAGAGAATGTGAAAATTACAGAACAATATCATTAATATCGCATGCAAGTAAAATTTTTCTTAAGACCTTTCAAAAACAGTTGCAACAGTATATGGACAGGAAATGTTAGAAATGCAAATGAGATTCAGAAGAAAACATGGAATAAGGGTTATCATTGCTGACTCAGATGAATCATGGCTGAAAGCGGAGAACGCCAGAAAGATGTTTACTTGTGTTTTATTGCCTATGAAAAGGCATTTGACTGCATAGATTTTAATAAAGTATTAATAGCATTGTAAAGAATGGAAATTCCAGAACACTTAATTATGCTCATGAGGAAACTGCACATAGGTTAACAGCAGTAATTTGAGCAGAACTAGGGATACTGCCAAGCCAAGTGCCGTCGAGTCATATCTGATTCATGGCGACCAAATCAGAAAAAGTGTGCGTCAGTGTTGCATCTTTTCACTGTACTTATTTAATCTGTGTATTGAATGTCATGGGTTGAGCTATGTTCCCCTAAAATGTGTGTAGCAGTGTGGCTAGGCTCTGATTCCTATATTGTGTGATGTTCATATGCGTTGCAAATCCTGTTTTTGTGACGTTAATGAAGGAGGATGGGCAGCCACTGTGACCGTAGGACAGAACTCAACATATAAGATTGTATTGTGTCTTGAGGCAATCTTTTGGTATATAAAAGAAATGGAAGCAAGCAGAGAGTTAGGGACCTCAGGCCATCAAGAAAGAAGCAGTGCCAGGAGCAGAGTACATCCTTTGAAATGGACCCAGGGTCCCTGTGCCTCAGGAGCTCCTACTCCAAGGGAAGATTAATTACAAGGACCTTTCTCCAGAGCCCAAAAAGAAAGGCTTCCCCTGGAGCTGATACCCTGAATTTGGACGTGTAGACTGCTGGGCTGTAACAGAGTAAAATTTCTTTTTAAAGCCATTCACTTGTGGTATTTCTGTTATAGCAGCACTAGATTTCGAAGACACTGAACAAATAATGTGAGAAGCCGAATGAGGCATCATGACTGGGGAAAGACTTACCAACAATGTGTGATATGCAGATTACACAACCCAGCTTGCTATAAGTGCAGAGGGCTTGAAGTACTGATGACGACCAAGGACTAAAGCCTTCAGTATAGATTATACCTCAGCGTGAAGAAAACAGAAACCTTCAAAACTTACTCAACAAGCAACATAATGACATGGAGAAAATATTGAAGTCATCAAGGATTTCACTTTATGTGGATCCACAATCAGTGTCTATAGAAGCAGCAGTAATCAAATGACATACAGTACTGGCCAAATCTGTTGCCAAAGACCTCCTTAAAGTTTTAAAATGTGAGACATCTCCTTGAAGACTAAGGTGTACCTGAACAAATCTATGATATTTTCAATTGCTTCATGTGCATGCCTAGGAATTAAGAAGATTAAAGAATTGATTATTTGGAAGTGTGGTATTGGTGAACGAAGTTAAACATACCATGTGCAACCGGAAGAATGAACAAATCTGTCTTTGAAAAAATACAGCCAGGATGTTCCTTACAAGTGGGGACTGTGAGAGTTTGTTCATCTTACGCACTTTGGACATGTTATCAGGAGGGACCATTCCCTGGAGAAGGGCATCATGGTTGGTAAAGCAGAGGATCAGTGAAAGAGAGGAAGACTCTCAAGGCAATAGACTGACCTAGTGGGGGCAACAATGGGGTCAAACCTAGCAAGGTTTGTGAGGACAATGCCTGACTAAGCAGTGTTTCATTCTGTTGTACACAGGTCGCTATGACTGGAATTGACTTGACTGCACTTAACAACAACAGAAGAAAAGCTAAAGATTATCCAGTGGAGTTTCAAAGTAATTTTCATCTCTAAGACTCTGTCATTTTTGGTGAAACCTTGGTGGTGTAGTGGGTTAAGTGCTACGTCTGCTATCCAAAAGGCCAGCAGTTCAAATCCACCAGGTGCTCCTTGGAAACTCTATGGAACAGTTCTGCTCTGACCTCTAGGGTTGCTATGAGTTGGACCCAACTCGACAGCTTCGGTTTGGATTTTTGTTTTTAAAAATTTTGATGTAATTATTAATTACAATAATTATTATTACAAAAACCCAAGCCAAACCTTCTGCTGTTGAGTTGTTTCTGACAGGATTCAACTCTGTCAGCTCCAAATAATCTGGAACAAAATCATCACCGACAGCAGAGAAGTTCCTTATGACTCTAACAAGTATATAGTGATCAACAATGGCCCCTGGCCCTGATGCTACCCTTGCCCATAAATCATAATGAAGGTCCACTCTTTGGACACAAATGTATTGGACTTGGCAACGCAGAGTGACCATATATTGGATGCACTTTATGGTTCTATACATCTATAGGATATCATCCTGCTGATGTCTGGCTGGAGGAAGGAGAGTGGGTGGAGAGGAGGGGAAAGGAGGCTGTTGGGAGGATGAGACATGTATGGAGCAGAGAGGAATAGTGTGCTGTCACCGGACAGGGAGAGCAGTGGAAGCTGCATATAGGTGGGCATGTAAATTTATACAGGAATGTACATTTTCACTCAGTCATAATAAAAAGAAAAAGAACAGTATTGTAAGTGAATATGAGAGATTTAGGATGGTTACAAGAAAGATGAAAAGAGTATTAGGATGAATATTCCTAGGTCAGCCTGAGGAAAATCTCTTTCACTTAAGCTGTTGTTCATTCATTGTTGTGAGTTGATACCAACTCCTGACAATCCATGCATATAGGCTAGAACTGACCCAGAGGGTTCTGAAGACTGTGAATTTTTGGAAGAGGGTTTCCAGCCCTATTTTCCAAGGCACCTCAGGGAGGGTTGAAACCACCAATCTTTTGATAGCAGTTGAACATTCAACCATCTGCACCACCCAGCATCTCTATATATAATTCATTAGTGGTGGGTAGCTCTGGGAATAAAAATGAGGCAACTGACCTGTGGATGCTTCTTTCTCTTATAAAACTTATAAAACTGCTTGCCATTTGTGTTACTCATCTAGTGCTGCTATAACAGAAATGACACAGTGGATAGCTTTTTAAAGAGAAGTTTTATTCTGTCACAGTCCAGCAGACTACAAGTCCAAATTCAGGACACTAGCTCTTGGGGAGAGTCTTGCTCTGCTGGCTCTGGAGGAAGGTTCTTGTTGTCAGTGTTCTCCTGGATTCATAGCTTGTGAGGTACATGGACCCTGGATCCTTTTCAAAGGACATGCTCTGCTCCCAGAATTGCATCTCTCTGCTAGTTTCTTTCTTTCATATCTTGAGAGATGGCATCAAGGTACAATGCAGTCATACACACTGAGTCCTGCCTCGCTGACACAAATGGAGCCCATCCTCCCTCATTAACATCATAAAGGCTGGATTTACAACATATAGGAATATCACACATAACATCAGGAATCATAGCCTAAGCCAAATAGTTACACACACTTTGGGTGGCTTGGACACAATTCAGTCCATGACATAGTTGAATCAATTACAACTTACAGAAATCTCATGTGTGTCAGAGGGGAGCTGTGCTTTATAGGATTTGTAGTGGCTGATCTTTCAGAAGTAGATTACCAGGTGTTTCTACCAATGTATCTCTGGGTGGATTGGAATTCCTAACCTTTTGGGTTAGTAGTTGACCATTTGTACCCACTGGGGCTCTTCTTCCTCCCATGGACGGTCTGTATTTACATGCAATTGCACTTGCCACAAAGATAAGACAGAATAAAGATAAAATTTAAGTGAGATAGCACAGGGTTTCCAAGTCCCATCTATGTTTTCACAGAGCTCTGAATGTAGGGAGATTTTTCTGAATACGGTTGCTGATTATCTGCAGAAAAGAATAATACAGGTTTAATTTGGTACCTGTGGATGCTTGATATTTCCACTCTTAAGCTTACTAAAAAGCAGACAACCCAGAACATCAGAAGAGAAAGAGAAATGTTTAGTTGCTCATTGAATCAAACACATGCTATGACAAATTTGCCAGAAATAAAGTTCCACTTTGCTCTAGGTTGGGAGCTGACTCGACAGATAATTCATACAGCTAAATGTTTATTTTGTTTGTATTCATAAGTCATTGACCACTGACCCTAGAAGAATAAGGGCTTTGGAGGGGGTGAGGCTACAAAGCAACATGCAGCACTTGGGCCTTGACTGCTTTATCTATCAAATGCAGGTAATAAGATTATCTCCTTCTGTAGACCTCAGTTTTGATAACTAATAAGGAACTAATAATGAAATGTTTTGAGTTCCCTAGAGGTCAGCCACTAGCTGGGATACAGTGGCTTATTATAGCTACACTGCTTGAACTAGTGGTACTTACAGTTATAAGAACAAAATATATCATACCCTGTTGCAACTGCCCTTGGATAGGTAGAGTATAATTATCCAAGGCTGAAATTGATTCCAGAGCATCTGTTAATATCTAGACTTTTTTAAAAGTGTGTCTTTGGAGTCCTAAGATATGTGGACTAACCGCAAAATTGGAGGGTCTCATTGAAGTGGTAGGTCTAACTCAGTCTTCCTATTTCTGGAGCTGTTACATCTATGTTTGGGTCAGATAGGGGTAAAATTCCCTTTTCCCAGTAGTTTCAGCTACCAGCTCTGTTGCCCTTTGCAAGTGAGAGAGCGAAGGTAGATTTTTCTTCTCCCCAAAAGAAGCATTACTGTAACCTTTAAAGAGAGGCAGTTGAAATCAGTACAACACAGGCTGCTTCAGGCAACAGGATTTCAAACTCAGCTCTGCCAGCATGTGTGATAGTAAGTCAATCTGCTTCCGGTTCCCCGTAGATAAATAAGACCCAGGGAAGCATGCTCTCCAGGAGGGATGCCCAGGTGGGTGCACTGTAAGAAAGTCCCCAAGAAGACTTTGATGAGCAGCCCCCTCATGGCTGCGCTCAGCAGGAGGAGATGCTCACCAAGCTCCCAGAAAAATTTGTCTGTTTAAGAAATGATTTGCTTTTAGTGCCTCTGGCTCTATTTTGATGTGACTGGGTACAACTGCCCCACATGGTTTTCTAGGCTGTGACCCTAGTGGTGTAGTGGTTAAGTGCCAAGGCTGCTAACCAAGTGGTTGGCAGTTTCAATTCACCAGGTGCTCCTTGGAAACTTTATGGGGCAGCTCTACTCTGTCCTACAGGATTTCTCTGAGTTGAAACTGACTCGATGGCAATGGATTTTTAATCTCTCTGAGAGCACATTATCGAGTCTTTCTCTCACAGAGCATAGGGGTGGATTTGAACCACCAGCCTTTCTGTTAGAAGCCAAGTTCTTTACCCTTGCACCATCAGGCTTTCTTAGGAAATGGTTTAAAACCAAAAGCCCACTGTGAGTTGATTCTGACTCATAGAGACCCTATAGATAGAGTAGAACTGTCCTGTAGTTTCCAAGGAGCACCTGGCAGATTCGAACTGCCAACCATTTGGTTAGCAGCCATAGCACTTAACCACTATGATACCAAGGTTTCCAAACCCTGGCTCAGGCAGCTTCATATTCCTTCTCCCTAGAAAAGGAAAAGGAGCCTGGGGAATACAGCTGGTTTGTATTCTACTACTAACCTAAAAGTTGGCAGTTCTAACTCATCCAGTTGCTCCACGGTAGAGAGGTCTGGAAAACAGCTTCCAAGAAGGCAAAACCAAGAGAACACTATGGGGCAGTTCTATTTTGTAACACATGGAGTTGTTATGAGTTGGAATAGACCCAACAATGACAGTTTTGGAGTTTGGGTTTTAACCTCTTAGAATCTCCAGTCCAGTGCCAATTGCTTTGAGTCAAAGAGGAAAGTTTGGCTGTTGTCTTTAGTTACCTAGAAAGCAGAAACCAAACCCATTGCTGTTGAGTCAATTCTGATCCATAGGGACCCTATAGGGCAGAAGAGAACTGTCCCATGGAATTTCCAGGGATCAGCTGATGGATTTGAACTGCCAATCTTTTAGTTAGCAGTTGAGCCCTTAACCACTATACTCTTAACCACCAGGTCTTCTAGAACTACTGTGATAAAAAGTATCACAAGTGAAAGATTTCAAAGAATAGGAATATAGTGTCACACAGTTCAGCAGGCTACAAGTTTGAATTGGAGGCATTGCTCTAGAGAGAAGGCCTTTTCTGTTTTCAGCTTCTGTTGTTATTGTGTTGTTGTTGTTAGGTGACATCGAGTTGGTTCCAACTCATAGAGAGCCCTGTGCATGACAGAATAAAAGACTGCCTGGTCTTACACCTTGTCTACAATCATTTTCATGCTTAAGCCCATTGTTGCAGCTACTGTGTCAAGCCAGCTTGTCGAGGGTCTTCCTCTTTTTCACTGACCCTCCACTCTACCAAGCATGATGTCCTTTTCCAGGGACTGACCCTTCCTGAAAACATGTCCAAAGTATGTAAGATGCAGTCTTGTCATCTTCGCTTCCAAGGAACACTCTGGTTGTACTTCTGCCAGAACAGATCTATTTGTTCTTTTGGCGGTCCATGATACATTCAACATTCTTTTCCAATGCTATGATTCACTGCCATCAATTTCTCTTCTGTCTTCTTTGTTCATTGTTCAGCTTTTGCATGGATATGATGTGATCGAAAACACCATGGCTTGGGTCAGACACACTTTGGTCTTCAAGGTGACATCTTTACTTTTGAATACTTTAAAGAGATCCTTTGCCGATTCTCCCAATGCAGTGCATCTTTTGATTGCTTGACTGCTGCTTCCACGGGCATTGATTGTTCTTATTAGTTGCCATGGAATCAGCTCCCTCTCTTGGAGACTTTATGCCTAAGAATGAACTTCTAGTAGCTGGCAGTCCTTGGCATTCCTGGGCTTATGGGTGCATCTGTCCTGTGTTCATTTGTCTTCATATGGTGTCTTCTCCCTGTTTGTGTCTCGGTTCATCTTGCTCTCTTTATCAGATGCCACTCAGAATTGATTAGGCTTAGAGCCCACTCGATTTGCACTGTAGTGGTTAACAGCATGGCTGCTAACCAAAAGGTCGGTAGTTCGAATTTACCAGCTCCCAGTTGGAAGCCTATGGAGCATCTCTACACTGTCCTAATGGGTTACTATGAACTGGAATTGACTCAAGGGCACCAGATTTGGTTGTTTTGTTTTAGGACCCACCCTACTCTGGTATGACCTTGTTAACATAACAAAACAAAATCCCTATCTCCAACAGCGTCATATTGATAGGAGAAGGGGTTAGGATCCCACATTTTTGGTAAGTTAACAAAATTCAACTTGTAACACCAGGTTTTTGGTTTTTCACTCAGAAGAGGGAAAGAGACAGATCTGAAGTTAAAGGAAAAAGGGAAAGGAGTTTGGGTGTAAGGTCGATTCTGATTCATGGTGACTCTATGTATATAGAGTAGAACTGTTCCACGTGGTTTTCAAGACTCTGATTTTTTGGAAGCCCATTGCCAGGCCTGTCTTCCAAAGCACCTGTGGTTGGGTTCCAGTCTCCAACCTTTCACTAGCAGTGGAGTGCTTAACTATTTGTGCCACTCAGGCATTCCTATGAGTAGAATAAGAGAAAGCATTTACCTCAATGCCCCCAGGGACGATGGGCTTGGCTGCTTGCTTGATCTTTCCATGTCCAAGTAGTAGCCATGGCAATGAGAACTGGCAAAAAAGCACCATGGATGAAAAGGGGAAAGTTCATGATTACCCAATGAGCAGACAAACCATTTTGCTTGGGATAAGAATATTTGTTAAAGAATTTTTCTGAATCTCTATAGATTATTCTTCATATACTTTATTCTTTAATGTTATTTACATTTATAATAATATATAAATGAAACCTCATCATCTTTTAAGCATTTAAGGCTTCCAAATATCTTGATCTTGTCTGAAAATGTAAGTGAAGTCAAGGAACAGACAGACTGCATATACAGGGAACTTTAGGAAAGCTGGCCAGCAAGGTTTTTCTTTTCTAGGCATCAGACATCCTCTGGGCCCCTTATCGTTCAGGTCCTGTGAACATTACCAAAGATATACTCTATGACTGTTATCCATTCAGTCCGCACTCACTGGTCAGTGCTTGGAATCTGTATTCTCAGTGTTGAGTAACACTTGACCTCATTGGACAGGGAGGACCAGACTATGGCCTATAGGGTGCATCCTTGGGATGTCTGAGGGGTATGAGGGGGATATCTTGAGCTCCCTCTAGAGTTTAGCACCTCTGATGTATGCAAGATGTCCATTTTCACAGGAGGGACCACTTAATGACTCTGAATTAGGCAATGTGAATTAAAGGGAAAAAGACATCACTTGTCCTAGAACTTCAGACATTTCAGGGACACAGCATGATAATGAACTATTTCTCTGTGCTGCAGCCTTCTGCCTTATCATTACCCAACACAGCCACTGACTCTCCCTACAGCCTTATTCCTTAGACTTGTTAGTAGCTGCTGCGGAGTCCCTTCTGATTCCTGGCGACCTGTTGTGTTCAGTAGAACTGCTTCATAGGGTTTTCAAGGCTGTAATCTTTCAGAAGCCAAATGTGGCCTGCTGTCTGAGGCACCACTGGGTGGGTGTCAACTTTCACCTAGCAGTCAAGTGCTTAACCATTTGTGAAATCCAGAGACTCCCTCTATGTATTTCCTTCCTTTGCAATCCAAGACCCTGATCTCAATTAAGCAAACAAGACTAAGCAGCAGCTTTAAATTCCCATTTATCACAACCTAGTGTGCTATTTCTTTGTTTTCTGGTCTTTGTACAGAGGATGACCTACTTACCTAACAGATACGCGAAGTCACCATTTTTCCAAGTTTCTTTTAAGATCCAAGTCACTGGAACAAAGTGGGACCAACTTGTACCATTTCCCTGGCACCTAAATTTATGCAAAAGAAACACTTCTGAAATAAAATTATTGTATTTTTAATACTGACCTCCCTATTGTTTAATGTTTCAAGATAGTAAATTATAAAAACCAGGAAGGAAAAAAGACTGAATAGGGAAGAATTTGAATTTCCGTCAGCCCTGGCTCTTGCTTTGGTCAAGGGGCAGGTGCGGATTATTTTGTATAACTGTCTGGTAGTCAAGGAGATAGGAAATTGACTGAGTAAGGAGGTCTAATTTTATATGTAGAATAGAAGGTAAAAAAAAAAATCACTTAGCAAATTCTAGAAGCTTCACCTGGCAGTTCTTTGCTTTTTGGCCTGAAGGCCTAGAACAGGATGATTGTAAAGCACTATCCAGTGCTATGTGCTATACTTATTTACATGTAGCTTTGTTTCTGAAAAGATTAAAGGGCAGTTTATGCTATAAATATTAATTATTTTAAGGAAAAATAAATCCATAATCATGTAAGGAGTGATTATCAAATTAAAACACCAAATTCCCAAGTTACAGATGCAATAAATCTCATTAACTTAATAGTTGTATCTTGTAAATACGCATGTACTGTACTGTCAGATATATTCTGCTTGTCATTCTGTTTTTGGCTGGGTTCTCTAGAGAAGAAAAACCAGTGAAGTGTGTATGTACGTGTGCATGTGTGTATACAGTCAGACAGAGAGAAAAATCTCAAAGAAATGGCTTGGGTGCAGTTTACATAGGATGGCAAGTCCCAAGTCTGTGAGTCAGGCATCAGGCTGGAGGCTTCTCCTAAATCACATAGCCACAGGGGCTGACAAACCCAAGACTGACAGGTTAGAGTGCACACAGCTGAGTCACTGTCTGTGGAGGGTGACAAATTCCAAGATAACGAGGCAAAATGAAAAATCCAAAGAACTGGAAATCAGAAAATGGCAAGCGGGATACAAGACTCAGAGCAAGCAAAACACACATATATATTGCTTGCAAGCCACACCCCAAAGCAAATCCCCTTAGCTTGATCACATGAAATCACATTATGAAGGTAATTGTATTATATCACAAAATTGAGGATAACTACATCATTACATATCTGACAAATTACATCAGTATATAACTGTCAAACTACATCATTAACATAACTGCCAAACCACTGAGAACTACAGCCCAACCAAACCAATATGCAATGTTTACCATCACATATTCATGTACAGTAAAAAGATAATTTATCAGTGTGGTCCAGGAATGTATCAGAAAAAAATCCAAATGTTTGAATCATTTATAAAACAAAGCTAGCCAAAAGCTAAGTGCCATTGAATCAATCAACAAAAATTTTTAAATGTAATCAACAAGATACAACAGTGACTTATATGCCAAGCCAAATAAGTTAGACTCTAATTCTGTACATAAAAAGTGAGAAAAAGGAGACACATACATAATAAGACTCCAAATTGTACTAACTTGGAAAAAGAATGATCAAATATGAAATATATCTGAATCATAGAATAGTTTATATTAAAAAATACAGTCTTTATATAAGCAGAAATAAAACCAACCAAACAGAACCCCACAGCAGCAGCAGTAACAGTAACAAAATCAACTGATCATAAGATATTACTAGGTACTGGTCTACTTTTTTAGTAAGCAAATTTTACTGCAAAATGAATGGAAGAAGGTTTCTTCACTGAATGTACAGGGCTAAACTGAATGACCTTCCAGGACCTTTCCAAATTATAACTTCTAATTCTGTGATCCATAAGCATCTAGTTGTGTAAACTAATGTGATGAAGCAGTTAAACATGATTCTTTTGGTTAGGTTAAAGATGCTTCTGGTATTTTTATACTTTGCTTTTTTGAGAGACAGCTTAAAACCAAAGTACATAAAGATGAGGTTAGATTATAACAAATTCCTACTATCTTCTGTCATGCAGTATCTTCAGTTTTTATACTAGAGAGAGAAGACATGTGGTAGAGTCCTACCTCTGCCTCAAATGACTGTTTTATGAACTTCTTGGTCTCCAATAAAGGCTTTAAATTAAATAGCTTCTGAAGATATCCCTTCTCTAATCTCTGTTATATGAACAGTCTTATTTTCCTTGCAGTCTACACCCAGTGAATGACATTAATCAAAAACAATTTAGGGATTAGCTCCACTTCTTACTGAACAGAGTTGTTATTTCTTCAAACCTAAAAGAGTACAAGCTTATGGGCAATCTTCTTATATTTTGATATCACTGAAGCATCTGAACATCCTTCTGTCATGATTACTTTTACATCTTACTTGAGAAGTAGATTAATAATGGTCTTTAAATTTGAGGGCTCAAGAGAATAGCACAACAAAAATTCTGAGAGGCTCTCAATTCCAATTATCTTGTAGTTGACCTAGAGATGTTACATGGAAAAGACCAGAGGAGAAGCCAAGGATCATTCAGCAGATGTGGTTGTGAGAGTGAATGTTCCTTGGGAAAAATACTAATGACAGGTGACATGGTGTAACCTGTCAAACCTGTTATCATGCTGAGTTCCTTTATGAAGTAGTGGTTAGGTGCTACAGCTGCTAACCAACAGGTTGGCAGTTCACATCTGACAGGATCTTCTGGGAAATTCTATGGGGCAGTGCTAATCTGTCTGTAGGGTCACTATGAGTCAGAATTAACTCGAAGGCAGTGGATCGGCTGGTTGGTTTGGGTGCCTGTCTTAGTCATCTAATGCTGCTGTAACAGAAATACTATAAGATGTTACTAGGTCCTGGCCACCGTTTTTAATAAGCATTTTTTTATTGCAAAATATTGGAAGAATGTTTCTTTGTTGAAGGTAGAGAGCTGAACTGAATGACCTTCCAGGACCATTGTTAAATGACTTTAACAAAAAGACATTTATTTTCTCATAGACTAGAAAGCTAGAAGTCCAAATTCAAGGAGTCAGCCCCAGGAAAAGGATTTTGCTCACTGTGGACCCTAGAGGATGGTCTTTCTTTTCAATCTTCCCCTTGATTAGGAGCTTCTCTAAACAGGAATTCCAGATCCAAAGGACCCACCATACTCCCGGGGCTTCTTTCTTGATGCCATGAGATCCCCAAATCTCTGTTTGTTTCCTTTTCCTTTTATCTCTTGTTAAGACAAAAGATGGTGCAGGCCACACCCTAGGGAAGCTCCCTTTCCATTGGATCAGGATACGACCTTAGTAAGGGTGTTACAATCCTCCTTTAATCTTCTTTAATATAAAAATTACAATCAGGAAATGGAGAACTACACAATACTTGGAATCATGGCCTACCCAAATTGACACAAATTTGGGGGCAACATAATTCAGTCCATGGCAGTGCCCAATATCACGGGGTACTAACACAAAAGTAAGAGAGTAGAAAGGCTGCATTTTGACTGCTTTCCAGATCATTAAGGCTTCTCTGGAGATGCTGTACATTAAGATTATCTGTACTTTGTTCTATGCTTTGAAACAGACAAGAAGCAGAAAGAGATCCTGAGAATGATACTGTAAATATTAAAACTGGAAGAAGATAATGTCCCCAGTGAATACCCTGAAAGTCATGTGCCTACCATCATTTTTGAGGAAAATGAAACAGTAGGTCAAGAAAATAAGTTCATACTAGGTAAAAATTGAAAGCCCACCCACCATCTGCTAGGTATTCTGCTTTCCAGTGTCACTCAAATTGTTAGGTTTTGGAGAGGACAGAATTCAATTTACAAAAGCTGACCTCTTCACTTTGATTGTGAGTCTGACTATCAACTAAGTCAGATCAGTCAAGAAAACATTATTTCATTTACATGTTTAGAGTCAGAGTGCCCCACTTCCATCGAGCCTGTTCTGACCCATAGTGGCCCTATAGGATAGAGTAGAATTGTCCCATAGAGTTTCCAAGGAGCTCCTGGTGGATTCAAATGGGCGGAGTACACTCCTCAAGATGCAGAACAGAATTTCCAGTGGTCTGTAAGATTTCATGTCACTTTCATCAGTCCCAGAAATTTCAATGCCTCTTGTTAACACATCTGTAAAAGTTTGGGGATTTTGACTTTACAGACAATGACAGCTGGCCAATAGTAAAACTTCTTTTATTGGAAAGATCTGAAAATGACTAGTAAATAGTTTCATCAGTTTGTCTCTTTTCCCATGGTCTTGTCAAGTTCAAAGTAGCTCTGACCACAACCTCATCAAGGTTTGTATTTAACTGGATCAATAAAGGGAGCATGCCACATGGAAGTATAGGAAATAAAAAATAGTAACTTAACTTGGAGGATGAACAAGCTACCCTATTGATATTCAGCTACAGCTTTTGAAAATACTCACAGGATATTTGGAAATTGCATTTCTAAATGTTATGGGCTTCGGGTCTTTCAACCATGTAATGAATATATATATTTTTTCTCCATTTATTTATTATTGGTAGAAATTGACTGATGGACTTTCCACTGATGCCCCTGTCTGTGTTTATTTTTTCATCCCTCCAGTCAGCATTGTTATCTGACAATGAAAAACAAGTTATGTTTGGATTGATATACAGAGGCAATTCTTCCTTCAAAGAATTTTCGTCTGTCAACATCACCTCCATGAAGATGCACAGCGGAGAGTGACAGTATGATTGGTTTTATCTACTGTTCTGTATGTTTTCCTTTGAATGGTGGCCTCAGAGAATACAATTTGCAAGATAAAATAACAAAATTGTGATTATTTCAAATGGCAGAGTCTGATGGAGGATTATAAATTATTGCCTAAAGTGCTGCATTCTTTGGACTCATAGCTTAAAATTGTGTTCTTGAGATTATTTGGAATGGCTGCTTCTCAGAATCTCTCTCTTCATTTAAGAAAATGAACTGTCTCTTAAAACTGGCAGGAAAAAAAAAAGAAGAAATAGACACACATACAGATAAAAAGTTTAAGATAAATTCAAGCAAAATAGGCTATGTCTTTACAAATTAGTAGCACTTGCTAATGTAACTTTTCAAGGTAGTATGTACTTATTTCTTTTCTAAAAGGAAAAACTAATTTTTAAAAGCCCGTGTTTGGATTCAGTTGTTCAAATGATACAAACACAAGCACAATTGCATAAACCTAATAAACTTCAGATATCTTCAACTCCTAACTACAAATTCTTTAAGTGCCAAAATCCTACTGCCATCAAGTCAATTCCAGCTCACAGAGACACTATATTGTTGTTGTTGTTAAGTGTCATCGAGTCAGTTCCAACTCATAGAGACCCTATGCACAACACAATGAAACACTGCCCAGTCTTGCGCCATGTCCAAAAATCATTTTTATGCTTAAGCCCATCACTGCAGCCACTGTGTCAATCCATCCCTCAAGGGTCTTCCTCTTTTTGACTGACCCTCCACTCTACCAAGCATGATATCCTTTTCCAGGGACTGATCCTGCCTGACAGCATGTCCAAAGTAAGTTAGATGCAGTCTCTCCATCTTTGCTGTGCAAGGAGCACTCTGGTTGTACTTCTTCCAGAATAGATCTGTTTATTCTTTTGGCAGTCCATGTTACATTCAATATTCTTCTCCAACTCCACAATTCACAGGCATCACTTCTTCTGTCTTCCTTAGTCAGTGTTCAGCTTTCACATGCATATAATGTGAATGAAAATGCCACGGCTTGGGCCAGGTGCACCTTAGCCCTCAAGGTGACATCTTTACCTTTCGATATATTTAAGAGGTCTTTTGCAGCAGATTTCCCCAATGCAATGTGCCTTTGGGTTTCTTGACTGCTGCTTTTTTGGGCATTGATTGTGGAACCCAGTAAAATGAATTCCTTGACAACCTCAATCCTTTCTCCAGTTATGACAATGTTGCTTACTGGTCTAGTTGTGAAGATTTTTGTTTTCTTGATGTTGATGTGCAATCCACACTGAAGTCCATGGCCTTTGATTTTGATAAGCAAGTGTTTCAAATCCTTTTGACTTCCAGTAAGCAAGGTTGTGTCATCTGCATAATGCAGGTTGTTAACAAGTCTTCCTCCAATCCCGGTGCCTGATTCTTCTTCATGTAATCCAGCTTCTCACATTATTTGCTTGACATACAGACTGAAGAGGTATGGTGAAAGGATACAACCCTGACTCATACATTTCCTGACTTTAAACCATGCAGTGTCCCCTCATTCTTTTGGAATGACTGCTTCATGATCCATATACAGATTCCTTAAGAGCACAGCTGTGCTCTGGAGTTCCCATTCTCCACAATGTTAGCTGTGAGTTGTTATGATCCACAATGTTAGTTGTTATGATCCACATAATTGAATGCCTTTGCATAGTCAATGAAACACAAGTAAACATCTTTCTGGTATTCTCTGCTTTCAGCCAAGATCCATCTGACATCACAATGATATACTTGGTTCCACGTCCTCTTCCGAAGCTGGCTTGAATTTCTGGCAGTTGCTTGTCAATATACTGTTGCAATCACTTTTGAATGATCTTTAGCAAAATTTTACTTATGTGTGATATTGATGGTATTGTTCAGTATTTTCCCCATTCGGTTGGATCACCTTTCTTAGGAATAGGCATACATATGGATCTCTTCCAGTCAATTGGCCAGGTAGCTGTCTTTCAAATTTCTTGGCATAGATGAGTGAGCATTCCAGTGCTGCATCAATTTGTTGAAATATCTCAATAGACACTCCATCAATTCCTGGAGCCTTCTTTTTGCCAATGCCATCAGTACAGCTTCAACTTGTTCCTTCACTACCACTGTTTCCTTATCATACACTGCCTCTTCAGGTGGCTGAACACTGAGCAGTTATTTCTGGTATAATGACTCTGTGTACTCCATATATCTTCTTTTGATGCTCCCTGAGTCATTTAATAGTTTCTCTGTAGAATCCTTCACTATTGCAACTCAAGGCTTGAATATTTTCTTCAGTTATTTCAGTTTCAGAAATGCAGAATGAGATTCCATTACAAGATGGTGGAGTAAACAGATGTCTCCTCATCTCCCTCTGAGAACTAAGGCCTGGATGATATGTTTTATTGAGCATTGAATACCGGAGAAGCCTTGGGACCTGACCTATTTGGCTGGGCAACAGTATCGGACTAAGCTTCTCCTCTCAAAAACAATCCAGGGATCTCTGATCTCTGCTTCTGCTGCTACATTGTAACAGAGATCTGCAGCTTCTGCAAACGGCCAGCAATGGTAACGTACTTTCATTATAAGCGGGAAAATGAAGTCTGCTGTTCCCCGCTACCTGTTCAGGACTGTTTAACCTTTACTTCTGCTGCTACATTGTAACAGAGAACTGCAGCTTCTGCAAACGGCCAGCAACGGTAACATAGTTTCATTATAAGGGGGCAGGTGAAGTCTGCTGTTCCTCACTGCCTGTTCAGGCCAGCCTGTTGGACAGCTTCCAGCTCCCAATTCAGCACCTGGACAGCTCCCTGCATAGAAGTCCAGTTTACTTTTAAGGTTTACCTTTTTAAGGCTGAGAGGCTTATATTTTCTCTCTGGAAATTTCTCTATCGAAAAACCTCTCACATTTTAAGATTGACTGACAGCCCCCAGTTTCTCCACAAACAGAGCAGCCTCTTTGCTACACAATAAGCCAAGGCTTCCACCCTTGAGAGTCCACCTGGGGCAAATCACTACAGTATTATAGTCAGCTGGTGGCCAACAATTCTCTTAGATCTATTAGTAGAGAAATCAAATAACATCTAGATGGCACGCAGGCAACAGACCATAATTAGTCATTTAAGGAAACAGTCTTAAAATGCTCCAGAAAGTTCCCTAAATAAAGATTCAAAGAATTCAAAAAATTTCCCAGATGAAGATGCCTTTCTGAATCTAACAGAGATTGAATACAAAAAAATTATATATAAAACCCTCCTAGAAATTAAACAACATACAATAGAACAAAATGAAAAATTTGGAAAACTATTTGATATTCTAGAACATCAACAATCTGAAATACATCAGATTAAGTAGGATTGAACAGATGGAAGTTAGAATCAGTGACCTAGAAGACAAAGTAACTAATGCCAACATTTCTGAGATAAAATCAGAGAAAAGAAATAAGAAAAATGAAGAAACGTTCAGAAACATATGGGACTCCATGAAGAGGAATAATTTATGTTTAATTGGAGATCCTGAACAAGGGAGCATTAATGACAACATAGAGAGTATTGCTGTAGAGATGCTGACAGAAAATTTTCCTGAGATTATGAAGAAAGAAAATATAGATATCCAACATGTTTATCGAACACCACAAAAGTTAGATCCCAAAAGAAGAACGCCAAGGCATATTGTAATTAAACTTAATAAACTAAAACACAAAGAGATGCTTCTGAAGACAGCAAGGCTCAAGTCAAACCTAACATTCCGAGGAAAACCCTGTAGACTTTCACCTGACTTTTCTGCTGAAACAATGCTGGCCAGAAAACAATGGGCAGACACGTTCAAAGTCCTGAATGAGAAAAATTTCCATCCCAGAATAATCTATCCCGCTAAACTGTCTATCAACTATAATGATGAAATTAAGACTTTTGAAAATAAAGAGAAATTTAAAGACTTCGTAAAAACTAAACCCAAATTACATGAATTATTGAAAGAAGCTCTTCCCTAAATATACGTTTTAGGTGATAATTTAAGGCACTTCATCCAAATTTCTAATCAGCTAAGGAAGACACAAAACTTCTTCAAAGCAAGCCAAAAACTACAATATTATAATAAGGGAATTCATGGTCATATCATGACAACTATAATATCACATTTAAAGAGGGATACACTACAATAGTTACAGTTTTTTTGATGCAGTGACAGTTTCTGACTTCTAAAATAATTAAAATTTATTTCAATAATTATACGTTAAGGGGGTTAGGTATGTAGCCATAGAACAAATTAACAATAAACCATTTGCAATGAAAAATCACAATACAGGAGTCTCAATAAATATAAAATCGAAACTCATACCATACATAAAGAATGTCCTAGGACAGATTAATAAGAACAACAGAGAAAACACCAACTTGAAAATAAACATATTGCAATGACATCACTAAATGTATATGTGTCAATAATCACATTGAATGTAAATGGTCTGAACGCTCCTGTAAAGAGACAGCGAGTGATATCGTGGATCAAAAGACATGACCCATCTATATGTTGCTTACAAGAAACACATCTTAGACTTAAGGATAAGAACAAGTTGAGAATTAAAGGTTGGAATAATATATATCAAGCTAATAATACATGAAAAAGAGCAGGTATGGCAATATTAATTTCAGATAAAATAGGTTTTAATGTGAAGTTCACTATTATGGACAAGGATGGTCACTATTTATTGCTGAAAGGTTCAATACTTAAGCAAGACTTAACAATATTAAATATTTACGCACCCAATACCAAAGAACCTAAATACAGTGAACAAATACTGGCAACATTGAAAAATGAGATTGATCATTCCACAGTAATAGTTGGGGACTTTAACACTCCCCTTTCAGTTAAGGATAGATCACTCAGAAAAAAGCTCAGTAAAGGTACAGAAGATCTTGTTGCAACAATCAACCAACTTGACCTTATCGACATATACAGATCTTTTCATCCATTAACAGATAAATATACCTTCTTCTCCAAAGCACATGGAACATTCTCCAGAATAGACCATATGTTGGGTCATAAAACTATTCTCTATAAAATCCAAAACATTGATTTATTGCAAAGTACCTTCTCAGACCACAGAGCTATAAAAGTTGAAATCAATAACAGAAAAATCATAGATAAAAATTCCAACTTGTGGAAACTGAACAACACTTTACTCATAAAGCCTTGGGTTATACAAGAAATCAAAGACACATTAAAGAAATTTATGGATTCAAATGAGAACAAGAACACATCCTAACAGAATTTACGGGATACAGCAAAAGCAGAGCTCAGAGGTCAGTTTATCTCTATAAGTGCACACTTCTGGAAAGAAGCAAGAACACAAATTAAAGAATTAACCTCACAGCTTGAACAAGTAGAAAGAGAGCAACAAAGAAACCCCTCAGACACCAGAAGAAAACAGATTATAAGGATTAGAGCAGAACTAAATGAATTAGAGAATAGGAAAACAATTGAAAAAATTAACAAAACCAAAAGTTGGTTCTTCGAAAAGATCAACAAAATTGATAAACCATTGACTAAACTTACAAAAGAAAAACAACAGAAGATACAAATAACCCGATTCTGAAATGAGTTGGGAGATATTACAACAGATCCATCTGAAATAAAATATATCATAACAGAATACTATGAAAAGCTATACTCTGATAGGTTGGAAAACCTGGGGGAAATGGACAAATTTTTAGATTCATATGACTCACCAAGACTATCACAAGGAGAAATAGATCAACTTAATAAATCTATCACAAAGGAAGAGATTGAAGAAGTCATCAAAAATCTACCAACCAAAAAAAGTCCTGGTCCAGATGGCTTCACTGGAGAATTCTACCAAACTTTTAGAGAAGAATTAACTCCAATACTAATGAAGCTATTTCACACTATAGAAAGAGATGAAATACTTCCAAATTCATTCTATGAAGCCAGCATAACCCTGATACCAAAACCAGGGAAAGATCCCACAAAAAAAGAAAATTACAGACCAATATCACTGATAAATCTAGATGCAAAAATCTTCAACTAAATTCTAGCCGATAGAATTCAACAACATATAAAAACAATCATTCATCATGATCAAATTGGTTTCATTCCAGAGATGCAAGGCTGGTTCAACATCAGAAAAACAATTAATGTAATCAACCATATTAATAACGCAAAAAATAAAAATCATCGGATTTTTCAATTGATGCAGAAAGAGCATTTGACAAAGTTCAACATCCATTCATGCTTAAAACTCTCAGAAAATTAGGAATAAAAGGGAAATTCCTCAATATAATCAATAGCATCTATGCAGAGCCAACTGCTTTCATCATCCTGAACGGTGAAAGACTGAAAGAACTCCCTTTGAGAATGGGAGCTAGACAAGGATGCCCACTCTCACCACTTCTATTCAACATTGTCCTAGAAGTTCTAAGCAAAGCAATTAGACAAGACAAAGAAATAAAAGGCATCCGTATTGGCACTGAAGAAGTAAAGATTTCCCTCTTTGCAGATGATATGATTATTTATACAGAGAATCGAAAGAAATCCGTAAGTAAACTTTTAGAGCTAATGGAAGAATTCAGCAAAGTATCAGGATACAAGATAAACATAACTAAATCAGTGGGATTCCTTTATACCAACAATAAAATTATTAATGAAGAAATCACCAAATCAATTCCATTTACTATAGCCCCCAAGAAGATAAAATACCTAGAAATAAATCTAACTACAGAAATAAGAGATCTTTACAGAGAAAATTGCAAGACATTGCTACAAGAAACTAGGAGGGACTTACATAATAATCTGCCCTGCTCATGGATAAGAAGGCTCAATATTGTGAAAATGTCTATTTTGCCCAGAACACTCTACTTATATAATGCAATCCCAATACAAATTCCAATGACATTTTTTAATGAGATGGAGAAACAAATTATCAGCTTTATTTGGAAAGGAAAGAAATCCCGAATAAGTAAAACACTACTGAAAAAGAAGAACATGCTGGGAGGCCTCTCACTACCTAACTTTAAAACCTATTACACTGCCACAGTAGTCAAAACAGCCTGGTATTGGTACAAAAAGAGACATATAGACCAATGGAACAAAGTAAAGACGTCTTATGAACAGCTGATATTTGACAAAGGTCCTAAGATTTTGAACTGGGGTAAGAAGAGTCTCTTTAACAAATAGTGCTGGCGTAATTGGATATCCATCTGCAAAAAATTGAAGCAAGACCCATATCTAACACCTTATACAAAAATCAACTCAAATTGGATAAAAGACCTGAATATAAAAGCTAAAACGATAAAGCTCATCCAAGATAAGATAGGGTCAATAATGGATGTTTTAATAGGCAATATAGACTGACTTCAAAATCTGACAAACAAAACACATTCATCAGAAGAGAAAATAGATCAATGGGAATTAATAAGAATCAAACACTTTTGCTCATCCAAAGACTTCCTCCAAAGAATTAAAAGACCACCTACAGAACGGAAAAAAATATTTGGCAACTCTATGTCAGACCAAGAATCATCTAATTAAATGATGGGCAAAGGAGATGGACAGACACTTCTCTAAAGAGGAGATCCAGGCAGCCAAAAAACACTACAGACATGTTCACTATTATTAATTATTAAAGAAATTCAAATCAAAATGACCATGAGATACCACCTCACCCCAATGAGATTGGCCATGATCCAGAAAACACAAAACAATAAATGTTGGGGAGGCTGTGGAGAGATTGGGACTCTCCTTCACTGTTGGTGGGATTGCAGAATGGTGCAACCTCTTTGGAAAGCAATTTGGCGTTACCTTAAAATAATGAATATAGATATACCATTTGACCCAGTAATTCTTCTGCTCGGAATATATCCTACAAAATCAAGACCATTCACACCGACTGCTACATGCACACGAATATTCATTGCAGCTCAGTCCATGATAGCAAAAAGTTGGAATCAACCCAAATGCCCAACAACAGAAGAGTGGATAGGTAAACTTTGGTATATATACTCCATGGAGTACTATACACTGATAAAGAACAACGATGATAGCAGGAAACATCTCTCAGTTTGGTCTCAACTGGAGGACATTATATTGAGTGAAACCAGTCAGCGACAGAAGGACAATTATTATATGAGACCCTTAAGATAAAAACTTAAAACCATACTAATACATAATAGAAAAGACTCTTTGATGGCTACAAGGGTGGGGAATGTGGGAGGGTGGGGAGGCAAGGGGCGAGGGTTTAGATTAGTTAATTGTTAGAAATTTGGTAGGGTGAAATTGGTAACAATTCACATTAGTAAGAAGATCAATATTAATGAGACTTCGACACAACTTGTGTACTCCTCCTCTCTTAACCCAATATTGTAAGCACAGAGTATGTACACTTTCATTTTTTTATTTAATAAATAAAAATACACTGTCAGATTGTTCCAATGAAAGGAATGTGATTGCAGTATTCCAAGGCCTCAATAAAACCATTCACTCCACAGGGTAACTTCATGGGCTAACTAAAATGTCAGGCTTCTTTATTTTTGACTGGAGTTTTGAGTTGATATGATAACACTGATGGTAGTATATATCAACCAAACCAAAAAGAAAAAATGAAAATCCATTTTTATTAAGTCAACTCTGACTCATCGTTACCCTGTAGGACAGAGCAGAACTACCCCATTGAGTTTCTAAGGAGCACCTGGTGTATTCGAGCTGCCAGACTTCTGACCAGCCGCTATGACACAACGTAGCTCTTAGCCACATCACGAAGGTTTCCTTGTATCAACCAGAAGCTTTAATTTATAGTCTTCATCTCCTTATGTAGATGTTGTGGTAATGACTTCATAGAACTTAGGGGAGGATTGTATTATATAATACATTTAAAATCATTTACATAGTGCCTGGAATGGAAGCTTTTTAAAAAAATTCTGTTATTATAATTTAATTCTTCTAAGAATGTATAACCTTATTATATAAATATTATTTTGAATGTGAATTACAGTAACAAAGGGGATATTTCTGTTTCTGTATTCAAATACATATAAATAAAAACTTCTCTGGTATTAAAAAAAAAGAAATGCAGAATGTGTTCTTTCCCTTTGTTTTTTTGTTTCCAGCTCTTCGCACATGTCATTATAACACTTTACTTTGTCTTCTAGACTGTCGTTTGAAATCTTCTGTTCAGTTCTTTAGCTTTGTTAGTCTTTCCTTTTGCTTTAGTTGCTTGATGTTCAAGAGCAAATTTCTGGTTTCTTCTGACATCCAATTTTTTGTGTGTGTTTGTTTCCTTTTTAATGACCTCTTGCTTTCTTCATGGGTAATGCCTTTGAGGTCATTTCACAACTTGTCTGGGTTTCTTGATTAACAAAGGAATCAAGAGTGCTGAGACAATTCTGTTTTCACAACCTACAGCCTACAAAATCTGTTCCAAAGGGATCAACTGTATGCGTTGGTTTGTCTCCTACAGGTCTGTTTTGGAGCCCTGGTTTCACAGTGGTTAAGAATTTCCTGGCGAACCCAAAGCGTGGCAATTCAAATCTAGTAGATGATCTTTGGAAACCCTTTGGGGCAGTTCTACTCTGTCCTTTAGGGTCACTATAAGTGAGAATTAACTGGATAGTAACAGGTTTGGGGGTTTAGGTCTATGCCAAAGACAAGTGTCTGAAAAGATGAGTGTGGTTGAATTAAGACTCACTTTTCTGTTTTCAGAGAAGATATTTTGACAATCTGAAGGACTGCCTGATTATAAACTCTGCAAATACCCAATAACCCCTGACCCCCTCCAGAGGAAAATGATTTGGGACTGTCAGTAGTGCTAATGTTGTCAAATCACTCTGTCAAACCAAAGAGCTACCCAAATTCGTAGTTGCTTCTAAGCTGTGGATACAGCTGTCCAGGTGACCTAGGCAGTTAAAAAATAATAATAATTGTCTTAGATTGAAAGCATCTTAATTGGTGAATAGGTTCATCACAAAGTCGGTAGATCTACATTGCTTGGTTGTTGAAAAGCAAAATGTTGTGATGCTTTTGGAAACAGTAATGTGTTTCTTCAAACTATCAGTGTAGGAATGGCTATACAAAGAATTATAAATGAATGACTGATGTGTAGGAGATAGACTTTGTGCTGGGTGATATAATAGTAAGCTAGATTTAAAAAAATAAATAGATGAGTTGTTTGTAAAGCAATTCTAAAATTGAATGGCAATTGGATATATCTGCTTTGTGTGGCCTAAG
Organism: Heterohyrax brucei; assembly: GCA_028571685.1. Classification (NCBI taxonomy): domain Eukaryota; kingdom Metazoa; phylum Chordata; class Mammalia; order Hyracoidea; family Procaviidae; genus Heterohyrax; species Heterohyrax brucei. The sequence continues at coordinate 23,221,253 of CM053147.1, forward strand.
AGGAGCTAATACTTTCTTCTATGATTACTCACTTTGACTGAGAATGCCTAATGCTTTAGTTCATGCATGCAGAGAGTGGGTGGTGAGAAGGCAAAAAATAGGCAAAGAAAGAAAAACTTGGTGGGGAAAACAGAGGGGCAAGAGGACAAGCATACAAGACAGACATCTTGGAATGATTTCATTCTGTCTGAAGATGCTTAAACATTCAGTTAAGACCCTAGAAATCCCTTCCATATTTTCATCCCATCTGAAATTGTGTATGCACTTAAAGAACAATAGAGATATTTTCTGACAATTATTTTGATCACATCGATAGGTCACTGAAACTTTGCATAAAAAGAAAATTTTCTTCATCAAAAATTTAGTCTTAATTCAAGCATACCAATCCTTCCAGATAGCTGTCTTTGGCATAAACCTAAACCAACAAACCTGTTCACTGTGAGGAACACTGGCGGCACAGTGATTAAGCACTCAGCTTCCAATGTCAAGGTCAGCAGTTTGAACCCACTAGTGGTTCTGTGAGAGAAAAGACCTGTGATTTGCTTCAGTATAGATTTTAGTCTACAAAACCTTGTGGGGTAGTTCTACTCCATTGCATAGGGTCCTTCTGGGCCCGAATCCATTTGATGGCACCTAACAACAACAAAACTAGTAATACTTTAAAACTATGATGACATTTACAGATAGATTTGTGTCCTCTTGTTATCTGTGTTGTACATCCTAACCCCTGCACCTCTGGATGAAATCTCATTTGGGAATTGAGTTTTCTCTGCTGTGTGAATGAGGCCACATCAGGATAGAATGTGCCTAAAGCAATCACTTTTGAGATACAGAAGGAGTGGATTACTCACAGAGGCAAGCCCAGCATGAATGGGAGAAAAGTGAACACCATGTGGAGATCTCCAAGGAACACCAAGAGTGCTACAGAAGCTGAGACAAGAATTTTCTCCCAGAGTACAGACAGAGTATCTCCCCCTAGAACCAGCACCCTGCATTCCGATTTCCAGCTTCCTAAGCTGTGAGGCTCTGGTGGTGTAGTAGTTAAGAGCTGTGGCTGTTAACCAAAAGGTCGGCAGTTCAAATCCATCAGGTACTCCTTGGAAATATTACTGAGCACTTCTGCTCTGTCCTGTAGGGTCCCTATGAGTCAGAGTTGACCTGAATGACAATGGCTTTTGGTTTTTAAAACTGTGAGAAAGTGAAGTTCTGTTTGTGAAAGCCACCCACTTGTGATAATTCTGTTACAATAACACTAAGGAATAGAGAGTGACTAAAATTTTTTTTTAATTACAATTATAAATAAATAACAATAACTACAAGGACTCATGACAAGAATGATTATTTACACATGTCAAAAGGGAAACTGACCTGGTATTCTAGAAATCTAAGTCCTCTAGAGTTGCCAAGTTTCGCCTGTAGTTAAATAGTCCTAGAAAAAGAGTTGCTTCTATCAAAAATAAAACAACATACAGTTTTCTCTGAAAACAGATCACTTGAAGGAAAGAATTATATATTGTTATTGTTACACATTTAAGAGCATTTAGTGTTATTGTTCCCCAAGTAACTTTTATTAAATTCTCTAAGAAATGTTTCAAGTTTATTTAGGGTGGCGTAAGTGACAACACTGGATGTAACTGGTGACACGTTGTCGCTTTCTCTTTAAAAACTATGCAGAAAGGAGAAAACAGGTACTGTAGAGCCAAAGGCTACGGAACAAAAGGTGATGTTACTCCCTAAGTCAAAACCTACGGAGACAAGGTCCTCTCTACAAGTCTTCATTTGTAAGAAGGGTATTCTCCTGTTAAATCACATCAGTGATGGGACTGAGATTAACTTCTCTGGTTCTTTGAAGAGAGAAAATTGTTAATAGAGGTAGTGGTAATGTGCAAATTGAAATTCAAATATTTCAGATGTAGTTAAGTGATCCATCTGTAAAGCAATCAAGGAAAAATTTTAGATACTCAGTAATTCCAAGCATAAAAGCACATTGTTATAGGTATGTACATAAATATATATGATACGCACTCCCAAGCGCTGTCAAGTCAGAATATTATATATTATATATACACAAGTACATATAATATTATATAATATAAAACACACTGCTGTTGAGCCAGATCTGACTCATAGCGACCCTGGAGGTTGGAGTAGAACTGCCCCATAGAGTTTCCAAGGAGATATATGTATTATATATGTTGCACTTGGCTTGGCTAATATATAAGTTATAATATATATTTATATCTATAACAAATATAGATATGTACATATGTATATACCCAAAATATTGCTATCGAGTTGCTTGTGACTCACAGAGACCCTATAGGACAGAGTAGAACTGCCCACAGAGTTTTCAAGGAGTGCCTGGTGGTTTCAAACTGCCAGTCTTCTAGTTAGCAGTCATAACTCTTAATCACTAAACCACTACAGTTTCCATTTATGCTTTTATATAAATATACACATATAGTCGGCAACTTATGATGTATTCAAATTACTACAAACTAAGCTTCAGACTTCCTGTTTTTGTTTGTTTGTTTTGTTACATACTACATAAAATGTTGCATTGAATAGTTTGCTGATAGTACCATTCTCACGTCAACATCTAAAGACAAAAATAAGATTAATAGTGACATTGTTGTTAGGTGCTCTTGAGTAGGCTTCTATTCATAGCAACCCCGTGTACAACACAACAGTTTTCTGTCCTGCACCATCCTCACAATTTTTGTTATGTTTAAGCCCATTGTTGCAATCATAGTGTCAGTCCAGCTCATTCAGGGCCTTCCTCTTATTTGCAGACTTTCTGCTTTACCAAGCACGATGTCCTTCTCCAGGGACTGAGCCCTTCTTTAACTAGTTGAGGTATGTGAGATGTATTCTTGCCGTCCTTGCTTCTAAGGAGCATTCTGGGAGTACTCCTTCTAAGAGAGATTTGTTGGTTCTTTGGGAAGTCCATGGTGTATTCAATATCTTTCTCCAACACAGTAATTCAAAGGTATCCATCTGCCATCTTCTTTATCCATCCCAGCTTTCACATGCATATAAAGCGCTGGAAATCACCACAGCTTGGGTCAGACACACTTTAGTGTTCAAGCTAATCTCTTGGCTTTTCAGCTCTTTAAAGAGCTCTCTTCCAGTCACTTTGCCTAGTGCATTGTGTCTTTTGATTTCTTGACTGCTGCTTTCATAGGTGTTGATTGTGGCTCTAAGTATAATGAAATCTTCGACAACTTCCATCTTTTCTCTGTTTAGCATGATGTTGCTTACTGGTCCAGCTGTAAGATTTTTGTTTTCTTTATGTTGCAGCACAATCCGTACTGAAGACTATGATCTTTGATCTTGATCAATAAGTGGTTCAAGTTATCCTCACTTCCATCAAGCAAGGTTGTGTCATCTGGATAACACAGCTTGTTAATGAGTCTTCCTCCAATCCTGATGCCACCTTCTTTTTCATGTAGTCTAGTTTCGGGAATTATTTCCTTAGTATACAGAAGGAATAGGTATGGTGAACTGATACAACCCTGAGGTACACCTTTGTTGATTCTCAACCACTCAGTATCCCCTTATGCTGTTCAAATAACTGCCTCTTCATGTATAGGTTTCTTATGACTACAATTTCCATTCTTTGCAAAGCTATGTGTAATTTGTTATGATCCACACAATCAAATGCCTTTTCATAGTCAATAAAACACAGGCAAACATCTTTCCTGTATTCTCTCCTTTGAGCCTGGATCCACCTGACATGAGCAATTGTATCCCTTGTTCTACATCAGCTTCCAAGTCCAACTTGAATTTCTGGCAGTTCCCTGTTGATATATCACTGAAGCTGCTTTTGAATGATCTTCCGCACAGTTTTTACTCTCAGGTGGTATTAATGATATTGTTTGATAATTTCCACATCCATTAGATTATCTTCCTAATGCCTCATTTTAAAAATGTTCGCATTATTGCCCTTTATTAGTAGTAGTACTTCATTGTCTTTCATTATAAAGATACTACCAGTAAAAGTGAATATGGTAATAACAATGCAAACTAGGAAACATAAATTAAAAAAAGGTATTTGATTTGTATGAGAACTGACTTGTGATGGAATAGAATCCCACTATAAATTGAGACTACCTGTGTGTATATAAACATACACATGCTTTTTAAAACAAAGTTTTCCTTCTGTTTTGTTCGCAGACAAATTCTAAGCCACTGCAACATTGACAAGTACATGCTAAGTGCTTAGGTATGTAAATATCAGTAAATAAATAATATTGAAGTACATGAAAAAAGTAAAATAATTTTATCCATGATACATTAAAAAAATATACTGTTGGTTGCTGCCTAGTCAGTTCTGACACATAGGTGCTCCATGTACAACAGAAGGAAATACTGCTCTGGCCTGCATGATCCTCATGATCACTTTTGGGCTTGAGCCCATTGTTGCAGTCATTGTATCAATCTATCTTGTTGAGGGTCTCGTCTTTCTCTACCTTACCAAGTGTGATGTCCTTCTCGAGACTGATCGCTCCTGATGATATGTCCAAAGTATGCGAGACGAAATCTTGTCATCCTTGCTTACAATGACTATTTGGGCTGTACTTCTTCCAAGATAGATTTGTTCCTTCTGCTGGCAATCTGTGGTGTATCCAATATTCTTCTCCAGTGCCATCATTCAATGGCTTTAATTCTTCTTTGGTTTTCCATAGTCACTGTTCAACTTTCACATGCAAATTAGGTGAATGGAAAATTAGTATTGTCTGTAATAAAAGTGTTTCTTTACTGTTATTTTTAAAGAGAAACAAAAATTTCTTGAATTTTAATTCCTTGGATCATGGCACATCCCAGAACTGGGAAACTTTGACTTCACAAAGTTAATTTACTTCTGATTTAGCAGATGCAAACATTAGTAACATTTTCTATTATTCTCTCCTGGGTGCTCTATCCAACAATTCACATGGATTATCTACTGTCATAATTACCTTGATTATATTTAACAATAACATATCCATTAGCATGTGAGGAAACTGAGCTACAGAGCAACTGAGGTCTTTACTCAAGATTCCCCTCTTAAGAAGTAGTCATGCTAAGATTAGAACTCACACTGTTTACTGCTAAACAGCTCTAAGATGCAGCATGCACATTATTTCCTTTTACATAACACTTATCTTTTGAGTAAAATGAAATGTAAAGTCAAAATTGATTGCTGCACATCCTTCCTGGATGTATGTCAAGGCTTGATGATAAATGTATCAAAAGGCATTTTCCACTAATGATCAGATTTAATACCTGATGCAGGTAAGTGTGTCAGTGTTTTGACATATTCATGTACACCAGCATTAAAATTAAGAGTTATTCTTGGCTGATATAATTCATTGATTTTCAGCAATTGGAAGAGGATCTTGGGCCACGAATATTCATTTTTACAGTACCAAGAAGAAAAAGAAGGTGGTGGGGGGGAACCACTATCATGTCTCCAGGACATTCTTAGAAATTCTAAATCCCAATCTACCAGTCTGTTTGTTGCTTATGTGAAAGTCTACTTCGCATTCATAAAATTTAACACTTTTAGGAAGAAAATGCACACAGTCTCCAGGTTAGGAATGTCCACTTTGCAGACAGCTTACCCTTCAGTGTTACACATATTGGCTCTCAGTTTGAAATGATTGCACCAACCCCTCCTCACAACAAATTCTTCATCAGAATCATCTTTACTTGCTTCTCACAAAGCTTTTAAATCATTGAAATAGCTTGCAGTCTTTTCTTGCACTAAAACCAAAAACCTAGCCAAACCTGTTGTCAAATTGATTCTGACTCAGCAGTCCTATGCCAAACCAAACCTGTTGATGTCAATTCATTTGTCAACTCCTCGGACGGGAATGGATTGGACTTGGTGGCACAGAATGACCATATCGTGTGTGCACTTTATGGTTCTATGCATTCTATAGGATGTCATCCTACTGGCCTCTTACTAGAGAGGAGTGGAGAAGGTGGAGAGGAGGGGACAGGAGATTGTTAAAAGGATATGACAAGTGTAGAACAGAAAGGAGGAGTGTGCTGTCACTGGGCAAGGAGAGCAGTAGGAGCTGCACATAGGCGGGCATGAAAATTTAAACCAGATTATACACTTTCACTCAATCACAACAAATCAATAAAATACATTAAAAAGAAATATTTTATTGTGGTTAAGGTAAAGTTTATAAATAAATTCAATTTGCTATATTCAAGTCTATTCTGAGACCCCTATGCAATTCCATCCAGTATCCCAGCACTGTGACAGTGCATTACTCCTTTCCACTCTGTTCTTTCCATATTCATTCAACCTAATAGTGTCCCCTGTTCTTCACTCTCTCATCTCCTTACCGTAGGGGAGTTGTTCCAACAGCCTCATAGCTTACAGACCAGTTTCATTTTGGATAAAGGGTTGTCTTTGGTACTGGTTTCAGCTGTAGTGTAGGAATGAGACCAGGGGCCATGCTTTTGGGGAACCCTCCAGGTTGTTGGGTTGTCAAGATTAGTCTTTTTACAGAATTCTACAGCAGAATTCTAGATTTGCAACACTATTATTCTCACTATGTCAGGGAGTCTGACATTGTGTCGCCTTTAAAGGTAGACACTGAGAATGGCTGGGCACCATCTAGTTCTTCTGGTCTCATGCTGGTGTAGATTCTGAATCATTTGGTCCCATTTTTCTCCTGGGCTCACATTGTCCTCCTCTATTTGATGACCTCTAAACTCTTCTGTTCCATTTGAGTTCAGACCTATTGATGCTCCTTAGCAGCTTGCTGGCTTTTAAGACCTCAAACACCACTTACAGAGTTGGGATGTAGCTTTTCTTCTTTAGTTTTGCCATTTGATGTAGACGTCCCCTGAAAGCACAGTCCCCAGATGCCCAACTCTGCTACTCTCACCTTCAAAGTATTAGGTTGTATATGGGAAATCTTTTAGCACTTGGTATAGTCCAGCAGTGCTGATTTCCCTTCTAGCGAGTACTGTCACTTCCTGCATTTAACCCAGTTCCTATGTAATACCTAATCTCTGAATAGCTGCCCATCTCCCCACCCTTCCTGTTAACCAACAAAGATTATTTTCTTCTGTGCTTGGTCCATTTCCTGAGGCCTCAAAATAATGGTCTCATACAGTATTTGTCCTTTTGTGGCTGACTGATTTCACTCAGCAGTGTCTTCCAGATGACTCAATATCGTGAGGTATTTCCAAAGATCATCATTGTTCTTTGTCATTGTATGCCAAGTGGCAATGTGAATATACCATTCTTCTGTTTAAGGGCACTTAGGTTGGTTCCATCTTTTTACTAATGTGGACAGTGCTGCAGTGAACGTTGGTGTACATCTATCTGCTCATGTGGTAGCCCTTATTTCTCGAGGATATACTCCAAGCAGTGGGACTGCTGGATCACATGTTATTTCTATCTCTAGCTTTTTAAGAAATTGCCAAACCATTCTCTAGGGTGGTTGTACCATTTTGCATTTCTAGCGGTGTAAATGGGTTCCAGTCTCTCCATAGCCTCTCCAACATTCGTAGCTTTGTGGTTTTTTGATTAATGCCAACTTCATTGTGGTGAGATGGTATCTCATTGTAGTTTTGATTTGGATTTCTATGATGATTAATGATAGCAAGCATTTTCTCATGTATATGTTAGCTTTTTTGGTGAAGTGCCTGTTCATGTCTTTTGTCCATTTTTGATTGGATTATTTGTTTTTTTCTTGTTGAGATTTTGAAGTACTCTGTAGATTACGCAGATTACACGCTGATTAGATTTTTGGCTGGTAAAAATATTTTCCTAGTGTGTAGGTGGTCTTTTTACTCTCTTGATGAAGTCTTTGGATGAGCATAAGTGTTCAATTTTTAGAAGATCCCATTTACTTATTTTCTCTTCTGTTAGTACATTATTTGAGATATTTTACAATTTATGCCATTTGTTAGGGCTCCCAATGTTATCTCTATTTTTTCTTCCAAGATCCTTATTGTTTTAGGTTTAATGTTTAGGTCTATGATCCATTTCGTTTAACTTTTGTGCATGATGTGAGATACGGATCTTGTTTCATTTTTTTGTAAATTGTCCTGAAGAGATTATTTTCTCCCCAGTTCAGGGACCTTTGGGCTTTGTCAAATATCAGCTGCTCATAGGTGGATGAAGTTATATTTGTGTTCTCTATCCTATCCCATTGATCTATGTATCTGTTTTTGTACCAGTGCCAGACTGTTTTGACTATTGTGGCAGTGTAGTAAGTTCTCTAGGTTATCTCCTTCACGTAGTGTGGGGTGTCCCACTTTGTTTTTCTTCTTCAGTAATATTTTACTCATCCACCGCCTCTGTCCTTTACGTATGAAGTTAGTGATTTGTTTCTCCATTTCATTAAAAAATGACATTGGAATTTATTTTGGGAATGCATTGTATACACAGATAGCTTTGGGAAGAATAGACATTTTCGCTATGTTAAGTCTTCCTATTCAAAAAACAGAGTAGGTTTCTCTGCTTATATAAGTTTCTTTTTGGTCTCTTGCAGTAGAGTCTTGTAATTTTCCTTGTATATGTCTTTTACATCTCTGCTTAGATTTATTCCTAAGTATTATATCTTCTTGGTGGCATTGTGAATGGTATTGATTTGGTGATTTCTTCTTTGATGCTCTTTGTTAGTGTAAAGGAATCCAACTGATTTATGTTTATCTTATATCCTGTTAATTGCTGAACTTTTCTATTAGATGCAATAGCTTCTTTAGGGTTTTCTTTGTACAAGATCATATTGTTTGCAAGTAGAGGTATTTTTACTTCTTCCTTGTCTGTGTTGAAGCTCTTTATTTCCTTAACTTGTCTAATTGCTCTGGCTGGAACTTCCAGCACAATGTTGAATAAAAGTGGTGATAATGGGCATGTCTGGTTCCCATTCTCAAGGAGACTGCTTTCAGTTTTTCTAGTTTAGGGTGATGCTCAATGCTGGCTTTACATACATCCCTGTTATTATGCTGAGTTACCGTCCTTCTATTCCTATTTTCTTGAGAGTTTTTAACATGAAGGGATGTTGTACTTTGTCAAATGCCTTTTCTGCATCAATTGATAGAATCAGGTGATTCTTATCTTTTGTTTTATATGTGTGTTGAATACATTGATTGTTTTTGTAGCATTGAAGCATTTCTGGTATGAATCTTGGTCACAGTGAATTATTATTTTGATGTGCTGTTGAATTTCATCAGCTAGGATTCTGTTGAGGATTTTTGCATCTAGGTTCCTGAGAGATGTTGGTCTGTAATATTCCTTTATTATGCAATCTTTTCCTGGCTTTGGCATCAGGGTTATGCCAGCTTCATAGAATGAGTTTGGAAGTATTCCCTCCTTTTCTATGCTGTGAAATATCCTTAGTAACAGTAGTGATAACTCCTCTCTAAAAGTTTGGTAGAATTCGGGAGTGAAGGCATCAGGACCGGACATTTTTTGATTGAGAGTTTTTAAATTATCTTTTCAATCTCATCTTGTGTGATGGGTTTATTAAGTTGTTCTACTTCTGATTGTGTAAGTTTTGGTAGATGGTTTATTTCTAGAAATCTGTCTATTTCTTCTAGGTTTTCAAATTTATTAGAGTATAATTTTTCATAGTATTCTGAAATGATTTTTTAATTTCAGTTGGGTTAGTTGTGATATCACCAATCTCATCCCTGATTAGGATCCGACTCGACAGCACTTGGCTTGGCATCCCTTATTAAAGTTATTTGTTTGCTCTCCTGTTTTTCTTTTCTCTGTTTGACCAGTGGTTTGTCAATTTTGTTGCTCTTCCCTGAATATCAGCTTTTGGTCTTGTTAACTCTTTCAGTTGTTTTTCTAGTCTCTAATTTATTTAATTCTGATCTAATTGTCTTCTCTTTTCATCTGGTGTTTGAGAGTTTCTTTTGTTGTTCTCTTTCTAGTTGTTCAAGTTGAAGCATTAATCCTTTGATTTAGGCCCTTTCCTTTTTTTGGATATGTGGAGTTATTGAGATAAATTGACCTTTAAACACTGCTTTTGCAGTGTCCCATAAGGTTTGGTGAGATGTATTGTCATCTCATTTGATTCTATGAATTTCTTTATTCCATCTTTGATTTCTTCTACAACCACAAAGTATTTAAGTGTGGTGTTGTTCAGTTTCCAAATGTCTGACTTTTGGCACTTGCTTTTTACACTATTGATTTTGACTTCTACGGTTTGATGGTCTGAGAAAAAGCTTTGCAGTATTTCAGTGTTTTGGATTTTGTTGAGACTTGCTTTATGGCCTAATACGTGGTCTATTCTGGAAAACATTTCATGTGCATTGGAAAAGAAGGTGCACTTGTCTGTTGATAGGTGGAGTATTCTGTATGTATCCATGAAGTTGAGTTGGTTAACTATAACAATTTAGGTCTTCAGAGTCTTCATTAAGCTTCTTTCTAGTTGTCCTGTCCATCACCAAAATTGGTTTACTTGAGTCTCCTACTGTTATTATGGAGCTACTTAGCTCATTTTTCAGTAGTGTAAGAGTTTGTTTGACATTTTAGCAGTTCTATAATTGAGTGCATAGATATTTAATATGTTTATGTCCTCCTGATGAATTTACCCTTTGAATGGTCTATAGTGACCTTCCTTGTCCACTGTGATGGATCTTTAAAATTTATTTTATCTGAAATTAATATTGTCACATTTGCTCTTTTTAGATAATTGTTGGCTTAGTATATATTTTGCTGTCCCTTACGTTTCAATTTGTTTGTATCTTTAAGTCTAATGTGAGTCTCCTGTAATCAGTATATGGACAGGTAACGGTTTTTCAGCCATTCTGTTAATCTTTGTCTTTATGAGTGCATTTAAACTATGAAAATTCAGTGTAATTATTGACAAGCATGAATTTAGTGCTGTCATTTTGACACCTTCTGAGGTGAGTTGTTGAGACATTCTTTGTTCCACTTAATTTTGTATGCTGAGTCATTATTCCTTGTGGGTTTTCTTTTCAGTGTTTTCATTGTTACTGGTTTTGTATCTGCTGAGACTTCTTGATTTTGATGTGTATGACTGTTAGTTATTTTTATGGTTACCCTTATGTTTACCCCTAAAGTTCTAAGTTTAAACCAGTCTTTAATATCACTGTATTTCCTTAAATTCATCTGTGTCTGAAAGGGATGTGAATACATTCATTAAAGCATAATGTTGTATCCGACTTGATGGCACTTGGCTTGGCTGTCATTATTAAGCTATTGAGATATCTGCTTCCTTTGTTACAGTATTTAAACTTTTTGTGGATTTCCTGATTGTACTGAAAAGTAGACATTCTGTCTTACCATGTATTTGTGAGTGTATGTCAGATGCTACTGATTTTTCTTGTCAAGGAATTTCCTTCAAAATTTCTTGTAATTTTGGTTTGGTTTTAGCAAATTCTCTAAACTTCTGTTTATCTGAGAATGTCCTAATTTTGCCATCATACTTGAGAAACAGTTTTGCTGGACACATAATTCTTGGCTATCAGGTTTTTTTCCTTCACAGCTTTGTATATGTCATCCCATTGCCTTGGCACCGTCAGTTTGGCACAGAGATTGACCTTTATATACTACGTTCTATGTACATCTTGAAGCACTTAGAACTTCTTCCTTGTCCCTAATTAAGTTAAATTATATGATTACATGTCTTGGTGCCTTTCTTTGGGGGTCAAACTTGTGTGGAGTTTAGCAAGTATCTTGGATAGAAATTTTCTCATCTTTTATAGTATCAGAAAAATTTTCTATCAAGATATTCTTAACAATTCTCTCTTGTGTTTTCTGGCATCCTACTCTGCTCTGGAACTCTTATGAACCATAAATTATTCCTTTTGATAGAGCCCCACATGACTCTCAGCTAATCTTCATTATTTTTAAATCTTTTATCTGAGTTTTCCTCCAGTATGTTAGTGTCAGTTGTTTTAGCTTGAATTTCACTAATTCTGCTTTCTACTGCCCTGATTCTAATCCTTGGCTTTCTACTGAGTTTTCTAAGTTGATAATTTTATTGTTAATTTGCTAAATTTCAGATCTTTGTTGCTCAAGGATTTATAGTAGCCTGTTTACTTTTTCTATGTGTTCTGTTGCAGTTTGCCTAATTTCCTTCCTAATGTCTGTGAGAGCTTAGAATATAACTTCTGTATTCTGCCTCTGACAGTTGCATGAATTTTCCTTTACCTGGACAGTTTTTAAAAATTGTTTTGGCATTTTCTGAAGCCATGGTGGTCTGCTTTCTTAACTAGTTTGAAATAATTTGTTGCCTTCAAGCCATCAGGCAATTGTTTTAATGTCAGGTATTGGGATCCAAACTCAGTGTGTATGGCTTTATGTATTTTTAGTTTTTTGTGTGTCAGAGTAGAGTAGTCATGTGTGCTGTTTTGTTTAGTGGAGTTGCAGAAATTTTGAAACCCTACCACCTGGTAGTTAGTCTTGTAGCTAGGCATAGATGCCCACCTTTTAGTTTACTGTTCTTGTGTGTGTTCAGCCCTGATGCCCAGTCAGGTGGCTCCCAAGTGTACAGTGTCCATGAGGGGGTGATGATTTTTGCAGGCTCAAGTAGACAGTTGCACAACCTGTAGCAAGGTAAACATGCCCTCCCCAGACCCAGAAAGTTGAATGTGCCACAGATCTGAGCCTAGTGCCTACAGCTTCCTTTGGTGTTAACTGACACTTCAGGTCAAGCACCCAGCACAGCACAGAAAGTAAAGGGGACAAGGGAGATGCCTGCTGGAGAAGGAGAGATTTTTGTGCCACAAAGAAAAAAGTTCTGATCTACATGCAAGCACCTGTATTTATCTTTTGGGGTTCAGATTGTTTTGGCATGTCTCTCTGAAACTCAGTTTCTGTGCTAAGAAATGTTTTCCTGATGGGTTTGGCTGCATTCTGGGGCACTGGCCTTGTCTGCCATGTTGGCACACAGTGGTCTTTGTGAGGAGTCCTGATTCAGTCGGCTGCATATACACTCCCCTCTTTGCTGGCCAGCTCATGCCCCGCGCTTCCCACTGGTGATCAGGGCTCCAAAGAAATCCTTTTAAATTTGGATAATATTGTTTTTCTGTGCCTTGGTTGATAGAGGAATGGGAAGATGAGTCTGGTCAGTTGGCCATGATTGCTCCACCCCCCTGTCTAGTCAATTCTGACCTATATGAACCTTATAGGATGGAGTAGAACTGTGAGTAAAACTGCCCCACTGGGTTGAGGCTGTAAGTCTTTATACAAGCAGGCTGCCACATCTTTCCCCCATGGAGTGACTGGTGGGTTCAAACCACTAACCTTTTGGTTAGTAGCTGAACTCTTTCATCTGCTGTGCCGCCAGGCTTCCTCTGCACTAAAATAAGGGTAAATAGTATCTGTATGCACTTGTTGTGACTTACTAGAAATTCAACTTAAAGATATAGCTGGGAATGGAGCTCATTCATAACCTTAGGACTGCCTGTAGTAAAAGAATAAGAATGTCAATTTCTCACAAGGTTAGTGCCAGGCAATCAGATTCATTGTTTGAAGACTTTGATTCTCTATTCCAGCCAAGCTCTCATTCCAGATTCCTGTTGATGCCAAATGCACTGGATGCTAACCAGCCTAATCTTCTCTTGGAACCAGAGGCGACTCAGCATATGATAAATTAGGTCGTATTTTCCAATAGCGTTTAGCTATGTCTCACCTGAATGAAAAATGTCAGGGATCCCTTGGGCACCATTTAAACAGTAGGGGATACACAATCACTACCAATAAATACTGGCCTCATAGCTGGGCACTGAAGTCTGTTGGTGCAAACATGTATTTCTTAGGCTGGGTTTTCTAGGGAAGTAAAACCAGTAACACATATATGCACAAGAGAAGATTTATATACAAAGTACAAGGAAAGATTTATATATAAAGGAAACAGCTCACACAATTATAGAAGCTGAATGTTGCAAGCCCTGACACAAGCCTCATGCGGCCACAGGAGCTAGGGGAACCAAGGTCAGCAGGTCAGAAAACAAAGTTCTAGATCACCCATTGTGTAGGTCTGTGGATCCCAAGCTGGTCCTAAGACTGCAAGGTCTCTGCTGACTCATGGAGCTGCAGAGGCTGGTGAATCCACAGTTGGCATGTCAGTGTACAGGACTCTTAAGCATCAGCTATAAGGGTTGATGAATCCAACAGCTGCTAGTTCAGGTCCAGGGGCCAGGTGATGAAAATCAGCAGGAGCTTCTGGCAGTGGGAGCAGACAGGAAGTAGGTGTTGGAAGGCAGAGAGATGAGAGCTGAGGGGAGGGAAGCCACCAGAGACCCCACCCTGCCACTTGATCCAGCAGCCAAATATGGAGGTGCCAACTTGACACAATCCCGACCATCACAGTCTACTTCCGTTGAAAGGGCCTATGGCTCTTCTACCTGTGTAGTTTTATCATCCTTTACTTGAATCAAAACCATCTCAAGATACAACAATAATTGAAGCATACAGCCAACTTATTGGCAAATATGTTAGCTAAAATGGCCATGCTTGAAACAGAAGTAGGGAAATCACAAACTATGAGCGAACCAAAACCCTCTAAAAATAAATCAAAGATGGTTTGTTAGACTCAGGTTTAAAATACTACGGTCGGGATTTAGTTAAGGAGGGAGGGTGACAGTCAGTTGACGTTAAATACTAAATCTTCACAGGAAGCCAGGTAGAAGTATTATGTCCTCAGGAGAATGGGCCTTGGGACAGCTGGCACTCATAGATATTGACCATGTCACTTCTCAGCCTGCCCTTGATGGTATGGAAAATGTGACAAACTATGTAACTATGCTCTGTTTTATAATGGCTACTCTGGTACAGACTTCTAATTGGCCTTGAAATGTATTATCTTCTTCTCCTGGTAATAGACCATGCAACTTTCAGCTGGATACAAGCCTACCTGTAACAAAGACCACACTGCCCTCCTTCCCATGTAGCTGGGAAGTGTTTTATACTTTTTGCTAGTCAGAATCCAAATGCACGTAAGTATACCCAACTGATGTCTGACAAAGGAGCAAACCAATTCAACAGAGAAAAGGCAGCCTGTCTTATGAATGGTGCTGTAATAACTGGGGTCAAATGCCAAAAACAAACAAACTGAACTTTGACTTAAACCTTACATTTACTCAAAAAATAAACTCAAAATGGACCATAGATGAAAACATAGAACTATAAACTTTGAAAAGAGAACATAGCAGAAAATGGTCATGACCTTGGGTTAGGTGATCAATTCTTGGACATGACAGTCAAAGGCACAATACATAAAAGAAAGCATCAATTACTGGAGTTCATCTAAACTAAAATCTTTTGTTCTGTGAAAGCCCATGTAAGCCAAGCCAAGCCTTAAGTGCCATTGGCCATGTTCACAAAATTAAAAAATAAACCACCAACTGAGAGAAAACATTTAAAAGTAACATATTGGACATAGTGTCTTAAGTTTCTCTAGAGAAAAAAAAGATTCAGAGAGATGCACTTTCAGGAACAGCTTATGCAACTGTGGAATCAGGCAAGGTGGTAAACTGGAGACTTCTGCTGGTTCATGGGATTTGAGAAATATCAACTCCAAAATCTGTACATCAGGTGACAGGTCAGAGATTTCTGTAGGCTTTTGTCCCAAGATCCATGGGAGAGGTGGTAGAAAGAGTACAGAGTGGCAACAGAGGGCAAGTTCTGTCAAAGTATCTGTTTATATTCTGAAGATCAACCACAACTGACAAAAACACTCTTTCAACTGATTTACTGATTGCATTACATTACAGAAGGTTATTATATTGCATTATTTTATAGAACAGCAACTATTCTTTGACAAACCACTGGAAATAATAGCCTAGCCAGACAGTCATATAAAGTTAACCATCATAGTACTCATATATCCAGAATATATAAAGTACTATTTTTTTTAATTTAATTGTTGATTGTGACAAATGACGAGTTACAAAATATTTGTCATTTTAACATTCTTCACATGGACAATTAGGTGACATTAATTATGTTCATTGTATTGTTCAGTTATCCCCATTATCTCTTTCCAAACTTATCTATTACCCTTAACAGATTTTGTATCCCATAACAAACTCAAGAGTAAGGAAACAATCCAGTAAGAAAGTGGGCAAAAAAGGTCAACAAACGTATCATCATAGAACATATAAAAACAGCAGGTAAACCCAAGAAAAGATGTTAAACAGTACTCCAAACAAATTAACACAAAGAGCAAACCTATTGCTTCTGAGTTGATTATAACCCGTAGCGACACTATAGGGTAGAGTGCAACTGCTCCATTGAGTTTCCAAGTAGTGCCTGGTGAATTCAGACTGCTGACTTTTGGTTAGTACCCATAGCTCTTAACCACTGTCCCACCAGGGTTTCAAAAACATTAAAATAAAATAAAACAAAACAAAACAACAACCCATTGCCATTGAGTCAATTTCCCCCTTATAGCAACCCTACTCGTTAAAAAATCCCACACCAAACCTGTTGCTGTCAAGTTGGTTGAAATTTAGTGATCCTATACAGCATAATAGAACTGTCCTCAAAGTGTTTCCACAGAGTGCCTGGTGGTTTTGAAAGGCCATCCTTTGGTTAGCAGCTGAGCTGTTAACCACAAAGCCACCAAGCTCCATCAGGGAATGCAGATTACAGCCACCAAAAGATACCACTACACATCAATTAGAATGATTAAAAATTTATGTATATATATATAAGTAGATAGCATCAAATGTAGGCAATATTGTTAAGAAACTGAATCTCTTGTACATTGCTGTTAGAAATGTCAAATGGTACAGCCACTTAGGCTGTTAGGCTGATACAGCAACAGTGCTCCTGGTCACTCATTCCACAGAAATGATATTTTATGTTCTTCTAATAACCTATAGCCAAATGTTCATAGTAGCTTTATTTGTAATAGCCCCAATCTAAAAATTACCAAGTACCCTTCAGCAGGCAAATGGTCAAACTGTGGTACGTTCAGACAATGGAATACCATCAGCAGTTAAAAGGAGCAAATGGTTCATACATGCCAAAACTTGATGACCTTCAAGGACAGTAGACTGAGAAAAACAAGGCCTGTTGCGGTTGTGTCAATTTGGACTCACAGTGACCCTACAGCCAGCCTCAAAGGATTACACACTACATTATTCAATTCATGAAGAATTTTGAAATGATAAAATTATGGAGACTGAGAAGAGGTTAGTGGTTGCCAGGGGTTAGGGATGAAGATGTAGGGTGTGGGCATAAAGAGGCGGAACAAGGGAGGTCCTTTATAGTGATGAAATGGTTTGTATTTTCTTTGCAGTATTTTCATAAAGATTATTGTTGCTGTTAGATGCCCTCAAGTTGGCTCTGACACACAGTGACACCATGTACAACAGAACAAAACACTGTTTGTTCCTGCACCATTCTCATAGTTGCTTCAGCCCATTGCTGTAGCTTCTGTGTCAATCCATCTCACTAAGAGTCTTCCTCTTGTTCATGGACCCTCTGCTTTACCAAGCGTGATGTCCTTCTCCAGGGACTGATGCCTCCTGATAATACGTCCAAAGTATGTGAGATGTAGTCTTGCCACCCTCATTTCCACTGCATACTCTGGCTGTACTTCTTCCAAGACAGATTTGTTTGTTCTTTTGGTAGTTTATAATATATTCAATATTCTTCACCAACACCACAATTCAAAGGCATCAGTTAATTCTTCTTCAGTCTTCCTTATAGGTGCACCACAGTCCTAACAGTGACATGTTGGCTTTCAACACTCCAAAGGGTCTTCTGCAGCAGATTTGCTCAATGCAATGAATTGTTTGATTTCTTGACTGCTGCTCCCATGGGTGTTGATTGTGGATTCAAGGAAAATGAAATCCTTGACAACTTCAATCATTTCATCATTTATTCTGATGTTGCTTATTGGTCCAGTAGTGAAGACTTTTGTTTTCTTGATGTTGAGGTGTAATACATACTGAAGGCTGTAGTCTTTGAACTTTATCAGTCAATACTTCAAATCCTCTTTCAGCAAGCATAATGACCTGCATAATCCAGGTCATTAATGAATCTTCCTCTATGTTCTTCTTCATATAGTCTAGTTCTAGAATTATTTGTTTAGTATATAGACTGAATGAGTATGGTGAGAGGATACAACACTGAATCACATCTTTCCTCACTTTAAACCACAGAGTATCCCCTTCTGTTCGAATGACTGCCTCTTGGTTTATATACAGGTTTCTTAGAACATTTCCCATTACTGACAATGTTATCCAGAGTTTGTTATGATGTACAGTGTTGAATGCCTTTGCATAGTCAGTAAACACAGGAAGACATCTTTCTGGTATTCTCTGCTTTCAGCTAGGATCCATGTGGCATCAGCAGTGATAGCCCATGTCCTCTTCTGAAGATCATAGCCAAGAAATCTAAGTAGCTCATTTCTACTCATAACACATAGGGAGAAATCAAAGGCCAACCCAACAGCAACTAATAACTGAAACAACATACAAATCTATATATATGATAAATTGTCATAAAATTAATCACAGTGACATTAAAAAGATGAATGCATGAAAAGAAATGGTGATATGAGTAAGGTCTGTTGCTGGTTAATTTTGCTATTCTAAGAAATTCCCTGGATTTGACAACATCACCATTTGGAAAAACTGAGGATATATGAGTCCTCTATGTACTGTTTTTACAACTTCTTGTGAGGTCTCTACTGATTTCAAAATAAAAAATTTCAAATATTTAGGGCCATTGAGTTACTGAAGAGGGTCAGAAAATATCAGAGACACAATTCGGTATGTTTCACTATTTCACAAACACAGTGTGAATATCTTCAACTGCATGCAAATGCTGTTGTTGTTAACAAAATAGAAATTTGTTGCAAAGACAAAACAAAAGCAAAGCAAAAACAAGCAGAGCAAAGCAAAGCCCAGATGTGATGCCCAGAGTTATAGCTGCTTTCTTTTACCAGAGGGTGGAAGGTACCCTTAGAGAAAGGCAGAGCAATGTCAAAGGAAGAGCATTCCTGCCTGAAAATTAGGGATCCACTTTAATAATCCTGGAGTTGCTACATGGACAAGTTTTCTTTTTTATATACATCTTATTTAAGCCACTATTGTTTTGTTAAGCTCATGGTGATACTTAACCCAAATAGAAGTGCTTACATTATAAAACTGAAAAAGTCAAACCATTGCCTTACAGTCAATTCTGACTCATAGCAACCCTATAGGACAACGAACTGCCCCATAGGGTTACTAAGGAGCAACTAGTGGATTCAAATTGCTGACCTTTTGGTTAGCAGTCAAACTCTTAACAACTGTGCCACCAGGGTTCCATTTATATTGTAAGTAATAAATTACAAGTAATAAATGAATCAAATATAATTTGCACTTATTATCAAGGCTATGCTCATTCAAATAACTAATAGCAGGATCCGCTCTTGCAGCTCAATTTGTTGACTGGGATTTCAGCCAATGTCCTTTGCAGATGGTGTCAACATTCTCATGGTGTCAACAGTCTTCATTTCATCTGAACACATGAAAAGTGCACTAATGAAACTTTCTTGGCATCAAAGACAATACTGAATTCAACTATTATGCTATCTTCTCTCTCGCTCTCTCTTTTATAAACATAAGAGTATCACATAAAATGAGAAGATTTAATGTCATGAGTTCTTGGCTTAGCATCCAGGCTACAGAAACTCAACTCTTCTGGAAGCTGAGAACTGTCTGGGTCTGGACTAAGACAACGTTTTTGGTAGCTACATATCACTTATATTTGATGCTTCACCCAAATAACAACTCAGTCTCTTTCATACAGTTAGCTTGACACATCTAATATCTTGTCATTTCATAACTGATACTCCATCCATTTTATTTATTTAGAAAACTGACCTCATTCAAAAGGTTATTGTCTCAATATGGTGGCATTTTAAGGATAAAGTACTTGATGTCAACCTTTCGGTACAAAGTGGCTGGTCTTGCCAGATATTGCTGGTCCCTGGAAAGGTGCCCTGCAGCGTTTTCACATCATCGACTCTCAACACCGTCTATACAGTAAGTGTCATGCTGACCATTTTACACACAGTGGATTTCACCCCTCTAACTCTGTAACATTTCTCCTTTTCTATCGGACTTAGATATGACTCCCAAATGAGGTTTTTAAATTATAATCTTAAAATGTCTTTTAAAGGTATCTCACACATCCAGAGTAAGGATGTTATACCTCTACCTTAATTCTGAATGTATTTTTGTCCTAATGGAGAATTTTTATGAGAAAGTTGAAAGTCCAGAGAAGATGTGGGCTGTTCCAATTTGCTAGTTAATATAATGACTTCACAGCACAGCACAGCTTATACCAATTAAATATTGAATTCTTAACCTGCCTCGACAGAATACAGCTGCCTACTAGTCATGTCTGTCTGCCTCTTTACCTGTTTTAATTATGACCAAAATATCAGACTACTATAGTATTGTCTAGGAAACCCTTTGAGAAATGACTGACCCTTTCATCATTTGATTTGTTCCATGAATAAGTTATATCATTAATTTACCTTTAATGACTAGAGGTCTGTCGTAAGGCCAGTCTGCAGTTTACACAGCTTGTTGCCTTGGCTTCCATTAATCCCCTTTAGTTGTTCTTTCCCTCAGTTTCTGTAATGGTTGTTTCTGCTTTATCACACCTAGCCCCAGGGTGGTGCAAGCAGTTAAGCTCTTGACTACTAGCCACAGGTTGGTGGTTCAAATTCATGGAGCAGTGTATCTGAAGAAAGATCAGGCCATTTCTGAAGGGGTAGAACCACCCTATACACATGGGATCCCCATCAGTCAGAACTGACTGGAGGGCAGCTAACAAGAACAACCTTGCTAGTTGGCTTTTTGACAAGTGTGGTCTGTAACCAGCTCTCCTTGCCATGCCTTATAGGATTTCCTGTGACAGAAAGCCATCACCATTAAACAACCCTGTCCCCCAACCACGGTAGTTACTCCTTGCCCCTCTGTCTAGGTCTCATGATTCCCAGTGATAAAAACTCCTCCTTTTTCCCATGCAAATACACTAGAACTAAACCAAAACCATACCTGCTGCTATAGAGTTGACTCTGACTCACCTCCACCCTATAGGACAGAGTAGAACTGCCCCATGTGGTCCCCAAGGAGTGGCTGGTGGATTTGAACTGCCAACCTTTTGGTTAGCAGCCGAGCTCTTAACCGTAGTACCAGCAGGGCTCCAATACTAGAACTAGATTATTTGAAACTGGTCAGTATAGCTTCAATGAATGCTAACCCTGAGATTCCTCATCCCAAAGACTTAATAAAGGCATTGGCCCACAGGTTTAACTCTTTCTGCCATTAATTGATTGAATGCATTCCAACTCTGTGTCCCTCCCCTACTGCACCTGCAAGGAGTGCTGTGGTCTTCTCTGGACCTGTGAGTAATAAATTCTATTTGTTTTCAGCCCTTCCTGTGTGAGTGTGCTTCATCTGAAAGACCATCCAAGAAACTCATAGAACCCCTTTGGGTAACACACTCAAGACAATGTCAATGCATTCAATTTAATTAATACATAACAATTTTCTCAACTTAGACCAGTAAGGATGATTTAATAAGTGATAACCCTGTCTAAAAGATACGTATGTCTTGTTCTTTGCATGTTTATTTTCTTTCTTCAGTGTTCAACCCAGAGGTACTGTTATTACCACTCATTAAAGTTTTGTTGCATAAGTGAATATGTATGGAAATAAAATTACTAGAAGAGGCAGAAGATTGATCCCTTTCACCGAACTAGCTATAATCTCAGCATATTTTATATAGAATAATTATTTATTTTAGTACAGGGTTTGGGCAAGGTTAGAGAATTAGTTTCTAGAAGAATCCTGGACTTGGGTATGTGAGTATATGAGGAGATGAAAAAACTAGCCTTCAGAAGAAAAATTATAAATCCCTAGACCTATAACAGATGGCTGGTTGAGAAGAGCTTGAACTGGGCTATGTGTAAACATAAACTAGTTTTTAAAGGGGGAAAAATAAAACAAACAACTGGTCATTGGAAAGTACATATTTGCATTTAGCGAATAACTAAACATTTTCAAGTTATATATTGTTAAATTGTTCTCTGTACAGTTCTCCACCTTGTTATTCATAGATTGGTGTGGTGGTCAGGATTATGTCAACTTGGCTACTCCATATTTGGCTGCTGCATTAAGTGGCAGGGCGGAGTTTGTGGTGGCTTCCCTAGAGCCTCTCAGCTCTCATCTCTCGACCTTCCACTGCTACTGCTGGTCTGCTTACGTGGCCAGGAGCTCCTGCTCTCTTCTTCCAGCGTCTGGTTCCTTGACTTGAACTAGCAGCTGTGGATTCATCAGGTCTTACAGTTGGCGCTTGAGAGTCCTGCTCCCTGACCTGCCAACCCTGAGTTCGCCAGCCTCTGCCACTTCGTCTCGCCACCATCTTGGGACGCACTGACCTACACAACTGGTGATCTAGAACTCTGGTCTCTGACCTGCTGACTTTGGGTTCCTCAGCTTCCGTGGCCACGTGAGGCTTGTGCCAGAACTTGAGACATTCAGCTTCTGTGATTGTGTGAGCTGTTTCCTATATCTATTTCTATCTATCTATATATATATTATAAATATTTCCTTGTATGTGTTACTGGTTTTGCTTCCCTAGAAAACCCAGCCTAGGACAATTGGTCTCCCATTATAACTCATAGGAAATTTCTAATATTCATGATGCAGAAACCAAGTATTCTATAAATACTACCTTCTGTGTGTTTATGCCACAAGCTCTTATTTCCTCTTGTCTGTGTCCTCAAAAACATGTGTTCATCTTAACTCCAGGTACCTATAGATGCTACTGAATTTACAATAAAGTCTAAGCATATGTAATTAACTAAGATGAGGTCATACACTATTAGAGTGGGACCTAAATCCAAATGACTCTTGTCTTTATAAGAGATACTGTGTCGCTGGCGTACACAGGAGTGTGTTTGAAGACAGAAACAGAGATTTGAGTAGCCATTTCCAAGCCAAGATACACTGAAGATTGTTGGCAACCACCAGCAGCTAGAAGAGGCAAAAATAATATAGTCCTATAGCCTTCACAGAGAGTAAGATACTTGATACACCTTGATTTTAGATTGCTGGTCTCCAGGTCAGAAATTCTGGTGGTGCAGTGGTTAAGAGCTATAGTTACTAATCAAAAGATCACAGTTATAATCCATGAGGTGCTTCTTGGAAACCATATAGGGCAGTTCTACTCTGTCCTATAAGGTCACTATAAGTCGGGATGGACTTGATGACAAGCAGTTTGGTTTTGGTGTATCGGGGTTTGGTCTGCAGAACTGTGGGAGAATACATCTATTTGTTTTAAGTCACTTCGTTTGTGGTACTTTGCTATGACAGCCCCAGGAGCTAATGTACCATCTTACTACCTTTGCCCTGGATATAGTCACGGCTGGTACAAACTAAGCTTTGATGGCTCAGCCATTGTATTCTGTGCTAATTGTTAAAAAACTTCTAACCAAGAATTATTTCCAAATTTTGGACTAGGACTCAATTAGACTGTGCTTTGCCCACTGAATAATCCGTACTTCATTTTCATGTAAATTGGAAAATCTAATACTGAGTGGGATATGCGTTATGACCAGGGAACAAGTCAACATATTTGGCTCCTTTCACAATTACCTGTGCTATTAGGAAAAGAATTACATTTCCTCATCTTGTACAGAAAGTTACAGATGACTTCTCTTTTGTCTTTTCTAGGGAGAAGTAAATAGACATTTCAATGTCTTATGTATATAGAACTGGTTTTTTTTTTCATTTTTTTCTTTAACATAATTAAGGCACTCTGCAGAATTCCCACAGGGTACTTTAAAGGTGAGAGTCACTTAGATAATAGATGAGCTGAGTAATAGCTTCATATATTCGAGAAGTACTCAACGGAAGTCAATTTATGCATCCTGTGACTTTCCAAGTCTCAAACATATGGGGCGACAAAATAAAGGATATAGTAGCATATTCATAAACTCAGACATATTAATGAACTCTGCTTGCAAACTGGCTTAAAAATTCTTGACTGAGTCCCTTGAAACAACTGTTAATTTTATGAATAACTGAATAGTAACTAGCTAGTAAATAATTATGAATACAGTAAGAGTACTCTAGCTGGCATGCAATCTGAGTATTATTGAAACCTAAATAGCGAGTTGTGGAGGAAAAACAACTCCTTTGTAAGACACTCTATGCAGCATTTCTAGTCTGTCCTATAGGGTCACTAAGAGTCAGAATGAAGTCGACAGCAATGGGTTTTCACAGTTATTACTTGTCATGTACTCTATAACACAATATTTTGAATTCATTTAGGAAAGCAGATTACACTTTAACTTTGAGGGAGTGAGAAAACGATCTTCGTAGTGTTTTGAATAAAAAGGCTGCTATTCTAATCTGGAAGTGAAGTAAGAGGAAACGAGAGAACAAATGACTATTTTCTTCAAGATTTGTTTCTTTAAGATGAAGTTGCATCTTTGATTTTCTTTTTAATTCAGGGAAACAAAGGCAATGTAATGACATAAAGCAACAAAATAAAGTTCCGTTTCACTACAGCAACTTCAGAAAGGATGAGGTGCTGACTTTCACTTGGGGAGATAGCAGGGGCCAATCCTGTATGGTTGGTGACCTGGACTCTTAATATGACAATACACTGGTGGTGGAGGAACTCATCAGGCCACTAGGAGATCTTGTGGAAGTATGTGAGGGGAAGTATTTTTTTGTTGTTAATTCTCTTCTTAGAGAATATTTTTTGCGCTTTATGCTGTTCTCACATCTTAGGTAAATTTGTGATCAAAGTAACTGCCCATTTTATGAGTTGCTTTGGGAGCTAGAGGAGTTGAATGATCTTTAGGATGAAGGAGCAGGGAGAGAAGCAACATCTGAACTAAAACTGACAACAGAAAAGAGGAATGACAAGGGACTTATTCCTCTGGGGAATAGGTTACTATCAGGCTGTGAGAAACACAAGTGTATTTATTGGAGTTTTTCAAAAATAAGACAGGGAGAACACTTAGCTTCCCTTCATCAGATGCCAAAGAGGTGAATGTGGGCACTAAAGAAAGACAAACTCTGAAAGCTAGAGAAACTGAAGATGCCTTACATAGGAATATCTAGTTAAACAGAAAAATTATTTAAATTGAACTGAACTAAACTGTTTATTTCTGAGAAAAGAAATAATTCTTTAAGGGAATAGTGTTTAGTTTGTAGATACTTAATAGATATGCCATTTATTAAACTAAACATTGAAAAGCAATCATACTGAGTTTTGGTATACTGCATTTAAAATAAAAATGATGTCACTATTGAGACATAAATACCTTGAGCACACTAAGTATTCCATGATTAATTGCTTCAGAGATTCAGTTTGAACAGGACAAGTCTCTAATTCACCTCATAGATTTTAAGGCTTCAAGACACCAAGGCCAAGCTGATAAAGGCAAAGCTCAGTGATTAATTAATCAATGAATTAGTTTAACACAGCCAGCCAACCTGGATAATATGGAGGACTCTTTATTTTCTGCAACTACAAATATACCTGCCTGTCATTATTCCAAATTATTCAAATAATTTAGGCATTTTCTCTGCTTATGTGAACATCTTCTCATATTTTTCATATTATTTAATACTTCATTGCTGAATTTTTTTTACAGTGTACCCTGCTTTTGTAGATGGTCATCCAAAAATTGTGTTGTAAATTTCCCCATAAAATATGTATTATTTCAATGATCTAATGTTTTTTGTTTTCTATTATCTTAGTCTAAATCAGTTCTATCAGAATCACACAGACTGTGACCTTGCATTTTTTTCTGTCCTAAACCCCATTTCATCTCCTCTATAAATTTTTCATTTACTTTGTCTATACATTTATCTTAATTATCCTTCAATTTCTTCAATTAAGTATATCTTTATCAACGTTTGCTGTGACCTGGGCAAGCAGGGAGTAGCATTGCTATTTTAAGTAAGTATGAGTCAGATAACTGCAGCCTCAGGAAAGCTTTGCCTTTTTCTTCTCTTTGGAAGGCCAAGGACCACAAAAAGGACATAGCTATTACAGTGAGCATTTTGTCTTTACGGCTGCGGCAAAATCCAAAGTTGTTCTTCAAGTTCATTTCAGTGATCATAGCAAAGTCATAAAGTAATGCAACACCATTTAATGACATTCAGTGGTAATCAGATACCTATACAAAAAATCCATTAGGTTTTGGTGAAGTAAATCACTTATTTTGAGTAGATTATGATGCATAATTATGGCACTTCAAGTTTCAACATTCAAGGGGCAGGGGAAAGGGACCCTGCTTCAGCAAAAGAAATGTGTTACATTAGGCAGGAGATAACTCCTAACAGCATTTGATTTTTCTTGTTTGTATGGAAATGGGATAAATAATATTAAGAGAAGTTTGAAACCAAATTTATTGATTGATTGATTTGTAATGATCACAAAGCTGTTCTAAGGTAAATTTCCCCCCCAAATGAAAAAAAAAATTAACGTGGTTTACAGAAGAAAACCATTCCTGGATGGTAAGACATAAATACATTCTGACATGCACATTTGTTACATTTTTCTTAGTCTATATAACTTTTGTTCAGATCTTATTTTATTTTCTCTGCAACCTACATGATTTGTCTCATCTCTAGTTTTTACTTTGTAAGTTTCTTGAAGATATGTCATTTCTCTTATTACTATAAATTGCAATTCTATGACTTCCATAAATCTTTTTTTTCCTTATAACGTTAAACTCGAGTTTAATATTTTTCATTGTTTGTTAAAAGATGAGTAATAGGGGAGTGCAAGAGAGAAGAAACAAACATGGGTATCAGGATGGCAGACAACTTATTAACAATCTGAATTTTGCAGGTAACCAAACCTTGCTTGTTTAAAGTAAAGAGGACTTGAAACCCTTACTGATGAAGATCAGAGGCCACAGCCTTTGCTACAGATTGCCTCTCAACATAAAGAAAACAAAAATCCTCCCAACTGCACTAACAGACAACGTGATGATAAGCTGAGAAAAGATTGAAGTTTTCAGAGATTTCATTTTACTTGAATCCACTATTAACATCCACAGAAGCAGTCAGGAAGTCAAAAGACACATTCCACTGGGCAGAGTTGCTGCAAAAGAACTTGTAAAGCATTAAAAAGCAAAGATGTCACTTTGAGGAGTAATGTGCATCTGATCCAAGTCCTAAGAGGACTGTGAGCTAAGTTCGTGAACTCATCCAAGAAAAGTTGCTACTACCTCATTACTGAGCATCACTAGGGTCACTTTCGAAGTACTGCCCATGAGAAGCTAAGCACTGATGCCGGCACGTAGTTCACCCTTCAAAGCAGTTTTGGAATTTTTTTCTGGAATGGCCATTAGAGCTGTCGTATTATCTTTGATGTCCTGAATGCCTCCCCAAAGTGTTCCTTTCAATATTTCCTTAAACTTCTGGTAAAGAAAAAAGTCACTGAGTGCCAGATCAGGTGAGTAGGGAGGGTGTTCCAACACAGTTATTTGTTTACTGGCTAAAAACTCCCTCAGTTCACTGGTTAAAAACAACCATACAGTTAAGTTTGTGAACTTGCTACCTAGCCACTGTGTGCAATGGCCATTCCAGAAAAAAATTCCAAAATTGCTTTGAAGGGTGGACTAGGTGCTGGCATCAGTGCTTAGCTTCTCATGGGCAGTACTTCGAAAGTGACCCTAGTGATATTTGGCAATGAGCTATGTAGCATTTGGAAAAATTAAGTTTGCAGACTTAATTGTGTGACCTCCTACATATGTGAAAGGTGGACAATGAATAAAGAAAAGTGAAGGAGAGTTTACGCATTTGAATTATGGTATTGGTGAAGAATATTGACTATATCATGGACTGCTGGAAGAGTGAACAAATCTGTCTTGGAAAAAGTACAGCCAGCACACTCCTTGGAAGGGAGAATGGGGAGACTTGTCCTCATGTATTTGGAACTTGATTTCAGGAGGGACTAGTCCTTGGAGAAGGACATCATGCTTGTTAAAGTGGAGAATTGGTGAAAAAGAGAAATACTTTCAAAGGGCCAGACTGAAACCATGGCTGCAACAATGGGTACAAACGTAGCAGTGATGGGGAAGATGACACAGGACTGGGCGGTGTTTTGTCCTGTTGTATGCAGGGTCACTGTGTGTCCGAACGAACTCTACGGCATCTAAGAACAACAATGTCAACAGAAACATCTTTTGGAACAGCAAACTAAGATCATGTATATATATATGTATGTATGTATATAAAGTAGACTCATCATGAGCTTTAAAGTTGCAGGGGACAAAATTTATTTTACTATTGTAGAAACTGGAACCCAGAGATCTTAAATTACTTGCTACAAGCCCCTGGATCATAGTATAAACATCTGTAGAGTTTTTGCCTGGCCCAGGACTTAGCTGTATTAGGGCAGGAAGGCAGAGGTAGCAGTTATTTGTATTTTAAACTTTAACTTGAGTCTCTGGCCTCAAGTTGATAGGACAGTCTCTTGTCTAGGTTCCAAGATCCCTCCGTTTCTCTCAGTACTTACCTTTCCCTGTGTGAACTAAAGACAGGTGTGTGCGGTAAACTGTTGCCTGTGCATTATGGCAACCCTGTTGTGTCAAGACGGAATGGTGCTCCAGTGGGTTTTCAGAAGCTGATCATCAGCTTTTAGGTGTAACTCAAAACCTAAAAAAAACAAAAAAAATCAAAACCTTGTTGCCGTCGAGTCAGTTCTGACTCATAGTGACCCTATGTAGGACAGAGTAAACTTTCCCACAGATTTCCTAGGACTGCCTGGTAGATTAGAATTACTGACCTTTGAGTTAGCAGCTATAGCTCTTAACCACTAATGCTATGCCATCAATTTCCAAAATGTGCCCTTAAAGAAGGGAGGAGAAGCAGGGCTTGTCTGGAATTTGAACGTGGGACCTCTAATACCAGAAGTGAAAATCCTATCACTAAACCAACACGACTTGCCTAGGAGTGAGCTCCCATCTCAACATTTCAGTTACCAGCTGAGTGCATTCACCAGTCCGCAACCTGGGAAATTTCCACCGTGAGGGAGGGCCTGGGAAATGATGGCACTTTCTTCCCTCCACCTCGTCCCTTCCTTGAAGCCCTAACTCCCTTTACTTCTTGCTCAGCAGGTTGGGTAAAGTCACAGTCCCTACCTGCTACTTCATTTCTGGAGATTATGAACACAGTGTTCAAGGCTTAGTGAATTGAAAAAAGGACCAGGCAAATCTCTCAAGAAAAGGGCTGTGTTTGCAAAGCCACTGACTCACTTCAAAGTCTTGCTTTGAATGCCAAAGAGAAAGATCACTTCTTTCTTAACTCAGTATTAGAGGAATCCCGTGACACCCAAGAAAAATGGATACCTTAGGAGAAGATCAAACAGAAATACAGAGAAGAAAGTAATTAATAATTCTTTCAATAGAATTCTACTCATATTTTTCTTGCAAGTGAACAAACAATCTGGGAAGAAATCACTAAAAGTTTATACTTAATGCAATATTGCTACTGGTTACTAAATTATGACAAACTTCGTGCTGAATCTCTAAATGGTATCAGTCAGAAATTATAGTACTCTCACTGAGGATGTGTTTCCATACAGATTGCATTGTTCCTGGAGGAATGTCTAGGAGGCATTAGAAAAAGCTGAGATTCTCATAGATTTAAAACCCAAGTTGGTTATCAGGGGAAACCGACAGGTGTCTTTCTATGAGACAAATTGCAGAACTTTGTCTTTATAGCTGAAACCTAATAAATGGGATCAGCTATCTGAATGAGGTTCTGAAGAATTCTCCCTTGCTCTGTCACCCTGGAAGCCTACGATTTTTTTTTTTAAACAACAAATTGTATGAGAAAGTTCACTTAAAAAAAAATAATCAAAGACTCCAAGAAGTCACAGTCCTAAGGTCCTCACCCTTTCCTGGTCTCTTAGCAACTGTAGGTAATCAAAACCATTTTAAAGTTTCTAATATATATTTTGGAAATTCTAGCAACATAGTGGGTTAAGTGCTACATCTGCTAACCAAAAGGTCAGCAGTTCAAATCTGCCAGGCGCTCCTTGGAAACTCTGTAAGGCAGTTCTTCTCTGACCTCTAGGATTGCTATGAGTTGTATCTGACTCTATGGCAGTGAGGTTTTTATTTTTTTTAATATATGTTTTAATTATTTGCATATGTCCATGTAATTTTAATTGTAGAAAACAAAATTTATTTACCTAATCTGTGGCCTGACACACAGTAGTCAATATCTAAATAAAAAGGAAACTTAGGAAGAATAAGGGAAAGCTTAATATGAGAGAATCACTCAACCTGCAGAAGTTTATTCTCCTTCTGTGTGTAGGTCCCCTCAGGATGTCATTGACTGTAATTATTTTTTGAACAGCTCTAGTGATTTTGTTTAACATCTCTGCCTGGTAGGGTTTTTTGCTTTTTTTTTTATTTAAAAATTTCTAACATCTTATGAAAAGATATCTACTGACACTTGCTTTGGATTTTTATTTTCATTTTTGCCCTTGTTCAGAATTTTTGTCCTTGTTTCAGAACTTCAGGAAATTGAAACTTTGGATATGATCAAGCCTATTACAAAGGTAATATACTTCATACACTTCACTTGAAATCTCTTACTATTTTGTTCTGAGACTAGGTTTCAGTGTGGGAATAAAAAGTAAGTAAGTTAATGTTTACCAATGTACATTGGTATTTTTAAAAATTTATTTTTAATAGCTTGGGAATAGCATTTATAATTCTAATACTACCTGAATAAGAAAGTAACTACACATGCACAGGTTTTATATACAAAGTGAGACTGGGAATTGCTAACAAAAAATAAAGATTTGACTGTGAATCTTCCTACACACAAACAAAGATACATCTTCTCCAAATCTTCAAATTAGATAATGACAAACCATCACTCATTGATATTGTTTAATGACCCCAGGATGAATGTATTCTCCAAGGTTTTGGCTGGCGTATTTGTTTAGCTTTGAATCAGGGACATCATATGCCATGATACACCTAAGTTTTACAAAAGTGATGATTTAGTCTTTTTCACAACACAGCAAAAAATATAATAAAGATGAGCTATAAACTTCTCAGGAAAATCAAAACTGCACATTTCTTAAAACTTCTTAATGGGTATCTTATTATGATGGAGAGTTCAAATTACGTGGCCAAACCTTAAATTTTATGAAAGGCAATTTATCTCCCAGCTGGTATTAAAAGTGCATCTATTTTATTATATAAAATATTTTAAGAGATGTAGGAACTCTGTACCTTACATATTAATTTACTCAAGAAGTATTTATTGAGCACCTACTTTGTGTTAGCCTATATTTTGGCCACTAAACCTATAGTGTGAAAACAACATTGAGAGATGGATGTTCAAGTCTAGGCACCTTTGTGAGAAACAATGTCACTAAGAGAGAGAAAGTCAAGAAAGATAAAGCGCAGAATTTTCTGCTCTATTTCTGGGCCTGGCTATAGAGTACTGTCCTTAATCAGCAGTTTTTGTTTTGTTTTACCATTTTCAATGTAAAATAAAAGATAGAGAAACTATACAAAACTAGTAGACACAGGTTGAAGAATTATTCTAAGGCCAACTCCCTTGTACCCATTACTCAGATCAAGAAACAGAGCTTTGCCTGGTACTCCATAAGTTAGTTCTTCTTTTTGATTCATTCTATCACAACCACGTTCCTTTCCACAAAAGTAATCATTTTCTTCACTTTCATAGCAACCATTTGCTTGCATTTCTTTATAGTTTTATCCCACCATCTGTCTGTTGGATTACATGTTGCCATGATGCTGGAAGCTATGCCACCGACATTTTAAGTAGCACGGTCATTGATGGTGGACATGTTTTACAGGCATTTCCAGACTAAGACAAACTAGGGAAAAAGGCCTGGTGATGTGCTTTTGATAATTAGCCAATGAAAAGTTTATGGATCAAAACAGAACACTGTCTTACTCACTTGCTTTGAAAACATCACTAAATCAAAAAAATAAAAACTCACTACCTTCAAGAAGTAAATTCCAACTCATAGTGACTGACCCCCATAGGACACAGTAGAACTGTGTCGTAGAGTTTCCACCTGGTGGATTCAAACTGCCAGCCTTTTTGTTAGCAGCTGTAGCACTTAACCACTATGCCACCAGGGTTTTCATAGCAACCCTGGGAGAGATCAATTGCTAACAGAGGATGTCATGTTTGGTGAAGTAAAGAACCAGTAAGGGTGGGGAAGGTTCTAGCTGAGGTGCACTGACGCTTTAGCTGCAATAATGGACTCAGATCCCAGAAGTGCCAGTGATCACAAGACTGATGCAGGACCAGGCAACATTTTGTACACGACGTCACTGTGAGTCAGCTATCTGTCTGTCTGTCTGTCTGTCCATCTGTCCATCCATCCATCCATCCATCCATCCATTCATTCATCCATCCACCTGCCTACCTGCCTGTCATCTATGTATCTGTCTACCCATCCATTCATCTATCTGTCTGTCTATCATCTATCATCTAAGTACTCTAGTTAAAAGAACAGATCCTTGCAAATAGTATGTACTCAGTAAAGTCATTGGTGATGTGCACATCCCGAGACGCTATTGTTAATCTTGTCTGATTTTTTTTCACTATGATTTTTGGATGTATCTCTTGCATTGCTATTACTCTACTATTCCCCAAACCACCTTTACTTTTTGTTACAATTTCTTTTTGAAGAATTACAAACCTGTAGCTTTGCATGTTGCTCCGCATTTTTTCACAATTTGGCAGCTGGATGCAGAGGTTTGCTCAGTATTAGGTTTTGTCACTTTGGCAAGACTACAGGTTGTATTATGTTCTTTCATTAGTAGGTTCCTGGCTCCCACAAGCATCATAATCTAATTCACTGAGCTTATTGAAATGCAAGCATTTTTTTAAAAGAACCATCAGCCTTTTATCTTTAATGTAAGAATTAGGGTACCAAAGTCGTGTTTATTCATTTAAAAGTAAGTGACATATTTCTTTACACACTGGGAGAAAATGGTCCTTGTTGAATTCAAATTAAGTCTTGAAAGTCTCATGTTTATAGATATTTTCTTAATTACAAAAATTGCCAGGAACCAGGCTTTGGTCTAAAATCTGTCAGTCTGCAATGAATTAGAATTAATTTTCTCCTCTAGCCCCCAATATGATCAGTCTGTGGTATAATATGGTCTTTTAATAACGCAATCTGATGTGTTTAACGAAACAAAATCTGACTCGTTTTATGAAGAGATACAAAAATAGTTAAACAATACTCTTGACTTGGAGAAGGTCTTCAAATGACTTTCTGCTGATCACCTAGACATAGGTACACTTGTATTTCTGATGTTTTCTCATCCCAGTGGTTGATGGTAGTGAGAATCAGAGCCCCAAAGGAAGATTGCTAAATCATGATTTTAGCATGAGAAACAAAATCATAACAAAGTCTACAACATCCCATGCTTTTGGAATCCTTTTGAAATATGCTTTAAAATGTGTGACCCTAACTTCTGTCAGCATTTCTTATTTTTTCTTTCTTATTGAAATTATAGCACTCAGGATTTTTTCTTGCTAAGGTATGTATGCTTGTGGGTTTGCGAAGTGGATAAATAGATGGGGAACAGAGGTGGGTATCACCAGAAAAAACAATTGCTGGAAAAGAATGTTGTATTTTGTTTAGTAAAGAGGAAGTTCAATGAAAACAAAGGGAAAGACTCAATGAGGTAGATTGACACAATAGCCACAACAATGGAGTCAGACTTATCAATAAGCATGAAGATGTTGCAGAACCAAGCAATGTTTTATTGTGTTCTACATAAACAAACAAACAAAACAAAACAAACCCAACCCAACCCAGTGCCATCAAGTTGATTCCAACTCACAGCAACACTATAGGACAGAGTAGAGCTGCTCCATGGAGCTTCTAAGGAGCTCCTGGCAGATTTGAACTGCTGACCTTTTGGTTAGCAGACATAACAGTTAACCACGGTGCCGCCAGAGTTTGGAGCTGATACCAAACCAACTAACAAGAGCAAGTATATTGCTGCAACGATGCTTAGAATCCCTGTGAGGTACAAATTGCTAAAGTGCTTGGCTGCTCCTGGAACGTTGGAGAGGTACCTTGAAAGAAATGCCCAGTCATGTATTTCCCAAAACCAGTCATCCCTTGACAATCCTACGAAGCCCAGTTCTCCTCTGACATACACAGGGTCACCATGAATTGGAGTCAACTTGATAGCTACTTTTTTGTTTTTTGAACAAATAATTGACTGTTTATGCCACACAGCTGTCATTTTTGCCTCCCAGAGTTGGTATTTGTGAACTCAGTGACAACTGCGTGTACCAACAACAAAGGCCTTGGGATTTACCTAGAATGGCTGGAGCTACAGATTATGAAAAAGCTCAGTTTGTACAATGGCAGGAAGGATTCGTTACTCATCATAACATTCAAAGGCACAGCCAGAAAACAACACAAAAAGGTTAAGATTTAAATCATAACACATTTCTCTATTCACATCAGTGCAATTTATATTTGCCCATCAATTTGTATGTTTTACATACTTACTAAATTTCCTGTGTGACTAATATACCAAACTCTATAATTTGTTCTGCTCTTCCAAGCTGAGAGATGTTTATGTCTCTCAGTTCTCCCTGGTGACTTTTCTCTACCTTTGATTAAAGAGGAAACCTTGGTGGCATAATGATTAACAACAATAGCTGGTAACCAAAACGGTGGCAGTTTGAGTCCACCAGGTAGGTACTCCTTGGAAACTCTATGGGGCAGTTGTACTCTGTCGTGTAAGGGTCACTATGAGTTAGTGATTTCACAGCAGTTTATTTGGTTTGGTGGTTTTCATTAAAGAAAGTCAGTCAGGTACCTCTACAGTATCCTGAGAACAAGAATTGCCTTGTAATTTCTGCTATGGATCTAACACTTTTGGTCTTATATTTTGCGGAGTAACTTCTAACGACATTGGCCCTTTGAAAAAATGCTCCATGAATTGCCCTATACATGAAACATCTAAAATAATGTTTGTTTACTTTGAATTTTAATGTATTGTATTACACATGTAATATTCCAGTAGGATGAGGAACACACTAATTATATATTTAAATAAATTGTATTAGAAAAATCACTAAATTCATTTACCTCAAATTATTCTTTTTTTAACCTAGACTCTAATCTTTTTTTTTTTTTTATGACTGAGTGAAAATGTACATTCCCATATAAATTTGCATGCCCACCTATATGTAGCTTCCACTGCTCTCCCTGCCCGGTGACAGCATACTCTTCATCTTTGCTCTGTACATGACTCATTCTCCCAAGTCTCCTTTCCCCTCCTCTCCACCCACTCCCCTTCTTCAGCCAGAGATCAGCAGGATGATATCCTATAGACGCACAGAGCCATAAATTGCATCCAATATATGGTCACTTTGCATCGCCAAGTCCAATCCATTCCTGTCTGAAGAGTGGAACTTCATTATGACTTATGGGCAACGGCAGCATCAGGGCCAGGTGCCATGCTTCCAGGGGAACCCCGAAGGGGCTGGACCATCAATTGCAGTCTTTTAGTGGAAATCTCAGGGTGCACCCCTTTTTATTCTTGTGTTGCCAGTGAGAATCAACTTAGTGAACTCCATCGCGGCTGTCACTGGTGGTGGCCGGGCACCATTTGGTTCTTCCAGTCCCAAGTCGATGTGGGCACCCACTCACGTGGGTCTCTCTGTCTTCTGCATTGTCATTTTGGTCCTGGTGAGTATCTGCTCCTGCTGAATTGGGACCATTTGCTGCTTATTCAGATGGGAGCTTGGCAGCTTTTAAGACTTCAGATGCTACTCATCAATGTGGGGTGCAGAGAGCCCTCTTAGCAAAATGCCAGTTGTGCCAATTGGCCCCAGTTTCGTCTAAGAGCATGGTCTCCTGCCCCCTGCCCTAGCTACTGTATCCTTGCAATATTGGGTTCAGATGGAAGGAGTACTCAAGTTATGTTGAAGTCCACTTAATATTGTTCTTGTTTCTAATGGGTGCTATCACCGATTTCACCCAATCAAATTCCTACCAACTATCTAATCTAAACCCTCCTCTCCTCGCCCTTCCTCCCTTCCCTCACTTGCAGCCATCAAGGAGTCTTTTCTTCTATGCATAAATCTGTTTCTGAGTTCTTATCGTAAGGATCTCATATAATATTTGTCGACGGCACTTGGCTTGGCTTGGCTTTGTTGCTGACTACTTTCACTCAACATAATGTCCTCAAGTTGAAACCAGGTTATGAGATGTTTCCTGGAATCATCATTGTTCTTTATCATTGCATAGTGTTCCACTGAGTACATATACCATAGTTTACCTATCCATTCTTCTGTTGTTGGGCATCTGGGTTGATTCTATGTTTTTGTGATCATGGACTGTGCTGCAATAAACATTCTTGTGCATGTATCCATTGGTGTGAATGGCCTTGATTCTGCAGGATATATTCCAAGTAGTAGAATTACTGGGTCAAATGGTATGTCTATATCCAGGTTTTAAGGAAGCACCAGATTGCTTTCCAAAGAGGCTGGACCGTTTTGCAAACCCACCAACAGTGTAGGAGAGTTCCACCTTCTCCACAGCCTCTCCAGCATTTGTTGTTTTGGGTTTTTTGGATGATAGCCAACCTTGTTAGGATGAGATGGTATCTCATTGTAGCTCTGATTTGAATTTCCTTAATAACTAAAGATCATGAACAAGTCCACATGTGTTTTTTGGCTGCCTGGATCTCCTCTTCAGAGAAATGGCTGTCCATCTCCTTTTCCCATCACTTAATTGGATGATATATCTTCTTCTTATTGACATTTTGTAGTGCCTTATAGATTATGGAGATCAGGCATTGGTCTGACATAGAGTTGCCAAATATTATTTCCCATTCTGTAGGTGGCCTTTTAATTCTATTAATAAAGTCTTTGGGTGAGCAAAAGTGTTTGATTCTTGATAGTTCCCATTTATCTATTTTCTCTTCTGTGATTGTGGTTTGTTTGACAGATTTTGAAGTCTGTCTATGTTGTGTATTGAAACTTCCATTGTTGTTCCTACTTTTCCTTGCCAAGCCAGCCAAGTGTTGTGATGAGCTTTTATCATTTTAGATTTGATATTTAGGTCTTTTATCCAGTTTGAGTTGGTTTTTGCATAAGGTGTAATACATGAGTCCTGTTTCAATTTACTGCAGACGGATTATCCAACTTTGCCAGCACCATTTGTTGAAGAGATTGTTTTTACTCCAGTTTAATGTCTTAGGGCCTTTGTCGAGTATCAACTGTTCGTAGGCAGATGGTGTCATCTCTGGGGTCTCAATTCTGTTCCATTGATGGATCTATCTGTTCTTGTACCAGTACCAGGCTGTTTTGACCACTGTGGCAGTGTAATATGTTCTGAAGTCAGGTAATGAGAGGCCTTCCAGTGTGTTCTTCTTCTTTAGTAGTACTTTACTTATCTAGGATTTTTTTCCCCTTCCAAACAAAATTGGTGATTTGTTTCACAATCTCATTAAACAATGACACTGGAACTTGTATTGGGATTGCATTCTATAAGTAGATTGCTTTGGGTAAAATAGATATTTTCACAATGTTAAGTTCTCCTATCCGTGAGCAGGGTAGGTTCCGCCATTTATCTAAGTCTGTCTTAGTTTCATGTAGTAACGGCTTGTAGTTCTCTTCGTAAAGGTCTGTTATTTCTCTGGTTAGATTAATTCCCGGGTACCTTATCTTTTGGGGGGCTATAGTAAATGGTATCGATTTGAGGATTTCTTCATTAACACTCTTGTTGTTGGTATAAAGGAATCATACTGATTTACTTATGTTTATCTTGTATCCTGAGACTTAGCTGAACTCTTTCATCAGTTTTAGTAGTTTCCTTATAGATTCTTTGGGATTCTCTGCACATACAATCATATCTCAGCAAACAGGGAGATTTTGACTTCTTCTTTGCAGATGCAGATGCTCTTTATTTCTTGGTCTTGTCTAATTGCTCTGGCTAGAACTTCTAGTACAATATTGAACAGGAGAGGTGACAGTCGGCATCCTTGTCTAGTTCCTGTTCTTAAGGGAAACTCCTTCAGTCTCTCTCCACTCAGGATGATGTAGGTAGTTGGCTTTGTATAAATGGCCCTTATTTAATTGACAAATTTTCCATTTATGCCTATTTTGCCAAGAGTTTTTAGCATGAATGGGTGTTGGACTTTATCAAATGCCTTTTTGGCATCAATGGACAAAATCAGGTGATTCTTGTCTTTTGTGATATTTATGTGGTTAATCACATTAATTGTTTTTCTGATGGTGGCGATGGTGAACCAACTTTGCATCCCTGGTATGAATCCCACCTGGCCATGATGGATTATTTTTTTGACATGTTGTTGTATTCTATGGCAAGAATTCTGTTGCAGATTTTTGCATCTAGATTCATGAGTGATATCAGTGTTTAGTTCTCCTTTTTGGTTGGGTCTTTCCCTGGCTTTGGTATCAGGATTATGCCGGCTTCATAGAATGAGTTTGGGAGTACTCCATCCCTTTCTATACTGTAAAATAGTCTTGGTAGTATTGGAGATAACTATTCTCTCAAAGCTTGGTAGACTTCTGCAGTGAAGCCAATTGAGCCTGGGCTTTTTTCGTTTGGCAGTTTTTTGATGACATTTTCAATCTCTTCCTTTGTGATGGGTTTATTAAGTTGTTCTGCTTCACGTTGTGATAATTTGGATAGGTGATATGAATCAGGGAATTTGTCCATTTCCTCTAGGTTTTCAAATTTGTTAGAGTACAGTCTTTCACAGTATTCTATTAAGATATTTTAAATTTCTGTTGGACCTGTTGTGACCACTCCCCTCTCATTTCTCATTTGGGTTATTTGTTTCCTTTCTTGTTTTTCTTTAGCAAGTTTAGCCAGTGATTTGTCAATTTTGTGGATCTTTTCAGAAAACCAGCATTTGGTCTTTTCAATTTTTTCAGATGTTTTTCTATTCTCTAATTCATTTAGTTCTGCTCTAATCTTTATGATCTGTTTTCTTCTGTTGCCTTAGGGGTTCCTCTGTTGTTCTCTCTCTACTTGTTCAAGCTGTAGGGTTAGTTCCTTGATTTGGTTTCTTTCTTCCTTCCAGATGTGTGCATTTATGGAGATAAACAGACCTCTGAGCACTGCTTTGACTGTATTCCATAGGTTCTGGTAGGAAGTGTTTTCATTCTCATTGGAATCTATGAATTTCTTTACTTCATTCTTGATTTCTTGTATAACTCATGGTTTTTTAAGCAAGACATTGTTCAGTTTCCATGAGTTTCCCTTTCTATCTATGTTTTTACTGCCATTGATTTCGACTTTTATGGCTTTATGATCTGAGAAGATGCTTTGCATTAATTCAATGGAATGGATTTTGTTGAGAATTGTTTTATGTCCTAACACATGGTCAATTCTGGGGAATGTTCCATGTGCACTGGAGAAGAAGGTGTGTTTATCCACCGATGGGTAGAAAGTTCTGTATATATCAATGAGGTTTAGTTGGTTAATTGTGGCAATGAGGTCTTCTGTATCCTCTATTGAGCTTTTTTCTAGATGATCTGTCCAGTATTGAGAGTGGAGTGTTCAAGTCTCCCACTATCAAATTATTCTTAATATTACAAAAAAATAGTTTCTTCCACATCTGTGAAATTGTAACACCCTCTCTCATGTACTGTGCTCAGATGTATATATGTATTCATCTCTCTATATGTGTATAGATAAAACCAAAGGGATGAACATGCTTGGGATTTCTCAGTCTGAAACAACTGAAAAAAATTAAAGCCTCAGTTGCAGTATTGAAGGATTCTGTGAGATAAAGAAAGTATCGAAAGAAGGTAGGAGTAATAAACGGCATCACCATACAAAAAGAATTGGTTGATGTTCAATCATTCTAGTAGGTAGCATATGATCAGGAACCAATGATATTAATGGAAGAAGCCCAATCCTTACTGACAACATTGGGAAAGACACGACTCCAGGAATTGATGAAATATCAATTGATACATTTCAGCAAATGTATCCTGCATTTGGAATGCTCGCGGGTCTATTCCAAGAAATTTGGAAGATAGTTAGGGGACCAACTGACTGAAAGAGAGTCATATTTATGTCTGTCTATTTCCAAGAAAGATGATTCAATTCAATGTGGAAATTATCAAACAGTATCATTAACATCACTTGCAAGTAAATTTTTATTGAATATTGTACAAAGAACTGTCAGAAATTCAAACCAGATTCCGAAAAGAACATGGAACCAGGGATGTCATTACTGATGTCAGGTAAATGCCAGCTCAGAGAAGAGACTACAAGAAAAATGTTTACTTGTCTTTTATGGACTGCACAAAGGCATTTTACTGTGTGGATTATAACAAACTGCAGGTAATGTTTCCAAGAAAGGGAATTCCAGTACACTCACTTAATTGTGCTCCTGAGGAACCTATACACAGAACAAGAGGCAGTTGTTTGAACAGTACAAAGGATACTGAGAAGTTTAAAGTCAGGAAAGATATGACTCAGAGCTGTATCCTCTCATCATATCTATTCAGTCTATACAAACTCTTTGATTCCATCTCATAGTGACTCTATGGGACAGAGTAGAACTATCTCATAAGATTTCCAAAGAGTAATTCTTGGACTACTGACCTTTTCTTTAGCAACTAAATGCTTAACCACTTTGCCACCAGGCCTCCTATTCAATCTATATGTTGAGTAAATAATACAAGAAACTGGACTACATGAAGAACAGGTTAACAGGGTTGGAGGAAGACTTACTAACAACCTGCATTATGCAGATAATTAACTTCGTTTGCTAGAATTGAAGACTTGAAGCACTTACAGAAAAGATGAAGACTCCACCTTTCAGTGTGAATTACATCTCAGTGGAAAGAAACCCAAAATCCGCACGTTGTCCAGCTTTCACACACATATTAGCAGATGAGTGTCTGGAAAACACCATTGCTTTGGTCAGGCACACTTAGTCTTCAAGGTGACATCTTTGTTTTTCAAAACTTTAAAGAGGTCTCTTGCAGCAGAATTTCCTGATGCAATGCTGCTGTTGATTTTCTTTTTTTATTTATTTATTGTGATTGAAAGTGTACAATCCAGTTTAAATTTGCATGACCACTACGTGCAGCTCTTACTATTCTCCTTGCCCAGTGATAGCACACTCCTTGTTTCTGTTCTATACATGTCATATCCTCTTAACAATCTCCTGTCCCCTCTTTTCCATCCTCTCCACCCCCCTTTTGATTTCTTGACTGCTTCTTTGGTGTTGAGTGAAAATCCCAGTTAAAAGAAATCCTTGACAACGCCGATCTTGTCTTCCATTATTATAATATTGATTATTGGTCTAGTTGTGAGGATTTGTTTTCTTTCTGTGGAGGTTTAACCCATACCAAAAGCTGTAGTCTTAACCTTCATCAGTAAGTGTTTCATGTCCTCTACATTTTCAACAAACATGGTGGTGTCATCTGCATAATGCAAGTTGTTAGTGAGTTTTCCTCCAATTCTGTTCTGTTTCACGTAGCCCAGTTTCTTGTACTGTTTGTTCAGCATGCAAATTGAATAGGTATGGTGAAATTATGCAACACTGATGCATGATGATCAGGTGACTTTAGACCGCTAAGTATTCCCTTGCTCTGTTCAAATGACTGACTCTTGACCTCTATAGAAATTTCTTGTGAGCACAATTATGTGTTCTGAAATTCACATTCTTCACGATGCTATTAGTAATTTATTGTGATCCACACAGTCAAATGTCTTTGTATGGTAAATAAAACACAGATAAACATCTTTCTGGTATTCTCTGCTTTCAGCCAGGATTCATTTGACATCAGCAATGATATCCCTGGCCCCACATCTTCTCCCGAATACAACTTGAATTTCTGGCAGATCCTTCTCAGTATGCTGCTACAGCCACTTTTGAGTGATCTTCAGTGAAATTTTTATAGCATGTGGTATTAATGATATTGTTTGATAATTTCCACAGTCAGTGAAAGCACCCTTCATAAATGTAGATCTCAAAATAGTTGCTTGAATTTCAACTCACAGTGACTCCTTATGGCAGAGTACAAGAGCCTGATAGAGTTTACAAGGAGTTGACGGTAGATTCCAACTCCTGAACTTTTTGGTCAGCAACCAAACTCTTAGCCACTGTGTCTTCAGGTCTCCATGATCTCTTAAATCATGTCCTGTCAAGCAAATCTAGGACCACTTTTCATTACATCTTTCTTACTAACTCACACTGTCAATGTTCCTCTCTCTTGTTCACTGATTTTTTTCAATTAATATTTGAGTACCTTCTCTGTGGCAGACACAGAAATGGAGCTATTGGTAAAGGTATTCTGTACCCTTTGCTTAAAATATATAATAACAGCAATCAACAATCTAAATTTATGCAATGATCTTACTCTTCTCCCATAAATCCATAACCCGCATTGAAAATTGCACTTACCCTGCCTCATCTCAGCACATATTCCTTGTACCCTTTAGTTACACTATGTCCTTCTTCTGTGTTTGTTTGTGTTGTTGCTTCCACCTTCGATGACTTCCTCTTCTTGTTTCATACTGGCTTTTGACTCAAATTTCAAAGTTCCTTTAAATACTACTTCTTCTATAAAAACTTCTTTCTGCAGAACTTTGATATTTCTTCTATTCCTGAATTTATTTATTTATTTTTCCTGCTGATGTGTGTAGGGCTGTCCAGTTTTCATTTCCTTTTCTTTATATCTGCTGTCAAAGGTTTACATTACTGTTGATGGCTCATGAATTATATTGAAAATAGCGGAAACTAATGAAACAGCATGTGTATGTTTTCTAAGGCCATCTGGAGAAAAGTATTTTTCAAAGGTGAGACTTTAGAATGTAGGAAATGTAGGATGTGAATCCACCACCCATCTGTCATTTTGTCCCACCATGATGGCTTACATGTTACTATTATGCTGGAA
This sequence comes from Heterohyrax brucei, assembly GCA_028571685.1. Classification (NCBI taxonomy): domain Eukaryota; kingdom Metazoa; phylum Chordata; class Mammalia; order Hyracoidea; family Procaviidae; genus Heterohyrax; species Heterohyrax brucei. The sequence continues at coordinate 23,264,180 of CM053147.1, forward strand.
GCTATGCCACCAGTATTTCAAATACCAGTAAGGTCACCCATGGCAGACAGGTATCAAAGGAAGCTCAAGACTAAAACAGACTTGAAAGAGGCCTCCTGGCCTCTACAATTCCATGAGGCATTTCCTTAATATGAATCTCCCTCTCTCTATATATTAATATGCTTTACTGGTTTTGCTTCTCTGGACATTCCAGCCTAAGGCAGATCATAAGAACACCTTATTCGGCTTTGGACACAGTATCAGGAGGGATCAGTTGCTAGGGAAAGACATCATGTCTGGTGAAGCAGAGAGCGAATGAGGGTGTGGGAGCACCTCAGTGAGAAGGAGTGGCACAATAACTCTGTCATGACATAGAGAAAAATATACATGATGTCAAAAGTGAAAGCAAAGATTTATTTGGGAGTAGGAATTAGTCAGGCTGAGCAGACATTGCAATACCAGATCACAAAGTTTTCCAGCATTTTGAGGAGAGATGAGCTTTACATTACAAAAAAAAAAAAAAAAAAAATAGGAAAGGGAGTATGTAACCACAAGCATGGGGGCTTGGGATGACATAAAGTTACAAGACAATCCCCCTGCTATTGAGTTGGATCTGACTCATAGCAACCCTAGAGGTCAGAGTAGAACTGCCCCATAGAGTTTCCAAGGAGCACCTGGAGGACTTGAACCACTGACCTTTGGGTTAGCAGACATAGCATTTAACCCACTAGACCACCAGTATTTCCTTCAAGACAATAGTAGGTTAAAATTTTGTAGGTTAGCTAATCTATTTTCTAACATAGACTCCTTAGAATCATTCCAGTAAGCAATTTTCCAAAATGTCTATATGCACATTCTTCCTGGTGTAAGCTGTGCAGTCATTCTCCCAAGACCATCTGGATAAACATTCCTTGACAAACAATTCTTAGTAAACCATGTGCTTGCTCCTTCTACTGTTTCCTGAAGGAGGTGAAAGTTTTACAAGAATGGAAAATTTTCAGGCAGCAGCTTTAAGCTGTTGGAATCTGAGCCAGACCTATGTCGGCCGTATTAGTCATGCCTAGCACCACAGATTTTAAGGTGCCCTCATACCAACTCAGTAAGGGACTCGATCATACTGGTGATTGTGAAGATGCAGGATGGGCCAACATTTAGTTTTGTTGTACCTAATGTTCCAGTGAATTTGAGTCAGACTTATGGTAGCTAACAACAGTAATAGGATGCAGCAGGATTTTTTGTTGTGTATGATAACTGAATGTCTTTTTTGTTAGCTAATGGCCAGTTGATTAGTGGACAAAGTGGTCTGGAACCAAGAAGTCTGCTTTTGCTGACTGGCTCTCTGTGTATGTTGGGCATACATTCAGCATTCAATCAGGCTGTTTACAATCTTGCTTGAGCTTCCATTTCTAGTTTTTAAACAGTCACATTGTCAACCAAAGTTGAGAGTATAGAGCCTTCCTAGGTCTCTCCTGATTAAGTATACGGCTGTGGGCATGGCATTGCTGTCCAGATTTTGAGGAATATGCCCAAAGTTTTCAAATCCCTTATTCCCCAAATCGTCTTCATTTTCTTTCTCCCAAAGCTTTCTGGTTAGTCTATTGTTTGCCCCCACTGTTGGCCATTGCCTCAGGCAACTCTGACTAAAACTTTGGATGATAGGTAGCATAAGATGAGTTGTGAGTTAGACAAGATAAAGCAAACTTTTTGTAGGTGTCCAGGGAGCCACCAGATAGGTCAAAACAATTTTAATTATTTGTGAGGGAGGTCTTTTCTTGTAGCATCAGGAATACTTTCAAGGCTACTATGGAGCTAGGTCATGGGGGATAGGACCAGTGTAAGCTGAGCACTGCAAAACCCACTGTTCTTGCTGGTGTTCAAAAAGCTCTGAGTTGCTGCACAGTTTTGATTACTTTCTACACTTCCAAAAACGTTGAGCTGATAGCTTTTGCTAGTTTTTGAGTTGTCTTTATGAAGGGGCAGACTTCTTGAATTCTTTGGCATTTTCCTGATATCAATTTTAATAGTTCTTGACTGGAAATCTTTTCTTTCTCTTTATTCTACTCTTCTCTGCATCAGATGTATAGCTAGAGAAAGCCAGAATCTCCTTAGAGAGCACATGTCTAAATACAAATGCACAATTCAAAGAATACACAGTTTTGGATTCTGTTCCTGACAATCCAATGAGAATGTGAAGAGAATTAACAGTGTAGATACCAAGGTTTCAAGGTGTTAAAAATAATAAAAACTCACAAGAATTTAAGCCTAAGGTTTATTCTGAGCCATTATCTCCCATGCTTATAACCAAAACAAAGAAAAGAACCTGTGGCCATCAAGTCACTTCTGACTCATAGTAGCCCTGTGGGGCAGAGCGCAACTGCCCTATAGGTTTTCCAAGGGGTGTCTGCTGTATTTGAACCAGAGACCTCATGGTTAGAAGTCATTGCTCTTAATTATTACACCACCTGGACTTCCATTAGTTACATACATTTAGGAGAAAAGGAATTAAAAAAAAAAATCTATAAAGTAGGTCATTAAAACATCAGCAATATTTTCTCATAATACCCGTGGGTTTTTTTTTTATGATTTAGTCTTATGTATTTTTGTTTTATGTGATTTTTGGATCAACCACACACTGTGAACCTATCAGCTTCTATGTAAAAGTTTTGGAAATCTTGATTTAGTCTAGCCCCAGTTCTTTTTATAAGTCTGATATAGTCTATCTTTGTGTTGAAATATTTTAGTCAAACACTTTTAGGAAATCCAGTAAGCAAAACCTTATTTGTAGACACCAATCATAATGTGTGACTGTGATTAAATTATAAATATAATATTCTTAACTATGAAAATTCATTGCCAAAAAAGTCAGTTTAAAGAAAACTGTAGACAAAACATTTTGTCTATAATAATTAAACTTATTTTTAAAGAGCTTTAGATATACTATATAACTATTTTGAGATATAACACCATATAGTCAGGATATGACAAAACTATCAAGACTCTAAATAACTGAATAGTAATAAAAAGACTTTATGGATAAGCAGTGTGAATGCCCTGGTCAAACCACTGACTTTGATGGTAGATTAAAAAAAAAATTGAGTTGTAGCCTGGTGGAAATGCCAGGTTCTTGCTAGGCATGACTTGTACTGGTCAATAAAAAAGAGATCAAAGTGGAAGAACAGACAAGGCACCTTAATTTTGTTGTATGAGGAAAAGAGGACAGTGGGAGCTGTTGTTGCCAAGAGTGCTTGCCAAGTACAGGCAAGCAGATTACTTTCAAAGGGGTTTATAAGTAGTGAGTTCATGCAAGCTAAATCACTGACATTCTTAATCATACTATGCAGGCCCAATGGGGTTTACATATAACCTCCAAGCAAAATCAGGATTCAGATGCACAGCTGAGGGACTGTGAGAGGAGAGGGAGGAAGCTCTGCAAAGGAAACAAGATGTTTCAATGTAACACTGTGGAGAAGGAAGCCAAACAAAGGAAACAGGATTTTTTTTTTTTAAATTTTTATTTAACATGACTGAGTGAAAATGTACATTCACGTATAAATTTACATACTCACGTATATGCAGCTTCCACTGCTCTCCCTGTCCGGTGACTGCACACTATTCCTCTCTGCTCCATACATGTCTCATCCTCCCAACAGCCTCCTTTCCCCTCCTCTCCGTCCACTCCCCTTCCTCCAACCAGAGGTCAGCAAGATGATATCCTATAGATGTATAGAACCATAAAGTGCTTCCAATATATGGTCACTCTGCATTGCCAAGTCCAATCCATTCCTGTCCAAAGAGTGGACCTTTGTTATAATTTATGGGAAAAGGCAGCATCAGGGCCCGGGGCCATGCTCTTAGAGGAACCCCAAACTGCTGGACCATCAATTGAGGTCTTTTAGTGGAGATCTCATGATGCACCCCTTTTTATTCCTGTGTTGCCAGTGAGAATCCTCTCTGTGAGCTCCATTGTGGCTATCACTGGTGGTGGCCGGACACCATCTGGTTCTTCCGGTCCCAAATCGATGTAAGCACCCACTCTTGTGGGTCTCTTTGTCTTCTCGGTTGTCTTTACCACATGTCATTTTGGTCCTCAATGAGCATCCGTTCCTGCTGAGTTGGGACCGTTAGCTGTGTCCTCGGATGGCAGCTTGGCAGCTTTTAAGACCCCAGACGCCACTCACCAATGTGGGGTGCAGAGAGCTCTCTTAGAAAAACACTAGTTGTGCCAATTGGCCTGGAATTCACCTAAGAGCATGGTCCCCTGTCCCACGCCCCAGCTACTCTATCTTTGCAGTATTGAGTTAAGATAGAAGGAGTACTCAAGTTATGCTGAAGTCCACTTAATGTTCTTCTTGTTTCTAATGTGTGCTATCACCGCTTTTTCCCAACTAGATTTCTAGTAACTATCTAAACTAAACCTTTCCCCCCTCCCTCCCCTCCCTCCCTTGCAGCTGTCAAAGAGTCTTTTCTTCTATACACAAGTCTGTTTCTGAGATCTGATCGTAGAGGTCTCATACAGTATTTGTCCCTTTGTCACTGACTACTTTCACTCAACATAATATCTTTCAGTCGAAACCAGGTTAGGAGATGTTTCCTGGAATCATCATTATTCTTTATCATTGCGTAGTGCTCCATTGAGTATATGTACCATAGTTTACCTATCCTTTCTTCTATTGTTGGGCATCTGGGTTGATTCCATCTTTTTGCTATCGTGGACTGTGCTGCAGTAAACATTCTGGTGCATGTGTCCGTTGGTGTGAAAGGCCTTGATTCTGCAGGATATATTCCAAGTAGTGGAATTACTGGGTCAAATGGTATACTGATATCCATTTTTTTAAGGAAGCACCAGATTGCCTTCCAAAGAAGTTGGACCATTTTGCAACCCCACCAACAGTGTAGGAGGGTTCTACTTTCTCCACAGCCTCTCCAACATTTGTTGTTTTGTGTTTTCTGGATCATGGCCAATGTTGTTGGGGTGAGATGGTATCTCATTGTTGTCTTCATTTGAATTTCTTTAATAACTAAAGATCGTGAACATGTCTGCATGTGTTTTTTGGCTGCCTGGATCTCCTGTTTAGTGAAGTGTTTGTCCATCTCCTATGCCCATTGCTTAATTGGATGGTTTATCTTCTTCTTACTGATATTTTGTAGTATCTTATAGATTATGGAGATCAGGCGTCGGTCTGACACAGAGTTGCCAAATATTTTTTCCCATTCCTTGGGTGTTCTTTTAATTCTATTAATAAAGTCTTTGGATGAGCAAAAGTGTTTGATTCTTAATAGTTCCCATTTATCTACTTTCTCTTCTGTTGATTCAGGTTTCTTTCACAGATTTTGGAGTCTGTCCTCATTGTGTATTAAAACTTCCACTGTTGTTCCTATCTTTTCTTGGATGAGCTTTATCGTTTTAGGTTTGATATTTAGGTCTTTTATCCAGTTGGAGTTGGTTTTTGTATAAGGTGTAAGATATGGATCTTGATTCAGTTTATTGCAGATGGATAACCAGTTTTGCCAGCACCATTTGTTGAAGATACTGTTTTTACCCCACTTTAATGTCTTAGGGCCTTTGTCGAATATCAACTGTTCATAGGCAGATGGTGTCATCTCTGGGGTCTCAATTCTGTTCCATTGATCCATCTGTCTGTTCTTGAACCAGTACCTGGCTGTTTTGACCACTGTGGCAGTGTAGTATGTTCTAAGGTCGGGTAATGAGAGGCCTCCCAGTGTGTTCTTCTTCTTTAGTAGTACCTCACTTATCCGGGGCTTATTCCCTTTCCAAACAAAATTGGTGATTTGTTTCCCCATCTCATTAAAAAATGATGCTGGAACTTGTACTGGGATTGCATTACATAAATCAATTGCTTTGGGTAAAATAGACATTTTCACAGTGTTAAGCCTTCCTATCCATGAGCACGGTAGGTTTTTCCATTTATCTAAGTCTCTCTTAGTTTCTTATAGTAAGGGCTTGTAGTTCTCTTTGTAAAGGTCTGTTGTTTCTCTGGTTAGATTAATTCCTAGGTACTTTTCTTCTTAGGGGCTATTGTAAAGGGTATTGATTTGATAATTTCCTCCTTAACAGTCTCATTGTTGGTATAAAGGAATCCTACTGATTTACTTATGTTTGTCTTGTATCCTGAGACATTGCTGAACTCTTCTATCAGTCTGAGTAGCTTACTTATAGATTCCTTGGGGTTCTCTGCATATACAATCATATCATCTGTGAACAGGGAGATTTTAACTTCCTCTTTGCCGGTGCAGATGCCCTTTATTTCTTCGTCTTGTCTAACTGCTGTAGCTAGAACTTCTAGCACAATTTTGAATAGGAGAAGTGAGAGTGGGGATCCTTGTCTAGTTCCTGATCTCAAGGGAAAGTCTTTCAGTCTCTCTCCATTCAGGATGATGTGGGCAATTGGCTTTTTATAAACGGCCCTTATTGTGTTGAGGAATTTGCCTTCTATGCCCATTTTGCTAAGAGTTTTTAGCATGAATGGGTGTTGGACTTTATCAAATGCCTTTTCTGCATCAATGAACAAAATCAGGTGATCCTTGTCTTTTGTGTTATTTATGTGGTTAATCACATTAATTGTTTTCCTGATGTTGAACCAGCCTTGCATCCCTGGTATGAATCCCACTTGGTCATGATGGATTATTTTCTTGATATATTGTTGTATTCTTTCGGCAAGAATTTTGTTGAAGATTTTTGCATCTAGGTTCATGAGTGATATCTTTCTGTAGTTCTCTTTGTTTGTTGGATCTTTCCCTGGCTTAGGTATCAGGGTTATGCTGGCTTCATAGAATGAGTTTGGGAGTACTCCATCCCTTTCTATACTGTGAAATAGTCTCAGTAGTATTGGGGATAACTTTTCTCTAAATGCTTGGTAGAATTCTGCCGTGAAGCCATCTAGGCCTGGACTTTTTTTTGTTGGCAGTGTTTTGATGACCTTTCCAATCTCTTCCTTTGTGATGGGTTTATTAAGTTGTTCTGCTTCACGTTGTGGTAATTTGGGTAGGTGGTATGAGTCACGGAACTGGTCCATTTCCCTCAGGCTTTCAAATTTGTTACAGTCTTTCATAGTATTCTGTTATGATATTTTTGATTTCTGTTGCATCTGTGGTGACAACTCCCCTCTCATTTCTAATTTGGGTTATTTGTTTCCTTTCCTGCTTTTCTTTAGTAAGTTTAGCCAGTGGTTTATCAATTTTGTTGATCTTTTCAAAAAACCAGCTTTTGGTCTTAGCAATTTTTTCAATTGTTTTTCTATTCTCTATTTCATTTAGCTCTGCTCTAATCTTTATGATCTCCTTTCTTCTGGTGCCCGAGGGCTTTCTCTGTTGTTCTCTTTCTACTTGTTCAAGCTGTAGAGTTAGTTCCTTGATTTGGTTTCTCTCTTCCTTACAGATGTGTGCATTTATGGGGATAAACAGACCTCTGAGCACTGCTTTGGCTGTATCCCATAGGTTCTGGTAGGAAGTGTTTTCGTTCTCATTGGAATCGATGAATTTCTTTAATTCATCCTTGATTTCCCCTATAACCCATGTTTTTTTGAGCAAGATGTTGTTCAGTTTCCAAGAGTTTCACTTTCTATCTATGTTTTTTCTGCTTTTGATTTCAAATTTTATGGCTTTATAATCTGAGAAGATGCTTTGCAGTAATTCAATGGTATGGATTTTGTTGAGCATTGCATTATGGCCTGTCACACGGTCAATTCTGGAGAATGTTCCATGTGCACTGGAGAAGAAGGTGTAGTTGTCTGCTGATGGGTGGAAAGTTCTGTATATATCAATCAGGTTTAGTTGGTTAATTGTGTCAATGAGGTCTTCTGTATTCTGCTTCTTTTCTAGATGATCTGTCTAGTGATGAGGGTGGAGTGTTAAAGTCCCCCACTATTATTGTTGAGTCGTCTAACTCTCTTTTGAGTGTAGCCAGTGTTTCTTCGACGTATTTAGGTGCTCTGATATTAGGTGCATAGATATTTAATATAGTTAAGTCTTGGTTGTGTACTGAACCTTTCAGCAATAAATAGTGTCCATCTCTCTCCACGATGGTGGATTTGACATTAAAATTGATTTTGCCTGAGATTAGAATTGCCACCCCTGCTCTTCTTTGTTCATTGTTAGCTTGATATATATTCTTCCATCCTTTAATTTTCAGTTTGTTCCTGTCTTTAGCTCTCAAGTGAGTTTCTTGTAGACAACATATGGATGGGTTGTGTCTTTTGATCCAAGATGACACTCGGTGTCTCTTTACTGGAGCATTCAGTCCATTCACATTCGATGTAATTATTGATAGGTATGTGTTCACTGCTGCCGTTGTGATACGTTTATTTTCATGTTGATGTTTTCTCTGTTGTTCTTATTAGTCTGTTGTGGGACACTCTTTTTTGTGAGTTGATTTTTCACCTTTTTCAGAGCTGGTTTTATAGTTGTTGAAACTCGTGTGTTAGATTTCTTGAAATGATATGATACATCTTTGTTGTGCTTTACAGCTGCCCCTATGAACTCTCTTAATAAACTATTTATAAACCCAATTTTAATTATTACCAGTCTTGTCATCTTCCTCTCCATCTGGAAGGACTATAACAACTGTAGTACATCCCTCTTTTTATTATGATGACACCATAGTTTTCATGATGATCACTGGATTACTTCTTTCCATATCAAAGCTGTGATTTACTTTGGAGCCTTCCCTAAATGAGTAGAGTATTGGGTAGTGTGTCATTCTAATATATAAAGTTAGTGGTTTTGTTCTTCTAAGCCGAAGTCAAGAACTTCTTTCAGTATTTCTTGTAGTTTGGGTTTGGTTTTTACAAAGTCTCTGAGTTTCTGTTTATCTGGGAATGTCTTAATTTCATTTTCGTATTTGAAAGATAGTTTTGCAAGATATATAATTCTTGGTTGGAAGTTCTTCTTCAAGACTTTGAATGTGTCATGCCACTGTCTCCGTGCCAGCATGGTTTCACCTGAGAAATCTGATGAGACCTACAGGGTTTCCCTCTGAATGTCAGCTTTGCCTTGAGTGTTGCTGCCTTTAAGAGTTGCTACTTGTGTTTCATTTTGTTAAGCTTGATTATAATATGTCTTGGAGTCTTTCTTTTGAGATCTATATTGGGTGGCGTACGATATGCATCTGAGATATCTATATTCTCTTCCTTCATGATTTCTGGGAAGTTTTCTTTCAGCAGCTCAGCAACAATACTCTCTGTGTTCTCAGATGTCTCACCCTGTTCAGGGACTCCAATTAATCGAAGGTTGTTCCTCTTAATAGAGTCCCACATGCTTCTTAATGTTTCTTCATTTTTCTTGCTTCTTTTTTCTGATTTCTGCTCATAGACACTGGCCTCAGTAGCTCTGTCTTCCAAGTCCGAAATTCTTTTTTCCATTTGTTCCATTCTGTTTTCTTGGCTTTTCATGGAAGTTTCTATGTCTTTGATTTTCTTCTTGATCTGTTGGATTTCAGAGTACTGGTGTTCCATCAGATTGAACAACTTGCTTAATTTTTCCTTTTGTTCTGCTGCATTTTGTATAAGGTCTAGAAGGGCTCTGTATATAATCAATTTGTATTCACTTCCTGATGCTTTCATAAAAGTTTCTTCCTCTGGAAAACTCCTTAGTTGCTTTGTTTGGGAGCCTTCTGAAGCCATGAGTGATTGCTTGTATGCTACAATTGTCTGTCTCTTTTTGGGTCCCATATGAGTATATAGAGGCCAGAAGAGGTACTGTGAGGATGGATTGCAAATGTTCTCTAGGCTGTCTTCAAATGTAAAGCAAAAGGTATCTGACCAGTTCACAAGTCAGTTAGGTTTTCAGGTGTAGAGGTCCCTCTTCTCATCTGACAAAGTAAGCACCACTATATCCAACCCCAGATGATAACAAACTAGTTCAGAATACAGCAATGCTACTGCCCTGTTGGCCTCTGCTGCCAGGGCCTAGCCTTAGCCAACACTGCATCGAGGACTGGTTTTGTGATAGAAAAGCTCTCTCCTGTGGGCAGGCTCTGGCTCTCAAGCTAAGATTTAGGTCCAGCTGCGGCCACCATATCCAAGATGGTATCCTCTACACAGGCAGCAGACAGAGGGGCTAAAGGTGCCAAGAGGTAGTGATTCCTCTGCTTCTGTTGCAGGGCCCCCAACGTAGGCAGCACTGTGCAAAATCACTACTTTTCTGTCGGAGAAGCGCTGTCCCGTTTGCAGGTGCTGGCTCCCAGGCTACGAACGAGGTCCCACTAAAATCTCGGTACCAATATGGCGTCCCGCATACTGACCGCAAAGCCCCGCACAAACCCTGCTGAGGCAGCTACAAAACAAAAGGCTCAAAGTGGCTAGATTAACAGAGTCCTGAGCCTGGCTCTCAGAATGTGGGAATTTTGCCAGCCTATCCCCCCAGCAGTGCATCTGAGTCCAGCTGCCAGGCAAGACCCAGCTCCGCCCGCCGGCGGAGACAGAGGAAAAAGAAGTCAAACTGGTGCGTTTTCCTTCTGTCCGTGAGAGCCGGGGCTAGACAGGAGCGGGAGTCAGTAAAAGAGAGGAGGTTTTTCGCTGAGTGGTATGAAGTCCCAATTAAGAGCTCTGTGCCATGTCCTGAGGCTGATTAGGTGATCAGAAGGCTCAGTTTGATTGTGAATTCAGATCTTCGTTTCCAGAGGGATATAAGGAGACGTGGGCTTAGTCCACCATCTTGACTCCGCCCCCCAGAAACAGGATTTTTAATATAGCACTTGGGATCTCTGCCTCACTATTCAAATAATGATCAACTAATCAGTTCTAAAAAGGGGTCTGCCCAAAACATGTACATTTATTGGTAATACATTAAACACATTTCTGAACCCAAACAAAAACCAAACCCTTCTGCAGACCAGCTGGTGGTCTTGAACGGCTCACCTTTTCAGTTAGCAGCTACGGGCTTAGCCACTGTGCTACCAGCCAAAACGGAACGCACTGCCATTTAGTCTCATCTGACTCACAGTGACTGTAGAGTTCAGAGTAGTGCTGCCCCAGAGTTTCCATGAAGGATTTGGTGAATTTGAACTGCCGACCTTTCGGTTAGCAGACTTAGCACTTAACGCACTAAGCCATCAGGGTTTTCCTGTGCTAATGGGACTCCTTATATATCTGACTTCACAATCATTTACAAAATAAGCCCTGGTGGCACACTGGTTGAGTGCTCAGCTACTAACCAAACGATTGAAGTTTGAACCTACCTAATGACTCCATGGGAGAAAGACCTGGCGATCTGCTTCTGTAGACATTACAGCAGGAAAATTCCAACAGGTGCATGCTTGTCTCTATGGCTCGGAACACACTTGAGGTACCCAACAGCAACAACACCCTTAATGAGGACTGATAACTGTAGTCAGTGCTTTCCTTTTAAAACCAAAAAAAACACAAACCCACTGCTGTGGAGTCAGGTCCCACTCATGGCAACCCTAGAGGTCAGAGTAGAACTGCCCCATAGAGCTTCCAAGGAGCGCCTAGTGGATTTGAAATGCTCACCTATGGTTAGCAGATGTTAGCACTTAACCCACTCCACCACCTGGTTTTCCGTTTTGCCTTTAAGTATTACATAATCACGTAAAGTCATCTTAAATAATAAGATGTATTTAAAACTACCATATTTTTAATGCAAATAATGCATGCTTTATACATTTGTCAACAGTGCCCCCAACCACAAAGTATTTCCATAACCACTGCTATACCATTTTTTTAACATGTTGTTGTAAAAAAAATTAGTGCCATATACTTACAAAAATAACCTCGAAAGTGAAGGGCTCAGTTTCCTGATATGTACCAAAAGAAACCTGAAGAATATGTGTGGGGATGGCTTTTAAGGGTGTGGGGTAATGGTGCAAAAACCATAAAGCTGGATCAGAGTTTATTGATACGGGCTCACTAAACACAGCTCTTTTATTTAATGTTTCAGCTTGAGAGGTTAGGATCTGATAGTTTATTTGGGTGGTTCACTGAACCATGGATTATGTGGTGGCCATTACTAAATCAACTTGAAGGGCCAGACTTGCGTTGGTATGCTTTTTATCAAATGGATTAGGGAAATCGGCATGTTACAGTGGATTTATTAAATTAGACCTACAAATCCACACATACAGTACCCATAGAGTATGTTTTTTACCAAAAAAGTGAAGAATGAATTTATGAAGGCAGCTCCAGCATCCTTAAGACTGCTGTGATTGCTGTTCTGTGTAAGATTTGACAGTGGAAACTGCCCTAACTGAATTAAGACACCTAACTGCAATGGAGCAGATTGGATCCCATAACACTAAGGGCCAAGTGGCAGTACACAATCAACGAAGACAACACGGATGTGATTATCATAATGGACAAGGAAGTCACAACTGTAATCAGTATCCTCTTTCTTACTTGTATGGACTTATGATGTTGGTTACTTTGTCATGGTGTCCCTAGGAGTGAAAGAGATTGGCAGTCTACTAAATAGTTACTTGATCTGTACAAGCAGAAGAATTCTAGGTTAAGGGTGCAGCAGCCCAGCTTGAGTTGCCAGAATAGAATCATAGCCCCTCAATGAAATTCCAGGGGACCCAGTTTTATAGACCTGTAACCCCTTGAATGAAGGGGAAACCAGGTACCCTTAAGGAAGGACTGTAATACATTGCAAAAATTTCTACTGTTAATCTGTCTCCCAGCCTTCTGCAAAGGGATCTATAGACTTTTACAAGAGAAAAAGGAAATAATCAGACTTTTGGGAATTATTGAGTACTGGCTCTAAACTGGAAACCCTTGTGGCATAGTGGTTAAGTGCTACAGCTGTTAACTGAAAGGTTGGCAGTTCAAATCCACCAGGCTCTCCTTGGAAACTCTATGGAGCAGTTCTACTCAGTCTTATAGGCTAGCTATGAGTTGGAATCAACTCAGTAGCAGTGGTTTGGGCTCTGAACTAACACTAATTCCAGGACATCCAAAATATCACTATGCCCAAAAGTCAGAATGAGGGTGTATGGAGGTCAGGTTATTAATGGATTCCTGGCTCAGGCTGAGCTCACAGTGGGCCCAGTAGGTCTCCTAACTCATCCTAGAGTGACTTCCTCAATTTCAGAATGCACGATTGAAATAGATACACTCAGCAACTGGCAGAACCCCCGCACTGGATTCCTGACATGCAGAGTAAGGGCTATTATGGTATGAAAAGCCAAGCAGAAGCTGTTATAATTATCCTTTCCTAGGATAATAGTAAATTAAAAGCTTTATCACATACCTGGAGGGATTGCAGAGAATAGTGCCACCATCAGGGACTTGAAGGATGTAGAGTTAGGGTTTCCAACCACATCTCCTTTCAACTTGCTTATTTGGCCTGTGAAAAGAAAAGAACAGATGGAACCTAGAAAATGATGGTAGATAGTTAAAAATTTAACCAGCTGGTGACTCCAATTGCAGCTGCTGTTGCAAATATGGTTTCATTGCTTGAGCAAGTTAATGCATCTCCTGGCAACTGGTATGCGGCTATTCATCTGGTTAATTATTTTTCTCCACACCTGCTTTGAAGGATCACCAGGCACTGTTTGCCTTCACCTGGCAAAGTTAGCAATATATCTTCATTGTCCTACCTCAGAGCTGTATCAGCTCTCCGTGTCTATGTCATAAATTAGTCCACAGGGAATTTGACTGCCTTTCTTTCCTACAAGATGTCACACTGCTCTGTTACACTGATGACATTACACTGACTTAACCTAGCAAGGAAAGAAATGTCATGACTCTGGACACACAGGTAAAACATTTATGTGGTAGAAGGTGGGGAATTGAAAATCTCAGGCACCTTCCACCTCAGTGAAATTTCTAGGGATCCAGTGGTGTGAGACTTGTCAAGATAGTCCTTCTGAAGTGGAGGATAACTTATTCCATCTGGATCCTCCCACTAGTAAGAAGGAGACACAATACCTAGTGGGCCTACTTGAATTTTAGAGGCAATATATACAGCATTTGGGTGTGTTACTCCATCCTACTTATCAAGCAACCCAAAAATCTGCTAGTTTTGGGTGGGGCCCAGACCAAGAGAAGGCTCTACAATAGGTCTAGGCTGCTTTACAGGCCATTCTGCCACTCTTACCACATGATCCTGCTGATCAAATGGTGCTTCAACAGTTTGTGACAGACAGAAATGTTGTTTGGAATCTTTGCAAGGCCTCTATTGGTGAATCATAGCACAGACCATTAAGGCTATTAAGACTAAGAAAAAACAAAGAGACTTGCCATGCTCTGCAGATAGCTACTTTCTTTTAAGAAACAGCCTCAGTAGAGACTGAACATGTGACCACAGGACACCAGGTCACCATGCATCCTGAGCTGTCCATCATGAACTGGGTGTTGTCTGACCCACAGAGTCATAAAGTTGGCTGTGCAGAGCAGCACTCTATCATTAAATGGAAATCAAATACACAAGACTGTGCCCGAGCAGGACCTAAAGGCATATTCAAGTTGAATGAATTGGCCCAAATGCCCATGATCTCCACTCCTGTCACATAATAATATGTCCTTTCACAGTCTACACCTATGGACTCATGGGGAGTTCCTTAGGACCAGTTGATGAGAATGTGAAAACTCACGCCTAGTTTACCAATAGTTTGGCACAATATTCAGGTAAGACTCGAAAGTGAACAACAACAACTCTAAAGCCCCTTGCTGCGAGCTCCCTGAAGGACATAGTGAAGGGAAATTCTCCCAACAGTCAGAATTTTAGCACTGCATCTATTTTTCCACTTTACTTGGAAGGAAAAATGGCCACATATATATGCTGATTCATAGGCTGTGGCAAATGGTTTGGCTGAATGGTCAGGGACTTAAAAGGAACATGATTGGAAAACTGGAGACAAGGACACGTGAGGAAGAGATACATGGACATACATCTGTGAATGGGCCAAAGAAGTGATGATATTTTTGTCTCATGTGAATGTCCACCAAAGGGAAACCTCAGAAGATGAAACTTTTAACAATCAAGTAGACAAGATGATGCTTTCTGTGGAAATCAGTCACTCTTATCATTGCTCAAAAAACTCACTTACAAAATGGCCATGATGTTAGGGAGTGGAGGTTATGCAGAGGCTCAGTAGCATGAACTTTCACTCATCAAGGTCATCTTGGCTACAGACAATCCTGAATACCCAATTTAGCAGCAACAGAGACCAACACTGAGTCCCAAACATTGCACGATTCCTTGAGGTGATCAGCGAGAAACTTGATGGCAGATTGATTGCCTTGGACCACTTCCATGATAGAAAGAGCAGTGTTTTGTTCTTTCTTACTGAAATAGACACTTATTCTGGAGATAGATTTGTCTTCCCTGCACAATGCTTCTGCCAAAATTACCATCCGAGGACTTAAAAAATGCCTTATTCATCATCACAGCATTCCATACAACATCATCTCAGATACAGGACGTTATTTCATAGCAAATGAAGTGTGGCATTGGGCCAACACTCATGGAATTTTCTGGTCTTTATCTCCATTATTCTGAATCAGCTGGTTCGACAGAACAATGGAATGGCCTTCTAAAGACACAGTTATTGTACAATCTATGTGACAATCCTTGCAGGGGTGGAAAAATACACTCCAGCACACTGTACATGCTCTAAACCAGCATACAATACATGGGGCTATTTCTCTCATAGTCAGGTTACATGGGTGCAGGAATCAAGGGGTGGAAATGGGAGTGACACCACTCATTATTACTCTTAGTTCCCACTCACAAAATGCTTACTTCCTGTCCCTGTGATGCCATGCTCTGTGATTCTAGAGGTTCCAAAACAAGGAATGCTTCTGTCTGGAAACATATCACTGGCTCCATTGAACTGGAAGTTAAAAATTTCCCCTGAAAAAGAGCTTTGGGCTCTTCATGCCTTATATCTACAGACAAAGAGTAGAATTGCTGTATTAGTGTTGTGATTGATCTTGATTATCAAAAGGGAACCAGATTGATATTAAATAATGGATTTACAGAAGAGCATGTCTGGAATATAGAAGATCTTTTAGGCCATCTCTTAGTATTACCATGCCCTATGATTAAAGTCAATGGAAAACCATGCAACCCAGTTCTGAGATGACTACTAACAGTCCAGTCTACTCAGGAATGAAAGTTTGAGCTATCATACCAGGTGATGAACCATGATCCATTGAGGTGCTCAATGAGGGTAGAGGGAATATGGAATGGGTGGTAGAATAATGTAGGTCTAAATACCGTCTATGACCACGTGACCAGTTGCAGGAAAAAGGACTGTAATTATTACGAATATTTCTTCCTTGTATATGTGCATCAAATATTTCTGTTTTCTTCATTTATAAAACATAAGCTATAAGCAGGACTAGTGTATTTTTGGCTGTACGCATATTAGTTGTATCATGTTAGGTCCAAGTATGACTTCATAATTATCTGTATTAAGAGATGTGCATGGGTGACAAGCTGACAAAGGGTGGATGGTGATAATTAAGGTTGTGTGTCAGCTTAGCTGGACCATTATTCTTAGTGGTTTGGCAGTTATGATGTAGTTTGGTAATTATATAAGGATGTAATCACCTCCATAATGAGATCTAATATCATGTCATCTCCTGTATGATGAGATCAGTTATGAGCAGCCAAAAGGTGAATGAGAGTTTCCTTGGGGGTTTAGCATGTATCCAATGTAGGTAGAATTTCTGGTAAAGCTTATTGGCATTTGCTTGTTCTGGATACTACAGCTGGCTCTTGTTCATCTTACCTCCAGTTCCTGGAGCTTGAGCTAGTAACTCACTTGCTTCACTTCCTGATCAGCCTCTGTAGTCTGAGGGTCAGAGGTCTGCTGTTTGGTTTGCTGACCTTGGTTGGGTTCACCAGCTCCTGCAGCTTCCTGGGTCCAAAGACTTCAGCATGACCAATGGATATGGGATTTTCTGGCTTCTATAACTGTGTTTTCCACTTCTAACATTGAAAATGGGAATTCCAGAACACTTAATTTTGCTCATGAGGAATCTGTATATATACCAAGAGGCAGTCGTGAAAAAAGAACAAAGGGATATTGCATGGTTTAAAGTCAGGAAAGGTGTGCATCAGGGTTATATCCTTTCAGCAGACTTTTTCAATCTGTATGTTGAGAAAATAATCCAAGAGGCTGGACTGTATGAAGCAGAATGAAGCATCAAAATTGGAGGAAGACTCATTAACAATCTGTGTTATGCAGATGATGCCACCTTACTTGCAGAAAGTGAAGATATGAAACAACTTGTTGATGAAGATCAAAGACCCACAGCCTTCAGCATGGATTGCACCCCAATGTCAATAAAACAAAAATCCTCACAAATGGACCAGTAAGCAACATTATGATAAATGGAAAAAGAATTGAGGTTGTCAAGGATTTCATTTTACTTAGTTCTTCAATCAACGTCCATGGAAGCAGCAGTCAAAAAATCAAAAGGTACATTGCCTTGGGAAAATTGGCTTCAAAGGACCACTTTAAAGTATTGAAAATTAAAGATATCACCTTGAAGACTAAGGTGCGCCTGACCCATGCCATGGTATTTTCAATTGCATCATATGGATGTGAAAGCTGGACAATGAATAAGGAAGACAGAAGAACTGATGCCTTTGAATTATGTTGTTGGAGAAGAATATTGAATGTACCATACACTGCTGGAAGAACAAATAGATCTGTTCTGGAAGAAGTACAACCAGACTGGTCCTTGGAAGCAAAGACGGTGAGACTGCGTCTTACATCCTTTGGACGTGTTGTCAGGACGGATCAGTCCCTGGAGAAGACATCCTGCTCAGGGTAGAGGGAAGGTTCAGCAAAACAGAGGAAGACCCTTAATGAGATGGATTGACACAGTGTCCGCAAAGATAGGCTTAAGTGAGAAAACGATTGTGGACATGGCATAGGATGGGGTAGTGTTTTGTTCTGTGGTGCATTAGGTTGCTATGACTTGAAATTGACTTGCTGTCACCTAACAGCAACAACATAACGGTGTGAGCTATTTCCCAAACATAAATCTCTATATATGCTTACAAACCCTGGCAGTGTAGTGATTAGGTGATATGGTTGCTAATCAAAAGATTAGCAGCTTGAATCCACCAGGTACTCCTTGAAAACTCTATAGGGCAGTTTCTTCTGTCACATAGGGTTGCTAGGAGTTGGAATTGACTCAACAGCAGTAGGTGTTTTCTTTGTTGTTCTTGTTTTTTGGTTTTATATATATGCTTATACATTCCACTTGTCTTGCTTCTCTACAGCACTTGGCCTAAGACACATTTCAATCCATAACAAACACTTTCAGTAATTTAAAAAAGATTAATTCTCAGTACAATACCTTATAAAATTTCACCAAAATTAAACCCATGGTAAATGCTTAAAGGCTTTTTAATGGAGGATTCTTAGTAGTGAAAAATTAAAAACCAAGTGTCATGGGAGAAATATTGGTTGTCCTTTTTATAGTAAAACCTCTTGGAATAATACATGAGAAACAGTATGGTCATAGACTAAAATTCATCACTTTATCAATGAACACTGTTAAAAGACACATAGGAAATACTGCTGAAGACTTGGAAAAAAACAAGTACTAGACCAAATTACTTAGTGTGAGCTTTTGCTATGAAGCTGGATGGAAGTGTACGTTTCTAACGTGTTTAAACCTTAGGAACTTCGGTAGATGATGAAATACTCAAATTATTTGTCCATGAATGACTCAAGAAACTATGTACTGGATAGAACTACAACAGTAAATGTTTAACAGTAATAATCGTAAACTAGCAGTAAAAATGTTCAAGAAAAATTATGTAAATATAACCATGATTAATTGATTGTATTGACTGTCATTTTTCTTATTTCTTTTGTTTAAAGGATGGGAGTATGATTGTGGAAGTAATAGAATGCATAAAATGCATTCATTGCATTTTTTTTTTTGTAGTAGGCTATTGTAGCAAAGAATAAATCCGAAAGTATACCTAGTCCTTTAATAATGTTAAGATAATTAGTTAAAAGAAATTACAATTTTTATCAATACTAAAACATCTTATAATAAGCAGAGAAGAAATGTGACCATGAAGATCACATGTACTAGTGAGAAGTGTGCTGGCTTCTCTGGGACAAAATATCTAAGTTTAGCTTAGACAGGAACTACACTTTAAAAAAAAATTAAATTTTTAAATTGCCTTTCAAGAAAAGTTTTCTAAACTTGTACAAGTATTCTCTTAGAATTTGTGTGCTTCCTTTCAGGAAGATACATATTTTTTTAATCCTCCCTTTCAAAGTATGAAAGCATTTTAACAGTGAATGCAGAAGTTATTGAGTTTTTGAAAGAGACTTGCACTTGGAGTGAAAATTTTGGATATGATTGTTGGGCACTGTTTCCACTATATGATTTTGTTGTTGAAATGTTACATAACCTACAGAAGTAGTCACATTTGCAAACTTAAAGTCTAAATTGTTTAACACATTTAAAAATCTTCCAAATGAATATTTCTGGGAATATTCAATCCATTTGACAAAAATAGAAATTGGCAGCATCTTCTGATTACTTTAAAAGGATAACTAATTGACTATAGGGGAAATGGAACTAAACCAAGCCAATGTGTATAAAAATATTTGGAGAATTTTTTAATGCAACCTAAACGCTAATATTAAGATTTAATAAGCAGAGTTGACAATATTTCTTTGCTTTAGGTATAACCCCACTGTCAGGTTTTTGTTTTTGTTTTTGTTTTTTCACCTACAATTGCAATAAAAACCCATTGTCTAAATAAATTAAATTTAGAATTGTATCTTGAATTTGTTGGTTACAATGAATTTTACTAGGTTTTCAAAGTTCTTAAAGCATTTTCTCCCATAGCGTCTATGAAGGGAAATTGTCTTTGATGTCATATTTGTATTTTGAAATATCTCCTTTCTCTCTTTTCCTTTTAATTTCTGTTTTGTGTATGTTTGCAAACATATTAAATAATCAGTACAATAGCACATGATTTATAAGTAAGTACATGTATATGTGGAAACCCTGGTACCGTAGTGGTTAAGTGCTACAGCTGCTAACCAAAGGGTAGGCAGTTCAAATCTGCCAGGTGCTCCTTGGAAACTCTATGGGGCAGTTCTACTCTGTCTATAGGATCGCTATGGATCTGCATTGACTCGATGGCACTGTTTTTTATGTATCTCTCCATGTATACTTATATATTATGTATATTTCCCTGATAATTATGCAGAATTATGATTTATTCATTCATCTAGCTTCTGCTTTAGGCATTCATGTTATAAATAAGCCATTAAAATAATGAGCCCTCTACTCTTAGTTTTTCCTACATTAAAAACTGCTATAAAAATATTTTTCTTTTATCTTTTATTAAACTATATTATTTCCAGAAGAACCTTGAGGCATTATTTTGAATTAAGTCATGTTTGTCTTTGGCACATTCTGAATTTGGAATTAGAAAATTTTCTCATATCTCTTGAAATTAATCCACATCTGGTCCTGATTTTTCACCCAATTGCAAGCCAGCTGGAATTTATCCACCTGAAAATGGTACTGAGTTGTAAACTATCCTGGAAATACAGTCTCAGAGTGATCTGCAAGTACATGCAACAGAGACTTTATGTGCCACACTTAAGCAACAAAAGGTGAGAAACATTTTTGCAGTGTCTAAGATTATCACTGTATTTGAGTTTGAATGACAAGTTCTTTTCGCAATCTTACCTCAACTGAAATTTTACCATCAGCAACAAATTGTTCTATAAATACAAGTTGGAGACAGAGTGGAGAAGACAGATCACATGTGGTTCAACTTCAACAAAAGCTACTGTAAACTCTTATTGAATA
Organism: Heterohyrax brucei; assembly: GCA_028571685.1. Taxonomy (NCBI): domain Eukaryota; kingdom Metazoa; phylum Chordata; class Mammalia; order Hyracoidea; family Procaviidae; genus Heterohyrax; species Heterohyrax brucei. The sequence continues at coordinate 23,284,948 of CM053147.1, forward strand.
AGTTAATGCCTGACAGTGCTAGTGGGAGTAATAGTTATAGTAAAGATCGTAGTGGTGGTAGTGGCAAGAAATAATATTTGTAATGAATTAAGCACAACTATAAACACCTTATATGAAATTTAAGCTTTAGTCCTTGCAAGAACCCCATCAGGTTGGTGTATGTTGTTAGGTGCCATCAAGTTGGTTCTGATTGATAGCAACCCTAGTAAAACAGTAGGAAACATTGCCTAATGGTCACCACCCCCACAATTACTGCTGTTTAAGCTCATTGTTGCAACCACTGTGTCAATCTATCTCATCAAGAGTCTTCCACTTTTTTGCTGATCTTGTAGCTTACAAAGAATGATGTCCTTCTCCAGGGACCCATACATTTGGAAAACAGCCAAAGTACTTCAGATGTAGTCTCCACATCCTTGCTTCCAAGGAGCATTTTGACTTGACTTCTTCCAAGACAGACTTTTTGTTCTTCTGACACTCCATGTTGCTGTTATTGTTAGGTGTCATCGAGTCAGCTCTGACTAACAGTGTCCCTGTACACAACAAAACAAAACACTGCCGGGACCTGCACCATGCCCACAATTGTTTTTATGCTTAAGTCCATTCTTGCAGCTACTGTGTCAGTTCAGCTTGTTGAAGATCTTCCTGTTTTCCACTGGACTTCCACTCTACCAAGCATGATGTCCTTCCCCAGGGACTGATTCCTCCTGATAACATGTCCAAAGTATATTAGATGCAGTTTCACTTTTGCTTCCAAGGACCATTCTGGTTGTACTTCTTCCGGAAGTACAATTCAATATTCTTCTCCACTACCACAATTCAAAGGCATTAATTCTTCTGTCTTCCTTATTCATTGTCCAGCTTTCTCACCCATATAGGGTGACTGAAAACCATGGCTTGGGTCAGGCATACCTTATTCTTCAAGGTAACGTCTTTACTTTTCAATACTTTAAAGAGGTACTTTGCAGCAGATTTTCCCAATGCAGTGTGTCTTGATTTCTTGACTGCTGTTTCCATGGGCATTGATTGTGGAACCAAGTAAAATGAAACCCTTGATAACCTCAATCCTTTCTCCATTTATCATGATGCTGCTTACTGGTTCATTTGTGAGAACTTTTGTTTTCTTGACGCTGAGGTGCAGTCTGTACTGAATGCTGTAGTATTTGATCTTGATCAGATCCTCTACTTCTAGCAAGCAGAGTTGTGTAATCTGCATAATGTAGGGTATTAAAGAGTTTTCTTCCAATCCTGATTCCTTTTTCTTCTTCATATAATCCAGCTTCTCAGCTTATTTGCTTGGCATACAGATTGAAAAGTTAGGGTGAGAGGATACAACCCTGATACACATCTTTCCTGACTTTAAGCCATGCAGTGTTCCCTTGTTCTATCCTCATAACTTTCTCTTAATACATATACACATTCTTCATGAATGCAATTAATTGTTCTGGAATTCCCATTGTCCACAATGTTACCCATAATTTGTTATGATCCACACAGTTGAATGCCTTTGCATAATCAATGAAACACAGGTAAACATCTTTCTGATATTTCTTGCTTTCAGCCAGGATCCATCAGACATCAGCAGTGATATCCCCGGTTCCACTTCCTCTTTTGACTCTGTTTTGAATTGCTGGCAGTTCCCTGCCCATATGCTGTTGTAGTCACTTTTGAATGATCTTGAGCAAAATTTTACTTGCATGTTGGATAGTCTCTACATTTGGTATGATCACCTTTTTCAGGAATAGGCATCAATATGAATCTCTTCCAGCTGGCTGGCCAGGTAGCTGTCTTCCAAATTTCTTGGCAGGGATGAGTGAGCACTTTCAGTGCTGTATCCTTTTGTTAAAACATCTCAGTTGATATCCTGTAAATTCCTGGACCCTTGCTATTTTATCAATGCCTTTAGTACAGGTTTGACTTCTTCCTTCAGTACCATCTGTTCCTGATCATACGGTACCTCTTGAAATGGTGGAATGTTGACCAGTTTTTGTATAATTACTCAGTGTATTCCTTCTATCTTTTTTCAGTGCTTCCTGTCATGGATTGTATTGTGTCCCCCTAAAAATCTATGTATGGATTTGACTTGGCTATGAGTCACAATAGGGTGTAATTGCTCCCAGATGTTGTGAATCCTGCCACTGCAGTGTTGATGAGGGAGAATGGCAACAGCTGTGCTGGTGAGGCAGGACTCAAGCTACCAGCTTGTGTGAGACAGTGGAGATAAGTGAACAAACTAAGTCAGGAACCTCATACCACCTAGAAAGGCAGCACTGAGAGCAGAGCACGTCCTTTGGACCTGAGGTTCCTGTGCTGAGATGCTCTCATTAAATTTGAACTCAACCTAATGGACTGTGATAATTTCTCTTATTGAGCGGACTTGTGGCCAACTGGACTGTGGCAATAAAGTTTCCCTTCACGAAAGCATCCACTTGTGGCATTTGCTGTTGGAGCAGTACCAGATGACTAAAACACTTCCTGAATCATTTAATATTTTCCCTGTGGAATTCTTCAGTATTTCAATTCAAGTCTTGAATTTTTCCTTCAGTTCTTTCAGCTTGAGAAACACAGTGTGTACTTCCCTTTTGGTTTTTGCCTTAGACTGGGTTCTCTAGGGCAACGAAACCAGTAACATGTATAATATGGACAGAGAAAGATGTAAAGGAAACAGGTCACACAATTGTAGAGGCTGAAATGTTCCAAGTCCTGGATCAGAGCACAAGTCTCTTGCAGTGACAGAAGCAGGTGAACCTGACGTTGGCAGATCAGAGATTAGAGTTTCAGATCACAGGCTGTGTAGGTAGGTGAATCCCAAGATGGCAGGAGAGACTGTGAGGTTTCTGCTGATTCACAGAGCTACAGGGGTTGGCAAACCCAGGATTGGCATGTCAGGGAACAGGGCTCTTACTCACCGGCTGTGAGTATCAGTGAATCCAACAGTTGCTAGTTCAAGTCTCAGGAATGAGATGTAAAAAGAGAAGAGAGCAGGAGATGCTGGCAGCGTAAGCTGGTGGAAGTATGTGGCAGAAGGTGGGGAGATGAAGACTGAGGCTGGGCAGCGAGCCATCACAGGCCGCAACTCTGCCACTATATACAGCTGCCAAAACATTGGTCCAGCCAATCTGACAGAGTCTTAACCATTACAGTTTTCTATTTCAAGCTTTTTGTACTTGCCATTATAATACTTTGTCTTTTCAAGATGCGCTTTGAAATCTTCAGTTCTTTTACTTCATCATTCCTTCCTTTTGCTTTAGCTACTTGATGTTCAAGAGCAGATTTAAGAGTCTCTTCTGAAATTTAATCTGGTCTTTTTATTCTTTCCTGTCATCTTTAATGACCACTTACTTTCTTATGTATGATGTCTTTGATGTCATTCCACACCTTGTCTGGTTTTCAGTCATCAGTGTTCGGTGAGTCAAATCTTGAGCCGGCCTCTAAACTCAAACCACTTGTCTGTCAGTTTGTTATACTGTGGGAACTTGCATGTTGCGGTGATACTGGAAGCTATGCCACCAGTATCCAGACACCAGCAAGGTCACTCATAGTGGGCAGGTTTCAGCTGAGCTTCCAGACTAAGACAGCGTGGGAAGAAGGACTCAGCAGTCTATTTATGAAAAGAATTAGGCAATGAAAACCTCGTGAATGGTAGTGGAATATTCTCAGACATAGTGTCAGAAAATGACCCCCAAGGTTGGGAGGCATTCAAAAGATGACTGGGGAAGAACTGCCTTCTTACAGCAGAGTCAACCTTGATGACATGGATGGAATAAAGCCTTTGGGACCTTCATTTGCTGATATGGCATGACTCAAAATGAGAAGACACAGCTGCAAATATCCATTAATAATTGGAATATGGAATGTATGAAGCATGAACCTAGGAAAACTGAAAATTGTCAAAAATGAAATGGAGTGTATAAACATCAATATCCTAAGCATTAATGAACTGAAATGGGCTGGTGTTGGGCATTTTGACCTGGACAATCATACAGTCTACTATACCAGGAATCAAATCTTGAAGAGGAATGGTGTGTTCATCATCAAAAAGAACATTTCAAGCTCTGTCCTAAAGTACCATGTTGTCAGTGATAGGATAATAGCCACACACCTACAAGGAAGGCCAGTTAATATGACTATTAGTGAAATTTACACATCAAACATTAAGGCCAAAGACGAATAAACTAAAGATTTTTACCTGCTTCTGCAATCAGAAATTGATCAAACATGCAATCCGGCTGCACTAGTAATTAGTGGTGATTGGAATGCCAAAGTCGGAAACAAAGAAAACAGATTGGTAGCTGGAAAACATGGCCTTGGTGACAGAAATGATTTGGAAATTGCATGATAAAATTTTGCAAGAACAGTGACTTCTTCATTGCAAACACCTTTTTGCACAAACATAATCAGCATCTATACACTTGGACTTGCCAGACAGAACACATAGGAATCAAATTAACAACGTATGTGGAAAGAGATGATGGGAAAGTATAGTAGCAGCGATCAGAACAAGACAGACACTGACTGAAGTGCAAGCCATCAATTTCTGAAATACCAGTTTCAATTGAAACTGTAGAAAATTAGAACAAGTTCACGAGAGCCCAAGTATTACCTTGCGTATATCCCACCCGAGTTTAGAGAGTATCTCAAGAACAGATTTGATGTGTTGGACATCAACATCATAATTCAAAGGCTTCTTCTTCAGTCTTCCACATTTGTTGTCCAGTTTTTATACACATGCAAGGAGATTCAGAGTGCCTTGGTTTGTGTCAGGCACTTGTTAGTACTCAGGGTGACATATTTGCTTTTTAACACTTTAAAGAGGTCTTTTACAGCAGACTTAACCAATGTGCTAATCCTTGGATTTCTTGACTGCTGCTTCTATGAATGTTGTCAAACCAAGTGAACAGAAATCCTTGACAACCTGTCTTTTCTCCCTTTATCGCGATGTTGCTTGTTGGTCCAGTTGTGGGGATTTTTATTTTCTATATGTTGAGGTGTAATCCATACTGAAGTCTGTAGTCTTTTATCTTCAGCAGTTAAGTGTTTCAAATCTTCTTCACTTTTAGCAACCAAGTTCTGTCAACTGCATATTACAGGTTCTTAATGAGTCTTCTCCCAGTCCTGATGCCTCACTCTTTTTCAAGTAGTCCGACTCCTTGGATTATTCACTGAGTATACAGAAGGGATAAGTATGGTGAAATGATACAACCCTTCTACACACATTTTCTGATTTTTGGTCACACAATATCACCTTGTTCTGTTTGAATTACTGCATCTCAAGTTCTGCATGAGCACAATTAATCATTGTGGAATTCTATTCTTTCCAATATTCACCATAATTTGTTATGATCCACACAGTCAAATGTCCTACATTGTCAACAAACAACAGATAGATATCTTCCCAGTATTTTCCACTTTTGGCCAAGATTCATCTGTTATTAGCAATTACATCACTTCCTCTTTTGAATCTGTCTTGAATTTGTCAGTTCCCTGTGCGTGTACTGCTGCAACCATTTTTAATTTATCTTCAGCAAAATTTTACTTGCATGTGATATTCATGATATTGTTTGATAATGTCTGTATTCTGTTGAATCATCTTTCTTTGGAATGAGCACAAATAAGCATCTCTTCTACTCAGCTGGCCACATAGGGTAGCTGTCTTCCACATTACTTGGCATGGATGAGTGAAAACCTCTAGCACTGCATCCATTTGTTGAAACATTTCGATCAGTATGTCATCAACTATTGAAGTTCTGTTTTTTTACCAATGCAAACGGTACAGTTTGGACCTACTTCTTTCAAAACCATCAGTTCTTGATCTATGCTCCTTCCTGAAATGGGTGAATGTCAACAAATTCTTTTTGGTTCAGTGACTGTGTTTATTCTTTCCATCCTCTTGTGATACTTCCTGCATAGTTCAACATTTTGCCTATAGAATTCATCAAAATTGCAACTAGAAGTTTCAGTATTTTCTTCAGTTCTGTCAGCTTGAGAAATGCTGAGTGTGTCCTTTTGGTTTTCTAACACCAGGTCGTTGCACATTCAGTAAATTAATTTACTTTGTCTTCTGGAGCCACCCTTTGAAAGATTCTGTTCAGCTCTTTTACTTCATAATTTTTCTACTTACTTTAGCTCCTCTATATTCAAGAGCAAATTTCAAGGCCTTTTCTGATATTCATTTTGGTCTTTCCTTTCTTTCCTGTTTTTTTCAGTTACTTTTTAGTTTCTTCATACATGGTGTCCTTGATGTCATCCCACTAGTCACCTGTTCTTCAATCATTAGTGTTCAGTGTGTTCAGTCTATTCTTGAGATGGCCTCTAAATTCAGGTAGTATATACTCAAGCTTGTACTTTGGCTCTCATGGCTGTGTTGTAATTTCCCTCAGCTTTAACCCGAAATTACATATGAGTGATTGACAATCTGTTCCATAGTAGTCCCACGGCCTTGTTCTGACAGTTGATATTGAGCTTTTCCATGGTCTTTTTCCATGAATGCAGTCAGTTTGATTCCTGTGTTTTCCATCCAGTGAAGTTCACAGGCATATTCATAGTTGCTGATCTTTTTTTTTTTTAATAAGCATTTGCAATAAATAAGTCATTGGTCTCAGAAAATTCTATCATGTGATCTCAGACATCATTTCTGTCACCAATGACATGTATTCCAACTACAGATACTTCTTCTTTGTTTCCAACTTTCATATTCTCCTCACCAGTATGTTTGAATGTTTGGTCAATTTTAGACTGCAGAAATTGGTAAAAATCTTCAATATCTTCATTTGTGGCTTTTGTAGTTAGTGCATAAATTTCAAGAATGGTCATATACTAATTGGTCTTCCTTGTAGGCATATGAATATTATCCTATTATTGGCAGGGTTGTACTTCTAGATAGAACTCAAAATGTTCTTTTTCACAACAGATGCAAAGCCATTCTCTTCGATTTGTCACTCCTGGCATGTTACACTATACAATTGTCTAATTCAAAATAGTCAATACCAGCCCATTTTAGTTCACTAATGCTTAGTTTATCAATCTTTATGCTTTCCATTTTTGACAACTTCCACTTTTCCTAGATTCAGTCTTCATACATGCTGCTTTCAGATTGTTAGTGGATGTTTGCAGGTTTGTCTTCTTGTTTTGAGTTATGACATGTCAGTAAACAAAGATCCTGAAAGCTTGACTCCATCCAGATTGTTAAAGCTTACTCTACTTTGAGGAGGCAGCACTTTCCTTCTTGTATTTTGAGTGCCTTCCAACCTGAGAGGCTTATCTTCTGGCTCTATATCAGACAATGTTCCACTGCTCTTCACAGGTTTTCACTGTCCAGTATTTCTGCAAGTAGACCACCAGATCCTTCTTCCTACTTTTTCTTAATCTGGAAGCTCTACTAAAACCTGCCCACCAGGGATGACACTGCTGGCATTTGAAATAAATACCTGTGGCAAATTGCTTCTGGAATCACAGCAGCACATAAGCTACCACAGTATGACAAATTGACATTTAATTACAGTTCATTTAAATTCCTATCCTGGTAATTCTAAATCTCTGCCAAATCTAATTGTAATATTGATGCTTTTTTTCTGACTGAGTTGTGTGCCTTTTAGCATGTGTTATTGTTTCTGTTGTTGAAAGCTAGACAGTTACAACTGGTAACCTGGTTGTAATTCCTTGAAAATCCCTGTTGATGGCAATGTACTAGTACAGTATAAGTAGGAGGACCAAAACATAAAACCAAACCCACTGCTTTCAACTCACTTCCAGCTCTCAGTGACCCCATAGGACAGAGTAAAGCTACCAAGAAAGATTCCAAGGAGTACAGGGAGGATTAAAACTTCTGACTATAGCACTTAACCACTATACCACTGGGGTTTCCCAGAGACATTTTATAACCTTGTGATTAGGCCCCATTCTTTTAGTTAGTCTGTGCCCTTAGGCTGATACAGTTACAAGGACTTCTCCACTGTTTCTTCCTTTTTCTTTTTTCACTGCTTTGGTAAAATGGGAAGGCTATAGCATAGGAGATGTAACTGAGTATTTCCCATCCTTCTTCTGATTAAACCTAAATTGGTTGGGTTCTGGTAAAGTAATTGCCCTGAGGGCAGATGGTTGTTGAGAACAGAGTACTATTTCAATATGGTTATTTTTCTCTTCCTTTTATGAGAGCTTTTGGAAGTAAAAATTGATGAAAGAATTGAGACTCAGTCTCCAGGACTTTTTATCTCCCAAGTTTGTCTAAACTTGTTGCTGTGTATCACTGAGTTAATTCAGACTCACAGTAACTGGATGGGACAGAATAGGATTGTCCCATAGGTGTTTCTTAAGCTCTACTCTTTACCAGGGCAGATTGCCAGGTCTCTTTTCCAACGGAGCTGTTGCCACTTTTCAGTTAGCAGCCAAGCTCTTAGATATTGTGCCACCAAGACTCCTTAGCTCAAACTTAGTCTCTGCAAGTACTCAAAAACAAAAACAAAAACAAAAACAAAAACAAAAACAAAACAAACAAACAAATCTATTGTCATCAAGTAGATTCCAACCCATAGCAATGCTATGGACAGAGTAGAAAAGTCCCATAGAGTTTTCAAGGAGTGCGTGGTAGATTTGTACTACCAACCTTCTGGTTGGCAGCTATAACCTTTAGTTAAGTATATCCGTCTGATGCTGTGCCCAGCAGTGTTGGTTTCTAGTCATGATAATTTCCTGCTCCCAGTTAAGCAGAGATTCTCTGTATCAGTCTGTCTTTTCAGTACTGGGGCAGCAGTTTTCTCTGTGACCCCTAGTCTGTGACAGATCTACAAATAGTCATGGAGTTTCAGCTTTCTAACATTTTTTTTTGTCTTATTGTGAATACAGAGGTGATGATTTCCACAGTCTTTATATGCTGCCATAGAGACTGGTAGCCTCTCCAGAGAAGCACTATGTTATAAACCTCTATCTAGCACGTGACGTCCTTATCTTGGCCAAGGGTCAGTACCGGACTTCCAGGCACCCCAGAGACAAGCATAAAGCTGTCCTGCCCAATTATAAGATAACCCCATCCCTATGTAGGAAAGATAACAGTGTCTTTTAATGGTCAGAAGTTTTAAATTTTAAACAAATTCAATATATTCCATTTTTTAATATATAGTTAGTGTGATTGTTTTCTCTCTTAAAAACCAGGACTATCTCAATGTTACGAAGACACTCTCTATATTTCCTGCAATATATCATTCTAGAAGGTGAAATTTTATAACATATTTAGTTCTATGATTGAGTCCATCCAGGTGTACCTCAAAAGAACTCTTTGGTGACCTATCTCCAAAAAATCAGCCATTAAAATCTCTATGGAACGTGGTTCTACTTGGGACACTCATGGGGTTGATTCCACAGCAACTGGTTGGTCCGTGATCTATACTTCATTTAATATTGTATATTTAATACAGTATACAATGAAGGGTCACTTTTTTGTATTATGCTTAACTAGTTATACCTATTGCTGTCAGGTTGATTTTGATTTATAACCACCACACAGGACAAAGTAAAACAGCCCCACAGAGTTTCCAAGGCTGTAATCTTTACAGAAGCGGACTACAACATCTTTCTCAGTGGAAAGGCTGGTGGGTTTGAACTGCTTATCTTTCAGTTAGCATTCAGTGCTTAATTACTGCACCATCACAGCTCCTGCAACCAGTTGTTAGATTACTCTTCACTGAAAATATTTTACTCGCCTTTGTAATTATCTGGGTTCCTTTCATAGAAACCAGCTGACAGTGTGAGTGGCATCTAGACTTTCTGTCCTCTTCTGCTGATCTAATTACATATGTTTAAGTCACAACCACATTAACTTAACTTGCAGCTGTACAGTAAGTATTAAAATGGCAAGTATTAATCTTCAAACTTTATTCTTTAACAAAATTGTTTTGACTATTCTGGATTCTTTGTATTTCTATATAAGTTTTATAATAGCCTTGTCTTTTGCACCCTACCACCCTCCAAAACAATGCCTTTTGGAACTACAATGAATCTACAGAAGGCACTTAGCAGAATGAACATCTTAACAGTTTTCAGTCTCCTCGTCAGTGTACGTGGTATTTTCTTTCTTCCTTCAATCTTCCCTTTCTTCCTTCCTTCCTTTCTCCCTCCTTCTATTTTTCTTACTTCATCTGTCTGCTTTTAACATTTCATTCAGTAATATTTTGTGATTTTTGTGGGACAGAGGATTTGCATACTTTTTATTAGTTTTTCCTAAAATTACATGTTTTTGATATTATAAATAGTATATTTATGTTTTCATTTTTAATTATTTATTACTTGTTGTTAGGTACCATTGAGTTGATTTTGACTCATAGTAAATGTATGAACAACAGAACAAACCACTGCCCAGTTCTGTGCCGTCCTTACATTCATTGTTTCACTTGAGCTCACTGTGTCAATCTGTCTCATCGAGGGTCTTCCTCTTTTTTGTTGATCCTCTGTTTCACCAAGCAAGCTGTTCTTCTCCAGGTGTCTCCTGATAACACATCCCAGGTATATGAGACATAGCCTTACCACCCTTGCCTCTAAGGGGCATTCTGGTTGTACCACTTCTAAGAGAAATTTATTTGTTCTTTTGGCAGTCAATATCATATTCAATATTCTTTGCCAATGTACATTTCAAAGGCATAAATTCTTCAGCCTTCCTTCTTCATTGTCAGCTTTTGGTGCATATGAGGAGACTGAAACCAACATGACTTGGATTAGGTGTACCATGGTCTTCAAGGTCAATGCTTCTTAATGTTTTGAAGAGATCTCTTTCAATAACAGTCCAGTGTAATGTGTCACTTGATTTCTTGACTGCTGCTTCCATGGGTGTCAACTGCAGATCCAAGTAAAATGAAATCCTTGACAACTTCAATTGTTCTCCATTTGTCATGGTATTGCTTATTGGTTCAGTTGTGAGGAGTTTTGTTTCATCTGTTTTGAAGTGTGATACATACTGAAAGCTGATCGTCAATCTTCATCAGTAAGTGCTTTGAGTCTTCTTCATTTTGGCAAGCAAGACTGTGACATCTGCATATCACAGATTGTTAATAAGTGCTGGTGCCGCATTCTTCATATAATTCAGCTTCTAAAGACTATTTACTTAGCATACATATTGAAGAAATATGATGAAAAGATATAACCCTAATGCACACACTTCCTGACTTTGAACTATGCAGTATCCTCTTAAGTTTAGCTGCATCATTAAGGTTGACTGTAAGGAAGCAGCTCTTCCCCAGTTGTCTTTTGAGTGCCTTCCAACCTAAGGTGCTCATTTTCAGGCATTGTGTCAGTGTTTCACTGCTCTTCACAACATTTTCATTGCATAATTATTTTTAGAAGTAGATGGCTGGGTCCTTCTTCCTAGTCTGTCTTAGTCTGGAGACTTTGAAGCCTGTCTACTGTGGGTGATTGACTGGTGTTTGAATACTGATGGCATACCTTCCAGCATCACATTAACAGGCAAGCTCCCAGAGTCCAATAAACTGACAGACACGTGGAGATAATTATTGCTAGTTTATAAAAATTCATTTGTGTTATCTATATTGAGTTTAGGAAACCCTGATGGCTCAGTGGTTAAGTGCTACGTCTGTTAATGAGAAAGTTGGAGTTCAAATCCATCAGGCACTCCTTGGACTATGAAGCAGTTTCACTCTGTTCTATAGGGTTGCTATAAGTCAGAATCAGCTTAACAGCAGTGAGTTTGGTTTTTATGTTGAATTTATACACTGTACATCTGCTATATCAGTTATTATTTCTAGTTGTTAATTGTTAAAATGTTTACCATTTTCTATCTAACAACACCATTCTGAATAAAGGAAATTTTATATTTCTTTTCTGTCCATGTACATCTGTCTCTCTGTGTATATAATAGTAGCATAATATATTAGTTTCGTGACTGGTAGAGTATAAAAAAACTCCTAAGTAAACTTACATCTGTTTACATTCATTACTAAGTTGATTCCAACTCTTGGGAATCTCATATGTGAAGTCTAGGACTGCATTCCATAGAGTTTTCATTGGTTGAGAACTTTCAGAAGTAATTACCAAGACTGTCACCCATGGTGCCTCTGGGTAAGTTCAAGTCACCAACCTTTAGCTAACAGTGGAGTGTTTAACTATTTGCTCTGTTCTAGGAGCAACTAGACTTTCCTGAAAGTGACATAACTCATATATACCTTAGTCATTCATAACTGAAAGAATAAAAAGACACTAGGGTATATGCATGGTGTTACAGCTGCTAACCAAAGGTTGGCAGTTGGAATCTACCAGGTGCTCCTTGTAAACTGTGTGAGGCAGTTGCAATCTGTCCTATACAGTCACTATGAGTTGGAAGTGACTCAATGGCAATGGGCTTGGTTTTTGGTTTTTATGGTAGGCATAAGATTCTTCAAAAAATCAAAGTTGGTTACTTTTCCTAAACACATTTTTTTTTTTTTAAATGTTGTTTATGTAAAGGTCTTGGAAGATGGGGCAGGTGGGGCTGAAATCTAATTTATAATCTGATTACCAAGTCAGGCACCCCTGAAAGTGGTGAACCTAGGTTGAATTCCTCTGCATAAAATGGAAACTTTAATTAAAGATGGTCACCTTATGAACTAGCAGCAGCCCTGTACCTGAAAGATGGCTTTTGTTGTGTGGGAATAGGGTCATGTGATGAAATCGTGGGGTACCAGCCAACAAATGAAGGATGCGAGGTGATGAAGAATGAGACAAAAATAAGACAATGGCACCTTTTCACTTTGATCCTCAATATATCCTTAGTGGTTATAGTCTTTAGCTTTTTTTTTTTTTTTTTTCTCTACAGTAGTTAAACTTTCTAGTACAGGGTAAAAGGAAAAATATCATGATTTTTTTCACTCCTCAGATATTTGTTGTTCATTCATGAATACCATTCATGAGTTGAAATTGACTCAATTGAAATGGATTTTTAAATTTTTTTATACGTTGTTGATGGGTACTGTCAAGTCCATGCCAGCTCAGTGATACAAAGTGTTAAAAGTAGAACTTCCCCATGGGAATGAGGGGAGCAGATCTCCAGCATAGCTGCTGGGTGAGCTGGAACTATCAACTCCTGTTAGCAGCTGAGTGCTTAACTATTTTGCTACCCAAAAACTCATTGTCGTGGAGTCAATTCCTACTCATATGGACCCTTCTTAAATATTGTGTCTGAATTAGAGTGACCCTATAGATCAGAGCAGAACTGCACCATACAGTCTCCAAGGAGCACCTGGCAGATCTGAACTGCTACCCTTTGGTTAGCAGATGAAGCCCTTAACCACTACGCCACCAGGGTTTCCAAATATTGTGTAAAACCCAGTGCTGTAGAGTTGATTCAGACTCATAGTGACCCTATAGGGCAGGGTAGAACTGCTCTATAGTGTTTCCAAGGAGTTCCCGACAGATTCAAATTGCTGACCTTTTGGTTAGCACCCGTAGCAATTAACTACTACACCAAATATTATGTAGTGAGATACAAATGTGAGTCATATGTAATCCCTGTGCTTGTACCACCTTGCAGTGAATTTAACTGGATAGAGCCAAACATCAACATCCTTAATCAGGGCGAGTTGTTCAGATGTAAACATGTGATCTTTTTTGGGACATCTAGCTTATACAAGCTTCATGTGTTTTTTTCTTTGTTTTGTTTTTTTTTCCCTATAGGAACTACTGGAAGAGATGTTCTTTTCTGCTGGATAGTATGCTGCAAAGTTACCAGGCTTAGGCTTGCTGAATCAGAATATTTCAGAGGAATGTGTTGCTAAAAGGATGGTAAGAAAAATAGAATTGAAGCCTTGACAATATTCTGAACTTATTTTTTCAGACGAGCTAAATTGAAATTAAAAGTTTGTGTATATGTATAAAAAGATCCAAGATGGTGCAGTGGTTAAGCACTCCACTGCAAATCAGAAGTTCAGCAGTTTGAACCACATCCTACCTCCCAAACCCTCTGCAGAACAAAGATGTGGTAATCTGCTTCTATAAAGATTTACAGTCCTAGAAACCCTAGGGGGCAGTTTTAATGTGTCCTCTAGGGTACTATGAGTTGGGAGAGACTCAATACAACAGACTTTGAATTAGTGTATGTGTGAGAAGTCTGTGGACGCCACAAAGCATTTGTGCTCAGCTGCTAACTGAACAGATGGTGATTAGAACCCACTTAGCAAATTCATGAAAGAAAGATCTGGTGATCTACTTCCATAAAGATCAAGAGGTCTGACAAGTCCATGAACTTAATTGTTCCAAGTGTTACATACCTCATTGATGAATATCACTATGGTCATCTTTAAAGAACTCCCATTAGAAAGCTATGCGCTGACACCAGCACTTAGTCTACCCTTCAAAGACATTTTGAACTCTTTCTGGAATAGCCATAGAGCATGGTGGCAAGGTTGCGAACTTAATTGTATAGTTGTCTGTGAGGGGGGTTTTAGCCAGTAAACAAATAAGTGTATCGGAATACTCTCCCTATTCATCTGGTCTGGCCCCCAGTGACTTTTTTCTTTACCTGAAGATAAAGGAAATACTGAAAGGAAGACATTTGGATGACATTCGGAACATCAAAGGTAATATGATGACAGCTCTGACGGCCATTCCAGAAAAAGTGTTCCAAAGTTACTTTGAAGGGTGGACTAGGTGCTGGCTTTGGTGCATAGCTTCCCAAGGGGAGTACTTTGAAGGAGACTGTAGTGCTATTCAGTTACGAACTATATAGCACTTTTTATAGAATGAGTTTGATGAACTCAGTTGGCATTTCTCATGTAGTCAAGAAAATCTTATGGAGCTCATGTCTACTCAGTAGCATACAAGGTCACCATGAGTCTAAATCAACTTCACAGCCATGTGCTTGTCTCCCTGGCTTTGCATATGTGTGTGAATAGCTATGCTGGTTGAGTGGTGTTTAGGAAAAAAAAATAGACATAGGAAGTAAAATTCAGGCTAGTAAAAAAATGGAATGATTTCAAGTTTAGTAAAAGCTTTGGCATTTATCCTCAAAGCATTGTAGACCCATCTATGATATTTTATGTGAGAAGCAAATATTTTTTATGAGAAATACCATATTGCATAGCTCTGGAGTTCCAGATAAAGAAGACCTAAATTTTGGTTTGCTAACCTTCTGAACATTTTCATATGAATACAATCTCTCTATAATCACAATGAAAATTGTACTTAGTTGAATACCATCAAAGTCAATTGTGGCCTGAAAGGCCCAGGATACCCTACTTCAAATCAAAGTTAATTTGACTCTTCTTTGAAGGTAATTCTGGTTTTTAGTTGGTTTGAAATCTTCCCCAAAGCATCACTTTCTAGCTGAAGTCTTTTCATTGTGAAAAAGAATAAAGGGATGTGCTTGACACAGCCAGATGAAACACATCACCATTGTACCTGACAATCAAGAAATTTGAAATGACAAGATCTTCTTAAAACAGTCCTAGGCAAACTGGTCTTTGAACTACAAGTTCAAGTGATAGATGCTGGAGAGGCCATGAACATAGTGGGGGAAGTTTTCTGTTTTGCATGTCTCCTTTCTTATGTATCTTTTAAAGGAACCGGGATTTCCCCTCTTATTTGTAGTTCTCTTAGAGAGTTTTAGGTATCTGAATCCTAAAGGCAGATGGAATAAAATGAAAACAGGTGTTGCGGATTGAATTGCATTCTCCCAAAAATGCACGCAGTAATTTGCCTAGACCATGATTCGTGGTACTGTGTGATGTTCCTGCATGGCGTAAATCCTGCCCTTACGGTGCTAGTAATGGAGGATGAGCAGCAGTTGTACTGGTGGAGACAAGACTCAATGAAGCAATCTTCTGGGATATACAGTAAAGGGAAGCAAGCAGGGAGTTGGAGATTCTTTTAGTCAGCTAGTGCTACTCTAACAGAAATTCCACAGAGTGGATGGCTTTAACAAAGGAAGATTTATTCTTACACAGTCCAGTAGGCTACAAGTGCAAATTCAGGATGTCTGCTCCAGAGGAAGGCTTTTCCCCTTGTTGGCTCTGGAGGAAAGTCTGGAATTGCATCATTCTTTGTCCGTGGAGCATCTTGGCACAGGAATCTCAGGTCCAAAGGATGCGCCCTTCTCCCAGCCCTTCTCCAAGTGCTGCTTGCTTGGTGGTGTGAGGTTCCCAATTCTCTGTTTCCTTCTCTTTTGTTTTATCTCTTGCAAGATGAAAGGGTTAAGGGTGGGGCAAGCTATACTCCAGGGAAACTCCCTTTACAGTGGAGCAGGGAGGTGATCTTATAAAGGGATTTAAAGTCCCACCCTAACCTTTTAACACACAGCATAGGAAAATCACAAAATGGAGGACAATCATAGAATACAGGGAATCATGGCTAGCCACATGGCTACACATATTTTTGGGGGATCTCATACCACCAAGAAGCAGTGACAGGAGCTGACAGCTTCCTTTGGAAAAGACCGTGAGTCCCTATGCATTACAGGCTCCTACTCCAGGGGCAGACCAACAGCATAGACCTTCCTCCGGAGCCAGGAGAGAAAGCCTCCCCCTGGAGCTGACATCCTGAATTTGGACTTTTAGCCTAATAGACTGTGACAAAATTTCTCTTTTACAGTCATCCACTTGTGGTATTTCTGTTACAGCAGCACGAGATGACCAAGACAACAGGTGTGTTGTGTTTTGTGGCTCACTGTTGAGTCGATTCTGACTGATGGCAACCCCATGTGTGTAGAGTCAAACTGTTCCATAGGATTTTCAAGACTGTGACCTTTCAGAAGTAGTGACTGAGACTGTCTCCCCAGGCTTCTTTGGGTGGGTTCAAACTACCAGGCTTTTGGCTAGTAGTGAGTGACTAACCATTTGTATCATCTAGGGACTCCTGAAAACAGGTATGTTGTTGGTGTTGGGTGCCATCAAGGTAATTCTGACTCATAGCCATAGTAATCCCATCTGTCAAGGCAAAACTGCCTGATAGGATTTCCTTGGCTATAATCTTTATTACAGCAGATCACCTGGTCTTTTTCTTGTGAGCCACTGGGTGGGTTTGAATAAACCTTTTGGTTAGTAGCTAAGTGCTTAACCATGGCATCACTAAGGCTTCTTGAAAACAAGCATAAATCTGTTTAACAACCTATTGTCAAGTTGATTTCATCTCATACCAATGCTGTATAGAGTTATACAATACATTATTTTGCCTTTACTTTCTATCCATATTGAATTATACATTTTGGGGAAATATGAAATACAGGCCAAGGATCACTGTTTTTGCTTATGGTTAAACAGTTATCAGAGCCTCTTATATAAAAAAGGTATTCATTATGTCCATCTTTACCCCTTCCTCAGTCCATATAATCATTATCTCTTACCTAATGTACTAGTCAATAGCTCATTAGATATTTTGGAAGGTCTGGTGGTACAGTGGTCAAGAACTACAGCTGCTAATCAAAATGTTGGTAGTTCAAATCCACAGTTGCTCCTTGGAAATCCTAAAGGGTAGTGCTACTCTGTCTATAGGATCACTGTGAGTAGAAATCAAACTGATGGCAATGAGTATAAATATTCTGAGCTGTATGTTTCTGGGCACATAGGAGTATTGTATTGCCTCAACAAATTTGAAGCTAAGTATGGCCATGCAACTTTCTATGGACAATGTAGCATTTTATAAGTAAATATACAATTTACCATCTTTCCTTCTTTTTTGTCTTAGCAATTAAAGAAGTCAGAGATAGAGGATCCATCTTCCTTTCCCCAAGGAGTGTGACATGGAGCTTTTCTCAGTAGCCATGTGGCTTCTCCTGCCCATAAAATATGAGCACAAATGATGAATTCCTGGTGGGGTAAGATTAGCATCTTCTGTTTCCCTATCTTCTGCCTCCTCGGAAATTACAGTGCAGCCATATATAGATGCATTCTCATCATCAGAATAGAGCAATCTGAATTTTGGAGTCACCACACACACGTGAGTGTAGACTAATCTGTGATAGATTTTGAGGGAATCAAAAATAAGCCATACAGTGATAAAAGCATCAATTTACTGGGAAGATATAAAAATGCTAAACTAGAATACATCTGAAAAAATAGCAATTTATATCTTCCTTACCTAGTCCTGTGGTAATACAATTATCACAAATGAGTGACTTTAAAGGACATAAATGTATTTCCTCACAGTTCTGGAGCCTAAAAGCCTATACCAGGATCTTAGACATGTCAGTTCTTTCCTTGTGGGTAGTCCTTGGCTTTCCTTGGTTCCGAGCCTTACAGACAACCCTCATATGGCATCTGTTTTTCCACTTGTGTCTTTATGTCTAATTTGCCTTTTTTAAATAACTCAGAGGTGATGAGGATTAGGATACACTCTGCACCTGCATGGTCTTAATAGCACAATAAAGAAAACTAAATTTCAAAATAGGATTACCTTCACAGGTATGTTGTTGTTAAACGCTGCCCAGT
This sequence comes from Heterohyrax brucei, assembly GCA_028571685.1. Taxonomy (NCBI): domain Eukaryota; kingdom Metazoa; phylum Chordata; class Mammalia; order Hyracoidea; family Procaviidae; genus Heterohyrax; species Heterohyrax brucei. The sequence goes on from CM053147.1 coordinate 23,303,340, forward strand.
CCTGTGCCATGGCACTTGTTGTTATGCTTAAAACCCTTTGCTGCACTCACAGTGCCATCCATCTTATGGAGGATCTTTCTATTTTTTTGCTCACCCTGTACTTTACCCAGCATGATGTCCTTCTCCAGGGACTGATCTCTCCTGGTGACATGTCCAAAGTATGTAAGACGCTGTCTCGCCATCCTTGCTTCCAAGGGGCACTCTGGTTCTACTTCTCCTGGGAGAGATCTGTTTATTCTTCCGCCAGTCCATGGACCATTCAATGTTCTTTACCAGCATCACAATTCAAAGGTGTCAACTCTTCTGTCTTCCTTATTCATTGTCCACTTTCCACATACATATGATACGATTGAAAATACCACGGTTTGGGTCAGGCACACTTTTGTCTTCAAGGTGATATCTCTACTCTTCAGCACTTTAAAGAAGTCCTCTGCATTCGATTTTCTCAGTGCAATGCATCTTGTGATGTCTTAACTGCTGCTTCCATCATGGGTGTTGATTGTGGAAACAAGTAAAATAAAGTCCTTGACAACCTTCAGCCTTTCTCCATTTATCATTATCAAGCCCCCACTCGTCTATCTGTTTGTCATACTATGGGGGACTGTGTGTTATTGTGATACTTTAAACTATGCCACTGATAACCAGATACCAGCAAGGTCATCCATGATGGACAGGTTTCAGCTGAGCTTCCAGTCTAAGACAGACTAGGAAGAAGGATCTGGTGCTCTACTTCTGAAAAGAATATAAGATCCCCAAAACGGACTTGTGTATAGAAGAAAAGACTCTGACAGCTGCAAGGGAGGGGAGGGAGTGAGGAAGCTGGGGAAGGTTTAAGTTAGATAGTTGCTAGAAATCTGGTTGAGTGAAATTGGTGATAGCACACATTAGAAACAAGAACAACATTAAGTGGACTTCAGCATAACTTCAGTACTCCTTCCGTATTAACAAATATTGCAAGGATAGAGTAGCTGGGGCTGGGGGCGGGGGACCATGCTCTTAGGCGAAATCGAGGCCAACTGGCACAACTAACGTATTGCTAAGAGGGCTCTCTGCACCCCACATTGGTGAGTGGTGCCTGGGATCTTAAAAGCTGCCAAGCTGCCGTTCGAGGGCACAGCAAATGGTCCCAACTCAGCAGGAACGGATGCTCACCGAGGACCAAAATGACATAGTGTAAAGACAACCCAGAAGATAGAGAGACCCACATGGGTGGGTGGCTACATCGACTTGGGACCAGAAGAACCAGATGCTGCCTGGCCACCACCAGTGATAGCCGCGATGGATCTCACTAAGTTGCGTCTCATTGGCAACACAAGAATAAAAAGGGATGCATCCTGAGATCTCCACTAAAAGATCTCAATTGATGGTCCAGTGGTTTTGGGGTTCCCGTGGGAGCATGGCCCCTGGCCCTGATGCTGCCCTTGCCCATAAACCATAACGAAGTTCCACTCTTTGAACACGAATGGATTGGATTTGGCTATGCAGAGTGACCATATATTGGATGTACTTTATGGTTCTGTGCATCTATAGTATATCATCCTGCTGACCTCTGGCTGGAGGAAGGAGAGTGGGTAGAGAGGAGGGGAAAGGACACTGTTGAGAGGATGAGATATGTATGGAGCAGGGAGGAATAGTGTGCTGTCACCGGGCAGGGAGAGCAGTGGAAGCTGCTAGAGGTGGGCATGTAAATTTATATGGGAATGTACATCTTCACTCAGTCATATTAAATAAAAAAAAATTAAAATTAAAATTAAAAAAATATCCAGTGAAAACTTTATGAACAATAGCAGAACATTCACAGGTAGAGGCTTTAGGATTCCAGCATGTATTTTGGAGGGACATAACTCAATCCATAAAAACATAAAAAGTTAATACAAATAAAACTATGAAGAAAAGTTTCCAAATTCATTATTATCCTCTGACAAAAATAACCTTTACAATAACAGCACAGATTAGTAAAGAAATTGAGCATTTGGACAGGATAATTTTGTAAGCTCAACTTAAGGGAACTGTGTAGAACCCTATATAGAACCTGGTAGTATAAGAGTTACGTGCTATGGCTGTTAACCAAAAAATGTGAGCAGTTCAAATCTTCCACGTGCTCCTTGGAAACTTTATGTGGCCGTTCTACTCTGTCTATAAGCTCACTGTGAGTCAGAATTGACTTGATGGCTTTTTTTTTTTTTAATAGAGCCCTATAGGGTTACTGTCAGTTGAAATGACTTGAGAGCCACAGGGTTTTTTTGGGGGGGTGGTATATAGAATCCTGCATGCAACAATTAGAGAGCCCATGTTCTTATCAAGTATGAAAGACACACACATGAAAACTGAGAAATTCATGGCCATAAAACTAAGCTCAAAAACTACCACAGATTATCACCAATAAGGCTGTTGCAGAGCATGGAAGGAGGAGAATTATTCCTCCACTCAGAACATGGTCTGCTGTCATCTGTAAGAATGATACAGAAAAGGTGAAAAATATAACACATTCACTTATTTGTAATTTTTTTTAGCAAAATCTGAAGATAGCAAATCCTGGAACCTACAGGAAACAGGACACAATATCATGACTGAGCTGCTTATATCCCAGGAATACAAAGGCGGTTGTTAAGGAAAAAAAAAAAAAAAGACTATGAATTTCATTCTCCACATTAAATGATAGAAGGAACATGATTGGATACTTTGAAAGATGTAGAAAAAGTATTTGATCATTTTCAATCCTTATTGATGATCAAAACGCTTAGAAGTTTAATAAGAAAAGGAATCTCCTGGATCTGTTAAGTTACCCACCAATACTCTACAGTAAAAATCTAATTGCTGTTAAAAGCTTTCTTACTTAGGCAAGGACAAGCAAAAATGCCTGCCGTTACCAAAATTACTTCTTATTTTAGTAGAGGCATTAGCAAACACAGAAGTTAAAATCAAAACAGATATACAGTTAACCAAGTACAAAACAATACTCAAAACTGTCCTTATTATGCATGTGATAGAATTATTCTCACTGAAGACAAACTGTCATCTATAGAATATTATTCAATTGAATTTTTGGTAAAACCATTGAGTATAAGATCAAAATTACACTCATTAGCTGCCATGGCCCTCTCTGTACTCTCAGCTAAATCCTGGACTTGCTACCAGTATTCTGTTGAAGCAAGCTGATACATCCTGCAATCCTCATACTAGTTTATCTGTTCTTTACTTCATAGATTCAGAATCAACTGAACAACAATGGGTTTGCTTTTGTGTTTTTTTTTTTTTCATTACCTAAAGGAGTCCTGGTAACCCCAGTGATTAAATGTTTGACTGTGATCCAAAAATTTGGCCTTTTCAATGCTCTTAGAGGTGCCGCAGAAAACAGGACCTGCTATCTGCTTTTGAAAAGTCACAGCCTTGAAAGCCTTATGATGCATTTCTATTCTACACACACAGAATTGCCATGAGTCAGAGCTGACTGGATTGCAACTAACAACACTGATAACGTAAATCATGGCGTCTATAGAAAATGAAAATATTTGCTCAGCAACCTTGGGTAAATGGTCAAGGCTACTCTTGGCCAGAGGGAACCTGTCCAAAAACATTTGTGGTGTTCTAGTCAAGAAAATGGTACCAAACCTGATATGGTTAGAATTGCTCCCATTGGGTTTGCAAGGAGGAGCTGGTGGAGTTGAAATGCTGACTTCTTTGATTAGTAACTGAGCTTTTAACCACTATGCCACAAGAGTTCCTTTTATTCAAGAAGAGATCTTATGTTAACAGTCTGACTTGAAGCTTTCAAGTGTCTTCATTGGCATTACCTATTTTAATCTAAGAAACCCTGGTGGTGTAGTGATAAAATGTTATGGCTGCTAACAGAGAGGTCAGCAGTTCAAATCTACCAGGCGCTCCCCAGAAACTCTATGAGACAGTTCTATTCTGAACTATGAGGTGGCTATGAGCCAGAACCAACTTAATGACACCTAAACAAAAACAACGTTTTGACCTAGCAAGTAGAAGAGATAAGCAGTCGTTTCAAATGCAGCTATTTTTTATATAGACCTGATTCAGCATGTGTGTAACTGTCATTTGATGTGCTCTCCTGGCAATACAGACTATTTAGAGCTGATTGAAACAATTCCAAGTTTATTCCAATTGTGCTACAGAGTTGACTTGTAATACCATCCATTTGTGCTTGAAAATTACTAAGCATTCGATAGACAATGTTTAGACTAGTTATATATAGTAGACTCAGTAGACTTGGTAAGAAGCAGATTTGGAATGTTTTTTGAATCTCAAGATGTACAAGATGAGATTTCTAATTTGAGTATTTTGTCACCATTACCCACTTTCATGGCAGGGTGGGAAACATGACAAATAGGCAACTATTTTGGTACTTTTGCTCTACAACTTGCTTTTAAAAAGGCAGCTGAAGAATTTTTCTTTCAAACTAGTTTGCCTACAGATTTATGCATTCAGAAACTTCTTTATTTACAAAGTATATAATTTGTATTTTAATGCCACTTCAGCCATGGATTTAAGCAGAGATGGAAGGATAAAATATTAATGAGGAAAACAAAGGTGTATATTCACACTCAGGAATTCGATTCATGACTCTCACAATTTAATTTCCTTTAGGTCCCTACTTTCTGTCCTACCGTTCACAGAATTTTAACCCACGCCGGAGCTCTCTGATATCTATTAGGGGCTCAGCAACTCCCGTTTGCTTGCTGCATTTACTCGCTTATTTTGGTCTGCGTTTATCATTATTTTTAAGAGTTGTCAGCACTAAATGTGCTTTGCCACATCAGCCTGCTTCCACATCAAATGCAAATCCTTTTGAACTTCACTTGCGATGTCTGGACTTCAAGGATCCTTTGCAGCTTTGCTTTGTCAGCCTCATTTGACTTTTTGCCACTAGGGACAGTTTTCCCAGTGATCTTTTTATTGTTTTAAAAGCAGCAGAAGCTAAAACAGGCATGCTCAATTACACACAGCTCTTCAATGTTACACAGACTATGGTACTTAAATTGCTACACCAGTATTCTTATTGTTAGCTGCCCTCAAGTACCTTTTCCACTCATAGTGACTGCACGTGAAAGTAAACCAGCCCTGTAAGTTTTCTTATGCTGGATTATTTTTTTTAAATTGAGATTGAGAGTATACAACCCAAATTAAATTTGCATGCCCACCTATCTGTAGCTCCCTCTGCTCTCTTTGCCCAGTGACAATATATTCCTCCTTCTGTTTTATACATGCCATATCCACTTAATAATTTCCTGCCCCCTCATCTCCACTCTTTCCTCTCCCCTCCAGCAAGAGGACAGTAGGACACTGTATAGATGCATAGAACCATAAAGTGCACACACCATATGGTCACATTGCTTCCCCGAGTCCAATCCATTCCTGTCCCAAGAGTTGACCTCAGTAATGTTTTCTGGTCAGGGGCAGCAGCAGGGCTAGGGGTCATGCTCCCAGGGGAACCCCCAGGCCTTTGGACCATCGGTTGCTGCCTTTTAGTGGAGTTCTTGCATTTGCACCCCTCTTTTTCTCGTGTTGCCACTGGGACTCAACACTGTGTGCCCCATCATGGCCTAGGCCGGATTCTTTATGGAAGATAATTATCAGGTCGTTTCTCCTGTGGAACCACTGGATGAATTTGAATCTCTAACCTTTTTTGATCAGCAACAAAGCATTTACCATTGGGTCACCAGGGGTTCTTGGCAACTTTCTGTGTAACCAAAAAGACTACACCATCAAGCAACAGATAACACAAAACAATTGTATCTTTGTATCCAGTTTGGGCAGGCAACATGAGAAGAGAGTGTATGTATGCACACTGTGTACATTCTATGTGGTGCAGTAGTTAAGTGCTCGTTGGCGGTGACTTGATCATAACCCATAAGGTTCAAAAGCGTTAACTGGTGCAAGGCAGCAATTCTGGCCACACAGGAAGTGAGACAACTTGAGATCCTAAGCTCTTTTCCTACCCCTGGTCCTCCATACCCATTCAGAGTTTCAGGTTATTATTAGGAAAGTGTAATCCTTTTTTGGATTCACCCCCGCGGACTTCTCGGTGTATCATGGGCCAAAGGCAGCCTACGGCATCTGGGACAGGGGAAGACAGCAACACTGTTTGTTTAGAAGAAATCAAAATTCACTGTCTGGGACTAGGTGTATCTTTACCGGAACCAAACTAGTATATTTTAGAAAGCAGTGGACTGTGGGTACGTTATAATATGGATTGAATTATGTTCCTCCAAAAGATATTTTGGAATGCTAGTCCTCGTCTATATGGATATGATTCCATCTAGAAATGGGGTTGAGAAATGGAGTTTTCTTTGTTGTGTTAATAAGGTCGTATCAGCGTATGGTGTGTCTTTTGAGACAGAAAAGGAGCAGCTGAGGCACAGCAGCCAGTGAGCACAAATGACAGGGAAGATAAAAGCCACACAAAGAGTGCCAAGGAAATGAGAGACAGAAGCTGAAAAGACACTACGACCTTCTCCCAGAGCCAACAGATAGGGAGAGCCTTCCTCCAGAGCTGGCATCCTGAATTTGGAGTTCCAGCCGGCTAAACTGTGAGAAAATAAATTTCTGTTACATCATTGCCTGATGGTACTTCTGTTACAGCAGCACTAAGAAACTGAGACAGGTGGTTGACCATCCACCACAGTTATTTTCTCCATATTAGGTAAAAAGACTAAGGTGACACTGCGATCTGTTCCCTCTTCGGGCTAGAGGAAATTGGAATGACTGCTGAAGAGACGGAGAGGACGGGAGAAATAAATGACTGAGATGGGTTTTATTTCAGAAACATAGCATTTACAGTTCCATGTGGAACTGGAGAATAATCTGGATAATGAATATAGCCGTATGGTAGAGGGGAACAACATCCGCTCACCAAAAACAACAAAAACCACAAAAAACACTGCTACATCTAATCCCCAGAACCTAGCAATGTTAGTTTATATGGGAAAAAGAAAATAAAATAAGGGCTTTGTATATGTGGTTGATTAAATGGAGGATTTTAAAATACGAGATTATCTTGGATGAGCATGGTGAGTCCTAAACGCAGTTACATGTCTCCCAATAAGAGTGAGGCAGAGGGAGATCTCACACATACACGAGCCCATTCATGGAGTGTGCTGAAAAGGGCAGGTTTTGAGTGACATGGGCACAAGCTAAGTGATGTTGGGGCCACCTGTAGCTGCAGAGGCAAGGAATGGATATCCCCTACAGCCTCTGGAGAGAATGTGCCCAGGGTGACATCTTAATTTCAACCCAGTGATAAATTATTTTGGACTTTCAGTTTTCAAAACTGTAAGATAGTAAATTTCTAGCCACCTTATTTGTTGTAGATTTGTCACAGCACAGGAAATCATACAGTTCCTCATGGGAATGTTACATTATCCCCTTTTTATAAATTCTTCTGTCAGGAAACCCTGGTGACATAGTGGTTAGGTGCCAAACAAAAGCTCGAAGTTCAAATCTGCCAGGAGCTCCTTGGAAACTCTATGGGGCAGTTCCACTCTGTCCTACAGGGACAGTATGAGTTGGGCCACCTTCGACAGCAGTGGGTTTAGTTTTGGTGTGGTTTTGACTGGGTCAGGAAAGTCCACTTCTATCAGTATCTCCCTGCCGTCCCGTCTCTCCCTTACAGTAAGTTTCTGCAGTTATTTTGCCAAACTCCCGTCTTTATGCAGCCAGCTTTTCCTTCCTTTCGTTGAAATTGCTTTCAACAAATCAGGTAGTGCCTAGTGACACAGCCTAAACAGGATTTGGCATCTTTAACTTTTACTTTTACTTACCTGCGGAATTTGACTTGGCTGATGCGTTCTTTTGAAACCCTGGAGGCATAGTAGGTTAAGTGCTCCATCTGCTAGCCAAAAGGTCAGCAGTTCAAATCCGCCAAGCACTCCTTGGAAAATCTATGGGGCCGTTGTACTCTGCCTTACAGGGTCCCTATGAGTCAGACCTGACTCGACAGCAGTGAGATTTTGATGCCTTCTTTCACCTTGAAACTTTCTCCTTACATGGCGATTTGACAGGCAACTCCTATCAAATCTCCTTCCGCCTCTAGGAGATTGCAACGTCCGTCAGGAGCCCTTCTCATTCCACACGACTTTTAATGTTATTTTTCCTAGGTTGGTATTCTTGGACCTTTCAATTCCTCATTCTAGACCCTCACGTTGGACTTTTCTCTTCATGCCCATAAAAACATTCTGAAACAAGTTAGTGAAAATTACTAGGTACCTACAAAATAACCTTATTTCCCTGTTTTCAGTAAGGAAGCATAAAGTCATTAATTTGTCCATGGTTTTCATTATTTTCCATTTTCTATCATAGGAAATTTTCTGAACGTGATTCTACTTTAGGGTATCATTCTTACAGGAAGAAAACTGTAAAGAAAAGGAAGGAAGCGTTTTTAAAGACATGCTTTCTTAATTAGACAAATAAACACTAGGCTAATGGGATGTTTAACTTTGGTGAATGGTACTTTGCTACATTTATATAACTTGCTGTATGTTAAGGATGTTATTAAATACACAACAACCTTAATATATGTTTTATGTCTTTATGTTTAGCCCTATTCCACAAATGTGAAAACCTGTATGAAACAAAATCGAAGATTTAAGATTCTAGACAAAGTTTATGATCTGTACACTTTCATGAGATGTGAAAAATATATTCAGACTGAAGTAGTTTCCTTCAAGTATTATCATAAAACACTTGTTGTGCCCTGGGTATAGGATCAGGCTTTTAGGTAGATATATAGAAAGGTTCTTTATTCCTAGAGTGTAACAATTCTTTTGTTGCCCATGTCATCCCCAAATTCCTTTATTGAAACTTGAGACGTCTTTTAGAGCTACATGATTCTACATGAAGTCTTTGATTAAAAATTTAAAGGCCATTATTATGAGACAACATACTGACTGTTGTCAGTATATCAAGGATTTAAAGCGTTCCAATCTGCAGTGTCTGAATTAAAAAATAGAAAGCATGAAAGGAGAAATATCCAGGCATACTAAAGACATTGAGAATATTCGTGGAGGGAAGGAAAAGTTTTAATAGACAGCCAGCTTGAAAGAAGGAAAATGCAGATTAGGTAGAGCAGCGATTCTAAAACAGTTTCTACTCATCTACAACTTGAACTAAGGATTGAATTGCAACTATGGGCTCCCTAGTCCTGAGTGATAAACATCTTTAGGTGATAAAGATCCCATCCATAAATGAATTCCATTCCATAGTGTAAGTCAGTAATAAGCCCCTAAGAGTCATCACTTTTACAGTTTCTATTCTTCTCCATGGAAACTCTCACGGTGTAGTGGGTTAAGTGCTACCTCTGCTAACCAAAGGTCACAGTTCAAATCTGCCAGGTGCTCCTTGGAAATTCTAGGGGGCAGTTCTACTTTGACCTCTAGGCTTGCCATGAATCAGACTCAACTCAACGGCAATGGGTTATTCTTCTCCATAAGAAAACAATCAGTACTTTAGACACCTGTCCCCACTTCCTCAACACATAATTGCAACAAAAAGTTTAGACTCTTAATAAAAAGAGTATGCCCAGAAATTAAAAAATGAAAGATAATATTAGAAAGACACTTGATAAAAACCTTTTTCAAAAAAGTTATGATACTCACAGAGATCCCTGCATGATTGATCATATTTACTTAAGCACATGTACATGATGTGTATTAATTTATTTTTTTAAAAAGGAAATGTATTGTCTGCCTTGAATGTATTGTTGTTTTAGCTGACTACCTGACTGTAAATATATTTGATGTTGGTATTTCAATGGACTCTCAGTTTATGTCAAAGAGTAAATAGCCCTGAAATGGTTTTTTTCATGCAGATGCATAGAGTTATAGAATAATGTTTAGTTGTAAAGAAAGAGAAAAGCATCTGGGAATTGAAATTTTAAAATGCTGACATAATTTCTCTAAAACTTGAAGATAAATTAATTGCCAGTTTTCCTGTAAAGCAGTGAATCAGTTCAGGTTTTTTCTTTTTTTAATTTTAATTTTCTTCTACTTCTTTGGAAATATGTCCCTAAAACTCCGTTCAGCAAAAGTATTATTGAATGATTGAAAGGCAGAAGGCGTCAAAGCATAAAACTGTTGAAGTGACCAAAAAGCAATGAATGGAAGGTTCTAAATGGGTGTGTGCTCTGGTTCAATGACACAAGTCAGCTCCTGCTATCAGTGAAAGCAGAGCTTGAGTATGTGTGGACTTGAACTCACTGTGGAGAACTAACAATTTCCTTGGTGGTGCAAATGGTTAATGTTCTCAGCTGCTAACCAAAGATTAGAAGTTCCAATCCCCTTAGGGGGAGTCTCAAAAGAATTTTTAATCTACTCACGAAAAAGACCAGTCATTGCAAATTTTATGGAGCACAGTTCTGCTCTGGCACATATGAAATCACCTTGAGTTGAAGTCAACTTGATCATAACTCGTTTTTAGGGAGAATTGAGTCCAATACAAGATTTAGAGAAGGGTCAACAACTTTGAGAGGTAACAGGAAAATACGACTAAACCTAGTGAGGTGGCAATCTGAAGAGGGAAAGTTAGAGATTAAAGTGATTGTTGATGACTTTGACTTAAAACAGTTGAGTTAGATGGGAACAACAGAGACAGTAAATGCAGAAGTCCTATCAGTCCTCTAGTAGGAGGTATTGGAATTTTTCATAAGGGGAAAAAAGAGAAACAAAGTTATCATACAGATGGATAAATAATACTCAGTAGAATTTCATGTGAGAAAATACCGAATAAAATTGACACTGAGAATATATTTGAAATATTTAGAAATTAAGACATTAAATGAGATGAGTAATAACTAGACAAGAGGTGTGTATGTAATAATTATATTGAGCAATGAAATGTTGATGGCTTTATAGCTCCCTCAGAGTAACCTTTGCTGAATTGTTATTCAATGAATGTGAAATACATCAAGTGCCTTCACATGAGAGATCTACATAAAGTCTCTGATTCTGTAGTGAAATCATTGTTAGCAATGGTCCAAACAGATATGGAGTTCATTTGTATTCCCATTTGCTATTGAGTGAGACAACCAATATATTTAAAATTATAGTATAAATAAGTGGCCATAGTCAAAAGAACTGATTAGACACTACTTCAACATGGAAAATGAAGAACTCGGTAGCCTAATTTTCACTAATAGGGCTTTTGAACTCTTTTAGCCAGCCTTAAGTTGTCATGATGGCAAAGTTGATGGTGGATTGGATGAAAACTCTAACCTGATTCTCTGGAGCAGCTAACCAAACTTCGTATAGGGTTGGATCTATAGTTTTCTGGAGTTAATGATGACAGAGATACTCTGTAATACCAAAGACTTAAAACTGAAGCAGCTCCTTGGTCTTTCTGAAGACTCTAACTTGCCTGTCCTTGACCTTCGGTGCTTGAGTCTTTGAGTAATTTACCATGTTCTGTTTTGTTGGAATTGTGTTATGGCTCATTCAGTCTTTGGGAAAAATAATTTATTTTGATGTCTCATCGTGTCACTACAAAAGCTGCAGCAAATAGCATTTTTTCAACTTTTTTGAAAACAGACTTTATTCTTTCAGAGCAGCTTTTGGTTTATGGAAAAATTGTGTAGGAAGTAAAGAGAGGTTCCATACACTCCCTCTCGTATCTGCACGCAATTTCTCCTGTTAACATCTTTTATTTCTTTGGTATATTTGTTTCAATTGTCAAACCAATATTGATACATTCTTATTAACAAAAGCTCATTACCCTTTATGCTGCATAGTTCTATGGATTTTAACAAATGCATAGTATCTTCTATCCACCGTTACGGTATCCTACAGAACAGTTTTACTGCCTTTAAAACGCCCTGCACTCCACCATGGTGACGTAGCAGTTAAGTGCAGTTAACTGCCAAAAAGTGGCAGTTCAAGTCTGCCAGGCACTCCTTGGAACTCCATAGGAAAGTTCTACTCTATCCTGCAAGGTCATTATGAGTCAGAATCAACTCTACAGCACTGGGTTTGATTTGGATGCTCCATCCTGGTGGCATAGTGGTCAAGTGCCACAGCTGCTAACCAAAAGGTTGACAGTTCAAATCCACTAGGTGCTCCTTGGAAACTCCATAGGGCAGTTCTACTCTGTCCTGTAGGGTTCCTATGAGTCGGAATCACCTCAATGGCAGTGAGTTTGCCGTGCTCCACTATTCCTCCCTCCCTCTTCTTTATTGTATCCTGGCTGTCATTAATCTCTTCAGAATTTTGCCATTTCCAGAATATCATATAGTTGGAATCATAGAGTATGTATGATTTCCAGACTGACTTCTTTCACTTAGCAATATATGTTTAAGATTCCTCCATGTCTCTTCATAGCTTTTATTATTATTATTTCTAAATATTGGACTTCATGCAAATAATGCACACTTTCAACGTTTGTTTGCTGGTGTCTCCTTCCCCCGGGAGATATTCCTGTTAAGGCCATTTTGCCATTCTTTTCTTTCGTGTGGTGTTGTACAAACAAACAACAACAGCAAAAAAACTAGCATTGTCACATTTACAGAAGTACCTCTAGATGGGAGGGACCAGTTGGCAAACAGATGTAGAATGTGCCATTTATTTTGGTAAAAATATGGTAATCCATCACACAGATGCACCACAGTTTGTTTACCTATTGAAAGACATCTAGTTTGCTGTCAATTTTTGGCCATTATGAATAAAGGTTCTATAAACACTGATGCACAGGTTTTTATGTGAGCATAAATATTCAACTCAATCAGGTAAATACCTACGACTGTGATTGCTAGGTTGCGTAGTAAGCCTCGTAAGAAACTGTTGTATTTTCTTTTACGGTGGAAGTAAAAATGTTTCCCATAAGCAGCGAATAAGTGTTCCTGCTGCACCAGATCCTTGTAAGCATGGGTGTTATCAGTGTTTAGATTTTAGCAATTCTAATAGGTGTGTCTAACACAGTTTCTCCTACTGTGGTGACTTGCATGTTGCCATGAGGCTGGAAGCTATGCCACAAAAACTTGAAATATCAGCAGGGGTATCCATGGTCAACAGGCTTCAATCAAGCTTCCAACTAAGACAAACTGGGAGTAAAGACTTGGTGACCTACTTCCAGAAATTAGTCATTGCAAACTTCATGGATCACAACAGTGTTTGATTCTTGCCTTGGATATGCCATCAGGAGGGATAAATGACTAGAGAAGGACATCTTGTTTGATGAAGTAGAGGGCCTGTGAGGGTGTGAGAGATACTTGGTAAGATAGACAAAGTAGTTTAAACAGTGGACCCAAACCTGTTGGTGGTCATGACGATGACACAGAACCATACAATGTTTAGTTCTGTTGTACGTAAGGTTGTCGTGAGTTGAAGTCAACTTAATGGCAGCTAACAATAGGTGTGTAGTAGTATGTAATTGTTGTTTTAACTCGCCATTCTCCAATGATATTTGATATTGATCATCTTTCTGTATGCTTACTTGCTATCTGTCTGAGTCATTTAGTGCTGCAATAACAGAAATATTACAAGAGGATGGTTTTAACAAAGAGATTCTTATTCTGTCACAGTCCACTAGGCTAAAAGTCCAAATTCAGAGCACTGGCTCCAGGGGAAGACTTTCTCTTTCTGTTAACTCTGGAGGAAGATCCTTGTCATACATCAGCCTTCCTCTGGTCTGGGAGCATCTCAGTGCAGGAACCTCAAGTCCAAAGGAAGCACTCAGCTCCTGACACTGCTTTCTTGGTAGTAAGAGGTCTCCAACTCTTTGCTTGTTTCCCTTTCCTTGTATCTCTTGTAAGATAAAGGGTGAAACATGCCACACTTCAGGGAAACTCCCTTTACATTGGATCAGTAATGTTACCTTAATCAAGGTGTTACAGTCCCACCCTAATTTTCTTTAACATAATTCAAGCTTGTGCCATTAACCACAGGCAGAGATTAGGATTTACAACATGTATGAAAACTAAGAATCACAAAATAGAGGACAATCACACAGTACAGAGAATTGTGGCCCAGCCAAATTGATACATAAATTTTTGAGGGGATATAATTCAATTCATGATACATCTGTATATTTTCTTGGGCAGCTTTTGCCCATTTATTAATCGGGTTATTTGTTTTCTATTGTTGAGTGAGTTCTGCTTGTTTTATATTTTGGATACAAATCATTTATCAGATATGTGTTTTGTATATCCCTCAATCTGTGGTTCGTCTTTATATTCTCTTAATATCATCATTCGCAAAGCAGAAATACTTAATTGTGCTGAAATTAAATTTATTTGGTGTTGTACCAAAAAAAAAAAAAGAAAAGAAAATTGCCAAATCCAAGATCACCTAGATTTTCTCCTATGGTATTGTCTAGAAGTTGCAGACTCTGGGGCTATGTTCTATTATGAGTTAATTTTTCTGAAAGATACTGTTAGATATATGTTCAGATTTTTCTTTGTTTTGGCATGTACATGTCTAATTAAAACAAAACAAAACAAGAAACTATCCTTTCTCCATTTAATTGTCTTTGATCCTTTGTCAAAGATCAGTGGACTAGTGGACTAGTTGTGCAAGCCTATTTCTGGGTTCTATATTCTGATCCATTGATCTACTTACCTACTCTTCTGTCAGTGCTACTCAGTCTTCATACTGAAGCTTTATAGTAAGTCTTGAAGTCAGATAGTATCAGTTCTCCTTTAGCGTTTCTTTGGTTATCCCAGTTCTTTTGCCTTTATAACATAAACTTTAGATCAGTTCGTCAAGATGTACAATACAACTTGCTGGAAATAGGATTGCATTTAGTCTACAGACCAAGTTGGAAAGAAGAGACAGCTTAATAATAATGACTTTGTCTCCATGAACTTGGGCTATCTCTTCATTCATTTAGATCTTTTTTTTTAAATTTCTTTCATTAGAGTTTTGTAGTTTCCCTGATGTAGGTCTTGTACATGTTTTGTTAGATTTATACCTGAGTATCATACTAACGTAATTATCTTGTGTTTATAATACAAAAATTTTCATTGTTTATTGTTGGAACGTAGGAATGTATATTAGGAACCCTGTGCAATGGTTTGGACTGTATCCCCCAAATTGTGTGTTAACTTGGTTAGGCCACGATTCCCAGTATTGTGTGGTTGTCCTCCACATTATGATTTTCCTCTGTGTCATAAATCACTATCTACACCAGTGGTTAAAGAGGACTAGTGTGGAATGTAACACACTTGTTCAGCTCACATCCCTCATCCAATGTGAAGGGAGTTTCCTTGGTATATGGCCTGTACCACCTGTTATATTACAAAAGGCAAAAGGAAAGGAAAGCAAGCTGGGAGTTGGGGGACCTCATAACATCAAGAAAGAAGCAGTGGGAGCAGAGTATGTCCCTTGGATCCAGTGTTCCTGTGAGAAGAAGCTCCTAGTCCAGGGAAAAACTGAGGAAAATGACCTTACTTCAGAGCTGTCAAAGTCTTCCCCCTGAGGTGACACCTTGATTTTGGACTTCTCACCTACTAAAGTGTGACAAAAGAGATTTTTCCTTGTTGGAGCTATCCATTTGTGGGATTTCTGTTATAGCAGCACTAGATGATTAATGCAGTTTGTATCCGACTCGACGGCACTTGGCTTTGGCTTTGGCATCCTGTCAAATTGCTGTCATTGTTTGTTTCAAGAAGTTTTTTGTTGTTGTTTATTATTTTTTATTTTCTTCATAGAGAACTTTATTTTCTACGAATAATAACATTCTTTTCCTTCCCCTCAGTCTATATACCATTTATTTTCTTCTCTTACTGTATTAACTAGGAATTTCATCTTAATTTAGTTCAAAAATTTTTCAAAAAATTATCTTGAGACTTCTTCAATTAGCATAGCACATCTTGATCTCTTTACTTTTAGTCTATCTGTATACTTATATTCAAAATGCATTTTTTTATAACAATGTATAGGATTTTTTTCTAATCTACTTTGGTAGTCTCTATCTTTAAATTGGTATATTGAGATCTTTCACCTTTAAAATGATTACCAGTCTAGGAGGACTGGCATTAAGTTTGTGAACTCATTCTTGAAAAAATGCTACATATCTCATTGCTGAATATTACTATGGTTACCTCCAGAGTACCCACCGTGGGAAGCTGTGCACCAATGCCAGCACCTAGTCTACCCTTCAAAGCAATTTTGGAACTCTTTTTCTGGAACAGCAATCAGAGCTGTCGCCATACACCCTTGATGCCCTGAATGTCATCAAAAGGTCTTCCTTTCATTACTCCCTTTAACTCTGGATACAGCCAAAAGTCACTGGGGGCCAGATCAAGTGAGCAGGCAGGGTGTTCCAATACAGTTATTTGTTTACTGATTAATCACCCTCCTCCAGCAAACCATACAATGAAGTTTGCAAACTTGCCACCGTGCCACTGAGTGCAATGGCTACTCCAGGAAGAGTTTCAAAATTGCTTTGCAGGATGGACTAGGTGCTGGCATTAGTACCTAGCTTCCCAAGGGGAGTACTTAGAAGGTGACCATAGCGATATTCGGCAATGAGGTATGTAGCACTCAGAACAATTCAGTTCATGGACGTAACTGTAAGACTTTATAGTTGGATCAATATCTACCATATTTGTAGCTTTTCTCTGTTCCTTGTTGTTCTTTTTTTTCTTTTGTTTTTGTTTACTCCCCCTCCCCCTCCTCTAGTTCTAATTGACACTTTATATGGTTTCGTTTTTCTACTCTCTTAGGCTATCAATTAAATGTCTTTTTAAACACTTTAGTGACTGTCCTATAACTTGCAACTTACATTTAAAACTAACCTAAATGCATTTCCAAATTACAATACAACACTTCATAAGTAGTGAAATATTTTAGAATAGAGTATTATCAATTCTTCCTTCTCATCCATTATGGGATTTGTATCATACATTTTACTCACCTGTAAGCTGTAATGATATAATATATTGTCAGCATTGTTATTTTGAGCACACTTTTTTGTCTGTTAGGTCAGTTAAAAACTTAAAAAATGA
Source organism: Heterohyrax brucei (assembly GCA_028571685.1). Classification (NCBI taxonomy): domain Eukaryota; kingdom Metazoa; phylum Chordata; class Mammalia; order Hyracoidea; family Procaviidae; genus Heterohyrax; species Heterohyrax brucei. The sequence goes on from CM053147.1 coordinate 23,320,294, forward strand.
AATATTTTATCTTTATTTTTTCCACCTTGGCCATTCTTTTTTTCTTTGCATATGTATATTCCATATCTTCAAGTTTTAGGGCAGTGGTTTGCCCTGTGGTCTCAACTCTCTGATGGACCTAAGAAGGCTTGTTGGTTGTCAGTTTCCATTTTTCTTATTATGATGGTGGGAATGATGGCATCCAAGCCCTTTACATGTTAGTCTGTAAATTAGAAGTCTATTTATTTTACTTTTTAAACCTCACTTTTCTTCTTCTGCATGTTAGTACAAATAGCATTAAAAAAACCCAAACACACTGCCACTGAGTCAATTCTGACTCACAGTGGCCCTGTAGACAGCAAAGAATTGTCCCATAGAGTTTCCAAGAAATGCCTGGTGGATTTGAACTACTAACCTTCTGATTAGCAGCCATAGCACTAACCATTATGCAATCAGGGTTAGTTGGGACTACCAATACTGACTATGCTTATGCTATGTGCATACTCAATGTTAACAGTGCCAATTAACTCTTTTTCTGTCATCTTCTCGCTACTCTTCCTTGCCTCTTAGGAAAATGCCAAAATATATTAAGTAATAAGCCTAAAACTTGAACTATGTACTCTTTTTGATTAAATGTTCTTCGTCAACCAATTAGAATTCATGGTATTACATTTATTAACTTGCAAAATAATTCAGCAATTAAAATGTGTGTTTAGTGTGACCCACGCATTCTGGACCTTTTCCTTCACTGTGATTTATAGCATTTATTGCCAGCGGTCCCAGCAGGATGATCTTTTCTAAGATCACTAAAGTAAGGGGATGAAAATGGCTATGTAAAATCTCTAAGGATTTTCCTCAGAAGAGGGATGTTAGCATTTACCTAAAGACAAATAGAAAGATACATTCTAATGTAAGCAACTTCACTGTCCAATTTTTGGGGCTAAGTTTCAGGTCAATTCTGCATACAATAACATATTTACTTTATGGGTGGTTTGTCATTGTGTATACAAAACTGTATTTATTTTGTGGGAGATCTATTATTGTACCTACCACTCTTGAATCGTATGACCAGCTTTACCACCAGTAAAAAAATCATGTTTTATTTAAACTCTGTCTTACTGTATTGTAACACATGGTATCTGACAATTAAGTGTGTGAACTTGTTTTAAGAAAAATTGTCAGAACTGGACCGATAAGCAACGTCATGATAAAAGAAGAAAAGAGTGAATTGTTAAAGATTTCATTTTACTTGAATCTACAATCAATACCTGAGAAGCTCCCACCTGTCTGTAAGTGGAGGCAGGGAGGGTAGCAGCATCAGGTGAGGTGGGTAACAGCAGCAGGTCAGGAAGGTAACACCATCAGGTGAGGGGGGTAACACCATCAGGTAAGGGGGGCAATAATATCAGGCAAGGAGGGTAACAGCATCAAGTAGGACAGATAACAGCATCAGGTGAAGCAGGTAACAGCATTAGGTAAGGAGGGGTAATAGCATCAGGTGAGGAGAGAAACACCATCAGGTAGGCAGGGCAACACTATCAGGTAAGGAGGGAGTGAGCAGCCCCCATTTATTTGTCAGTGGACGTTTGCTTGTTACTGTGATGCAGGAAGAAGCTATGCCACTGGTATCTAGGTACCACCAGGGTTACTCATGGTAGACAACTTTCAGCTGAGCTTCCAGACTAAGACAGACTAGGAAGAAGACCAAGCAGTCTACTTCTGAAAGGAATTAGCCAGAGAAAACCTTACGAACACTGTCAGATATGGTGCCAGAAAGTGAGCCCCCCAGGATGGAAGACTCTCAGCAGACGACTGGAGAAGAGCTGCCTCCTCAAAGTAGAGTCAATTTTAATGATGTGGATGGAGTAAGTCCTCCAGGATCTTCATTCACTGATGTGGCACGACTCAAAATGAGAAGAAACAGCTGCAAACATCCACTAATAATTGGGACATGGAATGTACAAAGTATGAATCTAGGAAAACTGGAAATTGTTGAAAACAAAATGGAGCACACAAACATTGACATCCTAGGCATTACTGAGCTGAAATGGACTGGTTCTGGCCATTTTAAATCCAACAATCATGTAGTCTACTATGATGGGAATGAAAACTTAAAGAGGAACGCTATTGCATTCATCATCAGAAGGAACATTTGAAGATCTGTCCTGAAGTACAATGTTGTCAGTGATAGGAAAATATCCATATGCCTACAAGGAAGGCCAGTTAATACGAATATTATTCAAATTTATGCACCAACCACTAAGGCCAAAGATGAGGAGGTTGAAGATTTTTACCAGCTTCTGCAGTCTGAAATTGATTAAACATGCAATCAGGATGCATTGATAATTACTGTTGACTGCAATGCAAAAGTTGAAAACAAAGAAGGATCAGCACTTGGACAAAAAAGCCTTGATGATAGAAATAATGCTGGAGATCACATGATAGAATTTTGCAAGACTAAAGACTTTTTCATTGCAAATACCTTTTTTAAACAACACAAATGGCAACTGCACATGGACCCCACCTGATGGAATACGCAGGAACCAAATTGACTGTATCTGTGGAGAAAGACAATGGAAAAGCTATATATCAGCAGTCAGAACAAGACCAGGTGTTGACTTTGGCACAGATCATCAAATTGCGCACACGCAAATTCAAGTGGAAACTGAAGAAAATTAGAACAAGTCCACAGGAGCCAAAGTATGATCTTGATTATATCCCTCCTGAGTATAAAGACCGTCTCAAGAACACATTTGATGTGTGATCACTAAGGACTGAAGACCAGATGAATTGTGGAATGACATCAAAGGTAACATCCACGAAGAGACCAAGAGGTCATTAAAAAGGCAGGAAAGAAAAAAAAGACCAAACTGGATGTCAGATGGGACTCTGAAACTTGCTCCTGAGCATTGAGCAGCTAAAGCAAAAGGAAGGGCTGGCGAAGTAAAAGACCTAAACAGGAGATTTCAGAGAGCAGCTCAGGAAGACAAAAGAAAATATCATAACGACATGTGCAAAGAGCTGGAAATGGAAAACCAGAAGGGAAGAACACGTTCTGCATTTCTCAAGCTGAAAGAACTGGAGAAAAAATTCAAGCCTTGAGTTGCAATAGTGAAGGATTCTACAGGGAAACTATTAAATGATTCAGAGAGCATCAAAACAAGATGGAAGGAATCCACAGAGTCATTACACCAGAAAGAACTAGTTGATGTTCATCCATTTGAAGAGGTAGCATATGATCAGGAACCAATGGCACTGAGGGAAGAAGTCGAAGCTGCACTGAAGGCACTGGTGAAAAATAAGGGTCCAGGAATTGATGGAATATCAACTGAGATCTTTCAACAAACAGATGCAGCCATGGAAGTGCTCACTTACCTATGCCATGAAATTTGGAGGACAGCTACCTGGCCAACTGACTAGAAGAGAGCCATATTTATGCCCAACTGAATGTGGAAATTACTGAACAGTATCACTGATATCACATGCAAGTAAAATTCTGCTCTAGATTATTCAAAAGTGACTACAACAATATATTGACGAGGAACTGACAGAAGTTCAAGCTGGGTTCAGAAGAGAACATGGAACCGGGGATATTACCACTGATGTCAGATGGATCTTGGCTGAATATCAGCAAGATGTTTACTTGTGTTTCATTGACTATGCAAAAGCATTGGACTGTGTGAATCATACTAAATTATGGCTAACATTGCAGAGAATGGGAATTCCAGAACACCTAATTGTGCTCTTAAGGAATCTGTACATGGATCAAGAGGCAGTCATGCAAACAGAACAATGGGACAATGCATGGTTTAAAGTCAGGAAAGGTGTGTGTGCATCAGGGCTATATCCTTCCACCGTATCTTTTTAACAATCCGAGAAGCTTGATATACGAAGAAGAATGAGGCATCAGGATTGGAGGACCACTCAAGTACTCACCTGCAGTATGTAGCTGACACCACCTCATTTGCTGGAAATGAAGATTTGAGACACTTGCTGTCGAATATCAATGACCACAGCTTTCAGTATGGATTGCACCTCAACATCAGGAAAACAAAAATCCTCCCAAGTGGACCAGTAAGCAACATTGTCATAAATGGAGAAAAGATTGAGGTTGGCAAGGATTTTATTTTACTTGGGTCCACAGTCAATGCCCTTGGAAGCAGCAGCCAAGAAACAAAAAGATGCATTGCACTGAGAAAATCTGCTGCAAAGAACCTCTTCAAAGTATTCAAAAGTAAGGATACCACTTGGAAGACTAAAATGTGCCTGACCCAAGCCATGGTATTTTCAGTCCCATCATATGCATGCAAAAGCTGGACCATCGACAAAGAAGACAGAAGAAGAAATGATGCCTTTGAATTGTGGTGTTAGAGAAGAATGTTGAATGTACCATGGACCACCAAAAGAACCAACAGATCTACTTTGGAAGAAGTACAACCAGAGTGCTCCTTGAAAGCAAAGAGGGCAAGACTGCGTCTTAAATACTTTGGACATGTTGTCAGGAAAGGTCAGTCCCTGGAGGAAGACATCATGCTTGGTAGAGTGGAGGTTCAGCCAAAAAGAGTAAGACCCTTGATGAGATGGATTGACACAGTCAATGGGCTTAAGCATAAAAATGATCGTGGACATGATGCACACATATTACGTACATTACGTACGGAAATGTATATAATTTTAGAGTATAAGAACTTCTAGAAAATAAAAACGTGCCCTGTATTCTTACAATCCTTAAGAAAACTGTTCAGTTTTGTTGTGTATCCTTCAGAAACACAGATACTAAGCCAAATATGTACTTCTATAAAACTACCTATATTTTTTATTTAGATTTGATGAAATTTTATAAAATTATGTTATGCTAAACAGATGGCTTGATAACAGCAGCCCCAACTTATAGCATTACTATTGATCAAACCAAAAGTCAGATCCTCTGTCAGTGAGTTGATTCCAACTCATAGTGACCCTAGAGGACAGAGTAGAATTGCCCCACAGAATTTCCAAGGCTGTAAATCTTTTTTTTTTTATTTATTTAATATGACTGAGTGAAAATGTACATTCCCATATAAATTTACATGCCCACCTATATGCAGCTTTGGGGAAGCAGATTACTGCATCTTTCTCTCAAAGAGCAGCTGGGAGATTCAAATTGTTGGCCTTTTAGTTAGCAGCAGAGGTTTTAACTGCTGCTCTACCAGGGTTCCTTATATGTTGATACACATATCTTTATGCTTTTAAAATTTTTCTAGAATTTCATTGTATGAAGATACCATGATTAGCTGAATAAATTTCCCCCATTTGGAAACCCTGGTGTCACAGTGGCTACATGCTACATCTGCTAACCAGAAGTTGGTAGTTCAAATCCACCATGTGCTCCTTGGAAATGCTGTGGAGCAGTTTGACTTCATCCTATAGTGTGGCTCAGTGGGTCAGAACCGACTCGACAGAAATGAGAAATTTTTTTTCAATTTTAGGTGTTGAGTTTTATTTTACTTTAGTTGCAGTGAACATGTTCATAACTTTATCTTTGTGATATTTATTTTGGCATAATATATCTCTGCAGATGAAATTACTTGATAAATAACAATGTGTTTTAGTCTTTTAGTACATACTCCCCAAAATGTCTTGTATAAAGTGTCTCAGTACACATTCTCAATGAAATTTTATTCGTGTTCGTTTAATAATTCTTTTTTTGCTTGTTAGCATTCAAATCAGATTACATATATTGTCACTTTAATACGTAATCAATATGCTAAACACCCACTGCCACTGAGTCAATTCTGACTCATAGCAACCTTACAGGACATAGTAGAAGTGTCTCACAGAGTGTCCAAGGAATGCCTGATGGATTCAAACTGTTGACCTTCTGGTTAGCAGCTGTAGCAATTAATAATTTACAGTCATTTTTTTCATTCTAGATCTTAGAAATCCAGTATGTTACATACTTCTACCACATTTCAGTGAAGAAGTTGAATTTTCATCTAAAACGATCGATCTGTGTTTAGATTTTATCAAATTTACAATTGAAGAAGTAGATTTTCATACCTGTGTTATTCCAAGCATACTTAAGATTCTTACAACTCCCTCAAATGTCAATTTTTACATTTAAATGATAATTAATTAAAATTAAATTAAATTAAAATTTTGGCCCCTCAGTCACATAACTGCTTTTCACATTTCCACTACTCAATACCCACATTGGGCTACTGGCTCCTGTATTGTGCAGCAGAGATCTGAATTCTTAGTTTTGCCAAGAAGACTGTACATGATCTGTCCCCATATAAACTCTGCAACTTTGTTTTTTTAACTATTGCCTCCTTATTTATTCACATCCAGCACCCTAGTTTCCTTCTCTTTCTGGAACATTGCAGACACCCAGGATTTCTGCTTTAGTTATTCTCTGTGTCAGAAAGAAGGACGCTGGTGGAGCAAACGATTAAGCGTGTGGCTGCTAACCTAAAGGCTGATGCTTGAACCCACTCGGTGCTCCACTCTACCTTGTCCTACAGGATTGCTGTGAGTCAGTATCAACTCAGTGGCAATGAGTTAGTTTACAGTTTAGTGAAAGATCTGGCAATCTGCTTCCATGAAGATTACAGCCCAGAAAATCCTGCAGAGCTCTTCTACTCTGTTCCATGATGGCAGAATTAACTCAATAGCACACAACAACATGCCTACAATTAACTCGCCTCACCAAGCCTCTTGGATTATTATTACTGCTTTAAATCTTTGCCAATATGTCTTATTATCAGTAAGCACTTGCATGCCCTTTGCTACTTCTTCTCACTTCTCTATGACCATTATTCAGCTTCATTTTCCTCATATTATTTCTTCCTGTTTATTGTTTATCTCCCTATACCAAAATATAAAGTCTGTGATAGCAGGGATATGCATTCAGTGTTATAACCACACCTGTTACATAGTAGCAGCTCAAGTATTTGTTGAATATGAAAAGTCATTTTTAACTCCTGATTATTAATCAGTCCTGTGTAAGTATGTGTGTATATATGTTATGTGATCCTTTTTTAGCGATTGTCTTCTTCCTACTTCTTTTTTCCTTTTCTTTCAATTTTCATTGTAATGATCCATATTAAGAACCACTCTCCCCTCCCTAATTCTTACCACATGCCTCATTAACTCTTCTATCAAATCCTAATTTTCATTAATGGATCAATGGGTGAGAAACACTTCCATTTCAAATACAGGCTATGTCAACTTTATATATCTGCATAAATATGCCTAGCAATGAAAATCATTTGGCCAAATTATTTAGAACTTCCAGGGACCACTGAATCATCTCCAACTCTTGGCAACGTCATGGGGTGCATCAGAGTAGAACTGCATTCCATAGGCTGAGTTTTTAGAAGTAGATTGTCATCTTTCTTTAAGATACTTCTGATAGACTCCATCTTCCATCCTCTCTGTTAGCAGCCCAGTGAATTAACCATTTGCACCCCAGACACTCCATTTAGGACTAGAATTGCACAATGGTGTGGTCCATAAATACCAAAGCCAAACCAAACCCATTGCCGCTGAGTCTATTCCAACTCTTAGGGATCCTATAGGACAATGTATAACTAGTGTATAGTGTTTCTAAGGAACAGCTGGTGGACAAACCGACAACCTTTTGGTTAGCAGCTTAACAATTAACCACTGTGCCGTCAGGATTTTTACCACAAATATGTTCCACCATATAAATGATGATAAAAATTTAAGGCAAATAATTATCCATCACATCTTCTATTACGTATAATCAGTTATTGGTGCCTCTGTAATAGACAGTTATTACAACCTCATGCATATATGTATTTTAGAATTGTTTGCATAATGAAACCTTGACTCTGAAGAAATCATACAATCTTAGAAAATTATAATAACTTTTAAAATGAGAATCAAATCATCAATAGCTATATCAGCCGTTTATCAATCAAAATACTTAGATCACACTTACAAATATTTATTATAAACACTGGTAATTTAATAGAATAAATTTTCTTGACTATAATGAAGTACTCATAATTATATAGGGAGCAGTCATCCTTTTCAGAGAGCTCACTTCTGTTTTACTGTATCTTCTACAATAGTCTTTCTGTTGTTTTTACACAGATAATGCTGAAACTAATGAATTTAAATTTTAATGAATAAAATACATTTCAAAAATACTTATCATCCTAAGATAGGTATACATATTCTAATAACTCTTGTCATGTTGCGAAATTATTGTCCTCTGAAGCAATTTTCTTGGCCATCCATTTTCTTTACGGTACTTGCAGTGAAGGAACCAGATTCTCACCTGGGTAATATCTTCCTGTGGTCACCACTGCTTTTATTATTTCAGGATGGATTCTCTAATGCTTTCTAATTAAATATCTGTTTGAAGACTCCCGGGGGACTCAGGTTGTAAAACTGCTCATTTGTAGCGAAATGGAGCATATGGAATGTATAACGTCGGTCTCCGCATCCCTGGAATAGTTCTGTGCACTTCTGATTTTAATTCGAGAGCCAGCTGAACCTCATTTTAACATAGCTCACAAAAACCTGTGTTAAACAGAGAACTAGAGTTGTAGAGTGAATTGGTGCCTTGAATGGTTTTTCTTGGTGTTACTCAGTTGGTCTCTGCCACACCCTTCATCCACTTCTCTCCCACCACCCTAATGACCCTTCAAGGCTCGGGACAATGTCCATTGCTTCTGGGGAAGCTTTTCCAATGCTCACAGGTATCAGTTGTTTCTTCCTCTGAGAAAGCACAACCCTGCACTCGTGTGTCTGCGTAAAGCATTTAAAATATTTGTAATAACTCATTTATTTCAGCTACACACCTGGGATCATCCTGGACTCTCTTTTCTTCTTGAACTTTCTCACCTGACCAGTTGCCAAGTCTTTAGCATTTCATCTTCACTGTGTGTGACAGAGTGAGTAATGGCTCTCAAAGAGATCCGCATCTTAACCCTTCCTGTGTCACTCAGTGTTATTGAACAACCTCTGCCAACTCTGTGTTTCAAGTTCTTTGTGTATAAACTAGGGAGTATAGAAATACTTAAACAGTTGGTGACAGAATTAGATGAGTGATACACGTACATATAGAAGAGAATCTGGCAGGAAATAAGTGCTCAGAAACACAAGCAGTATGAACTAAAAAACTGGTGGCATAGTGGCTGAGGGCTACTTCTGTTAATTGAAAGGTTGGCAGTTCAGATCTGCCGGGAGTTCCTTGGAAACTCTGTGGAGCAGTTCTACTCTGCCCTATAGGGTCACTATGAGGTGGAATTGACTCGACGGCAGTGGGTTTGCTATTTTTAAGTAGTACTTCGTATTTTCTTATTTTAGTCTTGAAAATCTCATGAAATATTTATACTTTCCCAATTGCAGATAACCAAACTGGATTTTAGGGAAGAAAAATAGCTATCTGAGTTATGGGTCAGAGTCAGGATTAGAAACTCAGCAATCCGACTCCAGAATGCTTTAGTTTACAATATTTGTTTAAATAGAATATTAATTTTATCTTATCAATTCAGAAGTTACTTTGCTTTTTTCCAAAGTGTGAAATTAATTTTCTATATCAAACTCCCAAACCTATAACAAATAGAAATCTCTTAAAGAATTGACAGGACTTGGAGAAGGAGACAACTGTTGTAAATTCCGCAGCCTAATAATGACATTGGACTGTTTTACGCTTATGGAGGGTTAGATTCAGGTCAAAAGCCTTCTCTTGAATATGGGCTCAAACTGAAACATGAGTGTAAATCTACTTTTCATTTTAAAGCCTTTTTGGATTTATAACATAAAAGAATCATGCACATTAGGAAGAGAGGGGTTCATAATGTGCTAAATCTTGCAAGAACAAACTCAACATTTTTCTTTTAAGTAAAAGAGTACTTGAGCAGACTTTTATGCAGGAAACTGAAATCAGCAAAAGATTATTCCCCCAAAAGAGGAGTTCATCCAAGTACCTTAGTCCTATTAGTTCTCAAAATCGGAATTCGATCTTAACTAGTGTACTTTACCTTTCTTAACATATTTCTTGGACACATTTACATAAAATGTTCTACTCTTAGAATTCACAAATTAAGGCTAATGTGAGACTTAGGACATTAAAAGCTGCAACAGTTTATATTTAGACTAATTTATTCTTTTAACAAATACTCATTGTTCAGTAGGGGACAAGGACTGTCATGTCACTAGGTCTTGGAATACAAGAGGAACCAAGACAGTAAAAAATCTCCTCTTTACACAATTTAGATTCTAGGCAGGGCACATACACATGAAATAAGTTAAACAAATGGATATATAATGCCTGTCATGGTTAAGACTATGTGTCAACCTAACTGGGGTACGATTCTCAGTGTTTTGACAATCATGACGTTGTGATCACTTCCATGATGAGATTTGGTGTAATATGGTCACTTCCATGATGGGATCTGAGGTGAATAGCCGATCACTTGAAATGGAGTTTCCTTGAGCATGCAGCTTTTATTGAATGCAAATGGACATTATTACCTCAAGGCTCGTGGACTTGCTCTGAATCCTGCAGCTGGCTCCTAGTCTTCTGACCTCTGGTTCTTGGGACATGAGCTAACAGCTTACCTGTGATCTTGTCTACCAACACTATGATTCATTACTCTTCATAGCCTGTGAGCAAGAGCCCTGTTCTCTGACCTGCCAACATTGAGGTTCACCAGCACTTGCAGCTATGTGAATCAGAAACTTCTAACTTGACCCATGGACTTGGGGTGTTCCAGAATCTTCAACTATGGGTACAACTTCCTTGATATAAATCTCTCTGTATATATTTACACAGGTTACTGATTTTGCTTCTCTAGTGAACCCACCCTAATCATTGTCCCTTACAGATGCCAAGTAAGTGATTGTTATGTCAGTACTTCTAACTTGCAACTGTCAACTACTTTTTGCTTTCTTTATGTGTTGTCTGGTCACAATTTTGGAAAATAATTTGTGGAGATACTTCATTTTCCAGAGAAAAGTTGAGAAATCTATGGATTAACACTTTCAAAGCTTACACAGGTTCTGATAAAACCAGAGTGAAAACATATATCTTCAGATAATTCAGCACAAATCAAATGCAATTTTTATGTTGTATGTGTGTAAAACCTATTACTATCTAATGATGACTTTGATGAGTTATCTCTACATCTAAATCAGATGTTCTCAAAATCACTACAATCCTACAAAATGACAATGTATTCTGTTCTGTATTCAAAGTTTATTTTTAAAAAATTATAAAAGTTTTAAGATCCAAATGCATTTCAAATAAAGGGGTAGGTAACAAGGAGAAAAGGAAAAAAAAATCCTTTCTTGCTTGTACAGCACAAAAACATTGTTTTCATAGAACAATTTCAGTTCAATTCCTTTTACAATGATGTCTAGTTAACAGACTCCAACTTAGTAACCTTTGTGTTTTTGTTAAAAAATCCAAGATGAAGAAAATAAAAAATGAGAAATCAAGTAATACTGGAAAAACCAAACAAATGCCTAAAAAGACAGAGACTGAAAAGTAAAAAGTAATAGTAATACATTTTTGGTGGGAGGAAGCAAAATGTTTGAAGTAGAAGAAATGATTAAGTCATGATTTGGGAAACCCGTATATGGATCACAAAAAGACAAAGATCAGAACACCTCAAGTACTTTTTAAAGACTTTTCTCTGCTTCTGTGTAAAATCAATGAGCCAAAGCCAAGTGCTGTTGAGTCGGATTCAACTTGTGGCGACTGAGAAAAAAAAAAAAAACAACCAAAAAACAGCTCACCCCTCCAAGAATTTATATTCCCATGAGAAAACAAAAATAAGGTAAATGCAAGTTGTAGTGTTTCAGGCATAGGAAGAATACACATGAAGGTTTCTATTGGGGGATAATACATGCATCCATGTGCACGCATGTGCATGTGCACTCTGTGGGGAGAGTAGAAGAGTGACTCAAATTTTAGAAGAGTAGAAGAATGTCCATTAATGAATGTTCATCAGTGTCCACCACTGGAACTGCAGGGTAGTGGTTTCTGGTCTAATACTGGAGATGAGTAGAGTAATTGAAGCTAACATACTAGAAAAGTGAGAAAGTGATGTGACAGTCACGTGCTCTAGTCTCATCAACAGCAGAGTTCTTTCCATGCTAAAAGGCTACCTTGGAAGGATTCCTGAGTACATGCTTACTTTTTCTTGTAACTCAACTCATGTATTCTCATGACACTGATCAGAGATCACATTATGTCCCCACAGCAGCAATTTGTAGGCTGGTGGGGAATAGGAAGTTATTTCATGTTGGATATTGACAGACGGCTCCCTTATGAGACATGTGGGGAAGGAAGAAGAGAGAAAGAAGGATAGAAGCTAGGGGAGAAATGGAGAAACAGCAGTAAGGATGAGTGAAGTAGCAACACAGGACAAAAACTAGTAGAAATCATGAACTAAAAGAAGCAGCAAGAGAATTTGTTGTAATACTAGCTACCCTAGATTTGAAGGGAATGGATGGAGTATCCATCAGAATTCCTAGAGAGTAGCAGTCTGGAGGTGTAGCCTCCAGTGTCCACACAGCATGGAGGGAGCCTGGATAACAAATGCCTGGCATCATTCCTCCGGGCTTCCAGTCTCCTGCTGCTATCTTCTTAGATGAAATCTAGGTGAGAACCAGAGGGCAAAAGAACCGCTAATACAGTAAGTCAGGTCAGCCTGAATCAGAGGGGAAAAAATGAAAACTCCCAAACACAACTGTAATCCAACATAAGTGAGTCTGAATTGTTATGATGAGGCAAAGTTTCACAACTAAATGCATGTTATTGTCGCTGCTAGTTGCTGTTGAGTGGGCTCCACTTCATGGTGACTTCATGCACAACAGAACAAAATGCCACTGGTCCTGCACTATCCTCATGATGGTTGATACATGAGTCCATTATTGCCTTCCAACCTGGGAGCTATATCTTCTAGCACTATACAGGACAATATTCTCTTGTGATTCATATGGTTTTCATTGGCTGACAGTGGAAGCAGATTGCCAGGTCTTTCTTTTTGCCTGTATTTGTCTGGAAGTTGTGCTGATACCTGTCCACCATGGGTGACCTGTTGGTATCTGAAATAGTGATTCACAGCATCATGCAAGCCACCATAATAGGACAAAGTGATGGATGGGGGAACTCATTATTTGGAAAGGGCCAAGGTAGAGAAAATATTACCTACAAAGAACTGGATTAGTTTCCTGTCCTTTCTGTAACACGACTGTTTAGAGTTGAAAGGCAAAATATCTTTTCAAAGAATTCTTAGATTGAACTCTTGTGAATGAATTTCAGACATTTATTTTATTTTTATTTTTATTCATTTATTTTTTTATTATGACTGAGTGAAAATGTACATTCTCATATAAATTTACATGCCCACCTATATGCAGCTTCCACTGCTCTCCCTGTCCGGTGACAGCACACTATTCGTCTCTGCTCCATACATGTCTCGTTCTCCCAACAGTCTCCTTTCCCCTCCTCTCCACCTTCTCTCCTTCCTCCAACCAGAGGTCGGCAGGCTGATATCCTATAGATGCATAGAACCATAAAGTGTATCCAATATATGGTCACTCTGCATTGCCAAGTCCAATCCATTTGTGTCTCAAGAGTGGACCTTCATTATGATTTATGGGCAAGGGCAGCATCAGGGCCAGAGGCCATGCTCCCAGGGGAACCCCAAAACTGCTGGACCATCAATTGAGGTCTTTTAGCGGAGATCTCAGGGTGCACCCCATTTTATTCTAGTGCTGCCAGTGAGACTCAACTTTGTGAGCTCCATCACGGCTATCATTTCTTGAATTATAAAAACTCATGTAAAATTTTGTTAGTACTGTGTGTAGAATACTAGCTTTCTATGTAGAAATCTATACCTTTCACCAAATTCTTAAAGAAGCTTGAAACTGAAAATATTCAGAACCACAAATGATTACAAATCAAGATGAAAAGATTATAGTGCAGAATTTTACATTTGGAAGGATTGCTTTCACGTAAGAGAGAGAAAAAAGATCACCCAGGGCATGAAGTATTTAAAAAATACATACTTTGATGACTTTCTTAGAAAAACATACTTCAATCAACCAAAATGTGGACTAAGATTAAAAACACAGAACAAGAATATTATGAATTAGAAGGCCAATAGAGAGGACTAAAGCTGATTAAACATAAGATTAAAATAATTCTTATAATTATGGTTACAAAATTAGGTGCAATTAAAAAATGAATCTGCAATGTAAATGTAATGTAATTAGTTATTCGTGTAAAAATCATCAGTCTCTTATCAACAAAGACTAACTCTGGGAAAAGAGAAAAGTGGGGGTGGTGAAAAGTAGAAGACGAATGTGTTCTAAACTGACAGTTTTATACAGAGAAGAGAGAAGTCTACAAGTAGCCCAGTTTTCCCTGAACTGCTAAGCCAGTGGGATCATGGAAAAAAGTTCTCGTGATCTGATTCTATTAAGACTTAAGCCAGGAAAGCACTACGGAACAGTTCTACTCTGTAACACATGAGGTTTTCATGAGCTGAAATCATCTCAATGGGAACTAACGCAACAACGCAGAGATTAGGTAAAAGATAACTCATCATAGATTCAATACAAACAACCAAACCCAACCCGTGCTGTTGAGTCAAGTCCAACACACAGAGACCCACTAGGGCAGAGTAGAATTGTCCTGTACAGTTTCCAAGGAGTGCCTGGTGGATTCGAATTCTCAACCTTTTGATTAGCAGACGTAGCACTTAACCACTACACTACCAGGGTTTCCAATACATTCAATACTTTGAGAAAACAGTCATCTTTTTGAGAAAATTAAAGGATATCTTTCGCAGAATTACAAGTAAATGAATTCCAAATTACAGAGGAAACAAAGCAGCGTTAGCAAAGTAAAAGAGAAAACAAGAAGAAACTAGCAAGAAATCATCAAATTAGGTGAGAGAATTGTAGCCACACAGGTTATTGAAATAGCTGTATAAATGTATTATAGTCCCATATTAAGAAAACATAGCCTTCTATAAGCAGTTCATAAGAAATACATCTATAAATATTAGAATTTAGAAATTAAAGGATGTGCTAAGATTAGTAAGGAATTTACAAAGAAAATGCAGCCAACAGCAATAAAATTTAAGGAAAAAATTAAATTCAAAGCAAAATACACTAAAACAACAAAGATATTTATTTTCCATTGATAAAAAGGACAATTCAGTTAACAAACTTCTATGTGCCAAAAATTAATTGTAGATCAATAGTTAGAAATACGGAAATACACAGAAATACAATTGTGAGAGGAGCCTTGTGGTTAAGTGCTTGGCTGCTGACAGCAAGGTGGGTGGTTCAAATCCCACAACCCTGCCAACTAAGAAACATGTGGCTGTCTGTTTCATAAAGATTTATAGTTTTGGAAACTCTGGGGGGCATTTCTACAGGGTCACTATGAGTTGGAACCAATTACACAGTAATGGGTGTAATTGGGGGAGACAAAGAATATCTCTTAGATGTTGACAAATGTTAAACAAAAATTTAATATGGATATGAAATGTTTTACTTTTTTCTGAAGGCAGAATAGATATTGTGTTTTTATTACTGAAATTATAATTTTGAGAGATATTAGTATATTTAATAAGCACAAACCTAGATCATATGCAAAAACTGAATCCCAAAGTATTATTTTCATTTCTCTAAATTGTATGGGAATTACTGAGGAGGATTGGGAAGAAAGCCTTATAATTTGATTATAAATTTCATCTGGAAGAAAACAAACTATGACATGGAGATCAAAATGTGTATACATTAAGTATTTTAAATATATTGTATTTTTCAAAGTATTAAATGTTAGAATAGTTAAAAGTCATGTGTTTCTGCCATAGTAATCAGAGGACAGATCAGTAATAAGCCAAAAAGACCCTGTCATGTATTAATAATAATGAAATCATTTTCATAAAAATCGTTAACAACAGCAGTAAACATCTGAGAACAACGCATGTGCCTACTCTGCACAAACTATTTTCCAGCCTCTCTTACAGTTAGGCATGACCATGTGACACTTCTCACTAATGGAACGCTAGTAGAAGTGATGTATTCAAGTTTCTATAAGTGAGAGTGAAAGTGACGTTCAGATTTCTCTAAAGTGAAACGACACATCTTCGCCTCTTCTTCTAGCTGCTGTTAGGGGCCATGGAGTCGGTTCCAACTCAGCGCGAACCTATAGGTCAGGGTAGAGCTGGCCCATAAAGTTTCCAAGGAGCACCTAGCGGATTTGAATCACTGGCCTCCTGATTAGCAGCTGTAGCGCTTCACCACCGTCCCACCAGGGTTTTCCCTCCTAAAATATAGATGGAATGGCTGGCGCTAGATAGATCAGCTTGGACCAAGAACTGGAAGTGAAACGCTGACGACGGCAGAGTGACCAACCCAAAAGAGGCTGGCTTTGAGACGTTGGTAGACTCAGCATCCTTCTTCTCCGTCGGTCGTTTTGTCTCTTTAGTAACATACCAGGGACGTACACTGCTATTTTGGTCTTGGCTATGCCAACATTTTGCAGTTTTTCTCTCACTGCAAGGTTAACTTAATCTCAGCGTCTATCCGTTTATCTCTTTTTTTTTTGTAATAAGGTTGTGTTTGATTCCATACATTTTCACTAAAATTAGAAGTTGAGACAAAGGTACCCATAATAATAGGTTTTGTGTTTTTGAAATATTTTTTTAAGATATATTTTTTAAGTATTTTTGTGATTAAGTGAAAGTTTACAATCAATTTGCCATATAAACCCTGTACATACACTTCTATGCAACTCTGGCTGCTCTTCCCACCCTGTGATAGGGCAGTCTCCTTTCTACTCTGTACTTCCACTGCAGGATATTTTAGACACACAAAAACAGGATACAATAAATATCAAACATGACCATCAAACTTAGAGAACAAAATACTTAAAATATATATCTTTTTATTTCCTGATGTATTTTTTGTTGATATGTTCATCACTCCCTCACACATGCTCATATTTTCACTGCAGTTGCTCACCATGTAGTTTTTCAGATTATTTAATTTCATTCACACATAAAGCAACATGCTGTATATAGCCTTTGACAGGTCCCCCCCTTCTGATTTTCACTATTTGTAAAGTGGATCCATAAGATTTTCTTCCCTCTAGTTCATTTGTTTTCACTGCTATACCTATCAGAAACTATATTATAATTCACTGATTAGTCATTTGTACTTTTCTATTTTTTATGTAAAAAAATGGTGTTATGAACATTCTTGTATGTATCTCTGCACACAAATGCCAGTTTCATTAGTACATACCTGGTATTGAGATGTCAAGGTCACAGTGTATGTGCCAGAAAGCCTGGTTGCATAACGGTTACGAGCTACAACTGCCAGCCAAGTGGTCTGAAGTTCTAATCCACTGGACACTCCTTGGATATGCTATGGGGCCGTTCTCCCTGTCCTATAAGGTCACTACGAATCAGAGTCAACTCAGCGATAGTGAGGTTTTTGGTTACCATATGTGCAACTTTACCTGTACTGCTTTTTTGCTAAATTGTACTGCAAAGTTAAAAGTCCTCAATGTCCATGTTAGCACTTAAAAACCAAACCCACTTATGACTCTACTAGTCATCAGCATTTAGTATCTTCAAATTAAACAAACAGATACACTATCAAGTGTGTCTTAAAATTTCTTTTTACTTTGAGGGGTGCAGCTCAAGAACTCTAATAAAAGACCACAGTTGATGGTCTGATGGTCTAGGGGATCCCCTGGGAGCATGGCCCCTAGACCTGCTGCTGCCCCTGCCCAGAAAACACTACTGAGGTCAACTCTTTGGACAAAAATGGACGGGATTAGGGGACACAATGTGACCATACACTATGTGTACTTTATAGTTCTATGCATTTATAGGATGCTGTCCTACTGGACTCTTTATAGATGGGAAAGAAAAGGGTAGAGAGGAGGGGACAGGAGATTGTTAGGAGGATACAACAATTATAGACTGAAAAGGAGGAGTGTGCTATCGTAGGGCAGGAAGAGTAAAAGGAGTTGTACACAGGCAGACATGCAAAACTGATTTGAATTGCATACTTTCACTTAATCACAATAAAACAAAATCTCAAAAAAAATGCTTTTTACTTTGATTTGCATTAGTAGTGTGGCTAAGCTTTTTATTTTTCTGTCTCTCTGTATGTGCTTAGCCATTAAGTTTTCTGATCTATGATTTGCCTGACCACATCTTTGTACATTTTTTTTAACCATTCATTTGTCACTGTCTTAATGATTTGTTGGAGAGGACTGCATTCTTTCCTTTAGAAATGTCTCCAGCTAACTAATAACTAAATCTCTGTGAGAACGTCTCTCCTACTATATCAGCAGTATTTTCAGTACTGTGGAAAACTCGTGTCCCCAGGCATCATTTCATCTATTAAAAACTTGAGAGAGGGACATCTTTCCCAATTCTGCCCTTGTGTTCTGATTTTTGTAGTTGGAACATCTGTCAGCTCAGAGTTTGTAAAGGGTGATGCTAATAAAATGACACTTTTTTCTTCTTTCTTTTTTCTTTTCCTCCTGTGACTGGCTGTCATGCAGTTTTCTCTCCAGACTCGTTTAAATGCTGACATAAAAAGACCGGAAAATCTTAACGACAGGAGCAGATCAATGAGGCCACCCTTGCCATCCCTGCCCTGGACTGCTGACTACACTCTAGTATCTTCTCTTAGCTCATTCATACTGGGTGCTTCTCCCCAAAGACCCTGGGGTATTCATAAATCACATTTATTATTCATCAAATGCTGGAGTGTACAGTTCCTGACTAGAATAAAATCAAGCTGCATCTACTTTCTAAAGAGATTTGTTTTTACCCTTTAAAAAATACTTTAATGTATCATGTGATAATACATTTACATGATTCAAAATCCAAAAAGTACTTCAGAGAGCACAGGCAAATGCCTCCACCTGCTGTCTCATTCCTCCTTTTCTCAGGCAAACAATATAAACAATTACATGTATATATCTAGAGCAATTTTTATCCACATGGACATACATATGTTTTAAAAGGAATTTAAAAAAATAACATTAGTATTCTATTCCCAAAGATATGCATTACAGCAGACAGCCCTTTTGGTGCCACAGTGAAGAGTTTGGCTGCCGATCACAAGGTCAGCAGTTTAAATCCATCAGCTAGTCTTTGGAAACTATGGAACCGTTCCCCTCTGTCTTACTGGGTCATTTTCAATGAATTAGAAATAATCTTTGGCAATGAGTTTGGGTTTTGTTTTATTTTATTTTTGGAGGTTTTGACTGTGTGGATTTATTTTTTAGTTTTTCTGTGGCCAAATTTACCATTTTTTCTTTTAAAAGAATTTGGGGGGCTTGTGTTATATTTACAAAAATATTCTTTGGAGGATCATCACTGGAGGATACTGGAATTTTTTTCACTTCTATGGGTTATGGGAAGCCCTGACATTGCAGTAGTTAAGTGTCATGGCTGCTAACCAAAAGGCTGGCAATTTGAATCCACGAGGTGCTCCTTGGAAACTCTATGGGGCAGTTTTACTCTGTACTACATGATCACTGTGAGTCAGAATTGAATCAGTAGCAGTGGGTTTGGTTTTTGTTTGGTTTATGGGTTATCAATATTTTTATGATTTTAAGATTCATACTTTTCATATGCTAACAGTTTACACTCACCAAAGGTGCTATGATAGTGCTTTTCAGTTTGAGTAGCACATGGGATTCTTTTAATAAAGAACATTTTCATGAACTCCTAGGACATATCCACTGGCATAAGCCCTATTTTGAGATGTGCTTACTGAAGAACTAAGAATTCTTTCACTGGAAATGTATTGATCATAAGTTATGACTAGGAAAAGTTTTGTTTTTGACAAATGACATTTGTTTTACATCATCAGAAATTTTAAATCAAAGAAACAAACACTAGATAATCTGGATGCCAAGACTTAGACCATTGATATTCCAAGAGTCCATGGACTCACTTTTTAGGAACTCAGCAGTAGGAGAAATCACAGTGACATAGTGGTTAAGAGCCTAAAAAGTCTGCAGTTTGAGTACAACAGATGCTCCCTGGGAGCCCTAAGGGATACCTGTACCGTATATTTTAGGGTTGCTATGAGTCAGAGCTGACTTGACAGTGATAGATTGCTTGACTGGTTGATTATAGTAGAGGGAGTTGAGCCTTAAAGAGAAGACTGATACTTGGGTTATATCTGTATCCCGGAGGTGTTGACTCCTTTGTGTCCCTTTATTGGGTCTTTTACTGCACAACTTGGCCTTAAGGTGCAAGTTTGAGAGCTCTTTCATCCTACCTTGAACTTGTGAAGTTCCTTCTGTGGGAAGAAGTACTTTCACCAGGTCTGTTGAGATATGAGTCAGGGCCAGGATCGTATTTCCACTCATGTGACTGGAGGCCACCGTTGGTTTGGTGAGCCATCCCTAAGTCACCATCTAGCTCCTAGGTACTTGTTTACATGTGCAGGCTTGTTATCTCTTATTCCTGACCACTTGTTTCTGCTGTTGTGTGAAGTCAGGGCATTTCTGACTCAAAATGAAGAAAGTCAAACCCAGTACCACTGAATCGATTCTGACTCATAGCAACCCTGTAGGGCAGAGCAGAACTGCTCCACAGAGTTCCCAAGGAGCACCTGGCAGATTTGAACTGCCAATCTTTTGGTTAGTGGACTTAGCGCTTAACTACTACATCACAAGAGTTTCTGTTTCTGACTCCAGGTGACTCCACATGACAGAGAGAAATGGCTCATGGGTTATGTAGACTGTGATCTTCAAAGAACAGATAACCAGATCTGTTCTCCTGAGGAGTTTCTCACAGGTTCGAATCTCTGTTCTTTTAGTTAGCAGTTGAGTGTTTAACTACAGTGCCACCAGTGAACCTTATCACCACTAATCAAACAGTCCTGATTTCAAGAATTAGCTTTAACTACCAACTAGTTTTCTACTCACAGGCAAGTAAGTCCTTTAACCTTTCTGGACACAATTAATAAACCCAGAAAATCTATCCTCTTTCTCTGAATGTTTGTGAAGAGTAAATGATATAATGTGTCTACACTACATAGCATATGGCCATTCAAGAAACGAAATTGTTATTATATAACTCACCAATGTGATTTGCTTCCAGAAAGGAAATGAAAAATGTGTCTATTCATTATGGTAGTGATCAGAAAGAAACATTTTTTAGAGGAAGGTAGAAGTGACACTACTTTGAAATATTTTGTTCTGGAAAAGCTCATTTGGTCCTAAGGTGGCCTCGGAATGAAATCCAATAAAATACAGGCTAAGTCCATGGAAAGTGCTAGCACAGAACCCAATAAAATTCAATTTAATTCTTTACCTAAGCTTATAAATAAGTGCTGAAGTTGCCTTTCTCCATTTAAAGTGCTTTCAGCCAAGACAAACTACTCAAATCCTTTTATTTTCCTGTAGTCACCCTTAAATGAACGCCTTAGTTATTTCTGACATTTCTAATCCAACCTCGAGTCCTCCATATGTTCTATAGCTGCAATTTATTTTCTCCTGAGTCTAATAGTTCTTGTCCTTCTGAAAGATGAATTTGGAAGCTCTTCCAGATTTCTTACTCATGGTTGCTTCAGGTCAGGAAATTTGCTTCAAATATTTCAAATACTACCAATCAGTAAACCCAAGACCTTTCACTCATGAAAGGGATATGAACTTGGAAGGAAAATTTGTCTCACTATTTTCCAGCTAAGCAACGAAGCAACAATTATGGGCTCTGTAAACCAAAGCAAACCCATCACTGCTGAGTCAGCCCTGACTTACAAAGACTCTATAGCACAGAAAAGAATTGCCCCATGGGGTTTCCAAAGAGCAGCTGGTGGATTTGAACTGTTGACCTTTGGTTAGCAGCTGTAGCCTGTCTTGACTTGTCATAACTCTTAGCTACTGTGCCACTAAGTCTCCATGGAATACACACCTGGGGATGAATTGCAAAATTCTTGAGGTGCAATGTGGAGGGCCCCATCCACAGTGTGACACAGGAAATGTTACAGAAACAGTAACTTCAGCGGGATTCAGACTTAGAAATCACTTCATGTCACAACCAAGGAGCTTTACACTTCCCAAGCCACTGGGACAATTCAGAGCAGAAGCAGATGAGTCAGAGATGAAATTCACAGATGAGAGCTGCAGTCCAGAAAAAGAGAGACTCTGCTATCTCAAAGAGATGGCTGCACAATTTTCCTTTTTTGAAGAACTATAATTTTATTTTAGTATAGTGTTGCTTCGATCCATAATAAATCAAAAACAAAGAGTGACAAGCATATAGCCATTGCAGATTATAATTTATATATGTTCCTTGAGCAGTCGTAGATAAGAGACTGTGAATTTACAATAAATTGTAACTAATGTTTTAAACTAGCTCCATGTTCTTCCTTGAGAACAAGGTAAAAGACAGAAGAAAATGGCCTTGGGGGGGAAGAAACAAAAAACAGCCATTTCCTTACTTAATTTTACTCATTGCTTAGCCCCCTCCTACTCTGGATGCTATTTCTTGGTGCTATTCCATGTCTTAATTTATAAATGCCAGACATGATTCATTCATCTCCTGCCCTGGGAGAGGAGGCTTTAGATCTCCCATCAAGAATTTCTATTAGGAGAACTCTGCATATCTATCAGTGAACAGATAGGTTTTTTTCTGGAATGGTTTCGTTGTTTCAATGAACAATCCTTCACTATTCTGCATAAGGAGTATGTTTCTGGCTATCAGTGATTTGGATGGAGGTGAGATAAAGAGGAGAATCTGCTCACAGTTCAGGATGCAGACTTGAACTTCCATGATTTTATACTTGGTCTTCACCACACATGGCTGCCATCACTCACAGAACAGTGCTCCTACTCAAGTAGCTTCAGAGAATGAATCAGAAACCCCTCAGTTTTTGTTTGGGGAGGGAACCTAAGGACAGTTTCTTCGGGCTCTATGGAGGTGATGGGCTCACTTGCCAACATCACTGTGGGAGCTTTATGTTCTTACTTTCTCTGTTGAGTCAGTTGCCTCTTTTCCATCCCATTTTATTCTTCCAGATTTCACCTTCTGTCCTTTTCTCTTTGTCTTTGAAAGTTGAAACATTTTAAAATTAACTTACTGTCGTATAAATGCAGCTTACAAAGGAAAACAGGACAAAACGTTAGTCCAGTAATGTTTATATTCTTCTCCCACCATTCACTTGTGTTAGAGATGTGTCTGCACTTTTGTCTTATCCTTCTTCAGATATTTTCAATGTTATGTATCTGAATATAGCAGAACCCTAAATGACAGGGTAAGTAAAGATGTTGGTGGTTAGAATCCAGTGGCCAGGGAAGGAATTTTATCATACTAATAGTGCCTTAATAAATCAAACTCTTGTCTGTTTTGCCAGGCATGACAGCTACATTTCACATTACAGGCTCATGAGGACTTGAAAAGCCAGGTGTTTTACAATTCTCCACCCATTAGAAACATAGTAATAGTTAATATCCAGTAATGTAATTCAATCTTTATTTAAAAGATCAAACCAAAAGGCACATTTGGTCTTGAGTTCAGTTTGCTTGCAGTATTTTTCCTCTCAGTAAACCAACACCATGTATTTTGTTGTAATTTGGTTACATATGTTTCTTCTACAAAAGGGTCTGTAACATGTGTTAATAAGTCAGCACATGACTTAAAATGGGATTAGCTTTTGTGTTCTCCTGTGTTTCACCTGCCTTCGCATATTTTCACTAAGAAATATAAGCCAATATAAGTTCCAGTTACATTTTTTAATGAGATGGAGAAACAAATTACCAACTTTGTCTGGAAAGAGAAGAAGCCCCATATAAGTAAAGCACTACTAAAGAAGAAGAACACACTGGGAGGCCTCTCATTACCTGACTTTAGAACCTATTGCACTGCCATGGTAGTCAAAACAGCCTGGTACTGGTACAAAAAGAGATAGATAGACAAGTGGAACAGAACTGAGACCCCAGAGATGACACCATCTGCCTACAAACAGTTGATATTTGACAAAGGCCATAAGACATTAAACTGGGGTAAAAACAATCTCTTCAACAAATGGTTCTGGCAAAATTGGATATTCATCTGTAGCAAATTGAAACAGGACCCATATCTTACACCTTATACAAAAACAAACTCAAACTGGATAAAAGACCTAAATATCAAACCTAAAACAATAAAGCTCATCCAAGAAAAAGTAGGAATGACAAGCCAAGTGCTGTCAAGTCGGATCGAATGACAATGGAAGTTTTAATACACAATGTAGACAGAATTCAAAATCTGTCAAACAAATCACAATCAACAGAAGATAGATAAATGGAAGATGTTAAGAATCAAATACTTTTACTCATCCAAAGACTTTATTAATAGAATTAAAAGGTCACCTACAGAATGGCAAAAAATACTTGACAACTATATGTCAGATCGACACCTGATCTCCATAATATATAGCCAAGTGTCGTCAAGTACTACAAAATATCAATAAGAAAAAGATAAATCATCCAATTAAGTGATGGGCAAAGGAGATGGACGGACACTTCTCTAAAGAGGAGATCTAGGCAGCCAAAAAACACATGCAGGTGTGCTCATGATCATTAGCTATTACAGAAATTCATATCAAAATGACAATGAGATACCATCTCACCCTAACAAGATTGGCCATTATCCAAAAAATGCAAAACAACAAATGCTGTAGAGGCTGTGGAGAAACTGGAACTCTTCTACACTGTTGGTGGGGTTGCAAAATGGTGCAACCTCTCTGGAAAGCAATCTGGTGTTTCCTTAAAAAACTGGATGTAGATATACCATTTGACTCAGTAATTCCATTGCTTGAATATATCCTACAGAATCAAGGCCATTCACACCAACTGATACATACACACGAATGTTCACAATAGCACAGTCCACAATAGCAAGAAGATGGAATTAACCCAGATGCCCAACAACAGAGGAATGGATAGGTAAACTATCATATATATACCCAGTGGAACACTATGCAATTATAAAGAACAACGATGATTTTAAGAAACATCTCATAACCTACTTTCAACTGGAGAACATTATGTTGAGTGAAAATAATCAGCGCCAAAAGGACAAATATTGTATGAGGCCCCTACAACAAGAACTTAAAATCAGACTCATGTATAGAAGAAAAGACTCTTTGATGGCTGCAAGGGTGGGGAGGGCAGGAGGGCAGGAGGGCAAGAGGAGGAAGAGTTTAGATTAGATAGATGTTAGAAATTTGGTTGAGTGATATCAATGACAGCACACATTAGTAAGAAGCTCAATATTAACTGGACTTCAACACAACTTGAGTACTCCTCCCATGTTAATCCAATATTGCAAGGACAGAGTAGATGTGGCGGGTGGTGGGGGACCATGCTGTCAGGCGAAATCAAGGCCAACTGGCACAACTAGCATTTTACTAATGAGGACTCTGCACCCCACATTGGTGAGTGGCATCTGGGGTCTTCAAAGCTACCAAGCTGCCTTCTGAGGGTACAGCAAATGGTCCCAACTCAGAAGGAACGGGTGATCACAGAGGTCCATAATGACACGGGGGAAAGAGAATCCAGAAGACAGAGACCCATGTGAGTGGGTGTTTACATCAGCTTGTGATCAGAAGAACCGAATGGTTCCTGGCCATCACCAGTGATAGCTGTGATGGAGCTCACAAAGTTGAGTCTCACTGGAAACACAAGAATAAACAGGGGTGCACCTGAGACCTCCACTAAAAGACTGCAATTGATGGTCCAGGTGCTTTGGGGTTCCCCTGTGAGTGTGGCCCCTGGCCCTGATGCTGCCCCTGTCCATAAATTATAATGAAGGTCTACTCTTCGGACATCAATGCATTGGACTTGGCGACACAGAGTGACCATATTTTGTGGGCACTTTATTGTTCTATGCTCCTATAGGATGTCATCCTGCTGACCTCTTACTGGAGGAAGGGGAGTGGATGGAGAGGAGGGGATAGGAGACTGCTGGGAGGCTAGGACATGTATGAAGCAGAGAGGAGGAGTGTGCTATCACCAGGCAGGGAGATCAGCAGGAGCTGCATATAGGTTAGCATGCAAATTTATATGGAATTGTACATTTTCATTCAACCACAATAAAAAAAAATGAAGGTTTACAGAAAAAAGAAAGAAAGAAACATAAGCCAGAGGAGAAAAGTTATGTATCTTAAGGTTAATGGGCTTCTTTGTTTCACAATACAACTTCAAAATTTTATTGAGCTTCCAGTAAGCACCAGACATTAAGCTAAGATATTATTAGCAAGTCCTTGGTGAATCTTTGCTACAATTGTCCAGTTATGGTTGTCACCACATATGACAGCCCCAAGAGGTTCTCTAATGAATCCAATCTGTCCCTAAGTTCATACACCACAGAGCCTCCGCTATGTAGTAGTAATTGTATCTCTTCATAAAAATCAGGGTCAATTACCTCTTTCTGTAATCCCTTTCCTCCTCTGCTGGTCAGCCAGCAGGATAAGCCTACAGTGATAAGAATCAAGCTCTCTCTTTGAGATAAATTTGAATGTCTCTACTTTTTTCCATTGTGATATGATTTTATAAGTTTAACTATGTAAGGATAATTTTATTTCTTTTATTTCCAGCTATTAAAGAAGCACCCTGCTGTGAACCTTTCTCTGTGCAGACTACAGTTCAGTGTCGCTGGAGATGGGGAGCTGGTAAGACATAATTCTAGGAAGATAATTAGAGACTGGTTTGCAAAGGAGTTCAGAGTTAGTCAGTAGGCAAAGGGATGACACTGGAGGGATTTTAAGGAAAAAAGAGATAGGACCAAGTATGTGATTTTGAAAGCTAGTTAGAATGGCTTAGAGGGTTGAGACTGGAGGAACATAAAATGATTGATAGTTCTCAGTGATCAATTTGTAGATGTGAAGAAAGAAAATGACAACTAGATAAAAGGGAATAGGACAGATATGAGAAATATATCCGAGGAAAAGATGTTCAACTGTGGTAACATCTCAGATATGAGAGCAAAGCAAGGAAGAAAGTTCCTAGTCGAATTAGGGTCACCTTTTGGATTATGGTATCCATCCCTATACTCGTACTCCATGGAGATTGCGCTATGAACTGGCTCATCACCAAAATCAGGGTCAGTTACCACTTTCTATAATCCCTTTCTTCCTTTGTTGGTCGGCAAGCATGATAAGCCCATATCTTCTAGCCTTCTCCCGCAGCTTCTCTTGCTTATGTCTCATTAAGAACTAAGAGACTCAGAGAAGGCCTGGCAGTAAAAGGGCTCTAAACAAATGAGAAATTTTACAATACACAGGAGGGCATGGGAGAATTTTAACAGCAACAGCTTGTCAAGGTACCAACACACAATGGAGACCAACAACTAAAAATGCTTCTCAGGTGATCGATCAGTTCCTATTCTTGCTACCTGAGTAAAACTTTGCCTTATCAGTTTATCAGTGGCTGATTGAAAGTAGATTGCCAGGGAGGGTTACCAGTAATCCAGGTGTTTCCAACCAATAATCTGGATGTTTCCAGATCCAGTGGTTATTTTTTGTTCTCTCTTATTTGAACTTAACTTTTATTGGACTTCCACACCACTGACCAGTTTTTCTTTTCTTTTTTTTACCTTTCTGGTTTCACACTCTTCTACTATTTCCTTCTGCCTCCATGGCTGCCTTTTACTCAGGTTTCTTTGTGGAACTTACTTCCTCTTCTTGGTATATAAATGGAGGACTGTTCCCAGCATTTAGTCTCCTCTTCTTTCCTTTTTTTTTTTTTTTTTTCAGTTACTCTTTATCCTAGATAATATTTATCTAGTCCTTGAGTTTAAATGGAAACCCTGGAGGCATAGTGGCTAAGTGCTACTTCTGCTAACCAAACGGTTGGCAGCTCGCATCTGTCAGGCGTTCCTTGGAAACTCAATGGAGCAAGTTCTACTCTGTCCTATAGCGTCGCTGTGAGTTGGAATCGACTGGACGGCAGTGAGTTTGGTTTGGTTTTGAGTTTAAACACCACTCACAAGTCAGTGACTCCAAAACTTTATCTATATCATAAAGTTAACTAATTGTTAACTTGGCGTATCTACTTGGATTCTCAGTAGGTATCATTTATCATCCCTGAAACAGAACTTGTTATTTCTTTGTGCTGCATTCGCTACTGGTATATTGTCCTCCATGAGCCTCTCCAGTTAATTAATAGCTAGCCAATAGCCATCCAGTTTCTCAAGCCAAAACTTCAGGAGTAATTTTCATAATGTCCTTTACCACCTGGTACTATCCAATCAGTCCCACAGCAAATCCTGAGGATTTTATACCTGAAATATATCCTAAATTCTGCCACTTCTTGCTATTCATCCCAGGTATGATAATCTTGCCCAGAAAAAGCTCTGACTGGAAGACTCTGTTGCTGAAAACCAACTTTCACTAAAGCCTCTGCAATGAAGAGATTTTTATTGTGTTGTATCAGAAAACAAAATGGGAAATAGGCTGCCAGCATCCAGGCTATAAACATACCAAAATTCAAAGAAGTAAAATCTCTAAGTAGTTTTTAAACAATTTTGACAGGTGCTGATTCATTATGAGTAAATTATTTATAGGCTATGACTGATTAAGGTAAAGACAAAGACCTAAGATCATGATTGGGTGACATTTTCTTGTTTTTTTTTTCTAACAGTGTGATCTCTTGGCTCAGGTGTCCTAGGTCTGTCATATGATGGCTTTTTATTTATTTGTTATGTGGGCTACACATGATATTGAGTAGATCTTTAATTCACCTCATGAGGTAAATTGTTACTTAGTTATGGCAAGCACATCCACTGTCCACTGAACCAGTTAGAACATTCTGTCACATTTCTTTGATAGAGTGTTTGGTACCATTTTAAGCTTTTCAGATTCTGACAAACAAGTTGGCCTTTTGTGATTAAGGCCTTCTGAGGTTAAGTTAACCATTTGATAGTTCAAATGACCTTCTTCATGCTTTGTTTCCAAAAGAAATTCCCCAAAGGGTCTTCTCCCATGGACCACACACAGACCCTTTCAGACCACTCAACAGGGACAGGTAGCCAACCAGTAATATTTGGCTATAGAGCCATTGTACTTCCTATGAATTTCTTTCTTTCTTTCTTTTTTTTTTTTTTAATATTTACTCTCTCCACTCAGGGTAATCTTAAAAAAGGAATTGTGTTCCAAGAGTCTATAAAAAATGTCTAAAACATAGTGGGTATTCAATAAATATATTTGACTAAATCATAGAATGGATGAATAGTAGGGATAGAAGGGAGATCATAGAGGTTTAAGGATCAAATTAGAAAAATTAATTAATATTTCAAAAAATTGAGGTTGGAAAGAGGGGGTAGATGGACACAATTTATTATTTTAATATAGTATTGCTTCAATCCATAGTAAATTAAAAACAGGTAAGAGTGACAGTTCCATTTGAGACTGAAGCAGTCTAAGGAATGGTTTGTTTATTGTGGTTTTAACAATGAGAAAGAACTGAATGTATATGACGTTTATAAGGGGAGAGACCAATGGGACAAGAGACTAAAGATAATAAAAGGGTGAAGAGTGAGTGAGATACGAACTCAGAATAATCAGGATGACTGATGGAGGGATTAATAATAAGGGGCTTCTACCTGAAGGGTTAACTTCAAAAATGGAAAGGGATGGGAAATTCTTCCTTCCTCTCTTCTGTAGTTTCTACTTTCTCGTATCTTACCCTTTCTCCCCTCCCTCCCGTCTTTATTTCTTTCATCTTCTTTCTTCAGTTTTTCTTTTAGTACTTACACACTATCGGGGGCTATGTGATAGGCTCAGGGAATTTAATTTGAATTAAAAAAAATGACAAGAGACCAGAAGGAAGAGATATTGCCTTTGTGCCACATAAATCAGCATCCACATCCCTAATGAGTTTATTGTAACTACTGTATGAGGCACAAATAACAAAATAAATTCTGACTGACTTCAACAGAAGTTATTTAAATGGCCTGGGATATCACAGAATCCACAAGAAGGCCAGAGTCAGTAAGGCCAGAGACAGACTATGTGAAGAGCTGAGGACGAGTCCAGACCACCTGGACATCACCATGGCTAGTTGCCTCCTCTGCAGCTGGTATCACCTCTAGCTATGCCTCCATTGCCAAAATTCAATTTTCTGGAACATAAGCACCACACCACTGAGTTATTTATTCCCCTGGCCCCTTGCAGGGGACCTAAAGCTCTTCATTGCCCTTTTCTTTTGTTTCCCTTTCTTAAGAATCACATAGAGAGGTTAGGTTCGGGTTACAGAACAAGTGAGAGAAGGAATATCCATGCTGCTTTCAGTTTTCTGATAGAGTCCCTTTAGAGAGTGGTTAAGGGCTAGGCTAACAACGAAAGCCTGGCTGTTCAAACTCACCAACAGCTCCATAGCAGAAAGATGTGACAGTCAGCTTTGTAAAGATGACAGCTCTGGAAGTCCTACAAGGTGATTCTACTCTGTCCTATAGGGTCGCTGTGAGTCAGAACTGATTTGACAGCAACTGGTTTGGGTTTTGTTTTTCAGCTTCTGTATAGGGCAAAGGGGCTACCTCCTGACTTTCTCTGGTTTCTGAAAATGTCCTTGTGAGTGCTGGTCAGCCCCAAATCAAATATTCACCGGAGGCGGATTCTGAAGAGAGAGGCTTTATGGTGTGGTGAGGGCGGAGGCAGCACTGGTTTGCTGGGCCTTTATTCATAGCTCTGCCTTCAGTCAGCTGCAGGACTTCATGTAAATTGTTCATCCAGCTCCAGCCCATTTGTTTACTCACCTGAAAATGGGGTTATTGGTTACATATTTGCTAGCCCTTTCCCGTGGTGGGATTTTCTAAGTAGCATCTTGCCGCTAAAGAAATATATTAGTAAATCTGGTCATAGACACATTTGCAGCATTTTCTTACTTTATGAGCCTCCTGGACAAGCCTTTAGCTGGTAACCTAGAACACAAGGTTTTCACCAGGAGTTATAAAGGTAGAATACAAATGAAGATTAGTAAAGATCAGACCTACAAACATAGGTCAGATTACTAGCTGAGGTGAGAGTCAGAGAGACAAACTGCCAACTCTGTAGTTTTGTTTATAATCCTGGAGTAAAAAAGAAAAGAAAATGCCAGAACAGTCAGGTTTCCCTCCTAATAAACAGAAACATTGAAAATATCACAGTATAAAAGAAAGAATACGTCAAGTCAATGCAAAAATCAACCAGAGGTAACAAGCCAAATACAAATAACAGTCTCTGTTCTACAGAGAAGTCTCCAGAGCCTGGAATTTCAGTAAACACTGAGCCACAATGCAAATGACCCAAAGTTCATCTACACTGACATTATCCTAGACGACCGGTGAGCAAGTCATCAGGAACATTAGCTATTGAAATACACAGTGTATGTTCAGTAATAAAAGTTACAGAGGTGGGAAAAGACAAAAGGCCATAATTAGTGTATAGGTCTCTTGATGCTTTCATAAAAATACAGGAGAAGACAGTTAAACCAGAGAAGCAGAATAAGACTATTCAAAATTATATGTATTCATAACCCCCCCCAAAACAACCTCCCTGCTGTCAAGTTAATTTCAACTCATAGCAACCCTACAGACAAGAGTAGAAGTGCCCAGTAGTTTTCGAGACACACCTGGTAGATTTGAACTTTGAACTGTCTGGTTAGCACTTAACCATTGCTACACCAATTATATAATCATTTATTCTGAAAAATAGGCACGTTAAGTACATTAAAAGTGCAACACTGGATTTATTAGTGATCTTATAGTATTTTCTGGCACACACATGCTGATACAGAGGAGGAGAATCTTTGTCCTCCCAGCACCAATTTTCGGGGCTAGGGTGTCCAATGTAGGAATTACAACTACTATATTTTTATGAAAATCATGCGTGACTACTATGTTTGTTTGTCAGCTTCCCCTCCCACTTGCAAGATAGTTTTTTAAATGCCACAACTATATCAATTCATCTTTACATCTTGCTGTAAAAAGAAAAAAAAATTAGCATAGGACACTTAAAATGTCTTACAGAGAAAGCAAGTGTTTGACAAAAAAAAATGTCGAAGGCATGTGTTATTTATGTAAAAACATGGAAATAAGAAAGCAAACTGGCCAATGGTATATCTGGAGATGGTCTATTAGAGAAACACAACTTGAATTTTCCTTACAAAAGATTGTTTAATTTATAACTTTACAAGATTGTTTTATGTGTGAAAAGCAAAGAAAAAAATCTTATTAAAAGCAGAGAGAGAAAAATCAGGCAGTGTATGTTTCCTTGTCTACCATATAGCTGTACTATCTTCTCTGACATCTCTTTTTGGTCTTTTCTTTTATTGCTGTCTTTTTAATAACCTCTGCTTTCACTGTGTTTGATGTCCCTGACATCATTTCACAGTTCGTCTAGCCTTTGGTCATTAATGTTCAGTGAGTCAAATCTATACTGGAAAACCTGCAGGCATAGTGGTTAAGTGTGCTATCACTGCTAACCAAGAGTTCAGCAGTTCAAATCCACCAGATGCTCCTTGGGAACTCCATGAAGTATTTCTACTCTGACCTATAGGGTCAATATGAGTGGGAACTAACTCAATGGCATCTAACAACAACATACTGGAAGTTATGATTCCATTTGATAATGGCCTTTGTTGTTATGTTATTGAGGCAGTATTAGTGTAGGATGTGTTTTAAATCAATCTCTTTTGAGATATAAGAGAAGATTAACCAAGCAAACAACACAGAAGACACATGCCACATTATTGTCCAGGAACCTAAAAATAAAAGTTGAAGAGAAAAAGGCCTTTCTTCGGAGTAGAGAGAAAGAGAACTTTTCCTTAGAGCCAACTCCTTGAATTTAACCTTCTGAGCTCCTAAGCGGTGAGAAAATAAATTTTGTTTTGCTCAAGCCACCCACTTGAGGCACAGGTATTTCTTGACTGATGAAGTAGTCAGGTTAGGAAATAATACTTTTTATTTTATTTTTTTTACATCTTCTCCTTAGCAATACGGATTATACATACTGTTGCAGAGTATAATTTGCTGATGCTATCATTCTCAGTTGTTCATTCGGAGAGAGTCTATGTTAAGATTTAATGTTCGAAACACTGCTGTACAGCAGGCTGTAGATTAGTCTACAATGAAATCAGCGTCAGGAAGAGTCATAATGGACTGGGGAGAAAAGCAAAAAAACATTGCCATTGAGTCTATTCTGACTCATAGTAACCCGACAAATTGGGCAATACCCAACTTTACTGATAGACGGCAATTGAATTGTGCAAGCGCCCAGCAGAAGCTACTTGATAAAGCCCCAAGGCACGCTTCTCACGTAGAGAATCTAAATCAAGACATGATACTGGTGTATCTACCTCCGAATACAACAGCTGTGACTCAGTGTATAGATCTACATGAAACGGCCACCTTCAAGGAATGTTATCTCTGTACTATGTCTGCTCAGGCAATAGCTACAAGTGGAGTTATGGTAACATTGTGCAACTTCCAGAAGAATTATAATATTCTTCAATGTGTTCAGAATACTGGAAGGAAGTTACAGGAAAGTGAATCTCAGGGATATAGGAAAAAAAAATACTGAGTTATATGAACAAGCTCCAAGCATTTGATTGAGAAAATACGATGGAAGAGATTAGTAGAAAAAGTCATCCATATGGTAAGAATGCTGAATACAGAACTTGATATTACGGATGTGAAACAGCTCATGAATTAGGAAGTCTGATATTTGACAGACAGGACTTAATGAGTTTTGAAGGAGAAAGAAATGCTGAAGAAAAAACAAATAATGAGGAAGCGGGAAGAGAGAATTAAAAACATTTTACAACGAAAAAATCAGTTGCAGTTTTTTCCAAACTAAATCGGGGGCTTCAGTTGCTTGAAAACATGCACCCAAACGTTGATCGCTTTGCTAAAGTTGACAAACAAATTAATAAGCAGCGAGACATTACCATAAAATATATAAAGAAACAAAGAAAAGGGCCATACAGACAAGTCTTACTAATTTTCTGACTGAAAATACCATTACCATTCATAGGGATAATCCAGATGGTCTAGAACCTTCCGTAAGGGTAAGTTTTACCATAATAGACAAAAATGCCAACATCATCCAACTCTTCACCACTGGAATAAATTTTTATAAATTGTGTATTTGTATGTATATGTTAAAATATACCTGTGTATTATGTGGAAACTGTAGGATAGTTCTACCCTGACCTCTAGGGCCACTGTGAGTTGGACCCTGACTCAACAGCAGTGGGTTTTTTCTGGTAGATGCATTTATATACAATATTTGAATCCCCCAAAGACAAAAAATCAGGTTTATAAAAATGCTGATAACATAACCACTGATAATGGAAAGTTAAAAAGACAAAATATTTAAACTTGTATCAGAACTGACTGCCACAGACTTGTTGGAAGGAATGGAACCCACCCGTAGGTCAGGGAGGGATATCTTTATTTCTGTTACAGCGGCACTGGATAACCAAGACAGATATTAAGGGGTCTGTCTCAAGGGGAAGTACTCTGAGGTAACAGGGGGGGCCGTCGATCAGTGGCAGTTAGCTGTCTAGGTGAATTTAACTTGAACATAGCATTGCAAAAAATTGCAGTGTTTGCCATTTCATAATTTGTACCTATTGGTTCATTTCAGACACCAGCAAGCCTTACTTACATTTCCAGCCTTTGCCTAACTTCCCAGATACACGCCTTGCCACCGTTCCTCTCCTCCTTTGCACTCCGGTTGTTCTTAACTACCGGCATCTCCCCTACCCCACCACATGCTCTCATATCTCTTTGCCTTTGCGTGCATCGGTCTCTCAAGTTTGAACACCTCTTGCTCTCCCACCGATCTGTGTCCCCCGTGAGGCTGTGCACCAGGAGCAGGAGCAGGAGCAGGGGCATCATTAGCACATACTGCAGTGTCGTCTGCAGTATAGTTCACCTGTATGCAGAATCAGTAAAAAGATGGAAAAGGCAGTGTGGTACACCAAGGAAAATAAGGAGTTTTAGAGGCATGCTGCTGGAGTTTGATTACTGTTATGTTATACTCACTCTCTGGATGACACTGAGAAGATACGTAATCCCTCAGTGATTCAGTGTTCACTTTGTAAGACGAGATTTCCATGAGGATTATATGAGATAATACATACAAGTCTCTTACAACACTATCTGACACACGCTGATTATTCCATAACTGTTAGAATTAATAATTAAGACATTTTTGGACGAAACGTTTATGCCAGAGGATTTTTTCCCTAAATATTCCATTTGTTCTTCTACATATACCATGTGCTTTTCTAAATTTTCCAGCACCTTTATGGTTGGACACAAACCCTTGTGGCATGGTGGTTAAGTGCTATGACTACTAACCAAAAGATGGGCAGTTCGAATCCACCAGACACTTACTGGGAACTCTCTAGTTCCCGTGGCTGTTATCTTTACCGAACAGACTGCCACATCTTTCTCCCACAGGGCGTTTGGTGAATTTGAACTACCAACCTTTCAGTTCACAGCCAAGTGCTAACCCACTGTGCCTTTAAGTCTCCTGTTAAGAGAAACAAATATTTAAAAAACCAGAGAAAAACAAAAGACAATACACAAACAAGTGCAAGTTGAATGGTAGAAATTATATAAGTGCTGAATAGTGTGTGATCAGATTTGGGAGAAACTGCTCTATCAAATACAATATTCTTTCTGGAGACAAATTTGTGTATGTAGGTGTATGTGCTCTGCAGAACAGAAAATATGTGAACCAAATGATTCAAATGGGAAAAACTCAGGAAAGCACAACTTCAAATTTCAAAGTAACGAATATATATAACAACAAAAATTATAATAGGTAATGTCCCAAATTCCTTTCTCAAAATTTTGGTTTGTTGAGAGTAGAACAGCTCTGAGAATATGCACAGCTAATTTATCAAGAGTCAAATAAGAAAACAGGAGATTTAACTAATGTAACATGCTGTATTTCTCTAATTGTTCCTAGATGGTAACATGGGGCTTCACCATCTCAAACACTGCTAGCTATGCTTGTCGCTGTCGGCAGCTTTTGTTAAGACAGCTGTTAGTGATGCTAAGAATGAACACTCATTTTCAGCTAAGCCTGGCAATGTTTGCTACCTAGGAGAGGTTGGCAATTGCACCAGCTGGATCATTTTTGAATCCTCATGGCAGACAAATCCATCAAAAAAGCCAACGAGTCTATGTGTGTACCTACACAGTCACAGGCATGACTGACATCTTTTCAGTGATGCTCAGATCATCTCTCCCTGGGAGAGAATACTGATATTTATAGGAGGCTTAAAGAGAAATGTTGGTCAAAAAACATGCTAAAACCTGGGGATACGTCTGATGAAAAAAAGTGCAGTCAGTTAAGTTACTGAAAACATTATGATGAGCGTCTCTTTTCATTAAGATAAATTAATTTCAAAAAACAGCCTCTTTCAGCTATTGAGTACCTAGTTGTAACAAATGTGGTACTAATTCTCGCATGTTGTTTTAATTTTTTTTTAATTTTATTAGCAAACAAAATATTACAAGTAGCATTGACAACAGTAATTAGTTACAGCAGAGGAGACAGAACTGGGAGTAAAGTTGAGGACCACCATCAGCCTCCAGTCTTCGAAGATATGTCATTGCCTTACAAAAGAAGTGTAGACTCTTGGTACCTCCAAGTGAACGTTTGTGTTTGCATATTAATAGTAGTCAAGTCCTCCTTTCTTGGGGATCACATTACAGCCCCGCTTTTATCAAATTCTTTTCCATGGGTCCATCTGTTGTTCATATTAGGGTATAAATCTGGCTGGGAACAGAGGACAGAAGAAAAAGGTACTTCATCTTAAATGTGAGTAATTTGTTGGACTGCTTGCCCATGACTGAGCTGACAGCTCTCTGTAATTCATCAGTCACCAGGAAAGTCTGAGAGTTAACTTGTAAAAGTTAAGGTAGTTGCTTTAAGATCTCCTCAAATATTTCATGAGTCAAGCCAATTTTCCTCCTCCAGGATTAAGTTCTAAAGGCTTTTATTTAATAATATTCCTTCCACTCATCTGAGTAAGTAGGTGATCAGCTACCTTAGGAAGGAAGTGAACTTTACCCCTCCCAGCCTAAATTTTAAAGTCTCTCATTTAATATATTAATTTCTTCCATTATTTTAGGAAAATACAGAATTGGATATTGCCTGAGATGACAGCTTAGCAAGATACACCATGCCATCTCTCTGTAGCCAAGACTTAGGAAAGCAAGTGAAGGGCATACAGATGACAACCTGGAATGCTGAGCATCAAATGGAAGAATAAAGAATTTGACTGAACACCCACAGGAAGAAGAAACTGAATGAAAACACTGGCCAAGGAGAGATATGGAACAAAGGCACCCTGCCAGCCAGTCAGCCAGCCCAGCACAGTGTGACTATGTTGAGACAAAGTCATCAGTGATCCTGGTGAGGAGCACAGGAAGGCAACTTTACAGAATTCCCAGTAGGAGACAGAGAAACTCTGTAGATGTATCTAAGTGAAGCAAGGTGAGGGGGACATGAACAGAATCTAATGACAGGAAAGTGGATGAGAATCTCAGGAATCACAGCATTTACAAACACCGAGGGAGCCATTCTGTGATTAGTGGCACTTGCTGCTACCCCTCCTGCCCAGGGACTGTGGTACAAGCCTCCCTTCCCTCCCATAGCCCTGTCCACCACCCCTCCCACCACCTTGGCCACCAGGACATTGCGATTAGGTGCTCCTGCTTGCCAGATGCTGGCCACATCCTCCTGCCTGTCACCCTGCCCACCAGCCATTAAAAATGAGTGTGTATATGGCCTGCTATGCCGCCTCACCCTGCACTCTGCCAACTGAGCAAACACTCCCATGTTGATGGACCAATGACAGGCAGTGGCCTATGCCCTCCCAGTCCATTTCTGCCACTCTGCATGCCTGATGAACAGCAGCATGCATTTGCCCTGGCCACTGCTGTCCTGCCCATCTGGCAATGGATAGTGACTGCCCACCCACCCCAGTCCTGATATGTCGAAACAAAACAATGACAAAATAAAAAGTCAGGACAAAGCAAGTGATCATACAATTAATGCATAAGTAAATAAAATAACACCTTAATGCCTTGTGGCTTAGTGGCTAAGTGTTATGGCTGTTAACCAAAAGGCTAGCAGTTCAAACCCACCAGGCACTCCTTAGAAGCTCTATGGGGAAGTTCTATTCTGTCCTACATGGTCACTATAAGTTAGAATTGACTCAGTGACAGTGAGTTTGATTTCAATTTTCTTTTCAATGCCTTGGACAAAGCAGACAAAAACAAATCATTTGAAAATACAGGATACGATAGCTCAAAAAATGAGAAAAATAAAGGAAAAGAAAACCTTCCAGAGGAAGAAACAACAACAGAACTACCTATTTGAAAGACTAGGATCCTCAGAGACATCAAGCAAAACAGAGAAAAATCCCTTGAAGAACTCAAGACAACAATACA
The DNA here is from genome assembly GCA_028571685.1 of Heterohyrax brucei. NCBI lineage: Eukaryota > Metazoa > Chordata > Mammalia > Hyracoidea > Procaviidae > Heterohyrax > Heterohyrax brucei. Next base: position 23,358,741 of record CM053147.1, read on the forward strand.
AGAACAAAATGACAAGACTCAATAAGCAAACAAACAAACAAAAAAAAATGCAATGCATTGAGTCAGGTCCAATTCATGGTGACCTTAGATGCCAGAGTAGAACTGCCCCCTCGAGTATTCAGGAGTACCTGGTGGATTTAAACTGCTGAACTTTTGGTTAGCAGTGGTAGCAGTTAACCCACTATATCACCAGGGTTCCCTTACTGAATAAGCAGAAATTGTATTAAAGAAAAAAGAAAACAAAAAACTAGAAATTCAGATGAAATGGATAACTTAATGGGAAGACAGAAATGTAGACTTGAATCAACAGAACAAAGAACTAGTTAAATAATGGGCTAATTCCATGATACTAATTTGATTGAGGAACAATCAGAAAAAAGAATGAAGACAAAGAAAGAAAATCTAAGAGTTACATAGCATATCATCAAGGAAAATTTATGCGTAACAGGAATTACCAAAGCCTTCAGTATATATTTAAGCTCAGCATAAAGAAAACAAAAATCCTAGCAACTAAACCAATAAGCAATATCACGATAAATGGAGAAAACATTAAAGTTGCCAAGAACTTAATTTTATTGGATCTTCACTGGATTCACAATGCCCACAGTAGCAGCAGTCAAGAAATAAAATTACATGTTCCTATAGACAAATCCACCACAAAAGACCTCTATATAGTGTTTAAAAAAAAAAAAAAGCAAAGAAAGATGTTTCTTTGAGGAACATAGGTGTGCCTGACTCAAGCCATGGCATTTTCAATTGCCTCTTATCAATGTGAATGCTAGACAATAAATAAGGAAGACTAAAGAACTGATGCTTTTGAGTTGTAGCATTGTCATACAATATTGAATATACCATGAACTGTCAGATAATGAACATATCTGTCTTGAAATAAGCATAGCTGGAATACTGCTTGGAAGTAAGGATGCCAAGACTTCATCTCATGTACTTTGGAAAAGTTGTCAGGAGGGACCAGTCTCTAGAGAAGGTCCTCATCATGCTTGGTGAACTGGAGGGTCTTTGAAAAGCATAAGATCCTCACTGAGATGGTTTGACACATTGGCTGCCACGTAGCAACGACTGTGAGGACAGCACGAGCTTGGGCAGTGTTTTGTTCTGCTGTACATACGGTTGTTAGGAGTCAGAAGCAACCTGATGGTACCTAACAACAACAGGAATTGCACAAAAATAAGGGAAAAAATACAGAGAATTTTTGAAGATACATTGGCTTAAAACTTTCCAGATATCATGAAACACAAAAAGATTATCATCCAAGCTCAACAAAACCCTTTGCCAAGTGCCGTCAAGTCGGATCCATAGAGGATAACAAAAGCAATAAATCAAACCTATTGACATTGAGTTGATTCTTGCTTATAGTGATCCCATGGGGCAGCGTAGTACTACTCTATGGAGCATCCAAGGAGGAACTGGTGGATTTGAACTGCCAGCATTTTGGTTAGCAGATGTAGCTTGTAACCACTGTGCTATCAGGGTTCCCACAGAGAATTTACAAGGAAAAAAAAAAAGTTTTGCCATCAGATTGTTTCTGACTTATAGCAACCTGGACAAGGAAGTAGAGATGCCCCATAAAGCTTCCAAGGACTAGCTGGTGGATTTAAACTGCTGACTTTTTGGTTAGTAGCCACAGCTCTCAGCTACTGAGCCACCAGGGTCCCCCTACAAAGACTATCAAGATATATGATAATCAAACTTTCCAAAACCAATGATAAAAAAATAATGCTGAAAGCAGTTTGTGAAAAATTAAATATCACTTATAAATGGGCAATAATAAGACCAAATGCTGATTTGTCCTCAGAAATCACAGAAGCAAAAAAGGCAATAAAATGGCAAATAGAAAATGTTGAAGGAAAATAATTGCCAACCAAGAGTCATATAGCCAACAAAACTGTCTTTCATAAACAACAGTGAAATTAAGACATTTCCAGATACAGAGAAATGACAAGAAATTGTAAAAACCAGGTGAATGTTATAAGAAATATATGAGGAATCCTTTATGTAATCAATAACATCAGAAAACTACTTGAGATAAAGTCAGAGGACAATAACCAAGGTAAAGATTTCACAAGTACAGAAAATGAAACAAAACAAAACTGGGGAACAAAAGAAAACAATCACACGATTATCTCAATCGATGCAGAAAGGCATTTGGTAAAATCCAACATCCTTTCCTGATAAAAACTCTCAAAAAAATAGCAATAGGAGGGAAATTCTTTAACATAATCAAGGCTGTATCTACAAAACCAACAGCCAACATTATTCTCAATGAAGAGATAGTAAAGCATTTTCCTTGAGACCAAGAACAACACAAGGATGCCCATTATCACTATTTTTATTCAATATTGTGCTAGAATTCCTAGCCACAGCAATAAGGTAAATGAGAAACAAAGACACCCAAATTGGTAAGAAAGATGTGAAAACATCTCTGTTTGGAAATGACATGATCCTCTACATAGAAAAGTCCAAGGATTCCAAAAGAAAATTACTAGAAGTAGCAGAAGCATTCAGCAAAGTGATAGAGCACAAGATCAACATACAAAAATCAGTTGAATTTCTCTACATTAAAAAGGAGAACTCCCAAAAATCTAGAAAGCAACACCATCTATGATAGCCTCTAAAAGGATAAAATATCTAGGAATAAATCTAATCAGGGACATAAAAGACATATACAAGGAAAACAACAAGACAAAACACTACTGCAAGAAACCAAAAGAGAGCTACATTAATGAAAAGCCATACCATGCTCATGGACTGAAAAACTTAATGCTGTGAAAATGTCATACTACCAAAATTGATCTTTAGATATAATGCAGTCCTGATCTAAATTCCAGCAATATTTTTTAATGAAATGGAAAAACTAGCCTCTAGTGCAAATAGAAAGAAAGAGACCCCAAATAGCGATAGCATTATTGACTAAATCAGAGCCTTCTCAATTCCCAATCTCAGAACTTATTGCAGGGCCAGAAAAATAAAAATAGCCTGGTCTGATACAACAGCAGACACATAGACCAATGGAACAGAATAGAGAACACAGAAATCAATCCATCCAACTATACACAGCTAATCTTCAACAAAGGGTTGATGTCCATTCAACAGGGTGGAAACAGTCTTTTTAACAAACGGTGATAGCAAAACTGAATATACATTTGCACAAAAATGAAAGTGAATTCATACCTCATGCCATTTAAAAAATTAACTCAAAGTGGATCAAAGACCTAATGTTAAACCTAAAACTGTAATGTTTCTGGAAAATAATACTGGGGCAAAGCTAGAAGTCCTAATTTATGGCATAAATACGTCATCAAACATGAGTAAAAATGCATACACACACAAAAACAGAAGATAAACTAGACATCTAGCACCTCCTAAAAATTAGATGCTTGTACACATCAAAAGACTATACCAAAGGAAATTTACAGACTAGAAAAAACTTTTGATTACCATATATCTGATAAGCATTTCATTCTGCCATATATAGAAAAATTCAACATCTTAGCAACAAAAAGACAAACATTCCAAAAAAAGGACAAAAGACATGAATGGACACTTCATCAAAGACATTCAGGTGACTAACAAACATATGAAGGGATGATCATGATCATTAGCCATTCCCAACCAAACCCACTGTTGTCAAGTCGATTCTGACTCATAGCAACTCTATAGGTCAGAGTAGAACTGCTCCATAGAGCTTCCAAGGAGCACCTAGTGGTTTCAAACTGCTGACCTTTTGATTAGCAGATGTAGCACCTAACCATTGTATCACCAGGGTTTCCATAGCCACTAAAAAGACGCAAATCAAAAGCTACAGTGAGATACCATCTCACCTCTGCAAAAGTAGAACTGATTAAAAACAGATGCAAAAATAAAAAGAAGAAGAAAAAAAAAAAAACCCAGAAAGATGCTGCAAGGCTGTGGTGAGATTAAAACTCTTACATGCTGCTGGTAAGATTGTGAAAATGATACAACTACTATGTAAACATTATGGCACTTCCTCAAAAAACTAGAAACAGAAATATCACATGACCCAGTAGTCCCACTTCTAGGTACATTAAAAAAAAAAAAAAAGAATACACTGCTTTAGAGTCAGTTACAACTCATAGCAACCCTATAGGTCAGAGTAGAACTGCCCCGTAGAGTTTTCTAGGTGCACCTGGTGAATTTGAAGGGCCAGCCTTTCAGTTAGCAGACATAGCACTTAACCACTATACTACCATGGTTTCCTAGAGAAGCAAGAGCAGTATCATGAGCTCATCGCAGCATTGTTCACCACTGCAAAAAGATGAAAACAACCTAAGTGTACATCACTGGAAAGATGGATAAACAGAATGTGATACAAAATGCAATGGTTATTATTCAATGATAATGAATAATAATGAATCTTCAAAACATAACAGACAAATCTGGAGGATTCTATGCTAAGTAAATTGACTGCAAAAAGACAAATATTGTATGATACCCCTTTTATAAAAAGTCAAGAATATGTTTATACACAGAAAACAATGTTTTTGATGGTTATGAGGGATGGGAAGGGAAGAGGGAGGCAGAGTCACTTACTAGATAGAAGGCATGCACTGATTCTGGTGAAAGAAAAAGCAATACAATATGTAGGGAAAGTCAGCACAATTTGACCCAGGTAAATAAAGACACTGAAAGATACACAAGAATAGAGAACAACTACGATAAATGATATATGCAATTCTGCCAAGAAACTAGTAATAATCAAAAATTTGTGAATGGTTTCATAGGTAGATATGTGTGCTATATAGGTGTGGGAGGGTATATGGGAGTACATATGTGTGCATATAGAGGTATATTTGTGGGCATTTGTATATACATATTTATATTGTATATATGCTGCTATATACCCAACTGCCTACCTACATATACATATACATGTACATGTACACGTACACGTACACGTATATGTACACATATACACACATACACATATACATACATGTACATATACAGATACAGATATAAAAGAGCATATGGGGGCATAGTTATGGAAACTTCTTAGACATATGCAGACATATCCTTTAAAGGACTGAATTACTGGTCTTGAATGCTAAGGACCATAATCTTGGGGGACATCTAGGTCAACTGGCATAGCAGTTCATAAAGATGATGTTCTACATCCAGCATGATGAGTGGTGTCTGGGATCTAAAAGGCTTGTGAGAGGCCACCTAAGATGCAAGTAGTGGTCTCTTCCTGTTGGGATCGATGGAGAGTGAAGGAAACCAAGCCAAGCCAAGTGCCGTCGAGTCAGATCCGACTCATGGCACGAAGGAAACCAAAGGCTCAGGGAAACAATTAGTCCAAAAGACTAATGGCTTGCACAAAGCACAGCCTCCTCTAGCCTGAGAGAAGAACTTGGTGGTCCCCCTCTACCACTACTGATCATTCTGACCAGGGCCCCAAAAGGTCCTCATTAGAATAGATGAACTATGTAAAACAAAACTCAAATTCATAGAAAAGACTACATTTACTGGACTGATAGAGACCAGAGGAACCCCCAAGACTATCACCCTATGACGTGCTTATAACCTGGAACTGAAGCCATTTCCAGAGGTCACCTTTCAGCGAAACAATAAACACCCATGAGAAACATGCCCCTGACCACAATCAACTGTACAAGACCACATAAGCAACATTTGTCCGAAAGCAAGAGAGAAAGTAAGGAGGGCCAGGGAAACAGGAGGGATGGAAATAGGGAAATTGTTTTTAGGCGCTGTCAAGTTGGTCTGACTCATAGCGACCTTATGCACAACAGAACAAAACACTGCCCAGTCCTGTGTCACGCGTACAATCATTTTCATACTTAAGCCCGTCACTGAAGTCACTGTGTTAAGCCATCTTCTTGAGGGTCTTCCTCTTTTTTGCTGACCCTGCACTCTGCCAAGCATGATGACCTTCTCCAGGGACTGATCCTTCTTGACAAGTGTCTGAAGTGAAGTGGGAAGACCGGGCAGCAATGGTGAGAGTGCTGACGTATTGCTTGGGTAGCAGTTAATCTTGGGGAACAATCTGTGTACAAATTCTTGAAGGAAAAACTCATTTGATGTGTAAACTTTCACCTAAAGCCCAATAAAATGTTCAAAAAAAGAAAGTAAAGAACTATGATGTAAATTGTTAGTTTAAGCCAAATTGTTAGTTTAGATGAGGTCAGAGCTTCTTAGAATTGATGACATTTAAGAAAATAATCACAAAAAAAAGAAAAGAAAAATGACCATCATTCTTATTAGAAACAGCTGTGATCAAAAGGAGCATAGATTTTAAAATCAAAGTATTAAGGAACTTAAAATGTTGAGTTTGTTGTGGGTCTCTTATTACCTCCCTTTCCTAAAATGAAGGGGAGGCTCTCCGCCAAATACACAGATACGCAAACCTGTGAACATCGCATTGCCCATGGTGAGAGTAAAAGTGTGTGTTTGGGCTAAATGGAAAGATAACTCTTTGTTCCTATACCTGGAGAAGTCTATTCATAAGAGTCATCTAGATGTGGGTTATACATAATTTTAAAATAGGAGGACAAACTACTGGGTTAGGTAAGTCTCCTGAAGAAATCAGCAGGTGACAAAAGAGAAAAGTGTTTTATTAAACACAAATTATTAGTGCCTATCCAGTGGAGGATAAAATTCACGTAAGTCAGGATTAATTAAGCCATTCCAGAGGTAATTTTTCAGTTGTTAAATGCAGGGGGAAAAACATCAACCTAATCATTTAACACTCTAAGAAATAGAATTATTTCTTCCTTCTCATGCCAACTCATCTCTTTCACTTCATGTCCAGCTACCACTTAGCAGGTGCCAGACATGTACTCTGAACAACAGGGTCTTCCCTAAGAAAAGAATTGGACTTTTCCTATAACACTCAAAGTACAAGGTCTGACAAGTTCGTGATCTCATCCTAGAAACAGTGCTGCATACTTCCTTGCTGCAAATCACTATCATCACCTTCAAAGTACTCCCCTTGGGAAGCTATGCACCAATGCCAGCACCTAGTCTACCTTTCAGATCATTTTGGAACTCTTTTTCTGGAATGACTATCAGAGGTATCCTCTCTTCTCCTTGATGTCCTGAAGATCATCAAAATGTCTTCCTTTCAATATTTCCTTTATCTCTGGGTAAAAAAAAAAAGTCATTGAGAGCCAGATCAGGTAAGTAGACAGGGTATTCCAACACAGTCATTTGTTTACTGGCTAAAAACTCCTCCCTCACAGACAACTATACAATTAAATTTGCCAACTTGCCACTGTCACAGTGTGTGCAATGGCCATTCAAGAAAGAATTCCAAAATTGCTTTGAAGGTAGGCTGGGCACTGGCATCAAAGGGATGTACTTCAGAGGTGATCATAGTGATTTTCAGCATGAGGTACGGAGTACTTAGAAAAATTAAGTTCATGGACTGTGGTGGTCAGGATTATGTCAACTTGGCTACTCTATATTTGGCTGACGTATTAAGTGGCAGGGCAGGGTTTGTGGTGGCTCCCTGCCCCTTGGCTCTCATCTCCCAACCTTCCACTACTACTGCTGGTCTGCTCACGTAGCCAGGAGCTCCTGCTCTCTTCTTCCTGCATCTGGTTCTGGAACTTGAACTACCAGCTGTTGGACTCATCGGTCCTTACAGTCAGCACTTGAGAGTCCTGCTCCCTAACCTGCCAATCCTGGGTTGCCAGCCTCTGCAGCTTCATCTTGCCACCAGCTTGGGATCCACTGACCTACACAACCAGTGATCTAGAACTCTGGTCTCTGACCTGCTAACTTTTGGTTCCTCAGCTTCCGTGGCCACATGAGGCTTGTGCCAGAAGTTGGGACATTCAGCTTCTGTGATTACGTGAGCTGATTCCTATATCTGTATCTATCTATCTATCCATATTATAACTCTTTCCTTGTACCTACACGTGTTACTGGTTTTGCTTCCCTAGAAAACCCAGCCTAAGACACGGACTTAATTGTCAGACCTCATATACTAGATATCCACTTATATTTTCCCTTGTAAAATCACAGGTTTTCTGGAATTCAGTATGTATGGATATCCTAAGATTTGGGTTGGGCCAGAGTATCAGGAGGATCCTTTTTTTTTTGCTTTGTTTTGCTTTTTGTTTTGTTTTTTTGTTTTAGTAAGTTACATCAAGATTGGTATTGCAACACTTGATGTCATCTTATACCATGGGGTGAACTGGAGGGCATTATGCTGAGTGAACGAGTCAGTCATAGAGGGACAAATAATTGTGTAAGACCACTACTGTGAAAACTCATGAAAAGATTTAAACATGGAGAGAAAAAGTCTCTGACTGTTACTAGGGAGGGGAGGAGTAGGAATGAGGGGAAAAAAAAGACTGCCATTGCTAAGAGGTTATGACGATACCAAGTATAAATCTTCTAGATAACTTTACTAGGAAATGAAGCCTCCCCCTAAGCTAAGGTGAACTGGAGAAGATGTCTTGGAATTCAGCAAAACAGAGAGGTTAGAGATGATATTGATTCCATGAGTGAGATAATAACATTAATAACAATAACTGCATATGCACTACTTGCTATGCATTAGCAATTTTACAGGCATCATCTCATTAATCCTGATAACACTTTTATGAGTTAGATATTTACTATGATTTCATTCGCTGCTGCTGTCAGGTGCCATTAAGTTGGTTCTGACTCAAAGGGACCCTGTGGCCAACAGAATGAAACACTGGCCAATCCTGTACCATCCACATCGTCGTTGCTGTGCTTGAGTCCACTGTGGCAGCCACCGTGTCAGTCCATCTCACTGAGGAGCTTCCCCCTTGTCACTGGCCCTCCACTTTGCCAAGCATGGCATAGTGTGTGTCCTCCACTCTACAAATGAGGAAAATGAAGTTTCACACAGGTTAAGAAAATGTCCAGTGTCATTTTGCTTTTATGTGGCAGTATCCAGGCCTTTCAAATTATGCTGTTCTGAACTGTCCACCTGCTCAAAACAATTTTTAAAAGAAGCGAGAGGCCTCTGAAACCCTACTGAGAAAAACCTAGAGTCACATCTGCCACAGAGAGGCTGAGCTGTTGAGAGTCATCAACAAAAGAAAACCTCTTGTGGGAGGCATTGTCCAGAAAGTCTGCAAAAAGCATTATCTGCAGCTGATCTTAGTTACCAACCCCCTAAACATTTTCTACACCAAGTGTGGTCTCCAGACTAGCATCGCTAATGTTTGCTATAAACATGGAATCTCAGGTCTCATCTCATTCTGCTGAGTCTGCTTTAGAATAATATCCTTAGACACTTTCTGAGCCAATTAAAGTTTAAGAAGCATTGCCAATACGTCGCCCATAAGCGTATAATAGAGTCTGACCTGGGATAGAAAGTTATAGCTCTGCTTTCAGTTCAACAAGAGGATGTCAGATGGAGACTGAATATATGGAGGAGGGGGTTATGTTTTATAAAAAGATAATTACATCAATAGAGTCCCAGGCTAGTGCAAAGAGTTAACATGCTCAAATGCTAACTGAAAGATCGGAGGTTCAAATTCACCCTGTGGTGCTTCAGAAGAAAGGCCTGGTGATGCATTTCTGACAAAAAGTTGCCATGGATAACCCTGTGGCACACAGTTTTACCTTGACTCACATAAGGTCACCGTAAGTTGGAATCCTCTCAATGGCAAGGAGTTTTGTTTTGTGCTTTTAGCGGTAACAGGTTCATTTCATCAAGAGAGGGTGCTCAGATTAGACACAAGGCAAGTAGTGACAGTCCCTATGACTGGGATTTGTAAGGAGGCTTGTCTGCTCATGGGTGGATTTGTTCCCATTCCATGGGGCTCAGTTCTCTCTAAAGAACTCCCTCAGTGGTAGTTGATGCCACAACGCTGCTTTAAGATAACAGCGAGGTAAGATTAAGATGCATCTGTTTATGCCATCACGGAACAGTCATCCCGCAACATCATGAACAATAAAACAATCTGTTAACTTGGGGGCTGTGGGCTGAAATGTAAAAAGGATGATGCTATAATAACAAGTACAAACACAAAGGTCATGGTCCCAGGGAGGTCAAGAAAAATGAAAGCTAGAAAGTAAGAATTTGTCATCGTCTCTTCTCCAGTGAAGATGTCATCAATAGTCCCCAGAAATACTCCCTGTGTTAGACAGTCTATCCACTTATAACAGACAGGCTACTGTTCAAACCTACCTCTGTAGCTTGGTGAAGGCCTGCTACAATCACTCAGCTACTTATGTTCTAATTCTAAATTCATCAAGCAAACTTTTCTTATTTTAACTTGCTTTCTTGCATTAGTTTCCAAACTGATAAAATGTATTTACTACATAGTGTTTATATACAATACTTGTTATAAATTATAAAAGTGATTTCTTCTTACAAATATCTATGGGCTAATCTGAGTGCTATCAAGCTGACCTAACAGTTTCAAAACTGATAAAACGAGATACCAGATCTTAGATTAGGAGTAGTTGTGATCAAGTTCAACATTCTTAAAGAGCTGACCTAAAATAGTCTGTGAGCATTGTTTAGTACACTCAACTATTTTTTTGGTGGGTAACAGTGTAAAGTTATGAATTGTGAACTGCTGTCCTTGACTTGTGGCATAGTGGTCAACAGCTTGACTGCTTACCGAAAGGTCGACTGTTCAAATCTACCACACACTCTTTGAAAACCCTAAGGGACGGCTCTGCTTCATCTTAGTAGGGTCACTGTGAGTTGGAATGGACTTGATGGTAATGGGATTGTCTGAAGTATTTTTTTTTTTTGGTCCTTGATTTGTGCATCTTCAAAAGTAAAATGTTGTGTCTGCTCCAGGTACAACCAGCTTCCACTTTGCCCTTGGTGATGCCAATGCCAAGGGGGCTGGGTGCCCTGAGCACTGTGGGAGAAGCCATTCCTCTACAGGTTTGTCTGAGGAATAAAGATACTCTTGGGTTCTCAGATTGCCAATGCAGTCAGGAAGCTCCTAGTTCTCCAGGTGACAATGACCCCATCATTAGCCCCCAAACCACTGCTGGAAGACTGAAAGGGGATGCCTGAGTTTTCTCCCTCATCATCAGTCCCAGAGAAAGTGAGCTGTGGTTGACATGTTCTTCTCTCCCATCCTGGTCTGCCCAGAACTGAGAGGCTTGGTGTCCTGGAACGTCTCATGCTAAAACCAGGAAAGGTCCAGGCCAACTGGGGCATTGTTGCTATTCCTACTTTATGGCCACATTTTAACCATTCTCCATTCTTTCTTCTTTAACTACCAGCCTCCTCATCCTTTACCCTTATTACTTCAGTTGACTTACAGCAGTACTTCTCATGCTGTCTGCGTTTTCTTTTCCTCTTTAATCTGTTCTGGGCAAGTCAATATAATAAAACATGAATTACAGACAGTAGAATAAAAAGCATAATATACAAATTTGGTTTATTAGATTCACTGGATTTTTTTAAAAATACTATCAATTTTCTATAAAAAGTTTGTACAGATTTCTATAAAATTTCTTTATTTGCCTATATAACAAAAAATTATAGGCCAGGATTTGAGGAACACTATGGAATCCTAGATTATTCCTTCTCATTCCGTTAAAGGGAAACCCTGGTGGTGTTGTAGTTGAATGCAATGGCTGCTGACTAAAAGGCTGGCAGTTCAAATCCACCTGGCACTCTTTGGAAACTATGGGGCAGTTCTACTCTGTCTTACAGGGTGTCTATCCTTTGGAATTGACTTTATGGAGTTGGAAATGAGTTCTTTCCTTAAAAGTTTTACTTCCCGGTTCTCAGTCATACTGAATAGACCTAAATTGAGATGCCATCATAATTTTCTATTCTTCTCCCTCCCCTCCTTCTTATTTTAAATCTCAAGGGGGAAAAAAAACTTTCTCAATTTATGTGTATAAGTAAATGTGTAACTATAAGAATAACAAGTCAAAGATGTTTTGATGGTGGAGAACCACTATTAAATATAGACTAAACTGTAATAATTAAAACCATGTGATAATGGCTTAGTGGTTGAAAAACCAGTGAAAGAGAATAAAGTACAAAAATAGAACTGAAAAGATATTTAGTACATGAGAAATGTGGGTTTTCAAAAATCAGCAATGAAACTACAGATTCTTAGTAAATTATATTAGGATAAATAGCTGGAAATTTTTAGAAGAGAAACAAAGCTGTAATCTTACCTTTGTCAACTATTCTAGTTTTAAAGATACAAAAATGCTAAATGATACACTATCAATAAAATCAAAAGACGAACAATAAACTTTAGAAAACGTTTACATTACAAATGGTGAACACAGCTATTTTAATATGTAAATAAATGGTAGTAATTAATAAGAAAAAAATCAATAGCTGTATAAAATGGGCAAAGGTACTAGAAAGCCAGTTCTCTCTGCTTTTGTTTCTCCCTGTCCCTCTACACGTCAAACATTTTATAAATGACTCAAACTATACAAAAAAGCTCAACCTGATTTATTAAAGTACACCAGTTAAAACAAATCCTGCACCTATTTTCATCCAATAGACAAGCAAGGATTAGAAAGATTTATAAAAATCCTATGTTTTTAAAATATGAAAAATCAGTAGTCAGCTCCTGTTGCTAGAAGTTTATAAATGGTGTGTATGAATGTTTGCAAGGAAATGTCGCAAACTGTCAAACTTAAAAAAAAAAAAAACATTTGACTCACTGTTTCTCTTTCTAGGGATTTAGTCTACAATTACTATTTACTCAAACAAGTGCTCATTCAATTTACCAGGATTTCACTGTGAAAAAAACAAGGCACGTGCCCATTTAATGTACAAGGATTTTAACTGGCATAGGAAGGATACTGGATCAGATGCATTAAGTAGTCTACATTTGTAATGCAATATCATTGAGGCTTAAATAAAAAAAGAACTTAGAATTATGGGTTTGGCCATGGCAAGATATGCATAATTATTTCACTAAAAGCAGCCAAGTTGGATATCAGTTTATATAGCTTGATTACTTTAAAATAATATATGCACATACTTTTACATCTGCATATGCATGCAAAGAAGTATGTGTGAGATACACCCCAAACTGCTAACAATAGTTACAGCTGGGAAGAGGCAGTAGGCAACAGGATGTAGAAGAGGGAAATCTTCATTTTTTTATTTGGAACATTTTCTTATTTGTCATTATGGTCATATATTACTTTTTAATAAAGACTACTAACTGTTACAGTGATAAATTAAATGCTGTAACACCCTCAGTGCTAACTGGATTCAATAATGATATAAATTTTCCAATAAAATTAGGCACACTTCTTCTCAAATAAAGAATGTATTTCAGAAGGCAGTTGAGCAGACTTCTGGAGGCACAGAAAAACAACACTGAGTTGGACAAAATATATTAAAAAACAAAAACCAAAGCCATTCTTTCACGAGTATACAAGTAACTCCTCCATAACTCAAGGATTCAGGTAACTTATTTCTCCTGGAGATGGAGGTAAGTGATGAACATAACCTGATGTTAAATATTTATCAAAGATCCCCTTTATGTTCTTGTTCTAGTTTCTCATCAAGCAAACTTCTTACTGTAATTTGGCTTCCAGAATGTTTCTGCTTCTGTTGTAAATCACTACACTGATAGCCTGATTGATACTTCAGGCTTCTTGAACTTGACTAACGTGAGTCTCACCCTCAGCAATTGACCAGCTCTTGGAATGCTGACAAAATCAAATTTCTAAACAATGTTTAATCAATCCCAAAGCCTAGAGACTTTGGTGAAATTTCCAGGGCAAATGTTACCTTTAGAAGTCTTTCACTGAAAACAGTCTCTCACCTGAAGTATGCCATTTCTATCGAAGTAGTACTATAATTCAAAACTTGATTTAGATCTGTCTTCTGTTAAACAGCACCAAGTGCATCCTGACTCAGGTGATCCCACCTGTGCAGAGAACAACTGTTCCCTCAGGTTTTTGAGATGGTGATCTTTCAGAAGCTGATCAGCACACCTGTCTCTCAAGGCACCTTGAGGTGAGTCTGAACTGCCAATCTTTCACCTAGTAGTCAAGTGCTTAACCTCCTACATAAAAACCTAACCTTCGACATAAAAACTTCCATGAATACAACATGTGACTTTCTTTTTCTAAATTGTTGTAGAAATCTTTGTCATTATTCAAACCTAGATGGGTTTATTGACTGGGTTAGATTATAACATGTACAAAAATAAGCTATTGGTGCTGTTTTGTATACCCAGTGTTATCTAGGAAACCCTGTGACTTAATGGTTAAAGTGGTACCTCTGTTAACCAAAAGGTCAGCAGTTTGAATCTGCCAGGTACTCCTTGGAAACTGCATGAAGTAGTTCTACTCTGTCCTATGGGGTTACTATGAGTTGGAATTGACTTGCCGGCACTGGGTTTGGTTTGGTTTGGTGCTATCTGGTGTAATCCCTTACACTCATTGTATTTAGATTTTAACATATATTTGTATCTGTTGATTTACATTTTCTTGATTTCCTTCTGCTGTCATAATCTCTCTTCTCTGAATTTATTTCCTGTATGATCATTTTTCCATTGAAGCACATGCTTTATCGCATTAAAATATATAAGATACTGTTAACTTTTGATAAGTCATTACTTTCCTCTTAGTTTACACTACCAGGGCTTCATGTGAAATAAATTCTTGCGGAAATCCTCATATATCCCCAATGTATTGTTACTGTTATGTGCTATGTAGTCAGCTTTAACTCACAGCAACCACATGTACAACAGAATTCAGCATTGCCCAGTCCTGTGCAGTCCTCACTATCATTGCTATGCTTGAGCTCATTGTGGTAGCCACGGTCAATCCATCTCATTGAGTGTTTTCTTCTTTTTCCCTGACCCTTCATTTTATCAAGCATAACGTCCTTCTTTAGGGACTGAACCTGCCTCATCAGATGCCCAAAGTATGTGAGATGTAATTTCACCATCCTTGCTTCTAAAGAACATTCTGGTTACACTTCTTCCAAAACGAACTCATTCTTGTTTTTTCGGCAGTCCATGGTACATTCAATATTCTTCCCCAGCACTGCAATTCAAAGGTGGCAGTTCTTCTTGGGTCTTTCTTAATCATCGTCCGGTTTTCATATGCATACATATGAGGTGACCAGAAACCCCTTGCCTTGTGTCGGGTTCACCTCAGTCTCCAAGTAGACATCTTTACTTTCTAGTACTTTAAAGAGGTCTCTCGTGGCAGATTTGCCCCAGTGCGATGTGTTTTTGATTTCTTGACTGGGGCTTTCATGAGGGCTGGTGGTGGAGACATGCAAAGTGAAATCCTTGAACTTCCTAAGGCATAATGCTATCCTCTTAATAGGCCCCTCTATATAAGGTTTCCAATTAACCAAAAGTTCGACAATTCGAGTATACCAGCTGCTGCTTAGAAACCCTACAGAGTAGTTCTTCTCCGTTCCATTAGGACCACTGTGAGCTGGAACTGAATTGACTGCAATTTTTTTTTTTTAAAGTGTGTGTATAGGCTCACTATGAATTAGAATGGATGTGATAGTTTTTTTGGTTGTTTGCTTGCTTGCTTGTTTAATATGACTGTTAAATGAATGAATATCCCATTGAATTACAGGGCTTTTAACATAAGTTACAGGTAATTCCTGGGTGATGAATGCAACTTGTTCCTAACTGTCTTTAAGCGTAGGTATGTCTGAAGAGGTACATGCATTTATTATTTAGTCTTACTTTTGTGCAAGTAAGGGAGCTCTGATGAGCAGTGGTTAAAGTGATGGGCTGCTAACTCAAAAGTTCTGCAATTTGAAACCACCAATTGCTCAAGGATGGTAGAGAGATGGGGCAGTCTGCTTCCACAGAGATTATAGCTTTGAAACCCTGCTGAGATGCCAGGAATTGGAATCAACTTGATGGCATTGGGTTTGGATTGGGTTTAGTGTAATAAAAAGCTTGAAGTCTTTTCAATGATTTAAAAGATTCATATGCAGAAAATGAAGGTAAACATAATGAAGAATTTGTTGTGAGTAGGATTGGTTCAGTCATTTCAAATTGAGATCAAATTTATGTAACATTAAGGGGCCAAGTATGAGTCATCTATAAGTCCCACATTCAAAACCCAGGGACTGCCCATACACGAATTGAAGTAAGGCAGGACTCTTTTAAAACACTAATTCTCAGATTTACTTTGGGGAGAAGCAGAAAAGCAAAGCCTTATTGATGATAAATTTCTGTTTCAAGCCAAGCCAAGTGTAGTAAATACAGGTAAGCGAAGAGCCATTCATCTACAAGCTATGTAATAATTCTTTTATTTATCTACTCCCTGCCTGCCTTCCAGGGTGAAGGAAAACACTCTTTGAGTTGGTATATTCTTTTTACATATTTGTAGGGCTACGTTAGAAGTAAACAGTAAAGGCTGGATTGAGTTCTATTAATCACCTTGTGTGGCATGTTGGTCAGGGCTAGAATGGAGCAGTGACTTCTTTATGGAAACCATACTTCGTGTGGACTCTGTCTAGGTTCTGACTTCATTACCGTGTGGCACCCTACTTTGTGGAGTTTAATTATCTTGGACCACACATTAAACTGGTTATGAAAGCAAAATTGGTATGCATCAAATCAGAATAAAGCAAGCATTTTTATGGTTTGAGTGAGTATTTTTATTAATGACTTCTAAAGTGATATTTAGGAAATCAGTCTCATATTCACTGCCACTTAACTTGAGGGTACTAATTAGCAGAGTTATAATGCATCTATAAATGTAACATTTCCTGTTTATATTTGCATCTTTGACCTCTGTGTCATTTACTCACTGATTTGATATACAAAGTCAACTAACTCCTCTAGAAAAAGGGCCCCTATTTTGCAAGTTCACAAATTGGGTACTGTGCAACCTTTGCCATATCTGTCACTATGTATTTCTGTTTTTCTTTTTAAAGACTTTTCTCTACCATTAAGAAATGCTACCTAAGTTTTGCTGCACTTGTTTTCTGGGTGCCTGAGTACTGCCGCAGTGACTCGTCCTGTTGAATTTCAACGTGCCAAAGAATGGAGAGGCAGCTGACTATTTGCTCTTCTCGGAGAGAACAGCTGAGTGAGAAGGAGCCCCATGACATGTGGGGTGCAAACGGCTGTGGACTTTAGTGAGCTCACCTGCTGCTTCCCAATGACAGTCTGTCACTGAGGGTGTGGACAAAAGATGTGAAGGAGAAATGAGGGGAAAAACAAGAGCAGAAAACTACAGTAAATCAATAGTAGGTGCCAGAGCAATGTGTGTCATTTGAAGTGAAACTAATGTCCCTAAACAGAACCCAAGCACCTTTTCACACCTCCTTCCTCTCTTCTGGCCCTGCACAGATGTCATAATGGTGAAATGGGTGATGTTTCCTTAAGGTAGTGTCAGGGAAGCATGGAGAAGTGAAGAAGAGATGGGTGAATGTCTGATTCTTTGGCTTTTGCAGTACACAGGGAAGGATTTTTAAAAGAATCAAGAGGAAACCATGGTGGCATAGTGCTTAAGTTCTATGACTGCTAACCAAGAGGTCAGCAGTTCAAATCTAACAGGCGCTCCTTGGAAACTCTGTGGGGTAGTTCTACCCTGACCTATAGGATTGTTATGGGTTGGACCCGACTTGACAGCCATGGGTTTACTGAAGAAAAAGAATAAAGAATGATGTTCAGTTTACAGAAGAGGTTTTTTTTTTTGGTTGTTGTTGCTGTTTGTTTGTTTGACCTCAATTTGAGTAATATTTTTCTTAATTAGAAAGAAAAAAATTACAGTGAAGTAATTGTAAAGGAGTTGTATCTGGTTCTATGGCTACAGCCTAAGAAGCCTTGGTTTGCATATACTGTCTAACAGGTGGCCCCATTTAAGTGGCTGCCATTTATATCTCAAATATTTATTCTCATAGAAGAACATGTGGGCTGATGTGAAGATTTCCCACTTTCAGACTCTGTCTTAGAACAGCTAAGGAGCAATCTCTCCTACATGAACTTGAACTTACTTGCATGAGGGGTACACCGGTGACGATCTAAACTCTCTTTGAAACAGTGCCTGCTGCTTCCTTGCTGTTCTCAAATGCACTGCAGTTCTAGCCTCACTCCCAACAGACCTGACCTGTCTAAACTTGGGCCCGGAGATAGTGATCATTTCAGAATTGAACTTTATGTAATGAGTCACCCACATACAAAGGGAGTGTGAGCCAACAGAAGTTGGTACAAGGAACTCAACAGCATCTCTCTTATTGTCCATATATGCCTGAGTAAAACCAGTCATGTAAAGTCAGTTCTGACTCATGGCTACTATGCATGTGCGTGTATGTGTCAGAGTAGAACTGTATTCCACAGGGTTATGCAGGTCTTTCTACTGCGGCACCTCTGGATGAACTCCAATCTTCAGTTAGCAGTTGAGTTGATTATGTAAGTAACATGGAGTAATGATTCTAATCTTGCTTAATTAGTGAATAGCTACGTGAAATCAAATATGTGAAACCCAGAATGGGTACTCTAAATTATACGAAAAGATTTAACTTAGACTATTCAGCCGGAAATCCTGGTGGTGTAGTAAAGTGCTACAGCTGCTAACCAAAAGGTTGGCAGTTCAAATCCACCAGGCACTCCTTGGAAACATTATAGAGCAGTTCTACTCTGTCTATAGGGTCACCATACGTCAGAATTGACTCGACAGCAGCGAGTAGGTTTTATTCAGTAACGGGGAAAACTTGGTGGTGTAGTGGTTAAGTGCTACATCTGCTAACCAAAAGGAGAGCATTGCAAATCTGCCAGGCATTCCTTGAAAACTCTCTGGCACAGTTAGTTCTACTCTGCCCAATAGGCCAAGAGGGTCACCATGAGCTGGAATCATTTGAAGGCAGTAATTTTTTTTTTTTTTTAAATTCAGTAATGGAATAAGCAAGGCAGTGGCTTGACTTTATCAAAGTGTCACAATTGAAACCTTGGAATTCCTTTCAATTTTTCTCTCCCCTGTCTTACTTTCAGTTTGCCTTCATGCCCCATAAATCCCGCCTCCTAAGCACTTCTCCCATCTATTCATCTTTCTCCAGTCTTACTATTAGAGATTTATGTTAAACTCTCATCATTTCTTCTTTGATTTACTATATTCACCTACTAGATTATTTTGTTTATTGTCTGTCTCTGTTTACTATCAGGTCCTGACACTTCTCTGTAAGTTCTGTTAGTAACAGGGAGGAGAGAAGAACATATGGTGGAGAGGGACTAGACAGAATGAGTCGTGTGTTCTGTTGTTCATTCTACCTCTGTCAATGTTACCTTGCCGTACATATCAGAGGTGAGCAAAACATGTTTCAGATGCATACATGAAGAGCTGCATGCATGACTGGAAGGATGCCTTCAGACTTACCATCAAAGGGGCTGTTGCCATAGTGATTCTTCTAAATGTAATTCTAAACATGTCATTCCCAAGCTTAAAATCTTTTACTCTGTGGCCTTAAATATGAAGCCCACTTGAAGTGGGATCTAAGAACACCTTTCACATAAGCTTTTGACATTATTTTATGTACTGAGTGTCTAGATGGCTCTCAACCAATTGCTATTTTGCCCTTTACTAAAAGCAGTATTTTATTTACCTTCCTGTCTTTATCTGCAGTAGTCTCTCTGTCCAGATACATTTATAGCACTTCTTTAGACTTTCACTTTGTAAAGGAAGTTGAGTACATTACTTAACTCTATCAAAGGGCTTTTGAGTTTTATTGTTTTTTGTTTGTTTGTTTGTTTTTGTTTCAGTATTTGCAAGCTCTTCCAAGGTAAGAATTGAATCTGTGCACACTGAGGGCCTTGTAAGCTTCTCTGAATTTCCAGAAAATAAAGCCAAATCCATTGTTGTCACGTAGGCTTGGATTCATGCTGACCCCATGTGTTACAGAATAGAAATGGGCTCCATAGAGTTTTCTTGGCTGCAATCTTTAAGGAAGCAGGTCACCAGATCTTTCTTCCATAGTGCTCTAAAGAGAGTTTGAATTCCCACCCTTTTCGTTAGTACCAAACCCAAAACCCAAACTCAGTGCTGCTGAGTTGATTCTGATCCATAGTAACCCAACAGGTCACAGTAAAACTGTCCCACAGTTTCCAAAGAGCACATGACGGATTTAATCTGCCAAAGTTTTGGTTAGTAGATGCACTAGTTAACCACTATACTACCAGGGTTTCCTTTTCATTACTGGTCAAGCACAAAGAAACCATTTTTATCACCCAGGAGTCTTCCCTTCACTAATTTAGACAGGTTATATATATGCCGGCCAAACAAATATATATATATATATATATATATAGCATAATAGTAACAGTAAAAGGATCAGCCAAGACACACGCCACAGAAGATGCGCTGGTTCATTTAGCCACTTACACAGGTTTATACGTTAGGGACTACAACACTGGACTGATGGTTTTCTCTTAGAATTTTTTTAAACACATTCATTGTAGGCTTTTTCCCTCAGGCAAACTAGCAATTTGAGACAATTTTGCATATATTAGGCAAGTTTTTACAACAACTTTAAAATGATTTTATACTTAAACAAATGTATACAAATAATATATTTTAAAATTTCATATAGTTTTACATCTTACAAAACAAAATCTTTGAAATATTATGCTCTGTGATTGTTTTTCATATGGTATTTTATGAAACAATCCCTGGGGTGCATTTTCAGTTTGTCAGGGCACGTATCACAATAAAAAACACGTGACATTAGCCCTCAAAGCTCTGAAAATACTCTTACATTTTCTGAGACATTCTACATAATGGCCCTGCCCTCCAGACTCTAGGTATTGGCCACACTCTCTGGATTCTGATCAGAGACCCTGGCCCTGTACTACAACTCTGCCTAGGAAGGCTCGCTTGGACAGCAGCTCTGCTCCCTCAGCTTTTGGTGCATTCTAAGCCCAAATGAGTGGCAATTCCACCCTTACTGATATAGAAAGCCCTGGCTCCATCCTTTCAAATCCCTGAGGTTGTGGCCACACACTTTGAGACGCAGGCAGCTCAGCTTCTCCAGCTGTTTTTGTCTCTTCATCTTCTGCTTCCTAGGCTGCATGGCCTGGGGCCTCAGGCCCACATAGGCCCTGCTGGACAAGTGTTCCAAAGCTCTGTAGCTCCATTCTTGCTAGAAAGCCTCTTGCACACAGGCACTTAAAGATTTTCACAGAATACAATACGTGGAGGCATATTGATCTGATCGATCAAAGCCACTGTCATGGATTGAATTGTGTCCCCCCAAAGATACCTGTAGCCATGTGGCTGGGCCACGATTCCCAGTATCTTGTGACTGCCCTCCATTTTGTGGTTTTCCTACGCTGTATGTTAAAGGATTAGGGTGGGACTATAAATCCCTGTAGAGGATAACCTCCCTGCTCCACTGTAAAGGGAGTTTCCCTTCAGTAGAGCTTGCCCCACCCTTAATCCTTTCATCCTGCAAGAGATAAAAGGAAAGAGAAGCAGGCAGAGAATTGGGAACCTCATACCATCAAGAAAACAGCACAGGGAGAAGAGCGCATCCTTCAGATCTGAGGTTCCTGTGCCAAGATGCTCCCTGGACAAAGACTTATGCAATACCGGACTTCCCTCCAGAGTTGACAAGGGGAAAGCCTTCCCCAGGAGCAGACACCCTGAATACAGACTTGCAGTCTACCAGACTATGTAAGAATAAACCTTCCTCTGTTAAAGCCATACACTCGGTGGTATTTCTGTTAGAGCAGCCCTAGCTGACTGAAACAGCCAGCCATATATTTTACATAATTGACTTCCACAACACCTCATAAAATCCTTTTTAATGTAGTGCTTCCTACATTATCCCAGGTAGTCAAACAAATGATGGTTCTTTTATCTTTCCACACTAGAAGTAGAGTGTTACCTTTTCGATATGCTACCATGGATTTTTTTTTTAGGATTTTTTTTCACTTGGTAATTTCTATTTGTTAAGATTGTCCCCGTTAAAAACAACAGTTGTCCCCGCTCGGTCGCCAGAGACGTGCCTCTTGGGTTATCATGAAACACCGTGGTGCCCGAGTGGCGCCTTTCCACTGCAAAGGGCCACAGTAACACAACTGCTGACTGAGGCCTGCGACAGCTGAGATCTGAGGTTTCCACTTTGATCTGTGTTGATAAGCATTTCTAACAAAGCAGTGGAATAACATGGCTTCAGATTTTTCTCCCAAAGTGGTAGTTTTTGCACTCCTTTGAGACATATTTGAAAATGCGCATTTCACCCAAGCAGTGCTACTGATAGTTTCAGATAAAATAAATATTCAGATCACAAACTAATGATCCGGCTGTTCAAGGACGTAGGAAAATTTGGCAACTCTGGCACTTTCTTTCTGTATCTATGGAAGTAGAAAAGTTAATTAGTGTCTTACAGACTCTGATTCTTGAGTGCAAACTGCAATAGATATAATAGCATCTAATTCACAAAGTCACATCAGGATAAGGACTAAAGAAGATGCTGACGATGCTGTTGTTCAGTGAGCACATACTATGTACCAGTTTCTGTGATAAACAGTTGATGTAACCTATTTGACCCTTACCAAAACTGGGTGAATCATTGTCTTCCTTACACGGATATTACAAAATTGCCCAAGGTTGTACAGCAAGCAAGTGATAGATGAGATTAAAGCGCAGCTTTATATACTTAATTACTATCCTATGGGAACATTTCCTATGTGAAATAAAGCCTTCCATGCATATTACACTTAATTTCTAGACAATTTCCTGTACTGGAAAAAAAGTATTAATTTTAAATAAAAGTCCCATCTGAGAATCGAATGAATATGATGCATTAATGGATTTTATTACTGGTTTCATTTTTTTTTTTCCTTAATGAGGTTTACTGCACTAACATTTTCACTCTGTTTTTCTTGATTTACCATAGGGAATCAGCATTCTATGATTTATTCAGTGCTGATACCATAATAATGTATCTCTATAAAAAGAACTTTAAGTATGTATTTTGGGAAAAAGCAAACAGTGTGGTTTCAACTTTGTTCCACAGAGTAAAGGAATGCATTTAACCACTGAAAAAGTTTTTTGGTTTTTGAAATATGTTCATCCTTAAAAATGTACGTGTATTATCAACAGATTTTCTCTGCTTTTGTTATTTCTTGAAGGGGTTTTGAACTTGTTATATGTCTGCCCATGATAAGAACAAGATTTATGTAATGCTATTTAAGACTAGGACTAATACCCCTTGAGGACCTCTCTGAAGTACATTAGATGTTTTTTTCTTCAATTTCCCTTTGTTACAAAAATTTATAAATTATCATGGTCATCATTGTCTACATTGTAAAGAAGTTTCCTGGAATTGTTTTGCAATTGTGTGACCTCTAATTCAGGAGTCAATTCACAAGTAATTTTATTTTTTTTTAGATGGTGGCTATTCATCCAAAAAGTAATTTTATTTTTTTTAGATGGTTGCTATTCATCCAAAAATATGTGGAATGAGTTGACAGAAAAGTTCAATCTCTTCCATTAGAACAAGGAACAGAGACCAACTGTGGAACAGACCATCAAATGCTCATAAGCAAGCTCAAGTTGAAGCTGGAAGAAAATTAAAACAAGTCCACTCAAGCCAAAATACAACCTTGAGCATAACATCCCTGAATTGGAGACCATCTCAAGAATACATTGACACACTGAAAACTAATAACTGTATACAGAGGAACTGTGGAATGACATCAAGAAACACAGCTGAAGAAAGCCAAAACCAAACTTGATGACATCAAATTGATGAAAAGACAGGAAAGAAAACAATGAAACAGTTGTCAGGAGAGACTCTGAAATTTGCCCTCGAATTTAGAGTAACTAAAGAGACTAGAAACCCTGACGGTGTAGTAGTTAAGTGCTATGCTTGCTAACCTAAGGTTGGCGGTTCAAATCTGCCAGGTACTATTTGGAAACCCTGTGGGGCAGTTCTACTCTGTCCTATAGAGTCACGGTGAGTCGGAATCAACTCAATGGCAGTGGGTTTGGTTTTGGTAAAGAGAATGGAAAAGCCCTAGTAGGTAATGGTTAAGAGCTCAGCTACTAAACAAGAAGTCTGCAGTTCAAACCTACCAGCTGCTCCTTAGAAACCCTATGGAGCAGTTACACTTTGTCCTATGGAGTTGGTATAAGTCAGAACTGACTCAATGACACCTAACATTAACAGCCAAGCAGGTGGAAGAAATGATGGAGTAAAAGAGCTAAGCAGAAGATTTTAAAGGGCAGCTTGAGAAGATAAAGCAAAGTATTGTAATGAAATGTACTAAGGCACAGAATTAGAAAACCAAAAGGTAGGAACATACTTGTCCTTTATCAAGCTGAAAGAACTGAAGAAAAAATTCAAGCTTTAATTTGCAAGTTTGAAGGATTCTATGAGGAAAGTACTGAGTGAACTAGGATGTATCAAAAGACAATGAAAGGGGTACACAGTCACTGTACCAAAAAGAACTGGACAACACTCAACCATTTCAGGAGGGAGCCTGTGATCAAGAACAGTGGTAAGAAGTCCAAGGTGTACTGAAGGCATAGGTGAAAATCAAGGATACAAGAATTGATGGAATATCAATTAAGATGTTTCAACAAGCAGATACTGGAAGTACTGACTTACCTTTGCCAAAAAAATCTGGACAACAGCTACCTGGTCAACTAACTGGAAGAGGTCGATACTTGTGCCCATTCCAAAGAAAGATGATCCAGTAGCATGTGAAAATTATTGAACAATATCATTAGTACCACATACTACTCACATTTTGCTAAGGATAATTAAACAACGGTGGTGTATCGACAGGAAAGTGCCAGAAATACCAGCTGGATTCAGAAGGCAACATAGAACAAGGGCTATCATTGCTGATGTCAGGATATTGGCTGAAAGCAGAAAATGCCAGAAAAAAATTTACTTGTGTTTTACTGACCATAACAAAAACGTTTGAATGTTTGGGTCATAACAAATTATGGATAGTACTGCAAAGAATGGGAATTCCAGAATACTTAACTGTGCATAGAACCTGTGCATAGACCAAGAGACAGACATTTGAATAGAACAAGAGATACTGCACGGGTTAAAATCAGAACAGGTATTAGAGTTTATATCATTTCATCATGTTTATTCAGTCTGTATGCTCAACAAAAACTCCCAGAATTAGGACTACGGAAGGAAGAATACAGCACCAAGAACACAACATCAGGGTTGGAGAAAGACTCCTTAACCACCTGTGATATGCTTGCTGAAAGTGAAGAGAACTTAAGTACTTCCTGATGAAGATCAATGACCACAGTTACGTATTACACCTCACCACAAAGACCACAAAAATCCTCTAACTGGACCAGTAAGCAACATCATGATGGAGTTCGTTTGACAACTGCTGCCCAAGGAGCCACAGTGAAACAATCAAATAATGTACTGCAATGGTCAATTCTGCTATGAAAAAAGCTCTTTAATGTGTTGAAAAATAAAGATGTCACTTTAAGGACTAAGGTGTGCCTGACCCAAGTCCTGGTGTTTTCAGTTGCCTCATATACATGTGAAAGCAGGACAATGGATAAAAAAGACTGAAGAAGTGATGCCTTTGAATTATGATGTTGGTGAAGAATGTTGAATATAGCATGGCCTGCAGAAAAATGAGCAAATCCGTCTCGGGGGAAGTACAGCTAGAGTGCTTCTTGGAAAGAATGGTGAGACATGGTGTCATGTACTTGGGACTTGTTACCCGGCAGGACCGGTCCCAGAGGAGGGACATGATGCTTGGTAAAATAGAAAATCATGGAAAAAGAGGCAGATTTTGAATGAGATGGGCTGACATAGTGGCTGCAACAATGGAGTCAAACACAGAGAGGATAGTAAGGTGGCGCAAGAGTGGGCAGCGCTGCCATCTGGCTTACATCCGGTCGCCAGGGATCTGAACTGCCCGGAGGGCCCCTCACAACTACAATGCTTTTTCAGTAAACACAAACCCAAAACCGAAATCAAGGAGAGAGCGTTGCGAATTCTCAGGGTACATTTTTGTTTTCTTCAGGATTTCATGCTGTGACAGAAGAGTTTCTCCTTATTGAAAATACACGTACATATACATACATACATATATATACGTATTTATTTGTATATATCATATAGATATATTTATGTATATATGGTATATATGATATACATGATATCAATATATGTATACACAATACATATAAATATATGTGTGTATATGACATATATTTATTTATATATATCATATATACATATATTTATGTATATATGGGCTATATACACATCCAAGCCAAGCAAAGTGCCATCGAGCCGGATCTGACTCATTTTTAGATATACATATATGTGGATATTAAGGAGTGTTGAGAATTCTCAGAGTACATTTTTGTTTTCTCATATATGTATAACTATATGTGTGTGTGTGCATGTACGTATATATATATACACACATATATATGTGTATATATATATGTGTGTATATATATATATACGTACATACACACACACACACACACATATATGTTTAGAACCAGGGAAGAAGTCCAAGGTGTACTGAAAATATAGGTAAAAATCAAGGCTACAAGAACTGGGGGAATATCAATTAAGATGTTTTGACAAGCAGGTGTAATGCAGGAAGCATTGATTTACCTTTGCCAAAAAATCTGGACAGCAGCTACCTGGTCAACCAACAGAAAGAGGTCCACATCTGTGCCCGTTCCAAAGAAAGATGATCCAATAGAATGAGGAAATTATTGAACAATATCACTAGTATCACACACAACTAACATTTTGCTTAGGATAATTCAAAAAATGGTGACATATTGACATAGATAGAGAGATAAGATAAATAGCAACAGTTGTGAGACTGGTGCAGGATTGGGCAATGTTTTGTTCTGTCATATGTGAGGTTACGTCACCATGAGTTGGAGCTGAGAGGGCAGCAACTATTTGTTGAGTATTCATTTTCACACATATTCATACTTATATATATGATACATTAGCTGCAACAATGGGCTCAAGCTTAACAAAAATTGTGGGCACGACGCAGGACTGGACAGTGTTTCCTTCTGTTGTATATGGAGTCTCTATGAGTCACAACTGACTTGAGAGTACCTAGCAGCAACTTTATATATGCACGCATAAAAACGTACGGAAACTCTAGTGGTGTAATAATTAAGTGTTAAGGCTGCTAATCAAAAGGCCAGCAGTTCAAATCCACCGGATGCTCCTTAGAAGTTCTGTGGGACCGTTCTGTTCTGTAGTATAGAGTCACTATGAGTCAGAATCTACTCTATGGCCACAGGTTTATGTATGCACACATACACATAAATACACGTATACATATGCACGTATTTAACTTTGTTTATTTCTAGTCTAACTTCTTACTGAGATTATTATCTTTCGAGAGACCAGATTTTTGTATCTCCCAGCTTTAATTCCCAGCTTTAATCAGCCCAAAGCTTGTCTTCTGTCCCTTAATGAATTTTAAAACCTTTTCAATTTTATAGCTTCTTTTCACTGAGATTGGCCAGTCATCAGCTGAAGTATTTATTATTCCCAGTTCACCACATTGACTTTCTGCTTCCTCTTTGTTTTCTCCCCTCGGTGTATCCATTGCTTTCTTCTGAACTCCAATTAATAGTGTATCTTACACATAATTTTTCCATGATCCAGCTGGGATTTTTTAAATGGTACTAATATAGTCAATTACTTTCATAAATTAGTGTTGACATTGCTTAGATGAGATCTATCCATACCAAATAATTTGATTCAAGGACTTAGAGGAAAGATACAGAAGCAAGAAGAGAAAAAGAAAGATGTCTGAGTTCTTTCCTTCTTAGTAGTCATTCACTTTTCATTCATTCATTTACTCACCAAACAAATATTAACTGAAGCTCTACTATCAAGCTGGAAGTTTTAAGGGGAATTTTCAGTTGAAGTCAGATTTGAACTGCTATTAGAAAAAGAAGCAGGAGGTAAATATGGAAGCGAATAAAGGAAAAATGAGGTTAAAAAAAGAATATCTCAGGTAAAGAGACTAAATGTTTCTTTGCTACTGAAGATTTCTGGGTTAGTTCTCCCAACACCTACTATATAATTACTTTGTTTGCCTTATAAAAATTATATTTATCAATTTTTCACTTTGTGGCATGATATTTTTTTAATTCAGAAATTACTGATTTTGCTTATGTTACAATATGAAGTACTTGATAATTTGCTAAACTTGGTGGTCCTGCCCTTTGGGATTTACCTCCTCAGAGAGTCAGTAGGGCTGATTTTTATAATATTTTGCTCTTGATTATAGAAAACAGGAAATTTCTGTTGGTTCCCTTTTAAAATAATGAAAGTGTTAAATACAAATCTTGTTTTGGCACCTGCTTTTCATTTCTCTGTTGGCATTTAAAATTTGGTTATCTTTATTTTTATATTTTTAAATATATTTAGTTGCATATGTTACCCCTCAGTCCAAATCTATAATTAGGCATCTTCACATCAGTGTACAGATGCATGTAGACTTTCTATTATGGTAATTTTATCAGGGACTATATTTGCTCTACATTTGGGAATAACACCTACACTTCAAATCCGGCATTTATTGCACCTCTCTAATGCACTGCAATCTGACAATCTCAGTTTAACAATGGTTAAGATTTGAAGAGACTGTGCTGCTTTTATGTCCCAAGGGCTGAACTAAAGCAGTTTCAGGGCTCAGCTTATGTACTGATACCTTTAAATTGTTATTCCAAGAATGTTCCAAGTTTGTTTGCCTTAATAATTATACCAAGATTACGTGGGAATAGAGGAAGCAATTTAAAGGTGACATAAAATTTGTTTTCATATTAAAATATTAAAACCTAAATATATACTTAAAGCAAACCACAGGGATTAGCCTAACCGAGAACAAAGAAAATGTTACAATTATAATGAAGGACATAGATTAGACCTTGGTCTGAATAAGTCCAAGATTTATTGGACTTGCAAGATCTTGGATGGAGCAACTCAATTTATAAAGATGGCAATTTTCATAAAATGAAAGTATAATTTGGTGCTGTGCCAATAATTTTCTGGTTGCATTGTTTAGTAAAATTTGATAAGGGTATTGTAAATGGATGTGGAAGAATAAAGGAGCACGAATAGCTAAGAGAAAATCAAGACAGGAGAGTTCAATAGATGTTGTTGGAGAGCTTGTTCACCAAACATTACTGGTTTCCTACCTATTTCTGTTACTAGCAGTTGACTCTAGACTTAGGAGTGCTTAAAAATGGAAGGCACGACAGCCTGGAGAGTCCCATGGAACATGGCCCCTAGACTTGCTGCTGGCTCCAACCTGAAACCAGCACTTAATTCAACTCTTCAGACAAGAACGGACTAGACTTGGGGACACAGTGTGAGCATGTGGTGTGTATACTTTATGGTTTTATACATTTATAGGTGGCTGTCCTACTAGTTTCTTTCTAGATGGGAGAGGAGAGAGTGGAGAGGAGGGAACAGGTGCTTCTTAAGAAGATACTAGAAGCATGAAAAGGAGGAGTGTGGTGTCACAGGGGACAGCAAATGGAGTTGCAGACAGGCAGGCATGAAAAATTTATTTGGATTGTAGATTTTCACTTAATCATAATAAAAAACAACAGAAACTGTACAAAACTTAAGATAAATTTATGAAGTTAATAGGAGAAAACGTCAGAAAATATCTTTGCAACTCTTTTCTTTTTCCTTTTCTTCTTTTTCTCATACCTCCTACGATTGACTTAGGCCATTTAAAAGGAAAACTATAACACTTGGTCAATCCAGGTTCAATGTCAATCTTGGCTAAAATTTTCATGAATTGAATTGGTATGTTAAAGTGAGACTAGAAAAAGAAAAAAAAATCAGTGGCTGTTGAATTGATTCTGACCCATGACAACCCCATATTTTTCACAGTAGAACTGTGTGGTATAGTGATTTTAAGGCTTTGATCTTCCCAGAGCAAATCACCAGTTCTCTTTTGAGGCACCTCTGGACAAGCTTAGACTGCCAATCTGTTGGTTAGTAATTGGACACTTAGAGCCAGAAACAGTATAATTAAATGGCTATATATTTATTTGGAAATGCTGGTGATATAGTGGTTAAGTGCTATGGCTGCTAAACAAAAGGCAGACAGTTCAAATCCACTAGGCACTCCTTGGAAATCCTATGAGAACAACTAT
The DNA here is from genome assembly GCA_028571685.1 of Heterohyrax brucei. Taxonomy (NCBI): domain Eukaryota; kingdom Metazoa; phylum Chordata; class Mammalia; order Hyracoidea; family Procaviidae; genus Heterohyrax; species Heterohyrax brucei. The sequence continues at coordinate 23,388,840 of CM053147.1, forward strand.
ACTCTGTCCTGTAGGGTCACTATTAGTTGGAGTTGACTTGATAGCAATAGGTTTTGGTTTTTTGGTTGATATTTGTTTATTCTTCCTAGATTAATAAAAAAGAAAAGAAATGGATTTTGACTCTTACATGACTCTAATGATTGCATACACTTTACACTATGCAAATAGGTTAATTGTTAGTGGAACCATACTAAATGCATGAGTTTGAGAACAAATTAAATGATTTATTCAGGGAAAAAAATGAACCCCATGTCAACCTGCAGATGACCAGGTGTTTGTTCTGACAGGTGAGCACAATCTCAAGTTGTTTTTCCAACAGAACTCTGCTCTAGCCTCCTAAGAGTCTTGGCAGTTTGCTGTCAGAGGCCATGAACAGAATGAAATTAAACTTGGCCTCTGAGGAATAGACTTGTTACATTGACCTCATTAATTGTGTGGTGTGTTCTGAATCAGATCCGACTCGACGGCACTTGGCTGGGTTCTGAGTTCACAAGTTTTAGCCTAAACAATTTAGAATCACATTCGTATACTAGAAATGCCCTGATTTTTTTTTCCTGTATCATGCAAAATAACTAGTTCTGAAACTGGGTTTTCCTGACTCACAATTAAGCTTAGGAAGGTGTTTGCTGCTGTTCTTGGTGTGTAGGTAGGCTCATGAGTTCCTGAACTCAGTTTTAATCTGTCTGCAGTACCCTTCCCTTTCCTTAGCAACTAAGCTGGCCATCTGTCCCCCTACACAACTTGGTCCCTTAGAGAGCTCAGACTATCAAGTCTGTTAAAAATTCAAACTGGTAGAAATTGAAGAGCAGCAAGGCTGAGAGTTGGCAGCTCTCCATGGTGCTGACAATCCAGCCCAGAGCGTGTGAAAGCTGAAGCTAAAGCCCCCAGCTGACTGGTCAGCAAAGGCATTGGTGAGAGATGGACAACATGATTGATGTCATTGGGTTTGTTTAATAATTCAAGTCCAATTCCATTGCTGTTGAGTGGTTCTGACTCACAGTGACCCTAAGGACAGAGTAGAACTGCCCCATAGGGTTTCCAAGAAGTGTCTGGTGGATTCAAACTACTGACCTTTTGGTAGTAGCCATTGCACTTAAACAACTGCATAACTGGGGTTGAAAAATGTTGAGCTGGCAAATGTTGTGCTCTTTATATTCTTACAACTTTTTTTTTAAAAGTAAAATTAAAGGAAAAACTATTTGTAACTATGAAGGCATTGATGAAAGCTCTGTTTTTTAAACACATGTTTTACATTCTACATTTGAGAAAAGCATGACAAAGAGTCTAGGAGTTCAAGATGCAACTCTGTTAAAAAATTTCTGTACTCCATGTACATCATCTAACCTATCCGGGTCTCAAGTCCCCAACTATAAAATTGAAGAGTGCAGCTCAGTGACTTGAAATTGCCTTTAAGGTCTGAGATTTGTGATTTCAAATTGTCAAAAAAAATTATTTCACCAATGGCCTGATGAAAAGCCAAATTTGGTTCAAGATCTCTGTCAGAGTTTAGACTGAGAGAAGGGAGAAAAGAAAAAAAAATCAAGGAAGAACCTATTGTAGTGGTTGCTAAGGAGACCAGCTGCATAGTGATACAGGTTATTAATCAGTAATATCTTCCCAAGTAGTCAGTCATGGTGGCAGAAATGCCACCATCAAAGCAAAGTTCGTTTTGTTTTTCCCCATAGCATGTATCACACTCCAACACACAATAAAATTTACTTTTTTTTTTTTTTGCTTTCTTTTTTATCCATGTTGCTGGGTGGTACAAATGTTTTCCACTCAATGGCTAACCTAAGTCTGGCTATCCAAACCTACTCAGGAGTGTCACAGAAGAAAGTTTTAGAGACTTGCTTCCATAAAGATAATTCTCACTGTCTCAACCACCTAGTGCTGCTATAAGAGAAATACCAAAACAAAGAGAAGTTTATTTCCTCATAATAAAGTAGACTAAGAGTCTAAATTTGGGATGTCAGCTCTTGGGGAAGGCTTTCTCTGCTGGCTCTGGAGGAAGGTCCATGTTATCAATCTTCCCCTGGACTGGGTGCTGCTGAAGCATAGGGACCGCAGGTCCAATGGATATGCTGTGCTCCTGGCACCACATCTTTTCTGATGGTATGAGGTCCCCCAACTCCCTGCTTGCTTCCCTATCCATTATATCCCAAGAGACTGCCTTAAGACACAATATAGTCTTACACATTGAGTCCCACCTCACCAATACAACCACTGCCCATCTTCCCTCATCAGCATCACAGAGGCAGGATTTACAACATATAGGAACTTCACACAGTACCAGGAATCATGGCCTAGCCAAATTGCTATATGCACTTTTGGGGGGACATAGTTCAATACACAATAGCCAAAAAAACCCTACGGAGCATTTTATTCTGTAATAAGTGGGTTGTCATGTGTTAGAACTGACTCAATGTCAATGGAACTATTTGTGTTTTAATTAATCCCTCATATGTAAAATAGAAATTCTGCAAAGATAGAGATTTTTGTCTGTTATGTTTGAAAGTTTTAAAGGTGCTAGAAACATTCTTGGCATTCCATAAATAGTTACTTAGTAAATAAATAAAATGAATAAAAAAATGAATGGCACATAAAAGTGTGCACCTATTTTCTTGTATTACATACTGATTTATTTTCTGTTTTGTTGTTTGTAATTTTTTCACATGGAGGGGGGCAGAGTCAAGCTGGTGGACTAAGTGCACATCTCCCTAAATCCCTCTGGAAACCAAGACCTGAACTGATAATTAAATGGAGACTTCTGGACACGTAGTGAGCCCTAGGACATGACATAGGGCTGCCTATTTGGACTTCATACTACGGAACGGAAAACTTCCTTTCTCTCACCACCCCTGCTCTGGTTGAGTGCTAGCTTTCACAGAGCAAAGATAACTGGCCATTTTAGCTATTTTTTCCCTGTCTTAGCTGGTGGTTAAAGCTGGGACTTGACTGGCAGCTAATCTCAAATGCACTGCTAGTGGGATCAGTGAGCAAAATTGCCACAATTTGAGAGCCCGGCATTGGATTCTGTGAAGGCTCCTTTGGCCTCTCTTTCTGCCTCCGTCACGAGTGTTCTGTACCGAGGTAGGTGGGCAGCTTGTGTGGGACGCCATCTTGTTCCACTGGGAGGTGGACATACCCATACAGAGGGCACGTTTGGACCTAGTTCCTAGGCTAGGAGGCAGTGCCTGCCCAGAAGAGAGCACTTTTCCAGCAGTAATGCAGTATTTTACACAGTGGCACCTACAGCTGGGGTCCAGCAACAGAGGCTGTGGACATTGTGCACCTCAGCTCCTATGGCCTCTTTTCCCACCTGTGCCACTGAGCAACCTGTACCAAGGCAGGTGGGCAGCTTGTGTGGGACATCATCTTGTTCCACCAGTAGGTAGAAATACCTTTAAAAAGGCATCAGCTGGACCTAATTCATAGTCTGGTAGGCAGTGCCTGCCCAGAGGACAGCATTTTTCCACTAGAGAAGTAGTATTTTACACAGTGTCACCTATGGCTGGGGCCCAGTAACAGAGGCTGTGGACTCTGTGCATCTCAGCACCTTTAGCCTCTCTTTCAGCTGCCACCACTGAGTAGCTTATACAGAGGCAGGCGGGCAGCTTGTGTGGGATGCCATCTTGTTCCACTGGGAGGAGGATATACCCATACAGAGGCATCAGCTGAACCTAATTCCTAGGCTGGGAAGCAATGCCTGACAGAAAGAGAGTGCTTTTCTGGCAGAAAAACAGTAATCTACACAGTGTCACCTATGGCTGGGTCTGGCAGCAGAGACCAGCAGGGCAGTGGCCTTTCTGTATTTTGAACTAGTTTGTAACATGGGGTTGGATACACAGGTGCTTGCTTTGCCAGCAGGGAAGAGAGACCGATACACCTGAAAACCTGACCAACTTTGGAAGTGGTCAGATACCTTTTACCTTTCATTTTAAGAAGGCCTAGAGAAACAACTGTGGTCCATCCTCACAGCATCTCTCCCAGCCTCTGTTGACACATGTGATACACCAAAAGCAACAAACTCTGGAGAAAAGAGTAATAAAGGAATCCTCCATGGCTTCAGAGGGCCCCCCAAAGAAAGAACAAAAAGCTTTCTGAAACTATTGGAAGGTGATCACAAAAGGATTATATACAGAGCTATCCTAGGCCTTATCCAAAATGCAGCAGAGCAAAATGAAAACTTAAGTAAGCTATTCAATCTGATGGAACACCAGTACTCTGAAGTCCAACAGATCAAGAACAAAATCAAAGAGATAGAAACTTCAATTCAAAGCCAAGAAAACAGAATGGAACAAAAGGAAAAGAGACTTTCTGACTTGGAACACAGAGCTATTGACTCCAGCATCTATGAGAAGAAATCAGAAAAAGAAACAAGAAAAATGAAGATGCATTAAGAAGCATGTGGGACTATATTAAGAGGGACAATCTATGATTAACTCGAGTTCCTGAACAAGGCGAGACATCTGAGAACATATTGTTGCTGAGATGCTGACCAAAAACTTCTCAGAAATTATGAAAGAAGAGAATACAGATATCCAAGATGCATACTGAACGCCACTCAATATAGATCTCAAAAGACTCCAAGACATATTATAATCATGCTTAACAAAATGAAACATAAGCAGAAACTCTTAAAGACAGCAAGACACAAAGCAAAGGTAACATTGAGAGGGAAACACTGTAGGCTTTTGTCGGATTTTTCAGCAGAAACAATGCTGGCACAGACACAGTGCCATGACACATTCAAAGCCTTGAAGGAGAAGAACTTCCAACCAAGAATTACATATCTGTCAAGACTATCTTTCAAATATGAAAATGAAATTAAGACATTCACAGATCAACGAAACTCATAGCCTTTGTAAAAAACAAACCAAAGCTACAAGAAATACTGAAAGAAGCTCTTGGCTTAGGAGAACAAAACCACTAACTTCATACTTTAGAAGCAAATAGAGGACACATCACCCAGAAACCTACTCATTTAGAGAAGGCTCCAAACTCAATGAAACCTATAATAGTGAAAGTAATGATCCAGTAATCATATCATGAAAGTTACAGTGTCATCACATTAAAAAGAAGGATGTACTACAGTCACTATAGTCCTTCCACATGGAGAGGAAGTTAATAAGACTGGTAGTAATTAAAACTGGGTTTATACATGATTTACTAAGGGAGATAATAGAGGCAGCCATAAAGGACAATAAAAATGCAACATATCAAATCAAGAAATGTAATACAGGCATCCGAACAGTCACAAAACCAACCCTGAAAAAGGTGAAAAATCAACTCACAAAGAAGAGTGTCCCAAGACAGATTAATAAGAAGAGAGAAAACGTCAACATAAAAACAAACATATCACAATGACAGTACTAAACACATGCCTATCCGGCACTTGGCTTGGCATCAATAATTACATTGAATGTGAATGGACTTAACCCTGCAGTAAAGAGACATCGAGTGACATCTTGGATCAAAAGACATGACCCATCCATAAGCTGCCTACAATAAACATATCTTAGACTTAAAGATAGGAACAAACTGAAAATTAAAGGACGGAAGAATATATATCACACTAACAATGCACAAAGAAGAGCAGGTGTGGCAATTTTAATCTCAGATAAAAACAATTTTAATGTAAAATCCACCATTGTGGACAAGGATGGACACTTTATTGCTGAAAGTTTCAATACACAGGTAGAACTTAACAATATTAAATATTTATTCACCTAATGTTAGAGCACCTAAACACATTGAAGAAACACTGACTACACTCAAAAACACGATAGGTCACTCCACAATAATAGTAGGAGACTGTTTCAGTCAGCTAGGGCTGCTCTAACAGAAATATCACAGAGTGGATGGCTTCAACAACGGAAGGTTTATTCTTACACAGTCCAGGAGGTTGCAAGTCCATATTCAGGGTGTCCGCTCCAGGGGAAGGCTTTCCCCTTGTCGGCTCTGGAGGAAAGTCCGGTATTGCATCAGTCTTTGTCCAGGGAGCGTCTTGGCTCAGGAACCTCAGGTCTGAAGGACATACTCTTCTCCCGGTGCTGCTTTCTTGATGGTAATGAGGTTCCCAATTCTCAGCCTCCTTCTCTGTCCTTTTATCTCTCATAGGCTGAAAGAATTAAGGGTGGGGCAAGCCATACTCCAGGGAAACTCCCTTTACAGTGGAGCAGGAAGGTAATTCTATGAAGGGATTTACAGCCCCACTCTAATCCTTTAACATACAGTTTAGGGAAACCACAAAATGGAGAACAGTAACAAGATACTGGGAATCATGTCCCAGCCACATGGCTACACATATTTTTGGGGGGACACAATTCAACACATTACAGAGACTTCAACACTGCCCTCTCAATATTGGACAGATCATCTAGAAAAAAACTCAATAAGGACACAGAAAACCTTATTGCCACAATTAACCAACTAAACTTTATTGACATATACAAAACTTTCTATTCATCAACAGACAACTACACCTTCTTCTCTAGTGCACATTGAACATTCTCCAGAATAGACCATGTGTTAGGACATAAAACAATTCTCAGCAAAATCCATACCACTGCATTAATGCAAAATATCTTCTCAGATCATAAAGCCGTAAAAGTCGAAATCAATGGCAGAAAAAACATACATAGAAAGTGGAAATGATGGAAACTGAACAAAATCTTGCTCCAAAACCTATGGGTTATAGAGAAATCAAGGATGAAATAAAGAAATTTATGGATTCCAGTGAGAATGAAAACATTTCCTACCAGAACCTATGGGATACAGCCAAAGCAGTGCCCAGAGGTCAGTTTATCTCTATAAATGCACACATTTGGGAGAAAGAAAGAAACCAAACCAAAGAACTAGCCGTACAGCTTGAACAGGTAGAGACAGAGAACAACAGAAGAACCCCTCAGGCACCAGAAGAAAACAGATCATAAAGATTACAGCAGAAGTAAATGATTTTGGAAAATAGAAAAACTTGAAAAGACCAAAAACTAGTTTGTTTGAAAAAATCAACAAAATGGACAAACCATTGACTAAACTTACTACAGAAAAACAGGAAGGGAAACAAATAACCCAAATAAGATGTGAGAAGGGAGTGTCATAGCAGATCCAACAAAAATCAAAAATGTCATAACAGAATACTATGAAAGACTATACTCTAACAAATTTAAAATCCCAGGGGAAATGGACAAATTCCTTGATTCATATGACCTACCAAAATTATCACAAGGTGAAGCAGAGTAACTTAACAAACCCATCACAAAGGAAGAGATTGAAAATCTAATCCAAAAACTACCAACCAACAAAAAGCCTGGGCCCAGATGGTTTCACCATAGAATTCTACCAAGCTTTTAGAGAAGAGTTATCTCCAGTACTACTCAGACTATTTCACAGTGTGGAAAAGGATGGAATACTTCCAAATTCATTCTATGAAGCCAGTATAACTCCGGTACTAAAGCCAAGGAAAGACCCAGTGAAATAGGGGAATGACAGACCAATACACTCATAAATCTAGATGCAAAAATCTTCAACAAAATTTTTGCCAACAGAATACAACAATGTATCAAAAAAATAATCCATCATGACCAAGCTGGATTCATAGCAGGGATGCAAGGCTGGTTCTACATTAGAAAAACAATTAATATTATCAACACATAAATATAACAAAGACAAGAATCACCTGATTTTGTCCATTGATGCAGAAAAGACATGTATAAAGTCCAACACCAATTCATGCTAAAAACTCTTAGCAAAATAGGCATAGACAGAAAATTCCTCAACTCGATAATGGCCATGTATACAAAGCCAACTGCGTACATCATCCTGAATGGAAAGTGACTGACACAGTTTCCTTTTAGAACAGGAACTGGACAAGGATGCCCAATCTCACTTCTCCTATTGAACATTGTACTATAAGTTCTAACCAGAGCAATTAGTCAAGACCAAAAAATAAAAGGCATCTGCACCAGCAAAGAAGAAGTAAAATTCTCCCTATTTGCAGGTGATGTGATTGTGTACACAGACAATCCTAAAGAATCTGTAAGTAAACTCAAACTGATAGAAGAGTTCAGCAAAGTCTGAGTATACAAGACAAATGTAAGTAAATCATAGAAATCTTTTATACAAACTACAAGATTATTATGGAAGAAATCACCAAATCAATACGATCTACTATAGCCCCTAAGAAGATAAAGTACCTAGGAATAAATCTAACCAGAGAAATAACAGACCTTTACAAAGAGAACTACAAGACCTTATTACAAGAAACTAAGAGACTTACAAAAATGAAGAAACCTATCCTGCTCATGGATAGGGAGACTTAACCTTGGGAAAATGTCTACTTTACCCAAAGCAACCTACTTATATAATGCAATCCCAATACAAATTCCAGTGATATTTTTTGATCAGATGGAGAAACAAAGCACCAACTTTGGAAAGGGAAGAAGCCCCAGATAAATAAAGCACTACTGAAGAAGAAGAACACACTGGGAGGCCTCTCACTACCTGACTTTAGAACATACTACATGGCCTCAGTAGTCAAAATAGCCTGGTACTGGTACAAAAACAGACAGCTAGATCAATAGAACAGAACTGAGACCCCAGAGATGACACCATTTTCCTATGAACAGTTGATATTCAACAAAGTCTCTAAGACATTAAACTGGGTAAAAACAATACCTTCAACAAATGGTGCTGGCAAAATTGGATATCCATCTGCAATAAATTGAAACAAGGCCCATATCTTACACCTTATACAAAAACAAACTCAAACTGGATAAACGACCTAAATACCAAATCTAAAATGATAATGCTCATCGAAGAAAAAGTAGAAACAACAATGGAAGCTTTAATATGCAATGCAGATAGACTTCAAAATCTGTCAAAAAAACCACAAACAACAGAAGGGAAAACGGATAAATGGGAACTGCTAAGAATCAATCATTTTTGCTCATCCAAAGACTTTATTAATAGAATTAAAAGGCCACCTACAGAATGGGATAAACTATTTGGCAACTATATGTCAGATCGATGCCTGATATCTACAATCTATAAGGTACTACAAAATATCAACAAGAAAAATATAAATTATCCAATTAAGCAATGGGCAAAGGAGATGGACAGACACTCTAAAGAGCAGATCCAGGCAGCCAAAAAACACATGCAGAGATGCTCATCATCACTAGCTACTAAAGAAATTCAAGTCAAAACTACAATGAGATTCCATCTCACCCCAACAAGTTTGGCCATGATCCAAAAAACACAAAACAACAAATGCTGGAGAGGCTGTGGAGAAATTGGAACTCTCCTACACTGTTGGTGGCATTGCAAAATGGTGCAAGCTCTTTGGAAAACCATTTGGTGCTTCCTTAAAAAGTTGGATATAGATATACCATTTGACCCAGTAATTCCACTGCTCGGAACGTATCCTGCAGAATCAAGGCCATTCACACCAACTGACACATGCACAAGAATGTTTATCACGGCACAGTCCACAATAGCAAAAAGATGGAATCAACCCAGATACCCAACAACAGAGGAATCCATAGGTAAACTATGGGATATATACTCCGTGGAACACTATGCAATGATACAGAGCAAAAACAATTTTAGGAAACACAATCTGGTTTCAGCTGGAGGACATTATGTTCAGTGAAAGTAGACAGCAACAAAAGGACAAATACTGTATGAGACCCCTACAATAAGAACTTAAAAACAGACCGATGCATAGAAGAAAAGACTCTTCGATGGTTGCAAGTGTGGGGAGGGAGAGAGGGTGCGGGGGAGGGTCTGGATTAGGTAGTTAATAGAAATTTGGTTGGGTGAAATCTGTGACAGCACACACTAGAAAGAAAATATCAACAGGACTTCAACACAACATGATTTCTCTTCCCAACTTAACCCAATATTGCAAAGACAGAGTAGCTGGGGCGGAGAGCCAGAGACCATGCTCTCAGGGGAAATTGAAGCCAAATTGGCACAACTAGCAATTTGTTAAGAGAACCGTCTACACCCTACATTGGTGAGTGGTGTCTGGGGTCTTAAAAGCTGACAAACTACCATCTGAGAGTACAGCAAATGGTCCCAGCTCACGGAATGGATGATCACCAAGGTCCAAAATGACATGTGGGGAAGAGAATCTGGAAGACAGAGAGACCCTCATGAGTGGGTGACTACATCAACTTGTGACTGAAAGAACCAGATGGTGCCCAGCCACCACCAATAGTAGCTGCAAAGGAGCTCACGAAGTTGAGTCTCACTGACAACACAAGAAAAAAAGGGTTGCACTCTGAGATCTCCAAAAAGGACCGCAATTGATGGTCAAGGGGCCTTAGAGTTTCCCTGGGAGCATGGCCCCTGGTCCTGGTGCTGCTCCTGTCCATAAGTCATAATGGAGGTCAACTGTTTGTTCAGGAATGGATTGGACTTGTTGACACAGAGTGACCATATCATGTGGGCACTTTATGGTTCTATGCACCCATAGGATGTCATACTTCTGACCTCTTATTGGAGGCGAGGGAGTCAGTGGGTGGAGAGGAGGGGATGTAAGTTTGTTGGGAGGATAAAACGTGTATGGAACAGGGAGAGTGTGCTGTCACTGGGCAGGGAGAGCAGTGGGAGCTGCATATAGGTGGGCATGCAAATTTATATGGGAATATACATTTTCACTCAACCCCCCAAAAATTTTAAAAAAACAAACAAAAAGAAAAATATCTGGTAAAAATGGTATTTTATATCATATAAAGTTTTAGAAATTTGTAGATCTAGACAACAAGATGTTGTTAATTTAAAATTTATTTTTAACTACCCACTTACCCAGCATCTTTGGTATTGCTTGAGACGAGTATTAACCATCATTAAATAAATTTGTGTTGCCACAACCTCTGGAGTGCAATGTACACAATTGGCCCACTTAAAGAGCAACTGAATTACAAATCAACAGTTGAATTTGGAGTCAGCCACTGAGAATTCCTTTTTGATAAATAGTTGAAATCCCTGTTCACAATGTTGTAATTTACATGAATATTACCACAGATCAGAAGGCATATTCCAGTTACATATTTTCCATTCTCTAAGAAATGACTGTGTTGGCCTCTAGGGTTCTTGCCAGCATAACCTGGAGCATAATTCTGAGTACCCTGCAAGTCTTGTTCAGTAAACACACCACGAAAATTTGATAATTGTCTACCCAGATGTTTCACGTTGATTCAACTACAGGAAAACAGACAGAAACTTAATTCTAGTCTTAAATTTAAGATACAATTCATTATGTCTGAAGTCCAAAAGCGTTACCAACAAGTTTTAAGAATATCATTTCAGTCTGAGTAATTCTGAGAAAAAGGGCACAGAGTAATAACACATTGGGGTAATTTTCAAACACACACACAAATATATCCTATGTTACATATGCCTAGTGAGTGTACCTCTGTATGCTCATGTATACATTCAAGAAAATACATCGGTGACATCATTCTTTGTTCATTCAGCTAATCTGTGTAAAGCATCCATGCCTAAAGTGCTCACTCCTGGCAGATGGCTGGGAGGACACTAAGTACTCCCTGTGGTTGTAGGACACCCAGATCACCGAGGAAGGGCTTGTGGCAGCTCCAAAGATCTAGGGGCTCAGACAAGCCCCCGACTTTCGCTTATGATAGTAGGATTAAGCCCAAGTGATTCTACTGCTTCAGCAAGCCTCTGTGGACGGAACAGCTTCATATACATTTCCATTGTGAAGCTTCCTGAGGAAGGTCCTGGCATCCAGACCTCTGCCCAGCACCCCAACGCTGTCTGCTGCCTGTCCATCCCTGATAAAATCTTTCTCTAATACTAGCAAGAAGGAGCAGCAGATTCTTTATCCTTTGTTGTATCCTCCATATTTCTTCCATATTCCTTCCATATTTCTTCTTTTAATATTATTTTGGGGGCAAAAAGAGTAGGAAAGAAAATAATGTAACACGTTAAAGAAGCCACAAGTTTCTGCCTTAGATTTTGGTTTTATGCTGATTATCTCTTGCAGTAAAGCGATCTGCTAGGGAGGAAAGATAAAGGATCTTATTTATGGCTTTGAATTTTATATCTAAGAAAGTACTAAAAGATTCCCAGTCAGGGGTAGTGTAGATCCCCACCTCAAACGTAATTTGAAAGGTAATGTGACAGGATGGATGAGTAAGGGCTTGTCTGCCTGAGACACCTTTGCTTGAATTCCTTTATCTACTGTGTGATACTTGGGCGAATTCTTCAGTCTCTCTAGTTAGCAGTCTTCCATCTACATTAAGAAGGAGTTAATTAATGTGAAGATGGAAGAGGGAAGGGTACAGTTGAAGTACAGAATGGCTTCTCAATGATATTTTTTACTTCCTGTTAAACAGACTCGAATGTGATCTTTAATCTTTATGTCTTTTAAACTGAGGAATAAATAATAAGTAACATTTATTGAATACTTACCACGTTTCAGGGACTAGGCTAAGCAGTTTCATACACTGACCCATTTAATTCTTACAGTAACTTTATAAATTAACAAGTATTATTATCTCTTATTTAATATCCAAGGAAAAGGAGACTTTCAGTAATTTCTGTGAGGTCATACACCAGCAAAGTGTGATTCTCCCATCTCACCTGTACTGTTAATCACTGTTACAAATCTCTTCACATTCTAAGCCAACAATTTCTTTCAAATCAATATTCATTGGAATTTTAGGGAAATTTTCAGCTGAAATATGTAAAAGGCATTTAATTTAAATAATCTTATCCTGTGCGATTTCCCAATGAACTGTGAGTGATGGACCAGAAAACCAGATGGCATCAAGTTGATTTCAACTCATTGTGGCCTCCTGTGGTCAGAGCTGAAATGAGCTCCATGAAATTTACAATGGCTACTTTTTTTGGAATTAGACTACCAGGCCTTCCTTCTGAGGCACTTCTGGGTGAACTTGAACCACAGATCTTTTGGTTAGCAGACCAGAGTGCTAATCATTTATATTATGCAGGGATTCTACTGACAATAGAACAGAAGATTACTTCAAAGGAGAGATAGAAAATCCCAAATTAAGATAATAATATTAAAATTGGATTGGTCTTGAGACTAGCATATGACTAAACTTCTTAACTGTGATTTCTTCCTCTTCACTGCTCTGCAGAGTAGGCAACAGCACAGACATCTCTGGAATTGGATGTGCTTGAATATCAAAGTTAATCTCAGTATTTCAAAATTACTTTGATATAAATAAATGGAAGACTTTAAAAGTGGGTATTCAACATTACTTATCAGCAGAAGATACTTCTTTCAGGTATTACTGTCTTTTAGGTAGAAGGAAACACTTCTTAATAATAAATTTAAATATACTGGAGAATATAATTGAAGGAAGGTAAAGATGCTAATGTGTCACATATTTACAAGCAGAAAGTATAATTATTTACTCTAAATGGCCTAGCCATCTGCCTTCTGTGTGCAGTTGCACAGAGATGATGCATCTGTGTTGTGTGTGTGGCTGGCTGGGCACTAAGCGCCGTAAGTCCACTTGGACTTCTTTAGCCTTTGGGCTTCGGAAACTTCTCTTTGACCTGAGGCTGATGATTCTGATGACTGATTATATTTCTGTCCAGTAAGCTGCTAGAGATAAGAGATATAAGTCCCCCTGAATCCTTTCTCATCTTGTACTCTGTAGCTTTCCTTTATTTCAGGCACCAACATTGTACTTGGATCTTTCAATCATCACCTTCATTTTTGCATGCAAAGCTTCTACTGAAGGGTCCCAGCATGTCACAAAGACAAGATATACGAATGGATGGAGGCAGTGGAGAACCCTTGGTTCTATTTGTATTAGCCTGATCCTGCCAGTGAGGAGTGAGACATATTACAAACTACAAGAACAGGGCAGTTTTACACAGGGACACTTTTTTTTTCCAAAAGAGTAACTGATTTTCCCTCACAAGAAACTCCTGCTTCTTTTGTGAGTGTGTATGAACGCATGTATGAGAGTGTACATCTGTGGCGAATCTTGATTTGAACAGACAGTTGAGTGGTTGGCTGATTGTTTCTTAATATAGATTCTAATCTCAAAGAAATATTAATTTTAAGTCAGAGATTTCTTTTGTCTCAGTATAATACATGTATTCCAGTGTAAGTGAAGTATTTTTATATTTATAACTAGCAACTTCTAACTTTGCTTACTGTTCCTTCCCCTCACCAGATATTTTGTAAGGGTATTATACACTTGGCTTACTTAGCTTTGGCATTATGCTTTAAAAAAAAAAAGAATAAAAAGACAACAATGAGATACCATCTCACCCCAACAAGATTGGCCGTGATCCAGAAAACACAAAACAACAAATGCTGGAGAGGCTGTGGAGAAAGTGGAACCCTCCTACACTGTTGGTGGGGTTGCAAAATGGTCCAGCCTCTTTGGAAGGCAATCTGGTGCTTCCTTAAAAAAATGGATATTGATATACCATTTGACCCAGTAATTCCACTACTTGGAATATATCCTACAGATTCAAGGCCTTTCACACCAATGGACACATGCACCAGAATGTTTATCGCAGCACAGTCCACGATAGCAAAAAGATGGAATCAACCCAGATGCCCAACAATAGAAGAATGGATAGGTAAACTATGGTACATATACTCAATGGAGCACTACACAATGATAAAGAATAATGATGATTCCAGGAAACATCTCCTAACCTGGTTTCAACTGGAAGACATTGTGTTGAGTGAAAGTAGTCAGCGACAAAAGGACAAATATTGTATGAGACCTCTACAATAAGATCTCAAAAACAGACTTGTGTATAGAAGAAAAGACTCTTTGACAGCTGCAAGGGAGGGGAGGGAGGGAGGGTGAGGGGGGGAGGGTTTAGTTTAGATAGTTACTAGAAATCTAGTTGGGAGAAAGCAGTGACAGCACACATTAGGAACAAGAACAACATTAAGTGGACTTCGGCATAACTTGAGTATTCCTTCCATCTTAACTCAATACTGCAAGGATAGAGTAGCTGGTCCGGGGGGCAGGGGACTATGCTCTTAGGTGAATTCCAAGCCAATTGGCACAACTAGCGTTTTGCTAAGAGAGCTCTCTGCACCCCACATTGGTGAGTGGCGTCTGGGGTCTTAAAACCTGCCAAGCTGCCATCTGAGGACACAGCAAATGGTCCCAACTCAGCAGGAATGGATGCTCACTGAGGACCAAAATGACATACGGTAAAGACAACGGAGAAGACAGAGAGACCCACAAGAGTGGGTGCCTACATTGACTTGGGACTGGAAGAACCAGATGGTGCCCAGCCACCACCAGTGATAGCCATGATGGAGCTCACAGAGAGGAGTCTCACTGGAAACACAAGAATAAAAAGAGGTGCATCATGAGACCTCCACTAAAAGACCTCAATTGATGGTCCAGTGGTTTTGGGGTTCCTCTGAGAGCATGGCCCCCGGCCCTGATGCCGCCCTTTCCCATAAATTATAACAAAGGTCCACTCTTTGGACAGGAATGGATTGGACTTGGCAATGCAGAGTGACCATATATTGGAAGCAGTTTATGGTTCTATACATCTATATGATATCATCTTGCTGACCTCTGGCTGGAGGAAGGGGCGTGGACGGAGAGGGGAAAGGAGACTGTTGGGAGGATGAGACACGTATGGAGCAGAGAGGAATAGTGTGCTTTCACCGGACAGGGAGAGCAGTGGAAGTTGCATATAGATGGGCATGTAAATTTATATGTGAATGTACATTTTCACTCAGTTATGTTAAATAAAAATAAAAATTAAAAAAAAAACTGGAAAAAAATGACATAGTGATGCTTATGAAAATAAATCATGGGGCAGAGTGCAAGAGACAAACACGGAAGACACATGTTATTTGAGCAAAATACTATGGTATCGACATTAAAAAAAAAAACTGCTGTCAATTTGGTTCTGACTCATAGTGACCCTACAGGTCAGAGTAGAACTGCCCCATAGAGTTTCCAAGGAGTGCCTGGTGGATTTGAACTGCTGACCTTTTGACTAGCAGACATAGCACTTAACCCACTATGCCACCAGGGTGTTGGAACAGACTAGTGAATATATCATCAATTGCCAGCAACATCAACCAATCTATCTCTGAAGAAGTACAGCCAGGATGTTCCTTGCAAGTGAGGATGGTGAGACTTTGTCTAACATGCTTGGTGGACCTGTTACCAGGAGAGGACCAGTGGAGGACATCGTGCTTGATGGAGGGTCAGTAAAAAAAGAAGACCCTCAATGAGATGAACTGGCCCAGTGACTGCAACAATAGGCTCAAACACAGCAATGATAGTAAGGATGGTGCATAACTCGGGAGGCTTTAGTTCTATTAACAATTGTAATGAGTTAGATCCAACTGCCCTCACCTAACAACAACAATTGTACTTTCCAACTTTACTGTCAAACAGATGCCTGGTAACCTTTGTTTGAGACGCATGCTTGGCTTGGCGTCCAGTATTTTCATTTGGAAGGAAGTAGACTAAATTATCTTCACATTACCCTTCTAAACTTGGTGGTTTGTCTGTGTGTGTGAGTAACTCAAAGAGGAATCGGAGGATGGTGCAGTTCTTCTCATGAAAATTCGAGTGTTTCTCCTTCACTTAGCATGGCCATCATGTTCTTCAAGCTCTAGGAGTCATCCCCACAGCAGGATTTCAGTGTCTTCCAGGATCCTTGCCAGGATCTTAAATCCTACATCTCTGGAGAATGTTTCTGTAGTCATACTCTCCTTCAGCCAACTTTACTTTCTTCCCTGCCCTTCTGACCCTCAGAAATCAGTCCCAGGCACTATCATAGCCCCTGCCCTTACTAGTTGCTAAGTCCTGCAGCTTCTTCAGCACCGAGTCTCTTCCTTCACTTATCCAACTCAGCTCATCTCCAATCACCTTTGTTGTTTCTTAGCAACATTCTACATTGTACCCACAAGTACATTTTCTTCCATGAGGATATCACCTCAATTTGTCTTTGATTAAAGTTTAAACAAGTGCACCACTACTTTGTGGAAGGTTCTATCCTTGCTCAATCTACCAGTAGTGATGCAGACCTCATTGCCATGTAGGCAGTGAGTGATCCAGCTCTAAAACTCTGTATTTGATGTGACTTTTTAAGCCTTGGACAATACTGATTGCTGCAGACTGGATTTCCAGGAAATCAGGCTCTACTACACACAACAACATGCAAGGAGTTGCTTGAGGGTTGCTCTTGGGATCAACATAATGGGAGAAGGGAAGAGAGCAGGATTGAGTAAGGTGGAAATTGGATTGTGGTGTATCCTAACAAGGCCTCAGCTGATGCACAGGAACTATGAAATTGACATGGCCTACCAGAATCGTGCCACGTTAGGAAAAGAGGCTACATCTTTGTACCCCCAACACGAACAAGTCAAGGACGTAGCCTGCCCTCAGAAAGTGATGTTTCTTTGGGCAAGGAGACTAGCTGATGACAATTAGTTGGAAGAACTGAGAATTGAGATTAACTGAGAAGTCCTCAAGCCAAAGCCCCCATAAGAAGATTTCTAGATTGGGCAAGAATGAGCCTGCATTGGTGTTCCTGCTATACTTCTACATTGGCTAAAGATATCCAATGGGACTTATGATCCTGAAATGAATGCAGTGATGGATCCACAGGGAAGTAGTTGGATGAAATTCCCCACAGCAGCCATAAGTGAGCTACTTTCATGGCCATCACACAAAGAAATTCATCTGGATCCACTAGTGCCAGAGGCTTGGATACCTCAAGATGCTAGTCATCAACACAACGTACAATCACACAAAGATTGCACTCACTGATGGAGGGGAGTTGACAAACTACAAAAGCTCAGTAAATGTTAGTTGTACAAATGTTATCAGTATTGGGACCAATGTTCTGCCTGGTTTTGTAAGTGGTAAAGAAAATATCTGCATCTCAATACTAGCCCTCTTGTTTATAGTAAAACATTTGATACAACATGCAATTGCACAAATGGGATATCAAATATCAAAGAAAAATTATGGAGCTGATCTCAATAGATTTATTTATGAAAAGAAATACAATTCTTCAAAAATACTGATTTTTTTTCTATTTATTTTTGTTTATTTCCTTACATCAACAGATTCTTTATCTTTGCTTTTGTTGAACTTGCATGAAAATGAAAATATACATTTTGAGAATATGATCTACATGCAAATACAGACTTCTTTCAGATTTTGTGAATATTTTCCAGCTGCTTTGTGATAGGAAGTCAATTATGTACAATATATCATAGAGCAGAAGCAATTACATTCATTTTCTTGGGTGCTGAGAAATTTGATAAGCTTGACACTTGGCACACTGAGCTGATAACAGCTAATTTTTTAAAAAAAGGCATAAAATACAGGCCAGTTGAATTGAAGTCATTTGTTTTTAAATTGTGGGAAATTGTATTATCTTAGAAGTTTGCAAATGACAAGTGGGAGTGAAAAAGATTAATTTAGAAGTCTATTCTAAATGCAGAGTGAGTAGTAGGCTCATTCAATTAAAACAGGATACTTCATTTCAAGAATAAAACCAGTTCCTGGAGCCTATTAGCTCCAGGTAAGCCTGAACCTCTGTGAAACCATGAAGTAGGGAAAGCCTACTCATTTGGCCTAATGTTATTCTACAGAACTCTTCTTCCATCTTCAAACGATGCTCTTTTTTCTTTCTCCTCAAGGCATCCAGTATCCGTATTTCTGCTCCTTCTTATTAAAATATGCTCTTGAGGAGAGCAGGTACATTCATTAGTACTCTACACTAAATGACTTGGAAGCTTGAGGCTTTATTTACTGGACATCCCTAATGGGACAAGCGCTGTAAGATTTACTCCCCAGATCATGTGTGTCAAGATCTCATGTACTGGACAATGTTACCAAAAACTAGTTGCCATCAAGGGGATTTCCAATCATGGCGACCTCCTGTGTGTCAGGAAAGAACTGTGCTCCATAGGGTTTTCAATGGCTGGTTTTTAATACCTTTATTCCGAGGTTCCCCATGGTGGAATCAAATATCACATGTTTACTGAACACCTTAACCCTTTCACACCAGCCCTGGGCATAACAGTGGCACGTAAAGGGTTTCACTTGAACTGGGTGTCTGGGTGTTGAAGCCTGGGGTAAAGGTTCAATTTGGCCACAGGAAATAACAAGACCAATGATTTGGAGACAGAAATAGCTGATGCATTTAGAAAAATATAAGTGATTCTTGCATTTGGAGCAAGTCACTGCGACAATATGTCTTGGTCTTTCTGGGACCATTCTGATTTGTACTTGTTATCTTGATATAAGTAATAATAATACTAACTCCTCCCCCCCTCAAGTATTCCCAGTTTCAACAATGTATTACATGGTCAGTGTTAGTGTAGAAACCCTGATGGTGTAGTGGTTAACTGCTATGGCTGCCCACCAAATGCTTAGCAGTTCAAATCCACCAACTACTCCTTGGAAACTCTATGGGACAGTTCTACTCTATCCTCTAGGGTCACTATGAATCAGAATTGCCTCAATAGCAGTGTGTTTGGTTTTTGGGCTTCAGTTAACGTAGAAAAATGTGAGAGAGATAGATGATAAGTTTAAACAGGTAGGTTGGAACTGAACTATAGGTATACCATACGCCAAACTAATAAATTGCCATTTATTTGAAGGCAACCAGAAGTTTCCATTTCATTGAAACTAGAAGACAGAGGTCTAATGGTAAAGTTTCAGGTGTTAGCACAATCAGAGAGGCATTTTGTCACAGGATTACTTCCCAGGAACATCAATTTGTGCCACATAAACAACCTTTCATTCCAAAACAGTAGCTCTCCTGTAGTAACTTTATCTCACATATAAACATTACAAACTTGCAACTTGGCTATGTGCTTTATTCTTTTAAAAACATCAGTGTAAGCAAAATATTCTTGAAATTACTTTTTTAAATTTAAAATTAAATCTATTCTTATAATTAAATAAATATTAATATTTTATTAAACAAAAACAAGTTTTATAAATTGCTTTCAGATGCATTATGGAGAACACTCTGTGTCAGTGAATTGTTAAAGAGTACTAGCAGTTGATTTGAACAAACCATGTTGGTCAATTTGCTTAAGAAAATGCAAATATTTAAAACAAATAGAAAAGTTAAAATGGATTCTCTAAGTTCTCTTTCTTTTCTCTAAAATGAAGCTCTGCAGGTAACCTGCCAGACAGCCTGCAGGTCCCCTGTGATCAGGTGTCTTTGGTCACCTGGCTGGGAGTCCATCCCTTTTCTGGATTTCATTAAGGCTCTGCTGTGAAAAACGCTTCCATGCTGGTGACTTCAGGGAGTTCCCAGCAAGCCGTGGAAAATGAATAGGAGAAATACAAAGCAACACTGTCCACTTTATACAAATAATTTCAGAGACGTCCTACCAACTGCACAGTGGATTTTAGTAAATATAGTCTGCTGAGTCAAGCCAGGAATTTTGTCACAACGAAAGCAAAAAGTCACACGAAGGCCCAGACACATAAATATATACACTCATAAAACAAAGCCACAATACATATTTACAGCTACAGAAATTGAGAGCTAATCATTTGATGGATGGGTAGGACTGAAATGCATTTTATTTCCCTGAATTTAATTGTACTACTTCATTTGTCCTCCCAGACACAAGCTTTAAGTTATTTTCCCATACAACACATTATTGTGTAAATGTGTTTTATATAAATTCTTTGCAATTAGATCATAAGCATGTTATTTTGAGACAAGATTCTCTGTTGTTTAAGCAGAAGACAAGGGAAGAAGGGGAGGCTGTATAGTTGCATCATATAGCTTGAAAGGGGTCACGGTGGCACAGTGGTTAAGTTCGCAGCTACTAAACCAAAGATAGTTGGTTGGACTATACTAGCCACTCCTTGGGAGAAAGATGTGACAGTCACTTTAGCAAAGATTGCATGTAGAAAACCCTATCAGGCACTTCTGTTCTGTCCTGTAAGGACACAATGAGTTAGAATTGACTTGATAGCAAGTAGTATACATCATCTGGAGACCTGAGTTTCCCTGCTAACCATTTCTTAGAGATAGACCGAACTGTCTGTCAGTAAACTAGTTGATCCATTCTAAGCCCTGATGCCTCCACGTCCACTGATGTGCCTCCAATGTGCCTCCGTTTTACTGTCTATACCTTCATTTATTGAATTTTATTTACCCTTTATTCATTTGGAAACCCTGCTAACCAAAAGGTCAACAGTTTGAATCCACCAGATGCTTCCTGGAAACTCTGTGGAGTAGCTCTACTCTGTCCTGTAGGGTCACTGTGAGTTGGAATCGACTAAGTGGCTGTGGGTTGAATTTTTGTTTTTTATTCACTTACGTCCACACTGAAGGTTGCAGGGATAAGATGGATTTCGTAGAATAGAGAAAGCTGAAACCATAAAAATGAGTTGAATAAAAAATTTTAAGAACCATATCAACAGGTGCCATGAAATAACATGAAAACTGCTCAAATTCTTGCTCCACGAATTAATTACCCTCAGAAATTCCAGATATTACTCCTTCTACAAAGTACTGATGAAATGAAGACCCTCTCCTTTTTGGAATCCAGGTGTACTTAAAACAAAAGCAATTAAAATTAAACAAACATCACTAAAATGTTAAACAAACAGAAGAATATTTGAACTTATAAAGAAAATAGTGCATTACTTAACACTTCAAAATTAATTTTTAAAAATGAGCAGAGAGCTAACATCTCATTGGGGGGGGAACCAGGCTGAAGTAAGAAAAACAAATTGCTAACAAACACCTTAAAAGATGATAAACAGTAAAGTATTCAATTAAATACAATGCATGACCAGTTTTCATCCATAAAGTCAGCAAAGAGAAAAATAATACAATAATATTTGATGTTTGTGAATGTGCAGTGAAAACTGGGCAGTTTCACACATTACAGGAAGGAATGTGAAATAAGCAACTTTCATATAATAAAAAACAGAATTAAAAATAAGGTGCATATTCTTTAATTCATTGGCTATGTTTCCAAGAATCCTTTCTAAAGTAACAATCAAAGATGTACACAAATGTTCATAGAAAACTGACCACTGTTGCTTGTGATAGTGCAGTGGTTAAGAGCTTGGCTGTGAATCAATCAGCAGTTAGAATCCACCAGCTAAGCACAGAAAACTCTAGGGGGCAACTCTTCTCTGTCCTTCAGGGCTGCTGTGATCAGAATCAACTTAAGGACAACAGTTTTTTCAGTTTTATTGTTTACTTGGGTCCACAATCAACGCCCTTGGAAGCAGCAGTCAAGAAATCAAAACACACATTGCACTGGGAGAATATGCTGCAAAGGACCTCCTCCTCCAAGTATTCAAAAGTAAGGATGTCACTTTGAAGACTAAAACACTCCTGACCCAAGCCATGGTATTTTCAGTCACATCATATGCATGTGAAAGCTGGATTATGAACAAAGCAGTCAGAAGAAGAATTGATGCCTTTGAATTGTGGTGTTAGAGATGAGTGTTGAATGTATCATGGACTGCCAAGAGAACAAATAGATTTGTTTTGGAAGACGTCCAACCAGAGTGCTCCTTGGAAGCAAAGATAACAAGACTGTAACTTATATACTTTGGAAGAGTTGTCAGGAAAGATCAGTACCTGGAGAAGGACATCATGCTTGGTAGAGTGGAGGGTCAATGAAAAAGAAGAAGACCTTTGATGAGATGGATTGACACAGTGGCCACAACAATGGGCTTAAGCATAAAAACAATGTTGGACATGGCGCCAGACTGGGCAATGTTTCGTTCTGCTGTGCATAGGGTCACTATGAGTTGGAACCAACTTGATGGCACCTAACAACAATAACATTGTTCATTCTCGGGGGGAAAAAAGCCCTAACCCATTCCTGTATAGTTGATTCTGACCCCAACTCATACTTTCTTTACAGGACAGAACAAAACTGCCCCATATTGTTTCTAAGGAGTGGTTGGTGAATTTGAACTACTGACCCTTAGGTTAGCGACTGAACGCTTAATTATAGCGCAACCGAGTCTCCTGCTGATCTCCAGCAAGAAGAAACTTAAGTCAACCAGAATATCCTACAAGAAAATTTCAAATAATGATCTTTGAATTCTATAAGACTTTATACAAATTGGTTGTGATGATTCATAGCATTACTAAGAAAATTACTAGAAAAACATTAAATATAAAAAAATACATAAAATAATATGTTGTTATTGTTGAGTATCCAAGAGTTCGTTCCAAGTCAGCAAGCCTGTGTAAACCAAAGGATACATGGCTTGATCATGTATTATCCTTACAATCATTGTTATGCTTGAGCCCACTGCTGCAGTCACTGTGTCAATCCATCTCATTGAAGGACTTTTTTGTTTTTGTTGATGCTCTACTTTATCAAGTATGACATCCTCCTCCAGGGACTGATCCAAATGTCTGAAGTATGTGAGCACAAACTCATCATCTTTGCTTCTAAGGAGCATTCTAGCTGCATTTCTTTCAAAACAGATTTGTTCATTCTTCTGGCAATTCATGGTGTATTCAGTATTCTTTGTCAGCAGAATTCAAAGTCATCAACTCTTTTTCAGCTTCCCTTACTCATTAGCCAGCTTTTGCATGCCTGTGAGGGTACTGAAAACATCATGACCTGGGTCAAGTGCACTTTAGTCTTCAAGGTGATATCTTTGCTTTGTAACATATTAAAGAAGTCTTTTGCAGCAAATTTGCCTAATGAAACATGTCATTTGATTTCTTGACTTCTACTTTACAAGCATTGATTGTGGATCCGAGCATTTTTTTCATCTATCATGATGTTACTTATTGGTCCAGTTGTGAGGATTTCTGCTTTTGTGATGTTGAGGTGTAATCCATAATGAAGGTTGTGGTCTTTGATCTTCATGAGCAAGTGCTTCAAGTCCTCCTCATTTTCAGCAAGCAAAATTATATTTGAAGTATAAATTAAATATATAAAAAAACATAGATCAATGTTCTAGTGTTGTTTAATGTTGGTTTAAGAAACATGAGCAGTTTTATTTTTTTTGCTTTTGAACATTTCTGAAATTTTCAGGTTTCTACAATGAGCATATATTACTGTTTACAACCCACAGAAGGGTGGCAGAATCAAGATGGCAGACTAAACATATGTCTCCTTAAATCCCTTTGGAAACCAAGACCTAAACTGATAATTAAACAGAGCCTTCTGGATACCTAGTGAGCTCTAGGACACAGCACAGGGATGTTAATTCGGACTTTATATCACTGAATGGAAAAACTTCCCTTTTGCGGACCCCTGCTTTTGGTGAGAGCTGGCTTTCATGGACCGAAAGCAACTCACCATTTTAACTTTCCTTCCTCCGTCTTAGCCAGTGGGCGGAGCTGGGACTTGACTAGCAGCTAATCTGAGACACACTGCTGGTGGGATCGGCAGGCAAAATTGCCAAATTTTGAGAGCCCAGCTTGGAATCTGTGCATCTTGGCAGCTTTGGCCTCACTTTCTGCTGCCACCATTGAGTATCTTGTATGAGGCAGGTGGGCAGCTTGTGCAGGACGCCATCTTTTTACACTAGGATGTGGATATCCCTATACAGAGTCCTCAGCTGGAATTAATTCCTAGTCTGGGAGGCAGTGCCTGCCTGGAGGAGAGTGCTTTTCTGGCAGAAAAACAGTATTCTACACAGTGTCATCTACGGCTGGGCCTGGCAGCAGAAGCCAACAGGGCAGTAGTAGCCTTTCTGCATTTTGAACTAGTTCATAACTTCTGGGGTTGGATATAGAGGTGCTTACGTTACCAGCTGGGAAGAGGGATCTGTACACCTGAAAACCTGACTGACTTTAGAAGTGGTCAGATACCATTTACCTTTTGTTTTAAAACAGCTTAGAGAAACAACTGTGGTCCCTCCTCATAGTGTCTCTTCCAGCCTCTATTGACTCACATGATGCCCCAAAAGCAACAAACTGGAGAAAAGCATAACCAAGAAATCACCCATGGCTTCAGAAGGCCCTAAAAGAAAGCACCACAGAAATTCCCAGAAAAAGAAACCTTTCTGAAACTATCAGAAGGTGAATACAAAAGGATTATATAGAGAGCCCTACTAGACCTTATCCAAAGTGCAGCACAGCAAAATGAAAAATTAAGCAAGCTGTTCGATCTAGTGGAACACCAGTGCTTTGAAATCCAACAGATCAAGAACAAAATCAAAGAGATAGAAACTTCAATTCAATGCCAAGAAAAACAGAATGGAATGAATGGAAAAGAGACTTTCTGACTTGAAAGACAGAGCTATTGACTCCAGCACATATGAGGAGAAATCAGAAAAAAAGAAACAAGAAAAATGAAGAAGCATTAAGAAGCATGTGGGAACAATCTACGATTAACCAGAGTTCCTGGACAGGGAGAGACACCTGAGGACACAGAGAGAATTGTTGCTGAACTGCTCGCAAGAAACTTCCCAGAAATTATGAAAGAAGAGAATACAGATATCAAAGATGTATCTCAAACACCACTCAATATAGACCTCAAAAGAAAGACCCCAAGACATATTATAATCAAGCTCAACAAAATGAAACATAAACAGAACTCTTAAAAGGCAGCAAGACTCAAATCAACGCTAACATTCAGAGGGAAAGCCTGTTGGCTTTCATCGGATTTCTCAGCAAAAACAATGCTGGCATGGAGACAGTGGCATAACACATTTAAAGCCTTGAAGGAGAAGAACTCCCAACCAAGAATTATATATCCTGCAGAACTATCTTTCAAATATGAAAATGAAATTAAGACATTCACAGACAAACAGAAACTCAGAGACTTTGTAAAAACCAAACAGAAGCTACAAGAAATACTGAAAGAAGCTCTTGGCTTAGAAGAACAAAACCACAAACTTTATACTTTGGAAGCAAATACAGGACACATCACCCTGAAACCTACTCAGTTAGGGAAGGCTCCAAACTCAGTCAAAGCTATAATAGGGAAAGCAATGATCCAGTGATAATATCATGAAAACTATGATGTCATTGTATTAAAAAGAGGGATGCACTACAGATATTAGAGTCCTTCCAGATGGAGAGGAAGTTAATAAGACTGGTGGTAATATAACCCACAAAAAATGTTGGTTCAGTTAGAAAATGCAACCTTGACAATTATTTTAAAATATGTCAAAGTGAATACCAGAAATATTATTTGAGGAATGGTTGTAGTGTACAGCTAGAATTATTAATAGATGTTCCTGGTAGTCAATAGGCTTCTGAACAGTGTGCAGAGAGAAGAAAAACTAATGGTATAATCTTATCAATGCTTCTTAACTTTGACCTTCTCTGATTCTTTCTTCTTTTCCTCTAATTAAACCACATCCTCTCTAAGCCATAGGTGATACAGAATTTAATATGGAATTTTAACAGTAATAAGCTCTCAAAATTATTTGATTTATTCTTCTAAGTAGATTTGTCTGTATTTCTGATTTTCTAAGTGGTTTTACATTCCTGTAATTTCTGTTGATTACCTTTTGAGATAAGTTATTAATATGTAATCAGTTTAGTATTTCAGTTTAACTTTCAATCTCTTTTTCTTTACATTCAGGCATTTAATGACTTCCTAAGGTATGAAGGAGAACAATTTGGGTTTCATACTATCAAAAGTAGAGCCAAGAATAACAATACTAAAAACACTTGTTAATAAAAATGAAGGATAGTATTTACGTATTTATAGAAACTGTTGTCTAAAATGGAAGGCTTTACTGAGGTCTCATATAGTTGTCAAGCAAATATATGTCATCTACTATTACAATCATTTCAACTCTTGAGGTGCTTCAAACAGTATTTCAATATCAAAAATGTAGAAAAATATAATCTCAGAATAAAGTTCTTTCATTTATTCAAAAAAGTAGAAGATTTTAAATAGGAAAAAAAAATCCTTAACCATTTATTTAAAAGAGACTGGCAGTGACAAATTGATTACTCTAAGGGGAAAAGTATTATGGCATATAGAAAAAAAGGATCACCTAACAATGTCTATAGATGAAAGTAGTGTATCTTTTAAAAATATCCCAAGTGTTGAAGATCAACAAAATTGGCAAACCACTGGCTGAACTTACTAAAGAAAAGCAGGAAAGGAAACAAATAACCCAAATTAGAAATGAGACGGGGGTTGTCACCACAGATGCAACAGAAATCAAAAATATCATAACAGAATACTATGAAAAGCTGTACTCTAACAAATTTGAAAACCTAGAGGAAGTGGACCAATTCCTTGACTTATACCACCTGCCCAAATTATGACAACGTGAAGCAGAACAACTTAATAAATCCATTACAAAGGAAGAGATTGAAAAGGTCATCAAAACACTGTCAACCAAAAAAAAGGCCGGGTCCAGATGGCTTCACTGCAGAATTCTACAAAGCATTTAGAGAAGAGTTATCGCCAAGACTACTGAAACTATTTCACAATATAGAAAGGGATGGAGTACTCCCAAACTCATTCTATGAAGCCAGCATAACCCTGATACCTAAGCCAGGGAAAGACCCAACAAATAAAGAGAACTACAGACCGATATCACTCATGAACCTAGATGCAAAAATTTTCAACAAAATTCTTGCCAATAGAATACAACAACATATCAAGAAAATAATCCATCATGACCAAGTGGGATTCATACCAGGGATGCAAGGCTGGTTCAACATCAGAAAAACAATTACTGTGATTAACCACATAAATAACACAAAAGACAAGGATCACCTGATTTTGTCCATTGATGCCGAAAAGGCATTTGATAAAGTGCAACACACATTCATGCTACAAACTCTTAGCAAAATGGGCATAGATGGCAAATTCCTCAACACAACAAGGGCCATTTATACAAAGCCAATTGCCCACATCATCCTGAATGGAGAGAGACTGAAAGACTTTCCCTTGAGATCATGAACTAGACAAGGATGCCCACTCTCACCTCTTTTATTTAACATTGTGCTAGAAGTTTTAGCCAGAGCAATTAGACAAGACCAAGAAATAAAGGGTATCTACATCGGCAAAGAGGAAGTTAAAATCTCCCTGTTCGCAGATGATGTGATTGTATATGCAGAGAACCCCAAGGAATCTATAAGTAAGCTTCTCAAACTGATAGAAGAGTTCAGCAAAGTCTCAGGATACAAGATAAACATAAGTAAATCAGTAGGATTCCTTTATACCAACAACAAGACTGTTAAGGAAGAAATTATCAAATCAATATCATTTACGATAGCCCCTAAGAAGATAAAGTACCTAGGAATTAATCTAACCAGAGAAATAACAGACCTTTACAAAGAGAACTACAAGCCCTTACTACAAGAAACTGAGAGAGACTTAGATAATTGGAAAAACCTACCCTGCTCATGGATAGGAAGACTTAACATTGTGAAAATGTCTATTTTACCGAAAGCAATCTATTTATATAATGCAATCCCAATACAAGTTCCAGCGACATTTTTTAATGAGATGGAGAAACAAATCACCAGTTTTGTTTGGAAAGGGAAGAAGCCCCAGTTAAGCAAGTTACTACTAAAGAAGAACACACTGGTAGGCCTCTCATTACCTGACTTTAGAACATACTACCCCGCCACAGTGGTCAAAACAGCCTGGTACTGTTGTAAAAACAGACAGATCGATCAGTGGAACAGAACTGAGACCCCAGAGATGACACCATCTACCTATGAACAACTGATACTCTACAAAGGCCCTAAGACATTAAACTGGGGTAAAAACAGTATCTTCAACAAATGGTGCTGGCAAAATTGGATATCCATCTGCAAGAAACTGAAACAAGATCCATATCTTACACCTTATACAAAAACCAACTCCAACTGGATAAAAGACCTAAATACCAAACCTAAAACGATAAAGCTCATCCAAGAAAAGGTAGGAACAACAATGGAAGTTTTAATACACAATTTGGACAGACTCCAAAATCTGTCAAACAAACCACAATCATCAGAAGAGAAAATAGATAAATGGAATCTATTAAGAATTAAACACTTTGCTCATCTGAAGACTTTATTAATAGAATTAAAAGAACACCTACAGAATGGGAAAAAATATTTGGCAACTCTATGTCAGACTGACGCCTGATTTCCATAATCTATAAAATACTACAAAATATCAACAAGAAAAGGATAAATTATCCAATTAAGCGATGGACAAAGGAGATGGACAGACATTTCACTAAAGAAGAGATCCAGGCAGACAAAAAACACATGCGGACATGTTCACGATCTTTAGTTATTAAAGAAATTCAAATCAAGACAACAATGAGATATCATCTCACCCCAACAAGGTTGGCCATGATCCAAAAAACACAAAACAACAAATGCTGGAGAGGCTGTGGAGAAAGTGGAACCCTCCTACGCTGTTGGTGGGGTTGCAAAATGGTCCAGCCTCTTTGGAAAGCAATCTGGCGCTTCCTTAAAAAAATGGATATTGATATACCATTTGACCCAGTAATTCCACTACTTGGAATATATCCTTCAGAATCAAGGTCTTTCACACCAACAGACACATGCACCAGAATGTTTATCGCAGCACAGTCCACAATAGCAAAAAGATGGAATTAACCCAGATGCCCAACAATAGAAGAATGGATAGGTAAACTATGGTACATATACTCAGTGGAGCACTACACAATGATAAAGGATAACAATGATTCCAGGAAACATCTCCTAACCTGGTTTCAACTGGAAGACATTATGTTGAGTGAAAGTAGTCAGTGACAAAGGGACAAATACTGTATGAGACCTCTAGGATCAGATCTCAAAAACAGACTTGCATATAGAAGAAAAGACTCTTTGACAGCTGCAAGGCAGGGGAGGGAGGGGGGAGGGTTTAGATTAGATAGTTGCCAGGTATCTGGTTGGGTGAAATTGGTGATAGCACACATTAGAAACAAGAACAGTAGTAAGCGGACTTAAACATAGCATGATTACTCCTTCCATCTTAACCCAATATTGCAAGGATAGAGTAGCTGGGGCATGGGGCGGGAGACCATGCTGTTAAGCGAAAGCGAGGCCAATTGGCACAACTAGCGTTTTGCTAAGTGGGCTCTCTGTACCCCACGTCGGTGAGTGGCGTCTGGGGTCTTAGAAGCTGCCAAGCTACCATCCGAGGGCACAGCAAATGCTCCCAACTCAGCAGGAACCGATGCTCACCAAAGACCAAAATGACATGGGGGAAAGACAACCCAGAAGACAAAGAGACCCACATCAGTGGGTACCTACATCGACTTGGGACCGGAAGAACCGGATGGTGCCCCGCCATCACCAGTGATAGCCACGATGGAGCTCACTAAGTTGAGTCTCACTGGCAACATAAGAATAAAAAGGGGTGCACCCTGAGATCCCCACTAAAAGACCTCAATTGATGGTCCAGTGGTTTTGGGGTTCCCCTGGGAGCATGGCCCCTCGCTCTGATGCTGCCCTTGACCATAAATCATAGCGTAGGTCCACGCTTCGGTCAGGAATGGATTGTACTTGGCGATGCAGTGACCATATATTGGATGCACTTTATGGTTCTATACATCTATAGGATGTCATCCTGCTGACCTCTGGCTGGAGGAAGGAGAGTGGGTAGAGAGGAGGGAAAAAAGAGACTGTTGGGAGAATGAGACATGTATGGAGCAGAGAGGAATAGTGTGCTGTCACCGGGCAGGAAGAGCAGTGGAAGCTGCTTATAGGTGGGTATGTAAATTTATACAGAGTATACATTTTCACTCAGTTATATTAAATAAAAAATTAAAAAATATATATATCCCAAGTTTAAATGATATATTCGTCATACTATTGAAATTTCACAGAAGTATCTTTTTTAAAATAATATTTAGCCTCTCTTTTTCTGTTCTGTATTCACAAGACAGTTACAATTCAACTTAATTTGTGGTTTTGTGTCAAATGTTCTAGAGAAAATAGTCATGTGCTGACGGAAACCTTTCCTAGCCAGTTTAACACACCTGTTATCAAAGAATGAATTAGCATCTGGGTCAGAAATCGGCATCTTGTGCATTTACTTGTAATAAATTAGCCTCCCATAGCCTCTTTAAACATTTATGCACTGACACAATCAAGTGTAATGTAGCGGTTAAGAGGGTAGGCTTCATCTGGATTAACAGTCTACTCAGCAGTTACATGAACTTGGGCAGATTGAACAACAATTTCTTTGTCTGGAAAATGGGATCAGTATACTTCTTGTGAAAGTGGATCTGGTGAGGGCCAATGTTGTTGTGTATTGCCTAGAGCCTGTCATCAGTGCAGCACTAGCTAACTAAAACACTTGTGATCCTGGAAAACAACTTAAGTTCAGAAATCTTCCCATTCCTTCATGTTCTGAAAAGTGGTTTACCCTTCCTTTATGACTATGATAAGACTAACATATATTTCTTGTTTACTTACATCAAGGCCAGAAGCAGACCGTCCAAATCCCTACTCCTTGCCTCATAAATGATTAACTGAATTTCTTGTCGTAGTTGATCTAGAAGAACAAACTGCATGTTGACTAAGCTTTGTGTCAGCACCATTTCTTTCCCCAGTTCCTTGAACTTTGGCCTGTCCTTGGCCTAAGCCAGCATACGAAAATCCAAATCCCCAACTAAACAAGGTGTCTATGAATTTATTCTGATTCATGGTGACCCCATACATGTTACAGTAGAACTATGTTTCAAAGAGTTTTCAATGGTTGTGAATCTTTTGTAAGTACACTATGGGGCATTTCTTCTGAGGCCTGCTGCTTAGAGGGTAGCTGAGCACTTAAACATTTGTGTCACTGGGGACCCCAAGAGCTAGCATATAGCCCCACATTAAGGTCTTCCCTCCCCAAAAACCAGGCTGTCCTTATTATAAAACATCCTTTGATCTACTGTCTGAGCATGCCACCGTTGCCATCTGCTTTCCTACACCTGGTCCTTTTTAGTCTTATTTATTCTTGTCAAAGACTTGCTGATTTTAAGGTTGGAAAGTTCTCCCTATTGTAATAGTCTCTTTTCATTTGCAATAATCCTTTTGAATAAAGTCTCTCCTTACTGTCCAGGGAAACCCTGCTTGTGTAGTGGTTAAGTGCAATGGCTGCTATCCAAAAGATCAGCAGTTCACGTTTGCTAGGCATTCCTTGGAAACTCTATGGAGCAATTCTACTCTATTCTACACCGAGTCAGAATTGACCTGATGGCAGTGAGTTTTGTTTTGTTTCACTGAGTCAAGATTTGTTTTCTCTTACTTGATAATGCTCAAAAATATTAACTGCTATTACTGCATCTAATAAGGTTGCTAATTATCATCTAAAATAGTGCATCTGCCTACTATAACTAGAAAAATTTATACTTACTAAGAACATCTTTGATGATTCTTACCTTAAATAGATCATTATGCTTTCTTATCAATATGTAAGTAAGTGGAACATGGGTAAAATAAGGTCCATAGTTCAACAAATCAGTGTTGTGAGGTTTTCCTGTTTGGATAGGTATTAAGAAGTTTGCCAGGATCAGATTTAAATAATCATGTGTAAATAGACACATTCATATTTCATTCTAACCTTTAACCATTTATTGATTTATGCATTGAGTTGTGTTCCCTAAAAATGTATGTCAACTTGGCTAGGCCATGATCCCAGTACTGTGTGACTGTCACTTGACTTTTCCTATGTGCTGTAAACCCAAACTCTGTAATGTTAATGAGGCAGGACTAAAGGCAGTCATGCGGGACTCATTTTATCTGATTAGTGTGCATCTTGAGGCAATCACTTTTGATGTACAAAAAATGGAATCAAGCAGAGAGACAAAGGGACCTCATGCCACCAACAATAAAGATTCAGGAGGGAGTGATTCCTTTGAACCTGGGACCCTGCTCTGAGAAGCACCTAGATCAGAGGAAGTTTGATGACAAGGACCCTCCCAAAGAGCCAACAAAGAGAGCCTTCCAATAGAGCTAGTGCCCCAAATTTGAACTTCTAGACTCCTAAACTGTAAGAGAACCAATTTCTTTTTGTAAAAGCCGTCCACATGTTCTATTTCTGTTGTAGTAGCACTAGATAGCTAAGACGTATGACATGTGTTTTTTGGTTCTATAACCTGATCTTTAACCAATACATGTTCTTTAGTATCATGCATATATACCATTTTTTTTTTTTTTTAACTCCTGAAGAATAAGATACTAATTAAGGTAGAGCCAGCAAATGTGAGCTTCTTATGTCACAACTGAAGGTCCCTTCTAGGAGGCTGGAACTTTCTGAGTATTTGATCACAATGCAAACACAGACAATTCACTTTAATTTATGGAAATTATGAGAGTATTCCATACTTTGATTTTTAATTAAGGCTGTTCCTCTCAATAAATGACAAAAATGCATTTCAGTGCATTGCAAAACTAACTCATTTGTAGCTTTCAGTGTGAGACTTAAATCAAAAGGTTTCAGTATTTTGGATATCCTTAAAACACTAAACAAAGTTGCACAGCAAAGTCCTTTGAAATGGAGCAAAGTGGCAGCTCAGAGATGACTTTGTCACTGTCCGAACACTAAGAGACGCCTTCCTTTCTACAGGGCTGCTTAATCAGACAGTTACCTGTTTCTCTCACACTTCCTGATAATTGCCCTTGGCATGTCACTTGCTTTCAGCGGAGGGTGTGAAGAAGAGAGGTAATCGGATGCCTGATATAATGGCCTAGAATTGGAGTTTGCAATATTAACCTTCAAAGGAGATAAGTTCTGAGCTACTTTTCACACAGTATCTCCATTAGAAGGACATTACTTGCTGTCTACAATGAAGATACTGAGTAATATTTGTTCTATGGGATTTGACCTTGCAAGGGAATCCCATGTGAACAAACTGTAAATTCATATTACTTTTCACAAGTGTGATCAAGGGAGAATTGAAAGATCTTTCTTGATTCCTGTTCAAAATTTATGCAAATGCTTCTATTTATTAGCAAATTTACTACTTTCTGAGTCAATGGGGAAAGCCAGGTGACATAATGGCTAAGAGCTACAGCTGCTAACCGGAAGTTCAGCAGTTTGAACACACCAGGCACTCCTTGGAAACTCTATAGGGCAGTTCTACTCTAGCCTGTAGAATCACTATGAGTCTGAACTGACTGGACAGCAAAGAGTTTGGTTTATGGTTTAGGAGTCAATGTAGTCAGGTGATGTTGGCTCTCTTTCAGTGACAATCCCAGCGGAATAGTAAAGACTGCTCCCAGCAGATAAGAAGAATGAATGCCAAGGCCAGTTCCTAGTCCTAAATCCCTTGTTTTACCAATTATAGTCCTACCAGATTTCCAGGGAAAGAGTGGAAGCGAGTAGGGGAAGAAAGAGGGTGGGAGTGACCTAGTAACGGAGCTCCTTCCTTATGAAAAGGAGCTCAGAGGTGAGGAATACTTTTTCTACCATCCAGTAAAGACAGCACACAGAAAATATTCAAAGATCCAGAGCTTAGGACTAGGAGTTGACCATCAGATTACTGCCACATTTAAGGAGTGTCAACAAGAAAGCAAGCCTGTGGAGGATGCCCAGAGTATGCTCTGTGATCTCAGGAAAATAAAAGAAGAAAAGAAAGTGAAGAAAAAGTTTCAAGACTGAGATGCCTAAAATGAATGGCATTATGCATTTGGCATCAACTGATCTATTTATTTTTATTTGTTTATTGTTACTAGATGAAAAGTTATAATCCAAGCCAGCTTGCCCTATACAGAGCACCCACCTTTCTGCAATTCTGTCTGCTCTCCTCACCCTATGACAGCACACTCTTTTTGCCATTCCTCAAGTATCTACTCAACCGACACCAGTCCCCTCCTCTGCACCCTCTCCCTTCTCCTCTAAAAAGAGACCAGGTGGACAGCCTCATATATGCGAGGTCTAACAATTAAGTTCATGAACTCATCCTAGAAAAAGTGATATATACCTTGCTGCTAAATATCATGATGATCACCCTTGAAGTAACCTTCCCTTAGGAAGCTATGCACCCATGTCAGCACCTAGTCCACCCTTCAAAGCAATTTTGGAACTCTTTGTTTTGGACACCTCCTGGAAGCTTTCTGTCCCATTTTTTTTTTAAATGGGTTTTGATATTACCTGCTGTATTGGAGCCATTCAGTAGTTATTTTCTGTGTTTATCGATTGCCAAGCCAAGTGCCGTCGAGTCGGATCCGACGATTGCAGATCACATTTTTTTTTTTTTCCTGTTAGAGCAGCTAGCCAGGAGGTGGCAGAGGCAGAGTAGTGGGAAGAGAAGGGGGTGGGAGAGCATGCCTTGCTTGCCATCAGGTACACTGTCCTCTGCCTGGAACTGTCACTCTATTCTCCCATGCTTCCTGTCTGCTGATCTCTGACAGATGTCCAACTTGGTGAATCCATACTGCGTTAGCTGATAGGAAACTTTCTTTCGTATCTATTCTAACTTTCTGTTTTCTGTCAGTTTCTTATTCCACTGGAGTTTAGGCTGAGATCTTTCTTTCTTCATTTGACATTTCGTGTTCCAAGGTTAACGTTTGTCTCCCTTTTGTTTAGTTTTTCAGGTCTATGCTATGGAGACACAGTGTGGTGCTTCTGTCCATGGATCATATTGGCCAGAAGTCCTGCTTTTCTTTTTTTTTTTTTTGATATTACATGTCACTTGCAACCATCACATGATTTGTTTCTATTTTGACAGAAGTCACTATTTGAGGTCACTTTTGGGGTCACGTTTTAAGAGAGCAATCAAAATCAAGTTGACTGATAACCTGTTTCCTCTTCTATGGGTTCCAAGACGGGTTTTGTAATTGAATAACGACACAATTCTCTTTTGGTCATCATTCTTTGCTTGGTTGGTAGAGAGTACAGTGGCAGGCTGAATTTTAGGAAGAGGACAACTAAACTGCCATATGAGGCATACAACATACCATAGTCACTTCCAGGTGAGTCTTCATAAGAGGAGTCCGTGGTGGGATCAGCACAGAACCTTCACCACCATGCTGAGCATATGCTCACTGAAGCCATACCCAGGCTGTAGAGCTCCAGCCAGAGGAAGGCAATTCGGGCTCCTCCACATTCAATCTATTCAGCATGGAAACGAATGTTACAACAAAGTATATTCTTACTATTCAAGAAGGTTTTCATTCTTCCCTTTACTATTTTTCCATCCAATTTTATTTCTTACTATGGTATGTACATATACGCATACACATACATATACGTATACATGTACATATACGTATGCACAAACACATAACAAAAGATTGCTATTCCAGCATGTTTTACACGCATCACTTAATGACATTAATTGATTTCACTATGTTCTGCAACCATCACCTCACCACCTTGAGGGGCACCAAGCTTCTGTTAATAGTGATAGAAAAATGCAACATTATTTTTGAAAACCATTTTATTCAAGTCTTTGCTGGAGAAAATTTTTGCAATACATTTATTACTAAGATGCATCACCTTTAGGCCTTTATAGGCAGACAATTTAGACATACATCTTAAGTTTACTACCAGGTGAGTAAATATTCAGTATCAGAAAAAAATCTTAGCATATACTACATGTTATTAAATGTTTCCACTGGCTTTGTCCTATCAGGGACAGGCACCAAAGAGGCAGCCACGCATAGTAGATTGGCTACCAACAACTGTTGGTTCCATACCCACTATCACATTTCTAAATTGTCTGACATGGGGAAAATTAATCTTTGTTAATCTCCAGTCCTGTGTAAAATGAGCTTAACAACAACATCTATCTAATAGGGTTGTTAGGATGATGAAATGAGTGACTGATATAAACTCTTCAGAGCAACAGCGTTACATATTAAGCACAAAATAAACATTTTAACAGTAAAGTCTGGCACAACTGTGTTCAGCAGCCAGGAGAGTGTCATAGAAAGAAAGATAAATTGGCAGACAGGAACATTTATCCAAGGCTGGGTGAATGAAATTTGGATGGATGACTTTATGTCAGGATGGAATAGTAGAGTCTACACCACCAGGTTCTCAACCTAAGTGGAAATGCCTAGTGAGGCTAAAACGTCTCAAGAATTATTATATACACTTAATAAGAGACCCTTGAGGGTATTACCTAAATAAATTCTAGTTGGCAGATAGCCTGGCAGCTTTATTGATACGAAGTTCTTCTTGCACAGCTGACAGTTTGTTGTTGTTCTATGAATAACAATTTTCTCTGTTGCTCTAATACCCCACCCCAGGTCTGAAGATTGCACCCCCAAGTGGAGCACAGTAAGTTTTAGGCATTTTCTGTCTGTCTCTCTCTCTTTCTAAAAGTTGTAAACAGTAGTAGTGTGCATGGATGCTTTAGAACATATCTGCAGAAGAACAAATTTCCTTCAGAGTTATCCACTCTCTTCCAAAGATGTAAATAATTCAGTTTCCTACCACTGCTTTCACTTTGCTGAATGGGTGTTATGCATTTGGAGTCTACTGGTTTGTTTTAATTATCTGTTTGACCGAAGATGGTTAAAAGTCAAAATGTTACTTTTCTATCTTTTACAGTCATGTACTCCTATTGTCATTGTTTTTAGGTGCTGTCAAGTTGGTTGCAGCTCATAGCAACACAATGTTCAACAAAAGGAAATAGTGACCAGTCTTGTGGCAACCTCACAACTTTGGTTACATTTGAGCCCACTGTTGCAGCCACAGTGTTAGTTCATCTTGCAGGTCTTCCTCTTTTGTTTTTTGCTGATCCTCTCCTTTATCAGGCATGATATCCTTCTGTAGAAATGGGTTCCTCTTGATAACATGTCCAAGGAATTTGAGATGAAGTCTTGCCATCCTTGCTTTCAGGGAGCACTCTAGCTGTATTTCTTCGAAGACAAACTTGCTCATTCTTTTGGAAGTGTACTCAGTATTCTTTGCCAGCTCTGTAACTCAAAGGCATTAATTATTTTTTGGTCCTATTCATTCCTTGTCCAGCTTTTGCATATATATGAGGTGACTGGAGGTATTAAGGCTTGAGTTAGATGTACCTTTGTCCTCCAAGTAACATCTTTGCTTTTAACACTTTAAAGAGGTTTTCTTACAGCAGATCTGTCCAGTGCAATATGTCATTTGATTTCCTGACTACTGCTTACATGGGCATTGATTGTACTATTTACATGGGCATTGATTGTGAATGCAAATAAAATGAAGTCTTCAATAACTTCAATCTTTTGTCCATTTATCATGATGTTATAATGATGTTTATTGGCCCACTCGTGAAGATTTTTGTCTTCTGTGTGTTGAGATGAAATCTATACTGGAGGCTGTGGTCTTTGTCAGGAGGTGCTTCAAGTCTTCCTCACTTTCAGTAAGTGAGGTTGTACTATCTGCATATCGCAGGTTATTAATAAGTCTTCCTCCAATCATGATGACACATTCTTCTTTATGTAGTTTATTTGTTCACATTATTTGTCCTGCATAGAGATTGAATAAGTATGATTGATACTCAACCTGGACACACACCTTTCTTGATTTTAAATCACACAGTATCTCCTTTGTCTAAGAACAGGTCCGTCGTGAGTACAACTAAGTGTTCTGGAATCCCCATTCTTTGCAATGCTATCTATAATTTGTTATGATCCAAACAATTTTTTGCAAAGTCAGTAAGACACAGGTGCCATTTCCTGGTGTTCTCTGCTTTCAGCCAGGGTCCATATAACATCCCTGTCAATGGACTGCAGCAACTACTTCTGAGTGATCTGCAAAATTTTACTTGTATGTGATATTAATACTTTTCATTAACCATCACATTCTGCTGGATCACTTTTCTTTGGAATGGGCGCAAATATGGATCTCTTCTAGTCAGTTGGCCAGGTAGCTGTCTTCCAAATCTGTTAGCATAGATGAGTGAACAAACATCTCCAGTGCTGCAACCATTTGCTGAAACATCTCAAATGGTATTCTGCCACATACTCTAGGGTCTATTAAATCTACCTTAAAGATTTAAAAGTTGACCAACATGTTGAGCCAATCTTCAGAAACAGAAGATAGGAAATGTTCTTCACTTATGTTCTGACTATATGAAACAATTCAAGTATAAATAGCTTCATAGATTTTATGAAATTATAAGAATGATTTATATTATTATCAAAGCAGATTAAGTAGTTCCCCAAAACAAACAAAAATTATAGCTGTGAAGATTTTATCTTGTGATGCTGGGAGGAGACAAACTGGTCCTCATTCACCCAAGCAGAAGACATACTTTTAGTAAGGCAGATGACTTCAGTTGCTCTGACTTTACCCTGTAAAGAAAAGGGCGCACCTAGGGATGAATGCTGAATGGTCAGCTTGCACATGTTAATAATGCTCATAACAATATTTTGCTTGGGGCAGTCTTAGCAGTTGTCTATATGATTTGAGTCTCTTCCTAGCCACACTGTGAACAGAAAGATTAAACAGTCATGGTAGCATGGCCACGTCTGTCCTTTGGCCCAAAGCCACATTTCTAACTTTCTAAAGATTCTGCATTAAGAAACAAAGATTGGTTGGAAATCAAATGATACTAAAAGCTAACTGTGGAGCCATTTTTTTCAATCTTCTTCAGCCAGATATTTACATATGGAAGACATCAATAATAAATGAAGGATCAATCTCTCGGTATGGTACAGATTCAGCAAAAAAAGAGGATCTCACTAATGGCATGAATTAACAGAGTGACTGCAATGATATGCTCAAACAGAGCAAAGGTTGTGAGGATGGTGTAGAACCAGGAAGTGTTTTGTTCTGTTGCACACAAATCACTATGAGTAGAAACTAACTTGACAGCACCTAACAACAGCAACAACAACAGCACACCTTCCACGTGAGATACCCTGGTTTAGGACCAGTCTACACACCTCATGTTGCTGTGATGGTGAACAAGTTTCTGTGGAGCTTGTAGACTAAGACAAACTAGGAAGAAAGGCCTATTGATTTACTTTTGGGAATCGGCCGATGAAACCCTGTGGTTTACCATGATCCACTGTAATATTAATAATGGGGATAACAGAGGACCAGGTAGTGTTGTTACATTGTATATGGGGTTGTCATGAGTTGGAAACCAACTTGAAGACAGTTAACAAATATACAGTCTTACAGATTTATGTTAATTGGCACCAAATATAATCTGATCATAAAAATACCTGTTTAGTTCAGAGAGGTGAATCAAGAGAATTTGGGCAGCCAGCCTGTTGTGCAAAATGGCAAACTGGCATCTCTCTTACCATCTTGAAGTTTCACAGATTCAAACATGGCCTTGAAGGCAGCTAAGCCAGAGTCTGCTTACCAAAAATAAATGCTACATCAAACTGTTCAAGTGTTATTGACCTGTCTTCAACTAGATTAAAGAGATAAAGTCATAATCATCTCTCAAAAGGTCCTGTAACAAACATCTATGTGATAGAAAGTGCAGACCAGCTTTGAGCATGTGAAATTTACATTGAGGTCTTTATTTCCATGCATCTGCATTTGCTTTCCTGCTGTCTGTCCTCCAACTCATCAGCAAATGAGAACAGCAACATTCTTTCTGCCTGATCGTTCCCATAGAGATGCCTCTGAATGCTCAGGCTTCATGTTCACAGGACCCAAGATGCTTAATGTCCTGTACTCCGAATCTACCAGTTTTTCTGCCTCTATCAAAACTTACCACTTTTAAGAGCAGTTCTCTAAGACTGCCAAGCACTTAATTAATGTGATAGAAAGTATTGGTTTTATTTGCTGTTGAATCACCTCCAGCTCTTTAATAATATATGTATAACAGTGTGAAACAGTGTTTGGTCCTGCATTATTGGACAACCAGTGGTGCACACTGTTAAGCACTCAACTGTTAGTTGAAAGATTGAAGGTTTAAACCCACCCAAAGATGCATTAAAAAAAAGATCTGGTCAAAGGGGTCCATCCTGAGATCTCCACTAAAAGACCTTAATTGATGGTCCAGCAATTTCGGGGTTCCCCTGGGAGCATGGCCCCTGGCCCTGATACTGCCCTTGCCCATAAATCATAATGAAGGTCCACTCTTTGGATATGAATGAATTGGACTTGGTGATGCAGAGTGACCATATATTGGATGCACTTTATTGTTCTATGCATCTATAGGACATCATCCTGCTGACCTCTGGCTGGAGGAAGGAGAGTGGTTGGAGAGGAGGGGAGAGGAGACTGTTGGGAGAATGAGACATGTATGGAGCAGAGAGGAATAGTGTGCTGTCACTGGACAGGGAGAGCAGTGGAAGCTGCATGTAGGTGGGCATGTAAATTTATGCGGGAATGTACATTTTCACTCAGTCATGTTAAATTTTTTAAAATTAATTAATTAATGAAAAAACATCTGGTGATCTGTTTGCAAAAGGTCACAGCATTGAAAAACCTATAGTGTAATTTTATTCTGTCACATGGGTGTCACTATGAATTGACTTAATGGCACCTAAAAGCAACAACATATAAAATGAAATGATGTAATAAGTTGATAGCTAAAAAATGCCTTAAAATGATAACCCTTTCAGACAAATTTATACCTTACACAAAGGGCTTCCATTCTTTAGCTGAATGTGTGGGTAGCATACAGATTGTAATTCTGTTAGTAAAGTCAGTGGGGAGAGGTTTGTACCAAAGCCCAAATCCATGAGATCATTCTGTGTCTTCTGGATCCAGCTTGAAGTTCTGTCAAGTCTCTACTGATGTACACAGTTAGAACTATTTCTGAATTATCTTCAGCAATTATCTTTGAATTATCTTTATCATGTGGTATTAATGACACTGTTCCGTAAGTTCTGAATTTTGTTTGATCACTTTTCTTTGGAATGGGGACAAATAATGAATCTCTTTCCATCAGTTGGCCAGGTATATGTCTTTCAAATATTTTGACATAGCTAAGTAAGTGTCTCTGGTATTGCATCTTTTGGATGAAGCATCTCAGCTGGTATTCTGCCAGGCCCTGAAGCCTTGTTTTAGCCAGTGCCTTCGCTGCAAACCATATTTCTTCATTCACTGCTAGAAGTTCTTGATCGCATGCTACCTCCTGAAATTGCTGAATGTTGATTGACTTATCCAGGCTTGCAGATTGCTTTTGAAAAAGATGTTTAACAACATAATCTGTTATTTTAATGGACAATAAGTATAGATTTTTAAATTTCTTTGTCTATGTGTGGAAATCCTGGTGGCATAGTAGGTTAAGTGCCATGTCTGCTAACCTAAAGGTCAGCAGTTCAAATCTGCTAAGTGCTCCTTGGAAACTCTATGGGGCAGTTCTACCTGACCTCTAGGTCGCTATGAGTAGGACACGACCAGCGGGTAGTGGGCTGGTTTTTTTTTTTTTTTTTTTGGTGTCTATTTGTGTTTTTGAAGTAATTCATCACTTTTATCTAAATTGTGAAATATTTTGTTATGTAGTTTTATAGCATTCCATTATCATTTAAGTCATGTAAGGATTAAAAATTACCTGGTGTAATGTTACCTTTTAATTTCTGATAAGTCAACTCATTTTCTACTTTTTTCCTTTATTGTTTCCCTTATCAATTTCACTCATGGTGCTTGGCTTATCAATTTCACTTTATTAAGTTTTGTATTTAATTTTTTCTACAAAATAATTTTGCTATTTCATTTACTTCTGCTTTCTCATGTATTATTTCCTTTATTCTACTTTTAATATTTGATGTGTTGGTCTTTTACAACTTTCACAAGATGGAAGCTTGGATAATTTATTTTTAACTCTTTGCTTTCACTTTGTGCTGTCTGTTTGCTTTTATATTCCTATCTTAAACCAAAAAAATAAACCCAGAGACATTGAGTTGATGTGGACGCATGGTAACCCTAGAGGTCAGGGTAGAACTGCCCTGTAGAGTTTCCAAGGAGCAAACCTGGCAGACTTGAACTGCCCACCTTTTGGTTAGCAGCTATAGCACTTAACCGCTACACCACCTTGGCCTCCATGCCTATCTTAATTGAGACCAAACCTGGATAGATGCAGGTTTTAAATTACAATATATTTCAAGAGAACTGTTCCTTCTACGCCTATATTAAATGTTCTTCTCTAAACTCAATTTTGTCTGATATTATATAGTTACATCAACCTTCTTTCAGTTACTACTTACAGAGTGCTTTTGGAATCCTTTTACTTTCAGTCCTTTCTAGTTCTATATGTTTCAGGAACTTGGAGTTGGAACTTCCATAACCTGACGAAAAGGAATGCGGAAAACTGACATAAAAATCTCACCTGATGGTGTTACAAGCAAAGCAGTGATTAAAGCAGGGATGTTCATTCTCAGTGCTTCTATCTCAGGTGCTCAATAAACTTTAGTCATCAGGGAAATCAAAATTGAAACCAAAAGCAACAGAAGCATACAGGAATTACATATTCTGGTTAAAATTAAAATGCCACAACCAATTTTTAAATCGTCTGGAAGATTCTGTAGAGATTAACTTACACATATGTAATTCCAAAATTCCACTCTTAATTATTTATCCATAATATATGAAAACATCTGTTCACTTAAAACCTTCACACAATATTCACAGCAGTTTCCTTCAACAACCACAGACTGG
Organism: Heterohyrax brucei; assembly: GCA_028571685.1. Lineage (NCBI taxonomy): Eukaryota > Metazoa > Chordata > Mammalia > Hyracoidea > Procaviidae > Heterohyrax > Heterohyrax brucei. The sequence goes on from CM053147.1 coordinate 23,432,278, forward strand.
AAACAGTCGAACTGTTGTCATAAAGTTAATGATTAAACAAATTGTGGTATATCAAAATAATAGTGGGATGTTGTTGTTAGGTGCCATTTCTGCACCTTCATTATTAAAAAGGAATAGCCTATTCAAACAAAACGTCATGGGATTTCCTAAAACAGTATTATGCTCAAAGAGCCAGACACAAAACAGGAAGCCTCTGAAAAGGCAAATTTACTCTATAAACCAAAAAACAAACTCACTGCCATCAACTAAATTCTAACTCATAGCAAGTCCATAGAGAAAGTAGAACTGCCCCACAGAGTTTCCAAGGAGTGTCTGGTGGATTTTAACTGCCAACCTTTTGGTCGGCAGCCGTAGCACTTAACCACTACACCACCAGGGTATCCGTTTAGACCAATGGGGTGCAGCACAGTGGAAGAGACTGGATGCTCCCATTTACTCACTAGCAACTAATCCACTCAATAATGAATAAAAGCAAACATAGACTGAGATATCAGAACTTCAGGAGGCAGCTAAGATGCTGGGTACTCTGGATGAGTCCAAAAAAAAAGGGGCAGGAACAGCACAGAACTTATGACCAACAATGGAAGCACTCGCTCACTGCAGCCATTTTGGAATGGAGCTGGGCAACTGTCATGAATTAAACGACATCCCCCAAAATTCTCGTGTAGCAATTTGGCCAGGCCATGATTCCTGGTATTGCATGATGTTAAATGTGTTGGAAATCCTGCTTCTATGATTTTTATGAGAGAGAATAGGTGGCAGTTGTATTGGTGGGGCAGACTTCGATGTGTAGGATTGTACTGCGCTTTTGGACAATTTATTGGGATATAAAGGAAAGAGAAGCAACCAGAGTGAGCTGCACCAAGAAAGCAGTGCTGGGAGCACAGCATGGCCTTTGGGTCTGGGGTCTTTATGCCTCGGAAGCTCCCAGTCCAGGAGAATACTGACAACAAGGATCTTCCTCCAGAGTCAGCAGAGAAAGCCCTCTGGAGCTGATGCTCCTGAATTTGGACTCTAAGCCTACCTTACTGCAAGAAAATAAATGTCTCTTTGTTAAAGCCATCCACTTGTGGTATTTCTGTGACAGCAGCACTAGGTGACTAAGATAGCAGCACTCTGAACAGGGAACACAGAAGCTAATCTGAGGAAATGGTACCCCAAGTTTTTTTAAGGTGGTAAAATTTGGTTGTAGGAGCTCCTGAGCCATGCAATGCAATGGGCCATTAGGAGACAGTGACACTCCGAGAGTGTGCTATTGAATCTTCCTGAGGCTCAAAATCGGTGGGCACTAGGACCAGGAGAAACTGCAAGGCAGCGGCAGGGCCAGGGAAACACTCCAGGCTGACTGGTGACACAGAAAGAAACGACTTGCTCCCTGCATACAGCAGGAGACTATGGAAAAGCTGGAGCAAGGATGCCTGTGAGAAAAAAACATAAAGAGTTCCCTCTCTCTGCTTCAAGAAAGTCTGGGCCAACCACTAGCTAACATCACTTTCCATGCAGGTGTACTGAGTTCTAGGGATCAAGCACACAGAACTCCTGAATCAGCTCGAAAAAAAAGCCTAAGGGTAAGAATGGCCTTTCGTGGTTCTTAGGAGCAGATATCATGCTACTGCTGCTAGGTAGATTCTGACTCGTAGTGACCCTGGGGCCTGTCCTACAAGGTCCCCTGTTGGGCTGCCACATCTTTCTCTTGTGCAGTAGCTGGTAGATCTAGTTGCCAGCCTTTTAGTTTGACAGCTGGGAGCTTGGCCATTATACCATCAGAGAGACCAACCAGAAAATTTTTCCACAAAAACCAGCATACTAAACTTGAAGTAAAAAACAAACAAAAAAGATGACAAAATGGCCCGCATTCAACCAAACCAAACCAAACAAACAAACAAGAAGAAAAACACAGAGATCACAGGAGAAAAAGGAAAACACAAAGAGGAAATTTCTCCCATGGAGGCCAAACTAATGCAAAGATTGATTGTTTTCAGATTATAGTGTTAAATATGTTTAAAGAAAGCAAAAAACCCACAGAAGAGCAAAGGGAGGGCAGAAGGAAAGGCTCAACATGGAAATGTCAAACAAAATAAAGAGAACAGCTGGAACTGAAGAATATAGCAACAGAATTAGAAAAAGCTTGAGAAAGTCTCAACAATAGGTTTGAACAGACAAAAAGGCAGAATAAATGAACTAGAAGACACAATAACTGAATTTATCAAATCTCAAGAGAAACAAAAAGAAAAGTGAACAAACCTAAAAGGAAATATATAGTTAAATTAAGAAATCTAATATTGGAATCCCAGAGCATCATGAAAACTATAAAGGCAACAGATAATCAGAGAGAATTTCTCAGACCGAACAGACAACGAAGCTTGCAAACACACAGTTACATAAATCCCGATCAGGAGAGACATAAAAAGATCAACTTCTTGGCACACTCTAACAAAGTTCGTGAAAGCCAAAGACACGGAGATAATTCTGAAAGCACTGAGAATAAAAGGCAGCATAACATACTAAGGATATTTCATAAGAACCAGTGTGTTTTTTCCCCATAAATTCTAGGGGCCAGAAGACAATGGAGTTACATCAGTAAAACACTGAATGAAAACAATTGTCAACCAGTAAACTTGTCATTCAAAAACCAACAAGGTCATCAAGACATTTCCAAATAAACAGAAGCTTTGGGAATTTGCCACAAGATCTGCTTTGCAAGTATTACCCAAGGGAATACTCCACATGAAGAGGTAAGATAAGTAAATAAATATTTGTATCTATACACAGGAAAAATAAGAAAAAGAGATCTTCAAGAAAACGTAACAATACAGGCAAATATGAAGACCAAATAAACTCAATAATGAAACCACACAAACAATACAGCATCAAGTTTGTAAGAAATAAGCACAAAGTAAACTTATTGAACACGGGTTATATATGGATGTTAAAAGAGTCACACCAAGAGAAATGAGGGAGGGAGGTACATAGAGGGAATGATTTATTACATTAAAATTATATGTTAACTATTGCTCTTATGTTAAAAGTTGGTGCAAGTATAAATTGTGTAATATATGTGGTAACCTCTTAGAAAATACCAAGAAAATCATTCAGAAGAAAAGAAAGCAGAAAGGCTCATTACAAGAAAGTAGGCAAATACGAACAAAACCGGAAAAATCAGAATAAAAATCAACAAAGATACAAAATACTGAAAACACAACTAGCAAAATGAGTGAGATAGACTCATCATTTTCAGTAACAACTGTAAATGTAAATAGTCTCAATGCCTTGTATAAAAGTCAGGGAATGGAAGGAAAAACACAGTCCTTTTGCTGTCTGTAAGACATACATCATAGTCATGAGGACAAAGACAGACCAAAAATGAAAGAATTGAGAAAATATTCCATGTAACCAATAAACTACAAAGAACAAATGTGGCCATGCTGTTATCAGATAACCAAAACCTAAACAAATAAAAATAAAAAACTTTGTTGCTGCTGTTGATTCTGACTCATAGTTACAGTACAGGACAGAGTAGAAATGCCTTATAGAGCATCCATGGTGTGGTTGGTGGATTCGAACTGCCAACCTTTTGGTGAGTGGTTATAGCTTTCAACCACTGTGCCACCAGGCCTGCACAGTGTATATTCTGGAGACCCAAACATAATGATACTATCAGACGTACTCACACCTGTGTTTATTATTGCTTTATCTACAACAGCAAATAAATAGAAACAAGCAAAATGCCATCACTGGATGAGTAGATAAAGAAATTATGGTACATGCATACAGTGGAATACTTATGCAACAGTAAAGAGCAATGATGAGTCCATGAAACACTACAGAATGAATGGACCTGGAAGGCATAATGCCAAGAAAAATAAGTCAACACTGTAAGGACAACTGTTTGATGGCCTCTCTTTTATAAGAAGACAAGAGCTAATACACAGAGACCAATGTTTATTGCTGGTTACCAGAGTGGGGAGGGGAAAGTACACTTTAGATCACATAGACTTGTTATTTTGGGGGGATTGATGGGAAAAGTGACACAGCATGTGGATGTAGTGAGCACCCCACAACTGAAGTACAAATGAGTGTTTGAGTACGTATGAATGGGTGTAGGTGGTACCCTGGTAAGCTTGTGCTGCCTTAGCAGAAATACCGCAAGGAGATGTCTTTAAAAAGTCTGGTAAGCCAGAAGTCCAATTTCAGGCTGTCAGCTCCCGAGGAAGGCTTTCTCTGCTGGCTCAGGAGGAAGGTCACTGTGGTCCAACTTTCCCTGGACTGGAAGCTTCTGAGGCATAGGTACCCTGGTCCTTTCCAAAGGGCACACTTGGCTCCTGGCACTGCCTTCTTTCTGGATGGCATGAGGTCTCCAAATCTCTCTGCTAGCTTTTCTGCTTTTTATTTTAAGAGACTGCCTCAAGGTACATTATAATCTTACACATTGAGTCCTGCCACACCGACTCAACTGACTGCCCACCCTGCCTCATTAACCTCGGAGAGGGAGAGTTTACAGCATAGGGAACCTCACACAATACCAGGAAACAAGACCCAGACAAATTTCTACCACACATTTTTATTGGGGAACATAACACAATCCATGTGAGGTGAGGACAACGAGAGAGGAGACCACTCACTGGAGAAGAATGTCATGCCCGGGGCAGGATAGTGTCATTCTGTTGTACATAAGGAACTGAATCAATGGTACCTAACAGCAACATTGGTATATAGGTATATGGGTTGGTAGCAACCAGAAAACCAAACCCACTGCCACTGAGTTCATTCTGACTCATAGCAACCATATAGGACAGAGTAGAACTGCTCCCATAGAGTATCCAAGGAGTACCTGGTAGATTTGAACCACCAACCTTTTGGTTAGCTGCTATAGCACTCAACCACTATGACACAAGGGTGGTGTGTATGCAAATGAGAACAGATAGAAGTATGTACCAAACCAAAAGACCAAACCCACTGCCATGGAGTCAATGCTGACTCACAGTGACCCTATAGGACACAGTAGAACTACTCCATAGAGTTTCTGAGGTGCACCTGGTGGATTAAAACCACTGACCTTTGGTTAGCAGATGTAGCTCTTTATCACTATGCCATCAGGGTTTCCAGAATTATCTACAGGTATGTGTAAATATAAATATGTGCAGGCACATGTAGTCACTGAAGACACAAAGTGGTGGCTCAAACAGCTGACTGTTCAGTTAGCAGCCAAGTGCTTTAACCACTGTAGCACCAAGGCTGTATTTTTTGTTTTAGAGCCTCAAAATTAAAATCATTATTTATAAAATAATCTGTTTTAATTCTTTCTCAATATTAGATGAGTGCTTAGAGCAAATTATTTTTACTTAATACAATTGATCTAGACACTGGAGATCCGACCTTTTCTAATCTGGAGGGTGTTAATTGATCCATTTTGCCTTTTGTTGACTCACAGGCCACTAGCATATTTTAAAAAAAGACAAAAAAATGTTGCTGTTGAGTGAATTCTAAGTCATAGCAACCCTAAAGGAGAGAGCAGAACTGCCCCATAGTTTCCAAGGAGCATCTGGTGGATTTGAACAGCTGATATTTTGGTTAGCAGTCACAGCATTTGACCACTTAGCTATGGATGTTTTCCTTAGCTTAAGAAAATCCCATTTCTCTGTTTATCCAATGATATTCATGTGACTTTGCAGAAGCTAATATTTCTTAGGAAAGCCTGTCAGTGCAGTGGCTAAACACTACAGCTGCTAGTCAAAAGGTCAGCAGTTCATGACATATTTTTTATTCTTTTCTATTTGGGATGAGTTAATATTATATACCAAAGAATCCATGTGTCTGTTTTCCAGCTATTTGAAACTGACTATCCAGCTGTTTATTGAATGCCTAATGCACGTTGATGGCATGACAGGCTTGCTCTGTAACTACACAATCTAGTGTGACACGTGGCTATTAAGTACTCAGAATGAGGTTAGTGGAACTAATGGACTGAATTTTTAATTTCATTTACTTCTGATTAGTTTAAATACAAATATAAATGGCCACATGTGGCTATTACTTACCATGCTGGATCCTCGGATCCAGTACCTGGCATGGATGAGATTTGCCATTCTTAGCGTGTGTACTGATCGACTGCTTGCATTGTAAGGGGAGTCTGGGTACATTGCACTCTTAATTAATAGAGTGGATATTTGTTTAATTTAGTTTATATCCAGCATTTGCCAGACCAACTTTATGTTTACAGAATTAGTCTGCATTAAGCAACATGTTAGATGTACGTAGATACCTCAGAGCCCTTTGCCACACACACATGACAGCGGAAGCCAACAGAGTTCAGTTTGTCTCATTGAGCAAGACTGGCCCAGTTCATCTTCTTATACAGATTTTAAGGTGTGTGGGAGTTCTTGTACCTGGCTGGTATTAAGACGTAAGTTTAATGGATGGTAGCAGCCACTGTACTTAAATTACTTGTTTCAGTTCAGAGGATGAAAGAGCTCGACATCAGGAGTCAAGAATACCGGCTACCCATGAACAGTTTCTTATGCCTTGTTTCTTATTGCCTTTTAATTGGTGAGCTGAGGAGCATTTATGTCAATGCTTAAGTGCTTGACTACTAGCTGATAAGTTACTGGTTGAAAATGAGCAGCCACTCCACAGAAGAAAGATGTGGCAGTCTGCTTCTATAAATATTTACAGCCTTGGAAATCCTACAGGGCTCTTCTACCCTAGGATCACTGTGAGTTGGAATTAACTTGATTGGTTAATTAACTGGTTTGGATTGGTTTTTATGGTTGTTCATAACGCCTTAGTTTTTGAAAAAAGATTAATGAATATTAAATGACTGAAGATTAAACATTTTTTTCCTAGATATTTGCAAACAAGGCACACAGAACAGTCCTCTTCCTCAAAGATTTATACTTTGCCTTTCAGAGAGAGTCCTATTTTGAATGCTACCTTCTGGTTCTATGATGTAATATTCGACGTGTTCTCAAAACACTTTTATCTCTTCTGTCGTCTTTCCTTCATTTCCAACACAACTGTACTTTTTCTTAGAAACCCCCAGAGGTTTCTAAGGAGTGGCTGGTGGACTTGAGCTGCTAAACTGCTAAATTTTGATTAGCAACCAAACATTTAACCACTATAGCACCTGGCATCTATTTGACATCTGACTCAGTAATTCAGAGAATTAAATAGCAAAACTCTTTCCAGACCCATCTACTAGCAACTGGAATAGTCTCACTGGTTTTGTACCTTTTGGAGAGGATATAGTTAATGACATCTTGGCCCATTTACAGTGATCAGGGTAGAAACCAGTGACTTTGACAAGACTAGCCTTTAAACTGAGGTATTTTTATCTCATGCTGTGTGCAAGACAGGGATGTCTTTCAAGGCAATAAAAACAAAGAAGCAAACAAAACATTAGGACTCTATAGTAGGTGTTGGTTTTGAAAAAGTCTGATAAAGATGACAGAGAGTCTATTATGGGACTGAGTCCCTGGGTGGTACCAAGAGTTAGTAAGCTTGGCTGCTAACTGAAAGGTCTGAGCCTACCCAGAGGCCCTTTAGAAGCAAGGTCTGGTGATCTGCTTCCAAAAAAGTACCTACTAAGCATGGTTCTACTCCGACACACGTGGGGTCACCATGTGTCACAGTCAAGTAGACAGAACTGACACTGGTTTGATGATGGAGTAACAACTGTGATCAAAATCAGATTTTTTTAAGGTTATATTTCACACGTTACTGTAGTTGTTAGGTACTGTCCAGTCCATTCTGACTCCTAGTGACCCTACGGAGTAGAACTGACCCACAGGGTTTTTAAGGAGTGGCTGGTGGATTTGAACTGATAAACTGCTAAACTTTTGATCAACAATCAAGCTTTGAACCACTACAGTACTTGGCATCTATTTGACATACGACTGGGTAATTCAGAAAATTAAATGGCAAAACTCTTTCCAGACCCACCTACTTATTTCTGCAAACAAGCTTTCTCACATCTGATGTCTGAAGGTGAAAATTAGGGAGAGATGATACAGATGCTGAAAGTTTCACATTCTAGCAATGAAGGATATTAACTAATGGCACATTCACGCATGTCAAAGAAAGCCAAGTTATTTTCTTGAAATTAATTTTCAATATTTATCTTCCTGTTTTTGTGTAATAAATATCATAATATCTATGGGTTTTTTTATAATTATGACTCAAAACCCAAAGAAATTTTTTAAAAACTTAGGGTTTTGTGGTCATGGGGAATATAAAGAAATTTCAATTGATGTATTTTTTTTCAGAGACTTAAGAAAGGAAATATATGTATATATATGTATATATCTTCACAGTATATATCATATATGAATAATGCTCCTTGGAGTTAGGCAATACAGTGGCCCCCACTGGGTGATTAATGGAAAATATCCAAAATTAAAATACATATCACATTAATGTGTGTATTCCTAATGTAATAACTCTATAGAAGAAGCAGGATGGAAATACAAGTTAAAGAAGATAAGTAGATTACATAAAATTTCTCATCATTAAAGAAGACTTTAGTCACCTGTGTTTTTAAATGATGATAAAACTAGTTGTCATTAAATCAATTTCTATTCATAGAGACCCTATAAGATGGTGTAAAGCTGCCTCATAGTTTTTCCAAGGAGTGGCTGGTGTATCGGAACTGCTGACCTTTTTGGTTAGCAGTTGAAGGCTTAAAACCCAAACCAAAAAACACAAACCAACCCACTGCCATCCAGTCGATGCGAACTCATAGCACTGCCTTCGCTTAGCAGCAGTGCTGGTCTGTGTCAATTCTTTGTATTATACAGAAGCTAAAGGAGACATTTGGAAACCATGGTGGTGTGGTGGTTAAGTGCTACAGCTTCTAACCAAACAGCTGACAGATCGAGTCCACCAGGCACCTCTTGGAAATCCCATGGGGCAATTCTACTCCATCTTACAGCGTCACTGTGAGTCAATCAACTTGATAGCAATGGGTGTGGGTTTTATTTATTATTTTTTGCTTGGAGACATTTATTTTTTAATTTGAAAGGAATTACACTTATTGCAACTATTTAAATATGTAAACAACATAGTGATAAATAGAGAACAGATTGAGATTGTTAAGGATTTCATTTTACTTGGTTCCAGAGTTAATGGTCATGCAAGCAGCATACAAAAAATCAGCATTGGGAAAACCTGTTGCAAAGGACCTTTTTAAAGTATTGAAAGGTAAAGACGTCACCTTGAACACTAAGGCGTACCTGACCCAAGCCACGGTATTTCTAATTGCATTATACATGTGTGAAAGCTAGACAATGGATGAGAAAAAAAGAAGAAAAATTTCTGCCTTTGAACTACGTGTTGGAGAGGAATATTGAATGTACTATAGATTGCTAAAAGAACAAACAAATATGTTCCAGAAGAAGTACAACTAGAGTGCTCCTTGGAAACAAAGGTGGCAAGTCTGTGTCTCCCATCTTTTGGACAGCTTGTCAGGAGGGATCAATCCCTGGAGAGGGACATCATGCTTGCTAGAGTGGAGGGACAGCAAAAAAGAGGAAAACCCTCAATGAGATGGATTGACATAGTGGCTGCAATGATGGACTTACACGTAAAAATGATTGTGGGCATGGCATGGGACCAGGCAGTGCTTCGTTCTGTTGTATGCGGGGTCACTAGGATTTAAAACCAACTCGATGGCACTTAACAACAACAACAATAGTGCTTCGTGTAGTGCTTGATGCTTTGCGGGCATGCAAAAACACGGTTTTGAATAAATAAATAGCTCTGTGCTGTTAACAATATTGAGAATCTTTAAGCTACAGAAAAAAGAGGTCCTCTGTTTTACGTTTTATCTCCTATAAAACCAACAAACATCACCCAAGCACGTGCATACATGTACACATACACAACAGTTATTTTATACTTTTCAGACTTCATCTCAAATTATTTTTCCTTTTTGAAATTAAAGAACACAGAATCTTTTCTCACCCTTGAAACCCTCTTTCTATTATGACTGTACTTACTGCATAGGGGAGTCAATTTTGAGTACTACATTTGCCTTGAGGAGGAAGGATCAGTCCCTGGAGAAGCACATCTCGCTTGGTGAACCAGGGGGAGAGAGAAGATGACCTTCAGCAAGATGGATTGAGCAACGGCTGCGAGAGGCTCAAACACAGCAAGGACTGTGAAGACGGCACAGGACCGGAGAGCGCTTCATTCTGTTGGACGTGGACATCTTGTGAATCAGAACTGACTCAAAGCATCTAACAACAACATTTTATTTGCTTTGAGGCTTTTCTAAGAGCTTATGTGCTAATCATGGAGACCTTCAGCTTCTTTGAATCAACTTAACTTTAAGTGCCACTGCTAACCACAAGGTTGGCAGTTCAAATCTACCAGGCACTTCTTGAATACTCTAGAGGGTGGTTCTACTCTGGCCTTTAGGGTCGCCATGAGTCGGGTCCAACTCGACGGCATTTGGCTTGGCTGGCAATGAAATTCATCTACCTTGGTGATCACATTCTTGTCAAATTTAGCTTAAGAAATTTTTAAAGGCTGAGAATTACTATTATTTTATTTATATCTGGAAGTAACACAGAATTTTAATAGTTCACTATAGTATGCTAGTCTTTAATTCTTAATGATTAAAACGGTCCCTAGATAGTGCTTTAAAATGCTACATGAAGCAGCTGATTTTAATTATACCAAGCATTTGTATAAGACAGAGCCCTCACTATGTAACAATTTATTGTTCTGTATCTTGTACATGAATTCTGAGCACTCCTACAATGGTGTACATCATCTGCAGTAATTACCAAGATGCTACTGCCTGCTTTGTCTCCTGTCTTTATTTATAAGTCAAATTGAACATTTGTAGGTGTGTAAATGTATAAGGTGAAACAAGAAACTAGGCAAGATGTGCAGAGAGAAATTTCTTTCATTCTTTAAGTGCCATCATTCTGTTGTGTCCTGGATCTCAGAGAACTTGGTAGTTACAGGCTCTTTTGCAGTTCAGCAATATAATGAAAATGAAACTCATCATGACGAGTTAAGGTTGTTGATTCAACAAAGAGAAATTACATCCTTTTTTGATGTAGGTCGAATGTCTAAAGTATTTACTTTAATTATAATGTTGTGGAATTCAATTTTCTCAAAGTACACATAACTACTATTAATCAGAATAGCTGATTAAACTGAACACTGATTAGCCACTTTCTCATCACACATGATGAAGAGAATAAGGCAAAAATAAGTATGAGAAAGGACTCACAGATGGCTTCAGTTCATCTGTCTCTGGGCCAGAAGGTCAGCATCTCCAGACAAGAGCTCTCACAGTGGTTCCCCAAGCCAAAAACCCAGTGCCATTGCATCAATTTCGACTCCTAGCAACCTTATAGGACAGAGCAGAAGAGTCCCACAGGGTTTCCAAGGCTGCAGAATTTTATGTAAGCTGACTGCCTCATCTTTCTCTCTTGGAATCGCTGGTGGGCTTGACTGCTGACTTTCTGGTTAGCTGCCTAGTACTTTAAGCGCTCCACCACCAGGCTCAATCACAATGATTCAAAAAGCCATACCCATCGTTGTCATGTTGATTCTGATTTACAGTGACCCCGTAGGGTTTTTGAGGCTGTGAATCCCTGAAGAACAGACCCTACATTTTTTGCCCAAGGAACCACAGATGGTTTCAAACCACCAACCTTAGTGGGAACATAATTCACGTAGATGTGTGCTTGTATTTGTAACTGCATCTGTCAATCTATTAATGTAAGAAGTTGTGTTCTGGCTGCTCGCAGTCCCACCACCTCACAGGCAATGGTTCTGCCCATGGATATTGTCTCTGTTATTTAGAATTGCTGTCATAAAAATACCATGAGTGGATGGCTTTAATGAAGAGAAATGTATTCTCCCACAGCTTAGGTGGCTAGAAGTCCAAATTCAGAGTGCCAGCGCCAGCGGAAGTCTTTCTCTCTCTTTTCACTGCTATAGCTTCTTTGCCTGCCTCAGAGTGAAGGAAAAAGGCATGCTGTCTGGAGATTGGGGACGGGGGTGTTTTTCCAGCTTTGCAAACAACTAATTGTATTAGCAGGAACCCTGGTGGAGTAATGCTTAAGTTCTATAACAGCTAACCAAAAGGTTGATGGTTCAAATCCACCAGGTGCTCTTTGTAAAATCTATGGGGTAGTTTCACTCTGTCCTATAGGGTTGCTATGATTCTGAATTGACTTTATGGCCATGGCTTTTCTTTTTTGGTTTAGCTGTATTACCTTCAACAATCTGATGTCCCATCTCCTCATATAGATGTATGTTGGACTAGTCTATCCTGTGGTTTAATTTTTTTTTTTTTTAAGAACCCTACCTAATGAAAATCTACACTAAACTGTTGGAAGTAAGGCAGGTATCCAGTGTCGTTGAATGGATTCCCACTCATAGTAACCCTATAGGACAGAGTAGGACTGCCCTAAAGAGTTTCCAAGGAGTGACTGGCAGATTTGAACTTCCAGCGTTTTGGATAGCAGATGAAGCACTTAACCACTATACAACAGGGTTTCCTTAAGGCAGATAGCAGAAGAATTTCTCTGGGTTAAGTAAGTGTCTGAAGCCTGAACTACTGCCCACTCTGCAACACTTGAGACACATTTCTGAATCATAAAAACACAGTTTGAGAACAACCAGGCTGTATTTTCTCCAGGCTTTCCCTCAATTCTCAAATATGATTTAGAACAAAATGCAGTTCAGTTATTAAAGGACTTGAAAAGGAAAGCAATTGAAGTTAGTAATGGAAACGTCATTTTGCTTTACCTGTAGCATTGTTTACTCTTCCTTGGCCATATTTCTCAACGCGCATAACTGAGTTTGTTACTGTTCTTAGATGTCAATAGTTTGGCTCTGAGTCGTGTTCAATAGAACAGAACATTGCTATGTGCCATTTTCACAGTTGTTGATACGCTTGAGTCCATTTGTTGTAGCTGTTGTGTATTTTGAGTGCCTGGTGGTGTAAAGGTTAAGCATTTGGATGCTAACCAAGAGGTCGGCAGTTCAAATCCACTGGAAACTCTATGGGGGAATTCTAATCTGACCTATGGGGTCTCTATGAGTCAGAATTGACTGGACGGCAGTGAGTATTTTGTTTGTTTGTTTCAACCTTGGGGGCTCATCTTTTATCACTAAAATGACAATCCTTTGTTGTGATCCAAAGGGTTTTCATTGGCTAATTTTTGGAAGAGATTGGATTGCTAGTATCCCTGGGTAGAAACCTCAAGTTCTACTTGGTATGTCTTGTCACAGTCAATAAATAAGACACTGAGGTGGGAGATCAGAAAGATAATTGTACTTCCTCTTGCAAGGAAAGGAACAAACAAGGTTGCTGCCTCCAAGACTGCTCAAGGGCCTCTTGGGAGGGTGGGCTTTTATATAGAGCAGACAAGGAAATGCAAATTCATCATGATTATTCAGAGTTGATGCAGGTGCGCAGGGCTTGGGGATGCCTGTATATTTTCTCTAGACAAGGGTTCAGTTCTCCAGGATAGAGGAAGGGGTGCAATTTTCCTGACTAGCAAACCCTGGTGGTATAATGGATAAGTGCTACAGCTGCTAACTAGGTTGGCAGTTCAAATCCACCAGGGGCTGCCTGGAAACTCAATGGGGCGGTTTGACTCTGACCTATAGGGTCACTATTAATTGGAATTGACTCAACAGCCATGTGTTTTTTTTTTTTTTTTTGGTTAGCACATCAAGACTCCACCTAGAGGTGAGTTAAGGCCATCTATGAGCTGTTTTGAGGTTATCTTGTCAAGTACAACCTGAGAAGAATGTGCAGCTTATTCCTTTCAATGTAAGTGGGTAAGTCAGAGCAGGTGTCTCTTAGAAGGGTTGGGCTCTGAGACCGACTCAACAGGACTTTCTTCCCAGTCTGTCTCAGTCTTTATTACCACTGATGCTGGTGTCAGTTGCACTGTGTCAAATGATCCTTAAGATGGATTGAAATACAATCCTTTATCATCAACTATTTTATATTACTGAATAAGTTTATTAATTATTTCTGTGTGAAATATCTAATTATCTCATATTAAGTGAGCTGTCTAAGTTAGATGGCTTTGAAGACTTTTTAAACAACTGTAGACAGGACGTAGTTGAAAGGACACAGGAAATACTGAGTGGAAAGGAGGTGTGTGCTGTCACAGTGTAGGGAGAACAGCTAGAGTTGCACAGTAGTGCATGTGTGAAGTTTAGCATGACATATTGACTTGAATTGTAAACTTTCACTTAGAGCACAATAAAGCATTTTTAAAAAACCTAACATTCAAGTCTTTGAACCTATAACAAAGCTGGCACAATTCAAATGTAGATTCAGCAGAGCTCAGATACTAACCTCTGCTGGGAATATGCACTTCTAACAAGTTAATAGGGCATACTAATGCTGCAGCTTAACGAACAAGTCTGAGAACCACGAGTCAAACAGTGGCTCTCAAAATTTATTATACACTGGAATTACACACGTTAGGAAGAGGGAGCTGATGGGTGCACACGTGTCCCATCATTCATCAGGCTAGTTTGGGATTGATCACACAATGGTGTCAGTTTTCCAAGAGAAAGCAAAATCAAGCAAAGTGTTCAAGCATCTTGTGAATAAGGCCACCTTAAACTGGCAATCCCCACCCAATCTACCAGCACACCACAGATCTATCAATGGATTAAGCCAAGATCAGCCAACGGTGGCTCCTAGCTGATTTATGGGCAACTACAGATGATTGCTATTTTAAGGCAATAAATTTTGGAGTGATTCATTATGCAGAAACAGCTAAAATCTACTTTGATGATCTTGTTTCATGTCCTAAACAAACTTTTGTCTGGACTAAAGTAGAAAATATTCTACTGATTCCTGTGTCTCTAGGCTTCCTTTTCTCCATTGTATTGTCCCTTGGAAGTCTTCAAAATAAATCCTTATCCATGTAGGAGACAAAGGTTTGCCACGAAATAGAGTGTCAGATAATTTTAAGGGGATCAGTTTTCTGAACCTCCACTCGCATGGCTGCCACTTCCTAAAGATGACATTCCTCAGAAAGCACCTGTGATCACACTGTCATGGTAGTTCTTCTGTCCCACTTTCTTTCCGTGAAAAACCCATTTAAAACATTGCCCCCACTCTTTTTTTTTATAGTGAAAAATGTGTTTTATAAATGAGCTCACGTATTTCCCCAAATTCTCTCTGTTTGGGGGAATATAAGAGTAAAAATGTTTGAAAACTGTTGCATCATTGCCAAGTGCACATCCTAACATGCAAATCTGGTCACATTCCTTTGTAGTGTGAAATATTTCAACAGCTTCTCATTATTCATAGGATAAAGTCCAAAATCCTTGGCATGGTGCTCAAGACCCTCTAAAGAGTAGATCTGGCTTAATTTTTTTTTCCTTAAAAAAAGTTTATAATAGTTATGTTACATTTCTGTCCCTGGATACTGTATGCTTTAAAATGTTAGGTTGTATTGAGAAAACCCTTTAGCTTATGTTGGGCTGGCTTGCTTTCTACTGCCTGCTGTCACTCCTTTCACCTAACCAAATTCCTATCAACTAGCTAATCTATGAACAATCCTCTCCCTCCCTTCCTATCCTTGTAGTAGTCAAAGAGTGTTTTCATTTGTGCATTGTATATGTAGATCATTTTGAGTAAAATATATATTTTCACAATGGCTGGCTAAGTTTTCCTATTCATAAGTAAGTTAGACTTCTCCACTTACATAGATCTCTTTTGGTGGGGTAGATACTTGTAATTTTCTCTGTATAGGTCTCTTACTTCTCTGGTTAGATGTTATCTTCTAAGGTATTTTATCTGCTTAGGCGCGATAATAAACGATATTGATTTAGTGGTTTCCTCTTTGATGATCTCTTTGTTGGTATAAAGGAATCTTACTGATTTATTTATGTTTACCTTATATCCTGATACTATGCTGAACTCTTCTACTAGTTCCAGTAGTTTATGGATTCTTTAGGGTTCTCTGTGTATACAACCATATCTGCAAAAAGGGTATTTTTCTTCTTTTCACTGATTGGATGCACTTTATTTCTTTGTGTTGTCTGATTGCTCTGACCGGAACCTCTAACACTATGTTGAATGGAAGTGGTGACAGCAGGAATACTTGTCTAGTGCCTGTTTTCAGGAATTCTTTCAGTCTGTCTCCACTCAGGATGATGTAGGCCATTGGCTTTTTGTAGTTACCACTTATTGCACTGAGGAATTTTCTCTCTATTCCTATTTTGCTGAGAGTTTTTAACATGAATGAGTGTTGGACTTTGTCAAATGCCTTTTCTGCATCAATTGACAAAATCAGGTGATTCTTATATTTTGTGTTGTTTATGTGGTGGATCACATTTGCTTTTCTGATGTTGAACCAGTCCTGCATCCCTGGTATGGATCCAACTTTGTCAGGATGAATTAATTTTTTGATATGTTTTTGAATTCCATTGGCTAAAGCTTTATTGAAGATTTTTGCATCTAGGTTCATGAGTGATATTGGTCTGCAGTTTTCTTTTTTGGGGAGATCTTTCCATGGTTTCATAGAGTGAATTTGGAAATATTCTATCCTTTTCTACATTGTGAAATAGCTTCAACAGTACTGAGTTAACTTCTCTCTAAAATTTTGGTAGAATTCTCTGGTGAAGGCACCTGGGCCAGAACTTTTTTGATTGATAGTTTTTTGATGACTTTTTCAATCTCAAGTTGGTACACTTCTACTTGTGATAATTTTGGTAGGTGATGTGAATCTAGAAATGTGTCCATTTCCTCTAGGTTTTCAAATTGGTTAGAGTATAATTTCTCATAGTACTCAGTAAAGATACTTTTAATTTTGGTTGGGTCTGCTGTGACACCCCCACCTCATATTTGATTGGGTTACTTGTTTCCTCTCCTGTTTTTCTTTTGTGAGTTTAGCCAATAGTTTGTCAGTTTTTTTGATCGTTAAAATAAATAAATTAATTAGTTAAATAAAACAGCTTTTGATTTTGTTATTTATTTCAATTGTCTTTCTATTCTGTAATTCCCTCATTTATGCTCCAATTTTTATATCTATTTTCTTCTGGTGGCTGAGGGATTCTTTTGTTGTTCTCTTTCTACTTGTTCAAATTGCAGTGTTAAGTGTTTGGTTTGGGCCCTTTCTTCATTCCAGGTGCATGTATTTATAGAGATAAACTGACCTCTGAGCACTGCGTTTGCTGTATTCCATAGATTCTGGTAGGATGTGCTCTCATTTGAGTCCATGAATTTCTTTACCACATCTTTAATTTCTTCTATAATTCATGAATTTCTTAGCAACGTCTGTTCAGTTTCCATTAGTTTGAATTTTCAACCATGTTTTACGGCTTTATGACCTAAGAAAATGCTTTGGAATAATTCAGTGGTTTGGTTTTGTTAAGACTAGTTTTGCTTTAAGCCTAGCTACCTTTAAGAGCTTCTTTTTATGCTTCATTTTTATTAAGCATGATTATAATATGTCTTGGTGCCTTTCTTTTGGGGTCTACCTTTTGTGGATTTCAATAAGCATGCTGAATATCTGTGTTCACTTGTTTCATGATATCAGGGAAGTTTTCTGTCAGCAACTCTTCAACAATTCATTCTGTGTTTTTTGCTATCCCTTCCTGTTCAGGAATTCCAGCTACTGTTAGGTTATTCCTCTTGAGAGAGTCCCATATGCTTCTTAATGTTTCTTCATTTTTCTTGTTTCTTTTAACTGATTTATCCTCATAAATGCCAGTGTCATTTGTATTATCTTCAGTGTCACTAATTCTGCATTCCATTTCCTCAGTCCTGCTCTTTTGGCTTTGCATTGAATTATCTAACTCCGTAGTTTTATTAGTGATCTGGTGGATTTCAGATCATTGATGCTGTAGCAGTTCATATAGCTTGCTTAATTTTTCCTGTTGTTCTGCTGCACTTTATTTAATCTCTAGAAGGGCTCTCTACATAATTTTTTTTATATTCTACTTCTGATATTTTCATAAAGGCATCCTCCTCTGGGAAATTTTTTGATTCTTTATTTTGGGAGTTTTCTGTAGCCATGGTGGTCTGCTTCTTTAAATTGTTAGTCATTGATTGTTGCCTTCACATATTCAAAAATCTGTTCAGTTTCTCCAGTGTAACACTAACAGGAGCTGTGGCATAGCTCTAAGAAAGGAGTACATGGGGTACTACTAGACTTGGCTTCCAGTTGCCACTGCATTCTCTAGGTGCAGCTGACTTACATACAACTTCACTGGTAACAGACATGCTGTGACTCTCCATGATGCTGCTTGGCTTGGCAGCTCGCTCCAGCTGGGTCCTCAAGAGTGGCAGGCCCTGCCTCCTGGCTGATAAATGTGGCAACCTACTTCTGCTAATTCTGTGGCATCACACCTGTCTACACTATAGCATAGCTCTGGGAAAGGAGGACAGAAGAAAGCCACCACATTTGGCTGCCAGGGACCACTGTGTTCTCTAGGTACACTTAGAAGCCGCTTTTCTGTTGAAAGGGACACTGTCCAGCCATTGCCAAAAGCATCTGGGATCTCAGGGGTGGCAGGCCTTGCCTCTTGGCTGATGAAGATGACTCCCTACTTTTGGAGTCTCATGGGGGCCCAACAGCAGATGCTATGGCATGACTCAGTGAAACCCAAAAACCCACTGCTGTTGAGTCAGGTCTGATTCATAGCAACCCCAGAACGGGGGTGGATATGGCACAAGCACAGTTGGCTATCAGTCACTGCTGAGTTCTCTAGATGTGCTTGTTTTAAAAACTGCTTTTCTGCTAAGAGAGGCATTGTTCAGAGGCAGCCAATAGCAGCTGGGCCCTCAGGGGTGGCAGGCCCCACCTCCTGGCTATCACGAGGGCATCAGTGGACAGACACTATGACATTGCTCAAAGAAGGGAAGGATTAGGGTACCACCACACTTGGCCACCAGCCGTCACAACATTCTCCAGGTATGACTGTCTTAAAAACAGCTTTTCTGCTAGGAGAAGCACTGTCTAGACAGTCACTGTGCTCAGCAGGGGAGCTATCCCTAGCAAAGCCCTCAGGTATGACCGATTCTGTCTCTCAGTTGACCAAGATGGTGTTCTGCCTGAACTGCCTCTCTTGTACTGAGTCAGCAGTATCTATGTTGTAACTCAAAGAAGAGAGGAGGGAGAGACACTGGCACCCTCAGTCACCAGCCACTGCTGGGTTCTCTAGATGTGACTTTCCAAAGCACAGCCTCTCTGCTGCAGAAGATACTGTTTACTTATACACTACAGCTCAGTCTAGTAGCCAGCCCCTGCTAGGCTCTCAGGCTCAGCAGTCCCAGTTCCAGTTTCTCAGTTCACAAAGAAGGCATCTGTACATGTAAGCCTCTCAGCTGCTGTGTTAGCAGAAGAGGGACTTACTGCACTGCTGTCTCACCTCTGATAAAGGTAGTTTTCCCTTCCTGTTGAACAGTCTGATCTCATAACCCTATGCCTGATCTTGGGGGTCCCAAAATGCCCACACTGCTCCATTCAGTTATTTTTCTAGGCTTTAGTTCTCAGAGGGAACTGAGGAGATGTGTGTCTAGTTTGCAATCTTGCGCCTACATTTTACTCTTTTGATAAAGCCTTTGAATGAACATGTTTGATTTTTAGTAGTTATCGTTTATCTATTTTCTGTTCTGCTATTTGTGCATTGTTAGTAATATTTTGTAGTCTGTTTAAGCTGTGTATTAGAGCTGCCAGTTTTGTCCCTACTTTTTCTTCCATAATTTTTATTGTTTCAGATTTGATATCTAGGTCTTGGATCCATTTTGAATTAGTTTTTGTGTAAGGTGTCAGATATGGGTCTTATTTCAGTTCTTTTGTGGATGGATATCCAATTTTGCCAAAACTGCTAAAGAGACTGTTATTTGGGGAAAATTTGATGTTATAATCCAAATATCCATTGCCATCAAGTTGATTCTGACTTCTAGCCTATTTTGTCACATTTTTAAACAAAACGATCAGTCCTGTACCCTCACAATGAATGAAATACTATTTTGAAGTGGTGTGTCGTACTAAGACATCTAACAAGCTTTTAGAACTAGATTTTATGTAATCATCTTGGAACACTATTAGCATTTTAAATGCCATCTAATTCAACTTTTCTCCCAACATAAGAATCCTCTCTTGGTTGACTGCTAGAGTCAGTCATTCATGAAATGCTTTATCAATTCTAGTGACAGTTTAAGTCATTATCTCACAAAGCAGTTATTCTGTTTTTGAACAGTTCTAATTGAAAAAACAGTTACTTCAGTATTGCTTTCTAGCTTTAATGCAAAGTCTTTTGACTAAAACTGCTAGGTTAGGCAGTCCATTAGAAAATATGCAAAATTAATGAAAAGAATTAATCCAGGCTTATATTTTCAGAATACAATTAGTACATTATCCATTACCTTTTTGTTTTTTTTCTTTCAATTTCAGGGTTTATTTTGTCCAATGATATACTGTCCAATGATAAACATTTTAGGGGCACATAAAATAACTGTGAATTGTGGGTAAAAATTTACAATGCTGAAAACATTTGGCTAATTCTTTTTTTCCCCTAGTCTCTGGATAATATATGAAATCTAGGCAATTAACACTGATGTATCAAAGCATTTGATAGGGGTGTTGGATCATCATAATTATCAGTAAAATATCTTGCTAATGTTTGTTACACTTTCCAGTAGCTTCCTTTTATATATTTTTAGACACAAAGCAAACTAGAACAATGTGCCATACTCTTATAATATGCTGATTTTTTTACTGTGATTAAAATTCCTGTTCTAAATATATTTTGGTTTATCTATATACAAAGTCTTCTCTTACTTCTCTGGTCAATGAATAGCTTTCATATAAATTGGCTTCTGAACGTACATGTATAAATTAACATCTCACCAATCTAGTCTGAAACCTGTCTTTGAGCCTTGAATGATCCCAGACTTTCTGCCTTCTTGCAAAGATTTAGTGATAGTTCAAAAGATTAAGGGGTCATTTCCTCATTCTCCATCCCTGACTGAAATCCCCAAGCTCAGGTACCTGCAAGCCCGCGGCTTCTGCCTTGGTAGGCTTTCATTGAACACGGTAGTCAGCATATTTGGCCCTGACATAATACCTTACAGTAAAGTAAGTCATAATGCAGAACAAGTCCCCTGGTCAATAAGTGAGGTGAAAATCTGAATTATTAAATCACCTTTGTAAATCTCCCAAATTTGGAAAATTTTGCAAGTTCCTCAGTTAAGAATCAGACAAAACAATTTACCTTTTATATACAGGGGTTATGAAAGCTGCTTTGTATGTTATGAACGTGCATAATACTCTCAGCATGTAGCCTTGAAATAATGGCAGGAGTCTTGGAATTATGATTTATATTTCAAGACTGCTCAGTAATAATTAGGCAACTGATGACTGTCTACATTTTTTAAATTATAATTTCTTTTTCTCCCCCTTCCCCACTCTCTGTCTATGTCTGTCTCACACAGGGCCAGTATAATTCAGTTCTTCTAGGCTATGAGGACTGAAGCCAAGATAATTCCCTGTCCTTGTGTTAAACTATGCTGAAATCAAGCAAAAATAATTCAGCTGCTTGCTCCAGGAGATATCTGCTCTTAGAAGATAACAGCATGACACAACTAAACGGATTACTTATCAAGACTAACAGCTTGCTGATCAAGACTTGCTTCAAGACCCTTGCCTCTACGTGCCCACCAATCTAATACGATTGTGTCTTAAATACTACCAAGTTCTGACTAATTTCTAGTCTCACATAACCCATTTTAATCCGGCTCTGACTCTACAGACCTATAAATGACTTGCCCCAGTTTCCCATTTGGAGACTACTATTAGGATTGTGGTTTCCCTTACTGTAGTAAATCTGATAAATCCAGCTTTCGTTAGTACATTTTTCTGGTGACCTTTCTGGAAAGTCAAGAGCTGAAGGCTAAATATAGATATGATGCATCTCCTCTTCCACATCCATGTATCTGAAATTGCACCTTTTTTCATTTTCCAAGGAAACCCTGGTGCCACAGTGGATAAGTGCTACATCCGTTAACCAAAAGGTCAGCAATTCGAATCTACCAGGTGGTCTTCGCAACCTGTGTGGGGCAGTTCTACTCTGCCCCATAGGGTCATTTGACCCGATAGGGATTGGCTTGATGGCAGTGGGTTTGGTTTTCGGTTTTCACTTCCTAACTATTTACACTGTAAGCATGAGGAGTGCCTTCTCCTACTTCTCCTGTCAATGAATAGCTTTCATCTAAACTGGTTTCTGAATATATACGTATACACACAAATTAACATCTCACCAATGTTGTCCGAAATCCATCTTTGAGCCCTAAAACACTTCAATGAGCCCCAATCCAATGCACTGCCATCGTCAGATCTGACTCATAGCAACCCTAGAGGTCAGAGTAGAACTGCCCCATGGAGTTTCCAAGGAGCACCTAGTGGATTTGAACTGCTGACCTTTTGGTTAGCAGATGTAGCACTTAACCCACTGTGCCACCAGGGTTTCCACAATGAGTGTAGACTCCTGAAAACCTATCTTTTCAATTTTTCACACATCCTCTGGGAAAGCTGTCCTCATTCCATGATGCTTCTATGTATTCTACCTCAGTTACACACATTTCTAAAGAACTCTAGTTGCAGGGCTCTATCAGGCCAGATCCAGAAATTTCAGTCCATGCGCTATGCTTTTCAAGTGCAGTCCTATGGACAGTTCTCTTAACTCCTAACCTATTTATCTCTGATATTTTTCTTTTGCAAACACTTTAACTCTTATTAAAGATCCAATATTTACCACTATTATTAAATGTTTATTATAAACAGAGTTTATTTATAAAAATAAATACAGTAATCACAAATTCAGCATAAAAAGCATATCGAAATCCATATATTTACTAGTTGCGTAAATCTAGAACTACAGAGCTTCTCTGTGTCTCAGTTTCCTTAATTAAAAAAGAAAAATGACATTGTAAGACACAACACTTCAAAATTAATTTAATGACATCCTGTAGGTGAATACAGAGCCTTGGTGGTGCAGTGGTTAAGCATTCTGCTGTTAACCAAAAGGTTGGCAGTTTGAACCCATCAGCTGCTTCTTGGAACCTCTACAAGGCAGTTCTATTTTGTCCTATACACAGTCACTATGAGTTGGAATCAGTGTGACAGCAAAGGACTTGATAGATATATATTTTTTCCAATATGTGAATATGTTCTACATAGTTCCTGAGATGTACTATTCAATTAGTAGTTTAGAAGACTTTGTTTACAGGAAAAGCAAAAAAAAAAAGAAAGAAAGATTCATAACCTTATGAACTAGGATTAATATTGCCTTGTTAAATTAAACTACATGCATTGATGCAGACAGAATATAGATATGTTCATGTAGAGTTACCTGAAATAACAACTCAAGTGTTCAGGAATCATTTATTCAAATGTTTCCATCATCCAGAATTCTAGCTGTTTATTTTTCTGCCTTTTGCTGTTGGCCTGTTGGCACCACAGTGCTTATTAGCATCAGAGTGTGAGTCAGGGGTGAGAGAGGAGATAAAGCCCCATTCTGTTTGTGGCTCCTTGTTAGCAACCCTGCAAGACATTTGTTAGAAGAAGGGCTTCACTTTTGCATTTGTGCTCTCATTTGTGACACAGGCTATAAAAACTTACGTCATGGTCTGAGCATTATGACTTCAAATGGCTTCAAAGGGATACCTATGCTAAAAGGTACTGTAAATAATGTCATCACTTTCTGCCATGTGGAGCTATAATTTTGACTGTTAAATGTTGCTCTGTGTATATGTGTGTATATATTTACATGTACAGTCATACCTATATTTTTCTTCTTCAGTGCATCAAGATGATTTTGATTCACAGCAAACCCACGTGACAAAGTCAAACTGCCCCACAGTGCTTCTGAGGTTATGATCTTCTTAGAATCAGACTGTCAGGTTTCTCACCCCTGGAGCTCCTGAGTAGAGTTTGAATAGCAACATTTCAGTTAGTAGCCAGCAATTAACTGTTGCCCCACCAGAACTCCTCACCTCTATCTACACTTATATCAATACCTACACCATATCTATACTTTATCTATCATTCAGTATCTGTCTTGAAGTAGAGTGCTGTTAGTGACAGCATAACATCCATATGCCTGCAAGGAGGACCAGCTAATGTTGATGGGACTCTGTCCCTGGATTTCAGAGAGGTTTAACACAAGCCATCTTCTCCTGCCATGTTCCTGGATTTCAAGATTTCAGGATTTCAGAGAGGCTTTAGCATAAGCTATCCTCCCCTACCACTATAGCCCACAGAAATTTGACCACAAACAAAACTTTATGCCTGCCACCCCCAGCGTCCTAAGCAAAGCTCTTCCCTTACCAAACCATGAGCATAAACAAACCTTAATCCCTTCCCTTTCTGATCAACAATTCTTGCTTATCAGACCAAAAACCCTTTACTGGAATTTCTTGCAGTCTCTTTACCTCTCTTAATTAACATTCTTTCCTTATCAAACCACAAATCTTCTCACCCCACACTAACTCTTCAAAACTATAAAAAAAAACTTGCTCTACTGGCCAGGGGCACACTGAGCCACCCTCAGCTCATACCCTCTTCTCTCTCTCTTCAAATAAGCTTCACTGGACCCTCACACTGGTGTGTCTCTGCTTCTGTTTCATGTCATTCTCTCCCCAACAAAGGTGACTATTACTCAAATTTAGGCACCAACCACTCATGCCAAAAATGAAGAAACTGAACATTTTTTAAAACAATTTATGCAGTCTGAAATTATTCAAACATGCAATCAAGCTGTGCTGGTAATTATTGGCGATTGGAACGTAAAAGTTGGAAACAAAAAAAGGATCAGTAGTTAGTATGGTTTGAAGTTGCATGAGATAACTTTGCAGGACCCTTAACTTCTCCATTGCAAATCACTGTATCAGAAAGAACTGGCAAATATTCAAACATTTCAGGAGGCAGCACACGACCAAGAATGAAAAATGTCAAAGGAAAAAGTATAAGCTATGCTGATGGCATTGATAAAAATTATAAGCTCTAGGAGTTTACAAAATACCAACTAAGAAGTTTCAACAGATGAATGCAACTGTGAAAGCACTCACTCATCTGTGACAAAAAATTTGGAATACAGCTACTGATCGACAGGGAGAGATCCATAGCTGTGACTATTCCAAAGAAAAATGATCTAACAGAATGTGAAAATTATCAAACAACATTGTTAACATCACATGCAAGGAAAACTGGCCTGGAGATAATTCAGAACTTATTGCAGCAGAGCACGATAGGGAATTGCCAGAGATGCAAGCTGGATTTAGAAGTGGAACCAGGGATGCTCATGTCAGATGGACCCTGGCTAAAAAGTGAGAACACTAGAAAAATACTTACTTGTGTTTTATTGATAATGTAAACCTATTCAACTGTGTGGTTTGTAACAATTTATGGATAACATTGAGAAGAACTGAATTACAGAACACTTACTTGTGTTCATGTAGAACCTGCATGCAGAGTGGGGGCAATTATTTAAAAGAACAGGAGGATATTTCCTGGTTTAAAATTAAGAAAGGTATGCATCAAGGTTATACTCTTTCACCATAATTATTCAATCTGTATGTGGAACAAGTAATCCAAGAAGCTGGGCTAGATGAAGAAGAACTTGGCATGACTATTGGAGGAAGGCACCTTAATGACCTGCATTAGGCAGATGACACAACCTTACTTGCTGCAAGTGAAGGGGACTCACTCTAAGGCCTTGTCACTAGGTGTAAATTCATAGTTCCTAGGTGAAATGACTCATATTAGCCAATAAACGACAGTGAGTGGGAGAACATGAAAACCAAAACCAAGCCCATTGCCACTGAGTAGATTCCAACTCATAGCAACTGTATAGGACAGAGTACAGTTGCCCCAGAGTGCTCCCAAGGAACACCTGGAGGATTCAAACTGTCAGCCTTTTGTTAGCAGCTGACCTCTAGGCCACCAGCGTTTCCTGGCATCTCTATTTTGTTGAATAAGGAAATGGAGTCAGTTGGACCTACTACTGCCAAGACTGCTCGCTAAGAGTGGGCAGGCCAGCTACTTTTAAAGGGGTTTATATTTAGGGAGTTCCTACAAGTTTATGTCCACAACATTATTAATCATGCTACACAGGTGCATTGAGGTTCACCTATAACCTCCAAGCCAAAGCAAGGTTCAGAGGCAAAGCTGGGGTGGGGGGAGCCCAGCAAAATAATTGATTTTTCAGTACAGCTCTGTAGAGGGGAAGCCAGGTAAAGAATCCAGCACCATGGACGTTCTGTCTCCCACCTTCTGATGACAATCAAAAACTACAGCCTTCAGCATGGATCACACCTCAATAAAAAGCAAACAAAAATGCTCAGAAGTGCACCAATAAGCAATATCATGATAAATGGAGCAATTATAAAAGTGGTCCAGGATGTCATTTTACTTGGATCTACAGTCAACACCCAATGAGGCAGTGATCAAGAAATCAAAGGATGCATTGCATTGTGCAAATCTGCAGCAAAAGATAAAAGGGTTAAAAAGCAAAGCTATCACTTTGAGCACTAAGGTTCATCTTACCCAAGCCCTGATGTTTTCAATTGCTTCAAATGCATATGAAAGCTGGACAATGAATAAGGAAGACCTAAGAATTGATGCCTTTGAATTACAGTGTTTGTGAAGAATATTGAACATACACTGGACTGCCAGAAGGCAGAACAAGTCTGTCTTAGAAGAAGTATTGCCTGAAAACTCCTTGGAAGCAAGGATGTGGAGAAGTCATCTCATGTGCTTTGGATATATCATCAGAATGGACCAGTCCCTGGACAAGAACATCATACTTGGTAAAGCAGAGGGTCAGAGTAAAAGGAAGCTCTTTGACAAGTTGGATTGACACAGTGGCTGCAACACGTGCCTCAAGTGTAACAATGATTGTGAAGATGTATCAGGACCGGGCACTGTTTTCTTCTGTTGTTATATATGGTAGCTATGAGTCAGAAATGACAGCACCTAACAGCAACTACAATCTATACGTATACACAATCACACACCCAAAAAACCCACCCACTGCTGTTGAATCAGGTCTGATTCATAGCAACCCTGTATTTTCTACAAACACACATATCTTATTATATGTACATATATGGAACACTTCAATGAGATTCATATTTAAGATCAGACTATGAATACACCTAAAAAATAATTTCTTAAAAGTATACATAGAAACTTAATATTTTATGCAGAAGCAAAAAAAAGAAGGAAGGAGGGAAGGAGGGAGAGAAGGGGAGAGAGAGAGAAAACTGCCATAAATATGTAGCTTTACCTTTGCCTTTCGAGGCTGGCCTGGCTCTCATTTTCAAGCAGAAATAGATAAAAGATGGAAAATAGAAAAGCTCCCGATATTGTAAGGTCTTTTAAAAAAGTTTTAAAACAAAATAAAAAAGAAAAAAAAAAGTTTTAAAACATTCCATCTTTAAGTGATTTCAAGAGGATTTTTCAGTAAGCAAGAGCTTTGATTCTGCCATTAATAGCCAAAGAAGCACCTTGGGAGGTTTCCCTGGCTGGAGGCATCATTCAAGACAGAACTTCCCATGTTCCCTCAGGGCACACATTGTTAGCAATCAGAGGTGGTTAACAAGCTCTCTGCTGTGTTCCCCCCTGGCTGAAACTTTGGAAACTCAGGAGGAGCTCTTCAGAAACACTTGATTAGAATTCCTCACAGTAGTGCAGCTTGGAGGACACAAAGGGCAAAGTCAGCTGTGACCAGGGCTATACAGAAGCAAAAGCTTAGTAATTAAAAAAAAAAAAAAAAGTCATTCTTATTCCACAGAAAACTTGGGTACACCCCATAACTCTCTTCTTTCTAGTTACCTGATAGAAACAAACAGATTGTGAAACGAATTTCCAAGTTATTTTCTTTATTTTGAAAATATACGGAGCATGGTTTCAAACATCAGTTAGCATAAAGGATCGCGATAATTGCTGAGCAGTGCTTTACAATGAATAAGCTTCTTATAGGAACTGAATGGTGAGAAATAATATTCACATTTCTGCCTTGCTAAATGTCTCTCAGGCAGTTCTAGAAGGTCAGCCTTTGCTTCAAGCCATGGCAGCTCGAAGGTAAGTGATTCTATGCCTCAGAGATCAACCAGAAGTGAGTCCATGCTCTGACGGCCCTCACTTGTCCTTGTTTTTCCTTTGGTGAAACTGCCAGGATCTTTGCATTATGTAATACTCCATGGGAGCCGTTTAAACCAGGCTGCCAGAGCCAACAGAAGCCATTGAATTTAAAGACACCAATAAGAAACAGACAAGCCGTAATTTTCAAAGAATATATATTCACATTCCATTTACCTGACAAGGAATTTGTACTTAGTATACATTGGAAACCCTGGTGGCAAAGTAGTTAAGAGCTACAGCTGCTAACCAAAGGATTGATAATTCGAGCCTGCTATGGAGTAGTTCTACTCTGTCCTGTAGGGCCCCTAGTAGTCAGAATAGACTCCATAACAACAGATTTGCTTTTTTTCCAATGTGTATTACACTCCTCCTACAGATCTACAATACAAAATCTGCTCCATTAAAATCTGCAAAACAATTGTATAGCTGTTTAAAAAAAGCCAAGCCAAGTGCCGTCGGGTCGGATCCGACTCATAAGGACATATACAAAACATTCTGCAAAACCTTCATCATTCGTTTTACAGAAATGTAAAATAGAATACATAAAATGGCTAAAATCAAATACTACCCATATGAAATCTTGACAAAAATAGGGAGCAAGTGGACAGCCCCATGTTATTTGAGGGAATGAAAAATGAAGCAACTTTTCTGAAAAACTAACAATTTATTGTAAGAACGCATCTGCATTACAGTCACTCCCCCGCTCACCGGATTCTGCTCCTGCATTCACTCAAGAAAAACTGTTAACATAAGTTCCTCACAAGTCTTGTACAAGACTGCTTATAAAAAGAACTTATGCTAGCCTTTTTACTAAAAAACAAAAAGTAAATACTGCCATTGAGTTGAGTCCATCAACACTGGACAGAACACAGATATCCAGCGATTTTACCGTATTCATGCATATGTTACTTAGCAATGATGCTCACACACACACACACACACACACACACACACACACACACGAAAGATGAATTACACTAGGGAAAATAGACAAATTATTCATTCATGCACCAATATAAATACATATCAAATAAATTATTCCAAAGTCATTCCAAAGAGGGTTGCTTCTAGAAGGAGGCAAATTTCCTATAAAAGAGCATGAAAAGAATTTTTGAGTGATGAAAATGGTCTAAATTCTATTTTAGATGCTAATATGCAACTTTAAAAAGTCATCAGAATAAAGGTGCCATCTGTCTGCACTCTTTGTCATATATGTTACCTAATAAAAAAGATTTTGAAAGATTAATAATAAAGCGATAGAAAAAAAGCTAAAAGCTAAAGAAAACTATGTGATCTATCAATCTTCTCAAAGTTTACTATAAAGATAACACCTCCAATCATAGAAAACACACACATTATATGCATTACGATTCATGGAAATAGTATCTGTAATTGCAGAATTTGGGAAGCAAACTAAATGTCTACCTACTTATTGCTCACAATTGATTCCAACCAATAGTGACCCTACAGAACAGGGTAGAATTGCCCCCCAGGGTTTCCAAGGCAAACTTTATGGAGGCCCACCCACCAGTATCACATTTATCTCCAGTGCAGCAGCTGGCAGGTTTGAACTAATAACCTTTAGGTCAGCGGGCCAGGGTTTTCATCACCATGCAGCCAGGGTTCTTTAACTAAATGCCTCAGTCGTTCACTGACTGCCTTCCAGTCAATGCTGACTCATAGTGACACTATGGAGCAGAGTAGGCCTGTTCCACAGAGTTTCCAAAGAGCACCTGGCATTCAAAGTGCTGCCCTTTGGTTAGCAGACAGAGCACTTAACCACTACTCCACCAAGGTTTCCAGTTAAAAGCCTAGACATTTAAAAAAAAAAAGGTTACTTGAAGTGTTTTGCTTCTATGCAATATAGTACTATGTAAGAGAGGGTTGTTTTAGCTGATGAGTGATTTCCAGTGGTATGTTTGTGCATACATGTGCACTTGTGCACACCTAGCCTTACTTTTGAAACAGAACACAAAGTGAATAAACAAGACACTAATAATTATTTATTAGGGGGATCTTGAGTGAGATATGGAAGAACCAGGGGAGAAAATGACAATAAGCCACCTATCTTTTACAGGGTTTCATCTTTCCAAGCTACAGTCATAGCTCACCTAGCTCAAAAACAAATTTAGTCAACAGGGATTGTGACAAATCATTAATCCAAAATGAACAGAAAGAAAATGAAATGAACTTTATAGTCAGTTGACAGCATGGCCACACACAGCAAATACTTCTACAAAATAAGTTCAGAGTAAAGATAGAAAAACTAGGAAAAAAAATGTTGTGTTTTATTTAACATCTTTGTGGGCAACATGCTAAAACAGTTGTGTGTGCCTATGAACCTAGTATGGAGCACTGGGAGGGTAATGATTAAGAACACAGGCTGCTAACCAAAAGGTCGGCAGTCTGAATCCACCAGCTGCTTCTTGGAAACCTTATGAGGCAGTCATAGTGTGTTCTCTAGGTCCATGACGAGTTGGAATTGACTCAGCAGCAACAAAGATTTGGTCTTTGGTTTTCCTCTCCTCTCCCCTCCCCTCCTGTTGTCTTCTGTCTCCCTCCCTTCCCTTTTTCTTTCTTTCTTCCTTCCTATTGTGATTAAGTGGAAGTATACAATCCAAATCGATTTTGCATGCCCCCCTATTTGCAGCTCCCTCTTCTCTTCCCACGCAGTGACTACACACCCCTCCTTTTCACTCCATACATCTAGTATCCTCTTAAGAAGCATCTGTCAACCCCCCTCCACCCTCTTCTCTCCCATCTAGAAAGAGACTAGTAGGGCAGTCTCTTGTAAATGCATAGAACCATAACGTACACACACCATATGGTATAACCAAAAAAAAAGAAAAAAGAAATCGAACCCACTGCCATGGAGTGGATTTGAACTCAAAGTGATCCTATATATAAGTCAGAGTAGAACTGCCCCACAAAGCTACCAAGGAGTGCCTGGTGGATTTGAACTGCTGACTTGTTTGTTAGCAGATGTAACACTTTATGCTAAGACACCAGGGTTTCCGTGTGTAGTACAGGATTTGTCAAATGAATAAATCTATTGCTGCTCTAGGGAGCAAGGAAGGGGAGGAGGAGTGGTAGAAGCCTGATATTGGATTAGAATTTGAGTTACTAGGATGAACTAATGATGAACAGGTATCCTTAATATATTATAGCATTATTAATATTGTATAACCTAGCTCTGTTTGCTAAAAACTGGGATGAGTGAAGACCAATGAGCACACCTAGTTTCCAATGTTGGTTTCTAAATATCATTTGTCATTAAAGCCATTTCAGTGTGGGACAATTGATTCCAGGTTTGCAGAAAGAGAAACAGATGGGCTTGCAAAACTGATTTTACGTGTTAGTTTTTCATTGGTGACTATGTTTCTTTACTACATCTTTGTAGACAGTATATTTCTGGGTTTTATTTTTTATTCATTCTGAAAACTACTTCCTCATCTGTATATCTTTTGAGATACTTATTTCATAAAGGTATAAAAAAGTGAGTAAAATTATAGTATTACCAAGTTTATATACAATAAATCACAGTTATTTTTTTATGATTCTAATAATAAGCAATCTGTTACAAAAAAATTGGAATATATTAAGAAGAGATGGAATTATATTGTAGAGGTTAGAGATGACAGAAAGCAAATAATTTTTAACAGGAAAAAATGTGATATATTTAAATTAGTCCAGTTAGTTGAAGGCCTTGCCAAAAGCACAAAATTACTTTACAAAGGCATTAAAGATTCCATTAATAATAAAATAAGAATAGCCATAATAGTTTCATCATGTAGCTCTACCCAAGGCCTGATCATGAAGTGTTAAGAGCTTGTCTTAAAGGTCAGCTGTTTGAATGCATCAGCTGTCCTCAGAAATCCTAGAGGGAAATTATGCCCACAAAAACAATAATCACTCATGCTCTTGGTTGAGAATTTACCTAATAACTGCTTTATTAACAGGTGTTTTGAAATCACTATGTAAATAAAAATAAAGTGGTATATTATGATACATAATGCATGTGATTTATGCTTAGTAAAATCTCACTGTCCTTGTATATGAAATACATATTGAAATGACTCATTGTGAGGCCAGACCAAATGTGTTCTTCCTATAGTATGTGTCATTAGACTAGCATAAACATGAGGTAAATAAGGAATTCATATTTATGCAACTCTATGCTCACTATGAGGCAGACCTAACTCGACGGCAGTGGGCTTGGTTTGATCACAGACAGGGGATCATCAGAAACTACAATGAAACCCACCTCAGGAACCTGACCTGGAATTACAGACCCAGATTCAGAAGCAAAGCCAGAGAAGTAGAAATGAGTGGTCAGGACAAGGCAGCTATATGTACAAAGCAAGTAAGCAACATTTGACAGTAGGCAGCAGATAGCAGTTAATTGTTTGAGAGTTTTGTGGTAATAATGTTTAACACGGATTTCTTCGCTAGGGATAGAACTTCTACCAATGGACACTGAGAGGAGACTTCAAAGGCAGAAAGAAACTTTATGACAGAATCCAAATCACGGAGAAAGGAAATAACAGAAGATCGATGGAAATACATGTTCCAGCCAACTTGGCTATGGTGTATGACAAAAAGTAAAGTCTTAGTTGCTTGAGGAGTGAACTTTTTTACTAACAGGAGATTTAGACATCATATGCAATGTGGTTAAAGACAGACATTAACTGAAGGGTTTAAGGTCAAAACAAGACTGAGTGTAGGAAATGCTGAAATGCAGCAGTGTCATGGATTGAATTAGGTCCTCTCAAAACTGTATTAATTTGGCTGGGCCATGATTCCTGTATTGTATGATTGTCCATCATTTTGTCACTTGTAGGATTCATGTGTGTGCTGTAAATTCTATCACTGTGATTTAATAAGATGGATTAGTGACGGTTACATTGATGAGGTCTATTGGATTGTACAGTGTCTTAAGCCAATCGTTTGTGAGATACTGAAAAAAAAAAAAACAGACACAGGAACCTCATACTACTAAGAAAGTAATGACAAGAGCAGAGCATGTCTTTTGGACCTGCGTTTCACTCACAAAGAGGCTCCAAGACCAAGGGAAGATTGGTTAAGGGATCTTCCTCCAGAGATGACAAAGAGAGCCTTCCCCCAGAGCCAGCACCCTGAATCTGGACTCATATCCTCCTCAACTGTGGATGAATAAATTTCTCCTTGTTAGAGCCATTTGCTTGTGATGTTTCTGTTACAGCACCACTAGATGTCTAAGCAAAATGTACATGTAACTCTATAACGTGTTTCTCCACCAAAATATGTGGATCCTTCTTAATGGGGGTGGCACTTGTATTCATGGTTAAATCTTGCAAGGCTTTTAGAAGTAACTTCTGGTTCTCTGGATGTAGCAAGGGCTTTTTCTGATAAAATTAGACCCTCTATATCTGCAGTTTAGCTAAGTAGATACATCATCACCATTATTGTCCCATTATATTTTTTCAAAATGACAAAATGGTAGTTCCATGAATTGAATTGCCAAAGCCAACTATGTCCCCCTAAAAATGTATGTCCCAATTCGCTGTGCTGTGATTCCCATTGCTGTGTGGCTTTGTCCTCCATTCTGTGATTGATTTTCCTGTAGGTTGTAGATCCTAATCTCTGCCCATGGTTAATGAGGTACGACTGGATTATGCTGAAGAGGAGTAGGGTAGGGTTATAATACCATTGCCTAGGTCACGTCCATAATCCAGTGTGAAAAGAGCTTCCCTGGAGTGTGGCCTGCTCCACCTTCTGTCTTTCAAGACATGAAAAGGAAAGAGAAGAGAGCGGAGAAAGTAACCTCATTTGGACCCGAGAATCCTACACTGAGATATTTCCAGACCAAGGAAAGATTGATAACAAGGAACTTCCTCAAGAGTTGACAGAGAACAAAAGCCTTTTCCTGGACTTGATGCCCTGAATTCAGTCTTGTAACCTACTAGAATGTGAGAGAATAAACTTCTCTTTGTTAAAGTGATCTACTTGTGTTTACTTCTGTTATACCAGCAGAAACAACTAAGATGACTGACAAGTAGAGTGCCTGAAACAAGATAAATAATTCAGTTCATTCTGATATATACCCACTGCAGATGAGTTGATTCCAACTCATAGTGACCCTATAAGACAGAGTAGAACCACCCCATAGAGTTTCCAAATAGCGGCTAGAGAAATCAAATGATATAACATTTAACCAGTATGCCACCAGGCTTTCCATTCTGATATATAGGTAATACTAATAATAAAAACAACAACAACAAAAATCAAATCCATTGCTGTCAAGTTGATCCTGACTCACAATGACTCCATAGGACAAAGAACTGACCCACACAGTTTCCAAGGAGCGTCTGCTAGATTCAAACTGCTGACACTTGGTTAATATCCTTAGCTCTTCATCATTATGCCACTGGGGTTTCCATATGAGTAATAGTAGCTCTGATATATGGGTAATAGTAAAAATTTAGTGGTTCTTTAGAAACATGTTGAGTGGGAAAAAAGAACACATTCTCGTATTAATTTAAATTCGTTAACAACAGAATATCGCCATGATTAATGGGGAAATTTTAGAATCTTGTCTTCTTAAAAAGTAAAGACCAAAACTATGTGGTATTTACATCTATTTGCATCTTGTTCCTCTTA
Source organism: Heterohyrax brucei (assembly GCA_028571685.1). Classification (NCBI taxonomy): domain Eukaryota; kingdom Metazoa; phylum Chordata; class Mammalia; order Hyracoidea; family Procaviidae; genus Heterohyrax; species Heterohyrax brucei. The sequence goes on from CM053147.1 coordinate 23,467,068, forward strand.
AGGAACAAATGAGACGTGTGGATCAAGGCTGAGAGATACAGGACTAGGCTTCAAGGATAGCGACTGTTTTACACTGATTGAGGTATAGAGTATTTCTTTAGACTTTATAAAGAGCAGCAAACATCTGATGACAAAACAAGACAGAGAGATATATTTGGCTACTGCAACTTTGCATAAAGCATGTGATCAACTCTTTTCACCAGAGCACATCATTTTCAAATGATTACAATCATAGCTGATATAATGATGAAGGGGATTCCTTAAGAGTTCTTTTTCAGGTACGTACTAGCATGTTATGACATTTTGTGAAATAAGTTTTTACTCACTTTTTCGTCTTAAAAATTTAGATTACTCGTCTATATCCCATTATGTTTCTGAAGATGGAGGTTTATGTCTCAAAGCAATGTATATATTTTGTGGCAGCAGACTACAGTGTGACAGCAGGCATGTACACATTTTTACAGTAAAATGGTAACACAGGAACAGATTGCAAAGTGGTTCTCAATCACATGCAGAAAGTGATCTCTGTGAACTCTAAATAAGACACAAGCACAAACTTTATCATTAGATATACAAAATAACAGGTCATGACCAAACTCACAGCTGTACTTCATGGCTGCAATTTTTTTTTCAAATGAGCTAAACATGAAAAATGCTTGAATCTTGATTTTTACCATTTTTTTCATAAATTACAAGTTAAGAGGCAGAAAGTGGCCAGGAGTAGTGTATCCAAGTGGAACAAAAAAGAAAATACCTCTTGTCTATATACTGCTATAAATAATAAACTTCACGTAATTTTGTAAAAAATGGAGAAAAGATTGAGGTTGTCAAGGATTTCATTTTACTTGGGTCCGCAATCAACACCTACGCAAGCAGCAGTCAAGAAATCAAAAGACTCATTGTCTTCGGAAAATCTGCTGCAAAGGACCTCTTTAAAGCATTCAAAAGTAAAGATGTCACCTTGAAGACTAAAGTGTGCCTGACCCAAACCACGGTATTTTCAATCACATCATATGCATGCAAAATCTTGACAATGAACAAAGAAGACAGTACAAGAATTGATGCCTTTGAATTGTGGTGTTGGAGAAGAATGTTGAAGTTACCATGGATCACCAGAAGGACAAACAGATCTGTTCTGGAAGAAGCACAACCAGAGTGCTCCTTAGAAGCAAAGATTGTAAGACTACATCTTACATACTTTGGACATGTTGTCAGGAAGGATCAGTCCTTGGAGAAGGACATCATGCTTGGTAGAGTGGAGGGTCAGCAAAAAAGAAGACCCTGGACGAGACGGATTGACACAGCAGCCACAACGGGCTTAACTGTAACAGCGATTATGGACATGGCACAAGACTGAGCAGTGTTTCGTTCTGTTGTTCATAGGGTCACTATGAGTTGGAACCAACTCAACGACACCTAATAACATCAACAATTCTGTAAAGGGATCCAATTTAAGTCCTACTCTGATCTTTGTAATTTGGGACAAATCATGCAGAAAAGATGTATTACGAGTTTCGTTTTTATTCATCTTAAGTGGATTTTTGTGACTTACACATAAAAAAAGGAAATGATTACATAGAAAAAAATGAAATGCAGGAGAATCAGATGTTTCTGACACTGGGAACTGTCTTAGCTATCTAATGTTTCTGTAACAGAAATACCACAAGTGAATGGCTTCAACAAAGAAAAAGTAATTCTCTGACAGTCTAGTAAGTTACAAGTCCAAATTCAGGGTACCAGCTCCAGAAGAAGGCTTTCTGTCTCTGTTGTCTCTGGAGGAATGTCCGTGTTATCAATCTGCCCCTGGTCAAGGAGCTTCTCATTTGCGGCGACCCTGAGTTCAAAAGACATAGTCTGCTCTTGGCCACTGTTTTCACCTCTCTCTGCTCACTTGCTCTTCATCTCTTACAAGGTAAAGGGCGGTGTAGGCCATGTCCCAGGAAATTTCCTTTTATGTTGGATCAGGAATATGACCTTAGTAGGGTTATTTATCTTCCCACCTTACTTCTCTTTAACATAATTTATTCTTGCCTCATTAACCACAGACAGAGATTAGGATTTACAACATATAGGAAAATTACAATCACAATACGCAGGGCAACCATACAATATAAATTGATACATGTTTTGGGAGACACAGTTCAACTCATGACAAACTAAGCCATCAGTTTTGGCTTCTAGGGAGTATATTTTCATGGATGAAGTAAATCTAGAAGCATTAGGCTTTTATAAAAAGTCCGTTCACATAAAAGCATCCATTACTCCAGCAGTGCTCAGCAAGCTACAGCATTGCCCAAATTGTTGTTACCTATATAGCAGAAGTTTTGTTCTGAAATAATAATAGTTGATGTAAGATCCAAAGTGGAGCAGGCAGAGGGGAGGAGGAGGTAAAGTTGTTAAATAGCTGAACTCTAAACTTTTAGATGGCTGAAGTGTTTCCCCCAAGGTGCTGTAGAACAGGAGAAACAAATACCAGTCTGGTTATGATTTAGCATCTTGGGAGGGTCATCAGAAAGGAAGAGACTAACAAGAAGGAGCTTAATCTAGCTAAACCTACAGGCTAGGTTCTAAACATCTTGAATGCTGAATATGATGAGGTAATCTCCTCCTCATCCAATCAATACAATGGAAAAGTAGGAATCATATTCTGGACCTCTTTGTCCTAAACACTGTTCATGCAGAGAGACAGGTGAAGAGGCAGGGACTTGTGACTTATTTTTAAGACAAAAAAAGACAATTGAAACAGATATACAAACAATTCAGATAATGGAGTTAGAAACCAAAGATTTTTAAATAACTGTGATTAACATATTTATAAAATCAAAGAAAAGATAAAGTGCATGAAAATATGGAAAATTAAAATAAGGAATGGATTATTATTTTTTTAAAAAGAACCAATTATACATTCTAGAATAGTGAACATTTAGGAAATGAAGTTACATACAATACTAATTCAAATAACATGAAAAAATTAAACATCTAATAACAAATCAAATAAAATATGCATAAGGCTTATAAAATGGAAGATAAAAAGTATTTGAATAGCAAATAGCATAACAAACAAACAAAAATCACTGCCATCCAGTTAATTCCAATTCATAGCAACCCTAAATTAGCCTCTTAAATTCATGAAAGTCTTTAAATTGTTAAGATGTTAACTGTAGATCTATGTACCATGAATCAAATGTATCAAAGCAAATTATCAAAAATTATCAAGATAGTGAGGTACAGGTGAAGGACTAGATAAACAATGGAAGTGAACAGAGAATACAGACACAGACTCAGATATATGTGATCATTTGACTTGCAACAAAAGTGCTGACAAAGTCATTTCAATAGCAGTAGTGGTAATGAAGGGAGTGTCAACTGGACAACAATAAGTGAAAAAAAGAATCTTGATCTTCATTTAACTCTGTAGACCAAAATAAACGTTAGCAACATAATTGAATGTGAAAGTTAAAACAATAAAACTTGTGGGAGAAAACACAGATGAGTATCTCTACATCTGCATCAAAAAAAGGATTGTATAATCACAACATAAAAACGCAAGAGTCATAAACGAACAATTGTTAAGATGAACTGTATTAAACTTAAGATTCTCTTCCCCAAGAGACAGCATTAGGATAATAAAAAGGCTAACCATAAATTGGGAGGAGATATGGGCAATGAATATATCCTTTCATGGATTTGTATCATTTGATGTATGTCATAAATCAAATTCTGTTCCCGTAAAAATGTGTGTAGCAGTTCGGTTAGGCTGTGATTCCCAGTATTGTGTGATGTTCCTCCATGCTGTAAACTCTACCTATGTGATCTCAATGAGGGACATGGGTGGCAGTTGTCTTGGTGGGGCAGGACTCAGTGTTTAAGATTGTATTGTGACTTGATGCAGTCTTTTGAGATTTAAAGGAGAGAAGCTAGCCGTGACATTTGAATGTCTCACACCATCCAGCAGTGCTGGGCTCTCAGCGTCTCTTTTGGAAATGACTGCGGTCCCTGTGTCTCAAGAGCTTGTATGTTAAAGAAGATCAAGGTAGGACTGTAAATGCCTTCCTAAAGTCACCTCCCTGCTCCATTGTAAAGGAAATTTCCCTGGAGTGTGACTTGCACCATCTTTTATCCTTTCATCTTACAAGATATAAAAGGAAAGGGAAGCAAGCAGAGAGCTGGGAACCTTACACCATCAAGAAAGCAGCACTGGGAGAAGAGCACATCCTTCAGACTTGAGGTTCCTGCGCTATGATGCTCCCTGACCCACGACTGATGCAACACAAGGATTTTCCTCCAGAGCCGACAAAGAGAGAAAGTCTTCCTTGGAGCCAGCCAAGTGCTGTCAGGTCGGATCCGAGACACCCTAAATTTGGACTTGCAGTTTACTGAACTGTGTAAGAGTAAACTTTTCTTTGGTAATGCCATCAACTCGTGGTGTTTCTATTAGAGTAGTACTAGATAACTAAAACGATGACTCCTTGTATTCCTTCCATCTTCTTTTGTTGTTTCTTGTGTTATTTAATATTTTCCCCACAGAATTTTTCAATATTACAACTCAAAGCTTGATTTTTTTTCTTCATTCTTTCAGCTCTAATGGACTTGTTCTACATTTCTTCAGCTTCAACTTGATCTTGCATAAGACCAATTAATGATCCATTCTATAGCTGGCCCCTGGCCTTGTTGTAACTGATGTTACTGAGTTTTTCCATCTTCTTTCGACGGCACTTGGCTTGGCTTCCACAATGCAGTCAGTTTGATTCCCATAGATTCCATCTGGCAAAGTCCACATGTATGATCACTGTTCATGTTGTTGAGAAAAGGTACTTGCAATGAAGAAATTGGTAACCTCATGAATTTCTATCATGCAATCTCCAGTGTCGTTTCTATCACGAAGGACATGTTTTTGAACAACTGATCCTTCTTTGTTTCCAACTTCACAATTCCAATCAGCAGTAGTTATCAGTGCATCTTGATGGCATGTTTGATCAATTTCAGACTGTGGAATTTGGTAAAAATCTTTAATGTTTTCATCTTTGGTGTTAGTGTTTGGTGCATATATTTGAATAGTGACAGTATCGTTCTTCCTTGTGGATATTATACTATCACTACAGCTTTATATATCAAGATAGGTCTGAAACGTTCTTTTTGACAATGAATGCAATGCGATTCCTCTTCAATTTGTCATTGCTGGCATAGTAGAAGATGTGATTATCTGATTCAAAATGTCTAATGTTAACCCATTTCAGCTCAGTAATGCCTAGGATATGTACATTTATGCATTCTATTTCACTTTTGATGACTTCTAATTTTCCTAGATTCACAATCCATACACTCCATGTTTTGATAAGTTATGGATGCTTGCAGCTATTTCTTCTCATTTTGAGTTGTGTCACATCAACAAAGGAAGGTCCTGAAAAGTTTAGTCCATCCATGTCACTAAGGTCACTAAGGTCAACTCTACTTTGAGGAGGCAGCTCTTCAGCAGTCACATTGGTAGTGCCTTGCAATCTGAGGGGATCATCTTTTGGTGTTATATCAAGTATTGTTCCTCTGCTATTTGTAAGAATTTCACTTGCTAATGTTTTCAGTGGTAAAGCACTAGGTCCTTCTTTCTAGTTTGTCTTAGCCTGGAAGATCTGCTGAAACCTGTCCACCACAGGTGACCCTGCTGGTATTTGAAATACCAGTGGTACAGCTTTCAGCATCGCAGTGACATGTAAGCTGCCACAGTGTGATGAGCTGATGGTCAGGTGGTAGTACCATCTAAAAAATCAGATAGATCAAGTAAAGATTTATTCTTTATATTCTCTTAAATGTGATGGCTTGAGCTACTCCTCATCTTGTGTACCGTGTGTTGTAATATCATTTGAACCATACAGCCTCATCCTAACATGCTCCTTAGTGGTGGAAAAAAAACCAAACACTGCCTTTGTGCCTGACTCACAGCAACCCTAGAGGCCAGAGTAGAACTGCCCCATAGAGTTTCCAAGGAGAACCTGGTGAATTTGAACTGCTGACCTTTTGGTTAGCAGACCCAGCACTTAACCCACTACACCACCAGTGTTTCCGTGTTCCTTAGTAGAGCTAGGATATTTCATTGCTCCCAGTTCTCTGCTATAATTTATATTCCATAATCCTATATTTTGTTAATTCAGCTCTGTCCAGGGAAAATTTAATTCAAGACACAAATATGAGACACACGTGTGATTTTAAATCTTCTTTTAGCCACATTAAAAAGTGAAAAAAGGAACAGATAAGATTCAAGTCAATAACATGCTTTAATTAACTTTATATAACCCAAACATTATCATCTAGCATGCAATTCATATAAAAATGTTAATGAGGCATATTATGTTATTTTCACACAAAGTTTTCAAACCTTACTTTGTATTTTACTCTTACTGTGCAACTCAGCTTAGACTGGGCACATTTCAGTTGTTCAATAGCTACAGGTGGTTAATAACTACCATACGAGTATATGCAGAGAACGTACTCCATTACTGGCCTACATTTAGGCTCTACCTCTAGAAGGTAGGATAGTCTTTGTTCTCCATACTTCCTTGTGTTTTAACAATATATTTTATTACCTTGCAATAGAAAAACATGTTCCTCAAACAGAAACAAGGCAAGTTCAGCACGCCTCAGGTTGAAGAAGACTTTCAGTGAAGTGGATTGACACAGTAGCTGCAACCTTAAGATCAAACACAGCAACAGTTACAAGGATGCTGCAGGATGGGGAGTGTTTTGTCCTCTTGTACACAGGGTCCCTATGAGTTCGAACTGACACAGTGGCACATAACCGTAACAGCTCTGATCTTAGAAAATACTAATTATATCTGTTTTGAATTGAATTGTATCTCCACAGAATGTATATTAAAATTCTGGCCCCTGTCCTGGAAAATGCAATCCTGCTTGAAAACGGATATTCACTTGCAATGTTAATGAGACCATACAAAACTAGCATAGGTCCTAAACCTAATCACTTCTAAAAGTGCAAAAAGAACAGACTAGAAACAGAAACACACACATAAGGAAGATGGACATCACCCAAGGATTGTCTACAAGTTGAGAAATAACAAGGATTGCAGGCAATCACTAGAATCTAAAATAAGCAAATGAGGAATTCACCCTAGCCCCTGAATTCAGACTTATTTCCTCCAGAGCTATGAGAAAATAAATTTCTGTTCCTTAAAGTCACTCACTTGTGAAATTTTTTTGGTTACAGCAGCTATAAGTAACTGAAACAATATCAAAACCCTAACTATAATTCTCTAGTTCTGCATAGTTTGGTTAATTTGAAATTTATTGAGCTGCCGGTTTTCATCAGATTGTACATAGTAATATGATTCAGTATCTCTAATTATGTATTATTCTAAGCCGTTGTGTAAATTAGCCTCACAGGAGCCATGTTAACCCCATGGCCAGAACTATTAACTTTGAAAGAAATTAAGAGCATTTTCACAGACGATAGTGCTGGCATAATGTTGTAAAGAGAAACTAAAATAATGTGTGACTCTTTTAGTTTGGTGCTAGCTCATGTGAAAATCATTAAATGAATGACAACCATTATGATGAGGACGAGGAAAACAATGTTGAAGCTTTCTATTGCATATCACACTTCTGTTTCGAGAACTAAGTTTGTCTCTGACTATTTTGACAGATAGACTGAGACCTGGGAATAATCATCCCCTTTGATGATAGAATGTCATTTGTGCCCCATTCCTAATTTCTTTCAGATACATCTCATTCCAAAATACCTTCTAGCTCTAGTAAGATTCTTAGATATTTGTTCAGTCACTACTAAAAAAGTAGTTACTCCCACAAAGCTTCTCCAAATACTTTATTATAATAGAAATATATGCAACTTTTGTTCTTCATCTTTCATTTCCTCCACAAGCTTAAAGTTGTCCTTCAAATTGTCATCAACTGCACTTCTGAATATGACAGTTATTAAACAATATCATCTTCCTTCTGCACAAATTTTCTGATTTTAATTCAGTGAAATACTCTTAAAAAAATCCTCAAAGGAGGGTAGAAATGAGGAGGTTTTACATGTCATTTATTTTTCCTAAAGGCAAACTGAATTGATCTTTATTGAGTTTCTACTAACACTAGAGAATTTTCTCATGCTAAAGTTTCCATTGACAGCATTTGTACTAAAAGCAGTATCTTCTCAAACATACTTCTTAATTGAATTAAATAGATGGTGAAACAACTGCCTACTGCAATCCCCCATTTGAAAAGGGCACCTTTCAGGCCTCTGGTTTCAGTTGCAGCTGGTGAGTTCAGACTGTTGACCTTATGGTTAATAGATGAGCTCTTAACCACTACGCAACCAGGGTTCTAATGCTTCCTCAGAAATTTTTATTTTTAGCACATGATTTTTTTTCTTTTTGCTTTTTTGATTCTGCAGCGATGTTTAGACATAATACATCTATACAGAAAACGTATTTTAGAGTTTTCTTTCATGACAAAAAATGATGAGAGGAGGAAGACAATAAAGAATCTTCAACACCAGGGATGCAAAAGTTATTTTATTGGGCTTCTTCTATAATTCCTCTCCATTCTGATGTATAATTCATCACCACTGTGATTTATAGAACACCTTGGCTATATATTTAGAACAAGAGATATTGTTCCCCTTTGTAAGAAACATTTATACCTCTTTATTTTTCTCTTTCTACTCTTCTATATGTCCCTTTTCTTAGTTCACCTCTAGTCTGACTGTAGGAAATGACTAAGGGTAGTATATATGTCTTACATGTTCATGTTTTTCTTCAAGCAACATCCTTTTAGATAGCACTGCAAAGTCTGTAACTCTTAGGTGACAAAACTCAATGGTTTTCCTGTAAATGGATTTCCTGGCAGCTTGCAGGCTCCAATGGTCCCTGCAGCCTTTTGGGAAGAGTTGTTAAATGGTGCCTTCAGACTGCAGATGGTGAAAAGGTAGAGAAGATACGCAGACTGATATTATTATCTGATCTGTTTAAAGATCTGTTTAGACGGTCACCCTACTGAAACATCATCCTGTCTATTTAGATGGACTGAATTCCTTGAAAATACTTTTGGGCCTATCACTTAAAGGGACTAACAAAGCTTTTGATGTCCCATTGGGTCTGGCTCTAGATTGAGGATGTTAATTGTATTATCAGGAACATATGAGATCAAAATTTCCCTTAATGTCCCACTTCTATATGTAAATGGTATTTTAAGTTCCATAAATGTTTTAACTTTTTGCCTTCTGATTACTAGCAATTTTATTTTTCCTCTTGAGTAAATAATTAAAAAAGTAAAAATCAGTATCAACCATCTGGTTGTTCTAATGTGTCAGATTTTTTTTTTTAACAAAATACCAAAAGAAAGTTGTTATCTAGAGCTGTTACAGCAGAAATACCACAATTAGATGATTTTAACTAAAAGAAATTTATTTCCTCATAGTAAAGCATGCTTGAAGTCCAAATTCAGGGTGTCAGCTCCAGGGAAAGACTTTCTCTTTCTGGAACAAGGTCCTTCTCATTAATCTCTCCTAGACAGGGAACTTCTCCCCATAAGAACCCTGAGTCCAAAGGATACACTGCACTTCTGGCACTGCTTTATTGGTGGTACGATGTCGTCCTCTCTCTGCTCACGTATTTCTTTTAGATTCCAAAAGAAACCAGCTCCAGACACAATCCAATCCTGTAGATTGAGTCCTGTTTCATTAACACAACATACCCTTCTTATTAGCATCAGAGAGTTAGGATTTATGACATATAGAGAAATCACATCAGGTGAGAAAAATGGTGAACAATCATAGGATACTGGGAGTGATGGCCTAGCTGAGCCAATGCACATATTTCTGTGGGACACAATTCAGTCCATGACAAAAGCTGCATTATGGGAAGACAGCATCTATTTAACGACCTTGATGTCAGAGACTACAACAATTGGCTCAGACATATCAGCAACTTGAAGATGGTGCAGGACCAAGCATTGTTTCTTTTCTGTTGTATATTGGGTCACTATTATTTTGAGCTGACTCAACAACACCAAACAATAGCAAAGTTGTCCCTGAAGTGGCACCTAACAATAGCAATGTTTTACCTGCAGTCTTAATTTGAGGAGAAATCAGGGAAGATTGCCTTATTAAATGCAAAATCTAAACCCACCCAAGTGAAGGAATTATGGAGGGTTATTTCTTGTGCACTCTATAGCACAAACTGGTGAAAATTTTCAAGTTGCTTTATTAGTTCTTTGGCCGATTGCTCCATACATATTTATTTCTGGAATGCATAGTCTTGTCAGTTCCCCAGAGTTAGTGTAATGAGACCACTTGTGCTCCCTTTGATACTCAGATATCGTTTTAGACATAGTTTTTACTCATCTAATTAAGTTTCTGGGTGAAAAATAAAGTTTTATCCATGTCTCTCTAAAGTATCTTGAATTTCCCCAGCTACTACTAGCCCATGGGAACAAGTGAGTTTACATTAACACGAATACAGTTTTTTGACTCATCCTCCAAATAAGTTCTGCTCAAAGACAATGGCCACTATCAAAGTCTTCCCATCAGACTCAAAAGTATTTGTGAGGGTTTTCACACATTATTTGGTACATGAGCAAGTTTTTTAACAGAAACTTTTGATGTTCAACAATATCTGCTGCCTCTCAGTGGCTGTGTGTGTCTCCACAGGCCATCACTGGAGTGCTCCCAGCACTTCCATTGATGTGTTAAGTCCATCAAGGCTCTCCACATGGAAGTGGAAAAGTCATCCATTATCCCATTATACAAGATCTGACAAGTCCGCAAACTTAATTGTTCTTAGTGCTACCTGCGTTATTACTGAATATCACTACTGCTGTCTTCAAAGTACTCCACTTGGAAAGTTATGCACAAACACCAGCACCTAGTCTACCCTTCAAAGCAATTTTAGAACTCTCTCTGAGATGACCATTATACACAGTGACAAGGTGGCAAGTTCACAAACCTAGCTGTATAGTTGTCTGTGACGGAGTTTTTAGCCAGTAAACAAATAACTGTATTGGAACATTCTACCAACTCACCTGATCTGGCCCCCAGTAACTTTTTTTTTTTACCCAAAGATAAAGTAACTATTGAAAGGAAGGCATTATGATGATATTCAGGACATCAAGGGTAATATGACAACAGCTCTGATGGCCATTCCTGAAAGAGTTTCAAAATTGTTTTGAAGGGTAGACTAGGCAGTGGTGTTGGTACATAGTTTCCTAAGGGAGTACTTTGAAGGTGACCATAGTGGTATTTAGCAATGAAGTACGTAGCACTTTTTCTAGAATGAGTTTGCAGACTTAATTGGCAATCCTTGTATATCCACTTGGCTTGGCCTGGCTGTATATCCACTATATATTTCCTTCCTATTCCCTGTCTCCCAGCTATATAGATAACTACTTCTCTTCCCAGGTACCCTTCTGGCCATATAAATAACCCCACTCAGAAAGTTGTGAAGACAAATTTCACATCTGTAGACATATTTAACTCAACATTTCATCACCTGTGCAACTGATGCTCTGTTAGTTTCCAAGTTCTTTGCAAAGTTTTCTCAGAAATGATTTATAGAAATATTGGATGCTCTAAATTTTGGAGGAAAGACCTCAAGAAAAGGATAGATTAGGATGGAGATAATCTCCGTTTATACTGTTACTGGACAAAACTCCAGATTCTTGTTACCTGCCCCCCAAAAGCCAATCTCTGAGACAGGTATCAGGGTGAGTGATCAAAACCAGAGTTTATTACTGTGTGCTAGCAGACACAAGAAGCAGGAAAAATCTTCCAAGATCCTGCTCAGATTTGTCAGGCAAGGTCGAAGTATTTAAAGGGAGAAATCACATGTAAGTAAAGGGAACAATGCGGGCAGTTGGGGCACGTGGGAGGTCCTCTGGGTGGAAGTAAACCAGGTGGATGTCTTCTGCTTCACAACCTCAAAAGCCATCACTGGCCATCAAAGGAAACAGAATAGTACTAGACCTCATCTGACCAGCAATTTGAAAGAAGAATGCTCAGACACGAGTTACTTCCCTGCCTAGTTCTTTCATCTTTAGTTAAGAGTTCAATTACAAAAACAAAAGGAGCATTTCATTGCCTATAGTTCACTGAATCTATAGTGGTGCCTTTGAGGGCCTCATCCTAGTGTAGTAGCCTGGGGTTTGTGGAATGTGAAGCTCATGTCTTTCCCTGTGAATTAGGGGTGATCTGAAACAAAGCCTCTCAAGCCCCTGATCTTGAGCACCTGATCACATGGAGGCTTTTTCAGCCTTCAGTTTCAATAGCAACAACTAAGATTAAGTGCTCCCACTTGCCATCACAACATGACATTCTGTATGTTTTGTTTGAAAGTCTTATACATTCAGTGCCTGTACTAGTTTATTTAGCTTGACCTCTTCCAAACAGGACAAGTTCATTACGCTTAATGGTTATGTTTCATACATTTTTGTGAACCTTAGAAGTGTGTAACGTTTGGCTTAACTGAACTCTCATTGAATTAAGAATTCATTTTAATCATAAGAAAGAAAAAAATATGAGTGAAGAAAATTAAAGGTAGGGGAACATTAGATAGGCTACCTGAGTGCTATTTTTTCTTCTTTTCTTTCATATCAAGAATCATTTAATACTGTCTGAAACTGAAAGATGTAGTTAGAAAAAGAAGTCCCAGTGTGGCACAAAGGGGTAAGAACTGAAAAATTTGCTGGTTGAAACCTACCCAAAGGTACCTCAGAAGATAGACCTGGTGATCTGCTTCTACATGGTCATAGCCTGGAAAATTCTAGAGTGGGTCTACTCTGTACCACTGGTGTCACTGTTAGAACAGACAGCAACAGTAGCAAGTTAAAGAATAAACCTTACTTGTGCTAAAAGATTAGATTGGTGAACATAATTAAAAAAAATGAAGTCCTAGAATAATTCAATATATGTATTTACTAACAGCCTCATCTCTAGTCAGCCCTGTGATGTATAAACAAAGGCTTTATAAACTGAATCAAGAGGCAGGGTGCTGTGTGTGGCTTAAACAAGGGAGTCTGCTATTGTTCTCTGCTGAGTTTTAGTTACATGGCCTGATCATTGTAAGGGAAGAGTGGAGAAACCCTTGTGTGACTAGATTTTTGGTTCTACTGAAAATGACCTTGTGAGGACATTATGGTATTCATACTGGAAAGAAAGTGCTACTTTTCTGTTTCAAACGAGCTTAGAAAGCACAGAATTTTGTCAACACTTTAAAGGTCTGCCTCTGCTTGGCTCATGCAAGAACTGCACAGCTGTTTCAACTGAACCTTGATACAGAGTTTGCCGTAAAAAAAAAAAAAACAAAAAAAAACTCCCTTTGTTTAATCAAAGCTGGGTGATATTAGTCCTCTACAATTATGTAACAATTAGAGATACAGAGATTTCTGTCAGCTTTAGAACTGCTATAGATGCACTAAAACCCAGGAGACAGTTCTGTAGTATTTTGGCAGAGTGTTAGTTCACAAAGACATTTGTCCTACATCTTGCCTTTCTGTATCTACCCATCCTGGATCCCATCCCAGCTTTTGGATTTAAACTATTTAATTCTCAATATCTTAAGGGAGATATAGTAAGTACAGTGGAAAATCTCCTACTGCTATATTAAACCTGACTTTCTTGAGACAAGGAAAATCTTTCTGTGCCAAATTTTATACATCTGTCCCAGGAAAACTTATTGAATTATGGAACATTCTAAGATGGGTTTAATTAATTCATGTGCAAAAGAATTTTCAGCCATCATCATGACTTTTCCAGCAAGGCTTTTGGGCATATGGTTATTTATTCACTAATCTTACTCTTTTGTTCCTAATAAAATCTTAACTGTAAAACCAGACTGCACCTGATTAGTTTTGTTCCAACAAGATGGATTTAGCAATCTCAAGTAGATGCTCTTGTAAAACTCACACAAAAATGGGTAGAAGCAGTAGCAACATGTAAGTCTTCAAATATAGGAAAATATATTTCTATTTATGTATTAAGTAGAATTTCTGAAAAGTAATCATTTTTTTTAAACAGCAAATCATGAGAATGAAAGAGAGAGGAAATGGGCCTAAGTCATAAATCTCCCTATGTTCTGCCCTTTCATTTAGGACCTTTCATATTGAGCCTCTCAGAGAGTATTATAGCACAAAGATCAATCCTCCAAAAGTCTGCATAGAATAAGGTCTAAATTACTATGAAAATTACTTTCTGTACACATCAGAACTGCTTGTCTGAAGCTGTACTTGTCCAGTTGGCCTGTAAGAATTGTTTTCAGGGAAGGATGATGGTTCCTGCCACAGACTTCTGTCATTTTGGTGCCACCTTCAAATTTTCATAGGCAGATCTTGAAATACATGGTTATTCTGCCCCTTGGCAAGTGTGAACGGTTAGGGTAGGAAGGAGAATGCAGAATATTAGAAATGAGAAACTAGAATTCCAGGAAAATGTCTTTCTATTAATTCTATTCTAAAATATGTTTTTTTCAGTTGAACTTGTGTGAAACCTTTAGAGAACCAGGCTTGTACACATGACCCTATAATTTTATTAAAATTAGAAAGGCAAATTAGAACATGTGACCACATTGTTTATTTTTAATTGTGTGCAGACTCTTTAGCTAATATTTTTGAGGCAATACTGAGGAAGATCTAAATGATTTCAATTAGTCCCAGAGGAAGGCTTTTATTGAGCTTTGTGACTTCCATAACTGAGTAGAATTCTGGGTGTTGTGTCCTGTATTGCCTCCTTAAGTATACGAATATGAAAAATGAAGTAATATTAACAAACATATGGGGCTAGATTAAGAGGAATAATCTACACTTAATTGGAGTTTCTGGGCAGGGAGGGACAGCTGAAAATACAGAGAGTTTTGTTGTAGAGTTGCTGACAGAAAACTTCTCTGAAATTATGAAAGAAGAGAACGTAGATTCCCAAGATGGGTATTGAACACCCCAAAAACTGGATTCTCAAAGAAAGACACCAAGACATCACGATCAAGCTTAATAAAATGAAACATAAAGAGAGGTTCTTAAAGGCAGCCAGGCTTAAAGCAAAGCTAACGTTCAGAGGGAAGCCCTGTAGGCTTTCATCTGACTTCTCTGCAGAAACAATGCTGGCAAGGAGGCAGTGGGATGGCACATTCAGAGCCTTGAAGGAGAAAAACTTCCAAGAATCACATATCCTGCAAGATTGTGTCTCAGATATGAAGATGAAATTGAGACATTCACAGATAAACAGAAGCTCAGAGACTTTGTAAAAACCAAACTCAAACTACAAGAAATACTGAAAGATGCTCTTTGCTTAGAAAAACTAAAAGTATATGCTTAAGGAGGCAATATAGGACACAACACCCAGAATTCGACTCAGTTATGGAAGTCACAAAACTCAATCAAAGCTACAATATTAAAAGAAGGGAACCAGTGATCATATCACAAACACTATGACATTATCATACTGAAGCCAAGCCAAGCCAAGTGCCTTTGAGTCAATGCTGAAAAGAGGGATATATTACAGTAGTTATAACTCTTTCAGGTGGAGAGAAAATTAAAAAGATATGCAGAAGTTAAAGTCTGGTTTAAACTTAGAATAGTAAGGGGGATCATAGGAGTAGCCACAACACAAAATAACAATGCAACATATCAAAACAAGAAACATTTTAGTACAGAATTTTATCATCTAGATGTGGATGTGTTGTTTTCTACTTGAGGTAACTACAATTCATCTTGATGGACTATTTATAAGTAACTTTTCTTCTTGAACCAGAGTTATGTAATGTAGTCAGATTATCTTTAGAGCCCCTTAGTCTTCCAGGTTTCCATATATGAATGTTAAGCTCAAAGAAACCACAAGTACGATGACTCTAAAATAATTGGTATTATATATGTTTTATACATCCACATGATTATTTCAAATATGGATAACATAAGCAGAATTTATGATTTTTTAATGTTATATTCATGTGAAATAAATGCTAATATGTTGGCATCCTGTGACAGTTGTAATCTTAAAGATGTGATATTATCGTGTTTTGATAATAAAATTAATGTCTTAGATATATCTTCTTTGTATTGATTACAAAACTTGAAAAGCAATGAAAATAAATGTAGTGAGTAGAATTATGACATTAATAATACATGAACAAAGAAGACAATTAAAATAAATAAACCCATGTATTTTGCTCTGAGTCAAAATGGACTTGATGGCAGGCAATGGGGTCTTATAATCTATAATTCTTTCAAAAGCCTTTTACTATTGAGACTAAAGAAATAATAGCAATACTACCAAGTAAAAAGTACATATTCTTTTCAAAGCAGTTGTAATTACATAAAACTTCAGTTTCTTTAATGGTTTCCAAAGTGTTAGTTTGTCAATGGTAATTATCCTTAACATAAGAAAACCTACTTATTACAATCAAGAGGTAGGACTCCCAAAGGTAGTTTTATAATGAAGGCAGCATTTTAACTCTTTACAAAGCTATTTTGAACACAAAAGGCATTAAGACCAATGTTAAATAAAATTAAAAATTAGATATACAAACAATAATGCTAATGTTGCCCAAATAGCAATTGCATTACATTGTCCTGTGGTTGCGTATCCAATAATACTCTTCTTTCTATGATTCATCACCAAACATGGAAGCCTACTAAATAAAATATATCCTTAAGACTTCCTTATAAAATCCTATGAGAATATTTTCTGCATGACATTAAATATTCCATTATATGAACATAAATTTGCTGTTTGCCTGAACTGTATCTCTAACCTTAACAATAAAGTCAGAATTCAAAGTTATTATATTTCAACTTTCTGCAAGAATGCCTTGAAAATATATAGTTGCTTGTTACTGCCTGATTGTTAAATTTGATATGAGGGTCAGGAAAATAAATATGGTATTGCAACACCAAAGCTTTAATAGACTTGTATGGGTGGAAAAGGAACCACTCCAAAGCCAAAATGAGAGAAATGTGAAAAGCAGAGTAGGTAATTTAACTTACTTGGCTTTAGATTTTTTATTTGTTTGTACAACAAAAGGTGTTTGTGATGCAGATGCAGAGTATATTTCATGTTGAGCTTGTTTTGTTTAGAGACAAAATTAATGAAACAGTAGAAGAACAGGAGCTGGTAAAGAAAGAATGTGGGTTCCCTGACTCAACCTCAATCATGTTAAGAGCCACTGGACAAAGAATTGCATGTTTGTGTGTTTACATGTGTGCATTTGATATTGATTTTTGCAAAGTTATTTACATAGTAGTAATTATCTTTAATCACACTGTTGGAATACTCTTATCATATATGACAGTACTTTCATGTGTCACCCCACTTTAAAGAAGTGTGACCATGTGATAAAGACAATATAAACCCTCCTACTCAAAAATCATTAGGAAAACTTATTATTATGGCAGCAAACAACACATTACTGTAATGCTAACTCAAGGTAAATAACTGCATTTAAGTAACATGTGTGCAGATCATACATAAATTCTGAACCATAATCAAATTCTTAATAAACACCAACTCTAGATGTAAAACATTACCTTTTGTTGAAGATACTGTACTTTCTTTCTCAATTTCATCTTCAAGTCTTCCACTCAAAGGTAAACACAATTTTGAATCATTTCCTTTTCATTTGATGTTTGCAATAATGAGTTTTCCTATATGCATATCCCCTATATAATGCTTTATTTTAATTACTCATTAAATTAAGTTAATTCATTTAATTTCACTTAATTTTTCCTGTTTTCATGCCTGATTCTAACATGGCTCTATATACAATGTGGTCTTCAGCTGTATATTTTTGTTTAGTCAACAATAGCTTTCTAAATTCATACATGTTTTTAATGTAGCTTTTATTCACGCTTTGTCAGTGCTGTGTAATTACGTAAGCAAATAACAACAACGACAACACAAATCTGTTGCCTTCCAGTTGATTCCAGCTTGTTGTCATACCGTAACACAAAACTGCTGCATAGGATTTTCAAGGAGCAGCTGGTAGATTGGAACTGCCAACATTTTGGTTAGCAGCCAAACTCTTAATTACTGTAGCACCAAAGCCCCAAGTACCAAGGGCATGTCATAGTTACACAGAATTTACTTGCAACAGACATTTGGGAAATCTCCCATTTCTTGGTATTAGAAACAATACTCCTATAAATTGTTTTGTGCATGTCTGCTAGTGCATAGAAAGGAAAGTTTCCTTAGGGAACATAGTCGCCTTTGAAAGATAATACCAGGTTGTTTCCATGGTGTGTGTATCACTTCCATCTCTCATTCTGATAGTTGCTTCAGATAGGAACTCTTACGAAGGTATTAAATGGAGCATTCTGTGATCTAATTTATAGTGTAAAAGTAAGACTCTGGATTCTCTGTGGAGAAGAGACTCTAGTAAGGGAACTAGACAAATAAGAGTACAATTACTTATTCAAGTATTCCAGGTGAGAGCTGGAGAAGGCTTAAGTTTGAAAGGAATGGTGACACAGTCTGGTTTGGGGTGGATTTTGAATGTAAAACAAAGTATTTATTGATGGACTGGGTGTGAAATAAGAGAGGGGAAATAGAAAGTAAAAGGTAAATTCGAATATTTTTCATTACTACCAGTCTTGTCAACTTCCTCTTCATCTGGAAGGACTATAACAACTGTAGTACATCCCTCTTTTTAATATGGTGACATCTTAGTTTTCATGATATGATCACTGGATTATTTCTTTTACTGTTACAGCTTTGACTGAATTTGGAGCCTTCCCTAACTGAGTAGGATTCTGGATGATGTGTCTTTCTAAAATATAAAGTTAGTGGTTTTTTTCTTTTAAGCCAAAGCCAACAGGTTCTTTCAGTATTTCTTGTAGCTTTGGTTTGGTTTTTACGAAGTCTCTGAGTTTCTGTTGATCTGTGTAAAATACTGCTTTCCTGCTGGCAAAGCACTCTCCTGCAGGCAGGCACTGCCTCCAAGCCTAGGAATTAGGTCTGGATGAGGCCTCCGTATCCGAGCTGGCACCACACACAAGCTTGCTGTTCAGTGCCTCCGCACAAACTACACTATGGCAGAGGCAGAAAGAGAGGCCAAAGGTGGAGAGATGCACACAGTCCTAAGCGAGGCTCTCAAAATATGACAATTTTACCCGCCGATCCCACCAGCAGTGCGTCTGAGACTAGCCGCTAGTCAAGCCCCGGCTCTGCTGGCTGGCCAAGAGAGAGAAAAAAAATGTCAAAACAGTGAGTTATCTTAGGTCCATGAAAGCCAGGACAGGCCAGGTGCAGGAGTCATCTAAAGAGAGGAGGTTTTCCATTCAGTGGTATGGAGTCCAAATTAACAGCCCTATGCTGTGTCCTAGGGCTCACTAGGTGACCAGAATGCTCCATTTAATTATCAGTTCAGGTTTTTGTTTCAGAGGGACTTAGGAAGACAAGTGCTTAGTCTGCCATCTTGACTCCCTCCCCCTCAAATATTTTTAGTCTTTTCAATCTAAGGTATGAGGTACTAGAGGACAAGCAACAGTTTGGCAGTAAGATCCATATATAGACGGGAAGCTGGAAATTCCTATTACAGATCTAAGTAGAGATGATCCAGGGCGCTGTACACCTGAGAGCAAAGCTTTCCCAGTGGGTTTAGCAAGTACAACCAGCAGAATGATAGGGACTGTAGCAGTGCAACACCACGTCCTCTCTAGATGATAGGAGTAACCACAGAAGCATTGCCTCACAACTGTGGAACAAAATTTTTACCAAATAAGCTTTTCATAATACTAACCTGAATGCTTCTTAGATACAAAGATGGTTGGACTTCACCTCACATACTTTGGACATGTTACTGGGAGGGATCAGTTCCTAGAGAAAAGCATCATGCTTGCTAAAGTAGAGGGTCAGCAAAAAAGAGGAAGACCCTCACTGAGATGGAATGACAAAGTGGCCGCAACAGTGGGCTCAAGCATGACCCTGATAGTGAGGATGGAACAGGACCAGCCAGTGCTTTGTTGTGTTGTATACATGGGGCTGCTATGAGTGGGAACTGGCCGAAAGACGCCTGAATGCAACAACAGCAATGTGTCTATAAAGAACTCACTGCAAAAAGTGACATTTAGATAATATACAGTAAAAAAAATCATATATAAACATGCATGTGTGAAAAATTTGGCAAGCGATAAGGTACCTCACTGTGGGATTTAAACCAATTTAAAAAATAAAAATAAAAACATCTATATGTTGCTCTGGCTATTTCAGCTGCAAAGTATTTTACTTGTGTAATAGTAATTTCAAGAATGCAATGATCACATGGTATTTAGTCCAGTGGGAAACTGTAAGGCATTCTGGAAACAACTAAGTAAAAAAAAAAAGTGTGATTGTAATTGTAATAAATTCTTAATAATGAATCTAAGGATGGTTAAATTGCCCTTAGAAACACAAGATGAAATCAGTTTCCTCACAAAGTGACTTTGTGACATAAACATTTAAAGGCCACTTGTTGGTGCAGTTACAAGTTTAAATGAATGTCCAACTCATTTCTTAAATGGCAAGGCATGTAGCTGACTGTGCAAACTGTCACGTGGCAGCTAAGAAAACTGGACATTTACCTCTGAATGTAATAAGCATACAGTTCAAGACATTAAGTGCTCTGAAGCATTATGCATCAGCTCTTGTGGGAACACGCAGCAAGACAGTTTCCTGCAAGAAAAATCCAAATCCTGTAAGTTAGTTTTATTATAGACCTAAAATACACTTCCATTCCTCGTTTCCTTTGCAGGTCCCATTTAGAATTTATGTACTCAGTGCTGTTGAGTAAACCATAGGTGATTCTACCGGAAAGTCTTTGTGTTTGTTAGCTTATGTTATGAGACAATTATTTTTGTTGGAACATCAGAGTTCTTTACAATTAATGGACCCAGACACTTGCCTGGGTCTCTTGCCCTGCATGTTATTTTAGGAAACTCAATTCATTGAATACCTGCTTCATTTTAGGATTTTTAGTATAATAAGAAGCACTTTCACAGTGTTATAGGAGTTTGATTCTCACAATAAACCTCTGGACTAAAATGATTAAAACATTCTTATGTAAATGAAAATAATTGAACCCAAGCAGTTGAAATTACTTCCTGAGGTCATACTACTACCAAGGGGTAAAATTAATGACAAAGTCAGAACTGCTTACTTCAGTTAGGACACTCATTTTAGTGTACTACTTTTAAGGAGCCTGGTGGCCTAGTGGTTAAATGCTATGGCTGCTAACCAAAAAGAGTCAGCAGAGTTCCTTGGAAACTGTATCGGGCAGTTCTACTCTGTTACCTAGAGGTGCTATGAGTTGGAATTGGCTCCATGGCACTTTTTTTGTTGTTGTTATAGCATTACTACAAACTGGAATCAACTCTACAGCAGTGGGTTTTGTTTTGGTTTTTTGGATCAATGGCTTAGTGGTTGAGGGCTAAAGCTGCTAAATGGAAGGCCAGAGTTCAAATACACAGTTGCTCCTCAGAAACACTAGAGGGCAGTTCTCCTCGGTCTGTCAGGATCGCTATGAGTTGAAACTGACTTCACGACATTTATTCTTGGGGTGCAGTGGTTGAAACACTAGACTGTTAACTGAAAGAACATCCACTTAAATTCACCCTTTTCAGTGAACAGTTTCATGAGTTTGGACAAGCAGTTAAATAACCACCGCATAATCAAGATAGCTTGAGCTTATCAGTAAAATGATTTCATCATGTCACCTAATTCCTCCTGTCCTTTTGTTGACAGCCTTGTGCCCTTCGCAGCCCATAGCAAACACTGATTTGTTATTTGTATCTATAGTTTTTCCTTTACCAGAATGTCATGTAAACAAAAACAGATGATGTGTTGCCTTTTTCGGTTGATTTATGTCAGTTAGCTCAGTACATTTGATATTCGTACATGTCTCTGTGTATAACATTGCCAAAGCCAAGTGCTGTCATTAGTTAATTCATTTTTGGTTGCTGAGTAGTATTTCATCATATGAATATTTATTCATTCCCAAATTGAGGTACACAAGGACTGACAATCAAGTCCATGAACTCAATTGTTCTAAGTGCTACCTACCTCCTTGCTGAATTATCACTATGGTCACCTTCGATGTACTCCCCTTGGAAATCTACGCATTGATGCCAGCACCTAGTCTTCCCTCCAAAGCAATTTTGGAACTCTTTCTGGAATGGCTATTGCACATGTTGGCATGGTGGGAAGTTTGCAAATTTAATTGTCTAGTTGTCTGTGAGGGATTTTTTAACCAGTAAACAAATAACTGTATTGGAACACCTTCCCTACTCATTTGATCTAGCCCCCAATGACTTTTTTCTTTACCAGAAGATAAAGGAAATAATGAAAGGAAGACATTTGGATGATATTCAGGACATCAAGGGTAATAGGGTGACAGCTCTGCTGGCCATTCCAGAAAAAGTTTCAAAATTGCTTTGAAGAGTGAACTAGCTGCTGGCATCAGTGCTTAGCTTCCCAAGGGGAGTACTTCAAAAGTGACCATAGTGATATTCAGCAATGAGGTGTGTAGTACTGTTTCTAGGATGAGTTTGTGAACTTAATTGGCAGCCCTCATAACTGATCTTGTAATTATTCATATAGTGTTTCTTTCCATGGGAAAAATTTTCTTCTTTTCACTGGAGTAAACACCTCAGAGGATTGCTAGGTCTTATAGTGAGTATATGTTTAGCGTCTTAGGATGCTAAAGTGGCTGTTCCATTTCAAATTCCCACTAGCCATGTATAAGAGTTCCAGTTGCTCTTCCTTGTCACTAGTAGCTGGTATGATCCCTGGAAAAGGACATCATGCTTGGGAGAGTGGAGGGTCAGGGAAAAAAGAGGAAGACCCTTGATGAAACGGATTGACACAATGGCTGCAACAACGGGCTTACAAGCACAAAAAAGATGATCGATGTGGCACAAGACTGGGCAGAGTTTCATTCTGTTGTTCTCAGGGTCACTACGAGACGGAACGGACTCAATGGCACCTAACAACAACAACTACAACAATGTGGCCATTTTAATTTTTAAGCTATTCTAATAAGTACATGGTCATATCTTGTTATGGTTTTAATTAGTTACCACACATTTTAAGTTGGTCTCCTGAAAGACGATGTGGCTGACATATACATGTGAAATTTTAGGCTGAAATCCTTCATTTTTAGTTTTGGGGTTTAATCAAACTGCTAGGTTAATCACCTTACAAATAATTAAAAGTGAGTGTTTTGATTGTACCTCTCTGGTTCTCCTTTACTGTTGCTATGGCCACAGTACTGAACGAAAAGAAATAAAGAATAGGATTTTCATAATAACAACTTACATACTTCAGTTTGGAATATTTGAGAACATTTCAAATAGGCAATGAATTTTTAAAAAATACTTGACATATATAAATATACTTGACAAATATATGTATACTTGACATATATAATAATTCAAGTCAGAATATTTTCCCAACCAATGAGGAACAGAAGAGGAAAGAACAGACTTCACAGATAGAAGCATGAAATCGCACACAAAGTTTCTACTTGTGTGGACTTTAGAAAGGAGAACATTTTATTTACATTTGAAAACCATCTCAATTATACTGTATGTGGATGAATTATCAAAATTTATAGTTATATGAAAATGATAGTGCATCCTGACAGACAACTCCATGAAAGCATAGTTCATTCTAAATCTTCTAGAAGAGAATAAAAAGAAAAAAAAAATGAAATTACAAAGAATTTCTGAAAGATTCAAGGGAAAAAGTTTTACAGACAACAGAAGAATAGTACTGTTAATAAGTTATTGACATTTTCATCCTGCATTTGTGTTAAAGAGAATATACCTCAGTAACGTAAAAGCAACAAAACTCATTATTTTTAGAAATGCTTTTGAAAATAACTGTACACAAACTATATTCAGGCTGACCATTCTGGAAAGGCATATGCATACACAGGTACCTGAACAAAACAGGTAAAGGGAAGAGCAGTGAGTTTTTAAGAATAAAAATAAATGTTAGTTTACTTTAAAAAAATAATTTAGTGTGAAAATTAATATCTTACCATGTTTTTACCAAATTTCAGACACACTGAACACTCCCCTCATATTTAAAAATTACAAAGGTGATTTAAGATGGTATGATATGCATTCCTGTTGCTTCTAGAAAGTGCAAATATGTGTTATCTATGGGTAGCATTTTTTTTGTTAGATACTTGCTTGAAATAATATCTAAGATTTTTATTAAAGAAATTAATTGTGTAAGCACACACACATGATTTGTATATTTCACTCTATTGCATGTGATTACAGCTGTGAAAGGAATATTTAGGTGAAGTGAATTGATTCAATATTTCATAGCAAAAGGTACTTGGACTAGAAGGCAAGTATTCTGAGTTCCTCTTGTCCTTGAGCGTTTTATCAAATTGTATGAATTACCTAATCTCTCTAGGTATCAGTGCCTTCCATAATAATGCAGAGGAATGGTCTACATGTATGTTTCCTCAATATCAGTTATTCACATACCACTGTCAAGATTTTTATCGTATCCATATATGTATCACCTTTGCTGTTCTTCACTGAATACCATTTTGTCTACTAATTTCCTAAAAATGAAAGTCCTGTGTTACTCACATCTCAAGTAATAACAGGTTATGGAATCATGTGTATAAAACTGGACTCATTTTTTTCTAATTTGCATTAAAAGAAAAAGATTTTGCCTACAAAAAAACTTGTTTACCAGTGAGTAACCTAATCTGCCCTCTCACTAGTGGCACAATACCACATTTTGGTAGAGATAAAGTGACAATAAATCATCTCCGAAATCTCTTTCAGCCCTGAAAAGCCATGGATTTTAAAATTGCTGTTTAGAAAAATGGAGATTTTAGCATGAAATGATTTTATTAATTCCATTTCAGTGAAATAATTGTTCTCAGTATCAGGTCCTTTCCAAATTACTCTAAAAACTCAATGACATTGTAAGAAATTTAGTGTATACATACAAAGGTTATTTTTAAGTGCTTAAAGAGTTGAAAGATAAAACTTCACAGTGATACAGATTTACAGAACATCATTTTATATGCTGATAGATTGAAATACATGTGTATAATAAAACTTACAAGATGTTGTCTGGAACTTAAAAGGAATGCCTACACAAATAAATAATAGTTTTCAGAATTAAAATAAAATGTTTTCTTTTACAGTGTAATATCATATCAGCATTGCATTTTAAAAAGAAAAGTCAATCATTGGCTTATCTTTAAAAAAACAAGGAATCTCAGTTTTGTTGAACTGTACTCACTGTAAATGTTCCATGCATTATCCATGTTTGAAATCATTGTTACCTTTGTTAAACTTATTAACAAAATAGAAATACTTCTTGTTTTGTCATGAGCATCTAGCTAAACTACAGAGCCACGTTCTTTTAGAAAGCTCTTATTTTAAAAAGAACTACAAACTTTGTAACCTTTGGTAATCTCTTTTTTGAGCCCCGTCCAATTCTTGCATAAAAGCTAGAACCATTGAGGGGAGAGAAAGATCGTGAAAAACATCCCTGGAAGACCTGATTTGAATGCCTTAATAGTTGAGGGTAATGTAGTAGCCTTCAGATTTTACTTAGCGCCACGCTTCTAGCACCACGGATTCATCTGACCCTATAAAAGTGCTGTTAATGGCTCTGTTTACTAGAATTTATTGCTACCAAGATAGAAAACCACAATACTATGAAACCACTGATGGAGTGTGCAACCTCGAGCCCTATAACGTGGGTATATTTTGAAATGATTAAAATGCAGATGAGGATTAAGCTAAAGACTGATTTTGTGATTGCTTTTAAGATATTGAGTAGTTCTTAAAATACAGGTATGGGTGAGTGTATATAAATAACTTGCATATTAGTGTATTTTAAAATTGTTTGGATGTGAAAGGTAGTTTCTTTGCCAGATGATTTCTCAGTTATTTTTAAAATGTTCTTATGATTCATCAAGCAATCAGACAAATTTCTAGTTTTCACCATTGTGAAATATATAGATTTCTACATTTTTTTCATTAATCTTCAGGTGTTACTTCCCAGTAATATTCAAATGCTTTGAACTGAGAAATATTCCCTTTATAACTTTTTGCCTACATCACCTAGATTATCTATATCTATATGTCTACATCTATATTTATATATCTCCTTCAGATTATTATTGTGAGCCATTTCAAATCAGTCCCTATTATTGTCAGCTTCTTTAATAGTGTGTATTCATACTCACGTATACTAACATATACATAGTCACATATATATATATACATAACCCAGTGCCATCGAGTCAGATCAAACTCATGCATGCATGTGTATGTGAATGTGTGTGCATGTATCACTACAATCATTGATAGACAGAATTCCTGGCTTTATCTTGGCTGATTTTATCAAAACTGTGAATTGAAAGTCTCTTTCTCTCTCTCTCTGGATTGTGTTCATTATCTGCAGGGTAAAGCACATAGACTATTTTGTTTAATTCTATTGATGTAGCGATCTGTTGAATCATATATCCATAGAAAATCTGAAATGTCAGAGGAAAACTGATTCTTTACGATAAATATTGGTGTTTTAAAAAGTTGAGCCTTTTTCCACTTTCTTTGGGCTTCCTGCATTTGACTTAGCTCACTGCACATTAGCGGCACTAAAGGGACGTAAGAGATCCTTCACAGACCACTTAGCTCACCTCCATCGCTCTGTGCCCATTGATCCACGCAAGCTGTATTTTACAAAATGTTATAGAGACGGTTATTATTTGATTTTACTTACACTAGTGAGAATTGATGATGTAATTCTAGGGACATCTTGACATTACATTTCTCTTTTACTCTAAATTGTTTTTTCTGGAGAATCTCAACCACAGCGAGACCTTCAGCAGCCCTCTGTATTTACCAGTGGCTTTCAGAAGTACAGACTCCTTTCATCTACCCTTAAGTTACAGACTGTCTACTCTGTACTCCTCTGAAACATCTTAAACTTAGGGCTTTCCAAACCCAGGAAACCCTGGTAGCATAGTGGCTAAGTGCTATGTCTGCTAACTAAAAGGTCAGCAGTTCAAACCTTCCAGGCACTCCTTGGAAACTCTATGGAGCAGTTTTACTCTGTCCTGTAGGTTGTATGAGTCAGAATTGACTTGATGGCAGTAGGTTTGGTATTGCTTTGGCTCCAAACCCATGGCCTTCTCTTCTCAACCCCAACCACTCCTGTTCTCTTGTTCCCTTTCTGGGTTAATTGTATCACCACAGCTCTGAGCTCTCCCTTTAGTATAAAAGGCTTCCAGTTGGCTCCGCTAGTATTAGTATTGTCCTTCAATTCCAAGACCACACCACAGCTGGAATGTGATCTATCTAAAACAGGAAGATTAATATGCCATGCGTTGTGTTAGAAAAATGAATACCTTCTGAAACATCTGCAGAAGAAAGTCTAAGCTCAATGGAGAGAGAAGCATATAACTTTCTTCCTTGCTGGTGGGAATGCTGCAAATTCCTTTCCTCTGTCTTATTTATTTGCTCATGTTTCTGACTAGGCTCAGCATTGGGAGGCATCCTGCAAGAAAGAGTGCAGTTAACTACTGGAGGAAAATTTGAGTGGGGAGAGGGAGAGGCCAGGAGAGGAGTAAGCCTTTGGTCTCCAACAACAGATGCAATCCTCAGTGGTTCCAGTTACTGATGGAATGAATGCCTCTGACTCCTCACTCCTCACCCTTTAGCTATGGCTAAGCCCCTCTGTTCCTTCAGCCCCCGTAATGGCAATGCTTCCCTAAAATCACGACATCCCTTGGTTATCCTCTTGGTAAAATGACCACCTCTCAGACTAGCTGGCTATCCCCTTCATTGACTGACTGCAATGTGCATTCTTTATGTCTGACTAAACCCAGATGGCTAGAACCTTTATGTTAATACCTGTACTAGTTTACTAGGGCTGCTGTAAAAAAAAAAAAAAAAAA
Organism: Heterohyrax brucei; assembly: GCA_028571685.1. Taxonomy (NCBI): domain Eukaryota; kingdom Metazoa; phylum Chordata; class Mammalia; order Hyracoidea; family Procaviidae; genus Heterohyrax; species Heterohyrax brucei. The sequence goes on from CM053147.1 coordinate 23,494,976, forward strand.
TGCCACAAACTGAGTGGCTTGTAACAGTAGAAATGTGTCATGGTTCTAGAGGCCAGACTTCTGAATTGAGGTTGTTGGCAGGGTCAGGTTTGCTCTGAAGATTCTATAGCTAGAACCTTCCTTGTATCTTCCAGCTTTTGGTGGCTAGTGTCAGAAAACTTAAATCTCTGTCTCCCTTATCATACAGCTGCCTTCCCTGTATATCTCTCTGTCTCTGTGTCTCTTCTCTTTTTATATGGACATAAATCATGTTGGGTTTATAGTTCAATGTGACTTCATGTTAACTAATCACATTTAACAAAGGCCCTATTTCCAAACAAAGTCATGTTCACAGGTACCAGGGGTTGAGACACCAACATATCTTTTGGAGGGGGGACATAATTCAATCCGTAACAGTGTCTCTCAGACATATCTCATTGATTAAAGAATTGAAGGTTTTGGAGTCAGGCACACCCCTCCTCTACAATCGTTAGCAATCTTGAGCAAATAACAATTCTGTGATCCTCTTTGATCTCATCTGAAAATCTGGAGATTATTACATCACCTCACAGATTGGTAGGAGGATTAAGTTAGAATTGTATATTTTTATGGTGTATGTGAAGCCTTTGGCACGGCAACTGGCATCTGGTAAGCAAGCCACTGCTTCGCAGTTGTTTCTGTCCCTGCTAGACTGTATATCTCATGAAGGCAGAAGCAGAATCACTGATATTCTCTGAACCTTTCTCTTTCTTCTTCTTCTGGGATTCTTATTATGCATATGTTGGGATGCTTAATGGTGTTCCACATTTCTCGAAGTCTTTATTTTTCTTCATTTTGTTTTTGTTTCTGCTCCTCAGATTCGAAAATTTCAACTGACCTATCTTCATGTTTACTGATTCTCCTGCCTGCTCAAATTGATTTGAGATACCTGAGTTTTAAATTTCAGTTATTGTGCTTCACAGCTTCAGGATCTCTATTTGATTCCTTTCTCTTAGATAACTTTTACCTTTGTTGATCTCTCTCTTGTTGAATCATTCTTCTGTCTTGCCTTAATAATTTTTGCATAATTCCTTCTGAAATTTGAGCATATGAAACATGCCGTTTGTGTGAGGTGCTGTTGAGTCAGTTTCTACTCACAGTGATTCTAACTACTATAGAGAGAAACACAGTCTAGGCCTGCACCAGCCCCCCGATTGTTACCACTTTTCAGCCATCTCACCAAAAGTCTTATTTTTCACTGACCCCCCATTTTCCTAAGCATGATACCATTCTCCAGGAACTGGTGGCTCCTGATAACACGGCCGAAGTATGTGAGACTATCTCTTGCCATCTTTGCTTCTAAGGAACATTCTGATTTTATTCTACCAGGACAGATTTGTTTCTTCTTGCAGTCCATGGCATATTTAATATGTTTCACAACTATCATAATTCAAAGGCTTCAGTTCTTTAGTCTACCTTATTCTTTGTTCATGGTGTGGATCAGGTACACTTTAGTTCACAAAGTGAAGTCTTTGCTTTTTTATACCTTAAAGAGATCTTTTGTAGAATATTTGTCCAGTGCAACATATCATCCGAGTTCCACCTGCTGCTTCCATGGGCATTGATTGTGTGTTGAAGTAAAATTGACAGCTTCAATCCTTTCTTTGTTTATCGTAATGTTGCTTATTGGTCCACCTGTGAGAATTCTGGTGATGTGTAATCCACACTGAAGCTTTTGGTCTTTGGTCTTCATCTGTAAGTGCTTCAAAGCCTCTTCACTTTTGGTAAGCAAAGTTGTGCCATCTGCATACTGCAGACTGTTAACAAAAGTCTTCCTTCAGTTCTGATGTGTTCTCATTCACATGGCTGAGCTTCTCGTGTTATTTGCTCAGCATGCAGATTGCATAAGTATGGTGCAACCCTGATGCACATTTTCCTGATTTTAAACCATGCGGTCTATCTAACACAATGTATTTCAAGTCTTTTTCTAGCAAACACAAAGTCTGTGCTTTTTTACAGATTGTTTGTTCCATGAACATGCCATCCTTTTTGTTTATTTGCTTCCTTTGTGATTTTTGTTGAAAACTGGACATTTGAAAACTTGAATGTGTCTAGAAATGGACTCTTTTATTGCTTTCTTTAGATGTTTGCTCTTTCAGTCAATTTTCAAAGCTGTTTTTGAAAGTCTTTATCCTCTGTCATGTGCAGTCGCTCAAGTGTGTCAAACTTAATTTCCATTCAGCTAGTTATTTTAAAGAAATTTCCTTATACTCCAAGTAACAAAAAGGCAAGTAGGCAAAGACAGAATGAGGACAGAGATAGAGAAGAGGAATAAGAAGAATATTAAAAAGTAAAATAAAGTAGAAGAAAAACCAACCCTCTCCCTCCTTCAAAACAAAACAAAATGAAAATTTTTTTCCATTCTTTGCATCTTAGCTCCTGAACAGCTTAGCCAGAGCATTTAAAACTCTGCTTATACTTAAATTAGAGATAAGCCAGAGATCAAATACCAGAGTCTTCTCACATTTTTTTCTGAAGTTGCATTCTGCTTTGTTCATACATGTAGTTTTCCAAATGTCCTAGTATACACACAAATGCTTTAGAATGCCCTAGTTTTCCCAACAAATTTTCTCCTAGCTTTCTAACATTTGGTTTTGATGGTCTATTATATATCTCCATCATAATCTTTTTCTTCAGGTTGTTTGTATATCTTACAGTATTTTTGAGGAATGCTAGCCACTCTTCCGACCTGAGGGAATTCCAAGTTAGATGATTTCAAGATAAGCCCCTTATCTTTACATAGGCCACAGACAAAAACAGTTCTTGTGAATGAGATCTGTTAGACTCCCTTTAGGAGGCCAGTGTTCAGGGTCCCATAGTGGGAAAGACCACTGGTGTATCAGGGGAACCCTGGTGGCATAGTGGTTAACAGCTACAGCTGCTAACCAAAAGGCTGGCAATTTAAGTCTGCTAGACACTCCTTGGAAACACTATGGGGCAATTCTACTCTGTCCTACATGGTTGATAAGAGTCGGAATTGACTCTACGGAAACTGGTTCAGCTTTTGGTTTTCAAGTGCTGGGAAGAGGTGAGCCAAGGGCAGGTTAAAAATTCCAACAACTTTCCTACTTTTTCTAAGTTAATTTTTCCTTCATTCAGAATTTAGGTGTTGTAAACCTATAACTATTTTCCAAAGTTGTGACAAGCTTGGTTCTCACAACAAGTGCTTTATTTTTGTGTTTTGGTGGCAAATACATGCTTGGCACTCAATACTCCACTATTTTCTCTGAGATTATTCTCAAACATTTTTTTTTTCATTTTTATAAAACTTTTTCAGTGACTTCATCTTTTAAGGTTTGTGTAGTTTTTATGTGGCTATGGCTGATTTATTTAACTAATACTTTATTAAGTGACATTAACTCCAAAAGATGTAAACATCCAACTTGAAAAGATTTCCAAGGTCAAATGAGTTGTTATTATTATTTTAACACTATGGGGATAAATACAGGAAAAGAGAATACTTGGCTAAGAAAACTCAGAGGTATTAACATGTTACTATGCATTGTGAATTTCCAAAAGGGGTGTCATATGCTCAGTATTTCTTTACTTGTTTTATCATGTTATACTGTTAGTTTTCTCCAGAAGCATCTTATATGACTACAGCTTCTTCAAAAACAATTTGGAAATTGCTCATCCAAACTTCTAGTTAGATCTTCAAAGAAAGGTTAACTCCAGAGAGTGAATTCTTCAAGGAATTGATTTTAGCCTTAGTGTGTTGTTTGGGCACTCTGAAATACAGTTTATCTTCCCAGGATGAATGAATATTTTGACTTGTGATTCTAGAGTTGACTTTTAGATACAATGTTATTAACACTTTCCTTACTACAATTAACTGACACAATTCCTGGTACATGTTGGAAAACAATAATTTTATACTGTTTATATGTAATTATGATGAAGACATGATAATGATAACTATGGTGATAAGTAGGAGGCAGAGACAGAACAGCAGATCATTTATTTCACAAACTATAGCAATTGGAATATTATATGTAATATATTATTTAATCTTCTAAACTATCATCCCTTAGGTATATTTTCCTAACTTATAAAAATCAACTACCAGTTTGTTTATATAATCGGCCCAATGTTACACGAGTAGTAAGCCAAAACTAAGTGTACCTTATGCTGACTACAATTTCTCAATTTTTTGAAATGTTGTGTAATCATTCTTCAATGTGTGAGTAAATAAAACATGATTATTATGTACGTAAATGTGTATGTGTTTACAGCTAGTTCTCAATTTACCACCTATTTAGGTTATGACAAACTCACAACCTCATTCAAGGGCAACATCTAGCCTCCAGAAGTGTGAGACAATTGATTTCTGTTTTTATGTTCATACCCATTTTGTAGTATTTTGTTACTGTAGCCCTAGGTCACTGATACAATACTACTAAAGTGCTTAGAATTATGGACTCATTCAAGATTGTTGAATTGGATTATTGACATTTTCTTAATCCTTATTGAATCAAAGCGGAGACTAAGTTCTAGATAATTCAGATGAATGAACTACTCAAATTCCAACTGATGTATTCAAAAAGAATTATTATACAGACAGTAGAATATAAGGGACATATGTGAGTTATGAGGTATGATAATAAAGTGAACATCTTTAAATTTTCTAGTCATCTGAAGAACTTGAACATTACTTTGCATTTATCTCTGTGTTACTATCTTACTCCATCTCTCTACTCAAATTTCAAAGATATCGCACAGGTTTTCTGGGTATCATATTCTTCCTTTTCTTTAATAGTTTTATCACTTGCACCTGTATCACTAAATACAATATTGAGTAAGTTTTGTTGTTGTAGAGATATATCATACTATATCATACTCTTGTTATATGGTACAGGGTCTTCTACAACCTGCTTTAGTCACTCTTTACTGAGCTCCTATGATTTACTCATATATTCGGGTATAGCTGTAATATTCATGAATTCTACTGCTATGTGGTATTCGCTTGTGTAAATATAACAGTTTATATTATCTTATTAGTTGGAATAGACTAGATAGCAATAGAATGCATAAAAGGATTTGGATAGTAGTTACATTCCTGGAAAATGTAGAATTTATTAAAATCATGCCAAAAATAATTTGGACATATGAGATAGCAAAATGGACATAAAGAAAAGTGTTTCTTTCCCGTTTTTTGGCCACTTTCCTATTTTCCATCTCCTCCGACTTTCTGTCCTCGGTCTGCTTATTTTCTTCAGCTCTTATCTTCAACTATTTTTTTGATTTGTTGACAGATATGTTTAGTCATGTTTAAACTCTGCCTCATCAATTGAATAGTTACTTGAGACATTCTTACTTTTGAAATAAAATTTTTTAGAATTTCACATGGATTATTTCATAGACTAGTATCTCCACACTTGACATACTTGTCTGTATATATCTGTTGTTTGATTTCTTTCTCTCTCTCTGTGTATGAGAGAGAGGGGGATTAATAGCTGTAGAAAAATTCTTAGCTAGCTTCTTTCTTAATACATAAACTCTCTTTTATCCTCTAGGAATGCTGACAGATAAAGAAAATTATACTCTCCCTTCTGACCAGTATTTGTAAAGATTGTCAGATTGTTTTCCCAGCCCAGCTAATTTTGACCACTGACCAGATAGAGTAGCACCAATTTGCAGTCCACTATCCAGATAAGCAACACAGTTCCTGGAAATAAATTGTTGCCAATCTCCAGATATCAAGGACAACTCATCTTAAAACAAAGAAGTGGTATTTCTCAACCAACCACTCCTCCTCTGAATGCTTGCATGCCTAGACTGAGATGTTAAGATGGGTTTGGAGGTATTAACCTACTATCATCAGCAATCTGAAAAAAAGTGCTCTTAAGAGATTTAAGCACTGTCTCTGCATTTAGCTTAGTAGTTTTATAGGCAGCATGAGTCTGAACCTGGGTTTTTCCTGTAATGTGTGGCTATCATTCACAGAGATTAAGTTCTTTTTGTTATCTGTGCAAACATTTAGCTTATCTTATTCTCTGGATGGGTAGCTGAAATTGTAGCAGTTTCTGCCAGAAGACTAGTATTGGTTTCTGCTGAAGTCAGGTATAGCAACCAGGCTGGGTCTAGCAGTCCCTCCTGGGTCTCCAGTTTAATCCTTGGATGTAAAATTCTACTTCATTTACGTGTCCGCATCCCCTGTTTTAGTCTCCTGGCTTCTGTCTCAGAGCAACCTCTCCATTCTCACATGCACAACAATCAGTGTCCTTGTTTCAGCTGACACTTAAATTTTCAAATGAAGACGGGATGGGAGCCACTGGTTCTTCAGCCAGGAAATTTTCCTTACTTCTTTAAGAAGTTAAAATGAAGGTTAATGAAGTTAAATGGAGTCAAAATGAGGTTCTATGTGGAATCCAGCAGTTTATTTATTTTAGTAGATAACTCTTCAGAGATCTCCCCATGTCATATAACTCTGTGCTTCCTTCACTATTGTTGGATAAAGAAACACTTGTTGAGATAGGAAAGCCCAATGCTTAATGCTCAGTGTCGTGAGCTATACCATACATCTGTTACCTCTAACTTTCCTTACTGCCTAATTTCCCAGAAATGTGATTAAAAAAAAAAAAATGATACTACTTTTTTCTTTTCTTTTTTCTTTCTTCAGGCCAGAGGGAATGCTTTTCTGTCTCTTCCTACTTCTCAAGCATCTACCCTCTACTGCATGCTTACAGAGACCCTACCGAGTTTTCTTCTTAGGATTATCTTTTACAAAGCTTGGCTCTTTAGCTGTACCCAAATTGCCTGTGGCAAGTAATTATAAAGTAACTGACCTTCAGGAAAAGGTCATGTGTCAAGTTTAAGCAGTAGCCAACAAGCAATCTTTTCAAAAAATACCTTCCACATTACTCTTCCCAGTTGAATCTCTTTGACCCTGTCAGGCCAAGCCTTTGAATCCGTGTCATTTTCAAAGTCAGAGATGAATGCCAGAAACAATACGCAGTTATACTAGAAAATAGTACAATGCTAAAAATCACAAGCCAAGCCAAAGCCAAGCCAAGTGCCGTCCCAGATCAAAATCAGAATGCAGAATCAGATTACCAGGTAATGACAATACAGTGGAACAAAAACTCTCAACAATCTAAACGGGTGGTTATGAATCTGCTTGGGATACATATTTACTTTTTCCTAGAATGCATGGCTACCATTTTTTCAGAATTATGTGTTATATTTTTCACACTTTATTTAGTCTCCAGAGAATTAAGTTATATTTCTTTAGAATATTATTTTTGGTGTTAATGGCAAAACTAAAAAAAATTTGTATCTTTAGACCACAGCATAAAAATAAGTATGTATAAACAGAATTAGTATAAGATTAATAAAGCCATTGATATACTGACACAAATATATGTTAAAGTAAAGTATTTGCCCAATGAATTGACACAAATATACAAGCCAGAGACAAGTGGCTGTTTTTTCTCTTTTAAGAAGCATAGGTTACGACAGATAGATATATAAACACACAATAATTTATATTTCAAAAACTCATAAGACAGTAAACTAATAATTTACTATAATAATATGACAGGAATAATTTATTATAATCTTAGTACTTAGTTTATATTGGAGATAAAACCCAGGAGTGTTAAATACAATTTTCATAAGTTATCTAATTTCTACTACCATTATTTGTGGTAAAGATAATGCAGTAATCCACAAAAGGTATTTCTAGGGAGACACTTGCCTGCTGGAAATACATAGGAAAAGAGTATCAGCACCATATATTTGAAATGAGGACAGATCTTATGATCATTACCTCCTAAAGAAAGATGAAATTAGTAAACATCGATTGCAAAACACTTAGTCGACACCAAAATGTGTAAAGGAAAACAATTAAGTACTGGGATCTACAGTAAAGCAGTAAGACAACAGAAATTTAAATTCCAATTTGTTATTTACTTGGTGGATAATTTCACAAGTTTTCAGATGTTTTTAGATCTCAGATTCCTTATTTGTAAAATGAGGTTTCTCTTCCTCAGGTAATAAAGACATGTACATAATTGCCAGGCACTATAAACAGCAATACTGTGCCATGATAATGTGAAAAGACTGCTTAGGGCATTGCTTACTTTAAACTGTGTCACAATAAATATCTTGGCATATGAGTCTCAATTATTTCTTTAATACAATTTTTTATGTGCAACTTCTTCATAAAATACATTCACAATCTTTCAGTATATACTGTCAAATTATTCACCTGGCAAGTTATTAACGTATTCATCCATGGTACATGCAAATTCGAGTCCAAGAAAATACTGTGACACTGGCTATTACTATTTTTATTTTTTATTCTCTTAACATAAATTATCCTTTCACTATTTGAGCATCTAGTGTTTTCCTGTTTATTTTTATCTCAATTCTATTAAACTGAGAAGAAAAATACGTCATTCATTTTATTCTTTCAAATAATATGGATATATAATGTCAATTAAGAATAAATATTTTAGAATTTGAATTGTGTAAGAAAAAAATTTACATATATTTATCTCTCCTCGTATATGTGTACATACATACATATGTATACATACACAATTGGTTTTTATTATAAATGGAAAATTTTAACCTATTATTTTGCAACTCTTTTTTCACTTATACAGAGCAAACCTATTATTGCCTGAATTTTCCAGAAACACGTTAAAAGAAAGTGGTGCCGGTAGCTTTCTTATCTTGTCTCTCACCTAGAAATGCCTTCAGAAAGGGCATCATTGACTTGTCATTGACAGTTGTATTCAGATAAATGCTAATGAAATAATCTCTAATTTCTAGTTTATTAAGAATCATTATAAAAATTATTATACTATGGGCATTTATCAAAGTATTTTGACATCTCTAGATACAACTACTTTTTAATCCTTTATCCGGTGTATAACTCAATTTTATCCTTTAATATAATAATGGATATATTAATTTGAAATATCCTTGGCTTCTTGCAATATATATACCCTTATTGTTTATTATTCTATTTATATGGTGCTAAATTTAAAGTTCAGGGCATCGCACTGCAAAAAGCAACCTTGGAGATTTCATTATATATTTCTTTACCTCTACATTTTAAAAGAATGATCTATAAGTCTAAGCTATAATACCAGGTACTCCTTGGGCTTAGCAATTCTTTTCCAAGTCAGCTATCTATTTGTTTCCGTTTCAACAACACTTACAGAACTACAAGGAGGGGTGGAAATGTTTGGCAAAGTTTTATAGTGGCAGAGAGATATTTACAGGCTTTTAAATAAATGATGGATATTCAGAAACAGGGAGAAGAAGAGATGGCATGAAATCATAAAACGATGTTAGGGATAGAAAATAGAGAAAGAAGTAAGCAAAAGCAGAACTGTGTTTTACATATATCATGAATAATGACTTAATAGTGGAAAAAAGGACAGGAAGTATAATTGGGGGGATATATTGGCATAAAATTGAGCAGAATGCTACATGCGGAGGAGTTTGGCTTTATTAGGGGAGTGATTGTTGAGTCAGAGACTGACATTTTAAAGCTATGTCTTTTTTTAGGTGTGTATGGGACGAATTAAATGAATATTCTCTGGAGGCAGGGAGACTGGTAGGAAAAGTCACGGGACTCCTCCAAGAGGAGATCACGCGTTTTTGATGCATACGAAAAACTGACCAAGAATGCTCTCTTTTTTCACAATAAACTAGCTGTTTATAATGCCAGTGTGTCACCTTGGCTGGTGGTGTCCTAATTCACCCATTGCCATCTCTGAAATCTCTTGTGCAGATGTCCATTGGACTATCAATGTGTCTCCATAAACAGGTATTTCTAACACTATCATTTAGTGTTTGTTAACGAAATGTGTGATGCGATAGAAATTAACCCTTTGCTCCAGAAGAAATATTTGTTGCAGCTATGTTTTATTTACAGATTTATTTCAAATGATAATACAGCTTGATTTTGGACTTGATCATAATTTTACAACTGATATTCTTCTGATAATGTTATTTTGTGCTAAATATTGAATTATAGTAAAATCAAATACAGTTTTCCTCATCACCCTCGAATGTTTTATTTTATGCTTTTACTGTGTGGTGTGAAGCCTGTCATCAGAAAAGGGGCAGTTTTCTTATCAGAGACATCACTTTTCCTTGTGAGTTTTCTACTGTCAGAGACAGTTTCTTATTTTGAAGAGAAATTTTCTTCAGTTAAAAAAACTTTTTTTTTGGTCTTTATTTATTATTCTTTTTCCTTTTTGTATTAAATAAAAAATGAAAGTGTGCATACTCTGTGCTTACAATACTGGGTTAAGAGAGGAGGAGTACACAAGTTGTGTCGAAGTCCCATTAATATTGATCTTCTTACTAATGTGTATTGTCACCAATTTCACCCAACCAAATTTCTAACAACTAGCTAATCTAAACCCTCACCCCTTGCCTTCTTGCCCTCCCACCCTCTCCACTCTTGTAATTATCAAAGAGTCTTTTCTATTATGTATGAGTATGCTTTTAAGTTTTTATCTTAGGGGTCTCATATAATAATTGTCCTTCTGTCACTGACTAGTTTCACTCAACATAATGTCCTCCAGTTGAGACCAAATTGAGAGATGTTTCCTGCTATCATCATTGTTCTTTATCAGTGTATAGTACTCCATGGAGTATATATACTAAAATTTACCCATCCATTCTTTTGTTGTTGGGCATCTGGGTTGATTCCAACTTTTTGCTATTGTGGACTGCTCTGCAATGAACATTTGTGTGCATATAGTAGTTGGTATGAATGGCCTTGATTTTGTAGGATGTATTCCGAGCAGAGGAATTACTGGGTCAAATGGTATATCTATATCCATTATTTTAAGGTAACACCAAATTGCTTTCCAAAGAGGTTGCACGATTCTACAATCCCACCAACAGTGAAGGAGAGTTCCAATCTCTTCACAGCCTCTCCAACATTTATTGTTTTGTGTTTTTTGGATCATGACCAATCTCGTTGGGGTGAGATGGTATCTCATTGTCATTTTGATTTTAATTTCATTAATAATTAATGATCATGAACATGTCTGCATGTGTTTTTTGGCTGCCTGGATCTCCTCATTAGAGAAGTATCTGTCAATCTCCTTTGCCCATAGCTTAATTGGATGATTTGTCTGTTTCTTATTGATATTATGTAGAACCTTATAGATTGTGGAGATCAGGCATTGGTCTGACATGGAGTTGCCAAATATTTTTTCCCATTCTGTAGGTGGTCTTTTAATTCTTTTGATGAAGTCTTTGGATGAGCAGAAGTGTTTGATTCTTATTAATTCCCACTGATCTATTTTCTCTTCTGATAAATGTGTTTTGTTTGTCAGATTTTGAAGTCTGTCTATATTGCATATTAAAACGTCCATTGTGGACCCTATCTTATCTTGGATGAGCTTTATCATTTTAGCTTTTATATTCAGGTCTTTTATCCAATTTGAGTTGATTTTTGTATAAGGTGTGAGATATGGGTCTTGTTTCAATTTTTTCAGATGGATATCCGATTACGTCAGCACCATTGTTAAAGAGATTGTTCTTACCCCAGTTCAAAGTCTTAGGACCTTTGTCAAATATCAGCTGTTCATAGGAGGATGGTGGCATCTCTGGGGTCTCTACTTTGTTCCATTGGTCTATATGTCTCCTTTGGTATCAATACCAGGCTGTTTTGACTACTGTGGCAGTGTAATAGGTTTTAAAGTCAGGTAGTGAGAGGCCTCCCAGCATGTTCTTCTTTTTCAGTAGTGCTTTACTTATTAGAGGTTTCTTCCCTTTCCAAATAAAACTGATAATTTGTTTCTCCATCTCATTAAAAAATGTCGCTGAAATTTGTATTGGGATTGCATTATATAAGTAGACGTTTTCACAATATTGAGTCTTCCTATCCATGAGCAGGGCAAATTACTCCACTTATGTAAGTCTTTCCTAGTTTCTTGTAGCGAGGTCTTGTAGTTTTCTCTGTAAAGATCTCTTAGTTAAAGAAGTTTTTTAGAAAGCTTCTTGTGAGCCCATAGTCAAGACAGATCAGAATCTGCCCCCTGGCACATACACACTTCCTGTAAACAATGAAATCAGAAGAGAACACTTATCCTGTAATACAGGAATGAACATACTAGCTAAGCATTCTGTAACAAGTATTGTTTACTGCATGAAAATGTCAAAGACTTTTGAACACACAAGAACTCAGGGGATTTTATTCTCTCGACTTCTTTAGAAAACAACTACATGAGGCATTTTGTTAACACAATCAATTGCTAGGGGAATTTGAGCAAAAGAAGCAAATACATTTAACTGCAATTCTGGGAAAAAAACAGAGGTGGGCAACAGAGTGACTGAATTCAGTGACAATTTCATATATCTAGGCAAGCAGTGAAACATTAAATGACAAAAATGAGGAGTGGGAGAAAGGAAGTGGGCAAGAGAATAATCTTACTGATTTCCTTACGTGACAGCACTCAAAGTTGTGGATGTATAAGCATATCGAACTGTACAAAATGAACATGAAGAAAGATAACACTATTGATTAAAGTGGAAGTAAAGGGGAGAAGAGACAAGATGTATCAAAAATTGTTTAGACAGTAGGAGACAAATGGATATTGCAAAAAATAAACCAAAGCCAAACCCACTGCTGTCAAATTGATTCTGTCTCATAGCAACCCTATGGGACAGGGTAAAATGGCCCCTTAGAGTTTCCAAGAGGCACCTGGGGGATTTGAAGTGCCAACCTTTTGGTTAGTAGACATAGCACTTCACCACTATGACACCAAAGTTTCCTTGCAAAAATGAGGGGCCTCAATACTGCATTCCTGTAAAACTAAAATGTGAGCTTTCCTATACAAAGATTTCCAAAATATCAACTTAGAAAGGAAATCCTAACATCACATAACGTGAGAGACATTGTCAAAATTGTCAAAGTATTAGTAGCTGTATGTAATAAACTTGCCTATTAAACAAAAAAAATGATAATAATAATTTTCTAATCTGATCACAAAGCAAAACCTGAATCTATGTGGTCTCTATACTAAATCAAAGTAGATGTACAGTGCTTGAAAATACAGAGAGGCAAAAACAATAACTGCAACACCTATAATGAAACCCTATAGACAAAGTGCTGTTCCCCAGGTACATAACCAAGAGTAACAGAGTAGATGGTATTATCATCAGACTACTATGTTTGTTCAACTTTTGGAACAGACCAGAAATACAACAGATTTAGAGTGGAGTTTCCCTCTTCAATGGCTGGAGTGTTTAATAAATCTTCAGATTGGTGTTAGGAAATAAGATGCTTAAACTTACTAAGGACACAAAGGGCTGTTATGAAATAATTTCTTCTGAAAGATACTTAACACACCGAATAAAATTGAAAAAAAAATGCAGGCATTTAGAGACAACATGCAACAGCTTAGTTGCTTTAACTGGGCATAAATACTATTACTATTTGAACTATTTTTTAAAATAATATTTTCTTTTTATATTATGGTTGTAGAGTGGTTAAAGTGATTGATTACCAACTGAAAGCTTGAAAGTTTAAAATAACAGCAGTGCCGTGAGAGAAAGATGGAGATGTCTGCTACCTTAGAGACTGACAGCCATGGAAACCCTCTAGCATTGCTATGAGTCAGAATCAACTCGATGGCATTTATCAAACAATAAAGTGGACATCTTCTTAATATTCACAATACACAGATACACCATACCACTGTCATTTTTCCCTTTTACACATATTGTTGGAATGAAGAGGGTTCTATGTGAATCCACAGCAGTGATTAAATCTTTAGAATTAATTATTGGAAGTAGATTTGCAAATCAAGGTGCACAGAGATTTTTTTAAAAGGATACTTTTACTAATTTATATTTATACTCTTTGTGCTTGCATATCTTACCCGCCTCTGTTTTACCTGGTGCTTAAGAAACCAAATTTTCATCAATATTGTATGTTTAAAATACATTTTATTGTATTAATTTGCATTGTTTCTTTACAAGTGGTACCCATTGCTGTTGCGTTAATTCTGACACACGGTGTCTCTATAGGACAGAGTAGAACTATCTATAGGGTTTCCAAGGAGCCGTTGGTGGATTTGAATAGCTGACTTTGGTTTAGATGTCAAGCTCTTAACTGTTACACTACCAGTGCTGATTATTAGTGATAGTATTTTTCATAGTGTTAATTATTTCCCAATATTTTCCTTATTTTTCAAATTAAGTATTTATGGTTATAATCATGTTCAGTTGGAAATATTGATAACATCCAGCTAAATTTATATGAGCTCTTGTCTATTAAGGAATTTATCACTTTTTTTTTAACTAACCTCTCCTCCCCAGTTTTTCCTTTGTCTTCCAGTTTTGTTCACAGTTTTTCTTTATGTCCAGATATCGTAACTTTCACAGAGAATTGCTTTCCTCTTTTACTACTTACTCAGTTTTTCTTACGTTTACTTCATCCAAAGATTAAACCAATGGGGACTTAAATTATCTTCTAATCAAGAGGGTTTCATTGTTTGATTTTACAATTGATATGGATTTTTGTCATTCATCTTAAAGTATATAATGCAAATCTATAATTTTGCTACTTAAAAAAAACTTAGTAATAGTCTTAGTACCATTTGTTGCTTAATACTTTTGCCAGATGCAATATCTTCAGTATATTACTTTTCTATTGCTGCTATAGCAAATGGCCATAGAACTTCAATCTTAAATCAAGGTTTCTTGGGCTTTTGTTCTTTCCACTTTGTTACAGGAGAAGAGCTCTGTCTTTGCCATTTCCAATTCTAGAAGAGTGCTCCATTTCTTGACTCTTCTTTCATTTTCAAAACCAGCGATGGTGGATCCAGTCCATCTGATGTCACATTCCTCTGTCCCCTGTTCTGTTGTTGCATCTGTTTGTGTTCACAGCTGGGGAAGTTTCTGTGCTTTTAAGGACTCATATAATCAGAATAAGCTCACATAGAAAATCTAGTGTAATCTGTCCATCTCAAGACTGATATCCTTAACCATATCTGCAAAGCCTGTTTTGCAAAAGAAGGTGACATTTACGGGTTCTAGTGATTGGGTTGTAGATATTATCTACCAAGGGGGAGAGGCATTACTCTGTCGACCATAGTGTGTTAAATGTTTTAGCATATCGTGATGTATCACCGAGGTTCTCATTCTGTGCAACTAATCTGTTGCTGTTGAGTCAAGTCTGACTCACAGTGACCCTCTAGGACGGAGTAGAGCTGCCCTATTGGGTTTCCAAAGAGTGGATGGTAGATTTGAACTCTGACCCTTTGATTAGCAGCAGTAGTCACTGTAGCTCTTAATCACCATGCCACTAGAGTGCCCTTCTATGCTACTGTTATAGATATTCTTGATATCATATTACCTGATTTTTGTTAATTTATACTATAATCTCTGAGGTCCTAGGGTTATTGTCCTTTGTAAATTTTGTTTTCTGAACTGTTTTGGGCATTTATTTATTTTCGTTTTCTTCTTTGGGAAGTGTTAGAAATAGTTTACTATGTTCATGAAGCATTCTTTTTGTCTGAATTGTACAAATCCTTCAGACTAGTTCAAGGGAAACTAATAGCCCCACAAACATATTTCTAGTGTGCTGTTTTGTGCCATCAAGTCGATTCTGAATCATAGTGACCGTATAGGACAGAATTGAACTTCCAAGTAGATCTCCAGGCTGTAATCTTTATAGGAGCAGATCGCCAGTTCCTTCCTTTTCTAGTGCCACTGATGGCTTCAAAGCATCAATCTTTGAGTTAGGAGCCCAAGTCTAACCACTACACTACCAGGGTTCCTTCCATATTTACATTACAGCTTATACAAATGTAGAGACAGATTATAATTTCCTTCAAATCTGTTCCCAATATTTCTTGTTGCATTGTCCCTAGCTATGTTATTTATTTTGTTGTATATGGGGTGATTTATCTATCATATAATCTTTGGGTACATAGGAGAATGCTGATCTTTGCATATTTGCTTTATATGTAGCTAATCCTTTGAGTTATCGGATTTGTTCTAACAGAGTCCATTTAGTCCAGTGAATTTTCTAAATGATAAAATATTTGCTCAAAATGCTAATCTGCCAGGCTGAGATGTCATATGTAAACAACAGCCACTTAGTTCCCCCCACCCAAGCCTAGTTGTAATGTGTGGTTATACATACCTTCCCAGTAAACCTCCCATGAATGCAGGTTAGCAAGTCTTTGTGAATAAGTATGGTGTAATCCTTTTCAAACCAAAATGGGCAAGCTGTGATCGTAGACAGTTTCATATTTTTAGAGTCTAAAACATTATAAGGAAACCCTGGTGGTGTAGTGGTTAAGTGCTATAGCTGTTAATCTAACAGGCAGCAGTTCAAATCTTCCAGGCACTCATTGGAAATGCTATAGGGCGTTCTCTGACCTATAGGATTGCTATGAGTCAGAATCTACTCAACAGTGCTGGGTAAAGTACTATAAGGAAGAAAACTAGCATCAGTTATGCATTCAGCTGATATAAAAGAACACTAATTAAATAATAAACTTGAGGTCAGGTATACTAACTGATAAATTAAAACACCTTTTTTGATAATTTTGCTCTATCATTGCCCTTTAGCCCAAGATTACCTGTGGAATAATTTGTGCTTATTAATCATTGTAAGGAATGACAATACATGCTGCAAAGAGCCATCTCAGTGAAACGAAGTTCGGAGGATTTATCATAAGGTTTGAGGTTGTTTTTGTTGACTTTGGGAAGAGGTTAAAGAAGTGAAGTTTTGCTCTGGATTGGATTTTGTCAGGATTGAGGGATAATTCCGTGATTGGTTGTCCTAACAAATCTTGGGCAGAAGGAGCGAAGCACCAGACCAAGGCCAAAGCAGCGATCACTCAGATCTGACAGGATAGGAAGATATTTGTTTTATTGAGTGTTGTACATGTTGCTTGAGTAATGTTCAGGTATTTTTTTTTATGGGTTTGGGTATAATTTTAGAACTTGTCTTCATCCACCATTGTCCCAGAGTGACCTTGCTTGAGGTCTATGTTTGATAAATTGTTTATGTTCATCCAGAGAGCATTAAGGCCAGCTCCCAGATGTTAGAGGCTGCTTTTCTCTCTCAGCACCATCTAGACCATGGCATAGTGAGGGACATTACCTACCCCAAAGAGTATGTTCTGTTTACATGAGAGTGTTAAATTTCAGCGTCAGGTTTTTTTTTAGATATGAGTTAATCCATTTTAGTTTCTTTTTCTGTTGTTGTATACTATACAATTAACTATGGTGAATACAATCTTTTTTTTTTTTTAAGTTCGAAAAGCAGAGTTGAAATTTCTGGTGGTATTATCTTTCTCGCATTGCTACCAGGAGCATCTACTTGAAAATTCACCTCTGAAGCTCTGAAATCTTGGGTTCAGAAAGGTATTTTGAATTTCATACTTTTATCTGTGTGTGTGCAAAATGAGAGTTTGTGGTACACTGATTAAGTGATCAGTTGCTAACCAAAAAGTTGGTGGTCATTACTAAATAAACAAGAATTTGTATTTCTGGTAACTATGGCTTTTGCAATATGTATGTAGACATTATGCTAATCAATATATAAAAGTTTATGTAAAATGGCATATGATGTATTTACAGTCTATCTTACCAGAAAGCAGATTTAAATATGATGAAAATTGTGTATTTTTTAAATTTAGTATAAAGTATCCTCAGATGAAACAGAACTCTTATAAAAGAATTATGATGGTCATCAGGTTTATGTAATGAATGCTTTAATAATTCTCCACTAATTTCAAAAGAAAAAAGCCACTAGAAATTCTGTAAATCGTTGCCATGGATTGAACTATG
This sequence comes from Heterohyrax brucei, assembly GCA_028571685.1. Taxonomy (NCBI): domain Eukaryota; kingdom Metazoa; phylum Chordata; class Mammalia; order Hyracoidea; family Procaviidae; genus Heterohyrax; species Heterohyrax brucei. Next base: position 23,512,784 of record CM053147.1, read on the forward strand.
TCCTTAAAATCTGTAAAGATAGCTAGGCCGTAATTCCCAATATTGGGTGACTGTCCACATCATTTTTCCATCTGCTGTGATTTTCCCAAGTGTTGTAAAGTCTACCTCTATGATGGTAATGAGGTAGGATTAGTGACATTTATGTTAATAAGGCAGAGATCAATATACAAGATTAAGTTGTGTCTTAAGTCAATGTTTTTTGCAATAGAAATGAGAGCAGTGACAAGCTGCCATCCGAGGACACAGCAAATGGTCCCAACTCAGCAGGAACGGATGCTCACTGAGGACCAAAATGACATGCGGTAAAGACATCCGAGAAGACAGAGAGACCCACAAGAGTGGGTGTCTACATCGACTTGGGACTGGAAGAACCAGATGGTGCCTGGCCACCACCAGTGATAGCCACAATGGAGCTCACAGAGAGGAGTCTCACTGGCAACACAAGAATAAAAAGGGGTGCATCCTGAGATCTCCACTAAAAGACCTCAACTGATGGTCCAGCGGTTTTGGGGTTCCTCCGAGAACATGGCCCCCGGCCCTAATGCTGCCCTTTCCCATAAATTATAACAAAGGTCCACTCTTTGGACAGGAATGGATTGGACTTGGCAATGCAGAGTGACCATATATTGAAAGCACGTTATGGTTCTATACATCTGTAGGATATCATCTTGCCGACCTCTGGCTGGAGGAAGGGGAGTGGACGGAGAGGAGGGGAAAGGAGGCTGTTGGGAGGATGAGACATGTATGGAGCAGAGAGGAATAGTGTGCTGTCACCGGACAGGGAGAGCAGTGGAAGCTGCATGTAGGTGGGCATGTAAATTTATACGTGAATGCACATTTTCACTCAGTCATGTTAAATAAAAAAATAAAAGAAAAAAAGAGAGCAGTGAGAGTGAGAGAAGGGTACCACATACCACCAAGAATGCAGCACATGTTCCCACGCTGGGAAGAACTTTTCGACTTCTAGATGATGCACTATGAGAGAATCAGACTTATAGGTTGAATCCATCCACTTGTGATACTTCTGTTATAACTGCACTAGGTAACTAAGACAACATTTGATAAAACTATCTAGATTTTTGAGAGAATAGAATATTTACATAGCTAACATACAAAAATAGTTACTAAATTATTAGGCTGGGTAAGTCTGATATTTTTTCTGTCTACTGAGAGCAAGTAGCAATTCAGAAATCTCCTAGGGCCAGTAAAAAGGAGCCACATGTGTTTACGTCTTGACACTCAGAAATATTAACGATATGATACGTGTTTCCTATGAGTTGATATTCTTTGTCAAAGAAATAAAAAGTTTGTTCTACTATTAGTCTGGTGAAGAAATGAGGTTGTGTGCAATACAGGACATTAGATCTCAGTGTATTGTTAAATTCATTGATCAGCTTAGCCAGGGATTTTGTTTCTTAAAAGTATACTTAGAAATTCAGACCCAAGAACCATTTCTAAAGAATCTCTTTCTACTTGAAATTCATGGCAATTATATTCAAAACAAAGTTTTGAGTACTGTAGAATTTAAGTAGCTTGAGCAGAAAAAAAAAAGCATGAACAAGAATTCACAAAGTGATGATTTTTAAGCTGTATAATTTTTATGGGACAAATCTGCTACAAAAGACCTCTTCAAGGCATTAAAAAGTAAAGATGTCACCTTGAGGGCTAACATGTGTCTGAAAAACTCATGGTGCTTTCAGTTGCATTATTTGATGACTACAGAAGACAGTACAACTGATATTTTTGAATTGAGGTGTTGGAGAAAAGTATTAAATATACCACGGAACTTCAAAAGAGTAAACAAATCTGTTCTGGAAGACCAACCAAAAAGTTCCTTGGACGTAAAGATGGAGAGATTGTGTCCCACATATTTTGGACATGTTGTCTGGAGGTATCAGTCCCAGGAGAAGGATACCATGCTTGGTAAAGCAGAGGGTCAGTAAAAAAGAGGAAGACCCTTAACGAGAACACAGAGGCTGCAACAACGGGCTCAAGTATATCAATTTTGAGCACAGTGAAGGACCAGGCAGTTTTTTGCTCTGTTATACACAGGGTGGCTTTGAGTCAGAACCAACCTGAAGACACCTAACAACAATAATTTTAGTCTGATAAGCATTATTTTTGTCTTCATTTTTACTCAGCTATTTCTTTACAAGCAAAATAAGTAACAGATGTCATCACAGAAGCAGCAACATTTCACACTAATAATGATCGGTTTTTAAGTGTACTCTCAAACTGCCAAAGTTAAATATAGGTGATGTCTAAGAGAAAAAAAAATCACATACAATTGTGTTTCTCTAATCATATTAACTTAATGCATACTGAATTATGTATACGGGATTTTTAAAAAAATCAGCTCTGAACTGTTAGTACCGCACCCTGCACCACCACTTGCCATTGAGTTGACTCTGGCTCCATGTGTCTTGGAGTAGAAACGTGCTTCACTGGGTTTTCAGTGACAGATTTTTCAGACACAGCTCACCAGGCCTTTCTTCCAAGGCACCTGTGGGTGAAACTCAACCTCCAACTATTCAGTCTTTTCAGTTAGTAGCTGAGAATGTCAACTGTTTGCAACAATCTGGGACTTCAAGGGCTCTATGGAGTGCTAATGCTGTTTCACTTTTCAGATTGATGCCTGAGTGATACCCTTGTGACGTTCCTTTCTCCCTATTTCTGTTTTATATTTGTGCCTATTTATGTCTATTTTTAATTGGTTATTTACTATAGATTGGCAAACTGGACAAGCTTAATTTTCCTAGTGTTCTGTTAATTTTCTAGAGCCAGCTAACTTCTTTTATCTTCACATAGTGATACACATTCATTTTGGAGTAATGGTGAACATCCTTAACTTCTTTACTCCTGATAAAGAGAAAGCCCAAGAAAAAGACAAATTTTATAGTTTTTTTTTAATAGTTTATAGTTATTTATGCTTATTATTTGGAACTGAGTAAACTGGTCCCAAGTGAATTTATTTTTAAATTTCTAGGACATTTCACAAGACATTTCTAAAAATGAAGACAACATGTGAATCTGTTTCCTTTGGTGGTATGCAGGAGGCATCAGCTAAGGCTGTGTGCCAATCAAAATACTGGAAACCCTGGTGGCCTAGAGGTTGGGAGCTATAGCTGTTAGCAGAAAGATGGACAGTTTGAATCTACCAGGTGCATCTTGGAAACCCTGTGGGAAATTTCCATTCTGTCCTTTAGGGTCACTATGAGTCAGAATGAATTCAACTGCAGTAGGTAAACATATAGAAATGCGTCTTTAATTTTCAGGTATTTATTCAGTTAATTCACCAGACACACACACAAGCAAAATAGTCCATTTGTCAGAGATTTCTCCTTAATGATGTTTAGAAAACAGATCATAAAAAGAATAGAAACAATACATTGAATCAAGACTTAACAGTGAATTGGCCTATAAATAAATAATACTACCTGAGTACTGTGCTCCTCAAATATAACTGTCCAATCGAAACCAAATGGCAAAGATTTACCTTTGACCAAAGATGAGAAGGCAAGAGGCGACAGAGAAGCTAGAGTAATAGAAACAACCAACCAAAATGGAAATAATGAGAACACTGATATATTGTGAAAATTATGACCAATGCCACTGAACAACATGTACAGAAATTTTTAAATGAGAACCTAATTTCTCTTGTAAATTTTCCCCAAAAACACAATAAAATATTTTTTTAAAAAAACTTAAGGGTGGTTTGAAAACCTGGGTGGTGTAGTGGTTAAGTACTACCTCTGCCAACCAGAAGGTCAGCAGTTTGAATCCACCAGGAACTCCTTATAAAGTCTATGGGGCAGTTCTACTCTGTCCTGTAGGGTTGTTATGGGTCAAAATCAACTCTGTGGCAGTGGGGTTTTTTTTTTTTTTTGGTCTTTAATAGTATTTTTTGTTGCTAATTAGAATTGGATTGGCTCCATCCTGATCATTTCAAGTTCATAAATTCATTCAAAGTAAATGTTATCGTTGGAATAGGAAAGCAGACTACGGAAATTTGGAATCTTTTTTGTGTGTTTTCTGTGGGTACTTCATGTTCAGAACATATGGTCTTCTTATGCACAGTGGAGTAATTAGAACTCTAAGGTCCACCAGAGAGCACGTGATAACAAGAGTGCTATTAGCATCTGGAGCTCCTGGGCTCATCTGCAGACAGGATAAAGGATGCTCAGAGTGTTGAGCTATGCAGCAGTGGTACACACATGGTTGGCAGCCAGAGCTTGGAAAGAGCTATGGGATTTTCTGAAATCATAGTCCTAACTAGCTCCAGGTAGGTTAACTTGAAACAATTGCTGTCTCTTCAGTTTTGAAATCAAGAATCAATGCACAGTCGTTAATGGTAATGAGAATGAAGCTCACTGCAGTTTTTTCTCAGAATCTCACTTTGTCCTGCCAGAAGTGCTCCCATCAGCCCAGTTGTGGTGGTTCTGGTAGATATCCATGCACACAGTTTAAATCATCTGGTAAGTCCTTTAAGAAGGAAAGAGAGCAAGAGTAAGAACATGAAACTTCCTAAATCCAGAAATGCCAATTTTCGAATTAAGCCTACCTTCCAATAAATTTATTTTGGAGGAATGTCTGTTATTCCTAAATGACTCAGTTATTCCAGAACATTTCTAAAAATGAAGACAATATATGAATCCATTTCCTTTGGTGGTAGACCCTAACCAAACCAAAAACCCCCTGCTGTCAAGTTGATCCCGATTCATAGAGACCCTCTAGGACACAGTAGAAACTGCTCCGTAGAGTTGCCAAGGAGCACCTGGCAGATTTGAACTGCTGACCCTTTGGTTAACAGGCGTAACACTTAACCACTATGTTACCAGTGTTCCCATCAGTAGGGGGTGATTTTTGGTGGTAGTAAAGTCTGTGTCCCAAACTAAAACTAACCTCCGCCTTCTCCTCCTCCTCCCAGTGACTGAGTAGAATAGCCAAATAGTTTCCAAGCAGTACCTGGTGGATGTGAACTGCTGAATTCTTGCTTAGTAGCTGTAGCTCTTAACCACTATGTCACCAGGGTTTCCAAGGTTATATAGAGAAGATTCAGTATTATTTTTTGATTAGCATATATTTTTCAGAAAGAATAAACGCTTGTGTTTCAGTATCAAAATTTTCTCAAATATCTTGAAATTTACCAATTACATTTGCAAACTCTTTAAAGCATGCTCAAAATAGACTTGAATAAATGTGATTATTCATGTATAATTTTCTAGTAACTCATTTGCATACTTACATACCTATAGAATTAACTTTCAAGCTTCCAGTATTACTTTCATTTTAAGTTGTTATGAGGTCTGCAAGTGGCAGTGTTTCATTTCAGCTTTTTATTTGTCATACCAGTTTATTAATTGTTCTAATACCAAATTACTTTAAAAATTTTAATATCAACAGTGGTAGTGCTATAAAAGCTAGTTTTATAAGTGTGTTTTATGATTTACTGAAAGCTAACAGTTCCCACATGGAAAACTTCAATATTCATTACCACTACATTTCCTAAGTATCATTTGATTTAATTTAGTATCTTACTTAAATGTAATGCAGCTAAAGAAAGTTTATTATATAGTAATTTGGGGGAAAAATAGAGTTCAGTTCTATTTCTTTATAATATTTTTTCTGTGACTAGTTATTTTTGGAAACCCTGGTGGCATCGTGGTTAAGTGCTACAGTCTGCTAACTGAAAGGTCAGCAGTTGGAAGCCACTAAGTGCTCCATGGAAACTCTATGGAGCAGTCTACTCTGTCCTATGGGGTCACTATGAATTACAATCAACTGGACAGAAGTGGGTTTGGTGTTTGGGGATAGCCGTTTTTGCATAGTTAAAATATATGCTATATGCATTTTTAATGCTGTGTTTTCATTTATCATTATGAAAACACCACCCTGAAATCTAGAAAATTCTTCATAAAAAAGAAAAATGTCATACTTGTTAAACATATTAAAAATAATTTTAACTACTTAACCCTTGACCCTGGAACCCTGGTGGCATCATGAGTAAGTGCTACAGCTGCTAAACAAAAGGACAGCAGTTTGAATCCACCAACAGCTCTTTGGAAACCATTTGGAGCAATTCTACTCTGTCCTAAAGGTTGCTCTGAATTGGAATTAGCTGGACAACAATCAACTCTTTTTATTTATTTATTTTTATTATGATTGAATGAAAATGTATAGTCCCATATAAATTCACATACTCACCTGTGTGCAACTCCCACTGCTCTCCCTGTCTGGTGACAGCACACCCTTCCTCTCTGCTCCATATATGTCCTGTCCTCCCAACAGCCTTCTATCTCCTCCTCTCCACCTGCTCTTCTTCCTCCAGTAAGAGGTCAGCAGGATGACATCCTGTAGACGCATAGAACCATAAATTTCCCACAACATATGGTCACTCTGTGTCTCAAGTCCAATCCATTGTTGTCCAAAAGGTTGACCTTCATTGTGATTTATGAACAGGGGCAGCATCAGGGACAAGGGCTGTGCTCCCAGGGGAACCCTGATGCCCCCAGACCACCAATTGTGATCTTTTAATGGAGATCTCAGGGTGCACCCCTATTTATTCTTGTGTTGCCCGTGAGACTCAATTTTGTGAGCTCCATTGTGGCTATCACTGGTGGTGGTCGGGCACCATCCAGTTCTTCTGGTCACGAGTAGATGTAGAGGCCCACTCATGTGTTTCTCTATGTCTGCTGGGTTCTCTTTCCCCCACGTCATTCTTGTCCTCGGTGATCATCTGTTCCTGCTGAGTTGGCAGCATTCGTTGTAGCCTCAGATGGCAGCAACACTCAACTCTTAAGAAACCATAAACTATTGTATGATTTGTAAACATTATCTTCAAACAATTTTTTTTTTTTTTTTGGTGATTGAGTGAAAGTTTACTATACAATTAAAATTTGCATGCCCGCCTACCTGCAGCTCCTGTTACACTCCTTGCCCGGTGACAGCACACTCTTCCTTTCCGTTCCATACATGTCATATCCTCTTAACAATCTCCTGTCCTCTCCTTTTCACCCTCTCCACTCCCCTCTAGTGAGAGGTCAGTAGGTCAACAATCTACAGATGCATAGAACCATAAAGTACACACATGTCACTCTGTGTCTCTTTGTCCAATCCATTCCTTTCCAAAGAGTTGACCTCAGTAACAATTTATGATTAGGGGCAGCGTCAGGTCTTGGGGCCATGTTGCCAGGGGAAACCCCCAGGCCTTTGGCTATCAATTGCAGTCTTTAGTGGAGTTCTTAGGGTGCACCCCATTTTTTTCTCATGTCTTCAAATAATTTTTATAATTTTTTAATAGTGGATACAATGTAGAGAAACATAGTTTTCTATATCAGTGATGAGAAGAATAATATACAGTCTCAGTAGTGCAGTGCTTTGAACTAGTTCTTCTGGATTCAGTCATGACCGAGGAAGTAAAACGGAGCTGTCTCGATTTTGCAAAATTTGGGTGAACCAGCACAATAACCAGAACAGGAAAAAACTGTGGGTCAAAACCCTGCTGCAAACTTAATCCCTCTCTTAGGAAAAAAAAGGCAGAATATACATTCTTGTTGCTATTGTTACATGCTGTCGAATCAGTTCTGATTCATAGCAATCCTGTGAACAACAGAACGAAACACTGACCGGTCTTGTGCCGTTTCCACAACTATTTTTATGCTTAAGCGCATTGTTGTGGACACTGTGTCGATCCATCTCATTGAGGGTCTTCCTGTTTTTTGCTGACCCTCCACTCTACCAAGCACGATGTCCTTCTCCAGGGACTGATCCTTCCTGACAACATGTCCAAAGTATGTAAGATGCATGAGATAGCAAACAAATTTCTTCTTTACCAGATTTGGAGCAGAGTCTGACATAGCGTTGCCCACACAGTGAAGGCAGCCAACTGGACCATTTGAGTATGTGTGGCTCACCACAGTCCTGCCAATAATCCAATCTCACCCAGCAGGCTCCTGAAAGGTCTCACTATACCTCTTCCAAGTTTCCCCTTTCAGAGCTCTGACCTGTAATATTTTCTGGTCTAGTGTGGTCCCAGATCACCTACATCGGAAAAATTTGAGTCTGTTCCTGTTCTGCTTCATAGGCTGTGCCTAAAGCAGTTTGAGCCAGTCTGAAGCTGTGCAACAGTATTAGAAAACACTGTGAAAATACATCAACGCTGTAAACACACTGATATTGTTTGGACAGATAATTGTACTCTTGGGGAACTTTCTCTCAGAAATAATCATAAAAATAAAAAGTAAAGGAAAATATGTGTCTGAGAGTCTTGTTTTAAAGCATAAAAAGGAGGAAGTGGCCTAAAAGCTGAATCACAGAAATGATTGACTAAGTTACAGTCTGTAGTTTCTTTTCAATAGCGTGTGTTATTTTAAAAGATTTATCAACACTACGTAGGCTCCATCAGTCAGCACTGACTCGATAACAATGGGTTTGGTTTTGATTATATTACAAATACTTTTCCATGCTTCTCTTGCACATTTTCTCATTGTTTTGGCTTTCTCCTCATACTGATTTGGCTCATGTTTCCACCATATCAAAATGGAAAGATTTTCTCTTCTTCTAATTGTTAAATTAGTTGCTTCAATTAGAGCAACTCAGCTTACTTGTTTCTGTCTAAAATAGTCCATTGGGTCAAGGAAGAATAAGGTAGGAATCTCAGGAACTCATGACAGATCAATACCCCTACACTGGACGGTTGTTACCTAATGGGGATTGAGTATAAGGGATGCTGGAAATAAAAGCAATAATGGGCTTAGAGGAAAACTGGAGTGCAGTTATCACCCAATGGATCTTAAGTAAAGAAAAAAATAAAGATATAATGGCATTTATTAGACTTTTTAAATATGAAAACCAATTTTTCATCTTTTTGGCAGCCTAGCAAAACTGGTACCATTATCAAAACTGTACACATAAGAACACTGAGGCTTACTGAGATGAATTCATTAATTTGTTTAAGGATATAGTCATTGGGATTTGACTTCAGTTCTAACTGTAAGCCCTATGCTCATTTTAGGCTCTGTGTTACCTTCTCCTGGACAGTTGCAGTATACAGTCATAAAGTGTGATTTTTTTTCTCACTGAATTTCTTGAATAAGCCTTTCTGTTTCATATTTAAAGCCAGGAATTGACTTATATTTTAAAAACATGAGGAAAAATGTGAGGTTAAAATGAAATTGGAGAATTTAGGCAAAAATATTGGGTATGGAGTTGGTAAATGCTCCCTAGAGACACAGCGGTATATGGGGGATCCTTTATGATGAATTGTCTAAGTCACAGGCTTTTGACTGTGTGTATTGGTATTCCATATACAAATCTGTAGCAAGTGCATGACTGAAAACTGTTTTCCATTATCTGGAAGAGAAACAATCAACAGGAAAGCACTTGGCAAAGACGTGAAACAAGCATTCCAGAAAAGCTCTGAAATATTTTTACCAACAGGTTACAAGCTCTCTAAAATATGTTATCTAAAATGCTTAACCTTCAAAACTGTTCTACAGAGAAGTCTAATATTTATAAATTCTGTATTTACAATAACAATGTAATGGTTTATTAAAAGGGAGCCAAATCAAACACAAGGCATATGGTTAAGTACATATATATTTTGCTCTAAATCTCAGTGCATTGTACAGAGGTCAGTGTGTGTGTGTGTCAAGTGTCTTGATGTATATATTTCCCATTAGAAGCTATCAAATTCAAAATACAGTTATTTATTTAAAAATAACATTTTTATAGGGTAAACCACATACTCAAACTCTAGACGACGCCAGGACTGTGAGTCAAGGATCCCAGAGACCTTGCCCAAGCCACGCAGCAACACTATGACTTTGACCAACTGCATCATATCACACGGCCTCTGTTTCTTATAGGTAGATGTATACAGCTGTGCTAGATGATGTCTCAAGTTTTCTTTAGTTCTAAAAGACCGCTATTCAATAATTTTACTTAAACACAAATTTTTCTTCTAATAGAGTGTGACAAATTATATTCTAAAGCGTATCTTCATAAATAGATGATAATTGATGTAATGAACACTGAGTTTCTTCTCCACTTAGCTACTAGGGACTCAGTGGTCGATGAGTGATATAGACTGTTTCTTCGGATAGACTCTTGGAGAGAGGTATAAGACAGTAAGTTTGTTTGTTCTCTAACTCTATTTTAAACCCTGGTAGGAGAAATTCCCCCTTCTTCCCCTGGCTTATATATCTTCCAAAGACTTTCTTTTTCTTGCCATTTTTAGATTTTCATGCCTAAAAATAAGTCTAGTATATTCCAGTCTTTTCATTTCCATGTTTGTAAACATCTTGCATGATACTGATTCATCTTCTTATTAAAAGCTTGTGCTTACCCATGACTCAGCCCTGAATCTAATTTTTCACTCCTCCTGTGACAGCTTCCTCCTGTTTACCACCTACTTCCTAGATATGGGTTGGTCCAGCTGAGTGTCCCAGAGAAAGGGAACAGCACAAGCAATCACAGGCAGTTCATAAATTGGGAGCCCACAGGCCCCATTCATAACAGAGACAGACCCTCTCCAGTTTCACAGGCCTTTAAAATCTTTTAAAAAAAACTGCCAGTATCAATAAGGTTGGAAGATTTTATATGATAAAATGGATTTGCAGTTTTTTTTCATAAGTCAGAAGACCCAGTACCCTGGGTCAGTACATACCATTGCCGTCAAGTCAATTCCTACTCAGAGTGGACCATAGGAGAGAGAACTGCTGAAGGGGGTTACAAGGAGTGCCTGGTGGATTTAAGTTGCCAGCCTTTTGGTTAGCAGTAAAGCTCTTTACCGCTGTGCCACCAGGGCCAGTGTATTAGTATGACCCAATGGCAGAGACTGGGCAAAGATGTCCCCTCTAAGCCAGTCATCCATTCCCCATCACTCATCAATGGATTATACTGGGCTTGCTTTGCTTAACAATTTGTCTTTCACTGGCATTTGAGACTTGAAAGTAGGCTCCAGTCATGACAAACTGCAAGTTGCTTAGTGTGTATTTCAGATAGAGCTCCTATTTATGAATATTAGAACTTACTCCAACAACTGTAGATAGTAAAAGCAATTTGTACAGTAATAGTAGATGGTCCACATCATCTGGAAGAATTGGCTCAGAAGATATGCAGCCCAAAACAATACCTAGATCACAGCCAAGTGGTGACTATGGATACTGTCCGACTGTTGGTACACAGGCTCCACAGTGAGTACCATAACACAGATTTGCGACAGCAACACTGAACTTCTGGCAATTGTGTCCTGAAAGTCCTCTGTTTCTGTAGAGCACCCCACCCCACTCCACAGCAATGCTGGGTCTGCTCAATACCACAGTCCTGTCTTCCTCTTCTCAATGATCCTTGTGAATGAATCCAGGTCAGATGGTGCTATCTTATCTGCAGGCGAGGCTTACGGGGTAAGTTCAGGCTTCTGTCTTGGTGAGGCAGAATTCAAAATAGAGAATCAACAAACAGAAAGTGTGTTCAAGGGATAGTGGGCTTTGATTAGTATAATCATGAAATGACTTGTTTAAAGACAGATAGTGAACTTCCTTGTACAGATCAAATTTGAAGTCACTTCTGTTTTGGAATCCACTATTCTATGCTTGCCTCTTACTCTATATTAAATAGGAAAACAGAAAGCTATAACCCTGTGGAAACAATCTGAAATGATATGACTTGCATGAACTGCAAGGAGATTTTTATTTTTAATTACACAAGTTTCCCATTTAAAAACCAATATTAGTCAAAGCATGCACTTAAATATCTAATACTTTCTGCACACAAACGTGGATAAAACCAGAAGTCATCTGACAGGGATGAAAGGACAGGTCTCTAGAGCACTAGTGTCACGGAAGGGATAATATTAACAAGGAATGCCGTCATATTGGTCTGTATGGCACAGATGACTTGTTTTAGGATTTATACACAATGATAGATGACTTGTTTTAGGATTTATACACTGATCCAAAATCTGTCCCTTAAGTACCACATGACATCATTTAATCCACATTGAGATGTAATGTCTCTATTAAAAACTGAGGTATTTTGATAACAATGTATTTTAACTTTATGTGCAAATGAAGGCCACATAGATGACTAGGGATTACTATAATAATGGAAAGAATTAATGTATGTGTTGGATCAATAAATTCTTTTAATAACAGGTTTTCACATCATCAGAACACTAACAAAAATCTGAACTGAGCTACTTTTCATGTTCTCAATCATCTTCTCTGTTTTCCCTTCCCACTGTAACACAACAAATAAAATATCCTCCTACTTTTGCCAAGATAAGTATAGGTATCAATTATCTGAACTGTAATTGAATTCCTTTTGCATAGCAGGCCAGTAGAAAAGAAGGGATACAGATGGGAAAAGAGCAGCATAATCAAGAAATCATAAATAATTACATTCAGAAGTCTAGCCTAGAAGCTTGTCCAGACATTTGTTTATCTTCATCCAATTATGTGCCTTACAAAAGTGGTGATTAAATGAGTGAACAAGTGATCTTTTCACAAGCCAGAAGAAATGTCACTTACTGTCTGCTCATTGATCATTGTCAGTGAAGGTCTGGAAACAGGGGAGGAAGCTAAGCACGGCCAGAGCATCACAGATCTGGGATGTGAGTGAGACAAAAGTGAGGACCCATGAGGGCACATTGGTGTCACAGATCACCCATTTTCTTTGCCTTCTTTTATTACAAAACAGAGTTAAAGGAAGAAACAGCTGAAAATGAATAGCCTCCCTGCTAAGAACATTGGAGAAACTAGTCTCTGCTTGAAATGTATTTTTCATTTAACGCATAGTGAATCTACAAAGATTAGAATATTTTGAAGTATCACAATCCAATTATTAGCATTTCCTTATTTTAAAATAAGCCCAGGAAAACACCAAGGTACTGTTCGGGTGGCTCTTTCACTTCTCTCTGTCACTGGCTTGCTCTTGCTCTCACTCTAAGCTGTCTAGCTCTTGCTCTTTCATTCTGTCTTACAATCACATCTTCTCAAGCAGGCACCTAAATACAGTAAGTTCGACACAGCAACAGAAATTGACTCCAGGACCTAGGGAAGAAGAGCATACTCAATACTTAAAAACACTAGAGTACTTCATACTAACTACCTCTATGACTCATTGTGAATGTAACTAGTGTTCAGCATCTTAGAAGATTACTTCTTTGAAAAACCGTCTCTCTCTCTCTCTTTCCATTTCTGAAAAGCTTTCATTGCCTACTCCATTCTTGCATAGAAAAGTCTGTCTTGATCACTAGTACAAAGAAATCTTGCATAGGCAAGTTGAATAGGAAATAGTAAGTGATTCCTTTTACCTCTTTGGAGACACGGTGGTACAGTGGTTAAGAGCTACAGCTGTTAACCAGAAGATAAGCAGTTTGAATCCACCAGCTCCTCCTTAGAAATTCTGTGGGGCAGTTCTATCCTGTCCTATGGGGTCACTCTGAGTCTGACTCCACTGGACACCAGTGGGTTGGTTTTTACCTATTTGAAATCAGAAAATGACACTTCCATATTCAGGAAATAGATTTACATATATTTGGGTATTCTTGCCTGGTTTAAACATTGCTTATAATTTGTAAGACTCCTGTGCTTGGGAATGAGGCTGAAGTAGGAGTGAGTAGGCACTAGGAAAGTGCTACCAATAGGAGACGGGTTGTGGTACACTGTGCCATTTATGCCAACTCAGAGTGACTCCATGTGACAGAGCACAACTGTCTCATAGGGTTTCCTAGGCTGTAATCTTTACAGAAGCAGATCAACAGATCTTTCTCCCATGAAGCTGCTGGGTGTGTCTGAACCACCAGCCTTTCTGGTTGGCAGCCAAACTCTTAACCATCATGCCACGAGAGCTCCTTACAGGCTCACAGTGGAAAAATGAAAGTAAACCCTGAAGCAAAGTAGGATGCCCAGGAGCAGACTGAGGTTGCTGAACTCGTGATGCCCTATTCACGCTGGACCCTCCTTCACCTCAGCAGCACCATTTCACCGTATGCAGTGGTTCACTCTTGAAGCACTTTTCTTGCGTGACATGATTCCAGAAACATAGGTACTCTTTACTATCTGACTTCTCTTTCTTTCTTTCTTAAGCTGCTCTTGTGTTTACCAGCAATGAAGTTGTTTTCCCAGGGTTTTATACGTAGCCCCAACCTCTTCCCCCTCTGTAGACTTCTTAATTTGTTGTAATTACAACTAGATTGGCTTAATTAAAACATCTCTCTCTACAATTCTAAATCAGTATCTCCATTCCCAACCTTTCCCCCAAGCTCAGATGACACATTGCAACTTAGATTTTAATTCTAGAGTGAATCCTTTGTGATCACTACATGTTTTTAATGCTATTGTTGTTTTCCCCCCAGCCACACTAAAAATTCATATGATTAGTTGATTATTTCTTTATCAATAGCACTGGGTCCTCATTACTCAGTTTCCAGTTTGCAGGACTGTGGTGACTTGCAGTTGCTGTAATATGGGAGGGTTTGCTACTGCTGTTTCAAATACTAGCAGGGTCATCCATGGTGGAGAGGTTTCACGGGAGCTTTCAGAGTAAAACAGACCAGGAAGAAGGGCCTGGTTGTCTGCTTATGAGAAATGTGATCTGTGAAAAACCTTATGAATGGCAGCCAACATTATCTGATATACTGCTATAATAAGCCCCTTAGGGTGGGAGATACCCAGAATAATTCAGCAAGAGTTGTCTCCTCAAAGTAGAATTGACTTCAGTGAGGTGGATGGAATAAAACTTTTGGGACCTTCATTCGCAGATATAGCAGAATTCAAGATGAGACAAGCAACCAAAAACATCTATTAATAATCAGAATGTGCAATGTTCCAAGTATGAAACTAGGAAGATTAGACCTGAAACCAAACTCACCGCCATTGAGCTGATTCTGGTCAAATGAAATAGAATGCATAAAGATCATTACCCTAGCCATTGGTAAACTGAAACAGACTGGTACTGGCCATTTTGAATAGGACAATCAGATGGTCTGCTATGCTGTGACTGGCAGATTTAAGAGCAATGGTGTGGCATTCATCACCAAAAAGAACTTTTCAACATCAACACTGAAGTACAGCACTGCCAGTGGAAGAATAATATCCACGTGCCTATAAGAAAGACCACTTTATGTGACTATTATTCAAGTTTAGTCATCAACCACTAGTGCCAAAGATGAGAAAAGTTGCAGATTTTGACCATCTTCTGCAGTCTGAAACTGATCAAACATGCAATCATGATGCATTGATAATTAATGGTGATTGAAATGAGAAAGTTGGAGGCAAGAAGGATCAGTTGTTGGAAAGTATGGCCTTGATGACAGAAATGATGCCTGAGACCATGTGATAGAATTTTGCAAGACCAATGACTTCTTCACCAACATATACAGTGATTACACAGGTGGATCTTACCACATTATAGTCAAACTGACCACATCTGTGGAAAGAGACAGTGGAAAAACTCAGTATCATCAGTCAGAACAAGACCAAGTTCTGATTGTGGAACAGACCATCAACTGTTCATTTGTAAGTTCAAATTGAAACTGAAGAAAATTAGAACAAGTCCATGAGAACCAAAAGACAACCTTGAGTATGTCCCACTTGAACTTAGAGACAGTCTCAAGAAGAGATTTGTTATACTGGGCACTAATGACCGAAGATCAGATGAATTGTGGAATGACAGAAAGGTCATCATTCATGAAGAAAGCAGGAAATTACTGAAAAGACAGGAAAGAAAGGACAAAAATGGGTGTCAGGAGAGACTCTGAGGCTTGTTCTTGAAAGTAGAATAGCTGAAGCCAATGAAAGAAGTAATGAAGCAGAAAAGCTGAAAAGAAAATTTTGAAGAATGGCTCCAGACGACAAAATATTATAATGAAATATGCAAAGACCTGAAGTCAGGAAATCAAAAGGGAAGAACATTCCTGGCATTTCTCTGAAAGAACAGAAAGAAAAGAACTTTCAGATGCCAGAACTGAAGAAAAAAATTCAAGTCTTCAGTTGCGTTATTGAAAGATTCTACAGACACAACATTGAACAACAAAGGAAGCCACAAAAGAAAGATGGAAGGAATATACAGACTCCACTAACAAGAAACGGTTAATATTCAACCATTTGAGGAGGTAGCATATGATCAAGAACCAACGGTACTGAAGGAAGAAGTCAAAGCTGCAGTGAAGGCCCTGGTGAAAAACAAGTCTGCAGAAATCGGTGGAATACCAATTGAGATGTTTGAACAAACGAATGCAGCACTGGAGGTGCTAAAAATTTAGAACACAGGTACCTGGTTAACTGACCAAAAGAGATCCACATTCATGCCCAGTACAAAGAAAGGTAATCAAATAGAAAGCTGAAAATATCAAATAATATCAACAATATCACACACAAGTATAATTTTGATGAACATAATTCAAAACCAGCTGTAGCAGGATATCAACAGGGAACTGCCAGAAATTCAAGTCAGATTCTGAAAAGGATATGAAACAAGGGATATTATTGCTGATGTTAAATGGATCTTAACTGAAAACAGAGATTACCAGGAAGATTTTATCTGTGTTTTATTGACTATGCAAAGGCATTTGACTGTGTGGCTCATAAAAAATTATGAGTAACATTGCATGGAATAGAAATTTCAGAATAGTTACATGTACTCTTGAAAAATCTGTACACTGACAAAGAGGCAGTCTTCCAAATAGAACAAAGGGATACCGTGTGGTTTATA
This sequence comes from Heterohyrax brucei, assembly GCA_028571685.1. Taxonomy (NCBI): domain Eukaryota; kingdom Metazoa; phylum Chordata; class Mammalia; order Hyracoidea; family Procaviidae; genus Heterohyrax; species Heterohyrax brucei. Next base: position 23,529,500 of record CM053147.1, read on the forward strand.
ATCAGAAAAGATGAATGTCATGGTCATATCCTTTCATCATACTGATTCAATCTGTACAGTATGTAAATAATCTGAGAAGCTGGACTGTATGAAGAAGAATACAGCATCAGGACTGGAGGAAGATTCACCAACAACCTGCAATATGCAGATGATAAAAAGCAAAGAGGAATTAAAACACTTACTGATGAAGATCAAAGACTACAGCTTTCAAGAAAACAAAGATCCTCACAATAGGGCCAACAAGCAACCTTATGATTAATGGATAAAATACCGATGTTGTCTAGGGTTTCATTTTTATTCGATCAACAATCAATACTCATGGAAGCATTGGTGAAGAAATCCAACCACTTATGGCATTGGGCAAATTCACTGCAAAACCTTCTTTAAAAACCAAAGTGTCACTTTGAGGACTAAGTTATCCCTAATCCAAGTCATGGCATTTTCAATCTCCTTATATGCACGTGAACAACTGACTGTGAATAAGCAAGATTAAACAAGAATCAACACCTTTGAAATGTGGTGTTGGAGAACAGTACTGAATATACTACAGACAGCCAGAAGGCAGAATAGTAGTTAAGAGTTTAGCTGTTCCTTGGAAATCTTAAAGCGTAGTCCCACTCTGTCCCATTGGATTGTTAAGAGTGGGACTCAGCTGGACAGCAGCGGATTTGACTTGGTTTGTTTTGGCCAGAAGAACAAACTAGTCTTTCTTGGAGGATGTACAACCAGAGTGCCCCTTGAAAGCGATGATGGTGAGAATTCACATTACATACTTTGAGCACTGCATGAGGAGAGACAAGTCCCTAGAGAAAGACAATAAGCTTGGTAGAGGGTCAGTAAAAATCAGTAGGATCCTTGATGAGATGTACTGATACAGTGGCTGCAACAATGGGCTCAGACATAAGAATGATGGAAAAGGATGCTGCAAGACTGGACAGTGTTTCATTCTGTGTTACACAGTCACTGCAAGTTGGAAGTAACTCAGTAGCACCTAAGAACAACAAGAGAAGTAAGTCCCAATTCCAGTGAGTTGCAAAATCTTGTTTGATTGATTGACATTGTTTATGCCAGATACGCCTCTGTGTTTTGCATTAGTCCCTGGCTTCCAATCCTGTTGTCACTACCCTACTTTGGTCTCTATTTCTGACACCTGGGTTGATGCTAAATGGTCTCTTCTCTCCTGTCCATTTCACTGATGACTCAAACCTTCAGGAAATTACCACATTAATCTTTTTAAATGACTATTATATTTATATACTCAATCATACTCTTAAAAATCTTCAACAATCTCCTCTTTTACAACAAATGCTGTATCTAAGCTCATTTAAGGCCTTTGAAAATCTGATGTACATCTCTTAGAAGGTTTCATCATAACAGGTTTCTTTTCATGTATTCTATATCAAAATTGTACTACAAGATTTTCCCTGAACATGCTCAATGATTTGATTTATGTTCTACCCTCTGGATGCCATGCCCTTCATTTCAGTATGAAAAAATACACACATTTAAATGAGGTGTTCAACCCCACTGAGCATGGAAGAGGATTTCTTCCTTAACCTCAGGTCCCTGTGCTCATTTCATCTCATAGCCTTGTTTCTCATTCAGTATGTTCCTGTTATTTATTCTACTAGACTACAAACTTCTTTGGCAAGGCAACTGCATTTTGTAATTTTTAATCCTTCCAGTAGTGAGTTTCAGTAAATATTTGATGACTACATTAACAAAATGTAATACATTGACCTCTTAAAAAATGGGTTTGGACAGATAATCTCTTTACTCCACAGAAATACTCCTGGGTGTGCTGTTCAAGTCAACTGAGACTCAGAGTGACAACAGATGGCTCGGTAGAACTGCCTGTAGAGTTTCCTAGGCTGTAATCTTGACTGGAGTGGATTGTCAGGTCTTTTCTCCCACAGAGCAGCTAGTGGGTTGGAAATGCCAACCTTTAAGTTAGCAGCTTAGTTTTTAACCATTGTACCACCATATACTAAGAGTGAATACGGGCATGCAGCTTGAAGACGGTACCCTCAGACAGCCTAGAGAAAATAATCATATATTACAGGATATTTTCTTTATGCATCTCAGTAACAACTGAGCTCTATGGCAGAATTCTAATGATTCATTTAAAATAATGTTTCAAAGTCAAATCCTATCATGATAGTTATTAATATTTCAGGGGTATCCACTACTATCCTGGAGAGTCAGTTCTATTGTTCTTTCTTTCTCTCTCTCTCTCTTTTTTTCTACCTCTATGCTTCTTGGTCCTTGTTGAGATTATATTCTCATTAATAGTCTCAATTAAATTTATAATATTATACAGTTTTAATTCCAATTTGGCATTTTCAATCTTGCAAATGTGTACACTTACCTCCTTTTTGCTTTATCCCAGCCCTTGTTTGTACTGGCAGATCTCTTAGCCTTAGTGAAAACGTTTTATTGCTCAGATGTTCTCTAAGACCCTGTCATCCTCTAGTATTCATTAGTATTCCCCAACACAGAGGTTTCACCTCTCATCTGTCAATTTGCCACACTGTGGTGGCTTACATGTTACTCTGATGCTGGATGCTATGTAAATGATATTTCAAGTATCACCCGTGGTAAACAGGCTTCAGTGGAGTTTCCAGACTAAGCTGATTAGGAAGAAAGGCCTGCAGATCTGCTTCTGAAAATTAGTCTATGAAAACTCTATGGATCACAACAGAATATTATCTGATATAGCACTAGAAGATGAGCACCTTAGGCTAGCACTCCAAATTTACAGCACCCTCAGTGATGAATTTGAACATACCAATAACAGTGAGAAAAGTGCAAAACCAGGAGACATTTTATTCTGCAGTGTGTAGGTTGCCATTGGCTGGAGTAGCTTAATAGCAACTAAGAGTACAACAAGTATAGGGGTTACGTGAGTGTGGTAAAAGGCACAGTAACATGAAAATTAATTTATAGATCCAGTGAAATTGTTAAGGACATTGATGTTTCAAAGTACAAGCCGGTAAGTACTAAATGAGGGCATGAGTATCTTGAATACATTGCTCAGTCTTTCCAAACCTCAATTTTATATATAGGTGTGTATATATATATATATATATATATTATATAGGTATATATATACATAGGTATATATATAGTGGCATATACATATAGGTATATTTATGGGTATATATATATACACACTATACATATACATATGCACATAAGAAGTGAGAATAATGCCAACTTCATAATATTGTTGAAATGAATAATTGTGATAAGTAACCAACACAAATGGTAGATGCTCAGTCATGGTTAAACTGCTAAACACCCTTAATATTTGCAATTGCATAGATTAATGCTTTCAGTATGCAATTTTGAAATATACCAGTTACATGGTATTTAGTATTCACTCATTTGTTACATAGATATTTTTCTAATAACTAACCCATCCACTGATAATAATCCTATTAAATATTTGAAGTGGCTTGAAAGGAAGCACCTTGTTTGCTTTTGTAGTTTCTATTTTTTCCCCCTAAAATCTTTAAGATGTTATGATTTTCCAAGGCAGCTTTCCATGAATATTGTTTTCAAAGACGTTGGTTCTTCAGTGAACAAGATGAGTGTAGTTACTAGGGTTTTGCTGAATTAGATTGTGTTGAGTAAATTTATTTTAAATCAACAATAAATTGTTTGAAGGGTTCTCATAAGTCCAAACTCTCATATTCAATTTGGCCAGAAGATAGTACTACAAAGAATAGAGAAACAAATAGGAGGTTATATTTTGGCTTGTTTTATTTTTCCTGACAATAGCAACAACATTTTTTTTTTTTACTGTAGTTAGGAGTATATCATTCATTGTCCTTGAAGCAATAATTCAGGAATAGCTATGAGTAGATGACTTTCAAATGCACAACTGATAAATGAGATGTTTTCGTTGGAGAGGCATCTCGTAGCTTTTGAGTCTAAGAGAGAAAGCTTTCAATAGCAAGGTCTTTGTGAACAACCTAAATCACTAAAACAGATTTGTACTCAATGTGGGAAGACATTTAGGTCACCAATTCTTATTTCCAACCATCTTTATTATATTCAGAGGTAAATAACACCATCTGCAGCAGCATCTTTAAATAGGAAAAATATGATTTGTCCACATGGCTCACCACCAGCCTCAGCATCTTGTCCATCTCCACCCACAACACTTTTTCTCTCCATCCAGTCTGTGAATGTTACAGTATTAATTTCATGTTCAAATGGAAGGGTTCTCAATCTTATAAATTAGTTCTGATTTCTATCTCTCTTAATAATTCAGTGTTTTCCCATCTAAATCAACCCTGTGATGAATAGGAAAACTGCTCATCAAGCATTTACTTTCCAGATGTGTTTCTTAGTATGGATATATTTTTATAGATGTTCTCAATTAGATATGTAGAACTGGAAATGAATCTTAATCAGAGCCCAACCAGGAGAAGATGAAGTCGTAACCTGGCATTATAAGTGAAGAAGTTCAACATAAGAAACCAAATAATAGAACAACTGCAGAGGGCATTCTAAAGGTCAGGAGTTTTATCTACCTTACATGGCACAAACTCTATGTTGTAGCCAAAACACATGCAGAAGATGAGCACATATTTAGCACAAACAAGATTTGATATGCTATAATGCATAGCAATATGATGGATCTTGAGTAAACCAAAGTGTCTATGGATGCAGAAAAGACCATTCATACCACCACTTTTAAACTTTATTATACATTTTAAGGTCAGGCTCTGTGTTGGATACTGCATAGGTAACAAGAAAATTAACAAGAGACACAAGTTATGAGCAAGTTTACAAGAAAGAGACACAATTTATCAATTCTTTCTATAATTTGCTATGATAGAAGTTCTCTGTCCCAGGTTATAAGAAAGTATGTAGGAATAACTGGATAGAATATGAGAACCTTTAAGGGAAGAGATATTTGGATTAACATGTACAGGACAACTAGAAATCTATTTCAATTATTTGGAAGGCAACTCATTTTCTGAAGGCAACTCATTTGTAAGTCAGTTCCTTGCAATCCAGACTCTGCTACAGGAGGTTGCTTGCAGACTGTGTATGATGAAGTACCCTACGGAATCAGGGATGGAAATATAACAGATGGAGAAGTCCAAGTTTAATGGAAAGTCAATTATAGCCTTGACTGATTTCACCGGGAGTTCTGGAACTAGAATGAAATTGCAAGGCTTTTGTGAACTGACTTCGGCTGAGATGACTAAGGCTTTATATGGCCCATATCAATCACTCACGTGTATGCCACCACAAGAAGGGGCAGTCCCTACAGGAAAGGCAACTGTCTCTGAAGTCTTGATGGTCCCTGATTCAGGGACTGACAATGGAATGCTACGTGCTGACAGCAGTCCTGGGAGCTGAGGCAACACACGTTGCCTTGAAGACGAATCCTAGGAGCATATCCCAATGTCCATGACAACGGTGACACACACAGAGACTTAAGATTGATGGAGACAATTTGGAATAGTCACTATGATAATAAGAACACTTGTTAGAAGGGGTACCCATTTTAGAAGTGCTCAGGGGTACTGACGATGCAGTAGAGGCTGGTTACAACACTGGAGACGCCAAGTCTTCTTATCTCTGTGGGATGACAGACATTATTTGAGGTGTTCTAAGCAGCAGGTTTTGGGAACTGATTCAAGTCGTTGGACAAGAAAATTCGGCAGCAATTAAAGGAGACAGTGATGAGAATTAGCCTTCAGCCAAGGAGCACTAGCCCCTATGAGCTCCTAGTGAAGTCAAGGCATGATAGAATTTCCACAGTAGCTGTAAAACCAGAAACATGCAATGGAGGTGCAGTAGGAAGAAGAAGCCCCCTAAAGATGTTCCTGTCCTGAAAACCTGAAAATATATTAGCATAAATAGTAAAAGGGGCTCTAACAATGGGATGAGTGATGTGGACTTTGAGACAGGGAAGTTACCATAGATTATCAGGTTGGCTCTATGTAATGGTAACAGCTTTTAAAAACGTAAGTGGAGAGCAGAGAAGTATGAAGTGTGAGGAAGACTAAGCCTGTCATTTCTGGCTTTGACGATATAAGGGGACCATCTGTCAAAGAATAAAGGTGGCCTTAAGAAGCTGTCAAAGGCAAGGACGTAGTTTCTTCCTGAGAGCATGGAGAAGAAAAGTGAACTTGTTGGCACTTTGATTTTAGCCCAGTGAGACCTGTGTCAGACCTCTGACTTTCAGAGCTGTAAGACAACAACAAATTCATGTAGTTTTAAAACCACTAAGTTTGTGAAAATTTGTTCCAACACTATAAAAATCTATTGCTGGAGATATTTCCTCAGAGTAAGGTTCTAAATTCAGCATGTAAGGCAAAATTCAGTCAATGACCTTGACAATATCTTATATGACCCAGTAGTATAGTATACAGAGTCTAGTTTATACGCCTTGCATGTTAACCTGCATCCATAAAATAATCTGTATCCAAAATAATGTTTAAAAAATGCCAGGTATGTATATGACACATAGTTATATACACAAAGAGTATGTATGCAAAAAGAAAGTTAACCTCCTAAAATCACATCCAGGAGACAGCACAGGCATAATCAAAACTGCATGAACTAATTGCACACATGATGCTTCATTCTGTGTACACAAAATGGATACAAGAAAGACAAGAACATTATTAGAAATGGCATTTAAATAAGTCCATTTGACACAGGTGAGAGAAGCAGGAGTTCATTTACTAGAATGAAGTTAAATATCAGAAAGGCAGGCAGGGCAGTTCACCCTGAATTCTGAGCTGATGGATTACGGATGAAAGGGTCTTACTGTTTTTCCTGTCAAAGAACACATTTGGGGCAGGGCTCAAATTCCAGGCAAGATTAAATACTTAAAGGGATGCAGAGTCATGGTGTTAAGTTGATCAGTATAGAACCTGACAAATCTCTAATAATTTCCTTCTTTCAGAATCCCAGGAAAGACACTACTGAAAATGTTTTCAACACTTTAGGAAGTAATGCAGTAAGAAGGCTTCAATGCGGTAGTATTTTTAACTTAATAAAACTGAAATTTGTAATCAAATGCTATCACCAATCTGTATTCTTATAATTTGTACAGTATAATTTTGGAAATCAAGTTAGATCTTAATATATAAGGAGAATGAGTTATAGTGGCTTAAAAAGAAGAATCACTGTCCAAATTAGCATGTCTTGTTCAGTTAATAAACAAGATGTTTCTCCTTTGTTTTGTATATTAAGAAGTTGAAATATGTCCAGAGTCTCTCTTTAGGTCAAGGAAGTGTAGTGACATTGATGTCTGATACCTGGGCCAGCTCTGCAAAAAACAGTTCTGATTTTTTCCCTTTGGGGAAACATCCACCACATTCCACACAGTTTTCAGTGATGCAGAAAGTGCACAGGATGAAGGAGGCCACATCTGCTTATCACTGCAAATCTAACATCAGACTGAAATAGAAAGAATAAAAGGAAAAGAACACTATTGTGTTGGATTTGTTTTGAGTTACAATGTCATTGTAAAGGTGAAGCAAGTATTCCTGGAACTTGACTCTAGCTTTACTGTGGTATGACTGCAAACCATCTGGATTTCTTTGGATCTTTTATAATAGAAAAGCAAACCATGTAAGAAGTGATTCATCTGTTACAAGAAACTATTGATGGGCCTTACGAGGATGGCCATTTCATAGGTGGGAAGACAAAAACACAGTAAAACCGAACTCCTCACATTAAACAAAGTGACTGCAGGGCACTAAATGAAATTGGTGTGACTCCAGGACTTCAGTTAACGCCACGTCTGGCACTCCAGCAGCCAGCTCTGGATAAAGTCCGAAGGCTGAAGGTGGACAGGTAAGGGGATGAGAATAAGTTGGTCCTTCCCTGGGAAAGGACTAATTGTAGGAGTCCCCTTGCTTCTGGCTGGCTCACCAAAATATGCTGCCGAATTGAATCTAAGATCATCTGCCTGTCACTATGACTGAAAAGTGTGGAGACAATATGGGATTCAAGGAATAATTTATTTGCAGGTTTCTGCAGCAAACCTGGGGGAACAGTGGCCAATTCAAACTGTCCTCTGCTGTGGAAACCAAGGATATATGTCTTGCACAAAACTTAAAAGCTGGCTCAATCTTTTTTGCTTTTTCACTATCTTTTTTACTTTTCCACTATCTTTTTTACTTTTCCTTCTTTCACCTTCAATAAAGCATAAAACAGCTGGGTGTACAGCACCCACTCTTAAATTGCCCCGTTTTTACACCTAGTGTATCTTTTGCACCTCCCCCACTACTCAGTTCTGCATGCCAAGCCAAGTGCCGTCGAGTTCTGCATACACATGCTTTTTATTGGCGGTGTCTTCTCACCTTGCAGCATCTGTCAGCGAACAGCCCACTCTTTAGCCCCCACATTGGGCTCCAAAAATGTCAAGTCTCACATTCTAGCAGCCAGCACTGGATAAAGTCCGAAGACCAAATGTGGACAGGTGAAAGGATGAGAAATCTCACTCACACATGAAAACACATCAACCACACAAGAACAAATAAACACATCGTGCAAGATAAAGTTGGGGCCAGTGGGACCGTGATCTCAGATGGAGAATCATGGACACTGGTCCCCTGCACAAGCTTAACAGGATCCAACTTGAGGGCACTTGGCTTGGCTAGTTAGGAAGTCAACAGGGTGGTACATAGCCAAAAATCATGACGATCTTTGTTACAGAACAAAGGACAGAAACATGCAAATAGTTTTAACCTGAGCTATTATCCTACAAACAGTTTCAAGAAAATAGCTCTAGTTTGGGGCCTATTATATTACAGTTAGCTTAGTCTGGGCTAATAGCTTCAAGGAATAGTTCTTATTATTCTGTAAATAGTTTCAAGGGGCCAAGCAGAGAAGTACAAAACATGGGAAGAGAGGGGAAGGGGCAAGGGGGCTAGGACACAGTCGCTTCCAGCCTGCAGCATTCAGAATTGTTTGAATCCCTACAGTTCACACTGCAGGGAAGACTCCTTCCACCTGTTAGCTCTCTGGACTCTTCCTTTGGGCTTGATCAGCATGCCAAAGTAAGTTTTCTGGTAACTGCAGAAAACCTTTTTATCCTGACTACCAGGTACTTGGGGAGCTGTGGTGGATAAGATCATGTGTCAAGTTGGTTGGGCCATGATTCTCAGTGTTTGGGCAGCTGCATAATGTTATTACTTCCGTGTTGAAATCTGATACATGGTCACCTCCACACTGGAATCTGTTGAGTAGTAGAAGAGGGGGCATGGCCCCGGTGGCTCACTGCCCCCCTCAGCCTTCTTCTCCTGCCCTACTTTGCTTACTTCCTTCCTGCTCATCTTGTCTAGGCTTTTGCTTGTTCCAGATCCAATGGTTGCTCCTTGGTCAGGCGTCTGGTTACTCAGACTTGAGTATAGTAGCTTGCTAGTGGTCTTGCCTGCTGATCTCAGGTCTTCATGGCCTTTGGCAACACCACTCTCCAGGGTGCTGACCTTGAGCACCAGGAGAATTCTCTTTCCTCCTCTTTAGACTTGGGACTTACAGCCTCTAAAACCCATGTGAACCATTTCTTTGGCATGAATCTGTGTTTATATACATATATACATACATGGTTTTCTGGTTTTGCTTCTCTAGAGAACTCGGTCTAAGACATTAGCCCTGCTGGCACAGTGATTAAAGCATTCAGCTGCTAACCAGAAAGGCTGATAGTTTGAACTTACCAGCCGCTCCACAGGAACAAGCTGTGGCAGTCTGCTTCTAAATATGTACAGCCTTGAAAACCTTATCAGGCAGTTTCTACTCTTTCCTGTAGTGTTGCTGTGAGTCTGAATCAGCTTGACAGCAATCAGTTTGGTTTGGTTGGTATTAAACTTTTGATAAATGTCTATTTCATAATGAATGAAGAGAGAATAACTGATTTAACAAGCAAATAATTTATGTCTGACATGATGAGAGTACTGTAAAAATGCTCCACTCTTGACATTTCTTTATGGCAGTAATTCTGTGTCTGGGGTTTGTGGCCAGTGCTAATTAAGTATACTCTCTTTTTAAATGCTAATTTTTCAAGAAGTGATTCTTTCTTGGCTTATGGAACAGCTCACTTAAATCTTCTAAATTGGTTTGCTGGGGAGATGGCCCTGACTTCCTTCCCCTTTAGATGCAGGCTGATGTTCTGTTTCATAAACTAAGGCTATGCTCTCATCATGGCAATTAATAGAGTAATTGACCTAATGGGATTTTAACCTTACTCTCAGTCTTAATTGGACTATTGCTCTGGTATGTACATACTCTAATAAGGTTCCTAAGAAAAGCTTAGCCTTTACCTTCTAAAACCAAAGCACTACTGAGATTTCCCTTCACTGTAGTTTCCTCATTATAAATGTAATAAATGTTAAAATGCTCCAAACACAAGTACATGAGCTGAAAATAAAAAGTCCACTAATGATACCCTGAAAAGATGTTTACCATTAAGTTTGTAAGCTCTCCAGGATTTCCTGTTTCTTGGTCTATCTCTGCTACATGTGTGTGTGTGAGCATATGCACACATGTGTGCATGCACACACATGCACACACATGCACACACACACACACACGAGATCCTTCCAAGTACACATCTGATCATATGTGATGGGGTCAAATTTAACAGAAATATTTTGCCAAAAGTGTTGAAAAGTAAAGATGTCATCTCAAAAACTAAGGTGTGCCTCTCCAAGCCGTGGTATGTTCAGTCACATCATATGCATATGAAAGCTGGGCAACAAATACAGAAGACAGAAGAAGAATTGATGCCTTTGAATTGTAGTACTGGAGAAGAATACTGAATACACCATGGGCTGCCAAAAGGACAAACATACCTGTTCTGGAAGAAGTACAACCAGAAGTACAACTTCCAACTTCTTTGGAAGTAAAGATGGTGAGACTATGCCTTATATAGCCTGGACATGTCAGGAGGGATCAATCCCTGGAGAAGGACATCAGGCTTGTTAAAGTAGACAGTCAGCAAAAAAGAGAAAACCCTCAGGAGATGGACTGACTCAGTGGCTGCAACAATGGGCTTAAGGACAAAAATGATTGTGGGCATGGCACAGGACCAGGCGGTGTTTTGTTCTGTTGCACATAGGATTGCTATGAGTCAGAACCAACTTGATGCTGCCTAACAACATTTTGCCAAAAAGGTCCAAACCAAAGATCACCACTGTAGAATGAAACTTTTCTCATATAAGAACCTGGAATTTTTACATAAAATTATTGTTTTTAATTTTGTTGTTAAAATGTATGCACAAATTAAAGTTTGAAATCATAATGCATAAACAATAAATTTTCACCACAGTCTTATGCTAGAGTAATTCTGTGGCCCCTACATCTCATATTTATAAAGCTAAATGGAGATTTCTTTTATCAGATATTGGTAGAAATAAAGCTTTCAGAAGGAGTGGGATTGATTTCATTTATCTTTCCCAGTACTTGGTTTCCCTTCTTCAACCTCTCATATCTTTATTATTGTTATTATTTATTATGTGATTCATGATTTTAGAGATTTTCTCATCATGAAATCCTGTTTGACAAAGTTATTATTCATCTTTTTTGTCAACATCAGATGATATAAAGAATTTCCAGGTAGGATTTCTTTTTTTTCTAAAAACAAGTACCCTAAATTCAATTTTAAAAAGTAGCTGTTTAAAATAATATGAGTTATTTTGCTTAATACTACGCCTTCAAATAAAACTGTGGCATTATGACAAAGATTGAATTATTATATAATCTAATATTTCTTACCCTAGTCTTGCATTATTTGACAACTTTAAATAGGTTTATTGACTTGAAAGGGATAGTGAGATCTTTTAATGTTACATGGTCAATATGTTTTCATAATATTTATATTAGCTATCAATCTATGCCTTTAACTTACTAATAGTTGTTGCTAATATAAAAACTAACAACTGTAATAATTACTAAACTATTACAGCTTGGAAACCCTGGTGGCATAGCAAGTTAAGTGCTACGTCTGCAAACTGAAAGATCGGCAGTTCAAATTCACCAGGCATTCCCTAGAAACTCTATGGGGCAGTTCTACTCTGACCTCTAGGGTCGCTATGAGTCAGACCCAACTCAATGGCCGTAGGTTTTTTTAATTACAGTATTTTGTTGTTCTATATTGAATATACAAATAAACTCAATTTCCCAATAGGTTTTTTATTATAATTCTGTTTTTTAATAGTTTTATGACATTTCATCTGAAGATTCACAAAATCACCACTGTAATCAAGTTACAGAACTATTCCATCATCACAAAGTTCTCCTTCAAACTACCCACTTATATTTACTTGAATCTCTCTCTCTCTATTTATATATATACACAGGCATATATATACATATATGCACATTTGTAAAATGTGCATACACATATTATCTTGAAAATTTTCAAATAATAGCTTCTCTGATGTTTTTACCAAATAGAAATGTTTTTCTTAATGATGAAATATTGTACTAATAGATGGAATAAATTGGTGATGAGGAGGTGTGTACCAACAGTACATGGAATGACATGCTATGGGATGCTGTCAATGGCACGTATTTTTCAGGGGGGAGAAAAACAGATATAACACAAATCCTAAACAGTTTCATTTTTTCTTCTTTTTTTTTCTGCTACCCATATACTGTATGCTTTTTATGTGATTGTGAAATCTGCCCCACAAAATGCTCTCATTTATTAGGATATAAAGTTCAAATATATTACTTACATTTTAAGAGAAAATATTTTAACAATATCTAGTACATAAAGGGCAAATGTTTACAGCAGGGTTTCTCAAATTTTGTCATCGATGGAGAATTTCCTGGCAAACTGTTAGAAGTCCAAATGCCCAGAACACATCCCATGCCAACTAAATCCCAGTCTCTGACCCTATGTCAGATGTTTTTCAAGTTCGCCCAGTGCTCCCACAGGGTAGCCGAGTTTGAGAACTAGCATTTACAGTGCCTTCACCTGTTGTCAAGTCCTTCCTTCTCCAAGTTTAAACATTCAAAGTCTCCTCACCTAATCCCAGAACCCATCCAACAATAGAAACTAGTCTCCAAATTTCGCTGAAAGCGTTTAGAAGCAAAAGTGTATTTCAATTCCTAAATGGTATTTCCATCTTTACTTTGAAAATAAAGATAACCTTATCCCACTTTAATTCTTTGCATATACTTGGGTTAAATCTCTATTCTGTTTCCTGAAATGAGAGGAGATACATTTTAAAATCATAGAAAAACCTCACTGAATTATAAATCATCGTATATCAGAATTTTAAATGTGATTCTCTCTTTGACTCAAGTTAAAAAGACAAAATAATAATCTGAAAGTCATGCTTTCTTTGGTGTGGTGAATTCTCCTGCAATCATTGTAACTGGCCCTTCCTGTCTGAATGGCAGTTTTGATCTGCCCTGACCTGTCCTATCTCGGTTAGTTCAGCTCTTTTTCTGAGTTTAGAAGGGCAATAAGCCCATCCTACCAGCCTGGGGAAGACTTCAAATAACTTGCTTGTATGTTTTTAAGCTTTTGTCTCTGGGTGATCAAACGGACAGCAGAGGCGCTTGCTCCAAGTTGATCTGCCTTAACGCGAGCCCCTGGTAACTGAGAATGTCAGCAGCTGCTTTGCTGCTCTACTGGTGTGGACTGAAGCAGAGCGCTAACAAGATGCACAGACCTTGCAGAAAAACAGTCACGGGAGAATGCTGAGGTTTACAAACGCTGCTCCAACTAGGCTCAGATCTTGTCATTTCAAAATGCGGGCCCCGCAGTGCCAGCGCCACACCGTTAGACAGCACGGAATTTAGAACAGCTCAGAGTTCGCTGATCTGGGGCCATGGTGGTGAAGCCAGTGGTTTTCCGTAATTCAGCACCCGACAGGGCTTAGGAACCGATAACAGTGCAACATTAACAGGCAAAAAGTTTTAAAAACAAAAAATTTCAAGCACTGTAGCAAAATGATAATTCCAGAACAGCTGAGGGAAGTGAGATGCTGCTTGGTGTGACCAGCGCTCCCAAGAGAAATTCCTGTGGTAGAAGACACTTAGAACACATTTCCGCCTTTGCAGTGCAGTGGATAACGCTAAATTGCAATCTGTAGTTTCTGACAAGGTTTTTGCCCTCCCCCTCCCCTCTTCACCACGCATATTTAAGGTGTGTAGAAGGCACTAAAAATCTTCCAGAAGATCCACCAGAGTTTAATTAAAATTCCATCTAGCTACTCACTGTATAGCACAGGATCACACCAAGTCATTGATCAAATCCAATCCAATCCTGCGTGACATAGACTAATCATTGTCTTTTCTATGTTTTAGGGAACAACCTTCTCAGCAACCTCCTTTTCTTTCTTATCCTAGCAGGAGATTTAGAATGAACATGTTTCATAGGTTAAGTCATAATTTGGTGGTTATAAATGACACTAATATGAGATAGAAATACGTGCTTCTTAATTCCTTATAGGCATCTTTTTATAAATGAATGAATGAATGAGAAAAATCAATGAGGGAATGAATCAGTGTTGGCAGTGAGATTTTCTACCAAGCCTGCACACAACCTTTAGAATTTTTATTGAAATCAATCAAGAGGGTAGGGGAATCATTTTTATGTTCTCCACAAGTTCTCTTTCCACAATATTAATTAAAATGGAAAATTTGGAAACTAGCACCATTTAGCTTGAGGTCTTCTCATTCCACATGAAGTGATAATACAAAGTGATGAACCCCAAAATTGATAGCATCCAAGAGACTGGGGGAGTTTCAGGTGCCAGCAATCTCCATTAGCTTTCTCCTCTGTTCTTTTAAAGGAACAAAGACACTGACTTAATGTACTTGTCCTGCAAACAGTTTCAAATGTATTTTACCCATCTAAATAGGAATTCCTACCCTGAACCTTGCCTATTTTGAAAATATTATACTACCACTAAATATAATAATAGTAGTCCTTTATTGTTGCTGTTATTAGCTGCTGTGGAGCAAGCCCAAACTCATGATGACTTTGCACACAAGAGACTGAAATGCGACTGGTGCTGTGTCATCCCAGTGAGTGATGGTTAGCCTGCTCCAGATAGGAATCATCCCACTGTAATAACCCTATGAGACAACAAGCACTGTCAGTATTCCACAACTTCACAGATGAGGAAATTGAGGCTTAGAAATACTAACTTATCAAAGTTACACAACTAGGTAAGGAATCAAAGTTTGAGCTAAAAGGCTAACTCTTCACCAGCACATTATGCTGAAGTTGTCAGTAGATGATTCGTTCATGAATCTTGTAATATTTTCTCAACTGTAATTTTTAAAGGTAGCTAGGAATTGATCTTTGACTGAAATCAGGCATACATGACATTCACTTGACATCAGCTGTTGTTTTTGGGTGCCGTCTCAACTGTTCTGATTCACAGTGACTATATGTACAATGGAACAAAAGACTGGTGCTACACCATCCCCACGATCCTTATTACGCTTGAGCCCATTGTTGCAGCCACAGTTCAACTTGTTGAGAGTCTTCCTCTTTTTCTCTAGCTCTCTAGTGCTACGTCTGTTAACTCAAAGGTTGGTAGTTCAAATCCACCAGGTGCTCCTTGGAAATGCTATGGGGTAGTTCTGCTCTGACCTTTAGGGTCACTATGAGTCAGACCTGACTCAACGGCAGTGGGTTTTTGGGGCTACATTAACAAACATAATGTCCTTCTGTGTCTAAAGTATGTGAGATGAAGCATTGCCTTCCTTGCCTGTAAGGTGCATTCTGTGTATTTCTTCCAAGGCAGATTTGTTTGTTCCTTTGGCAGTCCACAGTGTATTCAACATTCTTCGCCCACAATTCAAAGGATTCAATCATGTCACATGGTTTTCCATGCATGTGAGGTGACTGAAAACACCATGACATGAGTCAGGTACACCTTAGTCTTCAAGGTGACGTCTTTGTTTTTCAATAATTTAAGAAGGTCTTTTGCAGCAGATTGGCCCAATGCATCTTTTAATTTCTTGACTGTTGCTTCCACTGATGTTAATTATGGATCTAAGTAAAATGAAATTTTTGACAACTTCAAACTTTCCCCCATTTATCATGATGCCACTTGTTGGTCCAGTTGTGAGGATTTTTGTTTTCTTGATGTTGAGGGGTAATCTATACTGAAGATTGTGCGCTTCGATCTCCATTAAGTGTTTCAAGTCCTCTTCACTTTCAGCAAGCAAGATTGTATCATCTGCATATCTTAGATTGTTAATGAGTCTTCGTCCAGTTCTGATGCCCCATCCTTTTTCATAGAGTTCACTTCTCAGATTATTTGCTCAGCATACAGATTGAATAAGTACAGTGCAAGGATACAACTCTGGTACATAACTTCTGAGATTTTAAACCACACAGCATTCCCTTGTGTTCAAAGAACTCCTTCTTGATCTATGTTGGCATGTGCTTCACAAGCACAATTAAGTGTTCTGGAATTCCCATTCTTCTAGTACTATCCACAGTGTGTTATGATCTACACAGTTGAATGCCTTTGCATAGTCAATAAAACAAAGATCGACATCTTTCTGGTATTCTCTGCTTTTAGTCAGGGTCCATCTGACATCAGCAAGGATAATTCTGGTTCCACACCCTCTTCTGAAACTGGCTTGAATTTCTGGAAGTTCCCTGTCAGTAAACTGCTGCAGCTGCTTTTGAGTGATCTTCAGCAAATTTTTATTTGTGAATATGAGGAAGTAATGGCAATGTATGTATTTTTTTCTGTCCTTCATTCATTAAATAATTATTGAGCTTCATACACTGGTCTAGTGGAAGCCAGTGAATGAACTTGATACGTTTTTCAGCAGAACATCACAATCTAGGCAAATGAGAGCTAAAAAGTTTATGTGTCTAGGTATTTTATAACTATGATTTTTTTTGTACTAAAATATAATCTGTATGTAGCAGAGAGAAGATATTTACAGTGAGAGCTATCAGACTGATATTAACCCAAAATTATATCTCATAGTAGTCACCCGACTACTTTGGGCTTGTTAATAATTTTTAGAGCATCTAGAGGCAGAAGGGCAAATGTCCCCTGCAAACCAATCGCTTGAAAGTTTAGAGATCAGTATGAGTTTACAATAACCAGTGATTCTTTTCTTGGCCAAACACACCACATTAGTTTGCATTTACAAAGTCAAATCATTATGTTGCAAGAATCACAAGCTTGGTAAAGTATTCTAATTGCTATGTCATGCTCAGATCACTGAGTTCTGTAAAGTACTGAGCTAACAAATCATGATAACCTAATTCTATCTGACTTAGATGGTCCAGTACTAAGGTGTGCATATTTATATGCTCTTTTCTCATTTATAATAACCTGTTGAATATATAGGTATGTTTAGTGCTTCTATTCACTACTTCCATCATCCATTTGTCAATGTGGAATACGAGGTCTGACAGCTAAGCTTAGGAACTTGCCATAGTGCACTTACACTGGCAGACTGTACAAACAACCCGGTAAGGTCTCAGAGCTTGGTATATCCATGTCTCACAGCTGTGTTCATGTCGAAATGTGGTATCTTGCTGTGTGGTGTTCATTATTGTTGTTGCATGTTTTTGTGTGCCAGCAGAAGAATGTTGAAGCTTGAATTACAGCAACGAACAAACATTAAATTTTTTGTTAAACTTCGCAAGAGTGGAGGTGAAATCAGGAACATATTAGTCCAAGTTTATAGGGATAACACTATAAGAAAATGGCAGTGTACAAATGTATTACTGTTTTTCTGAAGGGAGAGAAAGTGTCATTGATGAAGAGAGGTCAGGGTGGCCAGTTGTGAGCAGAATTGACAAAAATATTGCAAAAATCCATCAAATTGTATATTAAAATTGTCAGCTGACTGTGAAAAGCATAGCAGACCAAGTAAACATTGACAGAGAAACAGTTAGGAAAATCTTGACTGAAAATCTTGAGATGAGAAAAGTGTGTGCAGAAATGGTCCCTAAAGAGCTCACCAATGAACGAAAGCAAAGGAGAGTGAAAGTTTGCCAAGATATTTTGGAGAGGCAAGACAATGTCGGGTGTACCAACACAACCGTGAAGCAAAGCGTCCAGTTACACAACAGAAGTCAGCCAATCCTCTATGACCCAAAATACTGTCAGTCCAAATCAAGAGTCAAAACAAGTTTGCTAACCTTTTTTGACATCAGAGTGATTGTTCATGACGAATTTGTACCAACTGGACAAATGGTTAACCTAGTTTGCTATTGTGGAAGTACTGAAAATCCTGCCTGAAAAAGAAAAAAAGACCTAAACTTTTCCCCAGAAACTCAGGGCTCTTACATCATGACAATGCACCAGCTTACACACATTGTCTGTGAGGGAGTTTTTAGCCAGTAACCAAAGAAATGCATTGGAACACCCTCCTTACTCACCTGATCTGGTCTCCACTGACTTTTTTCTTTACCTGAAGATAAAGGAAATATTGAAAGGAAGCTATTTTGATGACATTCAGGATACCAAGGGTAATACAATGACAATTATGATGGTCATTCCAGAAAAAGACTTCCAAAATTACTTTGAAGGGTGAACTAGGCGCTGATGTCAGTGCATAGCTTCCCAAGGGTAGTACTTCAAAGGTGATCATAGTGATATTCAGCAATGAGGTATGTAGCACTTTTCCTAGGATGAGTTCATGAATGCAACTGTCAGACCCCATACTGTGATAGTTTGTATGTCGCTATGATGCTTCAAAGCTAGGCCACTGACAATTCACATACCAGCAGGTTCACCTAGGGTGGACAGCTTTCAGAGAAGCTTCTAGACTAAGACAGACTAGGAAGAGATGTTTGAGGATCCACTGCCAAGAATTATCAAGTTAAATCTGTATGGATCACAACAGACTACTACACATACAATGCTGGAAGATGATTCCTTTGGTTGGAAGGCACTTTTACACAATAGCCACAAAAACAGAGTGAAACTCACCAACCCTCACAAAGATGGTGCAGGACTGGTCGTGTTATACATAAGATTCTGATACATATAAGGTTGTAATGAGTCAGAGCAGATGCAAAGAAAACTAACAACAAGAAAATTCACTAGTTATTCAATGACAGCCTGGTGATATAGTGTTTAAGAGCAATGGCTGCTAACTAAAAAGTTGGCACTTCAAATCTACCAGCTGCTCTTTAGAAAGTCTGTTGGGACAGTTCTACCCTCTCCTATAAGATCAGTGTGAGTCAAAATCAACCAGACGGCAATGGCTCTGGTTTTGGTTTTGGAAGTAGAGATCACAGAAACAAGTCACTTCTGGATTAAAATAGTGCAGTAAAACAAGTAATGTCAAATTATGACACTTGTGAAGGTTTAAAAAATATTTTAGGATTCTCATTCTGCATGAAGTTGAATAACATCATAAATCTTCTTTAATGCTAATTATCTCAGAGAGCTCAGAGTATTAGCCCTACTTAGAGGCAATAACCTTAGTGTTACTTGGGGATCCTATAGGTTCTATTTCATATCTGAGGCTTTTTTATTGTCTTTAAAATTGACCTATAATTTTTACTTTCAGAGAAGCAATGATATCAATGATCTGGGCTTATGGAGCAAAGAGATCCTGAGGGAAATGTTTTATATTTTATGACTTAAAGAAGTAAATACACTGTCCCTTTAACTTTCTCAGGTTCTCAGTGGCCGAATCTGATTTTTTATCTTTTTTCTTCTTTTTTTTTGTTTACTTTTTTATAAATCAAAAGTAAGCCTCTTCCTCATGTCAAGAAATGCAAAAATAAGAAGAATTTTACATATAAGCATTTTGAAGATTATTCTTCCTTCAGATATAACAGTGTACTTGTGGGATTTTTTTTCAGTTTTGTTCTTGTAATTAATCTTTTTAAATTAGTATGTGAAAAAGTCTAATATTAGAATCAGGCAAAATTACAGAAGTATTTCTCATGTGAGCAGTTTTTGCTTCAAGAAGGTTAAGGTTCACAGAGGTTTAAAGCTTGATTTCCTACAGTGGTTTTTAATCCTATTACATTGGATTTTTTTTTGGTTTTACAAAAAAACAATTCCTAATGTCTGCAACACATCTCAGAGATTCTGATTTAACTGGCTTTGAGTGGAGCCAGGAATTTTAACAGCTAAAGAGATCATTCTTGAAACACAGGCTCTCTTATCCCAAATTACCGGGGTTTGGTAGAGATTTGGGTGAAAACTTGAGATGCAGAAAACTATGCCTCTTAATGACAGGATTGAGCCGGAACGTGAGTTAATCTCATATGCACTCCTTTTCTTAGAAATACTGGGAGAAAACAAATGAGAATTATATCTTGAGTGGGCACAATGTTCTCTTGGTGGTTTATCTTCATTGTTCTCACACCTCCAAGCACCGTGATCCCTCTTCCCCTCAGCAAACAGAGCAAACATATTATATATTTTTTAGCAGGAAATGGCCAGGTGTAGCATGCGTTAATGGTAGGAATGACAACGACTTACCTCTTGAGGGCAGAGTATCTACATAAATTATTTGGAATTCTATTGAAAGGAAATTTGTGCCTGCTCCCTCAATTATTTAATTATCAATGAGATACTTGGCTTACATCATTCTCTATCCATTTATCTATTGGTTCTATCCTAATATGGCTAGCTATCCTAGTATACAAATAAGCAAGACAGAAGAAGAATCTTTGAATTGTAGTTTTGAGGAAGAATGTTGAACATACCATGGACTGCCTAATGAACAAATGGATCTGTCTTGAAAGAAATACAACCAGAGTGCTCCTTAGTTAGAGGCAAGGAAGGTGAAACTATGGCTGCCACAATTTGGAGACATCATTGAGAAGGACTAAACCCTGGAGAAGGGCATCACACTAGGTAAAGCAGAGGCTTGTCAAAATAGAGGAAGACTCACCACCACCAATGACAGCTGTGATGGGGCTCAGTGGCAACACAAGAAAAAAAAAGGTATACCCTAAGAACTCCACCTGAAGATTGCAACTGATGGTCAAAGGCCTGGAGATTCCCCTGGGATCATGGCCCCTGGACCTGGTGCTGCCCCTGATCATAAATCATTACTGAGGTCACCTCTTTGGACAGGAATGGATTGGACTTGGGGACACAGAGTGACCATATTGTGTGTGCACTTTATGGTTCTATGCATCTATAGGATGCAGTTCTACTGGCCTCTTATTAGAGGGGAATGGAGAGAGTAGAGAAGAGGAGACAGGAGACTGTTAAGACGTTATGGCATGTATAGAACAGAGGAGAAGTGTGCTGTCACTGGGCAAGAAGAGCAGAGGAAGTTGCAAATTTAAATTGAATTGTGCACTTTCACACAATCGCAGAAATAAATACTTAAAGAGTAAGAGTTTCCTTCTGCACTCCATTTTTATAAGTGGCATCTGGAGTCTTAAAAGCTAGCAAGCTACCATTTGAGGTGCACCAAATGGTCTCAACTCATCCAGAACAGACGACCACCAAGAACAATAGACATGAGGAAAAAAGAGCCTAGGAGACAGAAGGATCCATGTGCATTGGAGACTGTATCAACATGTGACCAGAAGAACCAGACGGTGCCAGGCCACCACCAAAGACAGCTGTGATGGGGCAATGTTGAATCCCTGTGGCAACAAGAGAAAAAGAGTTCAAGAACTCTAGTAAAAGGACACATTTGATGGTCTGATGGTCCCAGGAATTCCCTCAGAGCATGGCCCCTGGACTTGCCGCTGACCCTGATGAGGAGACACTACTGTGGTCAACTCTTCAGACAAAAATGGACTGGACTTGGGGACACAATGTGACCATATGGTGTGTGTATTTTATGGTTCTATGCCTTTAGAGGATGCTGTCCTACTGGTCTCTTTCCAGATGGGAGAGGAGAGTGTGGCGAGGAGGGGACAGGAGCTTCTTAAGAGGATACGACTAGTATAGAATGAATTGGAAGAGTATGCAGTCACTGAGCAAGGAGAGCAGAAGAAGCTGCAGGCATGCAAAATTTGTATTGCATACTTTCACTTCATCACAATAAAAAAAAAGAGGAAGACTCTCAACAAGAGGGATTAACACAGTAGCTGCAACAATGACTTCAAACCTAACAATCGTTGCTAGTGTGCTGTGGCATGGTGCAGTGTTCCCTTCTACTGCATGTAGGGTTGCTGTCAGTTGGAACTGACTCAATGGCACCTAGTGGCAACATCCTAGGGTACATGTACACACAGATGTTTCAGAATTTTTTACCTGTACCCCCGAAAGAAACAACCTTGATAAATTACATACAGTAATTACAAATCCTTTTATCTTTAGTTTTTCAGTTTCCAATAAAAGTATCCTTTTCCAAAGTTACTTATGTCAGTGCCTTTTACTGCCATCTACCCCAGGGAGTTCAGCTGTACATTTGTAACACAGACAGACTCTTTTGTTGCTGTCTACATTCCATCTGAGATCTCCCAAACCTCCTTAATGCATGCATTAAAGTTTAATCTTTGTGCTATAAAGTTCTATCGATTTTGATGTAGATTATTTCTACCACCCTGGGGCAGAGAGAAACCCATACCCATACTTCTGAGTATCAACTATTCCTTCCTCCTCTAATTCCTGGGAATCACTGACTTGTTTTTATCTCTATAATTTTTCTATTCCCAGCGTCATACGGTGTGTAGATTTTATGTTTGGTTTTCATATTCACTAAAATGCATTTAATAGTCATCTATATTCTTGCAGAAGTTAACAGCTTATAAATAATATTTCATTATATGGATGTACAGTTTATTATATACTTACCTGTTGAAGACATCTTGGTTACTTCCAGTTTTGGGATAATGATGAGCTCCTATAAACATTGTCATGTGGGTTTTTGTTTGGAGATAAGTTTTCAGATCAGTTAAGTAAATATCTAGGAGGATGACTGTTGGGTTGTATTGTAAATTTATGTTTATAAGACATTGCTAAACTGTGTTTTCAAAGTCAATGTACTATTTCGTACTAACTGAAAATTCCTGTTAGAGTTATGACCATGTATGTATATATAGATATATTATTACAGTGGTGTGTTGTTAAGTCAATTCTGGCTCATGCGACTCTATAGGACAGAGATGAATTGCCTTCATAGGGTTTCCTAGGCTGTGATCTTTACTGGAGCAGATTGGCATGTCCAGTGGGTCTGACCTGGTATTTTTGTGGTTAGCCCCCAAGCACTTAACTATTGTGCCACCAGTGCTCTTGAGATCTAGATCTAGGTGAAATACAGACACTCTAAAAATGCATATTCCAGAGTTTCCTTTTAAGTGGTAAAATGGGTGAGACTGACCGATAATGTGGTGCTACAAGAAACAAAAATCAGCCTAATTCTCCAAAAAGTTAGATAAGAGATTGGGGACATAGGATGATCTGTTCTAGACATACACATGTACATCTCATTCACATACAAATAATAAAATATTATTTATTGATATTATATGAAAAGTCAAGTTCAAAAGTACTTGGCAGTTTCACTAGACCTATTATTTTTGTCTTACTATTTTGACTATGAATATGAAGCATGGAGTTTTGTTACTTAGAAGTTTGTGCATCACTAACATTTAAAGACAGCATCATGTCACTGTATATTAAAGATAAGGCAATTTTAAACATATGGAGATACTGAAATTTTAATATTTTAATTAATTACTTAGATTAAGACTTGAGCCTGTCTGTTTTCATCAGTCAAGTCTACAACCTAGTTAAAAATGTCTGGCTTTTTCTTTTTGTTCTCTTCTCACATTTGGTCAGCATTAGGTCAATATCGATGGCACTTGGCTGGCTTGGCTAGGTCAATATTAGGTACAATAAATGCTAACACTGGTACATGATAATTTTGCTCCATCAGGAGAGCCTCCATATACATGATTTAAAATGTGTAATTATGGTTTTTTTAAAGTATAATTCATAATTAAGTCAAAACTTCTAATTTAATCTTGATTGTTTATAAATCTTTGCAAGTATTAATTTATTTTACAGGAACCCTATGTTTTCAAAAAACATTTTGCATCAACTCAGTATTTTCACTCTCAGTCTTGATTTATCACTACAGATGTAGACAGTAGAAGATACAGAAGAACACCCTAATTTTTGCTTCTTAGCTCATATGCATGATCCATGAAGGCAGGAGTCTTTAACAGTATTATTCCCTAACGTAATCTAGCACACAGAACAGTGCTGAATACATACTAAGCTCTCAAAAAATACTTAGTGAATGAACGAATACATAGGTGAGTCTGGAAAATGTTATTTTATCCATCGCTGTCAAGTTGATTACAACACACACAGACCCAAGAAGAAAGAGTAAAGCTGTCTTATGGGGTTTCCAAGAAGCACTAGTGAATTAAAGTTCTGACCTTTGGGTTAGCAAACAATGACTGTGCCACCAGGGCTCCCTTGCTCCACTGGATACTACTAATTGCTTTGTTTTCACAAATAATAAAATTAGTTGATATAAAATTAAAATGCTTTCTTTCATAGATAAATATGAACAATTCCACAAAAAGAAATATTGATAGTGCATCACTTACATCTGCATGCATTTTTTAATTGGTTCATTTTAAGTCATTCATCTCTACATATATTTAATATACGTATTTTAATTAATACTACATAGAGGAGTTGGTAGTGCAGAGGTTAAGAGCTTGGCTGCCAATCAAAAGGTCAGCAGTTTAGATTCACTCGCCATTCCTATGAAACTCTATGGGGCAGTTCTGTTCTGTCCTATAGGGCTGTCATGAGTTGGAATTGAGTTGAAGACAATGAATTTTTTAAAAAATCAAGACAGAAATGGAGGAAAAAAAGGATATCTCAACAGATTCATTGTTCAGTGATTCAAATACTAATTGAAAAGGGTTAAGAGAAATCAGTGCTAAGTGTCAACTTTAAAAGCATAAAGAAATGACGCAAATATGGAGAAGTTAAGAGACTGAATTGGGAGGTAATGAGGCAGATTTGAGATTGACTCAGAGTTGAAGACTGTGTGTCCTTCAGATATTTCCATAACTTGATAAAATGATGCTGG
This sequence comes from Heterohyrax brucei, assembly GCA_028571685.1. Classification (NCBI taxonomy): domain Eukaryota; kingdom Metazoa; phylum Chordata; class Mammalia; order Hyracoidea; family Procaviidae; genus Heterohyrax; species Heterohyrax brucei. The sequence continues at coordinate 23,554,475 of CM053147.1, forward strand.
TTGAGTGTCAAAGCAGGAAAGCAAAAGGACTTTAAGAAGTGGAAATGTGATCTCCTATAAAATGTACAGGCCTTGCTCTCTCTTCTGAGCCATTATTTAAAGGTTCTCTGTACCGGAATTTTCTCCATCTGTTTCAGAGACACCCCTAGGCTGTAGAAAATTTCTTCCATCAAATGTGTCATCATGAAACTTAACTTCCCTTAGATGTGTTCACCCTCTCTCTTTACTTCCCATATTCCATCAGCTTCTCTTAGTGATTATGTTTGGTTCTTTTTTCCAAAGAAAATAAATGAATGTAGTTCTTTCCAGATTTGGTAGTCATAGTAGGTTGAAAAATGGCTCTTTAAAGATATCTGCTCTTAATCCTTGGAACCTATAGATGTTACCTTTCTGGTTGGGGAGGGATGGCAGTGGGTAAGGTGGAGAGGTGGAAGGCTTTAAATGTGATTAAATTAAGTATTTTGTGATGAGAAGATTATCCTGAATTGTCTGGATGGAACCTCAGTGAATCACAAGTGTGCTTAGGAGATACAGAGGGAGATTTTACACAGAAAGAGGAGGAGGAGAAGTCAAGATGTGTGAAAATAGAGTCAGCGATTGGAATTATCTGGCCACAAACTAAGGAATATAATTAGCAAAAAGAAACCAGAACAGGCAAGAAAGAAATCCAGCCCTAGAGCCTTTGGAGCTGAGTGTGACCCTGCCAACATCTTGATTGCAGTCTAGTGGTGCTTTTGTACTTTGACTTACTGGACTATGAAAAAATAAATTTCTGTGGTTGTAAGCAAAAGAGTTTGTAGTAATTTGTTACAGCAGCCATCAGAAACTAATACAATAGTAACAACATCCAGAATTTTGTCACCTCACAATTATGGCATTTAGAAATTCGAGTAATTTTGTTACCATAAAACATGAATTTGAGCCACCTGCCACAAAGTGAATATTGAGACGGCGTGAAGAGAGTAGCAAGAGGCCTTTATTGTAGGCTAGCATACACGAGGCAGAGAGGAATGGACTCTTCCAAAAATCTGACTGCCTGTTGCAAATTGACTGGAGGGTCATGTCAGGGCTTAAGCCTGATTAATTGGAAGAATGTCAGTGCTTGAACTGATGAATGTCAGTTCCTCTTTTAGGTGGGTTGGCGACCGCCTCTGAGTATTCCTTGTGTGTTTGAACCACCCTGGTTTCAGTTACAAGGTGGACTCTGTCTTCCACTACTATTCTAACAGAAATACCACAAGCAGGTAGCTTAACAGAGAAAAGTTTATTCTTACACAGTCCAGTAGGCTACAAGTCGGAATTCAGGGTGTCTGCTCTATGGGAAGGCCTTCCCTCTTTGTCAGCTCTGGAAGAAGTCACTGTGTTGCATCAGTTTTTAATCAGGAAGCATCTTGGCACAGGAACCTTAGGTCTGAGGGATGCACTCTACTCCTGGTGCTGCTTCTTTGATGATATGAGTTCCCACCTCTCTGCTTGTTTCCCTTTCCTTTTATCTCTTGTAGGATAAAGGGATAAAAGGTGGTACAAGCCACACTACAGGAAAACTCCCTTTACATTGGAGCATGGAGATGACTTTAGGAAGGGTGTTACAGTCCACCCCAATCCTCTTTTAACATAATTCTATCTATTACCTTCAGGCAGAAATTAGGATTTACAGCGTAGAAAAATCACAGAACGGAAGACAACCACACAGTACTGGGAACCATGGCCTAGCCAAATTGCTACATGCATTTTTGGGGGGATACAGCTTAATTCATTATAAATCCCCATTACCTCACTCCAGGTATTATTGGTTGCTATTTGGCATCTCCTAAGAAGCTCCATAGTTGCTATTTGGCTTCTCTAAGACAAACATAAGTTAATTTTGAACATCATAGAATGGGGAGAACAAGAGGTAGAAGATGGGAGGAAAATCATAAATCATGAAAACCATAACACTGACATAAATCACAAAACCTGCAGTGTGGCCTGTACCACCTTTTATCCATTTATCCCATAAGAGCTAAAAGGAAAGGGAAGCAAGCAGAAGAAGGGAACTCGTATCATCAAATCATAAATCATCAAATCACAAAGTATATGAAAGTTAAGTGTGTAAGCCATACAGAAACAACCCTACAGTTATGCAGGAAACCTGGCCTCTACCATTGCTTCTTCATACTGTCCCCTCTGATTTCTTTCTCATGCTGCCCATTTCAACTGAGGTAGCTAAGGTCAGCTGCCAACCTCTGCTCCATTCCAAAACTCTACTCTCTCTCTTTTGGTTTTCTTCTTTAACTGATTTTTAACATTGATTATTTGGCTTATGCCCCCTTCTTGATTGCTTCATATTATTTTTATAGATGAGTTAAATTATTTCTCCCAGGAGTAAAGATTTATAGTCTAAAACCGTAACATTGACACATTAATTTGTTTTAATTTTCATGTTAAGTCAAAGCTCTGAACTTAAACGGATATTTTTAATAGAAATTTCTCCCACTGAGTCAAATGATAATAAACAGACCTTTTGACAACTGAAGGGCATTGGGTAGTTCCCACAAGCAGATGCAAATCTAGATGGAAAGAGAACATGAGAGGCCTAAATTCTAGTACTGGCATATTCATGAGTAAATGCCTTCTCTTTTTATGCTAGTCACACAGTACAGGTCTGTTGTTACTTGTTTCTGTAATCGTGGTTGGCGTATACTGAAGACTGGCTTCAAAGTCCAGGTATATGAAGTTTGGAAAGATAACTTCATATAGTCATAGCTGCCATACAACAGCAAACAGCAAAGTTTTAGGAACAATTTGTCTTTAAGGCATCCTCTCACAAAATCATAAAGTCACTTTATTCTATCAAGGGGAGAATGGAGAGTGAGCAAAGTAACTTCATCAAGGTCAAGTTTCATATCTACAGGCATTTTCTTCTGTAAAGAAGTATAAAGCCACAACTTTTTAAATCTTTTCTGTCAGCTGGGACTAACTGCACAGCAAGTGGACAAATAACGTATTTATACACCATGTCCTTCATTTCTTCTTGTACAAATTTTCTGAATTACAATCAGTTTCCTTATGTGAGAAAGAAAGATGCTGCCTATTGTTTTTCTCACATGGATTTAGCAGAAATCAATAGACTTACAAATGTATATTAAATGATTTGGTTAAATGAGACCAACCAGATCTGAGTACATTTCCACTTGAGAAAATTTACAAGGGATGCTCTAGCAGCTCAGAAGACATACAGCATTTTATCAAACGGGAATTTAATATTCCATCTAACACTTGGGCTAGTTGAGGGATTATTACTACAAAGTATATTTTTGTATCTTATCTTAAAAATCTCACTGATGAATCATATAAATTTTATTTAGCAATTTGATGTCTTAACTTCATGTCCTTTAAATTTTACTTTTAAGTTACCACATTAAACTATTTAAACCCCTTTAAGAGAATATGATTGTTAAGATAGTTATTAGGAAACTAGAAAATTAGTACTAGCAGTATACCCAGAAGATTATTAGATTCAATTTTGCTTTTTCTAATATTTACTTGCAAATAACTCTATTCACTATTGTAGAATTTTCCAGTCACTGGTAATTTATCAATGCATCTTGACAGCATGTTTGATCAATGGTAGGCTGCAGCAGTTGGTAAAAATCTTCAATGTCTTGAAATTTAGCATATTAACTGGTCACCCTTGCAGGTGTATGAGTATTATCACTAACAGTACTTCAGGACAGATCTTGAAATGGATAGATTTTGAAATGTTCTTTTCGATGATCAGTGTGACACCATTCCTCTTCAATTTTTCATTCCAGGAATAGTATAACATACGATTTCTGATTCAAAATGACCAGTACCAGTCAACCTCAACTCAGTAAAACCTAGGATATCAATCTCATGCATTCCATTTAATTTTTGATGACTTCCAATTTGTGTAGACTCATTTTGTACATCCCATGTTCTAATTATTAATGGATGTTTGCAGCTGTTTCTTGTCATTTAGAGTTGTGCTATATCAGCACAAATGAACATAATTCAAAGTGCAGCCCCAAACCTGTTAAGTGCAACATCTGCTAACCAAAAGCTGGCAGGTTCAAATCCACCAGATGCTTCTTGGAAACTACGGGTCAGGCCTACTGTTGCTCTAAGGTCACAATGAGTTGGAATTGACTCCACAGCTGTGGATTTTTTTTTTTTTATCAGCAAATAAAAGTCCTGAAATCATTCTTTGCCCATGTCATTAAGAAGGCAGCTCTTCCCCACTGGTATTTTGAGTACTTTCCAAGCGAGGGGCTAGTCTTGTAGTATTATATTAGACAATATTCCACTGCTGTTCATAAGGTTTTCAGAAGTAGGCTTCCCAGTCTTTCATCCTAGTCTGTCTTAGTCTAGAAGCTCTACTAAAATCTGTCCACCAGGGTAGATCCTACTAATATTTGAAATACTAGTGGCATAACTTTCAGAATTGCAGTAACATGCAAGCTACCACAGTACAATGAACTCATTGAAAGACGAGTAGTGTATTGTTGGTAGGTGCCATCGAGTCAGTTCCAACTCACAGCGACCCTATGAACAACAGAACAAAACACTGCCTGGTCTTGTGCCATATCCACAATTGCTTTTATGCTTAAGCACATTGTTGCGGCCACTGTATGTGTTGTGGATTTAATTGTGTCCCCTCAAAATGTATCAGTTGATTTGACTTGACTATGAGTCCCAATATGGTGCCATTCCTCCCATGTGTTGTGAATCCTGCCTCTGTGATGTTGATGACAGGGTATGGGCAACAGTTTTGTCAGTGAGGCAGGACTGAAGCTACAAGCTTGTGTGATAGAAGGGAGAGAAGTTGAGCAGGGGAAGTTGGGAAACTCACACCACCAAGAAAGCATGACTGAGAGCAGGCATGTCCTTTGTGCTGAGATGCTCTCCTTGAATTTGGACTTAGCCAACCAGACTGTGATAAATTCTCTTATTGAATGGACTTGCAACTCATAAATGGATTTGTGGCTTAATGGACTGTGACAATAAAAGTTTCTCCTTGTGAAGGCTTCCATTCGTAGTCTTTTCTGTTGGGGCAGTACCAGGTGACTAAGACAGCATCAATCCATCACATCGAGGGTCTTCCTCTCTTTTGCTACCCTCCACTCTACCAAAGAGGATGTTCTTCTCCAGGGACTGACCTTTCCTGACAACATGTCCAAAGTATGTAAGACACAGTCTTGCCATCTTTGCTTCCAAGGAGCACTCTGGTTGGACTTCTTCTAGAACAGATCTGTTGGTTCTTTTAGCAGTCCATGGTATATTCAACATTCTTCTCCAACACAACAATTCAAAGTTATAAATTCTTCTTCTGTCTTATTTGTTCAGTGTCAGCTTTCACATGCATATGATTCTGTTGAAAATACCATGGCTTGAATCAGGTGTATTTTAGTCTTCAAGGTGGCATTCTTACTTTTGAATACTTTAAAGAGGTCATTTATGGCAGATTTTCCCAAAGCAATGTGTTTAGATTTCTTGACTGCTGCTTCCATGGGCACTGATTGTGGACCTAAGTAACACAAAAATCCTTGACAACCTCAATCTTTTCTCCATTTATGATAATATTTCTTACTGGTCCAGTTGTCAGGATTTTTGTTTTCCTGATGGGGAGGTACAATTCATACTGAAGACTATGTTTCTTGATCTTCAACAGTGTCTCAAATCTTTTTTATTTCAAGCAAGTTAGGTGGTGTCATCTGCATAACGCACGTTGTTAATGAGTCATCCTCCAATCCTGGTGTCTCATTCTTCTTCATATAATACACCTCAGATTAATTGCTCAGCATACAGATTTAAAAGGTATAGTGGAAGGATACAACCCTGCCACACACCTTTCCTGACTTTAAATCGTGCAATGTCCCCTTACTCTGTTTGCACAACTGCCTCTTGATCCATATACAGATTCTTTAAGAGGACAATTATGTGTTCTGGAATTTCCATTCTCCCCAACAGTAGCGATAATTTAGTATGATCCACACAGTTGAATGCTTTTGCATAATCAATGAAACACAAGTAAACATCTTGCTGGTATTCTCTGCTTTCAGCCAAGATCCATCTGACATCAGCGGTGGTATCCCTGGTTCTACATTCTCTTCTGAATCCAGTTTGAATTTCTGGCAGTTGCTTGTTAACATATTATTGTAGCCACTTTTAAATGATCTTGAGTAGAATTTTACTTGCAAGATACTGATGATATTGTTTCATTATGTCCACATTCGATTGGACCACCTTTCTTTGGAATGGGCACAAATATGGATCTCTTCCTGTCAGTTGGCCAGGTAGCTGTCCTCCAAATTTCTTGGCATAGACAAGTGAGCACTTCCAGCACTGCATCTGTTTGTTGAAAGACTTCAATTGATATTCCATCAATTCTTGGATTCTTCTTTTTCACCAATGCCTTCAAAGTAGCCTTGACTTCTTCCTTCAGTACCACTGGTTCCTGATCATATGCTACCTTTTCAAATGTATTAACATCAACTAGTTCTTTCTGGTATAATGACTCCGTGTATTCCTTCCATCTTCTTTTGATGCTCTCTGAGTTGTTTAACAGTTTCCCTGTAGACTCCTTCACTATTAGAACTTGAAGCTTGAAATTTTTCTTCTGTTCTTTCAGCTTGAGAGATGTAGAACATACTCCTCCCTTCTGGTTTTCCGTTTCCAGCTCTTTGCATGTATCACTGTAATACTTTCATTTGTCTTCTCAAGCTGCTCTTTGAAATTTTCTGTTTAGGTCTTTTACTTCATCATTGCTTCGTTTTGCTTTAGCTGCTTGACATTCAAGAGCAAGTTTCAAAGTCTCTTCTGACATCCAATTTGGTCTTTTCTTTCTTTCCTGTCTTTGTAATAACCTCTTGCTCTCTTCATGGATGATGTCTTTGATGTCGTTCCACAATTGGTCTGGTCTTCAGTTATCAGTGATCAACACATCTAATCTGTTCTTGAAGTGGTCTTTAAAATAAGGAAGGATATATTCAAGGTCATACGTAGGCTCTCGTGGACTTGTTCTAATTTTCTTCGGTTTCAATTTGAATTTGCATATGAGTAATTGATGATCTGTGCCACAGTCAGCACCTGGTCTTGTTCTGACTGCTGATATGGTGCTTTTCTATTGTCTTTTGCCACAGATGTAGTCAATTTGGTTCCTGTGTATATCATCCAGTGAGGTCCGTGTGTACAGTCACCATTTGTGTTGGTTAAAAAGGGTATTTGCAACGAAACAGTCATTAGTCTTGAAAAATTCTATCATGTAACTGTTGACATTATTTCCTTCATGAATGTCATATTTTCCAACTACCAATCTTTCATCTTTATTTCTTACTTTTGCATTCCAGTCAGTAGTAATTATCAATGAATCCTGATTGCATGTGTGATCAATTTCAGGCTGCAGAAGCTGGTAAGAATCTTCAACCTCTTCATCTTTGGCCTTAGTGGTTGCTGCATAAATTTGAATAATAGTCATATTAACCAGCCTTCCTTGCAGGTGTATGGATATTATCCTAACACTGACAGCACTGTACTTCAGGACAGATCCTGAAATGTTCTTTTTGACGATGAATGCAACATCATTCCTCTTTAAGTTTTTGTTCCCAGCATAGTAGACAATACGATTGTTAGATTCCAAATGGCCCAAACTGGTCCATTTTAGCTCACTAATGCCTAGGATGTCAATGCTTATGAATTCCATTTCATTTTTTTAAATTTATTTATTGTGATTGAGTGAAAGTGTACAATCCAGTTTAAGTTCCCATGCCCACCTATGTGCAACTCCTACTACTCTCCTTGCCCGGTGACAGCACACTCCTCCTTTCTGTTCTATACATGTTATATCCTCTTAACAATCTCCTATTCCCTCTTCTCCACCCTCTCCACTCCCCTCTAGTAATAGGCCAGTAGGATGACATCCCATACGTGCATAGAACCATAAACTGCACACATGATATGGTTACTCTGTGTTGCCAAGTCCAACCCATTCCTGTGCAAGGAGTTGACCTCAATAATGATTTATGCTATGATCCCCAAACACAAAACAATAAATGCTAGAGAGGCTGTGGAGAAATTGGAACTCTCCTGCACTGCTAGTGGGGTTGTAAAATGGTACAACCTCTTTGGAAAGCAATCTGGTACTTCTTTAAAAAGCTGGGAATAGATATAGCATTTGCCCAGTAATCCCCCTGCTTGGAATATATCCTACAGATGCAGGGACAGTCACACAAACAGATACATTCACACGAATGTTTATTGCAGCACAGTCCATAATAGCAGAAAGATGGAATCAACCCAGATGCCCAACAACAGATGGATGGATAAATAAATTGCGGTATATATACTCAATGGAACACTATGCAGTGATAAAGAACAATGATGATTTTAGAAATATCTCCATTTCATTTTTGACAATTTCCAATTTTCCTAGATTCATACTTCATATATTTCATGTGCTGATTATTAGTGGATGTTTGCAGCTGTTTCTTCTCATTTTGTGTCATGCCACATTAGTGAACAAAGATCTCGGAGGCCTTACTTCATTCACATCTTTAAGGCTGACTCTACTTTGAGGAAGCAGCTCTTCCCCAGTTGTCTTCTGAGTGTCTTCCAACCTGGGGGTCTCACTTTCTGGCACCATACATGACAATGTTCTTCTGCTATTCGTAAGGTTTTCCCTGGCTAATTCCTTTCAGAAGTAGACTGCCGGGTCCTTTTTCTCAGTCTGTCTTAGTCTGGAAGCTCAGCTGAAACTTGTCTACCACGGTTGACCCTGCTGGTACCTAAATACCAGTGGCATAGCTTCCTGCATCACAATGATAAGCAAGCCTCCACTGACTGACAAGAGGGGGCTGCTTAGTAGTTGGGAAAACATGGCCTTGGTGATGGAAAGAAGACAGAGATTGTGTGATAGGAATCTTCAACGACAACAACTTCTTCATTGCAAATAGCTTTTCTCAACAATATAAATGGCAATTGTATATAGATGGATCTCACCTGACAAAATACACAAGAATCAAATTGACTATATCTGTGGAAAGAACTGATGGAAAACCTCAATATCATCAGTTAGAACAAAGTCAGGGGCTGACTGTGGAACAGACCATGAATTGCTCATATGCAAATTCAAACTGAAACTAAAGAAAATTAGAACAAGTCCATGAAAGCCAAGGTTTGACCTTGAGTTTATCCCACCTGAGTTAGAGACAACCTTAAGCATACACTTGATGCACTGAACACTAATGACTGAAGATCCAATGGGTTGTGGAGTGACATAAAAGACATCATATATGAAGAAAGTAAGAGGTCTTTAAAAAGATAGGAAAACAAGAAAAGATCAAAATAGACGTGAGAAGAGACTCTGAAACTTGTTTTTGAATATCAAGGAGCTGAAGCAAACATAAAAAGTGATGAAGAAAAAGAGCTGAATACATTTCAAAGGGTAGCCCAAGAAGACCAAGTATCATAACGAAATGTGTAAAGAACTGGAGTTTAGAAAACCAAAAGGAAGCATGTGATTAGCATTTCTCAAGCTGAAGGAACTAAAGAAAAAAATTAAGCCTTGAGTTACAACACTAAAAATTCTACAGGGGAAATAATTATACAACAAAGGAAGCAACAAAATAATAAGAAGGAATATATGAATTCACTGTACCAAAGAGAATTGGTTGATGTTAACGCAATTTAAATCTATTGCCATCCATTTGATTCTAACTCATAGCAACCATAAAGAACAGAGTAGAATAGTTCCATAGAGTTTCCAAGGAGTGCTTGGTGGATTCAAACTACTGACCTTTCGGTTAGCAGCCATAGCAGTTAACTACTAGGCAACCAGAGTTCCCTAAATCATTTGAGGAGATAGCGTATGCTAAAGAACTGGTGGTTCTGAAAGACTAAGTCCAAGTCCAAGTCCAAGTTCTGAAAGACTAAGTCCACTGGTGAAAAACAAGACTCTAGGAATTAACAAAATATCAACTGATGTGTTTCAACAAATGCATAGAACTGTGGAAGCACTCACTTATCTATGTCAAGAAATTTAGAAGACAGCTACCTTGTCAATCAATTGGAAGAGAGCCACATTCATGTCCATTCCAAAGAAAGATAATTTAACATAATGCAGAAACTATCAAACAATATCACACATAGGTAAAATTTTGCTGAAGATCATTCAAAAGCAATTGCAACAGAACACTGACAAATAATTGCCAGACATTCAAACTGCATTTATATGAAGAAAAGAAACAAGAGATAACAGTGCTCATGTCAGGCAGATTTTGTCTGAAAGCAGAGAATACCAGAAAGTTTATCTGTGTTTTTTGTAGACCATGCAAAGACATTCAAATGTAAGGAGCATAACAAATTATGGATACCATTGTAAACAATGGGGATTCTTAATTGTGCTCATGAGGAACTGCGTATATAGATGAAGAGGCAATCATTCAGACACAAGAGTATAATGTGTCATTTAAAATAAGGAAAGTTTTTCATTTTAGTTGTGTCTTTTCATCATACTTATTAAATCTGTATCATGAGCAAATAATCTGAGCAACTGGACTCTACGAAGAAGAATGCGGCATCAGGAATGGAGTAAGACTCATTAATAATGTGTACCAAGCAACTGACACAATCTTGCTTGCTGAGAGTAAAGAAGACTTGTAATACTTACTGACGAAGATCAAAGGCTACAGCCTTCATATGGATTGCTCCTCAACATAAAGAGAGTAAAAGTCCTTACAATTGGACCAATTAGTCAAAGGAGAAAAAAAAGAAAACTGGAACTGTCAAGGATTTCATTTTACTTAGAGCCACAATCAATGTCCAATGTCCATGGAAGCAGCAGTTAAGAAAATCAAAGGATGTGTTGCACTGGGCTAATTTGTTTAAAAAAAAAAAACTCTTTAAAGTGTTAAAACCTATGATGTCACTTGAAGGACTAATGTGTTTCTGACCCAAGCCAGGGTACATTTGACTGCCTCATAAGCATGTAAAAGCTAGACAATGAATTAAGAAGAATGAAGAAAAGCTGACACCCTTGAATTACGGTGTTGGTGAAGAATACTGAATGTATCACAGACTGCCAGAAGAACCAACAAATCTGTCTTGGAAGAAGTATAGCCACAATGCTCTTTAGAATCAAGCACAGTTAGACTTCATCTCATGTACTTAGACATGTTATCTGAAGGGACCAGTCCCTGGAGAAGGACAAAAAGCTTGGTAAAGTAAAGGGTCAGCAAAACAATTAAAAATTAAAAAAGTCCCTCAACAAGATAGATTGATACAGTAGCTACAACAGCGAGCTCAAACATAACAAGGATTGTCAATGTGGTGTAGGACTAGCCAGTGTCTCTTTCTGTCACTGGTCACTAGGAGTAACAACTGACTGGATGGTACCTAATAATAACAAATGATACCAACACCAAACATTGACAGAGCACTACTTCGTGCTATATCTCCATGCTAACATCAAACTTGTTGCAGAAGAAATACATGCTTCATCTTTTCATATACTCAAAATGAAGAAAAAAGAACAATGACAAAAATCCAAACCTGTGTCCATCGAGTCAATGCTGACCCACAGTGGTCCTAGAGATCACAGTAGAACTACCCAGTATGGTTTCCAATAAGCACCTGGAAGACTTGAACTACTGACTTTTGGTCAGCAGCCATAGTTCTCAACTACTTCAACATCAGATTTTCACAAAGAGAACCACAATTCCTTATGGACTCGAGCAGGGATTTACAGAGAAACAAAGATTTGAATTTTCATTGAATTATATTAATTTAATCTTCATTTAATTTAATTGATTAAATTAGAAGTTTTATATTTAACTAACGAAAGGCTTGGCCCACCTAATCATTAAAAATAAGCCTAGCCTTATGCCAATTAAGTCTATAGGTGTACTTCTGATTACATTAAGTGAAAACCAGATTTCAAAAGTACTTTAGTGACTGAAACTCTTCTCTAAGTAGAGAGTTTATTTATGGTACAGTCTCAGTGGGGCATGTTTTTCTAATAAGTTTTATATTTTGGTTTTGTGAAAGATTTTCCTATTAACAATGCCACATATCGGGTATTAGATTAAATATTGTTCCTTGCTCCATTCTCAAATACTAGTTGATGAAAAACCAAACCACACATGTACCTTTAAGAAAAAACTTGCTTTCCTTCTATATTTCATTTTAGCTGAAAAATGTTTTTGATAGAGGTGATTGTACAAAAGTGTTTAGTGCAGATAACATCTGGATAAAATGAAGCAAGATACCAAACATCAGAAACAGACGAAATGACAGGTCAGAGATAAAAACAGGTTGGATATCACCTGGAGCCAGAAATGAGGCTGATAAAAACACTTACCATGATAACTTTCTATTTGCTAAAGGCAAAACATTAATGTTCTGGAGCTTTCATTCAGTAAATACTGAGAAAGGGGATCACCCATGTGCTTCAAAGGGTCCGGAAGGGAAAACGTATTAATTGGCAAAAGCACGTATACTTCTAATATTAAGATCATAATCAAGTGTCTCCCAAAGACTTCACAAAGAAGATATCATAATGTCTCCTTAGACTTCAATGGTCTTTTTCAAAGTAATTCCAGTAGCAAGGTTCACTCTAAACCTCAAGGCAATCCCATGTCCTCGTAATAAAATACAATTCCTGAAAGCAATTTTGTGAGTGTATCACAGGATGTGCTGTAGTGGGCTTCATGTACTTTAAATTGTGTGGCTGACTAGGGTGAAACAAGTGTGACAAGTCAGGACTAACCAAGCAATGATGACATATAACATACTACCTTGTCGGTTTGCCAAACCAGCAGGTGCGCTGAATCTAAAAGAACAGATATATTAAATACACTTCAGAAAATTTTCTCCAAATATGTTTTAAGTTTTAACAAATATTGGGTGGTATCCCATTCAAAACTATGTTCTCTGAAAAGTTCAAATTCTGAATGCAGAACTTAAATTTAATTTCCATGGCATTCTGAAGAATATTGGGAATTAGCTGTGCTACTTTATGTAATACAATTGCTACACTGTATATTTAGCATTAATGTTCTCCTTGATTTAGTCTACATTGTAGAAGCCCATATCCAATCTAGCAGGCAATGAATAATGGATCTTTTTAAAAAAAGATACTAATTCACGTGCCATGTTGAGTTGGTGCTATCTCAATGACCAGTTAGTTAGGTTTGGAGTTGTGACGCAAATTTTCTATGAAGAAAAAAAATCTTGAAAATCCAACCTAATGAATAGCAAATAAAGTTCTGATTATTTAGACAGACACAGAACTTGATCCAATATTTCTCATTTAACATGTTATTTCTAATTTATGAGTCTTAAGGCTTTCATGAAGGAAGAGTCTTCCTTGCTTAATTGATGTTGAACTTATCTTTAGAAAATTAATATTAATAAATCTTGGAAACTTCTTCATTCCAATAGCTAAGCTGCCAGATTAATCTCTGATAATTATGTAGGATCAAACAGAAGGTTAAACTCATTGACGTGTAAATTCCCAGCTCGCACTGAAAAGCTATTACCTGTGATTCTTCCTTATACTCATCAGGCTACTTCCTTTCAGGAAATCATAATGAATAGTTTTATTAATGACATAAGAAACCCAAAACTTTGCCCTGCTCTCCAATTTGAGTTTGCTTTCTTAGTTAAGGAAATCATTAACCCCTGCCCACATGGATAGCGCTTTCTCTGACTTCTATTCTTAGGTCTCACGTGTGTCTCTTTTTCTATGATACCTTCTTGATATTCTCTTTGTTCTTCTCACTGAAACTGTTGCTGTTTTGGTTCCTATTTTCTTTATCCTCCTTCTTGAAAGTATACAGTTCTGTCACCTTGAACTTCAGTATTTCGTAGGTGAAAATATTTTACTCATCTATTATCTTGTAACTTCCAGCTACTATACAGTGAACCTGGACGTTGTCAACATACCTTTCTCCAAGTACAGAGACCTGACTTAGCCCAGTACCATACAGCTAAGTGTCAGGACAAAAAAAAAAAAGCTAAAAACTAAGGCCTCTGGAGTCACAAACTTCTGAAGATGACAGTGGAAAATATCACCTGCTTGCCATGTCTTTTGTAAACTCTGAGCCCAATTTCCCTCACGGGTTCGCTGATTAGAGCACATCTTTGGGGAAGTGACTGAGGCCAGCAGAGCCCTTGTGACTGAAGGCCATTCATGTGTTTGTTCTCTTTTCCCTCTGTACTCTGTTGTGACTCTGCCTCTTGCTGCTGCTGGTGGAAGTCTGCAAGTCACGCACATCATTTGCCCGCCAACAACTCTCTGCTGGGTTTGAAAGAGCATTCACGGGATTACTGTAACAGCCCCTTCTTTGTCCTTGTCAGTGCTTAGCAGCTTCCCCTTTCTTTTCATTAAAACCAATGAGCCTCTTTTTCTCAGTCCCTGCTGTCCTTCATAGGCACTCAGACATCACTTCAAGATCCTAGTGAAGGCCGCACAATATCACTTGTAGTCTCTCAAGCTCTGAAGGAGCAGTAGATGTGACTTTTGTGTGAGGTCAAATTCACCGTGCAGGCTATATCAGAGCTGCTCTTCAGGGGCCAACAAGCCAAGGAGCACATCGTTTCAACTCTTTTTTTTTTTTTTTGTCGACAAGGTCTCCATCACGGTTATCTAGCGCTGTTAGAACTGATATACTGTAAATGGATGCCTTTAATGAACAGAAATTTATTCTCTCACAGTCTAGTGGAAACCTCAGTGGCATAGTGATTAAGAGCTATGGCTGCTAACCATTAAAGGTAGCATTCCTTGAAACTCTATCGAGCAGATTCTGTCCTATAGGATTGCTATGAGTCAGAATCTTCCTGATGGCAATGAAGTAACAGTGTAATAGGTTAGAAATGCTAATTCAGTGTGTCAGCTCCAGGGAATGGCTTTCTCTCTCTGTTGGCACTGGAGGACTTGTCATCAATCTTGCCCTGGTCTAGGAGCTTCTCTGCTCAGGAACCCCAGGTCCATAGGACGTGCTCTGCTCCTGGTGCTGCTTTCTTGGTGGCATGAGGTCCCCATGTCTGTTCACTTCTCTCTTTTACATCTAAAAAGAGATCTGCTTAAGAAATAACTTAAACTTGCAGAATGAGTCCTGCCTTTTTAACATAACTGCTAATCCCATCTCATTATCATCGTAGAGGTAGTATTTACAACATAACGTAAAATTACATCAGATGGTGGACAGTCCCACAATACTGGGAACTATGGCCTAGCCAATTTGACAGATATCCTTTGGGACACATTTCAATCCATGTCAGCATCTGTCACTATCTTAGTTTCCTAGAGCTGCAGGAACAATCTTCCAGAAACAGAGCAGCTTCTGAGAACAGAAATGTACTGCTTCACAGTTTTAGAGACTGTGAGTCCAAACTCAAGACATCAGCAGGGTCATGCTCTCTGTTTGCTCTAGAGGAAGGTCTTCCCTTCACTCTCCCAGCTTCTGATAGTCCCAGGCATTTCTTGGACTTCTTCAGTTTATAGAACATCTTTGCACTGGCATCTTTCCTCTCTCTCTCTCTCTGTCTGTTCTCCTTTTTTAGAACAGTACTCAGATGAAAACAGCACCCTCTCTACTCTGGCACAAATCCTAGTCACACAGCAGTTAAGAGCTATGGCTGCTAACAAAAACAACAGTTCACATCTACCTGCTATTCCTTGGAAACCCTACAGGGAAGTTCTACTCTATTGTATACAGTCAGCATGACTGGGAATCACTTGACCATAAAGGTTATTTTTTTATTATTCCTACTCTAGTATGACCTCGGATTACAGTAGTTAATAACATCAAAGACTCAGGTTCCAAATAAGATCACACTCATAGATACAGGGCTGAGGACTTCAACATATGTTTTTGGGGGAACACAAAGTCTTACATGCACATCCCAATGCTTTATGAAGGTTTTCATATATCTCCTGTTGATTGCTTTCTTATCTAAATTCATCTCATATTTAATAACAGTACTATGCTTTTTCTAGTTTGCTAAAAATTATTTCCTAAAGGAACTGTCTTATGAAAAATCTGTTTGAGTCTGATTTGAAGAGACAGCAGGGTCTCCTGTTCTTGAATTTCTGTCGAATTCTTTAATTCCACTAGTGTTGATTCATCCTGGTAGTTCCTGAAAGCTTTTTGATCCTTCTGAGGCATCTTTATTTAATGAAAGCACAATCAAGAGGAGTCTTATTTTTTATTATCTTTATACCATAGGCAGTGGAAGGCAGGAAGGGAATACTATATTATTGTTGTTACATGCCTTTGAGTTGGTTCCGACTCACAGTAACCCTATGTACAACAGGCATAACCCTACGTGGTCCTGCACCATGCTCGCAATTGTTGTCACATTTGTGCTCATTGTTGCAGCCACAATATCAATCCATCTTGTTAAGTGTCTTTTTCTTTTTCAATGACCCTCTACCAAGACTGATATCCTGCTCCAAGGTTTGGTCCCTCCTGATTAACATGCCTAAAGTACGTGATATGATGTCTCAACATTCTCCCTTCTAAGAAGCATTCTAGCTATATTTCTTCTAAGACATATATGTTCATTCATCTTACAGTTCATGGTATTTTCAATCACATCACATGCATGTGAAAGCTGGACAATGAGCAGGGAAGGCAGAAAAAGAATTGGTGTCTCTGAATTGTGGTGTTGGAGAAGAATATTGACTGTACCATGGACTGCCAAAAGAACAACTGATCTGTTCCAGAAGTACAACCAGAGTGTTCCTTGGAATCAAAGATGGCAAGACAGCATCTTACATACTTTGGAAATGTTGTCAGAAGGGATCAGTCCCTGGAGAAGGACATCATGCTTGGCAGAGTGGAGGATCAGCAAAAAAGAAGAAGACCCTCAGTGAGATGGATTGACACAGTGTCCACAACAATGGGCTTAAGCATAAAAACGACTGTGGACATAGTACAAAACTGGGCAGTGTTTTGTTCTGTTGCGCACATGGTCGCTATGAGTCAGAATCAACTTGATGGCATCTAACAACAACAATATGCCATTTTGTTTCCTGACTCTTGCTTCTATGGGCTTTAATTACAGATCCAAGTAAAATAAAATCCTTGGCAACTTCAATCTTTTCTCCATTTAATATGATGTGGTTTATTGGCCCAGTAGTTATGAGGATTTTTTTTTTTTTATGTGGAGGTATGATCCATACCAAAGGGTCTCTGTATACGACTATGTCACCAGGAATACATGTAAAGTAGAGATGACCTAAGTCCTACTGATTTAAAAAGAGAAGCACATGAAAAGAAAGAAGATAAATACTATCATAGCTGGTTACAGAGATCCAATAATACATTTCAATAACTACACAGTTAACTGTGAAATCATCTTTGCTCCCACATATTTTTGCCCATGTACTTTTTTATCTGTACAAATTAAATATTTCATGAAGAAGTCTCCTGCTTTTCTTAACTTGTTTTAAACAGGAAATTTAAATATTTAATTCAAATTCTTGTATACCATAGGAAACAATGAAGTAATACAAAAATGAGGTGATCGGCCACTGTAAGTTCTATTTAATTATATTAACTTATGCATGTATATTTCTCAAAATGTGGACATTGGTAGGTAGTAAAATTACTCTTTCAGGCTGCAGAAAATTCATTTAGTAAATAAAAGTTACAGTATTGTTTTTGCACGTTCTTTATTAAAACCAAACATTCCAACCAAACCCACGGCTGTCAACTTGGTTCTGACTCACAGTGACACTACAGAAAAGATAGAACTGCCCCATAGAGTTTCGATCGAATACACGGTGGATTTGAACTGCTGACCTTTTGGTTAGCAGCTGCAGTATTTAATCTCTACTCCATCTTTATTAAGGAAGAAATGTAAACATTCCAGTTAACTTAGGTTTTGCTGTGTGTGAGTTCACATGATTCTCTTTAGTGTTATACATACAGTATATACATGACAAATTTTTAAATGATGACAAGTTTTATAAACTTTGTAGCATACTGTTTCACCTTTACCAGCTTTAGGGTAAAATGAAAGATGTTCTCTTAGATCTATGGATTCTGACATGTAAAAGAAAAAAAAAATCATTGTGTTTTAAATATGATAACTTGTATGTTTGCTCCTTGTATACTCTTTTCCCAAAATGCTGAAAGAAATAGTACACTGAAAAATATTTCCAAGCATCACCTCGTATTTTCTTTGTAAGAAAAAATATTATGTACATTAGCTACTGAATCAGTGCGTTATATTCTGGACATGCTCACTAAACTTAGTCAATCTATCCTGATAAATGGCCATTCACAGAAGTTGTTGCTTTCTGTAAATGTTATTATCTGATTCAATTTTGTCACCTTATCTAACTTCTCAAAACTGTTTTATTTTCTGTCAGATCTTTAGTCATGTTGGATCCTGAGTAAAGCAGGGTGTCAAAATATCAAATCAGCCCTTCCATCCTTTTTTATTTTTATTCTCTGATGGTTTCTGGTAAATGTAGGGATTGGATTAAGGTAGGTGAGATTTGCTTGCTTTGAAAATGAGAATTCTTGTGCAGATAATATACTCATTTTTCTCAGTTAAATAACAGTTGAAATAGTGGCCACCATATTAAAAGATAAAGATGACAGAAATGTTATATTTTATAGAAATCAGTAAATTTTGAAAATTAGAATCCATTCATGCACACTGAAGCCTCACTAAAATGTTGCAAGCATTACTTGTGAATGCCATTTCTGAGCTATTTTCACAGTATACCAAAAAAACAAAACAAAACAAAAATATGCAAAGTCATGGCCATTTAAGTTGATTCTGACACATAGTGACTCTACAGAATAGAACTGGCCCATACAGTTTCCAAGGAGAACCTGGAGGATTTGAACTGCCAACCTTCTGGTTAGCAGTTGTGGCACCTAAGCACTATGCCAGTTGGGTTTCTACTTGTATAAAACCCACTGCCAGCAAGCCAGGTCTGACTCATGGAGACCCTAGAGGCCAGAGTAGAACTGCCCCATATGGTTTCCAAGGAGCTCCTGGCAGATTTGAACTGCCAACCTTATGGTTAGCAGACATAGCACTTAACCTACTAGGCAGCGAGGGTTTCCTCTATTTGTATAGACACACAAAAATAATGAAGGTTAAATTGTTAAGTACTTGACTATTAGTCAAAAGCTTGGTGGTTTGAAGTCACCTTTGGAAATCAGAACTGGTAACGCACTTCTGAAAGGTCACAGTCTTGAAAATCTTGTGGAGCAGCTCTGCTCTACACACACAGGGTCACCATGAGTCAGAAGTGACTTGACTGTAAATGACAACAACGAGGCTCCCTCTTAAATGGAAAATGAAAGAGGGATAAAATGAGGAGTCATCATAGCAGTCATCATTTCTTTGTACCTGTCCTTTCTTCTATTTTGTAGTTACATCAGATCAGATCAGATGATCATCATTTCCTTGTATCTGTCCATTGTTCTATTTCATAGCTACTACGTCAGATGAGGTCAGACTTCAAGTAAGACAAAACAATGGAAGTAGCCTTCATCAAGCGCATAACAGATGCTGAACAAAAATGCATACATAGTTTAGCTCTAACGGGATTCCCTTCTAAATTCTGTTCAATTTGCGATATTATAAATATTTTGGTCCTCTGGATGTAGAATTAAAAAAAAAACATAAAACAAAGAATCAACTAGTTATTAAACATGTATTAACTTCTACTAAGTGCCAATAAAAATTTGAATGGAAAGTTTACTTTCTGTGATTGTTCCAGAAATGATGATGCTTTTTCCACTTTCTTTCTCCTATATATTACCTTCAAAGAAAAGAAATATTAACTTGTTTAATTTCCCAGTTTTAATATAAGCAAAACACTGAAGCAGTTAAATAATGATTTTGGCTTGATCTATTCAGAAATACTGTATGACCTCTTTGTTCTAAAGGAATTCAGTTCACCAAGCCTTAGAGTGCAGTAACTTATTTTATGACTTTCTAGTGCCTTCAAATGATATATTCTAATGACTCATGTGATTGCTATTATTTCTACAACATTTTATGTAAATGGCTCAACAATTTTTTACCGAGAATCAGTCAACCTTCCACAGTCATGCTTCACCCTTTCTGAACCTGCGCTAACTGTGGGGCATTAATCCAGTTAAATAATTTATGGCTGTTATTATATTATGTGGCTGAGTTAGTCAGAACACATCAAAAGAGCATTAGCAGTAGTATATTTCATCCCCAAGAAAATGAATTTGTTTTGCCTTCTAAACTAAACTTGGACTTCTCACAAGCCAATGATTTCAAAAATATATTATAAAATATATAAACACCTGAAACTAGACAGTAGGCAATTCAGTACAATTTGGATTCCTATACTCTAACCTAGAGTCACAATAAAATATTAACAAAATACTATTGTTAAGAAAAAGAACTCAGAGGAAACAAAAGCAACAAATTATACTACGAAATTTAGCTTTTACAGTATGACTTAGGATAAGAAAAGATATTATCTTCTATCAAGGTTTACTCTTTCTGAAACTTAAGAATGAATATTGATTACAAGTTTAAAATGTTAAACATACATTACAGTTTATTCACTAGTTGATCACTTAGTTAATTTGAACAAAGCCAATTCATTGTACTGAATTTTCACTGGTGAGAAAATTTTAAAGATTTCTGCTCCTTTTCTGAAATTCTTAAAATACATTTATATTTGTTATGAACTCTACCATGATGTGGAAATTCTGGTGGCATAGTGGCTAAGTGCTACAGCTGGTAACCGTGAGGTTGGTAGCTCAAATCTCCCAGCTGCTCCTTGGAAACTCTATGGAGCAGTACTCCTCTGTCTATAGCGTTGCTATGAGTCAGAATTGACTTGGCAGCAGTGGGTTTGGTTTTGTTTTTTCATACTGTGGTGTAGAAACGTTGGTGATGTCATAGTTAAGAGCTATAAGGTCAGTAGTTTGAATTCATCAACTGCTCCTTGGAAACCCTATGGGGGAATTCTATTCTGTCCTATTGGGTTACTAGGAGTCAAAATCCGCGATGGCAATAGGATTTTTGGTTTTATGCTAGCTGTTGCTGTTGTTAAGTGTCACCAAATTGTTTACAACTCACAATGACCCTATGCAAAACAGAATGAAACACTGCCCAGTTCTGCATCATGTCCACAATTGTTTTTATGATTAAGCCTGTTGTTGCGGTCACTGTGTCAATCCATCTCTTTGAGGACTTCTTTTTTACTGATTCTCTACTTTCACAAGCATGAAGTTTTTCTCCTGGGATTGACCCCTGCTGACAACATGTCCAAAGTATGTGAGATGCGGTCTCGCCATCTATGAATCCCTGGAGCACTCTCATTGTACTTCTACTAGAACAGATTCATTTGTTCTTTTGGCAGGCCATGATATACTCAATATTCTTCCCCAACACCACAATTCATCAATTCTTCCATCTTCCTTATTCATCTTCCAGCTTTTGCATGCATGTGATGTGACTGAAAATGTCACAGGTTGGGTCAGGTGCACCTTAGTCTTCAAGGTGACATCTTTATTTCTCAATACTTTAAAGAGGTCCTTTGCAACAGATTTTCCCAGTGCGATGAGTCTTTTAATTCTGTGACTGCTGCTTCATGGGCATTGATTATGGAACCAGCAAAACGAAATCTTTGACAATCTCAATCTTTTCTCTATTTATCAGCATGTTACCTATTGGTCCAGATGGGGCTGTGGTCTTTGATCTTCATCAGTGTTTCAAATCCTCTTCAGTTCCAGCAAGTAATGTGGTGTCATCTGCATAACGCAGATTGTTAACGAATCTTCCTGCAATTCTGATGCCTCTTTCTTCTTCATGTAGTCCAGCTTCTCAGATTATTTGCTTGGCACACAGACTGAAAAGGTATGGGGAAAGGATACAACCTGGATGCACACCTTTCCTGACTTTAAAACCTGCAGTGTCCCCTTTTCTGTTTGCACAACTGCCTCTTGATCTATATACAGATTCCTCATGAGCACAATTAAGTGTTCTGGAATTTCCATCCTCTGCAATGTTATCCATAATTTGTTATGATCTACTCAGTCACGTGTGTTTTCATGGTCAATGAAACACAGGTAAACATCTTTCTGGCATTCTCCACTTTCAGCCGAGATTCATTTGACATCAGCAATAACATCCCTGGTTCCACGTCCTCTTCTGAATTCAGTTTGAATTTCTGGTAGTTCCCTGTCAACATACAATTGCGGTCTCTTTTGAATGATCTTGTGCAAAATTTTACTACTGTGTGATATTAAGGATACTGTGAGATAATTTCTACATTTGGTCCCATCATCTTTTTGGGAATAGGCATAAATATGACTGTCTTACAGTTGGTTATCCAAGTAGCTGTCCTTCAAATTTCTCCGCATGGAAGAATGAGTATTTCCAGTGCTCCATCCTTTTATTGAAATACCTCTGTTGACATTCCAGCAATTCTTAGAGCCTGTTTTTTGCCAGTCCTTTCAATGCAGTTTCAACTTCTTCCTTCGGTGCTATCAGTTCCTGACCATATGCTACCTCCTGAAATTGTTGAACACCGACCAGTTCTTTCTGGTATAATGACTCTCTGTATTCCTTCCATCTTCTTCTGATGCTCTGAGCGGTATAATATTTTCCATAGAGAATCTTTCACTATTGCAAAGCTTCAATTATTCTTCAATTTTTTTCAGTTTGAGAAATACAGAGTGTGTTTTTCCCTTTTGGTTGTTTACACCCAGCTATGCACATGTTGTTATAATATTCAGTCTACTCAAGCAGCCCTTTGAAATCTTCAGTTCTCTTACTTTGTCATTCCTTCCTTTTGCTTTAGCTGCTTGAAGTTCAAGAGCAAGTTTCAGAGGCTTTTCTGACACCCAAGTTGACTTTTTCTTTCTTTCCTGTCTTTTTAATGACCCCTTGGTTTCTTCACGGATTATGTTTTTGCTGTCATTCCACAACTTGTCTAGTTTTCAATCATTAGTGTTCAATGCAGCAAATGTGTTCTTGAGACAGTCTTTAAACTCAGGTGAAATATACTCAAGGTTGTGCTTTGACTCTTATGGACTTGTTCTAATTTCCTTCACTTTCAATTTGAACTTGCATATGAGCAATTGATGGTCTGTGCCACTGTCAGCACCTGGTCTTGTTCTGATTATGGATTTGGAGATTTTCCATCAACTCTTTCCACAGATGTAATCAATTTGATTCATGTGTATTCCATCTGGTGAAGTTCATGTGTATAGTAGCTGTTTAAGTTGGTGAAAAGACATGGTATATATTAATCCTTTATTGTAACTTTTTGATCCTTGTGTTTGTTTTCTTCTGTTCCTTCTTGACATATTTTTTTTTCTATCCAATCACATGCCTATATGTATTCAAGTCTATCCTCTAACATTTATACTCACTATCAATTGACTGACTAAGTTAATTCTGATACTTAACTTCTATTCGTGACTTTTACTTTGATTTTTCCTTAGTCTGTTTACTTTCCTGTTTTATTTTTAGCTCTACTTTAAAATTTTCACTGGAATGCCAAAGATATCTTGAATGTCCTTCTACAGCCCATCTAGAACACCACAAATTCACACTTTTATGTAATCTAATGTAATGAAATCAATCAGTTATGGTCATACACGTGTAGGGTGGATTCTATACATAATTAATTCTGAGTTACAATATACATAAATGCCCATACTGGGGAAAACAAATGCCATGTAAGGGTCATCAGCAAGCCAAGGAAGCAAGGAATGCCCCTGACTACCAAAACCTCTTGGAAACCCTGGTGGTGTAGTGGTGAAGTACTTCAGCTGCTAATAGAAAGTCAGCAGTTCAAACCTGTCAGGTGCTCCTTGGAAACTGTATGGGGCAGTTCTACTGTGTCTATAGGGTCACTATGAGTCAGAATCAACTCAACAGCTGAGTTTACTTAGCTTTTTAAGAAACCTATTTTAAATTTAAACATTCAGATAGATTCAAATAAAGGAATTGAGAAAGAGATACTATGCAAAGACTAATCAAAATAAAGCTAGAGTAGTTTTATTAATTCCAGACAAATCTACCTTTGTAACAAGGAAGAGTAGCAGAGATAAAAAGCAATGTTACATAATGTTAAATAAAGTCAATTCTCCATTAAGACATTGCAATCATAAATGTTTATCCATCCTTTGACAGAAGATCAAAACAGATGAAACAAAAACTGACTGCAAGAAGAAATGGAAAAAGGCACAATTATATGTGGAGACATCAACATCCACCTCTCAGTAGATAATAAAACAAATCATCATAAAATCAGTTAAGTGTATGTATGGCACAAAGGGCATTACTAATCAGTTTTACCTGACTGTCATTTATAGAACCTTCATGCTCACAATACAATATATATTTTTCTCAGTACATCTGGGACACTCATCAGTATAGATCATGTTTTGAATCACAAAACAAATTTTAGCAGGTTTATAAAAACAGAAATCATACATCTAACTCAGGTTAGAGTAACACTAAACAGCTGCAGTATAATAAATAACAGAAAAATATCTGCAACTCATTGTGTATTTTGGCAATTTGACCATGCACTTGTAAACAATAAGTCAAAGAGCAATTCTGCAGGGGAATTAAAATATATTTTCAACTGATTTAAAATGAAAAAATAATATATCAAAAATTGTGGGATATAGCTGAAACAGTTTTGGAGATAAATGTCTACCATTAAATTTTCATATTAGAAAACAATAAAGGTCTCAAATTCACAATTTAGGCTTAACCTTGAGAAATCAGAAAGTGTAAGGTAAACTTAACACCACAAAAGCAGAAGGAAGAACACATTAAGAGTAAAGGAAATACCAAGGTACAAAACTAGTAACACTAAAAAGCAGGAAAACAGCATAGAACACCAATGAACTCAAAATCTGGTTGCTTTCAAAGATCAGCAAAACTGACAAATTTATATCTAAACCAATTAAGAAAAAAATGAGGACAGACAAAAATCATTAATACCAGAATTGCAAGAGGGAGCATCACTTTAAATTTTACAAACACAAAAACAGAGAGTAAGAGAATATTGCAAAGAACTTGATGTCAATAACTTTGATAATTTACACAAAAATGATCTATTTCTTAAAAAAGAAATACTACCAAAACTTACTTAAGGCAAAATACGTGACCTAAATAGCCCTACAGCTACTGTATTAATTGAATTCATAGATTAAACCAATTTCCAAAAACAAAATCACTAGTTGTAGAACACTAGTTGTAGTTATAGAATAGCAGTCATAAATGGTTTAACAAGTGAATTCTATTAATGATTTAAAGAAGAAACAATACAGTCTCTATACAATTTCTACCAGAAAGTAAAAGAGGAAGGAATGCCTCCAAACATATTATGTGTGGCCAACAATTAAATCAGATAAAGATAGCAGAATAAAAAGAAATTAAATATAATACATATCTCTGGAATATGGATACAGAGATCCTAAACAAAATATTAGGGTATTGAAATAAATGCAGTTATAGTCGTAGCTCCGTAAGGATGTCTGTTCCTGGGTTATGTTGGATTTTTGCAGGTAGATTGCCAGGCTCCTCTTCCTATCACTTCACGATCTGTGGAGTTCAATGAAACTTGTTCATTCTTGTAGCAACACACAAGCCTCCACTGACAGAAAGGTGGTGAGCTGTGCATGAAGTGAATTGGCTGAGACTCCAACAGGGTGTCCTGCCACGAGGGTGAGAATTCTACCACTGAACCATCAGAGTCCCATAACTATTAACCTGTTTCTGTCAAATTGATTCCAACTTCTAGTGACCCTACAGGACAGGACAGAACTGACTCAGAGAGTTTCCAAGGAGTACCTGGTGGATTTGAACAGCTAATCTTTTGGTTAGCAGCCTTAACTCTTAACCACTATTCCACCAGGGTTTCCAAATAGCTGCTAGAATACAGAAATACATAGCAACATGTTCTTTTACTTCTCTTATATAAACTTGAAGAAATTTTTAAAAAGTTAGTTAAAAGCTAGTATGCCAAGTGCCGTCAAGTCAGATCCCTTTATGAAATAATTTTATATAGAATATTTGCTCTGTGAGACAATAGTTTTTCTTTCTTTTTAAGAACCAAGAATTTTTTTATCAAATATCTCTGGATAGGCAAAATGAAGGTGGATGGCCCTGGTATTTTCTAGTAAGTGTTTAATTTGGTTTGCAGATGGTCAGATTATACACATATTTTTCTCAAAATTATTTGACAAAGTAATCATTTACATTTATCATACTACTTTTTGTATGTGTGCAGCTATTAAAAGAAACCTAACTCAAACTAGATTTAAAAATGTAGGGATTTATTAGCATATTTAATTGAGACATTCTGGGGCCTTTCAGGGACTGAGGACAGAGGAATTCAAATGGAGCCATAAAACTGATTTCGTTTTTCCTATCTTGTTCTGTGCTTCTCAGAGCAAATCTTCAAATTACTTAGCAGATCTGGCTCTTAAGGAAGGTGCTATATTATAAATGGCCAGGTCTGAGCCCTGTACCTTCCTTTGAGGGCTGAAGCATTAGCTCCATTCAATCCACACTCAATGTGCTATGTGTCATGAAGGTGGCTGGTTAGTTTTCTATTCTCAGCTGAGCTACAGAAGGGATTCCTCTACAAAATAAACTGGAGCAGAGAAGATTCAAACATTTCATAAAAAAAGAATGAATTTTAATGAATGAGTTTTTTCTTATTGCTACATGGGAGAATAAACTGCAAATTACATTTAATAAAGCACACTGCTTCATAAGTCGTTTCAAGTTACCTATTTGGGGTTAGGGCATTTCATACTGGTTTCTGTTTACCTGAGAAAACAAGCACGCTTGCTTCCGTTTCCTGTTTCCGTACTGAATCATGTTGGCAGGGACTTGCGAGTGAAATGCTGAGACAGATGAGTGGCCGTGCATCTTCCAAACAATCGGGTACCACTCTTGCAGATGGAGGACAGAATAGAAGTTCCTTATTGATTTTGAGCGGAAAGAGCTTTATGTTACTGACAAAAGAGTTTTAATTTTCCCAGAATCCAAATTTCTGGCTTTCATGGAAGTTGGGGTAAGCTACATAAGCCATTGGTTGTAAGCATCATTTTGAATATTTTGCCTTTAAAAACTGGTTCCTAAAGTCATTTTTGAGTTAAATAATGGTCCAAATAAATTAGTGAAGTAGGTTTGGTTTGGGTGTCAGGCTTTTTGAAGAATTCAGACACTTTTAGAAAACAGACTCCACAGGTCAGGCTAGAAGTTATATTTAGTGTAAATCAGTAATTATTTCAGGTCAAGGCTGTACTGTATCAAAATGCTTCTGACTACAGGTTTATCAGTTCTGTTCCAAACCTTTTTTTCTGTGGCAATGCCAATAAGATTTGGTACAGGAGTGTTCTAAGGTTCTTTCATCTTCCCAACTTTTCTGAACTCTAGTTGAAATGCTACGCTGTTTTGTAAATACTATATTCAGTTCATTTCTATTTTTGTCTTAATATGATTTTTGTTTTAACGTTACTCGTCTGGTCTGATCGAGATGTCAGAAAAGACAAATGTTACCACATAAAATTTAACCTCAACACAAATTATTATACCAGTGAACTGATAATCATAAAGGCCTAGTAATAACTACCAGTAGTGGTAAGAGGCACCACTTAGTATAGAACAACTCCTTTTCGGTGCTGGAGTTCAAAATTCTGCAATCTTTTTTGACTTCTCTATTGTCTCATAATCTACCACCCCAGAAATATTTGTTGGTTCCACTTAAAAATATCTTTTGATACTTCCTTCTTCTTTTGAATAAGACAGAAGGAAACACAGAGGCTACTGTTCCAAAAAGAAGTGGTTGATGTTCAGTCATTTCAGGAGGTAGCATGTGATCAAGAACCAATGGAGCTGAAAGAAGAGGTCCAAGGTGCACTAAAGACACTTGCAAAAAACAAGCCAACAGAAACTGATGGAATACCAATTGAAATGTTGCAACAAATGGATGTAGCACTGGAAATGCTTACCTGTCTATGCTAAGAAGTTTGGAAGACAGCTACCTGGCCAATCGACTGGAAGGAAAAGAGATCTCATAGAATACAGAAATTGTAAAATAATATTATTAATATCACACACAAATAAAGTCTGTTGTAGATTATTCAAAAGTAGTTCCAACAGTTCATCAGTAGGAAACTGCGCAGAAATTAAAACCAGATTCAGAAGAGAGCATGGGACAAGGGATATCGTTAGTGCTATCAGATAAATCATGGCTAAAAGCAAAGAATACTAGCCAAAGCCAAGTGCTGTCAAGTCGACTAGAAAGATGTTTAACCGTGTTTTATTGACTATGGAAAGACATTTGACTGTGTAGATCTTACAAAATTATGGATAACATTGGAAAGAATGTGAATTTCAGAACACTTAATCGTCCTCATGGGGAACCTATAATTAAGACAAAGAAGTAGTTGTTTAAACAGAACAAAGGAATACTGTGTTGTTTAGAGTCAAGAAAGTTGTGATTCAAGGTTGTATCCTTTCACTATATGTTTTCAATTTGTATTCTAAGCAAACAATCTGGGAAGCTTGATTATGTGAAGAACAGTGTCTTCAGATTGGAGGAAGACTCATTAACAATGCATGATAAATAACACAGCCTTGTTGACTGAAAGGGAAGATGGCACGAAGCACTTAATGAAGATCAAAGATCACAGCCTTCAGCATGGATTACACCTCAACATAAAGAAAACAAAACTCCTCACAACCGTACCAAAAAGCAACATCATGACAGATTGATAAAAAAATGAGTTTGTCAAGGACCCACCATCCACACCCATCAAAGCAGCAGTTGAAAAATCAAACACAACATCTCCTGCAGAAAATATCTTTAGAATGTTAAAAAAACAAATGTGAGGACCAAAGTGTGGCTGATCCAAGCCATAGCACTTTCAATAGCCTCACGTGTGGGAAAGCTGAACAAGGATTAACCAAGACCAAAAATAAAAGATTGATGGGTTGGACTTATAGTGTTGGATAAAACAGTGAATGTACTGTGGATGGCCAGAAGAATAAACAAATTTGTCTTGGAAGAAATACAATAAGAATGTACATTATAAACAAGGATGTTAAGATTTCGTCTCACATACTTCATATGTGTTATCAGGAGGGTCTGACAGAAGGCTTGGAGAAAGACATCATGCTTGCTCAAGTAGAAGGCCAACAAAAAAAGAAAACTGTCAAGGTCATGGAATGATACAATGTTTGCAACAATGTGCTCAACCTTGACAATAAATGTGATGATGGTGCAGGACTGTGAAGCATTTCACTCTGTTGTACACAGCGTCATTATGCGTCACAACTAACTGGATGGTACCTAACAACAACAGAAACTGTCAAAATATACTTAGTGTCCAATTACTTCTCATTGTCCTCCATGTTCTGTTGTGGTCCAGGTCTCCGCTATCCATAGCCTGGATTACATACTAATTGGTCTTTCCGTCTCCATCTTTGTTCCTCAGTCTAAACTCAGAAGTCAGAGTCATCCTTTTACAATTTAAGTCAGATCATATGACAACTCTGCTTCAAGGTCCTAAAAGTCTCTTCTCACAGTTTCCAATCTTCACTATTACCTCTTGGATTTTAATTTCTACTATTCTTCCCATTTGCTTTCTCCATTCCACTCATTCTGGCATCCTTGTTCTTCTCCAAACATGCCAGTCATTCTCCCATTTTAGTGCTCTGCACTGGCTAGCCCTCATCCTAGAATGCCTTTCCTCCAGATATCTTCTGTTTTTATTCAGGTCTCCCCAGTATATAAACACATCCTGTGCCAAGGACTCAGGTGCTAGTAATTTATAGGGAGGCACACAAAACACTGTTTGACAAGTGGAGAAGTAATCAGTGAAGACAAGAAAGCCAAAGAAAACTAATAAAGGTATCCAATTAAAATATGACACAGCTAGTATGGTAGACTGGTGAAGATTAATGTCGTGGGGAAACAACTTAAAATGCATCTGAGTCACCCCACCAAAACGGAGTGAGGGAATTGGCTACTGGAATCCCTATTCCTGACAGTGACAGTGTGCTCTAGTTAACAGCCGAGTGCTTTAACTACTGTATCATTGGGGATCTTTGCTCAATCGTAAAGTTCTAGAGATAAGTCCTGACAGCATTAGCTACATTCACAGTACAAATGTCCTCTTTCTTTTAAGCTGGTTCAAATATCACATTCCCTTTGAGGCCTTTCCTCGTCACTGTACTAAAAATTGAAACCAACTAATAACATAATACCTTGACCCACTCCTGATTCCTCCTTACTTTGCTCTGGAATTTTCTGTGCTTTATTTTCTATTCCCTCCATTGGAATGTAGAGTCAAATAGGACAGTCTACTTTTGCTCACATATTCTTAATATCTGTAATAGTGATTGATTCACAGAAAAGACCTGTTAAGTATGTATATTGAATGAATAAAAGAATGAAGATCAAATGGCACTTCCATAAAGATCCACTTTGAATACACAACCCAGTCATTTTATTTCTTTTTCTTATTTTTATCTTGCTTTATAGGACTTTCAGTACAGTACTGAATGAGAGTGGGGACAAAGGGCATCGTTGTCTTGTTTCTGATCTTAGGAAAGAACAGCCAGTTCATTATCTTTAAGTATGATGTTAACTACAAACTTTAGCTAGATTTTTTTTTTTTTAATCAGTGGAAACCCTGGTGGCATAATGATTAAGAGTCTGGCTACTAAGGTAGTGCCAAGAGGGCAGAGCAGTCAGATACTTCCAGCGATCCCTCTAACAACAGGCACAAAATAACAAATGAATCAACTACATGTGACATTCTAGGAACTCTGAACATCATAGAAAAAGTTAAAAAATTCGATTGAGTGATCAGGAAGGGAATGTAGGTCCAACAGTACCTACAACTAGTTAGACTTCATCCTCTGGTAATCATCCGCAGTCACTGTGGTGAATGGAGCATTGGCATTTGGAGGGCCTCTTTCTCAGCAAGAGAGACAAAGAATAATGGAAATTCTGCATGCCCCTTCAGAACCAGTGAAAAGTGGCACTCGATAGTCAAAAGACAAGTGGCTTGTGTCTACCTATCACATGTAAGTCTAAATCTTTCTGTCAGAATAAATCCCTCTCCCCTTTCCCTGTGCTCCCCACCCCTTCTCTGAATTCCCTCCAGCTCCAGAGTCAGATACCATTAACTGAGCTGGAAGTACAATTCCTTAAGACTACCATGAGCCACTCTCCTAGATTCAGAGAGGGAACAATTTAACAAACTGGGAGAATAGAAGGAAAATCTGCAGACTCACCTGATCTGGAAATTCAGGGCAGAAACATAAGAGGACATGCCATCCTCGCAGATACTCAGGAATGGCTGTTAGCCCCCTGACTTTCTCAGTATCTGCAGCCAGATATCTGTGCCTATTATAATAACCTTTGCCCATCTAGGACAGTAGGGGAGAGCCTTCACCACATACTTGGTGACTACCTACCTAAACACCTGAGCTGAATTCACACAAGAAAAGTAAACCTATGCCTGGGTTTACATGTCTAGTAACAGCTCTAACCACCTGGCAACAGTATGTTAGAGCTTCAAAAGCACCAATAATCAAACTAGTATGACCACCCTCTTCGGACATTTTAAAACAAAACAAGAAGCTAGAACATAGTAAGTAAACATAAAAAAAAATACAACAACTTACTGATAGCTTGAAGACAACAGTCAATATCAAATCACTTAAAGAGGTGGAATACAATGGATTTAGAAAGTACCTAAAACAAAGAGGCAAGAAATTTCTCAGAATAAGAGAACTTTCTGAAATTATCAGAGGCAGAATACAAAATTTCAAACTCTTCAAGAGTTCAGGAAGGAGATTAGGCAAAATGGAGCAGAGTATAATGACAAATTGAACAAGCTACAAGAAAGAGTATAGATAAATTAATAATAAAATTACAGAATTAGACAACTCAATAGAAAGACAAAGGAGTAAAACGGAGGCTGAACTGATGAGACTGAAGATACAGCATGTGACACCAACATATTTCAAGGAAAATCAGATAAAATAACTTAAAAAAATCAAGAAACACTGAGAATTATGTGATACTATCAAGAGGAATAATTTAGGAGTGACTGGTCTACCAAAACAGGGAGAGATAAGAGAAAACACAGAGAAAATTGTAGAAGATTTGTTGACAGAAAACTTTCTGATATGAAGATGAAACAACGTCTATCCAAGATGCCCTTTGAACTATACACAAGGTTGATCCCAAATGAAAGACAATAAGGCATATTTTAATCAAACTTGCGAAAACTAAAGACAAGGGAGCAATTTTAGGATTGGCTAGGAATAAATGGAATACTGTCTACAAAAGGAGATTCAGTAAGACTGAAGTTTGACTACTCAACAGAAACCATTCAGGGAAGAAGGCAGTGGGGTCATTTATACAGAGCCATGAAGGAAAATGATTGCCATCCAAGAATTACATAACCAGCAAAATTGTCTCTCTAATATAATGGGGAAATCAGGACATTTCTAGTTCAATAAAAATTCAAGGAACTTTCAAAACCCAAAATAATTACAAGATACTCTAAAAGGAGTCCTTCGGTTAGAAAATCTGTAACATCAGATAGAAACCCAAGACTAGAATCCAGAACTGGATGCTAACCCAAAGAAGAAATCACAAAAATAAATGAAAGAGAAAACAGGGAAACAGAGATGTCACTATGTAAACACTATAACAACAACAGAAAAGAAAACGAGAACTTAAAAGAAAATGTTGTCACCACTCTTTCATATAGACAGGAAATCAAAGTGATATAAAGAAGTTAAAGACTAGTTTAAAATTAGAGAGATGGGGGTAAATATTAAGGTAACCACAGATGAAATAAAAAAATCTGTCACATCAGAAAACAGACCCAAAAAAAAAAAAAAAAAAAAAACAAACCAAGAACAGCATAAAGTTTCAGCAAATACAAAACCACTATTGAAAAAGATGAAAAGATAATATATACATAAAAATGATTTGGACAAAATCAGTCGTCTGCAACCCACAAGAAAAGACATCAAAATGACAGCACTAAACTCATACTTATCAACAATTATACTGATTGTAAACAGATTCAGTGTACCAATAAAGAGACGGAGAAGGGCAGATTAGATTAAAATACATGATCCTTCTACATGCTGCCTACAAAAAGAGCAGCAGTAACAATATTAACCTCTAATTACATAGACTTTAAAGTCCATCACAATGGATAAGGAACACTATATAATGATTTTTAAAGGGACAATATACCAGAAGTACATAACAATGTTTAAATATCTAGGTACCCAATGGCAGGGCTTCTAGGCACATCAAACAATGTCTAACAGCAGTGAAAAGAGAAACAGACAGTTGCAAAATAATAGTTGGGGACTTCAATATGCCATTTGGGGTAAAGGACAGAACATCCAGAAAGCAGCTCAATAAAAATAAGAAAGATCTAAATGCCACAGTCAACCAACATTGCTACCAAATCAAAGCAAGTTCATTCTACCTATCACTGACAGCCAAAATTCAGAGATGGCATGGGGTTCAATGCTTTATTTTCAGACGGCCAGCAGATCTGGGGGACACTGAGAATAGTTTCTCCAAAACACTGTCCCAATTTGGGTTACATTTCTGCTGGCTTTTATAGCCAGCATTCAAAAGTATAGGGGTTTGTCACAGAGTAATAGTCAGGAGCCCAAAGTTTCATTACATGTAACAAGTAATGTGGATTAAGAAGAGGAAATGTAGATTTATTTGTCTGGCCTGAAGGTGGTCACCAAGGCATAGAATAGAATACAGCTAATAACTTAAGTGACCTTAGAAGAGGAAATGCAGACCTGTTAATCCAGCCTTTACATCACCATCAACATGACTTCATAGAAATATATGGAACAATCCAGCCCAAAGCAGACAAGTAAGCTTTCTTTTCTAGTGTACATTGGACATTCTCCAGAATATGCCATATACTGGGAAGCAAAGAAAGCCTTAACAAAATCCAAAGCACTGAAATATTGCAAAGCATTTTTTAGGCCAAAAAGCTATAAAAAAGGAAATCAATGTTTAAAAAAAAAAAAAAGTAACAGAAAAAAGTCAAACAGAAGGAAATGAACAAAAACATCCTCAAAAACTACTGGGTTATAAAAGAAATCAAGGACAGAATACAGTAATTAAGAGAGTCAAATGAGAATAAAAACTCATCCTACCAGACTATCAGGAACCCAGCACAAACCAAGCTCAGAGATTAATTTATTTCAATAAATGCACACATCTGAAAAAAAAAAAAAAAAGAGTGCAAAGGATTAACCCTACAACTCAAACAAGGAGAAAGGGAGCAGTAAAAGAATGTCTTAGGCACCAGAAGAAGGAAAATAATAAAAATTACAACAGAACTAAGTGAATTAGAGAATAGGAAAATGATAGAAAGTATTAACAAGACCAAAATCTGGTTCTCTGAAAGATCAACAAAATAGAAAAACCATTGGCCAACATGAAAAAATAAAAACAGGAAAGGAGGTAAAGAATCCAAATAAGAAATGAGATAGGTGATAATGCAATAGACTCAACCAAAATTTAAAAAATTGTAACAAGACACTATGAAAAATTATACTCTAACAGATTTGAAAACCTAGAGGAAATGGACAAATTTCTGAAAACACACTATCTACCTGACCTAACACAGAGGTAGAATAACTAAATAAACCCAACACAAAAGAAGAGATTGAAGAGATAATTTAAAAAAACCTTCCAACCAACATTGAGGCCAGTTGGCACAACTAGTCTATTGCTAAGATAGTACTCTCCACCTCATATTGGTGTGTGGCGTCTGGGGTCTTAAAAGCTAGCAAGCTGGTATCTGAGGTACACCAAATGGTCGCCACTCAGCAGGAACAGATGATCACCAAGGACCAAAATGATATGGGGGAAAGATAACCCAGAAGACAGAAAGACCTGTGTGAATGTGTGAATACATCAATATGTGACCAGAGAAGCTGATGGTGCCCTGCCACCACCAGTGGCTTCTGTGATGGGGCTCACAAAGTTGAGTCTCAGTGGCAACACTAGAATAAAAAGGGGTACACTCTGAGAAGTCCACTAAAAGACTGCGGTTGATGGTTCGAAGGCCTGGGGGTTCCCTTGGGAGCATGGCCCCTGGACCTGATGCTGCCCCTGTCCATAAATCATTATTGAGGTCAGTGCCTCTGACAGAAACAGATTGGACTTGGCTACGAAGAATGACCATATTGTGTGTGCACTTTATGGTTCTGTGTATCTATAGGATGTCCTCCTATAGGCCTCTTACTAGAGGGGAATGGAGAGGTTGGAGAAGGGGGACAGAGATTGTTAGGAGGATATGACACGTATAGAACAGAAAGGAGAAGTGTGTTGTCACTGGGCAAGGAGAGCAGTAAGAGCTGCACGTAGGCAGGCATGTGAATTTAAACTGGATTGTACACTTTTACTCAATCACAATTAAAAAAGAAAACAGAACTTCCAACCAAAAATTCTCCGGTGAAGCATCCTAAATGAAAGGAGTCTGAAAGCATTGCCCTTGAGAATGAGAACCAGACAAGGATGCTCAATTTTATTCAGCATTGTGCTGGAGGTGCTAGCCATAGCAACCAGGCAAGATAAAGAGATAAAAGGTATTGAGATTGGTAAGGAAGACATAAGAGTCTCTCTGTTTGTAGATGACGTGATCTTACCCACAGAAAACCCTAAAAACTTCACAGAGAAACTACTTTAACAAAACAGTTCAGTAAAGGATTGAGATACAAAATGAACATACAAAAATCAGTTGAATTTCTTTACATCAACAAAAGAGAACATCAAAGAGGAAATCATCAAATGAATATCACTTCCGATAGCCCCCAAGAAGATAAAATACTTAAGAACAAATCCAACTAGAGACATAAAAAACCAGTACAAAGACAATTACAAGATACTACTTCAAGAAACCTGGAGAGACCTCCATAAGTGAAGAAACCTACCTTGTTTATGGATAGGAAGACTCAACATTGTGAAAATGTTTTTTTCTACTCAAAGCGACCCATAGACACAATGTGAACCCAATACAAATTCCAATGGTGTTTTTGAATGAGGTGGAGAAACAGATCATCAAATGGAAAAGACAGGAGCCCTGGATAAGTAAAGCATCACTGAACAGGAACAAAGTGGGAAGCCTCACACGACTTGATTTTAGAACCTATTACATGGCCATAGTAGTGAAAGCAGCCTGGTATTGGCACAACCATATATATAGAGAGAGAGAGAGAGATCAGTGAAGTAGAATTGAGAGTCCAGACTGAAAATCATCCACCCATGAGCAGTTAATATTTGACAGAGGCCCAGAGTCTGTAAACTGGGGAAAAGACAGTCTCTTTAACAAACTGGCATGACTGGATATCCATAAATAAACAAATAAATAAACAAGACCCATATCTCACACCATGGAAAAAATGTACTCAAAAAGGATCAAAGACCTAAATATCAATTCTAAAATGATTAAGATCACAGAAGAAAAAATAGGGACAATCCTGGTAGCCCTAATAGAAGGCATAAATAGACTGCCAAAAGCACACACTTAGCTCATCTAAAGACTTCACCAAAAGAGTAAATGGACAACCTAAAAACTGCAGGGGGGAAAAAAAATTCACTATGACAAATCCAATCAGTATTTAATCTCCATAATTTATAAAATACTGCAGCACCTGAACAACAAAAAGACAAACTAATAACCTAAGTGAAAAATGGGCAAAGGATATGAACATGCACTTCACCAAAGAAGTTATCTAGGCAGCTAACAAATACATGAGAAAATGCTCATGATCATTAGCCATTAGAGAAATCCAAATCAAAACTACAATGAGATATCGTCTCACCCCAACAAGGCAGGGATTAATCCCAACCACAGAAAATATAAATTTTAGAAAGACTAGAACATTGTACATTAGTGGGAAAGTACAATGGTACAAGCACTTTGGAAATCAATTAAAAAGCTAGAAATAGACATGATCTGGGAATCCCACTTCTTAGAATAAATCTTAGAGAAATAAGAGCTGTCACATGAATAGATATGTGCACACTAATGTATATGGCAGGACTGTTGACAATAGCAATAAGGTGGAATCAACCTCTGTGTCCATCAGTGGATGAACAAACTGTGGTATATTCACACAATGGAATTCTGTGCAATGAAAAAAACAATGATGATCTTGGGGAATATCTGATAACATGGAAACATCTGAAACACATTATACTGAATGCAATTAGTTGCAAAAGGACAAATATTGTATAAGACCACTATTATAAGGACTGAAGAAAAGGTTTAAATACAGCAGAAAACAAGTATTTAATGGGATGGTGGGAAAGAGGTATTCATTAACTAGATAAAACCATACACTGTTGTTGAGTCAATTACAACTCATAGCAACCCTACAGGACAGAGTACAACTGTTCCATAGTTTCTAAGAAGCACTGGGTGAATTTGAAGTGTCAACCTTTTGGTTAGCAGTACATCTGAGGGTTTAGTAGATAGGAATTGGGTAAGATGAAAGGAGGGACAGTATTCAGCAGAAGGGAGGCCAGCAGAGCTAGACTTCCTTGTAAGCTTAGAAATTTCATAAACACAATCCAGTACTCCAAAGGATGGGTGCAGGGTTCTGGGTACCATGGTTTCACGGGAAATCTAAGTCAATTAGTATAATTAAGGATTTTTAAGAAAAGGTTCTACATTCCACTTCGGTGAGTGACATCTGAAATCTTAAAAGCTAGCAAGTGGCAATCTGTGAGGTCCAACAGTTAAGTCCAAGGATTTAGTTGTTCTTAAGTACTACGAGTCGAATCCGACTCGACGGCATTTGGCTTGGCTAAGTACTACGAACCTCATTGCTGAATGTCATAATGGTCACTTCTGAAGTACTCCCCTTGGGAAGCTATGCACGGACATCAGTGCCTAGTCCACCCTTCAAAGCAATTTTGGAACACTTTCTGGAATGGCCATTGTGCACAGTGGCAAGTTTGCAAACTTAGTTGTACAGCTGTCTGTAAAGGAGTTTCTAGCCAATAAACAAATAACTGCACTGGAACACCCTCCAACTCACCTGATCTGGACCCTGATGACTTTTTTCTTTACCTGAAGATAAAGGAAATATTGAAAGGAAGACATTCTGATGACATTCAGGACATCAAGGATAAAATGAGGACAGCTCTAATGGTCATTCCAGAAAAGGAGTTCCCAAATTGCTTTGAAGGGTGGGCTAGGCATTGGCATTGGTGTATAGCTTCCCAAAGGAAGTACTTCGAAGTTGACCATAGTGATATACAACAATGAAGTATGTAGCACTTTTTCTAGGATGAGTTCATGAATTTAATTGGCAGTCATTGTAAGCAGCATCAACTAGTCCTGATTCACCTGAAGCAGAAGGGAATAACAGACATCAAAGACAAGAGGAAAATATGAGTCTAGGAGACAGAAGGGCCCATAAGATTAGTAGACTATATCAGCATGACACCGTAACAACTACATGGTGCCTGACCATCACCAAAGAAAGCCCTGTCAGGGAGCACAATACACAGCTCCTGATGTGGCATGAGAAGAACGGGTGTGCAGACTAAGAGCTCTATTAAAAAGACTAGACTTGATGGTCCAGTAGCCTAGCAGTTTCCCGGAGAACATGGCCCCTTGACTAGCTCAGAGCTGAGACCAGTACTGAAGCCAATACTTTGGACAAAAATTGGACTGGACTAAGGGACATGGAGTGATGCAGGTAGTGTGTGTACTTTATGGTTTTATATATAAGGCTGTTCAACTATTCTCTTTTTAGCGGGGAGATGAGAGGTTAGAGAAGAGGTGACAGGTGTTGGTTGAGTGGATACTGGAAGGTAAGAATCGAGGTGGTGACTATGCTGTCACAGGGTGAGGAGAGTACATAGAGTTGCACAAAGGCAACAAAGTTGCTCAGGGTTTTGTATGGCAAATTGACTTGGATTGTAAGCTTTTACTAATCACAACAAAAATTTAAGAAGAAATGCCAGCAGATGGCCATCTAGGTAGCATCATCTAGTCCCAACCCACCTGAAGCAGAGGGGAAAGGAAAACATCAAAGACACAAGGAATACAGAAGCCCAAGAGACAGAAGCGGCCAAATAATCCAGACTACATCAGCACGAGCCCAGGAGAACTAGATGGTGCCTGGTTAACATTAATGACTGCCCTGCCAGAGAATGAATGGAACATACAGTCCCAGATATAATGGGAGAAAAACGCACATGCAGAACTCAAACTCTATTAAAAAGACCTGACTTGGTGGTCCAACAGACTGGAGGGTCCCTGGAGTGCATGGTCCCTAGACTTTCTGTTAGCCCCCAACAGAAACCATTCCTAAGTCTGACTCTTCACACAAACACTGGACTAAATTATAAGACAGAAACTGATACTGGCCTAGAGTATGCTTCCTGGCTTAAGTAGATACATGAGGGTAAGCAGGCAGTTCCCGTCCAGACGTGAGACTGAAGGGCGAAGATGGACGAGGCAGGATGAATGGATATGGGAAATACAGGGTGGAAAGGAGGAGTGTGCTGCCACAGGGTGGGGAGAGCCACTGGAGTTGCATAGCAGTGTGTGTATGTTAAGTTTTTGTATGACAAATTGACGTGGATTGCAAACTTTCACTTAAAGTACAATAAAATATTTAAAAACAAAAAAACAAACAAAAACATGGTTGAGTTGCTAACCAAAAGGTTGACAGTTCAAATTCAATAGGCACTCCTTGAAACCTCCTTTTTTTTTTTTTTTTTTTTAATCAAATTGAGAAAATATCTCTATTCTTAGCCCACTGAGAGTTTTCATCATGAGTAGATTTGGACTCCATAATGCTTTTTCAGAGTAAATTGATAGGACCATGTGATTTTTCTTTTTTTAACTGGTTAAAAGAGTAGATTACATTGATTAGCATCTGAAAACTGTAGCAGGGTTGAATACCTAAATAATCTCACTTGGTTGTGCTACTTAATTCTTTATATACATTGTTGAATTTAATTTTCTAATATATTTGGGTATTTTGTGTTTCTGGCCATGAGAATTATTGCTCTGCAGTTATCTTTTCTTATAACGTCTTTATCTGATTTGAGCATTAGGGTACTGCTGTCTCATAGAGTGAGGTAACTAGTGTTAATTCTATTGCTATTTAACGGAAAAGAGCAGTAAATTGGTTTCAGTTGTTCTTTAAATGCATGATAGAATTATACTATCAGAAACTGGATTTTTTTCTTTTTGTAATTTAGATAGTTACTACTTAGTGATTCTTTTTTTAAATGCACATGGGGCTACCAGGTTATATATTTCTCTTTATCTGAGTAAATATTTATTGAATGAAGACTTAAGATCAAATGACACCTCCACAAAGACTTAGACTTACTCTATTTTTTAAGAAAATATTTAGTTGTTTTTAGATTTTTTTCTAATTATTTATTTAATTCGATATAATTCCAAGCACTACCTTCACGGCATACCACAAAGATAAGTTTCATAACAATTACCATCTAATTTAAATGCTTAAAAAATTCTCTTAAGACTTCTTTTCAACCCACTGGATATTTAGAAATACACTGCTTAATTTCTAAACATTTAGAGATTTTCTAGTTGTATTTTTTGTCTGATTTAAAAACACTGTAATCTGAGAACAATTTGTGTGATTTTTGTTCTTTTAGCTGTATGAAGGAGTGTCTTAAACATTCCTTAGTCCACTGAGCAATTTAAAAGCATTTATATTAATAAGTAACAGAAATAAATAAATTTTAATTGTCTCAAACTTTTGTTGTTCTTTATCATAAGATGCTAGGATTACATATGTGAGTATATACACACACACATATAAAACCAAACCCATTGCTATCAAGTAGATTCCAATTCACAGTGACCGTGTAGGACATAGTAGAACCGCTCTAGAGTTCCCAAGGAGTCACTGGGGGTTTCGATCTGTGGACCTCCTCTTGGTTAGCCCCTAGCTCTTACCCACGGTACCACCAGGACTCCATACACATACACATGTTTACACATGTATGCATGTGACTGTATTTATCTACATACATATAAACACACATATGTACAAATATACATGCAAGTGTATACATGTACATACATATACAGACACATACACAGTTTTAAACAGCTATAGTTAATGCTGATGATTGAAAATGAAAAAGGAAGATAGGAAAGAAATGACCTCTGTTGCTGATGAAGACTATACTGTAGATGCTAATAAATCAATCTTAAAAAAATACAACCAGAACTAAATCCTGAGTTAAAACCTGAAGAATTCCCAAGTACACCTTGTTCTTAATTTTACGTTAAGACAGATTTTTCTACATTGTGAATGAATACATGTGGTTTTCAGTACTTCATGAAAATTGCAGCAACATGTATTTTTCTGGATTGTCTTTAGTATGTACAAGATCTGACAGTTAAGTTTATGAGCTCATCCTAGAAAAAGTGCTACATACCTCATTGCTGAATATCACTGTGGCCACTTTCAAAGTATTCATTCCCCTTGGGAAACTATGTACTGACGCCAGTGCCTAGTCCATCCTTCAAAGAAGTTTTGGAACTCTTTTTCTTCAATGGCCATCAGAGCTGTCCTCATATTACACCTGATGTCCTGAATGTCACCAAAATACCTTTCAATATTTCAAGAAAAAAGTCATTAGGGGCCGGATCAGGTGAGTAGGGAGTGTGTTCCAATACACGCACTTATTTACTAGCTAAAAACTCCCTCACAGACCACAACGCAGTTAAGTTTACGAACTTGCCTCCATGCCACCATGCACAATGGCTGTTCCAGAAAGAGTTCCAAAATTGCTCTGAAGGGTGGACTAGGCACTGGCATCAGTGCACAGCTTCCCGAGGGAAGTACTTTGAAGGCAGCTATAGTGACATTCAGCAATGAAGTGTGTAGCACTTAGAACAACTAAGTCTGTGGGCTTAATTGTCAGGCCTCATATTAATTATTGAGCATTTAATATACTTTCATTGACAGAAACTATCTATTACACTTGTAGAAGTGAACTCTTTTTATAAACCTTTCTTTTTTTGTCTTATTCAGAGGAATCCTGGGAACAAGCTAAGAAAGCCACTGGAAAAATTCCATCTGATTACCTTTATCCTTTTCAATTTATCTTTGCTATTATTTTGAAGTGTCTAAAATACCGTCAAATGGTATACCATGAAGAAACTTTTGCATTCACCGGACAAGTTTTAGGTGCATTGAAATCTTTCTTATTCTGATTACAATCATTTTAATCACACTGTCACTTCAGTTGTGTACTAGAATGAATATCATTTCATCACTATTTAACACGTTCATAAATACACACTTAAAAATTCTCAGGATTTTGAATCCTGGTTGTCTTCATTGCTGTCTTTGAAAAATTACTCCTGCCATGGAATGCAGGAAAATGAGAACTGACAGTGAATCTAATAAGTAAATTCTGAAATAAATGGAGTCTCACCTGTCTGAAAGTAGATGAAATGTAACATTCTGATACTGCGGTTCTCTGACCAATTGTCATCAGATTCTGCAAGGTATCAGCATAGCCACAAGGATTTTGTAATTGCTGTGAGTAAATGGAAACTGTTCTACTATAATTTACTCATGTTATAATTCTAAAAAGATGTGTTACTAATTCAATTCTTCTAGGATCTTTTGGAATAATGGAGAATAGCATAAGAAAATCAAGGGAAAATAGAAAAAAAGATAATTCTTTAAACACTGACCATGCCATGAAGTCTACAAGTTATGTTTTCAGTTTATGCAAATATTGCATCTCAACTTGAAATTGATATTAATATGCCATCTGGGAACTCTGTGGTTAATAATGTCTTACTAAACATAATTTAAACATTACCATCATTATCTCCAAATAACAAACTTTCCCTTGATTTTGCACACTACATTTGCTTAATTATGTATACATAGGACTTACTAGATGAAAGTTTACTGGAAGTGAGAATCTGAATTGAGTTTCATCTTGAAAAATGTAATTACTATAAAAAATATTAATGAAAATTCCCTGCTGTTTTCATAACCACGATCTGAGCTGAGGTTTTTGTTTGTTTGTTTTTCTGTTCTTGTTTAGGTACAATTACTACATGTTTTTGCTGTTTGGTTTTGAAGTCCCAGGAAGGAACTGAGAATGTCACCAGTTTGGATTTTTTAATTTTTTTAGTGACCAAGAAAACTGCTGATTAGAATTAAAGGTTTATCTTACTTTCCTACCTTTTGCAAAGAAAGATAAGTTATGGTTCTCTATCCGACTTGACGGCATTTGGCTTGGCACCCTTACTGTCCATGTCGTCAATGATATATCATTATATTGCTGCATCTCCACCTCTGATTAAATTTGATTCACAAGCCTTTCACACTTTGTATGCATATATTCACTTACATAACTGAGTAATTTTTTTCTCATGCATCAGGTTGCAAGATGCATGTTGGAGCTTTCTTTTTGGCTCGGGCTTCTTATTGGTTGTCCAGTGCCTCTCATAGGAGTTAGTATATATGGACACTAAAATATATAACTACTTAATAATTGAATAATCCTAACTAAACTTCTGGAATAAAAGTAGCAATAACTAATTAAACTTCTGGAATAAAAATAACAATAATTCATAATTAATGTTAACACAAGTTAATAGTCACAGAATTCTAACTTTATTTCTCCTTTTTATATCACAGAATATAGAATCACTATCCAATCCATCCATATCAGTGCTGAAATAGTTCTCACTACTATTTTCCTTTTTCTTACTCCTCAGTTTGGGTCTTAATTACATCTGCATTATCTCAGCACTAATTTATGCCTTGAAAATATGACACCCCCTCTCTCCGACCTCAAAATTTAAGTCTGTAGGACTCAAGATGCCCTTAGACTGTAGGCTTGGGATGCCAGCATCTGCTAACAGAGGCACAGTGGTATTTTAGCAAGTATTTGTGTGTTCTAATGGGTAAGTGTTCTCTAAACACTGACATTAATTTAGAAGGTCTTTATAAGAAGGTCTTTTCAAAAGAATATGTTAACTAAATAGTAAAATATTGCTATTAGTTGTCATTAAATCAATTCTGAC
Organism: Heterohyrax brucei; assembly: GCA_028571685.1. NCBI lineage: Eukaryota > Metazoa > Chordata > Mammalia > Hyracoidea > Procaviidae > Heterohyrax > Heterohyrax brucei. Next base: position 23,598,619 of record CM053147.1, read on the forward strand.
TTGTATGCACTCCATGTGTCACAGAACAGTCCCACAAGGGTTTCTTGTCCATAATCTTAACAAAAAAAGATCACGAGGCCTTGTGGGTTCGAGTCATGTATCATATTAGAAGTCAGGCAAAAGCTCTTTGTACCACCCAATCAACAATAACCAAATCTATTGCCGTGGAATCAGTTACAACTAAAAGAAACCCTACAGGAATCTTAAGTAATAAGATGCAGACTATGTCACTATCACTCTTTTTATACACAGCATTTTTCTAAAAATGTGTCTTAATAGAATCTAGGCATATAAGGAATACTAAGGTTCTAGAAGCAGGGTGCTGAAAATCAGAGTCCATAAATGTAAGTTATTCGGTTACATTTTCACATGTATTTCTATCTTAAGATATGAAGATAAGGTATATTTATCAAAATTACTTGTGACACAGTACAGTGGGATCATAATATAATTATACAGATGTAACATTTGTCTTCATTTAGTACACAGTATCAAAAATGTAGGCAAAGCAAAAGTGCTTAAAAATATCAGAGTCATCATAATGTACCATGGCTTACTTTAGAAGGAAAAATAAACTCCTTTTAGAGATTTCTCTTAATTAAATGTGAATAAACTATAGTAACCTAAGGTTTTTCTAGCCCCTTCCCCCTCTCCTTACCAATTTGTTTACTCAGTCACTGACTAGATTGGTGCAAGAATCACCAGATGAATTAAATCGCACACATGATAAAATGAAGGTCCTGGCCATTATGGAGGAAATGAAAGGAGATTTCTTTCTCTGAAGACTCTCAAGATTGCTGGGATGAGTCTCTGTTTTGGCCTGTTGCTTTCTTTCTCTCTTTTCCAACAGAATCCTGGGGTGTTTGAAGCAATTGCAAGATACAAGGTTACTAAAATACCCAAGGCAATACAATTGTATTTCTAGAATTCTGCAATAAAGCAGCAGGCACACTAGTAAGACAGTAGACAAACAAAACAAACAGTGTTCATCATTTAGCTTTTCAGACTGACATCAGGACATGATTACACATATTCTCCGATCCCACTCTCCTGGGGTTGTCGTTGGGTGTCACCTGACTGATGGAAACTCTACTGCACTGCTGGTTGTTGGTAGGTTGCTGAGGAAACTGTCGTCGTGTTTGTGATTTGACTGGTGGATGTTATATAGGTCAATATAAACATCAACAGATGGGTTCTTTTCAACACATTTCATTATATCTAAAATATTAAGGGTAATGGAATTACTGTTGTTCTTTTTAGGTGCCACTGAGTTGGTTTCCACTCATAGAAACCATACCCACAACAGAATGAAACTCTGATCAGTCTTGCACCATTTTCAAAATGCTACATCTGAGCCCCTTGCTGCAGCCACTGTGTCAATCCATCCTATCGAGGGTCTTCTCTTTTTCACTGGCCTTTACTTTACCAGACATGATGTCCTTCTCCAGGGATTGGTTGTTAGGTTAGGTGCCGTTGAGTTAGTTCTGACTCATAGTGACCCCATGAATAACAGAACGAAACACTGCTCGGTCTTGCACCATGTCCACAGTTGCTTTGTTGTGGCCACTGTGTCAATCCATTTCAGAGAGGGTCTTCCTCTTTTTCACTGACCCTCTACTCTACCAAGCAGGATGTTCTTCTCAAGGGACTGATCTTTCCCGAAAACATATATAAAGTATGTAAGACACATTCTTGCCATCTTTGCTTCCAAGGAGCACTCTGGTTATACTTCTTCCAGAACAGATCTGTTTGTTCTTTTTTGGTGGTCCATGGTACATTCGACTGTTCCTCTCTATCACCACAGTTCAAAGGCATCAATTCTTCTGTCTTCTTTATTCATGGTCCAGTTTTCACATGCATATGATGCGATTGAAAATATCGTGGCTTGGGTCAGGTGCATTTTAGTCTTCAAGGTGACATCCTTACTTTTGAATACTTTGAAGAGGTGCTTTGCAGCATATTTTCCTGATGCAGTGCATCTTTTGATTTCTTGACTACTGCTTCCAAGGGCGTTGATTGTGGACTCAAGTAAAATGGTAACTTCTAAGAATATGACCAAAGTATATGAGACAAAGTCTGACTATCCTTGCTTCTAAGGATACTAATTTTGTTTTTCTTTGGGAATTGCCTGTTTCATAAAGTCCAAAATCAAACACACACACACACAGACACACACAATACCACAAATCTTGAAATTGGCAGTAAAAATGATTGAAATCTGACTTTTCTCCTATTTGTTCTGTCTTCTTTGCAGTGTTTGATACATACTTTACACTTAAAATTTGGGTCAAATTATATTATATGTAAAATTAGTCCATTTTAAAGTAGTGTGCTATGGGATGACACACTTCCCGAATGATGGAGTTAGAATCTTTGAGAATTCATTCTGGTAAAACTGTCAAAATCAACAGTTCAGATCTCTTTAAATTAACTGACAGTATGTAATAATCTAAGGGGTATTTATTCAAGAAAAGTAGTTGCCCTATTCCCTATTCCCATATTTCTCTCCCCAGCTGTGTGGTAACCTTGAAAACTAACATCCTTGCAGCTACAGCAGATGCGAAAACTAGAAGCTTACAGCCACCATGAACAGTAGGATTAGTCTGAAGTTTCCCAATAGCCCCATTCCCGGAAAGCAGTCACTATTTGACATGACTGGAAACTCTCTGAAAAATTCTATTTTCTTGATTTATTTTTATTTGATCTGTCTCAAAGCTCACTCATTATAAACAGCCTCATTTCTAGGATGCTTGATGAAGTCAACCAGCAGGGAATGTTTAACACCACTTCTGACAGAAGAGGCAATGATCAGCTGAAGCTAACAATAACAATAACCTGAACAAAAATCTTAAAAGGAGTAACTAAGAAATCAGATTTGCTTTGGTAGCTTGGCTAGCCTTTCACATAGTCTTGCCAATCTAAAAGTTCCCTGACATGTGCTGGGCTGTGTGCATTTCAAGAAAAGGCCTGAGAAGACCCTAAACTCTCACATCTAACTGACCTTCCAAGTACGAGAAAACATGAAGACTAAAGCAGAGCTGTAAACTTCTTGTGTAAGCATATTCACAGTATTCCCTATCACACACAGAGCCCCTGTGCAAAGTCTAGGGGAGTTATGAGATAAAGGCTCTTAAAGAAATTTTGGTTCATTAATTAGGTGACCACTGAGATAACTGAGCAGAGGCTTCAATGGCTGCACACAACATAGAATAGAGAACTTAGAAAACTAGTCCATGAAACTGAATAAGCAGATACAAAATAAAACAAGAAACATCTACAACTCCACTATATTACTTAAAGTGTCGAGATTTCAAAGCATGAAAGCATGGCCTATACAAAATAAAAAAATTAAAACATACTGAATTTACTAGAGACAGATTTAAATGAGCCCTCATAAATATGTTCAAATAACTAAAGGAAATGAAACGAAAATACAAGGTGATGTTTTAACAAAAAGAGAATACCAATAAATAAATAAAAGTATAAGAAAAATCATTGAGATAAAAAGCTTAATAATTGAAATAAATGTATATTAGACTGGCTCAATAATACGTATGAACAGGCTGAGAAACCAGTGAACTGAAGATACAGTTGAGCTTATTCAGATGAAAATAGAAATAACAAAGAAAAAGGAAAAATGAACAGACTCTCAAGAGAGCCACGAAATACCATCAAACATATCAGTACATGCAGAATAGGAATTCCTCAAAGAGAAAAAAGAAAAGAGCATGGACTTCTTTTTCTCCTTTTTGAAGAAATTATGGCCAATAATCTTAAATTTTATGAAAATCATTAGTTTACCCAATCAAGATGCTCAACTAATTATAAAATAAACTCTAAAATTTGCACACCTAGTCATAGCATATTCAAATTTTTGAAATCCAAAACTGAGACAATTTTGAATGCAGTAAGAGAAAAATGACTGCCACAACACTAACAACCAAAAAAATGTGTGTAAATTCACATACATAAGTGTATATCCATATGTGTGTGTCTGTGTGTGTGTCTGTGCATGTGTGTGTATGTATGGGTAAGTATACGTGTGTACATATATGTCCACAGTTAGATGAATCTGCATATACGTGTGTGTGTGTGTATGGGTAAGTATACTTGTGTACGCATATGCCCACAGTTAAATAAATCTATATGCATATGCATGTGTGTCTTTGTGTGTGTGAGCATGCATATATATAGTAAACTACACAAAAGGCACAATTACAGATACTTATTGACATAATAAAATATATCACAGGGTTTGTTTTCTGGGTTTTCTAAGTTACAGGCTCAGGGCCTTAGTTCTGCAGGATAGGTCAGTCCATTGGCATAATATAGTTCATAAAGTTGATGCTTTAGACCCTATTCTGGTGAGTAGTATCTGGGGGTCTTCAAACTTAAGCTGACGGGTTCAAACTGCTCACCTTTTGGTTAGCAGCTGAGCTCTTAATTGCTGTAACTCTTGGGCTCCTCAGAATGGCATAAGGCACGTAGAAAACAAACAGCAGAATAGTTAACACAAATATGACCTAATCAGTAATTAAATGTAAGTGGACTACAAACTCTAAGCAAAAGCTGAAGACTAGCCAGCAGAAAGACAGGGAGCTAATGAGAACTCTGTATTTTCTGTCCATTTTCTCTGTGAACCAGTAACTATTTTAAAGTACAAAGCACATTAAAGCAGGCAAAATAATAAAAAATATATAAATTTTTAAAAAAAGGAAGGACTCTCAAAATATTACTCAACTATATGTTGTTTGCCAGAGATACATTTTTGACTCAAGAACACAAAAAGTTTAGAGTAATAGGAAGTAAAAAGACATGGCATACTAAAGTATCCAAAACACAGATGGGGAGGCTATAGTAATACAAAACTTTAGTAATAACATAGTCTTTATGACAAAAATTTGTTACTAAATCTAAGGAGGAAGTCTTGGTAGTGTAGTAGAAACTCTATGGGACAGATCTACTCTGTCTACAGGTTGCTATGGGTCAGAATTGACTCAACAACACTGGGTGGGTTAGAGATAGAGAAGGATATCTTAAAGTGATAAAGTATCAATTTTCAGGAAAAGATAATTACCGTAAATATTCATGCATCTAACAACAGAGGCTCAAAATATGAAACAACAAGTGGCAGAATTGAAGAGAGAAATTGACACCTAAAAAATAAGAACTAGAGACTTCAAGATTCTACTTACAAAAAAAAAAAGCTCAAGAGAATATCAATAAGAAGACAGAAGTTTCAGCCAACAGTGTAAAACAAGATGACATAACAGACATTAACAGAATACCCCACCAAATAACAGCAGACAGAATACACATTCCTGGGAGGCAGGGCTAAGATGACAGAATAGCTGCAATCATTCTCTGATTCCTCTAATAACAAAGAATCAGAGAAAGAATTGAACAGATTATACAAGACATTTTGGTAGTGGAAAGCTTGGAGATTGGGCTGGGTATCAGGAGGGAGGGGAGAGCACGTTCAGGAACAACTACTTCAGTCAGATTTAAATCCACACCTTGCAGAGGGACTTGCTTCTTCCAGCCAAGCAGAGACGATGCACAGAGGCAAGTGGCTGAACTGAACAGCAGCACCGTGAGCAGAGTGTATCTTTCTCAGTGGGGAAGCTGATATTTGGGCAGCAACAGCTACATACAGAGGACTTTCACCTGAGTGCCATAAGCTAAGTGCTTGCAAACTCTTGCAGATTTAAACCTTTCCTGAATGCTGATTTATCTCGCTTTCCCCAGCATTTCCCCCAACCATTCTCTGCTCTGCACTGGGCACTAAACTCTGATGCACTACCTGGGTCACAATGGGACATCTGCCCTGAGCTACACTCCAGAACTTGGGGAGAAACAAAAGGGACAGGGGAGTTCTGCCAGCTCCCCTGAGCCAGCAACACTTCCTGTCTTTCTCAGTGTGCTTACAGCTCTAACCATCCTGTGACAGGGCATCAGAATTTTTGAGACTCCTATAATCAAACTAGCTCAAATGTACACACACACACACACGTAATATATACACATATATTATATATGTTTATACATGGAAACCATGGTGCCATGGTGGTTAAGTGTGACACTAAAAGGTTGGAAGTTCAGATCCACCAGAGGCTTCTTGGAAATTCAGTGGGGCAGTTCTACTCTGTCCTGCAGGTCACTCAGAGTCGGAATTGACTCAGCAGCACTGGGTGCTACATCTGCTAACCAAAAAGGTTGGCAGTCTGAATCTACTAGGTGCTCCTAGGAAACTTTATGGAGCAGTTGTACTCTGTCCTATAATGTCATTGCGAGTCAGCATCAACTTGACAGCAGTGGGTTTGGTTTTTTAATGGATACAAAGACTGACAATTAAGTTCATGAACTCATTCCAGAAGAAGTGCTACATAGCTCATTGTTGAATATTACTATGATCACCTTCAAAGTACTCCCCTTGTGAAGCTTTGCACCAGTGCCAGAACTTAGCCGGCTCTTCAAAGCAATTTTGGAACTTTTTGTCTGGAATGGCTGTCAGAGCAGTCATCATATTACCCCGTATGTCATCAAAATGTCTTCCTTTCAATATTTCTTTTATCACCAAGGAAAGAAAAAGGTCATTGCGGGCCAGAGCAGATGAGCAGGAAGGATGTTCCAACACAGCTACTTATTTGTTTACTGGCTAAAGACTCCCTTACAGACAACTACAGAATTAAGTTTGCAAACTTACTATGGAGTACAATGGCCATTCCAGAAAGAGTTCCAAAATTGCTTTGAAGAGTGGACTAGGCCCTGACATTGGCGCATAGCTTCCAAAGGGGAGTAGCTTGAAGGTAACAGTAGTGATATTCAGCAGGTATGTAGCACTTAGAACAATTAAGTTCATGGACTTAAGTGGCAAGCTCCATGCATATAACTTAGCCAGCCAAGTGGCGTCGAGTTGGAGCTGATTAGAACATAATAACTAAATAAATAAATTACAACAACTTTGTGATCGTTTGGAGACAATCATCAGTTTCTAATCATTTAAAGAAGCAGACCACCATGGCTTCAGCAAACTCCCAAAACAATCAAAAAATGTTTCAGATGAAGACTTCCTGCAATTATCAGAGACAGAATACGAAACAGTTATGTTTAGAGTTCTTCAAGACATCTGGAAGGAGACTGGACAAAATACAGCAGAACATAGTGAAATATTAAACAGGATGTAGGAAATACTTGAGCAACAATGATCTGAAATTCAGAAGATTAACAATAAAATTACAGAATTAGTAAATTTTCCCAGTGCAATGTGTCTTTTGACTTCTTGACTGCTGCTTCCACGGGTGTTGATTGTGGAACCAAGTAAAATGAAATCCCTGACAATCTCAATCCTCTCTCCATTTATCATGACATTGCTTACTGGTCCAGTTGTGAGCATTTCAGTTTTCTTGATGTTGCGGTGCAACCTGTACCAAAGACTGGTGGTCGTTGATCTTCATCAGTAAGTGTTTCAAATCCTCTTCACTTCCAGCAAGGAAGGTAGCACCATCTCCATAATGGACCATCAAGTCTGGCATACTAGAGTTCTAGTTTTGCACACTCATTCCTCTCACACTACCCAAGGGACTCTATGCTGTGTTCCTTGTTAGGACAGCCATTGGTGGTGGCCAAGTACCATATAGTTCTTCTGTTCTCATGCTGATGAAGTCTCCCAATCATATGATCCCCTCTGTTTTGTGGACTCACATTTTCATTATGTCTTTGATATGTCCTTCATTGTCACCTGCTGCAGGTAGACTAGGAGCAATTGATGCTACTCAGATGGCTGTTTGCCAGGTTTTATGATTCCAGTTACCAGTAACCAAATGGGATGCAGAACATTAAAAAAAAAAAAAAAAAGTTATGCCAATTGACCTAGTTGTCCCTTGAAACCATGGTCCCCAGACCCCTGCCCTTGCTAACTCTATCCTTCAAATGACGGGTTATACTAAGGAAACCTCTTAGTTTGGGGTATAATCCAGTGCCAATGCTTCTGAATAATTTTCAGTAAATTTTTTTTTTCTTGTCTGTGATGTTAATGATATTGTTCCATAATTCCACATTCAGTTGAATCATCTTTATTTGGAAAAGGCATAGTTATGGAACTCTTTCAGTTGACAGGCCAAGTAGCTGTCTTTCAGATTTTGGGGTATAGAGCAGGAAGTAATTTCATTGTTGCACCTGTTTGTTGAACCATCTCAATTGGTATTCCGTCAGGCCCTGAAGACTTGTTTTTGCCAGTATCTTCAGTGCAGCTAAACTTTTACCTTCAGCGCCACTGGTTTCTGATTACCTGATGCCTTCCTAACTGGCTGAACACTGACCAGTTCTTTTCAGTACAATGACTCTGTGTGCTCTTTCCATCTTCCTTTGATTCTTCTTGAATCATTTAATATTTTCCCTACAGAATCATTCAGTCTTACAACCAGAAGCTTGAATTTTTTCTACACTTCTTTCAGCTTGAGACATGCCAAGAATGTTCTTTCCTTTTTGTTTTGTATATCCAGCTTTTTGTATATGTAATATAATATCTTACTTTGTTTTCTACACTTTGAGTACATCATTTCATCCTTTTGGTTTAGCTACTCGGCGTTCAAGAGCAAGTTTCAGAGTTTCTTCTGATTGCATTTTGGTCTCTTCCTACTTTCTTGTCTTTTTAATTGATCTCTTGCTTTCTTTGTATTTGTATGTCCTTGATGTCGTTCTACAACTCGTCTGGCCTTTGGTCACTAGTGTTCAACACATCAAATCTGTTCTTGAAGTGGTATCTAAATTCATGTGGGGTATACTGAAGGTTGTATTTCAAATTTTGTGGACTTGTTCTAATTTTCTTCATTTTCAACTTGAAATGTAATTAATGGTCTGTTCCACAGTCGGCACCTGGCCATATTCTGACTGATGGTGCTGAGCTTTTCCATCACCACTTTCTGCCAACCCAGTCAATCATGAGGTATATATATGATTATTGTTCACGTTGTTGCAGAAAGATATTTTCAGTGATGAAGTTATTGGTCTTGAAAAATTCTACCATGATCTCTGACATTGTTTCTATCTATATCTGTTTCTATCTACATTTTGTTTCTAGCTATATTTTCTAACTATTGATCCTTTTTTGTTTCCAACTTTTACATTCCAAAAACCAGTAGTTATTAATGCATCCTGATTGCATGTTCTATGAATTTCAGACTGCAGAAGTTGATAAAACAATTTCAATTTCTTTATCTTTGGCATTAGTCATTGATGTGTAAATTTAAATAATTATTGTACCAACAAGCCCTCCTTGTATGTATGTGGATATACTCTCATTATTAACTGTACTGTACTTCAAGATAGATCTTGAAATGCTCTTTTTGATGATAAATGCAATGCCATTCCTCTTTAAGCTATAACTCTAAGCATAGCACACCATATGATTATCTGATCCACTGGGCAAAACCAGTCCATTTCAATGCAATGATGCCTAGGACATCAATGTTTATGTGTCCCACTTCATTTTTGATGATTTTCAACTTTCCAATATCCATACTTCATACAATTATCATTTTGATTATTAATGGACATTTATAGATGTTTCTTCTTGTTTTGAGTGTTGCCACATCAGTAAATTCAAGTCCTGAAAGTTGGATTCCATTCACATCCTTAAGATTGACTCTATTTTGAGGAGGCAATTCTTCCCCAGTCATTTTTTGAGTGTCTTCCAAACTGAGGGATTTATCTTCTGGTACTGTATAAAAGTGTTTCACTGCTGTTCATGAGAGTCTCACTGGCTAATTCATTTCAGAAGTAAGCCACCAGGTCCTTCTTCCTAGTCTGTGTTACTCTGGAAGCTCAGCTAAATATTTCCTGCTATGCGTTACTCTCCTGGTATTTGAATACCAGCAGCATAGCTTCCAGCAACACAGCAATAAGCAAGTCTCCACAGGACAATAAATTGACAGACATCTAGGGGATGGTATATTTTAGGATCCCAAATTATCATTATCAGTTATACATACTGTAGAAAATATTACATGTAGTTATCACAATAGATGTACTAAGATGTTTGTTTTTCTAACAATCGGAAAAGAACACATAAAAATATTTCCTATATCCACCAACTGAAAATAAAGTCTGATGTATTTGTAGAATAAATAATTTCCCAACATTGAAATTGTTCAAAACTGAGCTACATATACCAGTTTGGTCAATGTCCCTAACACAATGACCTTAAAGTGAAATAAGCTTCAAAACGATGAATATAATTCAATAAAATTTATCCGAAGTTTACAAAATTTATGAATCTTAGTGTGTAACTTTGGGAGTGTGTCCCATGTATGCATCAGACATAAACAGCAACATTAAGTGTGGTGGCCATTACTGCTATTTATAAATATTTCTGGCCCTCACACTGTACTTTCTTATGCTCAGCAAATATACTGTGCTGCATGATTTGTTCCAGGTGGGAACTGTTAGTGGAAATAACACAAATTATTCCCAGACAAAGTATTTGACTATTGGTGTAAGACTTCAAATATTACATTTTCCTTTCCGGCATACCCCAAACCAAAGACAAACCTTTCAGTCAATTCTAACTCATCACAACCCTATAGACAGAGTGCAACTGCCCCACAGACTTTCCAAAGAGTGGCTGGTGGATTTGAACTGCCGAGCTTTTACTTAGCATCCAAGCTCTTAATCACCGCGGCATACAGGCCATTATGATGGCCTTCAAGCTGTAGTTCCCTAAGTGCCTACCCACATGGGTGTAGTACGAGGACTGCCAATTGCTAAATATCACTACAGTCATCCTCGAAGTACTCTCCTTGGGAAGATATGCCCCAGTGCCAGCACCAAGTCCACTCTTTAAAGCAAGTTTGGAAGCTGTTTTCTGGAATGACCATCACAGCTGTCCTCATATCACCCTTGATGTCCTGAATGCCATCAAAATATTTTCCTTTCAATAAGTCTTTTATTTGTAGATAAGGAAAAAGTCACAAAGGGCAGATCAGGTGAGTTGGGAAGGTATCCCAATGCAGTTATTTGTTTACTGGCTAAATACTCTCTCACAGACAACTGCATAATTAATTTTGCAAACTTGCCACCATGCTACTATACTATGCATAATGGCCAACCCAGAAAGAGTTTCAAAATCACTTTGAAGGGTGGACTAGGCACTAGCATCAGTGCATAGCTTCCCAAGGGAAGTATTTCAAAGGTGATTTAGTGATATTCAACAATGAGGTATGCAGCACTTAGAACAATTAAGTTCATGGACTTAATTGTCAGACCTCGTATGAGCAAGAAAAAACTCTCGTTGCTTCAATGACTGTGATTTGGAAAATGGTTTGTTATTTAGTGTATCTTCCACGATACACAGCTTATGGTTAGCTCTGATGTGACTCTAGAGAAAAAGACAGTGTGATTTAACTTCAATTCAACACTGATTTATTCTGTAAGCGGCACTAGGAATATAGATGTTCTCATTATTTTCCCATTATTTGCGGTTTGATTGAAACATTTCATGACAAAATGATAAAATATAGTAGTTGAGAGATTCAGCCTTAAAGAAAAAGCAGACAGATTGAGGAGATGTGGGTTGTGACATTGGGTAGCAAGGTACATAATGGCCATTGTTTAGGATTAATATTTCTGGGATTCTTTAGGAGCTTATTCTACTTTTTCTTCTCAGTTTTTTTTCTCCTTCATGCAGTGTCTTCCCTTCCCTCCTCACACCGCCTCTTGGACTCAAGAGGACTTAGAATACGTAATCTTCAGCATCATAGTGTGATGCATTCTGTCCACAGTCCTTGCCCAGGAATACCTGTGGGTAGACTAGGAAACTGGAGCTCACATAATTTTACAATTATGCTAAAAACTTTTCCTGAGGTGGATGATGATGGTGATGATGACTGTCATGATGATAATGATTCATAAGCCAGGCTGAGCTTAAAAGAAATGGCAAATCTGAAGCTTTACTGTGCCTCAGGGAAATCCTGAGGAGGCATTACTTCCATTCTGGAATAACAGTACTTGTGTCTTTTCCTTACTCTCGATAGAAAATTTTAAAATCATTCAATAAATAAGAAGAGAGACTGTTGATAATATAACTGTATTTCAGAAGACCAATGTATTTTAAAGCAAACAATAACAACAAAGGTTTTAGGTCATGAACTTCATTCCTCTACCAGATGACAATTGAAACAAACTTAACTATTTGCTTTCCATCCAGAATATCTGTAGTTGCACCTATTTTACAGTGTCATACTATTGTGGTATCTAGGCTGAATGCATAAGTGTAATGTACATAAGTATATGTATACATATAATGTTCATCCTCTATCGTATATTACAAAAAGTTTATTGAAAATATTACTGTAATAACTTCTAAAGGAGAAAAAACATGAAAAAGCAGTTTTTCATTAATGCATCCATTAATGCAGTGATTAGATTCTCCGAGGGGACTTTTTTTAAAAAAAAAAAACCAACACCTTCTTGCCAAAATACTCAATGCCCTAGAAATTCAGCATAACATGCATCAAGGATTTTGCTATAGTAAGTTATGGCCAGGTGTTGTGGTTAAGTGCATAAGGTTTCAGATCTAGCTGCCCTGTGCTCCAGTCATATCATGACTGTGTAAATTACATGCTATTATTTCTATTTTATGTTCAAAGGTATTGAGGCTCGGAGAGGTTTTTTTTAACTGTTTAATTTCATAGGGGAGGAGAAGAGAGGGGAGGGGAGGGAAGATACTTTAATCCGTTGGTGTCTATCTCCTATCAAACCTCTGTGAGTGCCTAAGTGCACAAGTGCACCTTCTGTGGTGTGGGTCTAAATTCATTCTTTTTTTCCTTTCGATTATCTATTGCATGTCTACTAAGCGCAGAGGAAAGTGCAGAGGAATTGACAAAGGCCTCACACTTACCTGCAAAGGCTCTTTTAACCAAAACCCACAATGGAGCTCAACTGCCCTTGTAACAGAGAGGAACATTGTACTCTGCTTCATCCCAGGGCTGAACTCCCTAAAGAAACACTATAGGAATGTTATGCTTAAAGAGATGGAGGTTAAAAAAAATTTTTTTTCAGAGAATAACAAAACATCTAGTGGTTGAGAGGGAGCCAAACATTGGGTAAATGGAAGAATGATGAAACTGACACAAAAGTTGCTCTCAGATTCCACATCAAGTAGTTTCCACATTCAAGCTGTGGGGTACATGAGATCAATTTTAAGAGTGACATGTTTAGAATTACATTTAGAAAACTCACTATGGCAACAATCCATTGAACAGTAAACCTGATTATGCCCTCTGGTTATGTATGTAATCATTCTTTCATTCATACATTCTTTTATTCATACATATATTCAAATGTTTTGCTCAACTACAACATGTAGGGCAATGTAAACCATGGTGAAAGACAGCAAGGGAAACATAAGCATTTACTCTCTCTCCTCTTTGCTTCCTCTCTCCCTTTCTTTCACTCACAGAACTTATGAAAAAGCATCAGAAATCGGTAGGGAACAAAGACAGAAATAAACAAAAGAATCTAGCAGATAAATGCGGTAAATCCTACAAGAAATTACGAGAATTTGAAATAGAGCTCTAGCCAAAACTAAACCCACTGCTGCTGAGTTGATTCCAACTCATAGCGACCCTATAGACCCTGTAGAGTATAACTGCTCCATAGAATTTCCAAGGAGCACCTGGTGGATTTGAACTGCCGACATTGTGACAATCTCCTGTAGTACTCGACCACTATACCACCGGGGTTTCCTAGATCTCTAGCAGCAGGATTGAAAAGAGCCCTGGTGGTACAACAGGTAAGCACTCAGCTGTTAATCAAAGGATTGGTGATTCTAATCCAACCAATAGTTCCACAGGAAAACAATCTGTCAGTCTGCTCCCATAGAAAATACAGACCAGAAAATCCTATGGGGTCAGTTCTGCTGTCACACAGTTACTGTAAGTCAAAAATGGACTCAGTGGCACCTAACAAAAACAATAAGCAAGACTGGGAAAATCTGACAAGCCTAGAGAAGTATTCAGGAGGTATAATTGATAGGACATGGAGACAGGCTGGACGTAAGAACCCAGTCACAAATGACCACTCAGTGTATCATTCTATTTGTGTAAAGAATCCAGAATAGGAACAGCCATGGAGACAAAAAGTTGCATTAGTCATTTTTCCACGCCTGGCAGTAGGGAGCAATGGAGTGTGACTACTAACGTACACAGGATTACCTTGTGGGGGGAGATTAAACATTCTTCAGTTACAGAGCTGTGATAATTGCCCAATTTAGTAATTAAACAAAAAAACCCACAAGTTGTATACATTAAAAAGTAACATTTTATGTTATATAAATAATATCTCAATGAAGTTGTTATAAAAATAGTATGCTTAAATACACCTATTGTTAGAACAGAATATGGTAAGTACAGAGTAATTATTAGACATATTGGCTGATTTTTCACTACTGTCATTGAACAGCTCTTAGAAAAACTTGCAGTGCATAAATATATTCTATCTTAAATTATCATTTTCAGATACGCCTGTGAGAGGCAGCATGGCCTTCTGTGACTTGCCCTTGTACACAATACTGTCTTTGTTTTAAGAATAATACATCCATACAGAGCCCTAAATCCTGGTTTGAAATTAGATGGTTTAAAGCTACACTATTTTTTTTTCATGGCTGTGCAAATATCTTAAGCCATTCCATTGTTCTCTATGTAGTAATAATTTATCCAAGGTGTAGAGTAATCCCTATTCAGAATATAGTTTTGCAATTTTCTAGCTAGTCCTTCAAAGCTATATAGCTACAAAACGAGAATAGTCTTTTATTAAAAGATTTATGCTAATCATATTGAGTTAGTTTGTGTTTTCTTCCAAAGGTGAGAGAGAGAGTTTTGGAATTTTTACTAGCCTCAGAAAGCTCTTTTCAAAGAAAGTAATATTTTTGCTTATATGCTTCAGCGGCTTTAAATAAACACAGTGGGGAATTTAAAATGCTGGGGAAAAAAGCTCAGCAAGAAATAGCAATCAAAGACTATCCCAATGAAAGCATTCTAAAAGAAGGCAGCGGGATGTAATTACTACCAAGGTTATTATGGTGGGTGGGTTTTGTTAGAGAGCAGTGACATCAGATGCAGGAAAGTCAACGAAGCTTACATGGGATGAAACACAGGATCAAAATCACCAGGAAGAAACCTCCCCCGAAAAGAGAACACTTGTACCATTTATTCTTTATGCATGTTTTTCACTTGAAGGACTAGAATGGAATTTTAATCAACCAATTTCACAGGTGTCATTTTTTATTTTACATAATATTTATATTCCAAATTTGCCATATGTCCGTGAATGCTGTATGCATTTGTGTTAAGTGTTAGGATTTTTTCTTCTTCTTAGTGCTAGAAAGAGCTGGTAATAAGATTTTGTTAATGCTTAGTGCAGGAATTGAGCTACTCTTATTTTTGGAATTGCAAAACAGAAATAAGTGCAGAATAATCCCATGGTTTTTAAATACAGTGGGCCTAAGTATCATTAACTACAATAAGGATGTCTGTCATGCCATCACCATGTGCTACTGGGCAACATGTGATGCACCCTGAAGAGAAACGGAAGCAAAGAGGTAACTCTCACATTTGCCCCGGCAGACTACCTGAGGCAGGCTCCAAGCCTTAAAGTTTCAGAGGTCTGTGGGACAACTTCAAGGGTGCCAACTGATGTGTCATAAAACCGTGAGAAGGAGAAGAGAAAGTTAAAGGGGACAAATATTAGGGGGGAAAAAAAGAAGCCTAAATATTCTACAAACATGACAAAAAAAATATTAACCTATATAATCAGCAACCTAAAAAAAAAAGAAAAACCAAAAGAAAAAACCACATGTGTGCACATACTCATACAGAGGCATCTATGTATTGTTTTTACTGCTGCTGAGTCAGCCTCCAACTCATAGACTCAGACCAACACCACATACAATGGAATCAAGTGCCTCTCAGTCTTGTGTCATCTCCATGATCAGCTGTGATTGAGATTGTTGTGATCTACAACATTTTTACTGGTTGATTCTCAGAACTAGATCACCAGGCCTTTCTTCCTAATCTATCCTTATCTGGAAGTGCTCCTGAAACCTGGTCAGCATCACAACAACACACAAGCCTCCACTGACAAATGGGCAGATAGCTCCACATGAGATAGTACTGGTTGGGAATCAAACCCAAGTCCTCCACAGGGAAGGCGAGAACTCTATCACTGAACTACCAATTAATCCCTAGAATAAGTACTAAGAAAATACCTAAAAAATTATGGTTAATATATCAAGATAGGTTATGACAGCTGTTAACTAAAAAGCAGTTATGAACCAAATAAGAAAGGATATATAGAAAATGAATAGCCAATGAGAAAGGCAAATTCAGCCATATCAATAATTACATTAAATATAATTGATCTAAGTATCAAAAGGAAGAGATTACACAACAAGTTAAAAAAAAACAATTGACTATATGCTGTCAGAAAGGCAGAGAACTTCAAAGACATAAATGGGATGAAGGTAAAAGATGAAAAACATACACCAGCAAGCAGTAACCATAAGAGAGTTGTAGGGCCTATAATAATGTTTCACAACAAAGACTTTAATCCAGGAGGCCACTATTATCCTAATTTCAAATTAGGTAAAGATTTCACAATGGGGGGGGGGGAAGGCCAATATCCTTCATGGATAAATACAAAAAAATTCTTAATAAAATATTAACAAATCAAATCCACCAATACATAAAAACATTGTATGCCATGACCAAATATGATTTATTCTAAGAAAGCCACAGAAGCTTAATATCTGAAAGCCATTTATTGCTCTATGGCATATTAACAGAATAAAGAAGAGAAACAAAAATGATCATCTCAATAAATGCTAGAAAAGCAATCGAGAAGATCCAGCACTCACTCATGATAGCAACTCTCAACAACTAGGAATAATAATAAAAGAACTCAAACTAAAAAGGCTTCTATAAAATTCCACAGATACTGTAGTTGATTATGAAAGACTGAATGTTTTTTCCTTAAGAGTTGGAGCAAGGCAAACATACTCAACCACGTCTATTTAAACTGCATAGAAAGAGGAAAAAAAACAAAAGCAAACACAAACAACAACAACAACAAAATAAATTAAATGCATCATGATTGACAAAAGGAAGTAAAATTGATGTGGATGAGCACTGTCCCTGATCCCATGTCTGAACTGGGCAGCATTTCCCATAATCCTCATGGTATTTCTTTAGGATAACTTCCTGACACGCCGGCAGCGGTGTTCTGATGAATACTTCAGTATTCTCTGTTGACCTTTGGAGTTTTATTTCTGTGCATATTTCAGAAGCTCTCTGATACTCTGTCTTCCGAGTCCTAGCAGCACTGGTCTCTTTATGACTGTCAGTCCAATTACAGGGAATATAAGAGGTCTGACAATTAAATTCACCCACTCATCCTAGAAAAAGCGCTACGTACCTTCGTTGCTGAATATCACTATGGTCACCTTCGAAGTACTCCCTTTGGGAACGTTATGTACCGATGCCAGTATCTAGTTCATCTTTCACAGCAATTTTGGAACTCTGTTTTTCTGGAATGACTGTCAGAGATGTCTTCGTATTACCCTTGATGTCCTGAATGCCATCCAAATGTCTTCCTTTCAATATTTCCTTTATCTCTGAGTTCAGGAATAAGTTACTGGGGGCCAAATCTGATGAATAGGGAGGGTGTTCCAATACAGTTACTTGTTTACTAGCTAAAAACTCCCCTCACATACAACTATCTGTGAACTTCCCATCGTGCTGCCTTGTGCTGCCTTGCACAACGACCATTCGAGAAAGAGTTCCAAAATTGCTTTGAAGAGTGGAGCAGGCACTGGCTTAAGTGAATAGCTTAAGAGAGACGTTAGTGATATTCACCGATGATGTATGCAGCCCTTGGCACAATTACGTGCACAGACTAATTGTCAGACGCCGTAGGTGATTAGGCAGTCTCAAACTCAGTGCAAGTTCTAGCGTCTCATGAACTAAGACTCAATTTCACAGAACATGCTCACCAGGGGAACATCTACTTATGTCCTTCAAGAGGCATGGGCAATGAGGAAAAACCCACGAGACAGCTGGTCGTAGAAACACACAATCTTAGTTGCGATTCAGGAGTTAGGGAGTCGACAAAATAACTCTTAGCTCCAGAATCATACCATGCTAGCCAGGACAGAGACTGGGTACTTTTCATGTCTGCAAGAATAGTCAACAACATCACATCACATCGACTACACCCACATTAAAGAAAACTGATGTCTGTCATGCATTCCTATGACAGCCATATAGCATGTAAAAGCCCATAATGCTGTCACTGAAAAGAACCATACTTTAATGACCCCTCTTACAGGTATAATCAACACTATCAGAAAACAGCTTCCATGTTACCTCCATTCTATAGAGTCTATGGTTGAATGTCATATGGGTATAACACTGTTAGTTGCCAGTATCTTAACAGCAAGAAAGTCTGAGAAAGATCATTGTTAGGTTTCAGATCGCTACGTTTCAGTAAGACATATCCGTAAGGGGGTAGAATAAAATTTTGACAGTTGAACAAAAATATATTTTAAAAGGTGGAACTTTAAAAGAATACACAATTGTCTCTAAGCATTCATAAAATTTATTCATGGGTCTATGATAAAAATTATCTGTTAAGTTAAATATTTTTTTCTCACTTCAGTATATATGTGTATACTTTTAATTTGGGTTTAAAATTACTTGCAGAAGCTTCAGAAAGAGACAGAGTAAGGTCACCTTGAATTATAGACAGTTTATATGACTGTTTTTCTCTGATCTGTTTGCAGAAGTTAGTATTAGTGTGCTGTTATTATGATACACAACCTACTGGAAAGGACACAGGACAAGAACATTTAGACCCCTCTCTAATCTTCAAGGCTCCCAGTATTTACCAAAAAAAACCTGTTATTTACCTGAAGAAAAAAATTGGCTTATGTCAATTCATACAATCAACTAAAAATATATAGTCAGTCATGGAAAATGCTTGATTCTTAGTAAGTATTCCTGCTTTATGTCTCAGGGTTTCACCATACCTATCTGATGTGTAGCAATTAAAAGCTACAGCTGTAACCCAATGGTTGGCTATTCTAATCCACCAGACGCTCCTTGGAAACTTTATGGGGCAGTTCTGCTCTGTCCTTTAGGTTTGCTATGTGTCAGAATAGACTCCATGGCAATGGGTTTGGTTTTGGATGCAGCAGTCATCACAAAATGCTAATTACCTACAATGACACACAGCAATACAGAAGAAAAGATAAAAGACGAAATGCACAATAGAGCTGATAGCAAGACTTTTACTTCCAAACATGACGGTGTACAAGGGCCTGGGTTCTTACAATCGCTTTAAAACATTAGAAAACTGTACAGAATGTGAAAAACAACAATTCCATGTATTGAAAAACAGGTAGCACTGGGCTGTGGCCTCAGAGAAACACATGAAGTGAGCCTCTTGGAAGGAGGAGAAAGGCAAATAGAAGCCAGAGACCTTACTCCACCGAAAGGCTCCGCAGCAGAATTCAAGTGAGTCAACATAGGTGGACGACCGGGGGTGGGGGGTGGGGTGGTTTGGAATCAGAATATTGGAAAAGAGGAAGCTGCACAGAGAGATAACACCAGAAATATTCAAAGGAGGGGGTCTGAAGTATTGAGGTGAGCACATATCTGAACATTAGAGAAACGGACACAAGAACAGAAAGATAATTACTCAGCTGTAGTATACCTAGTCATTTCTGGAGCTCACAGAGGACTGAGAAAAGGATTAAGCTCTTCATTAGCTAGAAAAGAAAGACTATCTAACCCCTAGAGCATCAACAATCTCAGAAAATTATTGAATAAATAGAGCTCAGTGCCG
The DNA here is from genome assembly GCA_028571685.1 of Heterohyrax brucei. NCBI lineage: Eukaryota > Metazoa > Chordata > Mammalia > Hyracoidea > Procaviidae > Heterohyrax > Heterohyrax brucei. Next base: position 23,618,518 of record CM053147.1, read on the forward strand.
TCAAGCTCAATTCCAACTCACAGCTGGGTCCAGCTATGCAGCAAAGTAGAACTACCTCATAGGTTTCCAAGGAGCTTCTGATGAATTTGAAGTGCCAGCTTTTTTGTTAGCAGTCACAGCACTTAAATGCTTAAATAAATAAAAATCTGAATACCATTGAGTTGGATTCAAATCATAGCAATCTTAGAGGTCAGAGCAGAACTGCTCTGTAGTTTCCAAGGAGTGCCTGCTGGATTTGAACTGCTGATCTTTTGGTTAGCAGATGTAGCATTTAACCCACTACACCACTGGGGTTTCCATAGTGGGGCTAAATTAGCTCATCACTAACAGCTCCTCTGACTTGGCTTGAAAAAAAAAGCTGGCCTTGAACAGATTCAGCTGATTCAAAGAGCTAATCTATATGTCAGAAACAAGTCTAATAATAGCTACATAATGCTGGAATGTGCCAAATTCCATCACCCAAACATAAAATTCACAAGGCTTAGCTCCCAATCATCAATCACCAGCTATATCAGTCAGAGCTCCACCAGAGAATTTGTATCAATAGGAAATTAATATAGATACCCACATGCACACACATCTGTATCTATTTATATATGTATATGCACCTATATTTATTTACATAAACATTTATTCATATAGTCTATCTATCTATCTATCATCTATCTATCCATCCACCCTACATTTATATATTATCATGGATTGGCTTGTGTCCCCCAAAGATATGCATCAACTTGGTTAGGCCATTGATTCCCAGTATTGTGTGGCTGACTTCCCCATGTGATTATACTATTATGTTAAAGAGGATTAGGGTGGGATTCTAACAGCCTTATTAAGGTCACTTTCCTGATTCAGTGTACTGGAGGTTTCCCTGGAATGTGGCCTGTACCACATTGTATTTTATGAGAGACAAAAGGAAAACGAAGCCAGTAGAGAGAAGCGGGCTCATACAACCAAAAAAGCAGTGTCAGGGGCAGAGAACATCTTTTGTACCAGCAGTTCCTGCTAGAAGAAGCTCCTACCTACTCCAGGGAAAGATTAATAGCAAGGACCTCCCTCAAGAGCTGATAAAGAAAGCTTTTATTTATTTTTGGAGGCTAGCTATCCCAACAATTGGGGCTGGGAAGAGTAGAGGTGGTTGAGTAGCGCTTTACATATTCCAGAAAAGAAATTAATGGGCGAATGATTTATTATCTGAAACTACATTAACCGGAAGACAAGAAAAGGCAACTTTAAAATACTGAGTTAGAAACTATTAATGTAGAATATTTATGTAAAACTATTTTTTTAAAATCAAAGACAAAGACCTTTTCACACTTGTACACACATGCATGCATGCACATGAGAGTCAGAGAATTTCTTATTAGTGTACTTCTATTGTCAGAAAAGTTAAAGATCATTGTTAGGTAGAAAGAGAGCAGCATGAGATTAAAATTTGGATATACCTAAAAGAACATGTCTTAGACTGGGTTGGCTAAAGAAGCATTAACAGAAAAGCATATATATATACATATAAAGAGATTTATATTAAGGAAACAACTCACATAATTGTAGAGGCTGAAATGTCCCAAGTCCCAGATTAGGATACAGGCCACACTACACCATGGAAGCTGGCCAAATCCAGGCCGGAAGGTTGCAGAGCAGGGTTCCTACTCTCAGGCTGTGAAAATCTGGAATCCCAAAATGGAAGGCAAGACTACAAGGTTTCCCCTGATTCAAGCAGCTGCAGAGGCTGGAACCCAGGATCAGCAGGTCCAGAACAGGACTCCTACAGGCCGGCTGTGAGGATCAGCAAATCCAAAGATCCAACAGATAAGCTGCTAGCTCAAGTCCCAGGAACCAGAGATCAGAAGACAAGGGAGGCAGCTGCTAGACCCAGAACAAGCCCCAGACTTTGGCAAGGGAAGCAGGCAGGAAGTAGCTGCAGAAGGCGGGAGATAAAGTGGGTGGTGACCCACCAAGGCCCCTCTTTCCCCAGTCAGTACCGTTCAGTGGATTCTACCATTGAGGGTGATCACAACACTATACAATTGCCAAAACATTAAGAATCATGGTTCTTCCAAGATGACACACAACCATCACAGAATGAAATGGTAAATATGGGGATAAATAAGGAGATAGCATTTTATAATCACTGTAAGATTGCAGCTTGCAGTAATTCCACATGGTACAGACCAGTAGCATACTCCTTAGGGTTTTAAATGGCCATGACCTTTCAGAGGTCAACTACCAGGATTTGCTTCCACAAGACTGCTGGATGGAAGAGTTTGAACCACCTGCTTTTCAGTTAGTAGCCTAACACTAACCTTTTGGAACGCTTGACTTTTTCTTTTTGGTAGCTGGTATGTAAAGAGAGACAAAATAAGTAAAAACAGAAAATTTGGCAAACATTAGCCACCAACTTTATTTAATTGATCAGGAAAATGCCATAATGCAGAGTCTTACCAAGTACACACAAGTGAGATCATATTCTAGTGCATATAGTAAGTTTCAATAACTTGAAAAGGATTGAAGTCATGCGTGGTATGTTCTCTCATTAAACTGGGATTAAACCAGAGTTTTTAGTTGTAATCAAGGAAAGGATGAGCGGTAAAGCACTTTCTTGATGGTAAAACTAGACTGTTTATTATTTGCTAAAATTTTCCTTTCATACCAGTTTTGGATTTGTTTTAAACACCCTTAGTATACAAACAGGACAATTATAAAATACACAAAAAAAATCTATATCACCTTTGTACTTTTTGGTGTCCTGATTTTATTTTGAAACATATGTACCATTCATATTAAATTTTGTTTCTAAGAAAATAGAATCTCCAATTAGTAGCACTACCAAAAAGTCCTTTAGGAGATTGTCTTGTCCACTGTTACACTCCAAATTTGTCAACCCGTTGCGCCTTCATCTTCTCAAATTTGTTTTTTTCTTCAATAAATGTAACAAACTGATGGCTGCTTCTCATTTCACAATTTGTAACATCACCTTTTTTATTTACTATAATGTTATTACTTCTTGTTTTAGTAGATAAGTAGAACCAAAATCAAATGATAATTTTCTCAAGTCACAACTTGTAGAAGAGAAGCCAACTCAGTCTCAAATTAGTTTGTCATTAACTCTTGTGCTTTTCAACTACATACTATTTTGAATCACTGCTGTGTCTATAAAAGCATAACAACTGCAAAATTACTCTCTCCCAAAGATATTTATTTGCCTGCAGTGCCAAAGTAAATACTTCGTATTTCCTGTTAATATTAGTCAAACAAAGACCTCAGGTGTGTCCTCCATGTTACTGGCATCATCCCAACTGCTCTAGGTAAACTTCCTGTCTTTGATTAACTTAATGTTTGCTAATTATCAATTTACTTTAAATGTAGAAGTACCACCACCCTTGTGTATTTTGAACACTTAACATCACGTGATAAAAGTTAGTAAGTCATTATTTAACGGGGACGGAGTATCTTGCTCAACAAGGAAAACCTGGTCAAATGAATCATGAAATAAGACATCGCTGTGTTGCATCTTCTTCAATGGTAATCGCTAACATTTTCTATTTTTGAATTATTTTTGGTCTCTTCTAATCCTATCCATCCATCATTTATGTGAAAAAAGATAACAAAAGGGGAAACTGAGGCTAAGGGCAGTATGTAATTTGTGAGGAATTGTAGTATAATGTAAGGGATGTCCGAGAAGAAACTGAGACCTAGAATGCACAGCTTTCAGCCCTATGTAGTCTTCAGAGAGTTGACATCTTAGGAAAATAGGCCATCTTCCTAAGAAAAGTTATCTCCCACAAGTTTTGATATAAAAATTTATATTGAGAATTAAACTTAATTATTACACATAAACTTAATCATATTATGCTGTCAAGAAAAACAACTTCACTAAAGAAATTAGAAGTACATATTTCCGTCTGTACATATTTCACTATTCCAAAAGGACACTTTGAAATATCAAGATTTATTTAAGTTAGACACTCAGTTATTCAAAAGTGCCTGTTCCTACAGAATATGGAGCAAAAATTAGAAGGTAGTAGTATTTCTTTCAAGTACTTGATCCAGTTAGAGTATAGCACTTATTAAAAGATAGTTACAACATTATTTATCACACTATGTCTTAACAAAGTTTTCTAGAATATTGAGTTTCTGAAGTAAAACACTGAAAATAAAAATCATCATGTTTCTAGCCAGAACAATTAGACAAGAGCAAGGAATAAAGGGCATCTGCATCAGCAAAAAAAGAACTAAAAATCTCCCTATTTGCTGATGGTATGATTGAATATGCAGAGAATCCCAAAGAATCCAGAAGGAAGCTACTCAAACTGATAGAAGAGTTCAGCAAAGTCTCAGGATACAAGATAAATGTAAATAAATCAGTAGGATTTCTTTATGCCAACAACAAGATTATTAAGGAAGAAATCACCAAGTCAATACCATTTACTACAGTCCCTAAGAAAATAAACTACCTATGATTAAATCTTATCAGAGAAATAACAGACCTTTACAAAGAGATCTACAAACCCTTAATACAAGAAACTAAGAGTTACATAAATAAAGAAACCTACCCTGCTCATGGATAGGAAGACTTCACATTGTGAAAATGTCTATTTTACCGAAAGCAATCTACTTACATAATGCAATCCCAGTACAAGATCCAGTAACATTTTTTAATGAGATGGAGGACCAAATTACCAACTTTGTCCGGAAAGGGAGGAAGCCTCGGATAAGCAAAGCACTACTAAAGAAGAAAAACATACTGGGAGGCCTCTCATTACCTGACCTTAGAACCTATTACACTACCACAGTAGTCAAAACAGCCTGGTACTGCTACAAAAACAGACAGATGGGTCAGTGGAACAGAACTGAGACCCCAGAGATGACATCATCTGCCTACGAACAGTTGATATTTGACAAAGGCCCTAAGACATTAAACTGGGGTAAAAACAATCTCTTCAACAATTGGTGCTAGCAAAATTGGATATCCATCTATACTAAATTAAAACCAGACCCATGTCTTACACCTTATACAAAAGCCAACTCAAACTGGACAAAAGACCTAAATATCAAATCTAAAACGATAAAGCTCATCCAAGAAAAATGGAAGGTTTAATATGCAATATAGACAGACTTCAAAGTCTGTCAAACAAACCACAAACAACAGAAGAGAAAATAGATAAATGGGAACTACTAAGAATCAATCACTTTTGCTCATCGAAAGACTTTATTAATAGAATTAAAAGGCCACCTACAGAATGGGAAAAAAATACTTGGCAACTCTATGTCAGACCAATGCCTGATCTCCATAATCTATAAGTACTACTAAATATCAATAAGAAAAAGACAAATCATCCAGTTAAGCGATGGGCAAAGGAGATGGTCAGGCATTACTCTAAACAGGAGATCCAGGCAGCCAAAAACCACATGTGGGCATGCTCACTATCATTAGCTATTAAAGAAATTCAAATCAAAATGACAGTGAGATACCCTCTCACTCCAACCAGATTGGCAATGATCCAAAAAATATATAACACTACAAGCTGGAGAGGCTGTGGAGAGATTGGAACTCTCCTACACTGTTGGAGGAATTGCAAAATGGTGCAACCTCTTTGGAAAACAATCTGGCACTACCTTAAAGTAATGGATCTAGATATACCATTTAACCCAGTAATTCCACTGCTTGGAATATATTCTACAGAATCAAGGCCATTCACACCAACTGATACATGCACACGAATGTTCATCATGGCACAGTCCACAATAGCAAAAAGATGGAATCAACCCAGATGTCCAACAACAGAAGAATGGATAGATAAACTATGGTATATGTACTCAGTGGAACACTATGCAATGACAAAGAACAATGATGAAAGCAGGAAACATCTCTTAACCTGGTTTCTACTGGAGGACACTATGTTCAGTGAAAGTAGTCAGCGACAGAAGAGCAAATATTGTCTGAGACCCCCACGATAAGAACTTAAAAACAGACTCATGCACAACAGAAAAGACTCTTTGACGGCTGCAAGGGAGAGGAGGGCTGGAGGGCGAGGGGTCGACAGTTTAGATTAGATAGTTGTTAGAAACTTGGTTGGGTGAAATTGGTGACAGCACACATTAGTAAGAAGATCAATACTAACAGGACTTCAACACAGCTTGTGTACTTTCCCATCTTAACCCAATATTGCAAGGACAGAGTAGCTGGGGCGGTGGGGGGGGGGGGAATTGTGCTCTCAGGGGAAATCGAGGCCAATTGACACAACTAGTGTTTTGCTAATGAAGACTCTCCACACCCCACATCGTTGAGTGGTGTCTGGGGTCACAAAAGCTGCCAAGTTGCCATCCGAGGGAACAGCAAATGGTCCCAACTTAGCAGGAATGGATGATCACCAAGGTCCATAATGACACAGGGGAAAGAATACAAAAGACAGAGAGACCCAGGTGAGTGGATGTCTACATCGATTTGTGACAGGTAGAACCAGATGGTGCCCGGCCACCACCAGTGACAGCCACTATGGAACTCACAAAGTTGAGTCTCACTGGCAACACAAGTATAAATAGGGATGCACCCTGAGATCTCCACTCAAAAACTGCTATTGATGGTCCAGGGACTTTGGGGTTCCCCTGGGAGTATGGCCCCTGCCCTGATGCTGCCCTTGTCCATAAATCATAATGAAAGTCAACTTTTCCGACAGCAGTGGATTGGACTTGGTGACGCAGATGGAACATATTGTGTGGGCACTTTATGGTTTTAGGCATCTGTAGGAGGTCATCCTGTTGACCGCATACTGGAGGAAGGGAAATGGGTGAAGAGGAGAAGACAGGAGAGTGCTGGGAAGATAAGACATGTATGGAGCAGAGAGTAAGAGGGTACTGTCACCGTGTAGGGAGATCAGTGGAGGGTACATATAGGTCAGCATGAAAATTTATATGGGAATGCACATTTTTATTCAATCATCATCATAATAAAAAATCATGTTTCTGAGACACTAATTAGAAAATTAAATATGAGGAAAAATTAATTGGTCAGTTTGTCTCTTTTATGTTTACTGATTTTTCTTGTCATGGTTTTTTGTTTGGTAACGAGACTGGAACATGTTGAAAGAACTGTATATGAAATTAATTAGAGACACATTTTGATGTGCTATATATAAACACATGAATATGTATTCACTTTAATAAAATCAATGTTTTCATTCTCTAATGTGCATATCTGAGCACAAGAGCTAGGAAAAGGATTTTAAATGAATAAATAGTTGAAGAGAGAAACAAACTCAAAATATAGAACTTATTTCTCTTCTAGTAAAGTCAGAAAGATCAATTATGCATATCCCTCAAGACTGAAAAATTCAACACTGACCTTTGTCATTATACTAGTAGCACAAATATTATAAAGCCATTATTATGAAATCCTCAGTTTAAACCTATAGTGAGATGGGCTTTCTCATACAAAATAATGTACTACTTAAGAAGACGTCATTAAGTAGGCAGTTTGTGGTAGATTTAAGTATTTGTTTCCATATGTTTTAAGTATTTGTTTCTATTTATGTTTTTGTTCCAAATACACCTAGTATTTGGCAATGAGGCTAGGTGCAGCAAATTCCTGGCATGATTGTTTTGAGGGTTTCTGCAGAGAGAGAGAGAGACAGAGAGAAAATAGGAGGGAGGGTAATATAGTGAATCTGAAGAAATGTTACTGCTAGTTGGTCAACTTGTTCGTTTATTAGAGCTCAGCAATGAATGTCACACCATGGCTTTTGCATTTTATTCTATATTAAACACTCTTTCATTGCTGTTAATGTACATTTTGTATTGAAGACTGCCTAAAATAGATAGGAAACTGGAGGAGTATGTACTGTGAAGAACTTGAAGGGTGGATGACAAAATTTTGTGACTATGTGGACTGTGAGAAGAAAATAATACAAAGATGAATTGAACAAATAGTCTAACATTTTACATGAAATATAGAGTGAGCCAGATTTTTCACACACCTGGAAAAAGGAAGACTTAATAATTTGCCTCCCTTGGAATATCAATAAATAGCTGTAAACGCTAGCATTTCCAATTCATTCATTCATTAATTCTTATGTTATCAACTATCTACTGAAAACCGGCTTTGAGCTAAGTATTCTGTTAAGAACTAAGGTTACAGGTAAGGAAAAATCATGGAAGTTACAGTCCAGTAACCTATGAATATTAATGAAAATATTAAATGCCACAACTATATATTATATCCTTCAATGGTTCTTTTTTTTTGTCTTAAGTATCTTATTGTGTTTTAAGGGGAAGTTTACAACCCAGATCAATTTGCCGTATAGAGCTCTGCACCCACAGCACTAGGCAACTCTAGCTGCTCTCCCAGCCCTGTGGTAGCACCTTCTTACTTTCCACCCTGTACTTCTCGTGTTCATTCAACCAATTCCTGTTCCCCTTAAACTTCTCACCTCGCCTCTGGACAGGAGCTGCTCAGACAGAGTCATGTATACATTTAAGCCAAGAAGAAGTCCAATCTTTGGCTGAAGAGTTGGCTTTGGTACTGTTTTAAGTTCTGGGCTAACAGAGAGTCCAAGGGCCATGTCCTCAGGGACCCTCAGGGACGATCAAGTGTGGCATTTTGTGCTCTAATTCTGCACATTCAATTTTTCTCCCATTACTTCAAGGACTCTATGTTCTGTTCCCTATCAGAGCAGCCACTGATGGTGGCCAGGCATAATTTAGTTCTTCTGGTCTCATGCTGATGAAGTCTCTGGATCATAATTTCCTAATGTTTCTGATGTCCTTCGTTCACCTCTGATCCAGTTGGATTGGGATCAATTGATGTTACTTAGATGACAGCTTGCTAGCTTTTAAGACCCCAGACACCACTTACCGAAGTGGAATATAGAACATTTTCCAAAAAAAAGAAAAAAATCTAGTTGTGCTAGTTGACCTAGATGCCCCTGAAGCTATGTTCCTCAGATCTCTGCCTCTGCTAATCTGTCTTTCAAAATGTTAGATTGTATTTATGTAACCCCTTAGCTTTTGGTGTAGTCCAGCTGTGCTAACCTCCTTTCTACAGCATCTGGTCCCTCTCTTCACCTAACCCAATTCCTATTTACTATCTAATGTATGAATATTTCCTCCCTCCCTCCCCACCCTTGTAACTGTCAAAGGTTCTTTTCTTCTGTACTTACATCTTTTCTTGAGTCCTTATAATAGTGGTCTCATACAGTATTTGTCCTTTTCCAGCTGACTAATTTCAGTCAGTATAATATCTTCCAGTTGACTGCATGTTATGAGATGTTTCCTAGGATCATAGTTGTTCTTTATCATTACACAGTATTCCATTCCATAAATATACCATAATGTGTTCATCGATTCACTTGTTGATGGACATCTAGGTTGATTCCATCTTCTTGCTATTGTGGACAGTGCTACAGTAAACACTGGTGTGCATGTATCTATTTGTGTGACAGCCCTTATTTCTAATGTGTATATTCCAAGAGTGGGATTGCTTAATCAAATGGTATTTCCATTTCTAGCTTTTTACCAAAGTGCCAAATCCATCTCCAAAGTGGTTGTACTATTTTATATTCCCACCAGCAGTGTAGAAGAGTTTTGATCTCTCCACAACCTCTTCAACATTTATCATTTTGTGTTTTTTGGATTAATGACAGGCTAGTTGGAGTGAGATGGTATCTCATTGTAGTTTTGATTTGGATTTCTCTAATGGCTAGTGATTGTGAGCATTTCTTCATGTATCTGTTAGTATCCTGGATGTCTTCTTTGGTGAAGTTAATAGTCATGTCTGTTCATATCCTTTACCCATTTAAAATGAGTTAATTGTGGTTTTCTTGTTAAGGTTTTGTAAACTGTGGAGATTACATGCTGATTGGATTCACAGTAGCCAGTTCTCCCCCCCCCCCCCCAGTCTGTGGGTGCTTTCTGACTCTTTTGGTGAAATCTTTGGATGAGCATAGTTATTTGAATTCTACAAGTTTCCTGTTATCAATTTTCTTGTCTGGTGTTTGCTCATTGTTAATAATATTTTATAGTCTGTTTATGCCATTATTAGGGCTCCCAGCATTGTGCCTAATTTTTCTTCCATGATCTTTACCACTTTAGATTGTATATTTCAACTTTGAACCATTTTGAGTTAGTTTTGTGTGTGGTGTGAGATATGAGTCTTGTTTCACTTTTTTTTCCAGATAGATATCCAGTTGTGTCAACACCATTTGTTAAACAAATTGTCTTTTCCCATGTCTATGGACTTTGGGCCTTTGTCAAATATCAGCTGCTCATGGGAGGATGATATTATACCTGGATTCTCAATTCTGTTCCATTGGCCTATGCATCTGTGATGATACCAGTAATAGGTTGTTTTGACTACTGTGGCAGTGTAATAAGATCTCAAGTCAGGAGTATGAGGACTCTGACTTTTTTCTTCTTCTTAAGTAATGCTTTATTTATCTGGGGCTCCTTCCTTTTCCATATGAAATTGATGATTTACTTCTCTATCTTTTAAAAAATGCCATTAGGATTTATATTGGAATTGCATTGCATGTATAAGTCACTTTCGGTAGGATAAATATTTTCATGATGTTAAATTGTCCTGTCTCTAATCAAGGTAGGTTTCTCCACTTACGTAGGTCTGTTTTGGTTTCTTGCAGTACAGTCCTGTGATTTTCTTTGTGTAGGTATTTTATATCTTTGGTTAGATTTATTCATAGATATTTTATTTTGTTAGGGGCTCTTGTAAATGGTATTGATTTGGTGATTTTCTCTTTGATGTAGAGGAATTGACGTAGGAGGAGAGGCACACATTTTCTGTGTTGTTATTCTGCACTCCCTGCTTCTAGCATGTGCCTTGGAAAATCATCTGTGCTTAGAACACTTAAGAGAAAAAATCTTATTTGACTTTATTGATGTAAAAGAATACAACTGACTTATGTATGTTTGGCTTATATACTGATACTTTGCTGAATTCTTCCATTAGTTCCAGTAGTTTTTCTTTTCTTTTTTTTTTTTTTTTTTGAGGATTTTTTTAGGATTTTCTCTGTATAAGATTATATTGTCTGCAAATACAGATACTTTTACTTGTCTCTTACCAACTTGGATGCCCTTTATTTCTTTATTTTACTGATTGCTCTAGCTAGAATCTCTAGCACAATGTTGAATAAAAGTGGTGACTATGGGCATTCTTGTCTGGTTCCCATTGTCAAGGGGAATGCTTTCAGACTGTTTCTATTTAGGCTGGTGCTGGCTGTTGGCTTTGCACAGATGCCCCTTATTATGTTGAAGAATTTCCCTTCCCTTCCTGTTTTTCACCTCAGTGGCTCTTTATGTAACCTTTATTTTTTTCTATCCGTTACCATCAAATTGATTCTGACTCACAGTGACCTAATAGGAAAACTGCCCCCGAGTTTTCATGGAGCAGCTGGTGGATTTGAACTGCCAATCTTTGGTTAGCAGATGTAGCTCTTAACTGCTATACCACCACTGCTCTTCTAGTTATTATCATAGAGAAAATGGAGGCTGGTTACACTTTCAGATGAACTTAAGCTCTGTTAATCGTCATCTTTTGTCCTCTTTCTGGGAAGTTCTTAGTTTTCTGAAGATTTTATTTTAGGTTTCATAAATTCGTTCACTGTAACTTCTTGGTTTTCTTAATCCACAGTATAAGCTCCCTCCCTTTGGAAATTCAGCACAGAAATAAAATGAATCTGTTAATCTCCTCTTTCTCCCATTGTGCAGTGATTCGTCTGTAAATTACTTCTCCATTTCCTGTAGGTGCTTTTTTCTCATTATTATTGCTCTTTTGGAATTCAGGTAAGAAGTTTTCTCCTAGGTGTTCTAAGCATAGATGATTTTCCAGGGCATATGCTAGAAGCAGGGAGTGCAGGATAACCACACAGAAAATACGTACATATCCTCAAGGACCACTGGGATTGCCAGTGGAAATAAGCCCAGTTTGATTCTTCAAATAGCACTTCTGAGTTTGCTACTTATTTATGACCTTAGTCCAACTAAAAAATGAAGTTAAAATTGGAGAACACCTGGTATGTAAAAAGAATTCTTTGCTGAGAGTAAATCCCATCATCAACGTGGTTTTATTTTCAATATTCTGAAGTTAACACTAGCTAACCCTGAGTTATTTTAATTTCTTTTTCTCTGTCTATCTTTGTTTTCTGAAAAGAATTGCATCTTGCATTAACACAATCTTTCCTTATGATACCACAAAGTACTAAAACAGATAAATTATATTGAATATTCATATAATAAAATGCTTTCTTCAGTGAAGCATCCCACTAACAAAGTTCTCAGGTTCACAAATGTTTGTTTAACTTTGATTTATATTTTGTGTAAATGCCCTGAATAAGGAGCAAATAAATTGTTATCATGACACAGAAAGGGTAGAGAAACAAGTGGAAGGAAAATACAATACGAAAATAATTCACCTCCTTATTCCAATCAGGACCCTGCCACTTTGCTCAAGAATTTCAAATGATGCATAAAGCCCTGCAGCAAAACTGAAGCCTACATATGCTTTCCTCATTATTAAGAGATGTAACCCAAAACCCACTACCATCGAGTTGGGTCCGACTCATAGCAACCCTATAGGTCAAAGTAGAACTTCCCCATAGAGTTTCCAAGGACAGCCTGGAGGATTTGAACTGCTGACTTTCGGTTAGCAGATGTAGCACTTAACCCACTACACCACCAGGGTTTCCATTAAGAGATGTAGAAGCCTAATTATGTTTGATTGTATCCTGTGAGATCCCTCCCATGACTTATTCAAGAATTCATTTCTGTGTTAATTTTCATTCATTATCTCTCTTCCATATAGCTTCATCTGAAGAAAAGAGGAAACTAAGGAAAAACGAAATTTGCAAAATCCTCCAGGCTTTCTACATTTCAATGAAGAGCTAGAATGCACAAAAATTGGCAGCCTCTGTAAATATCTGCATTAGTCATGTATCCTGTACCTGAAAATTTGTGGATTGAATAAACTCACCAAACAAAACCCACTACTGCTGAGACAATTCCGACTCATAGCAACCCTGTAGAACAGAGTTGAACTGCCCAGTAGAGATTCCAGGGAGCACCTGGTGGATTTGAACTGTCAACCTTTTGGTTTGTCACTACAGCACTTAACCACGACACCACCAGGGTTTCTTCGTTTGTTTTATCAGTTTGTCTGAAAATCATGATTCCAGCTGGTGTTTCAGAACTATGCCAATAACTAATTTTGAAGACTACTTCCCCAGAATTAAAGATACAACTATTGTTGAATATTATAAAATGATTATAATTAATGTAATTAGACATCTGATTTCAATTCGGCTCTGAACTCTAAAGACAAGATCTTTAAATGTGCACAGGGCATTTGGGGGTATAGGGCATTTGGGGATATACTTTTTCACTCCTGAGGATCTGCTACATCATTGCCTATACATATTTCCACTTCAGTGCAATTCAGATATCAGGTAATCAAGCCAAATACACAAATACAAGAGGATTTACCTTGTGAGAAATACTTCAGTTAAAACCATAGAAAATAATTACTACTGATAGACGTAGTCCTTGATCAAAGTACAACAGTGTCTTCTGGCAATCATTCTACAGACTGGTGGTTTTACTTCTTGTAAGTCTTTAGGGAGACTTACATTCATACTAAATCTCACTGAAAAGAGAGAAAAACAAACTGTGCGTGGTGGGGATAGATTTTTGCACTTAATTTTAGATGAGTATATTTTATCACAATAAACCAGTGACTGTAGATTCCCATTGAGCTATAGCTCCATAAACAGGCACCCTGCCATCTTAATATAAACTTCCTGTTAATAAAGTTGAGACCAAAGACAATTAAGTGTCTAAACCAATTTTTAGTTTATTCCTGGATAATGTAATGCTGGTGTCTTATCTAAAGACTGTATCACAATGTATATGGGTAGCGATTAAAAACACAGACATTTGAGCAAGGCCACTCCAGTTTTCAGAAGTTTGCTACCTGGTCAAATTCCTTTATCATTGTGTGTCTCAGTTTTTCTCTGTTATCAAACTGAGATAAAAATAGTATGAGCTGGTATGATACCTTTGAAAATTGTGTTTTAAAGAGCTTGCAATAGGACCTGCCATATACTATCTGATATATGACTTTTAGATTATTACTATCATGACTCAGAATCAATATGACACAACTAACAACAGCATTATACATACAATAGCTGAATAATAGGAGTAACTCCGTTGGAGTCACCTGATTCAATCTTTGCCGACATTTACCGTTCGGAGGTCACACCAGCCAAGGAATTGGTTCTGGTAAAAGCGAGAACATTCCTATTCTCTTCTTCCAATTATTCAGCTGTAACCAATGCTTAAATGTGTTGAGGTTTCTACACATAACTCTAGATTTATTAGCATAGTTGACTCTTCAGAATATAGAGCTTCTGCCAGGACAGCAAGTTGTATGTAAGCTGTCTACAGACCAGAAGCCACATTTCCCCAAAGTACTTCGTTCTCAGTCAGAGGACAAACCTTTGGGTTGATTCTTCTAACTTCACAGCAAAATTCACCATAGGGACCTAGTAGTCCCTCCTGTTGCCTGGTCTAAGCTTGGGTGAATTCCATCCTTAAGTGAATTTAATAATTTGAAACCCAAAGCAAAAGAGTTGTATTTTTCCCTTTACCCTGCAGACCCCCGAACGCATATAAATTCATAGTTATAGAAAGAGACACAGGCAGGGGTTCTGTGCACAACATTGCTCAGCAGCAACTACTAACATGCACGTACCAGGGAAGCTATAATACAATTATAAAAATCAAAAAACAAAACCTAAAATGTTGCTGTCTAGGTGATATCAACTCACAGTGATGCCATGTGTTTCAAGAGTAGGATTGTGCTCCAGAGGGTTTTCAATGGCTGTAATTTTTTTTAAAGTGAGCCACCAGGCCTTTCTTCTGTGGTGCCTTTGGGTGAATTTGAACTGCCAGCCTTTCAGATATTAGCTGGGTGCTTAACCATTTATACCACTCTGGGACTCACATCCGCAGAACCTAATTACAAAACACAGTTCTTTGGAGAAAAATTCTTAATATTTATTCTGTTTCTCTGAATGTAAAAGTAATATATATTTATTTTGAAAATTTTAACAAATATTGCACATTAATATGTTGAAAACATTTAAATCAGCTTACATTAAAGCACTTCTAATTTCACCCACTGCAGAGATAACTTTTGAACACTGTGGCTATTTTCTTCTCTATATGCATGTTTTTCATAAATACGTGTATTTATGCAAGGAGCTCTACTGTTGCATTAGTCAAGCGCTCAGCTGGTAACTGAAACGTTAGTAGTTTGAATCCACCAGCCACTTCATGAGGGGAACAGTAGGGCAATCTATTTCCATAAAAATTATAGCCTTGGAACCCTATAGGGAAGTTACACTCTGCCTGATTTGATGGCTGTGAGTCAGAATTGACTGGACTGTGTGTATATGCACAAAACTTGATTTATCAGAAAGACAATACTGCATTCCATAGAAAAAATGGTAGATGTCAGTAAGAGTTGCAGGGTAATTGTGTATCTGCGTAGGTTAAGATATCTCATTTAACAATATGCAAAGATAGCTTTAGTTGCCAACAAGTCTGCTTCCTATCATAAAGAACTCATATACAATTTGCCAGGTCTATACTATTTTCTTGATCTTAATATGTTTCACCCCATTGTTGCTCATATTGAAAAAAACAAAATACCAAACCTGTTGCCTCTGAGTCAATTCCAACTCACAATGGCACTGCAGAACAGGGCAAAACTGTCCCATACAGTTTCTGAGGAGTGGATTAGAACTGGTGGATTAGAATTGCTGACTTTTTGATTCCCAGCCACAGCTCTATGCAAAAATACAAACCAAAACACCAAAACTCCAAACCCACTGCTGTTGAGGTGATTCTGACTCTTAGCAACCCTATGGGACAGAGTAGAAGTGTTTCATAGGGTTTCCAAAGAATGCCTGGGAGATTTGAACTGCCAACCTTTTGGTTATTAAATGTAGCTTAGCTACTATGCCACCAGGGTTTCCCGCACATATGTATTTACAAAAACTAAACAAAAAACGCTGTCATTGACTCATAGAGACCCTAAAGGTCAGAATAGAACTGGACATATATAGGGATCGTTATAATATG
The DNA here is from genome assembly GCA_028571685.1 of Heterohyrax brucei. Taxonomy (NCBI): domain Eukaryota; kingdom Metazoa; phylum Chordata; class Mammalia; order Hyracoidea; family Procaviidae; genus Heterohyrax; species Heterohyrax brucei. Next base: position 23,634,670 of record CM053147.1, read on the forward strand.
GTGTTCTCACATGCTTTTTTCATTGGTTTACCTGCTCTTTTTTATTTCTTGTCCAGTTATTTAGATGTTATATTTGGTACTAGTGGTTTTAAGTATAAAAATGATTTTTATATTAATATTTTCCATTTATTGAAATTAAGTAGAAATGGCTTAAGACTCTTAAGAAGGGGTGAGAAAGCCACTTACTCAGTTGCTTCCATCTAGACGTCCCTGAGTCATGTTTCAGCATTCCAGATTTTCCCAACCAAGGTTCTGACCGTAGCCTAACAGACTTCACTGGGATGAGCACTTGCTTTCGGCACTTTGAAGACTTCTCATTGAACAGGCCTCCGTGGTTTCTGATAAGAAGCCAGTACACAATCAAAATGTTGTTATCTGAGATAACAACATTGTTTAGATTTCCCAGCCCTCTATTTGCCATGTCATTTTGGTTGATGTTGTTGTTAGGTGCTGTCAAGTCCATTCTGACCTCTGATGACACTATGTACAACAGAAGGAAACACTGCCCAGTCCTAAACCACCCTCACAATCACTGCGTTTCATCCCATTGTTGCAGCCACTGTGTCAGTCTCTCTCGTTGAGGGTCTGCCTCGTTGTCACTGACCTTCTGTTAGGCACAGTGTTCTTCTCTAGGGACTGATCCTTCTTGAAAACATGTTCAAAGTGTGTGAGGAATACTCTTGCCGTCGTTGCTGCTAAAGAGCATTCTAGCTGAACTTCTTGCAAGACGAGATTGCTCGGTCTTCACCAATTCCATAATTCAAAGGTGTCGATTCTTTTTCAGTGTTTCTTATTCACTGTCTAGCTTTTGTATGTAGAAGAGGTGATTGAAAACACTATGGCTTGTGTCTAGCTGGTAGGAGGCCACATTAATAGACAGGAGAAAGAGAAGGGAGAAGCCAGGATACAGGGTTACCAGTTCGTTCGTAATGGGTTTTAAATGAAATAAGTTGCATTTCTCTGCTAAGGCTGGAGTTCCTGTCGGATGGCCCTTTTAACTTAGCTCCAGCTCTGTCTGTACGCTAGAAATCTCTCCTCCCTTTAGTTTCTTGAAAGCTAAAACTCCTCCCAGATGTTGCTAACTCTGGTATGTTTTCCTTTACCCTTTCCCACACTGTTGAGAAAGTTGACTATTCATTATAGTTTCCTCAATTAGTATAGTTGTACTTTCTTTGTACTGTTGGAGCTCTCACTTCTACAATGTTTTTGTGAGAGTACAAGAGAACAACAGCTTAACTCTTTTATATTCAGCTTTGACAAATTTTCTTTTCAGAGAAAACTGTTTTGCTTTGATATCAATGAAGCATTATTTACACTAAACTATACAGTGGATGATGTTTATATAAATGTAGCCTAGGCGACTTCGCTTCCAAGGGGAATACATTTAGCTCAGATTGACCTTCTGAAGAACTGAATGAAAAAATACATATTGGCAAAGAAGCAAGGACATCTACCAGCTTCTAAAAACAGGCATTGTGTTCTTTGCTTTCTTAAGCCTGTGAGACAGCTAGCTGGAAAGATCCCAAAGTAACTTGACAAAATGTTGGAAGCACCATATAAAACACACTGGTTGACATCTTGTCATGTTAGCTTTATCTCTGCAAAGTCAGATGTTCTTATTCTCCTCTACTTGATGGCGGAAGATTAAGGAGCTGTATGACAGATGGTTTTAAAAAGTACATTCTTTTCCATCTGGTCCCAAGTGGAAAAAAATGAAAGTCACCCACAACTTTTCATCTAAAAATTACTGTACGGGAATTCTCAGAAGTGAGCGTTAGCACTCTACAGAGAAATTCTTTATGAATCTATTGACGCTGGATTCGAGCCTCCTCTTGTAACCCTACCATGGAGTAAGTCAGTGTCGACCTGCTCAGAAAGGACATGCTCCCGTTCACGCTGAGGCAGAGACACTGAAGGAGCCACCCGCAGGATGCTGTCTGCTAAATGTGCTCCCCAAAGCTAAAAAGCAACTCTTTCCTTCAAGGCGATCGGGATAGTTCATGCCTGTGTAAATGTGTGGAGAAGCCTTAAGAGATCTGTAAGTTCCGCTTTATCGTGCCTGGAATGCCTTCCCTTATAGCCCAGCCCAATACTGTGAATACTTCAATCCATGTGCAAAGGTCACGTTTAGGACACTAAGGTCTTATAATCAATAGCATCAGTTTAGCTCCCAAATGAGAGGTGGTATAAGCTGCAGCCATGGATTTAATCCATCTTAAAAAAGAAAAGCCACTGTTGTTGAGCAGATCCCAACTCACAGCAACTCTCTAGGTCAGAGTAGCACCACCCTGTGGAGTTTCCAAGAAGTGCTTGGCTGATTTGAATGGCCAACCTTTTGGTTAGCAGATGAAGTGCTTAACCATTAGGCCACCAGGGTTTCCATCTTGGAGCCTACAAGTGACTGTAGTTCCATCTGACAGAACGTAGAGCAGGTAAGACAAGAACTCACAGATTCAGGACAGATGTACAACCGTTGTTATTTTAACAACATTAAGTTTTGAAGTAGTTTGCTATGTGACCATAGAATGAAGACACAGATTGTTAAAATATTTACTAACTGATCAATGTGTTCAAGGACATTCCAATTGCAATAGTCAGGAGTTTTTATTACAGATGTATTTATTTGGCATAAAATTGACAAGGAGCCTCTCAAATTTATACGGAAATGGAAAGCTTCCCCTCCACCCCAATTAAAAAAAAAAGGCAACTTGGAAAAAAAGAATAAAGTTGGAGTTCTTACAATACAGCATTTTAAAACTTAGAGTTATAAGGGTTAAGAAACTACAATATAGGCACAAGTGTAGGAGAGAGAGAGATAACGGTGAGAGAGAGAAAAAACCTTTAAAAAGGGGTGAGAGAAAAAAATTCTTAAAAAATTCTTTAGCCCAAGGCTGATTCCCATGAGACAGAGGTCAGATACATTTCTTCTTTCTACCATCTTTACCAAGGAAAGGGAGAAAGATTAGACTCGTGTCTATAGTAATTTGATGTATCAGAAAGATGATGCTGTGGTCTACGGGGAAAAAAGACGCATGCCAGTAAGGGTTTCAGGGTAATTGCGGGTGTGTGCGGGATAAGACATTTCATGCTTCTCTTTAATAATATGCAAAGACAGCTTCCAGGTAGACTGCACATTTATTGTGAAAAATAAAAAAGAGAGCGTAAGAGAAAACCTCACATTTTATTAATAGTACATTGTCACAAAACATAAAAGAAACACGATAAATTGGGACAGGATAAAATGAAGAACTTTCCTTATCCAAAGACAAAATTAAGAGAGTGAGAAAGACAACTATAGACAGGGTGAGAAAGAGGAAAGCATTTTTCTCTTGCTCTCTTTTTCAGTGTAACAAAGAATCTGTGAAGACCATTCTTGTACACGTGGTGTGGGGACACTGCTAACTTCACAAGGGGGAAAGAGGAGCAAGGTCAACCGCCCAAGGCTGATTCCCTTGAAATGGAGGTCAGACACACTTCTTCTTTCTGCTGTCTTTACCAAGTGTCACACCATCTGCCCCTCCCATGACACTCTCTACTTTGCTGAGTTCAGTACCTCATTGCGATGGCCACAAAGAACTCACAGACCATGCTCATAAGTACGGGACTTATTAGTGAAGTAGTAGGTTGCAGTTCAGGCTCAGGAACACTGCAGGATACAGCTATTTTCTTCAGAACAGCCACTTCTCAGCAGCACACCTTTCCCTGACCCTATTGCTTTGCCCAGACACATTCACCTTTCTCTCTCCATGGGCCAGGAAGATTTCTATGGGTCTCTGTCATCGGGTCTTTCTTCCACTGCTTCTCATTGTCTTCAAGATTATAGGTCTCTCTCTGCTTCCTGCTTTCAGGGGCTTATTCACACAGGTATCCCAGGTCCAAAAGACGCACTCTCTGCTCCTGGCTGCTGTTCCTCGGTGGTGGTAGGATCCTCCTCTCTGTTCTGATACTGGCTCTCTTTATAAAGGCAAAACTGACCAAGCCTCTTGAAGGGCCACAATTACCGTCACACAGTCCTGTGCAGTCATGAGGGTGGAAGTTACAAGACCATGGCTAGAAAGACCACACGTAAAAGTAACTAATCCACCACAACTCTGTAAATAAATATAAAATATCAAACAGTTCACTATAAAATGGGCTAAAGCCTTGAACACTTCTGCATATCAGTAATTCCAGTTCTCATTCAAAGAAAATGCACACCTATTGGGGGTCAGTTCTACCCTGGCCCCTAGGGTCGCTGTGAGTCAGATCCAACTCAATGGCACTTGGCTTGGCATGTTTGCCAAAAGAATTGTGAAAAAGGGTTCAAAGCAAAACTGTTCTCAACAACCAAAGAGAAGAAAATGAATGCAATTCACAAAAAAACAGAATGCGTAAGTGGAATGTTGCACAAACATGCAGTGAAATCCTACCGGCTCTGAGACATGGTAACGAGTCGCACAAGCACCAATTTCAAGGAACACAGTCAAACAAAATAGAGTGCAGTGCTTGATCTTGTTTATTCAAAACTCAAAAACTGGCTAAGATAATCTATGGAGTTGTTGTTCAGTTGCATTGAGGCCATTCTGACTCATAGCGACCTCATGGACCACAGAACAGAACCCTGCCCCATCCTGCTTTCCAAGCCCACAGCCATTTTTATGCTTAAGCCCATTGTTGTAGTCACTTTGTCAATCTATTTCCTCGAAAGTCTTTCTCTTTTTCACAAACTCTCTACTAAGTATGACGTCCTTCTCCAGGAACTGATCCTTCCTAACAACATGCCTGAAGTATGAAAGAGGCATTCTCGCCATCTTTGCTTCCAAAGAGCACTCTGGTTATACTTCTTTCAGAACCAATCTGTTTGTTCTTTTGGCAGTCTGCAGTACATTTAATATTCTTCTCCAACACCACAATCCAAAGGCATCAGTTCTTCTTCTATCTTCCCTATTCGTTGTCCAGCTTTCACGTGCATATGATACTATTGAATCAGAGATCCTGATTTTGGTTATTCTTGGTGATTATTCTTGGTGTAAGGAGAAATAACTGAAGCCAAACAAAAGAGGAAGTTTGTGTTGCTGACATAGAATCAGAATCAACTCAGTGGTAGTGGGTTTGAGTTTTTTTGGTTAGGTGAAAGTTTATAGCTCAAGTTAGTTTCTCATACAAAAATTTAGACACAACTTCTTATGTCACCTTATCGGATCTGACTCAACAGCACTTGGCTGGCTATTATGTCACCCTAGCTGCTATCCCTATGATGTGAGAGCACATTCCTTTTTATCTGCACTGAGTTTCCTGTGTCCATTTAGCCAGCTCCTATCCCTTTCCGCCTTCTCATCTCACCTCTGGACATGAATTGTCCATTTAGTCTTGTGTATCTACTTGAGCTAAGAAGCACACTCTTCACAAGTATCACTTATGTCTCATAGTCCAGTCTACTCTCTTTCTGAAGAGTTGGCTTCAGGAATGGTTTTAGTTCTGCTTTAACAGACCCCAGGGGTCATGTCTTCTGGTGACCCCCCAGTCTCAGCCAGACCATTAAGTCTGGTCTTTTGCTGGAGCTTGAGTTCTGCACCCTACTTTTCTTCTGCTTGTATTCTGTTTCTGCATCTGTGTGTTGTTTACATGTGTGTTTTCTGAAAATTCTTCAAGCTGTACGTGTATTATTTTCTATTTGCATGTTTCATATCAATAAATTTAAAAATGAATACAATGTATAATTTGTTCTTACATTCACAGATGGATTAGAAGGATTTTTTTTTCTGTTTCTTCAATTTTTTTCCAACTGCTCACACATCAGAAGCAATTGCCCTGTTAAAAAGAATATGTTACACCCTTGACAATGAGTTGACATTTCTCACTTAACATTTGTCTTGCTGTTTTTGTTATGGATTTTTTTTTTTTTCCTGGTCACCCATTGCTGGAAGATGGAGAAATTAAAACAAGAGTCAAACCTATCAAGCCAAGTGCATCAAGAAAGGTTAGAGGGCATGTTTCCCTTGACTGAAGCCTATTTGTATTACTGCTGTTTGTGTGTGTATGCACGTGTGCACTCGTGCACGTGTATGTGCTTCCTACTAAGCCAGAATCTCTGAAGTTTAGGACTGTGGCTATTTCTTTCTCTCTCCCCACAGTCTCTATCACAGCCCCTCAGACATAGGATCAGTTTAATATATAGTCATTGAATTCAATAGAAAAATCTGCTTTTCTTGTTCATGAGAGTAGAGAGAAAAAGGGAGCATTTAGAAATGTAGAGAACAAGGCTATAAAAACCAATCAATAAAATGTTTTTGCCTTGTAGAAGCTTATAAAATGCTAACATAAAATATATACTGTGTGCTTTTAAAACTCTGCATTACCCACCTGAACGAAAAGAATGAATAATAATTCCAAGGATGTTCCAATTGGTATTTTTTACTACTTTCTTGCACAGACAAAGGCAGGTGATTGGCTTTCTGGCATAAGGACTATGCTTTCACTTGGCCAGAGGGATTTGTTTGGAAATTAGAAATTAACATTTTTAGAGCCTGCTGTTGGAAGGCTGACAACACAGTCAAATTTATAAAAAAAAGAGCTTTTGCTGTATCTACTAAAACTTAGAAATAATTTTCTTTTTGAGTTTTAACACAAGGGAGGTGCAATAAAACATAATTATTTGAGTAAACCACTGTATTTAAAATAGAATAATGTGATAGCTTTAGAAGATATTCTGTTCTGTAATATTTTTTATGTCTTTCAATTCCCTTCACCAACATATTTAATTCAAGTCACTATTATATGTTCTTCTACCTCAGGGGTCTCTAAACTAGTCTCCCAGGGTCCTTTTTTTTTCCTTTTCTCATTCCCTGCTGTCATATGATCTTCATAAAGCACGAATCCAATTATTTTACTTTTTGTTAAACCATATAACCATTTACTTCCTTGTTAAACCATTCAACGGTGTTTCAAAAATCCTTAATATGGTTTATGCAGTTCTCTACATCTGGTTCATCTTGTCTTTTTATGTTTTGCTCTTTCTTCCCTTCCCACCTATTCTTTGTGTCTATACTCCAACAGCTTAGAGACACTGTCTTGTTTTTCTCTCCCAACTCTGGGGGTGCTAATAGGCAGCCAGGCAACTCCATGCTTTCTTTTGTGTTTTTCAAATAGCTGGAATGTACTCTGTTTGTTCCTCACATCTCAGCACAACTGTTTCCCCAAGTCTTCCTGGACTATCTTTTCAGAAGTTGGCCGTCCCATATTACCGATATATCATTTATTTTCTCAGCAAGAGCTTTCATAATCTTTAATTTTATTATTTACTGTACTGACTTTCATTAATCACTCTGTTTCTACCTAGTTAACATAGAAGTTCCATAAGTGCATTATCTACCTTCTCGATACTGAACATCCAGGGCCTGAATCTATGTCTGGCACACTGTCAGTCCTCAGTAGTATGGAGTGAGTGGATTAATAGATGAAGAAGAGTCTTATATGCCACCTACTGCTTTTTCTAAGCCCTAGAGCTTCTAGGTCCCAAAGAAGTAGAGTTTCAAGACAATCTGAAGTTCTAACTACTGTAATTGCATTTCATGCTTATCTTCATAGCTGAGATCTTTAGTAGAACAAACTATGGTAACTTTTACAAATCATTTTGTTCAAAGAACTTTTTTTATGTGAGTTAAGAAAAATGCATCTTACTCTATGGTCCCTCTGGAGCCTCAGCTGTTATTTGGCATCTTAGTAAAGGAACATAGCCTGGTGATTTGTCTTGTTTAAATATATGGGGTGCCTGGTTGGTTCTAATCCTTTGAATTTCCCTTCTGTATATGAATCCATTTACTTAACTAGTCTCTGCTTAGCTAGGTAAATTTCTATCCATACCTATACTCCAGTGATTATTTTAATTTCTGTTCCATGTCCGAGCTACACAATTAAAATGATAAATTCTTTAAAGAAATGTAAATAATACAGGATCATTTAAGTGGTACTGATAGACATATTGGAAAGCTTGGTGGTATAGTAGTGAAGAACTATGGCTGCTAATCAAATGGTTTTCAGGTCAAATCTACCAGACAACTCCTTGGAAACTATGTGGGGCAGTTCTACTCTGTCTTACATGGTTACAGTGAGTTAGAATTGACTAGATGGCAATGTTTTTTTTTCTTTTTAACAGATGTTTTAGTCAGCTAGTGCTGCTCTAACAGAAATACCACACAGTAGATGGCTTTAACAAAGGAAAGTTTATTCTTACACATAGTCCAGTAGGCTATAAGTCCAAATTCAGGATGTCCATTCCAGGGGAAGGCTTTCCCTCTTGTCAGCTCTGGAGGAAAGTCCAGTATTGCATCAGTCTTTGTCCAGGGAGCATCTTGGCGCAGGAACCTCAGGTCTCAAGGACGCGCTCTTCTCCAGGTGATGCTTTGTTGATAGTGTGAGGTTCCCAGTTTTCTGCTTGCTTCCCTTTCTTTTTATCTCTTGGGGGATGAAAGGATTAAGGGTGAGGCAAGCCATACTCCAGGGAAACTCCCTTTATAGTGAAGTAGCGAGAAGATCCTATGAAGGGATATACAGTCCCACCTTAATTCTTTAACATACAGCATAGGAAAACCACAAAACGAAGGACAATCTCAAACTACTGGGAATCATGGCCCAGCCACACGGCTACCCATATTTTCGGGGGACACAACTTAAGCCATGACATACTCTTCACTGGGTCTATGAAAGGTATAAAAAGTCTCTTCTCTCCTGAATCATGCATTCAGATAAGGAGAGAAAAGCAGATAACTAAGTTAAAACAGGTATCTCATCAAGGTGAGAAGCACTATTTAGAAAAATAAAGTAGGGAAGAGGGGGTATGGTATCATATTAATGGTACTCACTGCCAGCACAGACACTCTGGTGGCATAGTACTTAAGGGCTATGGCTGATAATCAGAAGGCAAGCAGTTTGAATCCACCAGGTGCTCTTGGAAACGCTATGAAGCTGCTCTACCCTGTCCTATAGGGTCCCCTATGAGTCGGAACTGAATTGGTTGCAACTTTTTTTTAAAATTCTTGGGCTATACAGAAGTAAACAGGGATAAAACACCTCCGTTTATTAGTCCTTACTGTCTTAAGATGTCAGATTTTGTGAGGCAGAGCTTATTGAAAGAGATAGGTACAGGTGAAGGTTTTTTGTCAGGAATAAGGGGACTAGAGATATGAAGAACACAGAGGCATGTGACTGATCCAGGATTTAATAGCTGGGGTTGGGGAAATGTATCGAGAGCTCTTTGAGTTTGGGGGCACCCTTGTGAATCCAGTATTGGAATGCCATAGCCTTTTTTTTTTTTTTTTTAAACAATGATTAGGATGATATGACTCTATTACTGAGCAGTGCAAATGGTTAAGTGCTTGATTCCTAAACAGAAGGCTGGAGGTTCTAGTCCACTTAGAGAGGCCTTGAGAGAAACATCTGGTGATCTGTTTCTGAAAAGTCATGGCCTTGCAAACTCTTTAGAGCACAGTTCTACTGTGACACACATGGGATTGATACTAGCTAGAGTCGACTTGAGGGCAATGGGTTTACTGGTTTAGGGAGATATGCCATTGGGTGGAAGGACTATTCTACACCACACAGAATATTTTGATGCTTGAACCTTGCATAATTATTGCAATTACGTTTTTTGAAAGACATCAAATGGGAAAATATGGGCATTTACATTAACTCGCTTCACTTAGGATTTTGAAGAATTAGATCATTTTGGATGAATTTTAAGGCTGACCCCTGGTGAAAATGGAAATAAAAGAATTGTGAAAGACCAGTGATTATCAAACATACTTCACATAGTGTGAACAGAGAGAGTGTGTGTTAGGACTAGTATTCTTTCTACGAGGCATTCTATTTTTCCTACTCAGTATGACTTTTTCTTTAAGCTCTAGAGACATTGAAAACTTTCAGAATTGAGTGAAAATATTGTGACTGATACAGAAATGATAGTGGTGATGAAGAAGACGAGTCACCAATACTAAAAATTTAAAATGACCAAATGAGTGAAACTTACATAATATAAAGAAAGGTGAAAATATCTAGATCTACCTAGATTAAAGGAAGGGAACATCTTTTAAATAAAGCATACAAACTGACTTAATTATTGGCTCTAAGTATAAAGGGGATTTTTTTTTTTAGTATATAATGACATTCATGAAATTTAACACTCAAGTGTTAACACTAACGTGACTCATATCAGTTGAACAGTAGGAAAACTCTGGAAGTTCTACTGAGAGAGCTTGAGGGGCTATATTCTTGGAGCTTGTTAAGTGGAGAATGACAACCCTCTGATTTAGATAATTTAGTTATTAATATGCTTCAAGGAAAATGTGGGGATTTGATGAGTGTTCAAAATCTGTCATTACTGAGGCTGGCACACAAAATCTCTCATACTTCTAATACTGAAAGCCAGAGTTGTTCTCTGAGTATAGGCTCCTGGATGGATTATTGAAGGCATGAACATAAAAACACAACTCTCATTAGTAGAAGAGAATTGTGGAGATAACATTCTGCCATTGAAATACTTCATTGTTCTGCAACATATCACTAACTTGGTGCACGGCATCTGGAAGAAAATATTTAAATTAACTATTTTATGCAAAAGAGCAATACCCAGTCCAATTCAATTCACAAACAGCATTTATTTTATTAGCTGAAAATCAAGCATATAACTCCAGTCTCCAAGCAGATGGTTGAATACATGTTTCATGATAATATGTGTACATCACTCTGCCCATTGGCACTGAGTTGATTTGAAGTTATAGCTACTCCACAGAACAGAGTAGAACTACTCCATATAGTTTCTATGGATTGGCTGGTGGATTTGAACTGCTGACCTTTTGTTTAGCAGCCTGAGCTCTTAACCATCGTGTCAAAGGGGAGAATCCTAATTGTACAAACACTGTATTTCTGATTCTTTTATATCAAGAGGACTGTGATTTTTCATCCTCTTTCTCTTTCTTCTTCTTTTGTATGTCTAACATGTATACACACAAGAGTAAATGCAGCCAAATTAACATGATTTTCACATAATTTCATTGTTTCCATATTAATGTTGAGGCAAACATTGATAAACTAACTCAATTTTCTAGTCAAGTATAGCTACAATTTTGAATTAACCTAGTGTTTTAGATATTACTTTACAGTCATACAGGTGAATTGAAATGTCTCTCAGAAATAAAAAATGTGGTTTTCATTGTATATGCATATGTGTGAGTGTGTGTATAAATCAAAATAAATTTAAAAAGATGTAGACCATGCATGAATATATATGATTAGGAAACAAAAAGTATACTTGTATTTCTATGGTGTCCCTCCTCTCCAAAACTGGTTAATAATTACTGGTGTTGTTTAGGAAGAATTCAAATTATCTAACAAAAGTATGCTTACTTACTTTTTTTTTCCTCATATGAACATAAAATATTATTCTTGAACTATTTTATTTTAATAAGGGTGCTTACTTATATGAACACATTTCACTGATATATCATGCATGGAGAATAAGTTATTTAACTAAACAAAAACGTTTGTTTGAAGGTCACCCCAAAGTAAGGAAACATGATTATTAAATTGTGTTAAAATTTAGAAAGTACATTTGTGAATAGAAATTTCAAAAAGAGTGAAAATGTAAAATTTCAACTGGAAGACATTTGCTGTTCATATATCTGACAAAGTCCACCAGAATACATAAAGAGGTCTTTCAAATCAAAATGACAAGGAGAACCATACAACCCAGTAGACAGGCACTTCAGAACAGACAATATTAAGTGACAAATAGACATTATGGAGATGGATTCAACCTCATTAATCATAAGTTAAAATTACAGTGAAGAGATACCACTAAGCAATTCCAAATCCATTGTCATCAAGTCTATTTATACTCATAGCAACCCTAGAGGACAGAGCAGAACTGTCCTTACAGAGTTTCCAAGGACTGCCTGGTGAATTTGAACTGCCGAACTTTCGGTTAGCAGCTGTAGCATTTAATCACCATGCCACCAGGCTTTCCACTAAGCGTTTAGAATAGTTAAAATAAAGAGAAAATCTCATATGTGCACATGGATATGGAGATGTAGATCAACTAGGATTCTCATACACAGCTGTTAGGGTTTAATTTTGACAAGCACCCCTTTTGACAACACCTGCTAATGTTGAATATGTAGTTAGTCTTATGACTTAACACTTCCACTCGTTTATATACCCCAATAGAGCCCCCGTAGTACAGTGATGAAGAGCTTGACAGCTAACCAAAAGGTCTGCAGTTTGAATCCACCAGTTGCTCCTTGGAAACCTGACAGGGCAATTCTATTTTGTGCTATAGGGTTTCTATGAGTTGGAATGACCTGGTGGCAACAGGTTTGGGTTTGGTTTGGGTATACGCCCAATAGAAACGTTATATGTACTCACAATTGCCATGAACAGGAATTATCATAGCAGAGCTTTCATAACAATCCCAAAGTGGAGAAAATCCAAAGGCCGATTAAGAATAGAACGAATTAATATATCACTAATGACATGCAATACCGCAACAAAAATAACTCCTACTCTACTCGGTAATAAGAATGAACCTCACTGATTTAACATTAATTGTAAGAAATCATAACAACATGTATACTGCTAGGTATAGCAGGTTCAAAAGTAGAAAAATACAAAATTTTGTGCAGAAGGGTCAGGCAAGTGAAGAGTGCTGGAGCTACTGCCTCAGTCAGTTCTTGTCACAGACTTCCTCCACCACAGGTTCCTGATTTGGTCTTAGTTCAGGAAATTCCTTACTTGAATGTTTCGATACTTATCTGTGGTACCTGAACCTAAACTTTTTCACAGTATTTTAAAATGCTAACTTCAGGGTTTCGTACTTTACAAAACTGCCTCAATCTTCCCGCACATCCTAAGTCAGCTTTCAGTTCACTCACCTGGCGTTCTCGAAGATCTATCTCCGTGGTGCTCCAGACTGAGGCTCTCTTATCTGCCGGTCCATTTTTCTCACATCTGTAAGAGCGTTGCACATTCACACAGACAGTCTTATCCAAAGTACATCTCATTGTTGGACAAAAGAATTCTTACACTTTCTTCAAGATTTCGTTTAACAACAACCCCTGTGGTGGAAACGATGCCTCTTAGCACGCCGGTGACACTCTCTCACGGGCCTCCTCTGCTGCAGTCACCTGCTTGTGCTATTACTGTGTTTGCCTGTCTTTCTCACTGGATTGTATTCCTCCTGAGACCAAGGACTGTGTCTTTTTTGCTCGACATCCTTTTTTAATTACCTCCCACAAAGGCACAATAATATGTCTGTAGCCTGTAATCGTGTCTGCAGACTTCCTAAATCTTAAAGGATATATCTTACTTTCAGTGAAAAAAAAAAAAAAATGTATATATCAAGGCATGATAAAACATGACTTATAATCATGTTGATTTTTGCTCTTTTGTACCTATGAGCAATGCACGCATGTGTGGGTGGGTGGGTGTGCAATCTTAGGTATTTTATTATATTATCATGACCTTGTGGGAGATACTATGTGAAAGGTAGCATATTGAATATACAATTTTCTAGAAAAATATTGAAATAATGTATGATGTTCTTGATGGGAAAGAAGATTTAGAAATATACAACCTGTGTCTCCTCACTCCAAATAATGTCCATCAGTCTTTAATTTAGGGAGGAAAGAAGAGAATGAGTTGTCTAAGCAGCTTCAGATCCCCTTGAACAGAAGTACAATCCAACTGTTTCAGAGAGAAAAACATAGCACCACTTACCCTAAAGAAACAAAAGGGAAGTCATCCTGAATTAATGTGTAATGAAGGAAATGGTAATTATTTGATACAAAGGTTTCCTGGATCTTACAGTTCTGATGTCTTTTGGAACTGCTTCAAGCTGAGAAGAGCACATACAGAAAAGAATATGAAATGAAGCCATTTTGAGGGCTCTGGGGTTTTACGAAAAAAAAATTTCTGTACCTTTTAAGGATGATTAAATCAAATGCTTTGTTTCTAAGCTTCAATGCGGCCAGCTCAGATTTACTGGCTTTTGAGGATGCTGTATTGGAAACATTCTCAACAGCGCCAAAAGCATCAGTCACAAGTCCATGAATCTCCTAAAATGGGGCTGGAAAGCAGCGAGTGATTTTTAGCCAGTGCTGTTATGAGAGGTAAACAAGGCTTGAGTCCTCTTAACGTGCGTGATCCATTGTTAAAGACTGATACCGGCTTCCCTCACAGAACCCAGGCAGCCAGCTTAGTCATTTCCCCAAGCTTAGGTTTTTAAATATGCCTTTGTATGAGTAAGTCAGACGATTTCCCTGCTGCTTGACAGAAATAGATGACATAGTAGATGTCCTTGGAAATATTTCAGGGGCTTTTGAAATCATACACTAGTTTAGTGACACACAATCATTTTGATCTGAATGCAAGAGCCAAAAAAAAAAAAAGAGAGAGATACCAGCCTGAGTAGTTCATTAAATACAGCTAGTTCGGAAGCTAATCTTTCATATTACTGCTCTCAGGAGTTAAAAAGTGCTTTGGGTCAAAATCCTTCCAGTTGTATTAAATTATGGAAGAAAACATACTCAACTGCTTATTGCTTAAATACATACTGCTTAATTTGTTTTCTGGTGAAAATGTCTCAGTAATCCTCAAGTTAGCAAATAATAAAGTTTGATATAGATTGGATGCCTGCTCTAAGGCTATTCAGAGGTTTGTTAGTCAAGTATTTCCATATATAAGCCTCTTAAACCAAACAAGTTCAAATATAAATTCCACCTTCATGAATATTTCTTGATGTTCAAGTTCTCCTTAAATTTAAAACTCTCCTCGTGTATTTCCACATGAGCGATCATTTTTACCTCCCAGTCCTACGTGTTTAAATCATAGTTCAACAATTTCCTTATTATGGTTGAGAAGTTTGTCTTGAAAAGAGTCTTAGACTTACTTAATTTGTATAGCGTACCCCCAACTTTCAGCATTTAGCACAAAGTAGGATGTAAATCTATATTTTATAGCCATGATTGAATCTCTGCTTTCATGGGGAGTAAACAAAAAGATTAATTCAAGCCAATAGTCTAATTTCCTATTTCACAAACATCACAAGGCTAATGAACTTTGCCAAATTCTAAAGTGCCATTTAGAATGAATGGAAGTTGACTGTTAATATCATTTCAGAATATCTGTAATACAAGTCACCACATTAATGTGACTAAATATTTTCAGCTTATACTTGGAAACATTGAATTAGCTAATATTTTATTACTTACTATAAGGGAGGATGATTTCCTGTTTATTGAATATAGTCAAATTTCCTTGGACTTATTTTTGAGATTATATTCATCACCTTCAGTTAAGTGATCACATTTCAAAGTATTTGGAAGTCAATGGCATCTTAAAGTAAGTCATTGCCAACACATGGCAGTATGCTTGTTTAGGGATAAGGATACAAAATAGAGTTAAGGGATCAAGAGCTGTTATCCAAGAAGAGAGATACTTGGTAAACCAGGCCTGGCAGTTACAGCCATGACTTTTGAGCTTGAGGAAGGCTAGCAGTGTCTTATTCAGCACTTATGGAGTACAAGTGGCCATGCATGCTATGCTCTTAGACCAGCCTGTGCAGATTTATACACGTGATGAATTTTTCAAGAGAAAGTTAACAGCCTAGTGATCCCCAGCCAGTGACTAATTACAAAGACCTACGACGCTTGGAAAGTCTTCTTCTAGTCTCCAAAATACCCCAAACCAAACCCACTGCTGTCAGGTTCCTTCTGACTCACAGGAACCTTCTAAGGCAGAGTAGAACTCCTCCATAGAATTTCCGGGGAGTGCCTGGTGGATTCAACCTGTTGATATCTTGCTTAGCAGATGTAGCACTTAACCACCACACAGCCAGGGTTTCCAGTCTCCAACAACATGCTCCTAATTCACTCCTGGGTTCTAGTTAAGTGTTCACTCTTAAGTAGCTCAGTATTCTTGGACAAGTTCCTTAAGTCTTCTAGGTTTCAATACCATCATTACACAATCAGTACTCATTTAGCTCTGATATTATACTATTCATTATACCAGTGGCACAGTGACTTAACTGCTCCACTGCTGGTAGAAAGGTCAGCGGTTCAAATTCATTAGCTGCTCCTTGGGAGGAAGATGTGGCAGTCACTTTCAGTTTATAGCCTTGGAAACGTTATGAGGAAGTTGTACTCTCTTCTACAGGGTTGCTATGAATTGGAATCGATTCTGCAACAGTGGAGTCTACATTACCAAGTATGATTTCCTCCAGGGATTGGTCCCTCCTGAACAGTTGTTTATTTTTCTGGCAGTCGATACATTTTTTTCTGGCAGTCGAGACATTCAGTATCGTTCACCAACACCATAATTCAAATGCATCAGTTCTAAAAAATGGTTTTCATTTTTTGTTGTCCATATACATGATGCCAAAGCCAAGTGCCGTCGAGTCAGATCCGGCTCATGGTGACCTTAGAGGCCAGAGTAGAACTGCCCTCTAGAGTATTCAAGGAGTGCCTGGTGGATTTGAATTGCCACCTTTGTGGTTAGCGGTGTTAGCACTCAACCCACTACACCACCAGGATTTCCCATGTACATGATAAACAATGATAATTTTTATGTTGTAATGAAGTCTAGGACATTTTTATTTTAGGTCAATATTTTAATATTGTAGCTTCCTTTAAAGGATCACTATCACATTTTCTCCAACTTTTAAACATAGTCATACATAACATTACTTTACTTACCTTCAGGTCTGCTCAATAAGTGTTAACACTAACTCAAAAGGGATTTTGCTTCTTATTATCACAAATGGAATGGTGCAAAAACAAAAAAACACTTTTATATCTATGGAGAATTCATAGTTTGATGAATAACAGTTAAAATACTAGATATCCATTATGAGCAGGGACTTAAAAATAATTTGCAAAGCAATAATTGAATATAAAATGTCTCCATTGGTAGAGAATTTTGGATTTTTCCAGAAGAATTCTTATAAATGAAAATACACAGTAACACTACATGTTTTCTAATAAAAGAATGTTACAACCTTTTATGTTCATTAGTCTTAAAGAGTTCATTACATGCAAAAATCAAGTACAATTTCTAAAGTTACTTCAGAAGGAAATAACGGCTATATTGCCATAACTCTACATGCAAAAAAACTTGCAAGGTTCTTGTGTTTTTTTCCTTTCCATTCTTTTACCAAGTATCTGTTAAAATATTAGAAGGAGGAAAGAAGGAAAATCTATATCACCACAAACCTATCTATTATATTTGGCCTTCTGCACAGGTCAAGCAGGTGACATAAATGAGGATGTGACAGTGACCACCCCCCTTGCACCTCTCAGGTCTTTGTTCAACATTTACCCTAGTGATGTGCTGTTGCTCTTGATTTACTATTTTAATGGAGGTCAGAGTTCAGTTCCAGAGATTTTTATTGTACTTTCATGATAAGAATTCTCCTTCTTGAGATAATAAAGAATGTCTCTGTTACACAGACTAAATGTTTGGGAAATTCGTAATATGGAAATTACGCTTAAAAAGGCAGGGCAGGTGGACCTCTATTCTGCCATTCTTGTTCTTTCAGAGAAATAACCATTTATTATTTATTTTCAATGACCTACCTACCTTTAAAAAATATATACACGTACTTTAATAAAGGTGATCTACTATACAGGTTATTCCATATTCATCCCATCCAGATTCATCACTCCTCTTCTGTTTCGAGGTCTGCACCCTACGAAGCATACTCTTATGGAGTACCCCACCTGGAGTCCCTTTCCATCTGAGATCTGTTTGTGCTTAAGCAACGAGAAACACTGGCAAAAGAAGCAAAGGTTAGAAGAGGAGGGAGAGGGAAACGCTGTAGTCTGTTATCTACTTGGTTGCTTTTCTGTGATTTTGGCAGTGTTTCAGTCTGTTCACGGCTTATGCCCCTGCGCAACAGTGCCCCATCCCCAATGGCTATAGCTTTTTCCAGATTCTGGTGACAATACTCTCTCCCTTTGCCTTTCTAGGGCTCCAGGAGTAGAACTGGACTTCCATTGTTTTCCATTCCTGGCAGCTCACCAAGACTCGTCAGTTCCCATGACGCTGCCAACACCTCTATAAACAGTCTCTTCAATAATTCTTTTCAATTTAGCCATCAGAATTGCCAAATCTGTTTCCTTCAGGAGCCTGACTAATAAGGACTTTTTAATCTCCTCAAAAATGAACTAGGTCACCATGGAATTCTGATTTATAGGGAGGACACCTACACTAAGTTATACAGGACATTTGTATTAATCAGAATTTTTTGAGTTCTAAGTACATAAATCAACAACAACAAACTTTAAAAATCATAATAAAGTAAGAGTTACTATATGGACTCTTTCAACTATCAAGTGGTGTCATTGCGTTTTTACTTACTTTTTCATGTCTACTTTCAGTTATGCTGGGTTCATTCCCTGGCAAGTGCTTTGTCCTGGGATGGAAGAATTTTTCAGCAATCCAGACTTCTGTATTCTTCACTGCTCACTGTCTCATGAGGAGAGGTATTCATACTTGAGTGCTTGTTACATAAGGGCAATCCTCAAAGAAAATAGGTGGAAAAGACCAAAAAGCAACAGGTTCCTGAAATACTTTTGAAATTATGAACATACTGCTATTGGTGTTCCCTCCTTTCTTCCAAGTGGTGTCACTTGGTGTCACATGTAAAATGATAGCTGTATTCAAGTTATGTACATATTTCCTGTATAATTGTATGGGGAAACTATCTGGTAGAGATGAAAAATAATATCAAAACAGTGAATTTAAGGGGACTAACATGGCAGAGTAGTTGGATGATTCTTGTGATCCCTCAAACAACAAATACCTCAAAAAACAAATGAATTAATTATACATGTCGTTTTAGGAGCTCTGAACACCAAAGGGAAAGTTAAGAAATCAGACCGAGTAACATGAAAGCCAGAGTAGGTCCAGAAGTACCTGTGACTGACCAGGCATGATCTGAGGGGAATCAGCGTCCCGCAGGAGGATCAGCAGTGGTGAGTCTGGCGAGTGGAGTAGTGATTTTTGGAAAGTAGCTTGCTCAGCAGGAGAGACCGCAGCAAGAGAAAACCCTGCCACAAGAAGCTCAAGTACGAGCTGGGGCGCCCGGCCACCAACACTAAGATCGGTCCCCACTGCATACACACAGTTTGTGAGAGGAGGCAACAAACAATACTGGCCCTATGGCTGGACATGGGGAACTTCTACTGGGACTCTGAGTGTTTTATCCTCCAAACAAGGATCATCGATGCTGTGTACAGTGTGTCCAGTAATAAGCTGGTCCGCACCAAAACTGTGGTGAAGACCTGCATCGTGCTCATAGACCGCACACCCTACCGGCAGTGGTATGAGGCCAACTGTGCACTGCCCCTGGGCTGCAGGAAAGGGGCCAAGCTGACTCCTGAAGAAGAGATTTTAAACAAAAAGCAATCAAAGAAAATTCAGGAAAAATATGATGAAAGGGAAAAGAATGCAAAAATCAGCAGGTTTTTGAAAGACTGGTCCTAGCAGGGCAAACTTCTTGCACGTATCACATCAAGGCCAGGCCAGTGTGGCTGAGCAGATGGGTACATGCTAGAGGGCAAGGAGCTGGAGTTCTGTCTGAGGAAAATCACTAGGTGATTGAGTCAAAATGGCCAACAACAGTCCATTTCAGCTCACTAATGTCTAGAATGTCTGTGTTTATGCATTGCATTTCATTTTTGATGATTTTCAATTTTATTAGATTCATACTTCTTGCATTCCATGTTCTGATAACTAATGGATGTTTGTAGCTGTTTCATCTCATTTGGAGTTGTGCCACATCAGCAAATGGAGGCCTTGAAGGCTTTACTCTTTACTCCATCCACGTCATTGAGGGTGACTCTACTTTGAGAAAGCAGCTCTTGCCCAATCATCTTCTAAACTGGAAGGTACATTTTTGGGCACTACATCTGACAATGTTCCACTGCTATCCATAAAGTTTTCACTGGCATTATGGAGAAAGTTAATTTCAGAACACTTAACTGAGCTCATAAGGAATTTGTACATGGTTCAAGAGGCAGTTGTGCAAACAGAACCAAGAGACACTACAAGGTTTAAAGCATGCTCGGGTAGTATCTTGTCATCATACATTTTCAGTCTGTATGTTGACCAAAATATCCAAGAATCTAAACTATATGAAGAAGAATGAGGCATCAGGATTGGAGGAAGACTAATTAACAACTTGCATTATGAAGATCACACAGCCTGCTTGCTGGAAGTGAAGAGGATTTGAAGCACTTGCTGATGAAGATCAAAGACCACAGCATTCAGTATGGATTGTACCTCAACATCAAGAAAACAAAAATCCTTACAACTGGGCCAGTAAGCATCATCATAATAAATGGAGAAAAGATTGAGGTTGTCATGGATTTTGTTTGGTTTGGTTTCATAGTTAATGCCCATGGAATCTGCAGTCAAGAAATCAAAAGGTGGGAAAATCTGCTGCTGCAAAAAAAATGTCTTTAACGTGTTGAAAAGTAAAGATACCACTTGAAGACCTCAGTCTGACCACAACCATGATCTTTTCAGTCACATCGTATGCATGCAAAAGCTAGGCAATGAACAAGGAAGACAGAAGAAGACTTGATACCTTTGAACTGTGGTGTTGGAGAAGAATGTTGAACATACCATGAACTGCTAAAAGAACAAATAGATTTTTCTGAAGAATTACAGAGTACTCCTTAAAAGCAAAGATAGCAAGACTACATCTATGTATTTTGGACATACTGTCAGGAGGAATCATCGTTTGGGAAGGATATTGGTAGAGCACAAGGTCAGAGAAAAAGAGAAAGACCCTCAACGAAATGGACTGACACAGTGGCTGCCACAATGGGCTTTAGAATAAAACAATGTGGGCATGGCTCAGGACAGGGCAGTGTTTCATTTGGTTGTGCATAGGGTCGCTATGAGTGGGAAACAACTCGGTGACACCGAAAAATTACAACAACTAAGGCCCAGGCAGTCAGAATTTCACTGCCAGTGCTTAGAATTGTTGTCTGGTAGAGGTGGTCGGCCATCCAGCACAAACCTGGAGTACTTTGGGATCCATGGAAGGTGCGCTTAGGGTGTGCACCTCCTGTCACATACATTAACTATTATCTTTTCTTTCAGAAATCTAGTTATATTTTGCAATTGTTTATTGTTTAGACTAATTTGGCAAAATCATAATTTCTCTATGACATAGAATAATTGCAGCAGTAGTAATAAGCTTTTGTTTGAATAGGAATTCTATTCATGGAATTTGGAGCACTTTGTCATTTCTATTCTTGGAAGTTGGAGCACCTTGTCGTTATTCATCTCATTACAGAATAGTCTTAGTGAAGGTGTGTTCCTAAGCTATTTAGTACGTACAATCGACTCCAACTGATGACTTTGGTGTCCACTATTTTTTACCCTAGATTTTTTAAACAGTTCTAATGGTATAATAGACTAAGCTTTGAGTCAGATATCATAGCCCTCATCCATATAATTCCATTTTCATGCAGTTCTGATCACAAAATATTCCATTGTTTGGTCTTTGAACACCATTTTCTGTTAATCAAGGACTGGCAACTAAAAATGGATACTAATGGAATCAAGAGAGACCAACATTCCACTCTGAACCAAGGAAATTGCAATATGGCAGACTTGGTTCATTGCCTAGAAAGTAAGGCAGGATTCTATCTCTATCAGAGGACACATAATGTGATGTTACTGCTTTACAAGGCACTGTTTGATGGAGAGTGCTTGTTCTTGCAGAAAAGAAACAAGCACAAATTGCTAAATCTCTATGACCCCAAAGCTTTGTCTCTCTTGAGTTATCATTTATATTCATATTATCAAATTCAGAAATTTTATTCCAAGCCACCACTCTCATTTATTACTGTTATTGTCATCTCCAACCTCATTCTTTAAGCTATAAAGCTGAAAGTAAATATACCTAAAAGTATTTACTTCTTAATTGACATTTGAATTCTCCTTGATATCAGAGTCATTTCTTTATGACTCACATTTGTTCTACTTGTTAAATTTTGATATTCTTAAATTCTCGTGGATGAAGGAGGGCTGTATTTCTTTGCAATGAACCCTATCTATGCACGGCCTTGTTTATATTGTTTGTCTTTCTGAAAAACATGCATACTAAGTTAATATGCACAAAACAAGCTAATATTGTGCCACAGAGGTTTATACATTAGTGACTGACTGACAAATGACCATTGCCCAGCCCTTTACTCATCTCTAATTCTCTCACTGTAACTGTTAAATTGCCCATAGATAATTTGAAAAGTTTTCCATATGAGATGCAAATAATCTGAGTATTGTTGACAGATGTGAATTGAGTATAAACTAATTCTGTCAATAGTTCAATGATCCCAGCAAATTCCTTTTAGATGACTTTTGTAACAGGTTTGTAGTGCTCTGTAATATAATATAAAGAATTTTGCAAAAATGCAAAAAAAATCTTACTTTTCTGAACACAGTTTTATAAAATTGCTAAAGTTGGACAACAGTTAATACAGTTGTTGAAATTACTGAAATATATACAAAACAGCATTATTTACAACTAAGCTCAATGAAAAGCAGATTTTTTTACTTGACAAATTATTACGCGTTAATGTAGAGCTATTTATCCCAAACAATGAACTAAGTAAATAAATTTAGAGTGAAATGTGGTTAAATGATGTGTCAGAAATTTTATTTCTCTTGGAAAGTTGTGCATTAAAACACATAGAATTAAACGTCTCTCATTGTCTTGATGGAAAATGTCAAAATGCTAGGGACAGAACATAAGTCTGAGTAGACTGGGTATCAGGGAGATACGGTATTGATTGAAGATGCAAAGAGAGAGAAAAGGAGGAAGTGTTAAATGTAAGTGATGTTTTATGCATGAGATAACATGGCCAGCAAAGTTGTTGTTGTTAGGTGCTGTTGAGTTGGTTCTGACTCATAGTGACCTTATGAACAACAGAAAGGAACTGCTCAGTCCTGTGCCATCCCCACAATTGTTATTATGCTGAAGCCCATTGTTGCAGCCACTGTGTCAATCCATTTTGTTGAGAGTCTTCCTCAGCTTTGTAGACCTCCGTTCAACCTAAAATGATGTGCTTCTCCAGGGACTGACCCTTCCTGACAACATGTCCAAAATATGTAAGACACAGTCTTGCCGCCTTTGCTTCCAAGGAGCACTCTGGTTGTACTTCTTCCAGAACAGATCTGTTTGTTCTTTTGGCAGTCCATTGTATATTTGATATTCTTCTCCAACACCACAATTCAAAGGTATGTATTATTCTTCTGTTTTACCTATTCATTATCTAGATTTTGCATGCATGTAATGTGATTATAAATACCATGGCTTGGGTCAGACGTGTCTTAGTCTTCAAGGTAACATCTTTTACTTTTCAGTACTTCAAAGAGGTCCTCAACCCTTTCTCCATTTAGCACAATGTTGGATACTCATCCAGTTGATAGGATTTTTGTTTTCTTGATGTTGAGGTGCAATCCTTGTTAAAGGCTGTGGCCTTTGATCTTCATCAGTAAGTGTTTCAAATCCTCTTCACTTTCAGCAAGCAAGGTTGTGGCATCTGTATAATGCAGGTTGTTAATGAGTCTTCCTCCAGTGCAACAAGATACGAATAAGAAACTGCTAGCAGTTCAAGCCAGATTCAGAAGAGGATATGGAACCAGGGATATCATTGCTGATGTCAGATGGCTCTTGGCTGAAAGCAGAGAATACCAGGAAGATGTTTACCTGTGTTTCATTGACAATGCAAAGACATTTGACTGTGTGGATCATAACAAATTATGGGTAACACTGAGGGGACTGGGGATTCTAGAACACTTAATTGTGCTTGTGAGGAATCTGTACACGGATCAAGAAACAGTGATGGAAAGAGAACAAGGTGACACTGCACGGTTTAAACTCAGGACAAGTGTGCACCAGGGTTGTATCCTTTCACTATACTTTTTCAATCTATAAGAAAAACTGCTGCCATCAAGTTGATTCTAACTCTGAGAAGCTAGACTATATGAAGAAGAACAAGGCATCGGGACATCCAAGTAGAGCTATCCAAAATACAATTAGGTATGTGGGCCTAGATACAGTGGAGTATTGTGATAAATTATAATGTTGTGCATGACCATACATAAAGGAGGTACTATTTTAGCCAGATGGGTCAAGGAAGACTTACATGAGAATATAACATCGAAGCTAGGAACTGTCAAGTTCTTGAATGTTAGCTAAGTAGAAAGAAGATGTTCTGAAGCACATGAAAACAAGTAGTACGAATACTTAAAAGACGGAGAAGCATGGCATGTTAGAAGCCTAGAAATCAAGATTCATCTGAGACTTAGAGATAATGAATCATCAACACTGGTAGACGAGTTCATGGGCAAAAAGAGACTTTTCTAGACCAAGAGTTGTGAGATAGTCCCTGTTGCTTCAGATTTCTGACTGAAGACAATGTCTGGAACATGTTAGGGCTCACTGGTTTAGGCCAGGATCACATAGTTTGATCTCTTTTTTTGATTACCTCAAAATTAATTGATTAGAGACCTCAAGTAAGTTCAAGAAATCGTTTTGCCATATAAAATGAGTTAGCCATGGAAGTGACATCCCGTCACTTTTGCCAGTCTCTTTTTGAGAAGCAAGTCTGAGATGCAATTCTAGCCCCGTCCAACAAAAGGGGCTGAACTAGAAATGTTCAACTCCAAGAAGAGATACCATCACGGTGTGCTCACTCTGTATTTCCCAATTCCAAAATAAATACAAGAAAGAGATATAAGCTGACACATTACTTATATTGCTTTCCTGACTTACAAAAGTGAAAGTCATTACAATAGGGGTGGGCAATTAAAAGACACAGAGCTGGACCTTGACCTCCACAAAAATAGTAATTTGAAAGCAATACTGCATCACCAGGGCAAAGGTAGAGTGTGATCCACCAGCAAGACCTGACAGGTGCAGGGCTGGTAATTCCTGTCACAGTCCCATTTAAAGCACCTGCTGGACCTGTGCAAAAGGCCGTTGTGCTCAGGAAGCTAATAGTAGGTTTTCATAAATTTAATGTAGTGGTAATGCTAACTGCAGCTATAATCTGGATGCTGTATTTTACTGAGAAAAATCCTGAAAGCACATGATACCTGGTGTGTAACTGCAGCCTACATAGTGCTGTCAGTCACATTCCCATAAGTAAGGAGAATCAGAAGCTGTTCCCATTTACGTAGCAAAGAATGTAGTATGTGTTTATTGCCTTGTTCTTTCTTTCTGTTAAAATATGATACAGAGGAGTTTCAGGCATGATAATATCCCTCAAAGCATCTTGCTGATACAGTACATTGATGATATTATGTTCATTTAATATCATGAGTAATAAGTAGCAAGCATCCCAGATGTGTGATTGTTAGATATGCTTAGGACAAGAGTATGGAAAATAAATCCTGAGCAATTTAAGATCTGTGATATGGGTGAAGGAAACCCTGCTAGTGTAGTGGTTAAGAGCTAAGGTTGCTAACCAAAAGATTGGTGGTTTAGATTCACCAGACACTCCTTGGAAAATCTATGGGGCAGCTCCACTCTGTCCTATAGTGTTGCTATGAATTGGAATCAACTTAACAGCAGTGAGTTTGGTCTTTCTTATTGGTTTATATGGGTGAAGTTTACAGGAATCCAGTAGTATGGACCATTTAGGAATATCCCTGTTAAAGTAAGAAAATTCACTTTATCTAACACAACAAAGCAGGAAGCATAGTGCTTGATGACACTGCTTGGATGTTGGAAGCAACACATTTCATGTTTGATTTTTCTGTTACGACTCACTATTTTGTTGTTAATGGCCTCTATGAATGATAGTTTTGGCTCAGATTGGAACACAAATTTCTGTAGCTCGTTTAGATTACAATACAAACTACCTTGCCACTTGGACCATATGATTTCACAGACTCACAAATACTCGGAAGTCTAAAGCAGAGGAGTATTCTGACAAAATTCAAAGAAGAATCATAGTCAGAACCCCTGGAGTTATTCCTTCATGGTTTCTATTTCAGAATGTATCTTTGGTCTCATGGGTAGTTAACAGAGGGAGAAAAAAAGCAATGACATAGTTTATGGATTATCTGTTCAGCGAGCTTGTCTAGACTGAAGTAGATTGCCGCCGCACTAAAACACTGCTTAGCAGTGGTCATATATTTAAATGAACCTCTTAGTGAGCACAAGTATCTATTGTATATCTAGTTGACCATCTAATCAAAAAAGAGATTGCTTGGGCGAAAGATTTACAGTATCTCATCTAAAACTCAAATTCATTGCTGTCGAGTTGACTGACTCATAGCAACCCTTTAGGCTAAGTAGAACTGCCCCACAGAGTTTCCAAGGAGCACCTGGTGGATTTGAACTGTTGGTCTTCCAGTTAGCAGGAGTAGCACTTTACCACCACGCCACCAGTATCTCATTGATAGTAGTTAATAGATTGGTAGTTGTTAGCAACAATTTGTGACGAAGTCTGATTTTGGTGGAGAGATGCTATGGTGGGGGGTGGCGGGGTTCCAAATTAGTAGAGTGCAAATATATCCGTGTTCTAAGTAAATGCCTACAAGAAAGAATCCATCATCAAGCGGACTCTCCATAATCAGCTGGAAAGGATGGCTGTTTTCCCATCCACCCATATGTCTTCTCAGAAGACCTGTATATGAAATGGCCATAGCACCGGAAAAGGAGTAACGTGTGAACTAAGGAAGGCGGGCTTCCTTTTACAAAAGCTTATCTGACTACTTTCCTGTTGAGTATGCAACGTGCCAATAGCAGAGGTGAATGTGGAAGCCGCAGTCTACCACCATCCCCTGGGAAGGCCATTCTGCTCCTAGGGGAAAGTTGATTACATTTGACTTTCTTGTTACCAGAACACATGTATATATTCAAGGAATGGATTTGTCTCTCCTTTTCTTAGTATTTCTGTTAATGTTATTTATTGGCTTACTGAATGCCTCACCCATAGCCTCAATGTCCGTGATGTTATCACTTTCAACTTGTGGATATATTTCATGAAAAAGGAAGTAGCAATATCCACTCTGACTAATGCTTTATATTTCTAGTTTTAGTGTGATAAATTTGCCATCACCCTGACTATCAGGTTTTGATGGTAATTCATGAGTTTCCTATGAAGGCAACACAAATGTTTCATTGAATAACACGAAGTGGGTGTTGGGGGTAAAAAAGGTAGCCTATTGCAAATAGTTCTGCTTTCCAGAACGTTTTCCATTTCTCTCCATCCTGCTCTTTGCCTTGGAAAACTGACATGTATGGCCTATATGAAAGACCTCCTATACCCTCTGGCTTTGAATGAGATACTGTAGAAAGAAATCAGAAAGAAGGTGAATAGTTATTGAGTGATACTGGGATATTTAATACTTTTGCTGTGGTTCTCCTTGTGTTGGCTGCATCCCTCACAGAAGAGTGCAGCTCCTCTCAAATCAGCTTCCTCTGTCGGATTCTGCTGGACTCACGTAACTGCTCCCAGCCTTCATCTCTTTTAGCACAGGGGTATTATTAGCACCAGTCTCTTTCCAGTTTCTGGCAGTTGCTCCCTCCCCTCCCCCATTGCAATTTAGGTATGATGACCAGTCTGCTGTTACTAATTCTATGGTACCTCCCTGTCTCTCGTGATGTAGTTTATTCTCAAACTGTTGTAAATGGTTCCTTTGTTAATAATTATGGAATTATCCTAACAAGAAGAAATCTCTTAATTGTAGGAGTCCTGACTTACATGGCGACAGAAGCCAGAGCACCTCTGAA
This sequence comes from Heterohyrax brucei, assembly GCA_028571685.1. NCBI lineage: Eukaryota > Metazoa > Chordata > Mammalia > Hyracoidea > Procaviidae > Heterohyrax > Heterohyrax brucei. Next base: position 23,662,463 of record CM053147.1, read on the forward strand.
AGCAGAAATGTGGCTGTAACTCGAAGATCATTCTCATACTGCTTCTGCCCCAAGGAGCTGGGAATCCAGGGAACTATTAAGATGTGCCTCTGAACCTTGCAGGGAGAGGATCTGTATAAACAAAATGAGTTAACAGTTCTTGTAAATGTGTACAAACAAACCAAATGGAAAGAAATTGGGCAGTTCTGAGAGAATCATCAGGAAAGACTCCAAGGACTACTAAAAGTGAAATCACGTTAGTAGGTGGAAAAGAAAGACATTGATTGGTCCTTAAGGGAGAATGAGCTAGAATATAAGAAGTGACAAATTTAAGATGAAACATATTAAAGAGGAAGCAGAGAGGATAACAATGGTTTAAATATAAGCCTGGGTAAGATGGTGATTTTATAGTAAAAAGCCTTCCATATGGAAATATCCATGTTAGAGAGATTAAGGCACATACATTTTTTTAGACTGAAAACTTTTTTGCAATCCAAAATTTGAAAAAAAAAATTTGTTTTGATCAATTATTATGAGATATGTGTTGTTATAGTGTAAGAAACCCTCCAATGATAAAATCTAGAAGGGAATTTATCAGAATGCTAAAGAAACAAAACCAAACCTGTTGCCATCTAATCAGTTCTGCCTCACAGCAACCCTATAGACAGAGTAGAACTGCCTCCTATTGGTTTCCAAGGAGGCTCTGGTGGGTTAGAACTGTCACCATTGGAGTTAACAGCTGTAGTTCTTCACCACTAAGTCACCAGGGTTTCCAGAATACAGAGGAAGGAAAAAACCAAACAAACCAAAAACAAAAACAAAAAAAAAAATAGAAGAATTATTTCTGATTTAGCAAATAGTACTTGTATCTATGGTAAGAAAATCAAAGTGACCAACTGAAAATGCAGGCAAAACTCCTGCAAACTCATCTGAGCCCTCTTAGAAGGAACAGGTGAACAGTGCAGAGAAATGAAATACCGAAGCCCTGTTCTGCACTGCAAAGAGAAGAAAACAACAGAAGACAAAAAAAAAAAAAAAAAAAAAAAAAATCCCACTAGAAAGATAAACCATGACAAATTCACATCTTCATAGAAAGACATTCTCTTCAAGAGTACATGGCATGATGATTAGTTCTCCCTTGAGCCCTATAAACATAAACTTTATTCACATTTTAAGAAGCTCTTTTTCAGTAATTTACTGATGGAGTTACCCAAGCCAAAGCTACTGCTATCCAGTCAGTCCTGACTCATTGTGACCCTACAGGACAGAGTAGAACTGTTTCCAAGGAGCACCTGGTGGATTTGAACTTCTGACCTTTTGGTTGACAGATGTAGCACTTAGCCACCACCCCACCAGGGCTTCCAATGGAGTTACAGTTGATCTTGTTATTCAGGGTAGTTACATTCTGTAAGAAGACTCTCAGCCAGATGGATTGGCACAGTAGCTGGGATGGTGGGCCAAACATGCTTACTGTTGGGAGAAGGTTGCAGGCTCAGTAACATTTATTTTTATTATAAATATAGTCACTGTTAAGTAGGCCAATTAGACAGCATCTTACAACAACAACACATACTCTAAAGTCACCGTGAACACTTAATTGACAAATACTGAACCATTGCTCCTAGAGGAAATACAGGGTTAGGTTTCTAAGAGCCTCTGGTCATGACATTTTCAATGCATTAATACATAACCTTGTTTGATGTGTTCCTGTTAAGACACCTTATGCAATGTATATATTGTTGATCCGTTAACACTGAGTCCAAGACTTATTGCACTGCACTCTGCTTGTGTTTATAGACAGCACTTCAGGACTGTTTTTGGAGTCACTTGAAACAGCAAAGTCAGTGAAGGAGCAAAACAATACAAAAAGTTCAGCACTAAATTTACTGAGAATTACAGACTTGTTTACACTATGAGAGCTGAAATGAGAAAGCAGAGCGTTGGCTTGCTCAACCTTAACTGGAAACAGGTACATCGAGTGACTCAAATTTTGCAGTGTTCTGCACGTGCTCACCTTTTCCATCATTTGTGAAAGTGTGGTGGCGATTGATTTTGGGGTGACAGACAAATCTTGGCAAGTAAGCCAATTCACAAATACGAAATTTGCAAGTAATGAGGATTGATTGTATTTCCTTTGGAATATATTCAGGAAGAAAAAGAATCCTTCCTTAAGAAGCTTTAGTTGTCTATGTAGTTGCACTGAAAGAGACAGAGACATTATAGCGACACTAATTCGTTGTCATCTGGTGGATACCAATTCATAGCAACCCTGCAGGGCAGAATAGAATTGGAGGTCATAGGATTTCCAGGGCGCAGCTGGCGGATTTGAACTGCTGAGCTTTCCGGTTAGCTGCAGAGCTCTTAACCACCTTATCACCAGGACTGCTTCGCCACCCTAGACGGGGTGTAAGATGTTCAGTCACAAAATGCTGGAGGCTCAAAGAAGAAATGCAAATTAGAAGGTTGTGAAACTTCTTGTTTCCAGATCATACCTGAAAACTTGGGCTGTCGCAGCTATCAATAAACAGCTCAGAAAGATGCTAAAATTCTTTCCGTCCTTATGACTAGAGATTCAAAGTTGTCCTTCCCTCTCTCATTTCTTTCTAGCTGTCTAGCCACTAATTGTCTATTTTCTTTCTATATTCTTCAGCAGATTTTATGATATCAGGTTTCATACATGATAGGCTTTTTCTGCTTTACAGATGTGGTTCCTTATATGGGAGGGCCATGCAAAGGCCACATGACTATTCTGCTATTCTGCTCACACAGCATAGAGCAATGCAATGGAGAGCCCTGGTTCAGCCCCCAGGAGAGTAGCAGGATAGCAACGATGACAAAGTTAAAACTGAAAAACGTCACTTTTGAGATGTGGATACATTCGTTCTACACCTGAACATAGCCATAGCTATGACTTTAGGAATACATTTGTCTGTTTTAAATTCACAGTAATTGAAGTTCTTTGTATGTTGCCTTTCCTCTCCAAGGGCTAAGCCAGCATGGCTACTTTGAAAGATTTGCTCCCCTGTGACTAGAAGTACAACAGACATTTCGAACAATGAGCTCAGAGGCAAAGTACACTGTGCATGGGAAATGACTGACATCTTCAGAAAGGATACTCAGAGAGGGCCCTTCCAAGATCGGCTCCAGCCCTGCACATGCTTTCCTGCCAAAGACTCAGATGCAAACACAAAGCGAAGGAAAGAAATCCTGTTGTTAAGAGATTAATTTAAACAAGCTTCTGGGATTTTCTTGCTAGCCTTGTTTTGCTGTGTTTTGTTTTGCTTTACTTTTCCCTCTTCTATGTGTATTTACACTAAATGACTGGAATTAAACCAGTTTACCAAACAGATCATGTGCTGAGTGAGCTTTGGAGAAAGTGGTGAAGCAATACTTTCCTTTGAGGGGCATTTTATGTTCCTTCTTTGGTTTTTAACTTTCTTCTTCCCATCTTAGTCCGTTGTGGTCCCTGGGTGGCATAAATGGTTTGTACCCAACTGCTAAAGGAGCTCTGGTAGGAAACCCTGGTGGTGTAGTGGTTATGTGTTATGGCTACTAATCAAAATTTCAGGAGTTTGAATCCAGCCAGGCTCTCCTTGAGAGCCCCATGGGACAGTTCTACTCTGTCTAATAGGGTCTCCATGAGTTGGAATTGAATCAACAGCAGTGAGTTTATGATTTTTTTTGTTTGTTATTTATTTGGTAGTGTAGAGGTTAAGTGCTAAGCAAAAGGTTGGCAGTTTGAATCCACCAGCTGCTCCTTGGAAACACTATGGGATAGTTCTCCTTTTTCCTATAGGGTTACTATGAGTTGGAACAGATCAACAGCAATGGGTTTTACTAACATAAAGGTGGATGGTTTGATTCCACCCAGCAGTGCTATAGAAGAAAGATCTGGCAATCTATTTTCATAAAGATATTGTTGTTATTGTTGTTAGGGGTCATCAGTTAGGTTCCAATTCATAACAGCCTTATTCCCAACAGAACTAAACACTGCCTGGTTCTGCACTATCCTCACAATTGTTGTGTTTGAACCCATTGTTGCAGCCACTGTGTCAATCTGTCTCATTGAGGGTCTTCCTCTCTTTTACCAACTCTCCAAATTACCAAATATGACGTCCTTCTCCAAATATTGATCTCTCCTGATAATACGTCCAAAGAGTGTGAGACATAGTCTCCTACCATCCCGGCTTCTAGGGAACATTCTGGCTGTACTTCTTCCAAGATAAAGTTGTCTATTCTTTCATCAGTCCATGGTAAATTGAATATTCTATGTCAGCACTACAACTCAAAATCATCAGTTCTTCTTCAGTCTTCCTTATCCATTGTCCAGCTTTTGCATGCATATGCAGCCAAGTGGCAACTGAAAATACCATGGCTTGTGAAAAACAAAACCAGTAAGTGTGTATTTAAGGAGCCAATACAGGACACACCATCCAGAAACCTACTCAGTTACGGAAGTCATGAAACTCAATCAAAGCTACAGTATTAAAAGAGCAGAATGAGTGATCATATTATGAAAACTAAGACATCATCACATTAAAAAGAGGGATATACTACAGTAGTTACAGTGCTTTTAGATGGAGAGGAAGTTGATAAAACAAGTAGGAGTTAAAATTGGGTTTAAACTTAGAATATTAAGGAGGATCATGGTGGTAGCTGCAAAGCACAATAACAGTGCAACATATCAAAACAAGAAATGGAATACCGGAGTCTCAATGAAAAGTCAACCCATAAAGAAGAATGACCTAGAACAGCATATCAGGAGCAACATAGAAAATACTAATGCAAAAATAAATACATTAAAATGACAGCACTAAACACAAGCCTGTCAATAACTACATTGAATGTAAACAGACTGAATTCTCCAATTAAGAGACAATGAGTAACATCTTGGATCAAAAGATACAACCAGCCTATACATTGCTTACAAGAAACTCACCTGAGACTTAAAGATATGAACAAACTGAAAATTAAAGGATGGAATAATATATACCAAGTTAACAATATACAAAGAAGAGCAGGTGTGGCAATATTAATCTCAGAGAAAATAGATTTTAATGTAAAATCCACCATTGTGGACAAGGATGGTCACTATTTATCGCTGAAAGGTTCAATACACAAGCATGACTTAACAATCCTAAATATTTATGCACCTTCGACACTAGAGCATCTAAATGCATAGAACGATCACTGACTACATTGATAAATGAGATAGACCAGTCCATGATAATAGTTAGAAACTTCAACACTCCACTTTCTGTGATTTCTTCACTGCTGCTTCCATGGGCGTTGACTGTGGATCTAAGTAAAAGTTAAACAGCCAAGAAAACCCTGTTAAGCACATCAACTCTGTAACACATGAGCTTTCCAGGAGTTGGAATCAACTCAATGGCAACAGAGTTTGATTTATTTTATTTTTGTTTAATCCTTTTCTCACTTTTGGCTATTAGTTTCCTAAATTCCACGTGTAACAGATTTCATTTATTCTCTCCTTTGGCATTGAATAGAAATACTCTTCCTCTTTTGATTTCCATTTCAGAAGTATGCTCATGTTCTCCTCCTTCCATATTCTCCACTTTCTGTTATCATTTTTGTGATACTGGTTTCTGCTCTCTACCCATTAAACATTTTTCCCCCATACTATCTTTCTTCTTTATTTTCTTAACTACATTATACTGGAACAATCACATCTAAAACCTTGACTCTAAGTGTCTTCAGATTGCTAGCAAATCTGCATTTGTAGCTCATACTAGTCTCTTGGTTTTAGCTATTTTCACAGTTGATTACATCCTATTAGATGTGATATAACCAAAACCTAAGTTTTCATTTCTTTATTCCCTCTCCCAGCTTTCTTCTGTTTTCTTTCTTTCTTTTTTATTTTTTCTATGTTATAATCCTAGACTACTTACTTTTCCGTCCTAGTTCTAAACAACTTAACCTGAGACGGCAGGTCCTTCTTCACTCCCAATTCTAAACAACTAAAACTGAGTTTAGGTGGTTTGATGTATTCTAGGCTTTTGTCATTATTACCTGCCATTAAGTTGTCTCCGACTCATGGTGACCTATGAACAATAGGAGAGTGTTTTTCCTAGACTTGTTTCTTCAAGACCATGTGGAAGCCCCTCCTTGTGGCTGTTGTGCAAATCTGTCTCAAGGGCTTCTCCCTCATCCTCCTTCTTGGCTCTATTTCATCAAACATGATATCTTCCTCCAGCAATTGATACCACCTGATGAGATGTCCAAAGCAAGTAATTCTGATAGTCTTCTGCTGTGAGCTATAGAGTTTTCAATGGCTGATATTTGGAAGTAGTTTGCCAGACCTTTCTTGTCTACCTTAGCCTGGAAGCTCTGCTGAAAACATTGCATTATGGGTGAACCTGCTGCCATTCAAAATACCACTGCCATAACTTCCAGTGGTGTAGTTTCCAACAATGTAGTAACAGGCAAGTCATCACAACATGATAAACTGACAGTGTGTGTATGGATGATTGCCCATTCTATCAGACTTTCTCAAAAACGGGTCCTGAGACAAGTATCCAAGTCCACCTGATGTATTTGGGAGGTGATTCTAGAAAACCCTGGTAAGAGAGTAAGATAGGGAAAGGAAGGCAGACAGTAAAGGATTTTGCAAACCAAGTTAGCACTATGAGGAAATGGAACCAAATCTTCCCATGTGCTCCATGCCCTTTTCAGTGTAGACTCCTTCTGAGTCACAAGCTCTACATTCTTTCCAGTGTAAATCCCCCTGAATCATCTGCTGTTGCCCTTTTCAGTGAAGCATCCTCCTGAATCACTTGCTGCATGCTCTTTCAAGTGTAGAACCCTCCTGAGTTACACATGTTCTACCTTTTTTGGAGTAGAGTCCACTCAAGTCATGTGTTGAACACTGTTTCCGGAGTAGAAGCCTCAGTGTTATCTCATCTGCAAGGTGTAGGTGCTTGGTGGTGATTGGTAAAGGGCTGCCTCGGTGGACTTGAATTCAGCTGCAGGCTTGAGGTGCAAACATGAGCAGTAGGCTTCTGTAGAAGGACACGATTACTGCAGAGGCAGGGCAGCACCACTTTCTGCTATACTTCTGCTTAGTCTTAATGATTCTGACTTACCTTAGACTTCAGAATTTATAGGATGAGTTAATCTAATTTTATCTTAAGTGACATCCCTGCCTTGAGTAAATTTGCTTCCTTCCCTAACACTAGGGTTTTCTTTTTTCCCTATGCTTTTGCTGTAGGGAAATTTAAAATTGCAAATCACTTATGCCAATTCCTCACTTAATTCAATGGCTTCCAGTGATATAAGAGGAACTGATATTTGTATAGGTGGTATGTGTGTGGTTTTGTGTGTGTGTGTATGTGGTGTGTGTCTGGCAGATGTGTGTGCTTTGTGTGCATATGATGTGTGGTATGTATGTGCATGATATTCACAAGGGACTTTAGAATCTAGATTGTCTGCTTCTCTAAACTGGCTTCCCATCACTTTCATAACCCTCAGTGAAATACAATCACTTCCAGCTCTCCTCTCTGACCCAGCAGATCAGGGGTAACATACTGGTTGGTACAGAAGTGGTGGCTGCTCTTCAGCTGTGTGTGACTGATGACATGTGGTGATGCGTGACCAGTACCGTCAACTATTGTTTTTGCAAGCAAATACTGAGGTCTAGACTTTTATTATGATTCTACTGGTCTCTTGAGTGTTAGTATCTAATTAAAATAAAAAATATCCCTTGAAAAATTGAAACAAATGAATGAACTCACAGGACTCCTTCTAGGTGCAGCCAGAGGCTGATGAGACCTCTGTTTCAGACAGTGTTCGCCATAGCACAGGCTTCCCTGACAGGCAGTGCTGAGATATTCCTCTCCTCCCCTAAAGTTTAGCTACTACTCACATTGTTTTTGCTTTAAAAACAGAAGCGTTAATTGAGTATTTATGATAATAAAATGTCAGTTATGGACACTTGTGATAATAAAATATATTAGTTATATTTTGAAGATCTTTAAGAATAGCAATTACCTGAAAACCCAGAAAAACGTGAAAATAAAAGGAACTATAAATCTTTTAAAATTATATTAAATTTTCAAAAATGGAAAATAAATTTTGATATAAAATATTATCACTACAGGAATACAGAAAGAAAAGAAATTTCATCATTCTCAATCTCTCCAATCATAACCCAGACTACCTTTTTACAGACTGATAGTTACATATGTCTATTTATAAATAAACACACTCACTCTAAATATTCATTGCTGTTGTTGGATGCAATTGAGTTGGTCCCTGAGGTAACGACAGTCCAGCTAAACAGAGCAAAACACACACACACAGACACACACACACACACAGGAGGCCTGGCTGTTAAGTCCATGAACTTCATTGTTGCTACATACCTCATTGCTGAATATCACTACAGTCATTTTCCAAGTACTCGCCTTGGGAAGGTATACACTGATGCCACTGCCTAGTCCACCCTGCAAAGCAATTTTGGAACTGTTTTTGGAGTGGTCATTGCACACGGTGGCATGGTGGTATATTTGCAAACTAAACTGTATAGTTGTCTATGAGAAATTTTTTAGCCAGTAAATAAATAACCTTACTGGAATACCCTCCTTACTCACCTGATTTGGCCCCCAATGACTTTTTTTTTGTTTACCTAAAGATAAAGGAAATATTGAAAGGAAGACATTTTTATGCTGTTCAGAACATCAAGGGTAATATGATGACATCTCTGATAGCCATTCTAGAAAAAGAGTTCCAAAATTGCTTTGGAGGGAGGAACTAGACACTGGCTAGGTGTATAGCTTCCCAAAGAGAGTGCTTTGAAGGTGACTGTAGGGATATGCAACAATGAGGTATGTAGCATTTTCTCTAGGATGAGTTTGCTAACTTAATTGTGAAACCCTGTGTGTGCGTGTGTGTGCGTGTGTGTGCGTGTGTGTGCGTGTGTGTGTGTGTGTGTGTGTGTGTGTGTGTGTGTGTGTGTGTGTGTGTGTACCAGCCTGTGTGTACACACACAGGAAACCCTGGTAGTACAGTGGTTAAGTGTTATGTCTGCTAACCACCAAGTTGGCAGTTCAAATACGCCAAGTGCTCCTGGGAAACTCCATGGGGCAGTTCTACTCTGGCTTACAGAGATGTTATGAGTCAGAATCGACTTAACAGCGGTGGGTTTATATGCATGCATGCGTATATATACGCAGGTACATGCATGTACATATATACGTATACATGCACGCACATATACGGATACATATACATGGATACATGTGCATATATACTCACACATGTATGTGAATATATGCTCATATATGTGTGTGTATATACTATATACTTAAATATTCCTGTATTCTTTTATTATACTAGGTCATTAACCAGAGTTAGCTGAACTGTGAGGGTAGAAACATAATCATCCAGACTACCAAGACTGCCCAAGACCTCTGCCAACAACTGCAAGTTCAGGAGTTTACTAAAAGCATTCTAAGCTTTGATAATGAGCAAAAACAACCCATAAAACTCAGAAAAGTTTTCTTATTCTTACAGTTTTACTAGAGTAAAGGTAAACAAAAACAGCCAAGAAAAGCGATTCACTCTGGGAGAGTTCCAAATGCAAAATTCTTGTCCTTGGGACATCTTAACCCCTTTACATTGATGTGTGACCATACGTGTGGAGTACTGTCAATCTGTGAGGGCAGTGGTGGTTCAATGATAGAATTTTTTCCTTTCATGTGGAAGACCTGAGTTCAACTCTCAGCCAAAGTATTTCCTGCTCAACTGAGAGCCATCTGACAGGGGAGGCTTGCCTGTTGCTTTTGTGCTGCTCAGGCTTTAACAGAGCTTCCATACCAGCATTAATGAGGAAGAACGTTCTGGAGAGCTGCAGCCAAAAGTAAGGCCATGGACAACCCCACGGATCACACAGTTCTAGTCCATGATAAATTACGGGGACTGGGCAGCATTTTGTTCTGTTTTGCATAGAACTGTCCTGAGTCGGGGGTCTCCTCTACCACACATAATAATAAAAACAACCTTGGCAACCTATGAACCTCGTTTGAGCTTTAATTCTAGAGATTTTATTGAGGCTTTGTTATACAGGCTGGATTGATTAATTCTTTGGCCATGTGTTAAATTCAATTTCTAGAGTCTGTCACTGGAGGTTAGGATGCTGTCACGGGACTGGAGGCCCAACCCTCTAATCATATGGTTGGTTTTCCTCATATGGCTAGCTCCTACCCTAAACACTGTCAGCTGTGGGAGGGCCCACTTGGGTCATCTCATTAGCAGAAACTATCAGATGTGGTATGAAGGCTCTCCCATGAATGATAGAAAATACTTGTATTAGCTGGGGGAATTCTGAATGTTTAGAGCTTACCTTCCAGTAGCTGAAGAAGATGGTCAGATCCCTCTTTTGGAAAGATCTCCTTACAGCACAGTCTTAATATACACGTTACTCCCAACGTATTTCTTTAGAGATAATATACATCATTCTATTATGACACATACGGATTTACACCTTTCTAGAAACCCTGGTGGCTTAGTGGTTAAGTGCTATGCCTGCTACCCAGAAAGTTGAGAGTTTGAATCTGCCAGGTGCTCCTTGGAAACTACGGAGTAGTTCTGCTCAGTCCTATAGTGTTGCTATGAGTCGGAATTAACTTGATGGCAGTACATTTGCTTTTTGTCTTTAGCTTATCTCATGAAAATAATTTCCACATTCAGCCAAAGAGATTATTCTGAAGTACATATTTCGTCAAATCCCTTTTGAAAAATGTTATGATGCTATGTTTATGATAGTATATATACCCATTCTTTAACGTGATAGGGTTACGACGAATCATAACCAACTCAATGGCAATGAGTTTGGCTTAGGGCCGGGGGGTGGGGGTGACCAGGTTTGGGGGAGGTGATCCTTACATTACTACTTGGCTTCTCTTTGCTTTCCTGGAATAACACAGCACACATTTCTTTAACGAAACATAAGTTTTTTAATGAGACTGTGAGAAATCTCATCTGATAAAAATAAAAGGTACACTTTGAGATGCATTAGGAAGTAAGTCCCTCACATTTCTGTTGGTTTTTCACACTGTGGGTGCTTTCATGTTGTTGTGATGCTGGAAACTGTAATACAAGTATGCAAATGCCAACAGGGTCCCCCACGGTGGACAAGTTTCAGCTGACCTTCTAGACTAAATCAGACTAGGAAGAAGGATTAGCAGTCTACTCCTCAAAAGGTATAGCCAATGAAAACTTTATAAATAGCAGTGGAACATTGTTTGATGCAGTGCCAGAAGATGAGCCCCTCAGGTTGAAGGGCACTTAAAAGCCAACTAGGGAAGAGCTGCTTCCAAAAAGCAGAGTTGACCTTAATGACATGGATGGAGTGAAGTTTTAGGACCTTCACTTGCTGATGTGGCACACTGTAAAGTGAGAACAAACAGGCTGCAAGTGTCATTAGTAAGTGGAATGTGGAAGGTATAAAGTATGAATCTAGGAAAAGTGGAAGTCATGATAAATGAAACGGGATGCATAAATATCCATATCATAGGCATTCTTGAGCTGGTATTGGCCATTTTGAATCCAACAATCATATGGTCTACAGTGCTGGGAATGAGAACTTGAAGAGGAATAGGATTGCTGTTATTGTCAAAAAGAACTTTTTGGTATCTTTTCTGAGGTATAGCACTGTCAGTGTTAGGGTAATATCTGTATACATACAAGGAAAATCAGTTAAAATGACTGTTACTCAAACTTATGCACCAACCACTAAGCCCAAAGATAAATAAACTGAAAATTTTTCTCAACTTTTGCAGTCTGAAATTGACCGAACATGCAACCAGGGTGCACTGATAATTACTGATAACAAAGAAGATTGTTATTTGGAAAATATGATCTTCATGATGGAAATGATGCCAGAGATCGTATGATAGAATTTTGCAAGACCGACAATTTCTTTACTGCAAATACCTTTTAACATCAACATAAACAATACAGGAACCACAGGAATACACAAGAATCAACTCTACTGAGTCTATGGGAAGAGACGACTGCAAAGTTCAATATCATCAGTCACAACAAGGCCATGGGCAGACTCCAAAACTGGTCATCAATTGCTCATATGCAAGTTCAAATCAAAACTGAAGAAAATTGCAAACTGATGAGAACCAAAGTATGACCTTGAATATCTCCCACCTGAATTTGAAAACCATCTCAAGAATATATTTGAAATATTCAACACTGATGAGTGAAGACCAAATGAGATGTGGAATGACAGAAGGACATCATACAAGAAGAAATAAGTCATTAAAAAGACAAGAAAGAAATAAAAGACCAAAATGGATGTCAGAAGAGACTCTGAAACGTGCTCTTGAATGTCAAGTGGCTAAAGCAAAAGGAAGTGATAAAAGGAAAGAAATGAACAGAAGATTTCAAAGGGCAGTTTGAGAAGACAAAGTATTATAATGACATGTGCAAAGGCCTGGAGATAGAAAACCAAAAGAGAAGAATATGCTTTACATTTTTCAAGCTCAAATAGCTCACGAAAAAAATCCAAACCTCCAATTTCAATACTGAAGGATTCTATGGGGAAAATAGTAAATGACTCAGAAAGCATCAGAAGAAGATGGAAGGAATATACAGAATCATAAGACCAAATAACTGGTCAATGTTCAACCAGTACAAGAGATACTATATACAAGTGGGAGCCAAGGTCACCAGTGGCACTGATGAGAAACAGGGCTCCAGGAACACATGGATGCAGCACAGGAAGTACTCACTTGTCTATGCCAAGAAATTTGGAAGACAGCCACCTGGACGTTAATTGGAAGTGATCTATATTGATGTCTATTTCCAAGAACTGTAATCATACTTAATGTGGAAATTATCCAACAATATCTTTAATATCACAGACAGGTAAACTTTTGCTGAAGATCTTTCAAAAGCAGCTGCAGCAGTGTATCAACATGGGACCACCAGAAATTCAAGCAAGATTCAGAAGACAATGTGAAATCAGGGATATTATTGCTGATGTCAGATGGACCCTGGCCAAAATAAAAAAAATGTCTGAAAGATGTTTACCTATGTTTTATTGACTGTGCAAAGGCATTCAACTGTGTGGATCATAATAAATTATGGACAACATAGGAAAGATGTGACTTCCAGAGCACTTAATTGTGCTCATGAAGAACATATATCTAAATCATGAGGCAGTCATTAGAAAGGAATAAGAGAATACTTTGCCTTGTCAGTAAAGATCTGCATCAGAGTTGTATTTTTTCACCATACATATTCAAACTGCATACTGAGCAAATAATCCTAGAAACTGGACTACATGAAGAAGAGCAGGGCATCAAAACTGGAGAAAGACTCATTAACAACATGACAAAACCTTGCTGAAAGTGAAGAAAACTTGAAGTGTTTACTGATGAAGATCAAAGATCACAGCATTCAATATGGATTACACTTTAACATAAAGGAAACTAAAATCCTCACAAATGGATCAAAAAGCAAAATCATGCTAAGCGATTAACACATTGAAATTGTCAAGAATTCCATTTCTCTTGTTTTCACAATCTACATCCTTGGAAGCAGCAGTCAAGAAATCAAATGGCACATTGCATTGAGAAAATTTACTTGCCCCAAGAGACCTCTTCAAAACTGAAAAGCAAAGATGTCCCCTTGAAGACTAAGGTGAACCTGACCCAAGCCATGGTGTTCACAACCACCTCCTATACATGTGACAGTTAGATGATAAATTAAAAGATAGAGGAAGAACTGACGTCTTTAAATTGTGGCATTATACCATGGACTACCAAAAGAATGAACAGGTCTGCCTTCAAAGAAGTGAAACAGAATGCTCCTTGGAAATAAGGATGGTGAGACTATGCCTCACATTCTTTGGACATATTGTCAGAAGGGATCAGTCTTTGGAGAATGGCATCATGCTTGTTAAAGTAGGGGGTCAACGAAAAAGAAGAAGACCCTCAGTAAGACGGATTGACAAGTGGTGGCAAAAACAAGCTCAAGCATTACAGAGATTGTGAGAATGACCCAGGACTGGGCCATTTTTCGTTCCATTGAACATACAGTCACTACTTGATGGCATCTGTGATGGTTAAGACTGCTTGTCAACTTGGCTGGGCCATGAGTCTCAGTGCTTTGGCAGTTGTACAGTGTTATGGTGACTTCCATGGTAGAATGTGCTGTGATACCAGCAGGGGCGGGACCTGCTGTTATTCTCCATCCCTTCAGTCTTCATCTCTCTATCTTCCACTGCCTACTTTCTGTCTGCTCAACCTGACAGAGTTTTGGTTTGTTGTGAACCCAGCAGGTGCTGCTCTTTAGTCTTCTGATGTCCGGTTCTTGGAGCTTACCTGTTGATCTTGGGATCTGCCAACCTTCTCAGCCTGTGAGCAGGATCCTTGCTCTCTGTCCTGCCAACCTTCAGTTCACCAGCTTCTGTGGCTGCGTGAGGCTCGTATTTTGATCCAGGAGTTGAGATGTTTCACCTTCTACAACTGCATAAGCTGTTTCCTTTATATAAATCTCTCTCTGTATATATTTATACTCTTTACTGGTTTTGCTTCTCTGGAAAACAGCATCTAAGACAGCATTTAACAACAACAAAGAAATAAACATGGAAAGTAGGTATTGTGGAATCAGATCATAGAGAACTAACAATGACTGACAGTGTAGATCCGTTAGAGTGATTATTTGGGGAACTATATGTGTTCTCACCTACTGGGTTGGCTCACTAAAAGTGATGTTTTAGGAGATTTAGTCTGGCAGTATATAACTAAGTGTGTTTTAGTTGAGAGTACTTAATTTTAGAGATAGCCTAAGTGCTGCTTTTAAAAAAATAAAATAAAAGCAGACTCTCGAGACAGTACTTATTTCTAATAAATTCAAGCTGAGACAAAATTCTTTTCCTTCCTAAGGCTCTGTTAGTACCAAATGTAAAATTTCTTTGTACCCAAAGTTCTTTCAATATCATCTTTAAAAAAAAACTCTGTGACCATTCTGGAGTTTTACAAAAGAATACTGATAATCCTCCATAAAATTACAGTGAATATTTCCACAACAGTACAGTGGGTATTTATTTTTCCTGGCAAAAAGTTGTTGCCAAAAGTACAATTAAGTAATTAGACATTTCTAAGTTTTAAACACAGATGTTTATCAGTTTGTGTTCTAACTTAAGAATTACTGGCTTTACTATTGAGTTCTTCTATAAAAGACTAAATCTGGATTAAAATACATTACTTATAGATGAGATATATACATATATAGTCATTTAAACATGGAGTTTATAAACATACAAATCAAGGGAAATTTCAAGAGTGTATTCATCTAAAATAACTAAAATTCAGTTGTATTTTTCTTTAAAAAGGATAAATATCTTTTATCTCCTTGATAAATCATACTGTGTTAAAAGGCACAAAAATTTCAGAGTGTATTCTTCTGAAGTAACTAAAATTCAGTTGTATTTTTCTTTGAAAAGGACAAATGTCTTTTATTTCCTCGATAAATCATAGTAAGTTAAAAGCCAAAAATCTTCCCACTGTATTGAAAATAATTTTAAAGAACTACTGCCAGAAAAGAATATACACTGGGAATACACTGGAAACTATGTAACACTTATGTGATATTTGATACATAGGAAGAAATTAGTAGTTTGCTATTTTAAAACAATGATATTGGATTATTTCTGAAATATTTGTTTTTTTGCCACTTATTAATTTTAGAATTAATATATTTAAACTCAGTTATAGCAGATTCTTGGATATGAAGGCTACAAGAGAATATAGATTCTAGTCATGAAATTTATGAGAAATTACACAGACAATCCAATAGAATTTTCTTTTCTGCCAGAGTTATATTTAAACTATATTTTGTCCTCCTATCTGCTTACCTCAGATGATTTAGAACACGGTACTTATCAAGCTAAGGTGGTAGTACATGCAATCTCACCTGATGCCATTTAAATTCCTACATTATTGTTCATAAATCATAACTTGAAACTTATGAAGCTTGCAAATACATCCTATCAACCATGAGATTATGTGAGTGAGCTAACACAAAACAGCCCTCCCTACAAAAACATCTCCAAAGAAATATCTGATGAGTTGTTGGGGATACCTTCATAGCTCAAAGATAGAAGCATCTTATAAACAACGGATACAGAACAACATTCTTTCTTACAATTTTATTTCCTCTGCTAACTACAAAGATAATACATTGGTGAAAACATTTTGAATTTATACTGTACAAAATACACCTTTATATAAGGACCTATTCAGGCAGGGAAGCAGTAAAACATCTTTGCTTCATAAAATGGTTTTACACTGATATGAGATTGTTATGGTTGTTGGTAATTTTTGATAGTTTTATTATATATCTTACAATGCTTTCATTAAAAGGCATTAAAGCCCAAGATGCAATTTTTAAAGGATAATAAATACATATTATAATATACAAGCCGAGTAATTAAATAGAAGTGCTCTAGCAATTTTACAACAATGTGTCAATACCACTGCTTTATGTGAGAAGCATGCACTGCAGAAAACGTTTACAGAAACAATATATGCAGTACCTCTCAAGCACTCATTATGCTTATTTTTACAGTATTTGTGCAGGTTAAGTGCTATCAATTCCATACTTCATTTGGAGGAATTTAAATGACTTCTTTAGCTCAAACTATAATAAAACTTTACTATAAAACAATTTGCTCTACTTTATACTGAGTGATACAACGTTAGACATGCTCCCATGTGTCCATGTGATCTCCCTAAACTATAGCCTCTAGTGAGCATATCATGCTTATTCCTAACACCGGAATTAACTATTTTTATCTATTTATATTTATGAGATAGACTGACACAGTGGCTGCAAAAATGGGCTCAAACATTGCAATGATTGTGAGCATGGCATGAGACTGGGCACTGTTTTATTCTCTTGTATGTAGGGTAATTATGAGTCAAAACTGATTCAACAGCCTCTATCAACAACATACCTATGAGATCTATTTTTGATTACATGAGGGCAGGGCAACCTGATGTTCAGATAAGATTATTTCGCTTTTTGGGTTCTACTGTAGAAAACTAACCTTGCTCACCATTGACTTGGAGCCCACTTCGGACTGAAAACACAGGATTGTCTAAATCAGCAACATAAAATATCTCCTCTGTGAGTATTTTCCAGAAACCAATTGTCTTCTAGTGGAATTTAACTCACAACAATTTATTTCACACATGTCAGGATAAAACTTGCCCCGTAGGGTTTCCATAGGCTGATTTTTCAGAGGAAACTCCGTTGGAGTAGTTGTTACTAGCTATGGCTACTAACCAAAAGACCAGCAGTTTGAATCCACAAGGTGCTTCTTAGAAACTCTATGGGGGCAGTTCTACTCTGCCCTGTGGGGTTGATCTGAGTTAGAATTGATTCAACAGCAGTAAGTTTGCTTTAGGATTTGAATTTTTGGAAAGTAGATCCCCAGGCCTTTCTTTTCAGGCATCTCTAGGAGGAATCAAACCTCCAACCTTCATTTAGGAGCTAATCATGTTTGACAATTTACACCACTAGGGACTTCACAAGAAACTGAAATGACTCTTGCGTAGTCTTTACTAATAGCCTAACCTCTAAAGAAAAAGCTGTGTCCATGAAGGTGGCCAATTATAAAATTATGTTTCTGGATTGTATCACCCTGATGTCTTAGAAAATGGCCTTTGCTAAATGCACTACCAGAGTGTTACTAAAATGTTGTTATAAAATGTGTTTTGCTTTTTGTAGGGTTTTTATTGATGATAGGGCTCAGTGCATCACGCTACATTGTCTTTATAAGGATTCGCAGGACGAGATTCATTCAAGACTTACAAAAGGGTTCAGACTTTCCCTAATCAGCAGCTTTGTCTTAAATTATGAGCCCTGTGAACCATATAACTGAGGCTTCTCTCAATGATAGCTGGGCTCAGAGAAAATTTGTTGGCCAATTTTAACACATGTACAGGACCATATGACATGTATTTTATCCCTGACTTCATTTTATTTCCCTTACATTAATAAACTTTGTGGATATTTCCACACTTACATTGTTGTGCTATTTGTATTTTTAAGCTGTCTAGATATGACATAGTTTAAACTGTCTAGTCATGGCATGTTCATAAGGTATGAGTTTAGGAAAATTGGAAATCATCAAAAGTGAAATGAAACACACAAACATTGATATTCTAGGTGTTACTGAGCTGAAATAGACTGGCCATTTTCTGAATCCAAATAAACATATGTTGTACTATGCTGGGAATGATAAATTGAAAAGGAATGGTATTGCATTCGTGTCACAAAGAACATTTCAAGATCCATCTTGAAGTACAATATTGTCCAGTGGTCGGATAATATCCATATACCTGCGGGAGAACACTTAACAGAATTATTCAAATTTATCCACCAAACACCAAGGGCTAAAAGGAAGAAACTGAACACTTTTATCAACTTCTTCAGTCTGAAATTTACCAAACATGGAATGAAGATGCATCGATAATTAGTAGTGAGTGCAGTGTAGAAGCTAAAAACAAGGAAGAAAGATTGGTAGGTGAAAAATGGCCTTGATAGAAGTGATGCTGGGAATCACATAAGAGAATTTTGCAAGACCACCAACTACTTTTTCATTGCAAAAACCTTTTTCCACCACTTATATGGGAACTATACACATGGATCTCACTGGATGGAATACACAGGAATCTAAGTGGCCACATCTGTGGAAAGAGACAATGAAAAAGCTCGTTATCACTAGTCAGTACAATATCATGGGCAGCCTGCATGACAGATCATATACAAGTTCAAGTTTAAGCTAAATAAAATTAAAACAAGTCTAGGAGAGCCAAAGAACTAAAGTATACTCTACCTGAATACAGGGACCATCTCAAGAATAGATTTGACATACCAACACCATGATCACAGATCAGATGAGCTGTGAAAGGATGTCATATGTTGAGAAAACTAGTAGTCATTAAAAATGCAGCATTATACCTCAATGTAAAGAAAACAAGAATATCACAACTGGACCAGTGAGCAACATTATGATAAATGGAGAAAAGGCTGACATCAAAGATTTCATTTTACCTGGACCCACAATCAACACCCTTTGGAAACTGTAGTCACAAAATCGACAAATTTCATTGGCAAATCTGCTGCAAAAGACCTGTTTAAATGTTAAAATGCAAAAATGTCGTCTTGAAGACTAACATGCACCTGACTCAAGCCATGGTGTTTTCAAGTACCTCATATGCGTGCAAAATTCCTACAATGAATAACAAAAACTGAAGAACTGGTGGTTTTGAACTGTGGTGTTGTAGAAGAATATTGAATATACCATGGACTGCCAAAAGAAGGAACAAATCATTCTCAGAAGTACAACCACGAGGCTCCTTGGAAGTGAGGATGGGGAGACTACGTCTCACATACTTTGGACATGTTATAAGGAGAGATCAGTCCCTAGAGAAGGACTTCATGCTTAGTAGAGGGTTGGTGAAAAAGAGGAGGACCCTCAATGAGATGGGCTGATGTGATGGTCACAACGATGGGCTCAAGCTTAACAATTGTGAGGATGGGACACGACCAGGCAGTGTTCTGTTCTATTGTACATGGGTGTCTATGAGTCCGAACTGAGTTGACGGCACCTACCAACAACAATAGATGTTGCACAAGTGCATCCTTACCCCGATTCAGTCCACAGAAAATTTAAAAGTTTTCTTAAAATACACTCAATATGGTAAATCCATTAAAAAAAATCATAGCATAAGTATACGGTATCATCAGAAATAACAGGGAAAATGAAGCCAATATGCACATATGAGCCAAATGTAGGGTTTTTTTTTTTTCTTTTTTAACACTGAACTGCAGATTTAGTTCAGTGCTTTCTTGTAGCCAAAGAGAGGGGAAAACATAGGATTAAAAATAAAACTTACATAGTCAACAAAAAGAGAGTTTTTTTTTCAGAAAAGAAACAAATTGATTCTCTTAAAATAAAAATTTAAAAGAAATTCACTGCATTATTATGGCATTAAGTTATCTTCTTTTACATAACAACACACGTTCATCACCTTAAAATAAAAATTTAAAAGAAATTCACTGCATTTATTATGGCATTCAGTTATCTTCTTTTACATAACAATATACGTTCACTATCAGGTGAACACCAAAAAAAAAAAAAAAAAAAAAACAAAAAAGCAAACAAACATAAAAACAAAAACGTCACTGCCTTCAAGTCAGTTCCAACTCATAGCACCCTTAGAGGACTGAGTAGAACCGCCCCGTAGAGTTTCCAAGGAGCATCTGGCTGATTAGAACAGGTAAACAGTATTAAGTGTAAGAATATGCCATGTTCTGTTTGTATGGAAGGCAGGATTGAGAAAGGTAATCAATGGAATGATTTATGCTAGTCAAGCTAACTCCCATGTAGTAAGAGAAATAAAAAACATACTACAAGTAGAAATTAACAATAGTTTATTTTGTAGTTATAAAGTAAATGGTAGGTAAGTGCTTTGCCATAATGTCAATTGCCTCTTATTTATGACATATAAAATATTTTTAAGCTTTTATACATTTCCTGGGTACATTTTTAGATAGACTTTATTTTATACAGAGTTTTGAGGGAATTGAAAAAAAAACAACGAAAAGTTTTCATTGAGTCGATTTCGATTCTTAGTGACAGTATTGGACTGAGTTGAACAGCCCGTGGGGTTCCAAGGAGTGGCTGGTAGCTTTGAACTGCCAATCTTTTGGTTAGCATCCTAGCTCTTTAACTACTGTACCATATGACCTCACATCATAACACAATTGTAGAAAGTTTGAGAGATTCTTTATCTTTGCTACCTTCTTGTGGTACATTCCAAGTTTGGAAATGAATGTACTATAAACTCATTTAAAAGAAAACAATAATTTTTGTCAAATCAGTTATGAGTCTTAGAGGCCTTAATACCTTTGGTAGTTTATTACGGCTAGGTTTCTATAGCATTTCAAATCTCTGCAGAATTGTAAACTAACTTAAGAATAACTTGGAGATTTTTATCCATCCTAAAACAACTAAATCATGCTCTAGCTCTACTTCCTACAGTTCACAATAATAAATTCATTGTAGATTGAATTCTGTAAGTCAGATGCATTATTTAAAATACAGTGGAATGTGTCTATGATGCTGCATATAGAAATTTATTAACAAACATTAGTAAATATAACACTGATATTGATTTACTAGACAATATAAAAATTACAATGTTTATATAAAAGAGCACTGTAACCAAAGTTCAAAGAAAAATAACAGAGTGGGAGAAAATACTTGCAATATGCATAACAAAACAGCCATCTCAACAAAGAAACTGTGACCCCTTAAGTAATGAAGTCCATCCCCACCGCTACCCATCCCTCCTTTAGCCTTACTCTTGCTGACATTTGCTTTATAGTACTTCATTTCGTCTAACATAATATTTTAAACTTTGTGAGTTTCTTGTCTATAATTCTCTACTAAAATATAAAGTCTGTGAAAGATGAGAAGGGTTTTCACTCTCCTAGAACATGAGCTCAGACATAGTAATAATTGCGAGGATGCAGCAGGACTGGGCAGGGTTTTGTTCTGTTGCACAGAGGGTTGCCAGGACTTGGAATCAATTCGACATACCTAACAACATTAACGGAACATGGTCTGGCTCATACCGGCAAGTGTTCATCCTAAGTCGTCTGTGTTCTTCTAGGCCTGTAATTCCTCAGAGGCCCTGACAATAAAGTTTCAGTTTAGGTTCTGCCAGGACAGATGCTATTTGAAATGTGGAAAGGGAAAGGGAATCAAAAGCCAGTGTTAGCCCCACAGTGAAGGTGGGCAGGACATGGGCTTGCAACAGATAAGTCAAACACTGGTCAGCAGGTTCAGTGAGTATTCTCATGAATTGTCTACATTGGGAGTCTAGGCAGCTGAGATCACTGCTGACAATTCCCTATATCTGTCCTTCTTGATTTTTAAAGACTACTGCCATAGCTTCCCTGATTCTAATCAAACCAAAAGCTCTAACTTTTTGCTGGCGTCTAATTCTCTTTCTTTCTGTTTTTTTTTGGTATAAAATACCTACAGGAATTTTTAGTTTACAACTTAGACCTGATCGGCCTTACAACTACTATCAATTTTAGTTTCCAACTCTGAATCAATAGAGTTTTTGATGCATATCTGATTTCTAAATCTACCATGTGTCTGTCAGTTTGACATACTACAGTGGTTTGCCTGTTGTTGTGATGCTGGAAGCTACACCACTCGTATTTCAAATACCAGCCAGGTCACTCATGATGGATAGGTTTTGGTAGAACTTCTAGACTAAGACATTCTAGAAAGAAAGTCCTGAAGATGAACATCAATCAGTTAGTGGTAACCTGTGGATCAAAACAAAATACTGTTTGATGCAGTGCTGGAAGATAGCCCCCTACATCAGAAACCACTACACAATGGACATGCAAAGGGCTAACACATATCAGGAGCCAGGAGATGGAGCAGGACTGGGACTGGGCAATGTTCCATTTTGTCATAGACAAGAGAGTCAAGGGTCAGAGCCGAATCACCTAGCAACTAACAGAAGTGATACCAAATGAATGAATGAACACAGGATTATTGTACAAATTATTACAAAATAGCTTTACATATGCATACACATACACATGATGGTGTGTCTAACTAAACAAACTTGTCCTGGTAGCAATGATTTTCTTAATCCCAAACAAATAATAATGTTGTCTAAAATTCAGAATTTACCTACAGTATTCCTAATTTCTATTGTCCAATCAATTGTTCATTAAAACAAAAGATAGTCAGGAATTCTTTATTGTCTCATATGTTGAAAACATAATTTAAATTTTACATTATTTTCTCACTGTATCATGTAAAAGAAAAAAACTCCTCGGGTTCATATTTAGGACTACCTTCTTGGTGATCAATTTATGAAATTTACACATACATAGTCCTTGACTTAGGATGTATTTGAGATAGGACAAATCTCACTTACAACCATTTGTTGTTGTTGTATTTTTGGTCTATCTTTTCATTGGCATATTTTTTTGTACAAACAATACATATCTTTTGCACATGTTTAACAGTTTTGGCCATCTGCCGTCCCCCAATCCACATATTTAGATATTTTCATAAGTAAGTTATGGTTTTTGGTTTTTGTTACAGCAACACTTAAAAAAAATTGACACAAAGACACCTACAAAAATATCTTATGGTGGAGGGTATAATTATCAAACCAAACATAGAACGCATCATTTGCATAAAAATACAACACTAATATGCACTATATAATGTGTTGCAGCACATAAAAGAACCATAGACGCAGCCCTTGCTAATTTTCTGATTAGAAATGCCGTCCCCATTCTCAAAGATAATCCAGATGACCTAGAAGCTTCCATAAAAGGAGTTATTATGGGAACTGACAAAATGCTAGCATTATCCAATTTTTCACAAACATATGTATTTTCTTACGTATGTATTAAATATATCTACAAATTTCTATGTAATGTTTTTAACCAACAAAGAGAAATAAAAATCAGATTTACAAAGATGCTAATAATAAAAGGCAATAATAATGAAAACCAAAAAACAACAAAAAAAGAGGTACTCATTCACCTTACATCAGAACAACTAATGACAGTCATCAGAGCATAACCCTGTCTTAAGTCAGGGACTACCTGCTTTGGAAAACCTGGGCCACAGATAATTAAAAGTTTAGTAGTGATTACCAGTGGGACTCTAGAGGGGATAGATAGAGCTGAAACATGAAATTATAAATGTGGAGTTTGTGCCATAGTTTTCTTTCAACAACAGAAAGCTACAGTTTATGATTCATAATTTAAAAGTGTATTAGGAAAGCTTATCTTTAACTAGGACAAATGCATTTGATTTCCTTACACATCACACCTGAATTTGAGGGTAAACTGCATTCTGAAACTCTGCAAATTAAAATCAAATCATCTGATTAGGCAGACTACAGCAAATAATTAAAATGGAACTTTTCTTTCTCAAAGATGTCACTTGAGGTGTTGCTGCACATTTGCAATTTCTTTCCAAACTAGGTGTATCAATTTACTCCTGTTTTATGTCGTGTATCTAGAAATGTAAATTAGCAAAGTCCATGAAAAAGAAAAATCACTTTGGGGAGAAAAACAAAACAAAAAAAATTCTCAGAGAAGAGTTTGATTGAAAAAAGCCCTTGTGTATTTTCCAAAGTACATGCTGGAAAAGATATATATATATTTTTCTTTCTCAAACCCAACTGGGTATGCCACCTGGAAGAGTGCTCTCACAGCAGAAGCACTTTCTGAGTTGACAAGCTGCCACTCTCCCTCCTCACTAAGCACTCGACTTTTCATTTCTTGCTATGACAATCGTGTTGAAACTTCCAAGGTGGTGTTTAGGCCGCTCTCAAACTGTTCCATCAATTTGGATGCCTTCAATTCCTTCCCAGGAAAACAAAGTTTTGGCTTTGAAGCTTGGAGGGAGAAAAAAGTGTACTTGAGTTTCCATTGAATAATGCATAGATAAATGTATGTGAACGTCCTAGGTTTATCTAGTTTTATTGCTCTAATGGAACATTTAGAAATTTTGCATAGAGCAAAACTTCCTATGTAAGTTTCCAGATTTCACTTTACATAGTACATTAACAGGAGCACATGAAAGTACTGGCAAAGGCCAGAGTAGGGTGACCAGTGGTGGGGAGTTGAGTGCTGGCTCTTCTTGAGTCTAGACTCACTAATGTATCAGCAATGCAAGTCCTGTCCTCCGGTCCACGTGGAGGTCATTGCCTACCACCTAAGGCTACTGTGTCAAGCATGTATACACACCCTGGAATGGAACTAACTCCACCCAGCAAATAGAACTCTGCTGATTTCTCAGGCCACTGGCCCAGGCTTAATCCACCTTCTGCATGCTACAAGGACTGTAGTATGTCATGCAGGCTATTTGCAGAATTTACTGAACTCAGGTGATCTAGGGTGATAGCCCTGCAATTTGAACAAAGACTATATATTTCCTGTAAATTGTGCTAGTTAACTGATATCTTTGTTCCTTTTGCTTTTGCTTAGGTTTTTTCTTGTTTTAAACACACTAATTTATAGCGCTGTTTACAAAACCCTGATGGCATAATGATTAAGAGCTACAGCTGCTGACCAAAAAGGCAGCAGTTCCAACCTAGCAGGGGTTTCTTGGGAACTATGGGGCAGTTCTAATTCTCTCCTATAGGGTTACTATGAATAGGAATTGACTCAATGGCAATGGGCTTGGGTTTTTTGTCTTTGGTTAAAGTTTACAGGGAAACTGAACAGAAAGTACAGAGAGTTTCCAAACACCCTACTTTCTGCAACTGCAAGCTATTTCCCCCACTGTTAATCTGACATTTGTTATAATTGATAAAGCAGTATTGATATATTCTGTAAGTAAAATATCTGGTTTACACTAGGTTTTGTTCTGCATTGTACAGTCCTCTAGGTTTTAATAAATGCATAACCTCACGTGCATTACAGTCTCACGCAAAAGTGTTTCACTATCCTTAAAATGTCCTGCCCTCCTATTCATCCCTTTCTCTTCCTCTAGAGTCCCTGGGAAACAATAACCTTTTATTGCCTCAATAATTTTGCTGGACCATATGGTAAGTCTATGTTAACTCTGCGAGAAATTATCAGGCTGTCTTCCAAAGTGGCTGTACCATTTTATACTCACCTATGATAAATGAGCTTTCCTTTTGCTCCACATCCTTGTGAGCATTTGATGCTGTCAGTGTTTTCCATCTTAACAGTTGTAATTGTATGCAATGATACATCACTGATGTTTTAGTTTGCAATCCTCTGGTGGCATATTATGTTGAGCATTGTTTCATATCCTTGCCGTTTATTGATGAGATGTCTGTCCACATATTTTGCCCATATTATTCATGGGTTCTTTGTTTTCTGACTGTTGAGTTTGAAGTTCTTTTTGTATCTAGATATTGTTGTTGTTAGTTACTATGGATTTGATTTCAACTCTGAGAACTTATGTATAACAAAAATCCTTTATCAGAACAATGTTTTGCAAGTATTCTCTTGCACTCTGCAACTAGTCTTTTCATTCTTTTACTCTTTGCTTATTTTTGGCTTCTAGTATTTGCTTGTCCCCTTGAAGACTAAAACGCGCCTGACCCAAGCCATGGTATTTTCAATTGCATCATATGCATGCAAAAGCTGAACTATGAACAAACAAGACAGAAAAAGAATCAATGCCTTTGAATTATGGCGTTAGAGAAGAATGTTGAATATACTATGGACTACCAAAAGAACCAAAAGATCTGTTCTGGAAGAAGTACAACTAGAGAGCTCCTTGGAAGCAATGATGGCAAGACTGCATCTTACATACTTTGGACATGTTGTCAGGAAGGATCAGTCCCTGGAGAAGGACATCATGCTTGGTAGAGTGGAGGGTCAGTGAAAAAGAGGGAGACCCTGGACAAGATGGATCAACATAGTGCCTGCAACAACAGGCTTAACCAAAAAAAAAACAGCTGTGGACACGGCGCAAGACCAGGCAGTGTTTCGTTCTGTGTTCACAAGGTCACTACGAGTAGGAACTTACTCTATGGCACCTAACAACAACAATAGTATTTACTTCTTTCATTTATAAATTAAAAAAAAAATAGATGAGTTAAAATCATAAATTACGTTGTTATTGTTGTTGTAAAGTGGTGCTGAGTCAGTTCCAACTTAGCACTAAACACTGCCTGGCCCTGTGCAGTCCTCACAATTATTGCTATGTTTCAGCTTACTGTTGCAGCCGCTGTGTCAGTGCATCTCAGTGAATGTCTTCCTCTTTTTTTGCTGACCAGTTACCAAGCATCATGTTGTTCTCCAGGGATTGGCCCACTGCACTGTTATTTATTTTCCTTACATTTATAAAGTAGTTATATACATACAACACCTTCTCACTGATAAAAGGTCTCATTATGCTACATTTCACATTTACAACCACACTAAAACAATCTGCTGTCTGACTGCTTTGAACCTGAATGACATATGTCTGTCAGTAGCAAACACTGAAGTGTGAGGCAGGACCAACGTTGGCTGTAATGGTTGAGGTTGTATGTTGTCTTGGCTGAGCTATCACTGCCAGTAATTTGGCAGTTTTGTAATGATGCAAACTGGTATTTATGCAATGACGTAGGCATCCTCCATTTTGCAATATGATGTAGTCATCATGCATTTTCCTATGAGTCCAATTTCACATAAGGACTTGCTCTTTGAAGACTGACTATATTGATAAGTGAGAAGGAAGTGTGTATGTGTTTCCCTTTTTCTTTTTATTTTGGGCATTTTCAGATATATAGCAAAAGTAGAGTTTTAAGGCACAGTTGCCCTTAAGACAGCTTCATTTTGGAGACAGGAAATTAAGTGGGGTTTGGAGGCTGAAATTGTTTAATTTACTTGTACCTTCCCCACTAACCCTGGCTCCCCGACTATAGCTATAACCTCAGAATTTAAGGATGAATGATTCTATGCCATGATGAAGGAGATACCACTTATCTAATCTCCCATGACCACCCTTAGAAGACTACACAAAATGAACAGTGGAGATTTTTGGAGTAAGTTATGCACAACTTGGGCCAGGCCAGTAGACACTGTAGGTGAGAGAAGCTGAAGTGAGGCCTTGGGATATAGCCATCAGTAATATTACTAAGTAAAATTGTGCAAACAATACATATATTTTGGAAGATCAGATAATTTTGGCTGACCATTTTGAAGGCAGAAAGAGAAAAGTAATGAAAAAAGTGATTAAAAATGCCATAAAATATCTGCTAGATAGCAATAGGATGGACGGTATTGGCTCTATGTGATGTGATATCAGATACTGCAGTCAGTCTAGCAGACTTTTCTATCCAACTAAATCCCCCTACCTTGTTTCTGTACGGAACAGAGTACAGTATGGAGGTCTGACAGGTTCATGAACTTGTCCTGGGAAAAGTGCTATATACCTCATTGCTGAATATCTCTATGGTTACCATTGAAGTACTCCCTTTGGGAAGCTGTGTGCCAATGTCAGAGCCTACTTCACCCTTCAAAGCAATTTTGCAATTCTTTTTCTGAAATGGCCATCAGAGCTATAGTTGTATTACTCTTGATGTCCTGAATGTCACCAAAGTATCTTCCTTTCAACTTTTCTTGTATCATCGGGTAAAGAAAAAAGAAATCAGAAGCCAGATCATGTGACTAGGGAGAGTGTTCCAACACAGTGTTTTGTTTACTGGCTAAAAACTCCCTCACAGACAGCTATACAGTTAAGTTCACAGACTTGCCACTGTACCACGCGTGTGCAATGCTCTTTCCAGAAAGAGTTTCAAAATTGCTTTGAAGGGTGGACTGGGTGCTGGCCTTGGTGCATAGCTTCCAGTAGGAGCACTTCAAAGGTGACTGTAGTGGTACTCAGCAATTAGGTATGTAACACTTAGAACAATTCAGTCCGTGGACTTGATCATAGATGAAATAAATAAATATTATTAATAGAAGTGTCTATTTATAATATTTATAAATAAACAAATTTTTAGGTCTAATTTACACCTCATAGCTGACATGAAAGACTCCACCTAGTCCTTTTACCATGATGGGACTTTTCCAGAGACTGTGGTGGAAGTCAGTGATAACATGTCTTACTCTGCCGAGTACAATATAATGTAGTAACATTTAACAAATCACAAAAATAAGTACAGATCATACAGTATCTTACAATTTTAAAAGCTAAAAATGTATGATCTGACAAGAGCTTAAATTTTGCATAATTTCACTTTCTATTTTCTACGTATAATGAAAGATGCCAGAAAAGCTGATTACTCTACCTAAACCTTTCACTATGAGGGATAGATATATGGTTTTTTCCTTATCTTTTTTTTTCCCTCGCTGTTTTTGTTTCCCCTTTCCCTGGGTCAAAATTTTCATCATTGTTCCATGTAAAGAGTTTTTTAGCAACAGGAATTGTTACACTTCACCAGTAGATAATAAGGAATGGCCATCAATTGTATTCAGTGCTGGTAATGTCCCGGAGCTTGTGTTTCTACGTATGAGGCTTAGAGAAGTTGGAAAATGACGGATGCTTGTCCTGCAAATTGACAACTGACATGAATTCAAACAGGAATTCTCAAACATGACTGCAATACTATGCACAAGCACTTTATTTAGATGAAAAGGAAATAATGCAGAGTAGGTGAACCTGGATCACTTAATACTGCCCTCTTTTGGCATTCCCTTTGATCACAGTGGGTATGCCGTGAATACATCTACAGAAAATACACTGATCCAAGAAGTAATTATCATAAGGAAATAATGTCAAACAGGGAGGATAGTACAACATTTCTTTTTCTTTTGGCTCTTTTTCTGTTAAACTGACATAGTCATTTTTCTAGTGGGAAAACATTGACCCCTCTTTTCTGGCTCTCTCCCATGTGGCATACCATCTTGCCAACAAATTGGCAAAGAAACTTTGTGGAGAAGGTGGAAATGCAGAAAATAATTTGGGTCAGGAATTACACTGTGATAGATTTTTTTCACAATAATAAAGAGATTCTTTTTTGTTTATTTGATTGTTACACATTATTGTGTTTGTCTTTCCGAAGGGAGTCTATATTTAATATGTTCGTCAATTCAGTCAATTTTCAGTACAAGTATGCCTGTCAATTGTAAAGTGGTGTTTTGATCTTCTCTTCACTAGAGCTGTAATATATTTTTAACAAAAGACCGTGTGAAATGATCTGTATTTCAATATGATTAAACTTTTATTGCTTCTCTTTTTTGTCAGCCATTAGTTGGTCTCTGGAAACCATGATGACATAGCGGTTAAGTGTTACAGCTGCTAACTAAAAAGCTGGTAGTTCAAATCCACTAGGCATTCCAAGAAAATCTATAGTGCAGTTTTATTCTGCCATACAGTGTCATTATGAGTCGGAATTGACTTGATGATATTGGATTTGGTTGGGTTTTTTAGTTGGTTTCTGGGAAGTTGGAAGAAAAAAAAAAATGAAAGTGTGTCTGTTGGCAATTCAGGGACTAACTGAACCCAAGTAGAGCTTTGCTGTTGCAGTTTCTCTTAATGTCTCCGGAGAACTAGAGTGAAAATAAATAAATAAATAAATAAATACAGGTACAGTTAATATACCACAAATTTTAAGGTATTTTTCCTTAACAGTGATGAATGACTTTCCCAACTGTTTGAGGTTGTTGTTAATAGTCTTTAGAGAGAGAAGCTAATTTATGTTAAATTAGCCTTAAGTTAGTTCACTCTGGGGTCCAAATGTGGAAATACAATCTCTCAGCAGACAAGTGTTTCACATCCTATTTCTATTTTATTAATTATTTAAAAATAATGTCACTTCTCTTCCTTCTATTTTGATATTTTTCATAGGTTTAGCCTACCTTGGTGAAAGGTGGACTTGGTAACATCTTGACTACATAGTCTAGGAGTCCAAAGTCCACTTAGAAATGAGTCTTTGGCTAGTAGAAAATGATAGTTGTGAGTACTCTAGCTTAATGAAGAGAAGTGAAGGTCCAGAAATCTAGGAGTTCTACGTTTTCCTTATAGTAAAGGATACGCTATTCTAAGAATTTATTGAGATAAAGGGTGACAAAAAATTAATTATAATCTATCAATCATTGTACTTATTTTTCCTGCATTTCATGGATTTATTGCTTTATTATTCATTTTAAGATAAAATGTACAGATTATTAGTGTACAAGTCAATGAGTTTTGTCAAATACATATATCCATACAACCAACAGCAATCATGCAAATGGCACAGGATCAGGCAAAATTTCACTCTGTAATATGTAAAGTCCCCATGAATTAGAGCTGACACCACAGCAACCAACAACAAAATGTAAACAACATCCCAGTCAAAATGTGAAACCTGTTGATTCTCTCAATATAAGACCAGAATAATTCACAATATTTTAATAACTTAATGTCTGTGTCTCTAGTTCACATGTGATTCTACTGCAATGAAACAGTCTAAGGCAACAGAGGAAACCCTAGTGGGGTAGTGGTTAAATGCTACAGCTGTTCAAATACACCAGGCACTCCTTGGAAACTTTATGGGGCTGTCCTACACTGTCCTGTAGACAACAGTGCCCTTCCTACTCCAAACATACAAACAACCCTACTACCTCTTCTTTGTAAGATGATACTACATTTGAGTATCAATTATTTTTTAACATGGGATGAGTTTATCGACTTAAATTTAAAAAGGAAATTAATGTAAATACTTTCAGCCCAGATAATGACTCTGAGTTTTTCTCTATAATAAACAAAATCATTCAGTGTGGAAAGATGAAAACCAATGCAAGAAAACTCAATTCAGTCATTCAATTATTCACTTATTCAACAAATATTTATAAAACCTAGTGCCATCAAGTCAGGTCCTACTCATGACAACCCTAGAGGCCAGAGTAGAACTGCCCCATAGAGTGTTCAAGGAGCACCTACATTAAATAAAATACTTAGCTAAAAGATATATTGGAATTCCAAGAACTATAACTTATAATTAACTGAAGATTATATTTACATGGAAACCTTGGTGGTGTAGTAGTTAAGTGCGACATCTGCTAACACAAAAGTTGGCGGTTCAAGTCCACCAGGTGCTTCTTGGAAACTCTTGTAGAGCAGTTCTACTTTGTCCTATAGGGTCACTATGAGTCAAAATTGACTCAGTGACAGTGGCTTGCATTTTAATGTTTACACAAAAATAATTAATTTTATTAATTCATGTTTTAAAATCAGAAAGTTTGATTTTCTGATTTTGGTGGTTAGGTAGTATTTAGCCACATCACTGGTTAGCTGATGTCTCCATTCTGGGACTCTTGTTCTCCTGTGTTAGAGAGACCTTCATAAGGATGATGTGTTTTATCTTTAAATGGATCTCCCCACCCTCTTTATTAAAACCAATTACTGAGTCTATTAAAGGCAAGCAACTTTTTAATTATATTAAAAGTAGACAAGGAAATAGTGATTAACCCTTTCCATTATAGAGCAAATCAAGTCTTTTATTTCTTTTGTAAATGGCGATTTCATGGGGGGTGTGATCTTGTTGAACTGAGGATAAATATCAGAGTTAAGGACAATGATACTTGAATGATAACTGCTCCAATTTATGATTGTATCAGTTCTTGTTTTTTATTTTATTATGTTTTGTGTTAAATTCAGAACACATTTTGTACTCAGGCTCTCAGCTTGGACCATACATTTGCCTTGGACTTGAGGCCACAGCTGCCTCTCAGACAGCTGTGGCCTGATGTGTTGATTTCTCTAGTGACCCAATATCATAATGCAAGTAGCTAAGTGATGACCAGCGATGACCTTTTTTCTACAATACTGAACTTATTCTGCAAGGCCATTTTGTTAGAATTAGATGTAGCAGGTTCAGCAAACTTCAGGTCACTGACTGACACTCACCCAGTTGTATTTTTTACTTGCATTCTTTTAAATGTAACCATTTAGCTGCCACCTACAGTACCTGAGGTATGAAAGCAATAAGATACAGTAATCCAAGTCAGCTTTGTAAATCTTTCATGTATGCTGAAAAACTTACTTCTTTCTACTATTATACCATCTTCTCCTAAGTTCAAATTCTCTTTAAGTGGTTAATAACTAGATTTATAAAAAAAAATCCAAAAGTTGATTCAAATGTAAAAGGCAGCAAGACTATGAAAAAATTAATTTCTGTTCGTTAAAGTCACCCACTTGTGGTATTTCTGTCATAGCAACAACAGATAACCAAGACACTAGTGTATTCCATAATTAGTAAATTAGTTTTCACTGAACATCTATAATATACCCACCTCTCAACCCACTGCTGTTGAGTTGAGTCCAACTCATAGCGACCCTAGAGGTAAGAGTAGAACTGCCCTGTAAACTTTCAAAGGAGTGCCCGGCGGATTTGAACTGCTGACCTTTTTTGGTTGGCAGACATAGCACTTAACCTACCATGCCACAAGGATTTCCTGCTCAACTCTAGAATGTTCAAAATAGTGACAGAGTCTAGTCTTCAAGTACTTAACATTACAAGAAAAGTAAATGTTTGTTTATTGACTGGATTTTATTCTCATCTAGTGACTAGTTAGTTAATGGCTCTACAATAGTCTCCTCTCCTTGGCCTATGCATCAGATACAGGAAGGAACTTTAAGGAGTCTACATATTCTATACATTCTACTCTTTCTGCATACTCATAGGAAAGAGAACTAAATTTTCTTTTAGACAATAGTGGTTTGGATGTGATGCTCTCTTATTCAAGGATACCATCTCTTTTCCTTCTTTTATGAAAGAAAAGAAACATCTAATTTGAAAACATACCTGTCTAAATTAGAAAATGAATCTTCTTTTAGATTATTTGTTTGGTCTCTTAATTCTTGGCTGTATACAGACTGAGAACACCATACATTTGAGAATCCATTGTGTTTTTTATTATGTCTCTGCCTCCAATAGCAATCCCTACAGAATAAGAGTCTCTATGCTGGGAGACAGAAAAACAACAACAACAACATAAACTACTGTTTCTAAAGATAAGTAGGGTTAGATGAGTTATTTTACCCCAGAAAGAGTGAAGCAAAACAAAGCAACTTCATAATGGACCCAGGAAAAATAGAGGTTATAAAGAAAATAAAAAACATAAAAGTACATGGATATAGGAAAATAGAGCCTGCTCATTCATCATACAGACTAAGCATCTCAGGTAAATTGTGATTATAACCATATTAGTATAACAAAGTGACTTTGTAAGTAAGCAACTTACTCGTCTGATTTTTTTTCTGACCAGATTTTTCTTTTTTATCAAACAGGCTGTAGACAGTCTATTTTATTTAAATTTTTTGTGGATTTAAGGATAATGGAGTAATTATAATAGACATCCACATTGAGTTTTCCTTCAAATTTAAATGAAAAAAAAATGAAGGAAAGATTTTGAAAGACATGGTGGAGTCAAACAAACATGCCTCTGACCTATGCATCGGAAGATGATTAAAGTGAATAAATAGAAGTGAAATTAGAGGTGGGATAATGGACTGGCCTCAATTGGTGCTGAAATGGAATGAACTGGAATAGGACTAAATGCCATTTAAAAAAATTTCTGCCAAACACAGTACCGATTGGAACAATTTGGTGGAAAACACACCAAGAATTAATATACAAATCTCCTTCCTATGAGTGTAAGAAAGTATTGAAAGGTATAGAAAAATTTCTTTTGAATCCAACTATTTCTATTGACTTGAACAATGGTTGTCGTACATTTTACATATGTCATTTCTACAATTTTTTTGAAGAAAGTCTTGTGTCAGCCATAAAGACTGTATAGAAGAAGGTCTAATGTTCTTCAAAAGAAGAAGTAAAATAGCACAATATGTAGACTAATCATGACACTCAAGGATATTCAGAAACATTTTAAAATAGAAATGTGTTGAATTGTCCTGATATTCTCACAAAGAAGCAAAAATTTCAAAGTAATAATTTAATAACAGTGTATAATAAAACAGTTCTAATGTAATTATAGCTGTCTTTCTTTTTTTAATGTCCAGGAATAGTAGGAGTTTAGGGTAAAAAAAAAAAAAAGTTTGCTTTCCGCTTTCTGAAGACGGACACAAACATAAATCACAAAAGAAAACATGGAATACTAAGGAAACCTCAGGTAAGCATTACAGTTGAAAACATAAAAATGGCAGATGCCAAGCAAAAGCCAGCCAAGTGCCATCGAGTTGGATCTGGCTCATGGCGACATCAATAATGTTTTATGACAAGAAATACAAATGGAAAAAAAATCTGAATAGTTTAAATATGAACAAAATTCAACTTGCACCAACTATAGACTATACAATGTAAACGTATAGTCAGTGTAAAACAGTAAAACATAAAAAATAACTTTATTAATTCTATAACTTAGAAGCGTGTAAACCTATACACCTCTAGGGGCTACACTTAACAAGACAATATAGGCAAATACATGAAAAGTATGAGATGACTAATTGAAACGACTTAATACTATGCCAGGCACATAGTAAGTATTGATATTAAAATGGGCAAATGTGACCTGGTTTACGTTAGACCATGCTTGTTTTGTTGATGATAGAATGTAATGGGGTCAGGAGAGAAATAGAAAGACTTGATAGAAGAATACTACATCACATATATTTGTGGCTTTGTATAGGTTTACCATAGTGAAAGTGGTTCTTTGGAGATGTATTTTAGAGTCGTAGCCATCAAGACATAGTGAAAAATTTGTGTGAAAGATGAGGGAAAGAAAGTCCCAGCTTTATGTAAAACTAGTACATGGATGGTAGGCAATTTACTAAGTGGAGAAATTTAGATGGGATTGTATTGTATCTATGTTTATAGTCATGTTCTGGCACTGGGAGGTTTGTGATGTTTATTACACATGCAAGTGGAAGCAGTAAGTACGCTTATGGATATACATATCCCAGGTTCAATGGGAGAGGCAGGTGCAAGAGATATGAATTATACGTTATTGGGGTATAGATGTTATTTTAACCGTTGGAATTGGATTAGATAGATCATCTCATGGAGGGATTCTCATTAGAGAAAATGAAAAGGCATTTCTACACTTAGAGCTCTGGACAAGATGTAGCATTTAGGAAGAAACACTAAAAAGAGATACATACAGTGAGGTGAAAGAAAACAAGATAAATGTAACCATAGAAACACAGAACAGTATTTCAAGTGGAAAGGAAAGTTTAATTCATGTCAAATGCTCATTAATGACCTTGACAACATCTATTCAATTGGGGTGGCTAGCTGTAGAGTACAAATGGAATGGATTGAGGGAAAAATAGAATAGAAGCTGAGAAAGTGGAATTAGTGAACATAATTAACTCCTTTGAGAAATTTTGCTGTACTGAAAGCAGAAATGGGAATTAACTGTGTTTATTCATAAAACAATATTTACCAGGAAATCATTCCAAAAAGCATCAAATGGTTTATTAAATACAGATTTTATGTTGAATTCATTTTAATGCAATAATTACATGTGTTGAAAAGAGTACAGAGTAAGTAGTATGCTTTAGAAATCCTTTTTAGCCCACTTGCTTTCCTTTCCTCAGCATTTAAATTTCACAAGTGAAAGAACATGATTTTCCCCCACTTTTTATTGTGAAATAGCCTCTGTGTTTCTCTCTCTGATTCCTATGAACTTCTGGACCCTAGTTGTTGCATTTGGTTGAGTATTCGTTGGGCAGTGGGGGTAGAGCTGGAAAAATGTGACCCTTACCAAGATCATGGCCCCCAGTGAGGGAAGCTTGATCTTAAACAAACTGCTGAATCACTGTGGAGTGTGCCACCCTTGATCCTGTGAATGAGAGCCTGTGGTCTACAGTGATTTAGAAGGAACAAATTATATCAAAACCGTGAGAAGACTAAGAATGATTTATGAATCCTTTATAGCCACAAGATGGGATTTTCCTAAAATCCATTGGTGTATTCTTATATTGCACATGTGGATTTTTTTTATCTGTTTGAATCCAAGATGAATGTCAAATGACACTGTCATCAGCAGTCAAATCAAAATATTTTCAGTGATAGCTTCCAGGTTTTCATAAAGACTATTCAGTCATGTTGTTCAAAACTGCCCAGTGTTCCATGAGTACTTTCAGTTTTAAACGATTTTCAACTTGTTCTCATTATTGCTTCCCTCTCCCCTCATATATAGCTATACATCTATAAATATTGCTTTCAAAATCTTATCTTTAAATTTTCTTATTTTGAGTGGTCAGGATAAGATGATGGACTAGTCAGATGCTTCATGTAATCACTTATAAAAAAAAACATAAATGAATCAATTATGTGTGACATTCTAGGAGCCCTGCACATCAAAGGAAAGTTGAGAAATCAGACTGAGCAACAATGAAGAGAGAATAGGTCCAAAACTATCTAGGACTGGCCAGACCTACTGGAGGCTCTGCAGCTGTCAGTGCAGAGACCAAACCTGTGGTGTTTGGAGAGCATCTTCCTTAGCAGAAGTAACTGAGAAGCTGAGAATCTACTCATGTCCCCAGAATCAGTGAAAAGCAGCATTTGTTCATCAAAAGCTAAGTGGTTTGCATCTAATCTGCTGGTTTGCATCTAATCCAACTTTCCTTTGGGCTATATCTCTCTCCCTTTTCCCACTTCTTTCCCCTCCCTTCTCTAGTGTGCTGGGCTCCATACTCTGACACACTACCTGGGTTGGAAGTAAGACCCCTTGTGTGTACCCTAAGCCATTCTGCAAGATTTAAAGAGGGAAAAAATTAACAAACAGGAAAAATAAAAAAAAAACCCTGCTAGATTCCCTAAGCCAAGAACCCAGGGCAGAAAGAGGTCCTTTGCCTACACTTAGGCATAAGGGGCCCATGACAGACAATGAAAGCCTTTCAGCATGCCCATCACCCCACAGCAAAAGTGGTCAACCTATTCACATTAAGGAACAAGAACAAGCGTTCTTCACAGCTACTCACAAATGGCTGTCAGCCTCCTAGCTTTCTCAATGAGTGCAGCCAGTTACCTGTGCCTACACCAATCACCATGGCCCATCTAAGACTGTATGAGAGAGCCTATACCACACACTTGCTGACTAACTACTGGGGTACTTTAGCTGAGTACATACAAGAAAAGCAAATGGACAACTGATCCCCCATGACTGGTAGAACCTCTAAAGCACGAGTAATCAAACTAGCTCACATGACCAGCCTATTTGGACATGTCAGAATGAAACAAGAAGCTAGAATATAGTAAGCAAACAAACAATACTACAACTTACTGATGACTCAGACAACAGTCAATACGAAATCACTTTAGGAGGTAGATCATGATGTTTTCAGAAAGCTCCTAGAACAAAGAACCCAGAAATGTTCCAGACGAAGAGAAATTCCTGAAATTATCAGAGGCAAAGTATACAAGGTATTAATATTTAGGACTCTCCAAGTGATTGGGAAGGAGGTCAGACAAAAAGCAAGAGAGTATAATGATGACTAAACAGCCAAGCCAAGTATACTGAGAGATAGCAATCAGAAATTCAGATTAATAATAAAATTACAGAATTATACAACTCCTAAAAAACTCAACAGAACCAAACGGAGGCAATGGAATATAGATTCAATAAGATTGAATATAAAGCAATGGACGCCAATATATTTGAAGAAAAATGAGATAAAATAACTTTAAAAAATGAATAAACATTAAGAGTTGTGTGGGACTCTTTCAAGAGAAACAATTTGCAAGTTATTGGATTACCAGAACAGGGATATAATAGAAATTACAGAGGGAACTTTTGAAGTTTTTTGGCAGAAATCATCATTGATATCATGAAAGATGAGGAGATATCCAAGGTGCTCATCGAACTCCACACAAGGTAGATTCCCACAAAAGGACACGAAGACATATTATAATGAAACTAACCAAAAATAAAGATAAAGAGAGAATTGCAAAAGTGACTAAAGATAAGTGAAAAATAAAAAGGAGATTGAATAAGATCAAAGTCTGACTACTCAGCCAAAACCACACAGGCAAGAAGACTGTGGGATGATATACACAACGCTTTGATAGAAGAAGAAAAAAAATGACAGCTAAGAATTATATATCCAGCAAATGTTCAAAGAAGAGTTAAACCAGTCACTACAGGTATTTCAGAGCACAGAAAAGAATGAAATACCCCAAACTTCAGTCTATGAAACCAGCATAACTCTGATACTAAAATCAGGTAAAAAAAGGAAAATTACCATCTAATATTTCTCAGAAACTTGGAAAAATTCTCAATAAAATTCTGGCCAGTAGAATGCAACAAAATATAAGAAGATAATTCACTAAGGCCAAATGGGGTTCATACTAATTATGCAGGGATGGTTCAGCATTAGAAAAACATTCAATGTAATCAACCACATAAATAAGACAAAAGATAAGAACTACTTGATTTTATCAATTGATGCAGAAAAGATGTTTGACAAAGTCTAAAACTCATTCATGTTGAAAACTCTTAGAAAAATAAAAATAGAAGAAAACTCCTCAGTATAGTAAAGGACATTTATACAAACCCAATAGCTGCTGTCATCCTAAATGGAGAGAGTCTGAAAGCACTCTCCTTGAGAACAGGAGCTGGACAACGATGCCTGTTGTTAACACTTTTATTCCACATTGTGCTCAACTTTCTGGTCAGAACCGTCAGGCTGGAAGAAAGACATGAAGGGCATCCAAATCTGTAAGACAATAGCAAAA
The DNA here is from genome assembly GCA_028571685.1 of Heterohyrax brucei. Lineage (NCBI taxonomy): Eukaryota > Metazoa > Chordata > Mammalia > Hyracoidea > Procaviidae > Heterohyrax > Heterohyrax brucei. The sequence goes on from CM053147.1 coordinate 23,701,699, forward strand.
AGTGGTAAATACATAAAAATCTATATTCATGGATGATATGATCATATACTCAGAAAATCCTAAAGAAAAAGTCTACTGGAACTAATAGAAGAGTTTAGCAAAATATCAGCATATAAGATAAACATACATAAATCAATTGGATTCCTCTACAGCAATAAAGAGAGGATAACAGAGGAAATCATAGAATCAATATCATTTACAGTAGCCACCAAAAAGATATTTATGAATAAATCTAACCAGAAGTGTAGAACACCTATACAAGGTAAATTACAAGACATTACAAGACACTACAAAAAACCAAAAGAGGCCAGAGAAATTTACCTTCTTCATGGATAGAGAGACTCAACTGTTCTACCTAAAGCGATCTATAGACACAAAGCAATCCCTATCCAAATTCCAATGACATACTTCAATGACATGGAGAAAAAAATCACCAACTTCAAATGGAAAGGGAGGAAGCCTTGAATAAGTAATAACTGAAGAACAAAGTCAGAGGCCTCACATTACCGGACTTTAGAATCTATTACACAGCCACAGTAATCAAAACAGCTTGGTACTAGTACAACAGATGTATGAAGCAAAGAAGTGGAATTGAAAATCCAGACATAAAATCATCTTGCTATGAACAGCTGATATCTGACATAAACCTGAAGTCTGTAAACTAGGGCAAAGACAGTCTGTTTAACAAATGGTGTTCTCATAACTATACATCTATCTATAAAAGAAGAAACAAGACCCTATCTCACACCATGCACAAAAACTAGCTAAAAATGGATGAAAGACCTAAATATCCAACATGATCAAGAACATAGAAGAAAAAATAAGGACAATGCTGAGAGCTCTAACACAAGGCATAATCAGAATACAAAACATTACTAATAATGCTTAAGCACTAGAAAAGAAGATAGGTATCTGGGAACTCTTAAATATCAAACAATTACTGTCATCTAAAGACTTGCCCAAAAGGGTGAAAAGATAGCTTACAGTCTGGGGGAAAAAAAAAAAAAAAAGCTATGACAAATCCAATCAGCATCTAATCTCTAAAATCTACAAGATATTGCAAAACCTCGACAACAAAAAGACAAGTGACCCAATTAAAAAAATGAGGGAAGAATGTGAACAAATACTTCACTAAAGACATACCTGCAGGTAATGGATACATAAGAAAATGTGCATGGTCATTAGCCATTAGAGAAGTGCAAACCCAAACTACAAAGAAACGTCATCTCACCCCAACAAGGCTTGCATTCATCCAAAAATGCAAAATAATAAATATTGGAGGGGATATAGAAAGACTTACACACTGCTGATGGGAATGTAATATGGTAGAAGCACTTTGGAAATTGATTTGACACTTTATTAAAAAGCTAGAAATGGAAATACCATATGATCCAGCAATCCCACTTCTTGCAATATAGCCTAGAGAAATAAGAACAGCCACACAAATAGATGCAAGCACATCAGTGTTCCCCGCAGTACTATTCACAATAGCAAAAAGACAGGCTCAAGCTAGGTGCCCATCAATGCAAGAATGGCTAAACAAACTATGGTATAAGGACTGCCAATTAAGGTTGCAAACTGCCAATTAAGTATGTGTTGCTACATACCTCATTGCTAAATATCACTGTGGTCATCTTTGAAGTATTCCTCTTGGGAAGCTGTGCACTGACATCGTCACCTAGTCCACCCTTCAAAGCAATTTTGGAACTCTTTCTGGAATGGCCAGAAGAGCTGTCATCATGTTACTCTTGATGTCCTGAATGTCATCAAAATGTCTTCCTTTCAATATTTCCTTTACCTTCTGGTAAAAAATAAAAAAGTCATTGGAGGCCAGATCAGGTGAGGAGGGAGAGTGTTCCAATATAGTTATTTGTTTACTGTCTAAAAACTCCCTCATAGACAACTATACAATTAAGTTTATAAACTTGCCACCTTGTCATTTTGCACAATGGCCAATCCAGAAAGAGTTCCAAAACTGCTTTGAAGGGTGGAGTAGGTGCTGGCATTGGTGCATAGCTTTCCAAGGGGAGGACTTAAAAGCTGACCCTAGTGACATTCAGCAATGAAGTATGTAACAATGAGAACAATTAAGTTCCCAGACTTGATTGTCGTACCTCGTATATTCACACAATAGTATATTATGACATGACAGAGAGTAATGATGAACTTGAAGAAAATTTCATAACATGAAAGAATCTGAAAAGCATTACACTGAGTAAAATTAGTCAATTTCAATAGGACAAATGTTGAATGAGATCACCCAGAACCGAAACCATTCTGGAAGTCAACTCCTGAAAGAATGAACTGGTATATTAGACATAAAATAATACTGGTGAAGAAGGTGCTTCTTAGCAGGAGTAGACACAGGAGACTAACTGGGAAGCTCCAGGTGAAATGAGAAGACAAAGGGGCAAGACCTGGTTAAATGGGCATGGGCAATACGGGATAGAGGGAGGGACTGTGCTGCCACAGTGTGAGGAGAGCAGCAAGAGTCACATGGCAGAGTACATGTAAGTTTTTGTACAGGAAACTGACCGGAATTGTAAACATTCACTTAAAACACAGTGAAAAAGATAATAATTTAAATAATCTTATTTTGTACATTTAAAATTCCATGGTGAATTCAAGATGGAAGTATTAAAAAAAGACATGGAACTGCAATACAGTAGATTTGTCTGAAAGTGCAGCAATTTAGTGTCTATGTTATTCAGTGGCACATGCTAGCCTCCTGAAAAAATGTTTTTGCTTCCTTACGTGACTTCAAGGCACTGGAATCCTGAGATGAGCTTAGACCTGTTAATGTATTCAATGACCTATCACTGACTGATATTCAAGTAAAAATACAAGTGTTTATTTTTGTACATTCTGAAGAGTAGTGTATTTGATATGTCCTAAATTGGGTACTTATTTTATGTCATGCTCTACTCTGTAGCTGATTGACCACTCTTCCCTTCTACCCATCCAACACCCACACTGTTATTTCTACCCTTTGTTGAAGCCACACAATCCAGAGAAAACAAGGAAAATCTTTTTTCATTTTCTTTTTTTTTAAATTATCTGTATGTGAGATTACCAAAGAGTTTAAACAATTTTCATTGCATGAATAGTGTTACTTTCCCAAACTACCTGAAGCAGAGGAATTAATGGAAGAAATCGATATCTGAGACCAGTAAAACTAAGGAGCGTGTTAAAAATGTAACATCTTAGAGCCTTTCTGGCAATGAAAGAATAGTCAGCGACGCACACCCACGGCATCACAGTTGTCTGCACAACCATGCTTAAAACTCATTGACATTGACCTTCATATATCATCTAACAACTTGAGTTAGTCATTGTAACTCACGTATTTCACTCTAGAATTCAAGATACAGTAGAAACTCACCACCATAAATTTTGTTGATTTGCACGACATTCGATGCAGTGCAGAGAAATTTTAAAGGCAAAAAATTAGATAACAAATGCAGGCATAGTGGTATAAATATGATGACATAACACTGCTATTCTTGAATGTAACTATTGGTACTGTCGCTTGTCAAACATTGGAAGATAGTTCCACATTATTTTCTAAATATATCCCCTAAGAAATTAAATATTAACTAGAACTCTAATTATTTCACGGACTTGAGAATGAATAATGACAGTAAGTTTTGTCAAAGAAAGTAAATAAAACTAAGTGCATTATGTAAGCAGGACAATTATATGTCATGTGAGTAATTCTATACCCAATCCAAACCAAACCCATGGCCGTCAAGCTGATTCCAACCATAGTGACCCTATAGAACAAAGTAGAACTGCCCTCCGTGGAGTTTCCAAGAAAGGCCTGGTGGATTTGAACTGCTGATCTTTTGGTTAACAGCCACCCACTTAACCACTATGACACCAGGGTTTCCTAGTTATATACAGAAAAATTAAAACTACTTATTTATTTAGAAGTTTGTTTTCTTTTTTTAATATGAAAGACTCAGTTTGCTGGGGAACCTAGTTATTTATGAAACTGCTTTATGTGAAATACTATTTTTATTTAAAGTTTCCATTTAATGGATTTAGATTGATAATGATGTCATCAACTAAAAGTGCACAGACGCACACATTCTGAGACCAGGTTTTAGAATTATATATTGAAGTAAGATACCAATTCCCACCTTAATCAAACACAATGTGATTAATTGTGCATTCTTTGTAATCACACTGTCTCAGAGGATAGTGGAAAAGCAGTTTCCCAAGGCTTTCCTGTGCCAAAGCTAAGAAAAAGAGGTTTCCTCTGAAGACACAAAACAAAAGAAAAAAAACTACCCTGAGTCTCCATATCCAACAAGCCAAGAGCTTTTTCAAAGCAGTTCTACCAGCTTGTACTTTCTTTGCTGACTGTGGACTTGCTGCTATTGGCTCCTGCTAAGCTGCCTTTGGGTCATTTTCTGAAATTTGCTGTGTGGAAACTCTGCCATCCTACAATTAGATTATACAAGTCACTCTTTGAATTGTGGCTGACTTCCAACAGATGAGACTTTCCATACTTCTTGGGTACCAAAGGTGACTTCCACAAACTCAAATAGAGCAAAAAATAAATTACAGAATCTGGCCAGTCTAGCTATTTACATTAAGACTCTTCAGTTCCCACAAGCATATAGATATTTTATGTATCTCTCATTTGAGGAATGCATACTTAAACCCTTAAACAGGGTTCTGCTTAAATGATCAAGGGCTCTATATGGCGAATATGGAGGCTATATATATAACCTCCCTTTTTTATATATATAATATATATGTTTCACACATACATGTTTTCTTATTTTATATATGTTTTTGTCAGCTAGTGCTGCTCTAACAGAAATATCACAGAGTGGATGGCTTTAACAAAGGAAGGTTTATTCTTACACAGTCCGGTAGGCTACAAGTCCAAACTCAGGATGTCCACTCCAGGGGAAAGCTTTCCCCCTTGTTGGCTCTGGAGGAAAGTCCAGTATTGCATCATCTTTGTCTAGGGAGCATCTTGGCGCAGGAACATCAGGTCTGAAGGACGTGTTCTTCTCCCAGTGCTGCTTGCATGATGATGTGAGGTTCTCAATTCTCAGCCTGCTTCCCTTTCTTTTTATCTCTTACAGGATGAAAGGATTAAGGGTGGGGCAAGACATGCTCCAGGGACACTCCCTTTACTGTGGGGCAGAGAGGTGATCTAAAGGGATTTACAGTTCCACCCTAATCCTTTAACATGCAGCATAGGAAAACCACAAAATGGTTACAAGATACTGGGAATCATGGCCCAGCCACGTGGCTACACCTATTTTGGGGGGGATACAATTCAATCCATGACAACATATGTGTCATAGATTGAACTGTGTTTCCCAAAAAATGTATGTAGCTGTTTAGTTAGGCCATCATTCCCAATATTTTATGACTGGCCTCTATTTCCTGTGCTGTATGTTAAAGAGGATTAGAGTGAGGCTGTAAATCCCTTGCTACAGTCACATCTCTGCTCCATCATAAAGGATATTTTCCTTGACTGTGGCTTGTAACACCTTTTATTCTTTTATCTTACAAGACATAAAAAGAAAGGGAAGCAAATAGAGAATCAGAAACCTCACACCATCAAGAAAGCAGCACTTGGAGTAGAGTGTATCCTTCAGAACACAGAGTTTTCTGTGCTAAGATGCTTCAAGACCAAAGGCTGATACAACACTAGGGCCTTGCTCCAGAAACAACAGAGGGAAAAACTTCCATGGATGGGACATCCTGAATTTGAACTTATAGCCTACCAGACTGTGTAAGAATAAACTTTCCTTCATTAAAGCCACCCACTTTGTGGTATTTCTGTTACAGCAGCACTAGATGACTAAAACAGAATTTGGTACTGAGAGAGTGGGGAGCTGCTCTAATAAGACACCTAAATATGGAAGCTGTTTTGAATCTGAATGGACAGAAGACACAGAAGAAACTGGGAAGAACTGTTAACAACAGTAAGGTACTGATGTTGAGAAATGAGCAGCAACAGCAATGGACAGATAGCAACAGAACAAGACCAGCATGAGACAGAGCTGGAGCCCACCAGTGCAGCAAGAAAGTTAAGTGCCTATGCACAGAGGTTTCCTGGAAGATTGGAGTGCCTGCGGGCACTTGAATCAGTGGAGTTAGGCTTGCTGATGCACAGAGAAAGAGAACTGAGTGCCTGTGTGCAAGAGGCTTCCTGGAAGAGTGGGGTGCCTCCCAGCACTTAAAGTGGTAGAGCTACAAAGCTTTGGAACACTTGCCCCACGGTAAACTTCTTTTAAGATTGCTCTGTGCTAAGCGTAAAACTGATCTCTTCTTCCTTTGTTCCATTTCCTTCTCTGATTCTGACCCTTCTGCCTCTTACAAGAGCCCATGTGATTACACTGGGCACCTCAAGATAATCTGCAAAATCATTTTTCCAGATAAGGTAATATAATTCTGAAACTGAGGACATGGGAATCTTTTAGAGGGCAGGCATTATTCTGCCTTTCACATATAGTAAGCTCTTGAACTCATTTTTAAAATGTTACTGTTATTACAAGAGGAAACTCTGGGGGATGTAGTAGTTAAGTGCTATGGCTGCTAACCAAAATGTTGGCAGTTTGAATCCACTAGGCACTCCTTGGAAACCATATGAGGCAGTTCTCCTACGTCCTGTAGGGTTGCTAATTGACTCAAAAGCAGTGGGTTTGGTTTTGGGTTATTATTATAAGAATCCAATACAGTAGGTACTGTTTTGTCTGTATTTTTATGGATAAGGAAATAATGTACCTAGTCCTTAAGAATGTGGCTCAGAGTCACATGGAGAATAAATGACCAGTCTGAGATTTGTGTCCAAGAGTATTTGGCTCCAAATTCAGTGCACATGACCACAATATTATCTCTTAAAGGATGTAAATGATCCTACTTAAGAGTATGCCTCTAGTAGTCATCTCTGAATGATCATACTACCCCTCTGGTTGTTGCTGATTAAGAAGGTAGTGGTAAGTCTTAATCCAAGCTAGGTCAATTAGATTTCTTCTTTATGACAATTCAATACTTAAAATTTAAAGATACAGAAGATGGTGAGTTTTTATTGCTTAAGTATATTGTGCCAGCCCCAAAAAGGAAGCAGATTCCAGATGCTGGAGTCCCTGGAGTTGTTCTGGTCAAATTCTTGGTTGTGAAACTTTTCGTTAGTGTTGTAAGAAACTTAAAATCCTTCCACAAATTCCTATAATTGTTTATTCTGCTCAGAGTTGGTTTCTGTCTCAAGCTGTGTTCTCTAGAGAAGCAAAACCAGTAATGCGTATGTATCTCTATCTCTGTCCCTGTCTCTGTCTCTAGCTCTAACTCTATCTATCTTCACCTCCATATCCATCTCTATTACTTGCCAATAAATTTGGAGGACAGCTACCTGGCCAACTGACTGGAAGAGATCGTATTTGTGCCCATTCCAAAGAAAAGTGATCCAACTGAATGCAGAAATTACCAAACAATATTGTTAATATCACACACAAGTAAAATTTTACTCGAGATTATTCAAAAGTGACTGCAACAGTATATTGACAAGGAACTGCCAGAAACTCAAGCTAGATTAAGAAGATAATGTGGAACCTGAGATATCACTGCTGATGTCAGATGGATCCGGACTGAAAGCAGAGAACATCAGAAAGATGTTTGCTTGTGCTTCATTGACTATGCAAAGGCATTCAACTGTGAATCATAACAAATTACAGCTAATATTGCAGAGAATAGGAATTCCAGAACACCTAATTATGCTCTTAAGAAATCTGTATATGGATCAAGAGGCAGTCATGCAAACAGACAAGGAAACACTGCATGGTTTAAAGTCAGGAAAGGTGTGAATCAGTCTTGTATGCTTTCACCATAGCTTTTTAATCTGTATGCCGAGCAAATAATCCAAGGGGCTGGTTTACACAAAGAAGATTGAGGCATCAGGAATGGAGGACAAATCATTAACAACCTGCATTATGCAGATGACACCGCTTTGCCTGTTGGAAGTGAAGAAGATTTGAAACACTTACTGATGAAGACCATGGAACACAGCTTTCAGTATGGATTGTACTTCAACACCAAGAAAACAAAAGTCTTCATAACTGGACCAGTAAACAGCATCATCATAAATGGAGAAAGGATTGAGGTTGTCAAGGATTTCATTTAACTTGTGTCCACAATCCACCTCCATGTAAGCAGCAGTCAATAAATCAAATCAAAGCATTGTACTCAGAAAATTTGCTGCCAAGGACCTCTTTGAATTATTGAAAAGTAAAGATGTCATCTTGAAAACTAACCAAGCCCGAACCAAGCCATGGTGTGTTCAGTTGCATTGCACGCATGTGAAAGCTGGACAATGAACAAAGAATACAGAAGAAGAACAGATGTCTTTGAACGGTGGTGTTGGAGAAGAATGTTGACTGTACCATGGACCACCAAAAGAACAAACAGCTCTGCTCTGGAAGAAGTACAACCAGAGTGCTCCTTGGAAGCAAAGATGGCAAGAGTGCATCTTACATAATTTGGACATGTTGTCAGGAAGGATAAGTCCCTGGAGAAGGACATCATGTTTGATAGAGTGGAAGGGCAGTGAAAAAGTAGAAGGCCTTTCATGAGATGGACTGACACAGTGGTTGCAACAATGGACTTAAGCATAAAAGCTATTGTGGACACGGCACAAGACTGGGCAATGTTTCATTCTTTTGTTCATATCAGCTATGAGTCAGAAACAAACTTGATGGTACCTAACAACAACAACATGTCTCTCTTTCTCCATCTCCATCTGTCTGTCTCTATCACTATATCTATATAGAGAGACATTTATACCAAAAAAAGTGATTCGCACAGTTTTATAGGCTGTAAATCCCAAGTTGGAGAGGCAGGGAAGAAAATTCTCCTGATTCACATAGCCACAGGGTCTGGTGTAGCCAAGAGTGCCAGGCTAGAGAGCAGTGTTGCCACACACTGTGAATATCAATGATTGGCAGTAAGTTGCTAGCCCATGTCCCAAATAACCAGAGGCCAGATGAACAGCCAAGTCCCAAATAACCAGAGGCCAGATGAACAGGAACAAACTTTAGAATTCGGAAGAAGGAAAAAACATGGCAGAGCCAAAAAGAAGGAAGAAGGAGGATGAGGACAAGGAGATAAAGGCTGAGGGGATGGTGAGCTTCCTCAGGCCCCACCTCCACCAGTAACCTCAGCAAATTTCATCAGGGGTGTGATCACGTATCAGATTTAAAAAAGGAAATGATGACAATATTATGCAACTGCCAAAACATTAAGAACCATGGCCTAGCCAAGTTGACGTACAATCTCAACTACCACAATCCACCCCTTGTCAATTTGGCACCTGTACACATTGTCACAAACCATACATAATCTCTGAATAGAGATAACTACAAAGTCATACTTTTGCTTAACATGATGTGACTAACACATATACAACTGAAAATACACTAGCCCTTTTTACATCTTTTATTTTATAAATGAAGAAAACAAAAACACTAGATGCACATGTACAAAGCAGAAATACTCAGAACAATTACAGTCCTCATTTCTGCAACTGGTTACCTATTCTGTATTCTCTTTGCACTCAGCAAGCACTCTTCATGTGGTCACAATTCTTTGCCTTGTAGAGTGACCGAAACCTTGATTCCTGGAGGATCTGGGCCATTAGTGTCATGTCATAAATTGGGCTGCTATAGTTGCCATTGGCTTTAACCACAGAGCATGGTCATACTAAGAGACACCCTAGGGACCTCTTGCACATTGGACATACTGTTCTTCCATTATATGGTGTCAGTTTGATTTACTCTCAGTAACTGGGATCAATTATACCAGCCAGTATGACAAGTGCCTCCTTCGCCTGCTGATCCAGAAGCATAAGGAGCCTGAAGTGACCAGGTGGCATTCTTAGCTTCCAGTTCAATGGAATCAGTGATGTGTCTCCAGGTGGAAGTATTCCACTCTTAGGAACTAAGACTTCTAGACCCACAAGTTGTAAGATCTCAGGGAAATGAGGCAAAAATCTTGTGAGTGGGTCACTAGAGGTAATAGTGAGTGGCGCCCCTACTGCTTCCACCCCTTGACTTGTGGACTCATGAATCTTGGCTATGGGAGAAACAACACCACATATCGGATGCTGGTTTAGAGCATATACAGGCTCCTGAAGGACATTTCCCCAGCCCTGCAGTCTATCACCACCTGTGGCCTTAATTGTATCTTTAGGAGACCATTCCGTCATTCTCTCAAGCCCTCTGCTTTAGGTTGATGGGGCACATGGTAAAACCAGTAAGCTCCATGAGCATGGGCCCCCTGCTGTGCTTCATTTGCAGTGAAGTGGATCCCTTGATTCAAGGCAGTGGTACGAGATACCATCATAGTGGATAAGGTAGTCTGTAAGTCCACAAATGGTAATTTTGGCAGAAGCATTGAGTGCAAGGAAGGCTCATGTCCAGAGCAAGTGTTTATACCTAGTAAGAACCAAATATTGCCCTTTCCATCATGAGGCTGATCTAATGCAATCAACTTGCCACCAGGTTGCTGACTGATTACCCTTAGCCATGGTGCCGTATTAGGGACTCACTGTTGGTCTCTGCTGCTGACAGACGGGGCACTTAGCAGTGACTGTAGCCCAACTGGCCTTGGTGAATGGAAGTCACTGTTGCTGGACTTCTCTGCCACTACGGCCACTTCATTCATAAACTCATTGAGCAGTGATAGGAGCAGTTGCCATAAAGCAAGTCTTGAATTCTAAAGTGAAAAGTTAAGGCCAAATTATCCCTTGGATAATTGTCAATCCCAAAATCTGTGACTATGTGAAATAGTAAGGATGTTTTAAGTATGTGTTTCAAGCTTTAACAAAATAAAAGTTAAAAGTAACTTGGCTGGAGATCTTGACCGCATGCCAAATGAAGGAGTAATAACTGTAAAGATGATTCTTCTTCATCCAAACTCATAAAGTCAAGCAATACCATTCAAATTTTATAAGCAACATAATCGCTTTTGTTTCTGAATTGTGAACCCTCGAACTTCAAAAGCCAGGTGGAAAGCAAGGTCTTCCTGTTTTCCTAAAATATCATCAGGATTTGTTGTAAGTGAGTATTTGTAAAATCATGTGTGTATGTTGTTTATTTTTAGATATTGTATTATACAAATATGAAATCTGGGCCAATTACCCTCAAGCTCTTCTTATGCTTATTTTGATTGAAAAATTTAAAATAATCTTCAAAGTTACTTTGATTTGTAATTTTTCACACCCTAAGAAAACTAATAAAGTGTCTGTCACTTTAGAGCGATCCAGATAAATCATTTAGATTACTGCTTTTATTTGCCATGATTTAACTATATCTATTTAATCAGATATTTAACCATAAGCACTGATTAAATATGCTGTTAGTTAACAAAATGTGGTTTTCAAAACCTGAAGTTTTGAATCCAGATCATGTGTAATGATACCACATTTATTTTAGAAGAAAAAATAATACTGTCTATCACATAAACCAAAACCTGCTACCATCAAGTTAATACCCACACCTTAGGACTTTCTCATAAGGTTTTCAGGAGCTGCTGGTGATTGGATTCAAAAAGCGGACCTTTTGGTGAGCAGCTGAGCTACTAAACAGTGTGCCACCAGTTATGGCAACCATAGCTAAAAAATACTTTCTTTACATACCATAGATTTGTCAAGAAGGAGGGCAGTAGAGTAGTTGTTGTTTTCCTTTTCATGGAGTAGAACATCTCGATTAATTTACTTTGATAGCAAAGATATGCAACTATTTCATGATTTTGGTACTGACAATATTGCACTAAAACTAAAATATCAGTTCTTCTGTCATTTTGGGTTTAAGTAGCAGTCTTGATATGGTTGGGTGAGAGAGGATGAACAGCGTCATACTGGAGGTTTAGGTTAGGAAAGCAGTCTATGTGGCTTGATGCAAGTTGATGGGTAGAGACTGACATAGACTTCAAAAGATATTTTAAAGTTGTTTTCAGAAATAGTAGAACACTCTGTATTGTTTAACACTTCTTTTCACATCAGACTCAACGGCACTTGGCTGGCTTCACATCTTTAAAAAAAAGTAAGAAAAATTTGAACCGCAGAGCTTTCTGCTGTAAATAATACCACCAACAGGACAGTAAATGCTGTCATCCAAATCCCCCCACCCCCCAGATATCAACATCTGCAGATAACAAAATGCTTACGTCTGTTACAAAAACTGGGATAATATTTGCGTATAAGCAATGAACATCCTCTTTTATAACTTAAATCATCTCTAGATGACTTCTAATAGTTAATGCAACATAAATGTTATGTTAATCATTATTTCTTCATAACTGAAGGTTTGCTCTTATAGGTAGCCTTTCTCTTCTAGGAGTTTCCAAAGCTCTTCAGAAGCCAATGTTGATTTGCCTGTAGTCTGGAGGTTTCTGAGGCTACAGTACTTTACAGCTCTAGCCACCCATCCTTTACTAGCTGTAAACTCTCACTTTTGCTTTTCCTCAAGTCTTTCACACTTAGCCTTTGTGGGATTGCCCTGACCACTTCACTGATTTTCAGGAGAAATTTTTTTCACAAAAACAAAGGGTGTATACTTTACGAGTAGCAAAGGAGCAAGATATGAAGAGAATAATCCTAAAACAGCCAGCACTAGAGAGAGACTGAGAAGCTATGGAACGACGGGAGGTTACAACAGGGGTTGTCTATACATCAGTTCTTTCACATGAATTTGGTGCAGCACTTAGCATGTGACAAATTCAGTTTTAATTTTTGGAATTTTTTCCCCCCTCTGAATATTTTTGATCTGCAGTTAGTTGAATCTGTGGATTCAGAGGGCCAACTATGGTGTGCTTTCCCAGACAATTTTTTTTTCCAATCTCTGATCCAACCAATTTAGAATTTCTTTTATAATTAAGGAAACCTTGGTTGTGTAGTAGTTAAGAGCTATGGCTGCTAACAAAAATTTCAGCAGTTCAAATCCACCAGACACTCCTTGGAAACCCCACTGGGCAGTTCTACGAGGACTGACAAGTCCACAAAGTTAATTATTGTAACTACTACACACTTTGTTGCTGAATATCACTATAGTCACCTTCGAAGTAGTGACTCCTTGGGAAGCTTTGCACCAATGCCAGCACCTAGTCCACCCATCAGAGCAATTTTGAAACTCTTTCTGGATTGGCCACTGTGTATGGTAGCAAGGTGGCAGGTTTACAAACTTAATTGTATAGTTGTCTATGACGGATTTATAGCCATTAAAAAAAATAACTGTATTGGAAGACCCTCCCTACTCACCAGACCTGGCCCCCAATGACTTTTTTCTTTACCCACAGATAAAAGAATTATTGAAAGGAAGACATTTGGATGACATTGAAGACATCAAGGGTGATATAAAGACAGCTCTGATGGCCATTCCATAAAAAGAGTTCCAAAACTGCTTTACAGGGTGGAGCAGGTAGTGGCATCAGTGCATAGCCTCCCAAGGGGAGTACTTCAAAGGTCACCATAGTGATATTCAGCAGTGAGGTGTGTAGCACTTTTTCTAGTATGACTTTATAAACTTAATTGGCAGCCCTCATATTCTGTCCTATAGGGTCAGTATGAGTTGGAATTGGCTCGATGGTAATGGTTTCTTTCTATGGTTTGTAATTGAAATGTTACTTTTGAGGGCATCGGGTAAGTACTAGAAACTCTGATGGTTAACTGTGTCAACTTCCCTGGGCCATGGTTCTGTGTTTTGGCAACGGTATAATGTTGTCGTCACTTTCCTGTTGAAATCTGTTATGTGATCACCCACATGCTGAAATCTTCTGAGTCCTACAGCAAGGGCTGGCCCATGGCAACTCACCACTCCCTCATCTTTCATTTCCCCAACTTCCTCCATGTATTTCTATCCTATTTGCCTCACAAGAGTTTTTGCTTGTCCTGGATCCTGCAGCTGACTGCTGTTCATCTGTCCTCTCATTCTTGGGATTTGGGCTGGTAGCTTGTCAATCTCTTGCCTGTTTGCTGACCTTGGGTCTTCGCCTCCTTTTGCAGCACTGTCTTCATTCCTGCTGATCTTGGTTTTGCCAGGCCCTGCAGCTACATGAATCAGGAAATTTTTCTAGAAACCCAGGTGGCCAAGTGGGTTAAGTGCTACGTCTGCTGATCAAAAGGTTGGTATTTTAAATCTGCCAGGTGCTCCTTGGAAACTCTATGGGGGTGGTTCTACTCTGACCTCTAGGGTTGCCACCAGTCGGACCCAACTCGACAGTGGTGGGCTTGGTTTTCTGGCCTCCAGGAAAGAAACTTGGGATGTTCCAGCCTCAACAACCTAGAGAGCTATTTCCTTGATATAAATTTCTTCCTATATAGGTATCTACATGGTTTATTGATTTTGCTTTTCTAGAGAACATAGCCTAAGGCATTCGGTACCAAAAGGAATTCTAGAGAAACAAATTTCTAAAGATAAATTTTCTAAATTGATTCTCAGGTCTGGTTACTTTTAATGATGTTGATGACTTTGCTTCCAGTAGTGAAAAGTGCACTGCTCATCCACGGTGAGAGATGGTATTTCAAATGACAAGATATCACCACCAATAGATCAGATATTGGTGAAAGGCAAGGATCCAGGTGGTTGCATGGATGATCTGCCTACAACTTCATCGTAATGAGAAATATAGAGAGGCTAGCTGGTTGGTCCTGCTTTCACTTGATAAGCCAGTTAAATAAGGAGATGAGCTCAGGGCTTCAGAGTCAAAGCTTAAAGGCCACACGAACAACCTCAAAGTTTCACTGTGCTTTGAAAAAAAGTATTGTAGTAACAGAGCTGATACTGCTGAAAACCAAACTCCGACTCTTAAGAGTGGCTGAATAACAATTCCAACTCAACTGTCAATCTCAAAAGTGTCTGAAGTTAAAGGAATGTCATTCATTGAGAAGAGTTAGGATCTTGAAACCTGAGCTGGGAACATATGGAAAGTTAATCAGGAAGACAGAGACACTACGTTCCGTTGAATCGCTCCTGCCAACAGAACCATTAGCCTCTCCACTTCCACGTAATGAGAGTAGCTTGTTGACTCTAAAGCACCTTTGAGTTGCTAACCTGGGACATCATCCAAGGCTCATGCTTTACAATACAATGCTGAATGTTCTCAAAACATTTCCCTTGGTTTGTAGACCAATAACTAGTTTTAATCCCAATGACCCCTGTCTTAGTTACCTGGTACTGCTCTAACAGAAAATACCATGAGTGAAAGGCTTCATGAAGAGAAATTTTTATGGTCATCTTCTGGTAAGCCACAAATTCATTTATCATGGAGGGAATCTCTGCACAGGCACCTCAGGTCCAAAGGATATGCTCCACTCTCAGTGCTGCCTTCTTGGTGGTATGAGGTTTCCAACTCTCTATGCTGGCTTTTCTCCCTTATATCCCACAGCTGGTCACTTGAGTCCTGCCTCACCAGCACAACTGCTGCCCATCCTCCATATCACAGAGGCAGATATCTCCAATATCACAGAGGCAGGATCTACAACACATGGGATGAATCACACCATAAACTGGGACTCATAGCCCAGTCAAATTAACATATACAATTTTGGGGGAACACAATGCAATCCATGACAACCCTCAAAAGGTGAAGTACAAAGTGTAATGCAGGAAGAGGTATGCTACACTCCAAAAAAAAAGGCTTGACTTTTTTAATGTGTACAAACAGAAAGCTGGAGAATATGTGTGGGAATGGCTACTGGGGGTGTGAGATAATGCTGCAAGGAATATGAAGATGAATCAGTCTGAGTTTATTGATATGGGCTCATAAAGCACAGAGATTTCATTCAGTGTTTCCACTTGTGAAGTTATGAAAGGATGTAATAGTTTATTTGCCTAGATTGCTAAAGCGTGGACTCAGTGGTGGCCTATAGTAAATCAAGTTGAAGTGCAAGACCTGCCTTGGTATACTGTAGAAGAAGGTTTGGTATACCATAGAAGTTTTCCAAAAGGTTCAGGGAAATTGGTATACTAGAGTGGGTTTACTGGATTAGACCCTTATACCCAAACATTGAGTGCCCAGAGGACAAACACTTGACCACAATTGCGAGACACAAATTTGTGAAGGGAGTCACAGCATCCTTGAAGACTGCTGTGATTGCTGTTTTATGTAATTCAGATATGACAGTGGGAACTGCCTTAACTGAATTAAGACACCTGATTACAATGGAGCTGATTGGGGTCTGTGGTGACAGGAGCTAAGTGACTGCCCTAGAGCATCAAAGGCAAGGTGGCCATGGTTACCACAATGGGCAGGAGAGTCAAAGCAGCCATCTGAATAGTCTGACTCATAGGGACTTACGGCATTGGCTACTGAGTCACAACATCTCTTCGAGTAAAATAGATAGGAAACCTATTAACTAGTTACTTGATCTGCATGAATGAATGTGAACAGTATCTAACCTGAATTGCCAGACTGGGGAATCACAACTCTCAATCAATTTGCAGACTTCATTGAGTTTATGATTCACAACCCCTGGATTCAGTGGGAGACCAGGTTCACTGAATGTCTTGGGAGGACTCCAAGAGACACTGCACAAAACTTGTGCTGTTAATGATTCTTTTAATTTCAGTTAGGTCTGTTGTGATATCAGCCAACTCATTTCTTATTTGAGTTATTCACCTCCTCTCCTGTTTTTCTTTTGTCAGTTTCGTGAATGATTTATGGATTTTGTTGATCTTTTCAAAAAATGAGCTTTTGGTCTTTGTAACTTCAATTGTTTTTCAATTCTTTAATTCATTTACTTCTGCTCTAATTTTTATTATTTGCTTTTTTCTGGTGCCTGAGAGCTTCTTTTGCTGCTGTCTTTCTACTTGTTCAAGTTGTAGGGTTACTGCTTTGACTTGGATGTGTGCATTTATTGAAATAAATTGACATGTGAGCACTGCTTTTGCTGCACCCCATAGATTCTGGCAGGATGTATCTTCATTCTCATTTAATCTTACGAATTTCTTTTTTCTGTCCTTGATTTCTTCTATAAGTATTTGAGTAAGATGTTGTTCAGTTTCTGTATATTTGATTTTTTTACCCTTGCCTTTTCTGCTACTGATTTCAACTTTTAGGGCTTTATGGCCTGAGAGGATGCTTTGCATTATTTCAGTGCTTCGGATTTTATTAAGACTTGTTTTTCCAGTTATTATTCCCTGTAATGTAGCCATGCTAGTCAGCCATGGCAATTTGCGATGTCCCCCACTCTGGCTGCTGGGTTTGTTGGCCTTCTTGCTCTCAGGTGATCATCCGTGAGAAGAATGTTCCACAGAATAGTGGTTCCAGAGCCAAGAAGACATAGGACCAGACTTGAGAAAATCCAAAGCCTGAAAGAGAGTTACTACAGCTGACCTACAGATGCACCAGCAGGAAAAATATATGCTTTTTCTAGTTGTAAACTTCTGACATTATGTAGTAGTTTCTTATTCAGTGACGACTGACTAGTTATGGAGATGTGAAATATTGAAGACCAAATGTTCTGGCATTTCTGTGGCCCGGGGTTGAAGACTCTTACAGAGTCTATTTAATTAAACAAAATAAAACAAAACACAATTTTAAACAATTTCAGTTTTATTCTACCTTTTAATGATGACGGCTTATCTACATTCTCTCTCTGTCCCCACATCAGCACCCGCTACGTGCGCTCACTCAGTTGTTCAGGGATGTGTGGCGAGCCAATCTAATCCATCGGCCAGGATCCCCTTGCTGAACTTGTGTCTTGTCAACCGATTTGTTGCTCATTCTAAGCATAACTTCAATCTCAGACTAGAAGTGCTGTCAGGTTTCCCTTATAATTTTCTACCAATTTTGTTATTTTTACTGACAGTCATCACTGGATGTGATTTTTGTGCCCTCTGCTCAAAGCAATGTTTGTTCCCTCTGGCAGTGACCTTGCTGGCTTGTCTGGGCTCCCTGCCCTGCTAATGCGACTGTTCCTATGGAGCTGGGGGTTGTAGAGGGCTGTCGAGAGCAGCCCCAGGCATAGGGGCCACAGAGCCCGCTGTTTGCAACCAAAGTTCAACAGTTTTGAATGAATAAGTACTTTTCCATTTATTGCTTACGTTTCATCAGTTTTAGAGCCCTGAATTGGTTATTTTGTTTTATTTTTTTTTTATCTCTAGCTTTATAGCTGTTTTAGAGAGAGAGAGATTCCTCTGACTTTTTCACTTAAGCATCCCGAGATATCCCGTGTCCTGAAACAGAGTGGTAACAACTGAGACTGAATTTCAGTGAGCGTTTGAGAAAAGGATGGAATTTTGTCGATCTTTCATGAAGTTACTGGAAACCCTGGTGGCATAGTGGTGAAGAGCTGTGTCTGCTAACCAAAAGGTCAGCAGTTCAAATTCACCAGAAACTCTTGGAAGTTCTATGGGACAGTTTTATTCTTTCCTATAGGGTCGCTATGAGTTGAAATCGACTCAAGGGCAACAGGTTTGATTTTGGGTTTTTTTCAAGTTGTTAGCAGTGACATCTTACTTGCTCTCAAGGACCACAGGAGGAAAGGTGGCATGGCCCAGAGGAAGGTGGTCATAATCTCGGGAGATTTCAGCAAGTGGATCGGCCTCCTTGGAAAGGAATCATATGAACCATGATCACATCAGTGGTGACAAGTATCTCAAGATTTCTGCCTGATTCTACAGAGACTAGAAATTCTTCTAATCTCTGAAGTTTGGAGACATAAAGCAGATTAAGCATGATTTTGAATTAATGAAGGAAATTTGTCATTCTTACATCTCAAGTTGTAGGGGAAGGTCCATACGTACTACAAATTGGAATCCCTAAATATGAAAGTGATATGTTATTGAAATAAATCTATTTTAGAAATTTAAAGTAATATGTTATTACAACAACTTTATTTATGAATTTAAGCCAAGCTACCATTTATATATTAAGGAATTTGTGGGCAAGAGAAAAGAGATACTTTAGATATACATAAAAGTGTGAATCCAGTTTTGAGAACAATGGAAAAGGTAGTAAAATTAATATGCCTCTTTGGTTTTTGGACAATAGATAAAATTCTTCTCCCAAGCCTAAGAAGTTGCATTTTCAATAACTTTTCAGTGAACTGGATCAAGAAATTTGAAAGAAGACTAACAAGACATCTTGGTTTCAAAGTTGAGTCACTAACAGTACTTACGAACTGCTTACCTCCTGTGAGAAAAAATAAAATACAGGTACAAAGGATCAAAATTTATTACTGCTAGAGCTTTTCAAAATACAGGCTTTTCTGAACGTAATGTAATAAGCATGTATTTGTCTTTGAGCAATTGGCTATTAGGCTGTGACCAGAGCATTCACACAGCAGATGGCCTGAAGTCGTGCTTGGTACTTAATTGGGCATGGCACTCGGGTTCTGTGGATATTATTCATATGTTTTTCTATGGGCAGACATGTGCTGTCCTGAATTTTAATAAAGGCTAGCACAGAGCTACAATCTTGTCTAATCAATGACATGTTGACCAAGTTCAAATACACACAGAGAAGTACAGAGAGGGCTATATTTAGAGATTTGTCCTCAGTACATCGGTACCCCGAAGTACATGGGAAAGAGGTGACAGTTCAAATGTGAGAAAGCTGGGACACAGCCAGTCATATAAATGCAAATATCTTAATAGTCCAGTGTATTTCAAATGAAGATAGTATGTAATTATTTGCAGAAATTCTGGAGAATTTCACTAAAGTCTAGTATTTGCTGTAATAACATGTCAAAGTCACTGATTTGTTCACCTCTCTTCTGAACACACTACAGGTGAAGAAGAACTAGCCCACTGAGCAGACAACACAGCTAGGTACACCCAGAAATTCCAGCTCCTTTTCTCCAAATAACAGGAAGGCCCTTTCTTCCCTTCTTTTCCATGTAATATCCCCCAAAGATTTTGAATTCTGTCTTTGACTCTCTGAAAATACAACTGATAAGAAACTTTTACTATAGACAGTTCTATATTATTTAGTTGCAATGTCCAATATTGTAGCCTGTTCTGGTGACACAGTGGTTAAGTGCTATGGGTGCTAACCAAAAGATTGGCAGTTCAAACCTACCCAGCCACTCTCTGAAAACCCAGCAGGGCATTTCTACTTTGACCTGTAGGTTTACTGTGAGTTGAAATTGACTCGATGGCAACAGGTTTGGTTTGTTTATCCTCATGGTGTTACTCAGATTTGACCTGTAGATTTGAATCCCAAACCAACTCACTAGCATCTATAGTGACCACGTAGGACAAAGTAGAACTGCATGTAGGGTTTCCAAGCAGCAGCTTATGGATTCAAACTGCCTGCATTTTGGTTGGCAGCTGCACTCTTAACCACTGTGCCACCAGGGACCCAAATTTAAATTAGTTAACACAAAAATTAATTTCTCAGTAATACTAACCAAATTTCAAATGTGTGGTAGACACAATGGATAGTGGCTACAGTACAAATATAGAATATGTCTACTATTGCAAAATGTTTTATTGGATGGCATTTGCTTTAAGTTTTATTATATGTATACATGATTTTCATAATTAATGAAGAATAAAGAAATTTCTATTTAGTTTTTAAAAAACTATAAACATTTCTCTACCTTTGTGGTCATGCTTAACATAAAACTGAATTTGGAGTGAACGCAATTCCCTTTGTGACCCCTTTGTATTTTCTGTTGTTGATACAGAAATACAAACTCTTAGATTTTCTTACTCAGTTGTTATTTACCCCTACCACATGTATTATATTCTTATTGTGTTAGGTGACATACTAGGCATTGGAATATTATGATGAAAAATACAGATGTGACCCCTGCCCACACTGAGCTTACAGTCTAGGGTGGCGAAAGAAACTTTAATTTATGCAAATTATAAGAAAAAAAATAGTATCTAATGAGCTTAGGGAATGGGGATCAATGCAATTTTCCTTGTGTGCAGACTTCTACTTGTTTTGAAAAATCAAGGAAGAAAATAACTTACACAAGTAAAGTTGTACATGTTTGATGCAGATAGAAGGAAGCTGTGATGGGGTGCTGGAAAGTATTGCAGGCAGAATAAAGAGGCTATGCAAAACTTAGAGAAGGAAAGAGACTGAAATTGAGCCACTGATAGTGTGGTGGTTTGCAGGAAGTGTTGTAGACGAAGGGTGGGTAGAGGCAGGGAATGGTCATGCAAGCACTTTGTCTGTAGGGAGGATTTTTGATTTTATTTTACAGATAATGGCAAACTATTGACAAGAGTTTGTGACCAGATTTGTAAAAATATTTTGTCTGGAAATGACAACTACACTTCGGGGGCCACTACCCCAAAGAAGAAGTACAGGTGCATCCCCTAGTCTCAGGTAGGAGTGTGCTTCTGTCAATGGCTTCTAGCAACAGAAATGTTTCCTTTTCCTCTACTTCAAGCTATTCTAGGGAAAACTCTATCTCGAGTCCTTGTCTGCATTCTCTTTTTTCCCAGTCTAGATGCTCTAATCTTTCATAGTTTCTCACACAATTTCATATCTTTTTTTAAAAAAAATAAATAATGTGGTCTCCGTTTACCAGAAGTAGAAATTTACCTTATCTGACAAACCAACTCACATGTTCATGTTGTTCTTAGCTGTTGCCACATCAGCCTCAACTCATGGTGGCCTCTGACTCACGATGTCCCCATGCCCAAATGCTGCCCATTTTAACTGTTATGATCCTGAGGGATTTCACTGGCCAATGTTTGGCGTTAGGTCTCTCTTCTAATCTCTCTTAGGTTAGACACTCCACTGACGCATCGTAGCAATGTCGTAGCAATGTCATAGCATTGTAGCAACACCATCAGTGTCATACAAACATACAAGCCTCCACCGACAGGCAGGTGTTGGCTGCAGATGACGTACACTGGCTAAGAAACAAACTCATGTTCTGCACAGAAGGCAAGAACTCTACCACTTAACATCCAATGCCTGATAATGTGCTCCTTGTCCTCAGTGATTACAAAGTCTCTATACGACACCAAAAGAACTCTTGTTATTGCATTATAAACGAGAATAATCCGTCCCCAGCAAAATACCTGCTCTCAGGTATCTTAAAAATTACATTTTTATTATTCAGTAATGCTCACAGCACACCATGTGGTCCGATGCCTGAAAGTTGATAAATCAGATCTTGACTAGAGATGCAATCCAGAACTTTTCGCCCCCTGTGGGCTTAAATACTTCATTCAGCCAACAAGAAAGAATTTGAAGATTATATGACTGTAATATCACTAGTGAGTTTTGCTGATGATGCACCAGATCCAATGTCCTATAAAAGTATAAAGATTTCTGTTTTAATTTCTTTTGAAACATCTTCGTCTAAACCGCAGACACGAAGAAATCATTCTTCCTTGAAACAGCAACAACAAAAACAGTGATCGTTTCAGTAGTGGTTTTATTACACTTTTTCTTTTGGTTTGCTTGTTTTCCATCGACAGTTTGTCTCTTGCTCATTTTCCTTTGGATACAGCCAGCTATTGAGTCAGCAGTGTGTAGGCAACTCAAGTAGGACATGATTACTGAGACTCCTTTTATGTTTCTCTCCAGGGTAGCTACCTGCTTTGTCATTGAGAAAAGGACTCATGTGGCCGCCTGACAAACACCTGGTTGCTCAGCAGCAACATCAGTGAGACTTACTTGTAACTCTGCTTTAAACGAGAGTAAAAATGAAGATTAAAAATTCATTGAACTATCCCCGTGGAGCCCAGCTAAAAAGCAAAGAATGACCTCCAATCATAAATAAACCACCAGCAGAGTCAGTACAGGGTAGTGGGCCTGTTTTGTGATTATTACACCCAAATGATGCAGACAAACAAGGCAGTGAGATCAAAATATAACTCAGTGCAGTATCTGTGTCCTTGATGTATTCTCTGACCTAACAGTCAAATTATTTCAGTCGTAGGTTTCTTTTGTATCTTGCTTTTTGAATCAGAATAGTCTCTGTTAGATCTGTGGCAAAAATGCCGGCACAGTTGTCACGTTCTGCGTAATTTAACCTGAAGCAAATATCCCTCTCTTCTGTATTAGAAGCTTGTGGTACTGATTTCTCTGCTTTCTAGTAATAGTATTAGATATTACTTCATTTGTCCATTCCTCTGTAACACACAAATTTAAGGCCTTGAAACTCAAACATCTGTTTTGTTTAACTTATGATTTTGTGAGTCAGGAGTTCAGGACGATCTTAACTGGGGGGCTTGTTTCTGATCCACGGTAGTGTCCGCTGGACAACTAGGGCTAAGGATTCAGTTATAAATTGGCTTTCTCTTTCAAATTTCCAGTGCTTCAGGTTTCCTTGAACTTGCCTTATCTCTTCAAAGTGTCTTGAACTTCTGTGTTGTCCACATGATTTGAGCTTCTTACCACATGGCAGTCTCAGGCGTGTTGAAATTCTTACATGGTGATTTGGTTTCTCTAGAGCAAGTGTTCTGAGAACCCTGGGCGAAGGTGCAAGACTTGTTTTAACCCTGCCTCACAAATTGCAGGGCTTCAGCTTTCCTTACTCTACTAGTCAATCAATCTAGTAGAACCACCCCAGATTCAAAGTAGGCAGAAAGTATCTTCACCTGTCCATGGTAGAATAGTACTGAACACGCAGAAAAGGAAGGAACCGGTGTTCTTGATACTGAAGTGAAGCTACCACAAAATTGTTTCAAGCCTGGTCAGAGTCAGATATTTACATGTGATTTCCTCCAGGGTTTAAGAGGGTGCAGCTATTTAGTGGCTTTATGCCTTGGTTATGTGTTTTTAGATGCTTTCATTTTCAAGAATTTTTATACTATCAAGTTGCCACAAGCTGTTTATAATCAGGAATTAAATATCATGTCGTGATGTCCAGTAGACTTTCCAGAACACAGCCTCCATTGATTCAATAATGATTTATTACGGGAGATGTTGTTACGGTTGTTAGGTACCATTCAATTGGCTTTGACTCAGAGACCTTTTGTATAACAGAATAAAACATTGCCCAGTCCTGTGCCATCTTCCCGGTATTTTGTGGGCCTGTTGTTTTGGCTCTGGTGTCAGCCCATGTCACTGAGGGTTTCTTTTGTTTTTGATGATGCTTTACAGCACAAATGATATTTTTTTCCAGTGATTCATCTTTCCCAGTGCTACGCTGAAAATCAACCAGCTGTAGTTTCACCACCTTTGCTTCTATGGATCATTAAGATTGTGTTTCTAGTTGCTTGTTGATAGCAACAGACACTAGAGATAGTGCAAAAGACATAAATCCCCTTCTTGTAGGAATTTGATTCTAGTGGAGACAATAAACATAAATATGCACTTTTGGAGACTATAAGTACTACGAAGAAAAATACATTAGAAGTCTAGGGAGTCCAGGCTGAACTCTATACATCCTCAGGACCAAGACACGAACCCTCATCAGTCATTCTTGTAATTCTTTCTGCTCAGTATGCTACTAAGCTATGTTGCTGGTGTAATCAATGCAATGAGAATGTACAGTTAGAGGGGAGGGGATTCCACTCCCGTCAAGTCAGTTCTGACTCATAGCTACCCCATAGGACAGAGTAACACTACTCCGTAGAGTCTCCAAGGAGCATCTGGTGGATTTGAACTGCCGACCTTTGATTCACAAATGTAGAATTTAACCACTATGCCACCAGGGTTTCCAGCGACTGGAAAGTGGTACTTAATTCTGGGATTACATAGACACATTTAAATTTTTATAAATACTTATTATTGGGAAAATTTGTTATGTCCTTTCTTTTGTTCTAGAGAATTCTTAGAGTTTATTACATTCCTTGAAACTCTTTTCCAGGGTCATTTGGGCCAAGCAAAGAATAAAAAAACCAATATCTGTATTCAGTTTCCTTTACAACATTATTGTAGACGATACTGTAACTAACAAAGAATAATACTTTTCACCAGAGACATTCTACTATTGGGACTGTGTGTGTGTGCATGTGTGCATGTGTGTGTGTGTGTGTGTGTGTGTGTGTGTGTGTGTGTGTACACTCACGCAGATTATCACAGCTCAAAAAGAAAAATCCGTTGTTTAGTATTATTATGCATCTTAATAAGTAAGATTGCCTTGAGGTTCTAGCTCAGTGAAGGAGATAATAGTATAGATTGTGGCATGGGCTTCTACATATTTGATTTGTGTTAGCTTAACGGGAGGGCATAAAATGATAACGATTTTCTATTTGTCCGAGAATTGTTGCTTAAGTTGATTGTTATTCTTTCTTCCATTCTTTTTTTTCCCCCTAGTGAGCTATCTTCACAACACCTAGAATATTGAGTAGATGAAGTTGAGGTATACCGGAAAAAACTTCTAACTCATTTATCTTTTATAAGAGATATGTAATGATTAACTTATGAAACTTCATTTTATTAGTTAATAATTTAAAATAGGCCTGTCATGGATTGAATTGTGTACCCCCTCAAAATGTGCATAGCAATTTGGCTAAGATAGTGATTCCCAGTGTTGTGTGATTGCCTTCCCTTTTGTGATTTTCTGGTGCTATAAATACTAATCTCTGCCTATGGTTAATTAACTAGATTTACATTAAAGAGGATTGGGGTGGGACTGTACAACTCTTCCTAAAATGACTTCCTTGCTTCAGTGTTAAGGGAGTTTCCTTTCCTTGGAGTTTGGCTCGCACAATCTTTCATCCTTTTGTCCTACAAGAGAAGAAAGGGAAGCAAAGAGAGAATCTGGGACTTCATGCAGTCAAGAAAGCGTCACCAAGAGTAGAGAGTGTTCTTTGGACCTGAGGTTCCTTCACTGAGGTGCTGTCAGGCCAAAGAAAGGCTGATACAACACAAGGACCTTCCTTCAGAGCTGACAGAGAGATGATGTGTTCCCTTAAAGTTGGCACCTTGAATTCACACTTCCAGTCTACTGCACTGGCTAAGAATTGAAGTTTTCTTTGCTAAAGCCATTGACTTTGTGGCATTTCTGCTAGGGCAAATGAGTAGTAAGACAAGGCCCAATGATAACTCACAGAAATCTATCAATAATTAGATATATCCTTGAAGTTGATTTTATAAAACAGCATTTTATTAATGTAATTATGTTACAAATACATTATGTGGGTTGATATTAAAAGGAATCTAGTGGAGAATTCTTTCCTCATAGGAAAATAATTATTCCAGTACAGCCTTGATGCTACTATTGTGAAAATATGTAGTGAAAATAGAGAGATTCTTTGTATTTTATCATAATATTCTTGAGGATTTGAGACAACAGCATAATAAATATTAAATTATTCCCCTTATTTTCTGTGCTCTAGAAACTGCACTTACTGTCTCTCAGAAAAACATAGTTATGTATATGCAATATGAAACACTAACTGAAATTACCACTAGTTTCCTTCAACAAGGAAACCCCGGTGGCATAATAGTTAAGTGGTTCAGCTGGTAACCAAAAGATTGACAGTTAAAATCTGTCTGGTGTTCCTTGGAAACTCGATGTGATGGTTGTACTCTGTCCTATAGGGTCACTATGAGTTAGAATCAACTAGATAGAAGTGGGTTTTGTTCTGTTTTTTAGGTTCGTTCCACAAATTTTACCCGAGAGTTTGTGGAAATTAATGACAGCTCAAAAATGCATTCACAGATCAAAACACAAGGCAGTGAAAAGTAGTTATTGGTACATTGCTTGGGAAGTGAAGGTCTTCAAAGATGAAACACTGGTGCTTAAAATGAGAATACGATTACATTCTGTATTACATGGAATCAACTGTGATACTAACAAAGCCCTTTCTATAAATACAAAGGAACTTATTTTTTCTTTCAAATACATTTTTAATGTCTTCAGTGGTGGGGCATGTCCTGAGTAACAGATCCTATGGTATACTGTTGTGGTTAGGTGCTGTCGAGTTAGTTCTGGCTTACAACAACCCTACACCCAACAGAAAAAGATACTGCCACATTTTGAACCGTGCCCACAATTGCTTTTATGCTTATACCCATTGTTGCAGTCACTGTATCAATCCATCTTATTGAGGGTCTTCCTCTTTGTCACTGACCTTACACTCTACCAAACATGATGTCCTTCTCCAGAGACTGGTATCTCTTGACAATGTGTTGAAAGTTTATAAGATTCAGTCTTGCCGTCTTTGCTTCCAAGGAACACACTGGTTGTACTTCTTCCAGGCTGGATCTGTTTGTTCTTTTGGCAGTCTGTGGTACATTCAACATTCTTCTCTAACACCACAGCTCAAAGGCATCAATTATTCTTCTGTCTTCCTTAGTCATTGTCCAGGTTTCACAAGCATATGATGTGACTGAAAATACCATGACTTGGGTCAGATGCACCTTAGTCTTTGAGGTAACGTATTTAACACTTTAAAAAGGTTCTTTGTGGCAGAGTTTCCCAATGCAATGTGTCTTCTGGTATCTTGACTGCTGTTTCCATGGGCAATGATTGCAGGACCAAGTAAAACAAAATCTTTGACGACATCAATCCTTTCTTCGTTTATCAAGGTGGTCCAGCTTACTGGCTCAGTTATGAGGATTTTTTGTTTTCGTGATGTTGAGGTACAATCCATACTGAAGGTTGTGGTCCTTGATCTTTGTCAGCTCAGGTATCCAGCCAAGTGTGCGGTGCAGACTCTTGCCTGCTAGCCTCTTAGATGAGCGAGGTGATTGCTGTAGGCACGAGTATCTGGCTGCAGCTGCTGGTACTAGGGGGAAGACTAACACTCATACCTGAGTGTCTGTGAGAACGGTTTGTCCCTTTTTGTCTGAATCTGTTCAAAGGAACAGTTTCTGCCCTGAATTTCTGGCTTATGGAAGTAAGCAATTTTTTTTCCTTTAGTCCATACCACTGTTCATTAAATTGTTCCTTCTGTGAGTCTCAGAGGATGACTCAGGGCAGATTTAAGGAGTCAGTCTCCAGAGCCAGTGAAGAGAAAGGAGTAGGACAGACTGGGAAAAGGGAGAAAGGTTTAATCTGAAGGAAAAATTTAAATCTGCACATGGTAGGTTATACAGAAAGACTTAGCTTTTGATGACCTTGTGCTGTTTTACACTGGGCTAGAATGCGGGAGTGAATTCTCTTTTCAGCTTCTCCAGCTGGAGAGATCATCCTCCAACCACCATGCTCAGCTCATCATGCTGGCTGTATCCATCTCCTGACGTGTTAGTTCTAGTGAATCCTAGTCTTCCTTCGTCATCACTCAGTATGATTTTTCAACTTTTCCTTTGATGTCCTAGTCTCCTAGGATGTCATATGCAATGGATTCATTTGTTCTTTTAGGCTTTTGTTGTTAGAGGGGTCAAAGGAAGCATCTGTATACTGTACCATCTTGGCCCTGCCTCACATATTCTGATTATTAATGGATGTTTGCAGCTGCTTCTCGTTCTGAGTCATGCCATGTGACAAATGAAGGTCCCAAAAGCTTTACTCCATCCATGTTATTCAGGTCAACAGTACTTTGAGGGGAAACTATGGTGGCATAGTGGCTAATTGCTATGGCTGCTAACCAAAAGATTGACAGTTCAGATCTGTCAGGGTCTCCTTGGAAACTCTATGGTGCAATTCTTCTCTGTCTGTAGTGTTGCTACAAGTCGACATCGACTTGATGGCAGTGGGTTTGGTTTGGTTTTCTGGTACTTTGACTTCCCAGTTGTCTTTCAAATGCCTTCTACTTTGGAGGGCTCATCTTCTAGTAATCTATCAGACAATATTCTATTGCTATTCATAAGGTTTTCATCAGCTTATTTTTTTCCAGAAGTAGACTCCCAGATCCTTTTACTTAGTTGGTCTTAGCCTGGAACTAAACCCTGACTGCCATGAATCCTGGTGGTATAGCTTCTAGCATCACAGCAGCGTGAAGTCCTCACAAAACAACAAATTGACATATGTGGTAGGGGGGAAGGAGGACATTTTACTTGATTATAATATTATGTACATATATATGTATGTATATATTAGGTTATAATATTACATATGTACATATTATATGACCAGTGGGAAGTGTGTGTGTGTGTGTGTGTGTGTGTGTGCATACACTCCCACTGGTTATAGAATATTTTGATGAGCAGGACCTGTTCTTTCCATCAAATGTTAGTACCCATGAACTTTTCATATCAGTCAAAACTAGAAGGTAGGAAAAGTGATGAAAGTCATTTTTTTGTATGATGTTTTATATAGCACTTTTTTTTTCCACCAGAAGAACATACAGACACAACCACTTTCTTGCTCAGATGGTAAGATTAAAAAAAAAGTCATGTAGCATACATTTAAAGTTACATGTAGAAATCTTGAATTATGAGCCTTTGTAACCCATGGAAAGAGCTTCCTCCTGTTATTTTCCTGTTACTTCTTGAGTTCTTTATAAAAACAGTGGGGAATAAAAACAAACGTGACACAATTAATGATTACTTCATAAGGCCAAAGAAAATTTGGAATAAAGGAAAACTTCGCCACATTGCAATGTTTTATTTCTTTATTTATATCAGTCTACTGTGTGTACAAAATACAATGGCTTTATTTACCATAAACCTCCCACAAGATTAGATAAGATTATAATTCCTTTAACAGCAATAGTCATAACTGTATTACATATTGCTACCAGAATAAGAAAGGATAATGATAGTTAACATCTAATTAGAAGAATATAAATGAAAATATCAATATCTAGCAAATATATTCAGCAAATGTTGCTCTTAGATTTACAACTGAGACTACCGTCCTTTAGCATCATTAGTTGTATATACACATAATGTTCAGAAAAGGTTAAGTGACTAGAACCTGAAAGCCTTCATCTGATTGAATGAAAATACTTTGATGTGCTAGTGCATATTCAAACTATAAATAATGCAATTTTATTTTATGTTATCTTAAAAACACTAAAAACCCTTGCTATCAAGTCAATTCCTACTCATAGTGAATTTGCAGGACAGAGTAAAACTGCCCAAGAGAGTTTACAAGGCTTTAAATTTTTATGGAAAGCAGGCTGCCACATCTTTCTCTTGTGAAGAGTCCGGTGGGTTCCAATTGCCAACATTTCAGTTAGTAGCCCAAAAATAAAAACAAAAAACCATTTGTCATTGAGTCTGTTTCCACTCGTAGTGAAATAGGACACAATAGAACTGTCCCATATAGTTTCCAAAAAGCTTATAGATTTGACATCTGTTTTGGTTAGCAGCCAAATGCTTAACCACTTGGGTCACCAGGGTTCCTTATATCATTTAAAAAAACAAGCAAGCAAACAAAAAACACTGCTGTTGAGTTGATTCTAACTCATACAGACCCTATAGGTCAAAGTAGAGCTTCCCCATAGTGTTTCCAAGATGCACTTGGCAGATTTGAACTGCTGAGATTTTGGTTAACAGGCATAGTGTTAACCTCTATGCCACGAGGGTTTCCTATATCATTTTAGACCTCCATAATGACCTCAGCGAAAAGAGTAAGCTACAAACTGTAAAGTTTGGAAGATGTCAAGATGACCACTTATTTATAATGGATTTGATTTTTTGTTTGATTTACTGTTTGTATTTCAAAGAAGTCAAAGTATTAGAGTCCTCCTTCAGTTTAAATTATTAATAAGCTTTTATTTTGATAATATCGTCTCTGTTATTACCTGAGAATAGTTGTCGAAAATGCTCCTGAATTCTGTTTTGCCTAAGTAGGCTTGATCACAAATATATACAATCACGTACAAGAGAGGCAGACAGAGCTACTTACGTACGCAGCAGAGTAACAGCACACTGAATGGAAAAACTGGTCTCTTGGGACCAATTTTATGCCTTCCTTTACAGCTGTACTGTGCTGCTATGGAACATAATTTATTCTTTTGAAGTCAATGATCCCTGAGGGTTCAAAGCATGATAAGAATTCGGCTCTTGATAGAGTGGATGCATTGTGTAGAATAGAGACTTTAATTCTCAGCCTCACAGAGCGTGCAGACACACCTACACAGACACCAGATGAAAAAAAAATGGCATAACTCACAGGAGAGTGCTTAAAATGATTAGGACTAAAAATGTTGATTTGACATGCAAGAAACAAAATCAGAGATTTAGCTACCCTTGTAAATGGAGCATCTTTATTTTTAAAAGGGAGAAATAATTAAGAGGAAAATAAGGGAGAAATGATTAGATGGCCCAGACTTGACTAAGGAAAATAGGATCACCCTTAAGAAGGAAAACATGAGCAGCTTTGCTAAAATTTGATTTCACAGCACAGCACTCAACTTGGGATCAATTTATAAGCATTCATCCAAGTTACTAATAGCCGATTCATTCTTCAAAAATTATATTTTGAAAATATATGTAAATATACCTTTACTTCTTTAGTACAAATCCTTATGGTTACATTATTTAAAGATAGAAAGCAAAGGAAATTCAGTTCCTCTGGGCACAGTACATACACAATTAAATACAATATGTCATCAATTAGTAATTAGTACAGTAATTAGTTGGCATTTTTATGTGCTTTTTGATCATATTTCAATTCACAAAGAATGAACATAGGATAAAACAACTTAGCTTTTACTAATTGTTGTACCTGGTTTCAGATTAACAGGCTTTGAAACACATAGCTGAAATTCTTATTTAACATCAGTCAACTGGTTAAGCATTAGGCTGCTAACCAAAATGTTGGCAGCTGCTCTTTGGAAGTCCTACAGGGGAAGTTCTACTCTGTCAAGAGTGAGAAAAGAAAGATGTTTGCTCCAGAAAAGGTGTTTGTCTACATATGTATTTTCTCAGAGGATTAGAGGCAACTCAATAAGTAAAGCTCAGTGGCAGATCGGGAGCAAGTGCTTAAAGAGGTAGTAACAGTAAGTTTATTGCAAGTATAAGGTATTTCTTGTACTTTTGTTGCAGGTATAAGGTATTTCTTGTGGATATCAAGAGTTGTGAAAGTTACAGGACTGCTTTGATGCAAGATGTAGCAGATATGTTTGCACAAAGATTAATATCTCGGAGCAAGTCCAACATTTTGGCTCTAACTGGGTTCCCTAGCATCATCAAGAAGCTGGATTCTATTTCAGCCATAATATGAATTTTTCTTTTCTGTGCCTTATAATCATTGATTTGGTTGCTTTGATCCCCTACTTCTAGAAGAAGGATATTGGTTAGACAGTCTATAGTCTTAGGTAGGTTATAGATTGATCAACTGTTTTTTAGGTCATGAATACCTTTTGTTTTTTTTCTTTTTGTTTTCCAGTTGTTCTCAATGAATCCTGTCTTTCAAGTTTTCTTAACTGGGCTTTTGGATTTCTCTGTTTTTTCCTTCATAATGACTTGAATTCCCAAGATAGATTTCTTTAGTGAGAACCTGATATTGCTTGTTGAATTTTCAAGGTAGATTTCTTTGGTGAGAACCTGATATTGCCTTTGTCTCTCTAAATCTAGATATTATACATTGAACTGTGTCCTTCCTGAAATAAATATCAACTTCATTATGCCATGATTCCCAGCATTATGAGGTTCTCTACCATTTTGTGATCGAATGTGATTTTCCTATGTGTAATAGATCCTGATCTCTGCCTGTAGTTCACGAGACAAGATTATATTATGCTAAAGGGGATTAGGGTAGGTTAGAACACCTTACTCAGGTCACAACCTGAACAGGTGCAAAAAGAGTTTCCCTGGGGTGTGTCCTTTTACCTTGCAGGAGAGAGAAGGCAGCCGAGAGAGGGACCTCCTACCACCAAGAATGAAGAACAAGGAGGAGAGTGTATACTTTGGAGCCAGGGTCCCTGCACTAAGAAGCACCTACATCAGGGGGGAATCAATGACAAAGATCTTACCCCAGAGCTGACAGAGAAAGCCTTCTCCCAGACCTGGCTCCCTGAATTTGAACTTCTCGCATCCCAGATTGTGAGAGGAAAAACTTCTGCTTGTTAAAGTCATCCACTTCTGGTATTTCTGTTACAGCAGCATTAGATAACCAAGATACTATAGACTCCTGGCATAATCCAGGAGCAAAACCATACAAAATTTCTCTAATGTTTAACTAAAACTTCAGTGCATTGCCATATGGTGAAACAGATTACAACACCGGTTTTTAGCTGACACCAATAGAGAATGAAGAGTACAGGTCGTAAAGCATATCTATGAAGGGATTCCTAAAATAACAGATCAACATTGGGTCATTGTCCATGGAGGAATAAACATTACTGAAAAGAACTTAAAAAAGATACAATGAGGGCCCTATTACTCTGCCATTCTATTTATCAAAAAGGAAGGCAAGAGGCATAAATGAATCTGTCTTGCCGCTAGGAGTTACCTTCAATATAAAAAGGTGCAGAGTGGGAATGTTTTTAGGTCAGCAGAGCGGGTGGGGAGTGCTGCACACGACGGCATAGTAGGTGGGGTGGGTAGAGTAGGTGGGGTAGGTGGGGTAGGTGGGGTAGGTGGGGTAGGTGGGGTAGGTGGGGTAGGTGGGGTAGGTGGGGTGGGTGGGGTAGGTGGGGTCAGCACCATGGTTACAACAATGACAGAACAGAGATAACTGAATCCATTTTTTTCACATGGATTCTGGTACAATGATTTGAAAATGAAAATATTATGATTTCCTTTCTACTTTAAAAAATTATGCTGTGAGATCACACGTTTTTTCAGATAAAATCCTAACTTAATCCCACACAGAAGCTCTTCCTTGTCGTTCATGTCGCTATCTCCCTCTCTAGTTTAGTCTCTTCTTGTCCCACCTTTAATTACTACATCTGAGTTCCAGAAACACAATGCTAAGGACTGTGCCTGAGTGCACGAAGCAAGCTCCTTCCCAGCTCCTGTGCCTCTCTGTGCCTACACATCTTTCTTGGCAAGTTGTCTCCTTTGCCCTGACAGTTCCTTTTCTTTCTTCACAACTCACTTGGTGTATCGGCAACCATTTCACGCCCCTAAGCTGCATCCTATGATAAATCTATACGTTCCTATAAGTTCTTTGTGTTTAACACCATTATACTCCATCATCCTAGTTTACAAACGTCTTTTCACTCTTCCATATACCTTCAAGTGATTCATCACTATATACTCATATCCTAGCAGAGTTTGTTGCATAGTATCAACTCCAGTAACTTTTTTTTTTTTGATCAAGTGTGAATCCAATATTTACTTAATGGATCTCCTAGAATGTGTTTCACAGAATACTGACATAACTCTTCTACAGAAACTTAAGTTTTAGAGAGAGTCTCGCTCCAGATATGAAGCTGCCATATAGCGATATTATGCCAGTATTTATTGATAAACTCTTACACTAATGTTTTGCATTTGAATTTTGATTTTTCTTCTTCTTCTTTTTTTATTTTTGGCTAGGCATAATAGCTAAGTTGTCAAATTATAATGAAAAGCATTCCAAACTATTTTCTAATAATTACTTTATTCTGATATCTAATGTTACAGGCACTTTGATAGATTTGCCTGAGGACAAAAGAGCAATGCTCCTATGCTGCATCAATCGCAAACATAAGTCACATTAGGAAAACTTGATAATACATTTTTAAAGTGCCATACATAACATTTCTTCTTGCAAGTCCCCATAAAGAAAGGCAAAATTTAAAATAGTTAAATATTTCTTAGTGTCTAGCAAGTTCGGGAAACCCTGGTGGCATAGCGGTTAAGTGCTATTGCTGCTAACCACGAGGTTGGCAGCTCTGATCCACCAGGTGCTCCTTGGAAACTCCGTGGGGCAATTCTGCTCTATCTTACAGGGTTGCTATGAGTCAGAATTGACTCAAAAGTAGTGTGTTTTTGTTTTTTTTTAAGTAGATTGGCAGAAAAAGTCATGCTTTTCTTAGAGAGAAGAAAGTACTATTTCTGGAAACTGCTAGATCATTTTGTGTTTTCCCCATTTTATCAAAGAATCGGACATTCTTTCATGCAGTAGACACTAAATGAGTGACTGAGCTGAAACTCAGAAACAAGAAGTAATGTGATCACTGTGGATAAAAGGCATACAGCTCTGTTCTCTTTATTCAATAATTGCTGTATACTTTCTGTTTACCTTCCCGGATTCACCATCTACTCTTCTTCCTGCTTCATCACAATTGTCTCTCACTGGTAGACTCTGACAGAAAGCCAAAAGGTCCCTTGCTGCAGACCACAAGTGTCAGTTTACCTGGGGATGGGCACAAGGAAGAAGAAAAGTAAGCAATCAAAAAAAGTTTAAGCTTCATAAACTATAATCATTAATTATTTTCCCTTATGCACCGATACAACAAGAAGAGGAAAGTGAAAAAGTTGGCAAGTGTATATGGCCATAATATTAAAATTAAAACATGCATCCTATAGTTCTTAGAAAAGATATATTTGCAATTAGAGATACATCTTTTAGAATCCTTTTCTGAAACTCCAAATGTAAATCATAATGACCTCTTTTATAGCTCCACTGTATGTTACAAGTCAGAGTTGACTCTGTGGCAATGTGTTTGATTGGTATACCATAAAGACTTCTATTTATCATGGCATCTGAGACAATTTATTGCATTTATTTCAAGCTGTTATCTTCTTAGCATTAATGAAAACTTTTTGAGAGAAAGAATCATGCTGTCTTTGCTTTTCATTGTAATGTTTCTATTTGATCATTCCTGGCATATGGTATGCACTTAGAAATGTTTACCGAAAGAATAAATAAATAATTAATGAGATGCTCTTAATAAAAATAAAAGGGTTGGGGCTAACAATGGAGTTAATATAAGTTCTACTTGTGAGTTGTGCTTTCTGAAAATTTATATCAACTCTGGGTTGCAGCAATAGCAGAAGCAATGAAATGAATTTGCAAACCAGTAGATATTTCTGAGCAAAAGCATTTAACTCGAATGGTGTCTCAAAATGTAGAGGCTAATTCAGTTTCATCATAAAAATAGCAGCAATTTTGGGTGCAGACACAGGCCACAAGATGCTTACAATAATGGAGTAAGTTCATGTATTTAGGAAAACTGGGTGTCTTCATGATGTCATTGATTGCCATCATTCGGATGTGGAGATAGGTACCAAGGCAAGTCTAAATCAGTAAAGGCAAGTGATGATTCTTTCTCCCCATGCCTTCAAAAAGAATACATGAAACCTTCATCTCTCAGCAAAGCAAAATCTTTGCATGCCTCATAATTAGTATCAACTTTTGAAAACAGTCATTTGTCACCATTAAGAATCAATTGGATATAATTTTTTTGCTTGCCCTTCTTGAAGAAGTTTCAAATATGATAAGTAATGAAATGAAATAGTCAGTGCCAAAGGGTTAGTTAATCTGCATGGTTTTTATTATAATAGCATCCATAAATGTGTGTATCTGGCTTTAAAACTAATAACTAAAGCACATTATTTAAAATGTGTTCATGCAGAGACAGAAATGAAATTAAGAAAAGAAGAAATCTCAAATTACTCCAAGTAGATGAAATACAGAACACTTTTCTTGAAGTTAGGCAGATCTTAGTGAAGTACTTCCAGTTCTAAGGAATGTTTTCCATGAGAAATTATGTTCAATTAAAAAAAAAGGTTAATTTTGTTTGTAGACTTACCATGGTTGGTAATATTAATAGGGCAATAATATTGTCAGCAAATAGTAGATTGAAATGACAGCCTTCAAATTTGGACACACTCAGTCATTGATTTGGAGCCCCAGTGGTGCAAATGTTTAGGAGTTTGGTGGCTGGCCAAAAAGGTCAGAAGTTCAAACCCAAGTGCTGCTTTTTGAAAACTTAATGGGGCAGTTCTATTCTACCCTGTAGGTTTATGACAGGTCAGAATTGACTTGATGGCAACAGATTTCTTTGGTTGGTTTGGTTTGATCCATATTTTGAGTCAATATTATCCTGAATCAACATTGCATTGAGGTTACAGAAAGTTGCCACTGAGTCTAAGTGTATATTGTCTGGAGTAGATTTGAGCATCCTCTCAGATGGCAGCTTTCCTCATTTCCCTACTGTATCTATGCATGGATCTTTGTAACTGAACTTCTTAACACTTCAGTTCCTGCTTGGGCTTAGAGTCAAGGAAAGGGTGAAATGGTTCTGAAAGACCTTCCTCTTGCCCAGTAGTTTCCATGGGGGAATGAATGGCCTGTATTTCTCTTACTTCCAGGTCTACCAGTAAAGCTCCAAGCTAACTAGCTAGAACCAACTTAACCTAGTTCTCTGTCTCCACTTTTAGTTGGCCTTTCCCTTCCACATTCTGCTCCATGGATCAGACTTACTTAGACTTGATGTGGCCTCCAGAATACCTACACATCATCTCATTTCCTGTATAGCTGGAAATGCATTACATCAAATAGTTGACTACGAATTACAGCATGATAAAGATAAAGGCCACATAAAAATGGAAACAGACTTTATTAATACATCCAAATTACAAGGCAGCAGAAAGTCCTTGAATGGAACAAATGGTTTTTGCTCAACTCCTGCCTTATAGGTTAGCTTTTCCAACCAACCAAGTGGCACCATGGTAGACAGGCCTAGAAAAATGTTTATGTAAAGGTCACACCATGAAAACCTTATGGGATGGTTCTGCTCTGTAACACACAGGGGTTGCCATGAGTCAGAATCAGCTCAGCAGCAGCAGGTTCATTTGTTTATTTAATAATTATAGGGCAATGAATTTTACAAAAGCTAGTAAACACATCACTATCTTTTAGTGAAATGAGATAATCAAATGAATTAAAGTCTAAGAAAATGGAATGAACTTGAAATATTATTAATTTATCAGTGGAAGTATAACTATGAAAGGAAAACAGTCTAACGTTCCTTGGTTTTGTTGAAAACTAAGATTCCATTAATTTATAAAAGGCTGAAGAAGTAGTCTTTTTCTTTTAGGTGTTGGAAACTGTCTGAAATCACTGGAAAACTAAATATTAAAACATTAAGAAGATGTAATGTCAGGGCACTGTCTTAGGCTGAGTTTTCTAGAGAAGCAACACCAGCGAAGCTTCTGTATGTATATATGCAGATATACGTATAATAGCTGACAGTAGGTTGATTCTGACTCACAGTGACCCTTTAAGACAAGTTAGAACAGCTCCATAGATTTTCCAAGGAGGGCCTGGTGGAATTGAATTGCTGATCCTATGGTTAACAGATGTAGTACTTAATCCATATGCTACTAAGGTTTCCATATACATGTATGTGTGTGTGTGTTTGTGTGTGTGTATACAGAGAGAGAGAGAGAAAAAAAGAGAGAGAGAGAGAGAGAGCAAGATCCATGAGGTGCAAGTCCACAAACTTAATTGTTCCAAGAGCTTCACATCCCATTGCTGAATAACACTACAGTCACTTTTGGAGTACTCCCCTTAGGAAGCTATGCACTGATTCCAGCACCTAATCCACCCTTCAAGCAATTTTGAAACTCATTCTGGAACGGCAAATTGTAGACACTGGCACAGCAGCAAGTTCGCAAACTTAATTGTATAGTTAGTTGTCTGTGAGAGAGCTTTTTGCTAGTAAACAAATAACTGTACTGGAACCCCTTCCCTACTCATTTGATCTGGCCCTAAGGAACGTTTTCTTTATTGGAAGATAAAGGAAATATTGAAAGGAAGACGTTTTGATGACATTCATGACATCAATGGCAATGTGACAACAATTCTGAGGGCCATTTCAGAAGAAGAGCCCCAAAACTGCTTTGAAGGGTGGACTAGGCGCTAATATAATTGATTGAGTTATTGTTGGTGCATAGCTTCCCAAGGGGAGCACTTCAAAGGTGACTGTAGTGGTATTCAGCAATGAGGTATGTAGCACTTTTGCTAAGATGAATTCATGAACTTAACTGGCAGTCCTCCTTTATCAAGAAAATAGCTCATGTGGCTGTAAAGTTTGAAAAGTCCCAAGTCTGTGGGTCAGGCTAGAGGCTTTTCTTGAGTCACATAGCCAAAACATCTGATGAAAGCAAGATCCAAACCTCAGAGGCTGACAAACCCCAAGACCAACAAACCAGACAGAAGTTTAAATTCCTCAGAACTAGAGGCCAGATGAATAGGAGCTGGGTGTAAGATCCAGAGCAAGCAAAGTCTGAGAGTCTTGTCATAAAGTCCTCTTATACTGGATACAGGCCATTTCCCTAAGGAAATTCATTTTTAACTGATTGACTACTCACAGCACATCCCATCATGGAGGACTCACTATATTAGTTCTCACCATGGAGGTGATTACCTCATTATCTGACTGACAAACTATAGCATAACTGCCTACATCAAAACCTGCTGGGAATTATGGCCAAGTTGAGATGTAAACTTAATAATTACAGATACACAAATTCCTTGGATAAGCAATACAAGCAAACATAAAAATATTTTTATTAACTTGACTATGTTGCAAAATTTACTTAAAAATGGATTTTAAAAGTGAATTATATAATGATTTTGTTAGTGTATGCTTTGTGTTCTGTATAAGAGGTTTCCATTTTTTAAAAAAATATCAGTCATAAAACATTGTAAATGCAGTTTAAAATTTAAAGGAATATAATTGATTAAGTTACTGAAATGTTAAATCTTTAACATTGTTCTTTTTAGTTTTATTCACTCAGATATATGCTTCATAAATTTATATTTAATATGTCACATATAGATATTTATCTGTACATAAAGGTCCCTTAAATAACTTGCAGTATAATGACTAAGAACTATAGCTACTATCTGAAAGTTCAGCAGTTCAAATCCACGAAGTATTCCTCGGACACCCCATGGGGATTTTCTACTCTATCCTATAGGATCACTTTGAGTAGAACTCAATTCAGTGCCCATGGGTTTGGGTTTGTTTTTATTTTCTGGTGCACTACGGTTTGGTGTCTGGCTCCTAACCAATAAAGGATTGGCAGTTCAAATACACTAGCCCTTCTTGGAAACCATATGCGGCTGCCCCATTATGTTTATTTGGGGGGGTCACTAGAAGTCAGAATTGACTCAACATTAATGGATTTGGTTTGAGGTTTGAGTAATAAAGAAGTTACTGATTCTTTCTAAATTGAAGAAATTGTGTTCATCACACTTTCTAATTACATGCAATAATTTAAAACATAAGAAAAAATAGCCAAACTAGATTTATCCACTTAGAAGTTAAGCAAGTGCCTACGTAAATATTCAACAACTGAAAATCAAAAATCTCCTCTATCCTGGAAACAGCCTTGTGTTGGAATGGGCTAGATGGCAACTGGTAAGAAAATAAAATGAACACAGAACTTCTAAGTGCCGAAGACAATCGTGTGTGGTTGCCTGGTTTCACATTTATCAATTTTTTTTCCTTTTATTTAATATGACTGAATGAAAATGTGCATTCCCATATAAATTTAACACGCCCACCTATATGCAGCTTCCACTGCTCTCCCTGTTCGGTGACAGCACACTATTCCTCTCTGCTCCATACATGTCTCATCCTCCCAACAGTCTCCTTTCCCCTCCTCTCCACCCACTCTCCTTCCTCCAATCTGAGGTCAGCAGGATGATACCCTATACATGCATAGAACCATAAAGTGCATCCAATATGTGGTCACTCTGCATCACCAAGTCCAATCCATTCGTATCCAAAGAGTGGACCTTCGTTGTGATTTATGGGCAAGGGCAGCATCAGGGCCAGGGGCCATGCTCCCAGGGGAACCCTGAAACCACTGGACCATCAATTGCGGTCTTTTAGTAAAATAAAGCTATACAAAAACCATCCTGCAGCAACTTGAAAATCAGAGAACCCTAGAACTTCAAAATAACTATAAATGATTCATCACCCCAACAAATCATGGAATCCCCTGTTTCTTTGCAGGACTTCTCTGTCCAAGGACAGGCTGAAAAAAATATGAGGTCTGCCAATTAAGTCCTCGAACTTAACAATTCTAAGTGCTACATGTCTCATTGCTGAATATAATTATGGTCACCTTAGAAGCACTCCCCTTGGGAAGCTATGCACTGACACCAGCATGGAGTCCACCCTTCAAAGCAATTTTGGAACTCTTTCTGGAATGGCCATTATTCTTGACATCACAGTGGCAAGTTCATGAACTTAACTGTATAGTGGTCCGTGAGGGAATTTTTTGTCAGTAAACAAATTACTGTATTGGAACACCCTCCCTACCCACCTGATCTGGCCTCTAATGACTTTTTTCTTTACCTGACGATAAAGGAAATACTGAAAGGAAGACATTTTTATGACATTCAGGACATCAAGGGTCGTATGACAACAGCTCTGACTGCCTTTCCAGAAAAAGAGTTCCAAAACTGCTTTGAAAGCTGGACTAGGCACTGGCTTTGGTGCATAGCTTCCCATGGGGAGCACTTCCAAGGCTGCTGTAGTGATATTCAGCAATGAGGTATATAGAACTTTTTTGTGGGATGAGCCTATAAACTTAATTGTCAGACGTGTGTGTGTTTAAAACGAATGATGAGCACTCACAAAACAGATTTATTTCGGGTTACTAAAGGTTAAAGATGAGTATCTCTCCTTTACATCATGCCGCCTCAAAGTAATGTTTGTTTGTTTGTTTAATTAAATTAATCTTCTGTGCCTATTTCTAATTTTTTATTGCTTTAAACATGAAGCTGTATGTTATTTATTTGAATTTTCCCCTCACCCCTAAAACGTACAATTGCTATATTCTAACACCGATGGAAACTATTTCAGAGTTGGTGATTTAAATGTTTAAGATATGAGATAACAAGTCATCATTACTACTCAGAGTGTCACTGTTCTCCCAAGTCTAGACCTGCAATCAGCAGGCTGCAGTTTCACAGGCAGTCGGAATGCATGCCGCATCCTGATATCTCCCTAACACACATATTTGTTTTAAAATGCCTGAGTCTGGAGTTTTTATTTATCGATCTTTCCAAACTTGGAGTACTTTTAAGGTTACCGATGGTTAACCAGCTGATTCATCACAATCTGATATTGACAGAATTTTCAACAAAAGGTTTGATTGTCTAGGATTCACTCCCCCACCAAGCAAGTCTAAATTTTCCGTCAAAGTAATTGTATCGTTCATTTGAAAGATTATATTCAGGTATATTCTAATAGAATTAGAATATTTTACTGTTTTCTTCCAAACCCAAGTAAGATAAGGCCCCCTTTTACATTCTTCACGTTGTTTATTAAATTGTGTTGACAATTAATGCTTATGAGTTAA
Organism: Heterohyrax brucei; assembly: GCA_028571685.1. Lineage (NCBI taxonomy): Eukaryota > Metazoa > Chordata > Mammalia > Hyracoidea > Procaviidae > Heterohyrax > Heterohyrax brucei. The sequence goes on from CM053147.1 coordinate 23,743,684, forward strand.
AAATATTTGATAAAACTGTACACACAGCCCTGGGATTTTAAGACTTCTGGTTACTGAGAGTTCTGCTTAAGCCTGAATACTAGGCTGTCTTCAAATAGGGCTTTGTCCCCTTTTCACTTCTAGTACATTCAGTCTAACACAACAATTGCCATTCCACTCACAGAACCGACAAAGAGTCCTGGTGACAAAAAAGTTGAAGTTCTTGGCTGCTAGCAGAAAGGTTGTTGGTTGGAACCCAACAACCATTGCACAGGAGAAAGATCCGTCAGTCTGCTTCTGGAAACATATATAGCCTTGGAAACCCTACGGGGACTAAGTAAGTTCTACTCTGTCCTGTAGGGTCGCTATGAGTCAGAAACAACTTGACGGCAATGAGATGGTTAGGAATCAGAACCAATAGAAAAATATCTGACCACAGTAGCCTCTGATAGTCTTTGGGAAAAAAAAAAGTTGATGACCATCATCTTGGTGACAGCGTCAAGATAGTAAGCATCTGACAACCGGCACACTAGTTGAGGTCTCTGATTCTTACAAACCCACCTTCACCAGGAGATGGTTAGAACTAGTTTATCCAAAATCTAATTAATGACAACCTAAACGCAACAAATTTTATATCCTTAGTTATAACCTAATAAGCAAAACCTTTCTGCTTATTGTTCTTCCTGAGTTTCTCACTACAAGGATTATAGTTACAGTGTGTCTCTCATAGACATACCTACCCCTTACTCTTTAGATCCCTAGATTGTCAAAACTTGCAACTACATGGTTTTGTTTGTTTTGTTTTTGGAATTCTCAATCCATGAAACAGTGATTCCCTATGTGCTTGATCTTTTTGCTAAACAGTACTTCTTGACTTAACCAGTCTATAACTTCCCCAAGACATTGCTTCTTCTGTGTCCATGTTTACTACAACCATAAGAGGCCCTAGCAGCACAATGGTGAAGTGCTTGCCTGCTAACCATAAAGTCTGTGGTTCAAATTCCCCAACCGCTTCACAGAATAAAAGACCAGACAATCGGTTAGCCTGACAATTTGCTCTCCTAAAGATTACAACTGAAGAAACCCTATAGGATGGTGTTACTCTGTCATATATGGTCACTATGAGTCAAAATTGATTTGAAACCACACAACACCATCAAACCGTATATATCAGGGTGCAGAGGTGGTGGTGGTATCCTTGACACCCAGTTGTTATTTCCAGACTACCTCTGCTTCACTCAGGCATAGAAACAAAGTCTCCAGTGGTATTTGGTTAATACAATTCTATGCCAACCATTTTTGCCATCATATGCTGATCTTAATGTCAACAAAGCCAGAGATTATAAGCACCTAAGTCACTATCCTGAGCTCTATCTTCTGTGTGCTAGTATTCCACATTTCTATTTCTGTATCTTTTCCTTAGTACTCCTTAGAACTTTCACTCTATTAAATGTCTGCTCCCTGAGAGGTTTCCATGATCCTTCACAGACTCAACTCAAAAGCATCAACTACACAATGAAAACCAATAGTTTTTATTAAATTAATCCCACTATAATCTTTTTTTTTAAAAAAAATCAACTTGGGAGTCACATGCTCATTTTAAATTCTTCCTTGCTACTTGCTCCTCCTGTGTTCAACGTTCAGCTTAAACTCCATTACTCCAACTATTCCGTGGGAGTCTTCAATGTGTACAAAACAAATGCAAAATAAACTGACTGCTGTTGAGTTGATTTTGACTCACAGTGACATGACACTATAGGACAGAACAGAATTGTCCCATAGAGTTACTGAGGAGGCCCCTGGTAGATTTGAACTGCCAACGTTTTGGTGAGTAGCTGTAGCTCTTAATCACTATGCCACCAGCTTCTGCTTCTATGTGTAGTAGGACATAGTTAGTGGGCTGGGTCTAGCTTAGCATGAACACTGCAGATCTTTCTCCAGGTCTTCTATGTCCAGTTTTCTGAAGCATCAGCAAGAATGGCCAATTTTAGCCCTCCTAGTTTCCTGAAAGTCTAGTGGGCTAGTTCAAACTTTAGCCTCGGTTCTGAGATGTTAGTGATCATTTTTAGATTATCTTTTTAAAAACATCTGAAAGTAAAATTTGATAAATGTAATGACAACAAGGAATTTCAGGGTCTGCTGTATGCCACGTTAGCCTCAGTTTCTCATATACATCACTAAAAGGTAAATATTAACAGCACTTTTTCTCTTGATAGTTCCTGGAAGTTTTTTATCTTATTAAAAATTCTTATATCTATGCTTGTTCTTTAGTGGATATGATATCCTGTCACACAATCCACATATTAACAAGATAATAAATTCTAACTTTTTAAAAATTATGACTACCTCTGTTCTTTCATGTAAGAAATATTTTCCAGTAGAACTGGAGAGCACAAAATCTTCATCAAAGGGTCTAAATCCTGGTAATTTAGCATTTTGAGAGCCAGCCTGGGTTGATTAGATGTTGTCTTAGGTTGAAGATGGTGAATAAATAAGAAGAATGGGCTGGAGTGAGGGAATAGGATAATATGTATAGAGGACTTGCCCACTTTTCTAATCTAAAGTGTTTTCTAAACCAGCAAAATCATAGAGATTCACCTCATAGTAGCTATGTTGTTAAGGGCCATTGTGGAGCTAATAGAAAATGTGTAATTTTGCAAACCACTTGAACATTTTTCATAGTTTGCTAGGAGGCCAGGGAGAGCACTCTTTGGAATATATTGACCTAATATAATGCATCTCATATTATGAAGAGCAAAAGTGAAATTCAATTTCAACATGACATGGGGGTTTAGTGATAGCACTTGATCTGGAACATTAACTTTGCCAAATCTGAGTCTCATGTCATTTCCTATATTTAGTCTATGTATTGGATATGATGTAACATAATGTGATATATTGAGATGTCATATATGAAAGCAATAAAAACAATCAGTTATAATATAGAATGCATTAATGAGTTTATGAATAAAGGCAGGAATGAAGTAAGAATACTTTTATAGTCATTCAGTAATTTATGATAATTATCACAGCAGTCTGAATCTACTAGCCACTCTTTGGAAACCTTACGGGGTGGTTCTACTCTGTCTTTTAGGATGACTGAGTCAAAATTGACTTGTAGCAATGGGTTTGATTTGGTTTATCTGGACAGGATAATGACAGGCTAAAATAGAGGTATGGCAACATGGAGATGATTCCTTAGTTCTACAGTGTGCAATACATTGACTAGCATTCTTTCTAAAGGGGTATAGCCTTTTAAAACATCAAAGACTTTAAAAAGCAATCATTCTTGATCTAGCAAGGCTAGATGCTCCCTCGTGTCTTTTCTCCTAACCAAGCAATTAGAGACGTGTATCAGGATGGTTAAGTGATTGCTTTAAGGAATGAAATCTTCTATTCATATGAAAGTAACCATGGTGGCGTAGTAGTTAAATGCTGTGATTGCTAACCAAAAGTTGGCAATTGGAATCCACAAGATGCTCCTTGGAAACTCTGTTCGGCAATTCTACTCTGTCTTACAGGGTTGCTATAAGTCAGAATTGACACTGTGACAGTAGGTTTGGTTTGGGTTTTATTTAAATGGAGAGTCCCTGGGTGAGGCAAATTGTTAAGCATTTGACTATTAGCTAAAAGGTTGGCAGCATGAACCTTGGAAGACAGGCTTGGCCATCTGCTCCTGAAGGAACACAGCCTTGAACCCTATGGAATACTTCTAGTCTGCACACGTGGTAACTCCAAGACTCATAATCAACTCAACAATAACAACAACATTCATTTTCAATTATCTGGTAGATGACTACCTCACACGGTTTTCTGAACACACATTTAATATGAAACAATGGTAATGGTTCAAAGTTCTTTTCAGTGTTTGACCTTCATAAGTTGAATTGGGCTTTTGTTTGCATCACTTGGAGCATCATATACAAAGGTGAATAATGAAAGATTCAGACAGAAGAGTGTGAGAGTTGTGGGAAACTAGGCAGTGACTGAAAGAAAATGCCACATAACTTGGCTACCTCAGCCTGTGAATGATTACTATAAAGCCTAGTCTAAAAATTCTATCTTTTCCTTCATTAAATATTTTAGCTTAGTAGAAGCACAATTTCTAGAAACTACTCTGGGACACATTTCATTCGTGGTTTATTGCCTCCTGCACATAAGGCCTTTCATTTACTTTGAATAGAAGCCTAAGTGAATCAGGTATCTGCTGCCTGTATGAGATGCCCAGGTTAAAAATACTCCTCATTCACCCAATCCTGTTTCAGGTTGAAGCCAAAGCCAAGTGCCATCAAGTCAGAAACCAATTTGTTTTTATAGAGCCTATGTTGAGTAAGGAAACCTTGGTGGCATAGTGGTTAAGGGTTGTGGCTGCTAACCAAAAGGTCAGCAGTTTGAATCTACCAGACTGACCTCCATCGCAACTCTAGGGGACAGTTCTACTAAGCCCTGTAGGGTCACTATGAGTCTAAATCGATTTGATGGCAATGAGTTTCATTTCTGAGATGCTGAGTAAAACGTACCTCATGAAGGAAGGAGAAGAAGGAAATAAAATGGCTATGAACAGAAATAGTATGGGAACACATATCAATATAATTCTTGGAGGAAAAGAGTTTACATCTAATATTAAATGTAATCAAAATAGATGAATGCAATACAACTTTGTGTGTGTGTGTGTCTATTGTCAAAAGAGGATATACGATGAACTCAGACAGACCTGAGTTTCTATTCAAGTTTTGTTACCTAGTAGTACTTGACTTTAACATGTCATTTAATGTCACTTTGTTTACCAACGTGCTTACATATACAATGGGAGAAATTTAAATAAAAGACGATACCCTAGTGACCAATGCATGCTAATTACACCATGATTCCCCTAAATTAACAAAATTCTATTGTTTACTTCTATTCCAACTTCTTCCCTTTCTTATCATATAAATTGGCAAATGTGTGTCTCTGCTCAAATATAACCCTTATTATTTTTTTAAATTTCTTCTACTAGGTAAATAAGTATGAGATCCAACAGCTAACTTCACAAATTTAATTGTTCTAAGTGCTACATACGTCACTGCTGAATATCACTACTGTCACATTTGAAGTACTCCCCTTGGGAAGCTGTGCACCGACACCAGAGCCTAGTACACTTTTCAGAGATTTTGAAGTTCTTTCTGGAATGCCCGTTGTGCATAGTATCAAGACCTCAAGTTCGCGAACTTAATTGCATAATAGTCTGTGGGGGAGTTTTTAGCCAGTAAACAAATAACCCTACTGGAACACCCTCCCTGCTCATCTGATCTGGCCCCTAGTGACTTTTTTCTTGACCCAAAGATAAAGGAAACATTGAAAGGAAGACATTTTGATGGCATTCAGGACATTGAGGGTAACATGATAACAGCTCTGAGAGTTCCATAATTGCTTTGAAGGGTAGACTAGTCACTGGAGTCAGTGACTATAGTGATATTCAGCTTTGAGGCTTTTAGCACTTTTTCTAGAATGAGTTCACAAACTAAATTGGCAGTCTTCACACACACTGCAAATAATTATTGAGATTGAAAGTAATTGACAGAGTTTGGTGAAACCATACTTGCATGTTTATTAGAGAGTATTTTAAAACATTTTAGTTTCTTGAAAAGTAGAACCAGTTTTTTTTCCCCATACATGTTATAAATAGTCCTATTTTTTAAATTCCTGGATGGTTCTCTTCCTTTGTCTTCTCCTTTGTACTTTCCTGGCTCTTTTTTAATAGAAGCCACTAGAGACTAGATGAGACAGTTTCATCTTGGAAGGAACCCATATTCAATTTTTATTACACTGCCATTTCATTTCTTGCTGGAGTGGCAGGGGTCTTTTCAGGCTATTGCAAGATCATCAGCAGTGACTGCATAGCATGATCTTTTCTCACCACTCATGGAAATTAGATTTTTCTCCCATTTTATGCATCACTTTATATATTGCATATGCTACCTTTAAAACCACTTGCAACAATACCATGTAGAACCAGAAAACAACAGCACAATTTGTACTTGAAGCATCTATCTCATAGCTTAGTACAGTTTTCAAAAGTCAGCTTTAGATTCCACGTTAAGAACTTTTCTCTGTCAAAGATGTCTCATTAGTAAATTTTGTTCCACTGCAGCCTAAATGGTTCCACAGTTTACACAGACATTGAGTCTCTTTTAGGAGTCAGTGAAAATTAGGATGAGCTTACTCAGAAAAGACAGAATTAATCTAGTGGGAGTATAGTGCATAATGCAGTTTTTCCTACTGCTAACATCTGTGAGATGATTTGCTATAAGGCAAATACAGGATTGTTCCTTAATGTTTACGTCAGTGTAGTAAGCCATCTCCTCAAGAATTGAGCAACTGGAGGAAGTCAGTGGAAAAAATGAATGAAATAAATAATCTGGCTGTTTCTGGTTGGAATGTATGTCCTTCAAGGCTCTTTTTGACCCACGGATCTATCAAGTACTTTGTTAATGCCTAAAAATCTTAGCTTCCAAGAGGCTGAAGATAAACTGTGAATCTTTGTAGCAAAGCAACAAGTGTGTTATCGTTTCATAATCGGTGTCCGTACAAGCCTGTGTTCTTAATAACAGTATCTTTAACATTATTTATGTGACTGATGATACAAATATGGAAGTATAACTATAATAGCTAATAATTAAAAGCATGGAGAGTTCATGAAGCGACCTCGGCATATATGGAAAATGAATTTATAACAAAGTTGACCCGACAGAGCAGCGGGGAAGTACAGGCATTTCAATAAATCAAGCTGAATTAAAGGACCATTAGAAAATAAAACAATTTTAATCCTCTCTTCACACAATCCACACACGCATGCGTGCGTGTGCATGCTCGTGCACACACACACACACACACAAAATCAGTTGAGAGGAATATAGATTAATACATGACAAGGAAATAGATTAAGAATTGGCTTAGTCATCTAGTGCTGCTATACCAGAAATAACTGCAAGTGGATGGCTTTAAAGAGAGAAATTTTTTTCTCACAGAAAAGTAAGGGAAAGTCCAAAGTCAGGGCATCAGCTTCAGGGGAAGTCTTTCTCTTTTAGCTCTGGAGGTAGGTCCTTGTTGTCCATCTTCCTCTGGACTGGGAGATTCTGAAGCTCAGGGATCCTGGATCCTTTGCAAAAGACATACTCTACTCCTGGCACTGCTTCTTAGTGGTGTGACATCCTCAACCCTCTGCTTGCTTCCTTTTCCTTTATAGCTCTAGGGATTGCCTCAGGGCACAATACAATCTTCCACCTTGAGTCCTGCCAGGCCAACCCAACTGCCACTCATCCTCTCTTGTTAACATCATAGAGGCAGAATTTGCAACATGGAGGAACATCACACAATGTCAGGAATAACAGCCTTTTCAAAATGCTACACACATTTTTTGGAGGGCACAATTCAATCCATGACAAGAATCTAAAGGATAACATGCAAATACATTTATGATCATTTAACAGCCAAAGCTTTTCTAAACAAAACACTGGAAGTATTGTAAATATTTGATTTGTCAGGTGTCATCAAGTTTGTTCTGGCTCATTGCGACCCTATATAAAACAGAAGAAGCACTGCCTGGACCTGTGCCATCCTTGCAACGGTTGCTGTATTTGAGCCCAATGTTGCAGTCACTGTGTCAGTCCATCTTCTTAAGGGCTTTCCTCTCTGTCTTTGACCCTCTGCTTTACAAACTGTTATGCCCTTCTCCAGAAGCTGGTCTCTCCTGATAATATGTCCAGAGTACGTAAGTAAAAAAATCTCAACATCTTTGCATCTAAGGATCATTCTGACTACACTTGTTCCAAGACAGATTTGTTCTTACTTCTGTCATTCCATGATATTTCCATATTCCTTTTAAATACTCTGATTCAAATGCATCAGTTTTTCTCCAGTCTTCCTTATTCATTATTGCTTGTTTTAAGTACAGCTTTTGCAAACATATGAGGCAACTGAAAACACCATGGCTTTGGTCAAAGTGACATCTTTGCTTCTCAACACTTAAAATAGATCTTTTGCAGCAGATTTGTCCAATGCAATAATTCATTTGACTTTGAGTCGGATCCAACTCGAGGGCACTTGGCTGGCTTGTGACTGAAACTTCTATGCTCGTTGATTGTGATCCAAGTAAAATAAAATCCTTGATAACTTTAGTCTTTACACCATTTGTCAAGATGTTGCTTATTAGTCAAGCTTTGAAGATTTTTTATTTATTTTTGTTGAAGTATTATCTATACTGAAGAATGGAGTCTTTGATCCTCATCAGTAAGTAGTCCAAGACTTCTTTGCTTTCAGGAAGCAAGTTTGTGTTATCTGCGTATCTCAGGTTGTTAATTAGTCTCCCTCCAATTCCAGTTTTAAGTTCTTTTTCACATGCTGCACTTTCTTGGGTTATTTGCTAAACATACACATTGAATAAATGGGGGAAACTATACAACTGTGACACACACCTTTTCTGATTTTAAACCAAACAGTGTACTCATGTTCTATGTGAAAGACTGCCTCTTGGTCTATGTATAAAAACCAAAGCAAACCCATTGATGATGAGTCAATTCTGACTCACAGCAACCCTATAGCTCAGAGTAGAACTGCCCCATAGAGTTTCCAAGGATCACCCAGCAAATTTTCACTACCTTTTCGTTAGCAGATGTAGAACATAACCGCTATACCACCAGGGTATGTATGGGTTCCTCAGTTAAGCATACTGGAATCCTCATTCTTTAAAATCTTATCCATAATTTGTTATCATCCAACACAGTGAAATGCCTTTGTACAATCAGTAAAACACAGGTAAACATCTTTCTGATATTTTCTGCTTTCAGCCAAGATCCATCTAACATCAGCCATGATATCCCTCTAGCATGGATTGAGTTGGGCCCCCTCCAAATATGTGTAAACTTGCTTAGGCCATGAATGTCAGTCTTGTGCTTTTGTCCTTCCAAAGCTGCTTTCGAATTATCTTCCATATACTTTCACTTGCATGTGATATTAGTGATATTATTCAATAATTTTCACATTCTGTTGATTCACCTTTTTTCGGAATGGGCGTATGTATGGATTTGCACCAGTAGGTTGGCCAACCAGCATAGTAAGTCACTTTATTACCTAGGTCCTTATTCTGTTCGTCTTCACTCTTCTCACTTGGTCAAAAAATATTACATTTCAGGACTCAGTAATAGTGAGTCACAATAGTATAAACCTGTGTTTTCAAGACTTGGCTAATGAGTTTGAATACAGTGGGACCATTACTGTTACCGGTTCCTGAATCCTACCCAGAAAGTTGAGGATCAGTTCTTTAACACATCTTGCTAAATGCTTTCTTTTCTTTTTTAAATTATGGTGACTAGCTATGTTTTAGATACACTAAACCCACCCAAAACCAACTGCTGTGGAGTCGGGCCTGACTCATAGTGACCCTAGAGGTCTGAGAAGAACTGCCGCATAGGGTTTTCGAGAAGCTCCTGGTGGATTTGAACTGCCAACCTTTTGGTTAGCACACATAGCACTTAATCCACTACACCAGCAGGGTTTCCTTGGCTACACTAGATTTTGATAAAGTTTGTGAACTTAGAGGGTCAGTGGATCAATGCTTCCCAGTTTGTATGAATGCAGCGAAATTCTATGGTGAAAAACAAAAATGTAAAGTATAAATACAAATACCTACCTGAATGTGCTCTTGTGATACTGAAAGGTAGTTACTGCACATTGTACTCATTTTACAAAGCTTTCTAGTTATTATTGTCCTAGCTTGACAGCACAGTATTCAAATTTTTGAATTGCATCCTCATCTTTAAGTATCTCTTTCCTATTGGATTATAGAACTCTTCTCTCATTTCCCTCACCTACCCACATACTGGAGCCCTGGTAATGCAGTGATTAAGCTCGGCTAGTAACTATGAGTTGAAATTGACTCCATGGCAGTGGGCTGGGTTTTTGATTTTAGAAACCAAAAGGTCAGCAGTTCAAATCTATCAGCCCCTCCTTGGAAACCATATGCGGCAGTTTTACTGTGTCCTGTAGTGTCACAGTGACAATGGATTGGGGTTTTTATTTTTGGATACTCACACATTTCTAGCTTTTTCATCTCCATAGCTTCCATGGAATTTTTTATTCTCTACATATTCTTTCATATTGGTACCACCCAAATTTTTCAGCAAATTTGTTTTTTCTTACCTATAGTAGGCATTATTAATTACCTACCCAGCATTTTATCCCCAACCTCTGAATAATATGATTTTGTTGAAGTTTCCTTTTATTTTCTATCTAACTTAATCACCTTGAAAACTAAGGTGTGTCCGAACTAAGCCATATTGTTTTCAATCACGTCATGTGCATGAGAAAGCTGGACAGTGAATAAAGAAGACAGAAGAACTGCTGCCTTTGAACTGTGATGCTGGAGAAGAATATTGAATATACCACGGACTGACAAAAGAACCGGCAGATCTCGCTTGGAAGAAGTACAACCAGAGTGCTCCTCAGAAGCAAGGATGGTGAGACTACATCTTACATACTTTGGAAGTTTTGTCAGGAGGGATCAATTCCTAGAGAAGGACACCTTGGTAAAGCAGAATGTGATTAAAACAGAGGAAGAACGTCAACAAGATGGACTGACACAGCGGCAACAACATGGGCTCACACACAGCAATGACCATGGGCATGGCACAGGACCAGGCAGTGTTTTGTTCTCTTGTACACAGCATTGCTATCAGTCAGAAGTGACTCAACAATAATAACTTGGGCAAAGCTAACATAATCCCTTGGTTTGTGATTATTTCATGATTAAGATAGTCAACACATGGCAACCAGTTGTCAGCTATTACTGGTTGAGGACTGGGCATGTGACCTAAGACAGGCAATCAGCATTTTTATGCAGTACTTTTGCAGAAGAGTTTTCTCCTTCATTCATTCGCTCCTTTCCGGTCCCATATACGAACAAGGTCTCAAGTGCCTCAGCTGCTGCCAGTGGCTTTCTATGAGCAAGAGAGGAGGCAGTTAAGTCCCAAAACACTTCTCTAAGGAGACTCAAGAGAACCACAGCAGCATGGAGGTAGAGCTCTGATGTGGCAAATCTGGAGCCCTTTTCACATTCTGACTTCTTGTTTTTGATGACCAAAAAATGTCTCTGTCACTTAACTGGTATGAATTTAGCCTCTAGAGGGTTTTCTGAGTGAATTTACTTACTCAAATGGCTTCAATAAATCAATACAACTATTTATTAATTCACGTCTTCCGATTAGAATTTGCCCGTGATTATCAGATATACATATTGTACTCTCAATTTAATATGTGTGCCATTTTCTATATGTTCCCATGTAGCCTATGGAACTTAGCATCCTATCCAGAAAATACACATGTAAGTCTCAAAGGACTGATGTGACCCTCTCTGGCTTTTGGAAGAAACTCTGGTGGCAAAGTAGTTAAAGGCTATGGCTGCTAACCAAAAGGATGGCAGTCTGAATTCACCTGGTGCTCCTTGGAAACTCTATGAGGAAGTTCTACTCTGTCCTAGAGGATCACTATGAGTTGGAATTGACCCAAGGGCAATTTTTTTCCCCTAGTTTTTGGGACATTTCACCGTTACTATTGTCCCCCAGCCATTTAAGTTTGATGCCTCCCTCTTGTTGCCCTCACATCTGAACAGTTGCCACTTTCTCCACTTCCAGTTTATAGCTGGGTATAGCTTACACCCAGTCCCTGACTCTACCTGCTGTGTCTACCCTTCACATCATTTCACACTGATTCTTCTAAAACACTGATCTCATTGAAATTCTTTCTATACTCTTTGCATTTTTTACTTTCCTTGACTTTTAATGCCTGTTCCCCTTCTTTTTCCCATCTAGAGAATGCCGCTTCACTTCCCAGTGCTACCATTTCTTTGAAGGTATTCCTTGTACAGAAGACATTATTAGTGACAACCATTTCCATATCTCTGGAGCACTTTGTATGTACCACAAATGTAGCACTTGAAATATTTTGTTATTTCTTTTTATATTTACATTTTTCAGTATAAGGTTATTGAGAATAAGAATGTTTGTAAGTCATATTTTTAAACCTGTGTCTATTGCAGTGCCAGGGCCATTGTAGCATACTTAATTAATAAGTATTCATTTGTTAAACTCATACCATTTGTTTCCTGCCTTTAAGTCTGTCTCTAAGATTAAAAAGTTTCTCTAATTCATAATTTGTTATGTTTTAAAATAATGTTTGTTTTAAGATTATTCTATTTTGTTTTACTTTCTGCATGCTTCAAATACTTACTAGGTTTTGTTTAGCGCTAACACAATCTCCGTAGAATGAGAGTGACATTTAATTCCCTGAATATATCCTCCTATAATTATGAATCCCCTATTCCCAGACTCTACAACTGGGAAACCTATAATTTATTCTAAGTTATAGATCAGTTTGTAAGTGTTAATTGAAGTGTGTTAGTCTGATGATTTCTAGAATCTAAACAGTTTTAATAGAATCTTTCAGGCAATCAGTCCACCGGGTATACCTTATTAATGCATCACACAACTTATTTAATATGTACAGAATTTCTCACTTGCATTCCATCAAATATCTCAGTCAAACGTCACTTATTTGACAACTAATTTGTCAAATAGATTTGCAAAAACAACTGATTTAAGAGGCCTTGGTATCTTAAAGTTCTTGGTAATTGGTCACAAATGTGGCCTTAGCTGATTAACTATGTCTCTATGGAGGAATCATTGTTATGTTTTAGTAACTTCTAAGTGGAACTACCCTAGCATACAGTGAAGATAAGAGCAAAGAGTTGTGACTTGGAAAAGTTTAATGCTTACACTCTATTTTTGCTGTGATTATTGTTTGGTGTAATTGATTTTCCAGCATAAAAGTTACTGTTGGAAAGATTTAAAAAGGTATTTACATGAATAGAATTGGGGGTAAACTGTCTGGTGGTGCAGTGATTAAGAGCTCGACTTTTAACCAACATGCTAGCTGTTCAATTCGCCAGTCATTCCTGAATTAACTCAACTTCAGCAAATTTTGGTTTTTGGTTTTTTGATCCAGTGACCAAGACTAAAAGGGAAACACTAGTTTGGTTTAAATTCCTTTCTCCACTTGAACTTTTTTTTTTTAAATATGATGTCCTTCATACTAATTTATTTAATTAATTTACGTAATTGTGGATTAATTGCAGAACCAGGGATATCAACGCTGATGTCAGATAGATCTTGGATGAAAGCAAAGAATACCAGCAAGATGTTTACTTGTGCTTCATTGATTATGCAAAAGCATCCGACTGTGTAGATCATACCAAATTATGGCTAACGTTGAGGAGAATGAGAGTTCCAGAACACCTAATTGTGCTCTTAAGGAATCTGTATGTGGATGAAGAAGCAGTCATGCAAACAGAACAAGGGGACACAGCATGCGTCAGGGTTGTATCCTTTCACCATACCATTTTAATCTGTATGCTGAGTAAATAATCCAAGAAGCTGGATTATACAAAGAAGAACAAGGTATCAGGATTGGAGGATGACTCATTAACAACCTGCGTTATGCAAACAACATCACCTTACTTACTGGAAATGAAGAAGATTTCAGATACCTGCTGATGAAGATCAAGCACCACAGCTTTCAGTATGGATTGTACCTCTATATCAGGAAAACAAAAATCCTCACAACTGGACCACTAAACAAGATTGTCATAAATGGAAAAAGGATTGAGGTGTCAAGGATATCATTTTACTTGGATCCACAATCAAAGCCCTTGGAAGCAGCAGCCAAGAAATCAAAAGACGCATTGCACTGGGAAAATCTGCTGCAAAGGATGTCTTCAAAGTATTCAAAAGTAAGGATGTCACCTTGAAGACTAAAATGCGCCTGACTCGAGCCATAGTATTTTCAGTCACATCATATGCATGTGAAAGCTGGACCATGAACAAAAGAAGATAGAAGAAGAATTGATGTCTTTGAATTGCAGTGTTGGAAAAGTGTATTGAATGTACCATGGACCGCCAAAAGAAGAAATAGATCTGTTCTGGAAGAAGTACAACAAGAGTGCTCCTTGGAGGCAAAGATGGCAAGACTGGGTCTTACATACTTTGAACATGTTGTCAGGAAAGATCAGTTCCTAGAGAAGAATATCATGCTTGGTAGAGTAGAGGGTCAGTGAATAAGGAGAAGACCTTATTCACCGATGAGATACGTTGACACAGTGGCCGCAACAATGGGCTTAAGCATGAAAAAACAATTGTGGATATGGTGTAAAACCAGGCAGTGTTCTGTTCTGTTGTCCATAGAGTCTCTATGAATGGACTCAACGGCACCTAATAACAACAGCCTACATTCTTTTTGTACCTTACAAAGTTAAAAAAAAAAAATTCTATTTTAGTTTTAAAACATGCTTTCAGTAAGATAGTTCAACTTGGAAATTTTTACCTTCTGTGTATTTGCTTGTAGAACGTTTGTAATCTTGATAACTGCCTCACCTTTAATGTATGGATATGGACTTCTGAAGTTTGAATGCTCTACAGGGTCTGTGGCCCGCAGTTCAAGGGCCACTTTCTTAGATGTGTTGACTAGCGATATGTAGGAAGGTCCAAGAGAGGACAGTGGGATCTCCTTCAGGTGACACCTGTAACAATAAATATCTTGTGTTTGGAGTTGTTTGGGAAGTGAAAAAACTTAAACAGGTGATTATAAATTATATTAAAGTGTAAAAAGCACTTTGATTTTATATAAACTTTGGTGAAAGGCCTTTTCCAAGGTTGGATTTGAGAGTTGTAGTATCTGTGTTTCTATACTACCAGCATGCACAATGACATCAATAATCCTTCTGCCATTAAGTCAGTTACAACTTTTAACCTACTAAAATTTAGTCAGCCCAATTAATATCTGTATTGACAATATGGAATTGGGACCTTGTGTAGATTATAATTTCACAAGGAACTCATAGCTTCTAGTACTAATCCTGGGCTATTTTTATCTTCCCTCATTTTTAGGTTGCAACTGTTTTTATCATCTTTGCTAGCTTTACTTTGAAAATTCCTCTGCAATTACTTTTATCATTGAATTTATTCAAAATTAGAACAGTACGTAAATACTCTAAACTTTGTATAAAAGGATGACAGAAATAATAGAAAATAAACCTACTCAGTTTTCCTTTGTAACTTTTCCTTGAACATAAGTACTATGAAATAGTTCTTTCAAAGAATTTAGAGTTTATTTCCTTATTGGAAAATGATGTCAGTCTTTTCTAGCACTTTGCTGTAGGGCTCAAAGTTCCTTATCTTCTGTGTTCTCCCCTAATGTTCTTCTCCTAAGCAAATATTACTCTTTTTTTGTAACAAAAATTGTAAGATCTCTCTTTTTTTTTCATTCACTGAATAATCATCAGAGTTCCTATGAGATCTCTCTTTCTTAGTCTTGTGCAGACTTATCTGTGATAGGTAACATTTATCATCTTGGATGAATAAAACAGAAATCTCATTATTCCACTATATATATATTTTTAAAGTGAGATGTCTTTTCCCCTTTTGACTCTTATACAACTGGCAATTTCCAAAATTCAAAGGGTAATAATCAATAATCAAAACCCTGCCAAAATAATAAAGACTTAACTCAGAGGTCTCTTTCCCTAGGAAAATACTATTTTATAATATTTGACAAGTAATATTATCCTGGATGGAAAGTAGGGTAGTAGTAGATTTTTGTTCATGAACATTTCATATTTTTATTATTGAAATACAGAATATGTATTCTTATATTTAATATTTCATATTAACTGTGCTCATGAGGAACCTGTACATAGATCAAAAAACAGTCATTACAACACAGCAAAATGTGTGGTTTAAAGTCAGTGTAGTATCTTTTCACTGTATGTATTCAACAACCTGTTAGAAATCCTGGTGGCATGTTAAGAGCTATACCTGCTAACCAAAAGGTCAGCAGTTCAAATTCTCCATGTAGTCCTTGGAAACTCTATGGTGCAGTTCTACTCTGTCCTATAGGGTCACTATGAGTCAAAATTGACTCAGCAGCAGTTGAAATTTATTGTTGCTGTTATTTACCCTGTGTGATGAGACACAACCTTGCTTTCTGAAAATAAAGAAGCCTTCAAACACTGATGAAGATCAAAAATCACATCCTTTGGTATGAATTATAACTCAGCATAAAGGAAACAAAAATCCTTCCCACTAGACATTGATGTCAAGGATTTCATTTTACTTGCATCTACGATCAACACATGGAAGGATCAGTCAAGAAATCAAAAGACATACTGTACTTGGTAAATATGCTGGGAAAAAACCTCTCAAAAGTGTTGAAAGGCAAGATTGTCACCTTGAAGACAAAGGTACACCTGACTCAAAGCCTGTTGTATTCAATTGCCTCATACACATGTGAAAGCTAGGTAATGAATAAGTAAGACAGATGAAGAATGACTTATTTGAATAAATGTGTTGATGAAGAACACTGAATGTACCATGAAAACCAAATCAAAGCCAGTGCCATGGAGTTGGTGCCAACTCATAGCGACCCTATATACTATAGGCTGCCAAAAAAAATGAACAAATCTGTCTTGGAAGAAGTGCAACCAGAATGCTCCTTAGAAGCGAGGATGGCAGGACTTCATCTTCCATACCACGGGGAAATTACATGAAGGGACTGGTCCCTGGATGAGGGTGTCACGCTTGGTAAAGCAGAACATCAATGAAGAAGAGAAAGACCCTCCATGAGATGGATTGGCATAGTGGATACAATAGATTCGAGCATAAGAACAATTGTGAGCATTGTACAAGACCTGACAGTGTTTTGGTGTGTTGTATATAAGGTCAGTAGGAATCAGAACTGACTCGATGGTATCTAGCAACAAAAAATACATGAGTGGTACCAACTTGAAGGATTACATCATGAAGTTCACATTAACTACAGGAATAGGTAGTATTTGTTGTTTATTATTTTCCTGTTCTCAGAAAATTAAAGTGCAAACTATAAACATATGTATAGCCGTAGTATAGTAACACCACTTCAGATAAAATAGAGTCTTGGTTGTGCAGTGGTTAAGAGCTACAGTATGCTGTGGCTGCTAACAAAATACCGGTCAGTAGTTTATATTCAACAGCCATGACTTGGAAACCCAGTGAGCAGTTCTGTTTTGTCCTACAGGGTAACTATGAGCCAGAATCAAATCAATGGCACCATGTTTTAGACAAAATGAATTGCAGTAAGAAATAAGTGATTGTATATAAGTAAATTCATGGTGTTAGGCTGATATTTTAACAACAACAACATTCAACCTTCTAACAAATCATTGCAATGTTTATTTTGTTTACTTGAAACAATGGTCCTCAATAAATATTTGTGGAGTTTATGAAATGAATTCATTTCTCTTCCTAAAGAAGTCAAAAGGGTTGTATATTTTGACAAAGTGTTACAGTTTTATGAACACATAATCCCAGTTGTGTACAGCAGCACTTCTAGTAAACACCAATAAATCTGAGTAATAATTAAGAAGGCTTAAATAATAATGCAACTGGGACATTTGGTTCATCATCATGGATGCTGGATTTGTAAGTCTCTTTCTCTGTATGATTCCTGTTCGTGTACAACAAATTGTGCCCGCTTGCACCCACATTTATGATATGCCCACATATCCATATCCAGTCTTGTCTTTTCTTTGTCTGCATTGACTAAAGGATGTAGTTGCTACAGAATTATGAATCCAAGCATATATTCCAAGTTCAACTGCAGGGAGCAGGAGTGAGCAGTGAGCAGGACCAGACACTGTCCTCGTTATTTTCAAAAAGTGTTCAGATTAATCCTAACAAAACCCTTGTAAAACAGACTTTACCTATACTACACATTAAAAATAGAAAAATGCAGTAGGAAGAAATTAAATAACTTTCCTAAACCACATAACTCTGGGGTCTGGGATTTGAAACCAAATATTCCTGGCCTCAAAATTCATTATGTTTCAATTCTCTAATATGTGAAAATCAAGAATTCAAATAAAAGACCCTCTTTGGCTTCTAAGAATTTTAATGGTAAGATAGGTAGAGTGAATGGATGAAGACCTGCGATTTCTAATCATTGCTTTCTTGTTGTGATTCTCAGTGGTTGGAGTTTCAGTCACAGTGCTATCACTTTAGATGGTGAGTAGTCACAATTTCTCTTCATCCTGAAACTGAAGTGATTTGCTTTTCATAATTAAAAACTTGACTATAGTTTTTGCCAAAGGAATTCAGAAGCTTTAATACCATTTCAGCAACATCTACCTATGCTTAAATTATTGTTCACATTTTATTCAAGGCGGTCAAGTGTCCCAGATAAGATAACGCCCTAAGACAGAATTCAGCCTGTGCTTTCAGAGGAAAAGTGTACCAGAAAGGCTACACTAACATGTAGTTTTTCTGCTATTTTCCATTTAGAGAGCCAAAGCTACAAACTTACACACTCGAAATTAATAATGATAGCAGAAAGCAATGGACACAACAGCATAAAATATTTCCTTTACAGTAATTAAAATTATAAGTCAAGATCACAGGCAGTTCACAAAGTCAGGGAGTCTATTATAGTTAATGAGTGTCATGGATTGAATTGTGTCCTCCAAAAAATGTGTGGCAACTTGGCTAGGCCACAAGTTCCAGTATTGTGTGATTGTCCACCATCATGTCATCTGATACAATTTTTTATGTTGTAAATCCTGCCTCTGCGACATTAATGAGGGAGGATTAGCAGCAGTTACGTTAATGAGGAAGGACCCAGTCTACCAGGTTAGGCTGTATTTTAAGTCAATCTCTCTTGAGATATAAAAAAGAGAAAAGTGAGCAGAGAGACAAGGGGACTTCATATCACCACAAAAACAGTGACTGGAGCAGAGTGTGTCTTTTGGACCTGAAAGTCCAGCACTGAGCAGCTCCTAGTCCAGGGAAAGACTTGACAAGAACCTTTCTCCAAAACTGATAGAGAGAGAGCTTTCCCTTTGAGCTGGCCCTTTGGACTTGAACTTCCTACACTGAGACAAAAAATTAGAACAGAATTTTAATTACTTCTGAATTAAAACATCATGGGAAGTTTTCTGTCGTACATCACAGTATGTTCAAAGTGAGTATATTTTGTATTGAACAAGTTAAATCATGTAAGTATTACTCTCAAGATTCAGTACACTGCTAAAGTTGCAGTCTCAATTTGCAAGTTGGGTTTCAGCAAAGACATAAAAAGGCTTAATTTAAGTGTTTTTAAAATAAGAATATGATTATGAGGAAACTTTGTGCCTGGATTTCAGAGAGGCTTAACATAAGTTGTCTTCCCCCACCATTACCCAAAAACAGCCCGCAGGAATTTGACCATAACAAAAGCTTTACCCCTACACTCCTAACCAAAGCTTTTCTCCTATCGAACCTTCACCATAACCAAATCCTAACTCTTCTACTTCTAATCAACACTTCTTCCTTATTAGATCATAAATCCCCTTACTGAAAGTTCTTCCTACCCCCTCTTCTCTTTTAATTAAACATTATTTCCTTATCCCCTCACCCCACACTATCTCATCAGAACTTTAAAACTGTAAAATACTTGCCCTACCAGCCAGGAGTGGACTGAGCCACCATTCAGCTCAGACCCCATTCTCTTTCTCTTCCAGTAAACTTCACTGGACCCTCAGACTTAAGTGTTTCTGCCTTTGTTTCATGCTATTCTCTCCCCAACATACTGTATACTACATAGTAGCTTTAAGAATATCAAGAAAGATTAAATTAAATGTGGAAAGAACACCAACAATTAAATTATTATCAATTTTGAGTATGATAAAATACAAGAAAGGTATTAAAAAGAAGAAATTTTTCCCAATATTTTGTGAAAAGGAGATGATTGAAAAGGATAGTATTATGCTGTTTTGTTTACTTTAAAGAGCAGTTATGTGAATGTGGACATCTATTGAAAAACATTTTTATTTACAAATCATAAGTATGTCTTTACATTAACTGAATGAACTGTAAATAAAACAGTTCTGAAAAAGTAGATACCATGCTTAGAGTAGAAAGTATTGATTGATAAAAAATTTTTAAAAAGTGAGAACAGATTTAAAAGGTTTATTACAAGTTGGTGAGTTTGCTGCAGGTCTTGAGAGCAGGCCAGCTGCATGGGATTGGTAGCACATCTTCTGGTATGTGAAACCTCTAGAAGATCCTATTCAATAATTGTATCAGGAAAATAAATTACAATGGTGTTTCTAGTTGTGGTAGAAATTCCTAGTACTATTGCTCTGTAAATTATTTTTCTTTACTGGGCTTACAAAGTAGTGCAATCCCTAGAATCTTGGCAGCTGAAGTAAACAGATGTGGCTACCTGACTAGTTGTAAGAATCAAATGTAAGCAGCAGTAATGGTCTTCTTTGTGGCTGAGGCAGAAAAGGACCTCTATTCCTCTCTGGAAACCACAAGTTAAGAGGTCTCCATCACAAAGTGGTAGGGTGTCTATCAGCCTGGGTGTCTAAATGAGTTAAAACTTAGTCCTACTCATGCCTGAGATAATTTCTGTGAATAAAGCAATAACATTTTATATGCAAAGAGACTGAGCTATTGGCCTTTCTCGACTAATATCAGAGAAGGAAGATTTAATGGCAAGAACTTCATAAATTGGGAATCAGGAGAATAAGTGAGGGGCCAGAGAACATGCGGGAGGATAGGTGAGAAAAATGTCTACGGCTCTGAACTGTGTATCAGGCAGTTTCTCCAGTGTCTCACTGTGTTTCTACTTGCATAAGGCTAAACGATTGCTGTCATCTCTGTGTGTCAAAGCCATTAAAAGGAATACAATGAAAAGATCACATTTCTTTTGTTCTAAGATGTATTTATTTTTAACTTTTGACATATATGAAATATTACTGCATCACACAATGGATGTCAAGTAAGCTAAAAATTGTAATTAGCAAAAAGGATATTCTGTAATGATAAAAAGGGCCAATCCATCAGAAAGACAAAATAATTATAAACATTTATGCACTTAAAAGCAGGAATTCAAAATATATTATGTAAAATCTAATAACACTGAAAGAAAAAGTAGAAATATATTTACGGGAGATGTTGTACCATTGCTTAACTGACCATTCTCTTATGATGTATAATGCCACATGTTACAATTAATGATGGCTTAGATTCATCAAAATGTCTTTAATTCTTGCTATTTAACTTGTACTTTTTTATTAGGGAATATGGTCTACTGTATACGAATCAAGCTATTTTAATCAAAATGGAGATTTAAAAAAATAAACATTTAGAATCAGGTTGCACATGTAAAAATGCAGATCTATTTAATTGTGTGTGTTCTCAGAAGACACCTGTGTCTTAGTCATCTCCAAGCCAAATGCCATCGAGTCATCCAGCACTTCTATAAAAGAAACACAAGTAGATGGCCCTAACAAACAGAAATTTATTTTCTTTCAATGTAGGATTCTAGAAGTCTGAATTCAGGATGCCAGTTCCAGAGTAAGGTTTTTCTGTCAATTTCAGGGGATGGTTCTTGTCCTCAGTCTTCCACTGGTCTAGGAGCTTCTCAGAGCACAGCCCCCTGGTCCAAAGGAGCTACTCTGTTACCAGTGCTTCTTTCCTGATGGTATGAGGTCGATCTGCTCTCTATAACCTTTGTCTTTTTTTCTCTGTTTAAGAAAAAGAGACAGATTTAAAAGTGGCTAGGGAAGATAAACGAAAAATAACCTACAAAGTAAAATCAGTAAGACTAAGCTCAGACTACTCAGGAAAAAACAGGAGAGCAAGAAGGCAATGAGATGACATACACAATACCTAGAAGGAAAATAATTGCCAGCTAAGAATAAAAATATCCAGCAAAACTGTCTCTCAAATATGATGGCAAAATTAGGACACTTCCAGATAAACAGAAATTTAGGGAATTTCCAGGAACCAAACCAAAGTTACAAGAAATACTAAAGATATTCCTTTGGTTATAACATTAGGTAATAACTGAAGGCTAGAACAGAACAACTGGATATCAACTCAAAGAGGGGAACCAAAACAGTAAAGCAAAGACAAAACACTGAAAATAAGGAAATAAAGATGTCATTAAGAAAACAATATAACAACAACAACAAAAAAAAACACTTAAAAGAAATTATAGTCATAGATCTTTCATAGAAGAAGGCAAAACAATATAAAGAAATTAAAGACTGGTGTGAATTTACAAAAATGAGAGTTCATATTAAGGTAACCACAAATGAAATGATCAAGTCTAAGCATATAAATAAAAAAGAGAAAAACAAAGTCTCAGCAAACACAAAACAATCAACACTGAAAAAGATGAAAAGAAAAACATAAAGAGAAAACACAGCAAAGAAAACAAAGTGGAACAAAGGTATTGTCTACAATGTGCAAAAAAAGTCACCAAAACGATAGCACTAGACTCGTACCTATCAATAATCATGCTGAATTTAAGTGGATTAAATGTTCACTAAAGAGACAGAGAGTGGTAGAGTGGCTAAAGAGACATGTGTTACATCTATAAGCTGCCTACAGGAGATATACCTTCAAATTAAAGACACAAACATACTAAAACTCAAAGGATAATACACACACACACACACACACACACACACACACACACACAGCTAAGAGCACTAAAATAAAAAAGCAGGAGTGGCAATATTAATTTCTAATAAAATAGACTTTAAAGTAAAATCTACCACAATGGATAAGGAAGGACACTATCTAATGATTAAAGGCTCAATACTCCAGAAGGATATAACCACATTCAGTATCTACATACCCAATGACAGTTCTCCAAAATACATAAAACAAACTCTAACTGCATTGAAAACAGTACAGACCACATCTCCATAATAGTTGGAGACTTCAACATACCACTTTCAATAAAGGACAGAACATACAAAAATCAGTTGGATTCCTTTACACCAACAAAGAGAGGAAATCACTGGCTCAATATCACATAAAATAGCCCCCAAGAAAATATAATACTCCATAAATCTAATCAGAACTATATAAATGGACAAAGCTACCTTGCTCACAAACAGGAAGATTCAATATCACAAAAATTTCAGTTCTACCCAAAGTGGTCTGTAGAACCAATGCAATCCCAATACAAATTTCAATCTCATTTTTTAATGAGATGGAGAAACAAATCAACTTCATTTGGAAAGGGAGGAAACCCCAGATGGGTAAAGCATCACAAAGGAAGAAGAATGTAGTGGGAGACATCACGGTACCTGACTTTAGAGCCTGTTACACTTGCCATGGTAGTTAAATTCCCTGGTACTATTACAAAGACAGAGAGACCAATGGAATAGAACTGAGCATCCAGATATACATAACATCACCTACCTATGAAGATCCGGTATTTGAGAAAGACACAAAGTCTGTAAATTATGGAAAAGACAGTATCTTTAACAAATGGTTTTGGTATAAATGTACATCCACCTGCAAAACAAGGAAACAAGACCCATGTCTCACATCACACCACAAACCTAACTCAGAATGGGTCAAAGATGTAAATATATAATCTAAAATAATAAAGATCATGGAAGAAAAAAATAGAGACTATGCTGGTAGCCCTAATACATGACATCAGCAGAATACAAAATATTACCAACGATGTACAAACATGAGAGGACAAAATGGATAAATGGGATCTTCTAAATATTAAACACTTATGCTCATCCAAAGACTTCACCAAAAGAGTAAGAAGAGTACCTACAGACTGGTGAGCAATTTTGGCAACCACAAATCTGGTCAGCATTTAATTTTCATATTCTACAAGGTACTGCAAAACCTCAAAAATAAAATACAAATAACACAATTAAAAGATGCACAAATGATATGAACAGGAACTTCGCTAAAGGACACATACAGGATGCTAACAGATACGTGAGGAAATGCACATGATCATTAACTATTAGAGAACTATTAACTATTAATACAACTGTTGGGAGAATGAGACACGTATGGAGCAGAGAGGAATAGTGTGCTGTCACTGGGCAGGGAGAGCAGTGGAAGTTGCATATAGGTGGGCGTGTAAATTCATACGGGAATGTACATTTTCACTCAGTCATAATAAAAAAAAGAATATAAAAAAATATGAGATAGTATCTTATTCCAGCAAGGATGGTATTAATTCCAAAAAACACAAAATGATAATTGTTGGAAAGGATGTGGAGAGACTGGAACAATTTAGCATTGATGGTGGGAATGCAAAATGGTACAATCACTTTGGAAATTGACTTAGTGCTTTCTAAAAATTGAAAAATTGAAAAACCATACAATCCAGCAGTCCCACTGCTTAGAATATATCTTAGGGAAGTAAGGGCTGTCCCACAAATATACACATGTACACTGATGTTCATTGCAGCACTGTCCACAATAGCAAAAAGATGGAATCAATCTAGGTGCTCATCAACAGATAAACGGTTAAACAAACTGTGGTGTGTTCACACAATGGAATACCATGCAATGACAAAAAAAAAATGATATTCTGGGGAAACATCTCATAAAGTGAAGGATTATGGAAGAAATTATGAGTGAAATTAGTCAGGTGCAAAAAGGACAAATGTTATATGAGACCACTATTATAAGGACTCAATGAAAGGTTTAAACACAGAAGAAGAGTTTTCATTGGTTACCAGGGTGGCGAGGGTGGGAGAGAGCTATTTGTTGATTAGAAAGTAGACAGGAATTGGGTTAGGTGAAGGAACAGACAGCATGCAGTAGAAGAGAGGCAGCACAGCTGTACTAAATCAAAAGCTAAGAGGTTTCTCAAATACAACCCAATACTTTGAAGAACAGAGTAGCAAGGGAAGGGGTCTGGGGATCATGGTTTCAGGGGATATCTAGGTGAACTGGTATAGCCAAGTTATTTTATTCTATTTTTTTTAAGAAAATATTCTGCATCCCACTATGGTGTGTGACATCTGGACTGTAAAGTCTAGCAAGCAGCCATCTAAGTAGCATCAATGGTACCCAACCTACCTGGAGCTGAGGATAATGAAAGTCTTCCAAGACATAAGGAAAATATGAGTTCAAGAGACAAAAAGGGCCACATAATCCAGATGCTACGTCAGCATGAGACCAGAATAACTAGATGGTGCATGGCTACCACCAATGACTTGCCCGCCAGGGAAAACAACAGAGTTGCTGATGTAAAGTGAGAAATATGGATATGCAGAAGTAGAATTCCATTAAAAAGGTCAGACTTGTTAGTCTGACAGACAAGGAGTTCCCCAGAAAACACAGCCCCCAGACTCTCTGTTAGCCTAGAAATGGAACCATTTACAAAGCCAGTTCTTCAGACAAAGACCGACCTGTACTATGAGACGTAAAATGATGCTGGTGAAGAGTGTGCTTTTTGGCTTAAGTATGAGTAGATACTTGCTAAGCAGCAACACTCCAGAGGTAGGATGAGAAGGTGAACAGGAACAAGAGCTGCTTGAATGGGCTCAGGAAACACAGAGTGGAATGGACAAGTGTGCTGTCATAGGGTGAGGAGTGCAGCTAGGCTTACACAGCAGTGTGCGTGCAAGGTTTTGTATGACAAATTGACTTGGAGTGTAAACTTTTATTTGAAGCACAATAAAATATTTTTTAAAAAAGAAATAATGAATTGCTCCAAATTGTTTTTAAAATAATGGTACATCTTTGAGTCAAAAGGATCTTAGAATCAAGGAGATGTGACACATTATTCTGAGATGCACTATGCAAATTATGAAATCCACTGTATTTTACATGTAAAAGGCTGAAAATTAACAAACATGTGTTCCAAACAAGTCCCCTCCATTTCTAACTATATGTTCAAAGATGAAATAATTAATGTCAATTTCCTGTTTGGATAATACAAGCAGTCTCAAAGTTGCTATAAAGATAACCTGAAGTAATTAATACTAAAAGTCTCTGAAAATGTGAAAGAACTCTGTGATTTCTCCCAACTCTGTAAAGCAGACTTTGAATATGATTGCCAAGCAGCAAATATAGCATTAGTTAAGTTTTCTGAGCATAAGGAAGACAGTTACCAAGTGCAGCATTTCCCTACAGAGCTTTAATGTGGCATGATATTCCCTCCAAACACAGTACAATAGGTGACCACTAATGGATACCTATCAATATGAATCGACAAATCAGAGTCATGTAACTGTACCCTAATTTTTGTGTTCAAGACTTTCTAAAAAAACAGTGCTCAGACTACTTTTGTAGTTTTATTTTAAGATTACAATAACATAAATACTCAAGGATAACAAAATTACTCTACAAAGCACGTTTGGGATTTCCACTTGACGTCTTCCATGTAAGCCATATACCTCTCAGGAATAATTTAGAGTTAGCAGTATGATTGCCCGGACCAAGTAGATGAGAAGCCCAGATATTGGTTAACACCTGGCCAGTTAGGACATCAGGTAACTACACCAACTGGATGGTATATGTGTTTTCCTCAAATTTACTTAATGAGCAACAAAGTAATATTACTGAGAGGCACTTCTTGTGATGACAAAAATGACCAATATTTTTACCTTCCAATGAAGTAGATACTAGAATCACAAAGCTATTGATTGTAACAAAAATTATTAAAGTGAGTGAAAAATTGAAATTTCAGTTTTATCTATTTGAGCTGTAAATTTAAATAGGGGGTGAAGCACTTCTATCCCCCTCCATAAAAGCAATTGAAATATTGGCAAAAATCATCAAAATCAACTTTTCTGAGAACTCTAGAAATAACCAAAGTCCTTCAAAATCAGAGAAGTGTGCATATTAAATAAATAAAAAAAAAATCAGAGAAGTGTTCATTCAAGAAAATTAGGTGCTCTCAGTAAGAACAGCAGAAGCAGTTCAACATATTCCTTGGGATCTAAAAGGCCACATTCATGTTCACAAATTTGGAGTGCCTGGGAGAGAACAGAGAAGGCCTTAGTCTTTAACAAATTAGGTTGGCATAACTTGATAGCTACACAATATGATAGAGCTGGAACTCTAACTCATGTCATATAGATAAATTAATACAAAATGGGCCATAGACCAAAATGTATGAGATAATAAAAATCTTTTAAGAAAACAGAAGTAAATCTTCATGATCTTACGCTAAGCAATAATGTATAATATATGATACCAGAAGTACAATTGACCAAAGATAAATGTATAAGTTGGACTTGATCAAAATTTAAAACCTTTGTGCTTCAAAGGCTACCACCGGAAAAGTGAAAGATAACCTACATAATAGGAGACAATATTTTCAAGTATCTGTTGAGGAACTTGTTTCTAGAACAAAGAAACAAGTCTTACAGTAGAGTAGCACAATTTAAAAAAAAAAAAACCTCAATTTACTTAGCAAAAATACAAATAAATGGTTTTCAAAACAAGATATTTAAATGGCCAAAACCCACATAGAATGATATTTAATATTATTCTCTATTATTATCATTGTTGTTAGGTGGCATCAAGCCATTTCCAACTCATAGCGACTCTACGTACAACTGAATGAAACATTGCCAGGTCCTGTATCACTGTCACAATCGTTGCTGTTTGAGTCACTATGACAGCCACTATGCCAGTCGGTCTCCTCGAGGGTCTCCCTCTTTTTCTCTGACCTTGTACTTTACCAACCATGACGTCCTTCTCCAGAGACTGATCCTCCCTCATAACACGTCCAAAGTGTGTGAGACATAGTTTTGTCATCCTTGCTTCTAACAAACACTCTGGCTGCGCTTCTTCAAGGACAGATTTGTTCATTCTTTCAGCAGTCTATGGCATAGTCAATATTCTTTGCCCATACCACCACTCAAAGACATCAATTCTTTGTTTATACTCAATCATTGTCCAGCTTTTGCATGCTTCAGAGATGACTGAAAAACATGACTTGGGTCAGGCACATCTTAGTCTTCAAGGTGAAGTCTTTGCTTTTTATCACTTGATGGATGTCTTTTGCAGCAGATTTAAACTGTGAAATGTGTCCTCTGATTCCTTAAATGCTGTGTTCATGTGTTTATTGTGGTTACAAGTAACTTGAAATTCTTGACAATTTAAGTCTATTCTCTGTTTATCATGATGTTACCTGTTTGTCCAGTTGGGAGGATTTTTGCTTTCTTGATATTAATACGTATTCCACTGAAGGCTATGTGGTCTTTGATCATCTTCAGTATGTGCTTGAACTACTCTTCACTTTCAATAAGCAAGATTGTGTCGTCTTCATAACGCAGGTTGTTAATGAGTTTTCCTGAAGTCCAGGCATTTTACTCATATTCATACAGCCCACCTTCTCAGATTATTTGCTCAGCATACAGGTTGAATAGGTGTAGTAAAACAACAGAACATGATGCACATCTTTCCTGATTTTAAACTGTATAGTATCCTTTGTTCTGTTCAAATAACTTCTTGATCTCTGTACTGTTCCTCATGAACACAACTAAGTGTTCTGGAATTCTTATTCTTTCTAGTGCTATCTATGATTTTTTTATGATCCACACAGTTGAATGCGTTTGTAGAGTCAATAAAACAGAAGTAAACATCTTTCTGGTATTCTTTGCTTGCAGCCAGGATCCATCTGACATCAGCTATGATTTCCTTGGTTCCATGTGCTCTTCTGAATGTGGATTGAATTTCTGGCAGCTCCATGTCAATATATTGCTGCAGTTACTTCTGAATAATCTTCAGCAAAATAGTACTTGTGTGTTATATTAATGATGCTATTCAATAATTTCCACATTCAGTTGGATCACCTTTCTTGTGGATAGACAAAAATACAAATGTTTGTCTGTCTGTTGGTCCAGTACCTGTCTTCCAAATTTTTTTGTATGTAGACGAGTGAGCAGTTCCAGTGCTATATCCATTTGCTATATCCAGTGCTATATCCAGTGTCTCAGCTGGTATTCCACCGGTTCCCGGAAGCTTTTTTTTTTTTTTTTTTTTTTTTGCCAATGCCTTCGCTGCAGCTTGGGCTTCTTCCTTCAGTACCATAGGTGTCTAACCACAAGCTACCTCCTGAAATGACTGAACACAGGCTAATTCTTTTTGGCACAGTGAGTTTATGTATGCATTGATCTTCTTTCAACACTTCCTTTTAAATTCATTTAATACTTTTCCCATAGGTTGCTTTACTATTACAGCTTGAGGCTTAAGATTTTGGTTCAATTCTTTTGGCTTGAGAAGTGCTGAATGTGCTCTTCCATTTAGGTTTTTTAACTCCGGGTTTTTGTACATGTCATTATAATATTTTACCATGTCTTTTCAAGCCACCCTTTGAAATCTTTTCTTCAGCTCTTTTACTTCATCCTTTCTTCACTTTGCTTTACTACTCGATAGTCAAGAGCAAGTTTCGGAGTCTCTTCTGGTATCCATCTTGAACTTTTCTTTCTTGCCTATCTTTTTAATGACCTTTTTCTCTCTTCATGTCCTTGGTTCATCCTAGGCAGTTCCATGTCAATATACTGCTGCAGCTACTTTTAAATAATCATCAGCAAAATTTTACATGTGTGTGGTGTTAATGATACTGTTCACTAATTTCTACATTCATCTGGATCATCTTTATTGTGACTAGAGCTCAACTAGTCAAATCTATTCTTGAAATGGTCTCTAAATCCAAGTGGGGTATACTTAATGTCATATTTTGGATCTCATACACTTGTTCTAATTTTCTTCAGTTCAGCTTGAAGTTGCCTACTAACAGCAATTGATGTATTTCAGCTAGCTCCTGGCCTTATTCTCATTTTTGTTATTGTAGGCAGTTTGATTCCTGTGAATTCTACATGGTGAGGTCCACAGGTAAAGCTGCCTCTTTTATTACTGAAAAATGACATTTTGCAATGAAGAAGTTGTTGGTCTTGCAAAATTCTATCATGGAATCTCTGGCATCATTTCTGTCACCAAGGCTGCGCTTTCCAACTACCAATTCTTCTTCTTTGTTTCCAATTTTTGCTTTCCGATTACCAGCAATAATCAATGCATACTGATTGCATGTTTGATCAATTTCAGACTGCAGAAGTTGATAAAAATCTTCAAATTTTTTACCTTTGTTCTTAATGATTGGTGCATAAATTCAAATAGAATTCATATTAACTGGTCTATTTTGTAAGCACATGGATAGTAGCCTATCTTTGACAGCATTATACTTCAGGAGAGATCTTGAAATGTAGTTTTTGACAAATGGTTGCAAAGCCCTTCCTCTTCAAGTTGTCATTCCCTATAAAGCTGACTTCATAGCACCTAACAATAACAACAAATAAAAAGTAGTGATGTGCTGATACATGCTAAAATATAGTTGAACCTTAGATAACATTATGCCAAATAATGTAATTTAGTTGCAAAAACCCATACGTTGTATGATTCTGTTTAAATGAGTTGAACGGGGTAGGTAAGTCCATATAGATATCAATTATAGCTCAATGAAGCTGTTATTCAAAAGAAGGCCTTTAGCTCTACTCCCAGACTTTCCACTTAGACAATCCCATTATAAGACACAATGTCTTTGTAGAGAGGTGATATCTTTAAGTGGAATCACCAGGAAGACATTTCTAAAGTGATGACATTTGACTTGTTATCTGAACGATGAGTAAGAGCAACATATGTGAAGATCTGGATAAACTGTTTCCAGGAGGAGAGAAATGTGAATGCAGTGGCACTAATGACAACACATTTGATGTACTAAAAGGACAAGGGAAACAATATATCTGGAACCAAATACAATAGCAAGAGAGTAGTATAAAATGAGGTCTAATAGTTCAGTAGGTGCCAATCTTAGTCATCAATATGGTTAATGATAACTATTAGAATTGTATCAGTTCATTCAACAAATATTTATTAAGCTCCATGTACCAATCATCTGCATTTAATGTTTTGGATTATGACAAAACAAACAAGTCATGTATCTCTAAGGAGTTTGTCTTCATGAGAAGAGAGCTAGGGAGGAAAGAAAAAAAAAAGACAAACCATAAAAGCAAATTGTATCTTACACAAAAAGTGATCAGGGGCTTTGGAAAAAACATTTGGGAGGGTAAGCAGGATAAAGAATACGAGCATCATTTTGAATATGGAAGTCAGGGTAGCTTCTACTGAAAAGGTAAAATTGGAAGAGGATTTCTAAGAGGTTAGGACTTAGTTATGTAAGAATCTGGGAAGGAGAAAGTGGAAGTTGTTAGTTAGAAGGAACAACCAGATTCCAGGTACCAAGTAGATCTATCAAGCTCCAACAATGACTTCTAATATCATCTTAAACCCTGACCTACTGTCCATCAATCTGACTCTCAGTGACCCTATATGACACAGTAGAACAGCTCCACAGGGTTTCCAAGGCTGGTATTTGAAAGCAGACTACAACATCTTTCTCCTAGAGATATACTGGTTGGTTCCAACTGCCAACCTTCCGGTTAGCAGCCAAATACTTCATACCACCGGCTTTGCTTCCAAGTCAACTCTATGTACAAATTCACCTAGGGATGTTAAAACATGTATTCTGGTTCCGTATGAACAGGGTAGGGGAAGCCTGAAATTACACGTGTCTAACAAGGTCCCAGGGGAGGTGGGTGCAACAGAGTCCATGGGCAGAAGAATGTAGTATTAATGAACTCTATTGGTACTTTACCTTCCTCAAAATTTTAGGATTAGACGCAAGTTTGAGTCTTGTACCTTCATCCCACTATTCTCATTAACTCTTGTTAAAGTCAGAAGAGGAAAACCCAATTAAAAATATATTATATAGAAACATGGACTATATTACTCCCCATTACTGACTTTTGAATGATGTCAACGTACTGATGCTTTTAGCAGTAGTATTAAACAAGAAAAATCATTGCTGTCAAGTCGATTGTGACTCATAGCAACCCTATAGGACATAGTAGAATTGCCCCACAGAGTTTCCAAGGAGCACCTAGTGGATTCAAACTGTCAACCTTTTGGTTAGCAGCTGTGACACTTAACTACTATACCATCAGGCTAGTATTATATTGTCAAGAAACTGTTGGATTCAAACGATGATGTGAAACCAGGGATATCATTGCTGATGTCAGATGGATCTTGGCTGCAAGAAGAGAATACCAGAAAGATATTTACCTGTTACATTGACTATGCAAAGACATTTGACTGTGTGGATCATAAAAAAATTGTAGATGACATTGTAGAGAATGAGGATTTCAGAACACTTAATTGTGCTCATGTGGAATCTATACATGAATCAAAAGGCAGTCAGTCAAACAGAACAAGGGGACACTGTGTGGTTTAGAGTCAGGAAAGTTTACATCAAGGATATATCCTGTCATCATACCTGTTCAGTGTCTATACCAAGCAAATAATCCAAGAAGCTTGGATTATATCAAGACTGGAGGAAGACTCATAAATAACCTCCATTATGTAGATGATGCAACCTTACTTGCTCAAAGTGAAGACGATTTGAAAGACCACAGCCTTCAGTATGGGTTACATCTCAACATCAAGAAAAGAAAGATTGCCACAGCTGACCAATAAGCAACATCGTAAATGATGATAAATGAAGAAAAGATTGAGGTTGTCAAGGATTTTACTTTACTTGAATTTTACCTGGGAGGGAGGGAAGTAAGAGGGAGGGAGACAGGGAGAGATGGAGGGAGGAATCAAAATCAGAAGACATATTGCATTGGGAAAGTCTGCTGCAAAAGATTTCTTTAAAGTGTTGAAAATCAAAGATGTCACATATCATGAAGAGTAATGTATGCCTGATCTAAGCCATGGCATTTTCAATTACATCGTAATCATGCAAAAGCTGGTCGATGAATAAGGAAGACAGAAGAACTGACATCTTTGAATTGCTGTGGTTGGAGCAGAATATTGAATACACCATGGACTGCCAAAAAAAGGAACAGATTTGTCTCGGAAGAAGTACAACCAGAGTGCTCCTTAGAAGCACGGATGACAAGACCATGTGTTACATACGTTGAACATGTTATAAGAAGCTATCAATTCCTGGAGAAAGACAAATGGTTCTTAAAGTACAGGGTCAGTAATAAAAGAGGAAGACCCTTGACAAAATAGACTGACAGTGGCTGGAACAGTAAGCTCAAGCATAACAATGATTGTTGGCATGGCACAGGACTGAAAAAAATAGAGATATTTGACTTAAGTCAGAACTGATTTACTACACAGTCACTGGAGCAAAACTCAGTTTGCAAACATCTTAGAAAAAGTACTACATATCTCGTTGTTGAATATCACTATGGTCACCTTTGAAGTACTTGCCTTGGGAAGCTACGCACTGGCACCAGAGCCTAGTCCACCCTTCAAAGCAAATTTTGGAGCTCTTTTTCTGGAATGGCCAGCAGGGCTGTTATCATATTACCCTTGATGACCTGAATGTCATCAAAATGTCTTGCTTTCAGCATTACTTTTATCTTTAAATAAAGAAAAAAGTCACTGGGGCTAGATCAAGTGAGTAGGGAGGATTTTCCAACACAGTTATTTGTTCACTGGCTTGAAAATTCCCTCACAGACAGCTATACAATTAAGTTTGCAAACTTGCCACTGTGCACAATGGCCATTCCAGAAGGAATTCCAAAATTGCTTTGAAGGGTGAACTAGGCACTGGTGTCGGCGCATAGCTTCCCAAGGGGAGTGCTTCCATGGTGACCTCAACGATGAGGTATGTAACAGAACAATTAAGTTCACATACTTAATGGTTGGACCTCATAATTTAAGGACTACCTGTAATGGAATTAATGGAAGGAAGATTGTCCAGGAAAAGTCTCTGTTTCTAGAAAGAGAGGATGGATAATGGTCAGGCAAAATAATAATAATAATAATATCCATTATAATACAGCTATATCCAGAACACATGTGGGTTTTTTTTTTCCACTTCCCACATGGATTTTTTCTTTTTTCTTTTTATTGTGATTAAGTGAAAGTTCACAATCCAAGTCAATTTACCATATAAAATCCTGAGCACCCACGTCTCTGCAATTCTATCTAATCTCTTTTTTTTTTTTATTATAAGTGAGTGAAAATGTACATTCCCATATAAATTTACATGCCCACCTCTATGCAGCTTCCACTGCTCTCCCTGCCCGGTGACAGCACACTATTCCTCTCTGCTTCATCCATGTCTCATCCTCCCAACAGTCTCCTTTCCCCTCCTCTCCATCCACTCTCCTTCCTCCAGCCAGAGGTCAGCAGGATGACATCCCACAGGTGCATAGAACCACAAAGTGCATCCAATATATGGTCACTCTGCATCGTCAAGCCCAATCCACTCTTGTCCGAAGAATCTCTTTACCCTGTGACAACATATTCTTGTTTTCCACTCTTTGCTTCCAGTATCTATTCAACCAACACTTGTCCCCTCCTTTTTACCTTCTCTTCTCCATTCTAAAAAGATATCAATAGGATAACCTCATCTGTATGTTAAACCATGAATTACATACACCACCTGCATCACTCTGTGTCCCCAAGTCCAATCCATTCTTTGTCAGAAATGTTGGTTTCAGTACTGGTTTCAGCTCTGAGCTAGCAGCCAGTCCAGGGGCTATGTTCTCAGGGGACCCTCGAGGTTGTTGGACCATCAAGTCTGGTCTCTGTAAGAAGAGTACTAGACCTGCACAGCCTGTTCTCTCTCATGCTTTGTCAGGGACTATACGTTGTAGCACACACATACTTTTACACTTCTCAGCACTGCAGTATGAGAGGAATAGTGATGAACTTCAGTGCATTTACTGAGCACATTTCTCACAGTGGAAACCAAACCCGACAAAGAATGACTAAATGATGTGCCAAAAGAGTAGACAAGATGAAAGCAAAAACAAACACAAAGATGTACTGAATTATTGCAATAGGAGGGAAGAGAGTTGACATCATATTTGTGCTTACTCAGAAGAAAGAGGTTAACAATCAAATGCAGCTGAAGTTACAAAGAGGTGGATTTTTATTCTTAGTGATTTTTTAAAAATTAATTAGAGCTTTCTATTGGGTTGACTTCTTTGACAATATCTTGAGTTTTCTAAAGATACCAGAAATCTATTTTTTATATAAAATTCTTAAATACCAGTGATTGCATTTCTTCATCACTGTGGGCCAGTTTTCAACTTCATGAAAACTGAGAGAACAGGAAGGTTCTTTTAATTATGAAATTAGCGCATCTGTGTAAACCACCCTTTGGACCCACTGTCTCTTGTGTCTGGAAATCCTGGTGGTATAGTGGTTAAATGCCACATCTGCTAACTGTGAGGCTGGCAGTTTGAATCTTCCAGGCACTCTTTGGAAACTCTCCGGGACAGTTCTAGTCTGTCCTGGAGGGTCACTATGAGTCGGAATCCACTTGACAGCAGTAGGTTTGGTATGTTTGGTTTGGTCCCTGGGTCTGAGCCTTCAGTCACAGCTCAGCCATTTTCACAGCTTCCCTGAGAAGTTCAATTACATCTGCTATTATGAAGTTACCAGAGAAAGTACACTTATGTCCCCACAGTGTTTCACTGAAATGCCCCAGTAGATACGATCATTTTTGCGAGTTTCCCCCACTGGTCCCAGGCCCCTGAGTCTTTCCTCATTCACTTCTTCATCTTCTCTATCCTTCTTGCTCCTTTATCTGAGTAATTTCTTTTGTATGAGCTGTGGGTGTCAGCTTGAGGCCTCAAGCAAGTCCCATCTATATCCCTAGGCTCTTTCTGCTAAAGAATTCTTCTGCCATCACCAAAAAGATAATATCGTCTCCACGTTTTGCTTTAGCATGAGAAAATTTTGCTCATTGCCTTAGAGAGCATCCTCCAAAAAAAACTCCTAAAAAGCCTTATCTAACGTGCCATATTTCAAACTCTTCATCAATATCGAGCATTTTAATGGTAGTCAGTATTTACTGCACTCGTGTCATACATCAACATATACTTTAGCAACTGCATTTAATGCCATTAATGTCATTCATACAATTTACCAAAGTTTAACTCATTTGTATAATTACTAAGAAATGGAATATGTTAGGAGACTAAGTGGCTAGTTCTCAGTCCTCATTATTCCTGACCACTCAGTTTAGACCATCTAATATTCTTGAAAATTTCCTTATCTAATCTTCTCCAACATGCTACTGTGGTGGTTTTCCAAGTGCAGTTGTTAGAACAGAAGAGCAGCACCATCTAGAAACTCATTTGAAATTTGGAGTATCTTCTCCCATCCCAGATTTACCAAATCAGAAACTCTGGTGGTAGGGCTAGCAATCTGTAGTGTAGCAAGAACCTCCAAGTATTTCTGACTAGTGTAGTAATTACTGATTTTGATTTTTAATAAGTGCCCTCAAAAGACTCCTAGCCCCCTTTCTTCTTTTTTCCTTCTTTCTCTTCCTAGTTCTCCTTCATTTTATCCTCCTCAGAACTAGGGTTGTCTCTATAAAACTGTCCTTCATCTGTTTCTTTTCTTTCTCTCTTCCATTTCTTTCTTTCTCTCCCCCCTCCCTCTTTCTTTCCTCTAATTCTTACACTAGACCTCCAAAATTTATCTTCTGTAGGTATTTTAGCTTCAATATCTACCCAACTGGATCTTTGAGTAAAACTCATTCTCTCCACTTTCTTGAACAAATTATGTTCATGATTTCTCTGCTTCTATTACTGAAACCATGAGTTTGACATTATTGGGCCAAGTTTGTTTATTTTATGACCACTGTGCTTCTTATGGGGCCCTGGTAGTACAGTGGTTAAGAATTCAGGCTCCTAACAGAAAGATTGGCAGTTCTAATCTACCTTGGCAATCCTAGATGGCAATTCTGTTCTGTCCTAAAAGGGTCACTAGGAGTCAAAAATGACTTGATAGCAACAAGCTGTTTGTATTTTTATTTTTTTAAAATGCTTCTCCCAGGAGCCTTGGTTAAGAATGGTTAGCAGGTTGGCTAAGCAAAAATTCGGCAGCTCAAATCTATCAGCCACTGCTTGGAAACCCAATTAGGTGTTATTTACTATGTCCTGTGGAGACATTATAAGTTGGAATCAATTTGATGACAATGAATTAGATTTTTTATTTTTAGTTTATACTTCTCATATGAACCCCTTCCCCATGCCTACAGTCATCATTCTTTCTTAGGTCCTCATGATGTCTCCTTGTCTGCTACAATAACCAATAACTCCATTATGTGCACCTAATTTCTATGATTTACTATCTAATGCTCATATCAAAAACTAATTTGTTTTCTTAAAGCACAGTGTTTGTTCTGCAATGCTCCTATTCAAACACCTTCAATATTACTGCCTAACAAAATTCTTGAGCTCATCACAGAATACTATTTTCGCTTTATAGATCTTCCATTATTTTTCTAAATCAAAAAACTACATCACTGGTACTAAAAAAACAAACAAACAAAAAAACCTTTCAATCATATCTACATTTTCCATTCATCAAGTGATTTGATAATTCTTCCCCAACCATTCTATCATCACTCTCATAAAACCCCACATACTTCTTAAGATTCTAGAATCTTCACAGAAACTCTGTGATTTATATGAGGCTTCCTCCTCTCCCATAATGTTGTTCTCAATTTTCTCTACCACTTATTTGAACTAGATTTAGTGTAGTTATTTGTAGGCATGATTTATTTACTTTTGTAATTTGTAAGCTTCCTGAGCACAGTGATGATGCTACGTAATATTAATGCACATTATTAGCCTATCTCTGTATGTCCTTTATTTTTACTTGGACTCTTATAGTCTCTTCTACTAGATAATATAGGTAATATTCAGTCTGTTAGTTTGGCATTTGGAAAAAGCAATTAAAAGTTGGGATCATTGGCTAAAATAGTACTTGCATAAAATAGCAAGATAATATTGTACTACAGGCTTAGCAAATGTTATCTATGTAAGAACTTAAATTCCACTATCTGCAGACATTCTTCTGTTAAACATAACTCAATCTATATGAGAATATAGTGAAGTTTTATTTTCTTTTTTAATCAATATCCAGGCTTCAGAGTCACTTCATAGTCAAAGTCAATTACTTTGAACTACTTTTACAGAGGTAGTTTTTCTTCTCTATATTTCTGAAACCTTCTCTGCCAAACTGAGATAGTGTCCAAAAGGAACTGCCCAGTGGAGCACTGTCTTTTAATCTCCCCTTTAAAGGAGCATCCAAAATTAAATCCATTCCTTACCTAGATGAAGATAAAATATATATATGTTGTTAAATACAGAGGTTTTGTGGTTAAAATATCAGCCTTTCTAGTAAGGAATTTTAAAAGTCTCCAATTCAGTATGGATGTAGTTTCAAGGGCAGTTGATACTGTGTTTCAAGTAAGTTAAAAAAGCTATAAAACTGTGGGTTTTTATGAATTAAATAAATAGCAACAAAAAAGCCAAATGCAAAGTTTATGTTTTTATCAAACTTCTCTATTAACTTACAAATTGGTCATAAAGGAAAATTTAGCTCGTCGTCTTAAGGGTTTCCAAAAGTAAGACAGCTTGAAAAACTCTGGAAAAAATCTGATAACATAAAATTCACTGTCCATCTTTCTTCATTAATATAAGCATGGTTCTTTGGAGGAAATTCTACATAGGAACTAATATCTTTCAGAAAACTGAGGAACCATTTAATGAAATAGACTATCAACGTTTATCTACTTTTTAAGAATTACAGTGAAAGTGGTCCTTGTTCTATAAGACTTTGTTAACTTCGATGCGATTAAGAGTTTAAAGGAGGGTGATACGCGTTCATTAACACTGTTAAAACTATCACAATTCATTATCTTGTCCTGGTCTCCATCACAGTGAGATTTGTTCACGTTTTAATTATGCTAGCAAAGTAACCATCAGTTTGCTTTCCTAAAAATGATAGTTCTCAGAACAGTCTTTATTACTAAAAAGAAGATCAAGAAAAGTTTCATTTGAAAGTTTTGAGTTTTAACTAAGAAAGTAATAATCTTTTCCTGTTTGGAGAGCATTGTAGTTAACACTGAACAAGTTAGGCCTGAACATATTTTATCTTTAGTTTCCAGATTAAATATAAATTCTTGATAAATTTTTTGTTAAATTTAAAAATAAGTGAAAAAATTGTCACATATCAGTTAAACCATATAAGAAGGGTGGGTGGTATAAAACAAAAATAATACAAAGAAAGTTTAACTTATTGAAAGAGAATAGGCATATGAATATACATAGATAGACATATGAGAGATGAATGTGTAGGTAGAAAGAAAGGCAGGCACAGATGAGAAGGCTTCCAATTAAGCTCACAAACTTATCCTACAAAAAGTGCTACATACCTCATTGCTGAACATCACTATGGGCATCTTCAAAGTACTCCCCTTGGGCAGCTATGCACCAAAGAAAGCACCTACAAAGCAACTTTGAAACGTTTTCTGGAATGACCATTAGAGGTGTCGTCATATTACCCTTGATGTCCTGAATGTTATTAAAATATCTTCCCTTCACTATTTCCTTTATCTTTAGATAGAGAAAAATGTCATTTGTGGCTAGATCAGGAGAGTGGGTAGGGTGTTCCAATACAGATATTTGTTTCTTGGCTAAAAACTCCCTCATAGACATCTATACAAGTTTGTGAACTTGCCACTTGTGCTACTATACGCAATTGCCATTCCAGAAAGAGTTCCAAAATTGCTTTGAAGGTGGACTAGGCACTGGTATGGGTGCATAGCTTCCCAAAGGGAGTACTTGGAACGTGACTGTGTAATTACCTTCACTGATATTCAGTGATGAGGTATATAGCACTTAGAACAGTTAAGTTCACTGACATAATTGTCACATCCCATATACACATACGTATAGATTCTAGAAAAATTTGTTAATGTATGCTTCATGTTATACTCATAACGTGCATTCAGGGAAGTGTTATAGTAGTGATTAGGTTAGCTATCATAGGGTCATCAATGAAAACTTAGGATAAGTTTAATTAGCTAAAGTTTTATGAGGCTATTGTCATCCAGTTGAGTTTAACTCACAGTGACCCAACAGGACACAGTAGAACTGCCCCATAGGATTTCCTGAGCTGTCATTTTTAATGAAGTAGACAGTCACATCTTTCTTCTGCCAGGAAGCTGGTGGGTTTGAACCACAGACTT
This sequence comes from Heterohyrax brucei, assembly GCA_028571685.1. Lineage (NCBI taxonomy): Eukaryota > Metazoa > Chordata > Mammalia > Hyracoidea > Procaviidae > Heterohyrax > Heterohyrax brucei. The sequence goes on from CM053147.1 coordinate 23,783,635, forward strand.
TGGTTACCAGCTGACCACCTAACCACTGAGCCATCAGAGCTCCTTCACAGGATAGACAATTCTTAAGCCAAGCCATGAAAAGCTTCAACAAATATACAACAAAGACTTAAAATGAAAATTCTTAAATAAAACAATGCATAACATTATCTAAAATACATAAGTAAATTTGACACTTTGTAGAAATAATTTTTATTTTTGTAAGTTTCTTTCATTGCAATTCAGATTGAGTAACTTTTAGTTACCTTGATATGGATATAAGATCATAACCAAAAAAACAAAAAAGTATTGCCATCAAGTTGATTCCCACTCATTGCAATCATATAGGACAGAGTGGAACTGCCTCCTAGAGTTCCAAAGAGGAGCTAGTGAGTATACATAAACATGTAGATTCTAAAATAATCTCTTAATGTGTAATGATTTGTTAGTGCTAATGTTTTGGTTGGCATCCATACCTCTTAACCACTGTGCTTCCAGGGCTCCTTTTAAGGTTATAAGAGATATTAATTGTATGGAAAGTACAAGATTTGTCTAGCTGTAATAAGCATAAAATTAGCATGTATAAAATTAAACTTAACATTTAAAAAAAAATCTCTT